>JANBXA010000734.1:81680000-84420000 GCA_030556225.1 Cricetiscus sungorus | reverse complement strand
ATGCATTAGTCAAGAATGCACAGACTATTTTTGGAGTGAAGTCAAAAAAAGGCATATGTTATTGGAAGTTTTTACCATATTGTGATTGAAAAATTATTGAGTTCCTTCTAGTTGGGGGTCATTACTTCCTTTCTCTGCTAGCTTTGATTCTATGGCAGCTAGCAAGTGTCTCCTGACCGATGCCAACAGACTCCTTCAAGACCATGCCTTAAGTAGAAACCACACCTGTAAGATGATTTTATCATGCCTTCTCTAAGTTCTCTCTAGGTGATGTCAATATTTTCCTGTCTCTGGGATGAGAGGAGAGCATTGCTTTCTTAAGTGTGTTCATTCTCTAAGTGGCATCCCTTAAAGAAGACAGAATCACAAAGAATAAAAGTTTGTGTAAGAAAAAGTCCCACGTTGTAAACAGATTTAGTTGCAGAATGAAGCATAAGGCTAGGATGTAGTGACTCACCTTTCTCTCATAAGCTGGTGGGTGCCATTCCTGCTTCTTTTGTGGGACACTCCACTCTTTCTTGCTAAGGTGGACATCTGAAATTCACTGGGAAAGACTGGTGGAAACCAAGAGCCGCAGGTTTGCCAGCTTTATCAAACACAGTAATCCCCCAGAATTCCTTATGTGATGCAACAGCTAAAAGAAGTAAAATACTCTTGTTTTTAGGCCATGTCCTATTGTGGAATCCCCCTTTCCATGTTGTCCCTTCTCTCTCATTTCACCAAGTCCCATGAGCCATCTTGTTAGCCTTAGATAGTGCAGGTTATCCCCTGTCTGGCTTATGTTGTCTCTTCTTCCAAAATGGCCCGTTCCTCCACATCTACAACGCGCTCTTTAAGCCGTCAGGTTCCCTCAGTTTGGATATAATCAAAGTAACTCAGAGGAAGGCTTGAATTGAAGCCTTAAAATCATAGTGGAAGTAACTTATCTTTTCCAAGATGCAATTACTTACTATCTTATTTAAGACAGATAATTCTTTCTGTGGGTCAATTTGTGTCTAAAGTCTCTGTCACTCATTTGTCCCCCATAATAAAGGTCAGAAATGCAAATGGATACCGGCACCCACAGGCAGGGCAGGGAGCATACTTGGGTAAGCAAAGTTCACAAATAGGAAGCATGAGCTTACAATGTCCTGGAAGGGACAGTCAAGTAAACAGCAGCAGCTGAGAGCTATATATGGTTCATGAGTAAGGTTTTATGAGACTCGATGCTTCATAGAAACATCCTTCACCATAGTATTTCCCTGAGAAAAATGTGTGGAGTGTGTATCATTTATAGTCTAGAGTACCATTGGGCCTCACCACCTGTGCCAGCAACCCTTTGCCCCACAGGGGCAGAAGACAGAATCTTCTCAGAAAGAACAGAATCCTGTGTCAAACCCACCTTGAACTTATCATGCATGTTTCTCAATTATTATTTCTCACATTTTTTGTCAAATTCGCTTAGTATAAAACTCATGTGCTTCTTGATATTCCTTGTCCAGAGGAGGAAATAAGAGAAATTACAATAATGGGATATTATTATAAGAAACTAGTTAAAATTGAAATAAAAATCAGCCCAATACTACTTCCTGATAAATTTTGTAATAACAAAATACCCACAGCCTAGTGCTTTTACATTTTAAATTATCAGCATTTTCGAATATCCCACCTTTAAAGACACTAGGTAGAGGACTCTGCTCGAATCAAGGGTTAGAACTGGGATTGGAGGGGTGGCTTAGCAGTTAAGAGCGTTCGTTGCACTCACAGGGAACTTGTGTTGGATTCTCAGCACCATGGATACTGTCTCTATCTCTGTTTCCAAGGGATCCAACACCTTCCTTTGGCCCACCAGGCACACATGTGGTACACAGACATAATACAAGCAAAACACCCAAAACACATGATATATGTAAGTATATAAATATACTTTAAATAGAATTGATATTTCTATACCAGGGTTTTGGTTCCCGTTTCATGAATTTCATGTAAACTGAAATGTTAAGAAATGGCAGACATTTAACTATTATATAGGCATGTGCTCAGCCATCCCATTAGCTGTGAACTTTTATTTGTGAAACCGTGTTGAAAGTGTTCCATCATCTACCAACTACTTGGTCAGATTAGAGAGGGAAGACACACATAAGGATACCCTGCCTTATTTGAAAACAAAGATACTTTAGTCAACTTGCTAAGAAGGCAAGGACTGAAAGGGACATAACAAGCTCCTTAGCTGTCATTATTTGGGGGAAGCCATAGAAACAAACCAGATCGTGATTGACTACCTTTAATGAACTCAAACACTTTGGGTGTGACATAGCCTGGGAAAAGAAAGAATCATATTAACTTAGAAAAAAATATAAAAACAAAAAAGATTGTAAATGTTCAAAGGTAGTAAAAATTAAGAAAATATTTTATTATAAACTTTTTTTTTTTTTTAATTTTACGTCTTAGATGTTGTTCCTCCAAAGCCAGAGGATCTTCTCAAATATAACTACATAAAACTTATCAAAGAAGGAAAGTCTTTGGGCAATAAAAATCACAGGCTTATTTTGAAGTTTGGCATAAATCTTGTACCAGTAACTACAGCAATGGCCCTGACTCTGTGAGAACAGAAACCTACTGGGTCTGGTAAGGTCCAGCTCATGTTCCCTGGAGTTGTCTGAAGTTGCCTATGGTCTGCCTCAGCTTGCATCCTAGCTGGAAGCATGGTACCTGGTGCTGTTGAAGATCACAGGGGTCTAGGTAGCTTCCTTGCCTTTTCTCTGCTGGCATTGCCTCTGTAACATCATTCCGTCAGGCAGTCCCCCTGGCATGTTCCCTAACTAGCTTAAAAGAAGGTGGTGTGGAGAAGTTAGTTAAATTAATAGCACATGTCAGACATCACCACCATAAGAGTAGTGAAGTTGGAGGTGAAGAGTTGTCTCAGTGGTTAAGAGCATATGCTGTCCTCACAGAGGACCCATGTTTGGTCCTTAGCACCCACATACACATGTGGCTCACAACCATCTACACCTCATGTCAGGAGAACCAATACCATCTATCTCATGGCCTCTACAAGCAACAGCAGTGCACATACACGCAAGCACTCCGACACACATTTTTCTGAAAGGGGAAAGGAAGTCACAAAAAAAGCAGATGGTACTACCAAAAAAGGGTGGTGGTGGTAGGAACTGTTTCAAATACCAGTGAGATGGTGGTGTTGGCAGCACCTGAAGAAGGGCTGAAGCTAAGGCTTGCGTGCACAGCATCTCTTCTGCAGGCCTTGTGAGACTCATGAAAAGTAAGTACTGAGATACAGAGGCAGCCTCACACTTGAACAACAAACAGTGAAAAACTGAATAGGGAAATAAGAGGGAGGCAGGGCTCTAATTAGGGTTGGAGAGGGAAATTACTACAGAGGAAGGTGAACTAACAGTAAGGATAACTGAAAAAATCATAAGGAATTATAGTACTAACTACCTAAAAAACCTAGAAACATGGAAAGCTTATATAAATATACATACATAGTTTAAATGAATTTTCACATCTGGGCTGACAATGCTCCCTCCAAAGTCCATTTAATAAAAACTCCAGCATCAGGCATGAGATCTCTTTTGAGTTGTTGGCCAGGGTTGTGCATGAGATTCTCAGAACATTACAATTGCTATTGCCTTTGGTTGTCCCCAAGAGGTGGAAAGCAAGTCCTCATTGCTGAAGACACCATGCACTTCTGGCACCATGAAACCTTCTAAATGAGTCAAGCAACTAATAGTTCTACCCATCTATGACATCTCTGAACCACAATTGCCAGCATTGCTCAGTAATCCTAAGGACTTGCAGTGGTACACATGCATCGGTGGTAACCAATGGCTCTCTAACTGGAGTTAAGGCCTGCTCAACAGGAAGTGATGCCTGGTACTGGAGGCTACCTAGGGCTAGTGAAGTCATGACTCTTGGAGGAGAACCTACACTTTACCATCACTTTACTAAACCAGCAGAATTCACAAGCACAGTCTAAATCAGTGTGTCTCAACCTTCCTAATGCTGCAACCCTTTAGTACAGTTTCTACATGCTGTGGTGACCTCCAACCATAAAATTATTTTCATTGCTACTTCATAATTATGTAATTTTGCTACTGTTATCAATCATAATGTAAATACCTGTGTTTTTTTATGATGGTTTTAGGGGGACCCCTGTGAAAAGTGTCTTTTGACTCCTCAAAGGGGTTGTGACCCACAGGTTGAGAACCACTGATCTAAATATTTTTCCTTATTCCCGCAGATAAGTGTAGCCTTCACCACTCATTAAGGAAACTTTTCTTTTCAACAGACAGAGGTCATCACAGAAAACTACAACCAACCAAAATACAGAGTTGTGGGTCCCAGTCCTAATGGATACATCTATAAAAGGACTCTTGAACCTAAGGCTCAGGGAACTTTGGGGAACAGGGGGACAGAAGGATTGTAACAGACAGACGATCAGGGAGTTTGCTGTGAGACTATGTATCCTAAGAATGCCATAAATTACACCCATAAAATCTCACCAACATGACTGCCTAAACATGAGCTGAATAAGGAGAACAACAGACATGGGGAACAGGGGGAAAAGGTCTCAACCCTACACAGAGAACTAAGGAATACTGATAGTGGGAGAAACAGTCTTTCCCGGGGCGAAGCACACCAATTCGTTGCCTAATGACAAATGGTCAACCATAAGAACACACATACAAGTAATATTATACAGACTGAGAAAGTTATATTTGGAAATATGTATGTATACATATACGAGTATGCTGTGACAACAATTAATGAAGAAGAGAGGCCATCAATATGAAAGAGAAAAAGAAGGATTTGGAGGAAGCAAAAGGAAGGGAAAATTTATGTATTTATAACCTCAAAAATAAAAAGAAGTACTTTTTTAAAGCAGAGAGATGGGATCAGTTTGGTTATCCTAGAGAAGACTTGCATAAAGCTTTGTCCTTGCCAGTCCACAAAGACCCCATCCAGGGTGGTTATCAGGTATCATTAGAATGATTTCAAAGTTCTGAGGATGGCACAGGGGTATTTTAGGCCCTTATGAATACTAAAGAATCCAGATGCCTCAGGGCAGAATTTTGGCATCTTGCAGCACTCCACAGCAAGAGAATCAGACAGCCAACACAAATTCTGCCTGGTGTGGCTTTATAGGTACCCAAGATTTGGGAGTAGTTTCACGTGGAGATGTTGGTGGTTAAATATTGGCCAAGCAGTCTAATTATGATGAAAGTGGGCTTCCAGACCTCAACAAGTTTCCATTCTCGGTGAGTGCCCCAAGGCGAAAGGCGGGGTGCTTGGTATGGCCTCATTGTTTGAGCCTGTGTGCAGGTGCCTGATGAGAAACAATGGACTTCATTGTGGTGGTACCTGGCCCTGTGCATGCCAAAGCCAACGCATATTGCTGAGGGCAGGTACGGAAGTCAGTGGTGATGCATAGCCAGGTGGATTTAGATCAAAATGGCCTCCTTATACTGATGAAACTCATCATGGCAGGCCAGAAAGCGAGCGATTGGCAATGCTTCTGAAAGCGGGCTGTGAGTTCAGCCAGGACCTTGGTTCAAAAGCTCTTATGCTACAGCAGATGCATCTGCTTTCTACATCTTCCACAAATTCAGAACTCTTTTGAGTGTTGAATGTAGCAAATGATATGTACTTTCTTTTAAAGAAGGTACACCTGGAGAACTGCAAAATCTGAGAAGGAAACTCAGAAGCTGGGTTCACCTCAATATCTTTGTTTTGTTTACTAGACAAAACACAGTTAAGATAGTAAAATGTATTGTGTGATTTAAAAACTGAAACAATTTCTGTGATTTCTCAATAAGCAATTTTCTGATTTTTCCTGATTTCATAGGAGTAGGTTTCCTTGATAAGTGTAACTTTTCCAATCAAAATTGTGCAAACAATGGCCAGAGGTAGAGAAATACAGACACACACACACACACACACCCACATTTCAATATCAAGTAGGAAGGAGTAGATGAGTGTAGCTGAGTTGGTTAGAAATATTTGGGAGAGAAAGATTATTCATTATTTGTGAAATAATGATGAGTCTTCTGAAACCTGATACCACACAAGCTTTCAATTGTCAGAATATTTTTCCAGGCTTCTTAGATTCCAGCTTGTGGAAGATAGTAAGATAACTTACTTTTTGTGGGTAGGGGCATAGATGACCAATTTTATTTTCTCCAAAGAAACTTACTGGCAGCAATTAGTGTGACCAACACTGTCTACCCACGGGACAAAGAGTATATCCCATTCATCCATGGTTCTCCTTCCTGGTCACAGGATGTGACTTCTGATGCCCTTTCTGGTTGACCTGAGTGATATAAATTCTCTGCAGAAATGAAGACTAATGGCAAAAAAATGACTAATGGGAGTACCAAGCTTTGTGTATGAATGCTGAAACTCTTAAGACTGCAGAGCCTTCGTAAGTAAAGTGGCTACAAGCAAACCTCCTTTAAAGGTTGGTGTGGGGCATGGAATGAGATGGTACTTACTGTGTGCCCTGTTGAACTACAAGTCCTGATACATAATTGACCAGAAAGTGTGCTCACTGTTGTTTCAGACATATGTCTTGCTTCTCAGCCTTCCTGTTACTGACGTTATAGATAGGACTATGAGCCAAAGTTGTATTTACTGTTCCCAAAGACTCTACTGTGTGAAATTTCAAAGTACACAAAAGTACATATTTATTTCTTAAAAATCTCCAACCCCTGTGTGGGCAGCAGCACAGTTTGGCCTTTCCTCCTCCAGCTTGCCTCTCTGTTTTGCCTCATGGTATGTTGTATTTCTGTCTCTTGACCCAACAAGGTACAAGAATGTGTAGCAATGTGCTCTCCCCCATTCAATTGATTAGAACACTCTTGCTCTCTGGTGTCTGCTGAGGGAACAAGCTTGTCTTTACCTTCAGGTGATTCCAGAACCATCCCCAGATCTTGGCTCACCAGCATGAATGTGTACAATTACCAAGTGGAGTATCAGTCTGGATATCACATTGCTCATGGAAAACATCCCCTGTGAACACGTGGCTAGCCCTGTTTGTGCTGGCTTCCATAGATTTCCTTTGACTTGACATAGAGCTAAGTGAGGATTATGGGAGAGTCATCTGGCCATTTACTTTCTGCAGTTGGCATTTGATTATTCTCAAGGAGGGGCCTGGGAGTCTGTGTGAAGGCCTGGTCTCTCAGTAGGAGAAAAGCTTCCACTTGTTTGGCTAAGAGGAGAAGAAAGCAGAGAAGGACTAAACCCAATCTCAGGAATGCTGCATGCCCAGACAAAAAGGCAGGCTTACCACTTAAGACTTAACTTGAGCAATATATCTAGAGTAGGCTGCCACAGGACGAGGGCTTATGCTCTGATTATGGGTACAATGAGTGAAATTCTGGTCAGCACAGGGCAAAATCCAACTTCTGTTTATCTTCTATATTTATTATTGTTGTTGTTATTATTATGCCTTTGTTTTCAGCACATATCCTCTACCTCCTGTGGTGATACCTTGTTTATACAGCAGACCTCCAGACCCCTATGGTTAGCTAGTGGCAAGCTCTGTTCTCTGACCTTCTCAAACAGGTTTTATTTGTATAAGTAAGGTATCATTACAACCTCCTGTCCCTCCTTCCATTTTCCTTACCAACTCCCAGGTTCTTGAAGTAGATGGCATGAAATGAAACCAAATGCGAGTTCACTGCCATTGGCTGTCTAGACTTCCATGGTCTTATAAGAGAAAAGGCAAGAGCAGATCTTGAGGAGAGAAATATACAAGTCCTATTTAAGCATATTAATTTACCTAGACATTAGCTGAACCCCCGCCCCCCTACACACACAACTCCTCTGTTAGCATGAGTTTTCTGGCCCAGCAGGTCCAGCAGCCATTGGACCCCAAATAAGCACTTAAAGACTTATATTAATTATGAAACTGTTGGTCAGTGACTTGAGCTTCTTATTAGGTAGCTCTGTCTTAATTATTAACCAATTTCTATTAATCTAAGTATTTCTAAGTGGTTTTATCTTACCAGAGAAGGGTCCAGACCTCTTACCCCTTTGCTGTCTCACATGGCATCTGACTCTGACTATGTTTCCCAGAATTCTTCTCATCTTCTAGTCCTGCTTATCTTCCTGCCTCATTCGCCAAACAGTGTTTTATTAACCAACCAATAAGAGGAGCATATACAGAAGGACATCCCCCACCATTCCTCAGTTCTTCCCTCTCTATGACCCTTCTTTATGGTTGGCATCATGAAACTTCAGGTTCTCAATGTTCACTCATCTCTATGTTTGGTTCCTTGTGCCCAGTCAGTGGAAGTCAAGGAACCTGTGATGAGCAGTGAATCACCACTCCGTTTGCCTCATCCTAATCACATTCCCAGGGCATTTTCTCCAAAAGTGGACTTGATTTAATTTCAAGATAAAGGAAGAAAATTTTGTAGGATATAATAATTATCTGTTAGCAAAACGGCACAGAGGGATGTGGCCTAGACCAGATAGATTGGTTTTGAACCTTGAATATTTTGGAAAAGTTACCTATTTCTCCATCTACAAAGAAGAGATAATGCATGCCATAAACAGGATATGTGTAAAGCATCCAGCCTGGTGACACAAATTGCTATGAGTGTTATTGTAGGCTTGAACTATCTACACCCAAGAATTCCAAGATAAGGCACAGTGGTTAAGGAGGCTGCTTCTGATGAAAGAGTAAGAAAGGAAGGAACAAAGGTAATGAGCTGGTTCCCTGTCTGGATTCAGTACCAAGAGGTGACTTTCTTGGTCACCAGGACCCATAGCATTTCTTCTACAAAAGAACATCAGCAGTTTAGTGGCAAGTCTCTTGGTATTGACTACTCTGTGCTTATGATGCTGCTGACTCTCTTGTTGAGGAGTTATTGAGTCCCCTGAAGGCCCCATTCCCCCACAGGCCACCATTTTATTTCTACCCAGTGATTCCCAGCCAGACCTGTACACTGGTATCATCTGCCGGAGAGAGGGGGGGGGGGAGAGTAGCCTATTGAGCATAGCAATGGTTGGGTGAGGTGCCTTGCAGCCAAGAGTTGAGAATCCCTGTAATTCAATACCTGTGCCTGGGGGGCTTCTTTCTCCTGCTACAAGCTTGAGTTTAGGGAGCACCATCTTCCCACATGGATTCCCAATGATTTTTGGAGCTTAATGGAATTATCTGTCTTGCTTAATTTGTGCTGTACCTTAAAAGCTTTTATTTATTTAGTATAAAATTGATTCTAGTAGCAAATTGAAATGTGGTATATTACCAAGACAATATTTGCCTAGCCTTCCAGTTAAAAAATTAAGAAGGAAAAAATCATTGTTTCAGTTCCTTTCTGGAACAACCTCAGGAAATAATCCAGAAAGTCATTAATGATAACTTGCCTAACTCATATTTGAATATGCCATGTCCACTTTCACATTAGTATCTTGTTGAGTTTTTATTAGATCATCATCATGTATGAGCAGGAATACTTGTGACGAGTGTGTGTCACTCACAAAGTCAAAATCCAGGGATCCCAGGTCATTTCCAAACCCTGGCTCCAATGTTTCCCATCCAGAAACCTAGAGCCAGGCATGTGTGAGTTCCTCCTGCAGAAGTAGCTTTCTCCTAGTGTGGCTGCAATGGAAGGAGATAATACAGGCCAGTCACCTGCATATTGCTCCTCTTCCTCTTTATTTAGAAATAAAGTTCATTGGCATGTAAATGAAGTAAACAAAGACACTTGTGAGGTATGGCTGAAAGCACAGGCTAGGGCCCTCTTCTTTGAAGTAGAGGGGTCAGAGTTGCTATTGGCAATTAAATTATAGTTCTTTGGTTTTAGGGGGATCTTTTTCTTTTTAAAACATTTTATAAAGGAAATATTTTCAAAGATGTAGATTAAAGATTGATTCCTATACCATCACTCACCAAGTTTTACGGCATGGTTCATTGATATCCTCTTCTATCCCCACACTTTCCCATGGCTAGATTATTTTATCAAATACCTCAGATACTACCTCATCATTGGTCACTATTTTAGTGTCTATTCATACGTGGTAAACCTACTGAGTAAATGATCTGGATAGTCTTACAGCCACAGGTGGATCTTTGGGGTCCTTAAACTGAAGTTCAATGGGATACATTTTTTTTTCACTCCAGGAATTCACTGCATAGTTCCAGTGTACTGTACCCATTTCCAGGCACTGATCTTGCCTTCAACTCTGCCTATATTCATGAACTAACACATGGGTCTGATCAGCCGCATGTCATAAATGTACACTGGACACTGATTTTGAGAGGTGTGAAAATATACTGGGAAACTGAAATTTTGCTCTAAATTCCTTCTCACAAGCATCCCAAGTTGAATATACTAAACTTATTAGTATATCCATTATTAATGCTTTATTAGTAGATAAGGAAGATTTCTCATGAACCACAGACCCAAAACTTCACAGAATTTTATATATTTAGAGGAGAAGATTGAAGGGGAAGCTAGTATGAAAGAATTAAAATATGTTTGGTGTTTTTTTTCTTCTACATGTAGAATTTCTTTCTGAATTCTAAAATGCTATCATTAGAATTTTTAAAATTTTTGTGCATGGGTGATTTGCCTGCATGTATGTATATATGTGCACCAGGTATGCCTGCTGCCTAAAGAATTCAGAAGAGGGTGTCAGATCCCCCTGGAACTTGAGTTACAGGTGGCTGTGAGCCACCATGTGGGTGCTGGGAATTAAACCCAGGTCCTCTGAAAGAACAGCCAGTGCTCTTAACAACTGATCATCTATCTATCCAGCCTCTCATTGGAATTTTATGTAACATTTTATTTTGTGAGAGTTCTATAAACACAAGGGGACATCTATCACTGTGAAGTAAAAGCAGGTTTTATTAATCTGATTCCAATTGGGACCACTGCAACAACATGCAGCCCATCTTCACTGACGTCCACGTGAGCTGCATGGTTCTGGAGACTCATATCTGGATAAGCTATAGGGCTTAACTCATGGACACATTTAAGAAAATGAGTACACAACACTACAGTTAAACACTACAGCGTTAAGCAAGGCACTAAATAAAACGATGAAGCAAAAGTCCTGTTAGGACAACTAGGTACAGATGACTCAAGGAGGAAGTAATGGCACTTGGCGTGAGGGAAGCCTCTACTGGGAGCTAGGATTTGAACTGACCCTTAAGAACATGCAGTATTTCACCACATGGAAGAAGGCAGGGGCCCTCCCAATAGCGGTAGGAAGTGGTACACAGTTGTAAAGGGTTAACATGGCCTTGTGCTCTGGGAAGATTACACACTAATGTATTGACTTTGGAAAGCAGTGAAAATAATGATTTAGGTAAGTACAGGAGTTGCTTGGCATAGTGTATCTTCAAAGCTTGACTGTCAGTATGAAAGCAATTTCTTCCCCTTCTGTCTCCTCTGTGATTCCCCAGGCCCACTGTTTTCCAAGCTGTCTTTGAATTCTTAGTAGGTTCATAAAGGTGTAAATAGGGGTACCATGAGCTAACTGCCATGAACTCAAAGTACATATTGCCTGTGAGGCTCTTCAGTAAAAGCCACTGGCTGAAGGTTTTGGGGAAACCTTCTCTCAGAGAGCAAAGGACTTAGGGTATGGCTTTGAAGAAAAAAGCCTCAGTTTGAGTACTGTCACTTAGGAGCTGTGAATGACACTGCTTTCCTTGGTTTAACTACTAGGATGTATTGTGCATCTTAGTGTAGAGTATAACCTGCATGGGAAACTTGGAAATATTTCCAGGGAAGTTATAATCTGCCTGTCCATAGTCATTACTACAGGCCAGTCATGTTCCTTCCTAGTAGAGGTACACTCTAACGGTATTTAGATGCTTCTAGCACTTAGGTTAGCACGTAAGCTAGTCAGTCTTTCTTACTGCTCTCATTAGGGATTTCTGAGATCCCCTTGACCTCCTCTATTTGCCACTACCTCATTGAGTAGATTTCCTAGGACCAGCTTCCTGGTTCCACGGTTAACAGCCCACAGGGAAATACTCTCAATGTTTTTGTTCCACCCTGTTCATTAACCAACTTCAAAACTTCAAAAACTATGCTATGTTCAAGCTTGCTGTTTCTGTAACTGACACATATTGCAATGTGTTCAATGCACACTTCCTATGTCTCCTCACGGCTTGGGAAGTCCTAATGGAGGCCGAGTAGTTTTATGCCTTTTAGTCTAGACTACCTAAGGGAACTGATACAAAAACTAAGCAAAAAGGTGGCAGGTATGGATGTCAGTTAATGTTACAATTGTATGACAGGCCCAAAACTGATCTCACAGTTAGCTGTGAGTTTTGAATGGACTTTTCATATCCAATAATTCCTTCTTGGAAATGGTTTGAATTTGAACTTTCTCTAATTGAGTGGACTAGGGAATACAGAATCGGTGACAACACGTATCCAGCACTGTTTCTTGTACAGTGTGGGGCAAATATAAATGATTCTCTTTGGATAACTGCCCATGTACTTTAGTGTTCATGTGCACTTTCCGAACGTTCAGGGCTGGAAAAACATTAAAAAGTCAGGAAATCTCTCCTGAGCAAGCTTTCTTGGGCAGATTTCTGGCAGATAATGTTTCCTGTTACATAGGAAATGCTTTTAAGCTTAGCTTCATTTATAGTGCTTTGGCTTTCCCAGAGTCTAAGCTATGAATTTTGCTTGGTTGCTGGTAACAGATATTGAAAAACAAACCAAGCAGCCACCTCAGTAACAAGCACAAGGATGTATTAGGGGGTTGGCTAATACATCCAGTTTATAAAGAACATTTGGAGAGGAACTCCCAGGATGTCATGGAAGCTCCTTAATGTTAAGATCAAAGGCTCAAGGCTTTTCTAGTTTTGTACTCCACCATCCGCAGAAGGTAACTTATCCCAGTATTCTCAAGAAAAGTTACAATGCAACCAGATAATATTCAGATAGTACAGCCTGGATGACCAAAGGGCAGAATGAGTGTGCTCACTCTTTTTAAGGAGTATTTAGGAGTCTCTCTCTGTCGTTTATGCTCATAGCCCTTCAATCATAACACTATCTCACCACATCTCCGAGCTGCAAGAAAGATGGATGCATATCCAAATGGGACCATTTTATTCTTAGATAAAATTGTAAACAGAAATTGGCACTCGGTGGGCAAGTAGCAACTCAGATGCATCTGTCTTTTATTCTAATTAGATGCTGTAGTTACTCTAAAACAGTTATATAAATGCTAGTTAATATGTTGGATTTGGTAGCATACTCATTAAACCCAGCACTCGGGAGGAAGAGGCAGGCAGATCTCTGTGAGTTCAAGGGTAGGGTAATCTACTTAGGAACTCCTATGCTAGCTAGGGCTACATATGAAATGCTGTCTCATAAAATATCTAACTTCCTAACTGCAAGCAGATTTAAAGTATTTCTAATGATTGATATTTATTCAATTCTTACACTTAAATCAATAACTGCATCTAAAAAGACTTATGTTGGTCTATATTTCACTTCACTGTCTCCTAAATCCTTATAGTCACAAATCAAAGTGATGTCACTGTATTCGTTTGTTCATCTGCTGTTCATTGAAAGTATGTCATGGTGTTTTTATATTAACTCAAAGAGGGAATGATTGAAGGAAAACTATCATGGCAAAGCGTAGGCCCCAATAGAAAGATGGAAATCATTGCATTGCTTTCTAACAATGGTCACCATGAATGGTGGAATACTGCCTATAATGAACTCAGAGGACTGGGTCTGCCAGGTTTTCAATTATTTATAGTTCTTTGACATAAAGTTGTATTGAGGATTAATGATATAAAAGAGATAAAAGCTGACTTCACCTTTGACTTATTTCCCATACCCTTCAGGATTCTTGGGGCACATGGCCTGTGTAGAACTTCAGAGGGAAAAGTCAAGAATCCCATTTCTCTAGATTTTGCCTTAGTTCTGCCTCTAGCTGTTTTTTGTGACATTGGACAAGTTTCTTGCCTTCTCTGGGTGCAAAGTTTCTGAGGTAGAAGCTAGGAGGGTAGGAATAGATCCTAAGCCTATTGTTTAGCTCTTGTGTAGGATGCCTTGTTTGCCAAGGTGTACATGGTGGACCTCTAGCAGTGAATTATTCTTTCAACATCCCAAAGACTAGAAACCACCAACAAAACAAAACAAAACAAAACAGAGCACCAACATATAACAACTGAAAACAACACAAAATCCAGACATTAAAAGTAGATTTTAAAAACTGGAAAGAACAGAGAAGCTTTTCCTTAAACATTTTCTTATTCACGGGACAAGAAGCTGAAGGAAATTCAGTGGAAATCACATTGCTTTGTGGGTTTTATCACTGCAGCCTTTGTAAAGAGAAGTTGGTGACAACTATTTCAGAGCATCAATTATCTACAAAGCAACCCGAAGGTGGCTCTGTCACATTTTATTTCATTTAAAGCACCCAGAGCTTATTAGAGAAAGCATTATCCCTCCATCACACAGCAACCTGGACCAGGGGCTGGGTGCCATATGAAAAACCTGAAATTCCAAAGCCAGTAAAGTTTGGGCCTGCACTCGAAGTCTTGGGCTTGCATTTGAAATCCAATGGTAATGGTCTCATTACCATTAGTCTCCAGTTTTTGTTTTTCAATGCAACCAGTTTGAGGAGATGACTAAACTCCTTTTGCTCTCACCCTCTTTTCCCAGAGCCCTTCAGTTGGTTGATCTGGGGTGGATTCACAGTATCCAAATGTTCAGGTCCTGGCTCAAATGGCTTGTTCACCCAGCATGGACAGAAAACCATAGCTTTGTTCTGAGTGGAGCTGTTATGTGCATGTCTACCTTGCTTTTACTTGATATGGGCTTTGCTTAGATGAATACTGTGCCTCTTTTGTATTTGAAAGGTGTTTTTAAAAATGTATTTGCAGATTCAAAGTCAAAAAGAACAAGAAAGGAAAGGGTAGTATGTTGAACTAAGATCACACACACACGTGTGCACACACACACACACATACACGCATGCACGCACGCACACACACACGTGCGCACACACGCGCACACACACACACTAACACGCACACACACGCACGCACACACACGTACACACGCACATACACACACGTACACACGCACATACACACGCACACACACGCACACACACACACGCACATGCACACGCGCACACACACACGCACGCATGCACGCACGCGCACACACACGCACACACAAACACACATGCGCGCGCGCACACACACACTAACACACACACACACGCACGCACACACACGTACACACGCACATACACACACATACACACGCACATACACACACGCACATAAACACACGCACACACACGCACATGCACACACACGCACATACACATACATACACACACACGCAATACACGCACGCGCACACACACACGCACACACACGCACACGCATGCATGCACGCACACATACACACACACACACACACACCAGACAAATGCACAAAAAAACCCAGACCATAATAGCACCCACAAAAGGAGAAGTAGTCTATTCCAAGGGAGATATAATGGGCATTTCAGGATTATGATGGGAATGACAGCCAGGAAGCATCCCATCTCCTTGTGTTGCTGTTCACTCTTCTGCTAAAAATTTTGTCTGAGAACTTCATTTGTCCTTGTTCTATCCTCCATCACTGGCACAGGCTTGTAGTGCCTGGACCTGGTTAACCATCCCTTTCTATACTCCCAGAGAACAACAGTGCCTGGCATATAAAGAAGGGAACAAACAAAACAATGATGTGATGACCTAAATCACAGCAGGAAGGAGCAGGAGGAAACGGGATGCAGGCTGGCCTGGAGTACTGTGCCACTTTTGAGGCAAATTGCTAAGTTACTCCAACACTCAATTAGCTATTTTTATTAAGTGTCCGAGCCGCCTTCATTTAATGGGTGTTTTACTTCTTTTATCTCAAGAAAGATGGCAGAAGTTTGTGTCTTTTGGCTTTGATCACATTATTTCTGGGTTTTGTTACTTAATAAGGCAGAAGTTTAAATTAACATCATTCTCCATTGCCTGTTTGGAGGTTAGTTGTACAGTATGGAGCAGATTTTGGCAATTTTTCAATGGAAGAAAGAAAGGGAAACTCTGTCTGGATCTGCAGGGGGAAGGAGAGGAAACCATTTACCTGGGCCCCTGGGGTTACATCTGCTTCCCAGAAAAGATCCCAGAGACAAATCAAGTCACCAGCCCTGGTGAGGAGCCAGCTCGGGGACAGGTAGAAGGAGGCCTGGGCCAGTGCCAGCCCTGAGCCCTTGAGGGGGTAAAGAGAAAGGCTGGAGGACAAGTTTGGTCATTTATTTCTGTGTTCAGGGTGCTCTCACACTTCACAGCTGGGGGTCGGACTTGTTAGAGAGAACAAGAGCCACCTTTGCACGTCTCACTTAAAACATGTAACTGCCTGGACTGTGATTGGAAGCCCATGCCCACAGGATACACATTTCTTTCCTTCTGTCCCTAGCCACTCATTGCAGAGAAAGCATCATGGCTTACAGACCATGGCAAGCCTTCCATGAGCACATTTGCATGACTGCAGCAAAGGTCAGTTTCTTTAATTGCTTCCACTTCAAACACTTTGAATACTTTTTGGTGAACCAGAGGCTTGAATCAAGTGTTACTAATTCAGGAACTCAAAATACCTTTTGTCCATATCAGATAAATGCTGCCATAGCAAGTATAGCGTAAGCAGATCTGTTCAAGCCACAACAACTTATAGAAGCTCCCACAAACAAACAAAGGGAGTGCAGTTGCCTCAGAGCAACCCCAGTACTGAATTAAATACTACTCAGTTGGCCTGGAGGACAGATACACAGGCCATGCGCTGAGGAAGGGAACCCAGCATCCACAGATGTCAGGGAGAAGGAAGCCTTTATCATTGTGGGTTTTTATCAAATATGTACAGTCAGTGAAGCATCTGGCTTTAATCCTGATAGAAACTGTAGCGTCTTGGCTCTTCTCTGGCCTCGCATATTTTCCATCTTCTGTATCAGCACTGGTTGTCAGTGATTTGATGAAGTTAAATTGGCTGCATTTGACTCTTTGAGCACCAGAAAAATTGCAAAAAGCCCATTCCCCTCTTCTTGACCCCCCCCTCCCCTTCTTTGGAGCATGCAGAGTAACTTTGCAGTGAATAAGTTTAAGGCACGAGCTGCTGCACATAAGACGAAGAGGCAGCAACAGAAAAAAGCCTTCAGACCAGCATCTTTTGCAACCATTAATCAAAGGCTACAGGACTACGCTGTGTTGGCGGTGCACCTCACCAGTACCAGTCAGTATTCACCAGTTTCATTGCAACCGAAAAACAAAACAAAAACAGAACAAAAAAATTAAACCCTGTCCAGAGAAAGCCCATGCCTCAAATGAGTTCATAAGGGCCTTTTGATGACAGCTTTCCCTAGAGGATCTTGTCAATCTCACCAGTCCAGTTGATGTTGTCTGGCACAATTGGCAATCATGGCACAGAAAATGACAAGACCCAAGTGTGGATGGAGATTGAATTCACACCTCATCACATCCCATAAAGGGCAATTTTTCAAGGTCAGCATTTAGGTGAATTAAAGGAGCAGAGTTTGGCAGAGGGCCCTTTGCTTAGCCCTCTGCAGGCCATCCATCCAGCTGCCTTCCTTTGTATGCCTGAACTCATGTTCAGAGAGTGCAGACACACACAAACCCAGACTCTAATGAGCACATCTGAGCAGGCTGCCTGGTTCAGGAGCTGCATCTTGTATTTGTTAAAGGATACCCTATGACGTCCAAGAGGGGAAAACTGAAATTGTTCTTGTAAATACATCAGTAACAGGGAAATAACCATAGAGAGGGCCAAATTATTTCCCTCTGTATAAGGGAGTTTCCTCTGTAATTTGCCTAAATGTCAACATGGGGCTTGTGCACCAAGATCCCCTGCATTGTTGTGGCAGGTCCCTGAGGGAGAACCACAGCTGACAGGCAAGACTGGCTGCCCCATTGCCTACTGGCATAGACATGCTTATGCATTTTGATCACTAGAGGTTTCTGTAGTATCACAACCCAAGAGCACTCAATCTGGCCCTGTCATCTAAAGATGAAGCCAGGGAGGTAGAGAAGAGTAAAGAGAATATCTCAGTCAGTCAGGTAGGGGGTGCCCACAGGGTCTTCAAAATGGCCGCAGCATCCTCAGCACTCTCAGCTTGGGCTGTCTCACGATTTAAATTCCTGATTGCGTTCTATCAGAACCAGGCAAAACTTGGCTAAATGTCTACATCGGTGCTTGGTATCATTCTGTACTATAAAGAGCAGGGAAGGCAAGAGTAGACTTTGGGTAAACTGAGGAGTACGTCTGGTCCTCCTATGGAATGGGAAATGAAATAGACCAGCCAGGGAGATGGCTCAGTGGATAAAGAACAAGCATGTGGACCTGAGTTTGGATCCCTGGCATAGCTTTTGGCTTCAGAAATCCCATAGTTTAGAGGGCAGAGACAAGTGGACTCTCATGTTCATTGGCCAGCTGGCCTAGCCAATCATGGAGTTTCAGGTGGAGCAGGGTTGAAGAAGATGGCCAGCATCGATCTCTGCCTCCCCCCACACGCACGCATGCGTGCTCGCACACATTTGAAAGGGAATAGATGCAGCACCCTAGCTCTAAAGTGTTGTGCTCCACAACTCTGTCAGTTGCCTTCCTCTCAACGACATCTGAGCTTGCTTTTCATACCCTGCACGTATCCTCTGCAATTTTTCCAGCACGGTTAGTATGTTCCATAAAATTGAGCACGAGGACTTCAGGAGCCCATTCCCCATGGAGGGATACTCCCTTAGTCTAGAGACATGGGGGAGGGCCTAGGTCCTACCCCAAATAACTTGACAGACTTTGATGATCTCTCATGGAAAGCCTCACCCTCCCTGGGGAGTGGATGGGGGAATGACTCGGGGTGGGGGTCTGTGCAGGACATGGGAGGGAGAGGAAACTGGGACCAATATGTAAATAATAGAAATAAATTTTAAAAATATAATCCTGATTAAATTAATTTATAAGATATTCAAGTTCTTGTGTGTGGCCTGTGCCTCGACACAGTTGGGAAGTTCACACTGCATTGGTCTTTAGTCTCCAGCAACTCAGTTTAACATTTCTCTCACAGTAGCTCTGCCATCCAACAATTCGGGCAGCTATGCTGTGGACTGAAGGTGTGTCTCAACAATGTGCATATGATGAAGTCTGCTCTAGTGTGCCCGTGTTAGGAGGTGGGGGCTTTGGGAAGTGGAAAACTTTAGATGAGACCTCAATGATTAGATCCACAAAGTATGTTTAGTGACCTTATGAAAAGAGGAAGAGAGACCACAGTTTCCTCTCTGGGCTATGTGTGGATGTTGTTAGAATCCAGCCTTCACCAACACCCAGCCATTGACCTTGATATTGGTTCCAGCCTCTTGTGGTGACCCATGCTAACATACACCCACACTGCTCATTTAAATAAATATGCTCATAATTTAAATAAAATGGACTCTAGGCCTCAATGAGACTCCCTCCCTCCCCCTTATGTTAAATCAAACACATCCAAATTTATTTGTTATGTTCTTTTTTTTTTTTTTTCCTCACAGGACTCTGGTTTCTGCAGAGTTCACCAGATGACTATTCATCAGGCAAAAGCTCTGTAGTCAAAAGCTTGAAATCTAGAACAGAGGTCCAGAGCATGGGACACTACACCCAGCCTTGGACCTCACCATCTTATTTTTCTAGACCTTCCCAGGCACCCAGGTGCATTTGTTACTCTGCATTTCTTGAGTACATCTGTGTACTCTTGTTATTTGTTTGATAGTCTCAGAAGGAAGAACTAGCCAAGGCTTGTTATCGCACACTGGACAGTACAATGTAGTAGGTATGATTTCCTTTTTATCCCATATAAATGATGAAGTCAGAGGCAGAGCCCTGAGATCGTGGTCAGGTATTAGAATTCCCAATTAGATTCTTAGTAGCAGAATTGCCTCAGAGTGTTCCAGTTTGATTTGGCACGAAAGCAAGCCCGTCAGACCTGTTTCCAAACATTTCATCAAGATATTGGGTTAGACAACTCAAAAAATAAACATCCTTATGAGAACTCAAAGGTGGAAAAACACGGAGAAGGTGATCCCTGTGGAATTCTGATACAAGTGTTTCTTCCAGGAGCCAAGATTGTTTAAAAGACAAACAACCAAAATCCCAGACCCAAATTCAGCAAGTGTTGGCAAAAAGTACAGATCCAAATGGAGTTGTTTTTATAAAATTAAAAAAGAAGCTTTGTGTAAAAACTTCTTCTATTGTGCCACGCTTTATCAAATACTGGAAGTTGAGATCTTTCTGATTCCTGTGCCTCCTTAGGGTACCATAATTTAATCTAGTTAGTGGCACCAGACGCTGGTAACCACAGCCAGCCGTTATGGGCAGGGGTTTCAAACATATGGCCTGTGTATTGCACCCCCATTCCCTTCCCTCCATGAATTATTTTTATATCAGATGCCAACCTAGGCAACGCATGAATCCTGACGCACACTGCCAGCCTGCTACCCGCCAGCCCTCACCCATCCCCTCCCTGCCATTCCACCCATCCTTCCATTCTCTGAACCAGAATCTCACATTGAGCACCTGCCAAGAACCAAGCAAGGTGGCATTTGAAACCAGAGGGTTCTCTTTCTGCCTGAACCCCTAGCTTGCTGCCCAGGCACCGTGGCCTGGCCCTGGCTGGCCACTGTGTTCGGTTTCTCCACGGCAGCTCTCTGCTGGGCTGCTGCTAGAATCACACAGTGACCTGCAGATCTGAGGAAAAAAACAGATGTCCCAATAAATTTTTGTCAAAACGTAATTACCTCGGGATTAGAAAACCACATGGGGGTGGAGAGGGAAGGGAACAGATGTATTACCATCAAATATGCAATCATTATTCTGCAGAAGTTTAAGTAATCAAGAGGTTTTAATGATGGTAGCCAAGTGTCTTCCCTCCTCCTTCACACCCCCCATTTTGGTTCCTCCCCCACTTTCTGTTCTGGATGGTTCTGGGTGCCCTTCAAACTCGTGCAGTACCAATGGAGTGCTGAGCAGGATCGGGGCATGGTGCACACAATCGTATCATCATGAATACTTTTTCATAAATAAATCTCAGCAAATATGACAGGCTATCTTTCCCTCAGGAACCTGGCCAAGTCTTTTCTTCCTCTGTAGCCGACAAAATATGATAAACTATGAATTTTCCCGGTAACCATAAAAGATTCTTATTTTCATGATTCAAACTGCTAGGCGCAGGTCAAGGCTATATATCAAACAGGGAACCTTTCAGGAGAGTCCTTTCCTAGGTTTCTGCTTTTACACTGTGCAGGGGAAGGGTGGGTGCTGGGAGCTGATTGGAGAGCCTTTGTGTTACCTGCTAGCTAGTTTCAGATGAATCTGAAGATAAAATGTTGCTCTCTTTTAGGTATTTGTACATGGGTCTCTGTAAGGGGCTTGACTGGCTTGGAAAGATAAGTCTTCAAGGAGTTCAAGTTTAAAGAATCTCCTGTTTCTGTAGCCCGTTGGCTGTAGGGTGAGGGTGGGGGTTGCTTAAGTAACTGCTACGAAGTCTAATTTCAAAACAACTATACCTGGACGGAGACATGTCACATGTGAATTAGAGAGATGCAAACAACAAAAAGAGATCTTATCTCTCACAGGGGAAGACAAGGATTGACACCCAAATCTGTCGTCTAACCTTTGTATATACCTGACATGTTACACGTGTACATGAACACACTTGAGCACAGTGAATGAATGAATGAATGAATGAATGAATGAATGAATGAAATAACCACTATTCATCTTTCCTTTCCTCTGTGTTTTTGAGACAAGGTCTCCCTCTGCACATTGCTCAGTCTGGCTTTGAACTCAGTCTTCCTGCCTTCACTTTCAACGTGCTAGGATTACAGGTAGGGGCAACCATGCCCTGGCTTTAGTTATTAGTTATTAGAGATTTATCAATTGTGAGTTTCTTTACTAAGTGGCATCTATGTGTATATCCTCAATCTTTCTGAAGGCCTGGACAGGAGGCATTGTCTTTTGGTTTAGTGACATGGTTATCAAAGCTTATTACATCAACCAACCCTTCATATTCACGAAGCTGGTGGTAAGATTCAAATTTAAATCCATGTCAGAACAATTTATGAAGATTTACCTATCCAGTGATGTCTTGGGAATGTTTTCTCTTTTACATACAACATAATTAAATATGCCCTGGAAATGATAGTCTTCCAAATAAGAGCAGCCTATGCTTGACCTCTTAGACAAGTCTATGCTTGGTCCTCTTTCACTGACAGTAAAAGTACTTAGGCTAACCTGCACTGACTTAAACCTATTGCACTTAATTTAGAGCTAATATGACCATTGGTTCAAAAGGGTTAAAAAGGAAATCTTCAGGCTAGGCAATGAGCAGAAGGTTGATTCAGGCAGGCTGGGTGCGCAGGGGAGGGGAGGATATCTGATTGAGGGAGCCAGGCAGGAAACAGCCCTGGGAAAGGAATCCTGAATAATGGGGGTGTCTTCCTGACTATACTTGTAGTCTTTTTTTTTCCTCCACCAAGCTTATGAAACTTTTTAACACACCATTTTTCCAGAAGCCTGTGTAGGACTTTTGCGGAGAGAATTAACAGACACTTTTCACCCCTGAAGAATCCAGTATCTTGTGGGTTTACAAATCAGCAAACAGAAGTTGTGAGGGGAAGCCTCACAAGTTGGGCTGCAAAGTCAGAGAGCCCTGCAGTTGGTTGGCAGCCTGTTTCAAGAGAGGCAGAGTCCAGTTGGAGACTCCAGCAACATCAAGGTCATTTAAAGGGCAATGCCACTTAATCAAGAAGAAAAGAGGCAGCTGATGACTGAAACAGAACTAACTGCTCTAGACTCAGCAAGGCGTTTTCTTCCTGTGTGTTTATATAGAGAGCTATCGGTATGTGGGTAAGCTGCCCAGCACTGAGAACTTATTAATCTAATCATGAGAATTAGAAATTATATAGGAAAAGGAAAAGTGAAAACAGCCACAATGTTCTACACATGTGTTCTTGCCCGCCTCCTGCCATTGTCTGACACCAGAACATTTCATTTGGATTGCATGATCATAAGATTATGTGATATGTAATCAACTAACTAATCAAGTTGATCAAACATATATAGACTGATTGCAGAGGTGAACAGAAAAAAAGATGCTGATGTAAAACTTCATGAAAGTGATCTCGGAAGACTATTTTGATGGCAGGTTGCCATCAATCAGGCTTTCCATTTACTCCAGGGAAATGCATTCATTATCAGTTAAGATCTCTTGTGTGAAGAATTGGGTGTTTACAAACAGGTCCTCTCCCACCCATATTTTGAAACATGACATCACAGTGTGATGAGATCTGGCATGGGATCTTTGGGGAGGTAGTCAGAGTTAGACGAAGTCATGAGGGAGAAGCCCCCCCCCATGGGATTATTGTCCTTATAAGAGGGGGAGAGAGGCCAGGGCTCATGTTATGTCATTTGAGGACATAGCAAAAAGATGACTGTGTGTTATTCAAGAAGAGAGTGATCATCAGACACAATCTTGCTAGCCTCTTGACCTCAGCCTGGAGTCTGCAGAAAGATGAGAAATACATTCCTGTGGTTTAAGCCACCCAGCCTAAAGTGTTTTGTTATGGTAGCCCAACAATGCATTTACAAGGAAGAAGGGTTTATTCCAGTGGTCTGAAGTTCATTTGATTCTTATTCCCTATGTATATTTGGAAAAGCATTAACATATAGCTCAAATCCTTTATTCAAAACACCATTTAGGGCATAGAGTCATTACATCACTCTAGACCTCTGAGGACAGGAACATTAGAAGTCAGATCTTAATCCAACTCTCATCCATACTAGTTAGTCTCCTTAGTCTCTGCAAACAAATGTTTAGCTAAGGAAAACTCAGTGCCTGCTGCTTTCCTTTCAATTCCTTAATTGCCATTTCAGGAAGGCAGATTCGAGTTTGCGGATGCAAACAAAATATTATAGTTCGAATCCAGAATGGCGCCCATAGGTTTATGATTTGGGGGTCTACCTTTCTGTTGCCAGTTTGAATGGTGTGGAGCCTTCAGGAAGTAGGTCTGGTTTGTAGAAGTAGGGTGCTAGGGCTGGACTTTTGGAGTTTTACCAGCCTCAAGTTCTGGCCTACTGTCCCCACTTTCTGATTCACAGTGGTGTTTGAGCAAGAAGGCATTTGTCTTCTCTTCTTTGCTGTGATGAATATAAATCCTGGATCCAGGAACTCAAGTACACCTTCCTTCCCCTTAAGTAGGTTTTGCTGGGTATTTGGTCACAGTGATATGTAAGTAACCAATGCACAAGGTGAAAATTAACCTCCGCATTACTATGCTGGCATGTTAATATTTGGATACTGAATGAACCTACTAGTTATCTAGAGACTTCTCTAAAAAAAACAAAAAACCTCTTAATGTCTTCCTTCAAAACAATATTAGTATTGTACTTTTTTTTAAAGAGATATAAAAGTTAAATATGGAAGATATGTATTTACTTCATTCTACACTGCTAGAGAAGTTTAAAATTTGGGGCATTAAAGCTGATGTTCATTAAAATAATATGTTGTACTCAGTTTTCCATTTTAAAATCTTTCCCCTAACTCATGCATCTATGACCCTCAAAAATCATCTTTGGTCTCATTAGTTGAATCTGATTTTGTGTGTTCCCATTAAATTTGTACCATACACCCAATTCATACATATATGTATGCATTCACACTTATGTACACACACACACACACACACACACACACACACACACACACACACACACACGTACACACTCCTGAAAAACACATGTGGTTTCATTTTGGGAAGGCCCTCTTTCCTACACTGAAAAAAACTGATAATCAGTGTTTTGGGGTCCAAATTTAGTTTATTTGGGGGATATTTCTTTGATTACCCCAAAGAACAGTGAGAGAATATGACAATGGCATTATTCATTCTTAAAATGGGCACACACAGAAATGTCTAGATGAGGACTAACAGCTGGTCATTGTCTGTCTCCACTTCTTTCAATCATGAAGCCATGTATCTACCTTTTGCTCACTCACTGAGCATAGGAAGATCAAAGCTGTGGACCTGACTTAAGTCCACGATGGATTATTGTCTCTGGAGGAAACTTTAAGAAGGTGAAGATTCTGGGCATCCAGGAAGCAAATGACATTGCCACCTATATCTGTGTAAGTCCAAGGGGGAAAGAAACTTACTAGACACAGATTTCTTTGCTCAATGCTTTCAAATATCTCCTGGCATATTCCCATCAAAATTGAGTTAGTACTGGGATTTTAAGACTATATTTGATGGCACGAAATAGGTTCCATCCTTTGAGGACTGTTGTGTGTTTGCTTCCGCTGTTTCTGGTACTCACATCTTGACTGTAATCTCAGTCCAGCTATCTATTTATGCCAAGATCCAGATAGCCTTTTAAATGTGGACTTTATGAAGCCAATAAAGGAGATATTTAGAAAATGACAGAAACTGTACCCTGCAATGTTCCTTAGCTAGAATTTATTGAACAAATAAAGAACTACACAATGAGTAAGATGTTCAACAGATCCTACTAATGATTTCCAGGGCCTTCCTGTCAGTTGGATGACAGCCTTTCACTTCCCCATGAAGCTCACTCTATCTCTGCTGCAATGTGTTCTTGTCTGGTGGTCCTAGCCAGGTTTAGTTTTATTTCTGCAGTTTCTTACACTTTATGTACAGAGTCATTATTTTATAGAGACAATGATTGTATTTGGAAAAGGCACCAGAATACCAAGCATTAAGGGGGAAGATGAAAACTATTTCCCTACACATCCCTGCAGCCTTAAGGGGCAATGTGACTAATTCACATGAAGTTGAGGTGAATGGAGAAGAGCAAGCAAGTGCCCAGGCACTGGTCACCATGGTGGTGATGGTGGTGTGGGGGGGGGCTTCAATTTTTTCTTGTGTTTTGCTACTGTGACTACAGGAGCAGGTGTCCATATGGAGTCAAAATGGCCACACATGGAAATGTCAGATAGAATGTGGAGCCAGCATAAGGTGTTAAGTGGTCCCAAGAACATTTCGGATCTCTGCATGCTCTCTACAAATAAATAAATCCTTGTCCCAAAGCACTGAGATGTTGTGGACAGTTTGTTATCACAGAATAACCAGCACTGATATGACTTCTCTCAAATACACTGTACAAAGCTCCAACCCTCTGACATTTCAGCTACAGTTGCTCTGTGCTCTCTCAGCATGCAAAGCCTAGCTTGCTCCAGTCACTGCTTTCTTTAATTTCCACTTGTTTCCACATTAGATGTCAAGGTGTGAGGTAATTTAGAAAGAGGTAACTGCTCTTCCTAGATTCTACTTCCCATATTGGATTTGTTTGTTTGTTTTTCCTTGCCACCTCACTTCCTTACTTCCTGGGTGACAAAAGTCACCCAACATTTGCTAGATATGTACTGGTTTCAGACTTATTACTAAGTCCCCTTAAGTCTAGGAGTGAGGAGGTTGATTCTCTAGCAGGTTCCTGTTCTGCCCTTGCTGCATGAATGGAATAGACAGAGAGCAAAGGGGAAAAAACAAAAACAAAAACAAAAAACAAGGGGGATTTTAGTTTGCCACTTGCGAACAAATTAAGTAGGAAAGGAAAAACTTACCTGGGGAAAAAGAAACTGATGGAGAGGGATTGTCAGTGTTACAGAATTAAGTTTTCAAGTGCCTTCAGGATGCTGATGGTGGTGAGCTGAGGTGTCACAGGTCCTGTTAAGGGAGGCCTTTGAAAAGCAAATATTCAGGTCTGTGGAGGGTGTGTCAGGCAGCCTCCTGTCTTGAAGTCTGGATCAAGTCCTCGGTTTTGCACTGAAGTGGCTGGTCTTGGAGTCATGGCAGGATCTATCTCTGGTGAGTCTCTGAATCTCACACATCTGAAGACTGCCTGGTTGTCTGGTGAGGAGTGAGACTTATGAAACTCCCATGTGCATCTTGTCATATGAAGTGAAGTAGACTCTGATTGGCTTTATGGGTATGCAAATGAGTCATAGAATGTGACCAATCAGCAGAGGGTTGTCAGACTTGGAAGGGGATGGGTAGACACAAAGTTCAGGAAAAGAGTTCCTAGTCAGGTCTGTGGTTCTCTTTCTCTTCCTGTCAATGGTGTGATGAGGATGCACGGGGCAACATCCTCTGCCATGGGAAATGCTCCACAGGACAGTTCATGCCTGGAATGAAACTCTTCTTGGTTGCCTGGATGATCTGCTTGCATTTGCATCCATAGTTGCTGCCTTGGTCTCTGCCTGCAGCTGTTCCTCTGCACTTTTCTAGCTCTGATTGCTCTCAGGGCTTTTGGGATGTCTTTCCCTGCTTTGTTTCAGGTGCTACTTTGATGGGAGATGTGATTCTGTATATATGTTTCTCATACCGGTTAATAAAGCACTGTGGCCAATGAGATAACAAGATAGGCGGGGCTAGGAGAGCAGGAGGAGGAGAGAGGAAGGAGTAGGAGTCAGGATGTAGCCCAGGGAAGACGCAGCACGCCTGCCGCGCGGCTCCCCGATAAGACGACCACGTGGAAATACTTAGATAAGTAGAAATGGGTTAATAATTAAGACAGAGCTAGCCCATAAACAGTAATGGTAATTGGCCAACAGGATTGTATCAAATACAGAGTCTCTGAGTGTTATTTGGGGCTGGCGTGGCTGTGGGCCCACATGGCGGTGGGACCGGGAGGCCGGCAGGGAGACCTGCTATAACACTACTTAGACAACATCCTGGGACTATCTATCTTCAGGATCATTCTAGATTTTCACTAATTTAGGCACTGCCAAAGTCCCGTCTTTAATATTGTATAAGATGTGGGCATCCCCGATGTTCAAAATGTTCATCATGGCAATTGTCTTTTGCTGTTATTTCTACCATGCAATATCCACAAATAAGTACCTAAAAAATCCTGGTAAAATTAGTAGGAGAATGTTAATGAGCATAAACTTTAGAGCAGGTGATTTATAACTGCAAGATGAGAAGCTACAACCATCTATCCACTCTCTTACAGCTTATATATGTTCACTGTCTTGAACGAAGTTCTAAATATCTATGTTGTTGTTACTTTTTAATGAGTAAAACCAAGGAGTAGTTTATTTTTTGGAAATAGAATAAGAAAATGTGCCTTTAGTTTGTATCATTCTTGTGTTTGATTTTCATATTACTTTAGTAGTTGCAATGCAATCATAAAAATGTTCATTTTTAATTTACTTTTTAGAACTTCTATGTAAGGATCAGTTAGTGACTGCCCAATGAGTTGGAATGAATTGTAGTTCTGCATATTGAGATTGCATGTAGTCCTCATCTTTCTACTTTATAGTCTTTATAGCTCCCAGGCTACGCATTCTCTATAAGACAGAGTGCTGGCATTGTTTTTTATGGAATGCATATTATACTTAGAAGCTATGAGAAGTTTAGCTAGACTCTAGTCTCTGTGGGCACGGGGTGGGGTGGGGGGTAGTCATTTGTAAAGTAACCCTTCCTGAATGAGTCAGACAGAAGTGCCAGCATCAGACTGACCCAGACTCCCTGAATGTGAGTATTAGTTAGGAGGACTAGGCAGTCTATGGGACCTCTGGTAGTGGACCAGTATTTATCCTTAGTATATGAATGGACTTTGGGAGCCCATTCCACATAGAAGGATACTCCCTCAGTCTAGACATATGGGGGCAGGGCCTAGGCGCTGCTCCAAATGATATGACAGACTTTGAAGATTCCCCATGGAAGGCCTCACCCTCCCTGAGGAGCAGAAAGGGGATGGGATGGAGGTTGGTCGGGGGCACAGGAGGAAGGGAGGTTCAGGAACTGGGATTGACATGTAAAACAAAATTGTTTGGAATTTCAATAAAAAAATTATCAAAGGAAAAAAGCAGTAATTCCAAGTGTCAAATCAATATTCAATAGGTGAGGCAAAATATATGACTTTTCTGTAACCAGATAAGGAAATTAGATCAGTTGAATTGGCATGTCAGCAAGCAGCCAATCTGTGAAATCTGTATACTTCACATGGTGTTTTTTACTTTAAAAGTATTTTAAAGGGTCTGGAACCTGAGTAGGTCAGTGGCAAAATTTCAGGTATTTCTAAGGCAACAAAAATATTGCTTGAAGAGTGACTTTAATGTCACTTATATGAATTGTTCAAGATAAATTGTTCTCATAATATTATAAAAGATGTGTGTTGACCCAAACTACCAAATTCTCAAAGATGATGATGCTTGTTTGGTAGGTTTTTGTTTGTTTGGTTGGTTGGTTGGTTTTGTTTGTTTTACATTTTGACATTAGAGTGATGGCTCAGTGGTTAAGAGTACTTGCTGCTTTTGCAGAGAATTGGAGTTTGTTTACCAGAACCAGAATCTACATATAATGCCACCTCCCTGGGTTTGGATACCCTCTTCTTACCTCCTGAGGGGTCTGCGTGCACCTGGGCTTACAGCAGACACACACATATATGGAATAAAAAATAAGTATTCAAAAAATTAAACTTAGTAATATATACATTTCCGTTGGAAATAGACAAGGATGTTCTGGAGGATACAACTTTCACTGGATTTCCCATTGTCTATCCTTTTGTTGGCCTCAATCAATAGATAGGCATAAATACATTAGAAAAACCACATTAAAATATGCTACTTAGGACACATAGTGTAGTTTATAAGAGAAACTTAGAGCAAAATAATGTATTAACAAAAAGAGGGAAAGCAATAATAAAAGATCTACCCCCCCTTCAAAAAAAAAAAAAAAGAGCTGGAAAGAAAGAACAGATGAGAAAAAGGAAGAATTACACGGTCAAGTCAAACCCAAGTGAATGCACAAGACTCTGCTTCCAGAGCAAGAGTTGTGGTTCAGTTTTGGAAGCAGCAGTTTGGGACTGGAGAGATGGCTCATGAGTTAAGAGCTCTGCTGCTCTTGCAGAGACCTGGGTTCAGTTCCAGATCCCACATGGTGGCTCATAATTGCCTGTAGCTCCAGCTCCACTTCCAGTTGGCCCAGGTCTCTCCAGCCTCCCTGAGCACCAGGCAAGCATTTGGTGCACACACACACACACACACACACACACACACACACACACACACACACACAGAGAGAGAGAGAGAGAGAGAGAGAGAGAGAGAGAGAGAGAGAGAGAGAGAGAGAGAGAGAGAGAAAGAGAAGTAATTTCAACACATGAATACTGCTTTTTCATTTCAATCTTACTTTTCATTTTCTTCCAAATTTTCAAGAAGACATGTTCTCATACTTCTTTCTGGAATTTATTTTGTTTGGTGGTATCTCTAATCTATGAGACCTATGAGACAGTAATGGGAAATAGGGGGAAGACAACAGCTTATAGCTTATATCTATGACACTTCCTGAGGGAACACGGGACATTCATTTCACTGGCAAGGCTTCTGCCTTTAATCTAAAACAAACATGTTGCAATTGATTTTCTCCGAAAATGTTTTCAGCATTAGGCTTGTTTTAACCAGGGCCTCTGCTGTGTGATGGGGCTAAGCCCGTCCTAATTTGTCAAGTTTTTCAATGCAGTTGAAAGGAAGCAGCGAGATGCTTTTGCTTTAACTTCCTAGCTCATCCTTCTCTAACCACATCTCATTCTCACAATGCTTTAAATACAGGAAATGAAATTGTACGGTAGGTGTGTGGTAAAAAGATAAGTATAGCTCAGCAGGTCAGGGAACTGATCCCTAGATCTCATTACCTGCCTTCTCTGCATTCGTGTATGTGTGTGCCTCTCTCTCTCTCTCTCTCTCTCTCTCTCTCTCTCTCTCTCTCTCTCTCTCTCTCTCTCTCTCTCTGTGTGTGTGTGTGTGTGTGTGTGTGTGTGTGTGTGTGTGCATAAATGCTTGTTATGTAGGGATTGAACCTGCTAGGCAAACATTGTGCCATTGACTTTGTCTCAGATGACTTTGAAAGACACTGAGAATCTTCGCCCCATTAAAGTTCCCTGAAAAGCATTTTGGGAAATATTTCAAAGGAGTCATTAAGAAGAGGACACTAATACTAAAAACTAACTTTTTCCAGGACAAATGGCATCATTAGTTGGCATTGTTTAGATGTGTTCCTTTAAATGTTCACTTTTTAGAAATGTGGTCCCCAATGTGGATGTGAAGAGATGGGGGGAGCCTTTAAGAGGTAGCTTCTAGTAGGAAGTATTTAGATTTTGTATAACCATGAGAGAATTATTTTTGATATATCTAAGAATGCAAATTCCTTCAAATTATTATCATAGATGAACAGGTAAATGCCATCAAATTGAGTAGAGTTTATATGTTATAAAATACACATCAGTTAGTGAAGCATGAGGTGTTCTTCATCCCTTACAAAATTTAAAATTTGCTAACCTAGGATGTTGGATTGAGTTGAACATTGTCTGCCTCCTTGTGCTCTGTGAATATCTACTCAGTAAAGGAATGGATTCTTCTGTACTGAGACCATAAGATCACATTGCTTAGGCTAATGTAACAGCAGAGAAAGATTTTGTTACTACAGCAATGACTACACTCTATGATGGCTAAGCATAATTTTCTTATGTTTGTGTTTTTGTTAGCTTTTGTTTTGTTTATTGTTGACATTACAATTTAATTAGAACATCTCTCCTTTACCTCTTCTCCCTCTAAACCCTCCCACATACAGTTCTCCTTCAAGTTCATGGCTTATGTTTTCCACTAATTGTTATAGTGTGCATGTATGTATTTGTATATACACACATTCCTAGAAATAACCTGTTGAGTCCGTATAATGGTACTGGTATGAATGTTTTCAGGGCTGACCTTTTGACACCTGATGACCAATTGTTGTGCTCTTTCCTGGGGAGGATCCCCTCTTTCACTCCAAGCTTTACTCAGTTGCCTGTAGTATTTTGTGTGTGTGTGTGTGTGTGTGTGTGTGTGTGTGTGTGTGTGTGTGTAGGGTTGAAGCCCCGTGGGCTGTCCTCCATTTGGTTTGGCATCCGTTTTCAGAATTTTGGGTTTTGACTAGTTTCCTTTGCTTCACTCGCCAGTATATCTCATGCAAACAGTAGCCTATGATTTTAGCATCTTCTCAACAGCCATGTGTCATTCATAAGAATAAACCACAAATGTCACCCTTTGGCGTAAAAGTGGCAGTAGGTCTGTCTTCGTTCCCTTGGTGTCATGTTCATTGGTGTCATTCAGTTTCCCAACATAGCTGCCCTAAGAAGGTAGCTCTTCCTACCATCCTCCTGAAAACTGTAATGAAAATTGTTTTTAATCTGGTTTAAATATGAATTGTGCTTTAATTTTAAGTTATATTTTAAAAATATAAATCTTACTTTCCTAATTTGACTAATAATGATTAAACATACTTTTAAAAATAGATTTGATTAAAAACTGAAATGTTAAAAATGACAGACTGTCAAACACATGCTTTGAGTTTGCAGAAAATTTTATTTCTTTGGGAATTTTATTAACCAGCATAATGATTCGTACACTGTCACATGGCTTGCCATGTGTGCTTCATCATGTACGCACAACAACCTGAATCTAGAGTTTGCTCAAAGCACTGCCTTGACTGCCATGACTTCATAGCAAAGTCATATTGCTTGCAAATGTTCCCCTCTCTTGCCATACTTGTTATAGGCTAGTAATAATCAGCAGGTCACAAGTGTGTGTGTAATACTATGTAGTAATATTTTTAAGTAACCCCTTATATTGTGAGGTCCAGATTCCAGTCCAGGGATAATTGCCTTTTCTCTTCTTTCTTAGAGGCCATACCTTATATTTCTTCTGCTTTTTTTAAACCTACCCATTTCACCCCATAAAGTCTCAGAATCAGCCCCTTTATGCTCAGGCATTTTGTTCCCTCCCCTGGCTGGCAGGGTGGGCAATTGAATATCTTAGGGGAACATTTTAGAAGTTAAATTGTTTCTTGGGTCATTATTAGCCCCTAATAATACTCATTCCTCTTTGTCCCATGTGAAGCCAGAGATCATCTTTATCTCTATCTCAAATGGTCTTCTAGTCCTCCCACCTACCGTAAAGCAAATATAAGAACATCCGGCAGAGTCAGAGGAGTGACAATCCAGTGACACAACCAGTGACACATTTAAATATAGGCCCTTCGCTGTCAAAATTAGAAAAGTGATTAAAATATCCTCTCTTTGTTTAATGCCGATTCACAACTGATCTCACCCCTTACATTTTCACTAAACATAGCTATAATACATTTCATATTTGGCAATAAGTTATTCTTTTTCCTCTTACACTAAGTAAACTACTTATTTTATAAAATAAGATTAAAATGTTGCATTTAGGAGAGATCATAACACGCTGATCCCTAAAATGGAGATCTATAAGTTACTCAGTGAGTTTACCTTATTTCAAAGCGCTGGTCTCAGGACTTGGAAGTTGTAGATATATAGTTAACTAGACTGCAATAATAATAGTGTGTCACATCCCTCCTCTTTTAATCAGAGAAATAATGAACATTATCAACAAAGTAAAAGACACTAAAAAAAAAAAAGAAATTAATTTGTCCCAAATCTACGACCTGGAGAAAAACATGTGCTCTGTAAACTGCCTACATGTATGTGTATGAACTTAAAACTTCCCTATAAAAAGTCATTTATACATGTGTGCACATATATCTGACCTTTTCAACTTGCTACTATAAACATTTCAGAGATAGCCTGGGAAGGCTGTCACAATATAGCTCTCTGTGTGTGTCTTCTCTCTTTCTCTCTCTTTCAGTATTTTTGTTAGTTGACATTTATATTGTTTTTAAATGGTCTCTATTTAAGCATGTGACAAAACTAATGTGTTTCAATATTTGATGCTAATTATAAAATGCATCATTGTGAATGGTGGCTACATTGAAACTCCTGGGCCCAATGAATCATGAGGTCAGCTGCTAGCATTCATTTTACTTTATGCTTTAAAACTTTTATTTGTGAGAAAAAGAAAACAACAACAGCAACAACAAAATCCATAGACAACTGTTCCCTGTAGTCATTGGGCCCACTCCTAGAAACCTCCTTCTGCCAGCTGGGCTTCACCTTCCAAAGGCTCCACAGGCTCCCAACGCTGCTCCATGGACTGGGGACCAAATGTTCAAACACGTGAGCCTATGGGACACACTTAACATTCAAGTATATACACCCCTCTGTCATTTTCAGAGTCAATCTAGGTAGTTCTTCATGGTAAAGAAGACTCTGCACCAACAGCATTGAGACAGATGTGTTTGCAATGAAAATGGCTGGTGTGGAGTGAAAGGTGCATGGTGAAGCAAATACTGTATCCCTGGGAGATGGGCTCTTTCAAGACTTAGAAGAACTAATCTTAAATATTAGCCAGACACATTCTGCCATCAATTACTTAATGATGAGGCTGGAGAAGGAGGTCTCACCGTCTTCCAGCACAAGAAATGAGTAGGGCTTTGGGCCTGGGGTTAGGGCTAATCTGTAGCACCAGTGAGCTTTACACGGGTCAGTTCACTTTAGTGAATGGAAGAATAGCTGTAGAACACAAGGTTATATTTATTTCAGCTGTCATGCCTTGGAAAATATATACACATTTATCTTTAATCAAGAAACTTCATGTGTATCCTACCCCCCCCCCCCCGGGTGGATCTGCTATCAAGAGGGTCAGTATGGGTCCCTGTTAAAGCCCAAGGACATAGGTCTATTCTTCAAGCTCTATTTCAGAAACAAGACCCAAATTTGGAACTTTCCTTTTTGCTTAAATATCAGAAATAGTACCACTAAGTGATAGTTTTTAATACATGGCTTTTGTCTTCAAATTCAGAGAAAAAAATAAAAGCACTTAGAATTATGATATTTGGTCTAAAGAAGTCAAAGTCAAGAGCAGAGTTGAAATTTTGTTCTCCTCTTCAAAACTGTATGAACCTGGATTCATTTCTTAACTTGCCCATACTTTGTTATTTGTCCAGGAAACAATGAGATACTTACTGGCCCCGCCCAACACTCAGGAGTGCTAATGATGATGGAATCAGATAGCACATAGGAGGGCCAGCTGTGAAAATTTGTTTGTTTTATTATAGATGGTGTTATTATGAGCTTCACAATGTCTGCTGTAAGGTAGTACTGGGTTACAACTTGTTTTGTTGTTTCAGCCACATTCCGGTAGTATAGAGCTTCAGTCTGGGGGGGCTCATGCATTTGGGCTAGCATGTTATAGGAACCTGTTGAAAAATGATGCCTGATAACCAAGGAGAGGAATGTGAGAAATCTGTGGGCTGCTCACCTCCAGCCTGGTGTGTTCACTCCTACTAACTGGCCAGATTCTCTCAAAGCTGTAGCCCTTGTAGGCCAGCAGCTGTTCTGTACTCCCAGGAGAGAAAGAAAAGAAAGGCACCGTTTTAGCCTCTGACCACCTTTAAAACAGACAATCACTGCTGATCTCAAAGCAATGACGGTAACCAGGTGATTGGTCTGCACAGGTTTCAGGCCAGGGACGGTTAAAAGGGCTGATGCTTTCAGCTACATGTTCCAGGAGGCAACAGGCCTGGCGACTCTGGTCTATATTGACATCCAGGGCAGAAGGAGGGCAGACTCTTTAGTCTTACTTACCTTCCAGCCTTTGTGTTGACCATAGAAGGGTTGGTCAGGGGCAGCTGGAGCAGAATTCTTTCACTAACATGGTCTCCACTTCCCTCGGAAAGAGACTGTAATCCGGCCCAGGAAAAGGAAAGGTCTCTAAGGCAGAGAAGGGCCAGTCTGCTGGGTTCCTAGGTTTGAGAGCCAGGAGTTGCCCTGTGAAAGCACTGTTGAGTATAGAGTCAGAAAACAAAGGGTAGCAAGTGCAGTTGGGGGGCAGGGGTGGAGGAGACAGGAATGGAGAGTAGAAGGCAGCCTGGATAACTAGTTCACACCACACCTTCACACACTAACCATCTTGTCTAAATTTGGCTTTAATTTCCTCCTCATACTCATGGAGACTGGACAGAATGACTCTAAATGAACTGTGTTGTTAAGTTTTATATTTAGCTTTCTCAAACTATGCCTAATTTGTGAACAACCAAAACAACAGCACCCAAAAAGCAGTATTTATTTTGAACTTCAAAAAGGCTTGACTCGGTTTCTTTCTCTTGTTTTCCATGCATTGTTTTTTTCCCCCTTTAGAGCACAATGCCATACCGCACAGCACTCTCTGTTTCCCTCCTTTATGTTCAGTAGCCTCTGCCCAGGAGCACAGGGAACATTCCAGCACGTCCAAATACCCAGAGTTAACCCCTCCCTGCACAGCGGGCTGCAATGACTTTGCTGGAAGCTGAGGTATTGTAACAGCCCCTGGTGCCTGTGGAGATGATATCATTTAGGGGTTAAATGTAGCATGCGTTTTTTTTTTTTTTTTTTTTTTAAAGCATAATTTGTTGAAAGAGGCCCAAAGTAGAATATGTGAATTTGAGAAGGTGGAAGGGAGAGACTACGCATGAGTCTGAGGACCCCAATTTGGGCTGGAATCAGGAAAGACCCTACTGGGGTTTCAGTGACTCCTGTTGCTTCTAGCCATTCCTGTTGAAATCCCTGATGGTGTCTTTGACAGCATGTTATTACCTTGCAGTAAAATCCGCTCCCTTCCCGGGTTTCTGAAGCATGGAGCAGTTAACTGTGGGTGGAGGGGTATTTCCAAGCAGGTCTGGTGATCTGAGTGTCTCAGGGGCTAGGTTGGGATCACACTCGCTAATTTCTGTTTCCATTTTCACCGGACTCACACCAACAGGAGACTACGCCTCTAGGTTTACAGTTGTATAGCTTATTGTGTATATATCCTATAAAACCGAAAACCATATGGAGAATTCTGCTTTCCTGGCTTTCTGTACGTGTGTATCAGGAAGTAGTAAAATGTTTTGAGATGCTATTAAGTCCTTAAGTTACAAAATCAGGATTCCACCTTAAAAATTTTCCATACTGTACGTTGTTGCATAGCCTGGGGTGCTGACTGCCTGCCAAATATCTATCAGAGAGTGATTTATGATATATGATACGGTCCCCAGCCCAAGTGGAGGCTGCCTAGTTGAAACATGAGAAAGGGGAGGCCTTGCTCCCTTGAAACCACGATGGCTGGTTTGTTTGGCTCTTCTGAAAGAACATACAGTACAAAACGTGCCACACCATTTTTACTGCACCAAAAGTTATACAAGAAACAAAACACAATTCAGCTAAAAACCATCGCTTTCTCTTTGTCATTTGCAAGTGATGGGTTTTTTTGTGGAATAGCTGTTCTTTCCTCCTTTCTTTCTTTCTTTCTTTCTTTCTTTCTTTCTTTCTTTCTTTCTTTCTTTCTTTCTTTCTGCTTCCCTCCCAACTGCTGCTCTTCTCTGAGCTCTGAAAGAGATTCAACAGCTCTGTTCTGGCAATTAAGATGTTTTAAAATGAAATCTCCACTCCAGGTTTTAAATATTTCATGTGCTTTCCATTCTGCTATGACTAAGAAAGTATTGTGATTTTTGGTATTTTCGGTTCTACAAATGTTTCGTTTGCATCTGGGAAGGAATACGTCTCCCATATGGCTTCAGGATACTTTGCAGTGTGCTTAGCTAAAGCAATATGGGCAACACGGGGAGGAGAGCAGCCATTTCCCCTTTACATCCAAAGCTCTCTAACTTGTACCTTAGAATTCCCTGCAGTAGCAGAACAAAGGACAAGGTGAGCCTTGGCTTTCAAAGACACCATTACATTGCTATAGGTTGCCTTAACAGCTTAATGATGAATGTGAATGTCATATTGTCTGATACAAATGTTTATTGTTACCCCCCGAATATGAGAATTGAGGATATATTGCAGAGAACACTAAAGTCAATGTGTAATGGCTTGCTTTATTTTCCAGGTTACCTTGTATGGCTATATTTTTCCATGTTAAATATAATCTTTGGAGATGTAATTCCTAATGGTTTTATAATGTGTGGTGATATCACAGTTCACTTAATTATTTCTTTACTATACTACACTAAAACACTAAACATAGGCATATTTCCATGTTAATGGGTCTCCTATCATTTTGGCAATCTGAGGGATAGCTCTCTCTATGGACCTCTGGGTGCATTTCCACGTACATCATAAGGCAGATAATCCAGGACTGAAAAGGACTGAAATTATAAACCTATCTGGACAAATCTGCTCCAGATTGTGGTACTGGTTTAGGAAGACTGCCCTGGATTTCACTACCACCACTGAGTGCTGCCTGTGTGTGATTTTATCCTGTACCCCTCAGCACTATAATCTTGCCCAATATAATACATGTAGAGTGATAAAATTATTTCTAATTGGAATTATTTTAATATTAAGATGGTGTACTTTCCTCATCTATATATTCTACCAATTCAGAGTTTTCTGTTGTTCAGTTTAGGGAACTTTTTGAAACACTGTATTCTTTAAAGCGGATTCTTGTAGGAAACTCTGAGATGATGCAGCTCCTTATAATAAGCCAGACACAAATTTCTTTGCAAAACAATTGAGTAATACATGGAGATAAAGCCAAAATTTGAGTAAGTGGCTCAAACTTGGTATCTACCTGGTGTCCCCAGCATCAGTTTTTCTTCCACAAGGACAATGTAAGCCTGAGTAAAGTATATAGTAGTGCTCCAGACACAAAGCAGGTATTCTGGCTTTTGTTCTTGTTTCTGCTCAGGGATGTGCAACCTGTTTGATGGATGGGTGTTGAAACTGGAGTCCCTTATATAATACATTTGTTTGCTTGTTTATTTGAGGCAGTGTCTCACTACATATAGCCCAGACTGGTCACTAATTCACTCTCCACCTTCCAAGCGTTTGGATTATTGACGCATACCTCTATGTCCACATCCAATATGCATTTGGATCATCTTATCTATCTTGGCTGTAAACAGTTCCAACTGAAAATCTCTATGACTTGCTTTTACATACTAGGAGGATAACTAGCTGTGTCTAATACTCACTTAAGGGGATAGAAGTTGCCAACAGATGCACTTGAAAGCCAAATTCTAGCAAAGTCTCTCCAGTGTTCCTGCTTCTGCGGTCTCTAAGTGTCTACCCTTTGAACACCTCTGATGTGACAGGTGTGCTTCCCACTTGGTCTCTCTTGTATTTCATGACAATATAATGATGTTTGATAGTGACCCATTTTCACAGGGTCCTCCAAGATAGGGACCATGCTTATTAGCTGATAAGTACAAAGGGTTTCCAAACCCCTGTTGACAAATTGCTTAGAGGATAGACATGTCACGGGCTCTCAAGTAAACTATTGGAAAACCATGGAGAGACCCAGAAAGACAATTGAAGACTCTTGATTGTTTATATGTAGGAAAATGCTTACGTACTTCCTAAAGGACACACATCACTGTGTTAAAGCTGTTTCTCAAAATCTCTTGCTGTAGCTGTGAGTCTCAAACATTTCTTAGATAACATACAAGCTGGAAAATGATTTCAGGAACTTTTCTAGTGACCCCACACTGTTGAACCTATCCTTAGCTTTGGCTGAACACTGTGGATTTCTACCTATCTATTCTTTTCACGACTTCTTTCACTTCATGATTTAATATAGCTCCATATCTATCTTCGGAACAGTTCTGTCTGGGTTGTATATAAAGACAGGGATTGATCACTAATGGAAACTCACTAGGAGATATGTTAATGGTCTTTTAAGGACATGCTTTTACTATCCACTCTTGGGAACCTCTATTTTAATTCCCTGGGGCTTAGGGTTTTAAGGCTTCCTAACCTTCCCAACCTTTACAGCCACTGAAGCTCAGATAACCTGTTGCTATTTTTGAATATAAGCAAACCTTATTTGGCATTAAAAGAACTGCCCAAGGGTTTATCCCTTTTCTTACCCGGGTGGTGTTTGGATTGTCAGCGGAAGTCTTGAGCTTTGAGTCTTGGCAAGGCAGTGCCTTCAGACAAACATCCTGTGGACAAAATTGTCCCACAGGCACTCAGTGTTCCAGGATGATTGACAGGAAGCAGTGTGTGCTAAGAGGAGGGAGGATAGATGCTGAGCTTGGAGGAGGCTTCCAGGTTCCACAAACAATAGCCAGGCTCCTAAGGAACCTCACACATTCTCCTACCCACGTGCTGCAGTGGAAGCTTATATGTTTGCTGGAGATGGGAGTTAGAGGGTGGGGGCTTAGCAAGAGGAACAAGGAAGCCTAGTTTCCAACCTAGCAAGGACAAAATAACCAAGGCTTTGTAGTAATGATCTATCTACCTATGAGATAGGTGCAAGTAGATATATATGCAGGGATCTGAGATGACAGCCAGATCAATGATTAAAAATAAAAAATAAAATTTCCATCCAGAGAAATTGTGACCAATAAGAACAATTACTGGTCATTTGAGGCAGGAGACTTGAAACAAGTGCTGGGAGGAAGAACTTAAAAAGACAATGAAAAGACACTAAAGCTGTCCAGGACTATGCAGAGTTTCACATGTGGCCTTTATATTGTTTGTTTCATAAGTTGAAACTAAGTTTCAGAGAGGTTAAATAAAGCTGTCCAGTGTCAGACATGGGTGTCACACCTGGGGTTTGAGTGCTGTTCCTTTGGACCCTCAACATCCATGCATTTTCCTTCCTATATTCGCCTAGGTCCTCCCCTCTTGTCCTGGCTTCAGTCCTTGTGGAGAGAACACATGTCTCCACCAGTCTCCTCCAGCTTCCAGAGTTTGTCTTCATTCCAGTCCTGAAATCTTTCACTATTGTTGGAATCCTTAGGCTTTCCATCTTGGGACTTTACTCAGTACATGGCTTCCTTTGCTGCAATGCCTTTCTTTAGTCTGAAATCCTTTAAGGTATGGCTCAAATGCTACCTTAAACATACCTGTATCAAAGTGACATCAACAACAAATCGCGTTGAACTTCAGACTTGTGTTTTGATGGTGTAATGAAACCCTGTTGAGAAACTATTAGGAATGCTCAGGTGTCAATTCTTTGCAGATCTGTTTCTCTAGCTCTGAAAGTCCCTAGTATATTCCCAAAATTAATACAAAGTAGCTAGCCATAGGCCCAGTGACAGAAGGAACTATCTACACAGTCATTTTCCTCACCCTCTCCTTCCTCATTCTTGTGTTCTTTTCCTCTTCTCTCCCCTCTACTTAGTGTTACTTCTGGTTCATTCTGCCTGTCCTTATATGGTCTCTATGTACAAAATTGACATCTTCTGTCATTTCCATTTACTAAGCATCTCACTGTGGTAAGACAGCTGTCTTTTTTTATTTCTTCTATCCTTAAGATTGTTCAGAAGAGAGGGGAGGTGAGAAAGGGTTGTGAGTACAAAATAAGATAGTCAAAATTTCCCTATAGATGAAATTAGATGGGAATGACACAAGAAATATTTTGTAAGTCATCATCCTGTATGTGAACATAGCATCTGGTATGTTCTCTAGGGTGTGGCTTTTCAAGGACTTTTCCATGTAGCCAGAATGCCAGAGTCAGACACAGGGGCAGAGATGCCATTCTTCAAGGCAATAACATCAACACCTTGTTTACCTGGGTCCTTTGGGGGTGGGGGTTATTTGAAGGAGTGTGATTATTTGAATGAAATTTGCCCCCATAGACTCTGAATACTTGGTCTCCAGTTGGTGGATCTGTTTGGAAAGAACTAGGAGATGTAGCCTCATTGGAGGAGGTATGTCAGTGGCATCTGGATTTGAAATTTTAAAAGACTTGAACTATTTCAAGTTAATTCTCCTCTGCTACCTGCTTGCTATTTGAGATGTTAGCTCTTAGCTGCTGCTCTCAACACCTGATGCCTGCTACTTCTAATTTGATACCAAGGACTCTCACCCTCTGAAACCATAATCCTCAAATAAATTCTTCTATAAGTTGATTTCCTTGATTGTGTTGTCTTATCAGAGCAATAGCATAGTAACCAAGATATAAAGATATATCCTTACTTACATATTTACATATATATATCAACAATAAATATTTATAAGGTATAGAATGTCTGCCAAGAGTCTTTCCTACTTTCCTCCCTTTCCTTTCTTTCCTGAAGTGTTGATTTAGAGCAATCATAGGGACTCAACTGTGGAATAATATCTATATCTATATGCTTATATACCTTATTTATAAATAGATATTTGAGATGGTTATGGAACATATAGACTTGCAATTGTTTATATTTTCAGTGTTTTTTAAAGAACAATGTGGAAATTTCGTTCGTTGACATTTGAGACTTCATGTACCTGTTTCTGAAATGCCCTCCTAGCTTTGTCTGCTATGAGTCCCTGCCCAAGGCAACACAGCCTCCCCCTGGTTCTTGGAAACCACTGTGTCCCTTGCTCCTGTTACTACATCTACCAAGTGAGCACCTGCCTCCCACACTACATTACTCACTGGCCTCCTTCAGCAACCTAAGGAGGTCTTACCCAAGTCCTGCCACCTTCACTGTGAATTATGATGTCTCTCTTCTAGAAATCCACACTGTTCTTTCTCAAGCTTATTTGGCAACAAATCCTACTGTAGTTTGTGGGACGCTTGTCCTCCTACTGCACTTCATTGTTGCAGACCCCATGCCACTATTTCATTTGCCACTACAGAATCTTAATAATTTCCTGACCTCCTTAGGATCCTGGGATCTTTTTTGGGGGGGTTGAGACAGGGTTTCTCTGCATTGCTTTAGAGCCTGTCTTAGAACTTGCTCTGTAGACCAGGCTGGCCTCTAACTCCCAGAGATCTACCTGCCTCTGCCTCCCAAGTGCTGGGATTAAAGGTGTGTCACCAATGCCCAGCTAGGATCCTGGGATCTTATTATTTGTATTTGGTCACTTATTAAAGAGATCATTTTCATTACTTGTTATCAGATGATGGATCAAGGGAGAGGTGACATTTATTATTAAGATACCACAAAACAAACACAGAGCTAAAATGTTTATGATATGATCTTATTTAATCATTCTCCAGACCTGCTAAGTTTTGTTTTACACATATTTTGCTGATAGAGCTATTTCACTTTGACATCTTAAGCTGTTTGTTTAGCATTATATACATCATACACCAAAGGTTGGTAATCTATTTCTTCCCAAAGAAATGTCATCATTAAAAGATTCATGGAATAAATGTTTGTTAGTATCTTCATGTTTCAGAAAGCAGAGAGATAATGATTAGCAAAAATCTACCCAGGCATTTTCATGGTGAATGATGAAAAATATGCCAATCAAACAATGACCTGAATAACTGAAAATTACAACTGTGGAAGGTATTAGGAAGAGGTAGCCGTCTAGTTGGAGAAGACTCAATAGAGAATTTGTCCTTCTCAAGGAAGTGAGGAAAATATTCCTCCTTGAATTGATTCTTGGACACTTGGATAGAATGGGTGGGCATTAATCAAGTGAAGAAGTATATTAATCACTTTTACTTTTCCTTGCAGTGATAAAATACTTCCTCCAGCATCTCTCAAAGGTTCTAAAACCACCACAGACAGTGCCAAAAAACTAGGTACCTAGTGTTCTAATACATGAGCCTGTGAGGAATACTTCTTTATTCAATTCATCACAGAAAGGAGGGAGGACCACACATGCCCAGAGAGGAGGCGGCAGGTGATGGACCTCACAGAGAGATAGACTCAATGGAATGTAAGAAGGTCTGAAAAGTTCCAGTGTCTGTAGGCCTGGGGTGTGTGATTTGTGTGTAGTGCTTGCATGAATGTGTAGGAGGGAGAGGAGTGTTAAGTAAGAGATGAAAGGCTTTCTCTGTGTCATTGCCTTTATTTTACAGTGAATATATTTAAGAGCCATTGGCACATGAATGATGCAATTCTTTGGCTGCAATGTGCAGAGCTGACGGAAAGGGGTAGAGGAAGGCACATAAAGGGGTAAGCTGGGTAGTCACCTTAATGACCTCCACAGACATGGCTGAACAGTTGCAAGGATGGCAGTGGGAGTCTCATGGAGAGACAGACATGTTTTCAAAGCTGTTAGGTGGCTCATTGGAAAGTGGTAGACTTCTTTTGAGGAAGATGCAGGTGGCACAAACAGGTACGAGCCCTTGGGGTATTGGTGCGAGCACTATTATTTGCCCAGGGAGCGTTGAAAGGTGAACAGATATGAGTTGTTGGATCAGGTGTGTTGTAAGTAGCTTTTAGACATATAAAATGAGATGCTGATTTTGAAATAGATGTGTGGAATATCTGTCATTTTGGAGATAGAAACTGGTGAGAAACAGGACGATGTTGGTAATGATGACTGAAGAACTAATCATGGGAAGTGAGGACAAGTCAGGAATGGCTGACAGACCAAGTATGAGTGGAGATGAGGCTCCACCCTGGTCTGAAAGGGCTCCACATGGCCTTGTTGGAGCTTCACTTTGTTGGATTCCAAAGCCTGTACTACTTCAGTGATGCCGTTCTTTAGAGAAACAAAGTGGGAGTTAATGCTGGAGTTCTTGACTGTTAAGGGTTCCCAAGTGTTGTTTTCTAAAACATGTGGTTTCCTGCCACTGTTTTGGCTTATAGATTGTTGAGATTGAAAAACCAATGGTAGAGCCTATATTTGCCAATTATACTTATGACCTTACAGTGTTTGTACAAATTTAGGATGACTAAAGTTTTTACTCTACAAGCAGGTAACACACCCAGGGAGTTCTTGTAAGCTTTGAGTGTGATCATCAGAGGATCCATAGCATCTCAGCTCTTCTCAATACCATGTTGTGTTGACCTATTTGTGATTTGATTTCCCTTGCACCCCCAGGAAACATAGCTAGAACAGGAGCTGTTCCTGTTCCTTCCACACCTTCTAGACCTCAGACACTTCCTGTTCTGTTTAGCATCCTGGCTACTGTAATCAGTACATCCAGACTCACCAACACATTTGAAACTTAAAAACAGGTAGGGGAAGAGAAACAAAATACTTCCATTCTAATAGCATGTCATTAAAAGGAACATGACTAGACCACATCAGAATTAGGTAATGCACAGTGAGAAGACTTTTTTTTTCTCAAAACAAACAGTGACCAAAACTTTCAGGAGTTAGTGGCTCCAGAATAATAATATTCAAAGAATATGTGCTTTTATTTGTTTGATTGTTTTTAGTTTTCTCAATACAAGGTATTGTATCCCTGGTTGTCCTGGTTGCTCTGTAGACCAAACTGGCCTTGAACTCACAGAGGTCTGCCTGACTCTGCTCCTGAGTCCTGGCTCCCCACTGTCCATCTGAATATGTGATTTGAATAAGTTAATAATTTGAATAAGTAATATTTTCATTTGGTAAAAGATTCACCAGTGCCTATGAGGCCCCACTGTCTAGCTGAATATGTTATTTGAATAAGTAATATTTTCATTTGTTTAGATTCACATGGTACCTATGAGGACTCATTGCAGTACTTCATCAAGAACTTAATATTCTCACTGCCTTCTCCAGACAGTTCTTGAGTACTGGCCTTTGTTACACAAAGGTTTACCATGAGTTCTTTTTGCCATGTCTTTTCACTGGATGTCATTCAAATAGCTGTACCTGTGGATCTTCCCTCTTCTCTTTAATGGCTTCATTATATCCTATTGTAAATGTCTTCTAAGTCATGGAACTAAATCAGCCAATGGATACTGAGGTTGTTTCTAGCATTTGGCTGCTAAACAGTGTCAAAGAGAATGTCCTTGTACACACCTCTTGATATATGCGTGAAAACCCCTACAGGAGAATGGTTTTTTTGTTTGTTTGTTTGTTTTGTTTTTTTGTTTTGTTTTTGTTTTTTGTTTTTTTGTTTTGTTTTTGTTTTTTGTTTTTTTGTTTTGTTTTGTTTTAAATTACTCTTCTCTCATACAATATATTCCAACATCAGTTTCTCCTCTCTCCACTCCCCATAGTTTTCATGCCCACCTCCCACCATTCCATATCCATTCCTCCTGTTTCCCTTCAGAAAAGAGAGGGCCCCACAGGCATATCAACCCAACAGGGAATAACAAGTTACAATAAAACTAGGCACAAACCCTCAAATCAAGGCTGGATGAAGCAAGCCAGAGGAGGAAAAGGGTCTCAAGAACAGGCAAAAGAGTTAAAGACACCTCTCACTTCCACTGTTGGGAGTCCCACAAAATCCCCAAGCTATACAATGATAACACTTGCAGACAACAGCACAAAACCATGCAGGCTTCATGGTTGCTGTTTCAGTCTCTAAGAGCCCCTGCAAATCCTGCTTAGTTGATTCTGTGGATGGTGTTCTTGTGCTGTCCTCAGCCCCTCTGGGAGAAGTTTCTAGAAGTGTGCTCGGTGGGTCAAAAGATATATGTGTACTTATTTTCAATGGGTATTAGAAATAACCCTTTAAAGATGCCAATCCAGTTGTTATTCTTGCAAAAAATATATGGGAGTGCTTGTTCTTCCTGACTACAACCCAAATGATCGTTTTGTTATTTTACTCAAGTGTGAAATGCTTTTAGAGTTACTGAGAGTGGGGAAATTGTCCCAAGGCCTTGCTTGTTTATGAATCATGAAACTCCTAGATTGTTCTCTTGTGGCTACTCAGAAAGAGAAGGAATTTTCAATGCTTACTTTGGCAAATGTCTTACCACTGATGTTACATTTGTAAGAAATAAATCATTGTGGTCCATTTTCAGTATGAGGTACACTTAGAGCTGTCAGAGAATTGCAACTAAGCAGGAGGCACTAGGCCCCTGTCTTCTCCAGTTGGTGCTGTCTCTGCTTGACCAGGTACTCTCAGTGTATCCTAGGGTTGAACAGTTATAGGTAGTCTGTAGGGGACTGAACATTTATATCAGAAAGGAGGAACTTTAAATCCTAGGATGATGGGAGATTTGGGGTTGGGACTGTGTTTGATGAGCAGAAAATACCGTACTTCCCTGGAGAAATCAGCAATGAGGAACGGAGGAGGCAGGGAATTGCAAATAGAAATATGAAAGCAAAGTATACTGTGTTAAATACAGCTCCAGCTATTTTTGCCTTTTCACTAGGCTGATGCCTGGCTTTGTGTGGTCATCATGTAAGCTGCTTCATTTTTTTCTACTCTGGATTCTTCAGTGCTTTTATTATGAAATGGTGATTGTTTCTCTCATGTCCATGGGAACTAACATTTATTGTTAAATGTTAGTTCATCAAATGGTTTTTTTCATCCAACTCAATCCTCATTTGAAAACCTTTTCTGTTGTCCATGCTTGAGATTTATTGAAAAAAAATGGAGGATCTAACCTCTATGCTTACATTCCTCTAAGGGAATAATGTAAAAAATATGACAAATATGCAACTGAAGGGGTAGGGAATGGGGTGAGTATAGGGCAAGGCAGAAGACATTAGAAGCACAGGGAATTGTAGGAGACTGAAATGTCTGGGGCTCCACTGAAAAAAAAGGCAGTTGATTGAAAAAAAATGTGATTATATAGGGAGGTTAGCCCTGTGATGTCTGGAAGGAGAGAATTCTAAACAGAGGCTATGAGCAGAGAAAACTCCTGAGGTACCAGTGTGGCTGCAGTAGAGGGAGGAAAAGAGGAGAGGACAACAAGTTTGTCACTCACTTGAGGGAAATAGAGAGGCACCAAGTGTCGGAGCAGAACAAGGGGCCTGATTTGATGCATGTTTTAAAACATGTGGCTTTGAAAGCTGTATTGAATAATGAACACTGCTATTTCCTGAGAGAATGAGGTATGGGCTATCAGAGATCTAGAGAAATTGTGAATACCTGCAACATCTTGATATGAGTTGCTCTAAACTATCATGGTAAAGCTTATGGATATGGCAGAATTTGGAGGACACACCAGAAGTCTATTTTGATCATGTGATATTAAAGTTGCTATTAGATATTTAAGTGGCATGTCAAATAGCTAGATAAATGAGTGAGGGAAGTATATAGAGAGATGTACGGAGGGAGAGGGGGAGACAAGCATATTTTGTCAAGCAGTAAAACCAAGCTCATATTAGTTGCAATTACTACGTCCAGAACCTCTCCTCTGTCTACAGTATTATCTGCCACCAGTCCTTTGCTTCACTTGGTTTGTTCAAGTGCCCTTGTCACAAAGAGTTGGGACCTTTTGTTATACCTGGCACACAGTAGGTGTTTTAGTATAGAACACGGGCAGTGTGTGCACTGTGTATGTGAGATAAGTAAGGCCTGAGTCCTACTGAGACAATAATCTGGTGCGTGGAAGGCTTTTAGCATAAGTCTTCGGTGTGCCAGGCAACCCTGTACTGTTGTTTTGTTGGTTTTAGTGTTCCTTCAACTGTGCTATGCTGGCTACACCAATGTTACAGTTAACAGGGTGTTCTCACCTCTGTTTTGACTGTCATTCCATAAATATGTTTCTCTTATTGGTTAAATTTGTATCAACCAATAAAAATCCATTCCAAAACAAAGTATTCATTTCTATACCTATAAAAGTCAAAACTTATAGTTACTTAGGTTTTCTAGATATAGAGAGATATATTTCAAAAGGATAGGCATTCTTCAAACCTTTCAAAGACCTACAGAATATGGCATTTGAAATGGTTTAGGGTTTTTCTTGACAGTGAGGCACATCTGCTCCTGGCAACACCACCTGCTTCAGAAAGGGTAATGGACATTGAAGAAACTTGTTATGGAGTTTGCCTCCAATATGGCAAGACTAGCCATTTGGGCAAAATACTGCTCTTTTCTGGACTGTTTAACTTTATGCTGTATAAACTGGACATGCAGGACCCACAGGAAAGTGACTGCTGATACAAGATGGACATTGCCACAGGGTTCTTGCTTCATGGAAGTGTCTGCCAAACAGTCTGCAGGACACAGAGAAAAGTGACTGACAAACTGCCAATACAGGTGGACAGTTTAAAGTTTCCTGCTTTGCTGAGGAATCTGCAGACACATTTTGGCCTATAGACAGAAGATGGAACATTGCAGGAGAACTTTGGGTGACTGACAAGGTGAGTTGTCTCTGTCATTTCTAGAGTTTATATATTATCCTTCTGTGATCTCTGATGGAGTTGAAGACAGAGTTATGGCTATAGTTTTCCTTAGGATTAAAGATAAGTTACATATAAGACTTTAGACTCAGAAAGATAGGATAGATGAGGAAATATTTTCTTTATATCTTGCTAAATGTTAATGGACTAAATATTGTTAACTATAGTTCTTATTTGTTAATTGTTCTGTTATATATTTTACTATATTAAAGTTAAAACCCTTCTTTTTATTTTAGACAGAAAAGAGGAGATGATTGGAAATTTCATTCTGTAAATTTGTTTCTCTTATTGATTAATGAGAGAAATTGGTTAATTTATTGGCAAATAGGAAGGCAAGATAGGCAGGACTAGGAGACAAGGTGGATTCTTGGAGATGTAGGAGAGGAGAGTTCGAAATGTAGGACCAAGGGGAGCACAGGTTCGGACCCTCTCCCTGGTAAGATAAGACTATGTGAAAATATTTAGATTAATAGAAATGGGTTAATATTTAAGACAGAGCCAGCCAATATGAAACCCTAATAACAGGCCAACAGCTTTATATCTAATTAATACAGCATCTCTCTGTGTTATTTGGGTTTGACGGGGCTCTGGGACCAGGCTGGTGGGAAAACTGCTCCTAATAGTTTCAGTGTTTTTCCTTGCTGGCTACACCAATGTTACAGTTAACAGGGTATTCTCCCCTCTGTTTCAAATTTTGACTGTACCATAACTTCAATGATTGAATTATTTGTGTGACCACTGGTGAACTCAAATACCCCTGCTAACAGGTATGAGAAATATTTGTTTTATAGCCACCATTGTCAGATGGCCACAGACAAGGAGAATTGAGAGGGGGCACCTGTGTTCATTTAAAAATATAGCTCAGACTAATCATATTTTAACAATGACTTAATAACGTCAAGCACTTTCTTAAGTGTCTTTCAGCCATTTTAGATTTGTCTATTGAGAATTTTCTATTTAGTTCTGTACCCCACTTTTTAATTGGATTATTTGGTGTTTTGGTAACTAGCTTCTTGAGTTCTTTGTATACTTTGAAAATCAGCCCTCTGTCAGATGTGGGGTTGAGGAAGATCTTTTCCCATTCTGTGGGCTGCCATTTTGTCTTGTTGACTGTGTCCTATGCTTTACAGAAGCTTTTCAGTTTTAGGAGGTCTCATTTATTAACTGTTGATCTCAGTGTCTGTGCTACTGGTGTTATGTTCAGGAAGAGTTCTCCTGTACCAGTTCATTTAAGGGTACTTCTTTCTTTCTCTTCTAAGAGGTTCAGTGTGGCTGGACTTACGTTGAGGTCTTTGATCCACTTGGACTTAAGTTTTGTGCATGGCAATAGACATGGATCTATCTGAAGTCTTCTACACACCAGCATCCAGTTATGCCAGCACCATTTGTTGAAGATGCTTTCTTTTTTCCATTGTATAATTTTAGCTTGTCAAAAATCAGGTGTTTGTAGGTGTGTGGGTTAATATTAGGGTTTTCAATCTGATTTCATTGATCTACCTGCCTATTTTTGCACCAATACCAAGCTGTTTTCAAGTCTAATAGACTTCAAGCTATAATGGAGCTTGAAGTCATGCCTCTGGAAGTTCCTTTATTGTACAAGGTTGTTTCGGCTATCCTGGGTCTTTTGTTTTTCCATGTGAAGTTGAGGATTGTTCTTTCAAGGTCCGTGAAGAATTGTGCTGGGATTTTGATGGACATTGCATTGAATCTGTAGATTGCTTTTGACAAGATTGCCATTTTTACTTTGTTGCTCTTACCTATCCAAGAGCATGGGAGATCTTTCCATTTTCTAGTATCTTTAATTTCTTTCTTTAAAGACTCAAAGATCTTATTATATAGGTCTTTCACTTGTTTGGTTAGAATTACCCCAAGACATTTTATGTTGCTTGCGGCTATTGTAAAAGGTGATGTTTCTCTGATTTCTTTCTCAGCCTCTTTATCATCTGTATATAGTAGGGCTACTGATTTTTTTGAGTTAATCTTGTATGCTGCCACTTTGCTGAAGGTGTTTATCAGCTGAGGGATTTCCCTAGTAGAGTTTTTCAGGTCACTTATGTAAACTATCATATTATCTGCAAATAGTGAGAGTTTGATTTCTTCCTTTCCAATTTGTAGTCCCTTGATCTCCTTTTGTTTCCTTATTGCTCTAACTAGAATGTCAAGTACAACAATGAAGAGGTATGGAGAGAGTGGGCAGCCTTTTCTTGTTCCTGATTTTAGAGGAATCACCTTAAGCTTCTCTCTATTTAGTATGATGTTTGCTGTTGGAAGATTGAGTCAGGGAAAGAATAGAAGAAAGCAAAAAAGAGATACAATAATAGAGGGAATCCAATTGTAGAGAAATAGGAGTGATGAGCAAAGGGGTCTTGACCATGCTGGGGAGAAACAGCTGAACTGAGCGAGTAGGAGCTCACAGACTCCAGTCTGATAGCTGGTGAACCAGCATAGGACTGAACCAGGCTCTGTGAATGTGGGTGTCAGTTGGGAGGCTTGGGCAATCTACCGGGCCTCTGGCTGTGGAACCAGTATTTATCCCTAGTTCATGAATGGGCTTTTGGAGTCCATTCCCCCATGGAGGAATACTGTCTCAGCCTAGATACATGGGGGAGGGTCTAGACCTTGTCCCAAATGATGTGACAGACTTTGATGATTCCCCCATGGGAGGCCTTGCCATCCTTGGGGAGTGGATGGAGGGTGGGATAGGGGGCTGGTGGGTGGCATGAGAAGACTTGAGGTAGAGGGAACTGGGGTTTGTATGTAAAATAAGATTGTTTTAAATTTAGATACAATTTAAATAAAAATTTATATTTTTTTTTAAAAAAAGATAAGGATTTTAGCTTCAAAGCCAAGAAAATTCTTCAACCTTCTTTTTAATTTTAATGTTCTATGTGAGTCACCAGTTTTCTCAGATGACATAGTAAATTTTTTTTTCTCACAACAACAGATTTTCCTCAGAGTTGGGAGGGCATCAGAAGACTTAGGAAATGTAAATGCCTAATACTGTTTCTTGCACAGAGTAGCCGTCAATAAATATGTTTATAAGGGTAGATGAGACAGCCCCTAGAGTAAAGGTACTTGGCTGCCAAGCTTGATGCCCTAAGTTTAATCCCTAGGACCTACGTGGTGGATGGGAGGAACCAACTCCCACAAACTGTCTTTTGACCTACACACATGTGCCACCTGAGTACCTTACCTCCACATGCCAGTACACACACCCACACACATAAATAAACAAACGGATAAATGTAAAAGCAAAAAGAAAACCTTGTATTAATGGTCTTAAGCTATTCTCCATAACAGCCTATCATAATATGTAACAGTTTATATAACCATTATGTGTTTCAAAACACTCTGTTTAAAATGAAAAATGGTACATCATGCTTACACACATTTTTCACAACAGTGGTTTTTTTTTGGTGTGTGTGTGTGTGTGTGTGTGTGTGTGTGTGTGTGTGTTTGCGTGTAAAACTGAGCACTTCCATTCAGATCAAGCTACAGTCTCTTGCTTGGCCTCCTGAAAGCTAGGATTATGGTTGTGTACCATTTCACCCAGACAGCAACAATATTTTATGAATGGCATTTATGGTCATTTCAATTTACAAAATATACAAGTAATGTTAACATTATTTTGAAGCATGAAAGCATTCTTAAATGTAAACACATATAATATTAAAAATTTAATTGATGAAAAGTATGGAAATGTTGAATGAGCTTAGGGTTGCTTAGACATTTCTGTTCTTATCATTTATTCTTCCATCTTTGGTATTTATGTTTTATTTTGGGTTCAATGTACCAAGAAATTCCTGATTCACTAACATAATTAGGTGCAGACTGTAATTCTTTTTTTGAACATTTTATAAAACATGCTTCAGATTAATTTAGTTAGAAACCTGAAAGTAGGCAAGTGTGTTTTAAACTTGGACTACATTAACTTGAAGAGAGGAGTTATAGACATTTCTATTTAAAAAGATACTTTTTTAAAACAAGAGACAATAGAGCTATGCATGTATCACATAGATGAAGCATTTTGTTTAATAAATTAAAAAAATACAACCTTCGTTTTTTTTTTTTTTTCCTATGTGGACTGGTTTTGTATTTCAAGCCACCTGTTCACCCAGAAGGCTTGAAATCAATTTCAGACAGTTCAAAGACTTCCTTCTCTCCATGGGATGGTATCCCTCTCTTCTGGTATTTTATACTCAGACATGGCAGAAAGAGGGATATCTATTCTATAATTGTCAAGCACTCTGTCCTCCTGAGATAGTGTCTATATCTAGCTAGTGCTTTCTTCAGTTGAACTACTATGTCTAGTGATGGCTATGAGACCTCTTTAGCTTAAGCGCCTCTTTACTTTAACGCCTAACTTCCCTTCTCATCTTTCTCAAGTTACTAGGTCCTTTCATGTGACATGGGCAAACAAATTGGTTGAATTCATCACTTCAATATCATGATAAATTGGAGGTCGGTTCCAGCCAGGTTGAGTGTAGCCTATTTCCTGCTTCAGCCACCTCTAGTTGTTATAGATATATTTGATATCCTCAACTTTTTCATCTCTATCAGGAAAGGAAAAGCATCCTTTGCTTTTAAGAACCCTAAACATACTTAGGAAGTCACAACTAGATAGCCTTTCTGAGACTTCGAATAGGATTTGATACAGGAGTTTGATAAGAGTTTTTAATCACTCATACCAACATAGAACTCAGTTTCACCTCTGACACTTCTCTATTCTCCTGGGACTCTTCCTTTATGGGACAACAAGTATAGTTGTCAGATTTTATATATATATATATATATATATATGTAAAATGCCCATATGCATAGGAACTGAGAACTTGTATTTCTAGCTGTGTTTATTTTAACCATCTGTGTTCAGAGTCCATCTCTTGAGCTGGCCTACCTCCGACCAGAAGCATTCTTCTAGAACTTGTTAGGGGAAATGCCATCATTCCAGTAGCTTAGCATTTTTCCTGACCTGTCATGTCCTCCCTCACATTTTATATTTAAATCCAGCCTCAGTTGGCAATTTCACCTCGCTTTCCCTCCACCCCCATTCTGTACAGGTCACTTCACACCTCACCAGGTAAGCAGGAACATTCTGGCTAGCTTTTCTTTTGTCTGGCCTTCTTTTACAATTGTTGTTGTCATGCCCCTCCTCCTTCTCACCCTCCTCCTTCTTTTTCACTTCCTGCTCTTCTTCCTCCTCCTTTTTTTGTGTGCATGTGTGAATATGTAAGTAGGAGAGGGTGTATTAATCTGTGTATGTGTGTGTAGAAGACCGAGGCAGAGGTCGAGTGTCCTTGTCTATTGTGATCTGAGTTAGTTTTGGAGATGCCCTCTCTTTGATCCTGAAGTTCGCTCTTTCAGTTAGTTTGGCTGGCTGGTGTTTCTCCAGCGTGTCTACCCTCCCAGTACTAAAGTTACAGATGAGTGATGCCACACCTGCCTTTCTCTTTGTGCTAGGGATCTGAACTGGACTCTTGTGTTTGTGCAGCAAGCACTTTACGTACAGAGCCACTCTCCTGCTCTGGCCTTTTTCCTTTATGGTCTCTTCTTAACCTAGCAAACTTTAAAGAAAGACCATTTCTTTAAAAAAAAAATTCCCATACTGTTGCACACTTTTGGAATTACCTAGAAGAGCTGGCCCAATCTTTTTACCACACTCATCTTGGAAAATTGGTCCTTTATCACTCCATATCAGCTTCAAGTCTCCTATTTCTTGTTCAAATATCCATGGGGTTTTTGCAAATGGAATAGCTTTTCCCCAAAGTACTGTTTCCCTTTTCTCAGTAAGGCCTTCCCTGGTCATCCTATCTAAAATAGCAACATAACCATATCACCCTCCATACTTTCTAGATTTATTCCTTGAATAATTTTGTTCCCACGAAGCTTATCATATTTGATTTGATTACATATGTAGTGTGTATCTGTTCACTGTGTCTTTAACTGAAATTTGGGCTCTGGTTCGAGTTTGATTCTCAGAATCCAAGCATGATATAAAGCAGGGTGAAGAGATGGTGTAACAGCGATGAGGACACAAGCTTTGACTGCTTCAGTGAAGTGGTTTGTCAGGTCCTTAAGGGAGAAACATTTGAATCTGGTTGTGGAGAAGATGCCACCCATACAGAGGAGAAGGGACTTAATTCCACGAGTGGACTTTAACGAAGAATAAATTGTTTAAATTTTGAGTATTAATATTGAAAGGCCCTTAAATTAAGTTTTAAGATTTTAAGTGATAGTTAAATTAATAATTAATACCTTAAGAACATTCAAAAATATTTTTAAAAATGAATTTGAACTATACATTTGCAGAGGAATAGTTGTACACATTGCCTGAATCTCGGGGTTCTTTGTTATTGTGGTTTTTAAGATTTATTTTCTTTTATTTGTGTATATATATATATATATATATATATATATATATGTGTGTGTGTGTGTGTGTGTGTGTGTGTGTGTGTGTAAGAAAGAGTACAGGTGTGTTAAATACCCACATATGCCAGAAAGTGACATGAGATCACTTGGAATTATGGGCATTTGTGGGTCATCTGATGTGGGTGCTGGGTTCCAAACTCCAGCCTTCTGATGATGGAACAATAAATGTTCCTAACCATTGAGCCCTCCAGCTTTTGCATCTCAGTTTTAATGCTCAGAGTATGGTTAATGTAAAGAAAAAGAAAAAAGAAAACCTTACCATTTAGCTCAATTTTCACAATCAAACATTTTGAGTATGTGAAATGGAGACAGAGGGGGAGGGGGATGGGATTGATTGATTTATGTACCCAAAGGCTTATATAAGTATATAAATAGTATTTCTGTTCTCTGCCATTGTATCCATTTCTCAGAAAAGTTTCTAAATTTTTTTAAAAACTTGGATGAATGAGCTGATGGAAAGATCCAAACACAGGCAAGTTATCTGGTGGTAATGTGCATGATGGACAGAGGACTCTTTCTCTCCCAGGGTCATACTGGTCAGCACAGAAAAGGGATTTTGTGTGATGTGCATGTTGTCACCATGTACTTTTTAAAAATAGTGTCACTGAGATGTACCTGCTACAATAAATGGCCCCTTTTATCTTGACTGACTCGCATTTTGGAAACAGCAACTCTACATTCCAGGGATGGCCCGGGCAGTGATGCTGGAAGAGTGAGGATGTTCTCACCAAGAAGACAGAGGTAGGATCGGATCGGTCCTTGTGAGTTTCCAGCTGAGCAGTATAAAGACTTAGGAGAATACGTCAAATTTTTTGCTAGCAAGGATTGTGATTCAACCTCTACTATGTGGGTTGACTCACCATCCCCAAATTCAAGCATCAAGACACTCAGCATAGTAGGGACAGTGACATAGTGTGTGTGTGGGGGGATTAGAGCACTCAGTCATGAGGACTTAGTGAGACTGGTTCCAAACTGCACTAAAAGCAACTTGTGTATAGCCACTCCTCGTAAATGGTGGACATTTCAAGGGACAAATCATTTAAAGCAAAATGTCTGGCCCTTTGCAATATCTAAAGAGAGAAATGGAGGCTCAGCAACCTCTAATCTTTTGATTTTATATTTTTTTAAATGTATAACCGAGTCTTCTAAATTTGCACGTTCTTTTGCGCCCCCCCTCCCCCCCCCCCCGGCCTCCAAACATGCTTTCTGAATGTGGTTTTGTAAGTCGTGGACTCAGCAGACAGGGAGAGGCTTCTTTTAAATGTGAGCCTGTATGTAGGTACAGGGACAAACTGAGGAGCAGAGAAAATTTTAGAGCATCATCTGCTCTTAATTGGGGAGCAAGGCTGCATCCCAGCTTCGGATTTCAGCTGGTACTGACAGCCCCAGTGAAAAAGAGCCTCCCAATCAGTAAATCTTGCAGCTGAAACCTCCTGCTCCACACTTGAACACTTGACACACACACATTTCATCTTTCTTGGCTCTTGGACTTATTAAGCATTTCTGTAAGACTTCAACATTGTCTGCTTTTCATTAGTGGCTCCTTACACTAGCCTGTGCGAAAGCGGATAGAGCAGTCCATAATTTTACAGACAAGGAAATTGAGGCGCAAGTCAGCCTGGTGTGGTTTGGCCAAGGGCACCAGAAATTAAGTCCCGGAACTCATAACTAAGCCCAGAGAGTCTCACTGTTGAGTCATGATTGGCTTTATCAGGGAAAGAGTTATTTGTGGGAGAGTCTATGCTTTCAAATAAAACCCGGGAGTGGTGTCCTCCTCTATGTGTAAGAGCAAAACGTACTTCCTGTAGTCGTAATACAGTACCGCAGAAATGCCATACAATCAAATCTGATGAAGTCCCTGCTTGCTAGAAAACCTGGCTGGTGTTTTCTATCAACCTAAGAGAAAGTCTGTTTTCTTGACAGGATGTACACAGCCACTTTGGCTCCTTGGATTCTCGTGTTTGGCCTTCCATCCATGCTGCAGCAATGATGAAGATACTCAGGTCTTCTGCGGGTGTGCGTACAGAACTGTGCCCCACTTCATTTCCCACCTAATGACCAATCCCTTTTCTAAGCAAGCCTCCCTGGACTTCTCCAGACTGACTGAGTTTGCTCTTTTGTGTAATACTGTAAAACATAAGTTAGGTTGATTTTACTAAAAATTGTACATTTAACCCCTCTTTTCTGCAGATTATTTCCTCCCAGAATCTGGTCACTCCACCTGTTCCCTTGTAGACCCCAATGACTCTATAGCATGAGGCCTGTAAATACTAAGGAGACAATAAATATGTGTAGTGGACATGAATGAGCAATGCACCATGTGCCGTTTTCATTGCAGACTTTTAAAGTTACGGAGCCATGTCAGGTGCCATGATAAATGCTGGAGACAGGATTGTTTGCTGAAAGCTCTGGTAATAGAATTTTTGGTGAGCACAAGGGTGGGGGTAAAGTGAGATATGAGAGCTACCAGCATAGATATTTGGTTCAAAACATGCCTGAGAAGAACCAGGATGCCCTCCTTTGCTTTCTATTCCACCGGTAAACATCATGACAAAAAAGCAACTTAGGGAGGGAAAGATTTATCTGGCTTATACATCTCCAGATCACAGTTTATCACTGAGGGAAGTCAGGGCAGAAACTCAACACAGGGACTGGAGCAGAGCTCATGGAGGAACACTGCTAACTAGTTCGTTCCCTATGGTTTGCTCAGCCTGTTGTCTGATATACTCTGGACAACATGCCCACAGTGGGCTGGATCCCCCCACATCAATCATCAACCTAGAAAATTCCCCACAGACATGCCTACAGGCCAATCTGATGGAGATATTTTCTCAGTTGAGGTTCCCTCTTTCCAGGTACCCTAGGTTGTAACAAGATCACCACAGAGTTAATCCAGATTGGTGTAATGCAGTCGGAATGGGCACTGATGGTAACTGTACTTTGAACACACTGGGACCATCCCAGTAGAGTGAGCATGTAGTCACCCTCAGCCTGTGGATTATCCCGATAAGCTTCTAGTTCTGGGCTCATGCCCCAGGTTAAAGCATCCACCCACTGGTCCCAAAGTTTATGGTAGGTGAGAAATTGTGCCTTTGCCTTAATTGAAACAACTAAGGGATCTGTGTAATCTATGTGGCTAGGCACAGTGTGTTTCCTGCGGTAGCTCTAACTATTGTGGCAGCTCTATGGCATTAAGAGTAGCAGGGGCAAAAGTCTGTTCAGCAGCAGTTCAATTGCTCAGTGAAAGTTTGGCGCCTGGATTTGCACATGAAGTATGCTATGTAGGTGGGGTGCGGGTGGGGGCTGGAAGATTCCCAGACTAACAGGGTTGCTCAAAGCTGCCAACTTGGCCTGGGAACTTCCCTTTGTTAGTGAGATACGGATGACAGTTGACACCCTCTTTAGCCGAAAAAAGCAACTTAAGCATATGTTTAATAAGGCAATGATTAAAATATTACTTTTTCAGAGCCCTTCAGTATTCCTGAATCTGGGACTGTGCCAAATGCTTAGCCACACAGAGTGGGATTGTCTTGGGAGAGCAGGATAGTGGCTCCCAGTCACTGGTTTGTAGGGCTCTGCCTTGGCAAGAGTTCATGAGGTGAAAGAGAAAGATTTGCATATTAGCAATAAAGGTGAAAATCCCTCACACCTAGAAGGTGTTGAAATTCTGGTGAGCTTGCTTATCTTCTTTTGGCAAGTGTCCTATAGTAACTGGAAGATGGCATGCTCCCACTGCTAAACCCTCTCTTCTCTTTCCTGTTCTCATTTCTCCAAATGTATGTCCACCATTTCTGCCCAGAGGACAGAATGACTAACAGCTATGCTCAGAAAAAAAAACAGTAGTTATGGCTGCTCTGAAATTAAGAATGCTTTTGTATGAACAAGGGCATTGTTGCTTTATATATGGTATACAAATAAAGAACAAGGAGAGACATCAAAACACAACACTACAAGGCTAACTAAAGTAGATAAACAACTGGAATTTCAGAGTGATAGCCTATCCTATCTTTTAAGTAGTTTTTTTTAATTTTATTTTTGAAATTATAATTTAATTTTGTTCCTTCCTTACCTTTTCTCCTTCCAAATCCTTCCATATACTGCTCCCCACTCTCCTTCAAATTCATGTTATTGCATTCATATATATACACACATATATGAATAATATATATACCTATACCTATACATCATATACATACATACATGTAATGTTCAGTCTGTTATAGTACCACCTGTACATAAATATGTTTTTAGGACAATCAATTGGTGTGTTCTTTCCTGGGGAAGACCACCTTTCCTTTTCCCAGCTTTCCTCAGTTGCCTATAGTTCTTTCTGCAGGATTGTGGCCACCTCATAGACAAAAAAAAAAAAAAAAAAAAAAAAAATCCTAAAAGGAAGTTATGTGACAAGTACTTTGAACACAGAGTATGTTGGCTGTGATTTGAAGCCACAGAAAACAAATCATTGCTACTATGAATGCAAAATTTCAGGATAAACATTCTGGAAAACAATTTGTTCGAAGTATTAAATTATCAGCCTTTAAACTCCTAGATATTGATTGAAAACTATCCACACAACTACCTGTACACAAATAGATACTTATTTTCATAATTGTCCCCAACTTTAATGAGTTTTTTTATTAGTGTGTTTCTTATCAAATTGATACCAAATATACTTATAAAATGATATTCTTTCTTAAACCTTATTTGAATTTTTTTCATACAATATACTTTCCCCTTTTCCTTCCCACCTCCTTCCCTCCTCCCATGCCTCCCTCCCTCCTTCCCTCCCTCCCTCTCTCCCTTCTTCCCTTCCCTTCCCCTTCCCTTCCCTTCCTTCCTTCCTTCCTTCCTTCCTTCCTTCCTTCCTTCCTTCCTTTCTTTTGTAAAATAATATTTTTAGTTTCCCCAATTCAAACTTCTAGTTAAAGATATAATGGTGTTTGGGGACTAGATTCTTTGAGGCAGACAACAACAACAATAAAAACCTAAACAACAAAACATATGAACAGGCAGTTATACAAATCAATGGCATGAGCTATAAGATATTACCTCTTAGAGAAGAAACATCATAACATGTGCAACAAAAACAGTGACTCACTGCATAGTTGTAAAGACTTGTGATAGGCTGTTTATGAATATAGTATTACCAGGACTCAAATTCTTAACTTGGTAATTCAAATTATTAACTTGATGACTTGCCTTGGCTAAATTTTAGCATATATATCCTGTCCAGAGGGTCTGAAGGGCTAAGAGCAGGGCTTGGGAGGAGGGAGAAGTCATCCTCCCAGTGACATAGGAAAAGAGCACTCACAGGAAATGGATGTGTTTTCTCCTACTATTCAGTGACCTGTTTGGCTCACATCCCTCCCATGTATGAGCTGCAGAAACTTATTTATGTGCTCCACTTTCCTGTCTTTAAAATAAAAGTGGAAAGAAATGCCTATGATGTATGGTTTCAGTGAGGAATTTATGAGAGTGCATGTAAAACATTTGAAGTGTTTGACAGTAAATATTAAATAAATTCATATATATATATATATATATATTTATATATGTTATTCTTGTTAGAATTCCACTCACTTGGTACCATGGCTACATTTTGTATTTCCAGCTGTGCATTTGTAACTGTGTGATTAACAACAATGAGGGTCCCTGGACCCAGGAAACGGCACATCAGGCCTCAGTGGGTCCTAGTCCTCCTCAATTTGGGTTTGCTATAGAAACTAGCCTGACAATAGCCCCAGAGGGGGGAACAGAGGCCCTAGATAACTTCACTTCTCAGAAATATCTTATGAATCTAATACGCATGTATATAGTCTTTGTTCCTACGCTGCTTTTTAAAAGTAACTTTTCTTTTTCTGTATTTTTATTCTAAGACAAAAATTATGCTAAATATCTGAAGATGTGGGCGTTAAGTTTCCCTGAGAAACTGGCTATTTGGATGGTGAGCTGGCACTGAGGCCTCTCGCCAGACTCTCGGAACACATCTTCTTCTCTTGCAGCCTTGTTCTCTTCTCCTTCCACAGGAGTCTTCCTCCTTCTCCGCTGTGTCCTGCTGCTGAAGGAGTCTGCTTCTCCAGCCCTTCCAACACATGTGTAACCAGTTCCTTCTACTCTATCCCTTCTGTCTGAAATACCAGTGTGATGTGTTAAATGAAGGCATAAGGTGACTTGAGGAACTTAATTAACAATTAATATTGTTAATCTCCCTGGTCTCCATTTGTATAAACATGGAGGAATAATAAGCTCACCTTAGCTTATATAGCACACGACTGTTATAAAAACAAAGCAAAACATTAGCTAGGCAAGTATCTTCCTGTGTTCTTATTTCTGAAGTTGCCTATTTATTGTTAAATAATTCCTGTAATTTTATCTTGCTCCAAAATGAAAAAAAAAAGTAAATTTGCTAGTTTACTTTTTTCTTAAACGGCACACTCAAATCGAACCATTTCTCTTATTTTAGAGTCTCATGTAGCTCAGGCTGCCCTCAAACCATGTAGTGGAAGTTCCCCACCCCCAGAACTCTGGGATCATAGGTAAGCAGCAGTCACCTTTCTGGATAGAATTCATGTTTCGAAGAGGTTTGGGTTCAGAACAAGAACTGTTTCTATTTTTTAACATTAAACTAAAATATGATAAACTACCTCATCCACTCCAAAAGAAAGATATTGCTTTCCTTTGCCTATCTATGTGTTTCCAGATCCCCAGTACCAGAGTTACTGTTTTCTGCAAGTGAAAGGTAGGGCTGCCTGAACCCCTCTTCCTCTAGTTTGGATCTGGGAGGTAAAGTGACTTACATGCCATTTGCATGAATTTAACTCCGGCCCATTTTTAACCTCTGCAACATGTTTGATGGATGAGAAAAATGTTAATTATCACATTTCGGTGAGGAACTGGGAAGCATGTTCAATACTGAATTTGTTCACTGGAAAGAGCCAGGCTGAGACCATTAGTCATGGAAGCAAAGCGCTGGAGCTTTGGGTTGTTTTCTCTCTTTCCTGACAAGGCACTGCTTCCATAGCGTCTTAATGCAAATTCCAAGGAGATCATCAGAGGCTGGTTTAGAAATCCAAGAGCAGTCTCTGTAAAGGGCCCTTGTTATGAACCAGGGAGTGCATGAACTTCTTTACACTGGCAAGGTTAATTAATTATTATATTGGTGCTAGGGATCCAACCTAGGGCATATACATGCTAATCAAACACATCACTTCCCCAGCCCTCAGCTACTTAAATGTCATGGAAAGCCCACAAGCAGGTGGATCTTGTGATTCCCATTTTCTTGAGAGGAAAACTGAGGCTCAGAGAGATTGAGTAACATCTGAACACAATGAAGCAGCATCTTGCCTGAAAACTGAGCATGTCTCCTTCCACAGCTGTCATTTGGAGTCCTGAGAAAATCAAGTAGCATTGCACGTACTCACAGTTCAGTAGACATTCCAGAAGCAGCCTCATTAGGCCTTGCTCAAGTCATTTACCACAGAGATTCAGTGGCCTCTCCCCTTCCCCATAGTTAGTGACAGGGATTGTGTTCTTCACTAAACATGTGTCTCTTGCTATCATGTTGGAACTTGTCATAGCTCCCGAGGTTGGATGATGACTTCTAGTTTACAGTTAAGAAATGTGAGACACAATGAGTTGAATTGTTTTATCAGACTAGTGTAAACATGTCTCTGATCGTCCAGCCTGGGACCTCCATCCTGTACAGATGTCAGCCCATCTCTTTCTTGAAGGGGTAGTCTCCTCTGGAAATTAAATTTTGGGGTACATGCAAAGCAACCTTCTGGGTGTCGTTTTATTTCTAATTTCTCTATGAGGAGGGCACTGAAGGTGCTGACAGCTTTCAGCTAGAGAGGCTGGAGGTCCTTTCAGTCTGTGCTGAAGTCCTTCCCACAGTCAGGACAGTGTCTCGCAGACTCCTCTCCTTCAACACAGTGCCCTTTATTTGTCACTGGTGCCAGAGAAGCAGAATTCCCAAATAAGCAAGTAGAAAGTCTGCTTGAGGGATGCTGTGCCCAGTTTCTGATTGCTCTCACAGATGCCATCGTATATCTGTCTCACCGCACATTAGTTTTTGAATCCTTTTCCTACCCCAAAGATCTCTGGCAACCACATTTTAGTAACTTCCCCAAGGCAACTTGAGATCTAGAAACCAAGCACGCAGTTCTAAGGCCTTTGTGGCCTCTGAGGCCTGTAAAACCACGGAGCTAAGGTCAGACCCCAGTCCAGTGGGGTTGGAAAAGTGGAGGGATGGAGAGAGCCCTTCTCTTTCCCATTGTGCTGGAATTTAAATGGAACAACTGAAGGCGATTTCATTTTAAAATCTCCCCCCTGTCACCTCATTAACACCTCCAATGAAAGACAGCTGTGAGACTGTTAACTCTTTGCTTGCACATTCTTGAAGTGCTATTGGCTGGGATCTCTGGTCCTTGTGAGAAGACACCCTGCTGTCACCAATCTGGGTATTCGTAGCTTGAGATGAGGGTTTTTCCAAGACCCATATTTATACCTCAATAGTGTGCCATTCCATACAGAGAGACGAGTACTTCTGCCAGGTTTTACATATTTTGAGCTGCTACTCCATAAGCTGCAGCATTTTTTTTTTTTAAAAACTTGGCTGCCTTGGATTCTTTTTGGAAATAAAATGAGAGCGTATGTGAACATTCATTAATTTATTCACTCATTCATTTACTCACTCACACATTTAATAAGTCACATTGGATGAGTGCCTATTATATGCCAGGCAACATATCAACATCATGGGTATGACGGAGGATAAGCCATGGTCCCTTCCCTCAAGGAGGTTACTTTTTATTGAGGTTTTACACAACAATTCCAATATAACGATGGCAAAAATAAGTGTAGGAGGAAAAAAGAGTTAAGAAAGCAAAAGGGACTAAGAGGGTGCTAAGGAAGAAAGAAGAGAAATGATGTGAATTCTCTTGCAGACTAAGTAGGTGTTAGCCATATGCGGGAGAGCTGAGATGGGAAAGCAGTAAGTCCAAAGCTGAGATAATGATTTTGGTGTGAAGTAAGCATCAGCTTCTTGTACAGTATATAGTGATGTGTTGTGTGGTCCTCACTGCGTGACTGAAGCAGTAGCCAGTGGCATTTAAGGCTGTAAGATCCCAGCTGAAACTGCTTTGGGAAATTATCTGCAACCAGAGGTAGGTCATTTTGAAAGTTTATTTCATTTAAAAGCTTCCAGTAAGAGTTTCTGGTCTCTGCCTCAACCTCTCTAGTTGACTTTTCCTTCTAGCAACTCTTGTCTTCCATACTTCACGTAGACACTACAAAAAATATCTAAAAGCTCCAAGAAGTTGGCAAGTGCAAGTGGAAAAAAAAATACCAGATACAGTTGTAGAAACTGTCATTCAAATATATTTACTCATTAGGAGTGCCTGGTGCCTATGTTTCCTTCAGTGTTTGGAAATATGCTGGCCCCCATCGCTGAAAAAGTGTATGGGCTGAGAGTAGGAAATCAGTTATAAAATAGTTAACTGGTTCAATGAAGGTGAGGACATTCCCAGAAGTAGAGGCTTGGGTGATAGTGAAATATTAGACATTAAATAATTAATGTCAAGCTTGGAGTGCTAGACTTGTTGGGAAATTACAGAGATATCGATTAGGATACAGTGTCCATAGGAGAAAAGAGGTGGGTAAGGTGCTGCTCAGCCTGCAAACTCAAGACATAGCAAGGGCAGGCAGCAGAAACTTGAATGCAGTGAAATCCTACAGTGTAGTCTCCAGTCAGATCGTTTCTTGGACCTGAAACCCTGAAAGAAATTACAAATGTCCAACAAAAACTGACAGAGGAGGAAAAGATTAATCTTGGTTCAAGTATGGGTCAACTCAATATATGGGCAGGGGTCAAAGTACAGACTGTAACTTCAGTATAGTTTTCATATGGTTTTTCCAATGAGGCCAGAGCCAGATGAAATCCTGCCAATGAACAGAGGCTCTAACGATTCTCTTCTGAAACCACTTTCATACGAATAAAAGTTATCCAAAATAAAAACACAGATGGTCTCATGGGTAGTTGTGAGTGGCTTTGTTGGTTGACCATGGGATGGAAGAGGAAACATGAGTAGATGTGACATAAACTGGTCTGAGAGACGTTAAATGTACAAACTTAGTAGAGGGAGGATAAACAATGGGCATCTTTGTATGATGTGTTACGGCTTCCAGACAACATCTAACAAGGAAAACGTCATAAAGACATAAAAAGATAGAATGATTTGCTAGTTGACATCTGGCTAGCAATCCCAACATGGTACAGTAGAGGCATCGGTGGCATAAATGTGTTGCCATGGACCACCCCCTTCATAGATCCAGCAGCATGTACTCCCTCTTCCTAGGAAGCTGCTGGCTTAATATCCAACATGTCTGCAACACTGACCAGTGCTCAGTTGCTGATGTCACACCTTTCTTTGAGTGGGTCAGTTACTGTGTAGCAGCAAGGTGATTACATTGAAACCCCCCAGTTATGCATAGTAACTATTCATCCAATCTGGAGTCATTAAATACTCTGAATTTGATTTAGGCAAGGTCTTTGTCATCTTTAGAATTCATGGCACATCACCAAAGAATCCAGAACGTATCAAATGCTATTTTTTAAGTAAAGGAAGTACTGGGGTTGGTATGTTACCACAAAAGCCACTTATCCTAGCACTGCTCTCAGAGCTGCCACCCTGACCCCACCCAAAGACTGATTAAAAGTGACTGAACATGAATGTGAGAATATATATAATACCTAGAGATAATGGAACACCATCCTTTAGAATATATCTACTGTACATTCAAGATGATATTTTTTTTATAATAAAAACATTCATTGATCTAGGAAAGAAGAGAGGAAGCAAACATGGGTTCACTTTGTCACTCCCAGGGACTTACTAGGGAAATTTGCACATCTCTCTCTTACTATGCTGAAATCAGTGTGTTTAAATTTCCTGAATTCCAAGGAGGGGAACTTCATTATAGGGCATGTATCTTAGTTTGTTTTCTATTACTGTGATGAATACTATGACCCAAAGCATCTGGACTCAGTGGGAGAGGGGGCGTATTTCAATTTACAGCTTGTCTTAGTCAGTGTTCTGTGCCATGAAGAGATTCTATGACCAAGGAAACTCTTAGAAGAGAGAAGAGTTTAGTTGGGGCCTGCTTGCATTTCAGAGGTTTAGTCCATTAATGTCATAGCAGGGAGCATGATGGCATACAGGTCTGCACTGGAGTAGTAGCTGAGAGATACATCCTCATCCATAGACACACACACACACACACACACACACACACACACACACACAGAGAGAGAGAGAGAGAGAGAGAGAGAGAGAGAGAGAGAGAGAGGGAGGGAGGGAGGGAGGGAGGGAGGGAGGGAGGGAGGGAGAGAGAGAGAGAGAGAGAGAGAGAGAGAGAGAGAGAGAGAGAGAGAGAGAGAGAGAGAACGAACAAGCTGCCTGAAACCTCAAAGCATGACATTTTCTTCAACAAGACCATGCCTCCAAATCATTGTAATCCTATTAAAGAGCTCCACTCCCTGGTGACTAAGCATTCAACTAGATGAGCCTATGGGGAGGGGATAATTCTTATTCAAACCACCACATAACTTATGGTCTATTAGGAATGGAAGTCGGACCATAAACTCAAGACAGGAAGGAACCTGGAGTCAGGAACTAGAACAGAGACCATGGAGGGATGCTGTTTACTGGCTTGTTCTCCACAGCCTTCTCAGCCTCTTCTCTTGTAGAACCCAGAACCAACTTGCGCAGCAGTGGTACTACCCATCATGGGCTGAGCCTCCCACATCAATCGTCAGTCAAGAAAATTCCCCCACAGATCAGTCAATGTAATGGAGGCATTTTCTCAAATGAGGTTCCTTTCCACAAATAACTCTAGCTTATAGCTTATGTTACACACACACACACACACACACACACACACACACACACACACACACACTTAACCAGGGCAATAATTATCTGATCATTTAGGGATGCTTTTGCCAAATGATGTATAGGTTTAAAAAATAGCATCCTGCCTGGGATAATGAACCCTAATAGTCAAGTAGACTCCCATCCATTAGGAGTGCAGAGCACCATAGGTTTGTTCAGGTGATTGGTGAAGTCATCCTCTCGTACTCTCATACCAAGAGTCAGTGATATAGCAAAAGCCTAGGAAGAGACTGGGGCCCAGGGACTTGGGACCCCATAGTTAAAGTTCTGAGGCAGCCCATTAAGCTATCTCCTGATCTGCCTGCTTTCAATGCCTGCTCTTCTGAATGGTAAGTGCAGGTGGACAGTGGTGGCCCACTGCTGTCACCCTCAGACTCAGAGGGTTGAGGAGTTCACAGTGGATAACTAGTATACTGACTTCCTTGGTGTTGGTGTCTATGGGAAGAGTCACAAGCAACTGGCTCTTTAACTAAATCTCAGTGGCATTCGTTTGGGAAGTGATCACTTGGCTTCACGCAGTCGCTAGGGGAATGACAAACACATTTCTTCTCCCAGCCTAGTTCAGAGAGGACCAATAGTAATTCCTGCCTCACTGACCTGGCATAAAGTGTCATGAACAGGGTGAGAGGCAGAATTCACCATACCCAGATGGAAACTAAGCACAACACCGGGACCCCTGTAAGTAAAGGGCTCTGTGCCCTGTATCCACACATGACCCTCATTTTCTACATCTTCGAAAAACAGAATGATACTTGCTCCAAGTGCAGCCTCCAGCAACTTTAACAAACTTTGATTGCAGTTGAAGAGTAAGAATCAGAAATGACAAGTCAGAAATGAGGTGTGCATTAACTGTCAATATTTTGAGGGCAAATCTCTCCCTTTCATGTATATTTGCAAAGTGCATTTACTTACAATGGTTAATTCCCTTCTGATTAATGGTCACGCTAGCCCTTGAAACGCTGGTAGGGAGAAAGAATCAGTATAGAGGGGGACATAGGACACCTGGGCCCCTGTTGCTACTGAGACCATTCAGGAGTGTGTCAGTACACAATGCTATACTTATTCTACACTGGAATCCATCTGTGCCCTCCCGGAGGAAGACAAAAGAGGATTGTTAACACGTAAAGGCACCTTGATGCAGTCATGCTATGGGACCCTTTTATTAATTGCCCCATCTGCAAAGTGAGTGCTCTCTGACACAGGTTGGTGCAGAACTCTTAAAGCCCTTAGTCTGCTTCCTATTGGTTCCACATGTGTTTGTATTTGTTCTCAGTAGGCAGAGATTCCAGAGAGAAAATGAACCGCTGCAGATCGATTGCAGTATCAGTCATGCAGAAGACGTGGCGCAGCGTGCCATTTGATTTTGATCTTGGTTTAACCCTTCAGAGGCAGCTGCTCTGACTTCGTTGGCCTTTGTTTCTCAGATTTTTTTGTTTTAAGTCTCAGATGCTAAAGCCAGGGGCAAAGATGGTAGAATGTTCTCATTAGGGGAAATAAAGCATTTTCCCTTAAGTCATGCAGTCCTCAGACCATTTGTGTCTATATTGGGCCAGAGCAATAGGAAAGCCAGAGAACATTAATATGAGAAGAAATAGGTCTTGTTTATACATCCAATGATAATTTGAAATAAAAGTCCTCTGACACTGTCTGCAATCTGGACTCTCAGTGATGAAAGACAGAGCAATGCAACTTGAAGGCTTACTTAGGCCATGATTTGTCTCTGTCCTTTCCTTTCGCACTTTGTTTTAAGGAGGTTCAGTGAGATCAAGTTAAGGATGTGGTTGGTGTCTTACTGGTTCCACATTTCACCTGGGATCGTGTTCTCATCAGCTTGATGCTGGAGTGCTTTTCCATGTACAGTCTGGAGACAGAAGAGGGGAACCAGAAAGGTGTGGCTTGCCATCCAGAGCTCCCTTATTGCAGAGTCTCTGGAGACTGTGCAGGTGGTGTGTAAGAGCCACAGAAAGTGATCGAGGAGGGACAGGGACAGATACTGAAGACAGCAAAGCCCTGGACAGTAACACAAAGTCTATCTGCCCCTTCAGATTCCCCATAAACGTATTTGGACACCTTGTTCCGTTTCTTGAACAGAACAGTCCAGGAGCTGAACCCTGCCTTAATCCCTTCCAACATCACATCTGAGTGTTAAGAGACCATACTCCAACAACCTCCCTAAGACATTGGATCTGGCTTAACTTAACTCACAGGAACTTTAGGCCAGTCCCTATAGCCATGGGCAAATCTCTGGGGTAACTAAAGCCACCCATTCCTTAGCTGAAGTAGAGTCAATTTAGAGTGATATTTGAGGAAAATGTAGTTTTTAAGGAAATAGCATGGGTTCTATTGTCAAAGGAAAAGGGAGCGGAGGCTGCCAATCCAAACAGGAACAGTCTTAGGACTTGAAAAGAAATGCATGGTGACTGGGTCAATAATACCGTAAAGTTGTGTGCATGTGTGTGAGTATGTATTTATGTATGTATGTATGTGGATGTATATGCATGTGATTATATGTGTGCTTATATGTATATGTATGTTGGTATGGATACTGATACTAAGTACAGCTCTCAGAGTCCAGTGTTCCCACCTAAAGTCCTGGTTCTTGAAGATATGTGTAATTTGACTTTGTGACAGTTATTTACCATTTGGATTGATTCAGAAATATAGTATAAAGTTTCAGGTTAGACTAATTCAACATAATTTCTAAAGAAGTAAGTAAACCCTTTGTTAATTATATTGTTTTTCTTTTGCCACAAATAAAAATATTATTTCATAACACATAATCACTCCAAAAACATCTGACATAGTCTAGGATCATCTTTTGAGATTCTTTTGAGATGCTGAGTTGTTCAAACTTTGACATCCCCAAATTACCCACAGTGATTCAGGATGAGGAGGAGAAGGGGAGGAGGAGGAAGAGGAGGAAGAGGAGGAAAAGGAAAAGGGGGAGGAAAAGGGGGAGGAGGAGGGGGAGGAGGAGGAAGAGGAGGAGGAAGGGGAGTAGAAGGGGAAGAAGAAGAAGAAGAAGAAGAAGAAGAAGAAGAAGAAGAAGAAGAAGAAGAAGAAGAAGAAGAAGAAGCAGCAGCTGTCAATTTTCCTCAGCTGACACATATTTTCAACTGTCACAGACCCTTGGAGAGTAAGTTTTACAGCGTTGTATCCAGGGTGACTGTGAATGCATGGAGGATGAGATGATTTGTCTGCCCTGTGAAAACATCTTCTGCCACATTCATCTTGTGCCCTGCCACAGGAATGTGTTAGTCCACAAAATTTTCACCTTCCCAAATGTTTCAGCAGCTGCGATGCAAAGTCCCATTCAGAGACAAATGTGTGCAGCACATTTACAGTCTGAAATGCAATCTTCAGGCATCCCTTGATTAGAATGAACATTATGGTGCATTGTAATTCTTTCATTTAAGCAGCAGCCAATAAATTTATACCACAAGCTACCCTCCAGCTCAACCACATATCCAGAAAGGTTCCAGTTAGTGTCGTTTGTACCAGCTGATGGTTAACTATTTTCTGTAATCTTTAGGTGTCAAGTACAGTACCTTGGTATTTATAAAGCAGGCATTTGCGCGTGCATGCGCGCGCGCGCGCGCACACACACACACACACACACACACACACACACACACACACACACTGGAGCACACACACACACAGAGAGAGAGAGAGGGAGGAGAGGGAGAGGGAGAGGGAGAGGGAGAGAGAGAGAGAGAGAGAGAGAGAGAGAGAGAGAGAGAGAGAGAGAGAGAGAGAGAGAGAGAGAGGAGTGCTTTGTAGGAACACAAATAGGAACACACTTTGCTCAAAGAGTAGGAGAATGTGTACCTGTCATCAGGGCTAATCAATTTGCACAGTGCTTAGCAGTTAGGAACAACTCATAAAAACATTGCTGTTATTTTGTCCTTGGCAATATGGATTCTATTGTGATTTTAATTTAAATTTTTTTCTGTACTGATGATACAATTGATCATGTCTACATTTGAAGCAACCACTTGGGCTATCTCATTGGTCAGAAGAGATAAAATTAGTTGTTATTCTTGAAAATTAATCTGGAGTAAACCTTTCTTCAAAGTCTAATGCCAAATGCAATGCCTTCTAGCAAAATTTGGATTTTCCAGTTCCTGCTGGTATTTCTACCAGCTATTTATTTTTTTTTATTCTTAGAGCAGATGCATTACTGTCTAACACATCATATCATTAATCTATGGATTGGGTTAATTATGCTATTTTGGTGTCTTCCAGCCAGAATGGAGGCTTCACTCAATTGGGAGCTGTGTCTATCCTGTTGACTAATGTATCCCTGACTTTCTTTTGCAAATCATTGTTCCTCCCCAACTGACTTGTAATGTTTCTGGCTTGGGCAGAGCTCTATATCAGAGAAGAGCACTTGGAATATTCTTCTTCCACTCTCTTTGCCTTTGCCCTCCCTCATGCCTATTGAGCACCTTTTTATAATGCCACTTAGGAATAAGCAATTGCTCCAACTTTGTTTTGGGTGTTCAGACTATGGAATTAGATCACACAAATTCTTGTGGTTCAGATCCTCAGTTGTGTTGCCTGAGAAAGGGACCATACATATAAAAGACACAAAAGATACAGAAGTTTACAAATATTTTCAGTGTTGAGAACTAAATCCATGGCCCCAGGCTTCCTCATCAAGTGTTCTGCCAATGAGCCATGTTATATGCAAAGATTCATTTGCATATGATCTCTATGTCCTGTACACACAAATCCTTGAATGCTTAATTCTCTATCTTTCTTTTATCAATTGTCAAGGAATCAGTTGAGTTGAATGTGACAAAAACTCTATAATAATAGCAACTCCATCAGGATAATAATAGTTCATGTTTTCTAATATAAAAGTAATGCAAATGTAGGAAGTTTGGTTATGGGGGATCTGTGGAGTGTCTGGATATGCAAGCCTTTGCCGCTTTGCTGTGCCTCATGGGTACCCTTTCTTTTCATGACTTAAGATGGTACCCAAGTAAGTATGAGGCTGATCTGTGCTCCAAGCCAAAGGCTGTAGGAAAAGGGAAGAAAAGAGGGATCCAAGAAGCACTTTAACTTAATTCCTTAAACTTGGGTCTGAGGTTGTCTGTAGAGGAGGCCTACAAATCCAGCTCTGATCCTGGGTAGCCATGTGGTCGGAAATTCTATAACTTTGTTACTAAGAATGAAAGGAAAAACTAGGTAGCCAATTAGCATCCTCAGTTGAAGTGATCTTTACAATAATTACTCATTAAATCTTAGAATATTACAATCACGAAGTCCTGCAAACTTTCTTCTCTGGATGTTTAGAATATTAAGCCATTTAAAGTAGCTTTCATTTCAAACCCTGGTTTAAACACTTTAGGTAGCTTCCAATATTGGGAAAATCTGAACACTATTGGCCTGCCATTTTAGAAAGTTTCATCATATGTTAGAGAAAATCAGATTTAGTAAACCCTAAGACCAAGAATTATTGTTTGCCATGGTTTTTATGTTTTAACCTGGTCAAAAGGCAGAGTCCTAGAAAGCTTTGTGCATGTCATATAGGATCCTTGGGTTTTTGCCTGTGGTTCCTTTTGTCCTCTCTTGTGGTCTCAGGAAAGTGTTTCAAACTGATGAAAAGCAACATTGTAAGGTCGTATAGGTCGCTTCTGCCTCATTTTTTGTCACAAATTCGGTCCTGAACCAAGGGTTGGAGAAGTAGAAACAAAGTCATGTGAAGAGTTTCATGCTTTTGCAGCAGCTTGAATGCTTCTTTCAAAACATCAGAATTCATGTTGAAAGCCTGGCCTAGTGCTACATATTTAATGACTGTAGTTGTTCAAGAAGCCAAGACTAGAGAATTGTGATTCCAAGGCCAGCATGGGCAACATTGTAAAACTCTTTCTTAAAAGATAAAGGAGGAGGATGTTGCAGTAGTTGAAAATCAGCCTCAGTTATGAGATATTAGGAAGTGAGACCAGCTAAGGCCTTTACAAGATGATTGGGTGTTGGGGCTCCACGCTTCCAGTGGTTTTTCTCCAGAGTGATCTCTTATAAAAGCTGGTCACTTACATGCTTCTGTGTTAGACCTTTTGTGGCTGTGGCAAATACCATGAAGAACAACTTAAAGAGAGGCAACCTCTGTTTTGGCTCATCATTCCATAGGATTTGTATTCAAGGTTGGCTGGTTCCACTGCTTTGAGCCTGAGGTAAGACAGCCATTTTGGAAATAAGAGCATATGACATAGGCTGCTTGCCTCTTGGTTACCAGGAAGCATAAGGGGAGGAAGAATCAGGGCTTAGTAGTACTATCCAAGGACACACTCTCAGTGACCCACTTCTCCATAGGACAAGTGTCATCAAATTTTCACTCCCTCCCAAAAGAGTCCACCATCAGGAGATCAGGCCTGTGGGGAGGCATTTCAAATTGAGACTCTAACCTCCTTGCCCTATGAAGCCCTGCATAGATAAGAATTCAGTAGAGCCTGTATCAGCAAGACCCCCTTATCCTAGAGCTTCCAAGCCATGAGATGAATGAACCTTTATTCTTTGCAAGATGCCTAGTCTTTTGTGGTCAGTTGCAATAACAGAAAATGAAGAAATGAAAATGAAAATGAAGTTGCAAATGGCTTTTTCAACTCACTATAGCAGGCACCTGGATTCTGTTTTAGGAAAGCAGGAACAGTAGCTACCACTATGCTACATATTATCAGGTTTATATAGAGCAAAGACAGTTGTCAATATTAGTCTTCATCTCTGTGAGGTTCCCTAGAACACAGTGCATGTCACTGAGTCCATATGGACCCTTCAATCCTACCGTTTCACAACCCTATGAACCACCTCTAAGGTTCCCATCAGATCTTTTGCAATTTCTGTTACCTCAAATGTCTTCCTTCCTTTACTTCTTAATCTAAACACTTTTGCTCACATTTTAGGTTGCAAGCCTGATATTCTCCCTCAACACTGACTTATCTGATGGTTACCATTCCTTGACTGTCTAAATGCTAGTATCCCAGGAGATTTTTATCAAGGAAGGGATGGTGGCGCAGTCCTCCATGTTGTTGGGATTTTTCATGCATCTTGCTCATATCTCAGGCAACTGGGAAACAAAGACTTCATGTCTGAATTCAAGCTAAATTCTCCTCCAACCTAGTGATCTGATTCCTCCACTTAGGCCCCACCCGCTGATGGTTTCACAACCTCCCTGAACCATCTGGGGACCAAGTGATTAGACACATGTGCTAATTCATACATCCTACATCCACACTTGTTATCATGATGAAATTGACCACAGTTTTAGTATTTATTATTTATCATAAGTATGAGCTATCACTCTACTTTTCAGAACCTTCATTTCAGACTCATTAAAATTATAAAATTCTGAGCCTGCTTGGTGATGTTGTTCAAAGGATCAGAGAAGAATGCAGACAAGGCTGTTTAAGTATCACAGGGTATCAGTTAAATCCTCAGCCCACTGTGATATGCTAAATAATCGATGAATAAATAAAAAGGAAACACAAAATATGTGAAACAAGCTCTCTAGATTTTTTTTTTTTGTATGGGAACATAGGTGGATTTTTAGTTATCCCAACACAGGAAACGTTAATATCATGAATTAGCAACATCAGGGTCCAAATTAAATGACTACACTATGGCACACCAATTAGAGTCAGTTTTCAGTACAGTTCAATAAGACATAAGACATGAAAAATTCACAGTTATTCTAAAATAGTAGCACTCCCATGAGGTTTCTTTTGGTTGGCTCATTTTATAGGAATTTATATTTGGTTATTTTACAGGTTAGACACTTGCATGCTTATATTGTGCTAAGTGTTGAACACGAACACACCAGGAAGAACACTACCTGTTTTGCACACAGAATTACTGAAGGTCTTCTTTCCCAGCTCTGCTGATTCATCAAACAGATGGCATCAGATTGATGTTGGACTTGTAAAAGTATAACTTGCCCAGTTTTCTCATGGAACTCAGAATGCAGATCTGCAGGAGCCTATATTTATTCATTTTAAATATGGAATAATAGAGAGCTATGAGGTATAATGCATTATCTTCTAGAAGATTGTCTTGCTGTTGACACTGTCACTGCAATATGCATCATTTCTTTTGATTTTTTTTTAAAGTAAGGTGGTGTAGAGCTGGTCAGTGTCATTTCATAACAGCTTTGAATATTTGTGTTCAGTAAAGTTGTCCCAGTTTTATCTGCACTTGTTTTCTCCAAGAAAACAAAAAGCAAATAAACAAAACAGTATTATTTTAAGGTAGGGTCTCACACATCCTTGGCTGACTTTGAACTCTTTATGTAGCAGTTGATATAGTACTTGGAATTGAACCTAGGGCTTTGTACATACTGGACAAGGACTCTACCAATATCCCTACCTTCCTTACCAAACATTTTAACTTTCAAAGAAAAACATTATATTTACTTAAACTCAATTTGATTTTTATTTTCAGCATTCAGAATACTTAGACCTCAAACTGGGCAACATTGGTCAATGTTCATCATGGCATTTATTCTTGTGTTTTCTTCATAATATGGGTTGTAATATATCTTGGAATCATATGTTTTCTTATTGTTGCGAATTCATACCGTGAACTAAGAATATTTGTTAATCTTAATAATTGTTCCTGGATATCTTTTTATTTATTTCAGAAGTGATTAATGCTCATTGTTTGACATTTGGAATATATAAGCAATGGCACAAGAAAATATAAAATCACACACATGATCCCCTTTTTTTGTTGAGAGCTTCAATTAACATTTGGGTCAACTGGAATGGGGAGATGATTTAGAGTTAAAAGCACTAATTGTTCATTTAAGGGACCAGGGTCCTATTACTGAGGCCCACATTGCAGTTCACAATTCTCTGTAACTCCAATTCCAGGGAACCCGATGCTTTCTTCTGGACTCTGAGGGCACTGCATAGATATACATGCACACAAAATACTCATAGACATAAAATAAAAATAGAAAAAATTAAAGCTTATACCTAAAAGGGCTCTTAATTTTACTATAGAGATACTTGCTCATCCATGTTCATTGCTTTTCTATTCATAATAACCAGAAATTGAAAACAGCCTCAATGCCCATCAGCTGATGAGTGGATAAACAAAATGTGATACATTATACAATGGAGTGCTATTCAGCTGCTACGAAAGATGAAATTATGATATTTGTGGTTAAATGGATGGAGATATAAACTGTCATCTTGAGTGAGGGGACATAGATCTCAAACACAAATATTGCATGTAGATGTTAGCATTTGAGTTTTAGATATGGGTATTTCAATCCAAATGACCACAGAGGTTAGATAGAGATTGGACTAGAAGGAGTATTTTTCAAGGAAGCATAAATAAAATATAGTATTATAAAGAGATCAAGGGGAAATAGAATAAGAGGATTGCCTTGGGAGGTGGATGGGAATGTAGGGTAAAGGAGGGGATATGGGAAGGAAAAGCTAACTACCACTAAAAGCCAGTTGAAAAGGTATATTGAAATCCACTACTGCAGAGGCTTCTTAAAATATATACTTATATAAAAGTAATTCAAATAAAGTTATCATATAATGGGAAGACAATACTCCAACTAGACATCTTATGTCGCTAACTAAAACCTCTATGCCAGGTGTGAGCTGCATCTTATTGAGTTGTTGGCCTAAGGGGACTCCATCCTCCTAAACACAGGCTATTAGTTATTTTCTATAACCTGATGATAAGGTATTATTGCTAAAGACACAATTACTTATGTCATTAACCATTCCAAATTAGAACTTTTGCCTCTACTAACTAATATTCATGGTGCTGAAAATTAATCATCATTGTTACCAACTACAAACCTTGTGACCTACAACAGCAATCTGTCTATAAGGCATACTGGTGCCATAATGGCAGAGGTATTATAAGATTAACCAACCACTTTTTGGTTGTATTAAGTCTCACTTCATGAAATGGAACTATACATGACATTGGTAAAGTGGTCAAGAAGCTGAGATTAGGTCATGGGCCCTAAGGGAAAACCTATCTATTATTTTTCTAAAGGAAATACCAATGAATTGACTTCTAACTACATTATCATTAAACCTGTAGATCAGTGCCTTGATCAACGGTCATCAGAGAAACTTCTGGTATATTGTAATTAACACACAAACTCATAACTGGACAATGTGAGAGTGAGAGATTTTGAAGCACTCATTCCTAAATGTGTTTACCAAACCATCAAGGCTCAGGGATATATGCAAAAGTGGAGGCAGAAAGATAGTGAGAGCCAGAGGTGGTGGATGACTCCAATGAAACAGTGCCTTCCATACACAACAGCCTGATACACAAATGAAGTCAAATGTCCTGTGATAGTGCACACAGACTTGCACAGATTTAAACCACAAGATCCCAGAACTAAGGAGAAATGAGCACAAAGTCCCACTTTTAACCAATAAGTTATTTACAATTGATACCTGCTGTGAAAGGGAAAATCAGTTTTCTCCCATTGGGTATATCAACCACACTTTAGGACAAGCCCAATTTCCAGGAGTATTTAAATGCAAAATGGAGTCTGTGTTTCTTTATATGCTTTTTATTTGTTTGGTAATTTTTTTTGGTCCTATTGATATCCCCCATTAAAAAATTTGTTTTTGAGTTTGATTTTTTTTTCTTATTTTTGAAAGAGAGAGTGAGACAGACAGAGATCAAGAGCGTAACGTTTGGTGGGTCAGGAGGTGGAGAGGATCTGAAGAGTTTTAGTAAGAACAAAATATAATCAGAAACACATCTTTTTGGTCAACTAGAATAGCTTTTTTCTTTTTCCTTGGAAGATTAGCTTTTCTTACAAGGATTTTTCTCTCTTAATAGAATATTTTTGAGCTGAGATGGCCAAGGACCTTGGAGTAATGAACCAATACGAAAATGGGAATGATTAAGAGAAAAAGTTATAAAATTGGGCCCTAGAAGTGTCTCCACTGTTAATTTACAGAGACATCTTGTCAGTGTCACATAAGCATGCCCTTATGTGGCAGATATAGAAATTTAATTCTAGTAATTTGCCTGGAGTACAGTTAGAAATGTATAAATGCTAACAGTTACTACTGTAATTGCACTGGATATTGTCATTCTTATTGCTGTTACTATTGTCTTTTGTCGTGTTCATCATCACCATCATCATCACCATCATCACCATTATCACCACCATAATCATCATCATCATCATTCTGCCTTCATCACCACCACCATCACTGTCATCATCCCTATCATCATTGTCATTGTCATTATCATCAACATTACCATCATTAAATAAATGCCTTCCATAATTGGGCTGCTCTATGGACTCCGGAACACTGTAAAACTTGCCCTCCAGGGCTTAATAAATGTCTTTATTAAGAGTGACAGGCATTTATTTTTTATAATTGTAGTCTGCAGTAGATGAAATCAAAAACCCAAACAACCCTTCAAATTATTCATTGTCCCTAAAACACCTCTGTCCAGTCTCTGCTAATTACAGTGCTTTTTAATACCTTCTTTTGTTGTTGTTTTCCATCAGATAGTAACCTGTCCACTTGTGTCTCCACGGAGGCAGTCTAGCACCACTGACTATTTTCAGAAAGGCCAAGTAGAAGCTATTTGCAATGCTAACTGTCCTCCATTTTGTTATTAGTTTGTTGTAAAGCAGGTGCTTCACTGGTCATTAGCCTTTAATTAAGAAATGTCCCCATGGCTCTCAAGGCATTGGCAAGCTAGATTCTGTTTCCAAACAACATTATGGCAAATCTCACCAAAACTGTGAAAAATAACTCATGGAGCTTCTTGTCAACGTCACTATTAGTTTCTCTTGTTCTCTAATTTGACAGCCTCCACATCCATGTCCCCCACCCCCACCCCTGTGACTTGGTAGACCACTTCTGATAATTTCTTTAGTCATAGGAACCAAACACAACGTAAAGTAAGCAAAGGCTGGTAGAGCTGTACTCCAGCTCCATGAATTTTCTTTAACTCATTTCTTTTCTTATAGACATTTGAAACCTTACATAGATTGATGGAAATGTGCAATAGTCTCCTCCTCATCCTTTGTCCAATTCAATTATGCCTGTTATCACATAGTACAAATGAGGTGATTTCATTAACAGAAGCAATGCTCTTGGTCTGCAGAGAGGCAGTTAAAGAACTAAAATGAAACCCTAGCCTCCTGCCTCTTGATTGCTGCTCCTTGGTCTGTTCCCTATTGTCAGTGCTGGAAGCAAAGAGAGTTCCCAACAAGGTAGGAAGGGCGGAATAGTTTATCCAAGAATGTATGAGAATTAAGTATATTTAATCTACATTATGCTTATTGTTAAGTATGATTACATATATTTACTTTCCTTTAAGTTTATATAATGACAGGCAATGTCTGAGCCTCATTTTGAAAATAAAAAATTATGTGTGGGAGAGAATAATTAAGTCATACACAGTTTCTAAGACAGACCCAAGGCCAAAGCTAAGCTTGTCTTTGCCCTTGTCTTTTTACTGTCAAAGTGTGACCTTCAGTAATTAAAGCTCTGATCCCATAAGATCCAATCTCTTTTCTTTCATGGTAGCTTCTGCCCAAAAGGTGTCAGAAATGAATGTGAAATTGCTTTAAGAAAGAATAGGGAAGAACATTTAATGATGTCCATAGATAGAGCCCTGGCAATTGAAAAGTCCGATGCCAGAGAGAGTAACACTCAAAGCTCTACAGGTAAGTGTCAAGATCCTGCTCTGTGCTTGCTTTCTCTGGTGTAGGGAAAGGTTGTTGATACTATGGGAGTTTGTTCCAGTTTGTGCCAAAGAGCTTGTTAAGGGTGAGAAACAGGTTTGTTGCATGAATGTGTGCTCCAAATTAGACATGTTGTGAAATTATAAAGTAATCAAATGGCAAAGCTTTGGTGGACAGTAGCAATTTCCCCATTTGTCTATCCCTCAACCTGTCTGTTTGCATCAAAGTGACTATAAAATGTTCTCAAAGTCTGAGAGTCCAACAAACAGGCAGTTGCACTCAATTGCACTCAATGGCAAGTGGAGTCAGAATTTCTTAAACTGCTTGCCTGCCTGGCCCATGCTCTATTAGGCAGAACAGGGCAAGGGAGAACTAGGAGCTTACACCACCTGGCTTCTTTTGAACTGTCTTGCAGCATTTTTTCTTCCCAGAGCTCAAGGGAAGGCAAGGGGTGAGTGGCAAAAAAAAAAAACCCAAAAAACAAAAAACAAAAAAAAAAAACCTTCATCTTGACTGGCAGGAGTGAGTGACAGGAAGAGATATTCCAAGTAATATTTTTGAGAGACTTACTGTTTGCCCTATGAGAAGTTAGAACATCAAATAAGAGAGAGAGAATAAGAGGTGGTCACTGACGAACATTGCTGCCTTCTCCAGGAAAAGATTGGCTGCTCTCCCGTGGGAGGAAAAGGCGACTCCTTGCTCCCACTATTCTGTTGGCCGCATTTAAGGGAAGAGCTGAGGCTGTCAGTGACCAAATGATTCACCTCTCACTTTAGAGATGATGCAGAAGTGCTAAGTGACTCACCTGGCCATCAAGTTCAAGTTGGTTTCTGCACATTCTCACTATGTGTATGTACACTTAGAGTCGGTTGAAGGATAATTCATATGCATGCAGGCTTCTACAACCTTCAGTGGAATGTAGCAGACAAAACTGCAGGGATGTTCTGGTTGAAGTTGGGCATAGGTGTTGGGTGCATTGGTCCTTGAAGCCAACCCTCTGAGATCTGCCCACATGGGTCCTACTTGACTGACTCTAGAAGCTCTAGAATCTGAAGAAAACACTAGGACTTTATTTCCTTTTGCTTTTATCTCCAATCCAGAGAAAGTTAGTTATTTCTTTGACTTGGCAAATCATTTCTTTTTCCCAGTTGATGTTGGGACCAATACCTATGTGTATAGCCAGCCTTTACTACTATGTGTATAGCATGCTCTTTCTCAATAGGCACAGAAATCAGGAAGCTGATAGAACAGCAGAAATTGGAGGCTTGGACCTGATGGCAGATTATAGCTTTACACTCTGCTTCTCAAGAAGGGAAATGTGAGCTGGGGCACTGAAGTTAAGGGACTTCCTGCTCTTCCAGAATACAAGAGTTCAGTTCCAACACTCATGCTGAGTGGCTCACAACAACCTGCAAATTCCAGATCCAGGGGATCTGATGCCCCGTCTAGGCTTACATGGGCACCCTTGCAAATATGTACACACACACACACACACACACAGATACACAGACACACACACACACACACACACACACACACACACACACACACACACGAGTAATTAATTAAAAGGTAAATTGGCATTAGTCAACATGAAGTATATAGCTCTTTTCACTATAAGCTTTTATATTTCACTAAGGTTTCTGATTCAAACAAACAGTTCATCTAAAAAGAAGAGAAAGTTCTCCAAAAAATCTGCATGCTTGGTTTGGATGTTCAGATTCTGGAGGCCATGGGCCATGACTTTTGCATGATGCCTCTGGTTACAGTTCATTTATAACCATAAACCACATGGAGAATCTTCTGTTCTTTCATAATCTGTTGATTCTCTACTGTCTCTCCACCACCCCCATCCACCATATAAATCATCTTGGGGTCTTTTTTATAGGGCTTATTAGAAATAACAGTGAGACACCTCTCCATGGCGCCATGTCCTGGTCACAAAGGAGGCTGGCCAATTTGCAGTAGCATTTTTATGGTCCCCAATCAAAGCCATCCCTATGGCCCCATCTGGAGAGGGGGGATGAGGAGTTCCTGTCACTAGACTATCAAATGACAAAGTGGATTATTTAGTCAGTCATGCAGACATTTGGTTCATATAGAGCAAAGTGCACAATAGTTGATAACATCTGTTGTAAAGTCCCCTGTCCCATCCCATTGTCTCTATTGTGTAAACCCACTTTGAGAATATTCCTTGAATTTGGTAAGTCCTGTGGAAGTGTGGGAGGTCATCTCTGGGGAGGAGGAGTTTGGGAGCATCACGCTCTCCCCACCTCGGAATAGACAGAGAACAGCAACATTGATTACATTTAAATTCAGCTGTTTGTTCCCATGAAACAGTAATTCATTTATAAAACTGTGATTTCTCCTGAAGGGAAAAACAAAACCAAACCCAGCTGCTATTTTGGGGAGAAAGAGTTTAAATGAAAGGCCTATGAAAGTAGACTTAGCCCGCCAGGAAGACTATACGTGAACTCTCCAAATCCATCCACTAAAGTAAGAATTTGAAAGCTGCACCACAAATTGCTTTTCCCTTCAACCAGGATGCTTATTATGACCCTGGCTCCGCACTGCTGGCCTATTACTTACACATGAGTTTTGTTACTCTGTATTTTAATTATATGTATAGAGCAAGTTTTATGTTCTCTTCTCTGACTACTCATAAACTTCACAGAGAGCACCCAAAACCATATTGTTCTTAAAATAGCCTTTGCCTCTGTCCTTGTAGTGATACCAAATGACATTCTCTTGACCCAGCCCTGGCTTGTATTAAGTACACTTGGAGGCTGGCAGACATGCTTGTCCAAACCCCAGATTAGCTTGAGTTAAGCTTTCCCCAATCACTAGGCTCTATGCCTAGCACACACTGTTAGAGGCATGTCATGTGACTGGCAGCAGGCACAGTTGGAATTTCTGCGGCACCCTTTGAACTTTGCCAGTCAGAACTGTGGGCTCTGAGGGTGATACCGCTACTATTAACTGCGGTGGGAACATGTATGGGTTTGCATGCAGCGACGTCTAGGTGTGCGTTCCTCTCGGATCTGAGAGCCACAAGCTGTACCTTTTGTAATTATGTGAAGAGAGCGACTTCAGCTAAGTTGAAAGGCCAGTCGCAGTATTAAATGTCACCAAAAATTGAGTAAAGGGAATGTTCTAGGCTTTGTTTCAAGGTTGGACTGCTACAGTTTCACTTTTCCCCATTTCTGCTGGTCTATTCACTGCTGTAGGAAGCAGTGTGAATCAGGCATTGGACCCAAAATAACGGCTCAAACCTTACCCTGTCTCTCTTTAAAAATACAAACTATCTTCCCTCCTCCCCCAGATGGTTATGGTTGATAAATCAGACACTAAACATAATATTTTGGGTGACGTGGCTATAAAATATGAATTCTGAGTGTTTTCCTTTCTGAAATTTCACTAATTGTGACATAATTCACTAACACAATGTTTTATTTTAATTCACATAAACAGACCAGCTCAAAGGATTGTTTTAATAAAGGAGTAATATCACATGGCTGTATTTTTAAAAGAAGCAAGTGTTATTGACCCAGCTGAGTATCCTTGGTGGGTCAGGGGCTGTGGCTATGGTTTCCAGGCTTCAGTATGTTTTTCTAATCTTCTGTGGCTCTCTAAGCATGAGCTTAATGTGTAGCCTCTGTCAACCTGGGAGTCATAATGGAATCATTTTAAAGTGGCGATGAATTTTGGCTTTATCTTTAAGCTGTGACACAATTGGACAGAAACAGAAAAGCCCAATGTGTTCCTTCCCACCCTGCGGTGTCACTGAGGCTTGAGTACCAATGTGACCAGTTTGCATCTTCCTGTCCTTTGCCCCTTAATCCATGACTCTGACAATTTGTATATATATTGAGTTTTATATGTATATGTATGTATATATATATATATATATATATATATATATATATATATATATATATATGAGTTTGTGAAGTTTTCAAATTCCTGGATCTCCAATGGTAATTCTCACTGATGAAACATCTTTGGGAAAAAGGAATTTGGAATGAAAACAGATGTTATAAAATTCATGTGTTTGACAATATTTTTTTCTTTAAAATAACAATAAAATCCATAGCTCAAAGACAGGGAGGCTCCTATCAGGGGTTCTGGTGAGAAACACTTGCAGACCTCGCAGATGGAGCACCATGGCAGCAGAAGTGTTGACGACGCCCTGTGATGAGTTGAGTTATGGTCTCTAGCTGAGTAACTGATTATCTAGTGTTCTTTTTCTCCAGGATCTGTTGAAAAGTCCCAGTTAACTAAGAGGGAAGGCTTCCTGGTATGCATGTGAGGGACATAGAAATGTCCTCTGTGGGGCTACAGGCTAGGGAACCATGTGTGCCATCAAGTGTCAGCTTGGGCTCAGTCCTTGGCTGGGTTTCTGGGTAGGAGCCTCAAGTAGTTCCCAGCCTTTTCCTCTTGTGGTTGCAGGCTTTCTAATTTTGGTTTCTAATTGTACCAGCCATTTTACCGCAAGACCACAGCTGTAAGGTGGCATTTGGAAGAAAGGAAATAAGCCTGTGGGATCCCACCCCTTCCTGTGAGGGGGATCAACTGACGGCAATATGTTTATCATGGATTTTTAACATGGGAAGGAATTTATAAGCCATGTATCTAATTTCTCTTGATTTCTGTCTGTACTACCCAGCAACCTATATGCTCAAATTTTACTGATGAGAAACTAATTTGAAGAATGAAAATTAGGTAACTTATACAAGTTGGAACAAATACTTTCTTTTTATCATTTTATGTTTTGCCAAGGGAAGAGGAGTGAAACTTACTTGTTTCCTAATGCAAAAGACTGAGACCTAGAAAATACAGCTCATGTGACTTTTTAGGAAACCCCTCCCTTTTCTCTGTCTTCCTTTTTCTATGCAATTTGTAAAATATCTTCTAGCTCTAAGGCTCCATTGAGGTCTAAGGAAACCTCTCTGAGTTTGGGGAGAAGTGAGAACAAAGTAGAAGTTACTGAAGGAAAAAAAACTTCATGTTAATGAGGGTGGGAAATACAAAGGGACTTGTGTAACATGAATTCAGGGATAGGAGGCCTAATTTGTTTTCCTTTGGAAATGGTGGGGAAAGTTATTTTTAAGGAAAAAAAAAAGGAGCTATGAAAAAAAGTGAAATTGGCTTATAAACCAATCAAGTTTCAGAAAATGTTTTATGTATGTTAAGTGGAAATTAGATAGAAATCTGCCAGAACAACTTTTTCTCTTTTGGGGGTGATTGTACTGCCGGTACAAGAAGTACAAGGTCATATGCAGTAGGCCAGAGGGGCATATAGTGGTGCTATATGAATGATGGTGAGCTATTTGAGTCAAGGATGGGTGGCTCTCTTTGATTGTAAAATATATGAGAAGGATTTTATGCAGCACTTTCCCCACAGGCCAAACTAAAGTGGGGTGCACATAGAGATAGAAGTTGTTCACTCCGCTTTCAGACCTGTGCTTTTTCTCTCTGTGACAGATTCATGGAGTTGAACAGTGTGAATATTATTCGAATGATGATTTCTAGGAAGCTTAGAAGATGCTAGCTAACTTTTGGGAATGAAAATACACAGTTCTCTTTGTTCAGGGTTCAAATGTCTGACCTAATATTTGAAGGTAGCTTTGAAGGGACTGACTGATATGCATAAAATGCAAGCCTCACTTGGTGCTTTGGGTGAACACAATGGCAGTCTCTTGTCATTTATAGGCTACACCTGGAGCTTGACTGACCCTATTTTACTATTCACGACAACTCATCGGATTTTCCATTTTGTTAATGAACAGCTGAAGCCTCAGATAGTTCGCATGATTGACACAACTAGATTTTGAATTAGATAAGATTTTGAATCAGTATATATATGGTTCTAACATCTGAGACTTCCCAAATTATTCATCAGAATGGGAAAACAGGAGAGACTGGATTTGAGGCTGACACTATTGAGGGAACTGAAGGAATTTCCAAGAAAGTCATCAAATTGTCCTAGAAGTCACTTAAAGAAAAAAAAATATTTATAGTAGGACACCTGAGAAACACTTTTCTTCTATTGAAATTATTTTTTCAGTTATAGTAACAAAGTTAAGTGAGTGTGATTCTTCTGACCTAGAGTCACACCCCACAAAATTTAGACTATATTAATTATCACCAAAGGCTGAAAAATATCATGGAGATAAAACAATTAAAAGCCCTAAAAGTTACTTTCTTAATGTAGTTAAAATAGAAAATAATTAGCATCAGAGTATAAATAATTGGGAAAACACAAACCAAACAAAAAATCAACAATGACAGCAAAACTCCATATCCAACCATTTAAAGCCTAACTAAGTATGACAACAAAAGCCTCTTAGCATCTCTGAGGCTTGCTGTAAATTCAAGGTCAGCCTGGTATATATGGTTAGTTCTAACCTGTCAGAAGACCCTGTCCCCAAAACAAACCAATAAACACAATAGAACTCAATCCCAAATCAAATAAAATATAAAGAATACCCCTCATGGATTTGGTATAAACAGAGGAAGTTTTTAATTTTTGTTTTAAGGAAGGAAAAAAAAGATGCTAAAATATATGCACTCTAATCACACTTTACATCTGAGGCTGTGTTCCATGGATGGCAAAGAGGGAATCGAGGACATGATACACTGAGGTGCTAGAATGTGACTGATCTTCAAAGTGATGATGTCCTGTACTGAGAACCTAGCTTTTGCTGAGATAGCTCCTCTTGTGCCAATAAACTCAGGAAAGTGGAAAAAACTCACATACTCTCTGACTGGCTTCACAGTATGCCTTAGAACTGTAAGCAGTTACAGCTAGAAGGAATTTCCCAGCTGACTCCCTCGTTTTGGAGATGTGGCCTGGAGAGGTGAGGTAACATTTCCAAAGCAGTACTGTTAGTTAATGGAAGAGCTGGGAGTAGAAGCCAGAACTAATGGAGCCTAAGTTCAGTGTTCATGTGGATTAGTATGGTGGTAGGAATCCAAGAAAAGAGGAAGCTTGGGGAGGAACGAGAGCAGCCTGTGATTGAAGGTCGATCTAAACCAGATGCAACTGAACTAACACTTTTATAACCAACTTCAGTATGGCGAAATTAGACAGGGCTAAGTTATTAACCTTGCAAGGGGAAATTTACAAGCATTGACTCAACTTGACCTTAAGCCAATCATGTCTTTCTATTTACCAGTATCCTAAGAATACACTTCCAGATGCAGGCACATATGCACACACAGTATACCCCTTTAGACTTCTCTCTGTGAGATTGTGGATTTGAAACATGGAAGGAGATACTTATGGGAAGATTTCCTAATAAACTATGAGTTTGGGTAATTAGACTTGACATAGCCATTCATTACATATAACGTCTGAAATGGCTCATAACTAAGAGACAAACCGACAGTTCAGAATTCTGTCAGAGGTTGACCTTCCTGCTCAAAAATGCAAACTGTCATAGAGCAGGGGAGAGTTTACACTGCTTCCTGATGCAGAATCTTTTTTTTTTTCTGAGCACTGGGATGCTTGGGCTTCTTCCTCCATAAGAAACAGCTCAGGAGTGGGTTCATTCTATATTTGTTCTTTGCTGATGCACGAGCCAGTGAGGGATTCATAAACCAGAACCCACCTCTGCATTGAGATGATACAAAGAGGAGCTTCAGCCATCCTGGGATGGACACTTACAAAGAAAAAGTCAGTCTTTTACTGTTTTCAGCCTCTCAGCTTTTGGCAATGTTGATGATGACAGTGAAGTTTAGACAATCTTGATGGGCAGAACAGTCTTAAGAGGTTCACCCTGTTCAATAACAACATATCTAATTGTTAATGGAAATGTGCACATGCATGCTGACAAATGGAAAGAAGTCAAGAGTTACATGTCTCACTGTGGTAGAGAAAGTTGGGCAATCAGGATATCTTCTTCTGTTTGGATATTGCTCTAACTTTTAAAATTCCTGCTCAGAAAGAACTCTTTATCTTCATTATAAAATGAGGTAAATATGCTAACATAAGCCACCGTTTGTTTTCTCAGATGGAGACACTAAGATTTTGAGTTTACAAGGCAAATTATGGTTGGGAAGGCAGCAAGGAGACCACGATCTATTCTGAGTTACAGTTTGCCTTTTTCCTGCAAATAAGTTCAGAAGAATTTCAATTTAGTATTTGTGGGTTGATTGAGGTAGATGGAACTAAGAAGAAAAAGAAGGCAGCTAGGAGTTTACCACAGACTAACATCTCTACCACTTGCATGAATCCAGTGGGACAGAACATTCATGCAGTGAGTCAAATAATGCCACTTAATCATCCACACATAGGTAGCAAGGAGTCGCAGGTACCATAAAGTATGGCACACTGGCCTCCTAAAGTTAAGGAAAGATCAGGATGGGAAGAATCTCATGCCACATTCACATCTTAGTAAATTTCTAGAATATTCTAAAGTTATTCAAAGGACTACATAAGATAAAATGGGGAAGGGCTGGCTCAAGCATAGTAATTAGCACATGATTGGACTCAATAAATATTGCTGTGGATGTTTTTGAGTTTCACAGAGTATTCCTGCTAAGAAAAGTAGCCTTAGCTTAGAATAAGGCCCTGAAAATTCCATAGTAGCCTTGAGCCAGTGGCTTCTGATTGAGGACAGCAGAAGAAGGACAAGCAAGGCTTATTGTGGGGTAGAGAAATAGCTCCCTGCAGAGGGAGGGAACTTGAAAAATAGTTGCATTTGACCTTATTGCATGGCTCTTTTATGTGTGGGGAATGAGCCTGATTGGCTTGGTCATTACATCAATCAAGCATTGGTTTGGTATGAGTCAATGGTTAGTTGAAAGTGTGTGTGTTTGGTTGGTTGGTTGGTTGGTAGGTCAGATTAAAGTAGGGAGGATCAGGAAACCAGCTAAACAGAAGAATATGGGAAAATAAACAAAAGCAGATGGTCAGCTGACATCTTGATGACTTCTGACCTTATGTATTTCAGGTAGAGTTTAGGTAGAGTAAAACATCCGTACTCTCAGAGTCTATTGCAGATTGCACCAAGACAGATGGACATCTTGTTTTCCTGGGGCCTCTATTTTTGACTAACTACCTACCTATAAAAGGGTTGCCTTGCTCCTAGCTTTATGAATGTGACTACCATTTCTCTTTTAGTATTAACCATACCCTCCTTTTACCACTAATTGTATTCCCTACTTACTGTTTTACTTTTACCCCACACCAGATGTGCTAGAGATTCTTCCTGGCATGGTCAGGTGGATAGTCCGCAATTAAAATGAGCACCTCCCCTACCAGCCATACTGTTTAAAGTTCACACGAGTATATGAGTGATCCTGTGGTCCCTGCATCTTGGTGTTTCCTTATATAATTCCCTCATCTTAAGTGTATGCCTGTTTGTTGAATCAATTTCAACAAATGGAACATAGTAGAATTGACTAAATGTTATTTTCAAGATTATGTACAAAATGTCTATAGCTTCTATCTTGGGCATTTTCTGCCTCTGCTCCCTTAGCCAACCAGCTGCCCTGCAAAGAGTACACTCAAAAAATCTATGAATCAATTCACAAAGTCACTAACTGAAATTTGGCAACAGGCACACAAATAAATTTGGAAAGACATTTATCACAGTTAAGCTTTAACATGACAACAGCCTTGATTGACAGCTTGAGTGACAGCCACATGACAAACTACTCAGAATGTGTTTGCTTGTTTGTTTGTTTGAAATAAGTAAGTTTTGGGGTGATTTATTAGACTTTGACTGATAACCAAGTAAAACAACAACAAAACACTATTTACCGGTCAAGGACTACCTTAGGGGGAAGAGACCATAAAGGAATGGCGGCACACAGGCCAACATTGCTTAGCAGCCATTTTACTCAAAGGTTTTAATCCTAATTGTTCAGTTTACACAAATGTAAAAGTTGTAATGTTTTGAAAAGTGGAGACAATGAGAGCAAAAGTAACCCAGTCCAGGTCTGGCACTTCATAAAATAGAAGATCAAGACCCAGAGAGGATGTTTCAATGTGTTCCACGTCGACATAGCCCAGTCACACACAGGACTCAATCCAAGAGTTGCAGCATCTTGCCCTGGGCTCTTTCAGTTATATCATGCTAGCACTTTCCCTATAGTTGAAGAAAAGGGAAGATGTTTAACCAGTGCAATTCTATAATTAAAAATATTTTATTTTTGATTATATGTATCTGTGTGTGGGGTATGTCCACATGAGAGTACAGATATGCCTAGACTCCAGAAGAGGGATCTGGATCCCTTGGAGGTGGAAATTACAGGGGGTTGTGAGCTGCCTGATGAGAGCGCTGAGAGCTGCCTGATGAGTTTGGTCCTCTGGGAAAGCCCCAGGAGAGCATCTCCACATAATTCTTAGGAGCTTACCATGTTTCTTATTCTAATAAACATCAAGATATTTTTAACAGTTTGTATAGAATATAGGCATTTGTTCATTTGCAGCTGTTTACTGAACACCTGATATCTGCTGGGCAGTGTGGTATAGACTAGGTTCTTGGAATTATTGAAAAAGAATGTTGGTTGTACCAAGAAGAATAGCTTATGAATCTTATTCTGTTTTATCACTGATTCTTTCCCTTTGTTATCATGAACAAATATACATTTGCTAAAAGACAGAACTCTCCAAGGTCTCAATTATTTGATCTCATTATTTTTCTAAAGCTTTAGAGAAATATGGGATGACACACAGTGTGGGGCACGGCAGACCTGAGAACTACTGTTGCAAGTGACTTATTTGGGAAGAATTTCCAAGAGGAGGGACTGGTAGGGTGTATATAAGGACGAGGGAGGAGAGTTTAGGGACCGTGAGCAAGGGTGGCTATGATTCGTTGAGGGCCTGGAATAGAAGAGACAGTGAAGCTAAGATCCAAGACTGCTGGAGAAGATCAGAGGTAGGGGGTGGGGTGGGGTGTTGAGAGTCTGGGAGAAAGGACTGAGGTGCTGTAGTGAGATTTTATAGGCCAGATTTATAGATAGGAGCAAGGGACAAGGTTGGTGACAACCCCATATTAAGAGGGTGATGTAAGAATTTCTGTGAGCTAAGTTTTAGGTTGTTTCTTGTGAGCCTCAGTGGCATAGCATGGGTTTCTGGAGTCACAGTCTGGAATAGCGTGGGGTGAAGTGTTGTGGTAAGTTACACAGGGAGAAACATGGATTGTGAATATAGTTATAGAACAATGGTTCTCAGTCATAGGTCGCCTAAGACCATTGGAAAACACACATTTATGTTGCAATTCATAATAGTAGCAAAATTATAGTTATGAAGTAGCAATGAGAATAATTTTATGGTTGGGGGTCACCACATGGGGACTGTATTAAAGGGGCACTGTATTAGGAAGGTTGAGATCACTCTTATAGAACAACCAGCCTAAAACAGGCTTCAATTCTTTTGTTCCACACCGATAAGACCCCCCCCAAAACAAAGTCTTGTGGTAGTCCATTTTTGATTATTTATAACCTCTGAGACTATGAATAACATTGACATCATCACTAATCATTTGCTGGTTAATAATCAGTAATAAGCTTTAAATATCTACTTTATGTAGAATTATAGCTTAAATATGTCTTTCTTACTTAGCTTTTAACTCCACATAGAGACTCCACAAAATAAATGTTATTGTAATACCCATTATACAGAAGAAAAAATGCTGCACAGAGAGAAGTCAAATAATTTATGTTCATATGAGCAAAGAAGAAATTTAAATCTTCAGAATCTGGCTGACTTTCGTGATTACTGCCTCTATATAGAACTGTGAATTGATGTGCTGTTTCTCATCCAAAGTGTGGGTAGAGAGAAAAAAAATCATATCCTCCTGTCTCACTGATAGATATGTCTCAAATGAATATTTTATTCAATACCATAAAGAGGCAAAAATAAAACAAACAAAAGTCCCCTTGAAATGAAAGACCAAGGTATCTCTAGTAGTGTCAATGCAATCAGAATCACATTGTGATTCTGGCAGGGAGTCTTCTCTCTAGCCAGAGCACTTGACTACTACACACGGGACCAAGGCATCTCTGAAGCATCTTCAAGCAAGAAGATGCAGGCTGAGTTCTTAGCTCTTCTTACAAATAATCTAAGCAGACTGGTGGGCCATGATTGAATTATTAGATTATCTTTCTATCTGTGTCACTATGAACATAAAGTCACAGGAGATGACTAAATTGGAAGATTAAAAAATGGCCTATCTAATAAGCAGATGGCAGGTCATTTGGGGAAAATCTAGTAGACAGGAATGAAGAATTTGCATTTTTTGAATGCAGTTTGTGATGGTTATCCAGCATCACCTTCAGCCTTCATCTAAGTGAGCTAGATGATGCTAAGTGAATCTTCCATGTATGGAAGCTGATGCCCATGAGAGAAGCCATGCCACCTCAAACCTCTTAGTTGAGATACATTAAGACTCCTTTATGTCCATCAAAGCCTTTGGACATTCCACTGTGCTGCTAGCATATTCATTTTTAGGTTCAGGTGACCTGCCTTTCTTTTCTTAATGAACAGCAGAATTCTCTGTGAGGGTTCCTGGCAAGCCAGAAGAACAGTAAAAATCCAACACACAAACATTGCTGTATGTTTGGGGAAGGAGAGAAAAATAAAATTATGGAAAGAGGGAAAGTTGTCCAGAAATCTTAGACTGAATGAGAGAAAAGTTTTTAATCTTTATAAAAATGCACAAAGAAGAAAAATCAGTAAACTTAAGGTGTGAATTTTCAGAGAGGTGGTAGTTTCTGATTCTTAGAATCCTTTCAGACCTAAGAAACCCTGTTTCCTGTGACCCTTTGTGCATGGATGGTTACTTCCATTTTGCCATTTGGCTATTTGTTTTTCCCTCAGCTCCATTTGTTCATGGTCAATACTTTCTGTCTCCTTACCTTCCCATGAACCATCAATTAATCATTGACATTTTGTCCCATTCTTTAAGAACTATCCTTGCCAAGATCCAGTTGCCTAGGGATGTTTGGGTCAGTGGTCACCAAATGCTAATCCCATATCAGAGTGCCATAGGATGCTGCCAACTCTGCTTCAGTGAAAAGCTGAAAGAACCGAGGGAACTTCACTGGACACTAACTTTGCTCCACACTGACAATCTCATATTTTGAGATTTATTCTGGCTCTTTTCGTAGTTCAGTGTTAATTTGGTTAATGAAATGATTTTGAGGCTAGGCGGTTCCCCTAAGTCGTCTGTGGAATCACCAGCTGTTGAAGAGCTTCTTGTCCATTGATGAGTCTAGTGATGGATACTGATCAAAGCTTAGAGAAATTTATTAATGGTGGAGTTCATTTTAAAAAATAAATGTATGTGTATGTCTTGCCTGCATCTATCATCTATATATCATCTATCTATCTATCTATCTATCTATCTATCTATCTATCTATCTATCTTTCTATCTATCAATCATCTATCTATCATCCATCCATCCTTTCATCCATCTATCTATATATCTGTGTGCCATATATGTGAAGATGCCAGAAGAAGGCACTGGATCCCTTGGAATGTAGTTGCAGACAGTTGATAGTCCCCATGTGGGTGTTCAGACCTAAACCCAGATTTTCTGAAAGAGAAAAAATGGTGCTCTTTATTGCTTATCCATTTATCCAGCCCCAATGATTGAGTTCTTGGTAGTTTTGATGATACGTTCATAGGTTGCTTTAAAGATTAAGTTAGGGCTGGTGGTGGGGGGTTAGCAGATTAGAGAGTTAACCTTGTAAGTGTACAGACCAGAGTTTAGATCTCCAGACTCCCATAAATGTAGTCTAATAGCTTTCTTGTAATCCCAGAATCCATGGAAGTGAGTTGACAGGGAATCCCTAGAGCAAGCTGACTCAGTGAATTCTGAGTTCAAGGTGAGGCCCTTCCTCAGTATATAAGGTGGAGAGTAGCTAGCATGTACCCTCCTGCATGAAGCCACACATATGCACAAACATGCATACACACATGTGTACACATGCATACACACATACAAAAGAGATTAATATAAATGTGTGTGTGTATATGTGTGTGTGTAGTTGCTCTCGCAACATGTATGTTGGTGGCATGCTTGGGATTCAAGCACTGGATTGTTTTTCTCTCTTGACTGCTCTTCTTTGATGAATGAGACTGGTCTGTGCCATGTGGTATTGAGCCCTCTTGGTGTGTCACAGTTAAGTGTTAGCAGTTATCTTGAGGTTTAGATCCAACAGTCAAATCACCCTTCATACTTTATATCAACCTTCTCTGTGGGATAATATTAACATCTAAAAATAATCAACTTAAGTGTTTGATGGTTGAGTTTTGTCAGTTTGACACAAATATAGATATACCAGGGAAGAGAGAACATTAATTGGGTAAATACCTTCATAAGATTGGCCTATAGGTAAGTCTGTTGGTTAGTGTTTTGATTTATGACTGATATGGAAGTCTCAGCCCTTTGATGATTCCCAATAGTGTGAGAAAACAGGCTGAGCAAGCGGTGGGGAACTTGCCAGTAAGTAGCACCCTCCATGGCCTCTGCTTTAGATGCTATTTTGAATTCCTGCCCTGACTTACCTTCATTATGGTCTGTATAATTGTAAAATTGAATAAACCTTTTCCTCTCCAAGTTGTTTTTGGTCATGGTCTTTATCACAGCAATAGAAACCTAAGTAAGACAGAAATTGCTACCAGGAATGGGATGCTAGCATGTTTTGGGGAGGATTATAGAAGGACTGGAAAATTCATTGACTATTTGGAGATTAATGATCTGATATGGGAACTTGGAAGATATTGATGAAAGCAGTGGAGATGATTGTGGTGAGATATCCACCCTACCCATACCTGTTGCACTGACCATGCCTATTGGGGGATGGTGACAGGTGCAGACATGACCTGTGGGGTCTAGGTCTGGGGCCCAAACCCCAGCTCGCTCTTATTTCCTGGTCAGAAACAGAGATTATTGGGGGGCATCCTTGGAGTGGGAACCCGTGGTGGTCATCTGTTTCTGGTATAAGGGATTTCTCCCCAAATAAACATCAATCAGCCTATATTGTGTCCCAGAATCTTATTTCCATGCAATAGATGATGGAGACCTGGTTTGTGAAGTTCCAGAGGTCAATAAAGACTCTGCACAAGTCCTTCATGAGCTATTTTGTATTATTGCTCCATGGTTCTGACTATCTGGGCCTGAAGAATCTGATGTGACTAACGAGAACAAGAATCATAAAAGTAAAATCTTTGCTTTACTGGGACAATGGATGCTGGTTAGTTGGAGCTGAGAAATTAGTGGCAATTATGAAGAGACCAACATGACTGAATTAGCATCATCTGGTTTAGCACACAGAAGCTGTGATTTAGGAGAAGCCATGGCTGTATCTTGTGCTAGTATCCAAATGTAGTAATGTACAAGAGTCACTCAGTTTTGAAAGCATGAAAGGGTTATGGAGAGCAGTCAAGTCTTGTCATGTATAGCAGAGAGTAAAGGCCATGAAGGGTAGGGTTTTCTTGGCTAGGGTTTCTATTGCTGTGACAAATGCCATGACCAAAAAGGAAGTCAGTAAGGAAATGTCTTACACTTCCACTTTTCTATTCATTACTGAAGGAAGTCAGGACAGAAACTTAAACAGGGCAAGATTCTGTATGCAGAGACTGTGGAGAGGTGCTGCTAACTGACTTACTTCCCTTAGCTTGATAAGCCTGCTTTCTTATAAAACCCAGGACTACCAGTCCAGAAATGACACAATCAACATGGGCTGGGTCTTCCCACATTGATCACTAATTGAGAAAGTACCTTACAGCTGGATCTTAAGAAGGTATCTTCTCAACTAAGGCTCCTTCCTCTCTGATGACTCTAGCTTGTACAAGTTGACACACAAAACCAGCCAGTACAGAGGTATTGGTGAAGGTGCAGCCTTCAGTGCAGCCTTGCAGTGGACACCCCAGTATATTGAAGATGTCCTGTGGAGGGCACAGCCAGAGAGGTAGAGTTGTCAAAACACTTTGGAGGCCAGAAACATGAGTGAGTCCAGATGTTGGCCACTAAGATATTTACACTATTGAATTTTGGTCTTGCTTCGATTTGTTTATGACTGTGGCCTGATTTGTCCACCTTAGAGTAAGAACGTATTTAATTTAGTCTTGATTTTTTTTTCAGGACTCCATAATTGAGAGACAGACCTTTTAAAGAATTGTTATGTTTTATTAAACTTTTTAAAGTATTGACAATTTTAAATACTTTAGAATTTATATTGAGATATTAATATGAGACTGGGGATGCACAAGAAAGGAAATAATATAGTTAATGTATGATGTGCTTGTGTGTCAAGTTGACACAGTGTTGATGGTGCTGTTTTTTTTTTTTCTTTTCTTTTCTTTCCTTCTTCTGGTTTTTTTTTTTTTTTTTTTTTTTTGGTCAACTTGGTGGAAGCCTAGACAGACATCTGAGAAGAGGGAATCTTATTTGGAAAATGCCTCCACAAGATTGTCCTACAGATAAGTTTGTGAGATAGTCTCTGGATTAATTGTTGATCATAGAGGTCCAGACCACTCTGGGAAGAACTGTGCTTGGGCAGGTTGTCTTTGATAGTATAAAGACATCAGACTGAATAAGCTATGGGGAACAAGTGAGTAGGCAATGTTCCTCTATGCCTCTGATTCAGCTCCTGCCTCAAGATCCTGCCTTTACTTCGCTCCATGATGGGCTAAAAATGTAAGCTGAAATAAACTCTTTCCTCCTGAAGTTGCTTTTGTTTGTAGTCTTTAAAACAGCAATAGAACCATGAGGTTACCATTACCTTGTCTCACTGTAGACACACAGACAGATGCATTGGCAAATGATGATGCGCATTTGTACCTGTGGAATGTGCAGTGCTGCAAAATAATAATGGACAGCAATCTTTTCTCCTCATAAGATGTACAATGTTTTAATGCAAAATATGTACCTTTAATGTTATAGTTAATAGTCTTTCCTGGAGGATTTGCTTCTTTTTGGAGACCTTCCTTATTAGATCCAGTTATTGTCTTTCTGTGTCTTACAGAAACATGCATTTGCTGAAGTGGGTCAATATATAAAACACCAAGAACAGCAGAGCAAAAACTATGTTCTCAATCCAACTTATTGGATGAGCTGATAAAAGGTCATTGTTCACTTCCAAACACACTGCACTAGGGACTGCAGAAAGAGAACCTAAGTAGATTAAAGGAGTTCATGCCCAGTGATTTGCTATTTGTTCATAAATCCCCACTCCTACCTCTAACACCAGGAAAGGTTTACTTTGTGTCTGCAGTTTTCTGGTTGGAAGTGTGCCCTGTTGGCTTGCTTGCCTTATTGCCTTTAAGCAGTCAATCTGGTTCATGTTTTAAACACATTTTACCTGTGCCTGGGATTTTACTGGAAGAGGAAAGTATTTGAATTTCTTTCTGCTTGGTATTACACCACTGATTTGATCACTCATGAGCGTGATCCTTCCACCTACTCTCTGTATTAGGGTCAGTGGTGATAGTGTAGGCACAAGAGGAGGGGGGGTTTATGTAGTCTTACAACCTTTTCCTTCTTCTGCCAAAAATATATGTGTATTTATGTGTGTACACACATGTAAGAATGAGTTTGGGCCAAAAGTTTAGATCATCTAAACCCTCAAAATGGATATGAAATGGCATAAAGTTTGGGCACTGTTACATGGTATCTTGTACAGTGGCTCTCAAGTTTGGGTCAGTAGGAAAGGACTTGTTCCTTGGAGTGGGCCTTGTGACCATGGGCAGAGTTCATTAATGCTGGGTTATTATTAATACAGCCTAGCAGAGGAGAAAGAAGTGTAAGTACAGCCTTTGTCAAACGGAGAACTCGGTCAAGCGTGTTTCCAGATGTTTATATATAACATCACAACTCTCAGAGTCAATTTTATGGTTCTCACTCACAGATGCAGAAATAAGCTCAAAGTAATTAAATTACTTACTCAAGACCTCCAAGTCAGGAGTGGAGAAGGTTGGATTTTTGAACCCATTTAGTATATATTGTATGTGTTTGTATTTTTATCATTTGTATGTCATTCGTGTGTGTGTGTGTGTGTGTGTGTGTGTGTGTGTGTGTGTGTGTGTGTGAATGTGTGTATATGTACCATGTTGGGTGTGCGTGGGGTCAGAGGTCAGTGTCAGGTGTATTTTATAGCTCTTTATCTTATTTTTGAGACTGTATCTCTTCCTGAACCTGGGCTAATCTTATTGGGTAGACTCTGGGGTCTTTCTGTATTTGTTCCTTAGCACTGGGATAACATAAGTGTGCTGCTGTGCCAGGTGCTGGTTACTGTGTGCAGATCTTCATTTTTACTCAACAAAGTACTCTCCCTATCCCACCCCTGAGATATTTCATTTGTCCTATCTTGTTCATATTATTAAATATTGATATCTTTCTTATTTACTATCATTTGTTTCTTGTAAAATAGTGTCCCTTTATAAATTTTATAAAATTTTCTATCTTCATTTTGTATTTCTTCAGGCTCCATTTACTGGTATATTTGACCAATAATAGTCTTTATGCCTTGCAATATATTTATAGCTAATTTACTAAAATTGCAACTTCCAGAGATAAAATAAAAATACTGTTTTCTTTCTCTCAAGTTCTCTGTGCTGTATGGAACTTCCCTTTCCTCCTGGCCCTTTAATGCCAAATTGGATAGATTCTATCAATAAATTTTCAATACTCTGTAATGAGGGCAATTTCATCCAATACTTGAAGTCCAGGTCTATTCTCTGATATACTTTAATCTTAAACTCTTTCCTCTTCCCTTGAGAAATATAATGGAGGTAGTGAGTGATGAGGAACCATGTTGGTTTTTCAAAGTGACTATATACCTTAGTTTTCCTGAGAACAATTTTGGTTTATGCCCATTATCTTGTCATTTTTAATCGAACTCCCTATATTTCCAATTTGGCCATTTCCTGTACAATTCATAAGATTGTTTGCTTCTCTTGGTTGTTCTTTTCATGTTTGTTCAAGTGGGTAGTGGGGAGAGAAGGCAGACTCATTATGGTTAGGCAGGTTGGTTATGGTGCAATCATGGCCTCTGTGTGGTAGATTGTCAATGTCCCTGCCTTGTAGGTTGAGTTTGTGGTTCTTCAGAGAACTGTGGAGACATCTCTGGCAGCATGGCTTCATGAATTGGGAACTCTAATTCCAGACAACTCTCACACTGCATTACCTATTGGTATTGCTGGATTGTTCCAGAAATCCCCTATCCAGCACTGCTTCCTGAAAGGACCCTCTACATTCTAGAAAGTAGCACTAGCACCGTGCAACCTCTCAAACTGAAGAAGAGTGACTACACTCCCTCCAGAAATGGCATTTCCACAGTCGCCCAGCTCCTCTCATGCCCAGTTTTCTTTTTACAGGGAGTGTTAAGTGGCCAGTGGAGACTGTTAGAGGGTAGGCTCAGCTTGGGTGCTTCTCAGTAAGTCTTAAGGAAGCACCTGGCTCAGGACTGCATGAAACTGTGGTGTGGGAAATCCACCATTATCTTTTCAGCACCAGTCCTAGCTAAGCCCCAGAGCCACGAGCAGAGTCCTGCTTGACCCTGGGTTATGATGCTTAGTGTCTCTGTTTCCCTGATACGAAACACTGTGTGTGTGTTCACCAGCCTCTAACCACAGCGATGCTCTGTTTGGGTTTCCCCCTTCATTTGAAGAATTTAGTTCCATGTTGGAGATTGAGTAGGCTTCTTCCTTGTCTACCCTCTTGTCAACTAATGATATTTCCTTTGCTTACAAGCCAATTCAACCACCCAATAATATTTCTCAAGGACAGAGAAACATCTGCCAAACAAACAACTTCTTCTTATCCTAGATGCCCTCATTTAGCATGGCTGGCTTTCCTTTTCTTTTTCCTCTGAAACTAAATTGAAACTTCCTCTGAAGGTGGAGCCATGTGTTACTTGTGTTTGTAACAAACACAATGTCTCCCTCTTTGTAGTGATTCTGAAACAATGTGTTTAATGCTTTTCTTTTCTCATCGCCACAGTGCCTCCTAGATACTACATAAATATTTAAGGGCACCTAGACATTTACCCCATATTATATGGTCACTTTGCTTTGCAGTAAGTAAAACAGATTCATTTTGGGAATATGCCACTTTGTACAAACACATTTCACACAACTGCTTCCTTTGCAACAATGCCAGGAAGAGTCTTGAATAGTTTTCTGAAAATGACCCACACATCTCAGTCCTGTTTACTGACCCAGTATGTAGCCAGGTTCTGCCTAAGGAGCCACTGGGATAGTTATTGTTGCTAACTTTTCTCAGCACACTCTTTCTTTGTTCAGCGGTTTCTCTTTTGCAGCATCCCAGGTAGAGAGAGCCTGCTCTGGGGGCACAGGCAGGGCTGCCTCCACTCATAAACATGGAATGAGCAAACGTGTTCCCTGAAGCTTTGCAGCATTGTCAGGAAATGGCCCTCTTGCACGCTGCACTTCCATAGGTCTGGCAATTCTGCTGAGCTTGGGTTGACTCCAGAAAAACAGTTTAAAAGTGTGCAGGGAGGAGAGGCATCAAAGCAGCCATTAGCTGGAGACACCAGTTCTCTGTGTAGTCTCAGGCTCAGCTGGTCACAAGGCAGTGAATGTTGCTGGAGCGTGGCTGTGTGCTGTGTTGGTGGTTTGCCTTTCTGAGGAAGCCTTCCTTCGCAGTTTCTGTATCTCAGAAGTCTGTGTGCCCCTTGGAAGGGCTGGGAGGTAGTGACTCTGCTTTGGAAGCAGAGAAAGCTCAGAGCAGACTCCATTCATTGCTGAATAACACCATGAAGAACATACTCAAGTCATTCGTGTATCCTGTGCACCTTAGAGTCCTTTGTTAAACATGCCCAGAATATGTGGATGAGTAAAAGTGCTAAAGACATTATACACAGCTCAACAAATCGGTCTCGTCTGGTGTCTTGAGCCATGCAAATGATCTTGAGACACAAATATGGGAATAGTGGAGTTCGGTTCTGTTCTTGCTTTCAGCAGTGTTTCTGAGACAATCACATACTAACTAATTATTCTAAACACAGTAAGGGATCTCTGGTTTGTGGAAAGGGCTAAAATGCATTTTCAAAATCATAAGATTAAGCTATCCTTCTCCATGATTGTGTTTCAGCTAAAGAGCCATAAAATCCCAGTCATTTTCTCCCTTGTGGTTTTCTCTCTGTGCTCCAGGGATACTAGAGCTGCTAGAGTCAGGACATAGCTCAGGCAGTGCAATTGGGGGCGAGGTTGCCTCTAGCCATGACTGGTTCTTGGAAGAAGCATAGGGGATTGTAGGTCTCTTTTGGTATCATGACAGGGAATTGAAAAGAAGATGCAAATAAAGATCTAGGCTTAATTTTTTTTTGTTTCTCCATGATGTATTTGGGGAGGATTTGAGAGGTTCTGTTCCCCCCAATACCTTAAGAGACAACCACAACAATGGTTTCTTGACCCATAGTGTTGCACACCTGGCCTCTGACACTTGCATACTTTGTGGGCTTAGGCAAGTCACTTAACCTGTCTGAACTTTAGCTTCCTGGTGTATAGACTGTGGAAAGACAGTCTTACTTAAGTCATAGATTTGTCCTAAGTCCCAGAGGTTGAGCACTTGGAAACTATTGATACAGTATCTGATGGAGTTGTCATGTTTCCTAGACCACCACTGCTCAAATAGGGGCCTCAAGTCATTTTTAATGATTGATAATTTCACTTGTTTTATTTTTTGATATTATAATACAGTTACATCATTTCCTCCTTCCTTTAGATCAGTGGTTTTCAATCTGTGTGTCTCAATTGCTTGGGATTGAATGAGCTTTCACAGAGGTCACCTAGACCATCGGAAAACACAGATATTTACATCATGATGTATAACAGTAGCAAAACTGCAGTTATGAAGTAGAAATGAAAGTGGTTTTATGGTTGGGGTCACCCCAACATGAGGAACTGTACTAATGCTTGCAGCATTAAGAAGGTTGAGATCACTGCTTTAGATGAACACTTTTTGATAGAGTCCTGTTAGGTGGCCCAGAACTCCTTGTGCTCTTAACTCTTCACAATCACAGACTCTTATGAACATTTCAATTTCAATCTTTATTACCTTCAAAACTCTTTGTTGAAGCCATTTCAGTTCTAATCACCAAGGTTCTTTGTGCAGCATAGTGTATTAGTTCTCCATATGAATTTTAAAGAAATTTGAATCTGTTGGTTAATGTTGAAATTTGAAATGCAAGGCTGTAAATGTCTTTTCAAGCACACACCTTTGGGTGCCTCCTCCGTCCTGAGCACCACTTATGAAGCTGAAACTGAGGTCAGACTGTAAAACGCCACTAAGTGGTTTGGAGTTTTCCAGAATGAAGTTTTGTACCATAAGCACTTCATTACTTGTCTATAAATTACATATGTTTAAAAGGCAGTGGGTGGTGGGGGAACTGGCTTAGACTGTCCACACAAAGCACTTTTCCACAAATGCTTCTATCCCAAAGCACAAGAGGAAACTTCACTGCTGAAGAGAAAGGATATCTAGAACAGAGTGTGTCAAGAGAAGATTGGGAAAAAATGTGAGGTGTACAAGATTACTGGGGAAATGAACTCCACCCTTAGTCAGGAATGGTTTCCATAAAAGTGTGCCTGGGAAAGTCTACAAGTCTAAAGAGGGAGTCTATGTTCATAAATGAACACATATTCACACATACAAATATGTGTGTGCACATGGGCACGCACACACATGCATACACACCTGGCACTTGTACTCCAGATAACCTGACAGTAACACAATTAAATTACTGAGATGTATGTGTTTAATAATTCCTTTTATGCTATCAGGCTTTAGCTTCAGCCATTAAGTTTTCTTTCTTTTACCCTTTTTGAATGCATTTGGAAGGTGAGAATATATACTATATTGCCAGAATTATCCAAATATATAATGAAAATTGATCAAATATCATCTGTATCAATAGACTACACTAATACGTTGGTACACTATTTGTTTTAATAATGCTTTAGCAAACAAAGGAATGGGTTTATTATGGCATTTTTATGCATATGTGTGTTATTATACTTCATTACAGTTTGTCTTATGGTCTTTGATATGTTGTGCTATATCACCAGGATTGGAAAATCAGATTGTTAGCAAGATATAAACTTACATAAGTCTTGCTATAGTTACTGAGGACAGAATGACACTTCCCTGATTGCCGAGAATACTGAGACCTGGAGATTAATTCCATAAGGCTAGGATTCTTTGCCTAGGCTATCAACCCTCCTGCTTCACTAGCCTACAGAATTAACTTCTATAAGTCTCCTACACAGAGGCTTTGATTTCAGTTGGTTTCCAAAGAGTGTTAGGATTGAAGAGAGCCAAGATCCCACCAAATCTTCACTACAGAAGATCTATTTGTGTTAGTCATTTGCTATAAGAACCTAGTCATTGACTTAGGCTCTTAATCTACCTAGTAAATAGAAGAATAATGTAGTAGTTTACCATGTATCTAAAAAAAAAATAAAAATAGGATGTTTTCAGAGAGTCAGAGGTCCGGATAGTAATATGCCACTAAACTGTGTTTTAGTGAGTATAATACAATCTGAGCAGTGCATAAAAATTAAAAATTTTCAACAAGGTATGCTTAAAATGTGCTACGGTAATTTTAATATACAAGAACACAATCTTTAATTGAAGTGAAAAAATCATATTTTCTTAATAATGCAAACCACATCCTCCAATACAGTATTTTTTGTGGGGGGGGGATGGGTCAGGGAGTAATGGGAGACTCTCTGGAAAGTTTACATCATCAAAATTTCTTTTAATGGCAAAGAAGGGATTTGGAATTATATATTTCAGATGTACAATGACAAAGTTATTTCTATTTTTGGCTTAGGAATTTCAATAGTGAAGGTGTTTTATAATAAGTGTAAGTATAATAAGCTGTAAAACTTAACATCACTGATTATATCCTATATTTCATTTCACTGAGTTTCTCCTAAAAATAATAGCCCTCATTTTCCAAATGCAGCCAGCACTATCATTAAATGCAGACTTTCTCTTGTATAATTTTAAACAAAGTCTTAACCTTTTTGCTGCTTAAAAGAAGGAAGAATAGTCTTCAAACTAGATTCCAAGCTGTATGCTTTCCTTTCCACACTAATGCTAGTTCCCCAAAGAGACTCCTTCAGAACAATATGTTCTATGTTAGATGAATTGGCTATCCATCAGTGAGATGTATGAACACTTGCATTACGAGAAGACAACGTCAACATTGCTCTTCTCTGTGCTTCTCACAGCACCTGAGGACAGAAACATCAAACCTAGGCGCCTTCTAGGAGGGTGAATGTGGGCTGTGGGCTGAACAAAAGGTAACAGGATATGGTGGGGATTGTAACAAAACTGAGAGTCCTTATGTCATGTTCCAACATAGGGATCCTGCATCTTAGCTCCTGTGAGTATATATGTCCTATTGATTTCCAGTCTAGAGTTGCCAGAAACTTGTTTTTAAGTAGAACCAGAAATAGGAGTATTTCTCAATGTCTTCTAACTTTCAAATACTATTTCAAAGGCTTTTACAATACAATCTATAATATGCATACTAAGTAAAAACATTTGTGAACTGCATTGGCTCATGAACTGATGCTCTGGTGTGTGTGTGTGTATGTGTGTGTGTGTGTGTGTGTGTGTGTGTGTGTGTGTGTGTGTACATCCATGCATATAAGTGCTCACACACTCACATGCACTATAGGGAAGGTGATAGATTTACTGAATTAATTACATTTGTTCGTGCACAAGTGTAGATGACTGGAAGTAAATGTGTCACAGATTGGAACCCACTGTTACTTCAGGAAGAGCAGATAGATCTACACGCCAGTGCAGCGTTCTTAGGGCAACGTTTGTTTCTCACAGCATCATGAAAAAGCAACACAAGACCATCTTTCACTATTTTGACAAGTTAGGGTAGACCAGTCATTAATATATTACCACAAATAACTACTGAAAGGCTAACTGAAATGCAACTCATTTTAATGGGTTTGATAGTATGTTAGTGACACAAACCACAAGTTGATATTTACAATGGAGTGGTTCAGTAGTCATCTTGAGGGCGTGACATCACCACGAAGAGTGAGACTGGGGACAGAATGCCCTTTTCATTCCTCCCTGCTCCGGAGGCAGCACAAAAGCTGTGGTGGCAATGCTGTAATCACCGCCTGTGGTCGGCGCGGTTCCGTCTGCCCATAAACAAAAAAACAAAAACCTCTCAAAGGCCCCTTCGATTGTCTCATAAATATAAATCAAATAGGGTGGGAGAGCTGTAAACCAAACACAAATGCCCTCTAAATGGGCTAAGAAATAATGGACTAGAATTATTCCTTAAGGTACTTAAGTACAGTGTTTTGCATAGCACAGATACCTCTCTTTAGTCAATAGATGGGGTCCTGAGAAGGAACTTATAAATCAATCTTGCCAACTAAATCATATTTTGAGTGCATTAGATGAGTTGGTTTTTAGAGAAATGCTACTATGAATATTTTTGGAAAGCAAAAGAAAAAATCCTTTTTGAAAATGAAATCTCAACTCTAATAGATCTTTGTTGCAAGTCCATGTAGCCATAGAGTGAATGTCTGAGCTGGGGTACTTCCCTTGATTAGATCGCCAGCACTGAACACTGGCAGACCTCAGAGCCTTTCTGAGTAATGTATTCAGAGTGCTGCTTTGAGACTTAACTGAGATTTACATACCCGCAATGACTTAAATGCAGAGATGTATAAGAGGTTTGAAAACCAAATGACTCTAGCAGCAGGGGTGTCCTGTCTGAGTCAAGGTTCTTGTGAAATGCAGTTAAGTAGCATTGATGTAGGGAGGCTAAGCATCTTTCCTTCCCATCTTGGGTGTGAGGGGGAGGCCCCTTTAACAACAGGCCCATTACTGAGAGCAAAGTACACAGATTACTTGACACAACCATTATTAGACCAGAAGCTTTCACCAGGGAACAAAGACCCAAGGAATAAGGATGCTGTGTGTCCAGTTACGCTAAATTTGTGGAAGCTGACAGCTGGAAAAATATGATATAAAAGGTAGGGTCGTAGACTTGGAGAAACATCTCAAGGCCCGATTGTTCTCACTCTGTCCTTAGTACAAATGGACCCTTGGCACTCCAGGAAAGGGATGACTTCTCTCACATGAGAACTTTAAGGCTAATTTCAGGGGGAAGGTGTGAGGAGTCTTTTTCAAGTGTCACACCCTGTGTTAGGGGAGACAGGTGCAAGGAGGGTCAGAGAGAACACCCCACTTTTGTGGTTTCCTGGATGCCAGGGTGGTGGAGTTTGGAGGAGGCTGCCCTGACCAGGACATGGGGTGCATTTGGTCCTCTTTTCACATGATGTAGAGACTAAAAGGTTAGAGCAGGAGAGGATGCCTGTACTGTAAATGCATACAAATCTCTGCCTGTTGTTCAATTATCCCAGCTGTATTCAAGCAAAGCACACATCAGAGAAGATGACAGCAGTGTCCATGCACACAAGGGATTGTTCTCATGCTACTAACAAAGTATTTCAGCTTGAACATCTCACAGCAAGCACCTTAAAATGTTCTAAAACTCAGCCACTGGGAACTTCTTCTGTATTCTGTATCTTTATTTATTAGTTTGCATGCATCCTTTCCCTTGGTTCTCTCTGCAAGAAAATGGATCCTGTTTCTACATTAGGAGTTAAGTGTCTTTATGCTTGCCTTCATACCTGCTATGCCCTCAGATCTAATTTAAATAACTTATTGAGAGGTATTTCTCAAAACAAAGGCATTCCTCTGAAAATTTTCAGCATTCCATCTTGCTACCACAAGAAGCAGTGATACCCTGATCAAGTTAATTTCAGCAGAATTACTAACTCCCTAGAAATTATTATCAGGCCTGAGGGGATTTCCCAGGACATTTGAGCAGAAAGAGCCGTTGGTCCCTGAAGGACAGGAATGAGGAAGTGGGGTGCAGCCAGGAGCGTAGCATGCTGTCGCACTCCTTGCTTGTATTTCTAGGCCCACATGCCTCTCGGATCATGACTTATATTCACCTTTGAGCTTTTCCTTTAGTGCACAGTTTCCCTGCTTCTCTTGTGTGCATAGTCTCACAGCTTTCCAATTCACAGAAGTCAATTCCGGTCACTATCAGAGGTCATTGGGGCTCTCAAACAACGTCATTTCACAGTTATCCACAGCCTCAGATAGGATGCCCGTACAGATGAGCATGGAGTAACATGTAGCAGACACAGGGTTCTATGAGATCGCCGCTAAGTGTAAGGATAGATTTATTTTTTTAATGGAAGAACTATCTTCATTTTCAAAATAGGTGCTGATTGCATACCAAAAGTCTACCCTGTATTTGATCTCCAGGTGTACTATGAAGCATTGCTACAAAGCATATAATAACGTCCAGAACGTGGCTGCATGGCAGAGAGCCCATAAGTAGAAGGCAAGACATAAGAGAAATTATTTGAGTTCTACCAGTTGGTCACACTGCTGGAGCACTGTTGAAAAGAAACAAATTGGGAATGAGGTTAAGAGACAAAACAAATTTAATTCTTTGAAGACCCAAAGAATTGGAGAGCAGACATAACAATTCCCTGAATTTTAACATGAGGAACCAAGGGAACAACCTCCTGCTCTTTAAGCTGAGTGTCCCATGGGATCCTGGTCCAAACAGTTTGGATAGGTGCAAAGAAGTGACTGTTGTAGGGCAGAGGCCCCTTAGAAATGGAAGATCGCAGGGGTCTCACAAGATTCACAAGCTGCCCTTTCTCCCCATGGGGCGCAAGCTGAAGAGGGAACATTATCTAGCATAAGGAACATTCCCCAGAGCATTTCACAATTGGCTGAAAATACCAGAGTTGTGTTAGATCATCTGAAAACTGGGAGATACTTTCCTGTTTCTAGATGGAGGGAAGCTCCAGAGCCTAAGATTTCTTCATGGATTTCTCTCAGATGCTGTTGCTCAGTCAATCTTCTCCAGGTTAGTCTTCTGTCTATCTTGTCACAGATGGATCTGGGAATCTCAAAACTCACGTCAATGTATATTTTATGTGTATGAGCATTTTGTCACATGTATGTGCACCATGTGAAAACCATGTCTATAAAGGCCAGGGGAGGGAGCTAGATTTCCTTGGAACTGGAATTACAGACAGATATGAGATACCATCTGGGTGCTGGGAATTGTACTCAGGTCTTCTGAGCAGCCCGTGCTTTTAACCACTGAACTATCTTGCATGCTATTCAAATTTCAAAATTTGAAGGGAGATTTCCCCAGTTTTTCTTGTAGTTCTTTTGTTGAATGGGTTTTAGGAACAATCTTCCAATGTTCCTATCAAAAGACACTTATTTTTATGTCAGGAAAGACTAGTGAACACTAAGAAAATAAGGCAGCTGGGTTTCCACCTAGACTATTTGAGCTTGCACGTTCTTTAGATTGTTCCCTTACTGGCCAAAACACCTGGCCATGGAACCAAGAGTGTGAATGACATTGCTGAATGACAAATGTGGTAAATGCTGGCCAGTCTTGACTAATTACCCAGCTGCAGGGGTACAGTGGGTGACTTTTCTTTCCAAAGTCTCCTCCCCCTACCCAACTCCAAACCACAGAGTAAAGGAAGAATCCACAGTCTTCTGCATTAGGGCTTTTAGCCCAGCCACAGTGCAACCAGAGTCCTGGGCTGCAGAAGCCATTTCCCGAGTGTGGTTGGCTCATGTTGCACCCTGTTGCCTATGGACCAGATGGGCTGTCTCTCACTGGGGTCACATGTGGAAGTGCTGAGAATGCTTGCTTCACTTACAGTTTTCTGTGAAGTCTGTGAAGTCTCAGATCTTCATTTGGTCCTGTGGCTCCTATAAACCAAGAAAAAGTCGATGATAAATGTATCAGGTCTGTTGTGGAGCTGATGTACAGTGCCACTGTTCACATATGAAGCTCAAGTACCCCAGTCTTCGGGCCATGGCCATGACCAGTGAAAAATTAGATAATAGAATGAAGCAAGAGGTAGTGTAAAGCAACAGAAGGGGGCTAACATTGATCGATACTGTGAAACTTTATCTCTGGGAACTATTATAAATATCTTCCAATGCTAGCTAGCTGCACCGTCAAATGTTCGAGCAATTCCAGGACAAGTGGGTAGAGCACAAAACAACATTATTGATACATTATGCTCTGAGGTTCAAGTTTCTCTGAATCTTTTCCTCTGGCCAAATAACTATCAGGAATTAGTAAACAGAGTTTAGCTTTTGTATTCCTGTCCCAATTTCCACCACATTAAATAGTATATTCATCATAATTCACACATGAAATGGAGGCATGGCTGACAGCTCGCCCACCTCACAGAGATTTGATGGTAGATGGTAAGACTGTTCATAGTGCCTTCCTCCAGACATTTGTTTTCACATACTCTGAAGGACCCGTGTTTAAGATCCTTGGTACAACAATTTGTGCATTTGTATATTTACTTTGTTACTGCCTCCTACATTCTGCATGCAATGAAATCTTCATAAACAATTGATGTTAGTTCATTACTATATGTTTTTATCAAAGTCATAGTGTTAACAGAAGTAATATTACCTAGTTACACAATGTATATATTAACTCAGAAGGTTTCTCAAAATCTGGAGCTGTTAGACTGTGAGCAATTATTCTAACTTTGAGAATGGAATTAGGCATACATGAACTACTATACCTTGCATATATGTGTATCAATAGAAATACAGAGTTGTAGATAGGCTTATTTTATGACTTCTTTTCTTTCTATTGCTTGATTTTTATTAGGCCTTAATCTCATAGTAGGTAGTATGCCTGTGGATCTCAGAGGTGGGTCACAACTACTCTTTCTGCTTCCTATGGGCATCTTAATATTTAAAAAAAAATATTCACAAAACACAGTAGTTTTTCAGGAAATGGTTTTAGTTTTCGAAGCATCACTCTCTTTCATCCAGTTCCAAGGAATTCTGGTGATGATGCTCATGGTCTAGCTTCATTTACAGATCAGTGAAGCCACATTACTGAACTTTGGCAATGGCTAAGCACAATGGAGCATGACTTTAGAAAAATGTTCTTCAAGGTTCATGCACACACTTCATTGCTTCTCCCCCATTCTTCTGTGTGGAACACACATGTGATAGGCAGTGTCCTGGATACCATTTGGATCATAAGTGTCTGTGCCACTTTCAAGGGATGGCAAAGTGGAAGATGTTGCCAGATTAGATCAGTGTGGCTAATTCTTTACTTCTTTGTATGAGGGGGAGTAACACTTCTCCTATATGAATAATTTTGTTTTGGATTTTTATGTGACTGAAATGAATTCTAACTGCTATTTGCTGTGTGCTGATTTATGCTGGCATTGGTATTTAGTCCTCTCTGTGGGAAAACCCTAGGGGAATGATAAACTTGGGGAAGAAAGTGTTCATCAGTTCAGAAAATAGAGCTACCCAGATATTCCCAATTCCATTTTACCAAATTCAGTAAAGATAAGAATAAAACATTCCCAACTTCCAAGCCTGTCAGTGAGCAGCTTGTGGCTTTGTGAAAAGTGACTGGACAAAATTTGGGCCTCCTGGGTGACATGGGAACTTGAGATGCATCCTGGAGACAGAGGGTCAGGTAGGCAGTGAATGGGGTTACACTCTAGCCCTCAGTGGGTATTGTAGAGTAAGAAGCAGTCATGTAGGTCCTGGGCAGTACTTCTGGGAAGATAATTTCCTGAGTTTTCAATGATCTTAATTGATACAGCAGAGTGCTGTCCCATGTGGGCAGAGACAGTCTCAGTAGAGGGACAGCTTTTTGAGAAATATTTCTGGCTGCTCACCAATCCTGGGCCAGGGCCTGAGAACCTTAGCCTTTTACTTAAGTCATTCCTGCTGCTGGTAAAACTTGCTCACAACAACTCCAACCCTGAACAGTGGATTTGCCAGAGATGCTGACAGTTCACTCATGTTGAACCTTCATCTCGCCCTCCAGGTTTTATAATGTGTAGGTTGCCTAAGCAGCCTCTTATCTGCACTGACATTGCCCAAGTCCATCACCAGGAGTCCACCAGTACCTATGAGTGTAAGCCAAGAAGAATCTCACCTTCTATCTCTTAGGGAAATACTGGTCCTTAGTAGAACATTTTCCTAATAAAAAAGACAGTGGAACCAGTATTTATCTCTAGTGCCCAAATGGACTTTGGGAGCCCATTCCCTATGGATGGATACTCTTTCAGCCCAGATACACGGAGGAGGGCCTAGGCCCTCCTCCAAATGATGTGACAGATTTTGATGATTACCCATGGAAAGCCTTACCATCCTTGGGGAATGGGTGGGTGGTGGGATGGGGTGGTGGTGGGGGCATGGGAGGTTGGGAGGGAGAGGGAACTGGGACTTATATGTAAAATATTAATTAAATAAATTAATTAAAAAGAATCTTATGAATGATATAGAAAGGAATGTATACTTTAATCTGACGAATAATACATTCTATGTTGAAAGCCAACTGAGAGACCTATATAGCTCCTCTTTTCCCCTCATCTCTAACTCTCCTTTCTGAATTTTTGAAACTCTTAGGAGCTGCTACTCTATTTAGCTTACATATTATTCTGCCATTGATTTCAAGCTTAGCTATTACTCACTATGTGGGGAATAGGTTATTTCTTCATGTGATGGCTGAATGTTTGCATTCCCCTCCAATTCTGTGTTGAAACCCTAACATCATTGTGTGGCATTAAGAGCGGAGCCTTTGGAAGGCAATTGGTCACAGGAGTGGAGCTCATGTGCAACGGATTGGTGTCTATAAGAAGAGTCATGGGTGCTCACTCTGATCTTTGCCACATAAGGGCACAAGAGAAGATGGTGTTTGTAAAACTAAACCAGCTGACACATTGATGTAGTACATCCTACCTTCAGCGATGTGAGAAGTAAGCATGTATCATCACACAGTGCCTGGAAATTCACCAGAGTGGTTGGAACTGACCACTGCCTGAGCACTCAGCTTAACACTCTGAGCTCTCTCCACAATCACTGTGAGTGTTATGACATTATGTGTTGTTCTTTTGTTACAGTTACCGCCTATGAAACACAAACACCAGACTCAGTGCGCCCACGTGGAGTTTATTGGTCGAGAGGAGAGAAAGGAGGCAGGAGGGTAGCAGGTGGTTAACCGAAAGCAGGAGAGAGAGGAAGAGAAAGCAAAAGAGAGAGAGGAAGAGAGTGAAAGAAGGGGGCACGCTTGCTTTAACAGGGAAACTGTGTTCCTACGCAGCCCTGTAATGAGTGACGTAGCGATGACATGGCCATGCATGTCCGGCCCATCGTCAGGGGGCGGGGTCAGCAGACCGCTGGTTTCCAACATTATGTGCAGAATGCTCAAAGTGGGGCCACCTCTCTTTTTGTCTAGCACTGTGCTTGGATTGCCAGCTTTCTGCTTACTGCACAGCATCTTTGTACCCGTCACTGACTGACTGCTCAACTCTCCAAATGAACAACCAATCTCACTATGTCCCAAAAGTTCATGGCATTTGGCTTCTGAGCCCCCTCCCTCCTGTCTCTAGTGACTTTCTTTTAGGCCAAGGCACAGATGTTGTCCTCTCTTTACATGAGCCCTCTCTTTACAGTACCCTGAGTCTAACTGTGAGACCTGATTTTTTTAATTTCATCTTTCAAATATGACTTCTTTGCTTTAATGGAGCACATGGAGGTGGCTTTCTGAAAAGGCAAGCGTAGCAGTAAAACATTTCAAGTTCTTGACTGCTGCAATATTTCTTCTGCTTCAACGTTTGGATTTGGCTGAACTTGAGCCCTGAGGGGAGCTGTTGCTGTAGGATTGAGGTCTACTCCATCACTAAATTCCCCTGGGTGCTCCGCCCCACTCCCTCCAACTCCATCACTCCCATGTGACTGACCCTGACAGCTCTTTAGGTTTTTTTTTTTTCTTTGTCCCTGGCATTCTGAAATTCCACAAGCCCCATGTCCATCTTGAGGGCCCACACATCATGGTGCTGGATTGGGTCTTTGGATGTAGTCTCTCATTTCTTTTTGATGTATTATCACCGTGCTGGTATCTTGCCCTTCAATATCTTAAGACTGTCTTCCAGCTGGAGTTCTTGTAATCCAAAGCTAAGCCTTCTGGAGCCTTTCTTTGGTTTTTATTATCTTTTTCCTTCCAATTTTCCACCCTTTCTTGTGTGCTGGCTTTACTTTCTTGAGATTTCTGTGGTTATCTTCTTTTATAACTTAATTTCCCCCTAAAACTCCTTTGAAAACTAACAATGTGCGATTATTTCATGATGCAAAACCTTCTCTGATTACTTTGTGACAATTAATACTGTTGTGTTTTACTTTTTGTTTTCTGTTTGCATTGTCTGTGTTGGTTACCAGGGTATCGTAGATGTTTATCTTGGCCAGTTTCCCCATCAGAAGATTTCCTCAAGTGTATGTTATGGGCTGCATACTTTACTTATTTATTAATTGATTTTACTTGTTTGGAGTCTAATTTACAAGAAGTAAACTCGTGAAAAATTCAGTCACCAGGTGTCATTTAACTTCTCTTTACCTTCCCCCCCCCAGGCTATAAATGAAATAACATATATGGTCATTGTTATACTAATGAAGAAGAAAATAACAATTATACCCTCAGGGTAAAACATAACATCAGGGTAATGATAAGATTGCTCAGCAGGTAAACATACTTGCCAAACAAGCTTGCCAACCTGAGTTTGATCCCCAGAATCACACAAAGGTCACAGTGAGAATCAAATCTGCAGAGCTGTCTTCTGGCCTTTACATGCATGCTGTGGCAATATGTCTGCACACTCTCACAAACACACAACAATAACAAATACAAAAAGTTAATGATAACAACATTGGTAGTATTTTGATCTAGTTCTTTTCATATGTATGCCTGAGTACATAATCTTACATATTAATAAAATAAGAATTAAATTATATGGTCTTCCTTTTATTAAAAAAAAGAATTATTCCACGACTATTATTTTTTGTTAATTCAAAAGAATTCTAAAGTATTGCTAATGTAAGAGGATATGTTTGGGAATTATCTGTCACTTTACTCCCTTGTTTCTTTCTTGCTGACAGGTCTGGGGAAAGGAGCAGAAGTCCTCAGGCATGCCAGGCAAGAGCTGCACTCTTGAGCCACAGAAACAGCTATGCCTTTTTCAGTTTTGATCACTGGAACTTCAGCTGTCTGTCACCGGATCATGTGACTAATGCGTTCAATTGCTCTAAATTGAACATATTAAAACATACTGCCAAGACAGACTTTCAAAAGTTTTAACTGAAAGTTGCAAAAGTCATTGTGAGAAAATATGTGATATTTCAGGATGTTAGAGAAATGAAAATTCCACCTATGGCTATTAAATGCAGAAGATTTGAAAAGGCATCAGCACAGGACATCTTACCAGAGCCTGGGAGGCAATGATGGAACACAGTACTGGGGAAGGGAGCAGCATTTGTTGTGAGCATTTAGAGCCCAGCAAAACAAACACTTGCTGAGTGAATAAAAGCCACAGAGTTGCCAGCCTATATCAAAATATCAGAACACAACCTGTGTTTAAATATCACATTATATATTATAAAATATATGTGATAGCTTTTAAAAAAAAGATTTATTTATTAGTTTTGTCTGCATGAAATACTTTGTGCTAGAAGAGGGCATCAGACCCTACCATGGATGATTGTTAGTCACCATGTGGTTGCTGGGAATTGAACTCGGAACCTCTGAAAAAACAGCCACTGCTTTTAATCAATGAGCCATCTCTCCATATGTTGACACAGGCATTCCTGTCTTCATTTTAAAGATAAGTGGCCTTGTAAGCTGACTGGAGAGTCTGGGCCTGACATGGCTTTAGGGGAGCCATTGTCCAGGGAGAAGACCTACATGAGCCAGGTTCCTTTCAGAGCATCTCTGTTCCACATGCAGCTCTACCTGAGGCTCCAGACAGCATCCTCACCAGCTTTGTCTCTGCAGGACCTGATGCCTCTCCTGGCCTTCTGGGGTAGTGTGTTGTTCTTGTTGATGGTGGGGGTGGGGTGGGGAGGAGATGAGTTGTCCATGGAAATCTCTGGATTACTTTAAACTAGTTCTTTCTTCTACTGCTACCTGTTTACTCTCATTTTAGGGTTAACTAAGAGAATTCATTAACGACCTTCTAGGCCACAAGACACAAATGTCCTGCTGGAATAGGACACACACACACACACACACACACACACACACACACACACACACACACACACTGAGCTGGGATTATGCTGCTCACAGACAAAAGCATACTTAAATCTATTATTCAAGGAAACAGAAATATAGTTCCTATTCTGTTTTGTGGTTTCTACGAATATTGGAAAAACATGGGTGCTATAAAATAAACCAGTAAGATGAGATGATAATGAAGTAAACAGATTTGAAACTGGAACTGGTTGAAGAGACAGGCTGAAATTTAACTAAAAAAGAACTTTGCAAAGTAAACATGTAGGGACTATCTTTAAAACGCATCAGGAGTATAAATAACACCACCATAATTCAAATCAAGGGTTCGGAGTATATGGTCTGTAAAAACCTTGTGATCCAGTGGTAAATGACAAAGGAAATAAGTCCAAGCTGAGCTGAGGGAGGCACAAAGCTCTCCTGCTGGAGAGTGTGACTGGGAAGAAGTCAGAAAAAGGAAAGGAGAGAAGTATGTAAAAACCGATACTTAGTTAAGGGATAAAGGTCTAAGCTTGTCACATGTGAACACAACAAATTCCAGAACATACCAATGAAATAGCAGCTATACACATGAACACATACCACTGGGAGTTTTATTGCTCAACGGGGAAGAAACAATTTGTGCCTTGGTAGAAAAGATTGGTCATCTACACACGAAAACACAAAGAAAACATCTGATTTCATATTATTGCCCTACAATGAGAAACACCAGAAGGCAATAGAAGCATTGCTTTATAGCACTAAATGGTTCGCAATGGTTTAAAAGATTTTAACTAAAGATTACAATAATGAGGCTAGAGTTGTTTTTCTTTTTTTAATTATTACTTACATCATTTCTATCTCTCCCCGCTTTCAAATCCTCCTGTGTTTCTTCCCATCTCTTCTCAAATCCATGGCCTCTACACTTCTTAATCAATGTTATTGTTATATGTATAATATACATACATATAACCTGCTGAATCAATTTACTGTTGCTTGTATGCACATGAATTTGGTGCTGACTACTTGGGATTGAATAATTATCAAGAATAATCCCTCCCCCCATCCCCCAGAAAAAGTTGGTTCTTCCTTCTCAGGAGCCATTAAGTCATCAATTGCTTGAAGCTCATTATCTAGGGGTGTGACTTCGTGAAATCTCCACCACCCCTGTTGGCTTGTCAACTGGTGTCATTATTCAGTTATTTATTTTAGGCAACCATATTCACTTAGGTTCCTTTGCTGTGACAAAATACCATGACCAAAAGCAACTTGGGGAAGAAACAGGTTACTTCAGTTAAACTTCCAGGCTACAGCCCAATCACTAGGAGAAATCAGGGAAGGGACTCAAGGAAGGAATCTGAAGGAAGGAGCCAAAGCTATGGAGGAATGCTGCTTACTGGCTTTCTCCTCACGGTTTTCCTCAGCCTCTTTTCTGATACAGCCTAGGACTACCTTCTCAGAGGTGGCACCGCCCACAGTGCAATGGGACCCCCTCTATCAATCAGCAAGCTAACTTCATCAATTGAGGTTCCTTTCCCCAGATTATCTCTAGTTTGTTTCAAGGCAATCAAACAACTGACTGTCAGAACAATTGACACCTTGTCAATTTGATGTACTGACACATCACTATTATTCCATAACCCATTACTGCTTATTCTTCAAGATCTCATATCAATATAAATATCATGATATAATGTCATGATAAGACCTTCTAAATTTTAAAACTTCCACAGTTTCTAAAAATTCCACCACTTTAAAAGTTTAGTATCTTTAAAACACCCAAAGTCTCTTTAAAAGTTCAATATCTCTCTAAGACATCCAAGATCTCATAGCTGAGTTCCTATGAGATTAATAAAAATAAAAAAATAACCAATCGAATATATTATTATAAGAACCAGGGCAGAGTTCCATTGAAGGCAAAAACGAAAGCTGGACAGAGTAAAGCTGTGATGAGCTGTCAGCATCCAGGTTTCTCCCATCAGCAGCAGTAGCCTTCTGTGTACCAAGTCTAGATTTCCTTCTCATACAACCTAACAAAATTTGTATCAAAAACATAAGAAGAGCAAAAAAAAATTCAAAACTCTGAAGAGAAAGCTTGAGGAAGACACTAGGAGATGGAAAGATTTCTCATATTCATGGATTGGTGGAAGTAACAGTGTGAAAGGCATCACCTACGAAAGAAAAGTATGAAGGTTTCCTTTTACAAATATATTTCAATTTTCCTAATAAGAGATAAACATGAATATACACATGGGGGTGGAGGTAATTAAATGCAAAGTACCACTTTATGTTTATAAAAACTAAATGTGCAGTGTATGAGAAAATGTATATAGATTACTAAGTCTTTTTTCCTGGGCAGAAAGGTAGATTTTAGGGAAGAAATTGGAGACTAGAGATTTTTTGTTTCTTTAGACTCTGATGTATATCCCAACTTTATAAAGACAAATAATGAACACTTAAAATTTTTTGATATTTTACTAGAAATATTCTTGCCCATCTCCAGCCCTCTCTGTTTTCACCAAGCTCACCCAGGCAGCTGATGAATGAGTGGAGATACTGGGTAAGATGCAGCTCAGGAGGCCAGAGATACACACCTGCTCAGGCTGGGCTCACTAGCTCCCTCCTTCTCACCCACTGCCCTCTCTCTTTCTCTTCCTCTTTCTCTTTCTTTCTCTTTTCTCGTTGGGGAATTTCCAATGGCCATTCAGAATTGCCGGTCAGTTAACTTACAATGAGGGTCACATAAATCCGAGGAGCTGGGACTGTCATTTCAGCTATCTATTTGGAGTCATTTGCATGAGCTGGACATGGTGATGCATACTTTGAATCTAGCATTTGGGAGGTAAGGCAGCAAGATGTGTAATTGGGGGCCAGCCTGGTATGCACTCCTTTCTCAAAACAAAACAGATATTCTCTCAAAGCAAAACAACAGAAAGAAGTGTGTACAGATAGGAGGCTGGCTTCAAAGAGATTGGTCAGTATCAGCAGTGGGTGCTATTCAAGTAGTGCTCTCTCTATCTCAGGCATTCTTCTAGGCCTTTTATATCATTTAACTGTCAGGTAGGCACTCTAAATTTGAAGGAGTTGTTGCCATTGTCTGCATTTTACATGGAAGGACACCAAATCTTAGAGCAACAGTAGACTGGAGAACATAGAGAGAGGAAAGCAAGAGTCTGTGGCCTGAGGGAAAGATAAGATGGTCACTATTGGGTCCAAGGGCCATGTGGGTTCTTGCTGGAGCAGCTTGTATTTTCTGTCCTGGTGCATTTCCTGTTATCTGTTTCTATGAAATGCCCATGTCCTTCAGCTTCTCTTCTTGTCTTCTGTAAACTCAAGTGGATGACAGTTTCTTGCAGTGTGACAACTCCTGATTGAGAGGGATTGTAGACTGTGGGTGACTATGGGAGAGGGGTCCTTGAGCTTTTAAATCCTTTTCATGGTGCCTTTGAATTTAATGCAGTAGAGAGAATAAAATATTGGTGGCATTTATCATCAATAATCCCGAACAATAAGAGGTATCTCCAAACTCATACATGACTTTGGAAAGTACTAAAAATATAAACTTTAAGGAAAAGATATTTTCTGAAAAAAAAAAAGCCCTGGAAATATTCAGGATATCATTAAGTTCCCTGATTCCTCATTGAGAAATGCATAGTTTTGTAAATTTGCACATCTAATGTCAAAGAGAGTTCACGTGGCTACTAACTTCTGAATTTGAAATCATTGCTTTAAAAACTGGCATTTTTTTTTCTCACTTGAGTATTTTAATTTTCATTACTCCAGAGCTTGTGTATGTGTTCAGTTCTGAGTTACCATAGTCTAACCACAGTACTGGGTGCCTGGTCTCTGCCTAATTCAGCATTTTCTGTGTCTGAGAAGGCAGTGGAAGGGGAAAGAGCCCTGCTTAAGAAGAACACGGGTTTGGAGGGCTCAGCCATTGCAGCAAACAGCAAATGCCCACTATAGCATGTGAGCACTAGCCAAAGCTCTCTCAAGCCTGACATTGATTTCTATTTTTCTCTTTCTTCCTTCTTCCTTCCTTCCTTCCTTCCTTCCTTCCTTCCTTCCTTCCTTCCTTCCTTTCTTCCTTCGTCCCTTCCTTCCTCCCTCCCTCCCTTCCTTTCTCTCTCTCTTTTGCTTTTAAAAGAAGCTCCTGGGATACAAAGAGATTTCTTCATAATGAAAGGATTTCTTTGGAAGGTCATTTGTATTTCAATGGAGTGTCTGACAAAATTACTGGAAAACTAGATGAAATTACCCGTGAGCAATGGGCTGTGCCTGTGTCTCTGGGTCACTTATTTTGGGGTACAGATGGCTGTGTAATGCAGACCAGTAGTGTTCTTACATAAAGGACCCTAAAGTGAACTCAGTGGCCAGAGACCCAGATGTAAAAAGGAACCTTTAGCTAGTCATCTGCATGCTTTGTCTACATGAAGGAAAATGTGACTGTTTCCAAAAATTTGAGAAAGTATTCAGAGACATCCAGATGGCTGGCCTCATGCAGCTCAAGCATCCAGATGTTTTAACAAAATCTCCCCCTTCCAACTTTGTGTTTTGTCCTCAAGTGGACCCCAGTCATAGCTATAGTAATTACAGATCATTAAGTAATGCTAGAGAGAATTATTTGGGGGGAAACCATGGTATGCCAAAGCATGAAGATTTACATGACCGTAAATGTCCATAGTGAAGAGCCAGCCAGGTCGAGTCATTAGCACAAATCATCAGCAGTGTGTTCCCCCGAGGAGGGTCTAATAATTAAGAATAATAAACATGATCTGGTGGCCTTCTCTGATTAAGAAGGAAGTCAGTAGCACTTGAGTGTTTACAAAATTTGAAAGATGTGGAAAAGAACATCCCCTGCTTTGAACTGAGTAGAAAATTCTAAACCTCATGGAAAGAGGCTGGAGAGGGCTCAGTTCCCTCTTATTTTATTGGGCTCAGTTTAATGTGAGCTGCAGTGTCTCGGATTACAGTGTTTTCAGGCTTGTGGGAATCAGCCTAATAAAAAATGCGGCAAAGAAGCACAGCGCATCCTCAGCTGTGGGCCGGCTGTGTGCATTTCCACGGTGCAAGAGTGAGAACTGGTCTTCCTGGAGTAGGCCCTGCTTTCTACACAGTGGTTCCGTGAACCTGAATGCAAGGCCTTAAATGAGAAGAACACATTTTGATTTCCTCTAAGATCCTCAGAGCTGATTTTTAGCTAATGCTTGTTGGTGATAAAACAGCAACACCACAAATAATATATCCACAGATGGAGCTGGATATTTATGATGAACACACATCAGGAAAATGCTTTTATTTTACTTGATTGATATTTCACAAAAGTAGTATTTAGCGAAAAGTGCCCCGCTGGGCCTGTTGGACTTAGGGTTTAAACTGGTTTGCCTCTGCATTCCAGGAGAACACAAACCATCCTACAGAGGTGCCTGGCACAATGTCAGTGCCTGATATGTGTTTTTGCTTTTGCATACCAAGCCTGAAATTATTCAAGACACTTATCTCCCTTTTACTTGAAAAACACATAGTTTCTTCCAAAGCTCAGATGTGGCCTGGGGGTGTCTTTTTGAAAAGTAACAGTCTTCCGTGAACCTGCCATTGGGATGTGTTCAGGAATGACACAATCTGTGCTTTGTAGAACAAGAATGGTTGTGGAAAAGCCAATGCCAATTTTTCAAGGAGCTTAGCTGGAGAATTCAGAACAGAGCCTTGAATACTAAAAAGAAGTATTTAGTGTTTTAACTGAGGAAGGATCACAGTGGCTTTTAATTGAGAACAAAAGTTACCCCCAGTGTGCTCCCCTTAAAAATGTAATTTTTTTTTCTTTTTAGTGCCAACAATATACACAGTATTGTTTTGCTTTGAAAGAAACAAGAAACATGACTTAAGCTCTGTAGCACATTCATGTGGGGTGGAGGAGGAAGTTCCATTGCTGTACAAATTGTGTGGAACCGAGGGAGGAGCTAGCCATGATATTTTTCCTGTGATAAGAACAATCTTTTTCACCTTCTCATGCCACCTGACTGGAGAGAATTTCCTCCTGTGTTCTGTTCAGAAGAAACAGAACTGAAAACGAGCCATGAAAAGTAGAGGACCACAGAAAATGCACATTCTAGTGATTAAGACCTCGCTAGCCACAGAAGGTTCTGGAGAGAATTCTTGTTCTGTGTTTTCCACCTCACCTCCTCAGGCACAGCTTCTCCATGTCTCAGTTGCCCTCGTGCAAAATGGGGACAGCAACACACACATGGCAGGATCTGGTGACAGGATGAGATGGTTCTGTAAAGCTCATAGACCAATGTCTGCTAGAGAACGTCTGCATCCAATGCAAGGAGGCCAAGGCATGGAAACCAGGGCTTCTTGATGATTTGAGATGAGAATGGGACAAGAAGAGGTCATAAAAATGGTGTGATCAGAAATAAACATGAGACGTGTTTTGACACTTCATGGTATTTAAAAAGACTGGGTGGTAACGAGATGTACACATGTGTCTGCAGAAAACGTGGCAGGGAGGGGGCGGCGAGGGGGCGCCATCTCACAGCTTTCAATTAGGCTTCTGTGGGAGGGAGAAAAACTAGAATTCACAGGCAAGGAACTGGCTGATATTATTATTATTTTTTTTGATGCAGCATTCCAGAAAACATAATCAATGGCACCCGTCCAGTTCCCATTTAGTAACCAAAGAACTAGCTGCAGCTGTTTTTATGCCTGGTGGTGCCAGTTTGATAGTGTATAATCATATTTGCATAAAGATAAAAAGGAAGGTGTTATAGAACACAGTTAAGCCTATGGTTTCACCATGAATTAAAGGTAATTTCAGACTAATTAGGTATAATTTGTTAAGGAATTCTTCCCAGCAATGATGACTCTGATTTTGTAATTACAGGACAATGCTTACTGTGGCTTTCAAGGCAGGAGAAAGCACACCCGAGGGGGTCGTGTCCCACACTAGGCAGATCTAATGGTGCCACAAAAGACAGGTGTTTCGTCAGATTTCAGCCGCACACTTTCACACCTGCAACGCATTAACTACAGCAAGGACGTTAATGAAGACCAGGTGCCCATTTTCCAACCCAAGTGAGGCACTGCCACGAGGCTTGCTGTTTGCTACCTGCCGTCTGCCCGGGCTCTACAGCAGGGTCTTCTGGTTGGGGCAGGGTGGGGCTGACTGAGCAGGCCTGTGAGTGACTCATCTGGTCCTGTGGAGTCCAGGGTGTTTGTATGAAGACATCACTCTTCCAGCAGTGTTGCTTCTGTGAGCTGCCTGAGCACAGAGTGCAGTCTCCCTGAGCCCTGGAAACTGCTGATCTATACAATCTACAAAATGGATTTCTGGAAACTGCTGTGTTATCAGCTGCTACCACGGAAAGTTTGATTGCAGCAACTTGAGTCTTTTCAAACTCAAGGTTTACCGGAAGTGAGCAATGGGGGTAGGAGGGAGGGGCTTGAGCAATCTTTATCTATTTTAATAAGGTTTTCATTGTGTGTGGGGCTATGTCATTTTAGTGCTTTCTGTTATGAGATACAAAATCTTTTTCTCTCTCCCTTGAAATGAAAATCTGAGCAGTGGGGCTTTCCTCTCCCCAACAGTCTTATTTCTGTTTTGTTTCACTACTTTGAATTTTAGTTATCTGCTGCTACAATTTCTAGTAGTTGAGTAAGAAGGTAAGGTTGTCTGAAAGTAAAGAAGAACCACACCATGGAACAGGAAAGGGGGAAAAATGAGTAGGTCTAGGTTCTCAGCAGTAGGAGGGGAACAGGCAGACTCATTACCAGTGACTTTTGGCCCTCACAAAATAGCCGTTTACTCTGGGAGGAGGAAAAGGGCAGATATGAGACATGCTTGGAGATGGACAGAAACCCAGGTCTAATAATTAGGAAAAATGGAGCCGCAGGTGTTTAGAGGAGCAATTGCCAGTCTGAGTGAGGAAGGATCTGCAGCGCTAGAGTTAACCCAGAATCCCTAAACTGACGACACTGAGGCCCCAAACTACACTTTCAGATACTGAGACTTGGGCCCTTGAATTGGCCCTCAAGTTGGCGCATTCGTTCTTCATTCTCTTGCAGAGTTCTTCAGGATTTTTTCCCACGAGATTTTCCACGACACTGAGGAAGGTGTATTGTTGTTTATTCATAAGCCACACCAGCAGAGGATAATATGACTGAGAGATCTTTCCAGAAAAAATGCAGACTTTTGGGTTTCCCTATCCATACCCCCACGCCAAGTAAAACAGTTTTCTTTCTTTTTTATTTGTTTGATCAATTTGGTGTCCATCAAAGATTCTATGTGATGTATATTCCAACAAAACAAAACAAAAACCCACAAACCTTAAAAGCCATGTCTTAGGACAGAAAAATCCTGGTATCACTGTTAAACTCCCATGTATCAGGCAGATCAAGACTGCTCTCCTGAACAACATAGGCTCTCCCTCCCTCCATCCCCCTCCCTCCTCCCTCCACCCCCCTCCCTCCCTCCACCCCCCCTCCCTCCCTCCCCCCTCCCTCCCTCTCTCCCTCCCCCCTCCCTCCCTCTCTCCCTCCCCCCTCCTTCCCCCCTCCCTCCCTCCCTCCCTCCTTCCCTTCCCCTCCCTCCCTCCCTCCCTCCCTCCCTCCCTCCCCCCTTCCTCCCTCTTTCCCTCCCTCCCTCCTTCCTTTTCTCTGTCTCTCTCTGTGTCTCTCTTCTCTCTCTGTCTCTCTCTGTGTCTCTCTTCTCTCTCTGTCTCAAAGGCCACCTTTATGCACAGCACAACAAATCAATTTCCGTGTTTTTGTTTTGTTTTATTTTCTGATTAACTGAGTAAGCAAATGGCAAATACTCTGTCCTTGGGTGATGTTTCCAGATCTCTAAGCCTAGTGGCCAAAGAAATGAATTAGTTTTTAATCAATGGTACTGAGAATTGGAGGCCAAGTATCCAGCAGAGAGTTCAGTTTTGAATCAGCTACCCCCTAACCTGTTGTAAAGCCTCCATGAAACTCCTGCAGTCTCAGAGTGGCCTCTGCCCTTGGAGTTCAGTGACGGGAACATGGAGCAGTAACTAACACACCCTGCAAGCTTATCAGCAGTGCTGTGTAGGTGCTCCAGTTCAGGCCTACTGAATCAGGACCCACAGTTTTACCAAGTCCCTTTGTGGTGGACTCATTCCATTGATTGGCTCATGCCTCCAGGTAGCCAGTTCTTAGTTCGGGCTCCTTGGTGATAACACAACACCAGCTTAAAAACATTTACAGTGAGCTAAGAAAGGAGTGATCATGGCTTTTTGTAGGAGTTAGGAAGTGGAGTGAGAGAAGTAAATGACTTGCATGTAGTAAGTAAATTCAGGAAGATGTGGTAACTAGTGGGGTCCAATCAGAATCGCATTGCATTGTCCTTTATTTTTCCCTTTTAGATGGATAAGAAGAGAAATTTAGAAGCGTCTCCATTTCTAGACTTTTCCTTTCCATAGGCTGACCTACTCTCCTGACCTTCTCTTAGTCTGACCCAGACCCCTCTGGGTGCTCTCAGAGCTCTCTATACAAATTATATTGTATATAATTTCATTTTAAGACTCTTCTTATTTATTCCAGAAGGAAATCATTTCTGTGTATGAGACAAAGGCTCTATTCTTCCCCATTGACAGTTTGTAGGAGCGTTTTAAGCTCTCTGAGGTGTCTGGGGTTGGTTGGGCTGACAGACCTTAGTGGAAAGAAAACTGCAAGCAGTGTATTTTGTTGGCTGCGTTATGAAGGCCTTCTGCTTACTTCTGTCAACTTAACTCTACGTACATGGCGATGGAGATCCACTAATACACAGCTCTTCTTTTCTCCAGTGGGTTGACAAAAGGAGAGGCCCAGGAATTTAGAACCCCTGTCTTTTGCTTTCTCTAAATCTTGAGTGTGTGTAATCCTAATCCAGCTTTCCTTTTCCTTATCTGAAGATTTATTTTTGCCCGGGGGTGGGGGGGTGGGGGGGTGGGGGGAGGGCTGGGAGCAATAGCTACAGTTATAGGACAGAGGCAAACAGATTCAGAAAAACAAAAGCAATAATAAAACCAAACCAACATGGATAGCAGCTATCATAGATGGCCAGTGAAGCTGCTACCACATAGGAGGTGCCTAGAACACTGAGTGCAGTTATCCTCAGTTTCTTAGGAAACCAAGGCAACATATTATGCTTTTGTTGGCCTTGCTTCTTCATCAGCATTCATCTCTTCGTTTCAAAGGATCTTCTGGAGCCTCTTCCCTTATGTTCTATAATCTCATGCCTCTTGTGTGTCTAGTTTAAACTGCATCTTCTTAAACAGCCTTGTGTTCTTTTGTCCTTAGATTACTGTTTTATTTTTTCTGTTTTATATCTCATTTATGTAAACTCTACTTCCAAAGGCAAGGGCCTAGAAATCAGAGACAGGAATGCATTTATGGTGTCAGGATTCCCTTTTCTATATGAGGAGAGATCATCTGGGTTAGTGAACTCAGGGTATATACCTCATAATTAGATGACCCAGGACCTTAGGAAGAACCAGAGATCCAAATCCTTTTTATATTCCATTATATGATGTCTTCTTGATGAGACTAAATGGCCAGTATGCAGGGTTTCCCATGGCTCAACAATCTGTTAGGATTTTTTTTTCTTCCCTAAATAAATAAGGTGAAGACCTTGGGCTCCTGGCCCTCTCCCAGAGCAAGTTTACACACCCCTGAAGTCTTAGTGGAATTCTGCCATCTCTCCAGCAACACTTAATTGGTTTTAATTATCCCTCCACTGAAGCTGAACCATCTCTCACCCAGGCCATACCACAGAACATGGCTCATAAGTTTTATGAGTCACCTCATGTATCCTGTCCATGTGTGTAGCCACCTCGTGCAGCAGAGCAATCCATCATCCAGGTAGCTGTGCCTCTGGCAGACTGGGCCGGATGTTCAAAACAAGGAGGGCTGTTCTTAGTAGCTCTGTATTGAGTGCTGTACCACCAAAACGTTTGGAGCTGACCAGAAATTTGAACTGCAAATTTCAAGGTTCCATGGAAATTGAACTTGGAATTGCTTAGGACATCAAACTGGGCCTATGAAAGGACTTTGAAACACTTAAATCTAATTGTATTCACTAAGCTGGGAGGTGGGAGGTGGGAGGTGGGAGGTGAAGTCTTTTTTTTTTTTTTTTTTTTTTTTTTTGAGACAGGGTTTCTCTTGTGTAATTTTGTAGACCAGGCTGAACTCTAATTCACAGAGACCCCCTGCCTCTATCTCCTGAGTGCTGCGATTAAAGGCACTTGACACCACTGCCAGGCTTGTGAAGTCTTATTTTAAATATCTACTGGCATCTTAGATCTGTGCTGTATATGACCTCAGTAAAAGCTTGTAGAGTCAATAAAAAAAAAGGCAGATTATAGACATGGTCCTTATGATTAAGCAGAATCAGAGGAGATTCAAAACACATTTTTGTAACTTATATCCTTTACTTGTTATGAAACATAATATAGACATCTCTTTTTCTAGTTCTAATACTGTCATGGACTTTTTGTGTTTGGTGGTAGATTATGTGCATAAAATATATTTAGTACTGAAAGTGTAAAGTTTAATATGAAATTTAAAAATCCCATTCCAAATGCCTAGTTTAATTGTAGAGAAGTTCACTGAGTTGTGTAGACTTTGAATCTGGTTAATTTTGGTGTGTGTTTTTTCATTTATCTGCACTTAAAAAATACAGTTTATGAAATTAAAAAAATCAAAAGGCCACCAAAATAAAGTTTTGTGCCTCTTCTACATGCAGAGTAAACCATGGAGAAGGGAGTGGGAGATCTTTTAGTCAAGATAGCTCAATGGCATCATTGTGAGAACTGAGTTATTTTCTACTCTGGGCAACTAGAAAGGTAGACAGGAAGATACATCTGTTACTTGGGGAGATACTAGATCAAGCCTGATGCAACAGTTCATCTCAAGTCAGTTGACTAGGTCACTAAGTATCTCAAGTTGTCTTAGTCTATTTGGAGTCTAAGAACTAATGATGTTCAGCTAGAAGGCAGTCAGAGGCCCATGGATGCTTTTAAATGATTCTAATTAATTCAGCAGTTCCTTGGCAGAATTTCTTTTTCTTGTTTGCAAATGATATTGGTCCTTGTTCAGCAAAGATGAACAGCTTCCATTTAACAAGCGTCTCTTATCCAAAGTGCTAAGGAACAGAATGTTCAATTTTACTTTTTAAAAGGTTTGGAATATTTGTATAGAAATTAGATAGTTTAGAAATGGGACTCAAATGTAAACACGAAACTTCTTTGTGTTTTATGTGTGCCTTATGCACATACCACAAAGGTTACTTTGTACACTACTCTTTGTAATTTGAAGCATGAAAATGTTTCACTTGCATGATATATTGGCTCCAAAGGTGTTTGACATTTGGGAACATGTCATATTTTGGGAACATTTCAGATTTTTGGATTAGGGATAATCAACTTACACTGAAGATAAGTGAAATGATTTATTAAGAGAAAAATATGAAGTAAGCAAGAGGACCAATGGTCTGGGACTGACAAGTCATGCAGTGTGGGGCATAAATGGTGGACTTTGGGTCATCACTGGCATGGAAGAGGATGGTCTCAGTAAGGATGTCAGGGAGCCATATGTGATAGAATTTGTGCATGGAAGGGAAAGCAGCAGGGAAGAGTCTATACTTGCTAGAATGCAGGTGTCTGAGGGAATCCCTAGAAGGCTGACTTCTGCATGCTCACTCCCTTCTGGAGGAACAACAGTTTGGGGGTAGGGTACATGTGTGGTTCAGTGTTTGCTACTCTCCTAAATCCTTTGCTTCTAAGAGGAAGTCTGTACCAGCATAGGGTCCAGGGGTTTGTATAGCTGCTTGTCCCACCCTCTCTTCCACACTACCATCATTCCCCATTCCCTATTTTGACTAGAAATCTTGAATATTTCAGATAAAATGGTGTTGACACCAAAATTGCCCTGTGCTCAGTAGTGATCATCTTATCTTGCCCCTTTTGTCCTTTCAGATGTCACTCAAAGAGAAAGGGAACTTGGCAAAGGAGCACAGTTGGTTTTGGCAACAGCATCCTAATGCATGGGTTGGGGGAGTGCCCCTGACTTGGAGTTCCTGTGCATATGCCGAGTAGGAGTGAGTATGAGTAGGTGAGGTGTGAGTGTATGTTCATGTAAAGGGTGACAAAAAGTCTTCATGAAACCAAAAAGGAATGCAACAGAGATCAGTATAAGACAGCTATCCTCGGGGAAGAGGGAAGGCCAGCAGAGAATCCCCCCAAACCAGTAATGTAAGTTGTAGTAGGGGACTGACTTTTTTTTTTTAAACTGTATTATAAGTCATCTGCAAGTTGTAAGTTCTTGCCATTAATTATGCCCAGTATACCTCCAAAGGACTCCCACATTGGCCAGAGTCTTTTCTCATCCCTTGCTACCACCTCCTTCCTCAGGGAAACCCCACTGAAGAATCAATACGTGAAATACTCTCGAAAACAATAGGTCCTTGTGGAGCCAGAGTCAATTCTGTGTATTTGTCTGAGTAAGGAAATTTTCTTTTGTTGGACATAGAGATTTTGAGGAGAGTTCCTATCCTTTTTAAATTTACTTATACTTAGAACAGAGAAACCATAGGCAAACATGAATAACATTCACTAACAATATAAAGAAACATCCCTTCCATTATTTTTAGAAAATGATTGCATGCAGATTATTTGCTCGTTTGTTTGTTTGTTTGACTGGGAATCTGGAAAAAGTAATTTAAAAGTACATCCAGAGGAACCTCCACAACAGCTCTTAGAATCGTAAAGTAGGAGTTCTTTTTGTTATATTTCTTTTGAGAGTGTATTAGGAAATTATTGATGATACCGTGTGAAAATTTGGAGAGACATGCACAACTACGCAGAGTCTTGTGCTTAGGAAGAACTTCTCCATAGTTTTAAGGTCAGTAGCAATCACCCTGAAGCCTTCTGTGGTTTTAAACATACAGTTTCAATTTCATTTGCACTTTATCTGGTTCTTTCTGTACTGGGCTGGTGGAGAGAGAAGAGTATCAGTAGACGATGGGGCCAATAGTCATCTTTGAAGAACTTAATGTTATCTGGGCCAATATTACTTTTGGAAGCAAAATTCAGAATAAGATGGACATGTTTGTCTTCTTAAGACTGAACTAGGATATCCCACCCATTGTTCTGAATATTCTGAATAACTAACTCAGCCACAGCACTCCTGACTTCCCATAGCTGTTTTGTCTTGTGAAAAGCCTTTTGACATTTTTCCATTGAAATTTATTGGTTCACTCATTGAATGTGTTTGGCAAGATCTTTTAAACTTGCACAACAATAGCAAAAGCTAAAACATAGTTGTGCTGCCAAGAAGGTAAACTACAAAAGTAAAAACTCTATACTACCAACTTGTAAGAAAAAATGCTTTGAGATATATCAACATGTTTTAAGAGACAGAATAAAGAAAATAATTGACAGGATGATGGAAATCAATGAAGAAGACCTCTGGGTCTTCTTGTTATGTTATTGCATGTGTATACAATCTCAAAATACTGAGCAGAGATGAAGGATAGTCTGGTAAGGAATGGATGACAGGGGTAGAGTTGAGAAGCAAACTCATGCCCAGAGAACAGAGACTAGGGCAGCAGCTAGCTACTGTGAGATTCATGGGAGGCTGATGACACAAGATAGATGCCAGGTTGTAATGTGAACAAGATAGCTGCCAGGTTGTAATGTGGACAGTTGATTAGTGGTAAGTACTTATCCAACAAAGCATACTGGATAGGATAAACTCTCTTTTCAACCTATTCACATTGTTTAGAAAACCAAGTCAAAAAACAAAAAGCAGCAAACCATGGAATAGACTCCCAGATAATTGAGAGATGACTCAAGAGAGACCAAGATAAGAATATAAACATCCCAACACATCCCTCCCTCAGCATCAAGGCTTGCTCTTCCATGTAGAAGGAGGAGAAGAAGGAAGCAGGACTTCATCATCATTTTTGTGTAGCCCAAACCTGGAGGTTCAAATTGGTATTTTTCTAAGGTGAATAAGCCTTAAAGCGTGTTTTCCAATGTCTGGGTTAGTTGGTTGACTGCTCTCCTCTCCTGAAGTTTATAGAAAAAATTAATTACTATCACACAAAGATGAAAATTTCCCTGTTTTCTTAGCTAGATGCCTTAAAGTTCATTTTCAAAATTAGCATATTTTATGATGTTAAAATGTCTCCATCCTCCATCCTCCATTGTTTCTATAAGGTATAAAAAATGAGGTTATAATATAATAAAAAGACTGACAAGGCACAGTGCTTGGAAATTTAAAACTATTTGTTGAGCATGGCAAGCATAGATGTTTGGGGATTACTCGTTTTGTCTTTAGTATTCTATAAAGAATTTATGTTGATAGTGAGATTTCAAATTGTGAAAATGCTCCTTTCAGCTTTGGATGCAGAAATCACTGTTGCCTTGGAATTACTTGGACTGAAATCAGAGAGTTCTGTTTTTCTTCTGAAACATATTCCAGGAGATGAATTGCTTTTCCATGCCACGCACTAAAGTAAAAAGCAAGATCTAATATCAGCAGTGATGTGACTGCTCACTCGAGGATGGCCTACTCAACCAGCTCAGATAATTTCCTGTTCTAAGTCTTGAGCCAAAAAACTATTGGAAGGATATGATGTCAAAAATGTAATATCCACTCTGAGAGTGTCAGGCATTGGTGGCATACAGCATCCCATCTATTGATCCAAATTTCATCCAGGTCCACATATTTGATGTTAATGCTTTGAATTATTTTATTTTAGTAAGATATTTGTTGCTATTAGCATGTGATTTCTAGTTGATCAAATACATTAATAATTGTGTAGGTACTAATAAGAAACATATGACTGCATAGCTGGCTCCTGAAAAAAAATCAGCTTTGTAAATTACTTTTATGAATTACTTTTATGAATAATCATAGATTATTTAATCTGCCCCCATTTGCATTATTATTTTCTCTCTTTATTTGTGAATGTTATGACCTATTTAAGATTAAGTTTAGGAAATTCTTTCATCTCATCTCTACATACTACAGTTTGCAAATCAAAAGCTCAAGTGTATTCCTCAGAACCATCATGGCATCATTACAAAATGAGAAAATGTAATATTGACAGCATAGTATTATTTAATTGTTGATCTGAACTTATATACTATAGTTGTTTCAACCATCCCTTTATACATTTGTTTTTCCAGACCCAGATTTGCCCTGTGTCTCTGTGTTACTTAAACATTGGAAAAGCCAGATGTCCATTCTCTTTTCTCTTTCCTGAGTGTTTTCTTAGGAGTTCAGGCTGGCTGATATTCTTGTGGATTTGGGCAGTGCTGAAATACCACAGAAGTCATGAGTGATGTTTGATTCTGCTCTGATTGCTCCAGGGCCAGGGAGTAGACCCTACTTCCTCTGTGTATTGATGGTGTTAACTGTCATCACGGGTTAAGGTGGTATTTATCAAGCTTCTCTTCTTTATGTTACCTGCCTTACTTTATAATTAATGGGGAATTTATGGAGAAATGCTTTATAGTCATATAAATCCCAGATGCTTATCAACTTACCTTCTCATTTTGGTGACTTTCTAGCTTCGCCACTGTATGTATTTAACTGACTGGCACTGTCATTCAGAAAGATTCTCTTTCCCCTCTGCATTTGATTTTAATATATATATATATATATATATATATATATATATGTGTGTGTGTGTGTGTGTGTGTGTGTGTGTGTGTGTGTGTATACTCTATATTTATGTATATATGCATGTCATGCTTTAGAAACTTTATCTTGTTCTCTCTCTCTCTCTCTCTCTCTCTCTCTATATATATATATATATATATATATATGTTTGTTTCTACTTTAATTTAAAAACTTCATTGATTAATTTAAATTATGGCACTTTCTTCTTTACCTGATGGCTGTTATTCTTAGTTAACAATTTCTCTTGTCATATAGAAGCTCTCCTCATACCTGTGTTCACAGTAATGAATTTAGTAATTCAACATTTCTTGAGTAAATTGCAAAGCAGGGTCTCTGTTTAGCATCATCTATATTTAAGGCAGTGGGAGTTATGTGAGCTAAGACATGAATATTTTTATTGGTCATATGGGTATTCTGTATTGATAAATCCACCAATTTGCTTTTTAAACTTGTGCCCAACAGCCAAGATTTAGGGAGTAGAGAAATAATTTGAACTCATCTGGTAGTACTTCTTTTTTCCTTTTTATAATTTTTTTTAATTTAAATTTGAAACAAGCTTGTTTTACATGTCAATAACATTTCCTGAACCCTTTCTTGCTCCCTATCCACCCTCATCAAGCCTCATCCCATTCCCTTTCTGCTCCCCGCAGAGGGTGAGGCCTTCTATGGGGGATCTTCAAAGTGTGACATATCATTTGGAGCAGGGCCTAGGCCCTCCCCATGTGTCTAGGCTGAGAAAGTATCCCTCTATGTGGAATGGGCTCCCAAAGTCCATTCCTAAACTAGGAATAAATACTGATCCACTACCAGAAGCCCCATAGACTGCCTAGTCCTCCTAAATAACACCCACATTCATGGGGTCTGGGTTAGTCCTATGCTGATTTTCTAGTTATCAGACTGGGATGCATGAGCTCCCCCTTGTTCAGGTCAGCTGATTCTGTGGGTTTCTCCAGCCTAGTCTTGACCCCTTTGCTCATCACTCCTCCCTTTCTGCAACTGAATTCCAGGAGTCTGACTCAGTGTTTAGCTGTGGGTGTCTGCTTCTGCTTCTATCAGCTACTAGATGAAGGCGCTAGGTTGGCATATAAAGTTATCATCAATCTTATTATCAGGGAAGAGTTTTCAAGATAGCCTTTCCTGTATTGCTTAGATTGTTAGCTGGGCCATCCTTGTAGATCTCTGGACATTTCCCTAGTGTCAGATTTCTCTTAAAATCTATAATGATTCCCTCTATTATGGTGTCTCTTTAATTGCTCTCCTCTATTTTTTTCCTGACTTTGTCTTCCTGCCCTGTCATGCCCACTTTCCCCTCTTCTTCCTCCTAACTTCCTCCCCGCCCCCCATGCTCCCAATTTACTGGGGAGATCTTGTCCCTTTCTGCTTCTCCAGGGGACCATTTATGTCTTGATTAGGGTCCTCCTTTTTTCCTAGCTTTTCTGGTGGTGTGGATTTCCAGAGTGGCTGTATGAGATTGCACTCCCACCAGGAGTGGAGGAGTGTTCTCCTTTCTCTACATCTCTCCAGCATAAACTATCTTTGGTGTTTTTCATTTCAGCCATTCTGACAAGAGTAAGATGGTATCTCATAGTTGTTTTGACTTACATTTCTCTGATGGCTAGGGATATTGAGCACCGTCTTAAGTGTCTTTCAGCCATTTTAGATTCCTCTATTGAGAATTCTCTATTCAGTTCTGTACTCCACTTTTTAATTGGATTATTTGGTGTTTTGGTAACTAGCTTCTTGAGTTCTTAGTTTATTTTGGAGATCAGCCCTATGTCAGATGTGGGGTTGGGGAATATCTTTTCCCATTGCGGGACTACTGTTTTGTCTTGTTGACTGTGTCCTTTGCTTTAAAGAAGCTTTTCAATTTCAGGAAGTCCCATTTATTAATTGCTGACCTCAGTATCTGTGCTACTGGTATTTTGTTCAGGAAGCAGTCTCCTGTACCAATTCGATCAAGGGTACCTCCCACTTTCTCATCTAAGAGGTTCAGTGTGGCTGGATTTTTATTGAGGTCTTTGATCCATTTGGACTTATATTTTGTGCATGAGGATAGATATGGATCTATCTGTAGTCTTGTACACATCAGCATCCATTTGTTGAAGATGCTTTCTTTTTTCTATTGTATAATTTTAGCTTTTTGTACAAAATCAGGTGTTCATAAGTATGTGGGTTAATATCAGGGTTTTCAATTCAATCCCATTGGTATACCTGTCTATTTTTGTGTCAATACCAAGCAGAGCTTGAAGTCGGAGATGGTGATGTCTCTGGAAGTTCCTTTTTGTACAGGATTTTTTTCTTCTTCTTTTTCTTTTTCTTTCTTTCTTTCTTTCTTTCTTTTTTTTTTTTTTTTTTTTTTTTGCAATCCTGGGTCTTTTGTTTTTCAGTTTAAAGTTGAGTGTTGTTCTTTCAAGATCTATGAAGAATTGTGCTGGGATTTTGATGGGGATCACATTGAATCTGTAGATTGCTTTTGGCAAGATTGCCAATTTTACTATGTTGATCCTACCTATCCAAGAGCATGGAGATCTTTCCATTTTCTGGCATCTTCTTTAATTTCTTTTTTTAAAGTTCTTATTATATAGGTCTTTCACTTGTTTGGTTAGCATTACCCCAAGATATTTTATATTGTTTGAGGCTGTTGTAAAGGTTGATGTTTCTCTGATTTCTTTCTCATCCCCTTTATCGTCTCTATATAGTAGAGCTACTATTCTTTTTTTTTTTTTTTTTCAGTTACTCTTGTATCCTGCCACTTCCCTGAAGGTGTTATCAGCAGTAGGAGTTCCCTGGTAGAGTTTTTCAGGTCACTTATGTAAACTATCACATCATCTGCAAATAGTGAAAGTTTGACTGCTTCCTTTCCAATTTGTATCCCCTTGATCTCCTTTTGCTTTCTTATTGCTCTACCTAGTACTTTAAGTACATTATTGAAGATATATGGAAAGAATGGGCAGCCTTGTCTTCTTCCTGATTTTAGAGGAATCATGTTGAGTTTCTCTCCATTTAGTTTCATGTTGGTTGTTGGTTTATTGTATATTGCTTTTATTATGTTTATGTATGTTCCTGTTATCCCCAGTCTCTCAAAGAAATTTTTATGAAAGGTTGTTCAATTTTGTCAAAGGCATTTTCTGCATCTAGTGAGATGATCATGTGGTTTTTCTTTTTCAGTTTGTTTATATGGTGGATTACATTGATGTACTTTTGTATGTTGAACCATCCTTGAATCCCTGGGAGAAAGCCTACTTGGTCATGGTGGATGATTTTTCTGATGTGTTCTTGGATTTGATTTGCCAATATTGTATTGAATATTTTTGTATCAATGTTCATGAAACATATTGGTCTGTAGTTCTATTTCTTAGTTATGTTTTTGGGTTGCTTGGGTACCAAGGTATTTGTAGCCTTGTAAAAAGAGTTTGGCAATGGCCTTTCTGCTTCTATTGTGTGGAACACTTTAAGGAGTATGGTATTAGCTGTTCTTTGAATTTTTCTTGTAGAATCCTATACTGAAACCATCTGGCCCTGGGTTTTTGTTTTGTTTTGTTTTGGTTGGGAGACTTTTGATGACTGCTTCTATTTCATTACATCTATTTAAATTGTGATGGGGAATATTTTTCATGTATATATGTTTGTCTTATTGGTTAATGAATAAAACACTGATTGGCCAGGCAGGAAGTGATCTAGCATGGTGGATACTGCCACTAACTAACCATAGAGGTTTAGAGGTCTATATAGACAGGCAGGAAGTGATATAGCTGGGCAGAATCAAAACATAAGCAGGGACAAACAAAAATTCTCTCTTCTCTGCAGAGAAGATATAGGTCCAGCGTTCCCTGTAAGCTAAGACCGCGTGGAAATACTTAGATTGATAGAAATGTGATAATATTTATAACAGAGATAGACAATAAAAATGCTAGTAACTGGCCAACAGTTATATAATTAATATAATGTCTCTGAGTGTTATTTGGGGCTGATGCGGCTCTGGGACAGGCTGGTGTGAAAATGCTCATAACAAAATTGTTTATCTGTTCTTGATTTAATTTTGGTAAGTGATAGCTATCCAGAAAACTATCCATTTTCATTTTTTTTTTTTTTAATTTTGTGGAGTACAAGTTTTCAAAGTATGACCTGAAGATTTTCTGGATTTTCTCAGTATCCATTGTTATGTCACCCTTTTCCTTTCTGATTTTGTTAATTTGCATGTTCTCTCTTTGTCTTTTGGTTAGTTTGGATAAAGGTGTGTCTATCTTGTTGATTTTCTGGAAGAACCAAGTCTTTGTTACATTGATTCTTTGTATTGTTTTCCTAGTTTCTATTTTATTGATTTCAACCCTCAACTTGATTATTTCCTAGCATCTACTCCTCCCAGGTGAGTTTGTTTATTTTTGTTCTAGAGCTTTCAGTTGTGCTGTTAATTTTCTAGTGTGACTATTCTCCAATTTCTTCATGTGGGCACCTAATGAATGAACTTTCCTCTTAGTACTGCTCTCAATTGTCTTATAAGTTTGGGTGTTGTGTCTTCATTCTCATTGAACTCTAGGAAGTCTTTAACTTCATTCTTTATTTCTTTCTTGACCCAGGAATGGTGCAATTGTGTCATTCAATTTCCATGAGTTCATAGATTTTCTACAATTTGTGTTGTTGTGGAATTCTAACTTTAAAGCATGGTGGTCTGATAAGATACAGGGGTTTATTCCAGTTTTTTTTTTTTTTTGTACCTATTGAGGTTCTCTGTATTGCTGAATATTTGGTTGATTTTAGAGAAGGTTCCATGTGGTCCTGAGAAGAAGGTGTATTCTTTTGTGTTTGGATAGAATGTTTTATAAATGCCTGTTAAACCCAATTGGGTCATAATTTCTGTTAGTTTCTGATGGGAGATGTCGTTCTGTAAATATGTTTCTCTTATTGGTTAATGAATAAAGCACTGTTGGTCAATAGGAAAGCAAGATAGGTGGGACTAGGAGACTAGGAGAAGAAAGGAAGTAGTAGGGAGGAGTTTCAAGATGGAGGACCTACAGGGTAGTATGCTGGTTTCTTTCTCCAGTAAGATAAGACCACGTGGAAATATTTAGATTAATAGAAATGGGTTAATATTTAAGACAGAGCTAGCCAATAAGAAATGCTAGTAACAGGCCAACAGCTTAATATCAAATACAGCATCTCTGTGTGTTATTTGGGGCTGGCCTGGCAGTGGGCCCTGACCGGCGAGGGTGAGGGTGGGGTGGGGAGATGGGGGTGGACTGCTCCTAACAAGTTCCTTGGTTTCTTTGTTAAGTTTCTGTCTGGTGGACCTGTCTAGTGTTGAGAGTGGGGTTTGAAATCTCCCACTATAAGTGGTTGATGTTTTATGTAGGATTTGCGTTTAGTAACATTTCTTTTAGGGATGTGGGTGCCTTTGTATTTGGGGCAAAAATGTTCAGAATTGACACATTGTCTTGATTGATTTCTCTTGTAATGAATAGGATGGATTGATTTTAGTTTAAATTCTAATTGATTAGATATTAGGATTGCTACACCTGCTTGTTTTTTGGCTCTATTTGATTGGAAAATCTTTTCCCAACCCTTAACTCTGAAGTAACATCTGTCTTTGAAGTTGAGGTGTGCTTCTTCTGTGCATTAGAAGGGTGGATTCTTTCTTCCTATCCATTCTGTTAGCCTGTGTTTTTCTATAGGTGAGTTAAAACCATTAATATTGAGGGATATTAATGATCATTGATTGCTATTTCTTGTTTGTTTTGGATTTGTTGTTCTTGTTATTGTGTGTGGATTTCCTCCCATTTTTCTTTTGGCTTTTGGTAAAGTGGAGATGTCTATTGCCTATGTTTTTCTGGGTATAGTTGACTTCCTTGGGTTGGAGTTTTCCTTCTAGAACTTTCTGTAGGGCTGGATTAGTGGATATGTAATGTTTAAATCTGGTTTTGTCATGGAATATCTTGGTTTCTCCACCTATAGTTATTGAAAGCTTTTCTGGCTACAGTATTCTGGGCTGGCAATCCTGATCTCTTAGTATTTATCCAGGAACTTCTGGCCTTCAGCGTTTCCATGGAGAAGTCAGATGTAGTTCTCATAGCCTTGCCTTTATATATCACTTGGCCTTTCTACTTTGCTGCTCTTAATACTGTTTCTTTATTCTGTATGTTTGATATTTTCATTATGTGGCCATGGGACTTTTTTTGTGATCCACTCTAATTGGTGTTCTTTATGCTTCTTGTACTTTCACTGGCATGTCTTTCTTCAGGTTGGGAAAGTTTTCTTCTATGATTTTGTTGAATATATTTTCTGCACCTTTTAGTTGGGTTTCTTCACCTTCTTCTACACCTATTATTCTAGCTTTGGCCTTTTCATGGTGTCAAATATTTCCTGGATATTTTGTGTCAGGGATTTGTTGAACTTAAGATTTTCTTTGGTCAATGATTTTTTTTCTTCTAGTGTATCTTCAACACCTGAGATTCTCTCTTCCATCTCTTGAATTCACTTGGTTATGCTAGCATCTGTAGTTTCTGATCAATTGTCCAGTTTTCTATTTCTAGCATTCCTTCAGACTGTCTTTTTTTTTTTCTTTTGGTCTCTATTTCAGCTTTTAAGCCTTGCACTGTTTGAATTGTTTCTTGCAATTTTGGGTTTGTCTTTTTCTCTATTTCTTGAATTTTGTTTGTTTTTTTCTTCCATTTCCTTAAGGGATTTTCTCATTACCTCTTTGAGGGTCTCTATTATTGTCATAAAGTTGTTTTTAGGGTTGTTCTCTTCTGCTTCATCTGTGTTGGGATGTTCAGGTCTTGGTGGTTTGAAGTTCCTAGATTCTGATGGTTTCATATTGATCTTTCCGTTGTTGACTCTGTTTTTATACCGTTGTCTACCCAACCCTTCTTCCAGTGTGTACTGGTAGGGGTTCCCCTTCTCCTGGTGGGTACAGGACTAAGGTTCTCTTCTGGTGGGTGCAAGCTGGTCCAATAATCCGATGGCTCTCCTCTTCCAGTGGGCATTGGTAAGACTCTTCCCAAGGATGTAGGTAGGACCAGGATGCTGGCAGACTCTGGGTGGAACAGTCTGCCATCTCGGGCTCCATAGCATGCAGTCCCTAGTCCTCAGAAGGCACTGAGTGGGGCACTGAAAGGCTAAACAAAAGCTTCTTATTTGGCCACTGTTCTTACACAAGTATGGTTGATAGTTTTCATTTTCTATAGTAGTAAAAATTCATAACAATGAACATATTAAGATTAGAAGGATTATCACAAATGGGATGGACTTCTTTAAATGTCACAGCACCATCTTTTTCTTTTATTGAAGATAGACTCTTTTCCCATACAATATATCTGGATTACAGTTTGCACTCCCTCTACTTTTAATTTCTCCCCATCTCCCCTCCTCTCTGGATCCACTCCCTTTCTTCCTCTCATTAGAAAAGAACAGGCTTCTAAGAGAAAAAAAAAACAAACATGAAACAAATATATAAATTATATAAATATAATAAGATGGAAAAAAACTTATCATATTGAAGTTGGACATGGCAACCTAGCAGAAGAAAAGAGTTCCAAGAGCAAGTACAAGAGTCAGAGACCCACTTGTTCTTCACATCAGGAATTCCATAAAAATGTTAAGCTAATAGCTATAATACATATGCAAAGGGCCTATTGCAGACCCCTGTAGATCTTGGGCTTGCTCCTTTAGTCTTTGTTATCTCATATACCCCTTGCTTAGTTGATTCAGAGGGTCGTGTTGTCCTCTATCTCCTCTAACAATTACAATCTTTCTGCCTCCTCTCCTGTTGGATTCCCTGAGCTCAGAGGGGATTTATGAAGATCTCCAATTTAGACTCTTTCTGCATAATATATGAATGTGGGTTTCTGCATCTGTTCATATCTGCTGCCAGAGGAAGCAACTTAGATGGCCTTCAGCCCCATTTATATAATGTAGTATTACTTAGCGGCTAAAATAATGACTATTTAATATGCAGGCAAATGGGTGGAACTAGGAAAAAACCCAACATCCCGAGTGAGGTAATTCAGACCCAGAAAGATGAATATGGTTTGTATTCACTTATGAGGGAATATTAGCCATTAAGTAAATGATCACCAAGCTACAATTTGTAGACCCAAAGAGGTTAGGTAAAGAGGAATGGTCTGGGAGGGGGAAGAGATGGAATGTTTCTCCCTGGGAGGAGGACATAGAACAGATTTTATGGGCAGATGGGGTGGGTGGGGCTAAGAGTGGGGGAATCAGGTGGGCTGGGGAGATATGGTGGAGGAATAAAGTACAGGGAGGGATGGCTGGAACTGGGAAGGCCTTTGAGAGGATGTATGGAAAGCTAGTGTAATGGAAACTTTTTGAACTCCTAGTAGTGGGGGGGATACAGAGTCTCAAGTGACCATCTCTTATAGCCAGTGGATACTTCAAGTGGCAGCACTAGATGACTTTCAGTTGAGTTGTTGGCTAGCAGGGTCCCATGGACATCTCAAACAACTCAGGCTGTTGCTAAGGCAAAAGATTGTTCTCTCCAAATTGACAGTAGTACCCCATTGCTGAGGCTAACACCCACACAAACTCATTGAACATGGAGAAGTCAAACTGTTGCCTACATGGAGTTCTCACCTCTATATTCTAGTCTTTTTGGTTCTGAAAGGCTTTGCAGGCTACAAAAGAGTAACATGGACACTAACCCCACTACTAGATCTTTGACCTACAATCTGCCCTGCCTACAAAATATGCTAGACCAATGGAGGCACAGAATTTGTGAGAGTAGCCAACCAATGTCTGATTTGACCTAAGGCTCACCCCTCAAGAAGGAACCCATACCTGATACTGCTTGGGTAACCAAGAACCGGAGACTAGACAGCTCAGAGACCTAGGGTAAAACCATACACCACTGGTCTAGAAAAATCATTAAAGTGATTCCTAATGATATTCTACTGTACTCACAGACCAGTGCCTTACCTGGTCATCATCAGAGAGCCTTCGTTTTGTTTCCTTGTGAGCAGATTAATCTTAACCTAATCTCATCATTTTAAATTTTAGAATATGTAAATCATGTTTTGAAGATTCTACACCCACCCCTTTGAGACATAGCAAATCAAAGAGATCCTATTAGAGTTATACATTTTGGTAGTAGGATTATATTTTAATTGAGTATAAATTTTGGTAAAAAGTCCTCATTCAGAGTTTGGAGATAATGATGCCTGCTTGATTTCTAGGGGGAACAAATGAGATTATTTGTAAACCTTATACCTTGGAGCTTGATATTTAATGAATAACACGTTAAGTACTATTGTCATTCCAAATACAGCCATTATTACAGTTTTCATTTACTTTGGAAACAACAACAACAACAAACCAAATAATTTCTGCCACTATATAGAAAGAAACTGAAGTTAATAACTTTTGCATGGGCTACACAAGAGGGCATTTAATTTTTGTTGTCAGTTGTGTGTTCTTTTGCTCTCAGAGAGTTATGATTCCAGTTCTTACAATGTTTGGCTGAGAGTTCCATGGTTCCATAATAAACACATATTTGAAGGTGAATTATAAATAACAACACTGTTTTCTGAGAGAAGTTTTAAAATATCCTGGGTAGGATAATTTAGCAAATGATAGATGTATGGTGACCATCTCCACTATAAGAAGAAACCCAAAATGAAAGTCAGAGCATCCAGTAGAAGGGGAAGAGGATTTCCATGAATAACAAGAGATAGTCCTGACTTAATGCTTGCAGAGCCTTAAGCACAAACTGAAACACCTGTTAGCTATGTTTGCATCACTGTGAGCCAAACAACTGGAAGGAGGTAAGGCTTCTAGTGACTCACAGTTTCAGAGAGACCTCAGTACACAAAGGGTGTGTCACAGGAAGCACATGGTGGAAGTTCCTAAAGCAAATGAACAGGAAGTAGACAGAGAAAAATAGATACATAGACAGGTCCTGACCTTTGTGCTCTGTCTCTGCCAGGTGAATCCTGAAGGCTCTACAGTTTTCAAAATCTTGCACTAAACTTGAGAGTAGTGTTCAAACAAGAGTCTATAGGGATATTTCAAGTGTAAACCATAACATTATGTAACATTCTTAGAAGTTTCAGTAGTGAGCTAGCTCCTTTTAAAGAAACTAGCCCAGATTAACTGCTGTGAGGGACATAAAGCCCCACTTTTCTCAAATATAACATGAAGAAGATAAATATCTATTGATAGAATTGTCATGATTCTGTGTCTTGTACCTCTGAGATACTTAGAAACTGTCCCCTCCTTGCTTGGTAAGTAAAAAAAAACCCAGATGGCTTTGTGACTGCCTTTCATGTCATGGTTGCTATCTTGGCCCTACAAATAGACAGGTGTTTGCATTTGTCGGTTCAGTTGTCGCTGGTTCAGGCTGAAGACAGTTTTCGTGGAAAGCACTGACTCTCCTCTGCAGAAGAAATTGTGAAGGGCTGAGATGGGCAGTGATGCAGCAAACTCACAGAAATGGAAGGCTTGATTATTGCAAAGGTCTTTGGAAGATTGAAAGATGCTTGGAAAGCTAGTTTGCAACAATGGAGTGGGAAAAAAGGAGATAGAAGTTGGGGACTGAGTAAGGGACGGGAAGCCTTAACATGTAGGAGCACATTGTGGGGTACAAAACAGCTGAGGACTGAGAGACAACAAAGGCATAGAACACTGGAGAAAGCTTCCTGTGAGCTGTAATTTCTTCTACTACTATCTCATCGAGTCTTTGGTTGCATTCTAGTTAACAGTAGATTTATGGTTAAGGGACATGCTATTTGAAGTACTAACACTTTGGTGCAATATGATGAAGCAAGCTAGCCTTAGATTTTTGTTTATCCTTTTTATGACATGGAATTGGTGATTTTTTGTCAGATGTCCTATGAAATTTTCAGAAATCAGAGAATTGCCCATAGTATAAAAGTAGTGCATGTTTTCTAAGCATATATTTTTAAAAGCAAGAAGAAAGTTGCATGCAGATAATATGGATAGCATTAGTCTTCTTTGTGACACAACAGAAAACTTTTTCAAAATGCTCTGCATCACATGGTACACTCTCCCTAAGAGTACAATAGTGGTGGCAACCAATAGTTCCTTAATTGGATTTAAGTCCCACTTGGTAAGAGAGAAATCTTGCCTGGTACTGGAAACCAGCTGCTTACTTAGGACTACTGAATTCATGGTTATTGGAGGAGGGCCTACCATGCCCACTCTATTAAACCAGCATAATTTCTAATTACATTGTATTTATATTCATCCCCACAGATAAGTGTAGGTCTTACCCCTCATCAAAGAAACCTCTTACAAGATATGAAGACCATTATAGAAAACCATAACTTATCAAAATATGGAGAACAAGTGACCATGTAGAATCCAGTGCACCTGATTTCTATAATGCAACTCTTCCTCTAAGGCTCAGGGATCACTGTAGAAGAGGGTGTGGGAAGATGGTAAGAGCCAAAGGTCCAGGAAGATAACTGTGAGACCCTAGAAATGGCAGAAAATCTGTATCCATGAAGTCTCATCAGCATGACTGCCTAGGCAAGGACAAGAGGAAACATGCTAATGTGGAAAGTGGAAAATCTCATGGGGCCGCAACCCTAGACAAAATGCTACAGGCAACTGCTGAATGCTGAGAGCAAGAGAAATAGTCTTCATCTGAGAAGGACATCCACACTGGTTATCCAACACCTTGTGATCAGTCTTGAAACCAGGTCCATATAAACAACATTATACAGATTGAGCAGGTTATATTTACACACACACACACACACACACACACACACACACACACACACGAGGCAATGCATTTAAGTGAGTAAGCAAGGGGGTTATATGGGGAGGGATAGGAAGAGGGAAAATTATGTAATTATATTTAATTAAAATGTTTAAAATGCCTTGTATTAAATTCATTTAGATTGATGTTTTCAAATAATTAGCTAAATAAATGAAGCAATTACATTCTCCCTCTGTTTTTCAACATGATTCATATTTTCTCAATACTAATCTTTCTTCCCGCTGAGAAATTATTCAATATGAAGGTGGTCTGGATTACGCTATCTCAACTTTGCCTTTTTTATTTTCTTAAGGCTATGGTGGTACATCTTTTGGTTTAGCTGGGTAATTGCTTAAGTTGGGTACAGGATCCTTTCGCAGCAGAATTTCAAATTTCCTAGTCCACAGTGTCAGACTGATTGTAGAGCATGGCTGGTCTGAAAGCTTCCTCCTCTTTGACTCTGAAAGTAATCAGAGTTGGTGAAATTACAGTTTTTGGCAAACAGCTTTAAAACTGAAGGTTCCTATGCCACAAGGGGCTGCTTTTGGTGTCTGTGTTCACGGTATCTCTGATATTCAGTGTCTGTCAGTCTGTGGGGTCTTGAGGGCTGTCCTGACCAGCTGCTGATCTTTCATTTCCTTTTGGAACCATGAGAGAATTGCTTGGAACATGAAATGTATTTCCCGGCAGTTTCTGGCAGGGGCAATGTTAAAAAAGAACATGCGCTTCACTTTCCCAGATGAGAGAAATGAGAAGGAATAAGACGAATACTTCGATACTCTTGTGAATAGTTTTTATTAGAATTAAGTGTACAGTTTTGGCCAATTCTAGATGCACAGTACTGCTGTATTAAGTATCCTGTCAGCACTACCACCATTCACTTCTAGAACTTTTCATCTTTTAATAATATCTAGATTTTCACACACACACACACACACACACACACACACACACACACACACACACACATATGGTCACAATGTCTACATTTTTTTCTAAGTTAATTTCATTCAACATAATATCTTCAGGTTTTCTGCATAATGTAGTATGCTGTACAATTTCAGGGTTTTTTGTTTTGTCCTGGAGGACTGAATGGAATTCTATTTATGTGCACCAAATTATATTTATGCATTATTTTTTTCTGTGAACATTTAATGGTTTTTACTTCGAGTTATAACAAAGGATGCTAAGAACATTTGTGTTCAAAATCTCTTGAGATCTTTAAAATTATTTTGTACACATACTCATCTGTGGAGTTTCTGAGTCATATAGTAATCCTGTGCTTACATTGCCTAGGAACCTGTGGTCTGTACCAACTTTATCTTTCTATCAGCAATGTACGAAAGTGCAAGTCTGTAAATAGTCTTCCCCACTGTAACTGAATGGTGCCTCCAACTACTTTTCCAAATCATTGTGCTTTATACAGTACATCTGTTTGTGTTCATCTTGTTTCTGCTAATGTAACAAATGCCTGAGATAATCGACTCATAAGGAGGAAGATTTCATTTTTGACCTCTAGTTGTGGCTTAATGATTGAGTGGTGTGTAGCTTGCACAAGACCAACATTAAGAATTTAAAAAAGGAGAAAAATATTATTGGCTCATTGTTTTGAACTTTTCAGCCCGCAGTTGAGTAGACCTATTATTTTGAGCCTGTGGCAAGGTAGCAAATCATAGTGGGAGAGTGTGTCTCCATCCTAGTAGTAAAAGAAATTGAGGAGAAAGTGGGGGGTTTGATTATCTCCTTCTAAGATATTCCCAATGACCTAAGGATCTTCCACTAAACTCCACTTCTTAAAGATTATACTACCCCTGAAAAATACCTGTCCAGGAACAATCTTTTAATATATGGGCCTTTGAGTGACATTTTGTATTCAAATTATATCACTGTTTGTTACCTTAGCTAATGAAATGGATTAACTATTTAAGGATAAAAAAACATTTTGAAAAGTTCTGAAAGTGTAGGCTGAAGGGAGATGTTTGTGTTTTTAATTTCTAAAATAAAATTTCTCACTTCAAAACTATTAAATATCAGGATGACGGTGAAGAAATAAATTTCAGAGAAATTTAACTTATGCATCTATGTAAAAATTTTAGCAAGCGAAGCTCAGAAAAAGTACTCTGTTAGGCTCAAGACATAACCCGGCTTCTTTACAAGTCTTTCTTATTTTTTTCCAGACAATATATTTTATTGTCTTTTTCTTCCCCCAACTCCTCCCAGATCCTCTATCCTTTCCTTCCCACCCAACTTCAAGTTCTTTTTCTTTCTCCCCTCTCTCAAATAAAAAAAAAGTGAAAATCAAAACATAAATATCAAAAACTGAATAATAGAAAAAAATACCCCAAAGAACAAAACAGTATACAAAATGTGTGTAGTTGGCTTCGTATTGGTCAATTTCTCCTGGACTTGGGGCCTGTCCTGGAGTGCTGTTGACAATATACAATGTGACTCTTGTAGAAAATGTTTCGCTGTTTTCCCAGAGGTATTAATTGTAATGGTTGTAACTTTGTGTCTGCTTCTCCTTCTTAGTTCTTGGACTTTGTCTGGCTTGAACCTGTGCAGGTATTGTGGAGGTCTCTCCATGTTTCTATGTGTATCAGTCCTTTTGTTTCTGGAGGATTCCGTTTCCTTGGAGTCATTCACCTTCAGCTCTTACAATCATTCTGCTTTCTCTTCTTCACAGATCACTGAGCATTTAGGGGAGGAGGTTGATAAAGACATTCCATTTAGGGCTGACTTCCCCAAAGTTTCTCTGTACAGTTGTGGGTCTCTATGTTAGTCAACATCTACTGCAAGAATATTCCCTGATGTGGGTTTATCAAGACTCTGATCTATAGGTATAGCAATATGTCATTAGAAGTCAACTTATTACAGAATAATAGTAGTAGATTTCCCCCTAAGGCTCATGACCTATTTAGTCTTAGGTTATTAGCTGTTTTAGCAATGTCAGGTATGGGTTCCCTCTCATGGAATGGACCTTAAATCCAATCAGAGAGTGGTTGTTTACACTCATTACTTTTGTGCCAATATTGTATTGGTATATCTTTAGGCACTGTTAGAGGACACAGTGTTTGTAGCTGGATAATATTGGTGATTACTTTTCTGGTAACATGAAAAGCACCTTCCAGTACCATAAATTAGGGGCAAAGCTTATAATTGGGCACCAGTTCAAATTTTCCATGTTTGATAACATAAGCAGCATGTTTTCAGCAGTAGGACCTTACAACTAAGTTGTGGAGAGTGACCAATAGTTTTGCATTGGCCTGTTATATTTGGGAAAATCTGTAGGATCCCTTTGGACAAAAGTCAGCAAAATATAACCCATTCTTGACCTTGAGGTTTTATTTGGTGGCACAAGATGTCTAGCTGAGCATTGTCTTCCTATAATGTGGCAACTCCACTTAAATTCCGTTCTCATGCACATACATTTTAGGAAACTGTTACATGTTTTAAAGAATTTTGCAGGCTGGTGAGATGCCTCAGCTGGTAAAGGTACCAACTCTGATGGCTTAAGTTTGATCCTCAGAATCCATATAGAAGGAAAAAAGAATTAACTTTCACAAGTTGTCCTCTGACTTCCACACATATGGCATGGCATGCATGTGCTCATGTTAGCACTCATAGTGCTGACCTAGCACAGCTTGGTCCTGGAAAAATGACCAGGAGAGGTGACAGAATTAAGGAAGAACAGACACATTTACAGAAAATCTAGAGTCAGATGGGCTTTGCTCTCTCTGTTGGTGGCACCAATTGTTGAAACTTGGAACTATCAGGAAGTTTACTATGGACAGTACATGAGGGAGATATTAGCTAGACTTGGTAGGAGGTTTCTATAGATAAGACACTTCTGTTAATAAGCATTCTTGAGTAGAAAGCTGAGGTTGCTTGTTTTTGTACACATTGTCAACATTCCCCCTCAGATTATCCCTCTCATCCTTACCTTGTAAAGAAGGCTTTATGAAATTACCATAGGCAGGAAGCATTGGTCCCTGACATGGCCATTCCTATGTTACCAATAGATATTCACTCAGTACTTTGTTTTCTCTTTATATTTTTACTCAAGGCTTCATATGCTCAAAAAAAAAAAAAAAACCTCACAGACAATAACTGCTAAAAATTTGGTTATTGCTGCTCCATGGTTATGCATGCCTTTAATCCCAGCACTCACAAGGCAGTGGCAGGTAGATTTCTAAATTCAAGGTCATCCTGGTCTACGGAGTAAGTTCCAGGACAGCCAGGGATACAGAAACAATGTCTTGAAAAAATAATGAAAACAACAACAAAACAAATAAAAACAAACTTCTATTATCAACAAAACACTTAAGTTATACAGTTCACATCTCTGTCCCTCGTTTGTATTATAAATGGTGATATCAATTTGGAAAAGGTTAGTTTTACTAACACATGTGGGAAAATATAGTGTTTCCTTAATATAAGATCAATATTTATCTGTGTTAATGTATTCTCCTGATGGTTAAAGTTTCTCCTAGAATTCTATAGGCACAGATATAATAGCAATGACTCTGTGGAAATTCTTTTTCACAGAAACAACAGTACTGCCCCTCTACCTAAAGAACTTGAATCATTGGGTTAGATTCCTGGAAGTTTTGGGGAAAGTTATTGTAATAAGGTAAGAATGTTTTTTCCATGACTAATTGAGACAGTTGATGATGTTTGTATGCTTCACTAACATTTTAGATGTCATCAATTCCAACAAGCCTGGATTATAAAGCTTTTGCTTGTGTCTTTAATTCTAGCTTAGTTGAGAAAGCAGGAGACCCTGCTTATTGATTGTATTGAGTTAGCAACAGCTAATGCAGGTGTTGAGAAGAAGGTCAATTAAACTAGACATTTAAAGCCACACTGAAACACATTATTAAAAATATTGACAGCTTAGTTTAAAAATCACTGATCTAACCAAGCTAGAAACCCCCTACTCAAAATCAGCCATTGTAAGACAACATCGTTAATGTTTCCTCGGTGATAACTTAAAAAGATTTCTTAGTATCTTTAGTAACACCAGCTCCCAAAGCCATTCGGATTTATTCTCGGAACAATGGGGATTTTGAAAAAAAAGATATGCAGGGCACTTTTCTGATGCTACAAATAAAAAGGTTGCACCTGACGTGTTTGAAATTGTGAATACTAAAGCCTACCTTTCCTATGATTATACTGTCTGGATTACACCATCACGCCATCATTCAGACACTATTTTTTTCCTGTTATGAAAGAAGTTAATGAGTAGATGAATTTAACCTTCATTTTTCATGTTCCAATAATAAATCCTTAGAACACAACAAAACACCAAGCTAGGCTTGCAGCCTAGTTTTCTAGTAACTGAATGTAAGTTTTGAAACTCACAATCTTGTTAGAAATTGTTCTGTTTCATTGTTAGGGACATTTATTTATTTATTTATTCATATTTTTTGCTTTACATTGTATTCTTATTTTTTGTGTGTTTCTTTCCACTCCATTCTTACTGCCATTAATTAATACAGGCTATTTAGATCAAGTTAGCTTCTGTTAATATCAAGGAGATCACATCTATCTCCTTTGCCTATATAACATTATCATTTACATTGCTAGATATGTTGGATTTTATCTTGGTCCTCCCACAATTTAAACCCTGTTTGACATGTGTAGTATTTTTGTAATTAATAATAATCTTAATCTATTTATGTTATTGATAAAAATAATGCACTTCAGCGATTTTGTAGAAATGAATGCTTTAATTTCATAGTGTTTGCTATCTAGGTAGTGAAGTCTGATTTGTGTGTGGTGCTAAAACCTGTATTTGGGTTAGTGTTACCCTAACAATATATTTGTTTGACATTGTTGAAGATTCAAGGAAAGCAGCAAGCTTCTTCTAATTCATGTCTACTTAGATGGAGATAATTGCATACCTGGGAAGGCAAGACTGCCTGGTTTTACTCTGTTAAGTATTAAGGCAAAAACAATTAAGAATTACCCTTTCTCAAAATCCAGTTAAACTCCACACATGTGAAACATTAACATGCTATTTAGTGTATATGATTTATATTTGTCATATACACAGTTACTGTCACTGTTATTTTATAAATATTTCAGCTTTAGGCTGAACTCACCTTTCTCATCCTCCTCTTCTTGGAGATAAACTTATCAGACACTTAAAACTTGCCACAACATTTCTATGATTTTTTTTTATAATTTTAAGGCTATCAGATACTGCTTATGAAGCTAAGGCTTTCCAAAATTATAAAATTAAAAAAATCCAAAAGAACAAATTTCCTCCAGTATGCATTTTAAAGATCTAAAAAAGTCTCAGATAGATAGGCAAAGTAAAATAATATGTTCTTTTCTTTTTGCTCTTATTGGTATTACTTTCTTGGCAGTCTCTTATCTTGACTTGGCCAGCATGCCTGAACTTTCTTAACTATAAACTCTTAATATTCAAACTGCTTATTCATTCTACAGGGCTTTTTGCTTCATTAGTTTTTTTCCTTCAATATTACTCTGAACTTATTTTACCTTTCCTAAACTCAGTGTGACACATTCTTCCTATCGTATGGCTTTCTGCATGTTCATCTGCTCAGCATCTCTGCCTCCTCAGGTATAGTGCCTTTATCACTCTTTAATGCTTCCTCTGAGCAGTCACTGTATTCATCTTGCTCTGACTCTAAACAGAGGACTGATTGGGAGCAGGAGCTAGTCCATCGTTTCTCTCTCTCTTAAGGCTCCTCTTGATTATGCCCTTGCTTACCCTTGGAACATTTATTACACCCTTCTTCAAGCAACAACCCATGCAGAAGCATGTGGACACAGTTTCAATGAAGCGAGATGGATGACAGATGATAGCTTTTGATCATGGATGGTGTCTTGGAAAGGGGTATCTATTTTTTTTTTGTTTTTGCATTTTTCCTCACTCTCAATATACTTGGTGTTTCTTACGCTGGGCTGTGAGAAGCATGTATCACATGTCTTCCTTGGAGTCAGAACTCTCTGTAACTGTGGAAAGGAATGTGAAGCTTTTAATGTTGAAACAGAGCATGTTTTCATCGATGCTATAAATTAAAATTCTCATGCTTCTGCCATTCAGCATACACACACTGGTTTCTAGTATGTGTCTAGGCATTGTCGCAGGTATGGTGTTTTAAAGATATTTAAGACATTGCTCTTGTTTTTAGCATCCCTTTTAAAAATTAGAATAAAATACAGTGTTTCTTCAAATGGGGAAACCAGCTTCCTTGGAATCATATATTTCTGTCTCTATATTTTGCTGGAAGTTTCCACTGACAGGTTCATCTATGAATTGCTCTGTGAAACTTCCAGTTTTGGGAAGATGATTTATGGTCCTTTAAACCATTATTTCAAGGCTCAGTGAAATCCAGACAGATTTGGGGGTTTGGGGCTTAGGCCTGTGGCGTCCCAGGCTTGTTAGACAGAGAGTGTCCAGATTCCTGCTCATGCCTTTGGCCATCAGTCACCAGCCTTGTGTTGATACTGGCTGAGGTTCTTGGTCTGTGGCCCCTAAGCAAACCCCAACTTGGTTAGTTTTATTTACAGGGAAGGAGAGGATCACAAAGCTGAAGAGCCTTCACTTTAGAGGGCTCTGTCAGAGTTGGACATGCCAGTTTCCTGTGATGATGCCTACAACAATCATCTTGTACCACCCATTGCTGGGGACAAGCACTTGGCAGCCTTGTTCTCTCTGCTTTGGTTCCTACTCTAGGCCAGAACTTTTCATGGAAAATCCTCTAGAGCTGGCTGAGATTTTGCAGAGTAGTGGACTCAAGGGTTGACTTTACTTTTTGTGTTTTAGAATGAATCAGAATCCATGAAAGATGGAGTTATTACTCACTGGCTGTTCAAATCAGAGCCACCTCTGTGCTTTGGTGGGGCCGTTACTTGCTCCTTTATCTTGGTGGTTGACTTAAAAATAATCTGGATTTATTTTGTGTGTATGGGCGTTTTGCACACAGGTATGTCTGTGCACAATATTTGTTCCTGGTACTTTTACAGGTCAGAAGAAGGTGTCAGATCCTCTGGAACTAGAGTTGGGCATGGTTGTGAGCCACCATGTGGGTACTGGGAAATGAACCTGGATCCTCAGCAAGAACAACAAGCTTTGTAAACACTGACCCATGTCTCCAGTCCTCAAAGACTGACTTTAATCAGGTGCACTCACTTTATTTTGCTAAATCTTAACAATGACCAGGTTTGCTCTAACTTGTAAATTATATGAAAAAGCAACTGCTCACAGAGTCCTCGCCTGAAACTGCTGTCCACCTCTGCATTCCTGTTTAATAAAGCTCAGTGCCAAGCAGAGGCGAGAGACAGAGTCTTCTGGTTCTATAGGGGCAGTTACAGACTAGGGAAAACAGCAACTGAAATATTTGGTGATTTGTTTTGGATAGTAGAAATGTGCCTGACTCACCCTCCCTTATTTCTATTAAAGAGTTCCTGTCGATGTTTTGGAAAGTCAAGGACCTCATGTTCAAAGTGAACTATTTCTATTCTCTTTGCATTTCCCCCAAAGAGCAGCATATGAGGTGGATAAAGGCTATGATGATTGCTTTGGGGGAACCAAGAAATGTAATAAATAAGGAAACATTAAATTAATGTTTTAAGTCCTTCGGTTCAGAGACCTTTTCCCTGAAGGCTTCTCAGAAGGTCCTTTTGCTAGTGATATTTCCTGAAGGGTTCGCACTCTGCAGAATGACTGCTTAAAAATTTCACTTGCCTTTGTCACTTTGGAAACCTTTCTGCATTTTTAGTGGGAGCTATGTTATCCCAATATTTGTCACTGTTATCCCTGCAACATATGCAATTGAACTTCAGGACAGAGCTTATGACAATAAGTTTTTACTTACAAAAATGTAAGTGTTTGATATTTAAAATTGATATACCCTTAACCCTGATCTCATTTGCCATTATAAAGCTCCAGATGTGGTATGGGGCAATTCAGTGTGGCCACTGGAACATCCAGGAAATTGGGGTAACTGTGGTTTCTTCACGGTTTTTGAAGTACTCCTACTAAGATGAGCTGTGGACATTCTTCTTTGCATGTGATTAGGTCCATCCAATAGTTGTAAAGGTATGCACACATTAAGTTCATATATACACATACATATACACATGCATATGCACAAACACATACCTATGCTCTGCCTTTCTGCTCTCACCTTTCTTTCAGGCCATGTTTATTGTCCTTAGCTCTACTCTCTCTAGCCTTATGATTTACCTTCTTTTCCCCCTTGCATTGCTGCAGGCTGCATTGTTAGTTCCCAAACTGGATACTCTTAAATTGTGGTAGAAGGAGTTTTATACTTCTCCCAGAAGGCTAACAAGAACTTATGGGCTACCTTTTGCAAACAGTGCTGTAACGCATGCAAGCTCTGAAGGCAGAGTGAGGGTCAGGAGCTTCTGTTGCTTCTGTTCCTTATCCTGAGACAAATTGTTGAAGTTCTCTGGCTCTTAGTTTTCTCACTTAGCAAAAAAGAATGATAACACACATGGAACACTGTTTTGGCAAATGACAGACCCTGAAATAAACTCCTTGCTTAAGGAGTCTTTGAGAGGGTAAATAAAATGAACTAAGACCTTACAGCTAGAGAATGTCTGAGACGAAGTCTTTATTGTTATTGTTGTTAATTATTGAGTCAGGTTTCATGAAGCCCAGGCTGACCTTGAACTTCCCATACAGCCAAGGATAACTTTGAACTGATCTTCCCACCTTTACTTCCCAAATGCTGAAATTACAGGCATGGAAAAAAATCCTGGCTGGGATGCAGAATTTAAGCTTCCATATATTGAATATAGAACTATGTCCTTTTACAGAATACCAGTTTCCCTCTTTGTGTTATAATTCTTGTACAAGTGAAATAAAATGATGTACGTAGGATACAATCAACTCTTCTTTCTTTAGACATATTTGTTGGATTTCATTTGTCCCCTTTCCCAAGGCCCTGCAGTGATGGAATGGGAAAATCAGGTTGGCAGGCAAGATAGGGCAGCTATTTTTGGCTGAGTGAGCAAGGCTGCAGAAGAGGAGAGCTAGAGCAATTCTGTATCTCAAATCAAACTAGGCTGGCAGCTTTCAACTCCATCTATACATAGGCCTGCTGGCCTCGGTGGTTATGTCTTTATTTAGAATCCCATGTCCCTCATTGAACCTTGTAACTTGAGAAGGAATGAATAACTGAAGGAAAATACAAAATATTAAGGATTAAAAGGTTTGTAAATAAGTCCTTGTAGTAATTGGGATCACTTCGGTAGAAGAGAAGATGGAAAAGGTCAACTTTTGACTGTGTCAGAGATTGCACTACCGACTGTAGTGGCATACTTTTCATTAAAGGTGAAAATTGGACATCCAGGGCCTTTCATATCCCTAATCTCATGTGTTTTGGGAAATGAAGAATGGGAGATTTGGGGCTGGTTAGAACTTTCAGAACCACAAATCTGCCATTCAAGTGGTAATTTGGAAACTCTGGTAACATTGTGCTTAATGAAATTGGCTTGTTCAGAGGGAAAGAGATGGAAGTGGGTATGAAGTATGGTAAAGCCAGGCAGCTAATGGTCTCCTGAGGGCAAAGATGACCACATGGAAGGTGAGAAGAAATGCAGTGGCAGATGAAAGAGTATCAAATGTCCCCGAAGTTTCTTAGTACTTTAGAAAGAGGGATCAAATGCTGAGACAAGGGTAGCAGTGCCCAAACTAATAAGGCATGACCATGTTTTTGACAGTTAAATTAAGTATGGCAGCATTGGCTCTGTAACAAAGACATCACACAAATGCATATTTGTGTGTATATTTAAAATTTTATGTATACCTATAATAATGTCTTGTTCTTCCCTGGGGATTGTGTTTCAGGGCCCCTAAAAATTCAAATCCAGGACTGTTTGAGTTCCTTACAGAATGTGATCTGTTATTTGATTATCATCTGTGCACATCCTCCTACAGATTTTAAATAATCTTCAGGTAGCTTCAAACATCTATTGTAATGTAAACATTATGTAAATAGTTGTTACTTTACATTATTTAGGGAGGATGGAATGGAAATGAATCTTTTCCTGTTTGGAACAGACAGTCTTTAAGTATCCTTGATTTGTTGTTGATTGAATATGTGGATACAGAAGGCTAACTATATGAATAGTTTTTCAAATGCAAGGAAGGTCTATTTCTTCCTCTTAATATGAAACAATGAAAGCTACCTTAGCTTTCATTGTTTCACTGAACAGCTGTTTAGTCTTGTGGCTCTACCATCTTCTGGGACTCCATCATAAAGTGATGCTGCTGGTGGAATGGGGAAGAGAACATGGAGAAGACTGTTGGGAAATGTAATTACTTGTCCCTTATAACTCTCTTCTTCCCACCCAGATGCAGAACTTCCGTGCAAACAAGTTTGAGCAAACAAGGTTGTTTTCAAAACTTTCCAGTGGGCAGTGCAGGTGTGCCTTGACCTCAGGTGTGGGTGGCACATGACTTCCTCCTATGCTTAGCCCATCCCCTGGCTTGGGTATATAAGCCCATTACTCTCTGAAATAAACAGTGGCAGCAGCTTCTTCTTAACTTCTTGTGGTGGTCTAAGTGTTTCAATCCCAACACCCTCTGCCAATCTCGGTCCCAGGCCATGCGGGCGCAGCAAAAGACAATGCTTTTCTTAAAAAAAAAAAAAAAAAATGGCTCTGACCACGTGGGCATTGTGAGAACAAGCTCACAGCTGACTATAACGGACATTGGGAGGTATTCTGCTTGCTTGGGCAAGAACAAAGGAGACAGTTTGATCAACAGCTAGCATTCCTTCAAGTACAAACTTAGAACCAAGTTATGAGAAAATCACTAGAGTTTAGAGGATATTTGCCTCTTCTATGATGCTAGTTCAATGTGCATGAAGATCCCACAAACCCTCAATGGTGGTACTTGGCTTCCTAGCCGAGTCAAAGATCATATATTCTAATCTTCTGTCCTACTTTTCTCTCTCACTTTGTCTACACACCATTAGATTAGGGTGACTCTTCCCTGCATAACCTCTAGGTTGGACTGTGCAATCCTGACCGATGGATAGCTTCATTTGGCTTATTGTATAAGAGCTGCTTTGTGTTTTTAAATAATTGACAGCTGGAAATATGTTTCAGTGGGCAGAAGTGCCTGCCACATAAACAGGATAGTATTGAATGTGAGACCTAGAACCTATGTGAAAGTGAAGGGACATACTGGCTCAATCCAGTTGTCATATGATGTATCATGGGACATGCATACTTAAACTCACATTGCACATTTAGTACACACAAACTCACATACACACACACACACACACAGAGAGAGAGACAGACAGAGAGAGAGAGAGAGAGAGAGAGAGAGAGAGAGAGAGAGAGAGAGAGAGAGAGAGAGAGAATAATAGAAAAAAGTTAAACAGTTTTCTATGGCTTATAAATGATGAATTGAAACATGAATTTTCATAGCCATAATTGTTTTGTTTCCATTTTGTTTGTGAGCATAGGGCACACTGTACCAGGCCTCTTCTTTTAGGCCACTAACTAGCTCCTAAATCATAACACAGAGACTTTTTATTACTTTTGAATGGTTGATCTTAGCTTAGCTCATTTCTAGCTAGCTCTTTTAACTTAAAACTATTTCTCTTTATCTACTTTTTTGCCTTTTCTTACATTTTTGCAGTCTCTGTCTGTCTGAAGGCTGCCTGGCTTCAGGTGTCTCCCTCATTCTCTCATTCTCTCCTCCTCTTGTTCTTCTTTCTTCTGTCCTGAGCCTAGATTCCTCATTCCTCCTCCTCCCCCTCCTCCTCCCCTCCTCTTCCCCACCTCCTCCTCCTCCTCCTTCTCTCTCTCTCTCTCTCTCTCTCTCTCTCTCTCTCTCTCTCTCTCTGCCTGCCAGCCCTACCTATCCCCTATCCTTCTCCTACCTAGAGAGTGAATGCTCAGCTTTTTATTAAACCAATCAGGTGCCTTAGTCAAACAAGACTAAACAGATGCAGTGTATCTTTACCTAATTAAACACACATCATTACATTGTGAAACAAGTGTAGCATAAACAGAAGTGACACACCTTTACACAGTTAAAGTAATATTCTGAAGCATAAACAAGTGTAACGCATCGTTGTCTAGTTAAAATAATATTCTACAACAGCACACTTTTATTTATGCAGTGTATGACTGCTTTTGCCTGCTACCAAAAGTGAAACAATTAGAGTCTGGCCCTTTGCAGGAAAGTCCAAGGCACAAAATGGGGCTGCAAGTCTGCTTTGAATGTGCAAAAGAGGCAGGAAAACAGGAGCCAGGGCCAGCCCTCTGCTCCCTGACATCATTAATTATGGTAATGATCGATTTACAGTTATGTACAAACCAGGGAAAGACATTGAGAAGAAGCAGAAATAAGGAACGGATAGCTGGCCTGCAGTCAGAGCTACTCTTGATGTATCATCTATGCTCTTTTCTCTTTGACATTTTGCATTTACAAATATGTGCCTCAGTTCCCAAGGCTGTATTGCTGCTTCTCCATTCCCTGAGTACATTTCTCTTAACATGTACTCACTTAATATGTGCACTTTCTATGACTTGATGGATTGATGTTAAGTGAATGAGTGTCAAAAATCTGAGCTGCTGTCCACTTATATAATAGCTTTATAAAAGTTCTGAAAAACTGACTAACTAGGGTACATACAACCTATGCTTTGGTAAAGGGAAGTTGTCCTCGACAACTTGCCCCTAGTCTAGTACCTTGGACCTCGGAGCAGACATGAGTTTGTACAGAAGGATGCAGTATCCTTGAGCAAAGACCATGGATTTTTTTTTAATGAGACCTTAAATGCATATGGCTTAGCAAATGTGCTGGTCATTTTATGAGTCTTCAGCAATAGCTAAGGCACTCCAGGTAGCTGGTAACATTATTTTTAAGTGTGTTTGCCAAGGTCTTCCTGGAAGATACTGCCATTGAATTTGGAAACAAAGAAGATCTATCCTTAACAATATATCCACTGGGAACACAGACAGAGAAAAGACAATCCTTGTTTGTACTTGAGATTTTTTTGTCTGAGAACACCAGAACACCTGACTCAGAGACATTTGTGTTCAGACTATGAAAGGACCACTGGCATTGTAAGGCCTCTAGCCTTCAGGTGGGGGATCATGGACATTTTAACCTCCATAATATCCCAAGCAGTCTCTCGTAATGAACCAGTCCTACTCACACACACACACACACACCTATGTCCTCTTTTTTTAAGAACTATGACACAGTGAAAATTTTTTACTATACTCCTTACACATGTCAGCTATCCCATCTCCTAAACTTTTTCAGAGTAGCACAATGCAGTCATTGACAGTTTTCAAGCATGTAAATTGCTTGGTCTGAGTATGCCTCTTCAAATACTCAGATACTGGTCAAATATTAGCTTAAATGATGACTAGACCTTACTTTGGACAGAAAGGTTATATTCTGTAATATATTTTATGCCTGATACTGGAGTGGTATAGAAAATCCTGTATAAAAGTCCTTGATGCTGTTCCATTTGGATACACGCCACAAAAAGTAACCTCAAGTAGGTCTGAAGAAGTATCAATAAATCATCTATTTAACCTGACACTCCAATGTACCAATTTATTTCTTTATAAGCTTAAGTGCTCTTCAAAGCCAGACAGCATTAAAGCTCTAGTTTGAAATTTGTCCTCAGACAGGCCTAAAGGATGACCAGGAACTTGCTCAGAAAGGTGATTAGGTGATGATGCTTTAAGTGGTATTTCATCCATACACTTAAGTAGGTTGCTCACAATAATTGACTAAAAGCAATTGATTCCCAGCTTTAGTATTTAGACATATTTTGCATTTGTGTTCATCTATTTGTGCCTACCAGCACTCTCCTTGTTATTTGGTCATTTGAACTAGAAACAATTTAATACATGGAATGCCCCCCATATAATCTTTAGTTAAAAATCATACATTAAAATCATAATTATCTCTGTTGGACGTTAGCTGTAGGCCTTGGGGAATGACTTTCTAACTTGTTCTGTGAAATGGTGCTAATAGCTCATTCATTCTTTGTAGTACACTTATAGTTCAGAAATGAGATAATGCAAGGCTAACAAATGGTTTAGCACACCATAGAAACATGAACTAGTGGTAGTGTTCTTACCTGTGCATAAGTTGTTCATCACACATACTTTGTTTCTTTCTTCTTCATTTCGATGACTAACTTTCAAAGGCTTGCTTCTTTAAATTCTTATAACAGTTAAGAGATATCAATATTATTTCTTCCTAAGTTACTTTTTACAGTGTACATGATGTAGTCATATTTTGGAGATTTTTTTTGTAGGCTTAAATATTGCTGATTAATTTCCTCACTATATATATGATTTTTGTGTATATGCACAGATATGAATATATCATTACCTAGATTCTCTTGAATAATTTTTGGAATACTACTATGCTTCTCAAGGAAAAAGTATTAATCTAAGTTATAAACTTAGTGGCATAATAATTTTGTGCTGTGCACACAATGCTAGGCAGTGGCCATAAGTAAGGCAAGCCAAGCTCCTGACCTCATGGCTTGGACTTTAGCTACTATGCTAACATGTGATAGAAATCAAGACTAATGAACTTGACAAATATTTGTTGTTCTCCTACTCTGCACTAAAGGTTTTTCTATGCTATGGAAATGAAAATGATTAAGATGATATCTTTGACTTCAAGGGTCCCACAGTCTAATAAAAGAGATATGTTTACAGGTAATTCTTTTTTCAAAGATTGAAAGTGATAAGAGCTACCATATTGAATATCACAGAAGAGGAAGTGATTAATTACCTCTGGAAGTAGAGAGATCAGAGAAAGGTTTATAGAGAGGGCAATATTTATTTTTGTCCTAAGAAGAGATAAGGGAATTTCCCAGGTAGGAAGTAAGGTAGAGAAACAGGAGCACATATGGAACCAAGGCATGGAAAGGCACGTTGTAGACACAGGGGAGGGATAAATCTGTGGTGATATTTTGTTTATGATCTACCACATAAAGCTTGCCTGAAGATCAGGATGCAAAACTAGCCACAGCCATAGAGGCCAGGCTGTGGTGGCACACACCTTTAACCCGAGCACTTGAGAGACAGAGGCAGATAATCTGTTAGTTCAAGGCCACTCTGGGCTACATGAAATTGATCCAGTCTAAAAGAGAAACAGAGCTCACACAAAGGTGACCTCAGCACTTGGGATCCCACACATTTAATCCCAGCACTAGACAGGAGTATGAAGTGGGAGGAGTCTAAGGAGCATGCAGTTGGGAGGAGTCTGAGGTTCAGTGGAACGCTGCTTCAGTCTGAGCATTGGTAGAAGTGAGAACTCTCTAGTGGCTGCACACTTTGCTCTCTGATCTTCGGTGTTAATCCCAATATCTCTTTCTGGGTTTTTATTATTCATGCTATACAAAGCTGTGCTGCTGGAAGTATGTTCAGAAAAGAAAATGAAGATGCATGTAGGGTCAGAGTTGAGAAGTCTAACTACATAAATTTACTAGTTGGTGTTTAGAAGTAGAAATCTCGGAATAAACACAGTTGTCTCAAAAATGGATTTAGAGCAAGATACATCAGAATCATATGAGCAGGTTTCTTAACAGTGCAGATTATTGAATATAAACCTAGCTCTTAGGTAGCGTGTAAATAAGCATATTATATGTGTCTCCAATAATTTTTCCCCAGTGGTGCTGGGAATTGAACTTAGGGCTTCATACGTCCTAGGCAAGTACCTAACTGCTGTACTATAAACCTAACCTGGGGTTCCTCAGTTATGTCCAAGTTGGGTCACCAAATGCCACTTGTTCAAAAGTTAACCCCTAAATTGATGATTTGTCATGAAATATTACTCTCTCTCACCAAATGCAGCATAGATTTATTTTAGAAAATAAGTGTCTGTAATCTAGAAAATGCGTAGGTTGAGTTGATTTTTCAGTCAGAATGATGTAGTGCCAGGCAATATCCTTTCTGAGACAGTGAGCCAAGTTTGCTACTCTATCTTTAAGTGGAAAGAATTCACAATCAAAATAACAACAAAGGACCAGCTTTCAAAGTACAAATTTCAAAATGTGTAAAGAAGACTTTTTATCATTTCAAAAAGTTCTTGGTTTTCTTTGTTTATTTGCATTTATTTTTCATTTTTTATTTCATTTTACATTCCAACCACATTTCTCCCTTCCACCCCTCCCACCCCCTGAATCCTCTCACTCCATCTCACCCCTGACTCTTCCCACCCCCTTACCATCCCCTAGCTCACCTCAGTCTACTCCTCCTCATGGGTTAGGGCTCCCATGAGGAATCAACATGGTCTGCACAATAGGTTTGGGGCTGGGGCAGGAGAATTTGCTAATATGTTTACGTTAGTCTCCCTGGCCAGTGTAAAGTATGGGGGTGTTCATTGTTTGATTCATTTGTTTCTGAGAGACTCTCTAACAAGGTGTCACTAGGAAGTGGTTTCAGTGAACCACTTTTCAAAAATCTTAGAAACTTCCTGAACTGAAGAAGACATAAAAGACACTCTTGGATGTGTCGATGCTTTTTTAAATAATGAGGCAGTTTTTCAGCTCTAGGAAAATCCAGGCCCTAGGATAGTGCCCCAAACATTGTACACTATTACAAACTTTGTGTGAAAGATAAAAGAACTTAAAATCTGTTCTTATATACTCTCCAAAGTACCCCAAACAGGACCATTGATAATGTTCCACTGTGACTTTGTGGAACACTTTAATTTTGTCACATTATAGCAGTGCAGTCATAATTTAGGTCTCTGTATTACAAGTCAATCAAGAAATTAAATGATATCATGTCCATGAAAGACTTGCCTTAGGCAATTTAGTTTAGGCCTTATATTCATTTGTAAAAGGATAAAGGTATGACTCAATTTCTTTCTGGAGATGTGATATTAGAAATTTGATGGGAGATGTGATTCTGTATATATGTTTCTCATATTGGTTAATAAAGCACTGTGGCCAATGAGATAGCAAGATAGGCGGGGCTAGGAGACCAGGAGGAGGAGAGAGGAGGTAGTAGGAGTCAAGATGTAGCCCGGGAAGGAGCAGGACGCCTGCCACGCGGCTCCCTGATAAGACGACCACGTGGAAATACTTAGATAAGTAGAAATGGGTTAATAATTAAGACAGAGCTAGCCCATAAACAGTAATGGTAATTGGCCAACAGGATTGTATCAAATATAGAGTCTCCTGCGTGTTATTGGGGGCCAGGATGCCAGACCAGCGGCGGGCGGGCTGGCGGAAACTTACATGCTACAGAAATTGGAAAAAAATTCTCTTGAATTTAATCATTGTTGGTTTACTAACCTGGAAAGTAAAGTTAACACATTCTTTTAACATCAAAAATGGTGTAAATTATGTAAGATATAGTCTTTCTACATATAGCAGTGTGTGTGTGTGTGTGTGTGTGTGTGTGTGTGTGTGTGTGTGTGTGTGTGTTATATGCCATGTGTCATGTGCCATGTGCTATGTGTTATTGTCTGTTAGACTCTGGTGACCAGACTAGTAATCAAGCAAAGTTTTTTGATTTTGTTCCTCTCTGATGATAGATTAAGGTTTATAAAAGGAAGTTCTGTTTACCAGATCTGTTGTTTTGGAGTTTCTTAGTCCTTTCATTCATGTGATTTAAGAAATGCTAAGTCAGAAGAATAGTCCATAAAATACTTTCATAGATTGTGTCTTCGTGTCTTCACATATAATTTTAAAGGAGAAATTATATGCTCCTGGATATGTTGTGGACACTGAGGCGTGGTAATGGCTCATGTATGGTTATATCTCTAAGACCAAGTTCAGAAGGTTCATATTTTCTATGTCAGTTTGAGATGTGTTATTGGTGCTTATGTGTAAGTTACCTATGGTGATTTGAAATTAAATGGCCCCAGTAGGTTAACTGGAGGTGTGGCCTTGCTGGAGGTGTGGCTTTGATGGAATTGGTGTGGCTTTGTTGGAGGAAGTGTCAGTGGGAGTGGATTTTGAGGTCTCAGATGCTCAAGCCAGGCTATGGCTCATGTCTGTTCCTGCTGCATGCAGATCCAGATGTAGAACTCTCAGCTACCTCCCCAGCACAGTGTCTGCCTGCATGCCACCATGCTTCCCGCCATGATCATAATGGACTTATACCTCTGAGCTGTAGACTAGCCCCATTTCAGTGTTTTCCTTTGTAAGCTTTTCAATGGCCATGGTGTCTCTCCCCAATAGAAACCTTAACTAAGTCAAGTCTTATTATTTTTGGTGAATAATGTGGCTGCTTTCTGCCCTTGTCCAAAAAGTCTGCCTGAGGCTAACTTGAGGAGTTTTGGATTAATTGTGTTTGCAGAGAAGATTTCAAAACAACCCACAGTGGACTATACCTTGTGATTATTAGGGGCCACACATGCAGATCTATAATGAAAAGAAACATGCCAAACAAGGAAAGTTAAACAATGTACAATTTGAGGAGAAAATGGGCTCCAGGAAGTGGAGTAGAACTAAGTCCTATGTTCAAGGAGATAAAAAGATTAAAGAAAATCCTGATGTTAAATGACATTAAGGGAGTGGTGACCTCAGGGCAAGATCCTACCCAGCTGATCTTCCAGATTGTGAAAAGGAATTAAAGAAAAACTTAGAGGCAGGAATGGTCTGCCTGCCTTTAGTCCCTGCACCCTGAGGCAGAGGCTGGTGGGTCTCTGAGTTTGAGGCCATCATGATCTACAGATCAAGTTTCAGGACAGTCAAGTTCAGGCAGTGAAGGTAATCATAAAAAACAGAAAGCATGTAAAGATGTAATTGAATTATGGGGCCATGTTCCTGCTCCAGCAAGCAACAGAACTTGGTAGATAGATTTGTCCATTTGGTTCTGGTTTTAGAGTCAAGGATTGAAGAAAGAGGTTATGGAATCACCCTCTGCAAATAGGGAAGCCACTGAAGAAGCTTATGTCAGGGTTGTCCCTTATGGAGTCCTAGAGAAGCCATTGTGTTACACTATGAAGGTGAAGCCTAGATTGCCTTGCAGACCCCAAAATGTTAGAGATGGCAGAGCCATGAGAATACCTGATGAGGAGAGCTACTAGCAGGGGGTGGAATCATCTGAAGAGAAAGAAGTATTTTGAAGTCAACAAAGCAAAAAGGAGTTGGAGATCTGAAGAACACTTTGACATCAGACATGGAGATGTATTTTGGAGTTTTCCCAGGTGGGTTTTGATCTTGCTTTGGTCTGTATTTCTTCACTATATTCCCTTTTCTCCATTTGGAATGGTAATATATATCTTGTGCCATTATATGTTAGAAGCATGTGATCTGCTTTTTGATTTTGATTTTATAGGAAATCAAAAGATTTCCATGAGTCCTAGAAGAAACTTTGGACTTTTGTAGACTATAGGAACTTGTAAATTTGGACTTAATGAATTTCTGAATTATGATATGGTTAAAACACTATAGGGGCCAGACAGTGGAATGTGGGGGCTTGAATGAAAATGTCCCCCATAGGTTTACAGGGAGTGTACTATTAGGAGGTATGGCCTTGCTGGAGTGGGTGTGGCTTTGTTGGAGGAAATGTGCCACTGTGAGTGGTCTTTGAGGTCTCAGATGTTCCAGCCAGGCTCAGACTCACGCTTCTTCCTACTGCCCAAAGATCCAGATGTAGAACTTTCAGCTCCTTCTCCAGCACCATGTCTGCCTGCATGCCACATGTTTCTCACCATGACAATAATGGACTAAACCTCTAAACTGTAAATCAGCCTCAATTCAGTGTTTTCCTTTATAAGCATTGCTATGGTCATGGTGTCTCTTCACAGCAATAAAAACCCTGAGACATTAGCATACATCTGTGATCTCTACAGGAAGACAGTGAAAAGACAGGACCTCAGGGGAGAACCGTGGGCTGTCTTGGGTGAACATAAATATCCTGATAAAATGTAGATTTCATGAGACTAGGTGGTGACTTCGAGTCTCTAAGTCAGTCTCATTTTCAGACTATCTTTGACTGAGAATCACAGGTTTTAAAGATGAACATTAGGGGAATTTTTTTCCAGGCAAAAAATATAAATGAAGGTACCATGGTTTAAAAAAGTATTTTAAAATAATTCTTGGGAGAATTCCATACAATGCATTAATAAATTGTTATTTTTTAATTTTAAGTATATGCATACTTTGCCTGAATGTATATCAGGACATTATATGGGGGCAAGAAGAGGGAATGAGATTCCTGAAACTGTAGCCATAGACTGGTGTGAGTTGCTGTGTGGATGATAGGAATTGAATCTGGGTCCTTTGGAAGAACAGTCAGTGCTTTTAACCATAAATCCATCTCTCTAGCCATAGGCATATCAACTTTTTTATACAACAAAAGAGTGTTGGAAATTTATCTCAGTGGTAGAACATTTACCTGTCAACCCCAAAGTTCTTGGTTCCATTCATCTCTGAGAGAGAGACTAAAACAGTCAGTCAGTCAGACAGAGATCTTTTTTTTTTTTAATTTTCAAATTACATTCTCTGTTTTTGTGGAGATGATCTGTAGCTCACCTCTCCTAAGAGCTCCTGTGATATAATTTGAACTAATATTGAAGATATCCACAAATGGCCAAAACCATTATGTGTAACACGATAACTAAATGTAACAGAAAACTTCATAAAAATGTACTAAATGAGATCTTCAAGGTAGTTTAGGGTTACTTTATAACACTCAAATTGCTAGGAAACTTACATTGATTTTTTTCAATGCTGACTTCCACTTACATCTGTTGTCTTCCCTTTCCTTTCTGTGTGTATTGATAAATGGGCAAGCAGATTTGTAAAGCCTGTAACAGTACAGCATAAGTTATAAAGATAATGCTGGGCCTCCCTGTCACTGTAGATGAAAGGAATAGTGAAATGAACGAATTTCAGCTCTCTCCAGATATTTCTGATGGTTTTCCTATTTTCTTCCTTTTTTTTTTTTTTACCCTTTATCCCCCTCACTTTACTTAAGTGTTCCATTTCTTTCTCTCTTTTCTCTTCTCTCTTTCCTTCCTTACTTTCTCCATTTCTCTCTTTACCCTTCACTGTTAATGTCTATCACCGCTCTTTGCCATTTCTAGAATTCTCCTAATTCATACTGATCCATAAAGCAGTGGTTCTCAAGCTGCTGGTCACGGCCCCTTTGAAAACCTCTATCCACAAAAACATTTACATTGTTATTCGTTACTGATTATTATTTTGTTGGGACAGAGTTTCTCTGTGTAGCCCTGGTTGTCCTGGGACTTCCTCTGTAGGTCAGGTTAGCCTCAAACTCAGAGATCTGCCTGCCTTTGCCTCCTGAGTGCTGGAAATAAAAGGGCATACCACCACTGGCTACATTACAATCCATAACAGTAGCAAAATTACAGTTATTAAGTAGCAATGAAAACTATTTTATGGTTGGGGATCACCATAACATTAAAGGACTGCAGCATTAGGAAGGTTGAGAGCCACTGCCATAGAGTCTTTGTTTCAGTCAATTAATTCAACTTTTTGTCATCCTCACTAGTGAGATGAATCGTCCTACAATTATGAGCATTTCTTTTTTGTCCCAAGATGCTATTAAGAGTCTAGGAGTGTTACCTGACACTTACTTTGTGTCTGATTAGGGAGATCCAAGCACAAAAAACAACATTCTCTCTTGGCTATTCAAATTTTTCTATATGCTATAAAACCAATGCATAGATAGATTAGATCAATTAAATTTATCTAAGTTGTAGTAAACTTTTGAGGTGGAGAGTAAGGCAGTCGGTTGCTAAATTTTAAAAAGGAATAGTGGTTGCTAAGTAATGCAGACAGCATTGTAGGACTTATCTGTTTCCTTCTGTCAGTATTTTAGGTCACTGGTCAATGGAAAGGGTCAAACAAATCAGAGTTCTAAAACAGCATCTATGCTTTTGTTTCTGAATCATTGCTTCACCACTTGCTATGTAACCTGAGCTGACTACTAGCACTATCCTTAGGATGAAATGCAGGAACACTAAAGAAGATGATGAAGGAATACAAGGAAGATTTGTGGAACATTAATAGGCACTGAGTGCAAACTCAGAAGCTATGTGATACTCATTTTTTATAGGAAATTTTCCTTTCCACAGGGTTCACACTATGCCCAATAATCTTGACACCTATGCTAACTGCACTGATAGTTGAAATGCTATTATAGAGGTTCTGCCATAGAGATCTCCCAGGCTTCAAATACTTCATGTGCTTAGCAATACCACAGAGTCCTACAACAGAGAGCACAACTTCCCCCTCCTCTAAGGCCTAAGAGGTGACTTTCTGGAAAGGGCTACTTGAGATTCTGAACATGCCAGAGTTCTAGTTGTTTCCCAGAGAGGGAGGGAGGGAGGGAAAGATGGTAGGGAAGAAGAAAACAGGCAGTCAGAATGTAGGGAAGAGAGAGGGAACAAGCACTGCATCCTATTGTACCAAAACTGTCTGACTGCCACAAAATTTCAAGAGCATCCCTGAACCACAAATATTTTCCTCATCCAATGCTTTAAATACAAGAATGTAATAGTAACCTAGGAGGGAGTTCAGGGAAGAGAGGGCTCCAAGAGTTGGATCTAAGCGACCCCTGGGGATAGGTTGGTGAAAAGAACTAATACTACATTGTTATGAGGACTTCTTCCCCAGTTCCTTGCTTCAAGAATGAAGGATGATGTCAATCAAGAAAAAAAAACAAAAAACAAAAAAACAACCTGTGAATCCTAGGTCGTGTTGCCCCAATTAAGCAAGAAGACACGTTAGAGCATGAACGATTGGGTAATCATTCATACCTGTTGTGTTTCAGTGTTAGCCCTGAGTCTAAATGTAGACATTTCTTGCTTAAACATGAATTCTTTTTATATAATAGCTTAAGGCCTTGACTATTTAATTGCATTTTTTCCCTTGAAGAAAATTACTTATAAGGAAATGTTGAAAGAGAATCTCCTGGGGGGGAAATGTAGGAACCCCCAGAATGTAAATTTGGCTAAATAGAGTTATAAAGGGCCTCTCTCAGCAGGAGCAGGTGATTGAAGTCCTTTTCCTGTTCAAAAGCAAGAACCCTATTATCAGATGATTCATTTCCAGGGCAGGAGACTTTCCTGTCTTAGGAGCCTAGCATGCATCCTGGCCTCCAGGCCCCTAGGGTCCTGAGCCTGACTCACTTCCACAGGCACCCTCAGAGAGTACTGCAAGGAGCCCTCAGAGGCTTGAAGACGGTTGGCTGTCTAACCCAGAAGCTAGACTTGGGTTCTTTCTAAGAAACGATTCTTGGAAGGAGGACCTAATCATCCTTGCTCCGCTGACCAGGAGGCAGGATTGTAGGACGGCTCTGAGAACCCAGTGTGCACTCAAATTGTCTGTATTCAAATCTGGTTCTGCCAGTCAAGTTACTCCATTATTTAAGGCTCAGCTTTCTCAATTCTAGGCCAGATTATACTACCCGGGAGTATCCAGTGATGTCTAAATGGAGAAAGAGAGATGAGCTGCTTAGTATTATGGGGGTTATAAAATGAATAATGAAGGAGAGGTAACAACTGTGGTTAACTCTAAATAAATATCTTAGGATGTAAAATACCCTGTTCCCGTGAGAACTACAATCTGATAGAGCCACTGCCCTTGGCATAAATGTCCAAAATAGAGGCCTTCTATAGGCAAATAGTAAGCTGCTGCATAGCATTTTGGGGGATGGCAGTATCTGAGGATTAAGCACACATATCAATAATAATGATCAGAGGAATACATAGTGAGGCTTTGAAACAATGCGGGTTCGGTGAGCTGTTGTGTTGAAGGTAAGGGTCCCAAGGTGCCCTGCAGTCTCTGATATCACATTATTTTAGTAATAGGACTTGTGTGATACTATTGACTTGAAAAATATCAGGTCAGAAAGATCCTCATTGGGTACTGTAAAAGCTGGGACATGTCTGCAAGAGTTCAAATTCAATATATGTTCTCTGATTACAAGTAACCTAGGACCATAACACCAGTATTCATTTAAAAGGAAAATCAAGTTTGGCTTTCCCCAGAGAACAGTTGGCTATCTGCCCAGTGGTCTGTACAGTAATAGACTTGGACAAACTTCCCAAGTTTGAAAAGAAAGGGAATGCAGGGAAAGGAGAGCAGGTGAGCAGTGCTGACCTTTGTCCGTGAACACTCTGCATTATGGCCAGGTGTTGAGAAAACTCGTTTGTGTTCTCAGGGCAAGTTAACCAGCTCTGGATGGGAACAATGGGAACTTTGGTCTTTGTCTGTTTCCAGGTTCTATGTTTTGTAATGCGATTTGTTATTCATTCATCAAACATTCATTAAGTGACTGGTCTTGGAACTTAGGTGTCACTGGAGGTAGGGCAACCATTCTTCTTCAAGCCTCTCTGGCCAAGAATAGTCACCTGGTATCCAAGATATGAGGAGGAGAGCTGAAGTAAACTGCCAGGGAATCTGGCTGTCCTGCATTGTTTTTCTATTTCTGTCTGTGTTTCTAAACACTGTGAGGAGCTAAGTGTGTTTGTTCCTTAATTTTGTAACTATTGCACAGATCTGGTTCTGCTTCCTTTGAAAGCCACAGCCTGGATCTATAAGCGTTTATAACGCTTAGTGTGAAGATGGGATTCCCTAGGGCTGGAGATGCTTTAGTGACCAAGAACATGTTCTGTTCCTGCACAGGACTGGCGTTTGTTTCTCACGATCCCTGTCATGTGACGCCATCTCCAGAGCGACACCTCTGGAATCCAGATACCTGCACGTACCCAGCACACAGACACACATACACTTACATAATTAAAACTAAAACAAAGTCTTTAAAGAATAATAAACGATTCTTCTCTTATTTGAGCTATAACAAATGAGGGTAGCCTTGGGGGAAATGTTCTGAAAAACAACCTTAAATAGTGCTAGAAGTGAAAGTTAGTTGGTCTCCAGCAGAAGACCAAGTTTTTATGCTTTCTACTTCTGAAAGTGTCCACTAATGGCTACTTTATATATGGGGCACTGCTTGCATGCTATGCTATGAAAGGATGTGAAGACTGAGAGAAAGTCCCATCTAACAATATTTCCCTTTGATTCATGAAGTTTCCAGAGAAACCAGACTTAATTCTGTCTTAGTTACTAGTGTCTTTTATCCTGTGTCATTTTCCCCCAAATGTTCCTTCCTGAACAGGATTATATGAGAACCCCCAAACTCTAAGGTTTTGTCTCTTACAGTTACCTGCTTCCAGAATTGTGAAAGATAGACACTGAGTTTCTGTTCTTTGTAACTAGGATTGAACATCACTCATTTGTTCTGTGTGATGAGCAAAGTGTGGGCTGTTGATTTCCTTCTTTCTGGGGAGGGCTGGACTGTGCTCATGGAGAAAGATAACTAGGGAATGGGACACAGGGCAGAAACCTGCCCCAGAACTATGTAAACCCTTGAGGTAGCAGCTTATTTTCTGGCCTCTGATTGCAGGATCCCTCTCTGTACTTGTGATGACTTGTCATGGGCTTATAAAGACTGGTGTGGTCTTCACACACTAGTAAGAGCTTGTCCAGTTTTGCAATTTGAATCAGTTGATATGAGATAGAAAGCTAGAATACATTTGCATTCATTGGCCCAGTGGAGTTCTTGCTAAGTGTTGGGCCACATTATCTCGTCATTGCTTCGTAACTGACAGATGCCCAATCGTCTTATATCCTTTAGAAGCAAATATAGTTTTTATCTTGAAGAACAATTAAGTCTTCCAAGGGCTAAATGTGTTCAAGGAAGAAAAAAAAAAAAAAAAAAAAAAGGCCAGACTACAGTTTAATTTATTGAAAGTTATTTATAATTTTAGTACTTACTGTCCTGAAAATGCCTGTCCCCTTGGAAATATGATTCAGACGCTCTGAGCTGAAGAAACATTTTCCTTTTTCCTGTGTAAAAACATGAAACAAAAGACAACTGAAAAACACTTCATTAAAATAGTTCCTTTGTCCTTTTGACAATGAAAATCAAGGAGAATCATGCCAGTTTGGCTATGTAGGTGGTCTCTTTCTATGATGACCTTAGCATGACCCCACAAAAATCACTGAAAGTCATTAGATGGCTCTAGAGATTCTCAAAATCTGTTGAAAAGCAAAAGCCTGGTAGAGTAGGGCATTCCAGATATTAAAATGTGAAGTTTTCAACTGAAGAATCTACCCAAGACCTGCTCTACCCAGACCCACCATCCTTAGACCTCCTGTGTTCTCCTATCTGAGGACTCTGCAGGTTGATTTTGGCTCCTTTGTCCTTTGTCAGGATCTTCTCCGGGCCAACTTTTCTATCAGCTGCATGTAACTGGTCTACATCAGCACACATATTACATGTATCAAATTAATTATGTTCCCCGAGGGAATATCACTGACATTTCTTTTTCTTTTTTAGGGGATCAGTAATTCTAGAATGTTCTTCATTATGTGACATTTTGAAGTTCTTCAGAGTGTAACAAGAAGCAGGGACTTGATTGTCTGATTAAAAATAAAAATTAGATACTGGATTGTTTCTTTTCTTTTAGTTAAAAAAATATCTTTTTTTTCTCCTTGAGTTAATTTTTAATATCCTAGGGCTGTCTGAGGAAACATAGTCAGCTGACCAGCAAACCTCTGCATGGGGTTATCTGTCTCACCTTCCAGACAGCTCAGTCTAATAGTTTTGAGAAATGAAAAATGAACTTTGTGCTTTTGGTTAATGTTTCTCAGCTACTAAATGAAATTTAGGATTTGACCCATAATTCTGTTAAAATAATACTTTCCAAGGCTTTCACATGGTGGTTCCATCCTCTTTACCTACTGCTGTGCACAGTAGTTCTGTTCAGTTTAATTGTCTAAATAAATAGATAGATAGATAGGTATAGATAGATAGATAGGTAGATAGATAGATAGATAGATAGATAGATAGATAGATAGATAGATAGATGAGAGTGAGTAAAAGACTGTGGCATCATAGTATCATCCAACCAGGAAGCACCAGGAGAACCTGTGTCAGAAACCGATCTTCCTTCTCTGAAATACCAGAAGCTTTAAAAGGAAAAGACAGCTACTTTCCAATCTTTTGTTAAAATGGAGTCTTGGCAACACGTATTTTCTAAACACACTGTCCACTTCTTGTTCTTCCCCTTGACATGACTCATGCTTGCAGAATGTTTGGCAGGAGTTTGAGCCTAAGTTCCCAAATGAGTATTCAACATAGATTAATTGAGACTGTTATTTCATGGAGTATAAATACATCTGCTTATTAAAATACATTTACTGAAGATAAACAATTATGTAATAGAAACCACCTATAGGATATAATAATGGGACTAATTAAAAAAGGCAATTGATTATAAGTGACATAATTATTGAAAGTTAAATAGTACACTGTTGATAAATACTTGTTAGGCTGTGTGAAGGCTCTAATAAGAATCTTGATCATAATTTAACATGTAACTACTCACTTATTGCACACAGAGAAAGGGTTGCTCTTCCAGCTTGGTCCATGTGGCTTTTACAGTGCTCTTGGAAACTGAGACATTAAGAGCTCTCCTTCTATGATAGAGGAAAGACGTGGATTCTTGATATTGTTATTGATTGTATTTTATATGGGAAGTGGAAAGAGAAGCCAATGCCTTTTTATTAAACCTTCTACCATCTTTGATGATAGAAGAACCCCATATATAATAGAGTTCACTGCTTTCCATGGGGAGGGTTTAAGGAACTTTTAAAAATGTTTGTGAGTTGCTATTTCTAGAGACATTCTCTAAGAAATCATTTTCATTATGATTGTCACTAGAAGGAGGTTTAGGAGGATTAGTAAGCTGGCTTTTACTCCAGCATTTGCGTGCATATTTCCTCCAGTTTCTCAGTGGTCTCTTGCTTTCCACAGTAATGTGATACGCTCAGTGGTACTGAGAAGCCAGGAGAACTAAAGAGGGATAATCAGTCATGTATGACCTCAGTCTTGGGCTATGGAAATAAGGGATATATTATAGAGTTAGAACCGCATGTGTGGAGTTATACCCTTTCCCAGGGGTTAAAAGAAGCCCCAAGATGGAGTCAGAGCAAGAAGAACAGAATAGATTGCAGACAGCTCTCTGTTGCTTCAGATTCAAGAAGTATTTTAAAGCCAGACAACAATTTGTATTCTTAAGCAAAATGTCTCCTCTGCTTCCTCACATCCAGTTGTGATCACTCTTGTGCAGACCCCAGAGTTTCTGGTCTATCGCCCAAGACAGAACTCTGTTGTCTACTCTTGGGAAGTGTTTGCTGATTTTTTTTTTTTAATTGAAAGACTATATGGAAAGGCTGGACTTTTATTCAGTGGTGATGTGCTCACATGTATCTGTGTTCTAAAAGATGTTGTCCTTTAGGATGTAAGGAGTCACATTTCTATGTATTTGATGGTTTGGATGAAATAGCCTCAATTGAAAAAAAAACTCCAGAGAGTTTTAATTATTTTCATAGATGTTAGGATATGTTAGCACTATCTTTTAGAGAAGATTGCATTTGGCATGATCAGCACGTGCACGTGTATGGGTGTGAGAGAAAGAGTGCAAGCGTGCATGTGTATATGTGTATGTGATCCCTGTGTGCAGCACGCACCTTGACCAGCAAGGAAGAACGACCACACCTTGAGGATTCTTCTCAAAACACGCTTTATTGGAGCCTCTTGGTTGAAGGGAGAGCAGGAAGCGAGGGGCCCCAAAAACCCAAACGCAGATGCTTATATAGGGAAAAAGGACACGGGTCGTACCCTGATTGGTCACAGCTGAACTGCAGACACCCGAGGCCTCTGGATTGGCCAGAGACACCGTTCCTACTGCGCATGCGGGAAGCGTGGGACACGCAGTCCAAGGAGGCATTGCCTAATATGGAGTTGTTTACTGCATCCTGTAGGGGAGCGGTCGCCATCCTGCAATGGCAGCGGCCTTCCCACACCTGTGCATCTCTTTGACTACTCACCATGGATATTTGATGTTATTGCTCAGATCATTAAGATTCCTGCATCCTTCCCCCTGGCTTCCATGCACTAGATGTGCATGTACCTGGGTGTGTACAGGTACCAGATAGGTGATTCCTACAGCTCTAGACTTGTTTCCACCATGCTCCATTCCTCATTAAATTTTTATTTCAGAATCTCTATTGGATTCTCTTTTAATCATAATAGTGTGGCTGGAAGGATTGAATTCAAGTTACTGTTATAATACTTTTATTTTTCTATTAATTAGGCAAATATATTTAAATTACCTACAATTTCTTCTTTTTTTGTAAATATAGGCAAATTTAAAATCACACAACTTTCAGGAAACATTGGTTTAGCACTGAGCTTCCCATGAGAGAAAGTGTTTCTATCAGTTATAGGACAACGTGGCTGTCACTGAAGAATAAGCATACCAGTTGTAATCTGGTACATAAAATATGGTATGTCAGCAAACTGCCTCTTGTTCATCAAGGCATGAAGCCTCATGAGACTATCCTTCCTAAGTTCACACATTCTTGATTCTACAGGTGCATGTCCATCTATTTTTGTCAGTTCTCTCATGGCATCTTTCTAAGTGCAATGAGCCATAAGGAGACGGTAAGAGCTTTGCCTTGTTTTGATTTACATGTGACAATTTCATTTTGAATTTCAATATTTCCTTTGTTTTATTTGGCATAGACTTAACAAATGTATTGTTTTGGAACATTTATAAGATGGAAGTAAGACTGGCAAAATGTGAGGAAGGAAAGTGTTGGCAATAGCGTTTACGCAGGAGCCATCTTGTTCATCTATGAATTCTGAACATATTGGTTCAGATACATGGTTAATAAGTGTCAATTGATATGTATAGTAAAGCAGTAGATACATGTGTCCCTCCCCTCACATGCCAACATGTCAGCTACTATTTTGAGGTCAGTGACAACCTTGCTTTGGTTCAGTTCTAATGGATCCACCATGAAATGCATATGCCAAGATCCTTGCTGTGACTTGTGAACAGCTGAGATAGTCATTCACTTAAAAATAATCATTTGTAGGAAACTCCTAATAACTATCCATAAAGACTAGGGGAATGAGATCAAAGTTGTTGCTTTAGTTTCTTAATAAAGCAAGAGATTCTTACTAGAGACTAGAATTAGTGATTCTAAGAGACAAAAGTTTCACGAGAAATTAGGGCTGTTTGCATCACTTCTGTGAAAATGAATCATTTCTTTTATCAGATTCTCAAGAGGCATACAACATGCTAAATGTTTTTGATTTTCCAAACCACCCACTTGAGGACATACAAAGGCCTCTGATTCCACTGCTCTTGAAGGACTCCTTGACAACAAGAGTTCAACAGTTAGTATTTACATTTCAGATTTAGGAAGCTTAATGAGTTATCAATATATGAATAATCTTGAAATATTGTCTAGAAATCTATGTCAAATTCTACAATACACTGTAAATCTTTAGTATAAATTATATACAAGATGAGACACATTTTAAGTAAGATCTCTGGTGAAAAATAAGTTTTGGTGAAAGGAAATATTGGAGTAGGAGAAGCCAAATATGAGTTCTGGATGGCAGAAATGAATAACATGGATTAACTTGAGAAAGGTGTTTGTGGCTGGTGACTCAGTGCAGTGTCTTCTGGAGACCTATCCTAGAGCTTTGCCTTTAGAATATAATGCACTCTTTCAAAGCAAAACACAGCCCTGACTTCAAAGGGAAGAACAATTTATTCTTGAGCTGAATGACTGATCATGGTCTGGGAACAGGGATATAAACTGCATCAAATAACATGTTCCATTGTGGAAATGATTCCATGAAACTAGTTACAGAGAAAAATAAAGTTCCTAATGAGGTTGTTTTTCAAATATATTGGTGAAAGCATCAGGTAAATAGATTATAGTCAAGTAGAAAAATCTCTGCTTTAGGTCTCAGCCACAGTGAGGATATTCTTAGCCTTGGGGCTTGTAGAAGCTAGTAATCTGCTAACTTCATACATCCTCAATGTTTCTCTGATAACCACAAAGATATTATTAGGTCAGACATAGAGGTGGGAAATGAATGACTATTAAGGTAGCAGATAATTTGGCTTTAGATCTTCAGAATTTCAACTCTACAAACACAACTGTCTAATCAGTCATCCTTGCAGAACCCTTAGCATAATGAGCCTCATTTTCCCTGAGAACTTGAGTTTATTTTCTGAAAAAACTACAGGGCATTAACACTGTGAGAGAAGGGGAGGAGACCTTATGGCAATAGCATATCAGCAAAGATGAGAGGCATAACTTTTATAATTTCAGCTTTCATATTTGAGCCTCTGATCATCATTTTGAAACTGACAGATAATAGAGTGTGTATTTTACTCAGACAATTTTCACAGATGTAGTATAGGTCTATGCCAGGCTTATTTTATAGAAAAATATTACCATGTGTTTCAAATGGACAGAGTGGAGTTCTGCAAAACACATTTCTCCCCCAGCAGAAAACTCTCAGCATTTGCAATTTAGTGGAAGCTTACAGCCTTTCACTGGATTGAGGAAGAGTTGGATGTGAAGACTCACCTTATTGGAAGGTTTAATTTTGATTATCAACCTAATTGAATTAAGAAATACTTAGGAAAAAACATGCCTCTGGGTACTCATGGTGGCCTTTCCAGAGACAACATGATCATGGAGCCTCTTCCCTAATGAGTGGACTAATCCCTTCATAACTGGTGACATGACATCATTACTGAGATGAGCTGGAAGATCAAAGCTGGGTCAATTGGGGAGAAAGAGATCACTTGCCTGATCCTTGAAGCTTTCTTTCCTGTGTTCTGGACACCATGATGTAAATTGCCATGCCCACCCTCCGTTCCTTCCTGATGAGATTGGCCACAGCCCCTGTAACTGTGATCTCAGTAAATATACCTTTCTCTTAAAATCAATCTCTTAGGTATCTTTCACACAATGACAAAAAAATCTTATTACCTCACTGATTACCTTACATGGCTGATGCAGATAGATTGATTTCTTGTTGAGCATCAATAGTTGCACTGAAAAATTGAGAATATCAATGTTTGGCCAGGTGTGGTGAGATAGTCTCTTAATCGCTGCTTTTGGGAAGTAGAGGCTGGCAGATTTCTGTGAGTTCGTCCAGATTGGTCTACACTGCAAGCTACAGGCCAGCCAAGGTGACACAGTGAGACCCTGCCAAAAATATATATAAGAATATCAATGCTTAATTCAAAGATGTTGTAAGGGTTGGAAGACAATGTCTAACTTCATGAATTGAAGGTGACTAATAAATGGCAATAATTGTTATACTTATTAATATAAAACTAAATAAATATTCATATATGTGCCATAATGGAATAAGGAGCTTTATAAAAGCAAGCTTTGGTGAACAAAATTATTCTTTTAAAATGTGCTAAGCTTTTAATATTTAACCACCTAGGGGAAATTGCCATTCCATTTTGATTTATATTTCTGTAATGATTTCTGATGATGAGCATCTTTTTATGTGATGTCTTCTCTGGACAAATATTATTCATATATCTTGTGTTTGAACCATTTTGGATCCATTTTAGAAATTATCTATATAGTTTCACATTAGTTCCTTCTGTTCACACATATGGCTTATAAAAAAACCTTCTATTTTGTGCTTTGTCTTTTGTCTTTACTGACATTGCATTTTGGTGAATGTTTTAGAGACGTTTAGAGAGTCTGGCAAGGAGGCGAGGTGGGTATAGCCTTGCTGCACAAGTGTGAAGACCAGAGTTCAGACCTCCAGGAACCACATGAAAACTGAGAGGCATGACAGCTACCTCTAGTCCTGCACTGAGGATGCAGGGACTGGAGCCCCTGGGCCAAACTGGCAAGCAAAACTTCAAACTTCTGGTGTATAAATGAGCTATAGAGCAATCAAGGAAAGCATCTGATATCAATCTCAGGTCTCCAAATGCATGCACATGTATGTACTCACACACAATGCAAACACATACATGCTACTCAATAAGTAACTAAATAAGTAAGTAATAAGCATTTTCAGGGGATTCCATGAAGCAGCTTTCACGAGCTCATCATTCTTGAGAAGGTAGGACTTTGCAGTGTTATAGCTGAGGCTCATCCACATTCCCATGAATGATTCTTCACCTCGTTCTATAAGGAAGCACTGGTCTCACTAAAATCAATTTCCCAACAACCAAAATGTACCCATCTTCTTGGTTGGTGTTGTTTTGCTTTAGGTCTTGATCACTTGTAAGGTACTTTTTTTGTGTGGGTATAGATGTGGTTTAACCTCTTTCTTTCATATATGGATATCTAGTTTCCATGGGGCTGTTTGTAGAAATTATCACACTTCTCCCATGTGTTGTCTATGTACCTGTCTGATATTTTCTCTGTATTTTCCATTTCACCTGTACAACTTCATGATAATAACATCATTTTGATTAGAGTAGCTTTTTGGTGAATTTGAAATCAGGAAATGGAATTCTAGCTTTGTTCTTTCTTAGTTATTTAGTATCTTTTCTGATTGTTTTGGATTCTGAAAAAAATACAATTGGTATTTTTAAAGAATGATTGTATTAAATGTATGTTATTTTTAGTAACACAGTAACATCTTAACAATATGAAATCTAGGGACAGAAGATATACTTTGTCTTTAATTTGTTTCAGATATGCCTTCTAGTGTCCATTGTACAAAGTTTCCAGCTCTTTGGTAAAATGCACTCTTAATATTTTTATTTTTCTTGATCGAATTTTCATGATTTTTTCATATTGTTCATTACTAGTAAAAAAGCACAACAATTATTTTTTTTTGTCTTGCTACTTTGCTGATGTAACTTGCTAGTTACATTATTTGTTTATTCATTTTGTGTTGCACATTAGGGCTTTCAAATATGTAATCTATCACCTCTTAGTATAGAACCAGATAATGTTACATTACTTATTCCTTCCCATTTGAATGTCTTTCATTTCTTTTCTTGTCTAATTAATTTGCCTAGAATATCTAGTACAATATTGAATATGAATTACAAATGAGATTATTCTTGTTCCTGAACCTACAGGACACGCTTTCAGTCTCTCATGTCACTACTTTTACTGAATCAGATAAATTTTAATATTTATGTTTAAAAATTCTATTTTTAACAATTCTTGTGTTTTCACCATTAATCCAATGTTTTCCACAGTTTTCCTTATAGTTTAAATTTTATCCCGTTGTGATTTATAAGATATTTTGTATAACAATTGTCTAATAATTCCTACTGAGACTTAGTTTGTGGCTTAAACAACAAGGAAAACAAACCTAGTCCTACTTCCCAAGAATGTATGTGTCATCACTGGTTGGAGCATTCTGATACCCTTAGAGTTTATGATGTTGCTCGAATCATCTTTTCTTCTTACCTTCTGTCTTGTCCTGTTCATTATTGAGAGTGGGTTTTGCAATTTCCAGCTCTGACGGTGGAACTGTTTCTTCCTTCAGTTCTTTGGTTATTTTTTGATTAAATATTAATTTTTAAAAGGTTTCACACTTGAGGCTGGAGAAATGGCTCAGCAGTTAAGAGCATTTGCTACTCTTCCAGAGGACCTGGGCTCAATTCCCAGCATCCACATGGCAGCTCACCACTGTCTGTAATTCCTGCTCCAGGGAACCTGACATCCTCACACAGACACATATACAGACACAATAAATGCATATAAAATAAATTTTTTTAAAAAGGTTTCACACTTGTCTATATTTAATGGTGAACATACTTCTTCCTACCCCCTCACTTATTTTGTAATTATTTTGTACTTATTTTGTAATTAGGTGTATAAATATTTACATTATCTTTTTCATTATATTGCAATTTTAACTCTTAAAATTTTGATTATTCATTCGTTGTGTGTATGTGTGTGTGTGTGTGTGTGTGTGTGTGTGTGTGTGTGTGTGTGTGTGTGTGTGTGTGTATGTGCTGGTGCCCACAGATGTCAGAAGAGTTACAGGAGGTCATCAGAGCTGGAGTTAACAAACAGTTGTGGAACTGGAAGAACAGCAAGTGCTCTAAATGACTGAGCCATTTCTCTGGCCCCTGGAGTGAATTAAACAGTATATTGTGTTTGTATGCTTTGTGAGGTTTAGCCTATGCATGTCATAGGACAACTTCGTTGAGTTGTATCTCTCCTTCCTCCTTCATTGGGTGTTCCAGGATGAAATGAAAGCTGTCAAGCTAACGTAGAAAGCTCTTTAGATGCTGAGCAATCCTGCCAACCCCACAATTTTAATAATATATAATATTCTGTTATGTGTCTTTGCATGTTTTGAGCTTACAGTCTTCATTTGTGTCTGATATGATCGTATCCCTATGCCCTGTGCTATGTTGATTATTAATTCCATGGAACACAGTCTTCCACTTCATGCTTTCGTTTTGAGTATGCCTCTGTGCCTCAAGTATCTGGTAGTATATAGTTGAATCATGTGTTTATTTATTCTGCAGGATACAAATTATAGAGTTTAACATAGTTCCATTTGTAATGGTTTCTGGTGGAGATGGGCGTTTGTCATTTCCCATATGTCTGTATGTCCTCATCTTCTTTTCCTATATTCTGTCTTTTATATAATTGACTGAATTTCTTATTGTAGTAAGAATTTTATATTCACCTATCATTTCTATTTGCATATAGTTTACACATGTTCTCTTTGTTCCCCTGCAGAGATTATATTTAATGTCATGAAACTGAGACACTTTAATTTTAATTCACACCAACCTGAGATCAACTGGTGAGAATAATGATCTTATAGCAAGTCTTATGTCAGTTGTATTATGTCTCAAAATAGTGTTTCCACACAGTGTCCCCTTTGAATCATTTCTTTAAAGGTCTTAGTCTCTTAAATTACATAGGAGAAAAAGCTGTGGATTTACAACCCAAAGTTAAAATGCATTTTAACTTATTTAAAATAAAATTTAAAAACATTAATGTCTTGAGTCAGTAATAAATGAAAATAGACAAGCCCTCACAGTCATGTATGTACTTACCTTTATTGGGTTCTCTACAAAGAAATTAAGATATGTGATTTTGTGCTTTACCTGAATGGATATCTGTGCACTATGTGTGTGCCTGGTGCCCACAGAGACCAGATGCTAGAAGAAATCATTGAATTTCCTAGAACTGTAGTTATAGATGGTTGTGAGCAATCCATTATCTGGGTACTAGGAATTAAGCCTCGGTCTCCTGGAAGAGCAGCCAGTGCTCTTGACTGCTGATCCATATCTTCAGCCCTACTTTTTTTATGCTCTTATTGCTTCAAAGTTCCTGTTTATCATGTTTGGGTGTTTCATCTAGGGAAGGTCTAAAGGCAATACGCTTCCCCAGTGTTAGTCTATGAAGAAATGCTTTAATTTCTTATAAATATTTGAGGCACAGTTTTGTTGAATGTAATTATGGTTTATGGTTGACAGTCTTTCCTTCCTTCCTTCTTCCTTCCTTTCTTCCTTCCTTCCTTCCTTCCTTCCTTCCTTCCTTCCTTCTTGTTTTCTTTCTTTTAGAACTTTGACTCTTCTAGCCTCTGGCCTTTGATCAACAGATCTTTTGATTAGAAATATATTGGCAATTTTGGTTCCCTTGTGTCTTACAATCTGGTCTACTCCCATTTCTAATGTGATCCTCTCAGTCTCTTGGAAGGCTAACTATAATGTGTCTTCAGTAGATTGTAGTTTCTTGAGTTTCACGAATGTTCACATTCTATCTTTTATTGCTTTCCAACAGTCTTAGCAGTTATTTCCTCAGACACTTTACACCCTTTCTCGTTCCTTCTGAAGCGATCTCAAGCACATACTGGTTCACTTGTGGTGTCACCTAAGTTCCTTAAGTTCTCTTCACGTTTTAGAAATTTATTTTACTATTTCTTAAAAGTACCTTTGTGTGCTCTAGCCTTTCTTCTCACTGTTTGACTCTCTCTTTGAATCATTCTTGACATTTTTCATCTTAGTGTGTTTTCTGCTCTGTAATACTTTGTCTCTTTGCATCTTTTCTCCTCCTTCCGCTTTCATTTTATGAATAAATTTTCATTCCTTTCTTTTGTCCATTCCTTTCTTTTGTCGAAGTACCTTGGATCTGTAAGTCTGCCATCAGTTTTTTGTCAGAGACACTTCATATTGGTCCTTTGGTTTGTGTGCTTGTTTGACTAAGCTGTGCTTGGTTGTTTGTGTGCTTGGGACTTTTGGTTACAGATAGGACATTTACATCTGCAGATAAGAATTATGTTCAGATTTTTCCTGCTCTGAGCAAATATAGCTCAGAATTTCAAATAGTTCTCTTCCTTGACTTTTGACACATTCTGGTTTTTTTTTTTTGTTTGTTTGTTTTTTTTTTTTTTTGTCATGCCTACTTTTATTCTCCCTTATGATTAGCTAGAGGAGTGAACATATATCTACTAAATATTTGTTTCTGTGCAGTGAAAAAAGACAATATTTTTTATCACTATTGGGGGGAGAAAATTTAGTTTTTATCCCTATTGGGGGTCTGTGAAATTTGTAGTAGAACCTCAGAGTTACCAGGACGTAACTACACACTGTAGTTTGGATTCTGAGTCTACCTTTGTAGTTGGTTCTACTTGCTTCTTAGAAAGTATTTGTCTTTTATTTCTGGGCTTCATAAGTATATGGGAATTGCTACTGAAAGATGTAATGCAATGTAAGGCATTGAGAATGTTGGAGACATATTGGAACCACAAAGTTCTAAACTCTTCCACTTGACTTTTCTCTGTTAGGAAATCCAAGAGTTAATAGGAGAGCAAGAGTCTAGAGAAGCTTCTACGTTTGCCTCTGTTCCTGTTTGCATGTGCACAGATTTTTTTTCAGCAGAAGACTAGGGTTCAGATCCAACTACCTGCATTTGATAGCATAAAACCCCTTGTAGCTCCAGTTCCAGTAGACCTGATGCATTCTCCTGGCCTCTGGGGGCACACAATCCATTCATACATATACATAGATATGCACAAATAGTAATAAAATAAAATACAAGTTTACTCCTGTAAAGTAAAACAGGTCTGATAGACTTGAATAAAATGTCCTCCACCATTAATAATAACAATAATAATACCAGTAATAATAATAATGGTAGTCTCAATTTAGAGACAGTTCTGCCAGTCAGTACTAATTTTTATTAGTTCTCTGAGAGTCTCATGCAAGGGATTTTCAATATATTCACCCCCTTTCTTACCTCTTACCACATCTATCCCCTTTTCCTTCCCACTAAACTTTGTGACTTATATTTTTAAACTTTCAAGACCAATTTGTGCTGCCCAAATTCTTGAATGTGTGATCTTTCCTCATATCATGGTTGACTTACTAAGGGTTACATTCTTAGAGGAAGCTGTCTCTTCCCTCTCCCAGATGCTAACAATCGGCACTATCTCCACAGGTATGGGTAGGTCCTGCATCCAACTCCCCTGTCCATGCTGCTGTCTGGTCTGGCTTAGGCTTGCACCTGTCTCTTGCACACTGTCACATCTGCTGTGAATTCATCTCTACAGCTGCCCTTCTTTGTCCAGAAAGCAATCTTTGCTTGAAGTCATTCTTTGCCTCTAGCTTTTATATTCTTTCTGGCCCCTCTTCCACAATAATTGCTGAACCTTGAGGGGAGGTAATAGTATCTATGTTCCCTTTAGGAGTAAATTTTCTTTGGTCTCTTATTCTGTACACCTTTTCTAGTTGTGAGTCATGTATAAATTTTTTTTTATCTCTTCATTGATATCTCTAAGCCTCAGTACTCTCTTCTGTGAAAGTAGGGTGCTATTTTTTTCTCAAAGTGTTGTCTTGGTATTATTTTAATAACGAAGGCAAACTGTTGGATATTTTTGACAATATGATTTAATTTATTTATTTCAAAATGTTTGAGATCTTTCCCAGACCTAACCATTTCAGACCATGAAAAGGCTGAGGCTTTTAAATTTACTTTGCATGCGCATGATACACCAGGTGGGAAGTGAATCCATAACTAGCCCTTTATTCCCTTGTTAATTTTTTCTTTGTTAATTTAGGGTCACCATATTTCTTTATTAAAGCCATTTTAAATCTGAAAACATTAAACAATAATTTTACTGGTCTTCTGCCATTTTCTGGAAGCCAGTCAATTAGAAACTATCACACACAAGTCTGGTGATGCAGTCATTTTGCTGAATTCCATAATGACTGAAGAATTCGCCAAAGCCTTGGTTCTGGCTGGAAAAAGAGAGGTGCCCAGAGGCGTCTCATAGAAATGTTCTTCCTTAGATGCAGATACCACCATTAATTATGTAGAAAACAGAAAAGAACCCCCAAGCCCAAAAATAGCTTTCAAAATTTCTTTTTTGTATGCCCCTTGTGTGCTGGGAACATTGGAGCTTTATTGTGTGTGAAGTTGGGCCGCTCTTATCGGATGTTGTGCTCAGCTGCAGATCATGATGGGCTTATAGTTCTTGGCAGTGTGCTTCTTTATGAAGGCCTGGAAGCTGTTGACAAGGGGAAGTTGTTTCTAGGGTGACTAATGCTGTCTATGAATACACTAGATTCCCCAAGATTTTGTTTAGAGGGGTGGGGATTTTAACCCAAACCTTTCTTAGGAGAACTTGATTGAAGCCCAAATGGAAATACCATTTGGACCTCAAGAAATCTGTCTTCTTTCTAGAGTTTTCTGATGCCTCCTGTCATGGTTATCCTTTAATCACATGGCTATGTTGACATGTCAGTTACTTTGGAAACTCAAACTTAAATCATACCTATTTCATTGGTTGCCCTTGTTGTGAATCTATTTACAAAATCACGAGGAATTCTTCTGACCGATGTCACCAAAAAAAGATCAACTCATCAGTCTGACCCATGTCTTCTGCTGGGCCCCCTACTGGCTTTGCCATGCTGAGGTTCCTTAGGGGTGGCTTCCAGGGAGATGGCTCTGCAAGACCAGAAGCATTTATGAAGCACAGTGGAAATTAACATTGAAGAAATGTGACTTCTTTCCCACCTTCTTTGCGTAATTGGAAATACCCGTTAGCTATGCAAAAGGAGTTATAAAGGCAGGCCGCCCAGGTTCCACTCTTTGTTATTACTTCAGTGGGGAGGGAATCAAGTGGGAGATTCACTGCCCTACCGGTTTAGCAGAGAGACTGGAAGTCTGTCCATCACCTGCGGGGTCCTTTCTTGTCTTGGCTTGTGTTGGAGCTGGTACAAGTGCTGAGATCTTAACCCTGTTTAATTTATGTAGCTTCAGAAAGAAAGGTTGTCAGGGCCCACTTGATGAGGAGAACAGCAAATGAGACTGGGGACATGTCTGAACCTCCTCCCGCTGCACTGTCACCCTGCTCATCAGGTAAGAAGAAAAACAGATTAAAGCGAGGCCTTTGTTTCCAAATTCCAGGCTTGCAAAGGATGTATTATGATACTCATTTCAAAATATGGTTACATCTTGAAAGCATTTTTGTTAGAGAGGCATATTATCTTTAACAATGAAGCAAGGAAGAACGCTTGGTTCTTTACAGTAGACGCTTAAAATACCTTTGCTCATATATATATATATATATATGTATATACATATATATATATATATATTTTACATTAGCATTCAGAAATTCTTGGCAGGAACAATAGGCATGGTTCAAAGTTCACCTCATAATCATAAGCAGACTTCTTCATCTCCCCCTTTAGTTTTTTTTTTTTTTTCTTGCAGTGTTTGGAGTGAGGGGGGAAAAAGGGGGTTACATTTAAACACCATTCCCCTAGGATGAGGCCTAATTTCATAATAGGATAGTTTTATTCAGAGTTAACTACTTTGGTTTGGGCTCTGAATGATAATGGTAGAAAATATAAAGTAACGTTTTAAAAGCTCAGACTGAAAGGCACAGCGCAGCTTAGTAAAAGCATATGTTGCTGGTGGGACCTCACAACCGCACTCCATCGTGCTCTTGCCAAATCACACTAGATTCTGAAACTCCTATTTGAATTTCCTCAGAAAGAGTCCCAAGGCAGGCTATCTAGTTTTCTGCTCTGAGGTATTGAAGGGGGTCCTTAGAAAGCTTGCCCCCGAAGCACCAACTTTGTCTTGTCTGTGTAAAAATTCAAATTAAGGCTAGTGTTCAGTTGTAGAGTTCAGGACTCCACGCCACCGACAAGAACAGAAAAGAACATCTGTTCTTGGCACTGCTCTGGGTGGTGACAATGGCCACTGCGCTGCGCACGCGCACACAGGCAATGCACCTGCCAAGTCTGGTCTGAAAGGAGTTAGACTTGATGGTGGTCAGCCTTCTCAGGACTCTGGAAAGCCCTGTGATCAAGCCCCAGTCAAACAGAAAGACATTGTTAAAATACGACCCCCCCTTACCGCCTGTGTCTCCTTTTCTTTAAAAGACTGGAAAAACAAACAAAGCAAAGCAAAACAAAACAAATAAACAAAAAACCCAAACCCAAAACAAAAAAACAAAACAAAACAACCCTCCCCCCACAACAAAACCAAGAAACCCCCAGAGTAACAGTTTCAGTGCTTCATGAAACCTGGAGGCAGGAATACACCCTGAACCTGAGTGTCACCAGTTTGTGTGTCTGTGGTCACTTATGAAAATGGCTACTTTGTAGCCAGCCTTCTGTTCCTTTTAGTGAGTGTGGGTATTTTTATTGTTGCTTTTTCTTTTTTCAGGCTCGGTTGAATTACTGTTTATGATTTTGACAGCTCTCTCCTGGCACCTCTGAATTCTTTCACAGCTTAATTATCATATCTATCACTACAATGAATAAGGCGATTATTCCACCCCACACAGGCCTTTGATATTGTTTACCCATCCACATTTATAAGCAGACCACACTGAATGGTAAACTTGCATTGAGCTTGGAACTATTACGACTATGAGATCGTTCTGAGTCATTTCTCTGAAATGCAGTGTTCAAGAGACAGGACCCTGGCTCTTGCTTCGCTGCTGTGCGGGCACATAGTTCCTCTGTCCGAACCCCGACATAGTTCCTCTGTCCAAACCCCGTGGCTGCAACACACACGAACCAGCTTTTTTTTTTTTTTTTTTTTTTTTAATTACGCAAGGTAAGAGGATGGTGTTCCCCCCCCCCACATACCTTGTTTTTATTTTTTTCTTTTCATATCATCTGATCTTTCATATTTTTGTTTAAATTTTGCCGAAAATCTAAACACTTCTTGAACAAATAGCTTTACACTGTGCTCCCAAGCACAAATGACCTAGGAGCACATGCCAGATCTGTGATTGAGGTAATTTTCTTTGCTTTTCTGTTTCTGTTCTTCATCTACAAAACTGGGTTAAGAATCATGACTATGGACTCTGGGAACCCATTCTCCCTTAGCTTAGAGTCACCCTGGAGGTCCTTGGCCCTACCCTAAATGATTTGTCAGACTTTGATCATCCCTCATGGATGGCCCCACGCTCCCTGGGGAGTGGATGTGGGATGGAATGGGGGGGTCTCTGGAGGGCATGGGAGGATGAGAGGGAGAGGGAACTGGGATTGATATGTAAAATAAGAAAAATAATATTTAAAAAAATAAAAATAAAAGGGAAAAAAATCATCTCCATAGCCAAGGTTGTTAGAAGGTCCAGCCAGTCTAGTGTAGAAGGTCATTTGCTACCTAATTGCACCAGAGGCTTCTTTGTCATCCTGAAGCTCTGAGCCTCTCTTAGTCAAGTGCCCTGCGCCCTGCAGTTCTGGCTGCCAGGTTCCTTGTCCCCGCTACAGAAAGGAAAGGTGATGGGTTCTGGTTCCTTTGGTTGGGAAGAGTTCAGATTTGTTTTCAAGTTGAATTCATCCTTCAAGAGGAAAAACACTGAATTTATCTTCTTCCTTGTGGATAAGAAATAAAGCTCTTTCCAGTTATTGGAGCCTTGCCCTACTCCTCTGAGGCATTCTATACTTAAAACAAGCCATAAGTGTGAAAATATTTTTTCAAATATTGAATTTCCTGAACTGTCTTTGTCATTGTAATATTGTGATATGATGTCTATATCATTTTCACAGGAAATATGAAGAGAACGTTTTGCTGTTTAAGTTGTAAAAGAAAAGAGGAAAAAAAGCAAAAAAAAAAACAAAAGCTGAAAATCCCAGGCCAGAAAGCACTACTTGCAAAGCACTGTGTACTCAGCAGTGCCCCTTAGAAACAGTGTACACTCTGTCACTGTAGTAAACAGTTGTCCTTAGCATGCAATTGAAGTGAAAGCTGCTAATAGCGAGAGATGTACAGCATACAAATAGCTGAAAAGAAACCCAGTCAGTAACCTTTAATTTGGCCCTGTGCATATTCCTGCTGTACTGTAATAGAAGATCAATAGGTTCATCTAAAAGGGATGAAAGGAAAACACATATTCATTTTCTTTACAAGGCAACATTATTTTTCTGGCATTTTTGTCTTTTAAGTACTTACAAATTTCCCTTCCTCTGGTGCATTCCAAGATAGAGATTAAATACTAGAGGCTAGACAAACAAGCTCTGCAACCAGACTGCTTGGGCATGAACCCTGGCAGCTCTGTTGGTGGGCACTGGATGTGTGTGCAAGTTCCCAACTCCTTTGATCTTCAGATTTCACACCTGTGCTCTGGGTCAATAGTAATAACCACTAGGTAGTGGCATGATGTTTAAACGAAACACTGCATGCAGTTGTGCTTCAACTGTAGATTATCAAAGAAGTTACAGATATTATTAAACATGTGCAACATTGACCATTATCTCTAATACTTAGTTATTCCTTAGTCTTGCAACTAGTGGCTAGTGGTACAAGTCTTTTCAACAATGTATAGTACTGAACACTTGAATGTGCCCCTCCTCTCCAAAATTTATCTAACTTTGTACCTCTGTTTATTCTGTTACCAGATGTCTTAATGTAAACAGAATTCTTGATTTTTCAGCTGTTCAGAAGTTTTGCTTTAAAATGTGCAGGAGCCCCTTGGTGTCTTCACAAGTCTGTTCTAGGAACATTATATGGATAACAACTCTGGAGTCCCTTATATAAATGGGTGTAGCTGTCACAAAACCCCTCACATCTTCCTCTATACTTAAAATTCTGTCTAGATTAAAATTCCATGCAACATAAATGCTGGTGAGTTATTGTTATACTGTGTAGCAGCAGGACAAAATCCATGCCTATTCCATGTAAATTGGCTTTTCCTCACACACTTTGATTCATAGCTAGTTGGATCTGTAGATATAGAAACAGCTGCTGTGCTTTTAAAATCACTGTTTTGAGATACCTTCAAAGAACTTTGAATTCTTATGTGTGCTGAGTCACAATTACAGTTCCACCAAAGAATCAGGTAACACCCAACTCCCCAATGTGCTGAGCTGAAGATTGGTAAGAAAACAGAGCAGTGTGGCATGACCATAATTCAGCTATAGTACTTGGCTCTTAAGAAAGTGGACATATACTTGTTATCTAAACTTGGATGACAGGATGAAGTAGTCACTGTTCAAAATTATGTTGCAACTGTAGGCATGCACTGAAAACTTTTTGAGTAGAACTGGGTAAAGGGTCATCCTATGACTTTGTATTTCCGGTATTTGAAAGGTTTTAAAGAATTACTTATTTTATGTGTATGGTTGTTTTGCCTGTGTGCATGTGTGTGTACTGCGTGTGTACCTGGTACCATTGGCAGTCAGAAGAACTCCTCGTCCTACCTGGAACTGGAGTTATGGATAGTTGTGGGTTATGGGAATTAAACTTGGGTCCTCTATAAGAACAAGTGCCCTTAAATGCTGAGCCATCTCTCTAGCCCCATTTTATGGTATTTTTAATATAATAAATCACCCCTAGCCTAGGTCAAAAATTCATTTTAGTACCCTTATAATTTTGTGGGTAGTTCAAGGACAGCACAGTTGTCAGTAACCTCAGCTCCATGGTGCCTGGATCTTGGCTGGAGATGTTGGAATGGCTTGCCCAGGGCCTCATTTCTGTCAGTTGGCCTCATTAGTTATTCACCAAATGCCATTTGCTTTGGTTATAGTAGCATATCTTTAATCATCAACACAGAATGAAAACACTAACGAAAATGAGTACCATGCAGGGATCCTTGCAGAAGGAAGTTCAGGCCTACACACACACACACACACACACACACACACACACACAGCAGAAACAGCTCATACTAAGTCATCCAAGTATATAACATACACCAGCTAGGATTTTAAAACAGACTTGACCTTGACTAACACAATGGTAAATCATACATTTGAAGTGAATTTTATTTTAGACTTCCTTCCTTTTTGATGGCCGATGAGAAAGGGACATGCCATGTTTGCTACTGATATAGTCACAGTGTGTATGCTACTGTGGTAAGTGTTCTCCTTATCAGAGAGCAGAATACAAGTCCAAATATTTCATTGCTCAGTACAATTTCAGAACAACTAATGGGCACTTTTGATCATTGGAGTATTTTCTTTTTATTACCTTTAGATTTTGATAAGTATTATGTTTTGAGATATCAAAGTTTCAAAGTATATTATAATGTATTATTGTGATATATATATATATATATATATATATATATATATATCTCAAGTCTGGTACACATATATATGCAAATGTGTATATATGTATATGTTAAGGCACATATACATGCATATGTATATAATATAGTGACATTTTTACAATAATAGTATGAATACACTAAAATCTACCAAGTCGTTAAAGTGTTTTGATGGGACCAGAGCCAGAGTGACTCAGAAGAGATGGAGTTAGAGCTACTGGATATCTATACCGACACAGAATCTGAGAACAGAGATGGCAGTGCCAAGAGGACGTCCACAATGGAGACCTGGAAGACGGAACACGTGGAGTTGATCATGGAGCTGATCATTCTTTCCAACCAAGGTCAAAGCTGAGCTGCAAGAGCAGAAGGTCCCTATCTGCCCTCTCCTTCACAGAGAACTGCCACCCTGTAGTCTGAGCTGCAGTAGCAAATCAGCACGTTTCATAGCGATTAGAAAAGCAATTTTATGTTGTCTTATAACTAGTAATGAACATGGAAAATTATAAGCTCATTAGATGAAAATGCCCAAGGAAGTGTGAAATATGCCCAAGTCATGACAGTAATCTGTCCATGGCACAGGGAGATTTGACACAACACAAGGGGGGGGTGGTTTGTTGAAAAAATAAGGCTGCCTCTTGTTTCTACCCTACTATGCTGAGACAGTTCTGTGATCTACTCAGCTACCAACTAATAAACAAAACAAATATCTGTATCAGTAACAAGTGGGGGTCAATAACAGCAAACATTAAAGCACTAAGCCAGTAATGAAGTATGCCAAAAATCACAGAATGGCATAAGGGTAATTAAAATTTGGAAAACGCTTAAATTGCAAATAATGACAAAATTCCCAGCCCCCAGTGAGTTCCAGTTGATCAATTTTCTTTGACTAAAGCATTGTCGGTTCTGCAGAAAGCGACAAAGTCACCTGACTGTGAGGCAAAGAGAGGGCTAACCTTGCAGTCCCTGCCAATGTGACTAAAACAGATTCAACAATGAGATCACTGGAGAGCTGGGTTTGTAGTTAGACCATGAGCTCTACATGTCCCTGGAGGCTGGGGAACAAGGAAGTGAGATGTACCAGGAACACCAAACACTGTTAAGGAAGGTGGATTCCCAGAAAAAAAAAAATGCCTTTAGCATGAGACATTCTATGAAGTTGTCCCTGACTCTTGTTCAGCCTGTTTTTCTTTGTCCTTCCCTACCATTCTTTGTCGCCTTTGGCCTCTAAACAGTTCTATTTAATTTTAAAGTCCCTGAGGTTATAGCCAACTGTTTCTAAGGAAAGGCCTCTTCCATCAAACAGGAATAAAGGTGTCTAATGATGACAGCAATTTTCTACAGACTGCTTGTAGAGCTAAAAATGAGTATCTGCAATAAGACTTTAAGTAGAGAAGTGCTTCTCTTTTAAGAATAGGTTCTGTGTCACACCTGGTAGCTCAAGCCTTAGTCCTAGCATACGAGAGGCAGAGGCAAGTGAATCTCTGTGAGTTCAAGGCCATCATGGTCTACATAGTGTTTCTGGTCAGTCATGATTGTAGAATGAGACCTTACCTCAAAAGAAATGAACAAGCAAACCAACAAAGAAGGTCAATACATGGTTTGCATGCACATGTGTGCTGTGAAAATGCTGTTCTGAAAAATGTTAGGAGAGTCTGTGTCCTTCATTCCTTCCTTTTCTTTCTTCCTTCCTACCCTCTCTCCTTCCTTCTGTTCTTTCTTCTTCTTTTTTTTTTTTTTTTTTTTGACAGATTTGTGAATACTGGGATACTAGGAATCTGTCATGGACTCAAGTTACACAAACTCTCTGTACTTCAGCCTTGTCCTGTGTTCCCAGTGAGGACTCACTCTTTCTTTTTCAATTGTCAAACTGTCATAGTGAACATATATAGGGAACATAACCAGTACCTATGCCTGCTTCATGCTCATAGAACATTGGCCACCATCTCTGTCCTTCCTACTCAGATGAAGACTGTGACATTGGTAGGTTTTATGTACGTGTTTTTACATGTCACACACACACACACACACACACAATTACGTAGATGTATGTATACATATATATTTATATCTATATAATTGTATTACCATATGTAAATAATCAGATAAATCAATGTAAGTTCAGAATACTGGAAATAATAAGAAAACAATCTTCCAAAATTCCTATCAAATTAGAAATAAAAACCTTAGCTCGGGGAATTCAGAAACGAATCCAAACAATCAAAAACATAAGGGGAAAACAACAACACACAGGCAGCATTTCTTGGCAGATGTGTCCATGTTCCTCTTCAAAGAACCCCAAAAGGCTGCGTTTCCTTTAAGAGGGTGCAAGAGTCTTAGTAACTGCAGAGGATCAGCCCTCACGGCAGTGTTGTCAAGGGTCTTGGTCTTTTCCCCTTTTTAAGTCTATCCTACAAATCTCCCTTTTCTTTCCCTTACTTCCTCCCAAATCCTCAGTGACAGGGACAGCTGCGGTCCCTGCCTCCCACTCTACCATTCAGTGTGGAAGTCTGTTGCCATTGGAGACCTCCCCAGCTCCCACAAGCTTGCTCTGTCCAAGAACTTAGGTGGTGGACTTAAAGTAGCCGAAAACAGTCAATAATTAGGAAAACAGATTTTTCTGCCAAACTAAGTAACTAAAGCTTGGATTTCATATCTGAGATATTGGTGGTGTTAATTAATTAGCACAAAAATAATGGTCTGTAGGGAAACGCAGCTTTATAAACTTTTGGCTGGACCTAGCGAAAATGAACAATAGGCACGGGAAAATGTTAATAGCAAAGAGAGGCATTCTCACAAAGTTTTACAGTATGTGGTTTAGGGTCCTCAGGGCGAACATATGCATTACACATCTAACCCCACACTGAGAAAATAATCCCTAATGCTGGTTCCTCAGCTAGTCCTATTAAAAATTCTCCAAAATAGAAAGCCTGCCAATTTCAGACTAAGAATAAATGGCTCATGGTTCCTTCAGAAACAGCATCCAAGATTCATGTTCTCAGCACTGCACACAAAATCACTGGGGGGAGGAAATGCTCTGGTTTCTGGGGAGCCAGGAATAGCTCACACGTTGATGGAACTCCGTTTATTTCAGGCAGGGCACCCAAAGGCCTCTGTTTGTTCATGAAGATCTCAGTCTCGATTCCATATTAAAAGGGGCCAGGATCCATCTTTGCTTTTGTTAGTATGCAGTTAGTATTGAGTTGGAATTCATGATGGAGGGACTATAAAGCATATTCTGAACTCTGTAGAATGTTACCTTGCAGAACATCAGCATGCAGCTAGACAGGACCCAGACAATGCGTGACTATGGTAGGTTTTGCAGAGGACCTTATTACCCTATTAATGGCCCTGAAGTTTGGATGAGTGGACAGTTACTTCTAGCCCTACATAAATCATTGCATAGTGAAGTAGCTATCGGTTCATGAAAAGTAGTGGGTGAACATATGTAAGATAAGAAAGACATGGAAGACATGGGGGCATTTTAAAATTGCTTCAAACCCTCTTGTTTTTGTTTTTGTTTTTTTGTTTTTGTTTTTTTTCACTGACTGAAGAAAACACTTGAGTTTTTTGAAATTCTACAACAAAACATTGGGCCACAATCTCAGCTGGAAGCTGTAGGAACTCTGATGGTTTCTCTGGTGTTCAGATGCTTGGATGTTTCTATCAGTAATGTTGATCTCTGCCCACACCACATAGAAGTGAGGAACAAGCAGAAGGTACTATAGATTACTCTCAGGTCTAAAATTCTTTAATACATAGGTACCCTAGCTCTTACATGATAAAAATACAATAGAAGATGACCTTAAAATAGTGTGATGCAACAGTTTTTGAATTTTTTAATTTGCAGATTTCTTAATCTGCAAACACTTAGCATTGTCTGGTTCCCCAGAGCTCTGTGAGGCTCTAAACGGCATCTCACTGAGAGGCTCATGTGCTCTCTGATCCGAGACTGGTAGAGGGCTGTGTCAGGACTCCACATTTGCCAAGTGTTCAGCTGCTTATAGTTGTTACACCTGGGAGGGGTCTCACTCATGGTAGACACCATGAGAACAGCAAACAGAGCAAGACTGTCATTTCCCAACAGTGAACAGAACAAGACTGTCAATTCCCAACAATCCCCTGCCTGTTAACTCAAGCTCAGAAGTAGACAACAGACCTATGCATCAATGACTTTCAAATTATTAATCACACATTCAGGGTGACCTTAATTTCAAGGCTCTCCTAGACAATCTGTTACTTCCTGTAGACTCCTGGGTGTTTCTGTATATGACCTACAGTCTGAATGGCCATGTCCTCTTGAGGCCACTGTTCCAAGAAGTGAGAACATTTAGGCATATTCCCAAAACTCCTTTGCCTTGGGATTTGGCCTGCAGAGAAAACCACTTTTTTTTTTTTTTTAAACGTTGGCTGCTTTCAGGTCAGTGTGTGGCTGCATGGTGTGATGTCTGGATGTGAGCATATAGAGGACAGTTCTCCATTTCCAAGAATAAACAATTATGCACTCAGAGGCAATCCAGGCAATTTCTTCAGGATGCGCTTCAAGAGGCCATGCTGGTACAAATACTGCCCGGTGTTTTCATTGACTCTGAATTGGTCATTGAAAGTGTCATTTCACAAGGACCTTATTCTAAGTCAAGCTCCTTACAATATGACAGTGTGCCTTTTTATTTCTAAGCCCAGACTGCTTTCCACCTTTGACCCCTTTTATGTGTGGCAAGGGAAAGTATAATTCAGTTGTGTATCACATGCTGACAACTTTGACTTTATGTCCTTGGAATTTTGCCTGGCCAAGTGAATGAAGGGCTGACATTAGATTACACGTTTGCTGGGCTCCACAATAAGAAGAGACACAGAGGGCTGTTCTGATGGCTAGAAAGGTACTTAGTTTCTCTTCAATTGTTCTAAGTAAGGATCTGATTCTCAGCAGTTACATCTACTGCCATATTTTATTAACAATGGAATTTCAAGATCAGACTAATAACTTCACATCACAATTTTTCAGCCAAAGCAAGGCTACGAGAATAAAATGAGTAGCCTCCAGCTGTATTAGTGTTACTCTCCTTGAGATATTTCATGTGTGTTTTGTCTTAAAGACTGTGACTAAAGGAAGTAAAGACATCCTTTCTGAATGTCACATACCAGTCTCCAAGAACTGGCAGGTGGACAGTTGGAGGTGGCAGGGGCACTGCCGAGTCTCAATGAAACTCCTTCTCTTGATCTGTGCTAAACAACAACATATTCTGGAAAGGTTCACAGCTTTACCACGTCACTACCATTTATTATTACAGGATCCATAGAAGGAGAGGGAGGTAGGCTAACCTGTATAATGGTGGTAAGCGGGAAGAGCGCAGTGATAAATATGCAATGTATGTTCTTTGTTCATGTTGGCGAGAGCCCTGTGGATAAGAGGAAAGTAATAACATCTGACGAGGCTGAAGTAGCAAGATTAAAGTGTAATCACACTAGACAAAGACCTTTATTCTTGGTCCAAGACAAAGAGAATTTAAGGCAAAGGAGAAGTGGTATGGCTTTATGGGCACATCTAATAACAAAATGATGCAACTTACCTCTGACCCAGCTGCAATCTTTCCCTCTGTTCCAAATTACAAACAAGCCAGTCTGCAGGGACCAGTACAGTGGGAAGCAGATAAGAATGTTTCGTCACCATCATCTGAAAAGGGTTAAGAGCATAGCAGTGCACCCACACAGTAGGCTGCCAACTTGGTACTTATGTTCATCATGGAAAACTTTAAGAAATAAACACACACACACACACACACACACACACACACACACACACACACACACTGGGTGTCTTCCTAAGGATTCATGACCCAGTGGATCTGAGATGAGAAAAAATGAAAAATGAATTCTTTAAGCTTTGGGTGTGATTATATTAATGAATGTTGTTTCTCAGCTATTTGTCTAATTAAGATAAATTGTCTTGAACTGAGTGAAATCTACTGTGAGAATCAGAAAATACCATTTTAGTCTTCTATAGTAATACTAAATTAGCCCCCTCTCTTTTTCATATGGTATTTTATAAGTCTCTTTGTAACTATAGTTGTGAAAAACAAGATTATATAGAAATATCAAAATATATTTATACTTTATACAAATAAAATATAGTGGTATATAAATCTTGAAGCTTTAATACATCTTAAAATATTTTAACAATGACAACCGCAGCCCCTTCCAGCTATGGCATTTATGAACCACAACAAGGGCATGTATGTCAAGATGACTTTAGAGTGCAGCAGTGATACATACCTTGGCAGCAACCAACAGTTATACAACTGGACTTAAGACATGCTCAACAAGAGGGAAAACAGGCCTGGCACCAGGAACTTAGCTATCTACTTAGTGCTAGGGAAGTCATGGATCTTGGAGGGGCTCTATAACCACCACTTTACTAAACCAGCATAATCACTAACTACATTCTAAATATTTGTCCTCATACCCACAGACAATTACAGTCTTCTCTCTTCATCAAGAAAACATCTCTTTGTAAGAAATGGAGACCATTACAGGAAAAACACAGCCAATCAAAATGCAAAGTTGTGGAGTCTATTCCCAACTGGTACCCCTAGAAAATATTCCTATACCTAAGATTCAGGGAACATTGGAGAAGAGGGTATAGGAAGACTGTAAAAAACAGAGGGCTGGGAAGTTTGCTGTGATATTGTATCTCCTAGTAAGGTCAGAAGCTAAACCCATAAAGTCTCACAAACAAGACTGCCCACTTGCAAACCAATGGCAATACGAATAGATATTCGAAGGTGGAAGGGATTAGGATGCATAAAAGTAAGACCCAGAGAAGATGGACGCCCACTAATCAACAGGATTGATGCACATATCAACTCAAAACTGAGGCAGCATGCACAGGGCTTGCATGCATCTGTACCAGACAGGATCATGGAGCTGAAAGAAGTAAAGACATGTCCCCACCCTAACATAAAGTCTACCTCCAATGATAACCACTTGCAAATAGAATTTTAGTTTTCGCCAAGGGAGTCACACCAGAGAAGATAACTGTTACAAAGGAATCAGAAGGGAATTGGTGATTTTTCTAAGCCTATTACCACATTGTCTTTATAAACTTACAATTGTTGTTTATAATGAAGCCACATTTGATTTAAAAATTAAGTTTCAATTAGCGTTGAAAAGAAGAAACCTGAATTCATTTCCCTGAATTTTATCTTGACCAAATGGGAATAAGATAGGGGTTGGTGTATAAATATTTCTGTTTGCCTTGACCCTTTCAAAATACCTGCCGAAGACTAGATGTTTCAGGCCTACTCTGGGACTGCATTTCACAAAGAAAATTTACCCACTAAAGCTGTCTTCCTGCAGGAAGATATCGATGAAAACAGCCTTGATCTGCTTTGAAATCATCATGTAAAATAAAAAACCTTTGATTGAAGGGGTCTGGAATATGACAAATTGATTTAAGTGACTATATGAGATGAATTTAATAGGAGCAATCAAAGAATCCACTCAATAGAAGCTTACACAAGTAGATTGGGATTGAAAAATGCTAATATTTCCCAGAAGTAGGTAGCCATTCATTCATCTTTCCAATATTTATTTAAGCATATTTTGGTTTCAGATACTATGCTTGGAGTTGTTGAGGAGATGGTACATACTCTCAAGAAATTCATAGTCATTTGTTATGGAAATAAGGCAAGGCAAGGTGAATCATAGCACAGTATCCCAGAGGCAATGTGGAAGAGATCTAGTAGGCTATATGAGCCTGAAGTAATCTGAACTTGGTCTCAGCATGCTCTATCCTAAATACAAACTCTACCTTGTCCCCTTTTTCCCTGTTGAGAGTTCATAAATCTTATAACTTTTCCCTACCTGGGTGCAGCTAACAAACAATTCTGCAAACTTACCTTTTTCTAAGTATATGAAATGTAGAATACAATGTCATGTTTACAATAAGCCCCCAAAAGAGGTTGATTTTTGTTTTCAGCTTGACAACAGTGCATTGTGGTGATCAGAAACCTAGGATTGCATTTAAAATCCCCTGCTTCTGTCTAATTTGGGGGTACATATGGCTTTGATTATTTGTCATTGCTAAATTACATGTTATTTATTTAATTTTTATGAGGAGTGATGGGAGATGTTATTCGGTAAATGTGTTTCTCATACTGGTTAATGAACGAAGCACTGTGGCCAAAGGGAAAGCAAGATAGGCGGGGCTAGGAGACAAGGAGGAAAGAGGAAGTAGTTAGGAGGAGTCAACATGGAGAGCCCGGAGAGGTAGCAAGCCAGCACCTGATGGGAGATGTTATTCTGTAAATATGTTTCTCATACTGGTTAATGAATAAAACACTGTGGCCAATAGGAAACAAGATAGGTGTGGCTAGGAGACAAGAATAAAGAAAAAAGTGGTTAAGAGGAGTCAGTATGTAGAGCCTAGAGGAAGCAAGATGCCGGCCACAGCTCTCCAATAAGATGACCACATAAAAATACTTAGATAAGTAAAAATGGGTTAATAATTAAGACAGAGCTAGCAGCCCATAAACAATAATGGTAACTGGCCAACAGGACTGTATCAAATACAGAGTCTCTGAGTGTTATTTGGGGCTTGCATGGTGGCGGGACCAGGCGGCCGGCAGGAAGGAACAAAGAGTGGGTCAGGCGGCCGGCGGGAAAAACCTGCTCATAACAAGCACAGCTGGGGCCGGTAAGATGAGCCATGTAGAAGTACTTAAAATAGTAGAAATGGGTTATCATTAAGACAGAGCTAGCCAGTAACAAGCTAGTACCTGGCGAACAGCATTATATCAAATACAGAGTCTCTGTGTGTTATTTGGGGCTGGCGTGGCTGTGGGACCAGACCGGCAGCAGTCGAGCTGGCGGGAAAACATACATGCTACAGAGGAGAGTTATATCATTCTGAAAGTTTTTTGAGATGATGCATTTAAAGTACCTGACTAACATGTTCATATGTGCTTAAATATTGGAACAAATTATTACATGTGTTCTTTCTCCCAGAATATGTGCATTCTTATAGCAGTTGGGGGGGTGTAGGTATTTGCATGTGTGAAAGGTGCAATGTCAGGGAGGCAAATAGCATGTGGATACATCTCTGAAATTTAGAAGTCTTTCAAAGGAAACAGGTAAGTCAATAGTCAAGAGAGGGTCTAGTTGTCAGGGCACAACTTGAGAAAGGTCACTTTTTAGACTTGTTGCTCTTGTGAAATATTATTTTAACTGGGCAAAGATGTATTATCTTTGTTTATGCTGTGGAATATTTAACTATGTGAAGATATGTTACATTTGTTTTCTGCTGCATTTGTTGCTCTTGTGAAATATTATTTTAACTGGGCAAAGATGTATTATCTTTGTTTATGCTGTGGAATATTTAACTATGTGAAGATATGTTACATTTGTTTTCTGCTGCATCTGTTTAACTATGTAAAGATGTGTTGCATTTGTTTTACCTTCCCTGCCGAAGGCACCTGATTAATCTAATAAAAAGCCGAATGACCAATGACAGGACTGGTGGGCAAAAAGAATAAGTAGGAGGAGAAGTCTATGGGAGAGAGGGAGAGGGAGGGAGAGAGAGAGAGAGAGGGGGAGGGAGAGAGAGAGAGAGAGAGAGAGAGAGAGAGAGAGAGAGAAGGAAGAGAGGGAGGAGGAGGAGGAGGAGGAGGAGGAGGAGGAGGAGGAGGAGGAGGAGGAGGAGGTGGTGATGGAGGAGGAAAGAATGGGTGAGAATGAGAAGATCACACCTGGGTCTAGAAGCCAGAAAGTCACCAGCCAACCAGACATGGATACAGCAGGAAAGTAAGATATAGAGAAAGAAAGGTGAAAAGTACCAATGCAAAATGTAGATAAAGAGAAATGGGTTAAGTTATAAGAGCTAGCAAGACATGAGCCCAAGCTAAGGCCAAGTATTCATAGCTAACATTAAGTCTCCATGTTGATTTGGGCGCTGGTTAGTGGCCCAAAAGAAGAAAACCTGGTACAAAAAGCCTGGTACATGTTGCAATAAATTGCCAGTAATCTCATAATCCGCCCCCTCTCTCTCTCCTTTTCCCCTTTCTTCCTTCCTCCCTCGCTCCCTCCCTTCCATCCACCTGTTCTCTCCTTTGCTATCTCTTTCCCTCTTTCCCCATGTTTTTTTTTTCTATGTCTAGCTATTCATGAGATGCTGATGGCCAGTTGCATCCATTCCGTCTTTCCTGGCCCTGCTTTTTCCAAAGAAGGAGTAGCAGCTCCAAAAATAACTGTTAAGATGGAGGCAAGAACAACAGGAAGCCTTTCATGCTGCTGCAGTGGCTTTGTTTCAAGAGCTGAGGGGATATGGTATTGGCCAGAAGAATTGTCATCTAGCCACTCCTCCCATTGTACGCCCACAAATAGGATTGCCTGAATACTTGTTCCCCTTGCAGATGTCAAAATGCTAATTCACAAGGTAAAAGTATTGGGAAGTGGAGAGTATTTGGAGCTGTGGTTGAGCCATATGATTTGGTGCTTAGTGTCCTTATAAAACAAGCCCAAGGTATTTATTTTCCCCTTCTTTCACCAAGAACAAAGTTAGAAAGGCATCACAATGGAGTAAGAAGTAAATGTTCCTCAGTTACTGACCTGTTAGTGCCTCAACTTTGGACTTTCCAGTCCCAGAGTTATGAGATATAAATTTCTGCTATTTGATAAACTACCTAGGGTGTGGCATTTTGCTACAGCAGTTGAATGGACTAAGACAGACAGGTAGCACAGCATCATGCAGGATGAGGTTGCCTGCTGCTTAGGGGGTTTCTTAGCTCCGGAAGTTTTCAGGGAGACTAGGATAGGCTTCAGAGCAGAGAAAGAGGAATCTGGAAAGCTTGGGCATCCTTTGACTTTCACAAAAAGACAGGCAAAGGAAGTGGTTCCCTTTGTTTCTTGCTCAATTTATCTCAGCTTTATAAATGTGGTACAGAGAAATTTTCTTGGTCCAAATTCTAAGAAAAGAATGGAAGCATACGTTCAATTTCAAAAATAATAGACAAGAAGACACAAACACACATACACTCCAGGGCGCGCGCGCACACACACACACACACACACACACACACACACACACACACACACCTAGTTAATGTAGACTTATCACTCCCTGCCTGGTCAAAGGGATTTTGATTGTATCTTCAAGCAACACATACCTTTGCTTGTGACCAAGGAAAGTAATGTGTTACCTGAATGGGGATGACTTTACTGCTTTGGCAAAAAAAAAAAAAAAAAAAAAAAGTGCCTAATGAGAGCTACTTTGAAAATTACTGTGAACAGAAAACTCAACAGAAATTGAGCTACAGTGAATCTAGCCTGTCACACATGCTAAAGAAGGGAAGAGGAAGGGAAGTTTCTTAAGAAAACAAGGAAAACAAAACATCTCAATACACTTCAGATTTCTTAGAAGGCCATCACTTAAGTGAGATCTTTGAAACAAGAATTATGTTTCATTCATTTTTATCTTTCTTTAATACTTGATATAGGACTTTCTCTTTTTAAGAGTGGAAGTATGAGTGAATAAGCAAAACTCATTTAATCTTTACTAGCACATATATATTGTTAGATTTTTTTCCCAGAAACAAAATTAATATCATGGTTTGAGAATGGAATATCTGAAAAGTAAAGGTCTGAGTCATATAGAGAATAGAACTCTAGCTTGACTGCTGGGCCTAGAATAATTACAGTGGGTTTACATGAACACAGGTTTTGACCTGTGCATTCAGATCCTAAAGCTATGGATAATTATAGGACTGACCTCAGGGATAAATGAATAGGAAGAAGTGAATTAATCTTACTTTACTAGGCAGAGTGGTGTCCAGCATGCATTGTATACTAAGTAAATGTTAGCTGTTGTTATTTTAAACTTTCAGTACTGGTATTCAGTTCAATATTCACTTCAATAAAACAGCCATATGTTTTCCTCATGAGCTGTTCTTAAAAATGGCAAGACCATAAAGTAATAGGTCAAATTATTAAGCTTCCTAGTAAAATTTGTATATAAATCCATGAACAAACTTGTATATAAATTAATGAGCAGACCTAACGTGTCACCTTTCTAGATTTCATGTAAAGTAAGAAACCAACTTGAAAATGATCCCCAATCTCTGCTAATCAGAGAAAATCCAATCCCAAAATTTAATCACTGCATTTTCCCCACCACAGCATATAATAATGAAGTCATTTTCTCCATCGTTTTTTCTTTTGATTTGATTACAGTTTTCTGAGTGTTATCTGACTCTTCCCCTGGGTGGATCCCAAGGTTTAGTTCTGGGTCAGGGGTTCAAGAGAAGTTCTTTAATCCAACATTTCCTTTAATAAGACTGATGGTCTGTGGCATAGACTGAAGAATGCTGTACACATAGGGTTTCAAGCTGAGAAACATATTTGAGAATTGGAGTGAGATGCATGAAAAGTCTAAATTCATCTTGGAAAGGACTTTTCATTTCTTATATGACATCTGGGAAATGAAAAGAGACAAGCATTCTTCAAGGTAGTTATTTTGGAATGCACTCATTCAGAATGGAGAAGTAAGGCAGCAGGATACCTAAGCCCTATGACCTTGAATCAATGATCAGGACTTCACTGATTACCAAGAGAAGAAATATAAATTGTAAGGGCTGCTCAAAGGACTGCTGATCAAGCAGATGAATGGAAAAGGTTCAAGGACCCTTTGAGAGAATCCTTTGTCCCTTCCTTGAGGAAAAGGCTGGAGTCCATTTCTTGACTATTATTAGATACAAGTTTTGGAAAGAAATAATGATTTTGCAACCCAACTAGGAAAATAATATTTACCTAAGGTAATAAAATCAATGTGATATGAAGATCAGGGGTAGGTGGTGCATGCTGGAGCTGAAGGTCTAAGTCAGGATGTTGCAGAATATTCCTTTACACTGTGTGAAGATATGTCACTGTGATTGGCCAATAACTAGGAAGGAAGAAGTTAAGCAGGACTTCTGGGGATGAGAGGTCTTTATCCAGCTGGATGGAGAAGCAGCAAGTCACAAGTCACATGACAGCACAGAGGTAAATAGAAATGGGTTATAAGCCTAAGTTATGGGCAAGCTTTCATAGTTAATAACAAGTCTCTGTGTCATTATATGGGAGCTGATTGGTGGGATTGAGAAAGACTCACTACAACAGGGAGGTGTAGAAAGAGGCAGATTAATTAAAATGATAGCTGTATGAAGAAGCCATATGAGTAGCATGAGTTTGTAAAATAAATGAAAGTGTTTTTTTTTTTTCAAATAATTTGGGGCTTAAGAGCTAACTCAGCAGTTAAGAGCATCTCTGATCTTGCAGAGGAGCAGAGTTCAGTTCTTAGTAGTCATGATTGAGGGCTCACAACAATCTGTAACTACAGTTTCAGAAGAGTCAAAGTTCTTTTCTGGTGTCCAGTAACACCCACACACACACACACACACACACACACACACACACACACACACACACAGACCACTCACACACAAAGTGTTTGTATTTTTTTTTTTAAATGTTTGAACAGTGGAACTCAACATGGGTGAACAATGCTGTTTAGATTACCAAATATAAATCTCAGTGCCAAGCATGGGTTAGCTACCTATGTGTTGGTCATAGAGACTACATTTGAACCCAAATAAATATGGGCTAGTGTCATATTTCTTGGCTACCCTCCATAACTAGATAGCATGAACTTATTGCTGAGGACATCACAAATTTTGCTTGTGTGCCCTAGAGAAGTTACTTGCCCTCTATACAAAATATTAGGGCCATGTCTGTCTATCTTCAGAGTGCTGCTAATAAAATATTCAGCCCTAGTTAGTCCTTCTAGCCTCATACCCAAAAATGTTAAGAGGATTTCCTTGTTATTCTTCATGCCATGTGTGTGATACTGGAATACTCTGGAATGTGCAAATGTATAGATACAATTTTCCCTCTAAAAGATTTGTTTTAACATAAAATTGGATTTTAACAACAACAAAAATCCAGCTCCACACTCTACCTCACATCCTCTATCCCAAGAAAGACTTGGTTTATTGGCTTATGTATTGGTTTAAAAACAGTCTAAACTCACTTTGCCACTCATTGACTCCACTAGCTGAGTCTTTGTCCAGTTTTTTGTGTCTCTGAGACATAGCTTCCTTCTCATCATGTTTGATAATTTAGGGGCAGAGTAGATACTTAATGAAATCCAAAAGCACGTAGCAGAATGCTTAGTACATAACAGTAACCACTAGATACCATCAACTGGAGACTTGAGATCAGGTGAAATTTTCATGCATATCTTATGATCCCATCTTGGATCTTTTGGGAACTTGAAACTCTAGTGATCTATAATTTTCTCTGGGCAAAACTGACTCCTGAGCTGCTTTTTCAGCTACCATCCAGCCTTGGTCTGCAACTTGCTTTTTTAAATAATCGCTTGGTCTATGGACTCAACTGTGGAAGGGCGGGCAGTGATTCTAGGGTTAACGGGGTAGGGCTGATTGCTGCTGCTGGCATCTTAAGTCCCACATTGGGTAGAAGAAAAATGTCTGTCTCCTTGTCCCCAGCCCATGGCTGACTGCCTACCTTACTCCCACCTTTCCTGAGACCTTTATTTAAAATTCTTGCTCATTGTCTTCTGGTTTCCTATCTCTTCTGCTTCTCACTGTGTTACTGTTGACAAGAACATCTGAGCCATTGTTTGTATGTTAATGATCCCCAGAAACCTTGGTAGCTAGTAATTAAATATTTCTAACTGCAGGGTTCTGTGACACTATCAGTGTCTGGTAGAAAGACCTGTGAACAATACTACCCAGCCATTCCCATACCTGTCTCTGGACCTGAAGTTTACTGACTAACTGACCTGGGTGAGAAATTACAGGCTGCCTGTTAAGTCTATGGAGTCCTTTTAGTTAGGATTGTTTTTCTTGAGAGAATAGCTAGCCATGATCTTGACTATTTTAGCTGAAAAAATTCGTTAGTGGGTTAGAGTATCCTATATGCAGGAAAGCTGTTGTAGCTGTCAGTCAGAAATCACTTTATTACCCAATTTAGTTCCAAAGGTCTTTTCTCTTTCCAGAAAATCTCTCCAAAGATATGTGTTGAAATTCCACCTTCTATGGGATATTTTATATGTATAGTTTCATTCATGCAGTTGTGGAAATAACATGAAGTTTTTGCTTGACTCTAGTTCAAATAGCCATTTCTTTTTTCAAGACAGGCTTTTTCTTTGTAGCCTGGCTATTCTGTAACTCACTTTGTAGATCAGTCTGGCATCAGATTCACAGAGCTCCATCTGCCTCTGCTTCCTGAGTGTTAGGATTAAAGATGTACATTCCAATCACCTGGTGTTCTAATTTAAATCATTAGCTTTTCCCTAAGCAGTTACTGGAGCTTGAGCACACTATCTAACATCTCTGAGTTATTTTTATTGAATATTTCATTTTGGTGTACTACTGTTTGGTTGAACTGACTGTTAAATCAGCTAATGTATATGAAGCATCTTAAAGCTGTTATCTTCCTTACGCTTACTGAGATTATTTTCTTGATTCATTCATCCGAGCTTTATAAAGGTGTATAGGTACACACACATGCACAAAGGCCTATGAACACACAAAGATGAAATTACAACAAACTGTACAAACTCCTAGAGAAGTAAAAGGAGCTAGTCCTGAAAGTCACCGGCTTTCAGGAAAAAAACAAATGGGTCTATAAAGAACTTTGCTACTGAAAGAAGGAGAATTTGTTTCTTGCTTTGGATTTATACAAATTGGTGAATTCAGGATCGGCACAAATGGATACAATGGCAATTAGGAACAGAAATGATTGCAGCAATAACAATACCCTTTGCCTTTACAAATCAGATCTTGTGCCTTGGGGATATAGCCGATGGGTCAGCCAGGATTCTTGCAAAAATTACCCCCATGAGGCTTGAGGGCACTTATGTGTTGCATTTAGAAAATGAGTGCAGGATCTTTGTCATTATTAACTGAAGGTTGTGATTCTGAGGGACACAACCACCTCTGTACTCAAATCTTAAAAGAACTGGCTATTACCTTATTGCTTCGGTGTCCAAAAATCTCAGTTATCAGCATTATCTGGCATATGCAAAGTTCTTCACTGATCTGCTAGGACTCTTTTAAAGATATACTATAACATACAGTAAACTAAGGTGACCAGTCTAGCTAACTCAATTTCCTTCTCTATTTAAAGAAACCATTGTGTCTCCATAAGGAGGCAGCCCTCTGGGAGTAACTATATTCTCAACCTACATTCTCAATCATGTCGCTTACTTTAACAACACTAAAATGTCCCTAGAGAAATTGCTACTTGTTCATCTGCACTGAGCCTTTCTGCTTTCTGACCTGGCTCTAGTGTTTAGCCTCTGGTGCTCAGAGGTGGCAGAGAAGGGTGTTCCATAGGTAAGGCTAAACACAGTCACCAAGTGTCTACTTAGTATTTCCAACAATGACGTGGGTGGTCCTTTACTAGCAAAGTTATTAAACATGTTATCAATGATAAATATTTTTTCAAGGGTAAACATTGCTTTTCTTGAAGACAAGGCCATATAACCACATTGACAGAACAATGTTCTTTTCTTACTAAGACATCTGTCTTGTTTTCTAAAGAACCATCGAGAGGGGTACTTGGTTTGCCACTATTAACCTCTGGTGATCTGGCATTATAGAACTGAGTTAGTTAACAGGCAACTCACCAATTAATAAAGGTCTGGTTAGATTCTATTATGGCATTTTGATGACTATGTGTCCTATGATATTGATGCCCACCAATCCTTGGTTTCAGTGAAATGTTAATGTTTGAATTTCATGTATCATCTCTTAATTTAAAAAGTGATCATCTTTTAAGGGGCTAGTGTAGATAGAAGAAGTTGTGATTTCTTTGTCAAAGAGAAGCAGCAAAGGAATAACCAAGTGAATTCAACTATGTTATTAACTGTTATTTTATTGTATTACTCAATAGAAACCAGCGAGTTTTGGAGGCAGCAATTTAAGGGTACCTTATTCTTGTTTTCTGCAATGTAGTAAAATAGAATTGTTAGTTACAGGCCCTCTTTTAATATTTTTTTAATGTATCCATATTCATCTAAGTTTCCAGTAGCTAGCTGGAGGATCAGTGTGGCATAGCAGATAAACACTTAGATTTGGTTTGGTCAAATATTTACTTAGGTCTTGATCTCGATATTTATAGCTATGTTGGATAATTTACAACCTAAGATGTGATGTTTTCATTGTCAAAAATGGAAATCAAAATATCAAGAAATCTATTGTACAGTATTCAGCAGAGAGAGGGGCATCTGTCTATAATGAATGGTGAATAAACTACACATCTTACAAGCAGTATATAGTTCACTGATAATAAATTCAATCATGTAATATATATTGAGTAGCTCCTTCTTGTCCTCCAAATCCAATTCTCTAGGCTGATTCCCAGCAAACAGACCAAAGAAGAAAGCCAATGTATACTTTGTAATATCTGACAAGTTTGACTTTAAAATTAATCAGAAGTGATAAGGAAGGTCACAATATACTCATAAAAGGAATAATACACCAAGAGGACATTGCAATTCTTAACATCTATGAACCAAACACAAAGACAGCCAAGTTCATAAAAGAAATACTATGATAGCTTAAATTACATATTGACCCCCCCACACACAAATAAAACAGTACAAAGGATAAATAAAAAAGAAAAAGTGTTGGTTCTTTGAGAAAATCAATAAGATTGACAAACCATTTACCAAAATTAATTAAAATGTGGAGATAGACTATACAAATTAACAAAATTAGAAGCAAAAAGGGGGGGCATGACAATAGACGTCAAGGAAATCCAGAGAATCATAAAAGCATAGTAAAAACAAAACAAAAATACTTGTACGCTGTCAAATTAGAAAATCTAAAGGAAATGGATAATTTTCTTGATAAATACATCACCTAAAGAAATTAAATCAAGATCAGAAAAGCTATTTAAACAAACCTATAACCCATAGTGAAATAGAAGCTGTAAATAAAAGTCTCCCAAACAAAAGTACTCAGGGTCAGATATTTTTGGTATTGAGTCCTACCAGACTTGCAAAGAAGAGTTAACCCTAATACCACAACATTCCTCAAATTATACCACAAAATAGAAACAGAAGGAACACTGCCCAATTCTTTTTATGAACTATAGATATTATGATACCTAAGCCATATGAAGACCCAACAAAGAAAATTATAAACCAATTTTCCTTATAAACATGGATGAAAAAATTTCAATAAAAACTTGCAAACCAAACTGGAAAACATAAAAACTATCATCTACCATGATCAAGTAGGCTTTATTTCTATCATGGATGGTTCAGTATACATAAACCAATAAATGTAAAACACCACATAAAAAGAATGAAAGACAAAAACTACATGATTATCTCATTATATGCCGAAAAGGCCTCTGACAAAATCCCAGCATCTCTTCATGGTAAAAGTCCTGGAGAAAATAGATAAGCAGGGACACACCTCAGTATCATAAAAATGATTCACAGCAACTCCATAGCCAACATCAACTTGAATGGAGAGACTCAAACAATTTCCACTAAAATCAGTAACAATGCAAGGATGTTTGCTCTCATCCTGCCCATTCAATATAGTACTTGAAGTATTAACTAAAGCAATAAGAAAACCAAGGAAATCTAGGGGATACAAATCACAAAGAAGTCAAAGTATTTTTATTTGCAGATGATATAATGGTATATAAAAGTGTTCCTAAAAATTTCTGCCAGGAAACTCCTAGAACTGTTAAACACTTTCAGCAAATACGCAGAATACAAAATTAACTCACAAAAATCTGTAGAATTTCTGTATACAAGTGACAAATGTACCAAGAAAGAAAGCAAGGCAACAACACCTTTCACAATAATTTCAAAAGACATAACATATCTTGGAGTAACTTATATAATAAAAAATTTAATGCATTGAAGAATTGAAATTTAAGACATCAGAAGATGGAAATCTCTCCCATGCTCATGGATTGGTAAGGTTAATATAAAAAAAATGTATACTCTACCCAAATCAATATAATTCAGTGCAACTCCCACCAAAATTCCAACACAATTCTTTACAGATACTGAAAGGATAATTTCAGCTTTATATGGAAATACACAAAACATAGAATAGCTAAAACACCCTGAGAGGTTAAAGAACTGCTGGAGGTATCACCAACCTCAATTTCAAATTGTACTACAGCTATAGTAATTAAAAACAGCAGGTATTTGCACAGAAACCAGTAATACTGATCAGTGAAATTGAACTGAAGACCTAGATATAAGTTCACAGAACTGATTTTTTAAAAAATAAATATGCCAGAAATACATACTGGAAAAAAAAGATAGCATCTTCAGCAAATGGCTGGTCAAACTAGATGGTTGCATGTAGAAGAATGGAAATATTTCATACTTATCACCCTGCACAAAACTCAACTCAAAGTCTGCAACATAAGGCCAGATATACTGAACCTCATAGAAGAGAAAATGGGGAGTAGATGAACTCTTTGATATAAGAAAATGCTTTCAGAACAGAACACCATTAGCACAGGCACTATGATCAACCATTAGTAAATGGAACCTCATGAAGATGAAGAGCTTCTGTAAGGCAAAGGACACTGTCATTTGGACAGAGCAGCTGGCTATAGCATGGGAAAAGATTTATACCAACTGCACATCTGTTATAGGATAATATTCAAACTATATAGAGAATTCAAAAATCTGGATATTAAGAAAATAAAAAACCCAATTTAAAAAGTGAAGTGCAAATCCAAACAGAGAATTCTCAAAAGGGGAAACTCAAATGGCTGAGAAGCACTTAAAGAAATGTTGAACATCTCTAATCATCAGGGAAATCTAAATTAAAATGACTTTGAGATTTCATCTTATACTGTCAGAATGGCAGAGACCAATAAAACAAATTACAGCTCATGCTAGAGAGGATATGTAGCAAGGGGAACATTCACCCATTCCAGGTGAGAGAGCAAATTGTACAGACTATGGAAGTCAGTATTGTGGTTCCTCAAAAATACGGGAATTGAGCTACCTCAAGATCAAGCTATACTTCTCTTAGGCATATACATAGAAGACACTTCTTCCTACTACAGAGAAACTTGCTCTACTATATTCATTATTAGTCTTCTGTTCATAGTAGCCAGATGTTGAAGACAACCAAGATATCTATCAACATATGAATGAATAAAGAAAATGTGGTATATTTGCATAATAGAATATTACTTAGTTGTTAAAAAAATAATAAAACTATGAAATCCATAGGCAGAAGGATGTTAGAAAAAAATCATCAGCAGTAAAGTCAATTCAGTCCCAGAAAGACAAATGTGTATATTCACTTATATGTAGGTGTTAGTTGTTAAGTTACTGATCAACATGCCACAAACCATATAACCACAGAGGTTAGTTAGAGAATTTGGATCTCCTTAGGAAGAAAATATAGAATAGATTGTTAATGATGGAAGGGGGCTGTAGGGGAAGGAAACACATCTGGAACAGGAGGATAAATCAGGGAGTGGGTGGGAAGAGGGGGAAATACGGGGAGAATACAGGGAGGGACAACTAAAACTAAGGGCCATTTGAGCAGTTCTATTGAAACCTAATACAGTATAAATTTCTAATAATGCATGTACACATGCAGGTGATATAAATGCAATCACCAAATAATGAGAGATACAGGGTCCCAACTGGACATCTCTGATGACCAAATAAACCATCCAGTACCAGGAACAGGGTACATATAATCAAGCTCTTGGCCAAATGAACCACACAAGAAACTCAAACAACCCAGGCTTTTGCCAGAGCAATTGGTTGTTCTTCATACACTGATGCCAAAGACAACACCTACGCAACTCACTGAATACAGAGGAGTTGAGTTGGTACCTACCTGGAGCCTTGTTTATATAGAATAGTATTCAAGGTACTAGAAGGTACTCTTTATGCTGCCAAAGGAGAAAAGTAAGTACCAACCCAGCCACAAACTCCTAATTCTACAAGAGTGGCCTGACAGCAATGCAAGATATACTGGTGATAGTGGCACAAAGCTTGTGGGAGTATCCAACCAATATCCGGTTTGAATTAAGCCTATTCTTTGAGGTAGAACTCATACCCAATACTGCTTATGTGGCCAAGAACCTGAAGCTAAAGAGATAAGGGACCTAGGATAAAACCAAATATTACTGTTTGCCAAAGAGACTTAGTAATAAAATGACTCATAATGACATTCTGCTATCCTCATAGATTTGTGCTTTCCTCGGTCATCATCAGAGGAGCTTCCTCCTAGAGCAGATTGGAATACATACAAAGACCCACAGAGACAATCGCCAGAGCAGAAAGTGAGAGACCACCAAAGACACAATTCTAAAATGATGTCTCCAACAAATTCCTTCCCTTCAGGGATCAAGGAATACTGTGAGAGAGAAGGCAGGAAAATTTTAAGGTTCAGTGTGATGGGGGATATCCTTCTGTATGTTGTGAAAATATGTTTCCCTTATTGGTTGATGAATAAAGCTATTTTGACAAATGGACAGGCAGGATTTAGCCAGGCAGGAAATCCAAACAGTGATAGAGAAAGGTAATAGGTGGAGTCAGGTGGATGCCATGTAGCTTCCAAGAAAACAAGAAGTCCAGTAATCACCAGATAAAGCAAAACCACATGGAGGGAGATACACAGATTAATAGAAATGGGTTAATAATTAAGAAAGAACTAGCCAATAAGAAGCCTGATCCATTGGCTAAGCAGTTTATAATTATAAGCCTCTGTGTGTTTATTTGGAACTAAATAGCTGTGGGACTGAACAGGACAGAAACTTCTGTCTACACCAGAGGAAGGGAGGATTCTAAGTAATCAAGATCTTCTGCAAATAGCAGAAATGGCATAAATATGAATTCCTAGAGACTGAAGCAGGGCTTACAGGGGTGGGGTCTTCTCGCTGAAAGAAAAAATAGACACATGCAGTAACCACTAACCTAGAAACTATTTCCAATTGATATCGGGTTGCAAATTAAAATTTAGTTTTCTCCAAGAGAGTCTTACTGGGGAAACAACTACTGTTATGTGAAGGCCCCATGCCCAGCAGTAGATCGTCTACAGAAAATGAACTCAGTGGCATCATTGGAGGTTGCTTGTCTCAAAATGTCACATCAGGGCCTTGAAAAATATTTTATTTTTAATTTAATTTTATTTACATATATTTCTTTCTCTTCTTTTTTACATAATTCGTTTGTGTGGATATTATAGTTTCCAATTTTAAGTTTTTATGGGATTCCCGAGTATGCAATGAAGTGGGTCTCTCCATCTATGTCCCTCAGCATACAAACTTGTTGCCTTCATCAGTATAAACAGCAGTCTATAAATGGATGCTTTGCCTGTAAAAATTTGGACTGTGAATGAATGGCATTTTCATTTCATTGTATCTGCATTTGTATAAAATAAAGAGTGCAGCTTGAATTTTCTAATTGTTCCCTGTAACTAAAAGTTGAAACGCAAGAGGCTACACAAGTTAACAAAGGAAAATGAAGGTTCTAGTGAGGGAAATGAAAGCTCAATACTAAGGGCAATTTCCCTTGAAAATGGAAGAACATTTGTTTGGGGGAAGCTATATTTGATTTAGCATTATGGCTGCAATTTTCTTTTACGATATTATCAGTTAGAATCACTCCAAAGGGTTTCTCACAGGTCAGAACAATTGAAAGATTCTCTCATTCTCTCCAGGTCCATGATCCTCACCTGCACAGAGAAGGTTGCCTCAGTTGGAGACAAATAAAGGACTCTAATTAGGGCTCTTGGGAGGCACAGCAATTGTTTGGGACTGTTACTCAACCCTGTGAACTCATTAACAAGCATCTTTCTGTTTGCATAGGCAGAGAAAGAGCGGCGAGTTCATTTTGGCCAAGCAAGCATGGGCCTGAGAGAATTCATATTTTATAGTGGAGGATTATTATTTCAGAGAGGAATCCAAGCAGCAAACAGACTATGAGTAACTGGTAGAAATGGAAGGAGCAAGAGGAGAGGGAGAAAGAAATGAAGGAGGGAGGGAAACTAGAATTGAAGAAAAAGCCCAAGGACCCTACTTAGAAACAAAGAACAACGAGCCATTGAATCCAGTGCCACAACATGGAGACAGTCTCCCGAAGGCCTGGGTGTGGTGGTAGACTGGAGCAGCGCTGGCTACTTACAATCTACATGACTTGTTCAAGATTCAAATTCAAAACAGAATAAGTTAGGTTTAATGGGTGTCAGACATGTTCCTGTTAACCAAGTGACAGGGCGATTTGAGAATCCCATCAGGTTGTATTCAATGGCAGGTAGTATGATAGAGAGGGGTGCTGAACTGATAAAAACAGTGGCTTGTATGTCTAAATGGGAGATGCCTGCTCTCCCTGGTAGTTTGAATCACTTTCTATACCTGATGCTGTCTTCACACTGCTGACAACTGTTAGGGTCCCCATGGCTTAACCTACAATATCCTTGGGATAACAAAAACTGATCCCAGAAATGACCAACTCTCTAGTAAAAAATGGTTAGATCAGCTAACCTTTTCCGCATTTTTAATCCCTTCATTCTTGAAGTATAAAAAACAGTGTGTGGGTGTGTACTAGCAATCTATGCATGCATGGGTTAGACAGCTTCACATTAATAGCATCGGGACATTCTTTCAAATATTCTAAAAAGGTGAGATATGGATTTCTTAGATTGACATATGAATATGCATTTTTACTTGTGAAGTTTTAATATATGTATACATTGAGGAATGATTAAGCTAATTAGCATATCCACTGCTTCCACTATTGATTATTTTGTGGTGAATATGTAAAGTCCATTCTTTTAGCAATTTTGAAATAGGTAGTGTACTATTGAAAATGGTTCCCATGATACAACAAAGAACATCCCATATAATAAAATTTTTCAGGTTTTGTCTCATCTCTTTGTTCCCCACTGCCTCATTCTTGGATTCTGGTAACTGTCATCCTACAATTTTTGACTTAAATTTTTTTGTAAATTCAGCTTTTTAGCTTTTACAGGTAAGTCTTTCTATGTATGCCTTTTCACTTAGTACCACTCTTTAGGTTCAACTATGTTGCCACAAAAAGTCTTTTCTTCTTTTAAAGACCGAATTCTATTCTGTTGTGAGGATATGTCATACTTTCTCAATCTGCTGAGGACACTTAAATGGCTTTAGAATCTTTGTTATTATGGACAGTGCTGCAGTGAACATGGAAATAACATGTGGTTATTTCTCCAACATACAGATTTCAGTTTCCTTGGATATAACTCTCTGAGGTGGGGTAGCTGGACCAGAAGGTGATTTTATTTTCAGCTTATTGATGAATCACCATCACATATTCTATATTGGCTACCCTTATATTCCCATCAACATCAGTGTTCAGAGTTCCCTTTTCCCATATCTTCATCAATACTTCCTTTCTTCCTTGGTTTTGAGAAGGGCTGTTCTAACATGTGTGAGGTGATATATCATACAATAATGATACTCTGCAATTCCTTGCTGACCAGTGATATTGAATAGTTTTTCATGTTATCTTTGAGCAGCTTGACTGATGAGAAATGTCTGTTAGAGTCTTCCCTGTTTTCCATATTGACCTGTGTTTTTCCTATTGTGGAGTTTAGTCCTATCTACATTCTGATGTTATTAGCCCTTTATCAAATGTACGACTTGCAAATGTTTTCCCTACCTTGGCTGACTATTGGCTCTGAGTTTCCTTTGCTATGCACACACTTTGTGGTTTGCCTCAGTCCCATCCATCCTTTTCCCCCTTTTCCCCCTTTTCTTTCTTTTTTCTAACAGCTCTTGTGGTCTTACATTCAGAAAATTGTTGTCCAAATACACTGCCATGATTCCTCCATGTTTCCAGTATGTCATAGTTTCAACCTTATGTTTAAATCCTTTTTCCATGTATGTTGATTTTTTACATGTAGTAATGTGAAAAGAAAAAAGTATCCAACTTTATTTACTTTTTGCACATCCTGTATCGCTGTTACTTATTGAAGAGGCTGTATTTTTTTTTCATTGTATATTTGTGCACCTGTGTCTAAAATCAGTGAAGAGTGAATATGTGGTCTATTTATGCATTCTGTACCTTGTATTTGTCATGGTGTCTGCTTGATGCAAATGCTGTGGTTTTTGACCACTAGAGTTCTGTAACTCTAGTTTTAAAGGCAGAAAATGTAATGCTTACAATTGTATTGTTGAGTGCTTGGAATCTTTTGCTGCTCTAAATAGATTTTAAGATTGTTTTCACTGTTTTTGTGGGAAGCATCATTGGAATTTCAGTAGAATTGCACTGAATCTGCATATAACTTTGGGTAGCACAGATATTTTAACTATTATTTCTAATTCTAAGTAGGATATTACACCTACTTGTGTCTTCTTCAATTTCTTTCAATAATGTCTGATAGTTTTCAGTGTAGAAAACTTTCGATGCCTCCACAAACTTCATTTCTAGGTATTTCTATCTTACTTTATTCCATTTTATTTATATGTTTTATCTGTACTTTCTATTTGTATATGTAGTATGTGTACACATCTTTGTGAGTGTGTGCACTTGTACATATGCTTGTGGATTGCCCACCACCAAATTCTTCTTTGAGGTATGGTCTTGCATTGATCACAGAGGCCATCAATTCAGCTAGGCTAATTGGCCAGTGAACTTTGGGGATCTTTGCCTCCCCAGTGCTGATGTTACAGGTGTGTGCTAATGTGTGGCAGCACCAAGCTTTTACTTGGATTCTGAGGATTGAAATTCAAGTATTCATGCTTGTATAGAAGACAGTTTACCCACCGAGTCATGCCCTCAGCCCTACATTTAGTCATTTCTAATGCTATTGGGAATAGTGGAAGTGCTACTGGTTTGTATATTTATTTAGGTGTTGCAACTTTATTGAATTAATTTGTCAGTTCTAACAGTGTGCAGAAATCTCTAGGGCTATGTTTCTGAGCATGTCATCAGCAAGCAATACTATGTCTTCCTTTTCTATGTGTATGCTATTCATTTATTTTTCTAACCTAATCCTCTCATGGAATTTTTGTTTAGTACAAGAGTTCATAAGCTTCAAGAGAAATGGCATTTGATTTACTTTACATCCTTGTATATAGCATTTTACATGCAATGAAAACTCTGTGTGTGTGTGTGTGTGTGTGTGTGTGTGTGTGTGTGTGTGTGTGTGAAAAACCATTTGGGTGTGTTGAAAACAGTATACCAAGCAGCTTTAAATGACTATAGCAGCTCATTCTCTGCAATTCTACATTGGATACTGTGTGTGACAACAAATAAGCACAACGAATTCTTGGGTCTTGTATTGTGAAGACACTCATGGAGGGCATTATGCTAAGCAAACATCAGCTTCTGATCAGGAATCAGCAGCAGAGGGACACTTCACTTGCCGATACCTCTTGGTACCCAAGCACTGCTCTGACTGCAAGGTCTTTAGGGTTCAGACTAACCAAATGCAGCTATGAAAAGGGGAATTCTGTGACTGAAAAGCTAACTTTCAGAGTTTATTCCATCTTAATTATTTTAAATTTAAAATACTGACACTGGATTCAGATTTTAGGAAATATTTAAGTACTTTTGGCACAGCTTGTATATGTGAATCTATTTTTTTTCAACTGCAAATTTTAACAACTCTAAATATAAAGTGAAGATTTCTTGTGGAAATGCACTGCCCCAGTGTGTAAAAATCCATAGTGGAGACTTAGTAGGAAAAAAAAATGTAAAATATTTCATTAACATGAGCTTTGGTGATTAGGTCTTGAAATGATAATATTTTGGATACGTAAGATTAAACAAAACATGTTGTTATAATTAATTTTCCCAGCTTCTCTCTTTGCCATTTAGAAGTGTGGCTTCTTGCAAGTTTAAAATTACAGACGTGGCTCACATTATATTTCTGTTGGACAGTGTGGTTTTGAAAGCTTTTTAAAAACCTCTACCATGTCACTGAATCATTAAAATTCCCAAAGACAGTAGCTTGTCCCCCCTATTTATAGAAAGAGTAATAGGATGAATTGAAAGAAAGTTCTAGTCTTTCAGGAATGATGGAGCTTATGAAAGAAAGCCAGAAGTCTAGGTCAGGCTCTCTTCCCCTTTCCTCTCTGCCATGTAACTCCATGTAGCTTCCTGTCAAGGAGGCAGAGAACTGTCATCCTTTGTCTCTTGAGTCTTCATAACAAAGTTTCTATAGCCGAATTTATGATCTAAGATAGATTGAACAAAAATACCTTCTCTTCAAATGGCAACTAGAAGAGTATTTGAGTTTGCAGAAGGAATGAAAAAACAAACTCATTGACATGGACAGATGAAGTTTTAACAATTAAGGCTAAAACATACTTGAAAAGACAGAGAGAAATTAGTTCACCCAAAGAGCTTTGAGTACTTTTAGTAGGAGCAAGAGTTATCTAACAGGACTAACTCAACATTAGGAATTCTCAGAATTGCATGCGCCCTATTAATAGTCTTCCATATACGGTCATCACTAAGCATGGAAATCTTTCCCTGACACATTTTTATGTTATTAATTTTAAATCGTCTGGTTCCCCTTTTTCTCTTCCCTCATTGTCTTCTCCACATGGTGGGGCACAGGGCCGCCAAGCCTTCCTTAGTCACTGCATACTTGATAATAAAAGCATGGCTATAGTTCATGTAAGTGAACCATTCTCACAGACACTCTCCTGTGAGGGAAAGATTCACAGAGAGTGAGGCAAGCATTTAGCAGATCATTCCTTCCGCGGAGATAGGTGCCAGCTGCAAGTCTTGAAAAGCACAGCCATCTGCTCTGTTCCTGTGTCAGCCTTTGCCTCTCACAGATTCAACCATGAGGGATCGGGGGAGCTCAGAACTTCAGTAGTGCCTATTATGAAAACAAAGAGCAAAAATGGATGCCTGGAGGACAGCAGGCCCTCCTTTCCCAGGGGATCCCTGAAGACACCTCATTGGCTGTATTTCCTGTGTCACACAGGATACAGAGGAAGAAGGTGTCTCTGCCAAAGCCACATGATGGGTATTCTGTGGCCCAGTCCTCTGGCTCTCTCCTGAGTCCTGCCCTCCCCATCCTACCCTTCCACTGTGCAGAGAACAGACCTGCCAGAGAGCCTTGCTATTTTTACTTCTCTGCGAGGGGATCTCAGGTTACAAATTATATACGGATGAGGTAAGTTCCAGGTACACAGACTCATGTTTCCAATTTAGCTTGGCACTGATTTCGAACATTAAACAGTCCCGCCCCAGCTCTCCCTGTTTCCACTCTCCTCCCTTCTTTGGCATCTCATTTCATCCTGGTTCTAAGGGTCACTTTCCTTCCCTGCTGCATCCCTCACATTTCAGGCTGCTTGAGGCTTGGGGATCGGGAGAGTAGAGTTCCACACAGATAAAATTGACACCTACTCCGCATGTTCTGAACAGTAACAACACTACACAGACTGTCTCCTGGTACAGTGGATACTCGTAATAGAGTTTATAGAGGTTTTCCATAGCTTTCATCCATACGGTCACAGTTAAGACCTGAGACAGCCTGTAGAGTTTGGGATTGCTGTAATTATCCAGGATTTGCAGATGAAAAAGAAGCAAGACTCAGAACAGTTTAGTGATTTGACTAGAGTACATGGACAGGATGAAGTGCAGACGTAACAGATGACTATGAAACTTCTGGTTGGCTGTCCTCCTTTAAAACCCTGGATCTGTAGAACTTTCTGTCTTTCCTCCTCCCTAAAGCTTCCCTTCCTTTCATTTTCCCTGAGTCTTAGATCCTCTAGACTTTAGTTCAAATGTCTCCTCAAAGCTACTTGCATGACAAATACATTGGCTATTTTCTGCATTCTGTCTTATGAATGTGAAATGTTAATTTGAATTTAATTAGAACAGATGTGTTAGGAATGGGAGACACTAAGGTTAGGCTAAAATAGACAGCGTTATTAAGAGTAAGAATTCAAATGCCTGTTCAGTTTGTTTCTAAAAACTAAAGGTGTTCACTCAGTAGTGTACCTATCTTTAGGAAGTTTATAGTACAAGAAGTACAGAAACATTTGAAAATAAAACATTATGCACAAACAGAGCCTTGCAATCAAGTAGGAAACTCAAATTTCTCCTCATGAAAGAGCTTTAATTTGAAAATGCAGCTTTGAATTCTAGCTATTACAATAGGCTTGTGTGACATTATGTATATTTGTTACAGATGTAGATGTTTGCATATATCCATGTACCCAGTATAGTATTTAACTATGGTCTAAGCTTGTTGGTGCCTGTTTGAGAGTCCTTCACTCTAGCATTGGGGCCTTCTTAAAGGAGAGGATAATGATTACTTATGATTTTATTAATGATCAATAGTTATTTACTAAGAATGACTTTAAAATTTTTCAGTGAAGACTGGCTGGAAAAGCTATAAAACCTGTGACCTATAACAGAGACCAGCTTACAAGACATACTGATGCAATGGTGACACAAATGTTATAGAAGTAACCAACCAGTTATTAAATATTGGAATTAAGGCCCACCCCATGAGATGGAACCCTTATCTGACACCGTTAAAGTGGCTAAGAGCCTAAGACAAGATAAGTCATGAGTCTGGTTTAAAACCTACTACTATTATTCTGTATAGCAATAAAATGACACCTAATGACACGTTGCTATACCTGTAGATCAGAGGCTTTACCCTTACCACAGAAACTTCTTTTTGGAGTAAATAGTAACAAAGAGATCCACAACTGGACAGTGTATGGAGGATGAGACTTGGGAACACTCATCTCCAAATGGAATATCATAATCAATCCTCTCTTCTCAAGGTCAGGAATCCATGCAGAAGAAGAGACAGAAAGATTGTTAAGATCCAGAGGTGGCGGGTAATGGCAAGGAAACAGCATCTTCCAGACACAACAGGATTAACATACAAATGAACTCAGAGATTATTATAGTGTACATATGACCAGCTCAGGTTCAACCAAACAAGATCCCAACACTGAGAAGGAGAACTGGACACAAAGTTCTACCCTAACTAATAAGCTATTTGCAGTTGATACCTGCAGGGAAAAGGAAAATCATTTTTTTTCCTCATGTAGTATCACTGGGTCCATCAAAAACACTCCAGGGCAGACCCTATGCTCAGCAGCAGTTAGCTATGAAACAGACTCCAAGTGTGCCTTTTGTTTTCTTTTGTTATTTTTTGCTTTCTATTCTTTTCACTTTTAGTCTTTTTTCTTTCTTTCTTTTTTAACTTTTTTTTTAAAAGTGGGGAGAGAGGTAGGGAAGATCTGGGAGATGTTGGGAGAAGGAAAGAATACAATCAACATATATTGTGTAATAATTTTAACAAAAAAATCTTAGAAGTAGAGTAGGCTCTCCAAGGTGCGTACTTCCCGCCAGATTGGCATGTACTGCTGTGTGGTTAGGACTTCCGTGAGAAAGAGTGAACTGGTAACAATACTAGGAATATATGATTGTTGTCTTCGATGCCCGAAGTATATTGGCAGAAGAATCTTGATTTTGCCCCCTTTAAAGCTATTCTAATAGTTTTGTTTTAATATTTTCTTAAATAAAACACTGCATGATTTCCAAGTTGTGTGCTAATTTGCACACAAATCAAACTTTTAATCAATTATTTTGATATTTAGTTTTTTTCCTTCAGGGTATTAAATATGTTACTCTATTAGCAAAACCTTTTCATTTTCATATTTGTACTGCTAATTATAAACCTGGCTTGTGTTCTGTCAAAGTTAAATCATACACTGCAAGGTGTAGGAAGATTCATTTTAATGATCCCTTTATAGATCCAATGACTGAGTTTGAACTGTTAACTGTTGAACAGTTTTACTCTCGTGGCTTCTCTCTTTGGTTTGTTTTCACTTTTATTTCCATGTTACACTAGTTTTCCATGTAGCAATTACACTGTGCAATATTACAGTAAGGACTGGGAAAATTTTTATGGATGTAATATCTATTACAATTTGAGATAGTATTTCTCTCTAGTGCTCAGTGATTTAAATGTGACCAAGCCTTCTGAACTTTGCAACAAAAAGCGTGTTTTCCAGGTGACTATTTTAGTGAGTGTCAAAATAAGAATTTATGGCATATTACTGTTGATTCACTTTGAATTAAAATATATATATTGCAAAAAAAAAGCAAAAACAAAAATAAATTCTTAGAAAGAAATCAAACAACCTTCCATCACTGCCCTCCTCTCAAAGGCAGTCTGGGAAGATGGCTCAGTAAGTACTGTGTACTTACTCAGTAAGTAAGTAACTTACTGTGAAAAGTGAGGACCTGATTTTGAAGTCCCAGAATGCCTTTGAAAGCCGGATGTAGTAATTCACACCAGTAATTCCAGTGTTTCTACAATGAGATGGGAGGCAGATATGTGGCAGTCCCAAGAAGCATGTGGGCCAGCTAGCCTAATATGTCTACAATGGACATCAGGTATACCCTGTATTACAAGATGGTAGGAGAGGATCCATATCTGAAGCTCTCTGAGCTCCAGGTGCATGCTATGACACGTGGTCAACTATACTCACACAAAGACCAAAAATACAAAGGCTAGCATATATGGTTAAATATATATATTTACGTAAAATCCACACATCAAATTATATTTGATACTTGAATAAGTAATCTCAATAGCCACATTGCTCCTCACTTTCTCCCAGCAGTGAAACACTGAGTGAATTGTTTCACATGAATGACGCAATGATTTTGTAGAGACGAGAGTGTTTCGGTAATGTTTGTCATCATTGGTCTCCTTTCTCAGGCAATATCTGGGAGAAAGGAGTGGGAGCGCCATTGGGGGACAGCTGAGAGTTGGATGAAAATCCATAAGCATACCAAGCTAAACAGAGCCAATGGAGGAAACGGGCTTCAGAAGCTAGCAAATCAAATGCCATAGGACTATGTCAGCTTTCTCTTTTTCTCCGAGTCACTTAAAAATTTTGGGAGGAAATTTTAGATGTGATAATTTCAGTTTGTTCTCTCATTGTGTTGGGTCCTGGCACTTCGTTGTTGATGACAACCTCTTCCAGGCTGACTCATTGATTCCTCGGAAAAAGAAGAAAAGGGAGGGGTGCCTGCTAATCCATTTACTCATTATTGCTTTTCTTTGTGATACAAAACTAAAACATGTCTTCTTAATCTGAGGATGTAAGCATTGAGATTGTCTTATTATCTTTTTCTCATACACTTTCTTAATGCATCGAGGTACAATTTAGGTAGAATGAATAGACCCACTTAAAACAGCAGATTGAAGATTCTGGCAATTATATCTAACTGTGTAACCAATACCACTACCAAGAGCTCCCATGGTTTCAGAGTGCTCCCTTTACCCCTCTACAGTGGGTCACCTCTGTGAAGTACTATCACCCATCACCCTGTGTTCAGCTGCTTTCCTGTAGTGTGGTACTTTTGAGAACTATCCATGTTCATTGCTTTTTATAGTTGGATGTATTGCAGAGTTGATAGCCACAGTTTCTTTACACAGCAGTAAGAGGATGGCTGTGTTATTAAGGGCTGCTATTTGTAATGATGCTACCATAAGCATCAGAGCACACAGGTTATTTTGAAATACATGCTCATCTCATGTAAATAAATATCTATAACATAGGGTAATAGAGGTAAGCATGTGTTCACCTTTATAAATGTGACATTGTTTTCCTAAATGCTTTACCACTGTCAGTGGAATCAGCAAGGTGTGCCTGCACTGCTTGTGCTCTCATTTTCCTAATACTCACTGACACTCAGTAGCTGTTCATCTGTTTACTGGGTTTTGCTCACAAGTCACTTCTTAAAGTTGCTTTCCTTCTAAACTGTGAGCATTCTGTGTTCTAGACACAGGTTTTTTTTTTTTTGCTTTTGTATTTGTGTTCTTTCTGATCTGCTTAAGATATGAGTTATTTCACTTATGAAGACATTTTTCCTAACTCTGTTGTTTTAGTTTTTATTTTCAACTAACTTTTTCTATCCTAAACCAGAGAGTACAAGTATCCCAACATGTTCTTCTTTTTCAAAAATAATTTTCCTGTACCATTTTGTTTTACTTTCTGAACACAATTCAAGGACAGCTTATCAACCAGTTTAATGCAATTTGGGATAATTAGTATGTTTAGTCTATTAAAATGCAGCACAACTATTGATGTGCTTCAGTTCAGGTCTGCCTTTTTATTATTCAGTTTCTTCCAATCCATTTTATTATCTTCCCATAGTCCCTATTTCCAGATCTTTGGAGATTATTTGAGTACTGTTTGGCATATAATTTATTTTTGTTGGCTTGTTTTGAGTGTGAGGATGTCAGTGCTGTGGTTGTGATATCTTAGTTTTGCCATTCAAGATATTTCCGTTGGGGAAATGATTACCTTAAAACAAAAAATTTAAATGACACTAATAAAATACACATTTATAGGAAAATACCTGTAAAATGTGTGTCTGGCAAGTAAATTATATCTAAGATTTATATTTAAAAACACCAAAACTCTTACAATTGTAGGAAAAGATAAATGACCCTAATATGAAGCTGGCAAATGAGTGGAACAGACCATGGATATGTGAATGTAAAAGAACACAAGGAAATATGTTGACTATCACAATATTAATCAGGGCTCTTTAGAGGAACAGATGAACACAATACTACATATTAAAAGAGGGCTTATTAGAATGGCTTGTGTGACACTGTCTGGGTAGTTTAGCAATGGCTAAACCAAACCAAACCAATACCAGAGGGACCAAGAACCCTAATTGTTCAGTTCACAAAGCTAGGAGCTTCAAGAACCCCAATCTGGAGCTAAAGATCTGGAAGATTCCTAGAGAGCTGCTAATTTTCAGTCCAATTGGAAGCGTAAAGCCAGGTCCTAAAATCAGAGAAGGAATGTAGTCATGGCAGCAACAAAATACATGACCTTGCCAACAAAAGTGAAGGTAAGCAAGCAAAAGCAAAGCTTCCTTTTTCTATCTTGTATTCTTGGCTGTAGAATAAAATCACTGTTTTGGTTGTCAATAGGAGTGGATACAAGTGGTGAGAAGAAACTGGGAAAAGGCAAGAGGGCACTTTCTGTAGAGATGGTAATATTCTTTGCCCTAGTGGGGATTTGAATTGCACACTTGTCTATTTGCAATTGAAGGTCTTATTTTGTCTTATAATTCCAGAAAGATAGAATCCATAAACACAGGGAGAACATGTCATAGTGGTGGGAGCAGAAAACTGGCAGGTCACATTTCCATCCACACACACACACACACACACACACACACACACACACACACACACACACACACACACACAGGAAGCAAGCAGAGAGAGAGAACAAGAAGTAGGCTGAGGCTACATATTCTTCAGGCCCTCCTCCAGTGACTTACTCCCTCCAGCAATGCCGCTCCTACTGAAGGCCCCATAATCTCCCAAACAGCACCACCAAATGGGAAACGAGTGTTGGACTGCATAAGCCTATAGAGGATATGTCTCATTCAAACCAACACAAATGTTTACTATGGAAAATTTTTACTCCAAAGTAGAAAGAATTGATAAAAACATTTAGTTAAACTAATACTTTATGATATAAAAAAGTTTATGTTAATCTCTGGTTACGTTAATATCTCAGATTTTTATACATTAGGAGCAACTATAAAATACTAGTGGCCTGTGTCAATACACATTTATTTCTTACATATCGGCCTAGGTTTGTTGGGTAGCTGCTTCAAGCTGTGAATTTGTGGGTTTATTGGTGTGACTCTAAGCTGCAGAGTGGGCATGAGATGCTCCATTTTTTTTTTAACTCTTGGAGATGTACTCTTCTTAGGAACTTTCCTAAGGAGAACCATGTGAATCTTTCCTCAAGCCTTGTTTGTATGATGTCTTCTAACATCCATTTGATGACAGAAATTCCCACAGAGAAATTCAGTGTCAAGAAGTAGGAAAGTACTTGATGCTAAGAGGAAGTGTGGGTGACTAACTATTGAGGGGACATTCTGTGTCCAGATTGTGGCTGTGGTATCACACAAGAGGATTTTTAATGGAAATTTTAGAAAGAGATTATTATTTATGGATTAAAAGATAGAATGATGTTGAATTTATACTAAGATAATATGAAAGAGGGAGAAGTGGGTGCCTGGGATTGTATAATGATTGAAGAAAAGTAAGTAAAATGGATTCCATTTAAACTATCCATTGTTGTTTTAAAGTTTTCTGTGACAAAAAATTTCAAATAACACAAAACCTGTGCATCGAATTAGTCACTTTTATATATTGGGAAACAGAAGTTCTGAATCGGTGCGTTGTTTGCTCTGTGATGAGCCAGCTACTTATTGGCCAAATAGAGCCAGGATCCAGGCCAATGTTTTCTACTTAATGTGGCTTTCAGTCATTTATTTGGTAATTCCTCAAATATTTATTTAATACTAGGCTCTGTGCAAGTTACGGATAAAAGAGATAAAATTTCTATTGCCTTAAATCCCTTTTTCTCATGTGTCAATAAGAGATTGCAAGGGATAGGGCATACTACATTGTGATGGAGTTATGTATAAGATCCATAAGAGCATAGAAAGGGAAAAAAATCTATAAAGATGACTGAGGCAATTGAACAGGGAATTTCAGGAAGGCAACAGAAGGATCAGTGGGCAAAATGTAGGAAGGCAAAGCATTATGGCATTTTATGGAGACATATGTGACTGATGAGATAGATCACCCAGGAAGAGCACTTGTTGCATAATTATGAGGACCTGAGTACAAAGCCTCATTACTCATGTAAAGACATACATGGCCTTAAATGCCTTTTGCTCTGGAGTGGAGATAGATCTTGGACACTCAGTGATCAGCCAACCCAACCAAGCCTGTCAGCTGGATTTCAGGAGAGATTTCATGATCTTCAAAAAGTTGAGATTTAACACTTTGAAGCAGATTGCCTTGCACAACTACAAGAACCATCTTGCATACCCATTAAAAGACAAGACCTTAAGTCCTAACTCTGAAAGAAGGAATCAGAGGTGAGATAAGGTTTAAGAAACACCATATAGAAGCTATAGAACTCTGACCAGAGGAGTAACTTACATGTCAGAAGGCTATTCAGCAGACGGGAAAGATCGATATACAAAGTTGAGCCAGGAAGATCTTTCTGAAGGTTGTTTGGGGTGCTAATGGTGGGAGATATAATGAATTCCTTGACTATGACCGCAGCTGCAGGGACTTGGGGTGGGGAGAGAAAGGATATGACAGGACTGAGCCCCACAGGCTCCACAGGCTTCTGTTTTTTGTTTTTTGGTTTTTTTGAACTGTAGAGGATGTTTGTGTTCCTCAGCATCTGTCTTGAGGGGGTAGGATGACATCACTGCTCTCATGAAGGCAGGGTTACAGAAATTCAGAACGAGAAAGGGCAACTCTTCGGGTTTTGTGGAGCTTTGGTTCTTTCTGGGACTCTAAGGAGAGATGTCCAGAGGGCAGGTCCTGAGCTCAAGAGCAATAATTTAGCTAGAGATGTATGGGGTGTGAGCATCTTAGTTTTGTATTCGATCTCTTGAACAGATTGTGTAATTTAAAAGTAATAGATTTCAGAGTCCAGGAAAATAGCAGTATTGAAGATACAGCTAGAGGAGGGACCTGAAGAGAAGGAAAAAGAAAATGAATCACAGCTGAGGCCAGAAGTGTGTTCCATAGAGTGGACAGAACACCAACTATGGTTGGTGTCCGTTGGAATGGTGCCAAAGGGACACTGGAGGAGAAACTTACCTTTGGATTGAAGCTGAATGGAGTCAAGGGAGAAGGGAATGAATATTCAGGCATCTGTACTGACCTGTCCTTGGGATTCTGACAGGAAATGTCCTCAGCTGCACCCACAAAGGCCACCTCCTGTGCACATTCACCACATTCTCTTTTAAAAGGGCCCTGACCACCTCCTCCTCCTCCTTCTCCTCTCTCTCTCTCTCTCTCTCCTTCTCCCTCCCCCTCTCCCCCTCTCTCCCTCCCACCGTCCCTCCCTCCCTCCCTCCCTCCCTCCCTCCCTCTCTCCCTCCCTCGCCTCTCTGTTCCTTTCTCTCTCTTTCTGTTTTTCTGTCTTCCCTCACTCCCCTGTCTCTTCTGCTGCTCCTGTCCCCAAAGGCTGCTCTCCCCCTTCCCCTCCTCCCTTTCCCATTCTTTTTCCCCTTATTAACAAAAACAACACCTTCCATGTAAGTAGGCTCTGTGGCATGGTGTCTTTCTCTAGCACACTGCTTTTTAAATTACAATAGGTAAAACTAAAATTTTTTTCTGTGAACAAAATGCTCCTTTATTCTTAGTAAAGTAAAAAATGTGTGGATATGTGTGTGTGTGTGTGTGGGGTATTGTGTGCTCATGTGCGTACGTGCGCACACACACACACACACACACACACACACACACACACACACACACACACACACACACACACACACACACGCTCCATAATTAAGTATCCTGGCAAGTGCAATGCTTCTTGATGGATACAAGGCATCTTTCATCCACATTTGAGATAACTGATATGAACTTCTCAGTCCTTTTGTTGAAAATGCATCAACTAATCTTTCCTTGTTAATTTATGGCATAGATTAAATAATATGGAGTAAGTTTGTATGAAAGAATTTAGATGTCACAGCAGTGTGTTTAAAATAATAAATATTAATTTTATTCACTGGGTATCCAAGTAACAATGTTGAGTGTCCATGTCCATGTCAGGCATTCCCATGGGCTTATGTACATCAGAAGAAATATTCTTGAGAATGTGTATACACTTTTAAACTAATGAAATACTGTAAATTCATTAGACCTTCCAGAGTTTTCAAAAACAAAACTTTGAGAGGATATTGACAGATTACTAAATGAGATTTTAAGACAAGCTGTCAAGGAAACCATATGGTAATACTAATTTTTTTCCATGATTAAATTTTTCTCTCAGAACTCATGGGGTTCTGAGAACAGGTTTTTAGAATGCTTATATGGTTATTTTAAAGTCCTGTTTTATATTTTATCTGTTTATATCATAACTCAAGTACTCCTCTTTGAACTCTACACTTGGTTCCATATTGCATTCTATTTCAGTCAAACCGAAAGAGCATTTATTACATTTCTTCAAGCCCTTGTAGCTTAGCTGACATGAAGCAGGGTTTTTAAAAAAGAGCTTGTTCTTAACTTCTATTCTGAAACTTGCTGACACCACTGCCCTACCCCCTTTCTCTCCCATTTTCATCTGTGAATTTGAGAACATTTTTAGGCTGACAAGAATCATGGGAAATAAATGAAATGCAGATGAGTTTTATAGCTGTGCTGTGGCCAAAATTTATGTTTTTTGAGTAAAGCAAATGTTTTAGGTAAGAGCTGGAGGAACGCCTCCAAGTGGAATGTGGTAACCTGTGGAGGGGGTGAAGAACTGGCTTGCCATAGTGGCTCCAGCTCCAGAATGTGCAGGAGGCACCCACCTAGATGCTATCTTCCTTCCTTACTTCCGTGATTCCTGTGCGTGTTGAAGTCCTAACTCCCAAGGTGATGGGAAATATAGTGGGGGGTCTTTTGTACTGGTGGCTTGGCTCTTCTCTCACAGAAGAAACCCCAGTGAGTAACCTTGTGAGGGCCCAACCACAAGGTCCAGGAATGAACAAAGAGGTGGTCTTCCACCAGACACTATATCTCTTATCTCCTTACTATTGGACTTCTGTGTCTTCAGAACTATGAGAAATACATTTCTGTTTTTGAAAGCTCCAGAGACTATATATTTTGTTGTACCAAAGTCAAGTGAACTGTATGATATTTGAACTTTGGAAAGAGGTTTGGTTTTTTTTTGTTTGTTTGTTTGTTTGTTTGTTTGTTTGTTTTTTGCAACACTGAATACACAACCATAGCTCACCTGTGGGAAGCTAAGGCTATGTGTATGTGTCCAGCTCTACTTCAGACCATATGCTGATATTCCAAGATCCCAGAATTTTAAACAAGGCCCCAAGCCTACTTCCTGGGCACCTATGATTCTCATCTCTGAATGCGCCCATGTGAGTGTATACTCCATAACTGGGCATGGATGGAGAGGTGGCTGAAGCAAGGCTCCTTACTAGGGACTGCAAGTAGCATTTCAGTATTTTGGATTAGGATTCAGGGATCTCATGAAACACTTTGCGATGCCTGAGTGAGAAGAATAGGACCAAAGCCATATGCACCATGCTCCATGGTGGAACTCTGAGGAGTGTGAGAGTTCTTTATGAATACTGGGCTGATGGGCCATCTGTAATGGGTATTCTCAAGAACATGAGATGTGTTTCAGGGGGCAGCTCTCTACTTTATTTGCAGGCCTTTATTATTTTGTGGGGGTTTCAGTTTGCCCTTATGTCCAGGGCTCTACAAGTTCTGTCTAGGTTGTGTGAGATATGACAGCAGGCACTCTCCTCCTGTTCATGGAGGTGTCACACTAAATTTAATTCAGAGAGATGACAGCCCACATAACCAACCACATTGTGGACCACGATTCTAGCTCTGTTGCACTCACCTGCATTGGAATCCAGGCAAAAAATCTTCTAAACCTGACAAACTTTGATTTTTCCCTTCCCCTAGTAGCCTAGTTCTTATCTTCTCTTTCCTTGGCTTTTAATGGCTGTTTTATATATAATATATAATATATGTATTAGATATTACGTATACTTACATATATGTGTATATGTATTCAATATGTTATTCAATATATTGAGACCTATCTAACTAATCAACGGGGCTACTTTGACGGTTTTTGGTTTTTCAGTGTCATTTATGGGCCAGTTGTGTCTTCACATCCTTGTGTACAACAATCATAGTCCCTCACAATACTGAACAGCAGCTTTAACTGCTTCTATGTAAGGAAATAGATGAGTTAACTTACCTAAGGGCAGACAGTATATGCAGAGTTAGGATTTGAAGCCCAGGCTTGTCTGTCTCAAATTCCTTGCTCTGCCACTCAGGCCCACAGGCTCACATGCTGGCCATGGCCATGGCAGTAGCCACTTTTGCTGAGGCCTGGTGGGCTGTGCATGGTCCCCCGTGGGTCATTCCCACTTGGACACAACTCTGTGCTTCTGTTAATCCTCTCACTCTGTGTTGTATTCTAGGGTTTGCCCTACTCTTCCTTTGGCCCAGATATGAACTCTGCATTATCTTGTAGCTTAGGTTAAGGTGTGTTTTCCGGTAGAATAGGAAAGTTAACAATCTCAGCCTGAATTTTACCAAAATGCGCAGTAGTTTCCTTCAGTTCTTCGAGGCACAAACAGGTACAGTTAATGTATCAGCACAGAAAAAAAAATCACAGCTTATCCCTAAAATCTGTGAAAGTGACTCTTATCCCAAGAACCCCTAAATAAAGATTTTATAAAAACTCTTTCAAAGATGCATTACTGTTAGTTCATAATCCTTACTGAGCCAGTCACTCTTACGAAATTCCATATCAGCCTGAGAGCAGCTGAGCTCAGCTTTAGACTGACTGGTCTCTGATTACCACTGAGAATCACCATACACCTCTGCCTCTCATAGCCCAGCTGATCAAGAAATCATGTTAGTGAAGGAAATGCCAGGGATTGATAACTGCATTGGCAAGTTAGTGTTTCCCGTGTTTGCTTTTTTTTCCCCTACACAATTGCATAGCTTTACTCATCCTCAGGGCTGGAGAGAGACAAGATTCCCGGTGCCTCACTCTTAACTCCATGTCGTCTTGAGCTGTAAATCTTCTCTTGGTTGTGTTATCATTCAGTCTCTTGTTTTTCTCCATTGCTACCCTCATCTCTTCCTCTGCCTGGGATTTAGATAACTACAGCACTTGCCTGGGTCAATCCTGCCAAGGACTAGGGCAGAGCATCATCAACTTGTCCGTGACCTTTGCACCAGAAGCAACAAACTAATTTTTCTTCCACCCAAAACCTTTATAGGGAAATTGAACCAGCCAGATAGGCAGGTTTTACTTTACAGTTCTGTGCTACTTATGGCAAGTGGTAAGATAAATAGGGGCCCTGGACCAGGACTGCAAACTCAGGACTAGCTAATGCAAATTGGAATTTAATTAATTTCTTCTATGGTTTATCACTTGATTTAATCACTGAATATGTTGACTGGCTCTTCTGACATGTTGAGTAAGGTTTTGTGTCATGACATTATATAATCCTCATGACAATTTCAGTTTCTCCTTTTAGACCCAGTGGCTGAGCAAATTCCAAGTCTATGGGACCTGGAAAAAGGTCTCAGCAGAATGCAAAGTCAAGTTCTATCTTTGGAATATTTTTCCTTATATTGTGATCATCAGCCACTGATTCAGGAACAGAACCCTGGTGGCCTACCCTGTGATCCCAGCTCCCGAGGATGCCCCAAGGCCTGCCTGGGCTACAGAAAGAGTGTTTTGAAGGCCAGCCTGGAAAACTTTGTAAGGTTATCTATGATGTCTATTCTTGTTGTCAGCTTGACTGCATCTGGGATGAACTATAATTCGGAAGTGGAGGAAATACTTGTGAGAGATTGTTTGCTTGTTTTGAAGTGAATGAATTCACTTCTAAGTGTAGATGTTTGAGGTAGGAAGACATACATCTCTTATCCAGATCTTAATCTGGGCCACACCTTCTTCTAGAAGCCTGTATAAGGTCATAGAAGAAGGGCATTTTTGCTTTTTGCCTGCTTGCCCTCTCCTTGATAGCACGTAGATTACTCCCCTGGCGTTGGAGCCTACTTCTTCATGATGCTAACAGGTACTGAAGACCAGGTGAGACATTCAGCCTGTGGACTGAACATATACTGGATTCTTGGACTTTCTATTTACAGTCAGTCATTGTTGCATTAGCTAGACTGAAGCCTGTAAGTCAATCCAATATACATATATATTCATCCTATAGATTGTGTTACTCCAGAGAACTCTGACTAATACACTATCTCAAAATAAGAGGCAGGGATAAGGATATAACTCAGCAGTAGAAGACATAAATTACAATTATAAAATCCCTTAAAAGTCACCAATAATTACAGTGATATTTTTGTTATATTTCCCTAAACTAGCAGTTTTAGAAGATGCTTTATGAACCAAAAAATGGATAGCAAAACTTCAAATAATTGCCCACAGAATAGTATTTGAGTTGAGTCTTTAAACACCCAGTGGCATGTATTCTTTTCATGTGACATATTTTCTTGTCTCCTTTGCTTCAAGGAGTATATACCATTTTAACAATTGCTACAGGAACAACCCACTTTTGTTACTGAAATGTTCTCCTAGGACCACACCTATTAATCTTGTCAAACATCCTGGCTATTTTCCATTAAAGTGACATTAAACTGTTTCCAAATTTTATTTTTTGTATTTATTTTAACAAAATTATTTTCATTATTGTTATTGAACTAAAGAGCAGGCAGTTTAGCAGGAGAAAGATATATGTCAAGGCATTGGGTGCTGTTTCTGTCATTAGGAATGGCTCTTTTTTATACTTTTTATATGTACCTAATTAGCATTGTAGGTCTAAATTTCATCAATAATTTTCTTCTTGTGAAAAATTTAAAAAGATACAGAATGTAAATGTACAGATAGACACTTTGAACAACATCTAGATAATCTGATTTTAAAGGTACTGAAACAACAACAAACATAAAAACATTGAGAAATCACAATAATCAGAGAGTGCTATATGGAACAGGTATTAAATCTATTATAAATCTACTATAATTACAATGGCCATAGTCCTGGAATATGATATAGATAAATCAATAACTAAATAATAAAAGCTATAAAGCCAGATACATAAAATAATTTACTGCATAATAAATGTGGCATTGGGCACTCTGGTTTAATGGATAAATGGTACCGAGACAACTAGGTAGCCAATTCACATAAAGGGAATTTATATTGTTGTTAATCATATGAAGAAATGACCAGCTTCACACATAAGAGAAAATGCATATTAAAACCCTAATAACATATTATTTCTTCACCCATCAACTTAAAAAAGACAAAAACATGAACAAGTTTCTCTTTTAAATAAGATTTACATGTTTTAAATTTATCTGTGTATATGTGTCATCTGTATATGTGTAAGTGTATGCCACGAGTACATAGGTGCTCTTAGAGGCCAGAAAAGGGTGTCAGATCCTCTGGAACTGTAGTTACAGACTGCTGTGACCCACCTGATGCAGATGGTTAATGGGAAATGCTCTAAGGTACTATGCAAGAACAGCAAGTGCCCATAACCACCCAGCAATTTCTCTAACCTCTTGAACAAGGGTTTTAAGAACCAGTTCTTCCAAGCACTGATGGCAGTAATGTAAATGAGCCCAATTTTTATGCAAAATTTTCTATAATCTCAATATTTAGGATGAATATAACACTTACCCATTTGGTACAACTGAAGGGAATGGGGTAAGATTACTATTCAATTCCATGTGCATCCTTTTATATCTTCTGAATTTTGTATGTAGTTGTATATGTAAATTCAATTTAAAAATAAAATGGTGGTGCCAAAAATTTGTTTTTTCTATTTGTTTAATTTTTAGTCAAATAAAAATTCAGCAATACAATTTCAATTGTGCATTTATTCTTTTTTCCTATACAGCCTAATGTTTTTAGGTCAGGCTTTCAAATTTCCAACAAACTTTTTCAAATGAGATTTAGGTTGCTGCCATTTTCATTCTTACGGGTTATGATTAATTATGATGGCACTAAGTGATTCTTGATTTACTTTGGGAATTAATCCATGAGGAAACTGTAAGACATTCCCATGTGGTACACACAAACTGACACGGTTGACAAAGCAAGAGTGAAAATTACAGAATGCCCTGAGCTTCAGAATGGCCAACTCAAATGATAACCATCCCTTTATGATAGCATAGCTTGTTAGGAAGGTCATATAACAATGTGTCCTTTCTTTCCAGAAGTCTTAACATTGCTTCTTTTCCTTCATGATTTGTGTGTGAAAAGATGCTTTAGTACAGATGAAGACAACAGTAATATATTAGATACCAAATATGTACAACTTACAGAAACCTGGTGCTGGTGGCATCCAGCATATTTTGGCAAGCCAGTTCCTCCACAGAGGCCCAAGCAGGAGATCCATGTTAACCCTAACCTTTAACCTCTAAAGTGAGAGAAGGTCTTGTTTTCAATGTTGGAAGTAATGACAGTGATTTGAGAGGCTGATTCTCTAGTTCACTTCTCTGTGATAGGACACTCATCAAAAGCAATGCAGGGGAGGGCTTATTTGGCTTACCCATTACTGTCCATCACCAATGGAAGCTGAGATAGGAGCTCAAGGTAGGAACCTGGAGGCAGGAACTGGAGCAGAGACCATGGAGGAATGCTGTTCACTGGCTCGCTTAGCTACCTTTCTTATAGAGCCCAAGCTTATCTACTCAAGGGTAGAACCACTCACCATACACTGCGACCTCCCAAATCAACCGGAAATCAAGATAACGACCCCAGGACATGCTCACAGGCCAATCTGATGGTGGTAATTTTTTAGTTGCCATTCTCTTTTCTCAGGTGTGTCTAGGTATGTGTCAAGTAGGTCAAGCCTAACAATAACAGTTGCTATAAATAGTAGAAACATTCACAACGTTTGATTAAACAGCATTTCTTTACAATTTTATAATTCTAGCAACTCAGAGTGAGGGTGATTGAATTATTTATATCCCTGGAAAATTAGGGAAATAGAATTGCTTCAAGAATTAACTGTTTCATTCAACAAGCACATACTGAGCGTCTGCCTGTCACTAGGTTTTAGGCTGTGTGGGCACTAAGTTCGGGAAGATACTTTAGACATGTCTCTACATATCAAAGGGTACTGGAATCTGTTTAATCCATCCATTTTCTCATTGTATTGCCAGGTAGGTGGATGGGATGAATGTGGATATTAGTAGGACTGCCACACAGAGCCCTAAGATATTTAAAGACCAGCCTGGAGAAGAGCTTAAGGAAAGTTTTGTTTTGTTTTTGTTTTTAACCAGCAAATGGTGAAGTTTATTCTCACAGCTCCCTCTGTATCCTGTGCCATTAGGATGCCAATTGATCGCTAATTGTTCTGCATTATCCGTAAGCCAGCTACAAACATGTCTAATGGCATGCTCTTTGTTGTAATTTAGGGGCAGGGACTGCTGTCTGTCTCTTTGTTCTTCGGAACTTTTTTTTTTCCTCCCTGAGCCTACAAAGTGTTTGGCTGGCATGCAAGGACCTGAGGAAGCTTAAGCAGAAAGTAGGCCCCATGAGGCATAATCCTGCCACACCCTGAATGGATAGACGGCTGTGCCTTGCCGATGTGCACACAGATGGGGAAGTGGAAGATGTGTCAGCCAGAATTGTGAGAAGTGCCACCACACTGCCAGCCAGCTCTGCCAGAGGAGAATGGCACTTGCCAAGGGCGAACATGAGGATGGCCATGACAGTTGTGTTCTCCCTCTGTCAAGGCTGGTGGCAAGCACTGAGTGCAGAAACAGAAGCAAAGCAGTCAAGTCAGTAAGGAAATCATTTCCTGCCCACTGGGGCCTCTGCATTTTGAGTTCAGCATATGTTTCCCATATCAGACACCAACATCTGACAATTGAATCTAAAACAAAGTTTAAAGGTGGTATTAAAAATAATAATTCAGATGCCTGGTAATTAGAACTCTGAGACGGGTAGAAAGATAGAAAATTATTCATTATTAATGCAAATGAAGCTTCAGAGCTTCCCATGGCTCCTTCTAGAGTCTTGGGAGGTTGTGTTTTACTGAAGTGAAGGACTAGCTCATTTACATGTCTAGACACCTTAGCATCTATGACATCTTAAGTTACCTCTTCGAATCTTTTCTGTTTTTCATCATTTGTTTTATTGAGGCAGTACCTTGTGCAGCACAGGATGGCCTTCCTTGTCCTCTTTAGCTGAGGATGGCTTTGAACTCCTGATCCTAGTCATCTACCTAGCCACTCCTGGGATTCCAGACATGCACCACCACATTCAGTTCCTGAGGTCTTTATACATATTTTTGTTGTTGTTGTTTTGCTTAATTTCTAGAAGGTTTTGTTTTGAATACTTGTTTTTTTCTACATTGTGTTTTAGTCAGATTGCTGTGAGAACTAGTTAGTACCCTAGTAGGTCTTGTCACCACAAGTCCCTCTGGTGATGTCATCCTAAAGCCAGGTCTTTACTTTGCTTCTGACTGAAGCCTGTTCTGTTCTTTCCCAGACTTAAGGAACGAAGCATCTTCCTTATTAAAAGTAGATCTGTTTTGGTTTGTTGTAAATGCTCCTAATTCCCAATGAGACCCCTTCCCAGACTAGTATATGTATGGTCCAACTTCTTTGAGTTTCTACTCTTAGCTTGTAGTTTCCCCTTCCCTGGGGAATCACTGTCACTAAATGAGAGCCTTTGTATCTTGTGAGATACATTTCCAGCCTATAGGCGATAGTTGAGGAAGGATAAAAGTCAGCCTTTTGTCACAGGGCCAGATCTGAAGAGAAATTCATGCTCCATGGCTTTCTGTGCACATAGGCTGCAGTTAGACTTTAACTGGGACCACATTGTGCCTTCATTTCTCCTGCCTTGCCTTGGTGCCTTCATTCCTCTTCCCTTGGGAACACAAACACAAGAATGCCTGTCTCATGCTCTGCATCAGGGGAACCTGACAATCACCCTCATTATGGATGTTTATGGCAGGTGGGTAAGGCTCTGGGAGTGGTAATGTGATTGGAGAGGGCTTAGCACATAATTTACCCTAATAAGTGTGTGCTAAATGAATGGATTTTCCAGGCTTGCTGTTTGGATTAAAAGTAACACAGCTATTATCAGAAAATCTATTTCCCAAGAAGGGCCTAGCTCACTGATTCACTCCTGGTCTTAAAATGAAACAACTAGGAAAATTTCATAAGGCTTGTTGCTGTACAGGAAAGAAATTGATGATTGTTAATGATGTTAATTAATCAACAGGGATTATTCCATGCCAACTTTTCCTAGCATGTCACTAAGTACCCGAGTCTATGGTAAGTTTGATGAGAAAACAATGGCAACAAACAACAACAGAACCCAAATAACATTTTAACTTTTAAGTGAAATGTTATCTCAAAAGAGTGAAAATAATGAAATAACTGGAAAATGATAAGACACTATATAATCACACGGGAAAACTTATTTCATAGGAGACAGTTTATGAAAAGGTTCAGAGAAGTCAGTGTGGGTGTTCATCAATTAGGCAGGTCTGGGTATGGGGGCAGGAGATAGATCCAAGTGGGGGAAACAGTAAGAATAATGGTTTGGAGACGATTGTGAGGATGCCAGTGTTTGCCATCATACAGAAAACTAGAAATGCTTCACTCAGGTTTTCTTTATCTTTGTATTATCATGAATGTTTATGTTTCTTTTTATTCACTCATGGGTTAGTTAACCAGGTATCAACTATTTCTGGAACATGTATTCAGACCCAGGGCCTCCTGCATTTTGGGAATATGGAACTAAAAAGGATATCTATCTTGGCTGTCAATAAATCTTCAGTCAGCAATAAGCCATTGTAGTTTACAGGGGTTATAGTTCTGTGTGAATTAACAGTTACTGAGAGAGCTAGAGAGAGGCAGGGGTCCACACCTATAGGCAAGTCAAAAGGCTTCCTCAGGTAGTCACATTTGATGTGTGGCCTGAAAGTTGGATAGAATTCAGCCAGATACATAGGGTAGAAGGAAACAAGTTCCAGAGATGCATGGGACTTTGAGAGAATTGTAGTGTGAATGGTGTGTGTGGAGGGTAGAGGGACAGAGGAGGGACAACAATGAGGGACCAGATAAGGAATAGACACAGCATAAGCAAAGGAGAACAAACTTGGTATGAGTCCACATTAGCCACCCATTAAGTATTAAAATCACATAATAAGGGTCTCATGAGGCACCTGCTGGAGGAGTTTGAAGCATAGGACACCAACCTGGATGCTAACAGAAGCATTATAGCTTTATCATGCTCACAGAAAGTGATGGTGAGAAAGAGGAAAGGCAGCACAACCAAAGTAGGCACTTAGTTAGGTTCCAGAAAGCAGAAGAATGACCAGTGAAAATACTGGGGATCTCAGAACAGAAATCTAAAATAGGGAACTCATGAGATTTTTCATAGTTAGGGAACTTAGGGGGGAAATACAATCATGGGGGAAACTAGGGCTCAGTTTTTGACCTGTTGAGTTTGAGAGTCTTGAGACTACACAAATGAAGCTTTTAAATGGATGGATCTGGAAACTGTAAGCATTGGGGTTTCTACTAAGAAACATTCAGCTTCCAACACTACTCTGCCTAGTCATTACCACTCTCCTTGTCTTGCTGGGAATGTTTACTTCATTAAGAAAAAAAATAGGATCCTCCCAGGAGTTTTATGCAAAGTTTTGAAAATTGATAAAATGTGTATTTTCCAGACAATATGAGCCACAGGATTTATGAGATCTTCAACATGTTCTCTTGATTCTCTCAAAAGTAGAAAAATAGATTAGAGATGGGGCATGTCTGTTCTAGCTCCCTTTCTCTTTTCTTTGTATTCACTCATGAATCAGTTTTTATAGTTTGGTCCATAAATTCTCTGTTTCCCCCCTTCCTCAATGATAGTTTTGTACTACAGATCCTTACCTACTTGTGGTTTACATTGTTCTTATTAGAACATCCCTACTTCCCAACACATATATCTATACATTTGCCCTAAACTGACTGTACCAGTCTCCTCTCCTTGGAAAGCAGAAAACCTGTCTGTCCGTCTCTGTCTCTGCTCTCTCTACTAATCCTCAGCTTACTTTGTTGATTTCTGCAATTAAGTTATGGAAATTTTTGGCTCAACGTAAAGCTCCTTATTCTTTACTAAGTTAGATGTTGTCATGTTCTGAGAGCTGGGTGCAAAGAAATAGGATCTGACCCACTCCCTCTCTCTTCTTTGTCTCAGGCAGTTGTGCTGTGGATAGGAGCACAGGGAGGGTCAATGTGAGTGGAAGAAATGAGCTCATGCAACTGCAGCATGTTAAAGGTGTCAAGCTTAAGTCCTCACCTCTCCTTCATTCTATTCTTTACCTGGCCTAATCTCCAGGTGTAGTAACCAGCCCCCAGTTAGATACTGTGGTGTTGTAGGTGATGTTTGAAGCCCTTGTATCTCATGGAGGGCCATAGCATCCACCCTTCACTTCTGGTAGATATCCCCCTGTATCCTCCTCACACTCACCCGATATTACTGTTCATTCTCTATTGGAAATCTGGGCTAAGTCTGTATTTGAATCTTAGAATACTGCCTCTTTTCTCAATATGTGTAAATATGTCCCAACTTGTGACTCACCTATTTACTCTGTCATAGGATCCAATATCTGAGATACTTGGTGCATCTTCCTGGGATATGGTGCCTCCAGACTCCTCACTGTTTCCTCTTCTTTTCAGATTTTAGGAATGAATCATTGAGAGATACCTGGCTTGTTTGGGCAGGGAGAAAGGAACCCACCCGCTTCCTCAACAACTCAGCAGAAGTAGATGAAGAAGGTAAATATGGATAATCTCAGATTCTCCCTTTTTTATACCTTCTGGCAGATGATCTATGATTCTTCTGAAATGTCCCATAGTGAACAAATACTGTGTCAGGGATGGTCACAACATAGTTTCTGGCTTTTAGGTCTCTTCTTGCTGACTGGCATGGGGGACAGGCCTAGGCATCTATTATTCTCCTATTATTATTTCTTAATTGTTCCCATGTGATACAATTCCATGTCTTACCCTGTATATTCTTCCTGATAATCTTCATTTCAGTGACTCTACAAGGTCAAATCTTCTCAGACTAGATTCCAAGGTCATTAAAATTAGACATTTTAATCCTAGTAGCATGGGCTCAATGGATAATATAGTCATTCCCTAAGCCTTGTTTGAACACATTTTCATGCCATAACACATTTACCTATCATATCCTCTCTTTGTTTTGATCAAATATCTTTTATTTGTTCTTTAGGTCAGTCTCATATGTCATCTTATAGCCTCCAACAATTCTCTTAAACAGTATTATTTTTTCCATCTGGTTTTGAGAATTTGCAAAGAATATCCCATTCGTCCCATGGTCATTGGAATTTTAGCAAGGCACTTTGAATACAGCATGTATTCAGCAATGTAATTTGACTGAAATGATAGATAAATAAAGTTACATCATGGTAGGATATTTAAATGACCTTAAATGCTAGCTTAGTTGGGATCTGTTTAAGATTTGGACAAAGGGGCACACATGTCTCTCAAGGTCATCCATATCTGCAATCTTTAAGATGCTTCCAGTATGGTAGTTCATAAACATAATCACCACAGCAAAGCACACTGCTGGAACCAAGTCACTCAAATGGGGACTGCCTTTTGACAGGTTATTCTCGACTGTCAGTGTCAGAACAACACTCTAAAACCCAAGCTTTGGACTTAAATAAAAGCCATATATTAGGGCGTGGAGTCTAAAAAAATCAAATATGGGTTTCTCCAGAAATGAGTATATGTCTCATGCAGTGTTCTTATCAGGCAGAGGACCATTTTTAATTGTACAGGGGTGAAGGTGAAAACAAGGTAACCAGAGCCAAACCCTGCTGAGGTAACAGAGTCCATATAAACACCAACAGGCACTTGAATATCCTCCATTGCATAGCCATGTGGCAGGAGTCACCAGGCATCTGAGCATCCGGGCTTCAACAAACATCATCTTCAAAGATGGGTGCAGGCAGAGAGCTTCAAAAAAGTTCAGGAATCTCTGGGTTACACTCAAATCTGCCTACATTAAAAAAGTCCCTGTGTGAATGAACAGAGGCTTAGCTGTTCTTTAAACAGCTCACTTGACATGCCTGGACCTTATAAACAATGAAATGCCCATAGATGCATGGCATTCCAAAAGTATTTGGAAAATCATCTTGACACAGCTAAATTTAATTTGGCTTGCTAATTTTCAAGAGCCACATCAAATAATACCAACCACATGGGCCTCAACCTCCCCTCATATCTGTCTCCTGTACACACACCTGTTCAGGTGACCAAACACTAATGCCACCCACGGATACCTCCAATGTCACATGCATAGGCAGATAGGTCATGCATCTTCACTAAACCTGGTGTTCTAAACACTTTCCTTCCCATGCTCCACAGCCTATGCTGAACCATGCAGCTGTTTTGGGTCACTATTGGCCCTACCAGCTACACTCTAGGTAAAACAGCTGTGGTCATAACAGAGTCCAAGATGTGCTGCCAAGAGAGGGATGGAGCTGGCCTAAGAAATAGCTTTGGAGTGTATCTTAGGAATGTGGGTGGATCCAGAGAGAAAGGGCACAGCTAATGCCACTTTTTCAAGAAGTAAGGAACCTCCTTCCTCCCCAGAAAGATGAGTGAAGGCAGCTGTGTGCCGCTGCTGTAGGGAAAATGAGCTGGTAGAGCTCAACTTCAGGAGAAAAGCAGCTACTATGGTCTGAAGGGCAATCCCAGGTCACTGGGCTCTGCCCCAGCGCCTGTGCATCATGGTGGGAGGAGAACACCGGTCAGGAGTTGGCAGCTTTCTGATTCATTGTGCTTGAGAACCAGTGTGTGATCACATGTCTGAGGACCCAGTTTCACCTTTTCCAGAATACGTGGGCATTATCTTTAGGGATGTTCTTTTGAGCTTCTGGGCAGTAAGGAAAGCTGAATACTGTTGTCACTGAGTTAACACATCCAATGCCCTTGTCTTTACCTCCAGAGCTTATGCTCTTACTGTTCTTGAGTGGTCAGCCACCCCAGTAATCACAAAGCCTCATGTAGACCACTTTAACCTATGGCCAGTACATTCCTCATTTTCTGTCCAGTCCAAAGAAGCACAGTGGGACCATGAAACCTCATCCTGCCAGAACGCATTTGATATTTATGAGTCAATGGATGAGGGTATGGCAAGATTTGATCCTGGCCATTAAATATCAACTGTAGTTTCTATAGGGGTTCATGTTTAGTACATTATTAAAGAAGGGACTTTACTGGTTATGAGATTTTGGCGTATTGAGTCTTCTGGTGTTCAGTTATAGTTAGAAACTTTTATTAAATATATTATTATCTAATAATATAATAAATTATAAACAATGGGTTTCATTGTCACACTTTTACAGAGTCATGAGGTGCACTTTGAGCATACACTACCTTCTCTGTCCCTGTCCTCTTTTCCTTGCCTTTATACTCACCTATATGACCAATGTCCTTCAGTAGTTCTGACTCGCAGCCAGGCCTTCACTAAGAACTTCTGTCCAGACAGCCTGCTACCATCAGCAGGGCCACTATGACTGGGCCAGTGGCTCCAGGAAGACCAGGCTTTGTGATAAAACCAATAAATGCTGAGTGCCTTTGTCTTTGACAAATATCACAAAAACTTTGAAGCCATGGTACCTTTTCCTTCTTCTCAGCAGCCATTGCTGTCCTTGGCTCAGCAATGAGACTTTGCCATTCTTTGAATTCACTCCTTCTTGGCCATCTTCTGAGCAACAGCTGCCTTCTCAGCTTGACTTCAATCTCCATGCATGCTATGGATAAATCCATAAGCTGAATGCACCTGTGCCTGGCAGCTGGAAATTATAATCTCTCACTATGTGATGCACTTATTGGGCAGGGAGTAGGCAAGAAGAGCTTTAAAATTAATATTTGAATTGAAAAGCTACTCTTGCAAAAGTTACTCCCATCAAAATTCTTCTCTCAGCATTGGATTTGGATAAGAGCATCTAAAATAAGAATCCACACTAAAGTTTAAAGGACTACTAAGTGGTCAGTTCAATTTATGTCTCTTAAAGCAATGCTTTTGGAGAAAGGGGGCTTGCTCATTTGGATTTCTAGTCTCTGAAGAATCTGTCCTACCATATCTGTAATATTCTGATATGGATGTTTTTATTCTTTCCTCCTTTCAGATGAAATCAAGTGTTCTAAAGGCTGAGGTTATAATAACCCTCTGTAGAAACTCCTATTTTCCTTGAGGCTTGAATTTAGTAATTAGGTCTCCCATGGTAGCCATGCCTATGGACTCACTAACTTTTCAGTGTATTACCTGGCCAGTAAACAGAGTAAAACTAACTCCTCCCTTCCATAGACTCTGTAGGATCTCTGTAGTTGGCTTTGTTCAGATTCATTACAGTTACCAGATATCACAAGAAATATTTTCCAATGCAAATTTTCCTTTTTGTATAAGCTTTATAAAGAACAGTTTTATATACTATTTTTAATTAATGCAGTATAATGAAGACAATTTTGGTAACTTAATACACATCTCATTTGCCATCTCAATGCCCTGAGATGATGGTCATTTGTCATGTATTATGGTTACAGAAACTAGGATTAGATCTTATGTTACTTTCCCCACTTATGTGACAATAGGCCCAGCAAAGGAAGCTAAGGAGAGGAAGAATTCATGGTTTTAGGGTCCAACCCATAATGGTAGCAGTGTACAAGGCAACCAGTCACATTGTATCTGCAATCAGGAAGCAAAGAGGGGTAAACTCATTTCCCTTTTGTATTCAGTCTGGAATCCCAACACATGCAATGGTGCTGCCCACATTTAGAATGGCCTTTTCCACCTCAATTCAAAAATCTAGAAACTCACTTATAGATATGACCACAGGCTAATTTATTAAGCACTTCTAGAGCCTGTGAAGGTGGCAGTTAGTATAAACCACTAGTCCCCCTCTTGTCAACATGATAAACGAATATATTAGCTGTTAACCAACAACTTCCACCTCTTGACCCCATATAGGCTCATAGCCATTTCAGTATGCAAAAATATAACTTCCAAAGACCTAGTAGTCTTTACCAGTCCAGTATAACTCTAAAGTATAGTCTTTTTGAGACTCAGTGGTCTCTTAACAAGACCCAGCAGGATAAACACTCATTCCTGAAGTTCCACATCTAGCAACTGGAGCTTATGATGGAATAATCTTAGATCCAAAGGCTTGGATCCAAGTCCTAGGTACCATTGTCCCTATTTCTGCTACTTGCAGCATATACAGCCTTTTCCTTGGGCTGTTTCCACCCCACGCATGAAGTTTATCTTGGTGGATATCCCATTGTTCTGGCATCTCTAACATTATGTCTTTTCCATTGGCACTCAGGCTTCATTGTCACAGGTTAATGCAATAGCTCCCCAGAGTTTCCTTGCATGGAATCTGTTTTAGACAGTTTGGTTTCTCTTACTGTGATCGACACCTTTACCAAAAGCAAAATGGGGAAAAATGGGTTTACTTTTTTCCTATATGTCTATAGCATAATCAGCCATAGTAGAAACTCAAGGCAGGTATCTGGAGGCAGAAACTAACAAAGAAACGATAGATAAATGCCCCTTACTTGTTTGTGCCTCATGATTTGGTCAGCCTGCTTTCTAATACAATCCAGAATCATCTGGTCAGGGTTGGGAATACTCACAGGAGGGTGGGTCATCCCACATCAAACACTAAGAAAGAAAATTTTTCATAGACTTGCCTACAGACAAATCTGATGAAGACATTTTATCAATTGAGGTTCCTTTTTCTTTGGTTGAGGGGGTGGGTGTCTTTGTAGGTGTCATGGCAGGAAATGAAGCAATCTGCAAAGAGGTGAGAATGATAACTCAGTTGAGATTGACTTCTTTAACCTGGATCAAATTACAGGGAGTCTGATTCCAAGAGGCTTTGCCATTATATTTAAACACAATATAATTTGGACAAAAGTTTCCTGGTATAGCACAATCCCCGGTGCATAAGGAGGCAATAATTACATTGAAACTCAACTCAGGGTACATGTCATCTTCTCCACAGAGATAGGTTCTGGAGATAGGCTACCTTTATTATCTTAAGGGCCCAAAGAAGAATCTTGCTATTTGGGATATTAGCCATCTCTTGGTCATGGTTGTAGGAGCTTGGCGGAAGTCTTCCGTTACACAGATAAGTAAGGGTCTCTTAAACTATTAGGTATCTTCAGTCCTGGTTGTGGGAGCTTTAGGGAGCCCCTGGCTATGCAGGTAATATAAGGGTCATTTAGATTACTGTCCACCTCTAGTCCTGGTTGCAGAAGCTTGATATGGCCTGACCCAACAGATAACTCAGATCACCAACTGTTAATCACCTCCAATTCCCAGCCTTCTGGAAACACAAATTATATGCCCTTTCCTTTGAAAGAAAAATCCTGGGCACTTAACAATTCTAAGCTTCCCTGGAGATATGTGGGTACAAAGACTTTTCTGTTCCAAATATTAGAAGACCCCAGATTGTGTCAAATTGACAAAAAAAAACTAACCAGCATAGAATCTCATTCTAACATACATTGCTTGGTCTCAGTAGCCTTCTGGGATCTTGGCACAAGCCTCTATGATCTTGTCACTCTTCCATCTATCATAACTGTAAAAACAGTACTATATAGATGCCACTGACAACTTCTGCTGACAGCTCAATATGTACCCTGCCCCTTTGGACGATGCATCCTGCACTAGTCATTGTGTGCCATATTGGCAGAACCTATGTGTCAGATTTTGAGCAGGGAATCCATAACGTGGCATTTTCACAAGATGAAGCCTTTGATGAATAGGCTCTTGCTTTCAAGGTAACTTTTCTGTTGTACCAGTGTGGGAAAAAGGTGGCTTCTCTTTAATTATGGTAGTTGATTTAGCAAATATAATTGCTTTCCTGGCACTTATATTGTCTTCTACTCTACCTTCCCCCCTCTCCATTTCCTTGCCAGATAGGATGGTTTTCATACCTCCTTGCTCCACGATTGCCCTGTTTCAACTGTAGGCTTAGGTGAGAGTAGTAAGCCATGCCATAGCTTGAGATTTCATTAGAGAAAACAAATGAACCCATTACTTTGAATTCAGCATCATCAAGGACACAGGCAGAATGTAGCTATAGTCTCTGTCCGAATGTAATATGAAAAGGTTCTAGCCAGGTTCCTGATGAAGTCCTTGTGGAATTTCATGAGCCAGACTGTATTTCTCATAACTGTCTGCTTTTCTAGAATCCCACTAAAATGTCCCATTAAACTCTGTTCACATAATTCTAGCACGTTTAGAGCCTGAAGTTCCAAACTCTTCAATATTCATCCCACAAACCTGTTCTAACTGCCTAAAAACCACATGGTCAGGTTTGTTGCAGAAACAACTCCACTCTTGGTTCTTGTTTTCTACATCACTTTACTCATTAAGTGCCAAAATACATATTAACAACAACTTGGAGTAAGGGCTTATTTTTGCACACAGTTTGAGGGTATATCCATAATGGTAGGGAAGTCACAGCTTGAGGCAACTGGTCACACTGTTTGCACAGTCAGGAAGCTCAGAGAGAAGAATAATGGTGGTCAAGTTCTTCTTCTTCTTCTTCTTCTTCTTCTTCTTCTTCTTCTTCTTCTTCTTCTTCTTCTTCTTCTTCTTCTCCTCCTTCTTCTTCTTCTTCTTCTTCTTCTTCTTCTTCTTCTTCTTCTTCTTCTTCTTCTCCTCCTCCTCCTCCTCCTCCTCCTCCTCCTCCTCCTCCTCCTCCTCCTCCTTCTTCTTCTATTTCCTCCTTCTTCTTTGTATTTATTCTTGGACTATATGAAATAGTGTCAATTATATTTAGGGTGGGTTTCCCATGTCCACTATCTCAGTGTAGAAAGTACTTTACAGGCAATCTGGCACTCTGCTAGGTGATTGTAGATCCTGTCAAGTTGATAATCAATATTTACTATCAGAAACATGTCAAATAATTTTCTTGACATCATGTAGACAACAAGTGATTAATTCAGAATACAGGTCAAAATTTTCCTAATTCCAAATTCTATGTTTCTTCCACTGTTTGACTAGGGGACGGTCTGATGTAATGAACAAACATTAATAAGTTGAAGGCGCCATGTTCATAACTAAAGAAAACCCTGTTACTCCTCCCAACTTTCCTCACATTATATGATAAGGAACCTCAAGATTCCCAGGGCCCACCAGCTAATTTAACTCAGCTTAGTTTTGTTGTTGTTGTTGGTGGTCATCAAGTGAATGAGAGCAACCAGCTAATAAACCATCACTAGCACATCTGTAGCTATGAGTATGTGTGTGGCTTTTCTTTCTGTATGCTTTGACTCCTTATAATCCCTTTCTAGCTGGGGAAGCCTGTCCTAGGTTTAGGAGTGAGGCTAGCTAATTTTTGAAGGTAATCTGGGTTCAAAAGCAGCTTGCCTTTGATATACAAATTAATCATTCTAAAGCCACACCTTCTTCAGGAATCCCTGCTCTCTAGGAGGCATCGATCCTCTGGCCAGGGGCCAGCCAGTCAGGAACCACCACTATAGTTTAGAGCCAGTACAGATTACCTGAAAGCACTCATCTTAAACTGTTCACACCCTTGCCCCTCCGCCCTTCCCATGGAAACACAGTGCAGGCTCCAGTGGAGACTTGCCCCTCAGTCTTGTTTGCTGCCTCCTGACTATTCCATGTCTTCCCCTGGTGGTCCTATGTGGTATATTATGCTTTCTATAGCAGCTGTGAGAACAGTGAGCTGGTGTGTGTGTGTGTGTGTGTGTGTGTGTGTGTGTGTGTGTGCGTGCGTTGCGTGCGTGCGCGCGTGCGCGCGCGCGCTCGTGTTTTGGTTTTTTTCCCTCTTGAGCTTCTCCTCTGTCTGCACCTGACTGCACATCTCATCCAAGAGCACAGAACAGTTTCCCACAGAAATGAACGTATAATTTGTCCATGTCTTTGTGGCAGCTGAGCTGATTGTTTGGCAGGCAGCGTGCGAGTTGAGCCTGAGAAGTTAAGAGTCAATGTACCCTTTGCTCCTAGCCGGTGGGCAGAACACAAACTTGGGCCATGCAGCTGGGGGAAACTCTAAACTTTAGATTCCCAAATTATGAATTTGTGAGGCTTTAGAATAACCGCTGTGACGGCTGGTGCTTGGTGGCAGCTGCTATCATCTGCCAGTTCTGCATATATCCCTCTTCATTTGTGAAGCCTCCCACAGATGTTGTATCCCTTGTGATCACACCTGCGAACCTAAAACCAGCTTTTTTTTTTTAATGGAATAGCAGATGTTTAGAAATTGGAACCGTTATACAATTGGACAGGAAAAAGAAGGACCCAAATTTGTTCCACCTACTACCTTATCTGTGCATTAAAAAGAAAAAAAAAACCGACAACCAATCTCCCATTTTTTACTAGGGAACAAAAGATGAACAACCCTAGTCTATCCACATACAGAAACAAAAATGTAGAGGGAGGCTTTGACATTGTATTTCCATAAATGACGATGGCTTGAATTCTAGACTGAGAGTCAAATCACCTTCAATGTACTGTTGCAAGATATTCCCGACTCACCAGCATAAAATAAAGGAATATTTTTAGTCCTATGAAGGCACCACATTTGCTGATGTTAAAATGTGTCGCTGTGATAGGAAAGTTAATTAAGCAATAAGACACGACATGACGTGAATTATTGTATAATAACTCATGCCTCTCATGCATCAAGACGCAAACCTGAAGGCCAAGTAGCCCTCCAGCATCTGAGCTTGAATTATGCTATAATAACTCAAGACCTGGAGTTTTCCAATGAAATAGGATTGGAAGTAGAAGTGGGAGTTGGGGTGAGGCAGGCATGAAAACCAAGGACAAACATTGATGCTTTGTAAGTAAGAGAGAAGGAAAAGGAATTCTACTCAATTTTACATCCACTCCTCTTCAAACATAGTGAGGATTTGAGGAAGAAAGACACTAGTGTTCCTTAATCTTATTTTATAGCTTTGAGATCAGCAGACTTCCACTCCAGAGCTGGCTGAAGGACATGCTTTGCCAGAAGTATGGGCGTTACAAGTCCAGAAGCTCAGTGGGGTCTCTATGACATAAAGGAAAAAGTCATTCACTGTAGCTATGAGTATGTGTGTGGCTTTTCTTTATGTATGCTTTGACTCCTTATAATCCCTTTCTAGCTGGGGAAGCCTGTCCTGGGTTTAGGAGTGAGGCTAGCTAATTTTTGAAGGTAATCTGGGTTCAAAAGCAGCTTGTCTTTGATATACAAATTAATCATTCTAAAGCCACACCTTCTTCAGGAATCCCTGCTCTCTAGGAGGCATCGATCCTCTTATTTATGTCTTTGAATATTTTGTGTACTGACCTTGATTGTGGGAAATGCAAGTGTTGTTCTTGTGAGAAACTGTAGTCCAGTAACATGTCTCCAGTCTGTGAAAGCACTGTTTCTCTAACTGTGCCGCTCACCAAGTGAAGGTGAGTAGTCAGCTTCAGAAATGATCCAACAAAGAAGGCCTGATTCCCCAGGCTTGAAATTTGACCCACAGAACCAAAGACTGTATGAACTGCGTAGAAGCCATAGCTTAAAGAGTTAAACAGAATGAGCCCATTTGGAATCCAATTCTAAGAGAGAGAGCAAAATTAGGTCCACTGAGAGATTTCCTTGCTCGCTGGTCTTCCCTTTCATGGGCATATTGATTTAATGAATGATGATGTACCTAACAAGTCCCAATTAGTGGATATGGTTCTGTTAATCTCACAGCTGGATAGCTTGACAGCCAATCAGATTGCTCTTTGTTAAAATCCAATTTAACAAAAGCATATCTATGAAAGGCAGAAGCGGCACTTCCCTCTATCCCAATGTGGGCATGTGGGACTGATTGAGATTGACAAGAGTGTGCCCTGTCCAGCCCCACTCGTCTCAAGCTGCAGGCAGAGCAGCCTCTTTGCTTTCCTCTCCCTCCCCCTCCCCCAGTACCTTCAGGCTCAGCCTGCATGGAGAGAAGCACTTCAGCGAGTCTGCCACTTCAGATCGTCAAATTTGCTGGTAAAATTCCAAAATCTAGAGTCAGACCATGCCTCCCTGCGTACGACTAACATATGGTATTAGCAAATTTTACCCACACTCTACTAAGGGAAGCACTCCAGAATGTGTTTGTTATTCCTACAGTTACTCTGTTGCCTTCTATGGTGGCACTGATATTACTCCTCTTTGGTCCTATCTGAAATGCATATTTTAACAATAATTTCTCTTCCTGTATGGAAGATAGAACCCTTAAATTCATGATAGAATTCTTACTTGATTTGATGAGTTGCTGTCCGTTCTCTTCAGTGAACAGGTGGGGGAGTTTGTACGTTCCCTGCTCAGCTTATGAATATGTATTCTATATTTGAGTAACAAGTGTTCCAGGGGGACAATGTGTTGATCAACAAAGACAGTCTACAATGGAGGGCATCAAGCTTTCTGTCAAAGGCCAAGTGATAAATGAATTGGGTTTTGAGTCCTATTGTGACTGTGATGTTTTGTTGGAAAAACAGCCATATAAAAACATTCTTTCACAAAACATGTGAAACAGCTAGTTTGGCTGCTAGGATAAAACCATAGAAGTAGGCAACATGTTTCCTTTGGCTCAATGGCAGGCATTTTATAACTCACAGGGTTAAGATAGACAGATACAAGTTTGTCTCCTCTTAAGATTTTCCAGAGCTGGCAGGTAGTGAGATCAGGACACAGGAAGATCTTCAGAGCAGGAAAGGTGTGATAGTATATTATTTATGATTCAATAAAGCTTACCTGAAGGATCAGAATGCAAAGCTAGCCACAGCCATACAAGTTAGACAGTAGTGGTACATACATTTAATGCCGGGACTCAGGAGACAGAGGCAGATGAATCTCTGTGCTGCGTTGAAGGCCACCCAGAGCTATATCAGAGTGAATGAGACTGAAAGAGTAACACAGCTCACACCTTCAATCCCAGCACTGGAGAGATGTATAAGTTAGGAGCAGAGCACTCCGTGTTAGTATTCAGGCTATTTGTCTCCAGCCATGTGAGGTAAGGATCTCCCCAGCCCTGGTAGAGTTAAGAGCTGTCTGGTAGCTTGGCTGCTTTGCTTCTCTGATCTTCAGCTTGAACCCCTATACCTGTTTCTGGGTTTAATATTATTCCTACTTCAGGATGGGATCAAGAACTTCAGGCTGGGCAGACAGGCATCCTCCATTTCAAATTGATTAGCAAGTGAATTCTTAACTTTTTAGATACAAATTGGAATTCTTACCTTAACCTTTAAGGTTTTTACCACTCTGGTCATTGCTAAGACTACAGCTGTATGTGTCCCAGACACTACAATCAAACCTTGTTTTTCATCCTTCCTGCTTTCTGTTCAAAGGCTTTGGGACATCTTTATGGATACCATGTTACTAAGTTTTCATTTAGCATAGCACACACTTCGTCTCTAGCATGGATCATAATTTTGATATGAATGCATGATTATGAAAAATGATCCATACTCTGTGAAAACCACTGGGGTGCAGGAGTACTGACAATATCACCTCTAAAGAGCTCTCAATTTGGTGAATAAATATCGGGAAGAGGGAAGTCATATTTCTTAGCTTTCCAATTGGTGTAACAAATATCTGAACAAAATCAATTTAGCAGGTGGTATAGTTCATTTTGGACTATGATTTCAAATGTATCCATCCATGGGCACTTGTATGCTTTGACTGGTGGCAGGACAGTATTTCATGGTGGCAACAGGCAGTGGGGAAGGGTTTTTTTTGCCTCATAGTGGCATAGAAGTAGAAAGATGTTGGAACTGTGGTGATTTGAGTGAGATTGGCCCCCATAGGCTCTCATGTTTGAATACTCATTTGCTTCCCAGTTGGTTAAATTCTTTGGGAAGAATTCGGAAGTATGAGCTTATTGGAGGAGGTCTGTCACTGGGATGGGCTTCTCTCCCTCCCTCTCCCTCTCCCTCTCCCTCTCTCTCCCTCCCTCTCTCTCTCTCTCTCTCTCTCTCTCTCTCTCTCTCTCTCTCTCTCTCTCTCTCTCTCTCCCCTCTCTCTTTCTCGTTCTCCCTGTTCCCTCCCCACCATTCTCTGCCTACAACTTGTACATCAAGAGGTGAGCTCTCAGTTGTCCTTGCCATTTTGCCTTTGCTCCACCATCATGGACTCTAACCCCCCTGAAACTGCAATCCCCAAATTAACCGCTTACTTTTATAAGTTTGCCTTGATCACAATAGAAATGTGATTAAGGCAGGGACCAAAGGTACAATATCTCCTTTAAGTCTACTCCCCTAGGATCTAACTGGCTTTCTCTAGGTCTTACATTGCAACAGCAGCTTAGGTTAGAGACCAGATGTTAAACAAATATACTTTGGAGGATGCCCAAGCTTCAAAAGTTCACAGAAGTGGAATCCCAACATTTTTTTTAAAAAAAATATGTAAAAAAATTAAAATAAATTATGAAGTGATTTACAAAAAGAAACTATAAAGGTAATGGACTGACCAAAGGATAGTTTTGTCTATGTGTGTGTTTATAGAAAAGCCCTTTTGAGAAATTATGGTTTATTTAAAACTGAGACTTCATATATATAGTGATGTAAAGAAATGCAATATAATGCAAAATAATGTAATATAATGCAAAGTAAAAGTAATTCAATGCAAAATAAAAGACTAGTTTCTTGTACTTTTTGTTAAAGAAATAAAACTATAAACTAATGAAAACAACTTAAAAGATAATTAGGAATATGAATAAATAATTCACAGTAATATAGTTAACAAATTTATGAGTAGACATTCATCTTTAAATAAATGAAAATTAAAATAACATTTAATTTTACTGATACTATTAGAAATGACAAAAATGCAGTAATGACTTCCTAGGATTGAAAAAAAGTGTCATGCATTTATTGTGGGCTGCTAAGTTGTATAACTCTTCTGTGATTTATTGGCAATATCTTTTAGAATGTTAAGTACAGATATCATTTGGCTAAGTAATTTTATATCTAAAACTCTACTCTGAAAATTGTTATATAATTGTGTGGAGTACTTCTGCCAAAAAACATACCTGACTGGGACTGTAAGAGAATAAAGAAAAGACAAACAGAAACAGAAAATCTAGGACTCTGATGGACAGGGCTCTCTGATGGAGAAACCACAGCAATTAGGAGATGCATAGTCATTGCTTACAGCTGAACAAAGAGTCAGAGTTTATGGTAGGCAGCTGAATAAGGAGGCTGTTAGCTAATTTCAGTAGGAGTAGTCTCTTTGGGGAACAGTCAGCATGTGTCTGAGGGGAGAAACTATGATGAACATTTTCTTAACACTTGCATTTGGCCCATGCCTCTGAGCCTGGGGTATAGAGTCCTTGATACAGCTATGCCTATGTCAACAGCACACATTCACCCAGAACTTCACTCACCTAAGACTTCCTCTACTCTATACTTGTTGCTTTAAAAATACATATACGTAGTAAGTATATTGTTTTGGGTATTAATAATATCAGCAATGCTTTGGATATTGGCAAAATATTCACCAAATCAGTTATAATAAAACACACAACTGAAAAATATTATTTCTACCTTTAAAAATAATTAAGTACATGTTTGTGCCAGAGTGTGTGAAGTCCATAATTTATTAGCATTAAAAGGTGAAGTGACAGAACAGTACCTTTGCTGTGATTCCATTTATTGGAAATATGTAGACATTATATAAAAGTAGGATATACACATACAATGCACAGAATGGATAGAGACATCTACTCTTGAGCAGCTGTGAGTTTTTAAGGAAAGACTGAGTTCTCAGAGCGGGGAGATGGTGTATCCAGAGGGTAAGTAGGAGGTGAAATTTCCATTTCACTCACTGGAATTGTGTTTGCTCTATCTTTCTTCAAAAGAGTATTAATTTTCCTAGAAATTATGAATTAATTGCTATTTAAGAGACCAAAGGTTTACAATTTGCTGTTATAATTCATATTTGATTCACATTAAGCTCCTCCCACAACAAATGCTACTACTCTAAGAGTTTCTTTTACAAGAGAACTTTTTAAAATTTATATTCTATAAGGATATTAGAATTTTCTCTATCAGCATAAATACATATTAATGGTGGATTATATATAGTATACTCATCCACAAATATACTTTATTATTATTATTATTATTATTATTATTATTATTATTATTATTATTATTATTATTATTTGAGACAGAGTTTTCCTCTTTAGCCGAGGCTGTGCTTGAATTCTTCTGTTTCAGCCTACTGAGTGCTGGAATAACAGGTTGTTGCTACCACATGTGGCCTCTAAATTGCACCTGTAAGGAAAACTATTGTCATGACACACATGTTTTTCTCCAAATTACTTTTATTTTCACTTAGTCATAAAACACTCTTAGTTATTCATTGTTCCTATTTTCTTCAAAGTACTAAGCATGATTATACCATAATTTATTTAACCATTACCTTGTCAGTGGCCATTTGGGTTGATTCCAATGTTTGATTACATAAGGACAGGGTTCCAGTGTTTTTTTCATGTACAAAACTTGAAGTTTTAATCCATTCAAAATCTATTATGCTTAATTTTTTGCTTTTGTTCTCATTAGTATTTCCTTATATTTTTTACTCCTTATATTATTTTAAGAAAGCCAAAATGATATTCTCAAGTTTCCCACAAATTCTATTGGAAAGAACTATCTCCAAATTATTCTTATCCTCTCCATTTCTGTATATTTTTATAACATTTAAGCATTATATAATATGAGTTGGCTTTTGGTTTAGAAATATTGCCATTTTTTCCAATGTATTTTTCTAGGTGACTTTTCATGATTGACAGGTACACTATTGCTTTTGTCATTATTCTTTGTGACTCTGTAGTCAGTTTCTTATTAGTTTGTACATTTTTCAGTTGACGTTCTTGGGTTTTCTATGCAGACAATATAGGCCTCTATAAATAATATTTTTTCTTACACCTCCACCTGCTGCTGCTCCTTCTTTCTGTGCGACATAGCCCTGTGTGTGCATGTGTGCAGGTTTATACACCCATGTGTGTTGATATGGAGGCCAGAAGCTAATGTAGGTGTCTTTGTTTTTGCTCTGTAGCTTTGAGTTGAGGCAGGATCTTTCACTGAGCCGGGAGCTCTCTGCTTAGGATGTACCTGCTACCTAGTGAGCCTCAGGGATCCACCTGTCTCAGCACTGGGCTTACTGAAGGGCATAGCCATATCCCAGATGCTGGGAATCCAAACTCAGGTACCCATGCATATGCACACTTTACCTGCTGCGCCACATATCTGACCCCTAGTTTTCTTTTGTTATTTGCTCAGGTTGTCTAAATTAAGTGATTCTCATAACTATTGTAAATTCCCCAAAGCTGATTCATTGTTAGGGAATGCTTTTATCTGTCTTTGGGAAACTCTCATATCCTTCGCCAGTCTCTGGTTGCAGTTGAGGAACACATTCATGTGACTACTTGTTGACATTTGTAATTTCTGTTTGTATGCTCTGAGTGAAAGAGTTAAGCAAAGCAGCGGGGACAGATGGTTAAACTGGACTGGCTTTCCACTAACTGAGGGACTTCCTTGCTGGATCAGATAAGTCTCTAATTGTGAAGAAAGATCTCCATTGGTTTTGTGCTTCTTACTATGTACCAAGTTCTTTCACAACACATGTAACATCTTGTCCATTGCTTTTGGAAACCTAGGTCAGGAGTCAGAAAGTCATGGCTGACAGGCCAATCGGACCCAATGCCTCTCCCTGTAATTAAAGTTTCACTGGAATCCAGTGGCACCTATTTATTTACATATCATCAGTGGCAACTTTCACATGACAGAGATAGCCATGGCATAGAGAGGGCTGATGAAGCTTAAAGGATTTATTATCTGGTCTTTCTTAGAAAAACATTGGCAAATCTTAAATGGAGCGTGATCTAACCAATAAGCCATACCATATATTTTAGCCCTTGCTGACTTCCCCACTGCACATTCTCTCATCATGTCATATTCATACTGAAGACAGAGTGAGGAAGACATTCATAGCATACCACCGTGAAGTGCTAAGACCTCCAGACTTAAATCAATGCAGTCATCTCAAAAACAACAATGACATGAAGTAAAACATTTCACACATAGGAAGTAAATATATATTTTATATTTAAACATAAACATAAAAATCAATGATAGACAGACAGATAGATGGTTTTCTTTACTCTTTGGAGGTCTGCCACCCAGCTCCCAAATAAATAGTCTTACGCTTACTTGTGCCGGGCCTTAGTTTGGCTTGTTTCTAACCAGGTTTCTAACTTAAAATTATCCAGTTTCTCTTTAACTCCATTTTGCCTCTGGGCTTTCTTTAGTCTATACATCTTTTTTTCATGCTTACTCTGTGGCTGTCTTTGTGGCTCTGGTATGCTCCTTCTCCTTTTCTCGCTTGCTCCTCACCCTTCTTTATTAACAATTTCAGGTGTGGGTTCCATTTCATGGAGTAGCACTTACATCTCATCAGAAAATTGTTGGTTACCCCTATAACATTCATGTGGGCCTATCTTGTTGGGCAGATTGTTATTGTAGCTTGGAGAGTTCATAGGTGAGGTTAATGATTACTATTCTCCACTAGTAGCATGCCCAACACTTTCTAGAACCATAGAAGTTAGCCAGTAGAGGAGAAACGTCCATGTCTGTACCCATTTAATTTCTTCATAGAACTTAAATAAGTAGTGTCTTCAGCAATAGACTCTCACTGTCAAGTTCTGGAGGGTAACTGTGCTGCCTAGATTTTTGTCAGCTTGGCACATAACACTCTTGAGTTATTTGAGAAGGTAGGTTCCCAGTTGAGTAAATGTCCCCACCAGATTTGTCTATAAGCAAGCCTGTGTCATATTTTTCATGATTTATGAATGATGTGGATAGGCCCAGGTCACTGTTTACAGTGCCACCCCTGGACTAATGGTCCTGAGTTCTATATGAAGGCAGGCTGAGCAAGTCATGAGGAACAAGCTATAGCCTCCCAATCAGTTCCTGCCTTGAGCTCTTGCCTTGATGTCTTTGGATGACGGAGTGGGACTTAAAAGTAGTAAGCTGAAGGAAACCCTTTCCTTTCAAGTTGCTTTTGGGCACAGTGCTTTATCACAGTACTACTAAAGCAATTAAAATAGTCACCAAGAACAATGGCAGAACCCTATAATGTTCGGAGAGTGTCTATGGAACTCCATTGTCCCACAACACTAAAAGATATAATGGAAAGCTTATGACCCTATGACTTTTTCAAACAGCTTTAGTGTTATTTATCCCCCATATCCCCACCAGCCCTTGGGCTTACTCTCCCATCCTTCTCCCCATCGAAATGTTCCCCTTGCAGTTTTTACATTACCACCTTCATATAACCTGTGTTCTACTACACCCCCTTTAACTTTTTCACATGCTACAGACACATTTACCCAATTTCTGATTTATTAGGACTTGAGTGATTCTCAGAACTGGCATGATTTTCACATTTCCAGGTAGTGCTAATGCTGCTGGTTGGATATCCAAAACCTGAGACCCATAACAGTATCAAGGTATAGAGGAATCTGCCTTTGAAGAACAGTCTAAATCATGTTAAGATGTATTTATAGTTTGCTGGGGATTGGGGATTTTACTGTTACTGCTATAAGTTATATCATTGCCTGCTGCTTATCTCTTAGGTTAATGATTCTTTTTTTTGTTTGTTTGATTAATTTGTGTTGTTTTTATATTAGACAGTTTCTCAATAAGCAACTATTTTTTTTTTAATTCCTGGCATTGCATGCGATCGTAATTGGTTATGTTACTTTGTTATTGTATGTAATTTCCTTATTTATTTAAAAATTTCCTTTAATATTTATAATCAAAAAGAATACTCATAATGTGCAGGCTATAGTTGATGTTTTTCCTTATAATATTTTATTGGGATGATTATGTCAGCATTCCAAAATTAAATTTAAAACTTCTGTCTGTTTCTGTGAGCTAAAGTGGAATTCACTCTGTATAGAAATTAGCTGTTCCCAGAAAATTCAAGGAATCTCATTGGAGAATACATTTTGTTAAACACGTTTTAAGGGACATATTTCCATTTATTTTAATATTCTTCTAGTCAGTTTCATACTATATGCATAGCTCTGGGGCTTAGTTTGAGGGCCCTTTAAATCTGTTCTTACTTTCTCTTTATTATCTTAATTTGGTATTATTATACCCTTTCTCTTTACTGGATTTGTTCATTTATGTTTCATCACTTTATAAAACTTGATCTTCTAATTACTCTAAACTACTATATATGTTTTCAAATTGGTTTCCACTCTAAAAAATCCTTGTTGTTTTTCCCAAATAACTTTGGTATCTTAATTGAGACTTTAATTTGGGATTGGTATCTTTGCTCATTAAAATTATATTCTATAAACTTGCAGTTAAAATATATATGTCATGTAAAATATAAATCTAACAAAGTTATTTCTGAATCAATTAACATTTTACTATTACTTAGGATATGAGAATATATTTACAGCCTTTTGACCTAAAAGGTAGATATTCTATTATATATAGTATACTTATAAATAGCATGGAAAAATGAAATAAAATTTCCTCTATTATTCAAAACCTACTCTTCAGTTTAGTAAAAAGAATTTATCATAGATAATCATGGAAAGTTTGAGCATGTTTCCTCATTTCAACTATAGATTTACCCCTTAATATAAACACCAGTATTAACCAATATCCACATTGGTCCATGCCCATTTCCCCATCTATAACCAAAAACTGCATATAGCTGAATCAGTCAGGAAAGTCTCACTGAGTCATTGAGTATCTCAGTTAGATATCTATTGCTGTGAAAAGACACTATGACCTTATAAATGAAAAGATTTGATGGGTAGCTTACAGTTCAGAGAATCAGTCCATTATCATCATGGTAGACCATGGCAGTGTATAGGCAGACATGATGCTGAAGAACAAGATGAGTATTTTATATCTTTTTATGCAGGCAACTAAAAGTGAACTGTCTCACTGGGAGTGGCCTGAGCATATATGAAACCTCAAAGTCTGTATCCACAGTGATACACTTCCTCCAATAAGACCACACCTACTCCAACAAGGTCACACCTCCTGATAATTCCACTCCATTTGGGAGCCATTGTCTTTCAAACTGCCATATTAAGGATCAACTGGTAATGCAGAAGTGGCAAAAAAGAGCATATTTTACATATATTATAGTATACAGACTTTGTTCTGTAAGCTCTACATTAATAAATTTATAATAATATATCTACATTACTAGATATGGAAAATCAGTTATGGAACATATACTACTAATATCTAGGTACATAGGAGGGTACAAAACATCCATATTGTAAGACTACAGTGTGTTCAGGGTTTAATTGTATGTAGATTGGATTAAATGTACCTGCAAATTTTTAGAAATTGAAAATAGTGGGATAAAGTTATCAACATGATCATCTTAATTATGTCTTATATGTAAACAACTTCTAAATTTTATTGTTATTATTTTTATTCTTAAGGAACATATGATTACATCTATAAAAGTTTGTGTCTTTTGTTGGTATAATATTTATTACATCTTAAAAAAATAGCTATGTTGTGGAACATTGTAAGAAATCCACCAAAAGGTAGTTACTTAAGAAAGTATGACATTTATGAGCATTTATATTATTGTATAGTGTTACACCATCCTTAATAAAAGAAGAAAGCGTTGTCAGAATTAGCATGGATACACTTTGAGGACATGATGGTGAATGAAACCAAACCATCTCAGAAGAACAAATACTTCATAAAGCTATTTTCAGCCTTTTCGTTTAAATAGCTGCTTGCTTTTTCTTTCATGTCATAGATTTCTTCCATTCAGAAACACAAGTTTTTAAAAGGACAGGCATCAGTGGTAATGAATTGGCACACATTAGGTCAGTAGATACATGCTTCCCTACAGTATGAGAAGGTAACAGTACAAGATTGAGATTAAGTGCTCAATATTAGCCCAATGTGGGCAATGGTCTTAATGACCACACAGAATTGGATATTCTAAAATGATGTTTGCTATTTGTTGCAAAGAATTGGTTTAAGTATGTAAAGTTGTGTTGCATTTGTTTAATTATGTAAAGATGTGTTGCTGTTTTACCTTGCCTGCCCAAGACACTGATTGGTCTAATAAAAAAAACTGAATGACCAAAAGTGAGGGAGGAGGTATAGGTGGAACTTCTTGGCAGGGAGTGTAAGTAGGAGGAGGAATTTAGGCTCAAGAAAGAAAGAAAAGGAGATGACAGGGAGATACCAGGCAGGCCAGCCAGCCAGTTAAACATGGAGGAAGCAGGAAAGTAGGACATACCAAATGAAAGAAGGGTAAAAAACCCAAGGCAACATGTAGATGAATAGAAACAGGTTAAATTTAGTTAAAAGAGCTAGTTGGACAAGCCTAAGCTAAGGCTGAGCATTCAAAAAAAATTTGAGGACACAGAAAAGTGAGCAGTTCACAGTAACACTGTAGTATTAAAATAAAAGTCCTCATTTGAGGTGTTTACAATGGGCAGTTCAAGTGTGTTTAGCATATAATCATCACTACCTAGCTCTGGAATGTTCTTATCACTTTAAAAGAAAACAGTGTTCTTTGGAGTTCACTTCTACCTGCCTTGGGAAATGGCTAATCTGCTTTCTGTTTTTATGGGTTTAAAGAGGTTGAAATTTTTTTTTTTTCCATACAGACAATTGTTCTTGGAGAAGAAGACAAGAGGTCGAATCTCCTCAACTAGTTGGGTGAAATTGAACAAGACAGTTTGCCTTTTTGAAATTCCCGTGCTTTATCTGAATCCTCTGAAGGCAGGGACAAGGCCCCATGACCCTCAAAGGTTGCTCTGAGCCCAAAGACAACGAATGTGTAATTCTTGCTGCATTTGAAAAAGAAAAAAAACCAAAAAAACATGAATCGATGCTTTGCAATAAACCTTAATGATTAAACTCCAGTATGGCACACTGATCTATTTTTGGATAAATATACATAGTACTTGCATGCACTCTCAAATAGTGGGAAGAGCAAAACTCTGAGGTGATAAGGATGCTGTTTGTGTGTGGTTAGGATTTACATTCATCATACCGTGATCCCAAGAAAAAGAGTGGCTCGTCATTTTGTTTTCAGGCATTTTTCTGTCTATCGAAATAACCTGTAGAGATTCCCAATTGCTGAGCAGTGCTTTGCTCTTTCTTGGCAGCTCCTAAAAGGCAATGCCTATTAATGTACCCAGAGAGAACTGTTTGAAACAGAAGGAGCCCATGATGTGTGCCCTTGTAAGAGTCACTCCATTTCAGATGGTCATAGAGACATCTAAACAATGGATGGACTTCTCAACACAGAGGTGAAAAACCTCTGTCTCCTCCCTGTCATTTTTTAAATGCTGACTTCCTGGCCAGGTTGAGGCCAGTGGTGGCACATGCTGTACCAGATGTCCCTCCATAAGCACTGAATTTTCCATCTATCACTTTGCTCACTTTCACAGAAATGTGGCTCAGAAAGGCAGCAGACGGAAACTTTCACGGGCTAACTGTCTCACGTGTGCGCTGAATAGCAGGACTTTTTAAAGTGAGTTTTTGGGTTAATGCTGACCTATAGCTGACCCTTTGGTACATATACATGTTTTTAATTTTTTGTAAGTATGAGAAACATTAATTTAATATGAAGGACCTGATTTGGAGACCCACTGGTGGCCACTGTAAATGAAGAAAATTGTTTATAAATACAAGAGGCATTCTTAGCCCACATGAAGCCCATCCATCTCCTGGACTTCTCCTTTCTCCTCTGCCTGCTCTAGATTGTATTCCTTTTTTTTTTCCCCTACCATCTGTATATTATCAAAACGAGTAAGTTATGTCATGGTAGAGAAGCCTACACCATCCTGAGAGGACACCCCCAACCCTGTCAAAATCCTATCCTGCTTCACCATGTACAGGAACCCTGGAATTTGGTTCTCTTCTTCTGAGGTGCTTAAGACCTATATGGCTTCAAGTTATGAGGAACTTTCCATGACCTAGCATGAAGCTCTTCCGTCGTTAGTTCTGCCTGACAGAATGTTGCAAAGAGCAGAATCTCTTATTTGAAAAGAAAATTCATGGAGAAAAAAAAAAACTGTTGTAAAGTTCTGAGTGTTCATTAAAGTATTCGTAGAAAGGCAAAGAGACCCTCAATTTGAGCTAAGCTGGGTAATTTTGGAAAATGGAGCTGCGGTACCAGACTCCAGGTATGGGCTGTCCGTACTCACTGGCAGCTGTGTGGGATTTGCAGTTTTCCCCTGTTTTATGTGATGATGGTGCTGGCCGCTCAGCCTCCAGCACTGATTGCTATTCAGGGAGCAGGTTCTGGATTCGCTCCAATCATGTGGAATCTATTTTGGACCCGTCATGTCATACTTGAACTCTAAAATATGTCTATCGGTGAAAGGTTCTGTTTATCTTTCTCTACTCAGACTCACACAGAAAATGGAGTTCAGTCCACATACCAGCAGGCTTTTGTTCCACCCTGAAGCCCCCACCCCCAAATCCGCTGCAGCAGTGACAGAAACAGCACCACCACCCCCATCCTGTCATGGGGACTGGGTTTTCCTCGGAGCCCAACACGTGCCCTATTTTTTTCTATTCTCCCTTCTCTACAAATGACCCACAAATGGGTCAATGGCAGCTGCAGTTTACACTGGCTTGCCTCCATCTCACAGGTAGCAAGCAGCCCAGGCTTTTGCAGGACACACAGCTGAGCCCACCTCCTTAGTGGATGGACTCCTGCAACGAGCATGCGAGATCTGCCAGGGGCAAAGCTTCACGGTCAGGTAAGCCAGCAAACAGACTGGGAAGAAAGAGGGCTAGGCTTGGGCCTCAGCGTGAAGAAATAATCCAATCTGCTAAGAGCAGATAGTGAAGACCGGCCCAGGAGGCCAAGCGTTCTGAGCAGAGGACTGATTCTCTTTTTCACTAGGAAGATGGGTGTACAGCTGTGCTCTGGCCTCTGACGTGTTCTCCCTTTGACTACTGTACCCACAATAAGGACAGCCTGCAATTAATGTCTTGTATTGATGTGGTTTGAGAAGGCTTTCTGATCGGTTGCTTACTAGGGTGGGTCTCTCTCTCTCTCTCTCTCTCTCTCTCTCTCTCTCTCTCTCTCTCTCTCTCTCTCTCTCTCTCTCCCTCCCTCTCCCTCTCCCTCTCCCTCTCCCTCTCTCTCTCTCTCTCTCTCTCTCTCTACACACACACACACACACACACACACACACACACACACACACACACACACACACACGATCCAGTAGGAAGGCAAGACTTCATTGCAGACTTACAAGAAGCTCCATTTTGTGATTTGAGCATGAGAGATCGGATATTATCTTGCCTTTGTGGTCTGAGTCTTTTCTCCTTGGTGGAGCAAGGAAGAAAGGGGAGGGGAGTATTTCATAAAGAATAAATAACCAGGGAGGAGGTGTTGCTTGGCCTTGGAAGGAAGGCCCATGAATCCTTTAACTGTGATGCCTTTGAAAGAAGACCTTGTAAGCCACGTGGTCTGACTGACAAGAAATATGTTGGAAATGACCGAGCCGCAGCATTAGCTAGGGACTTCTCAGCACGCGAGCTTGCATTTTCATAATGGGGTCAGGAGCTGGCTATAATTTGTTAGTGACTGTGGCTAAAATGCAAACATTTTCCAGTCACATTTGCAGGAATCTGAAGCTAACCACAGTCTCGGGCATAGCTGTGAGGAAACACGTCCCAGCTGCGCTGCTGCTGCACATGGCGACCGGGCTGGGAAGGCACTCTCAAAGCTGCCAGTCTCCTTCGCTGGACCGGTGCCACTGGAAACAGAAGTGCAACTTTATCACTTGACTTCAAGACGCGATTTCCCAGCATTCCCAGCAGCATATGGAGGCAACACAGTCACGGACCAGCTGCTGAAGTTCTTTCAGGGTGGAGCGGTGCATAGGGGCACCCCCTCCATGCCTGAGGGAGAAGGTTCACAAGCCTGGACAGTGGGACTCTTTTCTTGGAAAAAAAGAAAAGTAGTTGATTTCTCCATGAACTGTACAACAGATGTGAACTCAAGGTTTCTTGTGTGCCCATGAGAAACAAAGTTCAGGCAAGCATTGCACAGCCCAGCATCATGGAGACATCCCCAGCACAGCAGTAACCTATCTCAGGATGTCCTGAAGGATTATTGCAACTGCACACAGAAGCACTCCAGCCTACAGGAGGTAATGACGGCACAGTGTCTCTGAAATGAAATTGGAGGTGTGCTGTGAACAGTGATTTCCACTTGAACTATTTAGTTGGGAAGGAATAGCAGGCTTGGGTAGTCATGACAGAAGCATGGTGCTTGGCTCAGCTCACAGAAAGCCTGGAGGCCCAAGACCCATGGGCACTCAACAGTAACAAGTGTCCAACAAAGAAGTAGCTCAAACTGTGAACGAATTATAATAGAAAAATAAGACCACAGTGGTCACTGGGCTATGTGTGAGAACTAATCCCCATAGAGGACAGGCTTAGAAGTCTCATCTAATCTGAGAGTGTGACTAGATGGCTTTTCACCTAGGGCAGCTGCTAAAATACAGGCACACACAAATATTCATTTCTGATTTTTGTTTGGAAATATGCAAGAAATGGTACAACAAAATAACTTAGAAGCACCAACATACACAGGTACACAAATTCTCTTAGTTCTTTAAAGGTGATTATAAGGAAACAATTGAAATGTGAATTGGCTGCAAGGTTGGTCATTGTAACATTCCATAAAAAATGTATATTGGGTGGGAAGATGCTTGAGTATATAAGGCACTTGCTTTGCAAGTGTGAAGATGGAGTTTGGATTACCAGAGCCTATAAAAATTCTGGATAGGCTCCTCACCTGCCTCTAATTCCAGGGCTCAGAAGGTAGAGATGGAATCTCAGGACAAACTGGTCATATTGGTCAGGTCTGGGTTCAGTTGAGACACTACCTTAAGACAGAGAATGGGGATAAATATAACATAAACTTCCAAAAATGATTAACAATGACATATACATCAAAAGGAATGTAGCTAGGTGTGAGGGGCAACGCACATGTGAGAAGATGGAGTAGTAGCATTACCATGAGTTTAGTGCCAGCCTGGGCTACACAGTGAGATTAAGGCTAGCTAGCCTTGGTTACAAAGTGTGAAGCTGTCTCACAAAACCACAGACAAACAAACAAAAAGAATGAATCAACATCAATAACCAAAGCAAAACATGAGCATGAACATTATGCATTTTTATACTGATGTACTGAAGAAGTTAAGCTACAAAATAGTGAATTTCCAGATACGAATTATTGATATCCTCAGTTTTCCCCCTTTTTAATAATCTGTGCTAATTTGCCTTTTTTGATGTCCTTCAGATGATCTATATTATTAATATCTTCATAAAGATCCAATATTGTTTATGTAAAGTGATAAAATTATGTAATGCGATGTGAAGTGTTTGTACGTTGAAAAGTTATCAAGGGACCTTAAAGATGGCTCAGAAACTGAAGGGAATTGCTGCCAAGCTTGACTACTAGAGTTCTATTCTGGGGACCTGGTGGAAGAAAATAATCAACTCCCGAAAGTTGTCTTCTGACCTCCACATTGGAGCCATAGCATGAGTGTGCGCACACACACACACACACACACACACACACACACACACACACACACACTACATGTAATAAGATTATATGTAAAAAGGTTTTGAGCCCTTCTGTCTTCATGAATTTTTAACCTTATCCTAAAATATTTAAATGGATTTAATCCTGTGACTTTTAAAAGATAAAGTTGAAACTATTAGACCAAAAGAATAATGGATGTAAATAATAATATAAAGATGTGTGATATAAAATTTGAAATGAGAGGGATACTCCCTAAGCCTAGACACATGGGGGAGGGCCTTGGCTCTGCTCCAAATGATATGGCAGACTTTGAAGACTCCCCATGGAAGGCCCCACTCTCTCTGGGGAGCAAAAAGGGGACAGGATAGAGAGGTCGGTGGGGGTTGGTGGTGGGAACAGGGGAGGACGGGAGTGTTCAGGAACTAGGATTGACATATAAAACATGCTTATTTCAAATTTAAATATCAAAAGTACACTTTATGAAATTTTCAGAGACTTAATACGTTTTCATTTTCATAATTGTTAAAAAAATTTGAAGTGATGAAATTATTATGAATCTTCCTATGAAATTCCAGAAAAGCATATAAGAATGACAAATGTGTGACCATGAAACAGAAGTATATCCAGCAACCAAGAAAATGCATAATGAAAGAGATTAATCCAGCTTCACCTATCCTTTTGTATTGTCTAGTCTGACCATCATAGAACTTCTCTGCAGAAGGTTCCAAATTGCTTCAGAAAACACTATGTGGCATTGTCTGTGAAAAGGTACCCCAGGAATGACACTCTGTTCCCAAACTTGGTGGACCTGGTGATAAGGTTCACAAATCAAATTGAGGTCTATTAAAGAGATCCAGCAGCATTGAAATCTTCAGCGAGTTGGATCCATACAGGCTTAACATGGTGAGTGAATATTTAGGAGTACTAGAAATATATGTTTGTAGTTTACTAATCATCACAGTGAGGTGGGATTAAAGAGCTGTCCTGTAGTCAATGTGTCCCACAGCATGCTATTGGTTTTATATTGTATTCATTATAGAAATAGATAATGACAAATTAGATGATAGCCTGATATCAGAAAACTTTATGATTTCTCTATCCACGTGACATAAGTATTTCCTAAGAAAAGTTAAAACATAGTCATTTTCCTTGGGATGGGAACACAATACCAATTTAACTTCTGAAAATTAAAAGGCGAAATATGAGTGGGAACAACATAGAATAACATAAATATAGTTTCTGAGTTGAGCAGTTTGCCTATTATGTATCTTATCTATCTATCTATCTATCTATTACATACATACATACATACATACATACATACATACATACATCATCTGTTTTAGGATTACTAGGAATCAAACCTAGGGTCTTGTATATGATAGATGAATGCTCTACCACAGAACTATGTCATCAGCCCCAAGTGTGTGATATTTGTAGCTGGTCAAATGCATTACCTCTCAAAGTTTGCATTATCTCAAGCATAAAATGCATAGCAATTCCTACATCAGAGGACTGACATATATACCTTCAGCTTATAAAAGTTTCTGCCAAGTTGTAACATACAACCAATCAATGATAGCTTTGTGTTTTAAAGAAAATACGGTGGTATAAAGGAAAATAAAAATGGACATCTCTGTACTTGTTGTCATTTGCTTTATCTGGCCTTGTTCCCTTACAAATTCATAAGTGTGATAGTTATTGGTAGAAGGGACTTGAAATGTCACAAAAATAGGTGTGGTAGGTGATTGCTAGCCTGTGCTGAATAGAGAAATGCAGACTTGGTACAGTGTCAAAAGATATGATTGTCTCTGGTACTTTGAGGTGCTTCCTTTTCTGTGATCTCCTGGAATATAGCACATAGTAAACCTACTTTGTTCACACAGTAAACCTACTGTGTTAAAGGTAAAGACTACTGAGACACTTGCATAATTGAATAGACAGATATTCTAATAGAAAATGATTATTATAGACAAAAACACCAAAAGCCCTCAAAACTACTTTTCAAAACATGACGCTCCTAGTCTAGTCCAATTTGGCTTTCAGATTAGGCTGAACTTCCACAGCCTCTGAGGGTGGCAGAATTTCCCCATGGTTCTTCGGGAGTCTCACCTGAAATAGAATTGGGAGGAGAGGCAGCATGATTGACAAGGGCAGGTGATGTTAGTTCAGATATCCCGCTGAGAGAGCTCACTTAGGATTCCAAATTAAAGTTAGCCTCAGCCGCATGCTGGCTTGTTCTGCCCTGATGCAGACACTAAGTCCTGTGCTAAACACATAGCATGTGCAGATTAGCAAATACAAGGCTTGAGGGTCTCAGTGCACCGTCTGTTTCAGAAATAAGCATGTATAGACATGATAATGAGGAAGTTGACTGGGAAATGGCATGACACTTTAAAAAAACACTTCATAAGTTTTGTATGTTTCCATAAATACTTGTCTTAGAAGTTTATTGTTATATCATACAAGTTAATATCATACAAAACACATGTATTATCTTTCTACTCTCCTTCAAAGCAATGAGTAAAGTAGTTTTGAACCTAGGGGAAAACCTTGACAATCTTTTAAGTGGAGGTTTTGCTGTTCTACATTACATCATCTAATTTTAGAATTAATATTGCTATATTAATTCTATATATAAATCTCAAAGATGTGAATACACATAACAACATAGTAAATGTTAGAGTTGAAATCTCTGTGGGAAATTTGCATATAGACAAATCAAAACTGTGTTTTCACAAAGTGCAATCTCTAAGGTAAATCAAGCTTCTTTTGTGGTGAGTGCCTAGTTTAGACCTTTGCACACTGCAAGCATCTTATATATGTTTACTGTTTAATGAGCAGAAATACATGTGGAAAATGAGGGGATAAATATAACAATATTCTGTGATTATGAATTCTGAAAAATATGTACTCAAATAAGAAATAAATCTACAGAATGAATGACAGAGGCCTTAAGAAAATTTAATCTACTATATTCAGAAGAACAGTTTCAGTAACAATGGAGGTAGATTGATTAGCTTGCAACATTTCTGTTTGCCAACCTGTCTACTACACCCCTTTTAGAAAAGAGAAATTGTGTTACAAAAGATGATGTCATCCTGAACCACATTTCTGTTATTCCTTTCCTTGCTTCTCGTCTCAAATAGAATGGGCCTTTACCTCATGAGTTCTCTTGTATTTGGGTTGCTGGCTGGGCCGCAACCAAGACTTACTTTCTCTTCTGATGAATGGGATTGAGTGACACTCGTCACTTCCCTTCTCACCATCTAAAGCAGCTGTTTCAAGTATGAATTTATAGTATAGTTAAGAATAAGCCTATAAGCAGATAAGAGAGAGCCAGCTCTTTACTTACAGTGGTTCAATTTATGATTGTATTAATATTATGATAGTACAGAAGTGATGTGTACTCAGTAGAAACCACACTGTGAAGTTGGAGTTCATCTCTTTCCAGGAGACCACCTGCTATACAGTAACTTTTTTTGATTCCTACAAGTGGCAACCTATAGTGACTGCCATTTAGTCATGTGATCATGAGGGGACAAACTAACACTGTACAGTATACCATGTGGCTAAATAAGCTATGATGTCTGGTGGGTTGGGGGATTAAACAAACAATTTCTTTCTACTTGGAGCACTTTCCATGTACAATGGGTAATTGGGATGTGGCCCATCATACAGTGGGGGACATATATGTAAGACTGTCAGAAAGGATGTGAGTGAAGGTGCAAAGCACTTACTTCCAGAAAAATAACAGGCCTGGAGAGAAGAAAGGCTCACTCAAAAACCCATCAGAGGGCTGTAGAATGAGGAGCCCTCTGCAGGAGTGGAACTTGAACTTGGAACCTGGTCCTGCTCCAGCAAAAAAAAAAAATAATAATAATGTGTGTGGGCTACACGGTGGAATGACAACAACAACTGTATATGGAAACTAAACTCTCATAGAAATTGTGAAACATATGAAAGAAACACCCAAATATTGGTGTCTTCTGAGGGAGACAAGTGACTAGTGGTGTCCTTTCTTTTTCTAGCAAACTACTGACTTGTTGGAGACCATAACTAATGGCAACAATGATGGTAGTAGAACCTGCTTAGGGTCTACCTCCCAGGAGTAGAGGCTGAAAACAAAGTGGTTGTTAAGCCTTGGCCCTGAGAGCAGTGTGTCTGCGGATCTACCAGCCCAGGTGTCATCAAAGTACCAAGTCAGCAGCTATGGAGTTGGGACATGATAAAATGGGCAAACAAGTGGTCAGACAACCCAAAGGCTGAAGTGGTGGTACCCAAGGGCCCATGGGTATGTTTCTCAAGTTGCACGGGCATCCATATAATACAATGATTTCTGTGAGGACTTTCTAAGATTTCCTCAGTGAACTCGGGTGTTTTTACTTTCTGAAATCATGTTTAACATTCTCTCTGCATCAACATGGATAATTCTCAAAAACAAAATGTTGAGTGAAAAAAAGCAGATTGCAAAAGGATAAGTACAATATGCCACCACTTATATATATATTTTAAAACACATGAAACATTGGGATACATTTTTGGATACATATACATATATATGGTGACATTAAAAACATGGGCATGGAGGAATACAAATCTCTTTGTGATGGGCCCTTATTTCTAGGGAGATCATCACAGGGGAAGGAAATCCAAAGACACAGGCACACTATTTCACCTCCACAAGTGTTTTCTCCCTCTAAAACATTTCTGACACAAATACAACACAACCTTTAGGAAATGCCTTCTTTGCACTTTCAAATCAGGACTGTTAACCAATATTAAAACTTCTCCATGTATAAGTCCTAGAAACCCTGGGTTATCCTCAGAATATCCTTGTTGTCTTTAAGGGGACGAGTTCAGCCTATGTATCTATCTACTTTCCTTGAAACTGGTTCATAGGAAGTTCCAGATTTGTAGTTCATCTGGGTGTATCTATAAAGAAAGCCATTTAATTGTTATGAAGTCAGAAATTAACAGGACACATTATGCTCAACTTAAGAAAGCTTCATCCTTGGAACAAAACTAAGCATGGAAGTGTTCAGCCTCCACCAATAGTCACACAGAAATGAACACTGATGATTGGAAAGTAACACATGCAGAACTCAGCCTGCAATCTTAAGGTGTCTGCTCTACCACCAGGGCTGTTGTGTACTCCTCCATCCTGGATATGTCTTCACATTTGTCTCTGTGCACCCTTGTCCCCTCTTTAACACAAGTTTTTGATTTTAGGGGATTTTCTATTAAATAACCAGATGATAAAATAGATTCCTAAACATATGATTCTCTGACTTCAAAGAAATGTTTTAAATTTTCTATGTTGTAATGTTTTTCTTCTCTCCCTTCAAGTAAAAAAAAAAATTTAGGCAAAATAAAACGATTAGCCACTTGTTGGCCAGGAGCGTTTATTACAAAATGGAAGAAAAGAAAAACAAAACAAAAACAAAAACAAAACAAAAAACCTCCCCCAAACAAAGCAAAACAAAAAGACTATGAACTGATTAGAGAGTTTAACAACTTATTTGTTTTTAAAGAAATGTCACCAGAAGTGAAATAAGTAGTGATTCCAAAGTTTGAAGACAACATTGAAGTTTACTTCTAAGTGTATATGTACATGGCAGGTGGGCAGAGGGGATGCAGGGAGTTCGTAGACTCAACCTTTGGCTAATGCTGTGTGAGCTGGCAGTCATTTCGGAGAAACTGTAGGAAGAGAGCCACGGCATAGGCCCTGTATCTTTTTTCCCTATGTGCCTTCCTTGAATGTGTGGTGGAGCTTTGCCCAGATCTCAAGCCTGCTGTGTTACAATTCTGGTGGCTTCTTCCTCAGGACATATCTCTATTTAGCTTGGCTTGATATGGAGGGAAACCATAAAAGAAGGAGTTGAACAAATGTGACTACTTTCATTTTTTGTGTTGACTGACCCTGCTAAGCCCCTATTATTCTTCTTTTAACAAAAAGAATGATATCTACCTAGAAAGTGTGGATAAATGTAATTTGAATAATTGTACATCCATTGCATCACATATGCTTGAAAACCTGTATTTCTATTCTTTTCCATAGCAGGCTTTCTACCTGGAAGTTGGCATTGACTTCATGTATTCCAAGTTTCTGAACCTAAATCTTTCCCCAAACCAAACCAAACGATATAATATGTCAACTACAAAGTTTCCCTCTTGTCTTGAGTTTAATTTATGTAATTATTCCATCGACCATCAATCCCATCCATACATAAATGGGAACACAGTTTGAACCTGGAGTTTACCTGTACTTTGGACCTGATGATTTGCTGTTTGGTTGTCAAGTTTGATCATTAGTTGGATTAGTGTAAATCCTCAAAGCTTCTTGCTCCTAGTTCCTGTCCCTTTCTCATAAGACCAATGCTGAGATGTTCAGTGGCTCAGGTTACCTTCTACTCACTATTCCCTACAATTAAGCAAGATTACAATCCAAACCTTACACCATAGATAGAGCAATTGCTCCTTTTTTACTTGTATGAACACCAGACTCCTTTAAGTAGATACTGGCTATTCTGCTGAGATGTGGACATGGAGCAGAAATAAGCAAGAAGCTTTACTGGGAGTTGAACAAAGCTTCATTTCCAGAGGAGGAAAAGTGTTTGCGGCAGAATTTAAGGGCTGATGTGGATGTTCTAGATGTTCTATTGAAATCTTGGCGATAACAACTCATATATTAAAAGGTAATAGTCAACTATACTTCCTTTCTAAATAAGCTCTGTGTGAATCCTTTAAATAAGGTAATTGACAATCAGAATTAAAGCCTTATTCATTTGAAAAACTCCAAATCAAATCTCCAACTTCCAGCCATTTGCCCATGGAACTTTCTGTCACTGTGGTTGCCATGACTGCAGGCACAATTCTTCATCCCTAAGAAACACTCAATTTGTCAAGTTTCCCTGTAGAGTGTTCAGCTATGGCCATACCTTCCTCATAGTAGTAATCGCTTAGAACTGGAACTGATATTTGACAAGAACCATAAGGATTTTTTGTCAACCTTTTGTCCCTTTCCAACTTAAATGAATCATTACAGCATAGGCATGCAACCATTTACACAGTAACTGCCCTGCAGTCTAGGGGTTGAAAATAGAAGGCAATGGATACGTAACTAACTCCTAGAGAACTTGAATCAATGAGTATCTTAGTTCCTTTACTGTTGTTTTAACAAAATGCCTATGGCTAGTTACTTTGTCAATAAAGAAGTTTCCTAACTTATAGTTGGAAGGTCCAAACAACGTAATAATGGCATCCTTGTGAGGACCTCTTTAGCTCAATTCCATGGCATGGAAGCGGTAAATTTTGCATGCAGAAAAGACAAGGTGCAAGATGTGGTCTCATTTCATATTATCTTTTCCTTAACAAGAAATAATTCAACCCTGTGAGCCCCAACTAATTCCTCAAGACCAGTATTAATCCAATACTTTCTTAGTATAGAACTTGCTCTCTCATGACTTAATTATCCACTTCTTGAATCCTCTGCAACCTCACTAGAAATCAAGCTTCTAACATAGAGGCCACCATGACACAAATCATAGGCTGGGTATCAGAACAATAGAAAAGATGATAAAGTCTCTTCCTCTCCTCCAGCTGAATCATCTTTCCATGCCCCAATGATAGATTGTTCATCTGTATACATTTTTCATAGTTGAGCCATTGACTGTCTTCAGAAGTCACTGTGCAGTTGGTAACAGAGGGTTCTGGCTGTAGCTTAAAAATTATCTTCTTTTCTCACATCCCTACCCTCTCACGTGTGCTCTCTGAACATTGAACCTCATACTAAAGCACCAGGTTCTTAAAGTTTTCCTTAAGCATATCTATATGGATTCCTTGCTTTGGGAAGAAAAGCAGTTTATAGGGGACATCAAGTGGTGAATGAGATAGATATAGTCTTCCTTACATGAAACGTTTGATATAGTAAGAAAAACAGACGGTACATTGACAACCCAAAGCAAAAAGATAATATTACAATAAATTGAACTTGAGAGGAAATAACATGGAAGTGCAAGGTAAAATAAGATAAAGTCTACATGAAGAATTTAGTATATCTGAAGAAGCCATGTAAAGAGTCAGTCATGACAAGAGCAGAAGGAAAACATTTCTCAGTTTCCAGGGTGAACAGAGTGGTAAAACAAGAATGAGTTCTGAGCTGAGTCTTCCACATACTGAATGAAGATGACTGGATGTCATAATCAAGGCCAAGGATGACTCACTTGAAGCTGGGAAACACAGGGTTACAATTCTGTAGATTTGTATGTTTGGTTCAAGATGGCTATCTTTATAAATGTCTTTAAAAGGGACTAAAATATCTTGAGCAGAGATGTTACAATATAATCCAGTAGAATTTTAATTACAATTTATGATCCCTCTCAGCTTGGTGGAATACCTTTTACTTATAACTCATAAAAAACCATAAAAGAACAAAACACATATGAAAATAAATTCATAGATGCAAATTTTCTGCATATGAGTTAACATAAGCATAAATATGCTCAATATACATGCTTATCACTGCAACTTTCTCCTCTCCAGGAAACTAACTTCTATTGTAATAATTCTCCTTTGTCCAGATGCTCCAGTGATGTTTCCTTTACTTGACTTCATATTCATACATCTTGCTTTCATTATGTTGCAGAAAGTTCACAGTATCTGTGGCTGCAATTTCTTAAAGTACAGAGGCCTCAATTAGAGTTTTTCATTAACTATAGTTCCGTTACTATGGCTGTCATTAGTGCAATCTGCTAATTCACAAATTCATGAAAGTACTGAAATACATTTTGTTAATGTGCGGTGCAAAATGTCTCCTATATAATATAATTTATGAAATGCCTGATGCAGCTTCTGGGAGAGTGTCTATAGACTGTGCTGGATGAGCATGAAGGCAGTACATCTTTTAGGCAGACAAAGCTCTCCTCTCAAATGCTTCTTTTGAGGGTTGTTATTTTTCTCTGACTATCAGTGTTCTCAAATTGCCTCTCTGGCATTAGAATTTTAGTGAACTCATGCCCCTCTAGAATGTACTATATTAACAAAATTTGGCAAGAATTGTTTAGATTAATTTCAGAAAGTAACAGCTCTTGTGAAAATTTAAACCAAATTTTGATGTCACCTTAGCCCAAAGAAAGATAGGCAATAACCTATTGTGATGTGTTCTGAGGGGCAACAGAAACATCCAATTACTGAATGTGCCATTTTCTGACTTTAAATTACACACTAGAAGTTTATCACCTTTCCTTGGCTAGAAGACATTGTCAGCTTGGTGCTTTCTTAACGTGGGTGGGTCAACAGCATTGATTTGGAGAGGATCATGACAGGAGATGGAATGGGGGCATGGAACAGATTCCAATAGAAATAAATGGACACTGTCTGGAAAAGCAGTATGACCAGGGAGGTCTGTAAACAGGGATCTAGGAAACACCCTGGGGCCCACGGGAGATGGAAGCACCGGGCCCTGAAAGCAAAGATGGTTGTGTGCCAAATTCTGACTCCAGACTTTGCCTCAGGCAGGCACTGTTAGCACTTCAAGTCCCATTAGAGGACCTTTTCTTTTAAGCAGATGGTGGCTTCATTGATAACAAAGAAAACAATAGTGGTAGCAGGAAAGATGGCCAGGCCCTGCTTCAAAGAGACAAACACCCAAGGGGAAACTTCCTAATGTTTCTTGGGAATGAATTACTGAAAGAAAGAAAAAAATATTTAAATGGAACTGATGCAGTGGTATCATTTATTTAAGAGAATAAATATCAAATTCATGATCACTTTGCTCTTTTCAGAGTGCCTCTGTACAGATTATGAGAACATAGATTCAGGTATATGTTTCATGCGAATGAAAACATTTCTGCATTCAAACATGTTTTTTTATGTGTGATGCATTCTGTGTCCAACTGTGCTAATTTTAATGGCAGTTTGTAAAGGCGTTTGTGAGAATCGAGTATTTTTAAGTCTTCAGAGTAATAGTTTGTCTCTTGTTTAAAAACATTTCATCAGAAAAATGTATTACCTATGTTTAGCTAATTTCTCAAACTCAACTCATTTTTAAAAACTTAATCTTATACATTTTCTTAGAAAAAAAAAACCTTGCAAATAAATAAACATCACACACAGAAATTAACCAGATCTGCAGGTTATCCATCAACGAACATTGGCACAGACTAGGCTCTGAAACTGTCGAGCTTCTTCACACTAGTTTTTACACTTTGACTACAATTTGTTTTTGCTTTTATTTACTGTGAAATCTAATAAATCCAGGACAGAATTAGAACTATAAAAACAAGTAGCTTTGCATCCTCTTTTGTAACTTGTGTCCATTACTTGCTATTTTTATATTACATATATAAGAAATCTAAGTTCTATAGACGTGAAGTCAACAGATTATAAAAATTTCTTGTTACTTGTTTTGGGTTGAATCTTAAAGGTCCCCTAAAGAGCCATGTGTTAAAGCTTTGATCCGCACCTGATGGTGTTATCATGTTGCAAAAATATTAGGAACATGGACTAGAAGAATGTTGTTACAGGGGGTTCATCCTTGATGGATACCTTAGAACTCATACTGTTTTCCTCTCTTGCTTTGTCTCTTAGATGTCCCTTTGTTACCTCCTCCCTAATATGACACTGTGACTTGCTACATGATGTAAAGTTTGGAGCCAAATGTCCATGTACTGAAAGTCCTGATGCAACTATTTTTTTCCTTTTTGTCAATTATCTCAGGCACTTTGTCACAATGAAGCCAAGTTCAATAGCACATTCTCAGATGCACCTTTGAGGCTTAGTACTGTGAAATTGACAAGACCTAGAATCACTTAGGCAGCAAGCAGCTGGATGTGTTTTTGAGGGAGTTTCTAGCCTACATTAACCTAGGTGGGAAGACTTGCTTAAATGTAGCATCATCCCACAGTCTGGGAGTTCCAGGGTGAATAAATACTTGTGAGAACAAACCAAGCACCAGCATACTCTCTGCTTCCTGACTGTTGAGGCCATGTGAACTGTGTGACCAACTGTCTCACACTCCTGCTTTGGTGGTTTCCCCACTATGTTGGACCAAAAGCCTAAATAAACCACCACTTCCTTAGGTTGCTTTGCATGGGTATTTTGACAGATTAAAAAAAGTAACTAACATAGAATTGACTTCATAAAGACAGAGACATATTGCAATTACAATTTGTAGACATTTGTGTCTATATGTAGAAATCAATAAATATGAACATCCGTCTCTCTCTCTCTCTCTCTCTCTCTCTCTCTCTCTCTCTCTCTCTCTCTCTCTCTCTCTCTCTGTGTGTGTGTGTGTGTGTGTGTGTGTGTGTGTGTGTGTGTGTGTGTGTGTGTGTGTGTGTGAAATTGGCAACTAAGTCTTTTAATTCAGGTGTTCTCATTACTAGCCTGTAGCATAAGATCCACCTGCAAACCTGGACATGATCGAATCAGCCCAAGTTTCAAGGACTTTTCCCCCTGTCATTAGCACCATATGTTGGATGTTTTGACTACTCAGGTTTGGCCTGTTTCTTTTCTTTTCTTCCTTTCTTTCTTTCTTCCTTTCTTCCTTTCTTTCTTTCTTTCTTTTTTTTCTTTCATACAGGGAACTCCTCCGTTCCTATTTCATCTGCATCTGGCTTCCATTTCATCTGTGATTTCTGGGCACTCCCAATGCTTTATGTTGTTTGTCAAGCATGTCTACACTTCCCTGATCCTGGCTGATCATACTGTCTCTAAGTCTGATTCTATGAATTATCCTGGGTGAGCACATGGAACTTTGTGTGTATGTGTGTGTGTGTGTAATCATGAGCATGCCTGTGGGTGGAGGGGAGAATTTGCTATTGGCTGTCTTTCTCAATTGCTTTAAAATTTATTATTTGAGAAAATGTCTCATTGAACCTGGAGCTCACCAATTTAGCTAACTGAACATCAGGGCCTAGGGATCCTCCTATCTCTAATACCCCTGTGCTGGAATCACAAGTGCCCATAACCACACAGGGATTCTTACACGTGTTCTGGGGATCCAAACCCAAGTCTTCATGCTTGCATAAGCACCTTATTCACTGGAATGTCTTCCCTTCAATCTAGTTGAGTATAAATCCAGGTGTTAATAAAGATCCTTCCCTTTCCTTTCTTCTTCTCCTTCTTCTTCTCTTCCCCCCTTCCCATCTCTTTCCTTTCCAATTCCTCTTCCCCGTCCCCTCCCCCTTCCCTTCCCTGCCCATCCTTGCCCTGCCTTTCCTTGTTCTGCCCTGCCCTGCCTTGCCCTTCCCCTCCCTTCCTCTGTCTCTCCCTCTCTCCCTCTCTTTCTTCCTCCCTCCTTCCTTCCCTCTCTTCTTCCTTACTGTTATGTACTTCAGGCATAAAACTTCAACAACATTTCCTATATCAATGACTTGATCAGATTCGCTCTATTAAATGGTAGCTGTGCATAGAAGAATATAGTATGGTGCCTAATCCTCAGGAACCAAATATAGTTAGTAAGAGACAAAATAAATCATTTCAATGCAAAACAGTAACTTCTAGCACATTGTGAAAGGTCAAAAAGAAGCAAATAGTCAACTCTACTTATATTACCCCAGTGTTCCTAGGTGTTTTTATTCAGGTTACTATTGCTGTGAAGAGACACATGACCATGGCAACTCTTATAAAGGAAACATTTAATTGGGGCTTGCTTACAGTTTCAGAAGTTCAGTCCATTATCATCAGATGGGGAGCATAGCAGCATGCAGGCAGATATGGTACTGAAGTAGCTGAGAGTTTTACATATTGCTGGCAACAGGAGGTCGACTGAGACACTGGGCAGTACCCTGAGCATAGGAAACCTCAAAGCCCACCCCCACAGTGACACACTTCCTCCAACAAGGCCATACTCACTTTAACAAAGCCACAGCTCCTAATAGTGCCACTCCCTATGAGATTACTGGGGCAAATTACATTCAAGCAACACACTAGGGAAATCTCAGTTATGACTTTATGTCAACATGTATTCATATGTAGGAGCAGTCTCACCCTCTATAATTTTCCATTTTTCTTAAGACAAAACAGTTATATTATGACCCTGCTTAGGTTAGGGGTTTTCATAGAGTTATTAGAATATGAGTACAGTAATATATGATAGACATATGAAAGGCATTTACTACATAGCCGTATGCAGTTATGAAAGCTGAGAAGTTCTGGGGAGTCAGCATGGAAATTAGAGAGCCCAGAGAGTCAGTCCAAGTACAAATGTTTGAGAACTTTGGAGCCTGATGGTCCCCTGGTCCATCTGAGGATAAAAAAGTTAAGAAACATGTAGAAGTTCAAAGACAAGAGAACTTGCAGCTCCACTATCCCAGGGCAGGAGGGTATTGCTGCTTCCAATCTAGAAGAGACCAATGGTGGTCTATTTTCTCTTCCTGTTGGCTTCATCCAGGCTCTCTACTGAAAGGATGGTGCTCTTTGGTTGAAAGTGGTCTCTTTTTACTTACATAGTCTGAATTTCACAACAGACACAGCCAGAGTAATGCTCATCCTTCAGTTCAGTCAAGATGTCGCTTACAATTAGGGGTCATAATATCCATAGGGGCAAGGTCACACTAATCTTTTGAGAATGTGGGTTAAGTGAGATGAAATATCAGAGAAGGAATTTTGATAATCTGTAGAGGAAGAAGTGGGAATTATTGGTGAAAGAAATGGGCCAGGTGGCCTAAACAATAGTGGATTTGAAGAATATGTACTTCTTGATGCTGTACCACATGGAGATGGATGAGATGCTGTGGCCAAAAGAAGCCAGAAACTGGCTGTGCACAACCCTGACTGCCATGGCAAGAACCTTGGTCTTTGCTTCAAGAGTGCCCTCATGTCGAACTTACTAACTAAAAGGGTGACCTGCTTATCCTTTTCACTTTGTTATAAAAGTGTAAGATCATGCTTAAAAAATGAAAAACCTCTTTAGAAAAAAATGTTTAGGAGACTTTGTAGGACAAATTAGTTTTAGCTAATTAACCTAAGCAAGGGTAGATGGCCAGCATATACCTTTCTCTTTGTTATCATGGCATCACAGAGATACTTGTGCAATGCAACATGCTTATGGATACAACAAAAGTATTATCCCCTAAGGGTATATTATGAAATGATTAATATAAACAATTAGCACTATTGATAAAGGTCCCAGTCATATGAGTCAGCAGTAATGAGATAATATAATTCTCATATTCACTGAATTTATGCAAAAAATAGAATGTCTTAAACAATGTCCACTAGTAGCTCCAGCCATGCAAAAGCATGAAAAATTACTTCTCTAAATTAGTTATTATACCCAAAATAGAGTTTAAAATAGTCAAACTGTCAGTCAGCTTTCTATTTTTGTCATAATATTGGAAATAATGAACGTATAGAAACAAGTTTTATTTAGGCTACTTAATCAGACCTATGGGGTCATAATTGGTTATCCCCATTGCTTTTGAGTCTGGTAGCCAGGCATTACAACATTGTGAACATCGAGAGACAGCTGTCACATCACAGTCAGGAAGAGAAGAGAAAGGGAGAGACAGGAAAGGGTTTGGGTCCCCATAGTCACTTCAAGAGCACACCCTCCAATAACAACAAGCCCACCAGACTTCATCTCCTAAATGTCCCATCACCTGTTAATAATATCACAGGCTGTAGACCTTTAGGCTCATTCCTGTAAAGGATACTTTTCCAAACTATAAGATAAACTTTCCAGTTCATAAGGTTTTCTGCCATATTTGCAAACCTGTCCCATTTTTAATTAAGGCTGAAAATGCTCAAAAAAGAGACATATGCATATATACATGTAAATGTATATATACATATATGTGTGTATATATATATACATTTATATATGTATGAATAGGTATATATATGTGTGTGTATCTGTATATATACGCACACATACATACATATATATGTATGTATATGTAGTAACAGTGTCCTTCTCTTCTTTTGCCACTGATGTTTATGTAAATTCCAAAGAGAGGCTGACATAATAAAGACACTCAAATTGTGACATGAGCATTTCTACTGAAGTGCCAAGGCTGTGGTCCTTTTAAATATGTTTCATTAGTTGCATGCATTCCTTTCCAATAATCATCCCCAAGGAAGGAAAGTACTTTTGTTGCTTCTGAGAATAGTTTCTGAAGTAATATTTGAAGACTCAAAATACTTTTCAAATCACCAAAACATTATTTCACACATCAATAATTTATAGCTTAGTAAAAGATTACTATTTGGGGTTATGCAAATTAGAAATATTTACTAATTCAGACAATGTTTATAAATAATTTCATACATAATGAATGAAACCTAAAAATCATTTGATTTACCTTTTTAATTTTCAAGGTCATACTCATTAAGAAGATGGAATTGGGTTAATAACAGAAAAATTACAAGTTTGGATTTTTAAATCAAAGGATTAAGTAATAAAATGCTCTGAATGCTTTTAGCTTTTCTTCACAGAAATGAATACTAAGAACATCTCTAACATGTTATTTCTTATAAAATTTGTGTTATTTATAACAAGTTGTGTTTTATATACACCAAATCACATCCATTTATATCTTATATAAGCACACCGAGTAAAATTATTTTTTAAACAGCAGCCTAAAATTCAGTAATTTAATTAAATAAAAATGCCCCCCTTATTACTAACCTTCTTTTCATAATTAATCTAGTCTTTCCATATTGTGAAATCGTTGAGCCATTGTTCTACGTGGGGGAGTGTGCCAGCCACCCTAACCCTCACTAGAATTAGCATATTAATCAGGCTTCCAAGACTGACAGCTAAATTCCTGTGGTTGTTAGGTGACATGTGTCCCCAATAAGTTCCTGTATTTGAACACTTGGCCCCAGCTGGTGCTGTTCATTGTGTGGAAGGTATGGCATGTTTAGGACTTAGAGCCTTGCTGGGGCAGGTTCTGTGAGTTTGTAGCCTCACCCCACTTCCAGTTTACTCTCTGCTTCCTGTGTACAGCTGGAGATGTGTTCTCTCAGCATCCTCCTCCAGGTGCCTGCTGCCACACCTTCCCTGTCATTCTGCACTATCCCTCTGGAACCTTAAGCTAAAATCCATTCTTTCTTCTGGTTATGGTGTTTTATCACAACCACAAGAAAGTAACTAACACAGTTCTCTTCTGGGAGTGAGTTGCCTGACTCAAAGTTATCTTTCTTTTTATGGCTGCAACCAATATCACAACTCTGGGTAAAAAGAGGACCAAAGTCTACTCCCAATTTGAGAGATTCTGGAGTGACTTCCAGCTTTGAAGATATCTGTGGAATTTCTGATCTTTCCACCTAGGAGGATGCATCATAGCTCAGTTTTCTGCCTTTACCTTTCACAGATGAGGCCCTCCTACACTACCTGGATGTAATAAACCACCTGGATGAAGAAAGGACAGCCTCTGTCCTAGCTGTGGCTTCTCACAGTTTTGGTTATGAGCCTAGCCCTTAATGACCAAGTCATCTCTCCAGCCCTTATATATGGTTTCTATTGCTGTTATTTGAAGTTTCTTGGGCTCCTGTAAAATAAAATAAAATAAAATACTTTCTTATTCCAAGAGGGAAGAATCAAGGCACAGTCACAATCAAACCCAAGCAAAACCTAATGTCAAGACTGCAGAAAGTTCAATGCTTTGTGTCTAGGACCTACTCATGGTCGCCTGGACTCCACAGAGCTTGGACAGCCACACCTCTATGGCTCTACCATTCACAGCACATGGAGCTTGTCTGGTGGGCTCAAGGTAGGTCCACTTCATAGCTTCTCTTGTCCTTGTCAGTCGTTCATTGGTACTGGCATCTCCAAAATGCTCCTGCTGCAAGTGGGCTACATGTTCATCAGTAGACTTTCTTGGGCTCTTGTCAGGAAATCTAACATTGTGCCAAGACTAACACCATGACCCCTTCAATCCTGGGGATTCAGCTGTAACTGAGGCTGCACCTTCACCAATGGCTTCTTCTGAGTTCTCACAGGGTCAAGCCTCAGCTACTCCACATGCCTTCACACCAGCACCTTCTGGGAGATGCAGACACATTAGCAGTTCCAACTGCCAGCGTGAGATAGATCCTCAGACTCCTCTAGACTACAGTTTTTGTATGCTGACCCTTGTGGCATACACCTAGAAGGTTTTATCTCATTGATGCTGGTTGCTTTTGAATCCTATCTTCTTCAGCCCCGGATAAACAGTATCTACTACCCAGAAAAGCAGAGGGTTCACTTCACAGGTTCAAAATATTAAGATTCAAAATATCAGTAGCCCTGACACAGTCTTTAATGAGCTTTCAGGCTTCCTTTTGGAACTGCACACATCAAGCCTGCAACATCTGTACCTCTCTCACCATTGTAATTTAGGTTTTGATAACAGTTTATTGGCTTCTCCAGCCTTAAGTTCCAAAGTCCTTCCCACTCTTGGTACCAATTTCTGTCTCAGTTAGGGTTTCTATTGCTGTAAAAAGACACCATGATCAAAATCAACTTAGGGTAGAAGACATTTATTTCATCTTATACACCATTACTGAGGGAAGTCAGAGCGGACACACAAGCAAGGCAGGAACCTGAAGATAGGAGCTGATAAGTAGGCCATGGAGGATTGTGGCTTACTGACTTGCTTCCCATGGGTTTGAACAGACTGCTTCATTATATATCCAAGGACTACCTGCACAGGGATCACACCACCCTCAACATGGTTAACCTTCCCACATCAATCATCAGTTAAAAAAGTGGACATAAACCACTTTCATAGGCCAATCTAGTGGGACATTGAGATTTCCTGTAGACATAAAACTATCCTGGAACAATACCTCAGAGTATGTTTAGTGACAAAATCGATAGTTGGTGCCATGGGCAGTCAAGTTAAGCATATCTTGAAATGTATCTTGTAGCAAGATCTTGGTAAGTACTATGGACTGAACAGTGTTCTCTCATCTCTCAAATTCTGAAGTTGAAGCCTTCACCTCTGTGTGATCATATTTGGAGACAGGAGTTTTAGGAAATAATTAAAGTTAAATTAGCTCATCTGGGTAAGGTCCTAATCTCAGAGGACTGCAGGACTTACATGAGAAGAGAGCCTCCCCTCCAGCCCTCTGTCTTTCCTCCCGTCTTTCTTCACTCCTTTCTTCTGACAACAGCGAAAAGGTAGATGTGTTCAAGCTTGCATATACAATCCTTCACCTTCTGGCATTCTGAAATCTTTTAGACTATAGAAATATGGAGGGGGCATGGTTATTGTGTATCATTTAGTCCTCCTAGTGGGTGGCATATTTTTATGAAAATTCAAGCAATTGGACCTTGAAAACCATAAAAATAGTAGATGGGAGTTAAAACTTCTAGGAAAGATGAATTCAAATGTGGTTCTGGCAAATGGGAATGAATTGGTCAATGCAAGTGTGTGACTGGCTTTAAATAAGAAATGACTGACAGTAAGATTATTCTTTGTGAGGTTCATTGAGAGATTATAAAAATAATTAGACTTCTGAAATTGGTCAGTAACCTGCTGTAAGGCAATACAAACCAGATCGTTTCTTGACAGCATATACAGATATACATACATCTAGAAGAAGATAAAGAGTCTTATTAAAGGGATAGTCAAATCAAGAAAAGGGACATTCTCAACAAGCAAGCTACTACTTAATACCAAGGCCTAGGTCAGACCATTAAGTATTAATGACCCTGAGAATTGAGAAGAGAATTTGGATCTACAATCTAGAAAATCCTTAGTTCCCACATACTCCGAGTCCCTGCTAAGTGGACCACTCCTCTCTTTAAAAATATATTGTCTCTTGTTTATTTAAAATCCCAGTATGGTAATGCAGCATGTATTTCTCTCAGGATCTTGCCTTATTTTTCCCACTGGCAGGAAACTAATTACTTTCACCTCATAACAAAAGCCAATCACAAAGATGCTATGACTAATGGTGGAAAGAAAACACATTTCAAAATAAATGCAGGACCAAACAAACATTTGGTTTAGATAGCAATTAAAGCTTTTAGTTTGATATTAAAGATGAATGCTTGATATTAGACAATGGACACTTTAATAATATGAGATAAATAACCCATGATAGAGTTTTTGATCCTGGGAATGATTCTAGTGTGGAGTGAGAGCACAAACAGAATTAAAGGTAGCTACTAGAACTGACTTTTACCTGGACTAAAATGGATTATTTTTATTCTCCTTCCTATCTACCACTTGATAACTCCAGTCTCCTCCCTAGCCTTGTAGCAGACAGCTTGCAAGGGTCTCTCACTTTCCCTACCTCAATTTCCTGGGAAAATCTACCTAACCTTGCTGTGGTCCTAGTTTTCTTCCCTAGCCCCATCTATTTGTCAGCCCCCTATACTTAGAAATACTCTCTACTTGGAATGCCCAATGGCCACATCTGGCAGAGACCTGAATAGGTGAATCACATGCTCCTTCCTGTCCTCCTTTACGATCTCTCCTTTCTCACTTTCCGTTAAATAACTACCTTCTTACAGGTGTCCCTTATTCTACTTCAATTTCATTCACTATAGGTGTCAACCTGCCTGCAGAATCCCCTCTTCACACCACACCTTCAACTCTCTGTGAACTCCAACACCAGGTGGGAACAGGAGCCCCTGAGCTCTGCTCAGCAGCCCTCACAGCTTTTCCTCCTATCCAACCTCTATTTCTCTCTGCCACCCACTGACCTTCAGAAGCATTCCTACCTGGTAACTCATAGTCATCTCACTTTCCTAAGATCCAGAGAGCACAACAGAAAGCAAGGGGGAAAACTACCTGCACAACAAAGACAAGATCAGACATCAACACCCAAAATCACTCCAAACTCAGATCCCTGACACACAATCAATAACAGCCAGGACAATGTGTCCACCAGAACCCAGTAGACCCTAAAAATGTAATATAACTGAAGCCCAAGCAAGGGACTCAAAATGCCAGTAGTGAATATGTTCAAGGACCCTATAGAGGGTTTTAGTAAATTTCTTCATTAATCTATGAAAACACAAATAGTGGAATAAAATAATGAAAACAGTTCAAGACATAACAGTAGAAATAGCACCACTAAAGAAAGCCTAAACTTACATAAAACTGGAAAGGAAAAGTTTAGGAAATGAAAGGCTCAAATAATGAGAACATTAAGACATTAAAGAAAGAAATTGAAGAAGATATCAGAAGAGGAAAAGACCTCCCGTACTCATGGATCATTAGGATTCATCTAATGGAAATGTCCATCCTACCAAAAACAGTAACATCAAAACTCCAAAACAATTCTTCACAGAAACTGAAAGGACAATTTTCAGCTTAATACAGAAATATAAAATCCCATGAGAGCTAAAATAATCTTGAACTAGAGAAGAAGCAGTGGAAAGATTACCACTCTGATTTCAAATTGCACTGTAGAGCTGTAATAATAAAACCAGAATAGTATCGGTATACAAAAAGACACATTGGTCAATGGAATAAAATTTCTAGCCCAAACCTAAGTCTACACACCTACCTACAGATAGACAATCGATTTTTTGACAAGAAAGCCAGAAATACACCCTGGAAAAAATACACCACCTTCAACAATGGCACTGGTCAAATTGAATGATTGTATGTCGAATAATTCAAATCAATCTATACTACTTATAACCCTGTGTAAAACTCAACTTGAAATTATCAAAGACATCAACATAAATCAAGATACCCTGAATCTGACAGAAGAGAAAATGGGAATAGCCTTGAACTTACTGGCACAGGAAAAGACTTTCTGAATAGGACACTAATAGCAAAGGCAATAAAACCAACAATTAATAAGTGGGATATCATGAAACTAAAATGCTTCTGTATGGCAAAGGAAACAATCATTCAGACAAAGCTGAAGTCTACAGAATAGAAAATGTCTTTACCAATTACACATCTGATAGAGGGCTAATATCTAAAGAATACAGCAAACTAAAAAAAAAAATGGACATCATAAAAACAAATAGCCCTATTTAAAAATGGGCTACAGAACTAAGAGAGTTCTCAAATAATGAAACACAAATGACTGAGACACACTTAGGAAATGTTCAACATCCTTACTCACCAGGAAAATGAAAATTGTAACTACTTTGAGATACCCTTTTAGAGCAGTCAGAATTGCCAATTTAAATTAAACAACAAAAAATAATAGCTCACATTGACGAGGGTGTGAGGTAAGGGAACACTCACCCACAATGACTAGAGGTACCAATTTGTACAGCCCCTGTGGAAATCAATTTGGTGATTCCTCAGGAAGCTGAGAATTTATCTACCTCAAGACTGAGCTGTACCATTTTTGGGAATATACCCAAAGAACTCTATATCATCTACTATAGAGACACTTGTTTAACCATGTTCATTGTTGTTCTATTCATAAAAGCAAAAGGTGGAAACATCTGAGATGCCAATAAACAGATGAATGGATCAGGAAAATGTGGTACATTGACTCAATGGAGTATTATTCATCTCAATGGAGTTAAATATTTATGAAATTCTCAGTTAAATAAATGGAACTAGAAAAATGATCCTTGTGAATGAGGTGTCCCAGATCCCAAAACACAAATACAGTATGTGAACTTTTATATTTGGATGCTAGCTTTTAAGCCTTTGATATTCTGGTTACAATCCAAATGACCACAGAGATTATTCATAGAGTAAGGATGTAGGGGGGAGGAAAAATTCTCCCATGGAAGGGGAATTAGAACATATAGTTAGAAGGAAACAGGGGAGAGACTCAAATGGCATGAATAAATGGAGAGGGTGGAAGAAGAAAGGTATGAGGGAGGGAGCCACAGGAGGGATGGCTAGCACTAAGGGCTATTTGAGTCAGATGCAAACCTATTACAGGAGACTCTTAAAATATATACATATATAAAAGAAATCTAAATAAAAATCACAAAACGTGTGTGTGTGTGTGTGTGTGTGTGTGTGTGTGTGTGTGTGTGTGTGTGTGGTGGGGGGCACAAAGCCTGAAATAGACAAATGACTCCTAATAAGATTCCGCTATACCCATATGTCTTAGTTGGGGTTTCTATTGCTACAAAGAAATAGCATGACCAAAAAGCAAGTTGAGGAAAGGATTTATTTGGCTTACACTTCCATATCACTGATCATCATTGAAGGAAGTTAGGACAGGAACACAAACAGGGCAGGTATCTGGAGGCAGGAGCTGATGCAGAGACTATGGGTGGATGCTGCTTTACTGGCTTGCTCTTCATGGTTTTCTCAACCTGATTCCATAGAACTCAGGATCAACAGCCTAGGGATGGCATCTTCTACAACGGGATTAGCTCTCCCCCATCAATTACTAATTATGAAAATGTCATACAGTTAGATTTTATGGAGGCATTTTCTCTATTGGATTTCCTTCCTCTCAGATAACTCTAGCTTGTGTTAAATTGACATAAAACTGCCCCAGTAGAAATGGCCCCTTATCTACCTGACACAAAAACACATTTTTTAAGCCATAATATTTGCTTTCTTGTTCGCTTAAGATTATCCATTAATTTCAACATCATTGTTGTTCTTTTGATACAGCTGCTGTGATGCAGCTGCTAGGGCCTAAGAAACACAAACACGAGATTGAGTGCCCACATGGAGTTTATTGAGAGAGGGGAGAGGAAAGAAGGGGGTAGCTGTGGCCAAACGAAAGTGGGGAGAGAGAGAGAGAAGGACAAGAGAGAGGGACAAGAGAGAGGGACCAAGAGAGAAGCAAGAGAGAGAGGCCAAGAGAGAGAGGTGCACTTGATGCGCTTGCTTTAAAAGGGGAGTTTGCTCATGCGTAACCCGGTCTCTGGGGCCAGGTAGCTAGGTAAGGCCTGATGTAATGATTACATGGCCAGAGGTGTCCCGCCCCTCAGAGGCGGGGCCCACAGACTGCCAAGCCTCAACAATCATAATATAAACATTCCAAAATTTAAAAGTCCCACAGTCTTTAAAAATTCAATCTCTTAAACACAGCAAAAGTTATGTAGGTTTCCTGCCCAGTTCTACAGTCACCTTGTCCGCAAAGAAGCACACAGATGCTATATTAGTTATAAAGCTATTGGCCGTTGTCTTGGGCTTCTTATTGGCTATCTCTGTATTAATTATTAACCCATCTCTATTCATGTAAATATTTCCACATGGTCTTATCTTACCAGAGAGGGAGAGGTGCCTCACTCCTGTCCTCTCTTCCCTGGGCTCATAGGATCACTCCTCTCTGCCTACACTTTCCAGAATCCTCCTTGTCTCCTAGTCCCAGCTATCATTCTGTCTCATTGGCCACATGAGAAACATATATACAGATCATCAACCAATAAGAGAAACATATATATAGAAGTCATCCCCATCACAAAAGCTTTTAAAGTTCAAAGTCTTTTAAATTCAAAGGCAATCAGCTGTGGACTCCTGTAAAATCAAAAAGAAATTAGGAACTTTCTTACATCAAGATGGAAAAAAATGGGGAACAGTCAAAATCCTATCAAAACAAAACTGAACTCCAAAACTAAATAACTCCGCATCCAATGGCTGGGATTCACTGATGATCTTCTGGGCTTCTCCAGCTCAGCCCTTTGCAACAATGTCTTCTAGGCTTTAACTGGGCTCCACTTCATTTCTGCTGCTGTCATTAGTGGTCACTCTATGGTACTGACATTTCAAAATGCTGGGGTCTTCTGCTATAACTGGGCTGAACCTTTTACTAACAGCCTCTCACAGACTCTTCATGGTGCCAAGGCTCAAATTCTCTTCATGACCCTTTAAACCTGACCCTTCAACTGCTACTGAGGCTGCACTTTCTCCAATGGCCTCTTCTGGCCTCTCACAGTACAGAGAAGTCCCAGCATCTTTCCGCGACCCCTTCACTCCTTCAAAACAAGCACCATCTGGGTGACTCTTAACTACCAAATCCAGTTGCCAGTGTGATGTACAACCTTGGTCACCCCTGGCACACAGATCTCAGGAACAACTTCTCAGAAGATTTCATTTACGTGATTCTGATCTCTTATTAATCACTGCTAATTCCTCAGTTCCAGTTCACCAGCATCAAGTACACTAGCAAAGCAGAGGTTTTAAATATCTTGTCAGTCACAGCTGATTCTTCAGCCCCAGCTAACCAGAGCCACAGAATTTTCCTTCCAAATAACAAATGGCCCCAAAAGAGTCTTTAAACTTCCATTTTCAACTTCATAAGCCAGACCTCCATTATCTGCATTGTCCTCAAAATTCTTACCTTCCAAGCTCCTACAGACTAGCTCACTCAGCACTGAACACTCAATGGCTTTTGCTGCACTTCACAAAGTGCTAAAGTACTTCTAAAAGCATCAAAACAACATGATTAGGTCTGTCACATCAATACCTAACAGTTATCACATTAGGCATAGCTATGGTCTGGTTAAATATATACTGTGTTTACAATTGTATGAACGATAGATATATCATGCACAAGAATTATTATGATGTAAGTATTATTTTCATTTGGAAATTAATCACAACATAAGGCAATATGATTTGTGTTAAGTTGACAAGGGGTGGACTTGTGGTGGCTATTCTTGGTTGTCAACATGACTACATCTAATTTGGATTTTTGAGGTAGGAAAACATGCTTTAATCCAGATCTCTTGAGCTAGGAAAAGATGGGCCTTTAATCAGGATTTTGAGGGCAGGTATACCTTTCCAGATCTTAAATACAGATCTAATCTGGGACACACCTTTTTCTAGAAGCCTATATGACATGAAAGTAGAAAGCTTTTACTCTTTGCCTGATGGATCTCATCTCACTAGCAAGTCCATTCCTTTACAGGTATTGGAGATTTTTTTGGTTTTGGATTCCAATGTATACTAAAGATCAGCTGAAACATCAAGCCTAGTGGATTGAGCAACTACTGATTCTTAGGCTTTCCATTCAAAGCCAGCCATTGTTGGATTAGCTAGATCACAGAGTGTAAGTCATTCTAACAAATCACACACACACACACACACACACACACACACACACACACACACACACAAGTGATGAAATTAGGTGGAGTTGTTTAAAAGAACCCAGGGTGAAAATAGGTGGAAACTTACCAAATACAGTGTCAATACAGTAAAAAAACACCACAAAGCAGTCACTCAGTCATAGTGACCCATTTCATAGATTCACCTATTTACCATCATAAATATAATTGAAATATACATTTATGACAGTTAGAGTCCACACACCGATTTTTTTTTTTTGACCCAACAGACTGGACCATCTTAGTGGGAAAAGCCAAAAGGAATTTCATGATAGTTTGCTTTCACTTTAATTAATAAAGAAAATGAAAAGTAAAACTGTACCCATGTGGAGTGGCAGAACTTGGCTTTACCTTCAATGTCATATAGTTTATAAAAATAATGGTTCTCCTTTTAGTCCCAGGTAATTTGTCAGTCTTGACACTGCACAGTTAAATGTATTCTTATGATGATTAGTATTCATTGTTAGCTTAAGTACATTTGTAGGCATCTGTGGTGTGTCTTTGAGAGTATTTCTATAGATATTTAACTAAAAGATATTCAGTTATTCTATAGATATTCAGATATTCTATAGATATTTAACTAATGTTCCTAAATGTGGGAAGCAGTCTATTTCCTGACTTCAGATACAATGTGACCAGTTACTTCTTGTTCTGGTGTCATGTCTTTCCTTCCATAATTGACTATATCACTTCAAACCACAGCCAAACTAAATCCTTCCTTCATGAAGCTGCTTCTTATCAGGCATTTGGCCACAGTCACAAGAAAATTGCTAGTACAATCCTGAAGAATGATAGCAGCACAGTGAACATTCAACCATGTGGTAGCTCCAATGGTATCTTTGTCAGATTGTCTTTGCAAACACGCAGCAAGTCAGCCTCAGAAAAATTATATGTAGCCTCTAGATGGTGTTAGGAATGAGGGTCTGAAGAAATGTGTCTTCCCATGGAATAGAAACACACATGTTACGAGTAGGTTTTTCCCACTGGCCGCCTGACCCACTCTTTGTTCCTCCCCGCCAGCCGCCCGGTCCTGCTGCCATGCGAGCCCCAAATAACACTCAGAGACTCTGTATTTAATACAATCCAGTTGGCCAGTTACTATTATTGTTTATGGGCTAGCTCTGTCTTAATTATTAACCCATTTCTACTTATCTAAGTATTTCCACGTGGTCATCTTATCCGAGCACAGTGGGCCGGCATTGCTTTCTCCAAGCTCTCCATGCTGACCCCTCCTAACTACCTCCTCTTTCCTCCTAGTCTCCTAGCCCCGCCTATTTTGCTTTCCTATTGGCCACAGTGCTTTATTAATTAACCAGTATAAGAAACTTATTTACAGAATAACATCTCCCATCACACACACATATACAGTCTTAGCCCAGAGCTAGATAAACTTTCCAAACCTGAAATACTATTTATTAAAAGGGGTGCAAATGTCAGAATGTTACATTGTTTTAGTAAATCCAAGATATGATACTAACCATATAAGATAAACAAACATCAGTTTATTAGATGTTTTCATAAACTCCTTACACTTCAGAGTGGGATGACATACATTTTGCAATAATTAGGCTATATCATTAAAATGCTAGGCATCTGTGAGGCATGCCTTTGAATAAAACGAAAAATCATTGTCTCTCTTGCATCCTACTCTGAAGAAAGAAATTCAGTAGTTGCACTTAGGATGCCTTATATTGTTATATTGATACTTGGGAAACACTTCCAATTCATTTATAAATGTCTTGGGTAGCTGTTGGCTTTGACCTATAATATAATGCCATAAAATATTTCAGGCTATGTGGTATTGCAGAGTAATATATAGTATTCTGATAGAGACCATTATGTATAAAAAGATGCTATACAGAGTTTATAGTGAGCCATAATAATAGAACCACAGTGTAGACTCGTGTTCATGGAAAAAAGATATGCCATCTGCACCAGAAAATTATGTCCTAGTCTTGGCATGTTACTGCCTTGGTAGGATGATGACAGGCCCCGAAGTGACTTACAGAATTCTTCCTCATGGTTTGGGTTTTGCCAGATGTACTAAGTCATAAGATGTGATAAATCCAGTGTTACATCTTATGATATAGTATGAGCACATCTAGGATTGGGTCTGGGTCATTTGAGACCCCAGTATTTGTACATTTATAACTCATGGCTAATAAAGTTATTATGATATGTAAGGACTTAGTATTTGTAGCTGCAACTCAGATGATTTAGTCACTGCTATTGTTGAAAATCCAACCTACCAGTGACAGAAGACAATAAAGGAGCCCCTAGGGTGCCAGCATTCCTAAGGAAAATGGCAAGTTGAAAAAAAATTAGTCTCCTTCCACCTTAAAAGGAACAGTAATTCACCTGGGATAAATCAACAACTTTAGCATGGACATGATGTCTTTGCCCATGGTCCATCAGCAAAGACCATCATATGAAGGACATTTGATGTACCCATAGACTATAGTACATATTGTCACTATGTTTACTTTGCAGCAGAGGGAGGCCAACCACAGATTTTATGAATCTACACATCGAAGTTCTCAGTGAACTGCTGAAAAAGTTGGTAGCATGATCAATTAGAGCAGTGATTCTCAACCTTTCCATTGTTGTGACCCTTTACTACAGTTTTTCATGTTGTGGTGACCCCCAACCATAAAATTACTGTCATTGCTACTTTATACTGTAATTTTGCTATTATTATACTGTTATGAATTTGAATATAAATTCCAGTACTTTTGAGTGACCTCTGTGTAAAAGTTGTTCAACCACCCAATAAGGGTCATGATCCACAGGTTGAGACTCACTGAATTAGAAGGATGGATACTTTTCAAAAGTTGCTTAAGTGTCATCTTTGAAAGGATACATGAGTAAGGGGTTCTATTCTCCTGAACAGAATATACACTAAATCAATGGCAATGATATGATACTATCTTGTTCTAGGCAGAAAATATGTGGTCCTAAGAAAGAAACATGAATAATAAAGGCCTTCATTGTCTCCACTTGACTGTTTGGATAATTTACACTTTCTGCCTATTTAACTCTGTGTTAAAGATCTAGAGTTCCTGAACTTCAAAGAGGGAATGTGTCCACCACAAGACACAGTGAGATATCAATAAACAAGAATTATGAGTGCTGTCTGGTGATTTTGCACTCGTATATATATGCTGTCCCCTAGATGGAATGTGACCTCTGTTAAGGGAGTTTTCTCTTCAAGTGCAGGGAATGCTAAAGGACAGGGTCAACAAGGAACCTTCAAAGCCATTGCTTTTGGCATAAAAGGGCACTGGTATCTCCTTCCTGAGGGAGAAAAGAGTGAAAAGCACAGCACTCACCACAGCCCACTTTCTGGAACACTTGTTTACATATAAGCTATCTAAAGACTACCCCATCTAGGAATATCCCCTGAAGTAGGAAGTTAATTTTCTACCCTGAAAAAAAAAAAGGTGGGTGCACTTTGGCTATCGTAGACACAGAGATGGTGTTTCTGACCTGTGGTACTGGTACATATGAGGCATCACTTAATCCTTCTACATTGACCTTGACACACTGAATCTCTTTGGCCCATCTCCTTACTGATGTGGTTTTCCAGAGCACAGTGCATGCTGGTGTCCAACATAGTTTCAGTTTCCACTCTTTAGTATCTACATTCCCCCTTTCCTCAGCAGGACACTGCAGACTTTGTGATTCCCGCAGGTCGTACAGAAGGCCCTACTGGAAACATAGAGGATACTGAAAACAGCGTTAGGGGATTTTTTTTTAACATAAATTTTCCACTTTTAGTCTCTTTGTCTGAAACTTGTGTGGGAAGTCAATGAAGAGAATTGCCCAAGAATTTAATTTGGGTGGGGGTGGTTGGGGCACATAGACCAGTAGTGACTGTATGTATTAGTTTGATAAGATTGTTACAATAGCACCTCAGGCAGAATGAGGGACAGAAACCTTCTCTCTCATAGACAGGCCCAGAGGCTACAGCCCAGACCCAGGTGGTGGCTTTGTTTTGCCCCTCCTTTTTTTAGGAAGATAAGGGGGAGATTCCCCCACTCTAAATTCCCCCAGCCTTTTGTGATTTTCTGGTGGCATTTATGTTCCTTGGAACCCTTGGTGTTCTTCCCTCGCATACTGTTCGCATACTGTTCTTCCTATGTATCTCCGGTCAATATCTTCTTTCCTGGAGGAAAACAATAGTATGGGGTAAGACACATATTAAACTCTACTGGGATCTCATCTCAACTTTATTGATCACCTATGTAATGGCCCTGTTTCCAAAGAAGATCATTATCTGAGGTACTAAGAATGGGAATTCAGCATATGAATTTTTAGAAAAATTTAGTACATACTATAAACTTTAGGGAATGTCTGAATAAGTTAAGAGACTTAAATGGTAGCAAACATCATCTTTGGAAATAATACATATGAGAGTTTTTAAAAGATAGGAACCTTAAATTACGAACCCCCCCCAAGAACAAAGATTTTCTATTCATATGTTGCCTAGGAGACTCCCCAGTAGTGGCTTTGCAGGTGAAGCAGGAAAAAGCCCCAGGGACTCCAAGTACTTGGGTCTTTGCTCCACTTGAAACTCTGTGGTCCCTTAAAAGAAGAGAAAGAAGAAAAGGTTCTCACTGCATGAGTCCCTAGTAGCTGTCCACAGCTAACCATTTGAAGAAAGAAAATACCAATTCAGCAATTCCAATCATGGGACAAGTTCTGGAAGATGAAAACCCTCACCACCCCATTCAGTTCACTGACTTTGAAAGCTCCACATGCCATGTCATGTTGCCAAGTGGAACATGTGCATTTCAGTTGCTGTATGCCTTTGGCATTGGCATTGGCCCTATGACCACAGTGCTTTCTACAGCAGCTATTTTAGTGGGCTGGCTCTTTTGTGTTCCCTTAGGTCTTATGGTGTAGCAAGAGGACACCCAGAGTGGACGCCAAGAGAATCATCCTAATGAATGGCATATTACAGAACTTGGGAATAGGATTTTGGGTCGTTTCGTAGTGTAGCTGGCCAAATTCCGGTTACTGAAGGATCAAGTTAAATCAAGCAGAAAAGTGACATAGAGCCTTTTCTCTCAGGAAATCAGTCAGAGACGCTTGCTTGTCACAACCAAGGCCCTCTTTGGTGAGCTCTTAAGGGAGAACAGAAAATTATATATCAGAATGCCTCAGGTCATGTGGATCAGTACTATAGAATTAGAAAGTCACAGAGTTCAGGAAAAGGCAGATTCCTTTCCCCACCGATGCCCTTGCCATGTGACAAGTCCTTGTGCCCCCACCCCTGATTATAAACACTAGGTCAGGTCATGCAGCTATGTGCTTCCTTCTGCAACAATCTCACTAAACACAGAACTTAGGAACCTGGTAAAATGCCACCATAAATGGAGAAAAACAAAAGACATATTTCAGTCTCCAAATGTCAGCATGAAGGTGGGGGATGACGTAATGAACCCAATGCTAATGCAAATAAAAACATCTTTTAAAATGCTGCTGTTTGCTGCCAATTGTGGCCTCTGACGCAGTGCCACTGGGAGCCACTTGCACATGGCGTGGTCTTCTTGATGAAGAAGCCTGGCTGGTGTGCCAGAAGGAGCTAGCAATTAACACTGTCAAAGACTCTGGAGACCCCTTTCAGCCATCTGAGTTGGAAGCCATGGCTGCTAGTTACCTTCCAGCAGCACAGCTGGGGTGTGGCCAGCAGTAGCTGTCTCATGCATGGGCTCAAACTCATTGTTGTGGAGTGTAAGGTCTGTGGGATGCTTTGGGATGATTCCTTCCTCTGGAGATCAGGGCTCAGTGCCTGATGCTTCAATAAGGGATTGAGCTAGCATCTCTGAAAGAATTGAGTTACCGTACCCAAGAATTTATAGAGAGGATTAATGACAAAATCAGACCATGCATGGTTACCACTGGCCAGACAGATAGACATGGTAGATGTGAGCTGGAAAGAGGACTGCAGCTACTGAGTGGATTCCAAATTAGATCAGCGTAAAGGAAAATGGCAGCCATCTTGTGAGCAAGAAAAATGAATGAACTGGGTAGCCAGTTTCCTTATCAAGGAAGGCATACAAAATGGGTCTGGCTTTCTGGGTTCAGGTCCAGAGATATTCACATATAACATATATATATATATATATATCCACACATATTCATATATATATATATCCACATACTCGTATATATATATATGTATATATATATATTGTATATATATGGAGAGAGATCAGGATAAAGCATTCATAGATTTTAAAATTATGAATTTGAATACATAGGTAAAAAAGTATTATCCAGTAAATAATCTATGCACATACAATGTCTACATGTGTACTTATCACTAATCAATGATGTAATGCACATTCTAGAAACATGTATGGAGTTGGATGCCTCCTAGAACAGGTAAAACCTGATATATTGCAAAGAAACCCTCTGTCCCCTTCTACTTTGCTCTTAACGAGCATGAGAAAAACCAGCTGGATAAATGAACGAGGGAATAAAGAAGAGGGGTTCAAGCTGTAGAGAGATCAATGATGAAAATGATGAAGGATGGATGGGCTGCAAGATGTCTCAGCAGCTAAAGGTACTTGCTGCCAAGCCTGATAACCTGTGCTCCATTTGGGACCCACATGTTGGAAAGAGAACTGATGCCCATAAGTTGTCCCCTGCCCTTCCCCAAGTGCACTGTGGCATAAACTCCTCTGTAATAAATAAATGCAGTAAAATTTTAAATTAAATTATAAAGAATGATATGGAATGGGACTTAAAAAGTTGCTTTAGGTAGAATTGTTCTAGAATGTGAAGATACTGTGCCATTGCCTTTGCTGATGAGTGTACTGCAGTAGACACACTACTCTTCCCCTTTGCCAAAACTGAAACCTAAGTGCTATAGGCTTATTCTGATGGGGCAAGCTTAACACTGTATATTGATTCCAAATTGAAGCACAATGCTGAGTGAGAGAATTCTGAAGTCAAAGGATATCTATTTCCAAGAACATCCATCTATATACATCCATGTTTTTCTTTTCTTCCTTTCTTTTTCTTTTTCTTTTCTTTTTTTTCTTTCTTTCTTCCTTTCTTTTCTTTTCTTTTCCTTTTTTTTTTTGAGATTGTTTGCTAGAACCTGCACTTGTCACATTTTAAATCAAACCATCCAGTGATAAAGCACACTTGATAAATCTTTTGACATGTATGTCACTCATTACTGCAAGACTGTGGGAAAGATACAATGGGGTAAGACAGCCATACTGGTAGGTCACAGGCATTGTAGATATTTCTTGAACTCTGGGGTAGGGGTTCTATTTCACTCTTGTCAATAATTTGAGACTGTCAAAGAAAACTGGTTGGTTGGAAAGGAGATCACATCCACAGTTGTGCTGTCTGTGATGTTGTCACTTTGTCCATGATGCAAAAGGTATGGCTAAAGGGGAGAGGTTTGTCTTGCATTGTGGGAAAAGGGAAGAAGGAAATTTAAGAATATGCTTAAATAAAAATATCAGTTTTGAGCTATTTTCTTTCCCTTTTTTCTGGTTTTTTGTTTGTTTGTTTCTTTTTGTTTATGTTTTTGTTTTGTTATTGAGACAGGTTCTTGCTACATAGCCCTATCTTTCCTACAACCTTCCTTCTGCTCCCAGGGTGGAATACGATCATGCATCACCATGTTCAGCTTTAAGCCGGATTTGAAGAGTCATTTTGCTGTCTTCTTTTGCTCTATCAGCTTTTAACTTTATATGAGACATTCGCTTCTTTTTTGGGGCCCAGATATAGCAGTACACAAGGTACGAAGGGTAGCATAGTAGTGCTGATGGGAACTTTAAAGTCATGTAAGCAGGAGCTAGGTTCATGCACCCATATCCACTTTCATTTTGGTTTACACATCTCTTCTTTCATCAGGCACCACATAAATATACCAAGCATGGTTTCAGACATAGGTGAAACAACAGTAAACTCTTGTTGAATGAAGGACAAAGAAACTGATGAATGAATGGCCAATTAAATGGATTCTCTCCATCAGCCTCTCACTCCCTCATGCTTTACCTTCTTCCTGTTACTTCCCAGGGAAACTTCTCTATCCCCCTCAGACTCAGTCATTGCCCTAATCTTCCTTGAACAGTGCAAGCTTCTAATACATCCTCTATTCCCTTGAAGTTGTACATCCCAGCTACAACTCCTTTCCCATGCTCTCTTGCCTCCTTCATGATTGTGTATTGCTGTTACATAAGCCACCATGCCTACCTATGATTGTAAATTTCTATAAAGTCTTTCCCATTTGTTTCTAAAATAAGAATCTTCATACATCATCCAGGATTTGAGAAATCATGTTAGTCTTGCCTATGATTTAAATACAGTATGATATGGGGACCTTGATGTCAATAAGATTCAAAGAATATATTTTCAGAATATATTGCTTTAATTAACCTTCACAACAACCATTGGACTGTGCATGGTTATCCTTTTACATTGGAGGAGGCTGTGTCTTGGAATGTTTCTCCAAAATTGCCTAGGCAGCATGCAATAGTGATAGGTAATCTATGACCTCTGACACAGGCTTGCTTGCTAGCATCATAAAGTTTGGAACATCACTAATTACATTCATTCTTCATTCCTTCCTTAGTTGTGAGTGGTCAAAAGAATGACACTGAGGAGGAAGACAAAAACTGTGCAAGAACCTTCAGCATCAGCTCCCAGAGAACCAAGTTCTTGAGGGCTAGGGGCTAGTGACTTAAGTTCTGGGAAGTAGCATTTTGGTAAAACTTTATAGTGCTGAGCTTTGTCACATGAGACTATTCCAAGAGCTGCTATGTTGAGCAGCTAATTAATCCTCTTGAGGCAATTACCCAGCCACCAGAAATGGTCTACTGCAGGCCCATGCCCAGGGGCACAGACTGTTAAATAAGCAGCAGAAGAACCTTGAAGTGGCGGGATTGTTACTGGTCCTTCCTGAGGTCAGCACTTCAGGCACTTGCTTGGGCTGGGCCTAGCAGCACAGCATCGTACACAGGTGGGTGTACTGTAAGTGCTTTTTAATGATGGTGGTGGCGATGATGTATGAAGGTCTGTTTATACTTGCAGAGAGGGTCATGTATTTTAACAAGAAGGATTTTTGATTGGCATTTCAAAGAGGCCAGTGTTGTTGGAAAATGTCAGCACCCTGCATAGGGGGGCACTTCATAAGTGTTAAGGGATTGGGTCTGCTAAGGGGATTAGGATAATTGTTTTGGAGTGAATGGGCAGGCTCAGTGGAGGTGACCTGAAGTCATTTTAATGGGCCTAGTGGAACCCATGGTGACAACACAAGCTATGGGATTAAGATGCTGTGATGGAAATTCTCAACCATGCCTGAGCATCATTTCCACAGGGATATTGGCTGCCTATTGTACTACTCTGCCTGGTAGGAATACTGGCTGTCTATTGTACTACTATGCCTAGTAGGGTGACTGCTGCCTATTGTACAGCTATGCCTGGTAGGGTGACTCAGTTTCTGAACTTGAGCAAAGACATGCTGATCAAAGGAACTGCCACCCACCATGTGGCACAGGACTTCTTTGCCTCCAAAGATGAAAGATGCCTATTTCCATGGAACTTCTCATTTGGGAGAACCTTTTAATTCATGCCAGTTCAAGATCAATCAGGGATGAAGCCACACACTGTCAGAATCGAAAGTTTTATGGATGCAAATAAGAAGGAAAACTTAGTTCTCCTGAGATGCACAGGCTGGGTTGCTGAAAGTGAAGGTTCGTCAAGTCTGAAAACCTTAGAAACAAGCTTCAGAGTGAATACATGGGTATTTAGAGATTAAACAGAACAGTGCTTATATTAATCCTGTATATAACCCACATGTGTCTGTAAGCTACCTTCTTATGTTAGATTTCTGTCTGCAACCTACCTTATTATGTTAGATATGTCGGATAAAAAAAAAAGCCTTAAGTTTCAATTACTGTTTGACTTGACCAATAATGAATGAATGAATTCATGAATGAATGAGCGAAATAGATGGTCTCCTCTCTCTCTCTCTCTCTCTCTCTCTCTCTCTCTCTCTCTCTCTCTCTCTCTCTCTCTCTCTCTCTCTCTCTATCTCTCTCTCTCTCTCTGTGTGTGTGTATGTGTGTGTGTGTATTTGTGTGTGTGTGTGTATGTGTGTGTATTTGTGTGTATGTGTGTATTTGTATGTGTGTGTGTGTGTGTGTGTGTGTGTGTGTGTGTGTGTGTGTGTGTTTTACCCCAAAACTAGAGCACAGCCATTATCCTTCAAGTTTGAGTCCTTTTGCTTTAAGTCAATTTGAATGTGTGTTCGTAAACCAATGGAGTGGCCTTAAACATTGCTTCTTCCTAAAATAAACTAAAAGGGAGGATTCTGGAAACAAACATTGGCTTTTTTCCCAAGTTCATTTCATCATGGATTTATGAGATGCTGAATTGCTATTTGATAATTTCAACTTTGACAATGCTGCCAGCACTGGGATTATGAGCAGCAGTCTTCTTACCAGTATAGTTTACCATACTCAGATTTTCTCCAAAGAATTAGCAAGAGTGTAAATGAGGCAGACAGGGCAGTGTGTCAGACTGCATGGTGTGTAATATTTCCCCTGGGCTGCAGTGTGGGGTTTGTACCTGCAGTCACCAAACTTTGGGTTTCTCTAGGACGAAAGTTGATGAACTGTGTACACAAATGCCTCTTGGCCTGAAAATCCCATGCCTTTCCACTAGGCATTGTAGAGAGTCTTAACACTCGTATTACATGTCTGGCTTGGGTTGTTTGTAATCATTTCCAATGCTTCAGTGACTGGACAATAGCTGTATGAAGGCTGGATATTTTTTTTTTAACTTAATACTGGTCTAAGACAGCACTTTCTTAAATTAAATTAAATTTCAAAAACCACTCATAAATTTTATAGTTCTTTTATGCAAAGTTTTCCTCCTGTAGACACATCCATTTTTGAAACACCTCCATCTGGTTCTCCACTGGACAAATAAAGTACTGAAGATGTTGATGAAAGAGCCCACAAGTTTGAAACACTGTCCCTACTGCAGTGCTGCAATCACTGTGAGTGGCCATTAACAACTGATGTTCCTGGAATTTGACCCAAGTCTACTGAATCAAAAGCCTCAGTGCTGGTTCAGGAATCTTCTGTGCACATAGCCTCATAAGCACTTTTGTGAGTGGACCTCTGCCAGATGCTGCCAGCTTGCTTTCAGGCACATCCATTAGACCCGGTACTTTGCCTTGGCTGAGTAGGTTTTATGGTATACAGAAATCCATCATATTTCTGGTTCCTATGCTTTAATGTCATTATAAAGATGGAATTTCACCTAAAAGATTATTCTAAAATAGAAGAAATGGTTTTAAGAACTCTTATTTCTAGGTTTCTCATAGACTTCTCCTATACTTTCCCTACTTTGCATTTTACTTCTTTTCTCTTCTCCTAAAACTTTACTGGCCTAGGTTAGAAACATATGTGGCACACCAAGGAGGAGGGTAAAATGCCAGATAACAATAAAATGTCAAGGTAAGCCAACCTCAATTGGGGGATTCATGTAGAAAATCTGAGAGGGAAAAACGAACTTACAGGTGGGTTCTCCAGAGGAGAAATGGCACATTGTAGAGCTCTTGGGGAGATCACAGGCAAGGGGTGATGCTGTGTGTTGAAGAAGGGAATATAGTTATGACTGATAGAAGAAAGTGAGAGATAATCAAAGACAATGCTTCATGCAAATCTCACACAGAATACAATCGATGAAAAGTTGAGGTAGGGAGGGCTTTGAGGAGGAAGAAAAGAATTGTGAGAAATTGGTTTGGCTTCCAGATGAGTCGTTCAATCATCCATCTATTTTATGCATATAGGTGGTATCTCCAAGATTTTGTCAGTGTCTTAAATGTATCAGGAAGCACAACTAAATCACCATCACAACACTCATTGACATAGTATACTCTCCAATTCTTACTTTCATGATTCATTTGCGCAAGTAGATGAGGCTACCTGACATCAAATGTTTTTCTTGCTTTCTCTTAACCTACCTTAAGCGGTCACAAAGCACAGTAGGGTTGTGGGATATCATGAAGTCTGCTCTTGACCTTTAAGTTCTCTGTTCTAGTTAAAGAACCTGAATGGGAGACCTGTGCCATGAGGGAAACGGTAAGAGCTGAAGAAAATAGAAGGTACACAGCCAGTCTTAGTCCTTTGGATTAAGATCTCACATTTAAAAGTTCCAAATAAAAGAATACAAAGGAACATTCCAAAAAAGTTTTAGGGCTCTGAGGATGTGGACTGGAGTGGAGGAACAGAGACTGTGAGCTGTGTGAAGAGAAAGAAACTGATGTGATGTGAGTGGTACAAAGTGTTTGAGTGCTGGCAGGGGCATGGCAGTCAAGTGCATCCTGAGATGTGGAAAGCACCCTACATGAGCAATCCCTACAGATAGTTTCTTGACTCATAAAAGCTCCTCATATTGAGTCTGAATATAGAGCTAGCACTGTAAGTGAAGTCAAAACCCAAGGCAGGAGGAAGGTGGGTGCATGCCTGATGAAATGCATGGACAAAGCCCCTGACAGGACACAGGCTGCATGCCAGACAACTGTGCAGCATTTAGGCAACTATTACTTTCTCTACATTAAACAAAGTCTGACGGAATACTTTGGAAGAAAGATAGACCAATTTCTCTAATTTATCTGTAGCTAAAGGGGAAAAAGTGGAACTCATTCTTTTGGCTATAGGAGAAGAAAGTTCATGCACTCTTTTTCTTTGGCAGAATCAACTCAAATTATTCTTGTCTGGGAGGCTTGAATCCCAGAGAAGAACATCAGGAAAGGGGAAGTTTCTAAAGGTTTGCACACTCCGATCATAAACCTTCCCCCAGTGGAAAATAGGATGTCTGGCTTAAGCAGGTCTCCCCCTTGCCTGTCCCATTACGCCAGTCTTGCTCCCTTGCTGTACTCCAAGGATGCTAGGACTGTGAGAGCAAGATGGTAATAAAATATTTAGTTCTAGGAGTGGCAGATTTGGCTCCTGTGATCCTGCTAATTGGGAGGGTGCCTGCTATCTCCCTTGATCCCCAAGGGCTTCAGCAAACAGCACATGCATGCAGACATGCTCCTGGATTGATTCAAAAGTCAATTCACAGGGGTGTGTGAAAATCAGCCTCATTATTTTAGATCTGGGGTTGAATTTTATTAATGTGTGTGGGTGTGAGATTAGGAAGTAAATGGGTCCTTTGGCAAACAAGAAAGAGTACATCGTGTACATATGGATTAAAATTTGTATTAAAATATGCACACCCTGTGCAGACCAACAAACAAAAACAGCAAAGCCCAAATATAAAACTGCAGGTCGAATTTCACCTTTGTGCCAACAATTCACGATTCTTGCCTTCAAGTTATGTTTTCTGTTTACAAATACCAGCCCAAATTTGAATTGGAAGCCAACTGTGGTTTTAGATGTTTTGGGTCATCTACCTTTGTTGCAATATTTCATTTTTAAGCTAGTAATTGAAAGCATTTAAAGGGGGGCTCTGCGGTTCATTTTGTACTTCTGAATTAAGCATAGACGGAATTAAAATTTGTCTAAGAATATACAAGATTTCTGGATTTGTTTATGAATACAAATATGTTCCTAACTATAATATCTCGAGATGGTATCAGTAAAGGTAAATGACTTTCAGAAGCATACACAAAGGCACGGGAGTGAGCTACAAACTACACTATTGGGAGGCAGGAAGGGTCTGTGCAAGCTCATTGTTGCTTGCGTTATTTCCAGTCTGTAGCAGAGTGCTTGGTGTGTAAGAGGGACTCAATTCATGTCTGTTGAAAATTTTAAAGTATCCAAGTTGTTCTATTTTATTCTCCCTTCTGCAGCATTGTAGATTTCAGACACGGCACTTGGTAACCAGTAAAGAAACACACTGTGAAGCAACGGAACAAAATTCTGTGTGTGACAAAAAAAATCTGTGTGTTTTAAAGAGATAAATAATAAACTCTTCCCTTGGTACCACTGACAGAAAACATGTATGTGATTTTGTAATTTTCTTGTGTCTCATTGAAATAATGCACTGTAGGACTGAAGCATGGATCGAGAGACAAATACATAGTAAATCTGAACCAGTTAACATTAACAGTGTAAGTGAAACCTCTAAATTGTGTGAGCCATGAGCAGCCTTGCAACTCTTTACATGTGCAAAGAATTGAATGAAGACATATGGTCACCATCAACTTGGTTATTGAATTCCGAGATGACACACGTATTAATCTAACTGATGGGGAAAGCTACTATATAGCTGGTTATAATTAACCAACCACAAATTTCTATAACCACTTCAGTCTAAACCAAAAGCCAAAATGGCATTTTGTGATTACACCACCCCACCCAGATTTGCATTTCTTGATGAATTCCCAAGGTTAGGCTATGAGCCATACTGTAAAACCAACCCTCAATTACACCTTTTTAGAGGGGCAGATTAGTGGCAGGTGGTGCCTGCTATAAAAGCCTCATTAAAACACCTTCTGGTGGAGTTTCACAAAAGGAAGCCACCAGATGGAGACCCATCTCCACATGGTAGTCTTACCTCAAATGAGAGTTTCACCTGACACTTTGGGGACAGACAATTTTTTCTCACCTAACAAGCCACTGAGGTTCAAAAGACGATCTATTAGGATTAATCGTACTTGATCACTAATCCATTGTAATGCCATATGCTGAGAGCGTTGTTCACTGTGAAGCCTGGAGCCAGGTAGAGCCCCTCCGGTAATGTAAACCGTCCCATTTTCCTGGAGCTAATCTCATTTCACCTCCTCCCAGACCCCACATGCCAGGCACGACGCGTACGTAACTCTTCCTACACTGTCTGTGATGCATTTTTGAATGGTAGCAAATCTGATCTCCAAGGTAATGACGCCGAAACCTGCTGACTAATTGGAAAATGAGTTTCCTGGTGTTGCTTGCTTAGCAGGGTGAATGGATGAAAGGTATTTATTCCATTGTGCACAAATTCAAAGACTTCGCCTGGCCTTCTTATCGGCACAGCTTGGTATCACTCATCTGCTTCTCTTTCCTGAATGCGTTTGTTGAATCTGCGATTTACTGGCTTGGAACAATTGGCCAGCTGGGCAGTGAGAGTGAGATTTACTTTCATAGAGGGGATTCTGTCACCTTATGCAGTCCTTGAAGTGGCAAGCTTTTTTTTTTTTTTTCCAAGTGGATTGCCTTTGGTATGAGTCCAAACCATTAAGTGCTAAACTGTATAATATTGTAGTAGTCTCTGCCCCCCCTCCCTCTGTGTATATCTATATATGTACTTATATATCTATCTTTCTATTGAGATAGAAATAACTATCTATATCTATATATCTGTACATTCACACATAGAAATAGAGATATATGATTCTCTGGCATGTTTCATGTTAAGCTACTTACAGGGCACCACCCACAAAGTAAGTCACTTTCTAAGAAAAATATGGTCTTTCTTGGCCAGGCCCCATGTTTATGAGTTGCTCACATGTTAACCGCACGCACATGGCCACATGAGTCCCTCACATTTTTCTCTAGTTCTGGGTCCCTATATGAGGAATTAAGTGAAAGAATGTGCACAAATTTTGCAATGATTCCAGCTGTAAGGACTGTTAGATGGCCTGGACCAGAGATCCCATCTGCAGCATGTTGGAAGCAGGGATACTAAGATGATAGCAGACTCTCTAAACAAGCTTGTGTATTTAGCAAATAGGACTTGGTAAGTGTTGTGCATCATACTTTCTCAGTAAACTTCTATTTCTCACAACCATGCTAGGCAGTCATGATTGTGAGATGATCCAGAGTTCTAAAAGCTTGATCCATACGTTGTATAATCTTTGAGTTTGGCAGAGGCACTCATAAAATGAAGATTCTCGGACTTCAACATTGCCTACTATGTCAGAATCTCTGCAGGCAGGATCTGTGACAAACTTCACAGCTGACTATAGTATCCCCTAAATCTTACATGACCCCATTGACTGAATCCAAGCTAGGACCCTTAAATCTCTGTCTTCTTTCTTTATATGGTAGGTCATGTGACACTCTGGCTAGGAAAGAAAAAGAATGGAAAAATACCAAATACCTCACTTTCTCTCTGCATCAAATTTGTAACTATTCAAGGTTACCATGAGTGTTTTGTATTATCCAAGTGGTTTATCTAATATGTCCCATACTGTACATGTTTATGAACCCCTAAAAATCTGAAGTTTCTAATGACATATATAAATCACTCTAGCCTTGTTCTTCTAGTCTATGCAGTTACCAGACACCAGAGATAAAAATACAACCCCAGCATTCTCCAGCTGGAAGAGTTTATTTTATCACACACGAGAACTGCTAGCTTTGGCCACGCAACAGGGAATCTCCTAGGATATGTTTCAGAGAGAAGAAATGGGGCTCTAGTTTCATTTGTCTCTTTTCTGACAAAAGACCAACTTCCACTTCTATGCATTAAGTGTGTAAGTTAGAAGTATTCTTAAATGTCCTTTTGAGAGGCAGATCCTATACAGATCTCAGACAGTAGAAACGAATCTTCTGTATCTCCTCCTCCCCTTTATCCTCCCTCTACCCTGAGCAGCCATGGGCTAGAGTGCTTTGCTGAAGCAGAAAGCAGTACAGGATGAACGAATAAGACATTGCATTGTACCAGTGTTCAGTGGGACTAGCTAGGGAGGGTTCTATGAGATGAGGACTGGCCTGTCCCAGTTGGCCAGAGGTTAAATCCAAGAACATTTGGTGCCCACACTAAAGGGTAAAGGTGCCTCTAGCCTAGTTAGGAATGCATGGGCAGGGGCTCAATGACTATGGAAGGATCAAAAAGTAGCTGTGTGGACAGTGCAGCTATCTTGCACTGTTGGGCTTACCAAGCCACTTGGGGCACAGTGGACATTACAAAAGACAGAAGTTTATCTCAGGCACCTGATTATCTGATATAGACAGTCATGAAAGAAGGCTCCTTCATGAATGCTTATGGCATAGGACCTAAGAAAGCCACTCAATGACCAGTGAGAACAGTGTATGGGGGCCAGGACAGCATTCCTCTCCCAAAGCTTCCAGGGCCTGGGGACTCTGTTAACCTTGAATGGCTAAGGGATCTCTTCCTGGAGTTTTTGTAGGCTTTTATGCCCACATTCCTCTCACTGACCTACTAATTTGGAGAGGCTAGAAAGTCTACCATGATACCTTTTAAAAATAATATTCCCAACTCCCAGGAAGCCTGGGAGGTACAGGGATCAGAACCAAGTTTGAAACATAAACATCAAATGACTCTGAATTTTTTTTCCTTTATCCTTCATTCATAATAATTTTTTGCCACTGTTGGCTGTTGCTGCAAAATGCTGCACTGTCAACACTAGCATGCAGTTGAATGCCCTCAGTGGGAAGGGAGTGCTCTTCTCCCACAAGGAGAGGTATTTCACAAGGCTGCAGTGGTGCTGAGTCCACCCTGAGCATCTCCTGTCACTTTGCCCTCAGACATCCTTTTTCTCTTCCTTGCGTGCCGTTTCTTCGCTTTATTTCGCTTCTTGCTGGTTATATCAGGTACTCTTGCATTTAATTCAGGTTCACAGCTTGTGGCTGTGGATTATCGTTGTCTTCTGGAAGTGCCTGATTTTCTTCTTGGCAATCTTTCCCCACCCTTTTTCTAATAGTTGGAGTTCTTTAGAACCAAGGTTGGGGTGTTTTCTGAGAAGAAAAAATTCTAATTTTTCACCTTGCTGCTCTTTGCACTCTACATTCCTTGGAGTTTGTGGAGAGTGAGACGTTTATTTTTTAGGCATTCAACTTTTCAGATATGTGAGAGACACTCAAGATTCAACAGTGAAGAGAGAGAAACAATACAATCCAAGACCTCCTCTTGTTTTTTCCACATTCGGTCGTTAATTTGCTTATCAAAATAAAAAGGTTTAGATGTCCCTTCCCCCACCCTCCTACCCTCCCCACCCTCCACCCCCCCGTGCCCAGGTAAAGCATTTGCTTGGAGGGCTTTTATTGTCTCGGATTACCTCAAGTTTCCCCCAAAGAAGACATTTAAACTCCTATTAGGGAGAGAGAAAAGAGGGAGGGACAGACTGAGGTGCTAAATTCCCCAGAGCCTGCTCTCCCTCAGACAGACCACAAAATTCTCCAGCCCAGTTAATTTCTTCCCATTTAACTAATAGAAGGCTAGGGAGTGACCTTTGAGGCCAGTAGGCAGGAGGGCAGGGGGGGGTGTCTGTTTACCACACGGCATGTTGGCCTCAGTTAATGACATTAATCCCCCTACTGCATTTCATTAGGTGACAGACAGGGAGCCACACTGCGGAAGGCACTGTTTCACCCAGCAGCCAGCTGTGGAGAAAAGTCAGCCCAGGACCAGTGCGCCTCTCCTCATTTGCTTTTCTTCTTCTATTATCCCTGACATGTTCACTGAACTACAGGCTGCAGAGGTTTCAATATAATTAAGTGAGCGCCAAACAAATCGGCCGTGTTTCCTAGGTCCTTGCAATGAGCATTCTGTGTTTGAACAGACTTTTTTTTGTTCCTTGGGATCATTGGGCAGCCCAGCTCCTTGCTGTCACTCCTACAACCTAGCAGATAATTCCAGGACAGGCTGTTTCCCCAATACCTTCATTTGCTTTGACCATGGAATGCAATTCTTCTGGCTTGAAGGTCTCCAAATTGGGGTGATCATGCCTGGATTCCCATGTTCGAAAAAGGAACCACTGGACAAAAGATTTAAAAAGCAAGATGAACTCAGGACATAGAATGGAAGTGTTGGAATATACTGCGAAAAGACATCTCAAACCATTAACTATATGCGACAGTAGCTGAAAAATGTGAACACCTGGGACCCTCCTCACTTCCAACAAACCTGGACTTTTTACATACTAAACACCATCAGTACTTTGTTCTTTTCTTTTTAAAATCAGTGTCCTTCCCTTAGATGATGAAAGGAATGACAACTTGTAAACTTATGTAAAATATAATATATAAAATACAGTCATGTAGAGGACTAAACGGAGGGCTCAGAACTTAAGGACTTACCATAGAGGACCTTTGTGTGGTTCCTAGTACCCACAAAGTGTGACTCACATCCATCTGTAACCCCAGCATCTGACATCTTCTTATGACTTTTTTGAGTACCTGCTTTCACATGCACACATAACTTAAAATAAAATAGAAAGTATACATTCTTGTAGTAGTCACTGAGGAAAAGAGACTCTCAGCAAAAAGTCTTCTTAAAAACAAAAGACAACAAAAGCAATCATTTCCATAGCTGAGTAAGAGGCAGCTTTGTAAATACGATACACTAATGTGACCAACAATGTTTGCAGCAATAGTCCTTCATTAAAAGATTTAATAATCAAGAAATTTCTCTGTGGCTCACTATATAGTCTTATGCAGCTTGCAAGAATTTTGTAGTGTAAGGAGTACGGAGACAGACAATTTGGACTACAAGGAGGAGGAGAGAAGGAAGAAAGAGAAGGAGTCAGTACAGTTTGGGTCCCCAAGGTGCTATTATGGTTTGGCCTGATCCAGGAACAACTTTAAGTGAAACCATAGGGGTGAATGCCATTTGGTTCCTTCAAGCAATATGCCCAACTGTGATCTGAATCAATACTGACAGCAGTTAATGTGCAGTGACATTAATTTACTCATTGACTGCTTTAGCAATCAGTGGTGCCCAAAGTAGTCTTGATACCTTGTGAATTTTAAAAAGCCAACAAAAGCCTGCAGGAAGGACCCATGTCTTCTCAAGGAAGAGTTTTCTAATGTATTACAAAACTGGTAACCAGGAGCCGATTGACACTTTCCAGGCCTAAGTGGTGGGGAATACAGATGGCTCCCTCAAGAACCCATGGCCTGGCGCTGTACAACTAACCAGGAGCTGAATGGCACTTACCAGGCCTTTGGTGCCAGGCTTTTGGTCACCATCATGCCAAGCATGTGGTTTCTAGGACCAGACATTTGAGAGATGAAAAAGCAAGGAACACTAAAAACATTAAAACAAAACAAAACAACAAAAATGTATTATTTCTATACAAGGAATTGTCAGCCTCCTGGTCAAACCCTGCCTCCTTCTACTGGTAGGTTGTGAACATATTTTTTAATTACAAAAACAAAATTCTAAGGAATATTTTGTGACATTTAACAATTCTTTGAATTTCAACAACAGTACTCAACAAGGCCTCACCAAAACCCATCTGGACTCATTCAGTTCCACACTGTCCACACTGGCTCTTTAGGACATGGACAGTAGCACCCAAGCCTTGGAATCATAGAGCCCACCATACTGATGATCCAGCCCTCAACAGAAAAAGTGTGCTCCTATTGTCGCCAGCCAATCCCATGAAGAGCAGAGCATATGACAGATCATCAACACTTCTGACTATAGACGCTGAGTTCAGATTTGCTCATCTAAAACTGCTGGGCCTTAGAGCCACTCTTGCCAAGCCTTCTTGTCACTGTGCATGTAGGTCTAGTGTGTGCTCTGAACTGAGAGTGTCTGGAGGTAGAACTTATTCATAGCAATTGGAAGAGGAGCATCGTTCCTAAGCTTTTCTCAACGCTTCTTGTGCACGGGACACATGTGCCTATGGGGAGCCTTCTGATGAAAAGGGCTGAAAATAGAATGTATTCTTAGAAGTAGGGGGCGTCATCTAGAAGAAGAACCAAATAGAAGAAGAGAAGGCCTCTTGCTATTTGAGTCACAAAGTATACCTCAAAGGAATTTCCTCAGAGGGAGAAAGCACAAAGCAGCATGGTATCCAACAGTGCAAAGACTGGTTAAATAAACTACAGTATAGATAAACAATGAAATGCCTGTAGCCAATTAAAAAGATGACTAGATACACTTTTAGACCATGTTCACTATCAGTCTCTCTCTTCCCCTGTCTCTCAGATGGATCCTTTGTTTCTAGGCAAACTATCAGGCTTAAGCTTTCATTTTGCTGAATGGCAAAAAGTATGGAATTTCATAGGGTCAAAAAAAGGCTAATTGGATTTACATTTTATGAGCACGGGGATGCTACCCCTGGAAGAATGAAATAGATCTGGGAAGGCAATGGATCTGGAGTTGGCAGGAGCAGAGGAGCAGTGTCCTGAAACAAAGTAAAGAGTTGAATCACTGAGCAGCCAAGCAGTGCAACTTTCTTTATTCCCTCTTCTGCAGTATTAAACCCAAGGTTAAGGTTTAGCAAGACTCTGAGGAGGCTGGGGTGGAGCTGTCCCAGACTCTCTTGGTTTTGATGGGGGTGTGTGTGATGTGTTCACTTACTTCTAGATGGCTGACTCCACACATTAGTTTTACCTCTGTTTCCTTTCAGGTAAGGGCATAGTCTTACTGGATGAAGATAAACTCTAACAACCTCAATGTCATTCACTTGCCCCTGCGAGGGCATGGTTTCCACATAAGGTCACAGTCTGAGACATTCAGTCTGGGGGGTCAGAACTTGAAAACAGATCATTTTTACCTCCCACAGGGCTACAATTCACTTTTCTCCAAACAGTGACTGTGGAAAAGTTAAATCAGGATGGGATGGAAAACAGAGGTCATCCTCTCTCTAAGCAACCCAGGGACCCCAGAGAGGCCCAGAGTGAACTTAACATGGCATCTAGGTTAATTGCCCCTTTGTGTTCATATTGTGCCTCTGTCTTTCTGTTGTTTTTCTTCTTCTTTCCCTGTCCTATTTTTTAAGAGGTACTATATGTTATGGTTATAAAATCAGAATGATATAAAAATGATTGAATGGAAAAGGAGTTTCTATGCCACCAATCACCATCTTAGTACCTTGCCTCTCCTCAAAGAAATCATGCAGCTACTATTTCCTTGTGTGTCCCTATGAGATATTGTGTTAATAACACAGGTGCATGTTGTGTGTGTTCTGTTGTGTTTACCCACTAGTCAAGTGTTCCACCTTACCTTTAATTTATGCAGTTGAGATATTCTGTGCCTGCTCCTCCTGGCTGCCCTACTCCCTTTAATAATTACATTATCTAGATAGTCCCAAAGCTTTTAACCAGCCTTTACTGATGAATGTGTAGGTTATTCACAACTATAATCCCTTTGAGACAAAATCACAATGTCTATCTTATTTACATGAAATAATATTAATCACTCTTAAGATTTTAAATATTCATAATATACCTGAAGGCATATGGATTTTAAATTTGATAAGTGTAGATTTTTCCCATGGAGTTTACACTAAGCCACATTCTCATTGTGTTTCATAAGAGCCCCAATTGTATCTCCTTTAATACAGTGTGCTAGCAAGTATGTTGGGGTTCACTTATCTGAAAGATGAAAAGTATCTCAACTTAGCTTAATATTATATTTATGAGAAGATTTGTTAATTTACCTTTTCCAAATAAAAGTATGGGCATTTTTTTTCACATTTTCAAACTATTTACTTTTACTTTTCTGTGACGTGTTTGTGTCTTCTGTTTTCTATGTTGGTATTTTTGAAGGTGTTGATATTTTTCTTATTTATCTGAAATAGATTTTAAATTCTGATAAAATATTTTGTGGCAGTGTTTACAAATATTTTTTGTTGCAGTCATTTAAGCTTTGTTTTTTCTCCTTAATGACATTATGTTTCAATTTTACGTATTCAGAAGTTATTCTGTCATGGCTAGTGTATATTGTGTAGGTAAAAAGAGCTTCTATATTCTAAAACCAAACACTATACATAGTTTATGTTTCATGCTCTTACAGACTGTCATTTTCTCATATATGACTTTATAGCATGTATCAGTATTTAAGATACAAAGTTAAGTTTTTCTTTAATATATATTTAATATATTTTAAAACACACATGGATAGATACAATAGTACACCAAGACTAACTAAAGTGATATCACTTCTGTTGCTTGTACATATTATTTTTTACATCAAAATTGCTCATAGTGAAAACTATACATATGGAGGGTAGGGTATGAAAGGGTACCATGATATCATTTCAATTTCTTGTTCTAGTGATTACTTTCTTTGTGGCTACAAATAATGGCCCACAATCACTGTTCTATCAAATTGGTCATCTGTTAATTAAGATTTCTGCAAATGAAATGAAAAATAAATCATTTGAGTAACACACCATGATGAGAAATAAAAACAGAAGTATTCTTGGTAAAGACTCTGACCTAGTTTAGTTTCAATTGCTGTAATAAAGACCATGACCAAAAGTAACTTATGGAGGAACAGGTTCATTCCAGTTTGCAACTTATAGTCCATCATGAAGGGAAGTCAGGGCAGGGACTCAAAGCAGGAACCTGGATGCAGGAAATAAAGCAGAGGTCATGAAAGATGCTGCTGAATGGATTGCCAAGTTTTCTTTTTTTATATAACCCAGAGTGGCCTTTTTAGAGATGGCACTGTCCCCAGTGGTCTGAGCCCTCCCACATCAATCATTAATCAAAAAAAAAAAAATGCCAAATGCCATGCAGACTTATCTTCAGGCATTGTGATAGATGAAGGCTGAAGACATTCTATCAATTGAGGACTCTCTTCCCAGATTGCTCCACTTTAAACACACATGCACATGAACACACACACACACACACACACACACACACACACACACATACACACACACACAACAACAACAACAACAACAACAACAACAACAACCATTGCAATTAAGCCTTGTTAACTGGACACACTAATACATTACTATTAAACCATACCCTTCTTTTCTGATTTACCTCAAATCATCCTCATTTTAGTGTCAAGGTCACAATATAAAACACAACTAACCTGAAAAGGCCTACAGGTTTTAAACATTCTCAACAATTAAAAATACAAAGTCTCTTTTAAATGGTCAAGTCTTTTAACCATAGTTTCCTGTAAAATTAAAAAATAAAAAAAAAAACAAGTTAAACATTTCTTAATCTAAGAGGGAAGAACCATGGTACACTCTCAATTTAATTAAACCCAGACCAAACTCCAACAGTGCAGTATGTTAAAGTCTAATGTCTGTGACTTATGATATTCTGGGCTCCAAAGGACTGCGGCAGCTTCACTTCTTTGATGGGAGATGTTATTCTGTATATATGTTTCTCATACTGGTTAATTAATAAAGCACTGTGGCCAATAGGAAACAAGATAGGTGGGGCTAGGAGACCAGGAGGAGGAAAGAAGAAGTAGTTGGGAGGAGTCAAGATGTAGACCTGGGAGGAAGGAAGACGCCAGCTGCGGCTCCCAGATAAGATGACCGTGTGGAAATACTTAGATAAGTAGAAATGGGTTAATAATTAAGATAGAGCTAGCCCATAATCAATAATGGTAACTGGCCAACAGGATTGTATCAAATACAGAGTCTCTGAGTGTTATTTGGGGCTGGTGCGGCTGTGGGCCCAGACTGGCAGCAGGCGGGATGGCGCCGGTGGGAAAAACCTGCCTGTAACACTTCTTCTCTCATCCACAGCACTCATTGCTCTCTCACAGACTCAGGCTGCTCCATTCTGCAGTTCTGGCTGGTTTTGGTGATCAACTGTGACACTGGTGTCTCCAAGACAGTAGAATCTCCAATGTAGTTAGAGCTGTACCTTCACGGATGCTTTCTCCTTGTCTCTCTTCAGCCCTTCTACACAGTTCTAAACCTTAGCTGCCCTCCTTGATCATTTTATGCCTGCAAAACCAGTCCAACCTGGTGACTCTCATATACTACCAAGTTTAGTTGCCAGCATGAAGTGCAGTCTTAGCTTCCTCTGGACCACAACTCTGTGTACTAACCTTGAAGAAATACTTCCCAGAAATACTTCACCTCATTGCTTTCCTCTTTTCTAAATCACCACTAGTGTCTCAGCTCTACCTAACCAGTCTCAAATGTCCCATTAAAGCCCAAACTTTCCTTCAGTGTTACTGATCTCTTATTAATCACAGCCAATTATTTAGCCCCAGCTTACCAAAACCACTATTCTCATTTCAACTAATAACATAAACAGCCCTGAAAGAGCTATTGCTTCCCTCTGAAACTTTGTAAGCCAGGCTTCCGTCATCTCCACTTCTCTCAGCATTCTTACCTTCTAGCCTTCTACGGTATCAGCTCATTCAGCTCTGAGTCCTCAATGACTTTTCCATATCAATCTGAACATTTCCACAGTCCTTCCATAACCACATACCCAAGTCTGTGCCAGCAATACCCATTCCTAGTACCAATTTCTATCCTCATTTGTTCTCTATTGCCAGGATAAAGACCATGATCAAAAGCAAGTTTGGGAGAAAGGGGTTTATTTGACTTACACTTGCACATTATAGTCCATGATTGAAGGAACTCAGGGCAGGAACCTGGAGACAGGAGCTGGAAAGCCACATGGGAATGTTAGTTACTGCATCCCCATAGCTTGATCAATGTGCTTTTTTGTTTGTTTGTTTGTTTTTGATATCCCAGGACCACTTACCCAGGGCTAGTATTGTATCCAGTGGGCTGAATCCTCCTACATCAATAATTAATAAAAAAAAATGCCCTACAGGATTATCCACAGGCAATCTGATGGATGTTTCTCTTCCATTATAACTATAGGTTGTGTCAATATGACAAAACAAACAACAAGTTAAAGCAAACAAATAAAAAACTAGGACAGACATTCAAATAAAAGAAACATATACTTACAGTAGAACCAACTAATTATGCAAGTAGACAAGCATGACACAGTGTTGAAGATCTCACATGATGGGGCATAGTTGGTTTCATCTTAACCTTGAGTGACATGAGGAAAGAAGAAAATATGTCTGTCATCACAGTGACCATGAAGTTTCATAGTAGCACCTTGCATCAGTTGCTTTTGGTGCTGTGATAAAACATCATGACCAGAAACAACTTATAGAGGGAAGAGTTCATTTGGCCTTGTGGTTCCAGAAGGATAAGAGTCTGTAATGGCATGGGGGACATAGCAGCAAGTGATGAGTGTGGCAGCAGAATCATATTGATGAGAGTTCACATCTCCAAATGTAAGAATGAAGCAGAGAAAGTGAACTAGATGTGAGACACGTTCCCTCCTGTGATACTGTACCTCCGAAATGTCCCCCAGACAGAACCCCCAAATGGGGACCACGTGTTCAAATACCTGAACCTATGGGGAGCATTCACATCCAAACCACCACATACTTTCTCTTCGAATTGGAATCTTCATTTTATGAACTGAGGAAAGAAATATCTATGTACCTCCTTTATCATTCTATCTTGAGAGCATACCCACGGCATATCTGCTCTTTCTTATTAGATATGGACCTCAAGAATAAATGTCAGTGGTAGTATAGATGGAACCAAGACTTTTGAGTAAAAACAAAACTACTTGTCTTTAAAATGCATAATAATAAAACATTAACATTGCAAATGTTGTGAAAATAATGCAACATCATCAGGAGATAGTGACTCACACAGTGACTGATTTGTTGTATGATTTTACTTTCTATTGAGGGGGTGATATTCTGTGCATCCTGGATACATTCTTATGTTATTGAACATTTCTCATATGCTGGACATTGCTCCAAGGTTTGATATAATTTAATGCACACAACAGATTAAGAATGTTCCCCTCAGGGAGTTTATAAACTTGACTTTGATAAAAATATGAACTCTAAAAATACTTGGCATCAAAACTACATGAATCCCGTCTATATTATTGTAAGGAATGTTGAGGTCACACATATCTATGGCATTTATTACTGAAATGTTTTTCTATCTCATTATAAAAGCTACTTGAGTCAAAATTCCTTCTACATAAAGTCATCTTAATTATTTTTAGGAAGGTCCAGACAAGTGAACACATATACCCCACCTAATTGAGTCCACAGATTTTGCTATTATTATTAAAACCCATTGTTGGCAAAGTAGTAAGGAAAATATAGGCTTATATCTACTTATTTCTGTGTCAGTCCAAAACAGTAATATCTGTGCCTGAACATATACAGAACACAAGCTCTAGTAGATTCTAGGAAGACAATGATTGGTTTGTCATTCTGGCAAGATATTCATTAAATATCTATCAAATAAGATATGCTCCTGCACCAGAAAGTACAGGAATCTAGAAACTGAGGCACTAATTTTCCTCAGAGGTAGGGGTGTGATATATATGGGAGCAGTGAGCTGTTTCAGTTACTTTTCTGCTACTGTGATAAAACACCAAGTTCAAAGGAACTGATACAAGACAGTTGTTTATTTAGCTTATGGTTCCAGAGGGAGACTAGTACGTGATTATGGAGAAGAGCTAGCATGAGACAGTGAGATGGAGCAGCAGCTGAGGGTTTACTTCTCAACCACAAATTGGAAGTAGAGAGTGCATAATGTAATGGAAGATGCCCTATGAAAACTCAAAGCCCATTCCCAGCTGATGGGAGAAATTATTCTGTATATATGTTTCTCATAATGTTTAATAAAGCACTGTGGCCAATAGAAAACTAGATAGGCGGGGCTAGGAGACTAGGAGGAGGAAAGAGGAAGTAGAAGGAGGGTCAAGATGTAGACCAGGGAGGAAGGAGGATGCCAGCCGCTGCTCCCCGATAAAATCAGCCACGTGGATCATTAGATATGTAGAAATGGGTTAATAGTTAAGGCAGAGCTAGCCCATAAATAATAATGATAACTGGCCAACAGGATTGTATCAAATACAGAGTCTCAGAGTGTTATTTGGGGCTCACGTGGCAACGGGACCATGGCGGCAGGACCGGGAGGCCGGCGGGGAGGAAAAACCAGCATATAACATAATGGTGTCAAAAGTGGAACTGAGAACTTTCACTTAAAACTTAACAAAAGCTTAAAAAATAGTTTTTAGAAACAAGGGAACAAAGACTAGTAAGACTTCTTGGTAGCAGCATTTTCTCGGTTGGATTTGTTTTGCTGTAGGCAGAGATTTGTGTGGCTCCTGTAAGGGAGGTTTCCAAAATTAGCATAAGCAGCAAAAAACTGCCTTGCTTTTAAAGAGCTCTGCTAACAATTTATTGATGTGTAGGAGAGCTACAATGAAGGTTTACACTGTGTTTTAAAAAAATAAACTGGCTTGGGAGAGAAAAAGAAACAGGATACAATGGTTTAAAAAAGAAAAAAGGAAGTAGAATGGATGGATATGGTGGCACATGCCATTAATCCCAGCACTCGGGAGACAGAGGCAAGCAGATCTCTGTGATTTCAAAGTAAACCTGGTATGCAGTGAATTCCAGGACAGATAAAAGTTACACAGAGAAACCCTGTCTCAAAATATGTAAAAATAGAAGTAGAAGAAATAGAGTAATAAAAAAGCCATGTAAAGATGGAAAACACAGAGAAATTTTGGATACTATATACGCTTCTGTTGTCTTTAAATTATTTGATTGCTGAGAAAATAACCACTGATAAAAGAAATGCTGCTGGATTAATTCAATTTATATATTTTAAAAATGTTTTGACTCAAAAATTTAAGCCTAAGGACAAGATACTGGGGAAAAGGATTTCTATTTTTGTTTCCACAGAAAATGAAAAGCTATGGATTCTTTCCAGACTTACATGGTTTGATCAAGCCAGACCCCCTGAAACACTGCCCCAGATGATCCAACATTCAAAGCAGTTGAGACAAAGTCTTGCAGACTACAGCCAAGATTTCTGCATCTTCTTCAGCCATGACAGTGCCCTCTACCAGCAGGAAGTAGTTTGGAAAGAATGACGCCCAAATTCCCAAATATTGTTTATAAATATTTGTTTTCATTTAAATGGGCTTGGTTATAAATGGCTAATGACCACAAGCAATCTTTTTAAAGGTAAAAAGGGAATTATGGTATAGATATGAATACTTTGCTTTGAAATGGATTTTCTTTTATTGATACAATTTAAGGTCAATTTTGTAATATGTATATTTCTCCTCTTGTTTTGGTATTATGTTTATATAGCTCATTGGAAAATGTAATGTATAATTTAGTACAGATTATAGAGAGTTACCTATGATAGTTAAAACTTAGAGTTAAGTGAGTTAGGATTTCTAGATATGCAGAGATGTATTTGAGATTAATAGGCATTCTTCAAACCTTTCAAAGACCTACAGAATATGACATTTAAAATGGTTTAGGGTTTTTCTTGACAGTGAGGCACAACTGCTCCTGGTAACACCACCTGCGTCAGAAAGGAAGATGGACATTGAAGAAACATGTTATGGAGTTTGCTTCCATCATGGCAAGACAAGCCATATGGACCAGATACTGTTCTTGTATGGACTGTTTGACTTTATGCTATAGAAACTGGACATGCAGGACCCACAAAAAGGTGACTGCTGATGCAAGATGGACATTGCTACAGGATTCCTACTTCATGGAAGAGGCTGCCAGACAGCCAGACATTCTGTAGGACACAAAGAAAAATGACTGACAAACTGCCAATGCAGGTGGACAGTTTAAAGTTTCCTGCTTTATTGAGGAGTCTGGAGACACACTATGGCCTATAGGCTGAAGATGGAACATTACAAAAGAACTTTGGGTGACTGACCAGGCAGTGAATTGTCTCTGTCATTTCTAGAGTTTATATATTATCCTTCTATGGTCTTTGAAGGAATTGGAGACAGATAGTTTTGGTTATAGTTTTCCTTAGTTAGGATTAAAGATAAGTTACATATAGGACTTTAGACTCACAAAGATAGGATAGATGATATATTTTTTTAAGTCTTACAAAAAGTTAATGGACTAAATATTGTTAACTGTGATTCTTAATTGATAACTATTATGTGATATATTTTGCTGTGTTAAGGTTAAACCCTTCTTTTTATTTTAGACAGAAAAGAGGAATTGATGGGAGATGCTATTCTGTATATATGTTTCTCATACTGGTTAATAAAGCACCGTGGCCAACAGAAAACTAGATAGGCGGGGCTAGGAGACTAGGAGGAGGAAAGAGGAAGTAGAAGGAGGGTCAAGATGTAGACCAGGGAGGAAGGAGGATGCCAGCCGCTGCTCCCCGATAAAATTAGCCACGTGGATCATTAGATATGTAGAAATGGGTTAATAGTTAAGGTAGAGCTAGCCAATAAACAATAATGGTAACTGACCAACAGGATTATATCAAATACAGAGTCTCTGATTGTTATTTGGGGCTGCTGCGGCTGTGGGCCCAGACTGGCAGCAGGCGGGATGGCACCAGTGGGAAAAGCCTGCCGTAACACCCAGCGATATTCTTCCTCCATCAAGGTCACACCTCCTAGACCTACCCAAACAATGTCGCTAACTGAGAACCAACTATTCAAATGCCAGAGCCTATGGGGGACATTCTCATTCATACCACCATATTCTACTTTCTGGCTCCCACAGTCTTATGGCCATATAATGCAAAACTCATTTAATTCAACTTCAAAAGTTCCCATAGTCTCTCAGTATCAACATTGTTTAAAAGTTCAACATCTCTTAGGAGAATCCAGGAAATCCTCTCTCTCCCCCATCATTCAGAAATGATTGATACAGATTTAATTTAAGCATAAGATATGCGGGTATTTGGGGAAAATCCAGCCTCTCCTTTCGTAAGGATGTGAATTCTTTTTCCCCGACCAACCTCATGTCATTGCTGGTACATACAATTTTATACATAATCCCCTACAAAATTAGAAAAAGCGAGTTAAATAATTCCAACATATAATGGCACAAAATATACATTAGTCTAAAAGGGAGGAACAGGGGTGTACTAAGGGAATACTGCACCAAAGCAAGACAGAAACCTAGCAGTGTAAACTCCAAATCATGTGGCTCTGCCTGTGATATGGATGGGTTTTGATGGTTCCACCCTACCAGCTTTTTTTCTTGCCTATCTTGGACTTATTGCCCTACTGTGCAACACTCTGGCAGATAACTCACAATATTTCCAAAATCTTGGCGTCTTCATTGCAACTCAGGCTTCATTTGTACAGCTTCACACAATGGCCTCTTAGGGCCCCATGCAGGGACTTCCCTGCCATACTCCCTTGGCCTCAGTGGCTCTTTGAAGTGATGGAGAAATATTCCATCACCCCTTAACTCTTGCTTATTTATGACACTAAAGCAAAAATTATGTGGACAGACAGCCTTGCCAAGTTTGACTTGCCATTAGGGATGCCCCCTGTCTCCTTGAAATCACATTTGCAGCAGCTTTCATTCATGTCTAGGAACAGATAGCTCCTCAGGACATTTCCTTTCACTAGTTAGAAGTTTAGATGGGTAGGGTCTCCTCCTGAGGGCACATTTCCTGTTATTCCAGTGCTGATTTGACCCCTTAGTAACAAATCTTCCTAACAGTTGCAGCCCTTCTTCTAGCAAGAGGAAAGCCTTGGTTTTACTATGAAGTTTGCCAGTGTTTTTTTCCCTCTATAGACTATATATTTTGTACTTCTTCCTGTCCCATTTTTTTTTCATTGTAGATTGTGTAAGTGTGATTATTAATAACCACACAATAGAGTCAATATTAGGCTGTCTTGAAATCTCTTCCACATATAAACACACATTTAAATAAAAATTAGTCTATTGCTTTTCAATTTAGACTGGGATAAATCCTTAGGACACAGGAGAAAGCATCCACCTCTCCCCCCTCCCCCAAATACCACAGGAACGATCTCTAGCCAAGTTGCTAATATTTTCTTCCCTAGAAACCTCTTGAAATGGGCCTCCATGATCCAAATTGCCCCCAGGTCTACTGTTTCTGAAGTTCCTACTAAGATGCCCCATTAATCCACACTTATAGCATTCAATTTCCTTTCTTGTTCAAATTCCCAATATATTCTATATTACAACAAACAAAACAAAACAAAACAAAACAAAACAAAACAAAACAAAACCCAGCAGGGTCAAGCCTGTCATAGCAGATCTGGTAGCAACTTCTGTTTTAGTTACTTTTCTGTGACTGTGTTAAAATATCATGACCAAGGAAGCTTATGGAGAAAGGGTTAATTCTGGAGTTAAGGTCAAAGGAAATCTTAAGAGTACATCACATCTGTAGAAGATTGAAACAAGCAGCAGACTAGAGCAGGTGACAGGTAGCAGAACAAGAACACTAGAAATGATGTACAGATACTGAAACTTCAGAGCCAGTGACATACTCCCTTCAGCATGACCAACCTACCCAAGCCGTGTCAATAATTAGACACTAACTATTCAAATGCCAGAGGCTATAGGGACATTCTCTCCCAACACATCACAGAGTGCTGGAAGATGATGGAAATTAAATTTATTTTCTCTCTGAGTCTTGATTCTTATCAAGTTGTCAGGATGACAAAATGTTTTTACCAGTCGTTTTCCTGTCTGCCTGGTCCCAATGCTGTGTCAGTCCCAAATTACACATAGAAACTCTGTATTAAATATAAATTTGTTGGCTAGTTACTAGTGTTTCTTATTGGCTAGCTTTGTCTTAAATATCAACCCATTTCTATTAATCTAAGTGGTTTCCCACATTGAATGAGGCTAGGGACAAACACATATCTACTGTAGTTGTGTAAAGCTGCTGACATACTGTTGAAGATCTGTGGCTCTTTTATCATAAGGGGCTGTTTCTGCATATAACCAAACAGGACAGCCAATTCCCTCCTTTAACTCTGATGAACATTGAACAATCACTGGGTAGTTCACACTTTAGTGTTGGAGTTGTACAAAACCTCATAGGATACAACCTTAAATAACTACAGGATAGAAACCAGGTGAAGGAGACAGAGGGGACTTATTACCTCCCACCCTGTGTTGTGAGCAGCACTTGTCAAAAGATGCCACTCTTCACTACAGAACAGCTGTTCGAGGGAGGCCCTGTCTTGTATTTCCAGAATAGCCAGGACTTTATAATTTGCTTTCTCTTTATTTAAAAATTTTGATGCTAATTATTTTTTTTTTTATTTTTCAAGAAACACACTAGAGACAAATCAAAACCTAACTAGGAAATGCTGTGAGGGGCTGTAGACTGTGTCTCTATTTCATTTTAGCAAGTTGTGGAGAACACCAGAGATGAACTTGGGGTTCAATAGAGGGGTCTGATAAGCATCCATTAACTTGAAAGTATTTTGTGGGCCTTCTGGGATCTCCAGAAGACTTCTTGAACTTGTTCCTAGTGATAGTAAATCTTCTGTCTTGGCACTTCAAAGAGAGTCCTATGCTTCCTGCCTGATCTCCGGGGACCCTCTTGTCTCCCAGCCTTTGTGGAGGAAGTTTGATCCTGCACATTTGTCATGAACATGGTGATGAGTGCTGATCAAGTTCTATTATGGTCTTCATCATGCTGCAGAAGTCTTGGGAACCACTCTGAAGGGAATGTGGCAGTAACCCTTTGGAAAGGCTTGGCTGTGTCCTCCTGGGGTGGGGGTCTGTATCCGGCTGCTTTTCTTTATATGGAGATAAAGAGATGCATGAGCATGTACAGTGCCTCTTTTATTTTGTTTTGTTCATTGTTCTGTTCACTTTTCCATAGCCATAGTCTTTGTTATGCAGAAGAGCAATCTTATCCTTTACTCTGGAGACATGTCTGTTTGAGTCACCATCACCAATAGATGCTGACAGTCCTGTCTCCAAAGTGAAGTCTATCTGAGTGGCTCAGTCCCTTTTAAACCAGTCCTGTCTCCAAAGTGAAGTCTATCTGAGTGGCTCAGTCCCTTTTAAACCAGGCCAGTCCCAGCTCATTCATGGCATAGCCATCCCTGCTCAGAAGTTCCCTATTACCCAGTCCACTCACCTCTATCTGTTTAGGGAAGGAGAAGTAATAAAATGATTCAGAGTTCAAGAAAGTGCTTCAGCAAAGAGGACAGTGGGAGGGAAGACATTCTACTTGTGTCTAGTATAAAGTGATTTGAATAAATTGGAGGAGAAAGTAATATAATACAAAATATGCTAGAGGGCAAGAGAATGAGAATCACCATGGAGGTTCAAAGAGAAGATCTATCGGATATAGCTGCATTGTCCACCTAAGTTTATTAGTGGTAACGGTCTAGGAGGATGCCTGTATTAGCTTCTTGTTGTTGCTGTAACCATGTATTGGACTACTACAGACTTAATCATTTAAAGTACAAGACTTTTGCTTCTTTGGTTCTGCATTGAAAAATGTGATGAATCTATGTGTCTAGGATGTGCAGGTAAAAACCCCATTTCCTTGCCTCTTCTAGCTTTTAGAGGTCACTTTTCCTAATTTACAGGATTCATCTTCCATCTTCAAAGCAACCATAGTGAGTAGCTGGATCTTTTGTCATATTATGTTACTCTGACCTCATTTAGCCCTTCCTGCTTTGTGTTTAGGAGGTTCCTGCATTTACACTGTGTTCATTCACGTAATCTACAATAAACTTTTATTACTTAGGTCAGCTGATTAGTAAATTTAATTCTCTCCTCTACCTCAATTCTCCTTTATTCTATGCAAATATTCTATGCAAATGATCTACAAACACAAGGTCAGAGTGGTTTTGAAGGGGAAGTACTATTTGAACCACCAATGCATTTCAGTTGAATGTGAACCTGTAGTGAAGGAGATTCAGGATGAGGGCTCCTGGAAACAGAGTCCTCTACATGGCCAGTGTGTAGTGGCATCTTGTCTTGCCAGTGAACTTGTATTGGTGGCCACATCCTTTGGGCATGGTTTCAGATATACACACGATCCATTATAAGGTAAAGGATGGGCTGGCTCGTGCTCTCTTGGGTTGCAGAGATCATCAGAAGGGCAGAGACTGCATCTTCTGAAGCAGGAAGACTGAGGTTGTTATTTACTCTTATCTGTGCAAGTGTCTTCCCTAATAAATACCTATTTATTATTTATCTTGGGTCTGATGGACTCATTTAAACCCCACCTTCACTAGAGCTTGGAATTTACATAAAGAAATGTTGGTGATAGAGGTGACAATCTGAGGTTGTGTTTTAGGAGCCTTTCATTTCAAGGCATCTTACTTTTTGTCAAATAGTATCTCCGTGTGGTTTGAATTTGCATTTCCCTGATGACTACTGTGACTGAATACATCTTTGTGTGTTGGCCTTTAGAAGCTCTCCCTCCCCATGAATGTTAGCAGTCATTTTGGAATATATACTTTGGTATTATAAACCACTGTGTTTCAAAGGATGAAATCTGTTAGGTAATCAATGGTGACAAGTCACTGACGATTTTAGGCAAAAAGAACAAGATAACAGAATATGGTTTAGATAAATATTTTGATATATAAAATGGATTGGATTGTGGGAGTTTGGACAGTGTCAACACAGCTATTAATATGGCTGCAAATGTCTCACCAAGAAAACAGAAGACTAACTAAATAAAGAGGGTGTGGAGCTATATCCATATTCAGCTAAGTCAATGTGCTTAGGCTCACTCCAGACACAGCAATTTTCAAAGAAATTTTAGAAGGTGACTCTTTCCAGAACTGTGTGTTCAACGTTGGAGCTAATTGGTTAATCATACGTAGCTACTATATTTTCACAGGGAGGTGGAACTAATCTTACCCGAGTGTCCTTAGAATGGAGTTTAAGGTTGCAGTGGGCAGTATTGCAATCTGAATATCCCAGTTAGGAAGATACATTAGGCTGTAAAGCAGCACCATGGGCATTGGGATAGGAGTGTCAGAGGGGCCCCTAGAAGCTTGGGTGTGGAGACAAATGGCCATCATAGCAAGAACTACAAGCAGAAAGAAAACGAGGCAGAGTGTTTGTGTAATTCTAAGATCAGGGTATCAGTCCCTGTGACAGAAGTTAAACACCCCCCCTGGGGATGGCCCATGTGCTCAAAATGGTGGCAACATAATGCAGACCGGCTAGCAAGATGGAGGAAGATGTGTTTAGTTCAGAGCCAGACTATGCAGCCCAGTCAACTCTCCAAACCACGTAAACACAGGGAGAGACTATGAGAGCTGTTTGTTCGGATTAGCAGCAGCCATCTCTCTTAAAAGAAAGAGTTCTGCCTCTTGTCCCTTGTCATGCAGTCAGAAAGCTCTTCAGCAACACTGACATTTGTAGGAGGAGTGTAGTCATTTAGTTTCTGCAGCCTTCCCGGAGGGTGCTGTCACATTTTTTTTCTGCAGCAAAGCTGCTGCACTGCTGAGGTTCAGGTCCTTGCCCAGGGTCACACTGTGCAACAAGGTTAGAGTAGGGCTGGCATCAGTGGAGTGTGCCTGTTCTCTGTTTGGTTCACTGGCTCATTGTGGAGGCCTTTGGAGACAGAATCAAGAAAATGTCGTGCCAGGTAGTAGCCAGAGAATTCTGAGGCAGGTGGTAACATGTTCATCTAGAGGTAGGCAGCTTCACACAGGAGAGGCAGACCTCACTGTCTTCTGGAACAGGCGTGACAGCTATTAAATGGTTCCTGTAAGTCTCTGCCTTGGTGTTCATTTCCTTTATTTAAGGGATGCATTTAAATCGTTCCCCACTGTAATCTCTGCTGAAGGAAAGGGACAGCCTGTGATCCCTCAGCCAAGTGTGGAAACAGGTGCAATTTTTCTTTGACAACATCCTCGCCAGGCCCTTATGCGTGAACTGCACTTTGGACACACACCTGAAGTAATTAAGATTGGCATGTGTATTTGTGTATGTGACAATAGTGTGATGACTCAATAAGAATTGGTTGAAATTGCAGAAAGGAGCTCTATGCATCCATTGAAAACAATAAAGCAAGATGGGAGGTAAAAACTCCATCCCATGGGCCAAGTTAGTCCACTGCCTTTATTTGAAGTGAATTTAATAGGAGTGTGGCCATGGCCAATTGTTGCCACACTGTCTATGGCTGCTTTTTGAGTACAACAGAGGAAGTGACAAAATTATCTGGTTGGATTTATTGTTGGCCTTTTTTTTTTATTTTCTTCTATTTTTTTTCTACTATTCCTTTACTATTAGTTTGGGTCTTGTCACTGCACCTGGAACATCATGGCATTTTGGTTTCCTATCATGGTTTCTCAGGCTGGAATGTCAGTGCTTTCTTAAAGGGGGTCATATAATATATAAATCAATACTTTGATTTTAAATGAAGCACACAGATTTCTTATAGGCCATTCACCTAGACAGCTACAAACAGCTGAGCCATCCTAGGAGAGGCAAGGCTTTTCTTTCTCCGTGGTGTTGACCTCAGTTCTTTCTTTGGTTTGTCAACTATGAGTATGGAGAAAAGGGCACGAAGGACATGCAAGATAGAGCCTGGAAGGAGGCCCTTACTTGACTAATTCATTCATAAGAAGCCTTCATAATCTCACTCACATTTAACATCTATTTAGTTACTTTTATCTATCCATGTGGAAAGCTCTTGTTGTGTTTCATTGCATGCAGTACTAGACTACATAAGAAAATTTCACACAAATACATTTAATGTATTTTGAGCATATTCTCCAAGCTCCATGCCCTTCAGTCTCACTCTGGCGTTTAGTCACCAGACACTAAATACAATAGGCTGCCTGATGAGGCGGTCCTCTTTGCTCCGGCTGTTGCCTCTTTGGTTTCCATATGGTCCTCCACATAGACTGTCCAGTGGCCCCATAGTCCTGTATAGAATGTCCTGTTAAGGAGGAATCAAATGATCTCAGTCTCTATTCCCTTCCCCCAGTGTGCTACAGTAAATATTCTTGAATACCTCAGCAGGGCATCATTAGGCCAGCAGATGACCCCCAGGTGGATACTGATGCTGGAACTCTTACACATGCTTGTGAGGCTTGAGGTTCTTTGCTCGCCTACCTGCCTTGTATGGACTGTTCCTCTCTGCCTCCCCTTCCCCCTTGTGAGAAGCAGCAAGTTACTGCAAATACAGAGAAACAACTTCCATACAAGGTCTCTTTGAAAAGTTCCCATCTGCCTATTCCTTGCATGTGAGCTGTCCACATAGGTCTCCTTCAGTGAGAGTGCTTCTTTCTATTCTTAATTTAATAGACCATTTTAGTTCTCTTAACTATTTGTATTTATAAAAGAATACATTACATATGTGATAAACATATAAGATTCCATTTGTTTTAAAAATCTATTGTTTAAATCTTTTATCTGTTGTTCTTAGTACTCTTGACCCAGCATCATTGTTCCCTGTGTGACAGCTGTTGCTGTGCTTGGTTGAATATGAGCAGCCCATTTTAAAGAGAAATATTCAGAAACATAGGGTCATTCACTTACTTCACATTTTATAGCTCTATTTTTTTCTCTTATGGATAGGAAGAATAGTATCAACTGAGATTAAAACACTATTCCTCCAACTTACTTCTTGCTTCCAGCTCAAGCTAATGACTCGAACAGTTCTAGCAGAGAAAAGCTGACACAAGAAACTGGACAAGGTCTGTGTCTCCAGTGCTCTGAGGAGAGAGCAATAAGTAAGGTGTTCTGCACAGCTCAATAATTTGCACCACAGGAAAGCCGTACTTCCAAGGGCAGGCAATATGTCTGTAGCATCCTCCTGGAGGAAGAAGGGCCAGGAGCTCATCTTTATGGCTTGAGGCTTGAAAGCTGCTTAACTGGGCGGAACGCCACCTCCTTGCCATCAAAGCTGTCCACCTGGCAGTGAATCTCAGTGAGACAGCTGACTGGCTCAGCATACAAGTTGCCTTGCCAAGGGGATGAGAACGTAACCAGAAGGTCTTTCAGGAAATCTGTTTGGGATGTGGGGGATGAAGAGGAAGAGAAGGCTCAGTTCTTCCCCTGGTGAGATGAAGGAGAAGGAGTCCTGTCGGCTCTTTGCTGCACAAACCAGTTGGAACTTTGCTGGGCCCTTTGCTTGCTCAGTCCTAAATCCTGCAAGGATTTTAGATTTTAGATTCCAATAACAGAGTTGAGCAATAAGTACCATTCCTTCGAAAACACAGAATAGATGTTGGCTCGATTCAAAAAGTTAAGAAAAGAAGGGGCCTGATTCATTCTCCTTGGTCTAGGGGGTAAGCACAAATGATTGCAGCCCTCTGGAGGCTGAGCAAAAGGAGCTTATCTTCCAGCATAGCATCGGATCCACAGCAAGACCCTGCCTCAAAAGTCCAAAACAAAACAACAAACAAACCAAAAATTGCTTTGGTGAGACAATTTCCAATGCAGGAAAACAAAATATATAAATAAATAATAAAAATAAAATAAAGAAATAACTTAGAGGAAAGGCATAAAGCTAATATTAGACTCCTAGCTTTAAAAGTTTAAGTTAGAAAATGCAGTGGATGTTCCCAAAAAGTTTAGAACTGTGAAGCTAATCATTAAGAAAACTTTTATTTTTCCAACACTTGCTATATGCCAGTTACCAGATTTGGCACTTCATGTAGATGCTTGCACCTGCTGACCTTGAGAATTTGCAGGTGAGGCCTCCACTTCATCTATACTCAAGGCAAAACTAAACCAGACAACTTCTATAAACTATGCTTAAACATAGAATGAGCGAGTAACAGGACTAAGGTTAGACACCTCTTTTACCTTATTCCAGACCTCAGGATCTTATTCACCAGTCTGCAAACATTTATGGTCAAAACTTGTATGATGTGGTGAACATTGGGGCTGCATAACGAGTATTGTGTGTGTATGGGGGAGGTGGGGGGTCACTGAGTTCAGGCTACTATTACATTTCTCTGATATGTGTTTCCCTTGGCTTCATAGTTCCTCCACTCATGGGATATCTGGTGCTCCAGCCTTAGGAATTTACCAAGTCTCTGGACAGAGTCTCCTGCAGGATTAAACCAGTAGTGCAGCACTCAAAATCTATGCCCTGACTTCTGGTGGCGGGAGGGGAAAAGAAGACAGACATGGAATGAAATCTTGGCACAACCTCAGAAATCCCATAACTATAAGTCATAGGAAATATTTCTTCCTTTTGCCCTGGCAATCATGAAAAATACCCATTTTTGTTCAAACAATATATGTGTGTGTATGTGTGTGTGTATACATATATGTATACGTATATGTATGTGTATACACGTACATATATACATATTGTTTGTCACTTCCCTTTATAGAATTGCATCTGATTATTTTGGAATTGAGGAAGATGAAATCCAGTAATATTGTTAAAAGAAGAGGGGAGAGCATGGAACTTGTAGATCGTATCTCTAAAAGCAAAAGGTACACAAGCTAAGAGATATTCAGAAACGATACTTACAGACAGCTTAACAGATCAAAGGGAAGGCAAAGATGTCCTAGGGTGTTTCTGGCAACATGCATGTAGATTAGCAAGTGACTTTTCTCATTGCTGTGAAAATACAGGACAAAGTCAAGTCAAAGAAGGAGGGGTATATTTTGACTGACAGTTGAAGGATACAGCCCCTCATGGCAGAAAGTCATTGCAACAGGAGACTGAGGCAGCTGGTCTCATTGTATCTGCAGTCAGGAGGGAGAATGAGATAAATGCTGGTGCTAGGCTTTTCTTCTTTATTCAGTATGGGATGAAAGAATGATGTCCTTCACATATAAGGGGACTCTTCCTTCCTAGGTTAAACTAACCTGGAAGCTTCCTCACAGACACACCCACAGAATTGTCTGTCTCCTAGGTGATTTTACATCAGTGGTGCACAACCTATAGGCCATGATCCCTTTGGGGGTCACATATCAGGCATCCCACATATCAGACATTTGCATTACAATTCATAATAGTAACAAATTTTTAGTTATAAAACAACAAAGTAATAATTTTATGGCTGCAGGTCACCACAACATGAGGAACTGTGTTAAAAAATCATAGCATTAGGAAGGTTGAGAGCTACTGTTTTAGATGCTGTTAAGCAGACAATATTAGCCATTACAGAGATCATAAAATGAAGTCCTATTTTTTATAGGCAGTAGAGTTGACAGTTTTGCTATGAAAATTTGGACTTCATAGTTAGCTTTAGTTTCCAACTTGACACAATGTAGAATTTCAATGAGGGATTGTCTACATTGAGTTGGCTGTGGAAGACTGTCTTAAGCTAATTGGTACAGGGTGTCTCAGTCCACTGAGGGCTGCATCACTCCCTAGGCAGGAGTCCTGAACTATATAACTAGGGAAATGCACTGAGCACAAGCAGGCAAGCAAGCTAGTGAGCCTGTATGCATGCATTTATCACTGCTCATGATTGTGGATGTGATGAATTCTGCCTTGACTTCTCCACAGTGAGAGACTGGACCCTGGACAGTAAGAGATAATAAACCCTAAGTTGTTTTTGATCAGGTTATCTTAGCACAGTAAAAGAAATGAAAGTAGGACACTGTGCTTAATACCACACTGTCCCATGGCAAATGTCCAAAGAGGGGCTTCTAGTGCCCCTCAAGTCTAGAACTAAGGAAGTAACATCTTCTGTCTAGAATATTTCTTATTCTTTGGACTTCAACCTGAAAGTCTTTTTTTCCCCCAAGGAATAAATCATTTCATTCATAGCATTTCTGCCATGCATAGGTTAAGTGTGTGTTCTAGGTGCTTCCCTCATTCACTGGCACTGAATGCTATTGAACCTACCACCCTCTGAATGAAAAGGACTATATATTCCCCTGCCATTCCTTTGAGGGCCGGAAACACTTTTATCCTTAACATCCACTGCAGTGTCTGAATTACTGAGTCTGAGAATTAATTATGTACAGGATGAACAAGCTCAAATATACAAATATACAAGCTTATATGTATAAAAATATGAGGTTACTGGAAATATGTTATATTCCTTGGGCACTATTGAAACATGGGATAATAATGGCTATGACACCCTATCCCCACTGACTCTGATTCTGTTAAAGAAGAAATAACATTTATGCGTTGTAAACTTAAAGCCTGGGCATCGTCTCCTCATTCTAGGGCCTTAGGAAATGAGTTTATTTTTTTCTACTTTGTTGTACTCAACAATGAAATGCTAGTTTGAAAAGGAAAAGGAATTGCACAATCACCACAAATAGTTCAGCTGGAAGCTATTTCCCAGGCTGTCCAAGAGACATTTGGAAGACCAATAGCAAGTGAAGTAATGAACATCTTCTGATAGTAACATTAAATGCTGTTGAAGCCTCACCATGCTGAAATGTGGGGAGGTTTTGGTGAATTCTTTATTGAGGACTCTTTAGCAGCTTGCAGCCTAGATTTCTGGGCTTTGATGGGGCTTACAAAGCCTGCTGAGGCTGCAGATGGGAGAGGAGCAGGCTGGTGTTCTGAACTGAGCAAGGGCAGCAAAATGAGCTAGGGCTTTGTATCTGCTCCTTATAGTGCAACAGTTATGCAAACGAAGAGCCCAACGTTTTACTAAACCCATGCCAGAAATCTTGTCCCACACTACAACAAATGTTGAATCTGCAGAGAGCCTCTGTAGAATAAAACCAATATGCTATTGTTGGAATACATGTCTTTGGATAAAACTGGTGTTCAAGAATGCCTTGGACACTTACTGTGAATGAGCCTCATCTAATAGCAAATTGGATATGCATTTTCTCTCTGTTAGAGATGGAGGCTTTGAAAAATTTGTTGTCTCTTTTCAAATCCTTTGTAGGGAGGGAGAACAAACTGTCTCCTCCTAGGCATTCTCTTCCCTGAAGATAATTATTGAGTAACTGTTTTCCAGACTGAAAGAGTTCTAAGAAGTTCAATAATTTTCCCAGCAGGCAGAACAAATATTTCACCTGCAGAGTAAACTATGCAGATTATATTTCATATATAGATTATGTTCTATAGATGATATTTCACCTCTTGATTATGTGTAAGTTATGTTTCACCCTTGAGTTATGACCTGCTGATTATTTTTCCCCTGTGGATTTTCTTGTCTGAATGCACACTAGCTTTACCAGAATAGATGATACCTAGAGAACTTGTTATGCAGCTCCTGTTTCATTTGTTATTCTTAATTCTCATCTCCTCGTTCTGTTGATGTGAGGATCCCATGCTCATCTTAAAGTATGCTCGTCTTCATTGCAGGTCATGTGAACAGTGGTCAAATGTTTGCTTGGTTTTATAGTGAAGGTGTTTGAGACTCTCTTTGTTCCAGGTCATGGCAGTGAATGAAAAAATCATTCTTCATATCTTCAGGTTAGTTCTCCATTTCACAGTTGAAGAATTTGCTATATCTAAAGTCATGCGAAACTTCTACAAGGCTCTGGGGGTTTTAACTCTTGTTTCTAATAAGGAGTAGCACTTTTGTATATCTCTATTTTCTTTTCCCTTAACTCCATGTTCACTTTCAAGGTCACCTTGCTACATTGTTCGCCATTCCTCATAAGTGGAAAGTTTATTGTTTTGCCTCCTACAAATGAAAAACATTTGCCCATCACAGATTATTTTAGAGCACAAGCACACAATAGAAGCTTAAATTGTGATTCCACTGATTTGTTCATATTTATTATTCTGGCAAATTTCACTTGCTGAATTAGGACACAAACGATACATCTGTGCAGCTACATCTGGAAAGCAAATTCCCCCTAAGACCATTTCATCCCGTTGGAGTGGGGATCTGGAGAGAGTCACAGAGAAAGAACAGCAGGTGTTGGGTGCTAAAGAGACAGTGAGAGAAAGTCAAGCTTAATTTAAGTGAGGAGGTCCCACCAGGCCGTGAGAATCAGGGACAGGAAATGGCAGCAGATGTGTGCAGGGATGTCCACTGTTAGCACTCTGGTAGTGATGCTTGTCCGACACATTTATACTTACATTTTAAATCCTTACTTTGGAGTGAAGTAGAGATAGAATTTTGTTTTCTTCTAAAAGAATTCAATAGGCTTGAAGCCATTGGTTAAGCAATTTATCTTCTCCTCCCAAACTGGAATGGCTCTTTCATCAGGTACTAAGATCTGGTCTTCCTTCTTAATAATCTGTGTGTTTATTCCTGGGCCAAACTATGTTCCTTTGGTCATATTGGCTTAATTCATCTGTACACTACAATCACAATAGTTGAGGGGATAATATTCCCAGTATTGCAGGGGTTCTGGGAAATAGTGCAGACAAAATGCTTTCACTTGGAAGTTTTACATTCTAAAGAGTGCTAGTGTCTAGTATGGAGAGGCTGCCTGTCCACTATTTTTACCATAAACTTCTGCACAAATACTGCACATTTACCTCACAAATGAACCCTTAACTGATTTTATCTAATTCTTAATAATAACATAATTAGATTTTGCATGGAATTTGTCACAATTCTGGATCAATAAAAACAGAAATAACTCTATTATAAAGTTTATTGTTGGGTCCTGGGTATGGTAAGCCCTTCACAAAACTCTGATGTTCTCAACACGTTGATCATTTGACTTCCCAGGTATGAAATCTATCATCCATGTTTTCTGCTGTTTCTTGTCATTGTTACCACTGCTTACATTACTTGGTTATTTGACTACTTGGACTGTCCATAAACAATGTTATTTAAATTGTTACTGTTTCCCTGTCTTCCACTTCCCAATGTATTTATTTATTGTTAACATATTTGCTATCAAACTAACAGTCTTTAAGATTTCAATACAGTTTTCTAACCTAGAGTTTTGGTTACTAAATTAAAATTGAAAATATTTATAGGAGTACTGTGTATCTTAGCATTAAACAGTAGACTAATGTTATGCCTTTTCATTTAACATCAGGTTAGTAAGTTAGATTTTAATGTTTTCTAATATTGAACTATCCCTGCATTCCTGCAATATGTTATATTTAGTCTTGGAATTCAGTTTTTTACATTGACATTTGTTTTTAATTTGCTGGGGTTTTTTTTTTTTTTGTACAACTTAGACACTGTATTGCATCCATTCATTAGTGAGATTTTACAGCTTTTATCCTAGCCTGTCTTCATCGGACTAGGAAATAAGGTTATGGTAGCCTTGCAAATTGCATTGGGAAGCTTTCCATTTTTTGCTATGGTCAGAAATGTTTTGAATAACATAAGGATTATCTGTTCACTATAAGTTAGATATAATTCAGCTGTGAAACCATCTGGGCCTGGCACATATTTTAGAGAATAGATAATCTTTGAAGAATGTTTGTGGTACAGTGGGAAGAAGACATCTTTGTGGTTAGAAAATTACATTAGAGTATCTGTGTGCCCACTGCTCACTGTGTGAAGGGTGAATTACTTCCTTTTCTCAAGGTAAGATTGTGGTCTATGTACCTTCCTGTCTCAGAGGGAAGAGTATTTCCCAGGGATATTTATAAAATGAAAATGCTATAGGAAGGAATGTGGGAAACAAAGCTGGCACTAAATGAACAGTTATTTGTCTTTCCTCTATCATCGCCATCACAAACATTCCTCTGTGAGCATGCTCATCCCCACAGTCCACCTTAGCAATGACCACACTATCTCAATGATGCCTTGGTTTGAATGAGAAACCTTCTGCATAGGCTCAGGTATTTGCATACTTAGTGCTCATTGGTGGTGCTGTTTGGGGAGGTTTAGGTGGTACAGCCTTGCTGGAGGAAGTGTATCATTGGGAGTGGACTTTGAGATTGTATAACCTCAGACTATTTCCAGTTTTTTCTCTCTGCTTCTTGATTGTGTTTCCAGATGTGAGCTCCCAGCTTTCTGCTCCTGCTGTCATGCCTGCTGCTTACTGTTATGAGTCCCACCATGATGAGCTCTGGAACCATAAACCAAAATAAACTCCTTGGTCTTTGGTCCATGTTGCCTTGGTCCTTCCATTTAATCACAAAAATGAAAATAGAATACACCCATTAACATTAAATGTGAAGGTCCTCACTCTATAGTGCTCTTGCATTCTGAGATCAGCCTGAAACTCCTAAATGATGAGAAATCTGCAGAGTGACGGCTGCGTAGGTCCAGCTCTCTGATAGCATTCTTCCTGATTTTGACCAAAGCTGAGAAAAATCTAATGAATAGGCAGTCTCTATGCTCTCAGGGTTTAATTCCCTCACTACCCTAAAGATTTCCAGGGAAGCTTCACATAAAGTAGACACAGGCCTGAGGAGTTCTGCTCTTTAAGAGTGTATCATTTGACAGGTAGCCCTCCCTTTGCCCAGGCTCAGAGCAAAGTTGGGGGTTTCAAGGCATCCACTTAGAGCCTTTCTCACTTATCACAGAGGCAGGCAATTGCTTCATTTACTCAGAGTTAATATTTACTTTCAACTATTTCTATTCTGTGCAACAGAATTTTTGTTTTGTTTTGCTTTTTTTCTTTTGTGCCTGAGTGACTGACTACACGAGCAGTTTCTGAATGGATTTAAAGGAGACAGATATTTTGAAATTTCAATTAGGAGCAAAATTCTATCTAGATGGTATGAGGATAAGATACTCCTGAAACTATTAAAATGAAAAATACTGCCTATAATATATCATATCTGAGACACTGAAAAGAATTTATAATTGTATACACAAATTGTATACACAGATACAAACATTATTTATGTCAAGAATTCTTTCAAAAATCAGTAATTTTGTATTTAGCAAGAATTTTTGAGGTGTCCTTGGAAAAGATACTTGTATTCCATTTTCTATTATTCTTAGTATTTTTGTGAATTTTATTTAATTTAAAGTTTAACTTTTTGAGAATTTTATATATGAGTCATGTAATCACATCATTTCCATCCCTCTCTCTGCCCCTTTTGCACCCATCCTGAGTCCCCTTAACTTCTTAAATTCATGAGGCATGAATTTTAAAAGATTGGTTTATCTTATTCAGCATAGTGCATGATAGTAAGGTCCATCCTCTCTTCTTCAATTATGTATATATTTATTTGAAATATAGCATCAGGGCTTGGCCTCTTTATGCATTTATTTCAACTCTCTCATCCCATAACATAGGTGCCAATTTCATTCAACTTTCTTTGTCCTTCACTGAATGTCAACCTTCTAGAAACAAAATTTACTACATGTTTGGCCCAGGAAGCATGCTGGAACTTAAGCTTTGTTTGGGGTGTTTTTGAAAAGGAAATTTGCCATCATCAAATACAGTTTCGCGAGCCCACACAGAATGTGTGGCATGGGTCCAACAGTTCTTTTCTGGTTCCTTTGAGATTTGTTTATTGCTTTGAGAATCGGAATTTCCATAAAACAGAGGAATACTTGCCTGCTTCGTAGCTCAGTAGAATAGCTGAGCAGAGAGATTTAACTTAATTTGAAGGTTGGTTTTGCCATATGTATTAGCTATGATAAAAGCAGCACACAGAGCAAAACAACCATGACTGAGTACACAACAGAGGAAGCTCCATGTCTCTCAACTTCTTATGTAACCTTTGGGCTCAACAGAGCACTGTTGGGCTTTGCTGGGATGACTCAGACCTTTCAGATGCTTGTGTGAGGAGTTAACAGTGAACTGCTTATCCTTGAGGGGGTGGATTAGGAGTGGGTTATAAAGCATGGTGTTGCTGACAGCTAAAGCAAATTGTCTTTCAGTTCAAGTGTAGAAGACTGTTACCAGGACACGCTTTGACTCTCTGTATGTTTACACCAGTTCTTAGAGCTGTTCCCTCTTAGTCTCTCAGGTCAGAATTACCAGTGATCACTTTATCATTGGTCATACAGTTATAATTTGCATATACTCACAGGAAACTCCTGGTTTCAGGCAGCATTTTATTTGGATTACAAAGGTTGTCCCTCTCCTTCCCCTCACTTATTGACTTACACCTTGTATGTCAGGATGTTAGCCAGTTTCCTGTCATCCATATTGAAATGAACAGCAACATCCCTTACAACTGTGCACCCATCACACAGGTACTGTTTGTCACACAGGTACTGTTTGTCACATCTTTGAAGCTTCTCTGGCACTTACTAGGTAGACCCTATCAGGCCTTGTCATGCCTGGAAAGGATCACATGACTAGTCCTGGCCATTGAACTTTAGAGTGACATCTGATTTGAGCGTTTGCTATGCTTCAAGAATGATACAGGGGCCTCACATACTTTGGTTCAGCAGTGCTCTACCCCCAACCCCGGTCAGTCACCCACAGCTCTAAGATAGCATGGCTGCACTTGTGGAGTAGAAGCATATAGCATATTACTTGGAGAAGTTGAGACAGAAGTATGGGAAGATTGTCAATTGCAACATTATATAGCCTACTTTTGTACAACAGATAATATTATACAAATGTTGCTTATAAATGCTGCTAGTTCCTTAAAAACAACTATTGCTGATTCTTATCTTCATCCCACTTTAAGAGTTTTAGATGTCTTTGCTGGAAGTTAGAAGCTGACATCTGGAGGGCATTCTCTTCCATGCTGTTGCTGTATTTTAACTACACCCACCTAGGAAATCCCTAAATCTGGGAACTGATACATTCACTCTAACTCTGTCATCCAGTGAAAATAGTACAGTTCAGCTATGGTTTTCTAAAGTACATTATGCTCTATCTGTTAGATGCACCTTCTTTGGTAATCATATACACAATGTGTAGGTATTGTTGCCATTTAACCTCATCCCACTGTAGTCACACAAGGACTCAGACTCTCCTTGGGCATCAGCTCTCACCACCTGCACTCCTTTGATGGCCTCTTCCAGTCATGCTGAACCAACTGGTAGAGAGCAGGTAAGAGCACCTGCCCAGAGACAGCAGGGTTTCACCACCTCAGAGTCACGGTTCTTCAGGTTTCCTTCAGAAAGTTGAGCCTGATGAAGCACCAGCCTGTGAGTTTTCTTGCATGGTCTTGAGCTACCTAGAGCAGGGCCTCCTTGCCTACCATATTAACCTGTTAACTCCAGAACTCAGAAGAATGTACGGCTCATAGGAGCAACCAGAGTGTGAGCTTGCCGAGAATTGATGGGACTGACGGATTTCATAGGTTAACTACGCACTACTTAATTTAGAGTGCAAAGCCTCCTGGTTGCTTTCCTTTTTGAATAACAGCAAGTGTAGGCTTCCCTATACGGAAATGTACAATTATTACAGTTCTACATGAATGGCTTAATTTCCCAGTGAAAGGACAGGCTTTCTTTCATCTCATTCATCCAGTGAGACGAGATCGTCCCCACTGCTGTCCTGAGGATATTTCAAAACCGCAGGTATGCATGTGGTTTTCAGAGCCTGAAAGCAGAAAGCCACATGCACTTTTAAAAAAGTATGAGTATTTTCATTTCTATTGTTAAAAGTAGAAACTACTCACGTATTTGCCCTCGGGACAGTCGTGCATGACAGAGGTATATGCGCTGCACATTCTTTTCTTGTCTCTTATGTTGGCACACATACCGTTTGGGCTCCTACACAGTTCTTTGTTCACACAGCAAAAGGTTCACTCTGGCTGAAGACACAAAGCAATGAAATCTGCAGGCCGTGATTTATGTGTACACACACGAACCTTCACCTGAGTTATCTGGGACTCTGGGGTCATGCATGCTCAAGTGTATCTGTGACAATAGCTGATCCATGTTTTGGAACTATTCATAAGTCACATCTCCATATACATAAAATGTTATGCTAAACACGAAAGCCAATGGTTGTATTTGAACCATAGAAGTTGACTTGTGCCTTGGCTTCCTATTCCTTTTGACTTGCTTTGACTCTAGTCAGCTCATCTCAAACAGTGCCAGCTCTGCCATCGCCCCAGTCCTATGATGAGAAGTGGAAATAGAGAGCATGGATAGTGGGGGAGACGCCACTCTGCTCTCCTTCTCAGGGCCTATGCCAAGTTAGTAACAGAAAGTGCATGGTTTCATAATGAAGATGAGTACTCGACTCATTCTAAAGGTATTCAAGGTGATGAACAGTTCTTTATACAGAAGTCTGCTGAGTTCGAATGTCATAGCAGTTCTCCCATGCACCACATTAAGTAACAGTGTCTAGCTTAGCAACGCAGGCTTTTTTTTTTTTTTTTTTTTTTCCAAAATGAATTCTATTCCCATGTGTAAAGCATGAAGTCTGTGTGTCTGCCTTACGGAATGTGTGTACTCACAGCTGTAGTCACACACCCTTGCAGAAAGCCCTGCTAATGAGGACTTCCCGTTCTTCTGTTTTGAGGTGACTAAGAAACCTGAGGGCGTTTAGGCTGATGAGTGATGTGCTTGACTCCAGTCTGTGCCCGCCCGGCTCCAGAGTTTATCTGCTTTCTGTTTGTTTTCTGTGCTCCTATTAGGTTGTTGTTAGTTACATTCTGATGTTTGTAGTTTGGGGAAATCTGTATCTTTGTTATTTATGTTATCAATAATGTGACCTGGGCCTTCCTCAGCAATGTTCCAACTGTTCCCAGGTCCTCAATCACTAATTATGCAGATGAACAGATTGTGGAAACTCTTTCCTTATGGCTGCATTCTGGAGGAGTTGTTTTTATTAAATTGCGGATGTCTTGAATTATAATTAGGTACTGGCCCATAGATATAGCCTCTCTCTCTCTCTCTCTCTCTCTCTCTCTCTCTCTCTCTCTCTCTCTCTCTCTCTCTCTCTCTCTCTGTCTCCCTCTCTCTTTTTCCCTCTCTCCTCCATCTTTTCATCTTTCTCCCTTTGTCCTCCTCACTATCTTCACTATCTCTCCTCCTCATTCATGCCATTTCCTTTTTTCTTACTACCAGCAGGAAATTTTGATAAAAAAAAGAGAGTGAGAGAAGGCCCAAGTCATTAGTTGCAGAAGTAAGCTTGCCTAGTAGCAGATGTAACGGGGCAGCATGCTGGATCCAGGAGGTTCTGTTTCTTACAAAAAGTCATTAGGATGTGGAGCAGTCTGCCAGACAAAGCAGTAGAAGTTGGAAGCTTAATAAGTTCAAGGACAAGGAAGGGATTCATTCACAGACTTATGAAACAGCCTGGCCAGTCCTCTAACAGAGGTTTAACAGCATTCAGTGAAAATATAAGGGCTATAGGGACACCCAGTTCACTGCAGTTAGCCAAATCCTTGCATTCCCCATCCAGACACTTGTTATGTGAATTGTATTGATTTTGTTATTTGAAATTTATTAAGCATTCAAGTGTATCAAACACTCTAAGAAAGATAGGAAGTGTGACATCCTTGATGCCTCCCCCCCAGGAATATCTGACCTTAAGTGATTATGAGGGCTTTTGCATGACTGAGACATAAATGCTATAAGCTAAGCATGATTCCACTTAAAAAAATGTATGCAAATGCATATTTGTTGAATAATGGGATGTGGGTGATACTGAGTACAGAGGACAAAGTGTAGTTAAGTCCCAGTAATAAAACACGGAAACAAAGCAAATATACCAAAAAAAAAAAACCCCAAAAAAATCCCCTAGTGTTCTCACAACATATTTCTAAAGCTTTCAGCTGGTGGCTCTGAGATATGCATAATTTCCTTTCCACCTATTAATTTTAGATAGAAACTTAAAATAATAATGTTCCATCATCACCAATGAAAAGAAGCCCTAGGCTCCAATAATTACTGGGCAAAAGATTTATACTGGGGATATGGCTTCTCTCATCCACTGAAGAGGATGGGAGTTGAGAGAACTCAGTGTAGGTATACATGTTCATCTGCCAGCACCAAAGATAACTAAGAACTACAGAGCAGCCAGTGTACAGTGAGTGACCTGGACAATTGCCGGTGTTGATCATGCCTTCTTCCCTTGTATTGTTGGATGATGTAAAACACCTGTCCACTAAATGGGAATAAAGCCTTGATTCTGTGATTGGATGAACAATCACTCTGACAGATATGAGACTTGGATTAGAATGCTAACGAGAGTGGAAATTACATCGCCTCACAAGTAATTAAGAGCTAACACTGTTAAATAAACTTTAGAATTCGAAGATGCTCATTCTGCCTACTTAAGACAGCATTGAACACTCTGAGAGGCACAGAAGCTTATCTTTAAGGACTTCCTGAGAAGAAACCTACACAATCCCATGTTAAAATATTCCTATGACTCACACCTTGAAGACTGATCTGTAAATATGGCTATGATGTTTACGTCCCAATAAAAAGACATGCTATGTATTCTTTTCTTGGCATATACATAGACTTATAAAAGTTGTATGGGAAGTTCCCACAAGCTGTACTCAGTTTCTATTACTGATGCCTCTTAGTAGTGTGGGACATCTCCACAGACAATGCATTACTATTAACCTCAGGTCCTCTGGTAACTTCTCCTATTTTCCTTGCTCTTGATGACCTGGATTTGGCAGTTTTAAGAAACCCTGACATTCCTAGAATGTTTCTCAGTTGGAATATTATAATATATATAATTATGCATATAGAATTTACACACACATACACACAATATATGTATTATTTGGAATATAGCTACAGGACCAGGAGAGAAAGACCTAAAGGTAGACTTCCCATATCATGACTTTACACGTGTGTGTACTGTTAGTCCACACCCTCTAGATGTTGCTCTTTGTTTCCTGCACAAGGCTGTGCTTCCAGGTTCTCCACTGTAAGATTGGAGAATAAGTAGAACTTATTTAGAGTGCTGTTGTTTTAAGCTCTATCTACCAGAAACCAGCTCTCTCTCTCTTTTTTTTTTTTTTTTTTTTTCAGTGTTCTATTTTCTCATTTTAATTCACTGGGCTAGTCTAGCCATTTCTTGAAATTGTCATTTTTAATTTAAAAATTGTACCTAATTAGTTCTTTTTCAGTAAATTTTTTTTTTAAAAATACAGCAATTACAAATATGACAGGCACGAAAAGATGAATTAAAAAAAAAATTTAAGCTCAATTAACTAAGTCGATTTAACTTTTAATTTTGTGTTTTTCCAAATGCTGACACATATTTTTATCACATATCTGACTGTCCTCAGGCATCTCCAAGGGATCTGATCTTATCTGTTTCAATGTGTGCTCAGCTGCTGCTTAGAATGCAGATGCACCAACCTCTCAAAGGTTGCCAGATGCTCCTCCCGCCTCCCTCCTGCCCTACCCTCTTTCCAGTAGTTTCCAGTCTGATGCTGTCATTTTCTTTAATTTCCCATTTCTGCGTATGTGTAAAAACATCAATGACAAGAATCACAAATACTAACTTGCATCTATGTTGAGTCACTTGTGGTCCCAAGTCTATTTTGTTATTTGAGTTTAGGATTTCTAGGTTGAAAATTATAAAGAGTTTTCATTTCATGTACTACAGCTACTATTTATTAGGAGCCAGAAGGAAGATTTATTGGAAAGGGTTTAGGGGAATTTGCCCAGGGATGCAGGGGAAGAATTGTGAGGGATACATATGGGGCTGAGAGAGGAAAAAAAATGTGAAAAAATGACCTCTGCATGAGACCTGTGTGCTCATATAACTTTATTAAGCAAATTACAGGTTGATATAGGATTTTGGTGACTTTTTAAACATTTGACTATTTTTTTATGCTATTAGGTTATGCAAAATGAAACCATCATTGCATTGTTTGGGCTAGCAATACAGGTGTATATGAGGAGCACTTGACTGAATTATGGTTGCAAAGGAAATTTGACGGAGAGAGAGGACTTCCTTTCTGAGACAGAAGGTTTAGTTTTGTGTTGCACTTCTTTTTTCAAGTGGAAGTTTAGAATGGGATCATACGTAGAGAGCATCCTGTGCTCAGGGCAACGAGTCAACCTTCAAAATTTAAGAGGTACTAGGATTGATTATGGGGTCTACACCCACCCTTTCACTGACCATTTGTCCCATCCAACCCTCTGTAAGTGTTAATAGGAGTACTTCACATTTTAAAATTGCCTACCATGATGAAGAAGTAATTCATCAGGGGACCAATCCCAGTACTATATTTATAAATACCAACAGCACAGACCTATGAAGTGTAGAAACTTTCCCTGTGCTACAGGATCTATTTAACTCCTGCCAAGGTGCCATTTCCCCACCTGTGAAAAATTCTCAAAGGGCACTCTTTGATTGTTTACCAATATACCCAGAAGAGGCATTGAATAAAATTAATTTACTACAATATGAGATAGCTATTTCTGTCCTAAAACTTCTGAGTTAGCTTAAAAATACTGTGCAGATAATATGAAAAGAGCAAAAGGAGAGCAGACAACTAAATATTGGGAACAGTTTCGTTTTTAATTCTCTAGCCATTTGGCAAAAACAAATTTTAGTATTTCTTACATTCTTTCCAGGGCAAAAGGTGAATAGGCTAATGTAATATTTTATACTTGACTCAAAAATATTGAATGTTCTAAAGTGATTTCACAGACAAATTAAGAAATTTGTTTAAAAGTTTTCAGATAATGGAAACTGAAAAGAATTACCGGTATTAGGAAGTTCAGAATGAGGACTCAAATCCAAATCCTCTTATCACATTGATGTGTAATACAAACCAAATGGGAAGAAATTTGTTGATTACTAATGGGAGCATATTTTACTCAGTCAAACAGAACAATGCGATAAACATGTTCACCCAAAACTTAGTCCCTTAATTGGACCTGAATATAATCCTGGTAATGATAATTCTGTTAGAATATTTAGAAACCGTGGCATGTGTAAATCAATCATGATGCATTCATACAGAATACTATGCAGAAATGGAACTAAAATAAACCATGACAACAAGCTTCACATCAGAAGGGATCCTGAGTGAGAAAATGCTACTCACAAAATAGTGCATAATGTATAATTCCATATGCAATATTTTAGGACAGACAAACAGAACTTCTGTGTAAGACATCATAAGAGAATAGTCATATTTGTGCAGGATGTGAGGTGCATGAGGCACTGGAAACGTGCATGACTGTGTGTAACTTTGGCAGGACTACAGTTGTCTGTTCCTCAACATGAAAGCTAGGTACATGAGAGCATTTACTTTGTGGAAATCAGCAAGTGATCAATGCATGACTTGTTGACTTTTCTGTTTAATGCTATCTTAGTGTCTTTTCTCTTGCAGTTGATAAAATACCCTGACAAAAGTAACTCAAGAGGGAAACATTTATTTTAGTTCACAATCTGAGGCTGCAACCCATCATTACAGAGAATGTGGGTCACAGTGACAGACTTTTAAGTCAGAAAGAATAATAAATACATGCTAGTACTCAGGTCACTTCCTTTGCTTACACAGTCCTGGATTTCCTGCCCAGGGAATGGTCCTAACCATAATGGAAAAGTCTTCCTGCCTCAACTAAAACTCAACCAGAATAATCCTCTATTGGGGATAGAGGAGATCATTCAATGAGTGACTGTGCTTGCTGCCAAGCCAGACAATCTGAGTTTGATCTCTGGATGAGGTTGATCCCAAGATAGAAAGAATTAACTCTGCAAAGTTGTTCCCTAATCTCCACAGCACACACCCTTTTTATCTCCCCATGCACTAAAGCAATGTAATAAAAATAGCCATGTAAATTGGTTTAAAATGTAACCATCCACAGGTCAGCTAGGAGGACCAGTATTCAAATGATTTTAGGTTTGGGCAAATTGGCAATTAACACTGATCACCACAACGTTACACTTAATAAAGATTTATTTTTAAGAATGAGATTACCTATTTAGATATACAGATATAGACGCTGATGGATATGGTTATCTTGAAAGCTAGGGTGTGGTTCATGTGGTTACAATCAAGAAGATAGAGGAATTTGATCCTATTTTATACAACTCTCTGAGGACCTTCCATTCTGCTAATCCTTAGCATCCAATACCAGTGGGATGACCTGTTTTCACCTTAGAGTTTTCTGAAGTAAGGCTTAAGCTATTGATGTTTGCATTGTTAGCTTTCAAAATATATTACCATGTTTAGAAAATTTATTTTTTGAGAAATTCATAAATAAGTATTATTTTCCCCGCCCCCTTCTTCCTCTAACTCCTCCCAAGTCTCCCCTACTCCTTCTCAAATTCATGGCTTTTTATTTACTATTATTATAACATCATGTATATGTAATGTTTATTCTACATATACATATGTAAACATAAATAAAAACTGAGGAGTTCATTTGGCATTGCTCATATGTATGTGTTTAGGGATGACCTTTTAGAAAATAGTAAACTGTTAGATTGCTTGTACATGAGACAATTGATTCTCTGTCTCTCAGCAGCTTATTAATTGCTGTAACTCTTTATCTAGGGATGGGACCTTGTGAGATTTCCCTCATCCACAGTGGCAGGTCAATTGGTGATGCCACTTTTTGGGGGGGTCTTGTTTAGACAACCATATTTTTGATATTTAAATATATGTAACAGCTTCCTGTTATATACAAAACACACCATTTTGGAACAAACTTCTTGTTCATCTTCTTACAGTCTTTTCAACCCCTCTTTATTATTTAGCCTGAGATGAAAGGGAAGCATTGTAGGTGTATCAAACCATGACCCATTGTTTTCTGCATTTTGATCAGTTTTGGGTTTCTGTGATGAGCTCTGCTTGATGCAAGAAAAGTTTTGTGTGTGTGTGTGTGTGTGTGTGTGTGTGTGTGTGTGTGTGTGTGTGTGAAAAGAAGGGAGATACACTTAGCTGCTTATTAAAATGTATTTAGAAATTTTGCTAGTTTAGGGAATGGAAGTAGACGGTTCTTTTGGACTCTTCGGGGCCCATGTAACTCACCAACCACAGGTGATTACATACTCAGGCATGAATCTCTTCAACTGAGTGGGTTCAATTAGATTGTATTGGTTACCCCAGAATATAAGTGACACTATTTTACTATGCTGATCATTGCTGTGATTTATAAACTTTACAGAACTACTGTTTGCTTTTCTATATTGGCACCTTTCATTGCTCCTTTTGGTGCTATGAGAACCATTTTTTTTTTCTGGAAGGAAGTTTCTAGATCAGATCCAGCTTGGTTTCTTGAAGTCCTCTGTCCAAAATGTGTGGTGTCTTCAATAACAAGAGTCTTACCTTCAACATTTGGGAGACAACCACAGGCAACATCAACAGGAGATATTGCTTGGGGAGTGTCTTTTGAACTCATTGACTCCCCTGATTAACAACTGGAAATATTTCCAAGGCTTTGCATTGGAGTTTTCTTAGAGAATTTGGGCATTACCACCCCTAAGTGAAATAACTTTAAACTGTGTATATATGTCTGTCTGTCTGAAACTTTAAAATATTATGAAAAGTCAGACTTGAAACTTGATGATCTCAGTGTAGAAAAAAAGCTCTTAAGTCTCACAATATTTCCTGTTGTACCTGTCATTGTGCTGTCAAGATACAAGGAATAAAATGGACAGTTTTTTTCTATTATATGAAGAATGGGTCAAGAATGTTACGAAAATCTTTGTTTCAGTCTTAAGCCTTCTTGGCCATTCATTGTGTTCACTAGAATATGAAGAACTGATTATCAACTGGCAAGACCTACGAATGTAACATAAATGCTTTTATGCTTAGATTCTGCAGGAGATGGCAAAATCCAAATTATATGATCACAAGGGAACTGTTGACTGACCCTCCTGAGTCTCAATCTAATGAGGTCACTTTTTGAGACTGAAGCTAGATATGTAAAGTAGATAAAGTAAATAACAGGAGCATGGCTTTAGCTGAGTAGTGGACCTTTATCAGTTTTAGAAATACAGTGACAAGTCTATGGACCCTGTTTGGAGGAGATCCACATTAGAATTTTAGACTCTGTAGTGAAGAGAGCAGAGGTTACAAGTAGGATATCAGAATGTGTATTAGGTCAGCATGATCGTTTGAATATGGAATTTCCCCCACAAAATCATGTGTTGGTTGTTTGGTCTTTAGCTGGGCATGCTATTTGGGGGAATTTCTAGAAATTTTAGAAGGTGGATTCTATCTGAAGAAAGTAGGTCACTGGGGTGGGGGTGGGGATGGTTTGTGTCTGTCTTGGGTTTTCTCTCTGTTGCTACTTCCCATCTGCCATAAAGTGAGCAGCCTTCTCCTCCACACACCTCTGTCATGGTGATGGTTCATTCCCCAAAGGCATGAAGACAGTTGTCTATGGACTGAAACTTTTGAAACGACAGCCCATATAAACCTTTCTTGCAGTTGTTTATGTCAGAAAAATTGTCACCAAAGTGCAGATGTTAAGGAGCACAACGTGGATAGCATTAAAATTACAGCCATCCCATGTAGTGACAATTCATACAAACTTGTTTCTGGGCTCTTTTTTCTTCTCCTGAACAATTTATTTAGCTTCTCGCAATATTCTCCTTACTTATCTATAAGAGATACAGCAATATATATATATATATATATATATATATATGTATGTATATATATATATATATATATCATAGCTGTTACAGAATTTTTATAAAGTGGTGTTTAGAAGATATCTGCCAAAATTCCTGGCACAAATTCAGTACTCAATCAATATGTTTCAGCTAATGTTATCTTAGGATCCATCCATGCTGGTGTGTGAGATCATAATTTTAGGGCACCAAGAACAATTTTAAGTTCCAGTGAGTAGGGAGGATGGGGCATATAAATCAATGCTCAAGTTTTTGTAGAGCAGGGAAGAACTAAAAGAACTAAATACTTTTAGCATCTGCTTGTATGTGGGGCTAAATCCGAAAGGTCTGACTGTATAGTGTGACTACAAAATTTGTCAAAATAGTCTTTCACTAATTTATATACATATTAGGTTTTCCATTATTGCTTTTGGAATTTTAGCCAATTCCATCATTTCCCCCTAACATTTAAGTAAGGCAGTTACATAAAACTTCTTTCCAGAATCTTATTGAATATGTTCAATTTCCTTGTACTTCAATCTATAAAAAGGATTCTAAAATTCTTTTATGATATATTTCTTTTTTGAAAACTTTCAACAGCTCTTGTTTTCCCCCTTGCATAATCTCCCACCTGTTCACTCACTTACTGGTCCTAACAGTTATATACTTTTCTCCTTCCCACTCATTCATTCACCCTGCAGTTTCTCATCTTTTTATCTATTTTGGAGATAAATGTTCTTCCTTTAGCTCTAACCTACAAGTCAGCCACCAAGGTATATAAAGTCATAACAAGGCTCCCCTCCGTGGACTTGCAGGTATCTTCAAGACCCAAGAAATGATCTTTTCTCCACAGTGAGAGCCATACAAAACAGCCTCCTAAGAGATAGTCTCTTTCCTGTAGTTACTTTATGGGGAAAACTGGGGTAATTTTGCCCATGAGAATGCCAAGAAGGGTCATCATGTCTGCTTATGGGGTCTTTTTGATATGATATGAACATGCAGTCACAGGCTGTGAATCATGAACTCTACCTTAAAGAATAAAAAAAAGTCTCATAGGAGGAGTTTTGGATTTCCTTTCCACGTGGGCTCAAGAATGTATGTTCCTTGGCATATAAATGGGAAATAATATGATTCATTATTTACCCAAAGATGAATCTATTGTTGAGAACCTAGAGATGGGCCAACTTGCCTTTGGCTGTATTCAGTGGGAAGTTTAACCCACCAATACTTATAAGAAATCTTAAAACCCAATCTTTTACTTCATACCCCTAGTATATCAACATTCATATATTTGCATAATATTCTGCATATATTTTATGGTGAGCTGGGTTATTTCTATTAAATTGTTCAAAGTTCCTAACTTCAGGGAAGCCAAATAATTAATGAGGCAATTGTGTTTGTTTTCCTACTGTGATCGGAGCCAAAGAAAAGCATGGCACAGCCCAGAGACCTGTCAACAGCAGCCATTTATCCCGGGCTGGTTTTCTTGCCCCATCCATAGACTTCCAGAATAGACTTAGATTAAAAATTCCTTACAGTGAACAAGAATAGTGTTTTAATCCATTTTATTGATACATACACCATTGTGTTATCATATTTATTCAGGAACTCCACTTTTCTCAGTTTTTTTATTGCATTTCTTATAATGTGATTGCATTTACTTGCAATTCTCTCCTAATAAAAAACTTTAGATCTCGGCATTATAGTTCACAAATAATTCAACATCTTAAAGCACAGTTTTCTTGTCTATAAAACAAATACAGAACCTCATAGAAATTTAATGACAATTAAATATAAAAACAAGAGAGAAAGTGACTGGGAGGGTATAGATGTACAAGAATTAATTGGTCATTTTCTTCCATTCTTTCATTGTACCCCACTATACTTCATTAAATTTATAATTTTTTCAAGATTTCAAGACTTCCAATGTTTGGAAACACCTAACTAGAGAGTGAAAATGAATGCATCCATCCAGGTGTTTGGCCTCCGTGACAACAGATACCAAACACTCTTAGAGCCAACTGAGTGAGTAGCATGCATATTCCTTTTACCTGTATCCTGATCCATGTATCCTTAGCCAGAGGGGGAAAACAATAATCAGAGTTTTCTACAATTGTGTATTAGCAAGTTTTAGAATAGTGTGTGGATATACTTTGTTTCTTCTGAAATGGTTCTCATTCAAGCCACTTTTGAAAAGACAAACATAAATTTCAGTAACATTATTACTGAAATTTAGAAATTTCATGGAAGACAAGGAAATTTCATAGAAGACAAGGAACTATGTGATACAAGTTTTTTTTTTGTTTTTGTTTTTTTTTTTTTTTAATACTCTAGAAAATTAAGAACAAAAATTAGTGGTACCATATTTCAGGACTGAGCATTAGGTAGTTAACATCCCTGATACAAGGAGGAAAACTTTTGACCTTCAGCAATAAACTTAGACTTCAGACCCTGACCATATTCTTTGCATCTAAGTTGGATACGGCTGGAACAATTCCAACACAAGCCCTCACATACTATATGCAGAAAAACACATAGAATCACTTGCCCTGGCCATTATGCTACTTGGAAATGATGTCTTCCGAGACATTTTTTAAAAATTTGTTTGGAAGCCAGAGAGAAAAAACAAGGTTTTACCACACCTAGTCACACGTGCATCCAGTAACTGTGCTCTGCCATCTGCCATCCAGGTCGTTGCTTAAATAGACATTGCACTAAGATCTGGTGTCCTGTGAACAGCTGATGCAATTTTCCTCAGTCACAGGAATGAATCTTGGATAACATTTCTGGCTCTGAGAAATCCCCAAGTCACAGAGAGACGATGTGGTTGACCCGAGGCTTGGCGCTCCTGTTACAGCATGTTCCACAGCAGTGTCCCTGGGGATAACGTGAGAGTTTTTAACAGTGCCGAGAGCCGCCCGATAATCACCCTGTGTGGATTTCACTAGCATTCCAAAGACATCCCAAACAATTCCAAGAAGACTTTGAGGACCCATTGAGGTTTTCTAAACATTTTCTTTCTGCCTGAAAACACTGAAGATAAACAGCTTCCCCTAACTCCTGTAACAACACAGTCTTTGATCATGAACACAAGCCATCAACTACTATTCCACCCCCAAACCACAACAGTCCAAAGAAGTCATTCCTGACCAACTATTGAAAGGTGTTGTTTTCCATACCTCTACATTAAAGGGGGAAAGTAGAGCACTGTGATTTACTTCAACATTCTGCCTTCTGATTAATTCTTGTCTAAAAGCAGAAGTTAAGTAGCAGGAAGGGAAGAAAAGAACATTCCTGTTAAGTGGGTTTGTTGGTAATATGACCAGCTGCAAAGTAGTGTGACAGACGGAGGTTGCCAACAGGCAGTGTCTGCAATACTTGATTGCCTAAGAGCTAGTTGTTGGTGAGATCGTCAGCCATTAAGACAGGAACATGACAACCAGCCTTGGCTTGGGGGCAATCACTCTAAATTTGTGGTCAAACAAGTAGTATCCCAAAGCCAGTTGGAACAGTCTGTGAGAACCAAGTACAACATTTTCTGGAGTTGTGCACAAATCTTTGAGGCTCAGAGACAGATGAAGGCGTCTGGATGAGAGTGGCTACATTATAGGACCCTCAATGTGAGAGAATCACATATATTATGGGATAATATAAGAGTATGAATTTGCTATGTTTGACACCTTGGAGTACTTAAATTTTTATAAGTCATCAAAATATCATTTTTGTTCAGTTCCTGTAACCTCCAAGTAAAATAAACCAGTTCAATTATTTTAGGAGTAAGATAGTAACTAAAATACAAATGAGAAGAAATAAAGGTATATTAAAATTCCAGTGTCTTCACTGCTGTGAAGAGCACATATGTCTTTGAAATGGCACTTTGTTTGGGTGTAATAAATACATTAGAAAAAAAAATCTAAAATCAATTACCTATGCTTTTAACGAGAAAGCTTGTAAAATAAACCACATTAAATCCATAGTATGCAGAAACAAACAGATAAGAATTGTTACACAAAAGTCTACCACTTCCTTACATACTAGCAATGGAAAAATGGAATTTGAAATTAAAAATTAAATTATTCATATTAAGCTTAAACATCTAAGTATATTAGCACATATCTAACAAAATATATACAAGATCTATATGTTGAAATGTAAGCATAACAAAATACTAGTAAATGTCTGGTAAATGGAGTTATTCCATGTTCATGGAGAATAAGAGCCATTATTAATAAAATGTCAGTTGTTTCCAAGCTACTGCAATTCTTATCAAAATCTGAACAAGTTACCCTATGCATTTTGACAAAAAGATTATAAAATTTATATGTGGAGACAAAAACCCCAACATATTCAACTCAATATTGAAGCAGAATAAAGTCACAAAACTGACACATTGACCTCTGAATTTAATACAAAGCCCCAGTAATCAACCAGTAGTGGCCAGTTAACACCAGTAAAGGTCAGAGGAGATGAAGATACTTGCTCTGAAAGCATGAGGATTAGAGTTTGGGTTCACAGGACCCATACAAGTGGCAAGTGGATGTAGTAAATCTAGTATTGAAAGGAATGAGAAGGAATACCCAGAGAACACTGGCTAGTGAGACTGACTACATAGATAGGCTCTGCACTGACAGAATAAGGTGGAGGAGCATTGGAAGGAGATGCAATATTAACCTCTGTACACACACAAACATGCACATGCGCACGGAGGGAAGGGGAGGGAGAAAGAGAATGAGTGTAGATATAGACCTCATACCTTTTACATCAGTTTATTTTGAAATCAAAGTTCAAGGGCTGGTCTATGGCTCAGTCAGTAAGCATAGCTAACTGAGGTTAGATTCCCGACTCTCACACAAAGTCCAGGAGCAATATCATGTGCCTGTAATTCATCACATGCCTAAAATCTCAGGGCAAGAAAGGAGGTGACAGAGGGACTTCTGGTCAACTAATCTAGGCAAATCAGCCTTCTCCAGGTAGAGTGAGAGACCCTACATCAAAAAATAAAGTAGAAATTAATTGAGGAAGACATTCTATGACAACCTCTGCCCTTTAAATGTATATACATGTATATATCCATATATACATACACACTAAATATAGTAGAAAAATTAAAAGAGCTTGGTCATGACAATACCACAGACATGGTACATGAAAAAGACACTTTATAAACTTCATCTCAATAATAACTCTGACCCAGGAAAGCCAATTATGAGGAAGAGTATGATAAAATAATCCCTTGGAGAAAATATCAAAAGGTACATCTATTATGATGACTATTCTTGGTTGGTCAGCTTGACTGCATCTGAAATTAACTAAAAACCCAAGTCATTGGGCACACCAGTGAGTGATTTTTAGTTAATTGGACCATTTGATGTAGGATGGTCTGCCTTAAATCTCATTTGGTCTTGGAAGACCCACCCTGAATTTGGCCACACCCTTTCATGCTGGCCTTTATGAAGGACAAAGAAGAAAGAAGCTCTTTGCTCTTTGCCTGCTTGTCCTCAGTCTTGCTTCATAAACATTAGAATTCACTTCTTCAAGATTCTGACATATGCTGTAAACCAACTGAGACATCCACCCAGCCTTTTTAGTCCACCAGGACTAAAAAACTGGTGATTCCATTGGGAATCAACCATTAATTGTTGGACAAGCTGAACCACAGCCTGTAAACCACTCTAATGCATCATATATATGCATATATACATACATACATACATACATATATATGTGTGTATATACACATACATATATATGTATATATGTATACACATGTGCACATATATATACATACATACATATATACACATACATACAAATATATAAATTCTATCAGTAATAATGGCATGCATTTGGTAGAAGACTACTACCCATATATACAGAAAATAGTTAAGACTCGATAATAACAAAGTAAGAAATCTGAATAAAAGTGAGAAAAGCATTGTACCAAAACTCACTCACAGGCAATAAGCAGAGATATTAGGAAGTTGAAGATTAAAACAACAGCGCAACAGCATTACACATCTATTAGAAAGGTCAAAATCCAAAACACTGACACCACAGTAATTTCGAAAATCATTTATTAATTTTTTGTAGAATAGAACAGACTCTTAGCAGATGATGGAGCATTTGTGTTCTGTGACATTCTCAAATGGGTTAGCAATGTACATCCATACAGAAATGTGTTTGGATGGTTTTAAGAGAGTTTTTGTAATTGCTAAGAGTTGGGAGACATCAAGATGTTTTGACTAGACAAATAAATGGTGTCACATCTAGACAATAAAGTATTCAGTGATAGAGAGAATTATCAAAGCATGAAAAAACATGGAGGAAACCAAAATGTATATTACCAAGCTGTAGCTTTATGTTAGTGGCAGGGGACACACACACACACACAGACACACACACACAGACACAAAGACCACCACAGGTTCAATGCTCAGTACTACAGGCAAAAGGAGTAAAATGCAACTTTAAAAATGCACAGTAAGTGAGAGAAATAACCCCCAAGAGGCTATATATTATATAATTTCAATTCTGATATTCTGAAACAAAATTATGGAGAAAATGAAATGTCACCGACTGCCATAGGTGAGAAGAAAGGCAGACCCCAGGTAAGGGACAGAAGACTTTGCAGCAGTCAAAATATTCTATTTTAATGTAAAAGTGGCGGTGTATGTCATTTCATTTTTGTTAAAACCCAAAGAATGTACAATACCAAGAGTGAGCCTGACTATGAACACTAGGCTTTGGGTTATGGTGTGTCAGTGTTGATTCATCAGTTACAATACATGCATTGCTATGGTGTTGTGTGTGTAAAGATAGGTCTCTATGGCAACTCTACTTTGCATATGATTTTGCTGTGTGTCTAAAACAACATTATCAAGTATAACTTAAACATTAAAAATTTGATAATTTAGACTTATCCTGTTTTAAGCCTCTTACTAAAATATTATTAGTGATCATATCTCCAATAATGTGGTAAATTATAGATAGTTCAAAATTTTGCATATATTTTATTATTGTGATATTTATAGTAAAACCAATATATTAATATATTATTGCATTTTAAAAGCATGTAATAAATAATTCAATATTACAAATGTTATTACTATACTGGATATTACTTTACTTACATATATCATATAGTCATATATTTATAAATTCATGTATAACTAACGTAAAACATCAATTTTCAGACTTCATAGTTATAATCACATGATAATAATAAAAAGAATTTACAAAGAGATGTAAATTGGCAAGTCACTTTTCTCTCTGGCTCTCTCTATCATGCTGTCATAGAACCTGTGCTGTAGGATCGCTTTTCATATCTATTTTCAAAGGAATAAACAAAGTTGTGGCAAGGTGACTTACTATCCAGGAACTACCCTTAGTCTCTCAAATTCAGTTAGGGCTTCTGTGAGCTCCAGGACTGTTGGCTCCATTGGTTACTGTGTAACTGGGGGGAAACCTCAGCCCCAAAGCGGTGCTTTGCTCATCTCTCAGATGCAGGGGTAGCTTGCCTTATGTACTGTCCAAGCTCCTTTTAAGGCCCTCATAGGTACCTGAGGATGGAAAAGAGCCAAGGGCTAAGTATACAAGAAGAGGAACCCTTTCTTTATTTACATTACTTTACGATCTGAAGGTCAGAGGGAGAACCGCTCTTGATGGGTTCCCCTGCCCAACCAGCCTCACACCTGGAACGGTGAAACCGCCAGACAGCCCACAGATCAAGTCGCAGCAACGCCATACCTAGGCTTCAACTTGAAAAGGTTCCTTTCACCAGTAGTATTGAAAGCACTGTAGAGATGACTGCAACATGAAAGCTTCCTTTCAAAGGGGGATTTGAAAACTCACTGGGTGAATGGGACAAGTATCACTTCTTTACTGAAGGATTCATGGCATAAACTTTGTTCATGTCCCTCATGTTCCCAGTTTGAGTCTCAACACCAGACAGACCAAAGAGGTGGAAAAGGGCTATTTCCAATTCCACAGCTGAGAAGACTGAAGCCTGAGAAAGAACACGTCCCGAAAGGAGGAAGCCGTAGACTTGGAAAGTCAGGTGTTTTGGCTCTCCATCAAGGTCTTTTTTTTTTTTTTTTTTTTTTTTTTTTTACAAAGGGGATATGATTGTCATAGATAGAGACCTAGAAAAGCCAAGCCATGTCCACAGGTGCCATGGATAGCTGTTTTCTTTCAATGGTAGGAGTGGTTGCTGTTTTGAGTCCAGATACTGGGTCAGCTTTTGGAAATCTCTTAGACCAGCAGATAAAGCTTCTTCTCATGTTTGCTTCCAAAGACACAGGTAATTTCTTTCCTTGACCCCCACCCACCTCACTCCATATCCCAGTATAAAAACAGAAACAATATACACATCTTTAGTCACCCAGGGAAGGGCAGGGCGGGGCGGGGCAGGGCAGGGCAGGGCAGGGCAGGGCAGAGCAGATCAGGGGCAAGGTCCTTAAGTCTTTGTATTTGTTGAAACTTTCCCCAGGTGCTGATTGGGAGGCTTATGATTGTAGGTCTGGAGGTTCATCGAAAACACAAATTTAGAACCTTATCCAAGGAGCCTATTGGCTTCCCAACAATGGAAACAAGGACTGATCCAGGAGGCTATTGGTTTCCAAAGGGCCCAGAATCAGCATGGGGGCTGCCTTTCTCTTTAAGAACGGGACATTTGGAGTCTCCTGGCCATTCTTCCTGTAAGCACCACTCCAACCTGGCAATGGAGCAAAGTCTGCTTCATTTGGATGCTGTCTGCTTACGACCTTTCCAGTGGGGAAGCCACCAAGGCAGCCTGGCTGTCTGGTTTCTGTACAAACATTTCTTTACCCCGTGTTCATGTAGTAGGCAGTCTTTTCCATCCCTTCCAAAATATTTTGTTTTCCGACTCTTTTTTCTCCTCCATGTTATATTGAGAAGGATCTAAAACATCCTCCCTGGTTTCCTAAACTGTTTTTTTTTGTTTTTGTTTCAAACCACAGCCTAAATTTAAACCTTAGCCCCGTTGACCGAGCTGGCCAGTGGTTGCGGGTGGGCCTTCCTGGTTGCCTTGGGGACAGTTACCTTCAGCCAATCAACTGCAGATAAGCTGCGGATAGGTCTGAGCACAGGGGTATTGTCAGGAGGCCTTTGGGAAGAGCCCTTTGACCTGTTTTCCCTCTTGCTTTTCTAATCTTTTTAGTCAAAGAGAGCAAGATTAATCCTCCTAAATATTACTTTTGTGAACGCTATGAGAGGCACGATCCTGAGGTACCTTGTGTTTCTCCACTCTACCCACAGATGGAGAATGAGTCTTTTAGCCTGACCTACAGAGTTTCTGAGGTCTGGTCTCAATTTTCCTTCACAATTTTATGGCTTATTCAACCGTATTGCTTGTTTCTTTTCACACTTCCTTCCATATCCAGGCTTGTTCTTGTCCTTTACTACTAGCTGCCCTTTATGCCTATCAAAGCACCTCCTGTTTTACGGCCTTTGTTCAAAGCTTAGCTGAGTATTTTCTTTTGAATGAAGCCTTTATGGATGTCTCTGGACCACATCACCACGCCTCTGCTTTGCAACTATGAAAATACCCATTCTGCCGGAATGGTGCTTTAGAATATGCTCTATGTCATGTTGGTCCTGTGCATTTGTTTTGGGTTTTTTGTTTTGTTTTGTTTTTCTGAACTGTGCTGTTTTTATACCAGTGGATTGCATTTTTAAAATCCAATAAAAAAAAATCTCTGTCACAGTGTTGCATGGATGCTGTTGGGGACATGGGCTGGTACATTTTGCAGTGTTCTTTCTATGCCGACCCATGGGAGAAAAGTCTCTTCGTCCTCGAAATGAGGCACAGCTAGTCTTCTCCTGAACTGATGCTTTGTTTGGATCTTGTGGTCATTGTGAGTCATATCTCCTTCTTTTCATAGGCCCATAGCCAGAATTATAGCCCACCAAGAGTAACAAGCCAGGCTTAATGGCATGCACTCAGGGCAATAGCGTTAACTGTGGCTTCTTATTCTTATTTCCTGTCTTTATTTTTCTTTCTTCCAATTTTCTCTCTTATTTATTTTGCACTCTTGGAATTGTGCATAACTTTGTAAAAACATCCAATCATTTTTGGAATTTGACGAGGACATCATGCACATATACATATGGGAAGCAAGTAATTATTATTTTATCTTTAAATAGCATGTAAATTTATAGCATAAAGCTTGATTTTTTTTTTACTTATACTTATACCCATGTAACTCCCACCTAGATCACAATATAGAAAATTTCAGAAACACCAGAAGGCATCATTTCCTTTGATTACTAATCTATCTTTTTATGTCTATGTATCTTGGCTTCCCACTTGTTCTGAATATTGTTTGAGATAAGATTGTATTTGTTTGTGTCCCACACAAAGCCTAAGATGGTTTCAAGGCACAGTAGGGAATGAAAAAGTGGCAGGTGATTGAAGAGAGGGGCACGTTTCTTGTGAGGAAAGCATTTAAGACCTGGCACTCAGCCCTAACATCACTGTAGCTTTCAGGAAGAGATTTTAGACTGATTGTTCTGCTTGTCTATGGACCTCATGAACCCAGTACAGGGTCTAGTGATGGGAGATGTTATTCTGTAAATATGTTGCTCATACTGGTTAATGAATAAAACACTGTTGGCCAATAGAAAAGGAAGATAGGAGGGACTAGGAAACTAGGAGGAAGGAGGAAGTAATTGGGAGTAGTCAACATGGAGAGCCCAGAGAGGTAGAACGCCAGCCGCTCTGGCCGGTAAGATGAGCCACGTGGAAATACTTAGAATAGTAGAAATGGGTTAATCATTAAGATAGAGCTAGCTGATAAACAATGATAGTAACTGGCCAATAGCATTGTATCAAATACAGAGTCTCTTCGTGTTATTGAGGGCTGGTGTGGCGGTGGGACCAGAGGGGGGGGGCACCTACTGGTAACAGTCTAGTGCCATGTTGATACTGAGTACAGAGCCCATTGACTGAAAAAGGTTTCTAGTATTTATCACTATCTTAATTCAAGAGAGCATTGGTATTCCCTTAATTCTGGCAATCAGAGTGGAAAAACACTGAGCGCTCATAGGGCATATTTTCCCCCTATAGACATATCTTTACCAATTCTGTCTATGCCTTCCTATGACTAGAACACAGGAATACTCTGGACACCGACCAGCTAGAGGTAAAGGAGTCAGTCACAGTTTCAAACCTTTTAACCCAAGTCTATTAGACATTGTGGTCAGGAGAGTCACTTTCTCCTGAGGTAAAAGCATGAACATCTATGAAAGGGTACCCTTGGCAGCTTGGGCTCACCAACTCAAATGGCTTGGCAAAGAAAAAAAATCTAGAAATGTGGTTAGAAGTTATTTCTCTCTTTGTGCCTGAAAATTGTTATTGCTGGTCACCAAGAGGAGAATAGTCTTGATTGAGAATTTATTTTGGAATGATGTTTGTACAGCATGTGAAAAAGACAAAAGAAAACAAGTGCATGTTATTAACAATGATGGAAACAAACAATACAGATTTTCAAGAACGATTTTCATTTATTTTGGTCTGCACTCCCTGGGCCATCTGGTGAAGAAGCTTGTCCCAAAGCAAAACTGAATGACAGGAGGTTGGGGAAGTCTTGCAAGTGCAAAGTAGGCCATGACAAGAGAGAAGCCGTGGAAGTGGGGAACAGTGCATGATGACTGACTGAGGAGTGTTGGGATGAGCCTGCAGCTTGCTCCATCTGGACGTCAGCTAACTTTTTGAAGCTACAGCATTTACAGTTGTAAATTGAAGGATTGGTTGTGCAATTACCCCTTTGGTTTTTTTTTTTATTTTATTTTATTTATTTTTTTTTACTTTGAATCAGAAAAAGTTCTCTGATTTTATATTTCACTTTTTTCCTGAGAGACTGACCACAGGCTTAACAAATATTATAGTTTATTTCTTTTTTTTTTTTTTATTAAGATGGACTTTTTTAAAAAACCTGCTTATGGACAGTGACTTATAAGAAAAGCACTAGTAGCTAATCCTGCTTTCCCGGTTAGGTTTTTGTCAACTTGACACAAACTAAAGACACCTGGGAAGAGGGACCATCAGTTATAGACCCACCTCTATTAGATCTCTCTGTGAGGATGTCTGTGGTACATTTTTTTATTTTTATTTATTTATTTAGATTAATGATGTCTGTGAGAGGGCCTAGCCCACTATGTACAGTGCCAGCCTGGGCAGGTGGTCCTGGATGAGAATAAGGGGGGGGTTCAAGCCAGTAAACATCACCCCCCCATTCTTTGTTGTAGTTCCTGCCTTTAGGTTTCTGCCTTACGATGCCTTGTAAACTGTCAGCCATGTAAACCCTTCCTCCCCATGCTGCTTTTGCTCATGTTGTCTATCACAGCAACAGAGGAGTAAACTAGCACATCTGTAGATCTTGATTTTGCACAGAAAGAACAGTTCTATTTCTTGTTTGAAGATCATAGGGGTTCTTTCTCTAAAAACACAACTGTTGTTGATAAAGAATTACAGCAAAGGCAAGCCCTTCATAGGCAGCTTCCTGAAAGAAACCAAGAGGATGAAATTTATGTTTTAGTTCTGATGAAATAAAGCTCAGTCTTTTCAAGAGGAATTGTGTATTTTCATTGAGAAAAAAATAATAATTAGATCAGAATGGAGGGGCACAATTCTGGTTTCAATTTATAGCTTGTTAAAAAGCATGGCTAATTTTTCATACAATGTGTCATGCATTCTTAGCTTGTTGTTAACAATCGGCTATTAAAATAAGAAAAAAGAGGGAAAAGGTAATGATACCAACTTTGGCACCAAAATAGTTTAAAGATTCATTAGTCATTTCCAAATAAAAGTCCCTCCCAGAGAACCCTCGATATTGTTGGTATTTTGTTGTTGTTGCTTTATTTTGCTACTCTGTTAAAACTTTATTCTTACTTACAGAGGCTGCAAGGGTATTAATTGTAATATGAATAATAAAAAGACAAAGACAGATATTGGGGTTCAAGCTGAAAGATCAGAAAAGCAAAGCAGCCAGCTGCTAGGCCTTACCTCCACCTTAGACAAAAAATGGGTGATCCTATCTCCAAGAATCCTCAGAGTGCAATGTAGACTGTATTGCTCTCCACCAGACTGCAATCTCTGAGTTCTTATCTCTTCCTGCATTATATTCCTCTCTCCTCCCAGCCATATCACTCCTGTCTCCATGTCTCTAGTGCCGGGATTAAAGGTGTGTGATCCCAAGTGCTGTTTCTCTTTTAGGCTGGATCAGTTTTGTATAGCTCAGCATGACCTTGAATAAACAGACCTGTCTGGCTCTGTCTCCCAAATCCTTGGATTAAAGGTATGTATCCCCATCACCTGGTCCCTATGGCTAGCTAGTATGGCTGCTGGGATTAAAGGTGTGTATCACCACTGCCTGGCTCTTTGGCTGTGGCTAGCTTTATGTTTTGATCTCCAGTGGCTTTGCTAAATCATAAATAATATATCATCACAATTAATTTTTATTCTTACCAACTATAGGTCAAGAAGATGCTGGTTTTAAACTTTGTATATGGATACATATTATTTTCTGCATTTATGTCCTTTCTCCAACTCTTCTTTTTCCCTATAACTCCTTCAATGTCACCCAAACCACCTTCTCTGGAATTACAGACCTCTTCTTCTATTTTTTATTTTATGCACATGTGTGCATATATACCTGCCAGGTTCAATTTTTACGACTGACTCCTTAGCACTGGGGTCTCAATCCTGGCAGAGAGAGAGAGAGAGAGAGAGAGAGAGAGAGAGAGAGAGAGAGAGAGAGAGAGGGAGGGAGGGAGGGAGGGAGGGAGGGAGGGAGGGAGGGAGGGAGGGAGGGAGAGAGCACAAACAACCAAACCCTGGCTTTCCCTCCTTCAGCATACATTGCTTGCTTGTCACCTTTAGTCTATGGGTGCGAACTTGTAAAACTTTCATCAGTTCACATATTAGCAAGTCAACTGGTATGGTCTTTGCAGATCTTATGCAAGCAGCCCTATTGTTGAAACTCCATAGAAGTAACATGCCCATTTTGTCCAGAGGAACCTGCCATGCAGTGTTCTGATCATCAGACTCCCATCCTCACTCCCATACTGTTTCCTGATTCCTACATGTAGGGGCTGTGTTATTGGTGTCCTATTTGGTAATGGGTGCCGTGTACCACTTATTCTCTTTATTTTTGATGAGATGTGGATACAATAGTCTCCATCTTCCGCAAAATAAAGAACTTTTGGGGGGGAAGATCTGAGAGCTGCAATTAGCTGTGGGGATATGAATCAGTATTTAGAAGGCAATTGGAAACAACATTGCTTTAGTAAATGGCAGTATTAGGTTCTTTTCTAGGGGCTATGAGCTCTAAAGCCATAGGTTCTTGGCTAAGTTTACAGTACTGGATAGGCATTCCTTCCAACTGGGTGGGTTTTAGGTCTGATTGCCTCTGAGATACAGGTGCCAATATTGTACCGTTGGAGATAGGTTGCCAATCCTATCATTGCTGTGATTCTCAGGCTTTACAGGTAGGTAGAATGATTGATTGCTTTTTTCCTTTGGCAACTTGCAAAACACCTTCTGCTGCCATGAGAGCTAGCCTTCAGAGAAACTTCCACACCATTACCAGTTTGATTTATGCAAATCTTGTGACTAAAGTTTGTGGTATCTTAAACAGTAAGGTTGTGCCTTCATGTTCTGGAAGGTAACTAAGAACAATGACTAATATATGAATATATTTCATATGTATAGTTGTATATAATATAATACAGACACACACACACACACATATATATATATACATATATATATGTATATGTATATATGTATATATATATATATATATAGCTTGCTTTGACAGGAGTTTTTGTTAGATAATCTGAAGGCTGAAGGTTTGGGAAGAGCATTAGGAGTGTTAGTCCACTATGTGAGTTAACAGAATTAACACATCATATAAACATACACATATAACACATACAAGTGTGTGTGTGTTTAAATATGCTTAGAAAACAGTAGCTTTCCTTACAGCTTTTACAAATATCCAAACTTCTAGTTTTTCATTCTCCTTCATCCTTTTCATGTCTCCCGTTTCCCAACTGAATCCTTCTCATCTTTCCTTTTCCCTCTTGATAGAATCTGTGTCCTATTATTTCCATCTCTGTGTTCACTTTTTCCTCCTCTGGTTCCTTTTTACTTTACTGGTATCTATGGTTACTCCTGGTTACACATTCAAACCTAAAGATTTCCCTTTAGGAACTCATCTGGGCCTGGGATCAGAAGAACTTTTACTCTTGGTTCAATCTCCATCTTTGGCGTAGGTCTGTTTAAGCTATTGATTGCATCTTGGTTTAAATTTTGTGGTTCTTTTATTTTTAGAAAGTCATCCATTTCTTTTAGGTTTTTTCCAGTTTTATGGACAATAGTTTTTTGTTGTTGTTGTCTGTTGGTTTTGTGTTTTTGTTGTTGTTGTTTTGTACTACCTTATAATTCTCTGAATTTTCTTGGTGTCTATTGCAATTCTTCCCTCTTTATCTCTAATTTTAGTAAAGTGTGGTCTCCATTTTCTTCCTTTTGGTTAATTCAGGATCTGCCAACATTCTTGGTACTTGTTTGTTATTCTTTCATTAATTTCTTTCTTGTTTTTTATTATTTCTTACCACCTTCTCAATTTGCCTTTGTTCTTGTTTTTCCAAAGTCATGAGGTGAATCACTAAGCAATTTGTTTGTGCTTTCCCTGATTTTTAAAAATGAATGCACTTAGGGCTATACATTTATCTCAAAGAATTAATTTTTTTAAATTAATTTTTATTTAAATTAAAAACACTCTCATTTTACATACCAATCCAAGTTCCATCTCCCTCCCATTCTCCTATCACCTCTACTATCCCCCTATCACTACCAGACCCATCCACTCCTCAGGGAGGGTGAGGCCTCATATGGGGGATCATCAAAGTCTGTCACATCATTTGGGGTAGGGCCTAGGCCCTCCCCATATGTCTGGGCTGAGAGAGTAACCCTCCATAGGGAGTGGCTCCCAAAGTCCATTTGTGCACTAAGGATAAATACTTGTTCTACTGTTGGTGGCAGCCCAATAGACTACTCAAGGCCCCCAGATGACACCCACATTCAGGGGGGTCGTTCAGTCTTATACTGGTTCCTCAGTTGTCAGTCTGGGTTCTGTGAGCTTCCACTTATTCAGGTGAGCTGTTTCTGTGGGTTTCCCTATGATGGTCTTAACCCCTTTGCTCATCACTCCTCCTACTCTACAACTGGATTCCAGGAATTCAGCTCAGTGCTTAGCCATGAAACTCTGCTCTAGGCTCTAGGATGGAATTTAAGGTAGTTATCAATCTCTTTATAAGGGAAGGGCATTTAAGGTAGCCTCTCCACTATTGCTTGGATTGTTATTCTGGGTCATCCTTGTGGATCCTGGTGACTTCCCTAGTGCCAGGTTTCTTGTTAAGACCATAATGGCTCCCTCTGTTAAGGTATGTCTTTAAAAAACACAAACTGAGGGAATGTTGGAAACTGGAATCACTTTTAACATGCCCCAGAGGTTTTGTTGAGTTATGTTTCAATTTTCACTTGTTTTCAGGACTTTAACATTTCTTTCTTGTCATGTGCTGGTCAGTCTACCTGAGTTTGTGTAATGTCTAGAGACTTTTGCTCCAGATTTTGAGATTTACTGTGTTGTAGTCAGATGAGAAATATGGAGTTAGTTAATGATTTATACTTGTTAAGATTTGTGCCTCAGCTCCATGTGTAAGCTATTTTAGAGAAACTTCCATGGGCAGCTATGTAGAAGGTAAAGTATTTGGTGAAATCTTTGGGTGAAATAGTCACTAAGTATGTTAGGTTTATTTGATGAATGAATTCAAGTAATTTTTATGTTTCTCTATTTTTGTCCAGATGACTTGTCTATTGGAGAAAGTGGGCACTGAAATTACCAACTATTACTGAGTTGGGATTCACTGTATTTTGAAGTCCAGTAGAATGCTTTTTATTGATTGATTGATTGATTGATTGATTGATTGATTGATTGTGAAACTGGATATGCCAGATCGTGGAGCACATATGTTAAGGAATGTAATGTCTTCTTAGTAAGCTGTTGTCTTCATCATAATGAAGTGTCCTTCTTTATTTCTTCTGATTAACTTTGGATTGAAGGTTATTTTGCCAGATAGTAGGATATCAAAACATACTTTTCCCCCTGATCTTGTTTGCTAAAATATGCTTTTGTCCAACCTTCCACTTTGAGATGGAACCTATTCCTAAAGGTGAGATGTGTCTCTTATAGATAGCAAAAAGATGCATCTTCTTTGGTAGTCCATTCAACTAGCAAGTGTTTTTGACTGGGAAGTTGAGAGCATTAATGCTGAGATTTATTAATGGAAACTGAATGTTAGTTGCTGACCCTTTGTTAATTTTCTTCTATTTATGAATTTGATCCTATTTTTTTCAGTAGTTAGCTTTATTTTATTTTATTATTTTTTTTATTTCTATAGTCTTGTGACTATGCTACTTCTCTCTTTGGCCTGAAATATTATTTCAAGAATTCTTAAAAGGGTTGATTTTTGTGGGCATGAATTCTTTTAGCATGTTTGTATTACGGAAAGCTTTCAATTATGACAGATAGTTTTGGTAGGTAAAGTAGTATAGTATGGCCTTTCAGAAAAGAGTATACTTTTTCAAAGTTCCCATTATTCGGATTGATATTTCCTTATACATGATTTGTGGTTTTTTAACAGTTCTGTGCCCACTATGAGATCCTAGCCTGACTTGGTTGATTGGAAGTTTGGTTCTGGTTTTGTTGTTTGAATTTGGTTCATTTTAGGTCAGGTAAGAAGAGTGGGCAGATACTTGGTGTTGATTATTGATTAGAGAGAATGGATGACTCTAATTCATTGAAGACCTTTGTGACATAGGAAACTTAGAGTGGTGTGACATGGCTTTGTGAAGTCTGAGAAAGTTTCCTGCTGTGGTTACCAGGCAGACCTTGTCATGAAAAGGCAGTATGGGTCAATGGACCAGGCAGAATCTGCAAAAGCACAAAAATGTGTCCCTTGCTGGAGCTGGGTTTGGAGAGCAGCAAGGACCTAGAGCAGACTCAGCAAGAGAGCACATAGATGGGTCTGGGCCAGAGGTATTGCAGAAGCAACTCCTGCTGGCCTGGAGGCACAGTGCAAGGTAAGGATCCTGGGTCAGAATAGGCCAGCAAGGGAAAGGATTCAGTTCTGCCTGTGTGTGGGCCTGGAAAGAGTAAGTGAAGGGCTGGGTGGCTGCAAGGGCGCTAAGTCAGACCCAACCTAAAGTGACTCTTCGCACTATGTTGTACACATTTTTCCAAAGGAAGTGTGAGAGGTGAGTGTTAGTAATAATTTAATTATTCTGTGAGTATCTGTGAGTATAAGCTGAGCAATCTTGAGTGTCACAGTTGTTATAGAACACATGTTTGTGTTCTACATAAAGGTTTATATTGAAACCAAATCCCCAGTGTGATGATGTGAAGCCTCTTTGGATTTGGTTCAGGCAAGATAGGAAAGCCCTTAGAGATGGGATTAATGTCTGTTTTAAGAGGTTCAAAATACCTACCTCAGCTCTTCTGCACAGAGAAAAGGTGTCATCTACAAACTAGGAACTAGGGCTCATCAGTCAATGTTTTCTTGATCATAGACTTTCCATCCTGTACAACTTAAGAACTGGATTCCTGGTTTTAAAATCCACTAGGAGGGCTTGGCATGGTGGCACATATCTTAATTCCAAGCAATGGAAAGGCAAGGGTAAAGTGATCACTGTGAGTCTGAGGCCATCCTTGTCTGTATAGTGAGTTCTAGGCTAGCCAGAGCTAGTAAGAATGTGACCTAAAAGTAAAATAAACATAGAATAAAGTCCACTCAGTTTGTAGTGTCTTCTTAGAATATCTGAACAGACTGAAGTAAACACAGTATATGTATGGTGGTTTATAATAAAGTCCCCACCTTTGTTGATGCCAGAAGATAAACTAATTAGAAAATATACTATGTTCTCAGTAATTAAGCCTAAACTTACCTGTCTAGTGGTGCTGTTGGTAGGTGAAATGCATCCTTCCTTAGAAACTAGGTCCTGAGTCCCTCTCTTAGCATCTATGGATACATTCAACCATAGTCAAGAATCCCATGCTCTTCTTGACTACAGATGCTTATGGTTTTGGTTTTATGGTACACTGTCCACATTTGAAATGTCATCTACTTCTGCTCCTGTTTCCTGGATATCAGTCCATGTCTTCTGGAAGTTAGGGGGCTATGGCGCTAAGGACTGGCTGCCCCTGTTAACTTCCCACCAACCCAGAGTTCTCCCTGCACCCTCCTTTCTAGTGGATAACATTTTGTGAGAAGCCTGATTTTAAGTGAATAGGAAACAAGTCAAATTGATAATTCATAACTTTTAGTGTGACAAAACTTTAAGAAATTTTTCTTGATTCTTTTAAATTCAGGCTTGGTCATTAGTAATTTCTATACAAGGTGGATATGGGCTATTGTAAGAGACTTTTATACTGTTTTCTCTCTTCCTCCTTTTGTACTACTTTCAATATTGCAATGAGTCTCAAAATTAAAACATTTACTGGTATTTTTAAAGCTAAAAGTAGTTTTTTTTTTTTTTTTTTAATCAGTGAATTTCAAACTGTGGGTTTCTGTTAAGGCAGGTTTTTCCTTCCCGCCGGCTCCATCCCGCCTGCCGCCAGTCTGGGCCCACAGCCGCAGCAGCCCCAAATAACACTCAGAAACTCTGTATTTGATACAATCCTGTTGGCCAGTTACCATTATTGTTTATGGGCTAGCTCTGTCTTAATTATTAACCCATTTCTACTTATCTAATTATTTCCTCGTGGCTCATCTTATCCAGGAGCCGCGGCTGGAGTCTTCCTTCCTCCCTGGTCTCCATCTTGACTCTTCCCTCCTACTTCCTCTTTCCTCCTTGTCTCCTAGCCCTGCCTATCTTGCTATCTCATTGGCCCATCGGTGCTTTATTAATTAACAAGTATGAGAAACATATATATATATATATATATATATATATATATATATATAATAATAACATCTCCCATCAGGTTTTTATACTGTATAATATACAGTTGGGGAAATTTCAGAGAAATATTTAGGAGGAGATGATAGACACTACTTCAAAAAGCAGAAATCTCATGTCTCCCAATATATTCCAGCCATACAGACAATTTATTGAGAAGCACAAAGAAAGACACAAATAGCTATAACCTATGAACATGAGTCAGCTGTGAGCTAGGGAGAATGTCTGTGCCTATGGGCCTTTGTGATAATTGTTTTTGTATGTAGTCTTTGAACAATCTGTATTCTGTTTCTATGGAAAAACTCAATAAAATGAGATAATAAAAGACACCCTGTAAAACTTACATACTAAATGCTCCCCCAAACTCCTGTGTTCAAGACTTTGTTAATGGTACTTATGGGAGGTGGTAGGTGACAGTGGGTGACCATAGAGATAGAGTTTAGTTGTAGGGCATAGCCGAGTGGGAACACCATCTTGAAAGTGAAATTGTGACCTTGACCTTAACCATCTTACTCTTGCTTCTAGAGTAAGTAAACCAGCTTTTCCTATTATGTTTTTCTGTTGTAATGAGCTGTTAGGAGTGGTGAGACTATGTATTGAAATCTCTGAAACCATGAGGCAAAATAAATGTTGCCTTTTCTTTTTAAGAAAGAAAATCCCTGAATATAGCCCAGTTGTGCTCCTAGTTAGTTTGTTTCAACAACTCAATGCTGTCTAACACCCTCCTCCTTTGTTTTAATCCAAGAACTAGAATTTGTAACTTCTGCCAGAATGTTCCATTTCCCCATTTCCCCCAAAGCACAGCAGGCAGCTCAACTGGAATAGCTCAATCAGTGTGAGAAGCTATGCAGGTCACCAGTGCAGCAAACACTGTTGTGAGTAGTTCTCCACCACTCTCTGTATACTGCAGCCATGCTCTTGAGCAGAAAGGTAGACTATCACCTCCTAGCAAAACAGCCTTACGATTCTATGGTGTAAAATTCAGCCAATAAAGACTATTGTAATTATGATGGTTGCTTTTTCTCATATCCTGGGATGCTATCACGACCTTCTCTGACCCCTGAACCCAAGCAGCTGTCGTGCTGGAAGGTAAGGTTTCAACAAATAGCCGTGGGATCAAGTCATTTCTAAAGCTAAACATCACTCCAAAGAAAACAGGGCTCAAATATGAATATGATTATTCTGTGTCTGGCTATCTGTATACTCCACCTAAGCGTGTAGCTGGGTTATATTTGGGGAACTTTCAGTAGGTCATCTTGAATGGCAGCCTCATTGAGATCAGTAGAAATTCCACTTGCTTTCTTCCAATACCCTCCTGTATTCTTCAAGCGCTGACACTAATAGAACATATGCCCAGGATGTGGCACATTTTGTTGGGTGCTATCTCAAAAAGGAGAAAGCTACAGGGCCTTGCACTTTTGTCATAGGAGCTCCCTTCCCTTTTCTAGCACATAATCTTGTACATATGTTGTGCTAGAAAGAAATATTCTTACACAAACCATTAATAGATCCCTGTGTTTTGTGCTCTTGAACCTATTAATACCTTCCTCATGCCAATGCTTGCTCTCAACTAAAGAGTAAGATGCAGAGGTGTGCAATGTACGGATGCCACCTGTTTTAAATATTGTGATGTAATGTTACATAATTCTGAAGCATTCTAATGAAAGACACATGGAGGAATTTGTGGCAATTCAGGAAGATGCATTCAGACATCTTAGGAACCATCTCCAAGTGGTCAAGAGGTTATGATTTCTTCATGAAATCTTGTGCTTGAATTTGCATTGAGTTTGAAGTGGCAGGAGTAAGGTCACCCAATTGATGTACTGCACCTCAGAACTTTTAGTGTTGTGGTTTCCAGTCAAGTGAATCAGGATGGGGAAACTTCTGAATCTCTGAATCACAAAAGTTGCTAGTATGGAAAGGAAGATTTAAATGAAGAAGAGAAAACTGAGTTAGAATAAAATAATTGTTATATTCACTTAGCTATCTGATATGGCTTCAAACTTGTGAAACTTATTGTTTTACTTTAGGCTAAATCATCCATTTCATCTCCTCAACAGAAGATTTTCCAACATCCTTTGTGTTCTAGGTACTGACCTGGATGTGTATATGTACAAAGCAGAATGCCTGCCTGAAGTTGTTTTCAATGAGAAAACCTGATAAACAGGAATCAAAAGCAGTTTGCTGAGGGCAAGTATCAGGACTTGTACAAGGAAGCCTCCTCATGGAGGGCTGGGTGCTCTAGGAGAAGTCACTGAGGAGAAAGCCCACAATCTGATTGTTAAAGAATTTACTAGACTATCCAAAAGTTGCCTAGACCAAACCATCTGCATGACCATGATCTAAGCCTGTGATCATGACAACAAAGGAGAGACTGCAAAATGTTTCCAGACAGTTGATGGCAGGGATTGGGAGATTGTTGGCTGGAACTGGGAACTGGGACCAAAGCATGGGAATCCTTAGAGATCATAACAGGAGGCTTCTAGAGTCATGCTGCGCAGGGTGTGGATTTGGCAGGGTAACACAGCCCAACAATGACTCAACTGCTAGTCCTTTTGAGCTGGGATGTAAAAGTACATTTAAAAGAACAGGCCTAGAAGTGAGGCAACTGCAGGAAGGATTCCTTAGCAAGGGCAAGGGTCCGAACAAGGAAAGCAAGTTTGGGATTGGAGAGGATAGTGGATGTGACTAGCAGGGGTTAGTCAGTAATCAGAACTAGGAGGAGATACACCGGGATTGAAAAGAGAAACTAATCCACTCTGTGTTCTTACATGTAAATTAGGCATTTTTTCCTATATCGTTGAAATACAGGTATAGCAAGGTGGAGTCAGTTCTAGTTCATATCTTAAAACAGACCAAGCTCCTTCCTGCTTCTAGGCAATTGCACACACTCTTTCCTCAGCTCAGAATATGAAATTACTTATTTTTCACCTTCTGCTACCTAATATTTGTTCATTTATGAGCAACCACCCCATCTCTTGTTTGTTTGAAGTAGCATTGTTCAGACAGAGATTTTCCTGAGCAGTATGTAGGAACCTCATTTCTCGGAATGTATAGAGAGTGGCCCTGGGCAGCTTATAGCTTATATACTCTGGGAATTCCTACAGATGTTACGGGTGGAAGACACAAGCTATCTATTGGTTGCACAATAATGCATGTTGAAATTCTACCTTTAATTATCTCTGAAAGTAACCTTGTTTAGTAGTAGAGCCTTCACAATAGTAATAAAATTAAAGGAAGTCTTTAGATCATTCCCCAAATAAATATTACTGATGTCCTCATAAATAGGTAGTGTGGAGAAATTAAAGAGACACAAGGAAAAGACAGATGTCTAGAAAGCAAAGAATGACTTAGGCCTCCACCATCTAAGGAAAAATACAGAACAGATGCTTCCTTGGGCCTTCAGAACATAGCCTTGCTGATACCTTGATTTTGAGACAAATATCTGAAGTTTGAAGCCAGTTAGCTTGGGGTATTTTGTCATAGCAATCCTAAGAAGAATACAATACCTTCAGAGAAAACCCATGGTGCTGGGATCACATGAGGCTGTAATATTCAAGGTCTAGTAGCCAGGGCAAGAAAATTAATTTATCACTGTTCAGACCAAGAACAATGGAATTAAATGGAACAGAATGGAATACTTTTGTTAAGAGAAGTGGAGGAGAGGAGAACATATTGGACCAAGAAGACTGAGTCAGGGGATGAATAGACAAGAGCAATAAATAAATAGATAGATAGATAGATAGATAGATAGAATAGAATAGAATAGAATAGAATAGAATAGAATAGAATAGAATAGAATAGAATAGAAAAAAAGGGGATACCATAATAGAGGGAGCCATTATAGGTTTGAAGAGAAAACTAACTCTAGAGAAATGTTCAGAGACCTGCAAGGATAACCTAACTAACAATCTGAGCAACAGTGGAAAGTTTACCTTAAATGAATGTCCTCCCTTGTTAATGAGATTGATAACATAGAGCCCTCATCTAGTAGTTCATGGAAGCAGAGGCAGACACCCACATCTAAACACTGAGCCAAACTCCTGGAATCCAGTTGCAGAGAAAGAGGAGTGATAAGAAAAATAGTGTCAAGACCAGGCTACAGAAACCCACAGAGACGGTTCATCTGAATAAGGGGGAGCTCATGGACCCCCAGACTGACAGCTGTGTTAAGAATAGTGGCTGCTTTTATACTAAAAATAGGGGAAAGAATATCTATTGAGAGTGTTGGTAAGTATGAGGAACTTTCAGACTTAACTAAGTTGCATTTTATACTACAAAGAAATAGAACTAAGCAATGCTTTTTAACATTTTGTCTCCATTTCTTTTTTCCTGTTAACAATTAGTCTTTTAACTGGCACATCCAGAGTATATTAAAATACACTTGGAGCTCAATCATGTACTAAAAGGCATTTGCTCCCCACCCCCGCTCTTGTTTCTTCACACTTTCTTCCAACTGGCTATGTAGCCAGTGCTAAATATGATATTAGTGTTTTGTAAAATATGGAAAATTATTTGTAAAACTTAAATTGCCAATACAGTTTCAACTCTGTTAATAACTAAGGTTTTAGACAATATCTGAAAACTCAATTTATAATACGGCTTGCTTTTCTCCGAGTGCTAGATTTTATCTATCTATCAAATCTAAAAATAAAATGACTTTTAAGAAAGAAGGAGAGGGTAGATGATAAGAGTGTTTAGTTTATAAAGATGCTTGCTGCATCTCTGGAATCCACATGTTGACAGAATAGATTAGAGTCCTGCAAATTGTTCTCCAATTTACACCTCTCAACCCTACCTTCCCACACACAATCAATAAGTAAAACTAAATAGTCTTTAAAATTAAAAAAGGAATAAATGATGGAGGTTGTCCTTTTGTATATATGTGCCTGCCCTGTGTGGCTCTGCCCAGAATTCCCTCAGTGGAAGGTGTTTTCTCTTCCTCTGCCTGTTTCCTGTGCTATGACGAGATTTTCAAACGATTTAGCCTCACTAGTCTATTTTGACTCTAGTCACCATCTCCAAGAGTTATTGGTGACACTAAGTGTTGTTAAGTTTGGTTCCAGATGTTTTCTTCTGGTGCTTTTATCATTGCAAAGCCTTACATTTACAGATAATCCTTTGCAGTTGATTTTTGTGCATATTATAAGACAAGAATCCAATTCAATATTCAATTTCCCCGGTGCTTCTTACTGAAGAGACAGTTCTCTGGCTATTGTTTACTCCTGGCACTCTTTTTAAGGATCAGTTGCCTGGTCATGGCTTAGTTATGGGCGTTCACTGTTGTTCTCTGGGTCTCCTTGCCTCACTTGTAGCCGTCTCATAGTGTTTTGATTACTGTACCTCTCAGGAAGCATGAGCTTTCCAGCTCTGTTCCTGCTCTTAAAATCTGGAACAATAAGCATTGTAGAATTCTTTTTCTGCTTTCAAACATGTCATTAAAATTCTGGTAGGGATTGCATTGAATCTAGGACTGCTTTGGTAGAATATGTTAATAATAAATATAATTCATGATCCACAGTCTTTCTGTTCATGTCTTTTTAAAGCAATGCTTTGTGGTTGTTTTCAATTTTATTATTTTTTATTTTTTATGATAATGCTTTTTATTTAAATTTGAAACAAGATTGTTTTACATGTCAATCCCAGTTCCCTCAAACTCCCCTCCTCCCTTTTCCCCTCCCAATCCCCATCTTATCCCCTTGCTGCTCCCCATGGAGGATTAGGCCTTCCATGGGGGATCTTCAAAGTCTAGACTGACAAGAGTGTCCCTCTATGTGGAATGGGCTCCCAAAGTCCATTAGTAAACTAGGGATAAATACTAATTCACTACCAGAAGCCTCATAGTCTGCCCAGTCCTCAGAAGTAGCACCCCTATTCAGGGGATCTGGGTCGGTCCTATGCTGGTTTCCCAGCTATCAGACTGGGGTGCATAAACACCCCCTTGTTCAGGTCGGCTATTTCTGTGGGTTTCTCTAGCCTGGTCTTGGCCCCTTTGTTCATCACTCCTCCTTCTCTTCAAATGGGTTCCAGGAGTTCAGCTCAGTGTTTAGCTGTGGGTGTCTGCTTAGGCTTCCATCAGCTACCGGATGAAGGCTCTAGAATGACATATAAGGTAGTCATCAATCTCATTATTAGGGAAGGACATTTAAGGTAGCCTTTCCACAATTTCTTAGATTGTTAGTTGGGGTCATCCTTGTAGATCTCTGGACATTTCCCTAGTGTCAGATTTCTCTTTAAACTTTTAATGGCTCCCTCTATTATGGTTTCTCTTTCCTTGCTCTCCTCTATTCTTCCCCTGACTCAATCTTCCTTCTCCCTCATGTCCTCCTCTCCCCTCTTCCTCTCCCCTTCTCTTTCTCCTAACAACCTCTCTCCTCCCTCCATCTCCCAATTTGCTCAGGAGATCTTGTCCCTTTCCCCTTCTCAGGGGGACCATGTATGTCTCTCTCTAAGGAAACTCCTTGTTTCCTAGATTTTCTGGCAGTGTGGACTGCAGGATGGTGATCCTTTTTTGCTCTATGTTTAAAATCCATATATGACTGAGTACATACCATGTATGTCTTTTTGTGGCTGGGTTGCTTCACTCAGGATCTCAGGATGATTTCTTCTAGTTACATCCCTTTGCCTGTGAATTTCAAGATTCCATTTATTTTTTCCCCCCCACTGAGTAGTGTAAATGTACCACATTTTCACTTTCTCCAGTTGAGGGGCATTTAGGTCGAGTTGCTTCTAGCTTCAGACTATTACAAATAATGCTGCTATGAACATAGCTGAACAGATGTCCTTGTTATATGAATGTGCATCTTTTGGGTATATGCCTAAGAGTGGAATTGCTAGATCTTGTGGAGGACTGATTCTCATTTTTCTGAGGAACCACCATATTGATTTCCAAAGTGGCTGTACATGTTTGCACTCCCACCAGCAGTGGAGGAGTGTTCTCCTTTCTCCACATCCTCTCCAGCATAAAATGTCTTTGGTGGTTTTGATTTTAGCCATTCTGGCAGGAGTAAGATGGTATCTCAGAGTTGTTTTGATTTGCATTTCCCTGATGGCTAAGGATGTCGAGCATTTTCTTAAGTGTCTTTCAGCCATTTTAGATTCCTCTATTCAGAATTCTCTATTCAGTCCTGTACCCACTTTTTAATTGGATTATTAGGTGTTTTTGTAACTAGCTTCTTGAGTTCTTTGTATATTTTGGAAGTCAGTCCTATGTCAGATATGGTGGGGTTGGTGAATATCTTTTTGTATTCTGGGGTCTGCCATTTTATCTTGTTGACTGTGCCCTTTTCCTTGCAGAAGCTTTTCAGTTTCAGGAGGTCCCATTTATTAATTGTTGTTCTCAGTGTCTATGTTAATGGTGTTATATTCAGTAATTGGTCTCCTGTACCAATTAATTCAAGGATACCTCTCACTATTCCTTCTAAGAAGTTCAGTGTGGCTGGATTTATTTTGAGGTCTTTGATCCATTTGCACTTAAGTTTTGTGCATGGTGACAGATATGGATCTATCTGCAATCTTCTGCACACCAGCATCCAGTTATGCCAGCACTATTGTTGAAGATGATTTCTTTTTTCCATTGTATGATTTTATCTGCTTTTTCAAAAATCAGGTGTTCATAGGTATGTGGGTTAATATCAGGATTTTCAATTAGATTCCATTGGTTTACTTGTCTATTTTTGTGTTAATGCCAAGCTGTTTTTAGGACTATATCTCTATAATAGAGCTTCTCGTCAGGGATGGTGATGCCCCTGGAAGTTCCTTTATTGTACAGGGTTGATTTGGATATCCTGGGTCTTTTGTTTTTCCAAGTAGAGTATCGTTCTTTCAAGGTCTGTGAAGAGTTGTGCTGGGATTTTGATGGTGATTGCATTGAATCTGTAGATTGCTTTTGGCAAGATCGCCATTTTTACTATATTGATTCTACCTATCCAAGAGCTTGGGAAATCTTTCCATTTTCTGGTAACTAATTTCTTTCTTTAAAGACTCAAATTTATTATAATACAGGTCTTTCACTTGCTGGGTTGCCATTACTCCAAGTATTTTATATTGTTTGTGGCTATTGTAAAGGATGATGTTTCTCTGATTTCTTTCTCAGCCCTCTTATTGTCTGATTTTTGAGTTCATCTTATATCCTGCCACTTTGCTGAAGGTGTTTATCAGCTAGCTTTTTGGGCCACTTATGTAAATTATCATATCATCTGCAAATAGTGAAAGTTTGACTTGTTCTTTTCCAATTAATATCCCCTTGATCTCCTTTTGTTATCTTATTGCTTTAGGTAGACTTTCAAATACATGTTGAAGAGATATGGAGGAAGTGGACAACCTTGTCTTGTTCCTGATTTTAGAGGAATCACATTGAGTTTCTCTCTGATTAGTTTCATGCTGGCTATTGGTTTGTTGTATATTGCTTTTATTATGTTTAGGTATATTCCTGTTATCCCCGATCTCTCCAATACCTTTATCAAGAAGGTGTGTTGGATTTTGTCAAAGGGTTTTTTTTTCTACATCTAGTGAGGTGATTATGTGTTTTTTCCTTTTCAGTTTGTTTATATGGTGGATTACATTGATGGATTTTCATATGTTGTTCCATCCCTGCATCTCTGGGATGAAGCCTACTTGGTAATGGTGGATGATTTCTCTAATGTGTTCTTAGATTCAGTTTGCCAGTATTTTATTGACTATTTTTTTTTTTTTTTGTCATCGATGATCATGAGGGATAATGGTCTGTAGTTCTCTTTCTTTTCTTTTCTTTTCTTTTTTTTAATGTTTGCTTTGTCTGTTTATCTTATTTATTTATTTTTCTTATTTTACCTATCGATCCCATTTCCCTCTCCCTCCCTCCCTTCCCTCCCTTCCCTCCCTCCCTCCCTCCCTCCCTCCCTCCCTCCCTCCCTCTCTCCCACCCTCCCATGTCCAACTCACCCTCCCACCCACCCCCACTCCACAGGTAGGGTGATGCCTTCCGGGGGGGGGGTCAACAAAATTTGTCAAGTCGTTTGGAGTAGGGACTTACCCTCCTTCCTGTCTCTACGTTAAGGGAGTATCCATCCATGGGGAATGTGCTCCCAAAGTCATTTTGTGCACCAGGAATACATCCTGGTTCCACTGTCAGAAGTCCGTTAGACTTCCCAGGCCTTCTAATTGAGACCCATGTTCGAGAAGTCTGAGTCCGTCCAATACTGGATTCCTAGATATCAGTCTAGGGGCCCATTAGCTCCTCCTTGTTCAGGTCAGCTGTCTCTGTGGGTTTCTATAGCCTGGTCTTGTCCTCCCTCTCTACATCTGGATTCCAGTTCGGCTCAGTGTTTAGCTGTGGGTATCTGCTTCTGTTTCCATCAGCTACTAGATGAGGGCATTATGAAGGTGGATAAGTTAGTCATCAATCTCATTATCAGGGAAGGGCATTTATGGTAGCCTTTCCACTGTTGCTCAAATTGTTAGTTGGGGTCAGTCTTGTAGGTCTTTGGACATTTCTCTAGAGTCAGTTTTCTCTTCAAATCTATAATGGGTCCCTCCTTTATGGTATCTCTCTCTGTGTGTCTCTCTCTGACTGTGTCTCTGTCTCTCTGTCTCTCTGTCTCTCTGTCTGTCTGTCTGTCTGTCTGTCTGTCTGTCTGTCTGTTTTCTCTCATCTATTCCTCCCCTGATTCTTAGTTGTGTCTTTGTGTTGTGGCTTGGGTACCAAGGTAATTTTAGTCTTGTCAAAGAGTTTGGCAATGACCTTTCTGTTTCTATTATGTGGAACACTTTAAGGAGTATTGGTATTAGCTCCTCTTTGAATTTCTGGTAGAATTCTTCCCTGGTCCTGGTTTTTTTTTGGGGGGGGGTCTTTTAATGACTACTTCTATTTCATTGGGAGTTATAGGTCTATTTAAATTGCTTATCGTTCTTGATTTAATTTTGGTAAGTGAAATCTGTCCAGAAAATTGTCCATTTCCATTACATTTTCAAATTTTGTGGGGTACAAGTTTTCAAAGTATGATCTGAAGATTCTCTGGATTTCATCAGTGTCCATTTGTTATGTTCCCTTTTCATTTCTGATTTTGTTAATTTGCATGTTCTCTCTCTGCCTTTTTGTTAGTTTGGATAAAGGTTTGTTTATCTTGTTGATTTTTCTCAAAGAACCAACTCTTTGTTACATTGATTCTTTGTATTGTTTTCCTAGTTTCTACTTTATTGATTTCAGCCTTCAATTTGATTATTTCCTGGCTTCTACTCCTCCAAGATGAGTTTACTTCTTTTTGTTTAAGATATTTCAGATGTGCCCTTAATTCTCCAGTGTGACTATTCTCCAGTTTCTTCATATGGGCACTTAGTGCTATGAACTTTCTTCTTAGTGCTGCTTTCAAAGTGTTCCATGAGTTTGGGTATGCTGTGTATTCATTCTCATTGAAGTCTTTAATTTCTTTTTTTAGTACTTCCTTGACCTAGGAATGCTGCAATAATGCATTGTACAGTTTCCACGAGTTTGTAGGTTTTCTGCAATTTGTGTTGTTGTTGAATTCTAACCATAAAGCAGAGTGGTCTGATAAAATACAGGGGGTTATTCCAATTTTATGTACCTATTGAGGTTTGCTATATTGCTGAGTATGTGGTTGATTTTAGAGAAGGTTCCATGTGGTGCTGAGTAGAAGTTATATTCTTTTGTGTTTGGATGGAATGCTTTATAAAAGTCTGTTAACCCCAATTGGGTCATAACTTCTGTTACTTCCTTTGTTTCTTTGTTAAGTTTCTGTCTTGTGGTTCTGTCTATTGGTAAGAGTGGGATGTTGAAGTGTCCACTATAAGTGTATGAGATTTTGTTATGATTTGAATTTTAATAATGTTTCTTTTATGTATGTGGGTTCCTTTGTATTTGGGGCATGTATGTTCAGAATTGAGACTTCATCTTGTTGGATTTCTCCAGTGATGTATAAGAAGTGACCTTCTTCATCTCTTTTGCTTGATTTTAGTTTGAAGTCTAATTTGTAGGATATTAGGATTGCTGCACCCTCTTGTTTCTTGGGTCCATTTGCTTGGGAAATCTTTTCCCAGCCCTTAACTCTGAGGTAACATCTGTCTTTGAAGTTGAGGTGTATTTCTTGTATGCATCAGAAGGATAGATTCTGTCTTTGTATCCATTCTGTTAGCCTGTGTCTTCTTATAGGAGAGTTAAAACAATAATGAAGGATATTAATGACCATTTATTGTTAATTCTTGTTTGGTTTGGATTTGTTGGTGGTGATGATATTGTATGTGGATTTCCTACCCCTCCCCCCCCCCGCATTAAAGTGTAACTATCTATTGCTTATGCTTTTGTGAGTGCAGTTAACAACCTTGGGTTGGAGTTTTTCTTTCAGAATTTTCTGTAGAGCTGGATTAGTTAATTGTTTAAACAATTAGTTAATTGTTTAAATCTTGTTTTGTCATGGAATATCTTGGTTTCTCCATCTATAGGGATTGAAAGCTTTTCTGGGTATAGTAGTCTACACTGACATCCATGGGCTCTTAGTTTTGGTAGAATATCTATCCAGGAACTTCTGGCCTTTAGAGTTTCCACATGGTGAAGTCAGGTGTCATTCTGATAGATTTGCCTTTATACATTACTTGGTCTTTTTTCTTTACTGCTCTTGATATTCTTTTTTTTTAAATTCTGTATATTTGGTGTTTTGATTGGGGACTGTTTTGTGGTCCAGTCTATTTGGTGTTCTGTAAACTTCTTATACTTTCATTGGCATGTCTTTCTTTAGGTTAAGACAGTTTCTTCTATGATTTTGTTGAATATGTTTTCTGCACCTTTGAGTTGTGTTTCTTTACTTTCTTCTATACCTACCATTCTTAGCTTTGACCTATTCACAGTGACCCATATTTTATATTAAGAGTAGTTTTTCTCACCGGCCTGGTCCCAGAGCCAAGCCAGCCCCAAATAACACACAGAGATACTGTATTAGATAAAACACTGTTGGCCTGTTATTAGCATTTCTTATTAGCTAGCTTTGTCTTAAATTTTATTATTTAAAATTAATTAATCTAAGTTTCTATTAATCTAAGTTTCCACGTGGTCTTGGCTTACCAGAGAGAAGTTCTACCAGGAGTTCTACCCAGTTGGACCTACATCTTGAAAAATCCATCCTAGTACTTTCCGAATCCTTCTTGTCTCCTAGTTCTGCCTGTCTTGCTTTCCTATTGGCCAACAGTGCTTTATTCATTAACCAATAAGAAAAACATATTTACAGAATAACATCAACCCGTATTTTATGCTAGGGATTCTTTGGAGTTAAGATTTTCTTTGTTCCATGAATCTTTTTCTCCTAGTGTATCTTCAAAGACTGAGATTCTCTCTTCCATCTCTTGCACTTTGTTTGTTATGCTTGCATCTGCTGTTTTTGATTGTTTACACAGTTTTTCCCTCAGGCTGGTTTTTTGTTTGTTTGTTTTTGTTTTGTTTTTGTTTGTTTGTTTTGTCTCTATTTCAGCTTTTAAACCTTGCACTGTTAGAATTGTTTCTTCCAATTTTTGGTTTGTCTTTTCTTCTGTTTCTTTAAAGGATTTTCTCATTTCTTCTTTTATGGTCTCTTATCATTTTCATGAAGTTGTTTTTAGAGTCATTCCCTTCTCCCTCGTCTGTGTGTGAAAGTTCGGATCTTAGTGATGTGGAATCACTAGACTCTGGTGGTGTCCTATTGATCCTTCTGTTGTTGACTGTGTTCTTATACTGTTGTCTACCTGTCCCTTCTTCCAGTATGTACTGGTGGGGTCTCTCCCTCTCCTGGTGGGTACAGGACCAAGGACTATATATATGGGTGCAAGCAGGAACAATACTCAAATGGCTCTCCTTTTCCAGTGGGTGGTGATGGGACTAGAGCCCTGGCAGACTCTCATATGCTGATCTTCTGGGATCAGCTCCCCTGTACATAGTCCCCAGTCCTTAGGAGGCTCTCAACAGGGCCAGGGAAGTCAGGCCAGAAACAGACCCATGCTTATCCTTTCCTAAGGGTGGATGAGGGACTAGGATGCAGGCAGACTCCAGATGGGCTTGTTGCCAGGATGGGCTCCCCCTATGCTTAGTCCCTAGTCCCAAGAAGGCTCCAAGCAGGGCACTGGAAAGCAAGATTTGTGGGTTTTTTTGTTTTTTTTTTTTTTTGTTTTTTTTGTTTTTTTTTTTTACAAAAGGATTATCTTTCTCTCCCTTCCTTCCTTTCTTTTTTCATTCCTTTCTTCTTTCCTTCCTTTCTTCCTTCTTTCTTCTTCCTCTTCCTTTTTTAAAGAGAGCATTTCTTTATTTATTCATGTTCATGCTGTTGCATACATACATGTGGAACTAAGAGGAAAATGTGTCAAAGTCCATTGTCGCCTTTCAAGGGATCAAACTCCAGTTGTCTCACTTGGTCCAGCTGGTCAGTGCCTTTGCCTGCTAAGCTGTTTCCAGGTTTTAAGTGTACAACCTATTGCCTTCTTATTTAAGTGAACTGAGACAAAATTTATTTTAATATTATAAGTGGAATTGTTTTCTTAATTCCTATCTTGTTCTTATTAGTATATGGAAATGCAGCTGCTCCTTTGCATGCTTGTTTGTTTTATGTTGATTTTATGACCTGAAATAGAACTGAATTCATTTACAATTTTCAGTAGATATGTAGGGTGTGTGTGTGTGTGTGTGTGTGTGTGTGGTGTGATATGTGGGTGATCTTTAGAATTTCCTATATATAGATAACAGTCTATATATTAATATAAATTTTAATGCTTTTTCAATTATGATATTTTTTAAATTTTGTATTTTATATGAGAAAGATTTTAAGCATAACATGTGATTTTAGTTGTGGGATTTTCGTGTTTGGCCTTTTTAATATTGAAACAATTTTATTCTATTTCTGAGTTGTGGACTGTCTTAATTATAAAAGTGTATTGAATTTGTTAAAAAAAATATTGAATCAGATGCTGTTTGTGTAGTTAGTGGGCTTGCTGTCTTGATGTTATAAATCACATTTATTGATTATAGTAAGTCTACACATCTTGATACTCCAGAGATAAACCCCACTTATAATACTACAAGGATACTTTAAAGTGCTGTTGATTTGGTATGCTAGAAGTTTTGTATCTGTTTTCATCTGGGAGATTGGCTTGAGTTTTCCTTGTATTATCCTTTTCTGTCTTTGATGTGAGAGTAAGACTAGCCTCATAAAGTCAGTTTGGAAGTGATATCTCCTTTCCAGATTTTGGAAGAGTTTGAAAAGGATTGACATTAATATTTTAAATGTTTGCTATAATTTACCATTAAAGCCATGTGGCCCTGGGCTTTTCCTTTCTGGAAGCATTTTGATTGCTAATTCAATCTCCTTACTGGTTATGGCTATTCAGGTTTCCCTTGAGTTTTTTTTTTTTCTTCTTGATTGAAACTAAAAAGTCTAGGAACTTGCTCATTTGTTCTACGTTATCCAATTTGTTGACATATGTTTTGCACAGTAGCTTCTTTTCCTTTGTCTTTCTTTTTTCACTACAAAATGCCAAATTAGTTTTCCTAAGTGGAAGTAAAAAACAATTCCTAATTTGATTGATTGATTTTGTGTGTGTGTGTGTGTGTGTGTGTGTGTGTGTGTGTGTGTGTGTGTGTGTGTGTGATTTTCTTTTCCAGTGTCCAGTTTCATTTGCATTTGCTCTGGTCCTTATTATTTCTTTCCTATTGATAATTTTGAGGATAATTTGTTCTTTTTCTAAATCCTTAAGGAATAGAATTGGTTTATTTGACTTTAAATAAACCAATTTTTACTTTAATCTAGATATTTATAATCCTAAACTTCCATTTTACTGGGTTACTCTTGGGCTATTTTTTCATTTTCATTTTGGTTTTTTCTCGGCTTGTTTTCATTGTATGTTTTGATTTGCATGTGTTTTTAAATTTTCAGCTTAATTTTCAGCTGTTGATTTCTTGTTTAATTTTATTATAATCACCATGGATGCTTGAGATGATTCAGTTTTTTATCTTGTGTTCCAGCAAATGATTCTGTTCTGGAGAGGTCTCCTGGGCACTTCAGGAGAATGCACTGTGGTAGTTTAAAAGAAAATGGCCCTCCAAGGGAGTGACACTATTAGGAGAGTTGACTTTGTGAGAATTTGTGGCTTATTGGAGAAAGTGTATCACTCTGGAGGTGGGCTTTGAAGTCTCCTTTGCTCAAGCTATGCTCAGTATGGTAAAATGTTTTCTTTTGTACAAGTTGCTGTGGTCAAGACCTCTTCACAGAAATAGAAACCTTAACTAAGATAGAAGTTGGTATTGCTATGACAGACCTGACCAGGCTTTTGTTTGTGGGAATGTAGACTTTATTTTGGATTAGAAAAGCAGTTGAACACATAAAGTGGAAATGAACTAGACTCACTCTCCCAATTGCTAATGTCAAATACAATTAAAAACTATGTATATTATATTATAAAGCCCAATACAATTCTGTAAATGCAGGGTAAAGCCAGATCAGCTAGCAACAGCCTCCCTAGCACCTTGTGTTTTCTTTCTTCTTATAAATTTCAATCACCTGAACAGGCTCTGAATCCCAAAAGGTCAACAGAAGCCAATAAACAAAAACAAACAGCTTCATCTGAAAGTTTCTATGTCTATCTAAATAGAACTAAAAACAGCAAGAGATGCTTATCAGAGCCAGTTTTTTTACACAGGAGGGAAAATAAATCTCATAACTTCACCCACACAAAGTAGAACAGTCCAAATCCTTTACCATTGCCAGTCTGAAAATAGATTTCATGTGTACCTACTCTGTAGATTTCAGAAAAGACGGTGTAGCAAGCTGATTACTGAAAGCTAAAGGGAATTTTCACAATGAAAATCAGAAATTATATAGTAAAAAAGTTTGAATAAATACCTGACCCCTCTATTACTTTTTAATTGTGTTTGGCAGTCAAAACAAAGGAAGTAACATTGTCTGTAGTGATTATAAATCTATACAGAGTATAGATTTAAAATAATTATAATTCAAAAACCAGAAAGTAAAGGGTTTAAAGAGAGTTCAGATATCCATACTTTAATATAGCTGGTAAAATCACAAGAATAGTATAGACTTTGATGCTGTATATTATACAATACATTGGGTAACAATTAAGAATGATATACAAAAATATAGATCCCTATTGTGGAATGTTATTTTAACTGGGCAAAGAAATGTTACATTTGTTTATGCTGCAGAACACTACTTTAACTGTGCAGAGGTGTATTACTTTTTTTTTTGCTGCATGTGTTTAATGATGTAAGGATATATGTTTAATTATGTAAAGATATGTTGCATCTCTTTCACCTTGTCTACCAAAGGTACCTGATTGGCCTAGTAAAAAGCGAATTGGCCAATAGCTAGGCAGAGAAAGGATAGGAGGAGAGAATAAATAAGAGGAGAAATCTAGGCTCAAGAAGAACAGGGGGAATAAAAGAAGAATTAGGAGGAAAGAATGGAAAGAATAGCCAGGACAAAAAGCCAGGCAGCTGTCCCCAATGCCCCCAACTAGTAAGATATACAGAAATAAAAATGGTAACAAGCCCTAAAGCAAAGGTAGATAAAAAGAAACAGGTTGCATTAAGTTAAGAGAGCTAACCTGAAAAGTGCCTAAGCTAGTCCAAGCATTTAAAATTAATAACACGTCTCTAAAAGAAAGAAGCCTGGTAGATAACCCCAACACAAAATAGAAAGCGACCCTGGAGAATGTTTTTTATTTTAATGGCTTCTAGGTTAGCTGATGATGGAGTGGGAACTGACTTCTAGTGATCCAGTCAAAAAGTGTTGGAGGAAGAAAAATCTGGCCTATGCTACATGGTGGCATGGAAGAGCTTTGGAATTTTCAAAGCAGCTGATAGGATCTAAAAGATCTAAAAGAAAGATAAGCAATACACCAAAAATATAGAACACCCCCCTTTGGGTAGTTGGACTTTTTCTGTCCTGCCAGCTTGCTATGGAGTAATTCTTTTTGTACACTGTAAATATGTATTACTATCATTGATTTAATAAGAGCTAAATGGCCAATAGCTAGGCAGGAAGAGAGACAAACTAAGAGGATTCTGAGAACAAGAAGGGTGGAGTTCAGGAATTGCCTGCCAGATGCAGAGGAAGCAAGAGACGGACATGCCATGGTAAAAACAGACACTGCCAAATGGTAGAGCATAGAAAGAAATATGGAAATATGGGTTAATTGAAGACATAAGAGCTACTTAGTAACAAGCCTAAGCTATTCGCTGAACATTTATAATTAATAATAAGTTTCTGCGTCATTATGTGGGAAAAACTCCGGCTACACCAGCTAGTTCCAAAATCCTGACACAGAGCCTTCTTATTAATTCTGACATTTCGGCTAATAGCTTAGACTTTTTTTTTTTAACTAGCTCTTATAACTTAACACATTTTTAAATCGATGCACTTTTTATCTCCTGGCTTTATTATCTTTACTCTCTACTGTCCATGCTGCTTCCTCTCCCTCTGGCTGGTGACTCCATGTCTCTACCCTTTTTCCCAGCATCTTCTCTGCCCTCCATATCCTGCCTAGCTATTGATCATTTGGCTTTTTATTAAACCAATCCAAGTGACAAATCTTTACACTGTACAAAAAGATTACTCTTGTCATTATCAAATGGATCAAGTTCCATTCTGACAGGAAAATAGAGGACAACCTCTGGCAGGGAGACAGAATTTAACTTGCCATAGTGAGAAGTAACTCTGACAGGCTCTTGTGGAGATTTGTTGGCTTAATGCTGACAAGCCAAAAGTTGCAAATGTCTCTCAGGGAAAGATAGCTTCACCCTTGGTCACTGGTAGCAGATCTGAGATTTGGTCATCTGAGAACTGGAGTCTGATAACTATGAGCTTGAGGTGAGGAGGTAGATCAACCTGTGCAGCCACCTATCTGATGGTCACTTCTGGAGAACCCAAAAAGCCTGAGCTCTACTGGACATCCCTAGTCATGTCTTTCTAGCAGGGTGATTATCCTGGGGACATCTTGCGATAGCAAAGAGAAGTCGTCAACCTGTACAGACATCAGAATTTTAGTTGCCTCTCTTACCCTCATGCATACATGGGAGACTCCCAACTAGAAAACCAGCTACTCCTGGAGATATGATCCGAGAACCTTCTTACTGAAGACTGAAAAGCAAGGGTGGTCAGCAGAGACACCTAGGATACAAAGACAGGAAAGTATTAAAGCAAAGGCAGCTGTTCAGACACTGTGCATCTGCCTAATGCTAACAGGCTCAGTTGCAGTAACCAACCAACCAACAATGAAGAAAAGACAAGCTCTCAAGCTTTGCCGAATTCCCCTCTAACTGTTTCCAAGTTTCAGGGACCCTTTCTTTTTTGTCTTTCTCTTTGAAGATTTATTTTATTTGGTGTGTGTGTGTGTGTGTGTGTGTGTGTGTGTGTGTGTGTGTGTGTGTGTGTGTGTGTGTGAATGCCTGCACATATGTCTGTGCACCACTGTGTCCCTTTTGCAGATGGAATCCAGAAGAGGTTGTTTGACCCCATGGAACTGGAGTTAAGGTGCTACTGAGCTGTAAGTACAGGAAGTAGAACCCCATCCATCTGGAAGAGCAGCAGTGGTGCTTGGTCACTAAGCTGATACTCCAGCCCTTTCTTTTTCTTCTCTATATTCTTTATGTTTCCCTCCTTTCTTAAACCACAATTTTAGCAGCATACTTACCATATCATGATTTTATGACTATGACTTTTTTAATCCCCTTCATAAAGTCACCTGCTTTTCTATGCACATTTTTGTAACTGACACGTATCATTCTCTTTCTTATTTTTTCTCTTTTGTTCTTGTTCCTTCCCTTTTAATCCTACCATGCTTTTATTATTATTATTATTATTATTATTATGATGATGATGATGATGATGATGATGATGATGATGATGATGATGATGATGTCTCTCTATATAGCTCTGGCTGTCCTGGAGCTTTTACCTGTAGGGAAGACTGGCTTGGAACTTAGAGATTCTCCTGCCTCTACTTTCAACAACTGAGGCTAAGTCTGTGTGCCATTATGGCTAGTCCTAATATGCTTTGAAAAGTATTTTTATTTTTCAGATGCTTATGGTTTTTAGATTCCTCTTCTTACATTTATCTACCTTTTTGTTTTTAATTTTGTCATTATAGAAAAATATTTTTTGGTTTTTATTTCTCTAAATGCATATTTAATTCTTTTCCATTCCATTTTTTCCTAATTGTTTTTTCTATTTTCCTTTCTTTATTTTATCTTGATTCCCCTATACTTTTTTTCTACCTTCATCATTTCTTTCATTCACTTACTATCCCATACCTGCTCTAAAGTTACATAATTTTGGCATGTTCTATTTTATGGTCACTGGTAATATATAATTAAAAAGTTTTAATGAAATACTTCTACTTCCGATTCTGTTTATGGTTTGGCTTTGCTATGACAGCTGATTGTTTTCTTCCTTTCTTTCTTTCTTCCTTTCTTTCTTTCTTTCTTTCTTTCTTTCTTTCTTTCTCTCTTTCTCTCTCTCTCTCTCTCTCTCTCTCTCTCTCTCTCTCTCTCTCTTTCTTTCTTTCTTTCTTTCTTTCTTTCTTTCTTTCTTTCTTTTTCTGAGTAGTACCAGGAATAGAATGCCAGAGCTTTTTGTGGCAGAGGTCAGGGTTGGGTGGGGCACTAACTAGCTCCCAAATCACGACACAGAGATTTTTCATTAGTTATAAATGCTTAGCCTTATCTTAGGATCATTTCTTGATAGCTCTTATAACTTAACCTGTTTATCTTCATCTATGTTTTGCCTCTCCTTTTTTACCTTTCTTTTTTCTGTATATCTTACTTTCATGTTGTATCCATGTCTGGCTGGTGGCTTCTGTACCTGGCTTCTGTCCCTTTTTCCCACCTGTTCTCTTCTTCTTCTCTCTGGAACCTAGATTTCTCCTCCTACTTATCTCTCTGCCTGCCAGCCCCACTGATCCCTCTCCTGCCTAGCTGTTAGCCAGCCATTCAGCCTTATATTAAACCAATCAGGTGCCTTAGGCAGGCAAGGTGAAACACATGTAACATATATGTTCATAATTAAACAAATTCAGCATAAACACATGTGACACATCTTTACATCATTAACAAAAGCAGTAGAAACAAATACAAAACACCTTCACATAGTTAAAGTAATATTCTTCAGCATAAACACATGTAACACGTCTTTGCCTAATTAAAATAATATTCAATAGTCTCCTTCAGAAAAGGCTATGTGGTAAAAAGATCCCAGAATATTTAAACCTGCAGGTGTGCAAACTGCAACACAGAAACACCCACCTACCCACCCACTCACCCACACACACACACACACACACACACACACACACACACACACACACTAAATAAAAATAACAAAAATTGATGGGGAATGCCCATATATATGTTTCTCTTATTGGTTGATGAATAAAACACTTGTTGACCAGTAGGCTAGTCAGGCAGTATAGGCAGATGGGGTGAATTTCTGGAAGACATCATGCAGCTGCTGAGGGAGCAAGAGACCCAGGCATTCTCTGGTAAGATAAGGCCACGTGAAAATACTTAGATGAATGAAAATGTGTTAATAATTAGAGAGAACTATCCAATAAGAGGCCTGAGCATTTACCTCTATATCTAACTTGGGTTTTTATTATTAAGACCAATTAAAATTCAAGCTATAGAGATCTGCTTGCCTCTGTGTCCAGAGTGGTATACAGGCACACACTACTATAGCCACATAAACACAGCTTTTTTTATACTTATGGAGAAATAACAGTGTGTCAAGATAAGCACAATTAAGGCAAAAGATGCTTAAGGGAATATGGTATAGAAGGAGGAAGAAAGTCTCAATAATTGGAGCATAGTAAAAAATAAAGTTCATGGGGGAAATTTGATAAAGAAAAGAGAGCTAGAAGAGAATTCCTCATGGCTAACACACTAAGTCATCAAACTCCTGGTACAGATAGGAGAGAAATAAATGAACAAACAATAATCAATTCAAACAAACCAGAAAACAAACCAGAAAAAAAAACAGGATTAAGTAAGCATCTCTCAGTAGCAGTAAGATGACATAACAAGTATAAATGTAAATGCACTAGATGTTAAGGCTTCCAATTCTTTAAAATAAAGACCAACATTGGTGGGAACATCAAATAGGTGTGATTTAAAAAATGGGTTTCAATACTCCATTCTTGTCCTTAGGTAGGTCATCCCTACTAAAATTCAACAAAGAAATATCAAAGTAATGTGCACCACAAGTGAACTTAAGAGTTACCCACAGAATACTTTATGCAACAATATATATTCTTCAAAGGAGCCCACATTTCAGGCCACAAAACAAATGTTAACAAATACTGAAGAACTGAAATAATTTTTCACATCTTACCAGATCATAGTGGAGTAAAACTAGAAATCAGTATCAAGAAAAAAAATATAGAAACTCCACTAATACTTGGAGACTGAGCTATACACTTTTGAATGACCATTGTGTCATTGAACATTCCTAGAAATAAACAAAAATGTAAACTCAATTTTCAAGAACTTTTGGGGTACACCTATCTAAATGTTTATAATTCTAAGTCCTTACATTAAAAAAACAGAGATTTCAAATATAAAACCTCATGATACATCTCAAAGCCTTCAAGCAAAGTCAAGTCAAACTAAAAAAAATGGTTGACAGCAAGAAATGATACTAATTATGGCAACAATCAATGAAATTAAAATATTACACAGAAGCAATAAAGCTAAGGGTTGATTCTTAGTAGCAATAAAATTGAAAATCTGCTAGTCAAACTAGCTATGAAGGAAAATGACAGAGGATGACTGAAATAATAAAATTAAAGGTGACAAGGAATGCTACAACACATTGCAGTGAAGTAAGCTAATCTCAAAGTAATGCTTAGAAAATACATATTAAAAAAAAAAAAACCTTGAGTGTTATTTTATTTTGTGACACAGTGGCTTCACCTTAATCTACTGCTATTTCAGCCAGCAATGGTGACTCTGCAGTTACCAGCCTGCTTCTCTGGCAGCAGCTCAGTGGCTCAGGCTGCAGCCTAGCAGGAATTCTGTTCCCACAGGCACAGGCTCTGTTGCTGCTGCTAAACGTAGCTTTAACTAAATATCTATCATTCTATTTATAAATAAGACTCAATATTCAAAGGCTGGGGTGAAAATCTGCTAGTTCAGAAAGATTGAGCAGCAACTAGCTAACCTTCTCTCTTTGCTGTCATTTTCCAAAAAAGCATGTCCTTCCACTCCATCAAAACAAACAAAAGAAATCTGAGCCACTCAAAATCACTCCTTACTACTCCTGGCACATCTCTCTATCTCTTCCAGATGCCCTCTGATGCTCTATGATTACTTCCTTTCAACTAGTTGCTAACTCAGCTTCATGACACAAGGTCAATTTTATTTAATACAAATGCAAACTATAGGTTCACAGTGTGATCAAATGTCCCCCAACATTTGGGAAATCTGGAAAAAATTAATAACTTCCTAGATACACGGGACCCAAACTACAAAAATTAAGTCAATAGACTATACACAGCTTAAGTGGACCTATACTAAGGAATGAGATTGAAGCAGTAACAAATCCACCCAACAAAGAAAATTCAATCCCAGATGGAACCACCTGAATTCTAAAATCCTTTAAAGAACTACTAACCTAAATGCTCTTAAAAACTGACCATAAAATGAAAATGGAAAGTTACACTAACATACACATTTAATAAAGCCTCTATTATCTGATACTAGAACCAGATGAGAATGGAAAGAAAATGAATATTATATATATATATATATATATATATATATATATATGTATACACACACACATACACACACACACACACACACACATATCAATTTCTCTGAGAACTATAAAAAGTCTTGCAAACCAACTCTAAGGTCAGATGAAGAATATTATATAATATCACTAGGGTGTTACATTACAACTATGCATGAATGCTTCAACATATATAAATCAACTTAAGGACAAAAGTGACATGGTCAGTGGGTGTTTGGTTCTGTTTCCAACAGGTACTAGATGAGGGCTCCATGATGGTGGATAAATTAGTCGTTGATCTCATTATCAGGGAAGGGCATTTATGGTAGCCTTTCCACTGTTGCTCACATTGTTAGTTAGAGTCAGTCTTGTAGGTCTCTGGACATTTCTTTAGGTTCAGTTTTCTCTTCAAACCTATAATGGCTCTAACAGGCCCCCAGACTGATAGCTGAGAATCCAGTATGGGACTGATTCTCAGCTAGAAGAACAACCTTGCCGGCACATCCCCTATGTAGGGATACTCCCTTAACCTAGAGACAGGAGAGAAGTCCTAGTCCCTACTTCAAATGACTTGACAGATTTAGATGACCCCACCTGGACAGCATCACCCTACATGTGGAGTGGGGGGGATGGGAGGGGAGGGTGGTCAGGGTGCATGTGATGGGGGAAAGAGGGAAAGGGGGAGGGAGAGGGAACTGGGATTGATATGTAAAATAAAAATAAAAATAAAAAATAATAAGAAATAAAAACCATAAAACTTCTCAGGGGAAAAAAGTGACATGATCATCTCACTACATGCAGAAAAGACCTTTATTCTATGACTTCTATGTCATTATTCCTAGAGAAACAAGAACACGTGTCTACTCACACTAGATAAGAAACTGACAACAAATTACAGTGAGAAAAGAGGAAGAGATGTTGAGAGGGGAAATGGGAAAAGGAGAGAATAATGAAGCATGCATGATAAGAAAGCTGTACTTAGGGATAGTAAAGAATACAGTAAGAAGAGGTTAAGGGAAAAGGGAAGGGATACAAAGGAATGGAATGGATTAAATAATATATAGAAACACACACACACAAACATACATACACACCTTAAGGAAAACCATTGCTTTGTATGCTAGTTTTTAAAATTAAAAATAATTAAATATAATAGTTAAAGATAATACATAAAATATGTTCATACAATTATTTAAAGGCATGTATAGAGAGACAGAGAAGCAAAATTAGAAGGAATAAATGCAAAGCACAGTAGTAAAATGTAAATTTAATATCTGAAGTACTGATAATTATACTCAATTCATACAGTGTAAATGCCCTGATTTTAAGAAAAGAAAGAAATTATGAGAATAGATGACCCAGCTGTATGCTGTCTATAGCAAACTCAAATTGTAACAATAATTTGGAAAATCAAAAGTAAAAGATATAATAAGACATAATATGCAAATATTAAGCAATAGGAAATGTTAAATTAATATCTGATAAGTAAAATTGTATTTTTCATGGTTGTACCACAATTTTATCATTTATGTATTGAAGGAAATCTGTTTTTCCACAAATTTGGGCTAATTATACTAAATCTCTGTGTACATGTTTTTGTGTGAGATAATGTTCTGATTGCTCAATAGAAAAGCAACATTGAAAGCTTATATATGATATGATTCCATTTGTGTAACATTCTTAAGCTGACAAAATAATAGAAATGAGAATACTAATTCCAAAATGTTATGGAGAGCCCGAGGTGTGAAAGAAGACATGGCTGTAGCATGTAAGCAGGAATTCCAAAGTTCTGTTGAATGTTAGGTTTCTTTGGGATTGTACAGGACAGTAGCAGTGGGGAGATATGGTACAGGTTAGCTGCATTATTTTTTACAAGTTAATGCAAATATATAATTATTTGCAAATAAAAGGTTCAAAGGTAATATTGCTGATAGGCTAGAATGGTTCATATAATAAAATTAGGGGGGAAAACCAAACAACAAGAACTGATTATAGGTGTAATGCTACATAATAAAGATCAAATCAGGAAAGAGAAGGAGAGAGCCAGGGAAAGCCAGAGGGGGAAAGGGAGGGTGTTCATTTACAATCATCCTGGTTAGATCCCCAAAATCTAAACACAGAATGAAAGCTTAGTCTTCTGCTTCTAAAAATGCTAGAAGGGATCAGGAAATTGAAATCATGGGAAATAAACCCTTATATCTCCAAAAGGATGCTCTTGAAGAGGATTTGTGAAGCCAGAGGCCCTTTCTCTCTCTTCTCTGGCTTATTCAGACACAATGTCTTTGTCGTGTTCTGCCTTGTCACAGGCTCAAGATCTATGAAGCCAACCAACTACCTACTACTAGATGCCTCTGAAACCATGAGTGCAAATACAAACATCCTCTATAAAGTTGTTTATTTGGATATTTTTAAACAGTAACAGAAAGCTGATCAACACTGTATTCCCCATGACAATTATCTTTTTTTAGTATTTTTGAAACTAAAGTGAAATTGTATTATTTTTCTGCCTTCCATTTCTCTTCCCTAAGCTCTCCTGCATACCTGCCCTTTTTTTCTCTCAGATTCATGGCTTCGTTTCTTTAATTGTTAACACAGGAATATATTTTTTTTCAGAGCTCTTATCTGCTATCAAGCTTTGTTATTGATATTAGTGTTAGAAAAATGAACATAGCTAAAATGTTCTTTTCTCTAAGGGAGCCAATGTTCTTTTCAGTTTTCTAAGTAATAAATTTACTTAGAAATACTTCAGAATACTTAGAATACTTCAAAGAGAGTAATACAGTATTTATAAAAAATAATGTTATGTGTAACCTTATCTGGAGAAAGTATAAGATATCTATCTGAGGAAGTGATACCTAAGAAGAGGCATTTATATTAAGAAGCAAATCTAAGTCCCTCGTAGGGAAAGGCCGAGTAAGAAGACATGGGAAATACTGATTCCTACGAGACATAATCCCTAACCAGAATCCCTCAGCCATACTCACAGTCCTGTTCTGTGACGAGTGGCAGAGACAAATGCCTAACTACCTTGAATCATTAAATTTTGAGGTCCTCCTGTTTTTCAACATTTCAATATGATTTCTGATAGATGTTCTTTAAAGTGGAAAGAATTTGATTTGAGCAGATTTTGTTGTAAAGCCAGGATGCCACATTCTCTCTTTTATCTCCAGCTCCAGTGTGGGGTGGTGTATGTGTGTGTGTGTGTGTGTGTGTGTGTGTGTGTGTGTGTGTGTGTGTGCATGTAGCTGCTGTGGAGCCATTAATAAAAGAGAAGGGATAAAGATAGCCCATGGCTTCATTATATAGAATATCCAGGGAAACAAAGACAGGGCTGTTAGGTTTGACTTAGACCAAGAATTTTGCTTCTGAATTTATGAAAACTGAGCTATCCAAATGAAGAAGTAGGCAGCTGTAATGAATGCCAACCACAGAAAGAGTCATGTTGGAAGATGCACATTTGCATACAGATGATCATTAATGATATTAGATTAGCTGTATGATTTTGGGAGAAATATTAGACAAAAGAGGACAGGGGAAGCAGAACTTTCTGTAATCACTTTGACATTATCACTCGAAGAAAGAAGAAACAAGACAGAGACTGATCTTAAAGACAATCAGAGAGAAAAAAAATATGAGTGTTATATATCTACATATAATTTTCCTGGAAGAAGAGCTTGGTTCATAGTGTTAAAAACTAATGAAAAGTTAAAATAAAAGGTAGAGGCTGAAGAATGTTAGAAAGGTGAAAATCAGGTACAACCTTAAGAAGAATAACCACACTGAGGCAATAGTGGCATAACTGTTTGGAGGTAACCATTTGCATTCTGATTGGACTTAAGCCTGCTCCATGGAAAGAAACATATACCTGGTACTGCAAACCTAGGCAAAACCCAATGCTTGGTGATATCACAGGCCTGAGAATGGAGTTTACTGCTGTTATTAAGCTAACCGTATATATGTAATCAAACTTCCTTATAAATATTCAGGTTTATATACCTAGTTGTCTTATCCATAAAACATTTTTTACACCATACCTATAACTCTTACAACTCAGAAGAGTTCAGAATGCTGAGAACAGATAAATGACTTCTGAATGTTCACTCCTTATATTAACTTATACACCGTCTCCTCCAAAATCCAGGAAACATCATATAAATGGGGGCAGAAAGCATGTAAGAGCTAGGGGACAGGATGGAGTCCTATGGAATGATGTCTTCTGGACACAACAAAGCTGATATCATAAATATGCAGCAGCTACACCACTTGCACAGAAAATAAGAAATGAGAATATAAGAAGGAATAACTAGGACAAAGAAGGCAGTCTGGAAGAGAAAAGGGAGAAAAGAGAGGACAATAGGGTGAATGTGTTCACAATATATTGCATGTATGTATGAAACTGTCAAAATTAAGTAGACATGTCTTTAAAAGAACAACTTCAATAGAATAAAAGACAACAGTGAGGGGTGAGGAAGAAATATGAGATTGGTTGAAAGATGGCCAAATATGTATTTCTCATGTAATGTGTTACTTGTGAAGTTGGATATTGGTGTTTGTAGGGACTGCAATTTAGGAAGCAGTAGATGAGCTTTTAAGATTGTGTTAATGATAGAGAGGCCAGAGAAGTGTTGGGAAGTCATAAGAGCCGTGGTGGTGGGACCTGAATAGTGCAAAATGCGGGAGAGAACACCCATTTCAGAGTAATGGTGCAAGGAAGGTGGGTGGACATCTACTGGATATAACCTTTGACTTAGTAGAACATAGAAAAGCTCTATGCACCGGTTAGGAACCTATAGATGGCATGATCTTATGAATGGCACAATCTGCTCTACCAAGCCTGGTGAGATAACCATATCCTTTAATGTATAGATCATATGAGTGCAAAATAAAGGAGAGGTGTTATAAAGCTTAGCCATGTAAAAATAAGAATGAAGAAGAGTTATGAAGTTGTGGCTCTTATGGAAGCAAACTCTAGAAACAAGATGAGCAGATTCACAATAGTATGCCTATAATTTTTGATGAAAGATTTTCCTAGGGGCAAGCATTTGAAATTTATTAAGACATTTATAATAGCACAAATACAATATTTATCTGTATATTACATACTACTTGAGCAAGATGATGCCAACCAAGAAGGAAAAAATGATAGCTTAGGTGTTGGCAGCAAAGACTTACATGGAAACTGTCTCTACAGAAGTAAAGACTGAAATAAGATCATCTGTGTCTCCAAGTGATCCTACTTACCTGCAATGGTTTTTATCCCTCACAGCTTCTTGGCCTTTCTTACTCAGTTCATATTTGCAAATCAAGCCTGAACCCTCCTTGAATGAACTATTTTTCCTCCCCAACTTTGAAATATTTAGCACATTTTTCTTAACCAGCTCTCTGATAGTTAATCAAAAATTAGTTGTGGACTCCCTCCTATTGTAATTTCAGCATTGCTCTTCTAGTCCTTGACTCGAGCTTCCCATAATTTCTTAAAACACCACACTGCTGAGGGAATGATGGCATAGGTGAGTAGTGTTTGGGAGGCTTAGCCCACCCATCCCTGGCACCCCCCTTGACTCTTCTTACATGCCTTTGGAAGAAAAGAATGTCCCTCCACAGGTCAGCAAAGCCACTGGGGTTGCAATTTTTTTTTTTGACTGTGGAGAAAACACTTAAAGTTGAAAAAGAATGTACAAAATGAATGACTAACCATTTAAATGAGTGACTATAAAGACTTATTTCTCCCATTGCTGAGATGTGGCTAGGAGGGAGGCTGAACTGCTCAGACATGGATTCAATGGAGGCAGCATATTCTGAGAACTTCATAGTTTTGAGTATGAAGCTCATCTGCACGAAACTACAACTTGTAATTAAAAGTTCACAATTGTTTTCTATTAAAGAGTAGGGTGACTACAGATAGTTGTTCTGTACTCCATATTTCACAAAGTTAAAAGAATCTGAATGTCTTATCCACAAAGACATGGTGTTTAAAAAGATAGATGTGTTATATTAAAGTATACATAAATAAACCTAGCACATGCTGCCCCACAGTTAGAAGAATTTTCATGTTTTTATGTACTGCTAAAATAAATGTCATTTTTTTCAAGGTTGAAGGTTCAGGAAAAGATCATTCTATTTTTACAATGACTAAATGTGGGAAGCTTTTGGGGGCTAGTCTACGAGTCACAGTGCATTAATAATCAAAGTGGCATGCTAGCAACAGCTTTCGTGTACAGGCTTGTTTTGTTTGGCAAGCGACGTTTCTGTGTTACCCTGGATTAGCATGCCTGCAGTGGTGAACTATCCTCTCCACTCTGTCTCTATTAATTCCAATTATCTCACACCAGCCTTGCCTCGGTTACTTATGTAAATCTCTCGTGCTCTTTGCAGATACTAGATTTGTGACTCTTGACATGTAACATTATTGCAACAAAAACAAATCAGCTACAAGTTCAAAATGATGACCTTCAGAACTTTTGCAGCGCATAAATTAGTTAGCCAGAGACCGTTCAAATGTGTTAATAAAACAGAGAGGAAACTGGATCTGGTTTCATGATCTGGAGTCCTAGCTAGCCAGAGCTACGTGGGAAATCAATGTAAGTTCTTTAAGATTCTTAGGGCTGCAGAGCAAATATTTAACAATACAGCAGAGAGTTGTAAAGTGTGCGTGTGTGTGAGGGGGGATTTGAGGCAGGAATTGTGCTTCTTTTTCTATGTATAGTTTTGCTATTGTCCCCATTCTACAGTGTAAGAACAGAACATTGATCTTTTGTGGCCTCACTGGCTTTCACCCTGGTCACCCAGAGGAAGATTGTTATTCTTCTACATATTTCTTTTTACGTTATATTATGTCTTGTACCGACAACATTCTTCATGCAGTGACATCAGAACCTTACGTGGTCTTGATGACATACATAGCTATATTCAAATGCTAATCAGGTTGATTATGCCCAAGGACAAGTTTGGTTCATAAGTTCCCTGTAGGAACAGCATCCTCTTAAGAAGTCACAGGAGACAAAATAGCCACATGAGTGGCATTTTCCTGAGCCAAATCTGAAACGCTGCTATTTACACGTGGAGAACTTGCTTTAGCATAAGCATCACTCATGCTGTTGCATGCTGCTTGTTCCTCTTTACTTGTAGCGGCAGGACTGAGTAGAAGAACTGCTACTCACGACAACTTCCTGAATTACAACACAGGCAAGTTATGCATCATTTGCTCTGATTTTTTTTTCAAATATACATAGAAGGGTGTGTTGATGCTACCTTCAGTGGGCTATTGTAAAAGTTACATAATACATCTTACAGGGCTTACCACATAAAGGCCAGCAACACATCTTTCCTTCCTTCTGAGTGAGTCATTATTTGACTTCATCCCCAAATTAGGGAGTGGGAAGGATGCTGGTGAGAGACTTACTGCAGACTCATTCACACTAATTAAATAGCGAATGTTTAAACAAACCACTCATAAAGGTAATTATTTCCTATAGTATTTATGGTATGATTTAACATTATTTTATATAATATAAATTATAGCTAGGAGTGGCTTTGTCTTTATCCCAAATTCCCATTTTCAATCCTATGGAAAATACTTTCCAGATTTTAAATATTCAACTCAGAAAAATAAATTTTTTAACCCCTCAACTAATAAATGAAGGCTACAATAGTGCCTAAATTTCACCTTAAATATAAAATTCAAAGACTAGAGGCCTATTACTGATCAATAATTGCTTTGATTATGATAGGATGAAGAAAATATTTGGGGGGAATAAAATTTTAGCAAGTAGGTTGAGAATAAACATGGCCCCAATAATTCACCATCACACCTTTAGCTCTTAATAAACAACTTTGGAGCTATTCTTCAAAAATATTCCTGGCAGTGTGTGTGAATGATAGAATCTGGATTAAACAGTGATACTCTAACTCAGAGTCCAGAATTTAAAAGTCCTTCGTGTCTACCATGAAAATAGCCCCTCCATTTAAACAAGCTTTGATGAGTCGGCTGTAGTATAAGACATTACATATTGAAAATTCTGGTTGTCCTAGCTGAAGTCACAAGTAGCAAAGTCCAAGCAAGAGATGGTTACTTAACCTACAGTAGCAACCTAATTAGGTGGGGTTTTAAATAGTAAATAGTGACTATGTAGAGAGGCATGATAGAATGTTTCAAAGAATACAAGAATCCAATTCAATGTTTTATAGAGAAAGAAGAGCCAAAAACAGCTTCAAAAATATGACTATCACAAGAATTTAAGCACAAACTTTAGGGGAAAAGGGAATATAAAAATATGCACACATGAATACATTGTACACCTACAGAATATCTTCAGAAAGTTGAGATGGGTTTACAAGTGTCTGTTGCCTATTAGGTCAGAAAAGATAGTTCCATGAAGATAACTATCAGATAATCAAATATTTGCTGGCAACATCCAAGGGTTTATTCTGGAAGAAAGCCCCTTTCTAAAAAAGACCAAAGATGTCCAAGCTGAGCAATAGGACAGAAGAGGAAACAAGGGTGGACAGACATAAACTCAAAAGTAAACAGACCCAGAAAAAAAATTTAAGAGTTCTTTGCAGAAACCAGCAGAGCCTATAATGTGCAGTCCTTTAAATAAATCGGGAGGGGGGAGAGAGGGGGAAGTCAGCCAAGGAATCCAGACATGGATACAGTGCAAAAGGTCCATCAAGAAAATGAGAAAAGACAGAAGAGAGACTCAATTAATTCTTGGCTTCAGTCATCCCTGAAGAAGATGTTAGGGAGTTCCCCTACTCTAAAACTGCCTTTTGACAGTGGCAGGTCAGAGGTAAGGGAACAAATAACACTAAAAGCACAAGGTGTGCTCAAATGAATTTGCAAGTGAAGGTAGATGGATTGTACACTGGCATCCTGGCCCCTGGCCAGGCATCTAGAAGAAACTGAAGGGTAAGGAGGGCTCTCGCAAGCCAATGTGCAGCTCGGTCAGAAGAATGCCTTGAATATATTTGGCTTTACACCCAGATATAATCAGCAGAAATTTCATGAAGCAGTGGGATCATGAAATATTTGTACAAAAGTTGTAGAATTATCCAGTGATACCTCTGTCGATGAACTGCTATGTAGATGGCTGGCTAATACTTGGAGTCCTGTTTCTTTCAGGTTCCATAAGAAGGCAGCCATATTAAATGATCTGAGCTTTATGCTTCAAGGAGTTATTAAGAAATTTTGTATGTGAGAAATACAAACAAAAATGAAAAGAAATACGTGATTCATGCTAAGCAATCCACATTCAGCTCCTAAAAAACAAAATTTGACCTCAGTCAAGACCTTGACCAAAGCTAATGATCAGGCTTTTTTGTATTGACTTTAACTGAGAAGTCACTAAGCTGAAAGAAAACCTGCTAATGGTTAAAGAAAGGTACATCAACTATGGTCTGACTAAGCTAGGTGGAAATTTCCAAAGACTAGGAGAGGGAGGATCCAGGAGTGCTCTGCAAATAACAGAATGGGCTTTGTATGGAAAGAAGGGGGGGGAGTGGTCATGTGATTACATGGTATTGAAAGATGGGAGAATCTTTCCATTGTTTAGACCTGGGGCTAGCCAATGGAATCTAGACAAATGTGCTTCCACATGTATTCCTGCTTTCATAATGGTGGGGCAGGTTTGGCAGAAACATTGACTAGTTGAGGAGTCCAGGTACCAATGCAAACTGCTACTGAACACTAAGGGCTTGGCTCGTGCCCTGACACTGGGTTGTTGAATTATCATGATTCTACATCTCAACTGTTTTGAGTGGAATTCAGAATTTAGAAATGTGATATTTATCGAATATCAGTGTTACCAGAAAATACTTAGCCTACTCCTATGACTTATCAGCATTAAACCAGAAATATATTTTTAAAAATAGAAATCATCACTGATTAACCCATTTGGATTATTTGACTGAGAAAGTAAGCCTGAGAAAAATCACAAATTTAATTTATCTTGCCTTTCAAAAGACTTGCCAAAATTGTATGACAAGAGCTATTTAAACATTTTCGTCTCTGTTTTGAATGATGTAACATCTCACATATTCTGGGAAGGTCATACTTGTGATAACAGGGATCTAAAATACTGACCACCCAGATATAACAGATGTTAATACTTTAGTTTGTTTACTTCGGATACTTTATTAAAAATAAAATTATAACACTGTACATGGAGCTTATATCCAAACTTCAGCTTTTCCTCTTTCTTTTAACATTAAAACACAAGTCTAGATTTATATGGCTATTTTGTTTGCTTTTCCAGAAGCATTTTCTCTTTCTAAGTTTGAATGCAGGCTATGCTATTCCATTATTACACTGTCTATCATTATTAAGGTTTGTTTCCCCATTTCTTTGCATTCATTCGAAACAGGAAGTAAGGGACTGGAGATTACTTAGTTGGTTAGAGTGGGCACTGCTCTTATAAAGAACTGGAGTTCAGTTCCCAGAGCCTGTATCAATCAGCTCACAATGGCCTATCACTCCAGCTTTGCAGTTATTCAATAAGTCTGGACTCTGTGGGCACCTGTACACATGCTCATATGCCCACATACAGACATATCCTTATATGCATAATCAAAATGAAAAAATGAAATCTTTAAAAACAGCCCCACCCAAAAGAATTGGAAGTGTATTTCTCTTTGCCAAAAGATTTTCTGGGATGTTCTTTCCAGACTGTAATTTTCCTATGAGCAATGCTAAATGATGTGCTAGTGTTTTTCTTTTAAATTTTTGATTTTTTAAATTTGTGGATATAGAATATAAATTTATTTTAGTTCCATATATTTAGTGATATTATCTTTTGCTACAATTTCTAATTTAATTCCACTATATTGTGGGAAATATACATGAATTGGATCATTATAATTTCATTGATTGTTTATTTTATAGCAAAATATTTTTCACGTTAATAATTTTGTGTGAACCTTAAAATAATGTGTATTCCATTGCTATTGAGTTTACTTTCTATAGTTGCTTTTGATGGATAGAATTGCTCATAACTCCAATATTTTATTCAGTTTACATATTGTTCTCTGGATTATTGAGAGGGATATTAAAGTCTTTGGCCATTTTCTTGTTTTTTGTTTGTTTGTTTTAATCTTAGTTTAGTTTTTGTGAATCAAGTCCTGGTCATTTTATAGACTGAACAAGAGTTCTACCACAGAGGGGCATCTAAAGTTCAAATCTTTGAGATATAATTGTAGATATTCTTATTTCTTCATGCAGCTCTATCACATATTGTCCCATGATTTTGAGGCTGTTGTCAAATGAAAAACCTCTTATAGTTACAATCTCCTTTAGATGAATTGAGTCCTTTATCAACACAAAATTACCTTCCTTATTCTTGGTAATATTCTTTATTCTAAAATTCATGTTTTCTGATTCTGATGTAGACTCTCTTTTTTTTAATTAGTGTCCACATACTGTATTTTTTTTCATCCTTCTACCATCAACCTATTTTCTCACTATATAGTCTACCTACTTTAAACTGCACTTAATTATTTTGTTTTTCCTTCATTCTAAGGATGTGCCAGGCAGTGGCACACACCATTAATTCCAGTACTTGGGAGGTAGAGGCAGGTGGATCTCTGTGAGTTCAAGGCTGGCCTGGTCTACAGATCTAGTTCTAAGATAGCTAGGGCTGTTATACAGAGAAACCCTGTCTTGAAAAACAAAAACTAAAACAGAAAGGAAGGAAGGAAGGAAGGAAGGAAGGAAGGAAGGAAGGAAGGAAGAAGGAAGAAAGGAAGGAAGGAAATAAGAAAGGGAGGGAGGGAGGGAGGGAGGGAGGGAGGGAGGGAGGGGGGGGAGGGAGGAAGGAATGTCTGTAATTTAACCAGAATATTTAGCCCATTAACCTTTAATGTGATTATGAATGTGTGTATACTTAGCTCTGTGATCTAGTTATTGGAATTTGTCCCATCTTCCTTCTGTTCCTTTTTCTTTACATTTTACCTTACAATATTTGCTAGCCCCACTCCTCTGGGAATACTATTCCATCTACAGGAGGCAGTGGAAGGAGATCACACCGTGCAGTGATGTTTTACACACTTAAAAAATATTTAATTTATTGACTGTATCCCCTTCTTTAGCTTCTGCTGTATGTCTCCAAATTCACTGATCATTTTAAGTGTATTTTTATGATCACAAATTGTAGTTTTTAATCTTTAAAAATTCCTCCTTGGGTCTCTTGTTATAGTTTTATGTTTCTTCTTAAGGTCTAAAACATATGGAAGGCAGTTATAATTAGTGTCTTAATGTCTTTGTTAGTTTTAACATCTGCTTCAGGTCTGTGATGAGTTTTATTAATTGCTATTTTTCCTCATTAAGGTTTATATTTTCCTGATACTTTGCATGCCTTGTAAGTTTCGAATAAATGTCAGATCTTACAGACTTTACTTTTGGTATACAGGAAAATTTTTGAATTCTCATAAATATTCTTGAGTTTTACTCTAAGATGTTAGGTTACTTGAGATTTTTCTGTATTATTGATTTTTTTCATGTTTGAAATTTGTTAGGATCCAGATTAATCCTGAGAGTGGGTGAATTATTCCCAATGCCTGAAACCAAATGCTGATGAGCAGAGTGGCCAAGGCCCCATGAGTCCCAAGACTTGCCACTCTGGTTGCATGAACACAGGGTAGTTCAATGTTTTTTGATTACTGGGTTCCAATGCTCTTTTCCATTATCCTTGCCCTTTGAACACATTCTTCAGGACTTCATCGACCTGTATTCAGCCCAGGGATGAAGGAAGCCCTTATTCAGTCCTTGTCTGTGCTGCTCTCTTTCTGGCACTCTGACATGCAAGCTCTATCCATGTAGTCTTCCTACACACGTTAATGTCTCTCTCAAGTCACAGGGTCTGCCAGGTGCCATCTGCCTCTCTTTTCTATGACCTGGATATTCACTTCAGTAACACGAAAAGATGGTGCAGTTTGTCTCACTGTGTACAACCTACCAGGGACAACCTGGTCATTGCATTGTAACCCTTGAACTATTGCTTGCTACACTTTCTTGCTTTTTTTTATTTAATGTTAGACTATTTATTTCCTACACTTCATTGATTTTTTTCTTTATTTCATGTTAGACTATAAATTCAATGTCTGAGATTTTTACTATAGATAGAAGTTAGTCTCATCAATTCATCTTAAACTTGATTATGAAACATTCAATTATAGTATAATGAAATAAATTAGATTTTCTTTACTCAGTGCCACTTCTTACTCTCTCCCCACATTATCTTCTGCCAGAAATTAAGAATGGGTGTTTGTGTGTGTGTGTGTGTGTGTGTGTGTGTGTGTGTGCGTTGCCAAATGTTCTAAATAAAAGCACCATAACACTCTATTTTCATTCTTCATTATATGGCATAAAACTTACCATGGTAATATTTTTTTAGATCATGTCCCTAAATTGTCAAGTATTATCAATTCTGAGTGTATTCTAATTTGTGCATTTTGTGAGTTTCTTATCAAAGGATTACTTGATTATAATGTTTTCTATTATGACCTGCAATGATTCTAATGTCCTCTCTAAGATTTGTATTGAAATTTAACTGCCACTGTTATACTATTGGCAATTGACAACATTAAAAAGTCTTTTGGTCATAAGGAGTCCACTTCTGTCAACACAGTTATGATGCTTCCTGTAAGTAGATTGATTTTTAAGTGAGTGCTTTGCTGTGACAGTTGCCATCTCCATTGCTCCAGAGCTTTCTACTCTTCTGTCATCTTATGTTGTAGCACAGAGGCCCTTGCCAGATGCTGGCCCATGTCCTTGAACCAGATAACTTGTATGGTTTACAAATCCATCTGTGGGATTCTGTTATAGCAATGGGAAACTAAGGTACAAACAAATCCATAATACACAGTGAGAAAGACAAAGGAAAAATCAACATATAATAAAAAGGGCATAAAACATTGAAGTTACTTCTTTGATTTGCTTAGTTACTTTCTCTGTTTTCATGTTTATTAAAATTGCCTAGTTGCAGTCTTTAGAAATGTGAATGTTTATCCTCAATTCAACAGTACATCCAAATTTCTACATTCTCATGTTTGAACCACTTGTTTTGGAACAAGCTGTTTTTGCCAGAGTATGGGTGGTGTTTTCTGCTTTACTTTACCTGATAAACATGAAGCCAACATATTTACTTCCTATAGGTTTCATGATTTTCTAGTATCTCTTTGCCTTTTCATAGTTTTCTATTGCATTGAATAATGACTTTCCTAAAAATTAGTGAAGACATTTTACACTCAGTATCAATTTTTGTTCAACGTATCACTACAGTGGGTTCTGTTTGAGCTATTACTTCTAAAAGTTATTTAATAGTCTTTTCCATATAGAAGATCATAATTGTATCAACATAAGATCTTCAAGTATTTGTCTTTATATTTTCCAATTTGGGACATTCTTTGGAAGGTCTACAAAGCTCACATTAAAATAGTAATGTTTATTTCTTCTTACTAGTCTCATGACTTTCATTAATTTAGTCTCTCCGATGTATCATATGATACTTTTGTACATGATGTACAGCAAGAATTTGAAGGGTTTTTCTTACAATTCTTTTTCATTGTTTCTAAATGATAATGAAAAGGGTTTATCATTTAAGTAAATATAAATGCTCATACAAAAAGTTATTGTATGTGCTCTACTTTGGGGTTATTTATGACTTAAATTATTGATTCTTAGGTTAATAGTATACAATGATTTCTTATGTTGGTATCTTTTTACTAGAGTCATATGGAAAAAGCAACTGTCAATGAGAAAATGTGTCCATAAGATTTCCCTCTAGGTGAGTCTGTTTGACATTTTATTGATTAAATATTGATGTAGGAGAGCCCAGCCCCTCGTGGTGCTACAAGAAACCAGGCTGAGCAAGCCAAGAGAAATAAGCCAGTAATCAGTATTTCTCCTTGGCTTCTGCTTCATTTCCTGCGTTCAGGTTCCTGCCTCGAGTTCCTGGCTTGATTTCATTGGATGATGGACTGTGATGTGGAAGTGTAAGCCAAATAAACTCTTTCCTTCACAAGTTGCATTTGGTTATGGAATATTATCACAGAAAAAGAAAGCAAAGAATAGATCTAAGTATCACTTATTGCTGTCGTTGTTTTTCAGGTTTCTCAAGCAACCTTATAATTGTGCCTTCATTTAGATTCCATATTAAACCTATAAATATTTTACAATAGAATACTATAAGAAGAATTGATATATTTATCATACATAATGAAGGAATTAAAAATATAAATTTAAGGTGGAAATATACTTCTCTATGTCTTTCTCTTAAAACTTTAAATTATCCATTTATCTATCTAGGGATATTCAGAATATGTACATATACAATATGCTCATAATCTATCATAGAGCATACCTGCTTAGTCCTTGCTCAGTCATCCCTTGTTTTAGTTATGTGCCACCTTTGTAGATGAGATCCTAGGCTCTCCATTATTTCACATCTTGGAAATAGGCTTAGAACGCTGGTAAGCATCAAACCTTGGAGCTTCCACAAGATGTAGCCAAGGAGCATAATGCAAAAGCAAGGACAAATGTGGATTGAAAAAGACAAGGCCTCGGAGATGTCTGCAAAACACATTGGATCAGCACTCAAGAGCTCCCTCAATGCAGATAATGCTGCACTAACTTTATGATGGAGTTTCAGGCTGAGAGTGAGCCTGCAAATTGCCCTTCTTAATTTGAATGCTCATTTGGATAATTGATGAGGTTAGCAGACCAAAAGAAGTCACAAAAAGAAACTGTACTCTGTGTAGTGGTAAGGGAGGACTTGGGAATGGAGAACTATAATTAGCTAGTTTAGGAGTGTTGGCAATATCTTTTAATTCAAAGTATAGATTGTGCTAGGAGGAATTCATTAATGCTAATTTTCTCACTATGGGCACAGGTGGTTTGTTCTCTACTTACTAGGCTTGGTGGCTGCATGCGTGAAAAGTTTGCCAATGCAAAGTTAGCAAAGCTTAGCCAGTTAGATCTGGAATGCAGCTGAAGGAGTCTTGTTTTCTTTTCCATGCCCTTTTTCCTGACTTGGCAGTCATGGAAACAGCAGAGAAGGAAATCCGTCAGCCTGGGACCCCAGAGACAAAGATAAGAAGAGCCTCCAGGCTGACCTATGTCAGAGCAGGAGATGTCAGAGCAGGAGAGGAGGCAGGAACTCACCCACTTGTAGCCCACTTATATTAGCTGGTGGTTTGCTGCCTCGTATAATTTAATTTATGCAGACTACTAAATCATGTTTTCCCTAAGTTCTAACTCTTGCACTTAACAGTTTTGTCCTCAAATGTCCCTTCTCCATGTGGGAATTAAGTGTCTTCTTGTTCTAGATTATTTTTTTTTCTTGTCCTTTAATGTAATGAATGCCATGTATATCTGTATCTGGGAGGCTATGTTGTTCTTGTTTTGTTCCAAAGCATGGATGTGTCAGTTGGCAACTGCTCTCCTTTTTTCCCTCCTTCAAGGATAGGACCCATCATCCTTCTTTGAGATCCAGAATGGATGTGCTGCTAATATTAAGCAAAAGTCTGGTTCATGCCTGAGTCTTCTTATGCTAAAGAAGATGCCTCTTGACACTATCTTGTACTATCCATAATAGTGATGAGCTTAGGCTTTCTGAAGGATGCAATCCATTTCATCTTTTATTGACTTTTTAAAAAGGCTCGTCCAAACAAAAAAGGACAACCATGACACTTGGCTTCCCTGATAATCACTTATGTGACTCAGAACTATTTTATTTTCCACAAAATAACCTTGACCTTGCAAAGCTGGAAGACTGAATAAAATGACAAATGTCTATAATGTTTATAACATAATGCCCATTTCACTAATTGGATTAAGTATAATCATTTATTTGTCAAGGTCTTTTACATTCACAGTTTCAAAAATTCTGTTTTTTTTTTTCTCATCTATTATAAGCCAAGTTATTATTACTAAATTTTTTAGTCTGTTCTTTTTGTGCAACGGCATCCAGATGATTCTGAGAGCAAAATTATTAAAGTATAAAATCCTGCAGTTTAGTCATATTCAATTTGCATACTGTCTTAATAACTGGACTAATAAAATAGCACACTTGATATTGTAGAAAACTACCTACAGTTTAACGGCCCACTCAAATTTTACGTCAAGCTTCTGGGGTCCAGAGTGAACAGATGAGGTAGCTGCTTCTGTCAAGAACTGAGCTACAAGAACTTTTAATTTTGTCTGGATTCTTTACACATTCCACACAAATATCCAAGGAAACGTCAAATGAGATCTTGAGTTTTCACGAGGATAAAATTAGGCTAGATCTGCTGAGCCAGTGGCATGGGATTGAGGGTCTTGCATACAAACTCCAGAGAGTGCTGTGCCTCCAGACTTACACAAACATTCCTCCAGATCCCCAAAGGCTGCCAAATCCATGACCCAGCTCCTGTCTCTCCATGTGACTTTCTTCTTATTCTGCTTTTTCTTCTAGTTCTGTTGCCTCAGCGGGCTATCTTGGAGCCCCAGCCCCCAACTTCCTCAAAATTTGATTCCCTGTCTCTTACTTTTAGTCCCACTGTTAAAATGCATCTTTGACTTGACACTATCCTGAGCTCGCTGGTTTCCTCTGTGAGATGAAGGCTACTTTCTCAAGCAGCTACAGACAAACTTAAACTTAATGCTCTCTGCTGGTTAATATAAATTGATGAACTAATACAGCCTTCCATCTCCCACTCCCTACTATCTCTCTGTGTCTCTGTCTCTGCTCTCTATTAAAATTAACCCTTTTCAATCCATTTAAATGCCAAAGATCAGATAACCTCTACTGATTGAATTTGTGTTCTTGCATTCTTGTGTCCCTTAAAGTTCAGTGTGAGCTTCAAACAAGGCATTTCTAAGAGCTTCTGGGTTAAACTTTAAAAATGATCAGATCTTTCAACATTTGACTCTTTCTTCCCAGTTATTCTTAGTAGCTTCACACACATATCAAAGCCAGCCTGGATTTCATCTTCAGTAAGAATTCAATTGGTATTTGATCCAAGGGTTTTTTTCAGTCATGGCACTGTCAATATCCTGATTCTTTATAATAAACAATTCTTTATTATAGAATGTAGTCTTATATATCTTACAATATTTATCAGCATTCCTGATTTTCGGCAAACTCAATGTTAGTTGCAAGATCAATTCTCTGCCCCAAATTCTTGATGACCAAAATGTTCCAAGGTATTCTGAGGTATCCTTAGCAGAAATAATTAATTCCTGCTGAAAATCACTGTACAAAAACAAAACAAAAACAAACAAACAAACAACAACAACAACAAAAAACCCATTGACACACCCAGAAAATAGTGTCTTTTGTATACATTCATCTTAGTCAGTTTCTTTTCCACTGAGAATGAATACCTGAGCCCAGGAAATTGATAGTGAGCAGGAAGTTAGTAGTAGCTCATGCCCTTTGAGACACAGGTATGGTGGCAGTCTAAGATCTAGGGTTGGCATCTACTTGGAGCATCCCACAGAAAAAAAGGAAGAGATCAAACTTGTCATTTGAAGCCTGCAATAACTACCATTAGTCCTTTCAGGACAGTGGAATCTAATGACCTCAACATCTCTTATGGTATAATTTCTAAACTCTGCTTTTCTGGCATTGACTTTGCAACACATGAGTTTTGGAAAACACATTCACACCAAGGTAATAATTTCTCAAATCCTTTGTTAGTTTTCTTCATTGTCTAAAGACCACACAATGCTTTATTTCACCAAATCTAGTACTCGACTTAATTGAATGTATCCATAAATGGATAGGTTGAAATTCCAATTAAGGTACATGTATCTGCAAGGATCAACTACCCAAGCTGTCTCTGGGAATTAGCAGTTTACACTTCTTCCAATTATTTCTGCTAAATTTTAAAATAGAGAATTATATATGCATATAGAAGAGTTGCATCAGTCAGGAAACTAATTCTAGACCATAGCCAGGCCTATAACTAGGGCAGAATTCCCCTCTTTTATCAGAGGTCACCCTGCTACCCAGAATCCCAGGTAAGACCCTGAACATACACTGCCAATACTTCACAGAGCCTGCCCAACCTTCCCCCAACAGCCCTCCTCCATGTCCTCATCACTGTATGCCATACCTTGGCCCCAACTCTGGAAGCAGCCTCCTGTTCCACCAGAGCCCACCCATGTATCTATAATTCCAGGCAAGTCCCCATTTGTAGACAGCCAATATTTCCTCAGAGCTCTCACAGAGTTCCTCCAACAGCCCCCACTCCTCTCATTACCATATCCTATTATCTGTGCCACAAGTTTTTCAGAAGCTACCAGCTCTAACAGAGATCACCACAGTTCCCAGAACATCAGAACCCAAGAACCCACATAGGCACCCGGAACTCCAGAGGTCATACAGGCCACACAAAATCACAGGACAAGAGAATTCACTGGCCACCAGAATCATGGGACATTCAGGCCAGATGAGCAGAGAGAAAATAGAAACCAAGAAAAATAACACCCATCAAACAAAGAGAAACTCAGTCATCTGTACCTAAACCCATAATTACCCCAAATCCAGCTGCCTAGAGGCCAGCATAAGAACATAATCAACAATAGCCAGAGCAATATGGCACCACCATAGCCCAGCAAACCCATGATAGCAAAACCTGAATATTCCAACATTGCTAAAGCACAAGAAAATGACCTTAATACCAACTTTTTGAAGATGATAAAGGTCCTTAAAAAGGAAATGAACGAACCCAATAAAGAAATTCAGGAAAACACAAACACTTGCAGAAAATGAATAAATCCCTTAGAGAAAGCCAAAGACAAGCAAAAAACAGGCAAAGGAAATAAATGAAACTTTCAAGACCCCAAAACAGAAATATAAATAATCAAAAAAAAAAAAAAACACAAACTTAGGGAATCCTGGAGATAGAATATCTAGGTAAGCAAATAGAAGCCAACAGAATACAAGAGACAGAACAGAGCATCTCAGGATTGAAGAAATTGATACACTATATCAGTCAGAGAAAATGTTAAAAAATCTAAAAAAATTCTAGAAACAAAATATCTAGGATGTGGGGCACTGTAAAAACAAAACTAAGAATAATAAGAATAGAAGAAGTACAAGAATCACAATTCAAAGTCCCAGAAAATATTTTTTAATTAATTATTTATTTTTTTGTGTCTTTCACTTCATTTATCTCCATTCCATGTGTTACCTCTTGCCTTCATATTCGTATTCATCCTTTTCCCTTGCCCCTCTCGTAAAATAAAGTTTAGAAGAAAATAGGGAAGAAACAAAAAGATAAATCAGTCTTGTCATAGAAGCTGTAATGTGACACATTGCAAAGAGTCACTAGTCTTGTTCAAGGCCTCTGGTTTCGGTTACACCATGAACGGTGGACCCTCACTAGGATTCCTCTTGGATAAGCTGTTGTTGCCATGTTGTGGAGATCCTGCAAATTTGGGTCTGCAGATCAAATGCTCCAGCAGATCATAGAAGTGGGGGATGTTATGAGGGGCCAATTCATAACCCTGGTTCTAGACTTAGGTAGTTACAACATTAGTCTGCCCACAAGCTCACCCATCCTCACCACCAGAATGAGTTTTCCAGCATTACCCTAGCTAGTTCACCCCTTGTAGCAATGAATAAGGGGGCAGGACCAGTTTGTTTGTTTGTTTATTTATTTTTGCTTTCACACCCCAGGGGTTGTTCTCCCACACCTACACCAGCAAGACCAATTCTACTGTGTTGCCCAGGCAAGGTGCAGGGTCTCTTTTCCTGAGTGTTGTATCAGGTAAGGGGCAGGGTCAGCTCCTTCGTCACCTGGAGGCAGCAGAGAAAAGGAAAGAGGTTATCATTTCTTATCCCCACAACCACACAGCAGATGAGAGAGGTGGTGCCAATTAATACCTATTCATGCCTTCAATATTGGCTCACCCATGGCCCTGTCTACAGGGTCAGCTGGTCTCTACTTCTCAGGTGAGGCACAGGGCCCATTCTTCCAAGTGTTGCATCTGGTGAGGTGTTGGGTCAGGGACCCCCACTTTCTGCAGCTTTATTACACCTATGAAAACCCAGGAAATAATCTCTCACCATCAAAACCCAAAGAAGAGAAACACAACACACACACACACACACACACACACACACACACACACACACACACACACACGACACACACACAGCATTATCATCAACAACAAAATAACAAGAATTAACAATAATTGGTCCTTGATATCTCTCAATATCAATGCACTCAGTTCTCCAATAAAAAGACACACCCAAATAGAATTCATGCTAAACCAGGGTATATACTTCTGTTGTATACAAGAAACACACTTTAGAAGCAAAAATAGACATTATTTCAGAGTAAAAAGTTAGAAAAGTTTTTTTCAGGTAAAGCTATTCTAATGTATAGCTATTCTAATATCTAACAAACTGACTTCAAATCAAAATTAATCAAAAGAATTAAGGAAGGATATTTTGTACTCATTAAAGGAAAGATTCACCAAGATGATCTTTTGATTCTTAACATCTATGTCCCAAATGTAAGGGCACTATGTTTGTAAAGGAAAAACTACTAACCCTTAAGTCACACATTGCCACTCACATTTTGATTTGTGGGAGACTTCATTGATACATTCTCTCCAATGGACAACTCATTTAGACAAAAACTAAACTGAGAAATACTGGTGCTAATAGACATTATGAATCAAATGGACTTAACAAATCTATAGAACATTTCATCCAATCACAAAAGAATACACCTTCTCAGTACCACAGAGCATATTCTCCAAAACTGACAACATATACTGTCACAAAGCAAGTTTCATCAGATATAATGAAATTATCTCCCTCATCCTATCAGACTACCAAGGATTAAAACTAAATTTCCACAGCTGAAACAATAGAAAACCAGCAAACTCATGGAAACTGAGCAAATCTACTAAATGGCTGTTTGGTCAAGGTAGAAATAGAGAAAGAAAAAAGACTTCTTAGAATGCAATGAAAATAAATGCACAACATACTCAAACTTTTGGAACGCATTGATAGTGGTGCTAAGAAGTATGTTCTATATAACACTGAGGAAACCCAAAGAATCATTAGATCATACTTTAAAACTCTGTATTTCACAAAATTGGGAAATGTAAAAGAAATAGACAATTTTCTCAACAGATACCACACACATAAATCAATATCAGACAAATAATTTAAGCAGACCTATAACACATAAGGAAGTAGAAGCAGTCAATAAAATTCTCCCAACTGAAAAAAACAAAACTCAGAAACAGACAGTTTTAACACATGGGTGAACATATAAAAAACACTTTTAAAAATTCACATGATTATCTCATTGGATGCTGAAATATACCTTTGAGAAAATTCAATACCCCTTCATGATCAGGGATAAGAGGGACATACCTAAAGATAATAAAGGTAATGCATAGCAAGCTAGTTGCCAACATTAAATTTAATGGAGAGAGATTCAAAGCAATTTCACTAGAATCAGGAACATTACAAGACTATGCACTTTTCTCCTTATCTATTCAATATAGTACTTGAGGTTCTAGCTAGAGCAATAATACCATAAAAGGAGATCAAGGGAATACAAAAAGGAATAAGTTAAGGTATTCTTATTATTTGCAGATGACAAGATAGTATACATAAGCAACCCCCAAAATTCTACCAGGGAACTCATACAGCTGATAAATTTATTGAAGTTGCTGGGTACATGATTAACTAAAAAAAAAAAATCAATAGGACTCATATACACAGATGGACTGAAAAAGAAAGCCGAGAAACAACTCCCTTCACAATAGCCAGATATAATTTAAAATATCTTGGAATAACTCTAACCAAGCAAGTGAAAGATTTATATGACAAAAACTTCAAGTATTTGAAGAAAGAAATTGAAGAAAATATCAGAAGATGGGAAGATCTCCCAAGCTCATGGATTGGTAGAATTAACCAAGTAAAAATGGCCATCCTATCAAAAACAAATAGATTCAATGCAAACTCCACCAAAATTCCAGCACAATACTTCACAGATCGTGAAAGAACAATACTCAACTCCAGATACAACAAAAACAAACAAATAAACAAACAAACAAAACCAAAAGATAGCTGAAACAACCATTTACAATAAAAGAACATCCAGTGGTATTAGCATCCTTGATTTCAAGTAGTACTACAGAGCCGTAATAACAAAAAACACATGATATTGGCATAAAAACAAACAGACTGATCAATGAAACTGAATCAAAGACACGAATATAAATCCTCACACTATGAAAAATAAAAGACCCAGAGACAGATATTGGGGTTCAACTTCAAGATGAAGATAAAAAAAATCAGAGTCAGCCACTAGCTCTTACATCTACCTCAGGCTGAAAGGGATGATCCATGAACTCTCCACCAAGCCTCAGACTCTGCCTCTTCTCAGCATGGCTGAAGAGAATCCTGAAACTAGGCAACTGAAGATCCTGCTCTTATCTTTTACACCTCTCTAGTGCTGGGATTAAAGCCTTGTGATCATGTGCTGAGATCATCTTTGTGTAAGCCATTTCTCTTAGCACTGGATCAATTTTGTGTTGCCAGTGTGGCCTTGAACTAACAGAGATCATTTACCTCTTAATATTGAGTCCTGGGATTAAAGGTGTGTGTCTGGCTTCTATTGTTTGTGGCTCATGCAAGCTTTAATAAATCATAAATAATATGTCACCATACCTATGGGCACCTGAGTTTTGATAAAGAAGCCAGAAATACACAATGAAAACAAAACAAAAAAAAAGAAACAAACAACAACAACAAAAATCTTAAACAAATGGTTCTGGCCTAATTAGATGTCAGCATGTAAAAGAATGCAAGTTAAACCATATCTATCACACTGCATGAAACTCAAGTTCAAGTGCATCAAAGACCTCAACATAAAACCAGACACACTGAACCTGTTAGAAGAGAAAGTAGGGAATAGCCTTGAATTCACTGGCACAGGAGATAACTTCCTGAACAGAACACTGATAGTAGAGCACAGGCACTAAAACTAATAAACAATAAATGGAACCTCATAAAACTAAAAAGTTTTTGTATGGCAAAGGACACTGTTAATAGCACTAAATGGCAGCCTACAGCATGGGAAAAGATTTTCACCAACCCTACATCCAACAGAAGCAAATTTTCAAAATATATAAGGCATTCAAGAAACTAGATGCAACAATTCAAATAATTTAATTTTTAAAATGGTGTATGGATCTAAAAAGAGAATTCTCAAATTGCTGAGAAACACTTTAAAACATATTCAACATACTTTGCTCTCAGGGAAACACAAATCAAAACTACTTTGAGATTCCATCATATACCTTTTAGGATGTCTAAAATAAAAAATACAAGTGGCAGTTCATGTTGTTGAGGATGTGGAGAAAGGGGAACACTCCTCCATTGCTGGCGGAAGTGCAAAATAGTATAGCCACTATGGAAATCAATATGGTGGTTCTTTGAAAAATTCAGAATTGATTACTTCAAGATCCTCTATACCACTCTTTAGGCATATACCCAAAGGACACTTTATCCTACCACAAGTGTGCTCCCTCAGCCATGTTCATTGAAGCTTTATTAATGTCTAAAAATAGATAAAAATGTTGGTACATTTACACATGCAGTATTGCTCATTTGTCAAAAACAATGACATCAGGAAATTTGAAGGCAAACTGATGGAACTAGAAAAGATTATCCTGAGTGAGGTAACCCAGACTTATGCCTGTGTATCCCCATCTATCCACTACCAGAGTAATGATTCAGACAATCGCCTTAGCTCTAGTGTCTTCACTCCTAGCCTACTTATCCATGCAATTCAGAGGTGTCCTATAATCTGATTTCTATCATCACAGATTAATTTTACCTGGTTTTGAACTTATACTATGCACACTATTAATATGACAGCAACATTTTAAAATATATGTTTTTCTGGTCCTTGTTTTACAAATATTAGTTGTATAAATGTACCATATGGTGTAGCTACGTATGGGAAATGCCACACATACTAAGGTTAGAGGGTATCTTTTAACAATTCATTCTCGTCTTCCTAATTTACATGGTTTCCAGGCATTGAATCAACTCTAGTCATCCTAGCCCTTTTCTCAGTCTTCATTTTCAGTAGTGACTTGCGTTTTTATTTGTTTGTTTGTTTTTTTGCTTTGTTTTAATTCATTTTGTTTATTTGAAGTGGGGTCTATATCTTCAGACTTCACTTGTAGCAGAAGGATGACCATGGAGTTTTGATCCCCATGCCTTTACCTCTCAAGTGCTGGGATTATAAAGTCTACTAGCCTGAAACATTTTTAATGTTCCTGGACAAGCACTGGTACCCATTGACCTATATTCTCAGCCTCTGATTCATGGATTCTTAATTTTAAAAATGAATTAAAAACAAAAAAATATGTCGGGCAAAGCCAATGAATAATATTTAGAATCTTAGCTGAAATTGTTTGTAGAGGAATAGACAGTGAATATTTTTGGCATTCTTGATCAGTAAATCCCTAGTCTACACACTTCTCTCCATCTTTCATACCCCACCCCCGCCTCCAATCATTTGAAAATGTTGCTCTGTTTAAGGACTAAATACAACAGGCTGAGATACTAGTTCACTAACTTGTGGTTTATAATACATTTACCTAGTTCCCAGAGAATTTTTACCTTTTTTTTCCTTTGAAATCAATTGAAATTTCTGTATTCACTTCCCACCTGAAAGACTATGGAGAATACAATTGATAGTCTTCCTTCATGAACATAGTTTTTAAATATTTTGTGTTATGAGCACTTTCCTGTCAGCCTGGTCCCAGAGCCATGTCAGTCCCAAAATAACACACAGAGACTCTATTAGTTACAAAGCTGTTGGCCAATGGCTAGAGCTTCTTATTGGCTAGCTCTGTCTTAAATATTAACTCATTTCTAACTATCTGTTTTCATGTGATCTTATCTTACCAGAGAAGGGGTCCTGACCTCTCACTTCTGTTATGTCCTACATTTTAACTCCTCTCTACTACACATCCCAGAATCCACCTTGTCTCCTAGTCCCACCTATCTTGCCTTCCTATCTGCCAACAGTGCTTTATTCATTAACCAATAAGAGAAACATATTTACAGAATGACATATACTATCAATTTTATAAGCTTAAAATATGAAAAATTAAAATATTTTCCAATAGAAGTATACAAAGTTGGGTGTAATTTTATTTGTAGATCTTTACATATTTTTTCCTGTATGTGATGTGCACCACCTGTATGCCTGTTGTCCACAGGGAGCAAGAAAAGGGTGACAGATACCCTGTAACTGTAGTTAAAGATGATTACAAGCCACTGTGTGGGTGCTAGAATCAAATCCAGATCCTCTATACGAGCAAAAGTGCTCTTAACCACTGAGGTGTCTCTCCATTCCCTTGATGCAAAATCTAATAAAGCATGGTGATTTATTTTTAAGGTACCCAGGTATTAGCTGTACTCAGATTGTCTTATTTTATTATCTTATTTTATCAATTAGTCTTCTTGAGAGATCCTCCTCATTGCCTTAAACTTTATTGGGTAGATTTTTCCACTTTCTTCCTCATTGTCTTGGCCTTTGGTTCAATGGATCTTTCCAGATCCTTCCAGTAGTAAAACTACAAGAAGTGCTCTCAGAGCTTGAGCATGAAGCACATTAAAATCATGGCTATACCAGCCAAAAAATCATAGCACAGGTAGCAGGCACTATACTCCCACCCTAGCTCAAAATCCACCATTTGTCCTATCAACACATACCATCTATCTTGCTCTGTGGGATGTTTGATCTTATCTCCCTGAGATTAGAGCCAGCAAATGTGCTAATTGTGACCTTATGCAACAACTTTAGTAACTCAGAAAAGTATTAGTTTCCTCATAAAAGATGAGTCAGTCTTCCTCTGCCAAGCCATGAAGTTTTATTATTTTGGAATAATCTCTATCCTTGGAAAACTCTAGTTAATGTCTAGAGTAAGTATTACTGGAACCCTGCACCATGAATCAATAGGCTGGAGTCCAGTATGAATCTATTTGTGTGAGGTATTTGTATTCTTTTCTTTTTTTTTTTTTTTGTTAAACTTCAGTTTCACCATTAAAAGATCCTAGGGTTCGATTACAGTCAACTAAGATGCTCTGCCAGCAACTCTTGGCAAAGTCAGGTCTTCCAGAAAAATACATCTTGTTTTGAATGCTCTGAATCGGGAACCAGATAACCATGTGTTGAAGAGTGATGCCTATCATTAGCACTACAAATACAAGACCCAGCCTGCCCAAAGATCATTAAGTAAGAAGAGGGAAATGGAAAGAGAGAGGTAACAGGAGAGGGAAAAGAGTAGAGGAGAGAGAAGGGAGGAGAGAAAAGGGAGGGAAAGATCATTCTTTTAAGAACTCCTATCAACAGCTAAATTTAATGAATTGAACTTGAGTTATAGCCTGCTAATGTAACATGGAAATTTGCCTAGAAACTTGAAGATCTAGCAGATTAGCCGGAACCCTAATCCATAACTGAGCTTTCTTCACACAAATGTTCTCTCCTGCTGGAACTAGTATCTTAATCATGCTTATGCTCTAAGCATCAAGGTATTTCTTACTCTGTTGACATCAGTATCTTTTGTCTCTACTACTTATAGGTCTACAGGAAGAGAGAGGTTGTTAGTACAGAACAAGGACAGCACATATTTAATTTTGCTTTAAATACCATCTTGCAACATGGCTGATTACATAAATTTGAAACAAATACTATCCTGGAGCATTTTGTACAGCAGATCCTGTTTGTACATTTAGAAATAAATATGTAAAAATATGTGTCTATGTGTGCTAGATGGTTTCCTTTCACTCTGTGCAGAATGTGTCCTTTCTACAATATGTATGCTTTGTTTTACAGACAAGACATATGAAGAGGCTATTCAGTAACCAACACAAGAAAATCTCTCTCTTTTCCGAGCTAGGTACTGCTTATTGCATACTCCAGGGTATCAAGTTGGATAATCCACATTGGAAGAGTTTCAAATTCATCATTCAACTAATTGGAAACTAAAATTACAAATTGTACTGTTCTGTACAAATTTTATAAAAATTGTAAAATTAAATGTTTACTGTGTCTGTTCCCATTCCTTTCCCTAAAGCACGTGATATAATAAGAGAGAGTGTGTGGTATATCTAAGTATATACATATGTATGCGTGCTTATATATGTGGCCAAGAACCGATTAGGCAGGGTGGGATTTAACATGACGCCTCTCAGTAATGGATGGGAAGAGATATCATCTGAATTTAACATAAACACCAAGGAATTTCACATTTCCTGCTTGCTCCCTGCAGAATATCTTGATTTTCCTCTTACCATACAAAGCAGAAAAGCCAAGGACTACCCACAGATGACCTATAAGCTACTTAATTAGGAGTAGAAAGGTGGCTCATCAGGAAAGAGCACTTGTTGCTCTTATAGAGGACCAGTGTTTGATGCCCACCAACCTCACAACACTCTTTAACTGCAGTTCCAGGGGTGCTTCTGGCCTGTGTACATTCACACACAAATAAAAGCAAAATAAATCCTAAACTGCATAACTAAATAAATCTTTAGTGTTACGAGTAGGTTTTTTCCCGCCGCCGGTTGCCTGGTCCCACTCTTTGTTCCTCCCCACCAGCCGCCTGGTCCCACCACGGTGCCAGCCCCAAATAACATGCTGAGACTCTGTATTTGCTATAAGGCTGTTGGCCAGTTAATAGTTTCTTACCGGCTAGCTCTGTATTAATGATTAACCCATTTCTACTATTCTAAGTATTTCCACGTGGCTCATCTTACCGGCCAGAGCAGCTAGCGTTCTACCTCTCTGGGCTTTCCATGTTCTTCCCTCCTTCCTCCTTCCTTCTTCCTCTTTCCTCCTTGTCTCCTAGCCCCACCTATCTTGCTTTCCCATTGGCCAACAGTGCTTTATTCATTAACTAGTATGAGAAACATATTTACAGAATAACATCTCCCATCACTTTAGTTCTGTAATAAACCCAGAACATGAGCTGACAAGAAAGAATAATAACAGGGATACCATAATTATTTAATATAAATGTGTTCTGCTCTATTATAATCATTTAATATAAATGTGTTATGCTCAAGCAATTTAACCTGAACTAAATTGGTGTGGTATTTTCTAAGTTGTGCAGTAGCATTTTGAAGTAAGTATTTTTGTGATGTGATCCACTAATGTTATAGTGTAAATCAGAAGTAGCTATAAACTCATGCATGTTTTTAAAAATAAAATTATATATTATTTTCTATATTGATATGACTATTAACTCTCATGGGGGTAGAATCAAAGTCTCAGATTCTTTCAAGATGGCCTTTCTGTATATTGGCTTATTTCATCTTTACATGACTCTGAAATTAGGCATTATGATCATTTCTTTATAACTGTGAAGGTAAGCTATATGGCAACTGGTTGGCCAGTGCCACAGTCAGCAGCACACCTTTACTGCTATGGAAAGGGGAAGTGAAAGCTCCCAAAGTTCACAGGGTCATAGGGCTGGCCTATGTTCCATATACAACCCTAATCTAGGACTCTGGCCCTTTGAAATTTTGCTCTCTGCTCACACATGCTAAGCAGGCACTCCACCACTGAATCACATCCCAGAGGAGAGTATGCTGTGACAGAGTTTCATAAATTAAATAATCTATGCTTCAAATTAGTAATCTTTTATTCCATGACTAACTGATAAGAGTCTATACCCTCTTTCCCTACCCACGAATTTAAGGAACAACATGGCTTTTCAAAGAGAAATGGGGTACCTTCTTCTTCCTTGGTTACAACATCCTGAAATTAAAAGGAAGGAACAAACTTTTGGACTGCTCTAAACTCTGCTCAGTGTGCAGCCTAATTAAATCCATGCTGTGGAGAGGCTGGACTCCCTGGGCCTGCTGCTCTCTATCTCTGCAACACAGAACTGTGCCTGGAACACTTACCGTATCTGCAGTAGATCAACCAGAGGAAAACCAGACAAGCCTCCCAGCATCCAAACAGGAAGCTAAAAAACCTCTGTCTACCACAGAAACCCTAGTAAGCCAAAACTTTCTAATGGAAATCAGCTCAAACACTTCATTCCAACACATGGGGTTGTTATTGCAAATCACAGTCTAAAACCTGAATCCCTTGAAGTTCAGTTTTTTTCATACTTCACTAATGATGTAGCCATGAACAACGTGACTTTATGTATACCCACTGCTGGCAAATAGTGTGCGGCCATGCCTTACTTCATCCTTTGCTCATCTGATGTAGATCCTAGGACACTGGCATACCTATGACAACATCTTGATGTGAAAGAAAAAAAATCCTATTATTGCAAACTCCAGATAACTTAGCTTAGAATTCAGGTTTTGATTCTCAGCTCCTGTAAAAGGTTCCACCTCAAATAATTTCTTTCAAAATTAGCATTGCTGAACTCGCCCATGCAACTGACCACAAATGAAGAACAGACCTGTTGCTAGTCAAAGAGTGGATATGTGAACTGTGGGCCAGTGTTTGGCACAGATGGAAGAGAGCAGGCTAGTGAGACAGTCTAATCAGTGATGGCCTCTCTCTCTGGACACAAGAGATGAGTACCTGCACTGTGAAACATGTTGTAGGTATGGTTTACAACGCCATTTCAGCGCTCCCTGGCAGCACCTTGAGGAACCTCAAATTTCTCTTGCACCTAAACTTTTCTTGTTAAGACATTTAGGGGTTTTCACAAAAACTCATAGGAGTGAGGAAGTCGCAAAATTTGGCAAACAACACAATGGAAACTGGTCGCTAACACTGCAAAGTCAGCTCCAAACCACACTTCATTTGGCAACTTGAGTTGTCACACGTAATTTGGCTTTGTATTAGTTTGGTTTAAAATAAAAGGCGAAATCTTAATGAGAATTAACCTATTCTGAACTAAGGCTGCAGCACCTTGGGAAATAACATTCTTTATACTGTAGACACTAGGTAGAGATGGTCATGCAGCCAGTTATACTGCTGTATTCTATTTCTTGAGGTTTAAACAGCAATGTTTTTTCTCTCTTCTTTTATTAATTTAATTTTACATTCCAATCCCAGTCTCCCCTTCCTCCTTTTCTTCCACATCCTCTACCCCCACCCCATCTGCTCCATGGAGAGGGTAAGGCCTCCCATAGGAAATCTACTGGGTCTCCTCTATCAACTAACTGATCGAGGATCGAGGCACCTCTCCACCCCCACACCCCTGTATCTAGGCTGGGCAAGGTATCTCTCCATATAGAATGGGCACCACTAAGTCAGTTTGTGCATTAGTGTTAGATCTTGGACCCACCGCCAGTGGTCTCATATATTGTCCCAGTCACACCATTATCACCTATATTAAGGGAGTCTAGTTTGTTCTTATGCAGGTTCTCCATTTGTCAGACCTGAGTCAGTCATCTCTCACTATCTCAGGTCAGCTGATTCTGTGGGTTTCCCCATCATGGTCTTGACACCTTTGTTCGTATTTTTGATCCCTCCTCACTTTGATTGTACTCCAGGAGTAGCCCATTGGTTATTTGTGGATTTCTACATCTGCTTCCATCTGTTTCTGGAAGAAGGCTCAAGCTTCTCTGGGGTTATGAATTGTAGGCTGGGTATCTTTTGCTTTATTTCTGGTACCCACTTATAAGTGAGTACATACTATATTTATCTTTCTGGTTTTGGTAAACAGCAAATGTTTTTATATTGTAAGATGCTTTAATAAACACCACACTTGAAGTGAAACATGGTGTTTCATACTTATTGTGCCAGCACTTGGGAGGTAGAAGAAGGAGGATCATAAGTTCAAGACCAGTCTGGGCTACACAGCGAGTTCCAGACCCAGGCACAAAGTAAAACCCTTTCTCAAAAAACACAAAACCAACCAAACAAATGAAAATTGATGCTTTTATAGCTATCACATTATTACCTTAATTTTTCAGATGATATAGCTAAGGGCCAGAGAAATAGATTTGCTAGTACTCATGTAACTATAGACTTTAAACACAGGTTTTCTGCATTTCAAGTTCATTGTTCTTTCTATATTTGTAGCTTTTAGGATATGGTGTAAAATTGATTATATTAATCCTATCATGCTTATTAAAGATTGAAAGTTGTTCCTATTTACTCAGTTTCTGGTCAGGACCTAGAATCCTACATAAAGAAGCAATTAGTTTTGTGAATAGGTTCCTAAAGAGAAACAAAATCAATTTGATTCCCTATATTATTGGCATTGCCTGACTTCCTGACTACTTCCTCCAGATTTTTTTCATTACTCCCTGCCCCCAGCATTGTGAGGGTATAATGCACAAATAAAAATAGCTTATATTTCTGGTACACAATGTAATATGTTGCTAGATGTCTGTTGTGATGTTAAAATTAGCCACTTTAGTTTTCTTTATGTGTATGTGATAACATTTAGGACTCTCTCAGTACTTCTTTATTTAATATTTGTTTTTTTTTAATTGTGTGTATATACATGAGGGTGAGTTCAGGTAGCCACGTATGGCAATGTACAGTTGTGAGTCACCATGTAGGTGCCGGGATTTAAAGCCTGGTACTGTAGAAAAGCAACTAGTGTTCTTAACCAATGATCCATCTCCCCAGATTCTCCTTATCCATTTTTTTTTATTTCTGAAATATTCAATACTCTATATCAATTATATTCACCATGTTTTGTGGTTGATTTCAAAAATGTATTCATTTGGTTTGAAACTTTGTACCCCTAAAATACATATCCACATTTCTCACCCAGTCTCCCTATTCAAACACCACTTTATTCTACTGGTAAAATTCAATTCTTTTAGGGTCCTCATTTAGGTAAGATTGGGCAGCATTGCTCTTCTAGTATCTGGCCTCTTTCGCTTCACATAATGACCTCCTGTGTTATACAAGACAGGATTGTTTTCTTCTATCAGTAAGTAGTATTACCGCATCCCTTATCAGCTGCTTATCTGCTGATGAAGTCAAATTGATTCCTTATCATGATTAGCGGGGAACAATCTGCTGATAAAGCCAACTTGGTTCCTTATCATAATTAGCGAGGAACAGGCTGCTATGAAATCAGAGACAGGTTTCCATCCACTGACTCCAGTTGCATTGCACACCCAGAAAGGAAGTAGCTGGATCAGATGGGAGTCCCATTTGTAATTTCTTTTCAGATATTTCCGTTTTATTTTTTCAGAAATGCTGTAGTAATTATATAAAATTCTCCTTTTCTCCACACTTGCTGCTTTGTCTTCTTCATAATAGATATTAAAACAAGCTCTCTCTCTTTCTCTCTCTCTCTCTTCCTCTCTCTCTCTTTCTCTCTATCTGTGTGTGGGGGCATGTCTATCGTCTGTCTCTTCATATTTGTTACTTATGCTTTCTTTTGACAAATATCTCTCCATGTTTCTGCCCATTTGTGACCTTGCAACTGAGTCTTACATATTTTTAAATATGAATTTTGTCATCAAATATCTAACATGCATAGTATTTTCTTGCATCACATGGTTGTCTCCTCTGCCTTTGTTCCCACTGTATTTGACACCTGCCTTTGTGGTGTCGTATCCCAGCAACCACTGCCCACTCTCACAGAGGGAAGCTTTGCCTCTGTGTTTTCCCCCAGCAGTTGTATTATCTTGACTCTCATGTTTAAGTCTACTCCATTTTTAGTTCAGCTTTGTTTTATGAGAAATAAGGTTCCAGTTTCATTGTTCTGTGTGTGGACATCCAGTTTTCTTAATACCACTTATTGAAGACTGTCCTTTCTTCATAGTATGCTCTTGAAGTTAATCAATTGACTTTAATAGCTATTATTTCTTTGCAGGGCCCTTATTCTGCTGCATAGGCCTATGTGTGTTTTTGTACATGCACCATACTGTTTTAGTTACTAAGGCTTTATAGTATATTTTGAACTTGGGGAATATGTTTTCAGCTTCTGTATTTTTTCTGGTTTTTGTTTGTTTGTTTTATTTTGTTCTGTTTTTGTTTTTTGAGACAGGGTTAGTGTGTGCGAAACTCTGAATGTTCTGGAATTCCCTTTGTAGACTAGCTCTTGTAATTTTGCTGCAAATGGTTTTGACTGTTTTAAATTATTTTAGGGCCCTAAAACTTCAGGGATTGCTGTTCTATTTTATGTGGAAAGTTACTAGAATTTGTTTCCATGGGGTCTGTAACTCACTTTAGGTTGTATTTACTCTTTAACAATATTCATTATTACAATCCATGAATATTGTACATTACTTCATTTATTTGCTTCTTTTTTAAATTTCTGTTCATAAATGTTTTACAGTTACAGATCTTTCATCTCCTTAATTTATCACTAGGCCTAGTCGTTCTTTGATTTTTTTAAAAAGCTTTTATAAATAACGACCTTTACAAAGGTTGTTATTTTGTAGTGTTTCCAGTCACAATGGTTTTTATTCCTTGATTTTGTATTCTTCAACTTTACTGAAGACATTTTTTCATTTAAATTTTCAGTATGTTTAGGGTTGTATGCAATGGACATGGAATCTTCATTCCTTTCCAAGTTTGAGGTCATTGTCTATTTGTTTACAAAACTGATCTGTCTATGATCTGCTCAGTGCTGTAATGATCAGAAGTTGCTCCTGATCTAGGAGGGAAAGCCTCCAACTTTCTCTTATGGTGTGGTGTTGAGAGTGGGCATCACATGTGGCCTCTATTATGCTTGGGGGAAATTCCTTTTGTATTTAATTTGTTGAGATTTTTATCATGAAAAGGTATTGAAATTCCTCAGATTTCTTTTTCCTGACTGGGCTAGGAAGAGTGCTGAATTTGTAGACTCTTTCTCCTAATGACATGTATCATATTTATTGCTTCAACCTTTCTTCTATCCCAGAGATAACTCGCAATGGCTATTGTGCATGACCCTTTGCAGGAAATGTGCAATTTGTTTTGCTAGTGTTATGTTGAGGCTTTGTTACCTATGGTCACTAGGAATAGTCAGTGGTGAGATTTTTTTCTTACAGAATTCTTCTCTCTCTCTCTTTTTTTTTTTTAATAATTTTTACTTAATTAACTAATTTAGGTTACTGTACAAAGTAATGGAGTCCATGGCAGCATTTTCATACTTTTGTATCATATACATTGTTTTCATTCATTCCTCTGTTGTACTGCCTTTCTCCCTAACTCCTTCCCTCCCTGGCTGCTTTTCTTTTCTTTTTTCCGCTTCTCCAGATCATCCTGACTTTACTTTCCTGTCACATATTCTATTACCTTCTCTTTTCCTCCCTTAGATGTCTTCCTTTCTTCTCATGGTCTCCTTCTGCATTCAATATCAGGTTAATGATGGCCTTATAAAGCCAGTGCTGAAGGTGCTCCATTTTCTTTAATATTTTGGGGATTGACATTAATTATTCTTTCATCATCAGGAAGCTGTCTTATGAAAGGCTTTTCTTTGTTGGTGAGTTTGGTTTCTAACTCATGCTCCTTGCCATTGTCATTTAGGCTTCATCATTGACTCTTAGAGGATGTATGCTTCTAGGAATTAACCCATTGTTTTGGAGTTGTTATTGTTCACTGGCATACAATAGTGGTCATGGATAGCCATGCTAGTTCAGTGGTCTTGCATTCTTAACTCTACTCTTTCCCCAGGATATATCCTGTCACTTCAGAATGTACTTACCCTAACTAAGGGTAGGAAAGCAGAATATATATGGGAGAGAATTAAAGAATTAGTACATTAAAGTTTTCTTCTCAAAATGAGGTGAACAGAGAAGTAAGGCTTTAATATTATAAAATGTGTCATAGGCAGTTATCAGCAATTTAAGAAAACAGAGCCCTAATTAAAAATGTAGACTGAATTTTAACAAAACTACTAGACAAAAACCAAGTACCATATATATAGTATCTATTATATATAGTCACCCTTTGCTTGGTATACAATAAAGTCTTAAAATTATAAGTTGAATGATCAAGTTGAGAAAAATTATGTACATGTGTGTATTTACATGCATCCCATGCACATAAAATGTAAAGAACAAACATCACATGTTCCCATAAAAAAAAAGAGCAATTCCTTGGGACCAAAAATATGAGGGACACACACTGTACAGTTTCTAATAAAATTTAAATAATTTTCAAAATATATTCTGTTTCCCTTATTTTGGGCTCCTTATTTACACTTTTATATATACATTGTTAATATCTACTTTGTCCCGACTTTCTAACCTTTATGGGCCAGGTGTCTACTACACAGAACTACTCTGCTGTTGCAAAGACAACTTAAATCCCAGAATCTCAAACCTAGACTGGAAGAAATACCTTCCACTACTGTCTGCTTTATGTCTATTCCTGATACCAATGAAAATTATCTCAGTCTACTTAATTCATTAAAGTCATCTCCTAGCCATTCAATCATCTATTGAGTATTTCTATACTTGAACAATACCTCTCGTGTCTATATTATGCTCTAGACACCATTAGAATGAAGCACACTTCTGTGCAGATGACTTTGTCAGTGCCAAGTCCATGTGTTCTTATTTGCATGAGCTTACCCCAACGTGGGATAAGCCACTACTTCTGTGATTGTATTCTGGACACAGGCACCACATGAAATATTCCAGCTGTGGAAGTAATCATTCTAGTAATCCACTATGCTATCCTTTTGTCTTAATACAGCACAATTTTACCTCATTGTGGCCTCCAGCACACCAAACTAACCCTTTGTACCCTATCTGCATGCTTCTTGCCAAACTTCTCACATGATTGCTCTCGATTTCTTAATATGTGTGTATATAATTTGAATATGCATTCAAAATATGTATATGGAGAGAGAGACTGAGCAAGTAAAGCAATATTATACTGTTGTAGGCTAAATATTGTCGCACAAAGATAACAAGATTTTGTGAATGTTTCCTTCTATAGCAGAAGAGATTTTTTTTCAGGAATGATATCTTGAGATGTCATAAGGTAGAGAGATTACCCTAGATTAGTTTGTTTATTCTAATGTAATCAACTGTCACTGAAAGAAGGGGTGAGAAATTTGTAGAAAAACAGATAATGATACAAGAAAAGCAGAGGGAGAAAAGTGACATGATCAAAGAGATGTGTCAGATGCTGAAAATGCAACCACTTCTAGAAAGTACAAAATGCAGATGTGCACCTTCCCCAAAACATTCTACAAAAGAGGCAAGCCTGCTGATGCCTTGACTTTACTCTGGTAAGCTACATTTCATGTTTCTAAGGTCCAGAACCATAAGAAAATAAATGTGTTTTTGAAGTCACTAAGTTTGTAGAACTTTCTAATAAATTCCATAGGAAATACACACACACACACACACACACACACACACACACACACACACACACACACACATACACACACAGTGACTCCTACATCTAGAAGCTGATGCTCTGAAGTAGAAATTGACATATTTTTTTTCCTTCTGAAGATAGTTAAATTGCTTCTAAGATTTTGCTATCATCATACTTCCAAGATCATTCTAGATATGCCTTCAGCTATCTATTTTAAGGTGCATATTCTTTGATATATCTACAGTTCATTCTCTTTTTATACTTTAATTAGTTCATTAAGAATACTACACAATGTGTTTTAATAATATTCACACTCCCAACACTTCCCATCTATATCAGCTTCCCCTTCTCTACTGATCAACCTGTGTGTTCTTTCTTTCAATCGATAATGACCAATCTGTACTGTCCAAATGTCCTTGGATGTGTGGGCATCCAGTGGAGTGTAGTTGACTTACCAGCAACTCTACTGTTAGAGAAAACTGACTCTTCCTATCCCAGCAACTAACAATCACCAATAGCTTTTCTCCTAAGAGAGTGATTTCATGTTCAGTTCTCCTCATCATGCTAAAAATTGATCTGTCTTGAACTCTCACAGTTCTTCTGCATGCTGTCACAACCACTGTGAGTTTACATGTGCTGTCACCCTGATATGTCCAGAAGACAAATTTCTTGTAGTCATTCTCTGACCCAGGCTCTTGTACTTTTTCCAATCTTCTACTAAAATGATCCCTAGAGATCAGAGTACATTGTATTTGTCCCATTTAGTGCTGAGTATCCTGTATTCTCTTATGCATTTTGGACAGTTGTAGTTTCCATTAATCGTCACCTACTTCAAAATAATAATAATCATAATGTTAATAATAATGATAATATTAAAGCTTCTCTGGTACTGGCTGAAGAATGAATTAATGGGTATAAAGATAAGTCATTAGTCAGTTTAATATTCTGCCCAAGTAAAGTATAATAGTAGTAGATTATCCCTTATGGACTTTTACCTGTCTAGCCGTAGGTTTTTAGCCCAATGATTGTGCTATGTATAGGTTTAATCTTATTGAGAGGAACTTAAACACAACAGAAATACGGTTGGTTACTCCCATGATGTTTGTGCCATTATTGGGCCAGTGGGCATGCCATTGTGAGAGCTCACAAAGATTTGGCTGGTTAAGATTGTTGATTACTTTTCTCCTCTGATAGCTTGTTTGACAACAATAACATTGTATCAGTTTTCTTTTGGTTTAATGTTTATATATTGTGTAGTTTTCCATTCTTTTACTTTCAAAATATCTGTGTTATGATATTTAAATTTTGTTACATTATCTGGTTCATAATTGGATTATTCAGTTTACATATTTAAACATAATGATTTGTATAATAACACTTATTATGATTAATGCAGTCTATCGTAGCCTACAATATTATGCTTCTATTTTTTTTGTCTTATTTCTTTTTTTTTCTTTTCACCATGTCCTGTCTTATATAGAAACAAGCACAAACTTTGTTGCTTCCTTTTAGCCCTTCTATTATATTTTGATTATATCTCTATATTATTCATTTACATAACTCCAAAAATCATAGTTTGCATCTTGACATATTATACTAGCCTTAAATTTAAACACTTAGTGTTTACCAAACAACTAAATCTTACAAAACCATTCTCCTATGTACCTACTTACTTTAAATTTATGTTCAATATTTTTGCATTCTGTTTTAAGCATGTGATGTTATTTTATATTTACTCACATATTTGACAACTAGTCTGGTTTTTATTACTTCACAAAATTTTATTTTCATGTTAGGCTATGTAACAAAATTTAAATATCATAACATAGATATTAGTTCAAAAATGTTGCTTTCTTTACTATATTTATTATCATATTTTCTATTGCTTGTATAATAGTGCTTCTGTTTTGTTTTCACATAAGAATTTTGGTGTGTGTGGAGGGTGTAGAACTAAGTATAAGGTTGTAGGTTGGTTACCTTATATTTTGCTTTAATACCTTAAAAATTACATTCTACTGAGTGGTGAACTTTCTAGTTTCTCTCACAACATTGGTGAATATATTAATAATTGCTTGTTTAATGATGATGAATCTTTTTCTTTAGTTTCATTTTTATTTTTTATTTAATGTTTAAGGCATGTTCATAGTGTTGATAAGAATATTTTTTATTTTAAGTACCGTGCTTAGGGTTCCTTGAATGTTCTGAGACTATGTTTGGGTCTAGACTATTTGTAACACTTCCACCAACTTTATTACAGAATTTTTTCCTACATTATTTTATCCTCTCCTTCTGGGAAATCCTAATTATGTGTTAAGTCATTTATTAGTATTCTAAATTTATTTTAGATCTTGCCTTGAAATATTACCTTGAAATTTGCCTTGAAATATTCAGATAAATTTAGAGTATCTTGTATACCAAAAATTAAGGAAGTGTTAAAAAAAATGGAGGACACCAAAAACCACATCAGTATCTTGCCAAATATAGAAAATTTTGAGAAACTTAAATGTTGTGATAGTGATAAATATTAACCATGAAATGAAACACATATCCATGACTTCATAGTGACATATTAATCACCAATTCAAAAAACAGATGGAGAGATAGACAAGTGTTCTAGCCAACAAAAATCCAATTAATGAGTGAGAAGAAATAATAGAGATAGAAAACCCCATGAGTCAAACAGCACCATAATGATTGTTACAGATAAAAATCATCAATGGATGCTAAAAGCCATAGGTGAAAATATGATGTGAAACAGGATATGTGAATAGTATCCCCCCATATGATACTTATTAATTACAAAGGGAAAAATAAAACCTTACACTGGAGAAACCTGGCAGACATGCCTTTAATCAAGTGATCAAAGTTAACATTGCTGGTAATAACGCATGTTGACATCATATACCTACTGATAGGATGTACTGCACACAGTACATTATTCATGTGATACTGTTGCCAAAATTGCACAACCTTAATCAAATCATGGGAAAACATCAGACAAATACCAATTGAGGAACATTTCACAAAATAATTGGCCAGTATTCTTCAAAAGTGTCAATGTAGAGAGGAAAAAAAAATATGAGAAATATTCTTGATTAGAGGAAATTAAAGAGACATGAAAAGTAAATGAAATGTAAGACTCTGGGTTGGATCCTGGACCAGAAAAGAAGAAATTAGGGAGACAGTTTGTGAATGCCAAATCAGGTCTGAGGTTAGTTAATGGCATTACTATAATATTTTCCTTGCTTCCATACATAAACTCTAGGTGAAGATTCCATGTTGTACCATCTAGCATCCTTCACCAATGAGGATATGCTCTGAGACATTCATCACTCGAAGAACATCACAAAGTGTACTCTAGCCCAGTGGTCTGAACAACTGCTTCCTGTAGCCTCCATGCAATCAAATATCAGTAGACATGAAAGTATGGTCATTTGAATGAGAATGTCTCCATTAGTCTCTTGCATTTAAATGCGTGTCCCCCACTCCCCAAGTGATGAAACATTTGGCCAGGCTTAGAAGGTGAGGCTTGCTGGAAGAAGTGTGTCACTGGGGAAAAGTCCTTGAGGTTTCAAAACCATGCTCTATTTCTAGTTCATTATGTTTTCCTGCTTGTGGTTCAGCAAGAGATGTTCCTACCTTCATGACTGTTGCTCACTGCCATGATTCCCAACTATGATGGACTCTTATCCCTCTACAAACACTGTCAAACTGAATAAACTCTTCTATAAGTGACTATGATCCTTGTATTCTGTCTCAGCAAAAGAAAGTAAGTAATCAATACAGAAAGGTGAAGCTGCTCTGTTATAGTATGGTACACTACTTTAAAGTGTGTGTGTGTGTGTGTGTGTGTGTGTGTGTGTGTGTGTGTAAAATGTGTGTAGTGTGTATAGTGTTTATAGGTATAAGGAATGCATATTAAAACACCAATAAAAATATTCAGTATGATAAATGTATAAAGTACAGCATTCATTTACATTATTGCCAAGTATTATACATCACACATAATTGCATATGCTGTCATGCATGTATGCAAATTTTAGCACAAGAGGTTTGCTTCTATCAGCAGCACCACAAATACTTGATCTATGCATTGTGTTGTGAATGCAGCAGCTGTGGCATCACTAGGCAATAGGCTTTCTCAGTTCCATTATAATCTTAGAAGACTGCAGATAAACACGTGACTGAAATATTATGTGCAGTGTAATTACGTGAAATATCATAAGGCTCTCTAGAGGTTGGCAAATATTGATTTGGAAGACACTTTGAAAACTGAGCCTTGGTATAAACTGTGAATAGCCTAGAATTGTAGAGACTTATCTTTCTCTTCACCATTGTAATAGGATACTTACTTGGTCGTGTGAAGGAGTTCTTATTTGTTTATATGTAACACTTTCAAAGTGGTTTTCAATGACCTTAGCAAAAATAAATTTGAAAGTCAGTGAAGAATTTTATTGACAGTGGAGGAGAAACAGTGTTGAGCAAAAGAGTCAACCCACTGATGAAGGGGATAGCAACAAACCTGAAGTCTAATGACTACAACTCCTTTAAGTGTTTGCAAAGTGTTTCAAATAAACACTGAGTGGTAGTAAAATAGTCCATGTGTTACAATCATAGCTATCATTATAGGTTGAAAACAAAAATAAAAACTTTCAAATTTGATGGAAAAATAGTAACTATGCTCCACCCCTCATCTTTATTTATTTATTTATTTATTTATTTAGTTTTTCAAGATAGGATTTCTCTATGTAACAGCCCTGGCTGTACTACAACTCACTTTGTAGACCAGGTTGACCTTGAAATCACAGAGATCCTTTTCTTCTGCCTGGATCAAAGTGGTGCATGGATTAAAGGCATCTACCACCACCGCCTAGCCTTCCCATTACTTTTATTCCTCTCTAAAGGTTAGAAGACTCTTGCTCCAATTTTAGGAAGAAATCAGTTTAGCTGCCTAACATCAACTGAAATGATAGAATATTTAACTTCAAAGACATCTTACTTCTCGGCAATTAATTTAATGTGTCCATTTATTAGATGATAAAATGGAGGTAGGCCTAGACAAGAAAGCAGGCTTTCTTGTCCCCAAGATGGGTGCCCAAAACTATTCTGTAATTACCCACATAATATTTGTGCTCGGTACCCATGTGATGTGACAAAGCAATGTTGAATCTGGGGTTATGTCTTACAACACCTCCACATTTCCATGTCTAACAACTACTTTAAAGTTCTGTTGTGGGCAACGAAGAGATGTAGCTTGGCAACATCCTGTATGGTTTGAGGGAATCTTCAGAATTCCTGATCAACAACGCAAAAGTAGGTACCAACACCAGATGTTTTTATTTTGTTTATTTGTTTGGGATTTTTCTGTTGTTGTTGTTGTTCTTATTATTGGCAACCTATTGCTTATTCCCTGTGTAGGGTAACTCTAATAATACTGTTTTATAAGAGAGGGAACCTTATAAAATAGATTTGCATGTAGTATTTAGTTGTCTCTCTCCCTACCCTCTTTTCTGCCCTACATTCCCATCCATCTCCCACTTAACCTGCCCCAATTATTTCCCTTTATGTCATCCTTCCATTAAAGGTATTTTCTCTGCCCCCTACCCCTGTTCCCTTTCTAGTTTTCTGGATTCTACAGGTACTTCAAATTAACACACAAATTAAAACAAATCACAAGCCCTCCTCCCAGCCACCTCTATCTCCTTTGGTGCATGGCTTCATGGTTTGGACACAGGATCCTACTTGTACATACCCACCACCACTTTCAGCCACCCCTTCTAGCTGACCTCCATTTCTGTGTGACTCTGTGTTGACCCATAGGAACAGTCTCTATTAGTGACTCCACAGTCTCCACAATTGCCTAGGAACAAGACTGAGAATGAGTTTTAAAAGAACAGAACAACAATTCAACAAAGATGAGACCAGATATCTACACCAACAAACGCCACAAACATCATAATTCTAGATGCTTAGATACCAGAAAAAAAGGCACAAATAAGAACACCTACAAGAAGATGCCACTTCCAGAAGCCAAAAATCCTATAGTAATAGACCCCCAAGGCAAACAATGTAGGTGAAGCACAAGCAAAGGACTTAGGAATAACAATTATGAATATTTTCAAGACCAGACAGTAGTGGCCCATGCATTTAATCACAGAATTCAGGAGCCAGAGGCAGGTGGATCCCTGAGTTCAAAGTTAGTCTGGTCTACAGATTGAGTTCCAGGACAGCCAGGGATACACAGAAAGGTGCTGTCTCCAACCCCACCCTTCAAAGAAAATACCATGTTCAAGGACTTTAAAGACAATATGAATAAATGCCTTAATGGAGACTATGAAAATACAAACAGTATCATGAAACAATAAAAATAATTCAAGATGTTAATAAAGATTTTAATAACTAAAGAAAATACTAATTAAAATAAAACTGGAAATGCAGTTCAGTGACATACTTCACCACTATATTAAAAGACATGGTCTTGAAGACAAGACATAACAATGAATAGTTTAAAAACCAGGTGCAAAAAGTCCAGGAAATCTGGTACATTATGGAAAAACCAAGTTTATGAGTAACAGAATAAAAAACTCAGGACAAAGGTACAGAAAACATTTTTAATAAAACCATAGAATAAAATTGTTCTAACCTTAAAAAATAGATGCATACAGAACACCAAACAGACAGGACCAAAAATGAAATTTCTCATAGCACATAATAATTAAAACACTGAATGTACAGAACAAAGAAAGGATATTAAAAGATGCAAGGAAAAAAGACCAAACCTTATATAAAGGCAGGCCCACCTGACTTCTCTTTAGAGATTTTGTAATCCAAATGATAGGTCAGATTACTATAACAAACAAAACTATTAATCACATTAGATGGAGAAAGAAAAACATTTTACAATAAAAACAAATTAACTTAAATTTCTATCTACCAATACAGACCTAAAGAAAGCACTAAAAGGAAAACTTCAGTATGAAGAGAAGGTTGACTACACCCAAGAGAACAAAAAGGATGAATAACCCAGAATAATTAATGAAAAGAAGGGAGAAGCACGCCATAATAGCAACAACAACAACAACAACAAAACCCACACATACAAATAAGCACACTCAATTATCATTCTCAATATTAATAGTCTTAATTCTGCAATAAAAACACACAAACTAACAGATTAGACTAGAAAATGGGATCCATCTTTCTGGTATATCTAAGAAATATAATATAATCCAAGAATATCAGGCAAGAATAGTTTTCCAACCAAAACTGATGAGAGATATGGAAAGACACTACTTACTTATTAAAGGAAAAAATCTACCAAGATGCTATTACAATTCTAAACACATATGTACCAATACAAGGCATCCAAGCTCACAAAAGAAACACTACTACAACTAAATGACATATTCATCCTAACACCATGATAATGAGTAACTTCTGCAGTTGTTTGATTTTGATTTTGTATTTTATTCTTTGGCTCTTTGGGGTTCCTCCACCCAGCTCCCAAATTAATACACAGAGACTTTTACTTGCGTATAAATGCCTGACCTTAGCTTAGTTTGCTTCTAGCAAGCTTTTCTTAAATTATCTTGACTACATTTTGCCTTTGGGCTTTTATGTTACTCTGTTCTACATACCTTTCTTTACTTCTTATTTTATGGCTTACATTGTAGCTGGTGTCCTCTCTCCTTTTATTCTCATATCTCCATCTTCTTCCCAGATTTATCCTCCAATTTATTATCTCTGTCTGCCAGCCCTGACTATCCTTTCTCCTGCCTAGCTATTGCCCATTCATCTCTTTTTACTAGACTAATCAGGTGTTTCAGACAGGTAAAATAGCACAGTTTCTTGGAGTTAAACAAATTCAACACATCTTTGCATCATTACACAAATGTTCCACAACATAAACAAATATAACACATCTTCAACTCAAATTCTACAACAAACTTCAACATCATACTCATAAATAGACAGGTGATCTAGACGAAAATAAACAGAGTCTATGTAGTGAGTCTGCATGGTGAGTTCCAGAACATCCTGGGATATGTAGATAGACTCTGTCTCACAGAAAAGAAACAAACAAACAAAAAAGACAAAATTACACACTAAATAAAAAAATTCAACAATTGATGTGGTCAAACTAGCTAGCTGTGTGAAGAAGGTAGATCCGTATCTCTCATCCTGCATGAAATTAAGTTCCTGAATGGATCAAGCATTTTATATACCCTGAATCTAACAGAAGAGAAAGTAGAAAATATGCACAGGAAAAGACTTTCTGAACAGGAAGACACAGTAGCACAGACATTAAGACCAACCATTGATAAATGAGACCTAATGGTACTGAAAAGCTTCTGTGTAGCAAAGGTTATCATCATTCAAGCAATCCACAGCCTACAGAAAAAGGAACAGTATCTTGTGGTTATATATGGGACAGCGGGTTAGTATCTAGAATATAAATAATTAAAAAGACCAAACATCGAGCAAACAATGTAATTTAAAAGGAAGTTATAGAACTAAACTGACAATTCTCAAAAAGGATGAACTACAAATGGCCAAGAATACTTAGCCATGAGAGGAAAACATATTAAAACTACTTTGAGACTTCATCTCACTCTAGTCAAAATGGCCAAGATTAATAAACAGATGATTGAAGATGCTGGCAAGAATGCAGGGAAAGGGGAGCACTTATTAGTTGCTGATAGGAATGTAAACTGGTACCTCTATTTAAGAAATCAGTATAGAAATTTATGTGTATGTGTGTATGCATGTGGGAGGGCAATAGTGTGTGTGTGTGTGTGTGTGTGTGTGTGTGTGTGTGTGTGTGTTTGTGTGTGCTTCAATTAGAAACAGAGGTTGGATATATAGTAAGGGATCAGAAGAGACAACAGAATTTTCTAATAAAGGAGAGATAGAGTATAGTGTTATAAAGAAGTTAAAGAGTATACTGGAGTAGGAAGACTAATGAGGAGGAACATGGGAGAGAAAGGGAAAGAAGAATATGCATGTGGTGGGTCAACTAACATTAAAGGAATTTTGGAAAATCATATAGAAAGTTACTACTGTAGAAGCTTATGTTACTACTCTAGAAGCTTGTGTGTGTGTGTGTGTGTGTGTGTGTGTGTGTGTGTGTGTGTATGTATATTAGCTTGTATACACACATGCATATGTATACAATATATATATATACATATATATACTTAAATTAAGAATATACATATATAAGCTTAAATTGAATTAGCAAGACAATGCCACAGCTTGACAGTAAAACCTCCAGGGCCAGAAATGGGCTACATCTTGCTGAGTCATTGGCTACAGAGGTCCCATAGGTACCCAAATATCACAGGCTGTAGTTAAGGTTATTGGTTACCCCACACAACCTGATAGTAAGATCTTATTCCTAAAGACAACACTATGTTATTGAACATGGAGAAACTGAGCTAATGCCTAGACAGAAGTTCACCACTGCTAATGAGGTTTCATGGTGTACTAGCACACTACCTGTGATACTTCTAATGTAATTGCCCTCCATAAACTCAGGGTGTAGCACTATTAGGAGGTGTGGCTTTATTGGAGTAGATGTGGCCTTGTTGGAGGAAATATGCCACTGTTGGGGTAGGCTTTGAGGTTTCCTGTGCTCCAGATAAGCCCAGTGTCTCAGTTAACTTCCTGTGTCCTTTGGATCAAGATCTAGATTTCTCATCTTCTTCTGCCAACATGCTATTACAATGATGATAATGACTAAACCTCTTAACTATAAGCCACCAGATTAAATGTTTTCATTTATAAGAGTTGATGTGGTCATGGTATCCCTTCTCAGCAATAGAAATCATAACTAAGATACTACCAAAGGAGAAAAGTAATCACAAATGTCATCCAGCTACAAATCCTATGCACTACAACTATAACCTGTCTGCAAGATACACTGGTAGCATAGTGACACAAATTTTATGGGAGTAACCAACAACTTTTTTTGCTTTGTTACTCTTAAAACCCACCCTATGATATGGAACCCAAGTCATGACACTGCTAAAATGGCCAAGCACCTGAGGCTAGATAGATGCCCTGATAGAAGTTTCCCTAGGGGAAAACTTACTACTCTTATTCTGCTAAATGAACATAGCAATAAATGACCCCTAGTGACACATTGCTGTGCCTATAGATCAAACCCTATAGATGATAACCCTTATCAGAGAGGCTTCTTCTTGCAGTAGATGGAAACTAACTTAAGATACCCACAACTGGACAATGTGCAGAGAGTGAGAAACTTCGGACTGCTCAGACTTACTTACATGGGATGTCTCTATTAAACCTTTTCCCTCAAGGCTAAGAAATCTGTGGTCAGGTGGAAAGATTCTAGGAGCCAGAGGTGGTGAATGACTCCAAGAAAATAATGGAAAACAGTGTCTCTCAGACAACAGGATGGGTACAAATGAACTCCCAGAGACTGTAACATCATGCATGATTTCAAACCAGACAAAATTTTAGGGTGGAGAAGGGGGCATGAACACAAAATCCCATTCTTACAAGTGATACCTACTGGGGGGAAAAAAATCTGTTTTCTCAATGTCGTATTATTTGGTATATCAACCTCACCCAAGGTCAGGTCCCACACCCAGGAGTAGTTGGCCCACATAAAATGGACTCTTTGTGTGTGTGTGTGTGTGTGTGTGTGTGTGTGTGTGTGTGTGTGTGTGTGTGTGCTTATTTTTGTTTATTTTGATATTTTTGCTCTTATTTAGATTTTAGTTTGTTTTTATTTTCCTTTTTGTTTGGTTGGTTTTGTTTGTTTTTATTTTGTGACAGACAACAAGGAATTGCATAGGTAGGAAGGTGGAGAGGTGTGGAAGATGCACAGAATCAAGATTCATTAGACTTAATATAGGGTAAGTGAGGTTTATTTGGGGAGAATGCACTTACACAAGAAACCAATGACCCACAAGTTACAACTCCAAGGATCCACACCGAGGCTGCTCTCAGTGACCAGACCAGAACCAAGAGAGAGTGAGCTAAGGTCTGGTCCCCAGACCTAAACCCATAAGTCCACACCTGTGTTACAAGTGCAGACAGGGTGGATATCTCACTACAATTCCCCTTTTAGTCTAAAGAAAATGATTAAGGCTTGATATGGGACTATATACAAACATAGCAAATATTACGTATGATCTAGGAGAAGAAAAAGTAAGATCATACACAGTTCAGACCTATTGCCAAAGAAGCAAGAAGAGCAAATGGCAAGAACTACAGGGAGGAACTGGGAGGAATTAAGGAAGGGAAGGAATATAATCAAAGTATATAGTATGAAACATCTTTTAATAATAATGATAATTCAAAATCCCAAGCAGCCTCTGTTTTATTTTTTCTATTTGATGTTTATTACAAATAATTTATTTGAGATCATTTTAATTGTACATATCTAAAGCATACTACTTGATAATGCATAGTTTCATGTTAAATGAGTGCATTTCAGCTACTTTTACCATAAGAGAAATATGAGAGTTCATCTTTTTTAGTAAAAAGCTCATTATTGGCATAAGTCATTTTTCTTAATTAGTCCCTCAGCTTCATTGGAGTTCAACTAGCAAATAAAATTATATGTATTTGAGGTCTCCTGAAGGAAAAAAATGTTTCTTCCTCTGTCTTCATATCTAGTCCCCAAAACACTCCTGGAACCCCATGTGTGAAAGCTGCTTCCTCACATTAAGTAGTAGTTCTTGCTTAGAAACGAGCTGGTCAGTTCAGTTCCGTCATCATCTACCTGGGGATATTTGGATGGCCCAGTCTCCTCTGACTGCCCACAGTTTAGATGCTTATTGCAAGTTCCAGTTAAAGTCTATACTTCTGACGAGACAGTTATATGCAAAGTCTCAGGTACCAAAGGAATCAAGACAAATGGCTATCGATGTTTATTAGGGATAAATGGCTGTCTGTGGTACCTATTAGCATACCACAGTTCATGCTGGCTGCCAGACCCATTCAGTACTTGTGGCTCCTTTCTGCTCTTCTCACACACCCCCTCCACACACTCTAAACCTCTCCAGCCCAGGGACTTCCTTTCCCCCTGTTTCTGATTCCTATATAACTGTCGCATTTGAACCATTCACTTTCTTGGTTCTCTTGGCTCTCTCTCTGTCTCTGTCTCTCTCTGTGTCTCTGTCTGTCTGTCTCTCTCTCTCTCTGTGTGTCTCTCTTTCTGTCTCTTTGCTCTCTTTGGCCCTCCCTCTCTTGGCCCCTCTCTCCTTTGTTCCCCCTCTCTCTTGCCCCCACCCCCATGGCTTGGTTATAATTTGGACCCTTCCAGATGCCTCTGGCTGTTCTCTCCCTCAAATCTACAATAAATTCCTTCTTCTCAACCATACCTTGGAGAGGTCATATCCTTGTTTCATTTATAAAGGACCCTCATTCCTCCTGTGTTCATTTAACCTTCTGGAACAGCTCATAGGATTCAGGGACCTTCTTTTACTTATATTTATACCTCACTTAGCAAAAGTTATTGCAATGCATGCATATTAGCCAAGTGTAAGAGTACAAAGGAGAGTTTCATGGACCTTGCATGCTCTTTCTCTAAGAATGGTTCCACTCCAGGTACCTCATCAATTTGGAAATTTCCTGAAGCCTGTCCTTTTAGGATTTTTATAGAAAAGTATTGAAAACATAGTTATTGTTAATTATATTATTATCTGGTAGAAATTGACTCAATTTTCAGGCCATCTCTTTTTTCCTGGAGGTTGGGGTAGGATTGAAAGTAGGATGACATGGGAATTAGCCCCCGATAACTCAAGTTAAGGAGACCTTATTCAATTTTCATTTCCTTAGTTCATTTTCTATGTATAAAATAAGCTACCTGACACTGGCTAATTTATGAAAAATACAGGTATTTTGTTTTTGTTTTCTGAAGGGTGGGTAGTGCAAGGAAGGATAGTTTTCTACAATGCTATTGGCAAACAAACATGAGATAGTATGCATGTGAAGATGAATAACATGTGTGTAACAGAATGAAGAGAGCACCAGGCTTGTTTAATAACAGTCTACTCTTGTAAAGACTACATTGATCCTTGCCAGGGACACTAGATGTTCCTGTTGTTATCTCCCTACACCTTCAGTGGGGAAGCAAGCCTCAACAGATTGATGCAGACGAATCTTAATGGTAGTACTCACTTTGTTAATATATATATAAAAAAAAACACACATCACTTGAGAGTTTAAGGGTTTTAGGAATTAGGTGACTGCATCCAGGAGCAGGAATCAAATATATATTTAATTATTACAAGTATTCAAAGTATTGTTTTTTATGTATACACGTTGTAGGATAATTACTCATAACAACTGACTGTCACCCCATGTAACTACTTTTCATTGTGTGTGTCAAGGGAATTTAAAATGTGCTATCTAATTCAGTATCTGATTTGGATATTATTGTTTGCATTTGTGGCTTCTTTTTGTTTGAGCTTGGTGGATTGCTTATGTCCAACTTTTATAATGTTAACAAATTGTGGGTTCAATAAGAACTACTCTACCATGACCTGCAACAGGACACATTTCATTCCTTTCTATGGTGATATTTTAAGCTTTGAATTTACTAGGATTTTTCTTTGTTGTATTTTATTGAATTCAATTTTACTGTTAATATTCATTGTTATCCTTCTTTGTCTTTGTAAGTAGATAAATTGCTACCTACACACACACCCTTGTGGCCCCTCATAGTTTTTCATTTTCAGCTTTAAAAAGTGTAAACTTAATACATTTATCTTTTTGTTTTAGTCAATGGTCAAAATGAAATGATTGTTTCAAATGAAGATCACGCAGACAGAGTTTATTTATCCCTCAGCTACTTTTGAAGATGACAAATCACACAGGTGTGAAAGACCCTGAGTAAATTACCACTGCAAATCTCATCAACTTTCGCCTCAAAGGAAAAAAAATGATGAACCTAGAAAAAACATGCCTTCTTTTTTTCTTTCCTTCTCTTTGCCTGATATATCAGTAACTGCATGCTGACAAGAATAGACAATCTTAGGTAAATACTAGGAATACAGGAAGGAGAATAAATTCTCTTGACCTTTCTTTCCTTGCTCCCTTTCATGAATCAGGGATTCTGTCTTAGTTAAGGTTTGTGTTGCTGTGATAAAACACCATCACCAAAAGCAACTAGAGAAAGAAAGGTTCCATTTGGCTTACATAACCTGAATCACAGTTCATTGAGGGAAGTCAAAGCAAGAATTCAAGTAGGGTAAGAATCTGGAGGCAGGAGCCTATGCAGAAGCAGCAAAGGAAAGGAACTAACTGGCTTGCTCCCTATGAGATGCTACACCTGGTTGTTTATGCACCTTAGGACCACCTGTCTAGGGATGACAATACCCACAATGGGCTTGGTCCTCTCATATCATTTACTAATTAAGATAATGTCTCACATGCTATCCAACAGGTCACTTTGATAGGATCATTTTCTCAATTGATAATTCTCTTTTTCCCAAATGACTATAGCTTACATGAAACTGACACAAAACTGGGAATTGTAAAGATGTAATACACTCATTAGCCACCTAGAACAGAAGGTGGCTGGGAAAGAGCAAATTTTACCAAGTGAAGCAAACCAAAGATCTCTAGCACTGCTCCTTAACACAACTTACCTGGATCAATACCAGTGCCCTCACATCCTGCTACTTATTGATTGGTCCTATTTTAGTTTTGCATTGATATTAAACTCCAGAATTCATCATTGGAACTACCTTATAATGTCTTTGATTATTTGGGTCTCTCCCATTGTTTCTTGGGCCACACCCCATTCTGTGTTTGAACTTTATTCTAATATTTTTTCCAGCAAGTGTTGAAGGATATATCTCCAAGACTACTTAAGTGTCTCTCAGCCTCTCTCTCTCTCTCTCTCTCTCTCTCTCTCTCTCTCTCTCTCTCTCTCTCTCTCTCCAGGTTCAGCTTGGCATCCCACGTTGACAATTCATTTCTCTCTCCTCAGCCCCGCCCAAAAGATCCCATTGTTTTCTGGCTTCTAGTGTTAAAGTTGAGAAATTTGTTTTGTTTTGTTAGGTTTTTGTGTTTGTTTGACTTGGCGTTTTGTAATTTATATTCCATTAAATTATATTTCTGCTATAGAATTTTGCTGTTTATGTTTAGAAAATTTTGAATATGGATATACATGAGAATTGATTTCTACTATATAATTAGTGATGCTTTTGAAACATAAGAATTCTTGCTTTTCATTAATTCTTTAAACTTCTGTCAGTGTCTTTTAAATGCGTACAGGCTCCTTCTTTTAAGCCATTGCCTGCCTTCTCCATCTTACTCTGCATCTTAGAATGGCTTATTGTCTACTTGCTAGGTTTTGTCATTCTCCCAATTCATGGCATAGATAATTTTAACAGTTTAATTGTAATGTTTTCAAAGGAACAGGTATTAAATGAAGTTCTTGGCATCTGGACTTGATTTCTTTGTAATGTCATACACAAATTCATTTGAGTCATCATGTGTCTCATAGTTTAAAAGTTGGACTTTTTAACCATCACTGAGAGAGTAAACCCCTCAGAGAATTTTTGCTTGTTTTGCTTTCAAGTATGAGTGGACTACGTGAGTAAGAAGAAGTGAGAGCATGGGCACTTGGAGGCTTTTTCTGTAAATCCTTCTCCTTTTTGCATACTTAAACTTATTTTTTTTTAGCTTAATAGCATTTGTTTTAATATGATTAATTTAAAAATATTAAAGTAGAAATATGTGACTACCTCTCTCCTTTTCCTCCTTTTAGTCTCTTCAGCTACCTCCTTCCAACCTTTCTCATGTCCTCACCTCCCCACAGCTGTTAGAGTTCCCTGGTAGAGTTTTTCCAATCACTGATGTAAACTATCATATCATTTGCAAATAGTAACAGTTGGACTTCTCCCTTCCCAATTTGTATCCCCTCAATCTACTTTTATTTTCATATTGCTCTAGCTAGAACTTCAAGTATAATATTGAAGAGATGTGGAGAGAGTGGACAGCCTTGTCTTGTTCCTGATTTTAGAGGAATAACGTTGAGTTTCTCTCCATTTAGTTTGATGTTGTCTGTTGGTTTGCTCTATATTGCTTATATTACATTTAGATGTTTAGGTATGTTCCTGTTATCCCTGATCTCTCCAAGATCTTTATTGTGAAAGGGTGTTGGATTTTGTCAAAGAATGTTTTTCAGCATCTAGTGAGGAGTTCATATGGTTTTTATTTTGCAGTTTGTTTATATGCTGGAGTACAGTGATAGATTTTTGTATGCTGAACTATCCCGGCATCTCTGAGATGAAACAGACTTGATCATGGTGGATGATTTCTCTGATGTGTTCTTGGATTTGATTTGTCAATATTTTATTGAGTATTTTTTCATCAACGTTTATGAGGCATATTGGTCTGTAATCTTCTTAGTTGTGTCTTTGTGTGGCTTGGGTACCACGGTAATTTTAGCCTTGTAAAAAGAGTTTGGCAGTGAACCTTCTGCTTCTATTATGTGGAACATTTTGAGGAGTACTGGTATTAGCTGTTCTTTGGATTTCTGCACTAAAGCCATCTGGTCCTGGGTTTTTTTTTTTTTTTTTTTTGGTTGGGAGATTTTTGATGAATGCTTCTATTTCATCAGGGGCTACAGTTATGTCTAAATTGCTTATCTGCTCTTGATTTAATTTTGGTAAGTAATATCTATCCAGAAAATTGTACATTTCCTTTAAATTTTCAAATTTTGTAGAGTGTAGATTTTCAAAGTATGACGTGAAGATTCTCTTGATTTCCTCAGTGTCTGTTGTTATGTCCCCCTTTTCATTTCTGATTTTGCTAATTTCCATGTTCTCTCCCTGCTTTTTTGGTTAGTTTGGATAAAGGTTTGTCTTCTTGTTAATTTTCTAGAAGTACCAACTCTTTGTTACATGGATTCTTTGTATTGTTTTCATTGTTTCTACTTTATTGATTTCAGCTCTAAATTTGACTATTTCCTGGAGTCTAGTTTTCCAGGGTGAGTGTGCTTCTTTTTGTTCTAGAGCTTTCAGCTCTCCTGCTAATTCTCTAATGTGACTATTCTCTAGTTCCTTCATGCGAGCACTTAGTGCTATGAACTTTCTTCTTAGCACTGTTTTCAAAGTGTCCCATAATTTTGTGTGTGCTGTGTCTTCATTCTCATTGAATTCTAGGAAGTCTTTAATTTCTTTCTTTATTTCTTCCTTGATCCAGGAATGGTAAAATAGTGAATTTTCCAGTTTCTATTAGTTTGTAGGGTTTCTGCAATTTGTGTTGTTGAATTCTAACCTTAAAGCTTGGTGGTCTGATAAGATACAGGGGGTTATTTCAATTTTTTGTATTTGTTGAGGTCAACAGATTGTGGTCAGTTTTAGAGAAGGTTCCCCATGGAGCTGAGAAGAAGGTATATTATTTTGTGTTTGGATGGAATGTTCTATAGATGTCTCTTAAACCCAATTGGGTCATAACTTTAGTTCTTTTGTTTCTTTGTTAAGTTTCTGTCTGATGGTCCTGTCTAGTGTTTAAAGTGGGGTGTTGAAGTCTCCCACTATAAATGTGTGAGGCTTTATGTGAAATTTGAGTTTTAGTAATGTTTCCTTTATGAACATAGGTGCATTTGTATTGGGGTTTAGATGTTCAGAATTGAGACTGTGTCCTCATGGATTTTTCCTCTGATGATTATGAAATGACATTCTTCATCTCTTTTGATTGATTTTTAGTTTGAAGTCTGATTTATTAAATATTAGGATAGCTATACAAGCTTGTTCTTGGGTCACATTGGAAAATCTTTTCCCAACCCTTTACTCTGAAGTAGCATCTGTCTTTCAAGTTGAGGTGTGTTCTTGTATGCACCAGAAGGATGGATTCTATCTTTGTATTCATTCTATTAGCCTGTGTCTTTTTATATGCAAGTTAAGACCATTAATATTCAGGGAAATTAAGACCATTGATTGTCATTTTTGTTTGTTTTTGATTTGTTGTTAATGGTGACATTATGTGTAGATTTACTCTGCTTTTTCTTTTGGCTTTTGGTAAAGTGGGATTATCTATTGCCAACTTTCTTGGGTTGGAGTTTTCCTTCCAGAACTTTTTGTAGAGCTGGATTTGTGGATGTGTATTGTGTAAATCTGATTTTGTCATGGAATATCTTGTTTTCTCCATTTATAACGATTGAGAGTTTTGCTGGGTATAGTAGTATGGGCTGGCATTAGTGGTCTCTTAGTGTTTGTAGACCATCTATCCAGAAATTTCTGTCTTTCAGAGTGTATTTGGAGAAGTCAGGTTGGTTAGGATAGTCCAAGTGACTCCTCAAACAATATAGACTATTGCTTTCACCCTTGTTTGCCTCTCAAAGGATTAAGATAAGCCCCTGTTGCTGAAGACTCCACACTTAGGACACAGGATTTGGACGATTTGAGCTGTATCTGATCTGAAAGTCTCCTGTCTATAGTCTAGCTTCCATGATACCAGAAAATAATGCCAACAGAATCTGCCAACAGAAGGAGGCAGTTAAGTGGTCTTACCCAAAGGCAACACATATGAACTACAGTGGCCAGCAAGGCAAGATATCTGTTAAGGTGCTTGTATATAAGTGGCATTTACATGTTAGTAGCAAACAATAGCTGTCAAATTGGACTTAAGGCCCATACAATAGGAGGAAACCAAACCAGCTTCCCTGGGAATTGAGGTGATAAAGCTTAGAAAAATATCTATTACCACCACTTTGCTAGATCAGTTTAATTCCTTACTATGTTCTATGTGACAATCTCCCCCCACCAATAAATAAATAAACAAACAAAAAACAGGAAACTATTGAAGAAAGTTCTTAAAAACTGTGATAAAGATGCTGAAGTGTAGTTGATGGCTTCTGGCTGAGGGATGGAGAAGGGCTCAGTTTACTTTATGGGGCTGACCACTAGGAGTTTTTTCATACTCCAGTGAGTATATAGGTAACACAAATTGGACTTGGTATTTTGGGGTTCTTTTTGTTGTGGGGGGAGATGCAGCAATTGGAATGGTGGATATAGGGAGAAATAAGAAGCAAGTGTCATTAGCGTCATTGTATGAAATTCTCAAATAATAAAATTATTACGTTGAGGAAAACAAATAGATAAAAACTAATTTTAAAAAATAAAACAAATAGCTTAATTAGTTCATCAACATTAATTTTCAGCATGATGGCTATAGTTAATAATTATTAAATGTCTGATAATTGCTAAAAGAGTGGTAATGAGTATTCTTGTCACAAAATGATAACTCTGTAATGTTTTTGCTAATTACATTTAATCTTTCCACAATATATTTCAAATCCTTGTTATTTTTATGTATGTATATGAAAAGTTAAATTTGTAGAAAAATATTGTCTTTGTAGTTTTTTTTCATAGCTACGCATCTATCTAGATATGGATTATGTGTATTATGAGTAATTGTGGTATAGTAATGAAATTATGTTGAGTCTGTCATTATTTGTTAAGCATGTATTCAGTAAGTGCATTCATTGTGCTAAGTATAAATACTGCTAATAGAGCCCTACCCTTGTAAAGATTATCAAGGAAATGCTATGACCCCTGGCTTTTTAAACTTACCTGCTGGGGTAGGAGGATAACACTGTGGAGTGGGACAGCAAATCAAGGCAGTGTAGACAGCTACCCAAAGGGATTATTAGGAGCTGGAGAGTGGACTCAGGTTTAGAGACTTGCAGCTCTTGATTCCCATCATCCACATGGTGACTTACAATCCCAGGGGATTCTATCCACCCTTCTTATCTTCAGGTAGCACATATACATACACAGTTAGTGCACATACATCCATGTAGACAAAACACACATACACATAAAATAATAAAGTAAATCAATCTAAAAAACTGTTACGGGGCTATTAATAGAAAGGCTCATGTTTTAGTACCAGCTGAATTACATTCACTGAGACAGTCACTTACAAGTACTTGTGTTTTTCTACTACTGCCAAATGAGGCCAGCTCAATCAATGAGTTAAAACCATTTAATGAAGTCAAAGCATCCATGTTGGTGCAGGCATTATGGCTTCCAAAGCACACATTCTACAAATGTTTGCTCTAATTGTGTCCTCACAAGACACCACAAAGTCGGTACTTTTAAAGCAAGGAAACAGTGACAAAGAGAGCAACTGGACTAAGTTTATGAGCTATTAAGTGTATGAGCTGGATGGGAACCCAGGCTTATGAGTTAAATCATGTTCTTTCCACTACACCATTACACCTCCCAAGTAGCAAGAGCTTGGAAATGGAAATGTGGAATTCTAGGTGCCCAAATATATTCATACTGTAAATTAAAATGTCACTTGATGTCGGTGTAGGGAAGTATTTAACTCATTACAGTCATGTCTATTTTCTTCAAATGTTTTTCTATGCTATTAGCCTCCACTCAATGTGAAGGACTATTAAAAGAGCCATACAGGAGTGTCAGCATTATAGCTGAACGTGAGGTACTGCATTTGATGGTGTAAATATTTGCAGTGTGTGGTTGGTCACCAGCATAACCACCCTAATCTTCTCTTGGCTGTGGACATTTACATTTCACTGAACAGCAGAAGAAAGTAGATCAGAGTTCCAATGTTTGATGACAACACCACATAGCTTAGCTATTTTCATCCTTTGGCTTCCTTTGCCCTTACCTTGACTGACATAACTAACAATAGTTTTGTAATGCCCAAGACCATCCTCTCAGAATCTGCATCTATAACTTTCAACCCTCTTCTAATCTGATGTTCATCTTTGCCCGAACTTTCTTTAATCCCAGTTTGAAAACTAAAGAATAGCCTTGTATTTTTTCTCAGCAGAAAATAAGAAAAATTAATGACATATTTATTGGTGGAAGAGTTACATTTTTTAGCAGTTAGCTCCTCCAAGTGCAAGAAGTTTCTGGAAAAGAAGTACTCTGTAAGCATAATTTTTCCAGAAGGTCTCACCTCGTTATCGCTGTAAAACAGTATATTGCTGAATTACCTCCTCTGATGTATGGCTTTTTAATTCTGAAGTAATGTCACATGAAAATGTTCCATATCCAGAACCTGAGATCATTAAAGTGCAGTTGAAAGCATTGCAAATGCTAGCCAGGTATAAAGACAGAGATTATTGTTCAAAAGTCTTGTACTTGTCTATTTCAATCCTGTAAATTGAATCATTTTTAAACATCTCAAAGCAGAAGATTTTCAGTGAGAAAACAGGTTCAGTTTTCTTCAGAAGTCAGAACTTTGCAGAACTTACACAGACAAGTTACTACTCTATTTGTAGATTTTCTCCCAATTTCTAGTTAGGAGCACATGTTTCTTACTAGTTCTGATGGGTAATGTAGATTCCCCCCCCCACCATTATGGTTTCTATCTAGTTTGGATTTGAGTTCCATTTGTGAGTGCATCTCTGGTGTTTCCCCACTTTGAACTCCAGGTAATTTGCTTGTGCATGTTCACAGTATGCCTCCGTCCTATCTGAAGTCTGAGGACTAAGTTTGATAATTGTCACCTCTGGGATGACTCTGGGATCTATTGGCAGTCACCTTGTGATTCTTGTCTAACCAGAACATAGTTTATTCCTACCAAGACAGGCACTCTCTAAGAGAGAATTTTGACCAGAAAGGGTAGTTTGTCAAGTGAGAAATGACAAGGAAGTGAGTGAGGTTAAAGTGTGTGAAAGAAAAGAAATTTATTACATATGGTTTCTAGAGACCTAGAGAGGTAAACCCAATTAGGAGGGAAGTTTCAAGGCAGTGGGAGAAGGAAAAAGGAGGCAGAAGAGAATCTGTGTAATTATGCCTTACCTTCAGTCCATGAACAGAGTCAAAGGGCATCCTCACTTATATGACTCTGGTGTTGACAATTGAGTTTTATTATGGTTGGCCGCTATGGGGTGTGTGTTATATATAAGGACAGTGAGATGATGGAGGATGGCCTTCTGTATGTTGTGGATGTATGTTTCTCTTATTGGTTGGGAAGAGGAAGGCAGAGAATTAGTCACCAGGAGATGGCATGTAGCTAGCTGGAAAGTAGGATGGCCTGCACTCTCTAGTAAGCCAAGACCACATAGAGATACACAGATTAATAGAAATGGGTTAATAATTAAGAGAGAGTTAGCCAATGACAAGCTTGAGCCATTGACCAAACAGTTTATAATTAATATAAGCCTCTGTGTGTTTCTTTGGAATTAAATGGCTGTGGGACCAGGTGGGACAGAAACTTTCATCCACAGTGAGGTGAGAAAAGAGAGAGGTTATCTTAAAAACCCCACATAGGAGCAGGACAGAGACCATGGGGTAGACCTGGTTTCTAAGAGCTTAAATAAAGATTAAAAGTACCTACAAATGAAGCAAGTAAATCAACAAGTCTATGATATCCATATATAATTAGTATGCATTCCCTCCCTGGAAGCTGCTTTTAAAACTATTAATAGAGTATGCTAAAGGGTAATGACTCTAAAGCAGACTCCACATAGAGTTTATAAACTAATTTTATACAGTTCCAGAAGTTTTCGCATAACCTCATAGAACCAGAAAACTTACATCTGAACAGTCCCTGGAAAAAAAGCATTGCAGGAAAACCACCATGCTAGCAAGTACCTCTTAGATGCTGCTTCATTCTATTCTTTTTAAGGGTGATTCATTCTTGGTTCTGATGCTTCCTTCTTTGGAAGCACAGTTAAAATAGTCTTTTAAGCTGACTGAGATAATTCACAGTCCATTTGGGTATACACATTTGGTGTAGTGTTAATAAAATAATCATCACATTGTTAAGGTGATTGACTATCTAGTGCAAAGCCCTTCTAGACTCTAAAGGATGCATGGGATGTTTTCTGTGCCATTTGGTCAGTGGCACATGGGCGGCATAGTGCTGTTTCCTTTTCACCTTCCTTTACCTGCAGAAGACTTACTTACCCTGTGCCAGTGGGAGGTGCAAAAATGATGATGAGACATTATGCCTTCCTAACTCTTTTAGATAGCTCCATGTTACTCACAGTATTCATTAATAAAATCACAAGAACTCCTAGGAAGGTGGGAAAGGGGCTGGGATTTGAAAGTCACCCAGAGCAAGACTCCAGGCATCAGTTTTCAATAGAAAACAAAGAAGATTATGTCTAATTAAAACACCAGGGGTGATTTTAAGAGGCCTGTGTAATTACCTGGGAAGGAAGTGAGCCAGGTGGATGGTAACACCTCTCATCAGGAGAAAGAGTCTATTTATATGCATGCATTCACTCAACTATAATTTCTGAATGCCCATGAAGGAAAATAAATTTCTACCTTTCAAAATGTTGTGTTAAGTATATTTTAAGCCATGAGTTTTACTGGAACTTTACATCATTAGACGACAAACGATCTGTTAACGTGATATTAAATTTAGTTCCATTTGGAGTTAAAGCTACAAACTCTGAAATTTTTGCTTTGAAGACTTCTTTCCTTAAAGTTGATTGAAACTATTTGACTTCAAATTCATCAGTAATCATATATTAATCAGCCCATGCCTTCAAAATGATCTTCAATGTTTTTTATTCTAAATTAACAGTAAAAAATTATATCAGGTTATAGAAAAAACTTAGAGTTAATGTCAAATTCAATTTGTGAATTGTAAATACAATAACTTCCATTGATTCATAACATAGTAGACTATTATAAAGAAAATGGAGGAGAGTGTGGAATAAGTGATTACTTTTGACTCCGTGGTAAATTCAGACAAAATAACATAAACACAGCTTTTTACCTAGTAGACACACATGAAGCATTTCATACACAGGTGCTTGAAGAACAGGGGCAGCTTGTTTTGCATGGCATATGATGGACAGCCCGTAATTATTAGCACATGACGATACTTCCCAGTGCGGCTGCTGTGCCATTATGTTCACACTAGAAATTGTAGAACTCTATACTATGCCTGAGATCCATAACATGCTGCAATCAAGTAGAATATGATGAGTTTTATTACTGTCTTCACAGTGATCTCAATCTGACAACCAATGAAAGCACTGGGTCCCTGGACAGGGTTATTACCATTGTTTACTAACTGTGTTCAGGTCTCCCCTAATCACTGTCCTTGCTCTAGGAAAACAAAAACAAGGGCAGATCTTCAGCCTGCATTCACACCACACACCAGGAGTCAACATCTGTGTCAACAGGAATTAGAGACAATCAGAAGGGAAGCTGGATTCTCTGATAAAATATCACAAGGCAGGGCAGGTGAGCTGGCTCAGAAGATAAGGCATGTGCTGCCAAGCCTGATAGATAGCTTGAGTTCCATCACTAGGACCATGTAGGGGAACGAAATAAGTCGTCCTCTGACCTCCACAAAGGCATCCCTCCACACCTCCCTCTCTCACACACCAAATTGATGCTTTTATTGTTTGGTTGGTTGAATTTTTTTTTTTCTTGAGACAGAATTTTAACAGCTCTGGTGTCCAATGTTGACTAGGCTGGCCCCAAACTCACCTGCTTCTGCCTCTGGAATGCCAGGATTAAAGGCATGTGCCACCACACCAGGCTCCAATTTGTCTGTCTGTCTGTCTGTCTGTCTGTCTGTTTGTTTTTCAAGATAGGGTTTCTCTGTGTATCTTTGGAGCCTGTCCTGACACTCACTCTGTAAACCAGGCTGGCCTTGAACTCCAATAGATCTGCCTGCCTCTGAATCCCAAGTGCTGGGATTAAAGGCTGAGGCCACCAACACCCACCTTCCAAATAAATTTTTTTCCACTGTTTTTTTTTTTTTTTAATTTAAATTTGAAACAAACTTGTTTTACATGTCAATCCCAGTTCCCTCTACCTCTCCTCCTCCCCTGCCCACCCCCAACCCCATATAGTATACAAATGGACTTTAGGAGCCCACTCCACAAGGAGGATTACTCTCTCTGCCTAGATACACAGGGGAGGGCCTAGGCTCTGCTCCAAATGATATGGCAGACTTTGAAGACCCCCCCATGAGGGGCTCCCTCCTTGGGAACCAAATTAATTTTTAAAGAAGAAAATTACAAAGCTAGCAGGAAAGAAATCAGAAAGTTGGGCATGTTTTACCTGAGCTCTGTTTTGTCTTTCCATGTCAGTGATTTGTAAATTCATTGACAGGATGGAACTCTGTCCCTGCTTTGGAACAAATTTGACTCAAATGGACAGAATTTGAAATTTTATTTCCAAATATCCCTTGCTAAATAATTATGTGACCAGCAAACAATGCTGACAGCTGCTATGGAGGACCCATTTCTCATGCTTTTGATCTGCTGTAGGGGCCACTTAAATGCTCTCCCAGGAGGGCTCATACATCATGGCCTCTCAAACTTTATGGGAAGAAACAAGTGGTAGACAGGAATGAGGAAAGAACTCTAGAAGTTGTCCAAACACTGGGCCAATGGTCATTTCAAGATTTCCTGAAACCAACACTGTCATTTGTAACTAAAATAATGTAAATTTCAGTTGATTTGGGAAGGGTTTAAAAATGGAGAATAACAAAGTGGACATTCCATTTTCCTGAACACTGAGTGTCTTTAAGTGGAAGCTTCAGTTGAAAATTTCAGACTGCAATTACCCTTTCTCTTAACTATTATTAAAGCTTATATTGATCTGGCAGTATGTAATAGCATTTCACTAAAATCAGGAACTAGGAAAGACCAGAGTATTTACTGGAAATCTAATTCTGCTAAAAGCTGAGCTTCTGTCCAGTTTCCGACTTCCTTGACTTAATATTTAGTTCCAGAAGTAGGGAAAGCGTGTGCTCAGATGTTAATGTTTACATCCTCTTTTTGGTATATGAAGATCATGTCTTCATATCGGCTCCTGTAACTTTGTAAATCTGGGAACTGAAGCACTAAGTTAGACAGAGTACTGAGTTACTGGGGGAACTGGAATTAAGAAGTAAAAACAAAAGTGCAAGTAAAAATAACCAGGACAAATTCCAAGGCCTACCAGAGTCTGAAAAGGAAAGCTGGCAGAGAGAAGTAGAAAAATGTTGAGAAACTAAGCATCTGCCTGCCTCCCTTCTTAGCAGGGGAGTAAAATGGGCACATAACTGGAAAAACATTTCTGGGTAAGTTCAGGCTGAAGAATGGTGTGCAGAAGTGACTGGAAAAGGCTTTTAACGGTGAAGACATTGATAGTAATTGCATCTTTAAGATAGTGTCAGGCTGAATTTGAAGCTGCAAAGAAGCCTTGGAAAATTAGAGGAGAATTTCTGTGGTGAATATTTTAAGCTAAGGAAATGCTTCTGTGAGCTGGAACAAGCTCTCTAGGATGAGATTATCTTAACTGGGGCACAAGGACATAGCATCATTATTTTCATGACAGGTGTGAAGACACAGATTCTCAGAACAATGGTGTACAGACAGCACATTTCTCCAGATGCATGCAGCATGCTGTCCTGCAGTATAAATCAGCAGGGACATGAGCCAGGGCTAGAATGCTGAGGGCTGAAAATCAACAACAGAGATTGAGGAAAAGAACCCTGACAGAACAAGAGCAGACTTGACAATAACTCTATTTTTTTTATCAGCTCATTTTCTGTTCTTGTATTCTCTGCTCAAGATCATATATATAATCTCTGACTACAGTTGGTTAATAGTCTGTGCTATCATAACAAAAACACAGAGTGGGTGGTTTTAATAATAGGAATTTGTTTTCGGGTAGTTTGGGAAGTCAAGGTGACAAACCCTTCATTTCCCCTTGAAAGCTTTTTCCTTTACAATTTCTTGCTGTCTCTTCATGTGGTGGGGTGAGAAAGAGAAGAAAAGATCCATGGGATTTCTTTCTAAAATGGAGCCAAAGCATCCTAAAATACCACACTAAACCTCAGAGGCCCAGTCTGGAATTATAGGCACAGTCTTCTTTCTGTAAATTTTGGGGTGTTTAGGAAAGCACAATCAAGTTCAGAGATATATGTTTTCGATCAATGTGGATAAGTAACTTGAGGAACACTGCATAGCCCTGAACCATAGGACAAAGAGAATCTGTCTAGTTAAGCCCACAGAAGGAAGCCAGATCCGAGAAAATCCTCAATCACATCACCTGTTCAAACTGAAGGCTCCCTTCTAGGTGGGCACAGAATCTTGGACACTGACATAAATATCAAATAGAATAGGAACAGGGACAAAGCCCTCTAACACATGGAAGAGAGTCAAGGTAAGTCCAGTGATAACATACACAGGTAGCCTGCCTCAGAGTGTCTACACAACAGGAAGTGATGGGAACTAAGAAGCTAGGAAACATGCATGACTGTGCTTAAGAAGGCAGCATCACCTCCTTCCACTGATTATTTGTAGCCAGATTTTTATTTAGGCTTCTAGCTAGCAAAAAGCACAGAAACTTATTATTAATTATGAAAGCCCTGCCTATTGTCCCACTAGCTCTTATACCTTAAATTAACCAACTTGTATTCATCTATTACTTGCCACATGATTCCTGGTTTCTACTTCTTCTGCATGTCATGTTCCATCTGGGTCTGGCTGACTATGACTACTCCCTCTTTCTTCTTCTCGGAGCTCTCTGTATCCAGAAGTCCTGCCTATACCTCCTGTGTAGCTACAGGCCATTTAACTTTTTATTAAACCAATCACAATGACATAGCTTTATATGGTGTAAAGTAATATTCCACAACAATTATTACTAGTAGGAATGCTTCCCCAGGATTACAATATTTCTTGTTTATTTGAAGTGAAAAAATTAAAACTTGACTATACAAAAACTTTCAATATTTGTATCTTGGCTAAATCGACTATCACAAGAATGAACAAATTCTGCCAACTTCAAAAGATCTTTCAGCCAAAAAAAAAATCCCACCTGAGATAAAGGACTTTGCAGTGATTTTTTTTGTTTTGTTTTGTTTTGTTTTGTTTTGTTTTGTTTGTTTTGTTTTGTTTTTTTCTGAATCAGAGGAAAGGTTGAGGGACAACCTTTGTTTCTTTTTAATGGTGTTATTCAGTGGAAGGAGGGTCCATCATTCTTTCTCCATTCACTGTGAGTCATTTTAACCAGATCCTCATGCCTGACTCTCCAAGCATAGGACTCACCAGAGATCATTCTACAGCTAGCTTCTTTTCTGGCCTTTTGATAGCAGATACAAGATAAGTAAATAATAGGATGCTGAGCCCAGGCAGATGTAGAAAATGTGGAGCAGAAAGCATTGCCCTGTCCATATTTCTGCTCAGTGGGAGATTAATTTGCAGATTAGATGTTAAGCAGGAAATGACTCCTCTCATTAAATGGTGTTTAAGTGGTCTTCCATTCAACTAAAACCTCGAGTCCCACAGGAAAAAGAACACCTCATAGAAAAGAGACAAGGATGGAATGCTAAGCTTATTTTCATTAGCAAATTAGACAGGTATGCAGCTAGTTTTCAAAGGAAGTTAGAGGTAGGAAAAATTACGGCTTGTTTATTACTTCAACAAACCTCTATTGAACTGCTATGTGGGAATACTAGGACATGATAGTGTATAAAACAGACATAAATCTGCCTTCGCTGCATCTTAATTGTTGCAGAAGAGAGGGAATAACAATTTGCAAATAGGAAAATGAATACATGGCATTAAGTAAAATGATCATTTCCAGAAATGAATTAAGTAATGTAAAGAAAGAATAAAAAGCTGCGTGAGAATGTACACTCACTCAGGGGTGATATTCGAATAGCTACATAAATGAAGTAAGAGAGTTCATTAATGTACAAATGTGCAATGGTGTGTTCTAGGAGTGAGCAGAGAAGGGGCTACAAGGTGTTCAGAGCGGATACGTACTCTGATTAAGACAATATTCAAAGGGAAAGCAAAAATAAAACACTAACGTCGGCTACAATAAGATCCTCAGAGAAGAAAACCCATGTTAGTTATATATTAATTACTTTGCAATATTACAAAATTCCAGACTTAAGTAATGAAAAGGGAGGAATTATTTGTCTCAAAATAACTTCAAAGACTTTATTTTATGGGATTCTGGCTCCATGATAGATGGAACATGTGCTAGAGGAAAGGAATGGGAAGCAAGGTCAGTAGAAAAGACAGAGACAGAACATGCTCTTCAAACATGGGTCTCCAGAATCTCAGAACTGCATCTGCTTGGGCAGGCACATTCAGCACCTAACACTTCCTTCAAACCATAGCAGTGTAGCTCAAAGAAAAACAAACTCCTCAGGACCAAGAACTAAATGTCAGAATTAAAACCAATCACTCGCCTCTTCTATTCACAAATTGTGAATCGAATTATAAATTAACATATGTAAATACATCTAGCAAAAGCCTTTGGATACATACTATCCTGCTAGACAAGTTTATCTTTATCTTTACAAAATTTGGAGTAAGGACTCCCTATTTAGACTTCTATTCCGAGATCCCAGTTGCATACATTGTGTGACTATTTAGTGGTATAAATGTTTTGGCAAGCTATTAAGCTTTAGTGTGTAAAGAGCTTTAGGGGGGGGATCCATGCCATTAGATACAATAATTCCACTTCTAGGAATTCATCCTAAAGTAACAAACAAGGGCAGACAAAGATTTATGTGCAGGGTTGCTCACTATAGACTTATTAGCAGGGGAAAGTTAGAAGCAATCTAAAATGTCCAGCTCACAAAATATGACTTATCTGCATGCCAGATATTTTGTAGCCATTGTGAAAGATGATAGCAAATATAATGAGCTGAATTAAAGAGTTATATATATAAACTATACATAAGGTATATATCTATAATATGGAGGGAAGGGCCAGAAGAATATCAAACAGCTGAGTAGTAGAAAGATAAATAATTTCCATTTTATTTTATATTAAAAACCATCTTCCACAGTGAGAACATATAAGTTTCATAAAGGTTTCAAAAGTATTAGGATGTGACTATGGTTGGGTCATTTCCATTTCAAGGAAGAAAAATGTTTTTTTCTTCTAAGTTCTTGAAGTTTCTGGAAAGCTGTTATCTCGTCCATTTCTCTAGACACTGTCTGTACCTAAGTTTGTGCTTACCTGTGTCAGGTAAGATTCTCCCCCTTTCCTTCTCTATCAGCTACTTTATGGATATCAATATTAACCAAAGAGATTGTCCCTACATGATCACTGACAAGCCTGTGACTTTTTAGATACCTTCTACCTGACAATCTGTGTACAGTCATGTTCGAGACTAACACAAAGATCTGCAACTTTCTACAGTGGATGGACACACAACCATATAGCTAAGATATAGATTTTTAAATGCTGAGCTCCATTATCTTGTAATCCTCTTGTGTTTTTAGGAAATGCTCTCTGAAACACATAATGTCCTCAGAAATAGGATTAGTGCTTGTAGCATGAATAATAAAAATCCAGAGACAGATACTGGGATTAAAGCTGAAGATCAGAGAGGAACAGCAGCCAGACACTAGCTCTTACCTTTACCTCAGGTAGAAATGGGTGATCCTGTCTCCGTGAATTCTCAGATTGAACCTGACTAAATCTGTCTCCTCCAACCTTATATTCTTCTCTAGTGTTGTCATTAAAGTGTTGTCAGCCCAAGTGCTGGCATCAAAGGTGTGAGCTCTGCTTCTCTTTTAGACCAATTCACTCTCATGTAGTCCAGGGTGACCTTGAACTCACAGAGATCCATCTGCCTCTGCCTCCCAAGTGCTGGGATAAAGTTGTGGCCACCACTGCCTGTCCTCTATGGCTAAATAGTGCCTTAGCTCTTAAGTAGGTGTGTTGCTACCTATGGCTTACCTCTGCATTCTGAGCCTCAGGCAAGATTTATTTGTTAGATCACAAGCCAAATACTACCACAAGTGCCACCTAAAAGCAATGCAGAGATCCTTCCTTCCCACTAGGCAAAGACATACAGAAAATACCACAGATAAGGAACAGGCCATTTAGGAGACACTGAATCTGACAATCCTTGATCTTGGAATCCTCACCGTGTAGCACTGTGAACAATAACTTCCTATTGTTTATGAATTATCCAGTCTAAGGTTCTTTACTATAGTATACCAAATGTTTGAAGACAGTCCATATATATGAAATATATAAATGTATTGAAAGAAAAGTATTCAATTTTTTTTTCTCTACATTCTTCAAAACAAAATTTCCATGATGCTATGTAGCACAAGTATGGTAAACTTGAAAATGAAAAGTGCACACAGAACAGTCTTAGAAAATGCAATGATTGCAGGAAATATTTTCAGAAATATTGAAAAAAACCTTTCATATGCTGGTGAAAAGTGCAATTATGAACCGTGACCTAACTCAACTCTTCCCTTGTGGTTCTGTGAAAACCTAAATCTCAACAGGATAAAACCCTAGTTTCCTATATATTTAGAATGGTCAGACAGATTGATGCAACTATGCTAAGCCTCCATCACCCACGATTCCTTGAATTGTTGCTTCTGAAAAAGAAAATTAGAAGTGGCTATTTGAGGTGAACGGGCTGACAGAGCGAATGGCCAGCCACTATACTCCAGAGATCACTTCACTGCAGTGAAGAGGAGACTCCCTTCAAAATATGGGGTATTTGGGTATGTAGCTTGAGGGATGCACAGCTGAGACTTCTTGGCTGAGACTGTACCCCAAGGCTTAAAGGCCTCTAAAAGGCCCTGTGCTGCCTGTCCACATTCCTTCTCAGTGGTCAGAGCTATGAAGAAGCCATCTACACATGAAAGCATGGTACTTTGTGAATATTTCTGTCTAAATTCTAACAGATTTGCACTCAGGACCCCGTCAAATGATCTTGGCAAGTCAATGAATTGCTTCTCTGGTCTATTTCCCCCATTTCCTCTCTTGTCTATTTCTCCAAATATTACCACATAGAAGAATTTCTTTTCCTTTCTGTTTTCAGATGAATTTCAGCTGGGGTGAAATTTCTAAGCAATTTCCAAAGCTGAAACCTGTTCAAATCCCTCTAATTACTGGAGTTTCTCTTTATGTCTGGAGCTGTCTGTTTGACAAAGCCGGTATTAGTAGCTTTCTGGTTTTCTGGGGCACCTGGGTCTATGGAAGTAAGTATCTGGTGTATCTCAGAGAGCTTTTCCAGAAATGCAGTGGGCAATTCCTCAAGTCCTTCAGTAACCTCACCTACCTTGGATAAGTTGTCAGGTTTTCTAGCTGTTGCTCTTAATTCTCCCAATAAAGTTTGATGAAAAAATAGTTCAATGCCCTCTTATTTTATTTTCATTATCTATTTATTTGTTTGTTGTTTATTTATTTTTGCCCTCTTACAGGTTGGTAATGGGCTGCATCTTTTCCAAAAATAGAGGTTTTGGGGGTCTTCCCATTATACAAGTCACTAGTAGAAAAAAACACATAAACTATGAACTGAGAATGAATTGCAATTCTACTTTACCACTCCCCTTCCCTTCTATGTGACTGGAGGAATTCCTTTCCCCTTTTCTGGGCCTTACCAGCTCCTCAGATTAGTGAGTACACAGAGCACACAGTTCAGGGACTATTTCTTTTCCCTATGAGCCCTCTAAGGTCCTCCCCACTTCCACATAAATAGTAGAACCATGACCCCAGGACTGTAAGCAGCAGTCAATTGACTAAACAAGATAAATGCAAGTGCTCCAGAATAGGAAGGAGGCATCAATTTCTTCTGGTAGGGTGGAAAGAATGGTTGGAGAAGGTTTGGGGTTTCTCTGGACAACTCTGTTTGGCCAACAGGTCTTAAGCTAGAGGGGAGGGTCTTGTACCAGAAAATGGTATTGGTTATTGCAATGAAACAAGTGACAACTACCAAGGCTTGGGAGCCTTCTGCATTGCCATGATAATAGCAACAGTCAAAAGCTGAGGCGTTGGCTGAGGTGTGACCACAGTAACTATGGGAAAGGAAGTGAGTTACCACAGCATGCATGTGGGCCACCCAGCACGTCCTATGAGCCTGCATTAAGAATAAAAGACAGAAGATTTAGAGGGATCTAGAAGAGTAGAGAACAGAGAAATAAAGAAGAAATGGCCAAGGCTAGAAAAGCAGAGATAATATCAGGGTATTATTAGAGAAAGAACTGTAAGGAATAGCAGGGAATGAAGAAACAACCTTGCTCTTATAACTGGAGTGGGACTCTAGATCAGCTTGGGGGCTAACACAGTAGAAGAGGAGTATGTGGAGGGGGTGGTGGAGATGAAATAGATCAGGATTCTAGCATGGGCTATGATATACTGACAGGAACCACTGGCAGATGTCAATAGAAAGTCATATGTACCTTTTGTCAGAGGCAAAAGAAATGACTCCTGTCCTGGGATTGGAAGCCACTTCACAAATTCCTGAAGAATACTTTTTTTTTTAATTTAACCATCAGAAATTTTTCTATAGTCCAGCTTGAGCTGAGCCAAGATTGCCATTTCTGGACATATGTAATTCCCTAGCAGTTATCATCTCTACTGTATCAATGACAAAAATGAGGCTTAAGGAAGGACAATATGTTTCTCACCCACCTAGAAAAATACTGTTGGATCCTAATGTCAATCCGCTCCTTTTTTTCTGCAATTACAACTTCATATCCTGACTACTGTTTTTTACTTCACTGTGAGATCCTTTTCTCAGAAGGTATCAGGACAGAGAATATCATATCAACAATCCTGACTAACTCTGTATGGAATGGTACCCAGGTATGAAAGGATTCATCCTTGATAGAGATAAAATATTTGTTTCTTCTAGCCCTCTGGCCACTATTTTCAATGTACTCTGAAAGACCCACAATAGCAAGGCACTGAAGGGGTCTCTGTGTAGTGAAGTCTATGGTAGGCAGAATCCATCTACAGTGAGCATTGCTACTCTTGCTCAGTGCCTCTTCCTCATGTGAGGGCAGACAAAAGCCAAGTTCTTAAGTTCCTTGTGTCTGAAGAACCCAGACTTGTGATTTATTTTCATATTGTTTTATTGACAAAGCCATGGTAAAATAACTTGCTTCTCCTGACTCTCCATGTGGCTCTTAGGCAGCTCTGGATTTCATCTTTGACCAGATGTGATTCCCCAGCACCAAGCTGCTATCTCATTCACTGGCAGAAATAGGGTGATTTACTTAAAAATTCTGAGGGAAATACACTTTGTTCCTTCAGAACCATAGATATTAAATGAGAATACTCAAGCACCTAGTTTTAGCTCAAGATCAGAGAGCCTAAGAGTTCAGTTTGAATTGTAAATTGTTAGGGCAATAAGAAATCAAATCCTAAAAAAAAAAAAAAAAACTAGTAAAGCAATGAAACTATGCTTTTGAATACTTTAAAAAAGTATCAGCTTTCCAAGTGAACAAATGAAGTATACTTTATATCACATGAATATGTTGATGACACATATATCTCAAAACACACTTAAATTTTATATATGAGCTTTAAAATATGTACACATTTGACGAGGTTTCTCATTGTATATGTTTTTCCAAGTTTCAATTCGAAAATGCTCCTGTTGAAAAGAAAAAGAAAACAAGCAAAGTCCCAAAATGCTCAACACTCCATGAATCAGATGGCAACCAGTCTGCTAAGAACCAAATGCTTTTCTTGACCATTGCTAAGAAGGCCTCTCTTTCTCTGAGGCTGTGACCGGCCGCCACAGCTCTCCATGTCCACCTCAACTTATTTTCTTCTTGAACACAAAGTCCACCATCTCCATCACTTCAAGACACAGCCCCCAAAGCTCTCCAATTCTGGAGGCTGTGTGAGCTAGAGGGGAGGGAGGGACTGTCCGGAGAGGAGAGGTGTGCAGCTGACCTTTCCTGCACTGCATCCAAATTCAATTCCCTCTTGAAGAAAACTAACTTAAAGACAGCCTTATTTTTAAATTTCCTGGAGTCTGTCACTTTTAACTAGATTCTTAACAGTATTAAGGGGGGTTGTGTCGTCTTCTTCCCTTTGGGGCAAGAGCTAAGAAGAACTGACTACTATTTTGAAGTGAACCACCTAGTTAACCTTGGGGCCCTCTCTGGAGTGGACATCTATTCCAATAAGCATTCCACTCCTGCGGACAACTCCGCTTCAAGACTCAATTTGGAAAAGTTCTTTTAAAAGACCAGCGTCGGCCCGGCCCTTTTCGTTGGGTTTCTGTGGAAACTTTCTTAGTAACCATTTTCGGCTGAGGGAGTTCCCAGACAATTGTAAACTGGAAGCCCTGCAGGAGGAGGGGAAGGCTGCTTCGGCGCTAATTAAAACAAAGCCTGCTTGTGTGAGCCCGCCTGCTGCAGAGGGCTCACAATGCAGGGGCCTCACAGGCACCAGCTCTTAAGTCTGCAGGGACTTACATTTCCAAATACAACTAAAGTAAGACTCCTTTGTGGATTCGACTCTCCTTGCCAAACTGGAAGAAGGTGAAGCTGCCCAATGTTTGCTTTTGAATGTGGTGTGCCCAGCCGCAGGGCAATGCTGTCCTCACCAAAGGCAGGGCAGCGTGGGGTCGCTTCCCAGGACAAGCGAGCTGCCTGAGCTCTTGCAGATGGATGCCTGGCTCAGCTGGAATTTGCTGTCACTCAGAACTCTGAAGTTTAAGCGGAGATGGCCTTGTCTTTCTTCTCAACAGTGTACAAGTTTCAAATCAGAAAGCCTGGCCTCAGTGAACTCCCCCGCACTGTGTGTTCCTATAGCGAACTAAAATCTAGTGAGAGAAATGAACAAACATGCCTGTAGTTTGTCTTCTAGATTTTAGAGGCGTCTAATGTTACATAGATCACATGGACTTTATTTCAAGCCTGGCCTTCGGTGTAGTATTCCCTTTATGGCATTAGTGGCTGTTCTGTTTTCTTGCTGTTCATGTCCACGATTACTTTATAAGCTCTTTTGCAACTTGGCATGATTCGGTGTAGCCTGTAAAAACGTAGTTTTGTACCTGACAATACAGTCAGTTCAACGTCAAAGGAAAACTGCATGGGGAAGGGACCAGTGAGGCATAAAACTGGAAATGAAGAACCTTGGGCAAGACAGTAAACTTTCGACTTCCTGTATTTTTCTCAGTGTGATTATCTACAAAGCCAAATGCCAATTTTGATTCCAAAGTTTTATGAGTTGCATTGGGGCTAAACTAATACTTGGCTAGGCCTTTCTTTCCTTCTACATCTCTAGCCCCTCTGCCTCTCTCTCTCTCTCTCTCTCTCTCTCTCTCTCTCTCTCTCTCTCTCTCTCTCTCTCTCTCTCTCTCTCTCTCGTGTGTGTGTGTGTGTGTGTCTCTGTCTCTCCCTCCCTCTCTCCTTCCTTTTCTTTCTCTGTCTCTCTCTGTCTTTGTCTCTGTCTCTCTCTCTCTTTTTCTCTCTCTCTCTCTGTCCCCTGCACATCCTCTCACTACCTCTCAATGCAGGCTTGAACGACAAGGACAAGGTGTAGCATCTTTTTCCAATTAGAAGAATAAAAATTTGAAATGACTCCCTCTAGGCCTGGTACTGAGCCAGGTGGGAGAACAGTGGGTGTGGTTGCTGGGAAAGCAGGAAGGTGAAAATCCTCCTCTACTTGAAGTTACTTTATATTTTAGAGGGTTCCCCTCCCTGTCTCATAAAGAAAGATACACTGCGCTATCTCTTTATTTCATTTGGTTTCTTTAAAATCCATTTCCCTTGAAATGCTGCTAGTTCCTGGGGACCCTGCACTTAACTTCTCTTTTCTCCTTGTATCTCTGATTTGTGTTCAGCCCCACAGGGATAAATATTTGACATCCAGCCATTCCCAGTGGTGGCAGACCATTGCACTAAACACAGAGTGGTTTCACTGCACCAAGAGGTGAAGTCAGACTCCAGGGGATAAACAGACATCCATAAATAACCACTCAGAAATAGTCTAAGAAATATGCCCCACACAGAAACCCTGGCTTGGTATAATCTGTTTTGTTTACTTGCATAAAAGTTTTCTTTGTCTGGATCTGCACCCATCATAAAAGCACCTTCAGCCAAACTAACAGTTAAAACAAAGCAAGAGCAAGAAGGAGAAAAGCCCCACCCAGAATGAAATTAACCAGTACTCTGTGAAAGCCAGGGGAAAACAAAGTTGCCTGGCATTCTCATACCTTCAGAGAGTGCTGAGCAGAGGGCTCCACTGAAGGGGTTTTCAGACCCTGCTTGAATATTCATGTGCTCTGACTGGCATACCCATGGTACAAAAGCACTGTCAACACCGGACTTCTAGAAACAAGAAACAAGGCCCACAGTTGTCAGTAACAAGATGTACCACAAACTTCACATTATACCAAGATGCAATCCACCCAGAAGTGCTCTGAGATCGCTTGACTTACTGGCTACTTGATCAGTTCTCATTTTCTTAACTCTAATGACATTATAAATTCTTGAAAAACAAGAGCCTTGTTAATCCTCATATTTTCTAAGCAACAGTTGTCCAAGTGTAAAGGACAATCTCTCCTTTCTGAATGTTGGAAGCATCAAGGAGAAGAACATTCCCTTGGGAGGATATTTGGGGTATCCTACAGGGTGACATCATTCTCAGCATCATTAAGGGGGTCTGTCCCACAAACAGCCCTAACAGGAAGGGTCGGTGAGAACAGGCAAATGGCACACACACACACACACACACACACACACACACACATGCTTTATAGCCACCATTACCTAGACCAGCTGGTACCTTCAAGCCCGTAGGAAACTTACATATGATGTTTTGGGCTTGTGTTAGGTGTGGTACTGGAATCAGGAATACTCATCTATCCAGCGCTAAAGGGAGACTTCTTCTATCCACTGGTCATTTTGATAGCAACAGTATGCAAAGAAATAAAGTAGAAAAACTCTATTAAAAACTTGAATAATATTGAAGCATTTAAAACAGATACTATTATTGCTTAAAATTAATATTCCTATAATAATTTAATTATAACAAGTTGAAAATCTGTTTCATAAAATTAAGGGGAAATATAGATCCATATAGAGGAAACAATTTTCCTATCTATATAATGTTACTCACACACATATGCCTAGGTGTGAAAAAATCTTGTTAATCTTCATATTTTCCAAACATAAACTATTAAGTAAAATGCTGTAACAACTATGAAATATTGCCCTGAAAGAGCTATGTTTTAAAGATTTGGTTCCCAAGTGATGATACTAATTTGGAACGTTCTGGAAATTCTAGAAAGTAACTGGAGCAAGTGGGTCTGGGATTATGTCCTTGAGGTCTGCATCTTGCATCTTGAATAATATCCACTCTCTCTGTCTCACTTCCTCTCTCATTCTGTGTGTGTGTGTGTGTGTGTGTGTGTGTGTGTGTGTTTCTCCCTCCTTCCTGTCAGCTTCCATTATGTTCTACCTCACCATTACCTAGAATCAACAGAGGTAAGAACTTAGGCTGAACACTATGAATTGTGAATCAAAATGAATCTTTTCTTCTGAAAATTATTGTCCTCAAGTATTTTGTCACAAAGAAACTTATCTAGCACAGGAAGATAATGAAGATATTAAGCCTCATTACAATCACAAATTTTGCCAGGACAGGGTGGCACACATCTTTATTCCCAGTATCCAGGAGGCAGAAGCAGGTATATAGTAGCCTCTTGCCTTGCTAGTAAATTTGTGTTAATGGTTACAGCCCTCTACTTATGGACATGACCAGAAGGTAGAGAAGAAGCACAGGGGCTTGGGCGGGTTCTCTCTCTGGTGTCATGGATTGCACTGACATTGGAAAGCAGAGATGGCTTCTGGAGCGGAATGCTTTAGCTTTTCTTTACTGTTATCTGTGTAAGTTGTCCTCCAATAAAACACCCACTTATCGCTTATCTTGGGTCAAGTGAACTCATTAATACCCTGCCTTCACAGCTGCATCTCTGTAAATTCAAGTTCAGCCTAGTCTACAAAGTGAGTTCCAGAACAGGTTCCAAAACTAACCAGAGAAACCCTGACTCAATAAACAACAACAATAAATCACAAATCTATCCAGGCCTAGAGTACTAGAATCTAGACTCTCAGGCAGGAAGATTATCTGAAGGTTGAGACTGGTTTGGGCAACACTGGAAAATTCTACCTCAAAAGAAGAAAATGACAAGACTCCCTAAAAGGCTTGACCATGATATTGAAAAATTGGACAAGCCACAGATTAGATGATTGTAAAGCACACACATTACCAAAATTTGTACTCAGAATATGCAAAGCACTATTACAACTAAGTAACACAATAGAATTGTTTAAAAGCGAGCAAAGAACATTTCACTAGAAGGTGATATGGAACAAATAAGCATACCCAAAAAAAGATGCTACAATCTGTTAGTCATTAGGGAAATTACATTTAAGGACCACAGTGAGATTCCAACCCCAGCATGTTAGAATGGATGAAATAAAGGACTGAAATAAAAGACAAGTTATATGGGAAAGTAGAAATGTAAAACTGTAAAATGATTCTAAAAATAAGTCTGCACTATTACAAACATTGTTAAAGGTAAAATGTCAAACACTGTAAATAATCAACTCAGTTGTTTTGCCCCTAGATATTTAATCAAGAAAAATAAAGCATACACAACATGCCTATACATCACTATATACATCCTGTAAACAAATGTATTGTAGTAACTTTAACAGACAGACATATTTATAATCACCTACAAAAAGTGTAAATGATAAACAAATTGTGACATCGTCAAGCATAACACTCCACACAGCAAAGAAATTGTCAGTAAAGGAATACAAATGGGCCTCAATAACTTTATGCTAGGGGAAAAACTGGACACACACACACACACTTATTGCAGGATGCTACTTTATGTTCTGGAAAAGGCAAAACATCACAATAGAACACAAAGACAACCATTGAGTTGGTTATGCCACTGACTAAAGCCACATGGTCAGGGACTTTACACAACAGTGGAAATCTCTATCTGGATTCTGCTTAGGTGACTATCAAGCACTCAATGCCCATGTCCCCAGATTAGTAAGTTAATGAGAATTAGTAAATCCTTTGTATCTTGCAAGACAGAACATTTAAAAGAGACAACATAGATGATGAAATATATTCCTTCATACATCCAGTAGATATTCCAACAGAAAAGATTAGAAAGAATTGATAGAATATATAAGTCACATAGCCAGGTAAATGATCATTCATTATATAATACAAATATAAATTTTTCATACAAATGAGACATATAAATGATTTACTTCTGATAGGTCAGAACTAAAAAGAATTAAAAGCAGAAAACTAAAGTAGAAGTAAGTAAAATAGGTAATAATGATGATCGTAAGAGGCAAAAATTGATCTTAAGGTATAAAGAACAATAGAAATGAAGTAACTCTACTACATTACATGTAAAATAAACCAGAAACATAAATAGCATATAAATATTCCTTTATGATTTGAAAGAAGGGTAAATTTCAATTGTAAAGCAGGCCTTAAATCCAATCAGAAAGAGTTGGTTACTCCCATAATATTCTTGCTATTATTACAGCAGTATTGCCAAGTTGATCATTACTCTATCTTTCAAAGTTCACTGATGAGTAAGAATGATAATTACTTTTCTCTTCTGGTAGCTTGCATAGGACCTTCCAGCACCATGAAACCTAGTCAATAGGGATGAAGCTCCCAGGTCTATATCAGCTGGATTTCATCTTATCTGACTCAAAAATGTGATGCCTTCCTTCAGCAATATCATTTCTGGAGGGTAACCATGAACAATGCTAATAGAATATAATATTTATGGGGGGAGAGCAATGGAATTCTACTTATCAACAGCTCCAAAATACTCAACACATATCTAGCACTGGAATTTTTATTTGATAGCTTGTGTGTCTAAGAGAGGCATTGCCCTCTCCCTCATTATGGGGTAGCTCGATTTAAATTCTATGTATAACTTATATGTATTGTGCACGTGTGTATGTTATAGGAACCCTTTACAGGTGTTAAAAGAAAGGCCTTTAGTGTAACTATCTCTCCTCAAATTCTTGCCTTTATCCTACCTGACATCCTTACCCCACCTAATTCTTCTCTATTAGTCCTGATTTCCCTTTCATAAAGCAAAACCAGCAAGTTTATGCACAGCAGTTGAGCAAAAAAAAAGACTGAAAAATGGAGCAGGCAAAAAATAGATGGAAAATAATTTGAATAAGTGAATATAATTAATATTGGTTTAATAAGCTCAAATTTTAGTCCTTTAAATTTTACTGTGAGATTCTTTTATCTAGTAAAACATGGAAAATTCAAATTTGAGAAATTTTTATTTCTGGGGGAAAAGAATGCAATTTCCTTAGGTTCCTGTGTTATTGTGCTGATAATAGCTTGAGAATTGTGATTTTTATAGTCTGCCTCCCCCATTGTATTCATGTATGTAATATGGGGACTGGAGAGAAGGCTCAGATGTCAAGGATGCTCACTGTTCCTACAGAAGAGCTGTGTTCAGTTCTTAGCCGCCACCCAATGCCTCATGAACAGCTGCAACTCCAGTTCCAGGCTAGAAGAGGCCTCTTTGATCACCAGGCATACATTCAGACAAACACCCATACACATAAAATACAATACTTATTTTAATTTGACAGAGATGGTAAATTTTGTGATTTATCTATCACACATATGCAGATTCCAGTTGAAACTCTTGCCTCCCTTTGCATATTCCTCAGACACACAGTGAAGCCTGAGCTGGGGAAGCTTGCTTCCAGGCTGATGAGGGTCTGCAGTGGTGGGAACTTTCCGTAACAGCTACTGCTTACTCATCAGATTCTGTCTTCTCCCCAAGGAAGAAACAATAGGTAGAAAGACGCTCAAACTTCTTGGATATTAAAAAACTTGCCAAATCTCCTTTTCATAATCTCTGTTTCAATGATTGGGTAATTTCTACACATAACTCTCAAGTCTTCACTATTTCTTAAAACAGAATCTTCTTTCTTCCTTTGGTTTCTCTTTGTTCTAGTAAAATCATTTGATTTCATGAAGAACCAAATTGAACAGGACTTTTTTATTTTCTTTAAAGCGCTGACTAAATATTATTTAGACTAGAGCCTGGGAGATGGAAAAAGAAACAAGATTCAAGTCAAATTTGGCCTAAACAATCTCAATCTTACAGAAACTTCAGGCAACTGAAATGCCCCCTGGAGAGCAACATTTCATGCTTAGGAAGAAGTTATTTACTTCATGCAGGAAAATACTTTACTCCAAAGAGGGGCCCTGCTTCACCATAATATTGAGTTTGGCCTATCATGGGACTAGACTTAAAATATTTTATGCTCTCAATTTATTTTTGCTCACATCTGGATTAAGGATATTTTTTAAGAGCTGAATTAGGGAAAAATTCTCCTGTCAAAACAGCATGCCATATTCTTTACAGTAAACAGTTTGGTCTAACTCTAAAGTTACCACTGGAAAGCTAATTATTGAGGGTTGGGGTCCTAAGTAGGATTTCCTCACCTTTAGGCAAACCACAAACATATCAGTTGAACTCTCCTGCGTGGAAAAGAGCCATTTCCAGGGACTCTCCCTGGAGAGACTCTTACCTTTGGCTAGTGGTTGTGGCCACAGGCTGAAAACACTCTTTCCTGGCCATGGGGACTTGTGGTGGCCCACGGAGGTCGTAGAGAATTATTTGAGTGCCTCCTTTTGGTTGCACTCATATCCCTCAGCAGACCCCTAACAAATAGCCCATTATCTTGCTAAGGGCTTCTTTGGCAAAACCTTAGGGAGGGCTATTGCTGATCTGCCTCCTGTCCTGGCCTTTGTTGCAGCCAAAAGAGCAGAAGAGAGGGTTCCCCTCTTAGCCTGGTGCCAGATGCTTTGCTGGGTCTGTCTTGTTTTTATTTCCCTGCTGGGCAGAAATTAAGAGTTTTTGTTGTCTCAAAGCATTACTATTCAAGCTATAACTTTAGAGGCAAAAGCCACATCAACTATCAAAATAGGAATACGGATAAATTCACTTTTAGAATGACCATCCCCATGCAAATTGCAAGTATGTTTGCTTAGGAAGAATAGATTTTAATTGTAATGTATGGAATGAAGGTTTACATATTTTTCAACATAAGTTCTATAAGCACAAACTGTGCATTTAATCCTGTGATAAGCATGAACATAATGCAATACAAAAAGTATATTTGTCCTAAACAGAAAAGAATAATATATTCTTCTGGGATATGGATACAAGAAAAAGGAAAAAGATAGGCATGTAATAATATATAATTGCAGTGCAATATACATTCTATTGAAGCTCACCAAAACAGCAAGCTGTGAATACAATACCTTCAAATCATGAGACAACAGTTGATGCATTTCTGGAAGGTTTAGTTGGATCATGAAAAAGAGTAAAGGGCTGCTGTAAGAAGCAGTGACAGTGTGGAGGAAAGGTACAAGGCCCAAAATAGCTTGGAATGTTTAGTGAATTGGTTTGATGTAAGCTTCAAGGTGGTTCAAGGAATGAAGTGATCCTAAGACTTTTTAAAAGAAAGCAGTAACATGCACTGAAGGACACCAAGATTTAAAGGTTTTATTCTTATATATTATGATTTGTCTATGAAGGGAATGCTTGAGTACCCATACATCATACATAATTCTGGGTGCTGTAGACAAAACTGCTCTTAGGAATTCTATAATAAGAACACAGTGATTTATACTGTACAGATGAGCTTGGACAAGTTATCAATTTCACCTTGTCAAATTGATCTATGTCTTCAACAAAATCTCAATCAAAATATAGCATTTTCTATGTGCAAATCAAAATACTCATTCTAGATTTATATAGAAGTACAACGTTTATAGAACAGGCAGTTTTTAAAAGATCAAATGGACGTTTTGTGCTATTTGATTTCAAATTTTCTTAGGAATATTTAATTATAAATATAATGTAATGGCTATATTAACAAATATCTAGAGTAGTGTAATGACATCTTGTTTATACTCTAACAAATAAAGCGTGCCTGAAGATCAGAGGGTAGTACTAGCCACTAGTTAACCATAGAGGTATGGAAGTAATATGGCTGGGCAGAGAGAGGAATATAAGGTGGGAGGAAACGGGAACGTGGCCTCTTTCTGCTAGGGAGTTAGCAAGGTAAAAGTTGGCTGTGGCTTCCTTTGTTCTCTCTCTGATCTTTCAGCATTTTTGCCATATCTGGCTGTGGTTTTTATTATTATTAATACTAATTAGAACTCCTGTTATTGGTGCCCAACTTTACAGCACGAATTCATGAAAAAACTGCTTGCCTGTGGCTTTGCAGCCATTGGCATGTGCCAGAGGTGTAAACAGGTGCTCTTGCCAGAGTCGCCACTCTATCAGGTTAGCTTTTCTTTTTTTTTCTCCTCCAAGTCTCTGAGAAAATTTGGGATTTTCCAGTTGTAGATTCTCTAAAACAGTCTCCAGCTGCTATCCAAACCCCAGAAAAATCTGGGCTCCAAGGATGACAGGACTTATCTGCCCTAGGCCAGCTGGTTCTGTCTTTAGGCAGCTCCTGCCACGTATGAATTTTTTTTTTTTTTTTTTTTTTTTTTTTCAGAAAGCCAGCTCCCCTGTGGGTTGGGCTGTGAACTTCTCCTAAACCTCCTCCTTGAGCTATTGCCACATTAGGCAGCCACCATGACACCCTTTTAGACTTCTACTGTTATTGCAACTGCGACACACTCTCAGCACTTGGCTACATGCTAGCAGCTACAGCTAGCTGTCTTCAGCCAGGCAGTGTGTCCTCTGCTCAGATGTGCTATGCAGAGGCAGCCTCAAGCTCCACTATCAGAAGATTTGGTGAGACAATTGTGAATTATTAATGGGGAAACTTCTTTTTTAAAACAAAAGGTGTTGTTTTTTCCACATTGAAAAATGGGAAACACTATTATGATGGGGGAGTTAGGTGTCTGTATGATTACACAATGGATGGTTTGAAATTGGGACATTTAAGTAAGTGATAATCACCTTATCCTGGATTGATGTACTTTTAATAATCACTTTGATAATATTTATTATTGGTTTGTTAATCTGTAAATAAAGTTGGTTGATATGAGTGCCAAGATATAGGCCTTAGAAAAACTTATAAATACAGATCATAGAGCTATTTAGACTCATACAGTGGAATTTAATGGAGAACCAATTTTAGCATTGCATTATAAGGTAGAGAGGAACAGCCTAAGGTTTTCAAACAACCAACTTTAATTTATCTAGTCACCTAACAGGAACTGGCAAATGATAGTTATCCAAGGCTGCACAAGAGTAAAATCTACTCCAGTGGAAATGTTAGATTTAAGGAGACTCAAGGAAGCTCTAGTCTCATATGACATGCATTCACCTTTTATGAAGAAGATGTTAAACTTAAACTGGTGATCAACTTATAATAGAAGTATCTCAAAGACTAGAGAGACTTGGTTACAGTGGACTTTGGAGACTGGTCCTCAATTACGATTGTGGACCTGGTAGAAAGATGAGTCTAAGACCACTGAACAATGAAGTAAGGCTAGAGGCATGGAACTATCACAAAATCAACTTTTTGGAGAGGGAGATTATGCTGATATACAAAGGCAATCTCTGTATGATGCCCACACCCTGGACTTATGCCTGCAGCAGTTTTGAAGTCTTGGGGCAGAATTGGAGAAGTAGGAAAGCAAATTTAGTAATTTACTGAAGTTATACAGAACTCAAAGGGAACCTTCATGAATTTCTTACAAAGACTGACTCCACCAATAAATAGAATGATATCAAATCAAGAAGCTAGACAAATAATAATTGAATCTCTGCCTTTTGAATGAACAGAGCAAAAGGATAATTAGGCCATTTAAGGCAAGGAATGGAGGAATGGGTCTGAGATACACTCAATATTAAATCACATGACCATGATGATGCATGGATAGACATGATTTTCAGAGGTTGGAAGAAAAATCAAAATATCAAGTGTTTCAATTGTGATAAATAAGGTCACTTATAAAGGGGTTATAGGTGGAGCATTTCTAGAAACAATGTTTTTTTTCTAAACATAATTCAAACAGAATGCCCCTACTTTCTGAATTATGCAGGGGGTGTGGCAAAGGCAGGCAAGGGACAAATGAGTGTAGATCAACAAGGGACAGTCAAGGTAACTCTCTACAATTGGGAAACTTCTTAAGGGGCCTCTCATAAGCCCCCATGCCAAATTTGGTTCAGTCATTTTCTGTAATCATGGAGGAAACACTTTTTTCAGTGCAATTAAATAACCTGATGTCTATTATATGAAACCATACTGTTCTGGATGGTGGAATGGCTATAGAAGAAAGAACAAAAATTCAGGAGAAACCATAAAGCAAATATTTTGACAAACTTCTATAAATAAACAAAGACCAAAAGTAAATGTATGAATAAATTTCTGGGCATTAGTGATACATGTCTTTAATCCCAGCATTCGGGAGGCAGAGGCAGGCAGATCTTTGTGAGTTCAAGGCCATTCTGATCTATAGAGCTAGTTCCAAGAGAGGCTCCAAAGTAATACAGAGAAACCCTGCCTCAAAAACCAAGCAAGCAAGCAAGCAAACAAACAAACAAACAAATATGAATAAATGGCCTTGTAATTAAAGGTTTTATATACACAGGTGTGCATGTCACAATAATTGCACCAGAATCTTGGCATCCAAATTGGCCTCTTCAGGAGGTAAATGTTTAGCTTTTAGGGACTGGAACTTTATCTCAGGTAAAACAGAGCATGAATGTGTCAAATTATAGGGCCAGAAGGATAGAAAGAAAAATTAAAGCTATATGTGGCTAGCTGTAACGAACTTATGGGGACATGATTTGTTACAGCAATGGAATATTCATATAGACATTCCTCCAATCTCATAAACAAACCATAAATTAACGCAAGTTTCTGGGGAAAATATTAGAGTGTATTATGAAGAACAGTCACCAAACATTCAGGTTGTACACTAATGGGCACAATAGCTGCTAATCTTTCAAAGACACCAATAGCCCTACCTTTAAAATGGTTGATGGACAAATTTGTATGGGTTAAACAACGACCTTTAACAACAGAAAAGCTACAGGCCTTAGAACAACTGGTACAGGACCAGCTAAATTCTCAGCATTTGTTATTTTAAAAAATCTGGAAAATGGTGAGAGGTAATAGGCCTAGGATCTGTTAATAAAGTGATTCTACCAATGAGTTCTTTACATTCTGGAATTTTTGTGGCTTCTTTACTACCTAAAGGATGGCCTCTTCTAGTTGTTTATTTAAAAGATTGTTATTTTAGTATACCTTTATAAGAAAAAGACAGAAAATATGACTTCATGGCATCTACTTATATTAATTTCCAGCCTGTTAAGAGATATCAGTGGAAGATTTCTCCCACAGCAAATGTTAAATAGACCCACCCTGTGCCATTGTTTTGTAAGTTAGCCACTGGAAAGAATACCTAAGCAATTTCCTCAATCTATAGGTTACCATTTTATGGATGATATCTTACTAGCTAATTCAAAAGTAGATACTTTAAAAAGAATGCTTGGAGAAGTAAATAAAATTTTGCCTTATTGGAGATTAAGATTACAAATTGTTCCTGAAATATAAAGAGATTCTATTAATTATTTAGGATATAAAAACAGGTCTACAGAAAATTAGACTACCAAAGGTACAAATTGGAGAGAATGTCTTTCAAAGATTGCCAGGAGATATTTCCTAAGGCCCACTATTGTAGAAAAAAAATAAAAAAATAAAAATAAACAGGGTTAAGAAATTTGTAAAAAACCTTAGATAATAACAAGGATTTAAATATTCCAAGAGAATTAATAGCTGAAGCTGAGAGAGAATTGGCTTTGGTGGAAAAGAAATTACAGAGTGTACATGTGCATGCAAAGCTTGATTGTACTTTTGTTATTTTACCCTCTAAACATTCTCCTATAGAAATATCAATACAGAGGGAAGATATTATCTTAGAATGGATCTTTTTACCACATAAACAAAGTGAAAAATTAAAAACTTATGTGGAAAATATCTCTGATTTCATTTTAAAAGAAAAATTGAGACTTTATCATTTAGCAGGAGTAGACCATGTAGAAATTGCAATGTCTTTTACTAATGATAAAATTGACAAATTGTGGGCAGACAGAACTTGCAGTATTTTTTGTTTGTTTCTTTTGGAGAGATTAACAATAAACATCCCAAAAGCAATAAAATTCAATTTATTTAGAGAAGTAACTAGATCCTTCCTTGCATTGTATGGGGAACACCAATATCTGGCGCCCCTACATTGTATACCATTGCAAATACATCAGAAAAGGCAAGTTATGTCATAAAATTTAAGTAAAGTAGCACAAAGTTCTTACAGTTCTGTCCAAAATAAGAATGATACGCTATTCTAATGATTTTAATGGATTTTACAGAACCTCTCAACATAGTTACTATATAGAGTTGTTTTGCATATTGAAACTGCTGAATTTATAACAGATAATACAGAATTGATTTTATTATTTACAGTTACAAGGTGTAATCGGGAATAGGAATCATCCCATATATATATAGCACAAATCCAATCCCATAAGTGTCTGCCCCAAGCCCTCTAGCATAGATAATGATGAAATTGATCAACTATTAATAGTACATGTGTTGGAGGCCTCAGAATTTCATAATAAATATCATGTCAATAGCAAAGTTTTGCAAAGATTTTTCCATCGCTTAGCAATGAATTGAGGAAATTATATGGAAATGTCCTATTTGTTCTTTATACAATCAAACTCTATCACAAACACAAGGTAATCTAAAGAGTACTCAAAAGAATGAAATCTTGAGTGTGTTCCATTTTGTAGAATTTGGAAAATTAAAATATGTACACCACACCATTGATACCTATTCAGATTTTCAATGGGCAATTGCTTTGTGTTCTGGAAAGACTGATTCTGTAATCACACATTTATTAGAAGTTATGGCCATCATGGGAATACCTGTACAAATTAAGACTGACAGTGCTCCAGCATATGTCTCTAGTAAAATGAAACAGTTTTTGCTTATTATAATATAAAGCATATTACAGGTATACCACAAAATCCTTCAGGGCAGGCAGTTATAGAAAGATCAAATTGAACTCTAAAGAATATGCTAAATAAACGAAAGGGGTAATAAAGACCCCTGAAATAGATTGCATAATGCTTCATTAACCTTGAATTTTCTGAATGCTAATGAGAAAGGAACGACAGCTGTGGAGAGACATTGAATAATAGAAAAAAACAGGATGAATTAAATCATCCTGTATACTTTAAAGATGTGCTGAACTCAGAATGGAAACCGGGATGTGTGCTATGTTGTAGAGGGAGCTTTGCTTTTATTTTACACTAGAGAAGAAAAGCTATGGATACCATTAAAATTGATAAAGATTAGATGTAAAAAAGAGATACTCCTTGATTAGAAGAGGTGATAGTCAATCAAACAATATGGCAGTTCAATCTAAACTAACTTTAAAACTAATAAATGCTTTTCATTGGATCAGATATAACTTGCCATAAGAAAGCCTTCCCCAAAATTAGTACAGGGGAATGGTTTTGCTTTTGTCTTTTCAGGAGAATGAAGGCATCTAGCTAAGGAATCTGAAGACCACTGGACAAATGAGACATCTGAAGAAAAGGAACAAATAATCCAGCAAAATTGTCCCAAGGAAAAAAAGGGTAACTTAGCATATTAGTATATCAAATTTACAACAGGATAAATTTTCATAAATCTTCCAAAATGTTTGTGTCTGCTTCTCTCTACAGACTAAAACTGCAAATGGACTTTTGGTAGTCCCAGTCCAATTAAAAACTAAAGCTTTCTTTGGAGTTGTATTGTGGCTCTTTCTTTCTCTAAACCCAAGTATGCTTGTTAAAATAAAACCCAAAATCTCTGTCTCATGTGAGAAGAGTGACCTGATATGTATGGGATAGAAGAAAATCAAAACTTAAGGAACTATTTCATTACCTCTAATCTCATAATTCTTTGGTTCTATTTTGAGTCTTTGAAGCTTTTCATAAGATATGAATATTGTATCAAAATTTATAAGATTAATATACACAATATATATTTAAATTTTATAATGTTCTTAATGGTCATATAGAGTACTAACTAATTCTAAAAAAGGGTCCATCTAGCTTCCTGTACATGATTTTAGATTTGAGTTTCTATCAGATTACTAGGAATTAAGTTTTTGTACTCTGGATGTACATAATAAATATTGATCCTTTAACCTCTTTGAGATCTGCTGCAGATGGCATTTAAAATATTTAAGTTTCTGCAGTGAACCATAACCACACCAAATATCAACCTTTGAAGTCTTCAAAAGGATGTTGGGGCCCTCAATGACAACTCCATCCAGACTGTGACGACACCACTAAGGTGAAAAATACCACCTAAAGATTGTCTTTGCACAACAAACTTCTCAGGACAATATCAAGGTGGCTAGCTGAGATGATCCAGCTTTACAAAATCCTCTAGTCAGGACTTGAAAGGACTGTGGAACTTCGCCAAGACAAGATAGGACAGATCTTCAGAATATCCTGATTCACAGAAAAGTCTGTCAGATATACTAGGCCTGTAGGCCAAAGATGGATTCCCTGACATTGCAGAGGGACCTTGGTTGACTGTCCAGGAAGTAGCTATTTGTATCATTCTCGCTTTTTTTGGAAGTCACTTGCTGGCACTGCCTGCTTACTCCGGTAATATTATTTCTCTCTCTGGTTTACGATGGAGTTGAAGACTTTATAGTTGTAGTTTTCCTTGTTACCAGATTCAGAAATTTACTATAGAAATGTAAAGTTTATATGGTTGAGAGACATAAAAAGACAGTTTTTGGTAATGCAAGTTAGAATAGAAAGTGCATTAGGTACATTTGGATTCACCAAGATAAGATAGATATGGAGTATTTTCTCTGAATTTATCAGTTGTTAATAGGCTGGACAATTCTTGATGTATTTATTGCCTTATGTATTATATATAGTTATTATATTTATTGTATATCATTTTTCTTATACTAGTTATAACCTTTTTAAATTTTTAGGCAAAAAGGAGAAATGTGGTGATATATTGTTTATACTTTAGCAAATAAAGCTTGCTCCACATCAGAGGGTGGAGCTTGCCACTAGTTAACCATTGAGGTCTGGAGGTCTGTACAGACAGGCAAGAAGTGATATGGGCAGAGAGAGGCATATAAGGTGGGAGGAGACAGGAATTTGGCCTCTTTCAGCTAAAGAGTTAACAAGGGCAGAGTTGGCTGTGGCTTGCTCTTTCCTCTCTCTGATCTTTTAGCATTTGCCCTGATATCTGGCTGGAGCTTTTTATTATTAAGACTAATTAGAACTCATGTAATAGAATCAAGAAATGTTGCATCTGATGTGTACCCAAAAAGCTCACATGTCAAAGGTTTGATCTCCAGCCTGTGGCACTGTTGAGAGGTTGTTGGACCTTGTGGCTCTAATGATCCAGGATGCTGGGATCTTAACCTGAAGCAGGTAGTGGAACTCCTGCTTCTTCTCTCCTTCTGGGCCTTGTTCTTCAAGAGCTGTACAGACCTCCTTTTCTATACTTCCATCATGATGTGCTGTCTTATCACAGTTCCAAAAGTGACAGAGTCAAGTAACCAAGGAGTGAAATTAAAACCACTAGCCAAAGATACATTTTGCATCATAGATTGTTTGATTTCATCAGCTCTGCTCTAGCAGTGACAGAAGACTCACTAACTCAGGAAATAAACACACTTATATACATAAATGAACTTTTACAGAGATACAAAGATAATACAGAGGAAAGAGTATAGTTTGATTCGCCCTCTGTTGTATAGTTTTACGTCATCTTGACACAACTTAAAGTCATCTGAGATGAAGGAATCTCAAGAAAGTGTCTCTATAAAATGGGATTGTAAGCAAGTCTGACAGGCATTTTTTTTTTTTAATTAGTGACTGATAAGGCAGGGCCCACTCATTGTGGGTGGTACCATCCCTAGATGGTGGTCCTGGATTCTATAAGAAAAAGTCAGCTATGAGGAGCAATCAGTAAGCAGCACTCCACCCAGGACTCTGCATCAGCTCCAGTCTCCAGGTTCCTGCTCTCCTTGTGTTCCTATCCTAACTTCCTCTGATAATGAATAGTACTGTGCAAGTGTAAGCCAAGTAAACCCTTTCTTCCCCAAGTTGCTCAGGTCATGGTGTTTCATAACAGCAATAGTAACCTGAACTAAGACAGATACCGTATAGATTAATTCATTTTTCAATTATAGAAAAAAAATCTTGCAAAAGCAATTTAAATAAGAAAGAGTTTATTTTGGCTCCTGGTTTAAGTGGATACATCCCATCACAGCAGGAAGGCCCAGCAGCAGAAACATGAGGTGGCTGCTGGCACTGTGCCTGTAGTCAGGAAGCAGAAAGATATGAACACTGGTGCTTAGTTTGGTTTCTCCATTTTCCTATTTTGTTTGGGCCAAATCCCAAGCCCATGGTTGGTGCTGCCTATAAAGAGTGTGGGCTTCCTCAATTAGAGCCTTCTGGAAATGTTCTTAGAGACAGCCACAGAGGTGTGTCTCCTAGGTGATTCTAAACCTAATCAAGTTGACAATGAAAATTAATTCTCAAACCTCAGCATTTACAAAACCAAGACCTTAAAATGTATTGAAAAAAATAGGGACATTTAAGAAATTCTTCATAGATGCGACACCAAATTAAAAAAAAATTACAAATTTGAGTTCATCAAAATTAAAAGCTGTTTTAAAACTATATATATTTAAGGGATGAAAATACAAGCCAAAGACTGGGAGAACATACTTGAAAATAATATCTGACTTTAAAAACGGGTTTATTTACAACACTAAAAACCTATTTAACTAAAAACCAGTCTGATAGGAAGGAACAGTGTTTGAATAGGAACTTCATCACAAAATCTAGAATAACAAAGGGATATAGATGAATTATGGCGACAATATCTCATTATTTTTATTAGTGACAGGATCATAGGTGTGATAGTTTTAATTGTCAACTTGACACAGTCTAGTCATCTGGGAAAAGTCTCAGTGAGAGGTTGTTTAAATCAGTTTTGCCTGTGGGATGTGTATCAGTTGATTGCATGGATTGAAGTGAGAGGATATGTCCATTGCGGTGGCATCATACAGTAGGTTTGGGATCCTAGAATACCTAAGAATAGGAAAATTGAGTTGAGCACAGGATTGTATGCTCATTAATCCATTGCTCTCTGCTCTTGACTGTGGGTGTACTGTGCCTAGTTACTTCACATTCCAGCTATGTTGATAACCTTGCAACCATACATTACCACCTTAAAATATAAGCCAAATAAACTTTTTCTCCCTTAAGCTTTTTTTTAATCAAAGTATTTTTCACAACAGGAAGGAAACAAAGACATCGCACGTATGGATTGGTTAAAGCTCACTGATTCAATACTCTGTGTCAATTCTATCTCAGTAAATTTAATGAGAACAAAATGCAATGGGAAGATAACTCAATCCACTTTGTTCATTATCTTTCATCAAGAATGAAAGGTTCACAGTTAGTTTATAAGAAACAGAGTCATAATTCAAACCCAACCCAGTCCTTTGGGTTTTAACGTCTTCATTGCTACTTAGCATTGAAACTAGTTTATAATCAGAAAAATCAAACAGAGTTGATTAATAGCTAGCAAACATGGATGTTTAAGGTTAACTGTGTGATATTTGGATATGTAAATATATTGTGAAGTAATTGGTAAAATTAACATACTCATCATCACTTTTAAGATTTAATGACATTTAAGTCCATTTTTATGTAGTTCTTAAAATGTTATTTTGTTTTACCAGGCATGCATGTCCTACTCTGAAAATCACTCTTGACAAATGTTCCCCAGGTCTGGCTTCCAGCTCCAATATCTTAAAGTGCATGTGCTAGTCTTCTAGTTCATGTGAAAGAAAGGATACCATGCCCATAACAGGTTGGCTTGCTTTACACTGCTAGGAAGAAATTCCATGTGTCTTTGGGTATTATGGGAATTTGGGTCTCTCTTTACATGCTGATAGTTGACCTTACAATTCTCTTGTCATAGGTTTAGCAATGTGTGGGAGTGCAGTGTTCACCAGTATAACAGTAATGAGAGACCATACTTAGGTTGTATTCTATCGGTGGGCTCCTTGTAATAGATAGGAACAGGTTGTGACCTTTCGAGTAGTTCTGCTGCATGCCAGCTCCTCTTACATTCCTGACCAGGTTTTCTGAATCTGTTGTTAGATATTAGATGAGTACTTATTTTCATGGAGAATCTCTAGCACATTACCCATGTCCAAAATTACCCAGCAACTTTCATAGGCACTCCACAAAGTATCAGTCTCCACTGCTTCAGATGTTATATGAGAGCTCAACCCTGAGTTGAGATTAAGTGAGCCACAATGATCTTATAATGACAATACCTTTATTCACCATCCATCTCTTATTACAAAAGTGATGCTTCTTGAAGGACTTGTCCACCTCTGAGAAATGGAACAAGAAGGCTGACTCTTGCTCCTAGAAATGTCAGCATCAATCCATGGGTTCACTGTCTATGGGGCCTCTAATAATGGATCCATTATTTATCCCCAGTATACGAGTGGGCTTTGGGAGGCTATACCACATAGAGGGAACTCCCTCAGGCTAGACACATGGGGCGATGGTCTAGGCCTTCCCCTAAATGATATGACAGACTTTGAAAACTACCCATGGAAGGCCTCACCCTCACTGGGGAGCTGGGGTTTGGTGGGGGTGATAAGGGAGTATGGGAGGGTGAAGGAACTGGGATTGACATGTAAAACAACCTTGTTTCAAATTTAAATAAAAAAGGAATAAATAATAATAATAATAATAATAATAATAATAATAATAATAATAATAATAATGAGTCTGTTCCAAAGGGAAAACTTCTTTAACACAGTACAAATAATTGCCAATATTGATAATTGTGAAGGGAAAAATCAAATAAATGCTGGGGAGGTGCCTCATTTCACTGTAATTTTATTAGGTAGTACATTCAAAATTAGCATTCCCTGTTTTTGTCAACTTGTCCCAGTACAAAAGAGTCACACAGAGACTGTACTCCTGCTCATTTACTCCTGTAATTCACAGTACCTTGACTGCTAAAGAGGTGTGAGTTGTGTGTGGTTCTAGACGTCTCTCTCCTTAGTTGCCAAAATGCCTCCTCCCCACCACGTAACAGATAAATACAGAAGTGTAAAGAAACATAAGACAGCCTTTCTGTTTCTCCAAACAACTTTAGAACAAGGAATTTAATTGGGATTCTTGATGGCTCTCCTCATCAGAACTGTGCTTAGCCCTCCGATGATCAAGCCTTTGCAGAAAATGGTGTTTTTTAATCAGATGTTGATGGTTCCCATGGCTGTCAGAATGTTCTCGGAGACATCTGCAGACAGTTATGTTTCAAAAGCTTGACAGTGTCATGATGTCATCAAGCTGTATGTGTATATGTGTGAGCATGCAGGAAGTTTTAGGACCAACATCAGCAGTGAATTGGTTGATGGTCTCAAAATTGAGATTATCTCTGATGATAGATTGGAAGATTGGAAGATACAGGAAGAAATTATGGAATAGAATTTCCGAGCTAAGAAAAAGGCTTTTTGATCTGGTTTTATTATCCTGGCTTCATTCATTGTCTGTGATCCTTATTAAAGTGATCTATGGTTGTTTTGTCTATTGGCTTCTTTGCTCTTTTGGTTTCCCATGTTTTTCTGTGTCCCCTATGTTTTCCTTTCTCTTTCTGTTTTCCCTTGATGCTTCCATGTGCTCTTATCTCATGAAGCACTTTTTTCCATTCACGGACACAAAATCTCTTTCTTTCTGGGTTTTAGACTGTGCCTTCTGCTGACTGGTACCATGTGGTCCTTCAAGCAGTAGTCATTGCAAACTCAACATCTCACTCCCACATATCTTTGTTGCTGCGAGGTCACCTTACAGTAGTCACCCATTCTAAACCTAGGTCTCACTTCCTCTCTCAGGAAGCGCTAGGGACAATGCTCTGTGGATTCTGTGATCTAAGTGTCCTAAAACATTGTAATTTTGGTTTCCTCTCCTCTTCCCAGGCAGCTTCCATAACAACATCTCGCTTGGCAATGACATCTACATTGGACAACAGCCATGTCTGCCACAACAGCTTAATCTCTTTTGTGATCCCTTGCATTGGTAAAGACAGTATCTCCTAAATGAACCATGTATATGATTCTATCATAGCTTTCATTTGCTATTTAATGGTTCTTTTCATCACAGCCTGCCTATGTCAGCCATGCAAGACTGAAGCTCTATCAACTCAAGACAGAACTCTCTTAGTGCCACTTTTGTCTTCTCCCTATAATCATAGCCAGAGTGATTCTTTTCACAGTCTGTAGTACAGCTTTGTGTATAACTTTTTTGCTGATTATTACATGACTCCAAACTAAGTTTATACATTTTTAAAACTTATCATTCATTTGTTGGTGGAAAACTAGGTTGACTCCAATTCTTTGCTATAGTAAATAAAGAAAGCAGTGATAAAGTTGGAGGTGAAAAAAATATCTCCATGATAGGGTCTCAAGTTCCCTGGGTGTATGATGCCCAAGAGTGAAATAACAGGATCATAGCTTTAATTGCTTTTCTTAAGAAATTTCCAAACAGAAATCTCTACAATAGCTGTATTAATTAATAAACCCTACCAAAAGTAAATAAGGATTACTAATTGTCCATTAACAAATAGAATGCGTAATGGAAATATTATATATATATACATGATTATATATATATATAATTCAGATTATACAAAAAGTGAAATCAAAAGTTTCAGAAAAATGGATGGGCTTAGAATGTATGATAATAAGCAACATCATGCAATCTTGGAAGCAAAAGTGCACGTGTTCTCCCTCATATGTGAAATCTAGCTACAAATATCTGTGTAAATAATATCTATATAATAATGTGTACATGAACACACTACAGTATGTAGAAAAGAGCAAAGGATATGCCAATTATTAGTAGATGAAGAAGGACTGAATTCAGGCAATGAGCACAACTTATGAAAAAGTATATAGAGCTAACTATTTTTCTAATTCCGAATTTGTCATGAATTTTCACTTGTGGTGGTGGATAAGCACATTAAGTATATTTGATAGTGAAAATATAAAATCTAAAGTGAACCTTTATAGCTTTCCCATGGCTATTCTAGTTGTATACATGTTCGCCTAGTTGCATAGTCCTTTCATCTGATTAATTTCTGTGTGTGACTTTTTTATTTGAAACATTTAAAAAGTAATAACATTTAAAGTTATTTTTTAAAAAGTAAAAAGTGTACCAAACACCATCTATGTTTCTTAGAAATAAATGTTTTAAAGTTTTAAACAATATAAACCAACTAAGTTGAAAGGTATATGGATGACATTCAAACAGGCTTCCTTACAAACATCTGGATTGAAGGTTGAAAAATATTGACCATAGCCTAAATAAAAGTTCTTAGAAACCCAAGAAGTGGGCACAACCTCCAGGCTTGGCCCTGAGCTCTAGCGCCCCCTGCATTAAACATCCCCCTTCTTGGAAGACTTGTGATTCTGTGTGTTGAGGATGCTAAACTCTGTAAGTTGTAAGCACTTCTTAAACACTTCATTCATTATAAACAATAAATAATGTAACATGTGGTTTTGGGTGAGTAGTATAATTATGTGCACCTTGATTTTTTTTCTGCTATTTAGGACAAAGCTCACTACTGCTCTAACAGAGATGCTTGAAGGTTTGAGTGAATTAATACTCTGGAAATGTTAAAATGGCATTTCAGTTATAATAAGCACTCAGTGAAAAATTGAACATTAGATATTATGCACCTTTCTCCTTATGTATGAATTCTAGAAGCATATATTTCGTACCCTCCAGTGCCGACAGAATAATGAATGAAGAGGAATCACAATAAGGAACAGAGGAATTACATAAGATGCGAAGATTATTTGTATTCATGATAGCTCATTTCCTGAGTATTTCAACATTCAGAAAATAATTGATCCTCAGAACTGGAGAAATGGCTCAGTGGTTAAGAGTGCATTCATTGCAGACATGAGGATCTGAGTTAAATTCCAGCACCCAGGTAAAAAGTCTGGCTTGCAGAATGGAGAGAGGGAGATGCTGACAGCTCACTGGCTGGACAGCCTAATAATGGCACACTTCCTGTTCTCTAAGAAATCTTGTCTCAGGACAATAAGCCATAGCATGACAAAGGAAGACACATAACATTCTTCTTTGGACTCTGCAAACATACACATGGATGTGCATGTTCACATACATTAACACACACCGTATACTTATACACGCATGGAGTGGACAAGGGGATGTAGTTATATTCAATCACAAAGGGATTGCATTACACCCTTGAGAACATATGAAGGTATTGGAACAGCTGCTTCATTGGCGGGGAGCAAGTATTCTGTGCTTTAGGACGACTGAACTAGTAGTCTGCATCCATTCGATTCATCTAGTTTTACCTCAGCCCTGTTTTAAAGAGTGGCACTGTCAGAGCCTTCAAAGATAAAAATATTGCAGAGCTCTGAAAGAGTTTCAATATGCCTTTTTACCCATGCAACATAGCTCACCTTTCCCACTTGCTATAGGTAATTTCATTGTGCTCAGAAGACATCACAGTCCAAATGTATGACTGTGGCAACCACACAGAACAAAGGTGTTGTACAATCAAGGAGAACCACTGGGTGGCTATGCCCTAATGTGTTATTCATAAGTGTCCTCCATGGCAACCTCTCACTCCTGAAACCAAATCCCAAATGAAAAGGGCAGAGTGAAGTCAAAGACAGTCACCTATCCCTATAGTCCACTGTCCAGCAACATGTAGAAAGACCAGTTGGGTTATGGTTAACCGCTATTTCTGCCATCAGATTGAATCCTGTGAGGAAGGTTTCCATTGGTACATAACGATAGCTGCATTAACAGAGCTAACTTTAAAAAAACTGTGAACACTCAGTGAATTAGAGGCTGTCGAAAAAGGAAAGGAAGTGTGGGCTGAATTCAATATTTTAAAGTGGAATTCTTCCTGAATCAAGATAAGAATGTGCTCTGGTACAACATATCCATTCTGAAACAAATAAAAACAGAGCCCCGCCTTACACGGGTGCCCTCACTTTCCACAAGGGCCTGAGAGAAGAACGGTCCTTAGAGAATTTTCTGCGAGTAGATGACATTCACTTTGTTTGCTAAACATTCTTGACCTTGTGCCCTCTATAAAAATAGCTCCATTCAGTTCTCTGAAAAGCTATGATTGTGCGGTCCAGAACCTTGTGCTTTCTTCCTCTTTCATCTTGCTGAGGATGGGTGTGGTTTGATTTTCAAGAAACAAAGATCAAGGTGCAAGCTTAAGATGTCTCATCCTGGTGACACAAACACGGAGTACCTTGTTCTTGCCTCTAGAATCTCCAACTAGGAAAGCATATAGTAAACTGAAGATGAAAGGTTCCGATTGTCCAAAATCCACACTAAGCGATTCCTTTGCCCCTTGGCTTAGTCCCTTTTCCCACCCTGATTTACTAGGTTCTTCACAGCCTGCATGCCCCAAGGCAACAGGCCGAACATTTTGGTGTAATCCCACCACGGTTGCTGTAGCTATCTAAGCATGAGGATTTATTAGTTGTGAATGTTCATTTTTGTTTTTACTGGTCTAGTGCCAGTAAATAAGTCACCCAAACCCTGGCTGAGTGTCATTTGATAGGAAAAGGCTGGGATCACAAGGAAGCCTTCTGTCTTTCAACCAAAAAAAGAGAAAAAAAAAAAAAAAAAAAAGAAAGAAAAAGAAAAAGAAAAAAAATGCTGAGGTAAGCAGTGTCAAAGCCAGCTGCATCAACATGATGGCCTTAAGACAAATGAGAGTTTTCACTGCTGGGTATGAGGCTCAGAGCAAAGGGCTCTGCAGACCTTCTCAGCCAGCGCAGCTGATAGACTCGGAGCTGCAAGGGGGTGGCGTTTCCAAGCTCTTAGCTTTGATAAGAATAGTCTCCATTTCTACATTCTGCTTGTAAACACAGTTCATCTCCAAGGTGACTGGAGGTGAGGAGTTCTTTCGGTCTGTACACACTCACACTATTACACATACACATTCACATCTGCACACACGTAGAAGCATGTCTGCATGCAAGGATCATTTCACTATCATTAGGAGAAAAAAATAAGAGGATTTCTACACTCCGTGTCTGGGACCCACTGGCAGGCTGGAGGGCATGAGGCAGTGGGCCAAAAGTGGGATGCACAATTGTTAGGGGCTATTAGGAGATCCAGGGTGGGAGAAGGGGAGGAGGAGGAGTCAGACTGAACTGGAGACAGGGACTGCTTTCTCCACAGGCCATGCCAGCTCTCTGTGACTGTTGCCAGGGCAATGGCTGGGGGATTATCAGGAATGCCTGGAGACGGTATCCTTCTTTTGGACTCATGGATGGAGCAGAAGGGGGTGGATGGCTTTTCTCTTTCTGTTTCTTCTTTTCATATTCAGCAGATTAGAGTGGCGGGTTGCTGTGGCGACAGTGCGGAGGAGGGCTCCAGCACACCTGCACCATGAGCAGAGCAGCCAGTGTGGACCCAGACAGTCCTGGGGGCAGAGTTTTGCTGTGGGACTCACAATAACAACAAAAGAGGAAGTGAGAGAAAAGGAGGAAGACAGAATGGTGGGAAAAGGAGGGAGGGAAGGAGGGAGAAATGCCTCCTCTAGTTTAAACAATGCTGCTCTTTAATAAAATGGGAAAGGAGTCCACAGGACAGAGAAAACACCTCAGAAACCCCGAGGAAGCAGATTTTCAGGGTCACTGAAGTGTGATGAGAAGTAGGTAGGTGGGTACCTACATCCTTGAATGCAACCTGTTGGGCGCACCCACCGTAGAGCAACACAATCTTATTGCAGGGACACAAAAACTACGGGCTGAAGTTGTCCTGGTTATCCAGAACTAAAAGAGATTTGCATAATAACCTTCCAATGGAACGAGTGCAGTATAATGAGAAAAATGACATCACTGTGCTTCCTTTTTAGGAGGGAGGGGAGAAGAGGGGAGGGGATCAAGAGGGAATAGGAGGGTAGGGGAGGAGACATCCTGGAATAAGAGATTGATGATCTGCTCAAGACCAATGGTATCTTTCCAATGCTCTGGCAGTCCTCCAGGTCTGCTATGAAGAAGTCAGCAGCAAGCAATGCCCAAGCCTCACCTCCCCTAGACAACTCAGGCTCTGCCCTGTCTTCTTCCTTTACTTCCCCCCTCCCCTCTTCTCATCTTGTGTTTGCCTTCTGCAGCATTGTCTTTGTTTCCATTAACAAAACATTACAATCCATTAGCCTGTCCAAAGCACTTTACAATAACAATATTTACAGAAGGTTAAATAAAATATGTATAGAGAGATTAATAGTGACTGAGCAATGGACCTTTTGAACTTCTGACATGCTGGGTTTGTGGGGTATTTTTTTTTTCTTTCTCAAGTTGGATTCTCGGACTGCTTCAATATTTTTAATATCTCTGAAGCCACTTAAAAGGAAAGATAGTAAAATAATTAATTAATTAATTAAACTAAATTTAAAAATAAAATAAACCATTCTTTTTGTTTCCAAGGATTTTTATGCTGCCTTTTGCAGGCAATCTGGTTAATGCAAAGTGAAACTATGCAGTTCACTTTTAGAATGGAGGAAGCTAAGAGCATTTCCTTAAGGTAACTTTGCTTAATGGCTGGGCCAGTGCTGCAGGCCTCTATGGGAAGCAGGGGCAAGAGGATCCCAAGTTCAGGGACTGCTTGGGATGCAAGTATCTTCAAGGGAAGTTAGTGAGACCCTGTCTCCAGGTACAAAGTACAATCATGTTGACATAGCTCAATGGTACAGCATTCACCCAGCCTGAGAGTATACAAAAAAAGTCCAGAATGGGAACAACTCTCTTTTCCTGCATAACACAGATATAGGTGGAAAGACACAACATGTTAGTCTCTTTCTTTGGTCAGGTCAGTATTCAATATAAACTTCCCAACTGAATCAACCACAATGTTGTTCATTAGAAATAGAAACACCATTATGCTCTTATCTTTTATTTGTGACCAATGCAAAATATAATCATTTGGCTAAGATTAGCAGATGTCCAAACTGGGTCTGAATAATGCCTATAATTTCATGTTAATATGATGAGGAATTTTCACAAAAGAACATGGATGCATTCCAAACCATCATTTCCAGATGTACCCATAACTAGAAATTCCTCTAGGAAATAAAAAATGTTCAGAGTCTGCTAAAGTCATGCATCACTAGAAAATCACTTTATGGAATTAATGTTGGCCTTCAAGAGTCTGGGAGAGGCCTTTCCTTCCAAACTAAGACAACGTGGGTAGTTCAAGATACACTTAGTGCTTTGTTGGGTAAATGTTAGATAGTGGAGGAGGATAGCATCAAAAATGTAGGCATGTACTGAAATTGGTTATAACAAAATGAAAGCACCACATAGCAGCAATTCTGTGGGCTCTGCCAGGTTGACTTTAGGGCACACACCTGGTGAATTTCCTTCTAATAGAAAGAACTGCTTTGGGCAATTTTGCACTTATTGTGACTTCCAGATCATCTTCCATTCCGGTTCTGCACAGTGGGACTTGCCTGCTACTGAGGGTCAGGATTATAGCTGCCTCTAATTGCTATTCCCATCTGTTGTAGAAGAAAGAGCTATGTCTTTCTCCTTTTGACTAAAGCAGAGAGAAGGATAATATGCCAAAAGAGAAACCATTTTTATTCACCCAAATTGATAGATAACTAGATAGTCCAACCAGTTGCAAACAGAATCAATTTAGAAATAATAAATGTTTACTGGAAAGTAGAATTTGACTCTTCAATTCACAGGCTAAAATTGAACTGAGTTTCTCCCTTTTGTGATGGAGACAACATACCTGAGAAGTAGAGGGACGGGGAGGGAGACAATGATGCTGTTTACTTGATGATGTCAGTGTGTCCTCCTCTAGCTCCTGCAGTAACCCTGTAGGTTAGATTTCACCACTTGGATTACAGACACGGAAACTGAGGCAAGGAGCTTACACTATTGGAAAGCAATAATTAAAGGGAAATTTCAGAGGCCTTTTAGCATGCTCTGTCAGCAAGAGCAATGATTTCTTTGTTTCAACGAATCTTGTAGGAATGTAATTATATGAAAAGAATTTTAAGACTGTCATCTGCTGACAGATGATCAGAATTATCATCAAATATTACAAAGTGTCAGTTCCATAAATGAGATTTAACTGAAAATGAAAAGTAAATGTGTGCTTGGTTCAATCATTTGGTAATATCATAGCTGTCATTGCATTAGTGACCATAGCAGCCCAACTTCACCATTTGCTGAGTTAGAGAAAGGTGTATAAATGGAACAAAACATGGCTATGGCCAGATAAGCCTCTTTTTTGCTATTGGTCAGTATAGACTCAGAGTGAGGAGAATAAATAAGAGTTGAGAGTTCAGGTACATAACTCCCTCAAAGACCTAGGAAACACCATAGAAAGAGTATAAAAGCTGGAAGATGGAAAAGAGGCCCATGGAACACCATCCTCTGGGTACTGTGGTGGTGCTGAAAGAGGTGGAGGCAGGAGGATCAGCCTGGGCTACACAGTGAGCTTCAGACCAGCCTGGGTAAAATTGAGGAGGTGGAAAAATAGAGACAGAGAGAAGGTGAAGAGGGAGAGAGGCAAGTTAAACATTTAATGGTATTGAAATCAGATGAAATAATCTGTTCATCAAAAGATATGTATAAAAGGAGTTCTTACTTGTTTAGATAATAAAGGGCCAGAGTCACATATGGAGGGAAATGCTGAGAGATCACAGAGAAGGAGCAAGCCACAGCAATCTTATCTCCTAAGCATCTGAGCAAAGAAGAGAGCGATTTCCTGTTTCTCTCTGCTTATATCTTGTTTCTACTGGCTACATCACTTCCTGTCTGTACAGACATCCAGACACCTATGATTAGCTAGTGGCAAGCACGTTTTCTGACCCCCAGACAGGCTTCATTTGTACAAGAAAGATATCACCACAGGGTATGGTATGGATGATGTAATCATGAACACACAGGGGCTTCAGCTATTTGCATGAGACCTACACACACACACACACACACACACACAGAGAGAGAGAGAGACAGAGAGACAGAGAGACAGAGAGACAGAGAGACAGAGAGAGACAGAGAGGAGAGAAATGAAATTAAGAGGTAGAATATTAGGAATCGGGAGACCCCTTTCTTATGGGTACTTAGGGGCCAGGCATAAGAAGGAGATAAAAGAGTAAGTGGGAGAATATGTTACAGCACATTATAAATATATATGAAATTGTCAAAAACAAAATGAAAATGTTCAAAATGAAATGAATGATAAAGTAGAGTGATCTCATTAAAAGGTGAGAAATGCATTAAGATTCAAAACACTGTACTTGAATCACTTTGGGGAAAATAATATATTTTAATTTTCAGATATTTGAACTATTGAATTTTTTAAAATTTTATATAAATGAGATGGACTGAGTTATCAAAATTATCACAAAATCAGTTATACATATATAAGTAGAGATGGCCCAATATATTTTTGTTGTGTTTATAAACAATAAACACACAGAAAGAGATAGAGAAAATATTATTTCTCAGAGTGGATTCAAGATGCAGAAGCACACTTGCCTGAATCTGGGTCACCTGTACAGAATATTGCGACATTCATGGGACAAGGTCCTTGTGAATTGACAGGGATTAAATGGCCTCTAATGAAAAGAATGGCAACAGAACTTAAATGATGGTTAAAAAAGAAAAACTAAAAGAAAATAATACATGTAGCAAGGAGATCAAAGAAGATTAACTATTAAATGAGGAAGGATGGATACAAATATGGACATGAGTTATGAAATACAATATGAAGAAAGCTCTTCTCTACTTCTATCTCTGCTATAGATTTATTTTTGTTCTAGTGGTAGATACATCCACAAGGCTATACTCAGTAGTGTATAACAGTGTGAAATCCAATATGGAGTTCCACCATGTTCTTTCCAAATGGTTAGTCTGACTGTGTACAAATTCAGTAAGATGTGTAGACTTTGGGTCTGGTGATTTTTTTGAACATTTTTAAAAATAAGCTATAAAAAGATTAAAAATTAATCAAAAGTCATATTCTCAGCAATAGGTAAAAAGACATTCATGTCCTTTAGTAAGGTATAAATCTGCATAGAAAAGATAATATCCACAGTTCCATAAAGCATAAAAAACATTTTTTTCCTGAAAGACCCAATGTTCAAGCCCATGAAGTTATAGTTCTTCTGGTACTTCTGTAGATTTCCTTGTGGAGAGTAGAACAGCCCAAAGGTAATCTTCCTGCCTTGTCCTTGGGGTCCCAACCACGGGTAAATGAGGTTTTTCAAGCTACAACATCACAGGATGCCAGTTGCAGCCACACTCTTCTTGTTCATTGGAAGTTCTGACTTCAGTCTCCGTGCAGCAGGACTATGTGAGAATATCTAGCCTCTTGGAATACTAAATTTTCGATATGCCTTCAATTTCATGTGTCTCCACTTTGCTATTTCAGTTTAATTTGAGTCTGGTACTGGAAACTATGGATAGGAAATGGGTAGACTCAAATATATTGGGGCCAAATTAAAGTAAAACTAGATTATTGTTAACCACTGTCACATTGAATATGCTAGAAGAATGAGCACTCATCCCTTCATGGTTATCACTTCATACATTCCCAGAAATTATTCAAGCAGTCTATAAAAACATCAGCTCATCCAGTCCCCTTAAAGTTTTCTGACTATGAGAATAATAATGTATTCTTACTGTTTCATGAAGATCACTGTACTTTACAATTTATTTAACTTTAACAGATCAGTTTAATCCAAGTTGGGACGTGCACAGAGCATCTTGTCACTTAAGCTAAAAGGCACTGGGACAGGAATATATAGTCTTTTATTCCAGGGATTTTTATGTGCTGAAAGGAATTTGCCAGCTAGGACACATATCGAGTGTATAAATATATAAATCAAACTAACAATGGTCCAGTTAAATATGGTTTTTCTCCTAATCTTGAATATAATATTGTACCAAAGTCTGGAAGCTAGAGTTAACACCAACAAGATCCAGCAGCTTTCTTAGAGTGCCACAGAGGAACATTAGGGTGAGATCTGGACTGTGATCCATTCATTGCTCCATCCTGCACTTGAGGTACCTCATGTGCCAGCCTGTAACTTGTTCCACTCCTCCAGAATAATTTTTAACTATTCCTGTATTCTTCAGCCAATGTCAACTTGAAGGCAAGTACTGTTACAGTTCATCTCCCAGGAAGTGAACTCTGATGATAAAGCCAGAACTTGTTTAGCAGGGAAGTTGGTGAATTTGAAGATGAGAACAACCCTCCAAGTTTCACCATCATGGACCTGTGTGTTCTGATGAAAAGCAGAGGTGAGTCCTACAAGCACTGCCAAGATGACTGCGATAGATTGGGCGAATGTTAAGAAGGTCTTCCTGATGGTCAGTTAAAGCCCTATTTTATTTGACTTTTATTGAATTAGTATTTTCTAACTTCAGTGAAGAAAAAAAAAGAATATTTCCTATTGCTTATCTTTTTTATCTTTTTCAATAGAACAAAAACCTTGAGAAAAGCTCAGTTAAAGTAGATTGATCCTCTTTCCCAACGTCATAGAGATTAGACACAGAAATTGTTCTGCAATTTAACAAACAAACAAAAAAAACCAAATAGAACAATCATGGGTTGGAGACATGTCTCAGAGGTTAAGAGCATTGGCTGCTCTTTCAGAGGTCCTAAGTTCAATTTCCAGCAATGATATGGTGGCTCACAACCATCTATAATGAGATGTGCTGACTTCTGGTGTGCAGGCATACATAAATACAGACCACTATGTAATAAATGAATAAATACATCTTTAAAAAATAAATAGAACAATCACTGTATTATATTATCTGTAACCTGGAAGTCTCTGTCTTGGTTAGGCTTTCTATTGCTATGAAGAGACACCTTGACCATTGCAACTCTTATAAAGGAAAACATTTAATTGGGACTGGCTTGCAGTTTCAGAGGTTTAGTTTATCACCCTCATGGCAGGACACTGCAGCATGCAGGTAGACATGGTGCTGTAGAAGGAACTGAGAGTCCTACATATTGATCCATAGGCAACAGGAAGTGAACTGATACACTGGGCATATCTTGAGCATTGGAGTCCTCAAAGCCCATATCACAGTGACACACTTCCACCAACAAGGCCACATCTACTCCAACAAAGCAACATCTCCTAATAGTGCCACTTCCAATTAGCTTATGGGAGCCAATTACATTCAAACTACTAAGTTCGCCAAGTTTCAATTCATTCATCTTCTACCAAGATCTGTACAGCCATGTTTCTGTTTCTGCCTTTCATGACAGGCTATTGTAGAAATCACTCTGCTTTGCTTACAACTTTGCCATTTTAGGTTTCCTCAATGTACTCTAGTGATGCATTCACTCTTGCCTTTGCCTTTTGAATCACCTGTTCTTTCTCTATATTTCTCTGAAAATTACTCTTAGTTCACAGCATTTATTTTCTTGTCCTAATTCCAAATTACATATGTTTTTCTGAAGAATTGCATTATATTTCAAAGCTTAGGTTTGCTTTGTTCTTTTTCTTCAGATACATTTTTTGAAGGCATACTTAAGGCCCCCATCTTACAACTATAGTCATCTACATTTTGGGCACATTGTTCAAATTTTTAAATACATTCTTCCAAGTAATTTACTGTTTTAGAATCCTGCCTTTCTGCTCCCATGCTTTCGGAAAGTATAACTTCTACTATTTTCATTAATTCTTTTTTTTTCTTATTCATTGTGTTTTAAACCATGAAGGTATGACTGCTGATTTTTTTTTGACAGCTTTCAGTGTAACAATGCTTAAATATAATCTAGTTTTATTTTTATCTGGTCCAGTCCCTATGTGCAGTTCTTTGTGTAGTACATTATGAACCCAATGAAAAGAAATACATCTGCTGAACAGTATGTATATACTTAGCACATGACAGTTTGGCTCTGTACTTCATTCAGGAAAATAACTTAAGCAAAAACAAGAATCAGGAGACAGCAGTGTGATGATGTCCATCCTCTGGGAGCTGCTGGGCATTCCACTCAGGTTCGGACAAACTCTCTAATCTCTTTGAACCTTGACATCAAAAGTCTATAAAAATAGATTAGACTATCACTAATGTCTCTTTTAGCTTTTATAACCAATTGCCCAATCATTCCAACTGTCTGGAAAGTCTCTGTATTGGTGACTACTGAGGCACTGATAGAATGAGCTATGAGGAGAGAAACAGTATCACCAGGTTCAGTTAAGATTCATGGCCTTCTGCAGCAGCTAAGCACTTCCAGATTAGAGGCTTGAGTCACTGGATACTGGGCGTACAGCCGATAATACAGGAGTGTGTGGGTATGGATTAGGAGTGAGAATTAACTAGGGGAAAAGAGAGAGAACAGGAACTCAGAAGCTACAAAAGCCATCACTGCCACAGGCCTCTAGGAGAGCAGAAGTGAAAATGCTCTAGTTGAGTTTGCTAGGTTGGTAAGGAAGGAGATGACCAGCAAGCAGGGCAGTGTGGTAGTTAAATAAATTTGAAAGCTTAGCTATGCTGAAATTCTTTCTTTCTGGCCTTTAGTTTGTTCAGAGCCTATTTAAAAAACAAACACCCACGTCTAACCCTGCTTTACAAACAAGTGTGATGCCTTTGTGACACTTCTCACTATGAAAAGATGGTATTCATTAACATTAATGCAAAACCCCAAGGCTAATATTTCCAGTACTTCTCTATGATGTCACCAAGCAGCAGCAGAAAACCCTTCTTCTTACACACACCAAGAACCCAATAGCATGTTCCTCTCAACTAGGCCTTCTGACTCATTCTGCACTATATCAGCAGTGCTACTGGTGATTCTGTCACATCAGGCTTCTCCACACCTTGCTTGTGTCCTGTCCCTGCTGAACACTCTGGGAAGGTAGAAACACTTCTACCCTCTTCCCCATTGTCTTGCCTAGTTCCCTTCCTGGCCTTTCCTTATGACTCTCTAGAGCTCAGCCCAGGAGCCAACACCAAGATGAAATACATCTTGTGCTTCGTACTCCTGCGGCCACAATCCATGTTGTTCATCATGCAACATAAACAGCTCTGACTACATATAGGACAGTGGGAGGTTAGGAAAGGATGGTAAAGACTGACAGACTTGGGCCTTGGTTCCTTATTTGTTTCATTAACTGATTGATAATTGTTTTGGTAGGCAACATTCTTATAATAGTGTTAAAAGGTTTTGGTACTTGTTTCGTCTTGTTTCTCTTTCAAAATTATTTAATGAATGTCATGAGATTTGATGAATGAATTTAATCTTATTTAAACATTACAAAATACATGCATAATTTAAAACATCAACAAAATGTCTAGTGCTAACCAGTCATTATGTATAATTTTATATTATATATATATTTGCAAACAATAAAATGAAATTACCTTTATGTTTCTCTGTGTATCCTGTTCAACATTAATGAAGGCAAACATGATTTTATTTCAGTTAAGAATGACATGAAATTTTTATATTACATCACATACTTACACATTTTTTCTATTTAATTTTTTGGAGAATTTCATATATTTAATGCAATGTATTTTCATCATATCCACCCCTCCCCCTCCAATTCCTTCATGTCTCCCCATCCACCATTCAAATTCATATCCTCTTTTCTATAATTACAAATATATATTACAAATGTATGTAAGACCTATAGTGTTTAACTAGAGTTTGGTTTGTTTTGCCTGCATGTATATGGGTTTAATGCTGAACACTTGGACATGAGCTATAAAAGGTTCTCATCCCTGAAGAAAATGGATTCTCTTTTCCTCAGCAGCCATGGAATGCCTATAGTTTCTCAAATCAGGGTGGAGCTCATGAATACAGCATCCCTGTGATGTCCAGAAGATGCTACTTTGCAGCAGTTCTCCTGACCCTCTGACTCTTCTAATCTTTCCACTCCTTCCTCTGAGATATTCCCTGAGCTTCAGTTTTAAGAGTTGTGCTATTGATGTCCCACTGGGGAATGACAATCCCAAATCATTTACTGTCTGCACCTTGATAGATTATGTTTCTCTGTAAAAGACTCTAGCCATTGAAAAAAGGTGTGTCTTGGATGGGGCATGAAAGTTGAACTTATGTATGGGTATAAGGATAAGAATTTAGAAGACAGTTGGATAATTTTTCAATTTAGCAAAATAGCACTCTAGGTTCCTTTCTAGCATCTATGACTCCATGCCATCCTTATGAATTACTGTTAATTCAGTACATGATGACATCAGTGGTTTGTGTGTGTGTGTGTGCGTATGTGTGTGTCTATGTGAGCATGTCTCTGTATACATGTATAAACATGAAAATATGGCATTTATATTGGGATGAGCCTGTGTACCTGTGTGTGTGTGTGTGTGTGTGTCTGTGTCTGTCTGTGTGTGTGTGTGCGTATGTGTGTGTCTATGTGAGCATGTCTCTGTATACATGTATAAACATGAAAATATGGCATTTATATTGGGATGAGCCTGTGTACCTGTGTGTGTGTGTGTGTGTGTGTGTCTATGTGAGCATGTCTCTGTATACATGTATAAACATGAAAATATGGCATTTATATTGGGGGGAGCCTATGTACCTGTGTGTGTGTGTGTGTGTGCACATGTGCATACTCACTAATGCCTATCTGTCTGTCTGTGTGTGCATGTTTATTTACTATCACTGACTCAATTGACAATAAGTTACTACTTTTTTTTCTGGAAGATTATTTGTGAAATTTCTTTCTCTAGTGTGCTTTTAAAAGATGCATGTTTGTGAATATGGGTGGGTAAACGTTATCTTTCTGGGTCCATTTGTATTTACCATCTCAAAAGTTTCCCACTTCCCAAGATCTCGTGTGTGCGTGCGTGCGTGTGTGTGTGTGTGTGTGTGTGTGTGTGTGTGTGTGTGCGCGCGCGTGCGCACAAATACCTTATCATTTTTAGATTATTTCCCCCACCATTTTGTGAGCTTACTCTAGAATACTCGTACCTAATATTCTTACCATGGAAACCCTTCCCTTACCCCAGGCTCCAGCTGTTATAAATCTTCCCGCAACCATTTCCACTCTAGTGCTCTCTTGCCTGTGATTGTCCTTACAGCACATTTTATTTGTTCAGAGTGAATCTTGTCTTACCTGCTTCCAAATCTCTTCCTAGTGTCACACTGATGCATGACTACTTACTGGTTCTGGGTTCCTCCTTAGTTCTGAAGTCAGATCCTCTACCATTGTGCCATGAGGTCACCCCTCCTTAGTTTTAAGCAGCCCACTGCAGCCAGCCTGACCTCTTGGTCTCAGAGATGGGCTGACTGAAGACTATGGCTTTTATACCCTGTTTTGTAAATGATTGTACATAAGATGTTAAATGACACATATGAGAAGATTACTTAGGGGGAAACACAGGATTCTGGTCTGCTTATTGACTCTTCAGACTTCATACTCTGTGACCAGTGGGAAGTTTCTCAGAAACCAGATCAGTGGAAACATCAAGTCAACTGTCCTTAACAGTCTCTTAACTGTCTCTTTCTTGTCTCTGTTATTCAGAAATAAGAGCACAAGTTTCCTGTAAAAGATGACTTTCAGATCTAGACCCTAGCTTGCCATTCCCATTGGAGTTCAATTATATGTACTGGTCTTCCTAGAAGCCCAATGACTAGATCTTTCTTCTAGGACAGACACTCCTCCCTTTGTCTAAAGTAGGGGCACTCCCAGACATTTCCAGAAATTCTTTTCTTGCCCAATTCTTTCCCCCAAGTCCTCTGAGAGTTTCGTGCAAGAGCTGGATTTCTTTCTTTCTTCCTTTCTTTTTCTTCCTTTCTTTTATATTTTTTAAATTTATATTTGAAACAAGCTTGTTTTACATGTCAATCCTAGTTCCTGCACCCTCCTGTCCTCCCCTGTTCCCCACACCTACCCCCACCCCATCTTCTTTCTGCTCCCCAGGGAGGGTGAGGACTTTCATGGGGGGGGTCTTCAAACACTGTCATGTTATTTGGAGCAGGGCCTAGGCCCTCCGCTATGTGTCTAGGCTGAGAGAGTATCTCTCTATGTGCAATGGGTTCCCAAAGTACTAGGGATAAATACTGATCCACTACCAGAGGTCCTGTAGACTGTCCAGTCCTCCCAAATAACATCACATTCAGGGAGTCTGGGCCAGTCCTATGCTGGTTTTCCAGCTATCAGACTAGGTTCCATGAGCATCCTTTTGTTCAGGTCAGCAGTTTCTATGGGTTTCTCCAGCCTGGTCTTGACCCCTTTGCTTGACTCCTCCCTCTTTGCAACTGGATTCCAGGAGTTTGGCTCAGTGTTTAGCTGAGGGTGTCTAAGAGCTGGATTTTTACACATGGGTCATGATACAATTTTATGATTCCAGATGGTGGTGAGTAGCAAGCTGTCTGTCTCTAAAGGGACATCATTGGAGACAAGAATAATGATTCACCAACTGAAGAGTGTCTTTCTCACAGAAATGTTCATAAGTACCTTGTTTGTTTATATTTTATTATTTATGTGAATATGGTATGTTTGTGTGTACTTTCCCATGGAGGACAGAAGAGAGTGTCAGATTCCTCAGGGCTGAAGTTACAGGCAGCTGTGAGTGGCCTGAATGGGTACTGGGGACTAAACTCGGGTTCTCTGGAAGATTGGAACATGCTGTTAACCACTGAACCATCTCTCTAGTCTGGTTTATTTATAGAGACAAAGAAGCTGTTCTCCTCACTGTACTTAACAACTAGCAACATTTCCTACAACACAGTTGCCAGTTGATAAACACATATTGAAAATGACTGGGGAATCATATTCTCACCTTCTATAAGAAACCTTCATGATTTACTAAGTAAGACTTACACCCTCGACCTTTCAAGTGGTTCCTTAATAATAATACTTATATGAGTTCTATCTCAAATATTGAGTGCACTTAATGCTTAAACAACCCTGTGAAATGCTGCGTATGGTCTATAAATGTACCTGGAGGGACATTACTTCATTTATCATTCAGTATCCCACATACAAGATACTTCCAGAAATTTCTCTCTCTATTTATACCCAAAATATGTGTGGTTCTCCTGTGTAATATTCTGACAATAGTGTTTTCATCTAAAGAACACTACATTTGATGCCTGGTGAACTCTGCAGTTGTATTTGGAATCATCCCTAAAGAAGATGCGAGGTTATACTCTTGGCTCCATTTTACAGAACCACCATCAGCTCTTCTCCTATTCAACACCTACTTCTTACATCATTATTTACAGTATTCATATTCACATAATCATGTTTTAATAGGTTGTCTGTGCTTCAGAATAAGATGAAGTAAGAATAAAATACCTACAAAATATTACTGAGTTATTGTATTTATTTTTTTAATATCGCACTAAGAGCCACTAGCAAATCAAGATTCTGTACAGTAGGTTGCCAATAAATTCTTTGGCATGAAGAAATTAAAAGTCAGTGAAATTTGATTAGCATAGAATATGAGAAGTGGAGTAGAGGCATGGGTCATAGCTGTTTGGATCCTGCATTGTGCAAATTAAGGAGAGAGGAGGAAGGACAGATTTGGGAGGCTTTGTCAACCCAGTTCTAGCAATAATTACTGCAATAAACAAAGCCCTGGATGGTTCACAATACATTCGAACACAAGTAATAGTGACAATAACCAACATTTGCATGGTGGTTCTAAAGTGCACCAAGATCATTTAATTGTTTCTCACAATAAGCCTGTGAATTGGCAAGAGCTAATCGGTTGCTCCCATCTTATATATGAAGATGGGTAGTTTCAGAAAGCCAGTTGGACTTAGTCTTGGGTTCCAAGACTGCATTTGACTTCCATGTGGCCTATCCACACATCATAATGCTTTCCTTACTACTGTAAGCATGTCAGGCACCAGTAGGGAGTGAAGATAATGCACTTCTTCAACTTAGTGACCTAAGAAAAGGCCCGTGAATTAAAGCAGTGTTGCTAAGTCTTTCCTACAGCTGAAATTTTTATTATTCTATGATTATTCCCAGCAAACTGACTTTAACAGTCACTCTTAGCTCTAGCCTCCCAAGTTTCTTCAATGTAATTTGTTTTCCAGTCTTCTGGATAGAAGAGTGACACTTTTGAACATTTAACCAAATTCTTTTTTTTTCTTTCTTTCTTTCTTTTTTTCTATCTTTCTTCCTTCCTTTCTTTTGTATTTATTCAAGCATCTGGCTTTGCTGACATTCACTTCAGATTTTCAATGCCAGACTTCTAGTCAATCATCCAGGTTAACCAAATCCTTAACCACAAAATCATCTCAGCCCAAAATACAGAAATGACCATTATGGTGCAATTTGCTTAAGTTTAAATAAAGCTTAAGTAGCATGTGGTAGGCATCAAATAACTACTGATTGACTGATGAGAATAGTAGTGGGTGGCTAAGCTCTGGGATACTGCTGGGCTACTTGGTTAGAGTTGTTTATGTCATAGTTAAACAATAACTTTTGTTAAGAGACATTCATAAAAGAAGGAACTGAGCTCAGTGAAAGAGAGTGTTGCATGAAAGAAAAGGATATATAATTAGATGTGGATAGTGTATAGTCAGTCCTTGGAAATGACATTGCATGGTTGCTCTGTCTTATTCACCTGATGGACAACTGCTGAGGCATAAATCTAGAGAAGCATGACTGTCAAAAATCCCAAAGAAGATCAGAGATATGGCTCATTAAATAAAAACACTTGCTGCCCCCCCCCCCCCCGCAAAAAAAAAAAACCACACACACACACAATAATATTTTTAAAGCAGTCTATTGTATTCTGGCCTCTACAATTCAAAGATTCTGTAGTGCTTCCTGTATAAGACACTGTCTAGTAAAAAAGATTTTGGGCTCCAAATTTTGGATGAAAATAAAAAAATGAAGATGGTTAAAAAGTAATTTCATGCCTTTTCATTTTTTTTATCCCTTGATCAAAAAAGACAAACATGATAGTTTCTTGTGTTCCAGACAGATTTTTCTGGAAATTTATGACTTTCACAAATCTAAAACAAAAACAACAAGAAGAAAAAAGAGTAACAATTCTAACCTCAAGCCAGGCTCCCTTAGTCGGCTGTCTATTTCTCTTGCCACCCAGATACTAAAGGGTTTGGCATCCGTGGGATCTTAGTGTTTAGATCTGGAAGGGAAACTCTCCCACCCTGCTTTATCTGCAGGCTGGATAAAGGTTTGGGATTTAGCAATAGGCTTTGCTAGCTCAGCTTGTGAAAATCACATTCTTTATCAACTCCCCAGATGGTTTAGATCATTAAAAACACAACAAAACAAAACAAAAGCCCTTCAGAGTGTACACTGTGAAGATATTCTCTAATTTCCAAGAAAAATAAATATATGTGGAATTTCTCACAGATTTCTCCCACTTTCTCGGTACGAATCCTTAACTGCCGTGGTGAATGGCAACTTAAAGCCACCGTTTTTTTTCCAACTGCAAAGCCTTGTGCTGAATACTTAACTTCCAGCATCCCCTTGGCCTTTGCAGCTTGTCCATCAGCCCCCAACTCTCAGTTAGTACTTATCTCTTGGGGCTTAGCTTAAACTGAGAACTGTATGTCTTTATTCAGTGAATTTGGGACAACTGCCTCTCAATAAGCAACAAAAACAAAAAGGCTGTTTCAAGTCAGAGGGACCTCAAGAAAGCATCCCACCATCTGCCAAGGACGGAGGAGAGAGCCTGTGGGCCAACCACTCTTTGCTGAATGGAAAAAAACAGTCCCATCCTCTTACGTGTTCTGCACATCTCCGATCAAAATATAATGAGTAAAATAGATACAGCCACACTCAAGGGACAGGCCTTTAGAGGCCCAGATCTGTTCTTAGTCGGCCTCATTGACTATGGTGTGGAGGTAAAACACAGGGGCTGAGAGGGGAGTGGGGCTGGAGGGAGAAGGGGGTCTTGCTAAGCAGGCATGCACCAGTGGGTAATGGCTGGCATTTGCAGATCTGCATGGCAGGGGAGCTTTTAGCGGTTTGCCACTGCCAGCTGATGTCTCTGGCAACAGCAGTGCCAAGAAGCCAAAAATGAAGCAGGTGCAGGGTCAGAGGAACTGAATGTGGGGGACAAAGGGGGGGGGGTCTCAGAACAGAACTTCTGTTGTTAAAAAATTGCTTGCCTTCATTAAAACCTAAACAATGGTTCACTTTGACTCCGGTAACATTCTCAGTCGGCTGGAGTCCTGCACACACACTTAAGCAAGCCTCTTACATTTATGCACAGGACTAAGAGACTGTTTTGTTTGTCACTTTCCAAAGCTGTGGATTGTCTGCGAGCCTGCTGAAGTCCTCTGAGAGCAGCTTTCCTTCCAAAGCCAGGAGCATCTGCTTCGGAAAGTGCCCCTCTCCTCCCCTCCCTCCCAGGGTGGCCCTCTTCAGAAAGTCCCACTTCTACATAACCAGGGCCTGGGAACCTGGGCCTGTTCCTGAACTCCAGTATGTCTTCGCCCAGCACTGTGTGCGAAGCTCAGTCAGTTCAGCTCCAAGATGCAGCTTTCCGATGAGAAAACAGAAGGACACACGGTCGCTTGCAATTTACATTTCTCTCAAAAGCTCTGTGTGCCAGCAACATTGTTCCCCAAGCCCAGCACAAGTGACAGCAGGGAAAAGACAATGGGTGAGCAAAAGGGAGAAGGAATGGAGGTACAGGATCAGGACCAACAGAGACAGGAAGCAAGGGGTGCCACCCACACAATAAAACTCCAGGATAGAGCCCTGAGCCATCTGCTGCCTGTTGCCCTGTCTCTATTGCTCCTGGCGTGGTCATCAGTGGCTGTCTGGCAAGCTGCAGTATGTTACAGTCCTATCTCTCTGATACAGGAGGACAGCTGACTGCAACAGCCTTCCTATCCTTACCTAGAGGAGTGCAAGGCCTGTGAAGATGATGCTGTGGGCAATCTCTTGAGTGGAAATGCACTCTGCCTTTTCTCTTTTAACTTTTTATTGATTCTTTGGGGATTTCACATCTTGCAACCTGATTCCACTCATCTGCCTGCCCCTCACTCCCTTGCAATCTCCTTGCAAAAGCCAAAATTTTAAAGTAAAAGCAAGAAAGCAAAACAGATTGAGAAAAAGGTGTTGGGGTGGAAGCTGTAGTATGGCCCAGTGAGTCACACAGTACACAGTTTAGTCCACACACCTTTACTTGTAAGTGTTCATCGCAATGAGTTATTAGTCTGGTTCTAGACCTCTGGATTCTGCTACACCCTCAATTCTGGGCCTTCACTGGGACTCCCCTTGGGTATCCTATTGTGCCTTGTGTCATGGAGATCCTTTAGCTTTGGATCCTGCAGGTCCAGGCCATTTATACACTCTCGTAGTTCATGGATAAGATGGATTTTGGGGTGGGCTATCTGGTACTCCCAGTTCTAGGTCTAGGTGGTAGTTGGGTTGGTCAGCCTGCCAGCTTTCCCTCATCATCACCACCCAAGTGAGCTTTCCAGCACTGGCCGGGCCAGCTTACTCAATGTAGCAGGCAGCAAGGAGCGAGTCCAGTTCTCCTGCTCTAACACCCTCGGTTCCAGCTCACCCTCTCCCATGCCACCAGGGCCAGCTCTACTGCTTTACCTAGGTGAGGTACAGGGCCTGCTCTTCAGACTGCAGCACTGATAAGGAGCAGGGCCAGCTCTTCTGTTCCCTCACCCCCAAGGTCAGCTCTCCTGCTTGTCACAAATGGCAAGGGGTGGGCGGGACAGGGTATATTTCTCTTGCCCTTGCCATCCCATTGCATATGAAGGAAGAGGCAAGGCAGCTCTCCTGCTCTTATGCACACAGCCTGGGCTCATCTGCACCCCTGCCAACAGGGTCAATTCTAGTGTGTTGCCCAGGCTAGGTGCTGTGTCCACTTCCCCATGTACTGGAGCTGGTGAGGGAGAAGACCACACTTTATGTTTTCTAATAGAAATCAATGCAGTGGGAGAAATAGAAAGTGTGCTTGTTTTTGTGCAATTTTAGAAAACACAGAAATGGCAACACTCGCCTCCAAGCCAGATGCTCTGCACAAACTACAAAGAGTCTGATTTATCACAACTTTGTGATTAAGAATTTTTAGTATTATTTAACATGGATGGAGCTAGGTTTGCTTCATCAATAATTGCAGAAGGCTGACTATCATTTGATCTGTCTCAAATCACATGGATATTCTGCCTTGTCCACAGTATTATATGTGTATTTTGAGCCTGTAAAGCTCAGAAAAAAAGTTGAAATCCTGAAGATAAATAGGCTCAGTTAGATGCCAAAAGAGTAAGTTGGGAAACAGAACTACATTTTTAAAGAAAGCAGAGGTTTCCTCTAAGTCTGAATGAAGCATGATGACACTGATTTTGAACAATAGTAATCTGCAAGCCCGATACTTCTGAGAGAAGCCTGGGCAGGGTGGGACAACAAAACCTTGACAGGACTATGAAGAGGCATTCCAGAGACCAAGGCAGACAGCTAGTGACATAAAACACAGGTCAGCCTTTGTTGTCTTCTGAAACAGGTGGTGTGCTTGTTGTTGGTGTTTTTGTTTGTTTTGTTTTGTTTTTTTGTTTTTGGCAACAGTAATAGGCTATTTCAGAGTTCCAGATCCACAACTGGTTGAAATGCAGGAAATAAGTGACTGTAGGGTTTCCCAACCCCAAATGATACATCTTCAAAGCAACCTGTACATCTAAGGCTCAGTGAAAACCATGGAAGAAAGGCAGAATGATTTGAGAACCAGAGGACACTTGCTTCAAGATAATGTCTTCTAGATATGACAGGAAAGCTGCACTCATGATGTTTAAATAATATAGTTGCCTAAGCAAGGATCGTATGTTGAAGATACCAGTTGACATGCCAGTGTGGGTGGGAGAGATTTCATAAGTTCCCACTACTAAATGAAGAGCTACAGGAAATCAATAGCTGCTGTGAGAGAGACTACCCCTCCAGAAATGCTTCCTAATAGATTATACAATCTCACGTTATCAGTACTGAACACATACATGTACCTATGAGCAACACTAAACTAACTCAGTAGGTTATATATATATATATATATATATAGTGTGTGTGTGTGTGTGTGTGTGTGTGTGTGTGTGTGTGTGTGTCAGTGTGTATAAAACAATAATTAAAGAAGGGGTCATATTTGAGAGGGAGTTGGAGTACTTGGGGGAGTTGGAGTAAAGAGAAGGATGGAAATGATGTAAATACAATAGTCATGTATGAAATTCTAAAAGATTTTAAATTTGAATTAAATTAAAATGAATTCAAAATGAAGACAGAATAGTGTTTTAGGGATTCAGAAGGCTGGAGGGAAATGGAATACAATGTCTTTACTTTAACATGGCATACATATGTATGAAAATTTCACACTGGTCCCATAAATGAATGTAATTAGTGTTTTATCTAGTTTAAACACACAGAGAGAGAGAGAGGGAGAGAGAGAGAGAGAGAGAGAGAGAGAGAGAGAGAGAGAGAGAGAGAGAGAGAGAGAGAGAATTAGACAAAATAACACATGAGTTTAATTTCATCACTTGAGAAGCAGAGTCTGACAGATTTGTGTCAGTCAAAAACCAGCCTGGTCTACATAATGAGTTTAAGGCTAACCAGGGATATCTAGTCGGACCACTACTTAAAAAAATTAAGATATATAAATACTCCATCAACAAAATATAAGCAATTAAGGAAAGTGTGGTACATAAATAAATTGTCTTAGAAAAATGTTACCTGACATGAGACTGCTTCTGATATGTTCATTATTGAAGACCATCTATAAAATAGCATATATCAACTATTTTAATTATGAATGTAGCTACATGTCTAAAATGCTATTTCGGCATTCCAGAATTAATGATGTTTTTCTTTATTTTCCCTTTACTTTTTCAAAGCCTTCCAAATGAAGTTAATATATTTGGAACTCTTATTCAAAGGATATTTGCAGCGAGATATTCACCTTGTCTGCACCTGTGGCTTAGGCCATGCCCATTGGGGTGGAGACAGGGCCGGATGGGAGCTGGGAGAAAAGTCTTGGAAAGGGTCAGGCCTCCCTTTTGGTGGTGGACGCTGGAAGGCTTAGGATCCAGTGGAACCCACTGCGTTCATCTGCCTATGTTGTGAGTTATTTCTCCCTTAATAAACATCTATTCGGCCTAATTGTTTTTCCTGATCCTTATTAAATCGCAGTATCTGGTGTCAGAGGTGGGATGTTGGGAGATGTTATTCTGTATATATGTTTCTCATACTGGTTAATAAAGCACTGTGGCCAATAGAAAACTAGATAGGCGGGGCTAGGAGACTAGGAGGAGGAAGTAGAAGGAGGGTCAAGATGTAGAGCATGGAGGAAGGAAGACACCTGCCTCGGCTCCCTGATAAGACGACCACATGGAAATACTTAGATAAGTAGAAATGGGTTAATAATTAAGACAGAGCTAGCCCATAAAAAATAATTGTAACTGGCCAACAGGATTGTATCAAATACAGAGTCTCTGAGTGTTATTTGGGGCTCACGTGGTGGGACCATGGCGGCAGGACCAGCTGCAGCCGGTAGGAAAAACCTGCCGTAACAGATATTCTATGTATAAAAGTGAACAAATCAATACGTAGCTCATGAATTTTTGGGACACTTAAACACCCACCCACCCATCAGTTGTGTTTACAGATCACACACACCAAGAAAGAGTATTACTAGCTTCAACATGCCATATCTTCCCTTCCCAGTTCCCAGTCTCTCCATTGAAGTCACCACTAGATCCAAACTTATAGACCTATGGGCTAAGTTGTCATCTATACGCTTTAAACAAAGAAATAATACTGCCATATAATATTTTGATTCAGTTTTCTCACATTCAGTATTGAAGATACTTTGTTACAGGAAGGTCTGTCAGCAAGACATCACCAAGGCAGTTGGTAGTATCAGGACATCCTTAGGTTACCTCTAGGCTTCATTCCAACCTATCTACTCATCTTATTGGTCTGAAACACAAACCCAATAGTGGTTCTTAACTTGTCAAGATATTGACATCAATTCTTACAAGATACTGTTTTTGAGTCACAGTTTTATTCACGTTGTCCATGTTTAAACTGTTGTGATAACAACCTTTAGATGTTCCCTAGGTGGAGGCCACACTATGACTTCAAAATAATATTTCCCCTTTATACCTCAGGACTTTCCTCACCTAGATATACCTATCTGCTAAAGAACTCCAAGTCAAATGGTCCTCTACTGTTTCTAATGCCTATAGTGAAATTCTTCATTGGAACAGAACATTCTAAAGAATCAAATGTCTATGTCTACCTTTGTTTGACTTTCTTTGCCTACTCCAGTGTTAAAAAATTGTATTATTTTATTGCTAAGCATATCTGTGTTGGTATTAGTTTGATATTTTTGAATACCACTCTTTACAAATTGTTTTCTCAGAATAAATAAATTAAACAGACTAGTCTTCTCTGTGATAATGACCATTTTCATGGCATTAGATTCTGATCCTCTTAGTATGTAGAAAATGGATCTAGTAAGTAGACATGATGTCAATATGTAAATAGAAATATCCACAAGATGAACTACATTCAGTGATATAACTGGGTGATTTGATCAGTCTTACTCATTTTTTAGATATAATTTCTCTCATATAACATAAATACTGGAACACAAAATTATGAAGTCAATTAACATAATGTTTAACATATAATTGGAAAGAAAAGCAAAGTAAAAATAAGATAAATATTACAGCACAAATTCAGGCATTGATTCTCTTTTAGAAAGAGAAGTTAATACACCTATATTGATCTAAGGAAAGAGACCAATCAAAATAAAATGTCATCTGTTGTCTTCAAGCTTTACTTAATGGGTTTGTGTGTTATGAGCAGGTTTTTCCCGCCACTGCCGCTGGTCAGGTCCCGCCACCCAGCTACCACGCCAGCCCCCAATAACACTCAGAGACTCTGTATTTGATACAATCCTGTTGGCAGTTACTATTATTATTTATGGGCTAGCTCTGTCTTAATTATTAACCCATTTCTACTTATCTAAGTATTTCCACATGGTCATCTTATCCTAGTATGGCGGGCCGGCATCTTGTTTCCTCTAGGCTCTACATGCTGACTCCACCTCACTACTTCCTCTTTCCTCCTTGTCTCCTAGCCCTGCCTATCTTGTTTTCCCATTGGCCAAACAGTGTTTTATTCATTAACCGGTATAAGAAACATATTTACAGAATAACATCTCCTATCATTTGTCCAAATTGATCCCCTGCCTATGTTTCATAGACACAGCAGGAAAATTTACTAATCTGTGTTTTAATTTACTTGATTAAAGTTTGTATTTTTTAAATTATAACATCATGAAATTACTTTTCCAACAAGTAGTTCTCAGTAACATATGAATGTATAGATAATATAATGTCCTTTATGCCTTGAAGGTTGAGTCTACCAGCTTTCAAATGCTTAAAAAACAATTTTAAATGTACAAATTATTCTTCCCCTGAGGGTTGAGAATGTTTCTAAATACAGGCTTTCAAGTAATTTATCTTCTGAACTTCATAATGACATCATTGTGCTCTCATTCTTTGTGTATCCTTGTCTTTGAATGCAGAAAAAAATGTATCAGTCTGGACCATCCTGCCTCCACGTCTCAAATGAAAGGATTACAGTCACACCCTGCCATGCCATGCTTAGCTTTATTATTGTCTTTAACATCTCTCCAGGCTAAGTCTTTTTATCTAATCTAAGAGATTTCCCACACTTAAGGATATCAAGCTGGGCTGCCCTCCCCCAAACCAGGAACACCTGCAAGCTAAGACAGCATACCTAATTCTAAAGCAATTTTTTTTTTCTGGAAAACTTCAAAAGTCTGGTAAGTGAGAATGAGATCAGAAACAACAGGAAATAGAATGAGAGAAGGACCACTGAGTTTCAGAGAGCCTTCCAGGCACTTGTGCTATGCCAGGCTATACTAGCATAATCCTCTTGACAATTTTATTTACTGTTACTTACTATTCCAATCTTTGGTTGTGTAACTGAGTGACGTTATGTAAGTTTCCTCAAAGCCATATGAGATACAAACTTAAGTATGTGTGGTGTCTTAAATTCAGGGTATTTCATTTGTCTTAATTGCACACACATGAGAAGAACAGTGCTTTCCAGGAAGACTGCATCTCTTCACCCCTTACTTAGTATTTTTAACTGGGTTTAAAACTGTTTCATAGATGTCAGTAGATCTAAAATACTTGGTTCATATCTGAAAATAATGGTCACAGGTCTACTATTAGTCTATCTATCTTTATACATATGTGTATATGTGTGTGTAAATGTGTATATGTGTGTGTGTTTAATATAGTGTTTCACATAACATTGCTATGCATTTTAAATTGCAAATGTACTTTGTTGATAAATATGATAAATTTATTGGTAAATACTTGTTGGTAAATATTATATATTTTCTGTTTGCCTAATGTGATCCCATTCTATTAACCATTTTGCTGATTATTGGTTTGTAACAATCACAGGAAATCATAGCTTTAGCAGTGGCCTCCTTTAAATAAATTTTAATGAGCTACAGCTACTGGGGTTGAGCCTTCATGTCCTCTCTACCCCTGCCTCCTGAAATAGTTTCAGTCTGCTTTTTACTTGTAACCTGTAGGTGAGAAAGGAAAATACTCACATAAAATTAGTGAATTTAATAACATGAAAATGAAGTATTCAGTTTACGAATTAGTTAACATCCATGTTATACTTCCCATGGGTGATGCAATAGTTCATTCTTACAGCATTCCTGTGAGGTTAGTCCTGCTGTTATCAGTAGTTAATAGTGACAAACTCAGGATATGACAGGTTGAATGAAAATGTTTTTCATGCTGCTAGGGATCAAACATAGACTCAGTGTATGTTAAATAAGTGTAATATTCCCAGGCCCAATCATTTTTATTTAATATACTTTTTAAAGTCAACAAATTGCCTTACCTTATTCATAATGTACTACCTCTTTCTAAGATAATTAGGTAACTCATATGTTGATAAAAGTCTCTATGCTGACTGGAGGAGCAAATAGTTATAGGTTAGAAAACACAGGTAAAAAATAATACATACAAGAATACATACATATACACACATACATGCATACATACAAATAAATGTGACTGCCAGCTTTTTACATGCTGTTATGATTTAATACCTTTCTGTAGATAAGGTGTGCAGGTGATTGTCAACTTGATGGACTTGAGAATCTGATGAAAGCTCCACCTCTGTACCTGTCCGTGAGAGCATTTCCCAATCTGTTTAATCGAGGAGGGAAAAGGCAGCCTAAGTGTGGGTCATATTATTTCACAGGCATGATTTCTAGACTGAATGAAAGGAAGAAATCCAGCTAAGCACTATCACCTTCTCTCTTTGTGCTGTGACAGGACACTATTCAAGTAGCTGCCTCAAGCTTGACACACCTTTTGCTGACACACTTCACCTACTCTTATGGATTACACCCCCAAACTGTTGCCAAGACAAAGCCTCTCTTCCCAGGAAGTTTCATCAGGCATGTGGTCAGAACATAAGGAAAAGGACTAGGACACTCAGCTGTTCAAATGAGGTTACCACCAACTTGATGCTTCAAACAGGACACTTAATGTTAAGCTTTCACCGTTGGAGCCCTCTGTGATGACTGCCAGACTGAGGTTTGTGTCACTTTCTGTCCATGAGATGAGGTTTCCTCCCTCTTTTCTGGATTCTGCAACTACATTGCAAAAAATTGAGTAAATAAAAATGTGTTTCATAATTTGGGATCTGGAAAGTCTAATGACATATCCAAGTGATGGCAGATTTGATTCTATATCTGATCAGGACACACGCCTGGCTCAAAGACAGCATTCCTCACTGTCTTCATATGGCTAATGGGGTGAACACATGCCTTGGAACTCCTGTTCCAAGAATATTAGTCCTATTCCTGAAGACTCTACCCTCATGGCCTAATCATCTCTCAAAGGTTCCACCTAATAACATCACCCTGGATGTTACAATTTCAACCCAAGTTTCAGAAACACACAAGCAAGTAGTGTGGCCCAACTGAGACAGGGAAGAGCCACCATGTTTGATTTTTCAAGGAAGATCCGAAGGTAGTTCCCCCACCTTATAGGAGTTGTATCTTCCCCTCACACTTTTTCTCTCAAGGATATCCCCCTTTCAGAGCTAAGACTTTCTAGAAACATCATACTCCTTGATAACTGAAACAAAGTTAATGCAAATGTAGTGTTATCAAGGGAGGAAAAGAAATCCTTCCTCCACACTCTTTCCACTTGTTCACTGTCAAGTTAACACTGCAGAATTAGATGTGGACCAGACACAACATGGCAAAAGACAAAATCAGTAGAAATGGCAGAGGTAGGTGCCCACAAAAGGATGACAGGTGAAAGAAGGGTTATGCTAATGATTATTTGTGTCCCTCTGCCATGCACCATTGGCACTTAGAATTTGGATTAGATCACAAATTCTCCACTAGAATGCTTTAAAGAATGATGTTTCAGTGGTTAAGAGCACTGGCTGCTCTTCTAGAGGACCTGGGTTCAATTCTCAGCACCCACATGGCAGGTCACAGCTGTCTATAACTCCAGTTTCAGGGGACCTGACACCCTTACTAAGACATGTATGAACACTAAACACCACTGCACATAAAATAAATAAATGAACAAAGAAGGTTTATGAGCTCCTCATCTTCACAATACCTTTTGTAGGAATCAGCTACCCTGAGATTATTAATAACCAGTGACTAGCAGTGTCTGTATAACAGCCCAAAATACAATTCATATAAGTGATCTTGAATTCTTAAACAAGAGACTGACCTTATTTTATCAGGAATATAAATGGCATGTATGTATGTATGTATGTATGTATGTATGTATGTATGTATGTATATAATTACTATCAAATTATCAACTTAAAAATATTACTGAAAAGAAATTTAATTTTAAACAAGAGTTGAGGAAGTTGAAGATCCTGGATACACACTACTTTCCCCCAGGATGGATAGACTACAGCTATTCATTGTTGGGGACTGTGGAGTTACACTTCCCAGATCTCAATCAAGGCCAGCGTGACCACTTTCAGAAAGTGTCTGGACTGAGCACATTGGCAGTGCTTCATACTGGTTCACAGTAGAGCCCTTTCAGTCTGCCACCAACATTTAGATGCCAAGAAGCCTTTAATTAGCTACTTATTCTAATGACTCTAAAGAGAAACTTATCTGTTCCTGTGTCCTCCCCCACCAAGGCTATATCACTGCCTTACAGAGAACTCTGTAAGCTTGTATATGACTTCTGCAGCTATAAGGGGAAAATAAAGGAAAATGTAAGAAGCCACAGTCTAGCGAAGGCATAGCCCCATCTTCAGTATCCCCTTTATACTGAAATAATTCTCTCAACAATCTAAAGCAGACTCTGCCCTTTACAATTTGAATTAGGTCAACTTTCCTTCTCCTCCCCCCTCTCAAGGGTTATGAAACACATTCAAAGCCAAATTGAACTCAGTTACACAGTACCCTCTTACAACTACAGCTTTCTGCATAACATACGAAAATTAGAAGTTCTAAGGAGACCGGAAGGAAGTGGCAAAGAGAGGAGGAAAAATGAACTAATAAGCAAAAGTGGCCACCTGCCAGCTGCTGGGGCATGGTTCTCCTGTCCTGCTGTGCTAACCAAAGGGAGGGGGGAGCAGAGTTGTGTCACACCTCAGGAACAAGCTGCTGGAGAATAATGCACTCCTTTATTGGGAACACTAAAATCATCTGGGATGATGTATATTTCATGGCACTAGAAGGGTTATTTAAAGCCCCTAAGATCATGAGGTATATAGCATGAGTAAGATTAACCCCCTAAAGTATGTAAATTTTATTATGAATAACAAAACTTCTGCTAGTTATGCATTTGCTCAAAATTTAATCATTGATGGAAAACAGTAGCTCAGTGAAACTAAAGTTCAAAAGCATTGACTTAGGAGGGTTATGAAATGGCAGTGAGGGGCATGACTTAAAGGCTTAGTTTTTGAAGTGTTTTCTCAATTTTGTAGTAGAAAATGTTTTGTGCAATATATTCTGATTAGCGTCTCTTCCCCACCCTCTCCCAGATCTTCACCATCTCTGTCCCAGATCTCTCCCATCTCCTCCTAGATCCTTCTTATCTCCTCCCAGATCCTTCCCATCTCCACACCAATCCAAATCCATGCTTTCTCTCTTATTCTCTTCAGAAAACAAGCAAGAAAAAAAAAGAGTTAATTAAGAAAATGTAACAATAAAAGAAAAACACAAGAAACACATATACAGAGAGACATATATACATACATATGTATATGTATGCAAAACAAAATATAAAAACACAAAATCATAAACTATAATATACAAGCAAAAGACAAGCTATTAAAAAATGCCCAAATAATATATCAACCACTCCAGGGCAGGCCTCATGTTCAGGAGTTCAGGAGTGGTTGACTAGCATATAGTGAATTCCTATGGTTTTGTTGTTTTGTGTGTCTCGTGTGTGTGTGTGTGTGTGTGTGTGTGTGTGTGTGTGTGTGTGTGCGCGCGCGCACGCACTTTTATTTGATTAGTTTTTTGTTGTTATTGTTTGTTTTCTTTTTTTCATTTTGGATGATTTTTTAAGTTTTGTTTTCTTGGTTTTGGGGGATTTTATCATTATATTCAGTTTTTGTCTGTTTATTCTTTCTTTTTTTTGAGAAAGAACTTAGGTAGGTAGGGAGGAGAGGATCTGGAAGTACTTAATGGAGATGAAAATATGATCAAAATATATTTAAATTATATATAGTATATAATATACATATATACTATATATATATATGCTCATATATATTTGGATGCTCAGTCACCAGGGAGTGGTACTGTGGTAGTTTGAATGTGATTGGCTCTCATAATCTCATAGCTAGTGTCACTATTAGGAGATGTGACTTTGTTGATTAGATATTGCCTTGTTGGAGGAACTGTGTCACCATGGGAGTGGGCTTTGAGGTTTTCTATGCTCAGGATACCTACCACCCAGTGTCTCAGTTGCTCCCTGTTACATGCAAACCAAGATGTAACCAACAGCATGTCTACCTGCAAAATACCATGTTCCCCATCATGATGATAATAGATGGAACCTCTAAAAGCTATTCCTATTAAATGTTTCCTTCATAAGAGCTACTGTGATCATATATTCTCTTCACAACAATAAAAACCCTAAGACAGGCACTATTTAAAAGGAATAGGATGTGTGACTTTGTTGGAAGAAGGTTCAGGCTCTCTCTCTCTGCCTATGGATCCATCCATTTGCCTGAAATTTTCATGAATATATATATATATATGTATATATATATATAATCCAAATAATATTCTGTTGTACCAATGTATCACATTTTAATCATCCATTTATCTATCAATAGACACCTAGATTGTTTCCAATTTCTTGGCTATTATTAATAGAGCAGTAATGGATGTGGATGAGCAAGTATCTCTGAAGTGTGATTTAGAATCCTTTAGGTATGTGCACAAGCATTGTATAGCTGGATCTGCAGGTAGATCTATTCTCAGCTTCCTGGTATAGCTCCAACGCTTATTTCCATAGTGGCTGTACAAGTTGCACTTTCACCAGTGATGGATGAGTGTTCCTTTTTCTCTACATCATCACCAGCTTGACCTGTTACTTGTTTTACATGGCCTTTCTGTATGGTTTAAGATAAAATTTCAAAGTAGTTGGATTTGCATTTCCCTGATGACTAGGAATGTTGACTAGTTCTTGCAATGTTTCTCAGGCATTTTTGTTTTATCATTTGAGAGTGTAGTTCTGCACTCCATTTTTAAAATTTGGTTGTTTCTTGATGTCCAGTTATTTTTTATTTTTTTAGTTCTTTATATGTTTTAGATATTAACTCTCTACCGGATATGTAATTGGCAAAAATATGTTCCCATCCTGTAGCCTTCTGCTTTGTCCAAATGATGGTATCCTTTGCCATACAGAAGCTTTTCAGTTTCATGGTCTAAAGTTTATGATTATTATTCTTATAGTCTGTGTTCTTGAGAAATTGTTTTTCTGTGTCAACTGGAGTTTAAGACTATACCCCAGTTTCTCATCTATCAGATTTAGTGTATATGGTCTTCTGTTGATCAATTAGAATTATGTTTTTGTGTTGAGAGATAACATCAAAAGAAAGAAACAATAAAACCAAACCAAAACAAAACATTGATCCACTGCTAAAATTCTACGCAATAAAGAAACTGAGAGAAACATTCTGTCTATTGTGATGTGGAAGGCCACATCACCCACATCACATTCTGGACACTCTGGTATTGAGCTATGTTCTTTATAACATATTCCTCTTTTATTTGGATTTTTTTGCTCATAAATCATTTGGGGGATGAATAATGTTCAGCAAAACCATGTCTTTATACTTTTCTATCTCTCTGCCTGGTTTTGCATTAAACAATATACAAAACAAACATGGAAATAGGAAAATGTATGTATCTATTCACTATAAAATATGACACAGCTTTTTTAAGCCTCTTTGATGTGTTTAGTGTCACTTTGAGAAGTTACAAAAAGTTTTCCATATTGAAAAAGGCAAAAATAGATTCTGATTAATTATTTATACATTTATACTCACCATATATTTTGTGAAGATTTCTTAGGAAAGCTGAAGAATAATGGAATCACAGCATTCCATATAAGGAAGTATTCTACATTTTAAAATTTTTATCTTTAATTTAATAACATAATCAACTAGTTATTACAATTTTATGGGATATATTCTGCTTAAATTATCTTTCAGTTTAATGAGTAATTTTTCTTCAAAGCTAATAAAATTTCTAAACTTATGCATGCTTCTGAAAGCATCAAGAAGTCTAAGAGTGCATCCCTTTTACAGTGGCATGAACCCTCTGTCTCCATTCAAAAAGGAATCTTCCTATCTCTTGTCTTGTGTTTTGGGATAAATCCTATCATATCTTTCAATATTTCTCCAAATAGTAACTACTTTCCATACCCACACAAACTTTGTCTGTATTCCTTCAGGTTAAATTGTATAGTGCCCAGCATTGTATTTTTATTTTAAATTTTATTTTGCCTGTGCTTTTAAAAGGTCCAACTTAATTCCTAATACAAAGTCTACTGCTGTTACTGATGCTGTGGTTTTTAAACCTTTGAATTATCTCTTGATTCAAATTGATTCATCATATATGAAGATGCTAAGCATACTGTGTGTTCCATTTTTAACTATTAAGTAGCCTGACAAGAATTATCATCTTATGGTTGATTGTTTGTTTTCATACAAAGGCTTTCTTAAAAGAGCTTCACCAAAAAAGGATACTGGCAATGCTATGGAATTAATTATAATTTCAGTAGATAGGATGGAATGACATAAGGAATTCTACAAGAAAAGCAAGAAGAAGGGTAGATGTGGGGAGAGAAACTGCATGAACAAATAGGAAAGCTATGTGTTACATAAGTGAATGCTAATAGGTATAATAAATGGTAAACCCAATGCCAATAGTTTCTGCTAGCCAACTGCATAGGATTATAATAAGTTTTTCACCTTTTTATAAGAGTTCAAAATGGAAATAAATAAGTCCTCATAATTGTTTCTTCAATGAAAGTAGTAACATAAATCAAAAAGTTATACAACATTTTACTATTAGACATAACAGTAAACATAAGCAACTACCTTATCTAAGCTTGTATAAATATATTTGTTTTTTTGTTTTTGTTTTTGGGTTTTCTGTTTGTTTGTCTTTAAGCAGGGAGTCTGGCTTGTTTTTTTGTGATCCTGATCTTTAATAGCGTTCTATTCATGTTTCTCTTATTTACTGGTAACTTTTAATGAAGCTAGTAAAATTTGGAAGAAGTGTGGAGGACATGCAGAAAAATATAATTTGCTATACCTATTTAAACATGTCACACTTTCCATATATTTTACATGATTTTTCTTGGTGTAAAATATACAAAAAAAAGTGGGATATACTTTTCTGGTTCATTTATTTTGGCATTTATCATTGCTAGAAGTATAAACTATCAATCTGAGAAGATTTTAATTTTTAATGTCATGCATGTAAGAAATGGAAAAAAAGTATACAGTACACAAGATATCGTGGAAAATACTTTTAAATCAATCTGATACCTTTCAGAGTGCCCCGAACCCTCATTTTCATCTGTGAAAGAGAGATGAGAAGATATAATTGAGGTGCTTTGAAGTGAGACATTCTTTAATTAACATAACCAGCCTTACAATTGAGCTCCCATTTCTACCAAAGCCAAGGAACCAAGTGAGACACTTAATGGCAATAATGAGCATAAGAAGAGTAATGCAGCCTAGCAATAAGTGAGCAGTCAACACCTGCACACTCTGAGTTGGTTCTGTGAGGCACTTAGTGCCTTTCAGCATACCTTACAGCACACGGGAGAGGTATAGTACCACCCCAATTTTGAGATGAATGAAAAGAAAAGAGTAGTAGTGATATGGACAGAACACAGCAAATGAATGTGCTGGGGAAACAATGGAAAGCAGAGAAGAATCCACAGACTATAAGATAGTCTTCAAGCTTGCTAAAAAGCAGTTGGACAACTGATATCAAATCTATTGGAGAAAATTACCTGCTCTCAATTTTCCTTGACATTGTCTAACATTTTCTCATATTTACGGATCAAGGGAATTTTAACAACTCTTAAGCGCTGTACAACTTTTTTCAATATAAGGTTATTGAATTTTTTCTTTAATGTGTATAGCTTAGTACTTAATATGTGTAACAGTACAGATGAAAAACATAGCTGCTTTAATCTTCTTTCCATTAGGTCTTCCTACATAATTTAAATTTTTCTATACAGAAGGACTAATGAGAACAAGTGCATGCCTTAAATTTGTTTTTATATGATTATATTAATTGTTTATATTATGCTAAGTATTTTTACCAAGTATACAGATCTTAAATTGAGAAACTTTGCAGATCAAAACTATGTTCTAAATAGTTTGTGAATAGGTTATCTACAGTCTATGAAAATAATCATAGACTTCATTACTCACTGATGATTATATAATGTGAATCTGTCTTTACTGTAAATCTTTATCTTTTTCTGGCCACAAGTATTTTATCTGGTAAACAACAACATTGCTAAAATGAAAGCCACAGTTTTAGCTGAGGTCTATCCAAGATGGCGGCGGCTATTCTACCGCCAGCAGTGAGAGCTGTGCTCACCACCTTGGTCTGTGCTGCATCCAAAAGCATGCTGCAGGCTTGGAGATATGATCATTGCCATTGCCAGCTCTCATACACAGCAATGAATTGTTAGCAGAGCTCTTTAAAATCAGAGCAGTTTTTTGTCGCTTATGCTGAGTCAGGAAACCTCCCTTAAAGGAGCTGCACAAATCTTCATCTCTAGCAAAACAAACTCCAACCGAGAAAAATGCTGTTACCAAGAAGCCTTGCTTGTGTTTGGTTTTTTTTTTTTTTTTTTTTTTTTTTTGTTTCTAAAACATTTCTTAAGCTTTTATTAGTTTTAAGTGAAAGTTCTTATAGCCACGTTGGGCGTCAACTGTAGCGTGTATGTTTTCCGCCAGCCTGCCTGGTCCCACCACTGCACCGGCCCCAAATAACATGCAGAGACTCTGTATTTGATATAATGTTGTTGGCCACTTTCTATCAGTGTTTATTGGCTAGCTCTGTCTTAATAATTTACCCATTTCTACTATTCTAAGTATTTCCACGTGGCACATCTTACCAGCCAGAGGCTGGCATTCTACCTCTCCGGTCTCTCTATGTTGACTCCTCCTAACTACTTCCTCTTTTCTCCTTGTCTCCTAGCCCCGCCTATCTTGCTTTTCCATTGCCCACAATGCTTTATTCATTAACCAGTATGAGAAACATATTTACAGGATAACATCTCCCATCAGTTATTTACTTTGACTCTTACTGCTAAGGATCTCTGAAATAATACTAATTACAAGAGGCCATGCTTGCCTGGCTTACCTAAAAGGTTAGATGTGTCTCTCTTCTAAACCTGTTTGCACAGATTTTCTTTTTCAAGGTCCGATCATTTATTTGTTATTATTAAAGACTTATTTTTGGTGAACTCAGAAATAGAAGCTCTCAGCAAGGACAAAGTAGGTCTCTGGTAGGCTTGGTAATCTGTTTGTTACATTTTAATCTGGCCTCCTTCATTTTCTTGGCCACAAGTTTAGCATATTCTGCAGCCTCCTCCTTATTTTTCTTAGCATGTTATTTTGTTAGAGCAGTAGTACATTGGTGTTTGTTTTACAGGACATGTGGGATAACAAGATATTGAATCTAGGGTGCTTTCTTTCCTGGCTTCTTACCTTCTTTGTTTAAGATTTTTCTGAGAACGTATTGGCAGCCATCAACTTCTTTGGAAGACTGAAAAGCTTTCATGACTTGCTAACTCTTTTGGATCCCAAACCAGAGAGGCACAGTAGTATGACAGTCCAGGAGCATCTTTCTCTCTATTTTTTAAAATAACTAGGTTGAGAACACTGAGATTGTTATGCACAATGCATCCCAAACAGGTTGTAGCTCCCCTCTCCAGTTCTCTTTGGTCTATAACATGCATGCCTCTTACTCAAACTAGGGTACTCTGCCATGGGTCAGGATCCCTCCAGTCATGGGAAAACCTTGCTTGTCATCCCCACCATGTATCTGACTCAGACCACACAACCATTTCACTCTTCACCCAGAATATTTGTGGCATGCGCTTCTCATAGAAAGTACAAAATGTGCATTCACTGTCCACTTTGATGAGCTTCTGACAGCTAGTGGTTGGAGAAATTATATTCAGATTCATCTTGACATTGCTGTTGGCCTAGTAGACACCATGAAAAAGCACTGTAGAGCATTTCTTTGTGTTACAAATGGATGTCAATTTTGTGTGTTATTTGCATCCTTTCTAATTTCTGACATTTATAAAGTAATATACCTGAAGATGTATAGAGTTTTCTCTAAAGGATAATACTAAATCAAATATTTATGCAAATATCACCAGAGATAAAAAGACAAACTTTCACAATTTGATTTTTAAATCCTGTAGATTTGCTTCTCCAAACATATTACCTTTGTTAAAGGGAAAAAAAGGAAAGAAGAAGAAAATAAATAAGAAGAAGTAAATGAGAAGAAGGGAGAGACTTTTGCTGTTGCCTTGCCATGTCTAAGATATTGTTGCTAGTTTGCCAAATATTTTCTTGGCATAGCAACAAAAGCATAATCTAAAAAAAGGAAAACATAAATAAAGTTTATTAAGACATTCTACTGTTGAAAAACACAATATAAGACAATGAGAGAGAAGGGTACCAACTAAGAGAAATATTTGCAGACAACATATTTGACAAAGAATTCGTCTTGAGAGCTAATAAAGAACTTTCAAAACTCAGTAATATGGGAGTAAACATTGGACTCAACAGTATTAGTGGCAGTCAGACATCTAAAAGGATTAAGAAAGTTAGCCTTTAGAGAAATGAACATTAAAACTACCATATGTCTCCACTGCACACCTATTTGAAAGGCTGCAATTCTTCAAATGCCATATACCTGCTGACAAGGGTGTAGACCTATTAGAATGCAAGGCTGGTGTGCCTACAACATGGACTCATGGCATTGAAAAGCAATTTGGAAGTTTCTTATGAAGTTAAAAATGCACTTATAAAAACATGTAGTTCTACTTCCAAATGTTTTCTTAAATGGGATAGAAATTTGTGTTCACACAAAAACTATACATGAATATTTATAATGGCTTTTATAATTGTCCCAAACTGGAAACTATCCAAGTGCTTGAACTAGAAGCTTGTTAAACACACACTGGCACGTTTCTCCAGAAGAATGATGCCAAAATAAAAAGAAACAACAACTACACAGAACAGCATGGGTGAACCTCAAATACTCATGGGATGTTGGAGGAGTCACAATATAAATACTAAATACTGTATGACTTTGTTAGTACAACATTGTGATAAAGCCAAAGTTTATGGACATAGGACTGGTCAGTGGTTGCTCTATGAGAAGGAAAGAGCTGGCTAAATCAGGTAAGCAGTAATGTGTGCTTAGCATAGAGGAGACCTGATGGAATTATTCTGCAACTTGGTTATGAGGATAATTAGAATTTGGTAGGCCATTATCAAACAGTTCAATAAAAAATAGTGAATTTATCCATTAAAAAGAATTTAAAAAGAGACAACCTTTGGTTTCAGCATACCACAAAAGTTTATGTTGGTTACGTCTCACATGATGAGTTTTCTTTCCTCATGTATGCATTGCAGTATCCATGGTACCCATTCATCTTGAAGCTTGATTTATCACCATCCCTTTCCATTTTCATTCTGCAGGTCTATGCTGGTTGTGATCATTGCTATTCTCTTTTCTTCTTTTTATATCCATTTGAGTTACTCATAACCAGATTTGCACTTTAACTTCTATTTCCTTAGCATATGTGGAAATCCTCTTCAACTTTCAGTTTCTTTTGGGGAATTGTCTTGCATTATTAACCATGTATGTCTGCCAAGAAGTAGACCAATGTCCTGAGGTGATTTATATGCACATGGTTTAGAATTTGTTTCCCTTTTCTCTTGAAGCCTCTCATTCTTACCTCATCTTTTCAGACCAACAAAACTGCTGGTTAGTTCTTTATCAACCTGACACAGATTAGAGACTTCTGTGAAGAGGGAATCCCAGTAGAGGAATTGCCTATGAGCATATCCATAGGGCATTTTTTGATTGAAGATTAATGAGTGATGTGAGATGTCCAAGTCCACAGGGGCAGTGACACTCCTGGAAAGATGGTGTGCAAAAGACACTGGGTGAGCCATGGAGAGCAAGGCAGTAAGTAGCTTTCCTGCAAGGTTCCCTCTTCTTCTCTTGCTTGAGTTCCTGACCTGAATTCCCTCAGTGATGGATTATGAATATCATGTGTAAGCCAAATAAATCCTTTATTCCAAAAATTTGGGTTTTGTCAGTGTTTTATCACCTCAACAAAAAAAAATCTAAATAGGACAGCTATTTTCTATATAAAAATACCTTCATAAATTTTCATCAAAATATGAAGGCTATTGTAGCCTACTAGGCTGTTTTCATTCTCTCAAGAGTAACTGTGAATCTCAGCTTTGTTGTTTGTTTGCCCATGCCCCAGGCCTTTATCCCGTATTTGCTTTTGGTTTACACAATAAAAATTTTATTAAAAATCGTGGCAATATTACATCGTAGTTAGGACTGGAAGTCTGTAGAAATTTTGTCTCCTTCGAATGTAAAGTTTTCAGTTAGTCTTCTTTTTCACAAAACACTTTATGTTTAAGCCCTTGGATATTGCTCATTTCCAGTTTTTTTCATTCCCTTTCTAAGTTCCTCTAAATGCAAATTTTTAAGGTCACTTATTGATGCTACTGTGAACCTTCTCTTTCAACATGTTTCTTCATCTCCTTATCTTCTTGGGTTCCTTAACTTATTCAGAAGCCAGCATCACATTGTAGGAGGGCCTGAATTATATTACTCCTTCCTTAGAGCTCTTGGTTTCTAATTTCAATTAGAATGTCTCCAGTTCTATTTGAAAATCTTTTTAAAGGTATATTTAAAGGCAACTTTTGGTCTTCTTACACAATGGCTTTTATTGCTTCTTTTTTGAAATTTTATTTTACATTCCAACCACAGTTCTCCTCTAGTCTCAGCTCACCTCCCACCTACTTCTCCCACTTGTTAAGCATGGGGAGTCAACAAAGTCTGGCACAATAAGTTTGAACAAACCAAGCCCCTCTGCCCTACATTAAGGCTGAGATGTCATCCCATCAAGGGGAATGGACTCCAACAAGCTCCCTCATGCACCAGGGATAGGTCCTGGTCCTATTGCCAGGAGCCCAACAGATAGGTCAAGCTTCATAACTATCTCCCACATATGGAGCCCTAGTTTGGTTCCATGGAGGTTCCACAGCTGTTGGTTTAGAGTTCATGAGTTCTCATGAGCTTGGTTCAGCTGTCTCTGTAGATGTCCCCTCCATGATCTTGATCAACCTTGCTCATATGTTCCTACTCCTTCTCTTTGACTGGATTCCAGAAGCTTAGCCTGGTGCTTGGTTGTGGATCTTTTCATATGGTTCTATCAATTACTGGATGAAGGCTCTATGATGATAGTCGCAGTACTAACCAATCTAATTACAGGGAAGGCCAGTTTGGGCACCTACTCCACTATTGCTAGGACTTTTAGATGGGGTCATCCTTGTGGATTCTTTCAAATTTTCTTAGTATGGGGTTTCTCCCTAATGCCATAGTAGCTTTCTCTATCATGATATCTCTTTCATTACTCTCCCATTCCACACCTGCCTACCGTCCTGTTTCCTCATGTTCTTATCCCACTTCCTCTCCCCTTTATTACCCCTCCCAACTTCCATTTTACCCAGGAGATCTCACCCAATTCCCTTCCCAGGGTGATCCATGTGTTTCTCTTAGGATCCCCCTTGTCACCTAGCTTCTCTGGAGTTGTGTATTGTAGTTTAGTTATTCTTTGCTTTACATCTACTATCCACTTATGTGTGAGTACATACTGTGTTTGTCTTTCTGAGTCTGGGTTACCTCCTTCAGGATGTTTTTTTTCCTCTAATTCCATCCATTTGCCTGCAAATTTCATGATGTCACTGTTTTTACAGCTAAGTAATACTCCATTGAGTAAATATACCACATTTTCTTTATCAGTTCTTCAGTTGTGAAGCATCTAGGTTGTTTCCACATTCTAGCAATTACAAATAATGCTGCTATGAATATTATTGAGCAAGTATCCTTGTGGTATTATTGAGCATCCTTTTTATATATGCCCAAGAGTATTATTGCTGGGTCCTGAGGTAGATTGATTCCCAATTTTCTGAGAAACCGCCATACTGATTTTCAAAGTGGCTATACAAGTTTACACTTCCACCAGCAGTGGAGGAGTGAGTGTTCTCCTGATTGGACATCCTCTCCAATATAAGCTGTCCTCAGTATTTTTGAACTTAGCCATTCTGACAGGTATAAGATGCATTTCCATGATGATTAAAGGTGTTGAGCAACTCCTTAAATGTCTTTTGACCGTATGAGGAGAGTCTTCTGATGAGAATTCTGTTTAGGTCTGTATCCCATTTTTTAATTGGATTATTTTATATTTTGATGTCTAGATTCCTGAGATTTTATTTATTTTGGAGGTCAGTAAAGATCTTTTTCCATCTGTAGGCTGCTACTTTGTCTTATTTATCATGGTCGTAGCCTTACAGAAGCTTTTCAGTTTCAGGAGGTCCCATTTATTGACTATTGCTTTCAGTATCTGTGCTACTGGTGTTATATTTAGGAAGTTGTCTCCTGTGCCAATGCATTCAAAGTTACTTCCCACCTTCTATCAGGTTTAATGTAACTATATTTATGTTGAGATCCTTGATCCACTTGGACTTGAGTACTGTGAATGGTGATAGATGTGTACCTATTTGCAATCTTCTACATGTTGACATCCAATTATGCCAGTACCATTTTTAAAAGATGCTTTTCTTTTACAATTGTCCCACTTTGGCTTCTTTGTCAAAACCAGGTGCCCATAGGTGTATGGATTAATGGCAGTGTCTTTCCTTCAATTCTATTGGTCCACATATCTGTTTTTATGCCAACACCAACCTGTTTTTATTATTATAGCTCTAAGGTACAGTATGAAGTCAGAGATGGTGATGCCTCCAGAAGTTCCTTTATTGTGAAGGATTATTTTAGCTATTCTGTGTTTTGTTTGTTTGCTTGTTTTTCCATATCAAGTTGAGTATTGTTCTTTTAAGGTCTGTGATGAATTATGTTGGGATTTTGATGGGAACTGTATGTTTTCTGCTGTTTGCTTTTGGGAAGATTTTACTATGTTGATCCTACCAATCCAAGAGAATGGGGAGATCTTTCCATTTTTTGATATCTTCTTCCATTTCTTTCTTCAGAGACTTAAAATTCTTGTCATACAGGTCTTTCACTTTTTATTTGCAATGTCTCCTATGTAGTTTTTTTTTTAAAAGATCAATATAAGTTTCTTGGGATTTCAATTCCTTAGCCTGGAGTTCTCTGACTCTCTTTGTAATGAATTATCTCAGACACTCTGGAATTTTTGTGAGTTAACTCCTCCTCATTAATAATTGTCATTGTTGTTTTATAAGTAATTCCATTCTTCAAGAATTACAAAAGGACCCTTAATGAATTGTTTATTTCTCTGGTCTAGGGACAAATTAAATTATTGGCATCTACCCCACCACAGAGTCAGCACAAACTTAGAATCTGCTCATGCTGTAAGTTTGAAACTTCTGAGTTTCAGACTATAAAAATATTTTTTAATTAAAAGAGGAAAGCTTTCTTGGGGCTGTTTCCTGGGTGACCCGCTTTGCATTTCTCACTGAAGGGATAGTCCCTTGTGGTCCTGCTTGTCAGTTCTAGCTTCTTGACTTACACAGTGTCAGCTCATATCTCCTGTTCCAGTAGTTGCACAACAGAATTATTTGGGCCTATGGCCAGGTTCACTATCTTCTTAAGTCATCAAGTCTTGAGGAAGTTTACATTAGTGTTTTGAAAACCTATTTAGGTTTTGGTACCAAAACACACATACATTTTAACTGCATTTTATCATGCTTATGTGTTTATAATAAAAAGAAGACTCACTTAGTTGTCCAGTGTGCAAAATTATGAAGTGAAAGGAATTTAAATGGCAAGATGAGACAATTAGTAAAATAATGAAAATGTAGTACATATACACAGTAGAATTTTATTAAACTTTGAAGAAAAATGAAATTTGCAGGTAAATGGATGGAATTCAAACATATTGTAGTAAATGAGGTAATCCAGACATAAAAAGGATAAAGGGCACATGTTAGCTCATTTGTGGATTCTAGCTCCAAATCTTTAGATTTATGTGTGTAACCCAAAGTAAGCACAGAATCCAGGAAAGCAGAAAAGGAACATAGGGAAAGTGGGAGGAAGAAAGGGGATAGTAGGACACAGATTCTCTGAAAGAGGAATGGGAAAAACAGGGAGTGGAACAGAACTGGAAAGGGAAAATAACACAGAAGGAGAAATGGGTAGGAGAGACAACAGTAAAGATGTTTGAAAATCCATAGAGGACCATAGTATTTTGTCAGTTTATAAAGTAGTGTGTGTGTGTGTGTGTGTGTGTGTGTGTGTGTGTGTGTGTGTGGTCTGTGTGTCTGTGTCTGTGTCTGTGTCTGTGTCTGTCTGTCTGTCTGTCTGTCTCTCTCTCTCTCTCTCTCTCTCTCTCTCTCTCTCTATGTGTGTGTGTGTATGTGTGTTGTGTTGTGTTTTAAATGGAAAAGCTCAGACTCTCTAGAACAATAAATGCTTGGTAAGGGAAGCCTCCTTTCTAGTTGTAAGTCAAGAAAACAAGGACTCTCAAACAACACAGGCTATTAAAGACACCATACACTTTGGACCAGGACTTGGAAGAATTGAGCTGGAGTGAACCTGAGAGCCTCCTCTCTGAGGACTAACTCTCCTATCATTGGAAGGCACCATGAAAAATCAGTCCGCTGTATTACCAGACTGTAAAGCCTGTGAACTACAATAATGATTAGCCTGGCAAGATGTCCACAATGCTGCAATAGTGGCACTTTTTGTCATGGCTGCTGAATAGGTGAGAATTCATGTCTGGTCCTGTAATCTTAGCCATCTTCCCATGACTGGTGAGGCATAGACTCTACTGCCATTTTCCTGAACTAATATAATTTCTAACTGTACTCTAAATTCTTATACCCACAAAGAAGTGCAGATTTCACATGTCACCAAAAACCCTTCTTTTGGCAACAGATGGAGGCTATCACAGAGATTCACACCTAGTTAAAACACATAGAATAAGTGACCATGGAGGGGGACACATACATACACAAGTGGCACGTCTACAACACAATCTCTACACCTGAGACTCAGGAACATCATAGAAAATGATACTGATGAGTCTAAGAACCAGAGGAACAAGATACTGCAAGGCAGTATCTCCTGCACAAGAAAGGAATGCTACATCCATGAGATCTTAACAATAGGTTTGCCTAAACAATCTCTGCAATATGACAACATCAATAACATGCCAGCATGGGTGAATGTCCCACCCCTAGGTGACTGATGACTGTTGAGAACAGATGTATCAGTTTTCTTGAGTGACAAGATCCAAGGTAAGTTATCCAGTCACTCAGCAAGTAAGCCCTATGTACATGTTCATATGAATAACACTAAAGAAAATCTAGATTCTCTCTCTCTCTCTCTCTCTCTCTCTCTCTCTCTCTCTCTCTCTCTCTCTCTCTCTCTCTCTCTCTCTCTCTCTCTCTCTCTCTCTCTCTCTCTCTCTCTCTGTGTGTGTGTGTGTGTGTGTGTGTGTGTGTGTGATCAATAACTAAAGGACAGGTAATAACCTCAAGCTAAACATCTGTTCTCAACCTATGTGTCACAACCTGGGGGAGGGGGGTCAAATGACCCTTTCACAAGGGTCACATATCAGATATCTTGCATATCAGATATTTCCATAAAGATTTCCAACAGCAGCAAAATAACAGTTATTAGTAGCAACAAAATAATTTTATGGTTGGGGTCACCACAACAGGAGGAACTATATTTAAGGGGTGAACCATTAGGAAGGTTGAGAGCCAGTAGATTAAAGAGACATAGGAGGATCTGCGAGAGCATGGGAGGAGGCAAAAAGAATTATGTAAATGTAGTATTCATATATTAAATTCTCAAAAAAATAAAAACATTATAATAAGTAAAATACATTTGTTGTACACACACACACACACACACACACACACACACACACACGCACACAAAGAGATAAGGATTTGGAAGATATGAAATGCTTCCCTGTGGCCAGTTAATCATAGAGGGAGAATGGCACAAAATAAGCTGGGTGGACATCGGGTTCTATAGCACCTCAGGACCTGACACACAGTTCTCAGGATTAAGGCTGCTCTATCAAATGGGTGGGAACAGGGAGAAAGCAAACATGAAAATATCTGAAAGTAGCATGAAAATAGCAGGAGTAGAAACATGAAAATAGCAGGAGCAGGTTGTAGCTTAGAAAATGTTGCTTGCTTCGGGAGGTCACAGTTAGTTATAATTACCTTCAATGAAGACTGTGCCTTTATTTCTGCTGTTTCTATTAGAAATGATTAGAGGGAAATTTCCAGGACCTTTACATTCTCTTTAGAGTTATCTGTTGATTGATGTAGTTATCCTCAGCATGTGTTGTTGGCATCATGAGTATTAAACATAGAGCTATCAGTCACGTATAATGTCATACACCTATATTCCCAGCATTTGCAAGGGAGAGGATAGTGGATCTCTGCAAGGCTGAGGCCAGCCTGACCAATGTAGTGAGCTAGAGACCAGCCAGGGTTGTATAGTGAGACCCTTCAAAGAACTGACACAAGAAACCAATAACAAAACAAATAAAGTAAAGCTATTTTGGGGATGAGAGCATAAAAAGGAAATTAAAGCTAAGGTAGAAACTTGGGGGGGCCACGAGGAGCTATGCAATAGAAACAGGCAGATACTAAAGATATGTTTGCCAGCCTCTCAAGACAGTGTCCATGAGTGCAGGGTAGTCTGTGATGCTTTGCAATGGGAACACAGAGACCCCTAGTAGAGCTCGTATCTCCCCGTGTCTGTGTCTCTTTAAAGATCTGCAGGAACTTCTGCCTAACCTTGGTGTTTAATTTCACATAGGCATCTGGTGACAGAGCGAGCTCTGTGCAGGTATGTGGAGGGTCTCTGAGTCATGAGTGTGCCATTTCTATGACGCCTTCCCTTTCTGACTCCCACCCACACTGCTCTGCCCTTTTCACAAACTCATGTTATATGTACCTTGGCATTTGTTTTATAATTATTAAAAATTAATATTGTTAATGAGCACAGTTTATTGGTTTTTTATTAGGTTTTATGGGATAAAGTGTTTGTTCTCTGTATGCACCAACACAGTATGAACTTAGCTTCATTTATTTTAACAAGTGCTCCATGGGGTTAAACAAGTTTTGAGGTTAAGATATTTTTTAGATGAAGCAACAGAAGTTCATAAATAATTTGCCCAAGATTACCCATTTTATTTATTCCTCAACAAACATTTATACAGGACCTATATTTCAGGCTCTCATTTTAAGTGTGTGTGTGTGTGTGTGTAAATTTTATCCTCACCAAATTTATGAAGGTAGGCATCATATTCTCTATTTTTGGATCCCACATCCATGAAGAAACTGCCTGATAGAAATAGTAAGTAACATTATACATGAACTTAACTCTCTAAGGCAGTTCATATAGTTAGTAACCCATAGCAAACATGCGCATCCCATGCTCTAGCCAGTACTATTTACTTTGTGCTCCCTAGCTCTAAAATATTCAAGGACTACACTCTCACCTTACATTAGTGGTGCCTTCAGTGCTCAACATGTACTATACAGAGAGAGAAGTTCATCAATACACAACACATAACCAGTACATGTGTGTTAATAACAGCACCTGCAAGCCCATGTTTATTATCTGTTGTTCATGAAAGTGGAGGCTTATGGTCAGTCTAGATGCCCATCAACAATGAATGCATAAATGAAAGAGGAGAAGAGAGAAAGAACAGAAGGGGAGGACAAAAGAGGACAGGAGACAAGACAAGATGAGAGAAGACAAGGCAGAGGGCAAAAGAAAAAAGAGAATTTTTGAGTAAAAGAGCAAAGTGATACTGTTTGAAAGAAGATTAATGGAGCTGTACATAAAATTTAATAAAATAAAACACATGAAAAAAGCAAGTATCTCATGTTTTGCCTACATGAAAGTTATTGTGAAAGAAAATGTAAAATGTAAGAGAGATATAGAATAGGAAAGGGAAGGGGAAGTGGAGTAGAAAGGGTAATAGGGAAGAATATGACCAAGAGCATATAATCTGAATGTGTGACAGTAAGACAATGAAACCAATTATTTGTACAATCAGTATGTACTATTAAAAGGGAAAAAAGAAAAACAGATTTGTGTCATAGAATATTTCAGGATTTATAAATAAATTATAATTAGCTGATTTGAATTTTAATATGAGAAACTTATGGATCTTTTCTGGAATATGGTCCTATATGCATTCCAGCCTTAGTTTTGTGTAGTGTGCCCTAGACCAAATATGCAATGGTTCTCTAAATCAGTGGCTCTCAACCTATGGGTCAACACCCCTTAGAGCTGAAGGCTTTTCACAGGGTTCACCTTCAACCATCAAAAAACACAGCTATTTACATTAAAATTCCTAACAGTAGGAAAATTACAGTTATAAAGTAGCAGCAAAAATAATTTTATGATTGGGGGTCATCACAACATCAGGTACTGTACTCAAGGCTTCCAGCATTAGGAAGGTTAAGCTGCAGGCCATAAGAAATCTAAAAGAAATAAAATGAGCAAAGATACCAAAAAAGAACACAAAACAGTGATGTCTCATTAACTGTAGAGAGCTGTGAAGTGCCACACCTTAAAGATGGTGCTGGCTTCCGCCTTCCACCTCCCCAAGGGTGAGCTCTCTCTGGCATAAACAAGCCCTTATTTGGTTAAGTCTGTTCAGCCTGTCTGCTTCCGCGTTAGAGTAGCCTATTTGCAGGGTCCACATAGCTCACTGGGGTTGGTTAGTGCAAGGGTATTTAAGCCTGTGCAAGGGTCTCCTGGGCTTCTACAGGTCAGAAGAACATGTTTCAAGGATCCTGAAATAAACTGCATGAAGAAAATCTTCCCAGAGTCACGTCTTCTTTGCTGGCGAGGGTAGGCACATACAATTATCAAACATCATTTCTTATGCTTTTGATTTTGCAGGGAAAGGGTTGAGCCAGTTTCTCGGGCAATCAGGGCACTTCTCTTCTTCCAGGTGGATGGCAACAATGGTATCAGTAAATGCTGCATTCTGGGCATTGCTATTCTTCAGCTTTTCATTTCTCTCTTCTTAGATCCAGTAAGCTAAATGTTAATTGAATGGGTACATGATAGGATGGGGATAGCAAACAGCCTGGGTAATGAAAAGAGATGCAAATTCTATTTAGCTATCATTTGGGTATAAATCTTGTCTCAGTGAAGACACTAGAAATGTCAGGCTAACCCCAGACACAACCCAGAAATAGGTGTGTAGTCACTCATTCTCATGTTCTACTATTTCCATAGTGCAGTCATTGACTTCTTAACCTTTAAGAACACAGAACCAAGCTCCCAGAGTCCAGTCAAAGAGAGGGAGGAGTGATAATGTGAGCAAAGAGATCAATACCATTTTGAGGATACCCACAGAAACAGCTGACCTGAGCTAGTGGGAGCTCTCTGACTTTGTACTGACAGCATGGGACCTGCATAGGACCAAAATAGGCCCTCTGAATGTGTGTGACAGTTATGTAGGTTGAACAGTCTGTAGGGGCACTGGCAGTAGAACCAGGATTTATCCCTAATGTTTGAACTGGCTTTTTGAGCCCATTCTCTTTAGAGGGATACCTTGCTCGGCCAATGTATAGAGGGGAGAACCTTGGTCCTGCCCCAAATAGATGTGCCAGATTTTGTTGAATAGTGAATGGGGGGTGGGGGGAAGGTGGGGAGTGCGGGAGGGGAACTGGGATTGTTATATAAAATGAGTAAAGATGGCTTTAAAATTTAAAAAATTAATAAAATAAAAGAATGGCAACGCAATGAGGGGCAGTCATTGTTTTGTTACCTTCCAGCCTCTAATCACCAAAGCAGTCTAATTTTTAGATGCCCCTGAAAAGAAAAGACAAAAAACCCTGTGTTGTAAAACTGAAGGAAAATGTAAACTATGAATTATAGAGTGTTCTCTACTTACTGTTTATCTACTCAATCTCAAATGATGGTTGAGCAGTCTTCATGTTTGTTTGTTTGATTGTAGTATGACTTCAATTAGGACACATGATTTCTGTGTGTGGGGCATAGGTCTAGGAACCGAACTGTGGGCTTGGTATTATTCTCACTAATGGACCATTAGCTTATCCAGGACATGATTAAACAAAAATACTGGACTTCCCAGGCACTATTTTGATATTGAAACATGTTAATAACAAAGCAATAAATTCTCATTTTTTGAAGTTCAAGTTCTTTCAAAGTTAATAAAACTAACAAAAAATAAAATACATCAGTAGTTTTTAGAGTATTTGAGAAGTATTACAAATAAAAATGAGTGAAAAGAAATTCTGTGGGAAAGAATAGGCAGGTAAGAATGTCTTGCAGGTTTTGTGTACCCACAACTAGTTTTCCTTATTTTCATGTTGAATCGCTACTGACATTTTCATATGTATGAGCAGTATTCTAGCAGATAACTCCTATATCCCATCTTACACACTTAGCACACCACTCACCTCATGGCTGGGACTCAGCAAAAAACTCTGTTTATTACATGTTCATTCCCTGTAATGGATGTCCTCATTACAAACAGTGTTTCAGACTGTATTTGGTGTGGTGGTATATTATTTGAGATTTAATAAAGCTTGCCTGAGCGTTCAAAAAGCAAAGCAAGTCACAAGCCATGGAGGTTAGGCAATGATGATACACACCTTTAATCCCAGGATTCAGGAGATAGGCAAATTGATCCCTCTGAGTTCAAGGCCACCCTGGTCTACACAACAGTGAAGAGTAAGACCTCACACCTTGGAACCCAGCACTTGGGAATCACATGCTTTTAATCCCAAAACTAGGGAGGTGGAGACAGAAGTGATATGCCTGGGCAGAGAGAAGCATAGAAGGAAAAAACAAAGTCTTAAAGATTTAGTTTCTAGCCACATTGAGAAGAGGCAGCAATCTGAGGCTTGGTGGAGACAGGATTATAGTCTGAGGATTCTTGGATCTAGCCCAATCATCCCTTCAGTCTGAGGTAGAGGCAAGTGTTGGTGGAAGGCTGCTTTGCTTTTCTAAAATTTATCTTGAAGTTTGAACCCCAATATCTGCCTCTGGGTCATTTATTATTCGTGTTACAAATTAGCTTTTGGAAATGACCCATTCAATGAACTCTAAATATTAATTTAAACATTTAACCTTTTTTCAGTTAGCTAAAGCAGTTGAGGAATTAGACAGTCCTTAATGGGAAGGAAATTGAAGGAGCAGAGATATGTTCTATCTACTTTAATATTTGTTGCTCTGATAAAACATCCTGACTAAAAATAATTTAGGAGAGAATGGGATTATCTCACCTTACAATGTCTAATTATAGTCAGTCCACCATTGTGGAGAAGTCCAAGCGGGGATTTTAAGCAGCAAGTCACATAGTGTTTACAGTTGAGAGCACAGAGAACCAAATACATTCATACTTATTTGGTTGCATGCTTGTGCTCATTTTTCCACTTTTATGCAGTTCAATACCAGGAGCTTAGAAAATGGTGCAGTCCGAGTGGAATCTTCTCACATCAACTACCTTCAGACTGTCCCCCACAGACCGTCTCACAAGCCAATTCAATGTAGTAAATATCTCACTAAAGCTCTCTTTCCAGGTGGCTCTAAGTTTTGTCAAGTTGATAATTAAAACTAACCAGTAGAACTTCTTAATTCACTTCGCTGAGAACAGTGTGAGGACTAAAGAGGCTTCATAACTGACCATGAAATTCTAGAATAAGAAAGCAGTACAATGAGTGGGTTAAGAATTCAGAATTCATAGAGGGCAAAAAATAGTGACAATCTTTGTATCTTGGAAGCCTATGGCTAAGTCGCCAACCCCTGAAGTATGTCCCAGGGCTCTGGGTCAGCTGTAAAGACAACTTCACATACTTTTCCTTTGTGCCTCAGGAGAAAACTAGTGGGTGACATGGTTTATTAAAGCAGGCTTCAGAAGTAGGCCTCTAGACATGCATTACCATGTTCCTCCAATGTTACTGGTATTTGCATAATGGAGTCATTGTTGATTTCATTTCCTTTGGAATTAGCAAAGCCCAGAAATGACTTCAGGCTGCAACTAGAGTTCTGTCTGGCAGTGAGTAGAATAAACTCTATGGCATTATTGCTCAGTTGAGACAATAAATACAATCTAATTACTAAGCAAACATGGAAATTAGAAAAGGGCAAAGTACTCTGGATTTTGAAACTTTTTAGTTTTATAATAATGGTGGTGGTGATAAAAGCTAGTATTTATTGAGTATTTACTAAGTTAGCTCTCTCCTAAGAGCTTAACATGCTTTAATTTACTTGGTCCTTAAAATAGTGCTACAATGCAAAAGTCTTATACCTTCCAGCTTACAAATGAGTGTGACTGACATTAGGAAAATAAAAGGAACAATATCTAGTCATACGGAAAACGATGGAACCAAGGGAAAAATATATTCTGAATCCTTTGTGTTTTTGACAATTATATTCATGCCCTCTTTCATGCTTTGTGACTCACTTCTTCATAATTAACCAATCTTCTATTCACATATGGTGAGTGAGTTAGTGTGTGTGTGTGTGTGTGTGTGTGTGTGTGTGTGTGTGTGTGTGTGTGATTCACACTGGTCTTATACATGCAGCCACATCATGTTTAAGCAGATGTTTATTTGTGATTGTGAAAACCATAACTTACCTGGAAGAAAGTGTTTCATAATGCCCCTGCACACCCTCAAGCTCTTATGTTCTTTGTGGCTGTCTTCCACAATGTTCTTCGGGCTTTGGAGGATGTCGTGCAAAGGTTTCTTTAGGCCTGTGCAATTGTTCTCATTTTCAGGACTTTGCCCTTTTGACCATTTATGAGTCTACTTTAAGAATCACCTTTTGCAAAGGTAGGCATCTCTGACCCCTCTTCAGGGTATCAGTGGTCTATGGGTATAAACATATGTTTAGGAGGCAATTTGACAAAGGCTCATTTAGTAAACCATCAGTAGTACGTATTCACTTAGGTTCTGTAATCTCACAGCCATGAGTTACTATCTGGCAGCATCCCAGATCGTTGTTCACAAAGCCTGTACGTGAATACATCTAAAATGAGCAGCTCATTAAACCAGTCATTCTCCTCCTTTGGGGGACAGTTTTTATTCCCTCTCACTATCTCCATTGGGTCTTTATGTTCTATACTCAAATCACATATACTATTATACCCTGATCTTATGGCATCACTTCTAAGAATATCTCCCAGCTTACAGCTGATGGTACCACCTCATTTTCTTGTGTCCCCGTACATCCTTCTGATATATTTATGCCACAGATCAAAAGCCAGCATTATCATCCAAAACTTGCAGGTTTCTTTTTAACATTTTTCATCATCCCTGATTTATCCCCCAGATCCTAGAAATGGCTAATTGCTATCCTCATGCTGGGAAAATTCTTAATCACACCATTTTATTAGGATCTGTCTTTTGCATTTTTATCTGAGAACTTATGTTAAAAGTCCAGCTTATATTTCACTTAACTCTGAATTTTCTCTACCTATGCCTTTTATACATTCACCTACTGTTTATAAATAAAAAAAATATCAAATATATTTCATGTTGTCTTGCAATAATTCCGTTAGGAAATGGACTCTAAATTATTTCTACACTCTCTTTTAGTCACATTTGCAACACTCTTTTTTTTTTGTCAAATGGTTAACAGTCGTAGACATTTCTTAAAAGAGAGAGATGAACTATTACTTCTTGTTTTCTTCTGTATTTTACTGATTTACCCTATGGTAAATCATAGGGTAAATGATTCTGACATGGTCTGACACTCCATTGACGAACTTGGTGATAGTTTTAGCACTCAAGTAAAGAATTCAGAGTCTAATATTAAAATGTTTCTTCTTTTTGATTAAGATGAATATTTATATAATTTATTATATTATAATATTACTTATTATATTATTTGGAGAAGTAAAGGCAAAAGAATAATGATTTGAAACAAACTGGGAATACATAATGAAACCCTGTCTTAAAACAAAACAAAAACAAACTTTACAAAATTACAATATAAAAGTGTTAGCAAAGACGTTTTTAAACATTGGGCTAGAGATATAGTCCATTGGTTAAGAACACTTGTTGCTCTTGCAGAGGACATGGATTCAGTTTCTGGTATTCACATGATGGTCCAGAATCATTTGTATCTCCAGTTCCAGGAACCCAACACACACTTCAGACTTGTGACCACCAGGCACACATGTGGTGCACATATATACACAAGGGGAAAATACCCCCACACATAAAACAAAATAAATAAGTCTAAAAGAATGTTTTTTTTTAAATTAAGATTCCCAGGCCTAGGCCTGCAATTTTAAATTCCAGAATTTCAGATACATGGTAGAAATTTTCATTTTCATAAACAGTTTGAAGGCTATAGTTTAAAAGTTCAGACTGTGACACAGATCTATGGAGTTTCTTCATCAGTATATGAGCAACTACATCACACATTTAGTAATAATATTTGTAATATATTTTAAATGTTCTCTGTGTGCAAATCCTTGAGACAAAACCCTAACTGAGCTCAGGGCTAAAGTTTTCAAAACTAGTAAGCTTCAGACTCATTGTCATTGTCACTCAAGTGTTCCAAGAAAAGTGGCATCAAGGGTATGCCAAACAGGGTTCTTGCATTCCAGGGAGCGCTCATGATATATGTCTCCTTGATGTTTTTCTGCATGTGCTCAGTTTCATTGTCAGTAGTCCTGTCTTCTAACACAACGAAGGATGTATAAATGTAAAGGGAGAGGCTGAAAGTTTTATATTTTATCTCCATGCCCATAATTTTCCATTTCCTCTCAAAGACATTTCACTTGATAAGAAGCTTTATGAAAGAGATTTACTGTATATATGAATAGTCCAAATGTATAAACTAGACTCAAATTTATTGCATATCTTTCCAGATTTAAATGGGTTGAAAAATGGGTCAGTCATAAATACTATTATATATTTTACTAAAACCTGATTTTAGAAGTTATGTTCAAGTAACTACTGCTTTACCTAACTCAGTAAAACTCTTGATTAAACTAAAATATAAAAGCCCTCCCTAGCAAATTAGATCCAAGACTGTACAGACTCTGAGACGCTGAATTTACTCAGGTGTTATCCATTTATTTAATACTATTGAACACAACAAAATGCACATGTGAGAGTTATGGTTTAACTAAAAAGCATTCAGCATAACTTAACTAGACCCTACTGCATCATGCTAGCAGCACGTGGGGGCTAAGTAAAACAAGAAAAATCTAATTCGATAAAGAATTAGTGCAAGTTCAGGCAATGCCTCCAAGCCAATGTTTGCTTTTTTCTTTTCAATATGTAATTACTATTCATTTGATAACTTATAAAGCATTAGATCCAATATGAAAGACAAACCACACAAGCACATACGTGCAAACACACGCACATGTACGCACACACACACACACACACACACACACACACACACACAATTTCCCAAGAGGACCTCCTGACAAATCATCAGTCACTTGACTTACAAATTCTTCTGAGTATGTATAATTCGATTCACGTGGTTTTTGGCTCTCATTCAGAATTTTTTACTCTCAGCCTAAGATAGATAAATAAGATTTTCACCTGGTAGAAATCACCCTCTATTCATCATAAGAATTCTAGTTGAACACCAGATCAAATGTAAACCCTCAAATTGAGAAATGGCCATAGTGGTACCAAGTTACTGCACATACTGGAAAGAAACACTCATACTACTAATCTATTGACATATACCAGAAGATTTTTAGGACTCAGTGAATGCTCTGCCTCCTTACTTCTACAGATTCATAGCTTTATGGTAGTTTGGTTACATGTGGGAGCATAGATTCAGGACAAGGTTTTCTTTAGCTTTGCTAGCTGGCAACTCCTTTCTAAGGAATAAGGGGACAGACCAGCTACAGTCTAATGTTTTATCTTGAGTTTCCCTTTTTATTTCTTAAATTTATTCATTTGATTTTATTTTTACGAAAGTGAGCTTTAAGAGATTCAAAGCAAATGAACCCTTTTTAGAGGGCAAATATTCCTCATGTCAGAGCATATTCTTCCATAACTGTTTTTACCCTTGGGTTAGTATTCCCCAGCAACACGTGGACTTTGACAGTCCTTCCTTCAGGAGCATTCTTCTCCATAACACATGCTAATGAGTTGTGTAAGAATGTTTGTAAATCACAGCTGTGGAAGTCTAGCCTTGTAAACAACCATTCCAAACTTGACTGTTCAGAGCTATTCCTCAGCATTTTTCTACTTGAATACAGAGTCCCCAGGCTAGGCAATTTGGACCTATTTGGATGACATTCATTCCACTTAGTTTTAAAATACCCTTTTTTCTTTATATTAGAATCAAAGTCAGCCCTAAGTTCATATGTAAGAAGTGAAAGTGAATTTAAAATTTTTAGATGTAAATTAATGGACTCCTTATATAACCATTTCCGATACACATAGGTGGAAGAAAAGGGTAATTGATTGGTAAATTGTTTTTAAAAAATATCTGTTTTGTCAGTTTGTCTCTTCAGAAATACTTTGGATGAATAATGACCAATTGTAAATTGACCTTAAAGGAAAGCTTCAGTTTAAGACATCAAACATAGTTCTAAACCTCTGAAATCATTTTTCATGTCTTAGGAATATTGCCTGAAGAGAAGTCTTTAATAGACCATGTTGATATAATGTATAGAACCATTACTATCTCCATGGCTGATGAGATCATAAGCTCTAACAGAGAAGCTTCTACTGTTTTACTTAATGACCATGTATGTCTATCCACCTGCTTTCTAGATTTTTGCATTTATGCCCTACATGTGTGCTTCCTTTTGCTATGGGCAGTGATTACTGCATAGACTCATAACAGGTCAAAGGGCTGAGAACAAATGACTGCTGGATGCTCATCCATACATGAGGCTTCTCTATCACCTCTTCTAAGGCTCAGGGAATAGGGGTAAAAAGGATGTAAGACTTGGGAGAAAGGGTGGGAAATTGTGCCAGCCATGACATACTATTGCATTTGTGAGATCACAGCAGGTGTGATTACTTGCCCAAGTTGGTACCTTCAACATTATCTCATGGATTGGGAGAGGCTTACAATTCCCAACCTGCGGTGAGGACCTCAAGGCAATTAATAGTTTCTGGGTGAGAGGGCAACATTTTACTCAGGGATGTAGCCACTGGTGTTTTCATGCTCAAAGAAGGAAGGAAGGAAGGAAGGAAGGAAGGAAGGAAGGAAGGAAGAAAGAAAGGAAGGGAGGGAGGAAGGGAAAGAGACATGAAAGTAGAAGAGTAGAAGGGGAGTTAGTTGGAAGTGGAAAGGAAACAGGAGGACTGGGAGAGGCACAAGATAAGGCAATAGAGGCGAATATGATTAAAATATACTGAACATGCTACCACAGAATCAATTCTTATGTATAATACATGGTAATAAAAATAGTGCATTTTATAAATATGCTAAAATTATGGCCAGAGAGTGTTACTAAAACCCCCCACTCTATGGCTTGTCTCTGATGGCTTTTAAAGAACTCAATCATTGCAATTTGATGAGAAAAAGATATAGATGTGGAAAACAGAAAAGAGGAAATAAAATTAGCACACTATTCAGAGAGTGTGTATCTCTCCGAAGGATCCAAGACAGCAACTGGCTAACAACTATCTAAAAATTTGAAGACTATAAATTAAATAAAAAAGTTTTAGCATTCACAAATAGAATAGATTTAAATATATGAATTTATGACTATTTTTAATGTGAATTTTAAAAAATCATATGAATGTATCTTTATTCATGATGTGTGTATGAATGCAGGTGCCTACAGGCCACTGGATGCATGTGGTTAGAGGATAAGCTTACAGAGCAGTTATTTCCTTCCCCCTGTATGTGGGTTCCTGGGGCTGAGCGAACTTGGGTTATCAGATGTACATGGAAACAACTCTGATCCTCTGCGCTTTCTCATCAGTCCATGCGTCAATCGCTTAAAGTACCAGAATGTATGAAATACGCAAGAATTTAAAGAAAAATGCAAGACATACATAAAGACAAGAAAAAACAACTCACATAATAGGGACAGGAAGACTCGGCACCAAAAATGGTATTATCCTTAATTAAAATCAGTCTTCTTGAATTTTTTGTTTTTAAATTTTATGGGATCAATGCTGGTCCCTACTTTTTGCAAGTAAATGATGTTCATGCCTCAGATTAAAAAAGTGTTATATTTTCTTTTTCTTTCTTTCTTTCCTTTTTTTTTTTTTTTTTTTTTTTTTTGAAACAGGGTTTCATGTAGCTCAGGATGGCTTCAGACTCCAAATATACCTAATGAAGGCTCCTGATCCTTCTTCTCAAAGAAGCAAATACAATAAACAAGAAAATTCAGCCTTTACTTTCTAAGATCTTAGATTCTTTGCATGCATCACCACTCCTGGTTTGTGAGTAGGCCCAGGTCTTTGTGCATTCTAGGCACACTTTCTGTTAATTGAACTAGACCTCTAGTCCCAAAAATGTTTAGGGAGCTAAAGTGTGAGTTCATAATAGAGAATGGGCAAGGAACTTGGTTCTATGCCCAGAGCACCAAAATAATAAGACCCTCTTGCTAAAGACACCATATAACTGAATCATAGAACATGGTGAAAGTAAGCTGGTATGGACCTGGAAGCTTCATGCCATTGACTAGTTTTAATAATGCTGCAAGATACCAATGGAGAATAGTCATTAGTCATCCACAGCTATGAGTTCTGAGAGCCATAGTAATTACTGGCCTGGCAAGACATACCCATTGATGCAATAGTGACAAAAACATTATGGGGCTAACCAATCATTTTCTGCTTGGCTTTAAGCCTCTGCCCACAAAAAGATACTCATACCTGTCACTATTTCTAGGCTAAGAACCTAAGGCTAGAAAATTTATAATGTCCTAAGAGAGAACCTATTACTACTATCAGTAGTATCCTAGCCTCTCAAACTACCAAGCCTCACCTTCTTTACATGACCCCTTCATGCCTTCAAAGTCATTATTACCTGGAAGATATTTATGTAGTACCAACTTTGCCTGTCAGCACAAGGTACAACTTTGGCCACTCCTGGAACACAGTTTCTGTGTGCTCTCAGGAAACACTTTGCAGAAGATTTCACCTCATTGATGCCAGTATCTTCTTAATTACTGATAATTTCTCAGCTTCATACAACCAGCATTGAGTATCTCAGCAAAGCAAAGATTTCATTTTAGTTGTTCTGATTGATATATTGTGAATTGCAGCCGATACTTTAGATCCAGCTAACCAGAACCATAGAATATTAGTTCAAAATAATAAAAAGAAATAGCTCCAATAGAGTCTTTAAACTTATCACTGAAACTTCACAAGCCAGGCCTCTGGCTTCTGCATTGCTCTTAGCATTCTTGTCTTCCAAGTTCCTACAGAACAGCTTGCCAAACTGAACACTCAATGGCTTTTCTTGCACAAATTCAAAAGTCCTTCTACAATCCTCCCCTAAACAACACAGTCAGGTCAGTAATAAGTAATGGCAATACCCCACTCCTGGAACCAACTTGTCTTACTTGGGGATTCTATTGCTGCAGTGAAGCACTGTAATCAAAGCCAAGTTAGAGAGGAAGTGATTTGCTTAGCTTACACTTCCATACCATTGTTCATCCTCCAAAGAAGTCAGGGCAGGAACTCAGTCAAGCAGGGCAGAAACCTGTAAGCCGGAGAGGATGCAGAGGCCATGGAGGAGTGCCGTTTACTGACTTGGTCCTTGTGGCTTTCTCAGACTGCTTTATTATAGAACCAAGCACTACTATTCCAGGGATAACACTACCCACAATGGTCTCAGTCCTCCAGCATCAATCACTAACTAAGAAAATGCTTTATAGGCTTGCTTAAATCCCTTTCTAATGGGGGCATTTTCTTAATTAAGGTTCCCGCCTTTTAGACAACTTAGGTTGTGTCAAGTTGTCATCAAGTATCCTTCCATACTTGTATCCAGCATACTTCCCATGACTCAGAAATCATTGCAGAAGAGGGGGCATAAAGAGTGTAAGATCCAGGGGCAGTGGATGACTACAAAGAAATGATGTTTTCTTACACAGTAAGAAAACTGCACATATTAACTCTCAGCTATTGAAAGAGCATATAAAAAATCTTGTACAAGCCCAGGCTAGACCACAATCTCAGTGGGGAGAGGAGAACTAGGAACAAAATGCCAGTCCTAGACACAGAGCTATGCAACTGTTAACTGTTGGAGAGATAGAGACAGGTTTTTGTTTGTTTGCTTGCTTACTTGTTTGTTTGCTTATTTATTTAACTGTAGGCCTTAGTAAATCAATCACGTTCCAGCAGAAGACCACTCAGTAATAGTTGGTCTCCACAAATTCATCTTGAAGGGTATGGTGTTTTGAAAGAAAATGGCCCCCTATGGGAGGGTAAGCAAGCCACCTCAATTAAATATTTTAATTTATAGTAGTTGCTGTGGTTCATGATGTCTCTTCACAGCCATAAAAACCTAACAAAGACAAAGAATTTAAAAAGACTAAAGAGGACACCAAAGTTTGATGGGTAAGGAAGGGGGTTAGATTTGGAAAAAGTTGGGGGTGGTTAGTATAATAAAAACTTGTTCTATGAAACTTCAAAGAACTAATAAAATAAAAACTAATATGTGAAAGGATAAGTAATATATGTGATTGTGGCAGTATCTCTAATCAATTGGTAAATACCTATATAGTAAATGTAGTTAGTAACAGCTTGACAAACATCACTGCTCACACTTCTGCACCAAAATAAAGTATCTACTTAGGAGATCATATATGTTAATCAGTGACAAAAGTTAGGAACTTTTATGTGTATGACTCAAATGAAATACATGAAAGATATATAGAATGTCTGATTGAGTATATAAACATTATTGTGGGGCCAGCAGCAATAATGCGAGAATCTGAGCAGAGATGCAGTAGTCTTCCCCTATAACTGCTCTCAGACACCCCCCTCCCCCACAGGGAATATCGCTACTATTTACCTATTCGCCCTACCAAGGTTTTCTTTCATGTGAATATTGAAATTGACTTTTATTTATTCACCCATTCTACATCATACAATATATATTTAATATACACATTTTATAATTTGATATTTTTTCTAATCCTTCCAAGAAATCTTTCTAAATCAGTCCGTAATTGTCCTTATTTTTGTAAATACACAATGTTATGCTATATAGGCAAGTCATTACTAATTTAGTGAGTATTTTTGGCAGATTATCTTGTTTTGAAAATAATTTTTTCAATAAAATATTAGAAATGTAACTGGCAATTCACTAAAAATAATGTCGTCTCAGCACAGCTCTGAGAAGTATAGTAAAATTCTGAAAGAAAAAAAATCCTGAAAGCATATCATAATTAACCTACTAAAGGCATTGTTGATAAGATATAATACTTCTCCCTCCCTAAAATTTCCTGCAAGCAAAACCACTGTGGTATGACAGGCAGTGTTAACAGACTATCTCATATATAGTGAATATGAAATTATAATCATTATAATGATCAAATTACAGTAATTAGAACATAGAGGAGAGAATTTATCTACGCCAATTCTATAAACTGAAATAGTTCAGGCAATAGTTATCTTATCATTCACCATTCCTGTTCCCCCCAAATAATGACAACTCTTTAGTATTCCACTTTCAATTTCATGGCACAGAACTTATTAAATGTTATTTTTATGTTTAAATGATGGTAGCAGAAATAGGATTGTGACAATGTGTTATAATGGATTCATTGACTCATTCTGGCACATCCACCTATTCATTATCTCAATGCTGCTCGCCCCGCAGAGTTAACCTGATAACTCATCTGAAGTTAAAATTGATATTTCACATTCAAATTTTCCACTTTTCATGCAAAGATTCTCTAAGATATAAAATAGTCATACAGCATACACACACAGGGAATATCGCTACTATTTACTATGTATATGTATGTTTGGCTACACATGGCTCTAAACTCTCGTGTTCACAAGACACTCTACTTCCTGAAGAATCTTTGATCGCTTCTCCTGGTAAAAAAAATGATATTTTAGCAGTTGTTCTGTTCTTGACTTTTGACTTGGAGAAACAGAAATGCTTTTCCCAGGGTTGAATCTATTAAGTGCTAGCCACATAAGTATGGAGATCTAATTTTGGTCCCTAGTAGCCACATGAAAAATGATCGTGACTGTGCCTATAAACCTGGTGCTGGCTCTGTAGAGAGAGGAAGATCCATGGATCCTGGAGGCCAGGTACTCTACCCTCATTGATGAGCTTCAGATTCATTAAAATACACACTTTCAAAAAGAAAATGGAGAGCAATAGAGGAAGACATTGGCTATTGACTCCCTAGTTTCTTCATGTACGTGTGAACACATTTTCATAAATACATGAACATACACAATGGGGGTCATTTTTCTGTGAAGTACCTGAGAAATAGATCTATTAGGAACCTTGCTTCTCTTTTCTGAGCCACCCACACCACTGCACCATGTTGTTGTAGAGCATCTCACACAGCTGTATATGATTTTCAGCAGTTACGGCTCATCCTTTGATCTCCTGTCTTGGTGGGTCAGCTGTAACCACTCCTTACCCCTCAAAATATGAGACAGGGCAGCCTAATTTAAACTTTCAGTTGACCTATATTAATACTATTTTGAGCATTTCTGACTCCTCAGACGTTGATAAGTGGAATTACTAAGGCTAGTCTCAGACTTAGGAAGTGTTTCCCATCCATTTGTTAATACTCATATGGGCACCAGTATAGTTAATGGCTCCCATGGAGTAAGTTTACTGATTCTCCATAGTAAGAACACATTATCTATCTCCCCATAATGATCAGAGATTACAAAGGAGAAATGGAGAGATTATAAGCCAAAATATTAACATACAGCAATTGTGATAGCATTCACAGGACCTACGCAAGCCAGAAAAAGAATTCCAGCATGGAGAGAGGAAGATTGGTGTAAAGTTCCATAGCCAAAGAGCTAATGACATTTAATTGCTGCTAGAAGGGGAAAGAGTCCATTTTCTTCAGTAGTATGACACCTGGTATATAGACTACAGCTTAGGGCAGGCCTCTCATACAGAGTAGTCAGCCAACACAAACTGGATTGAACAGGGTTCAGAAATAGAGGAAGAGGGAGAGGAGGAAATGGAGAGGTAGAGGAGGAGAGGGAATGGGGAGAGAGATGTATGGATAGGGAGGTAGGGGAAGAAATTCTTGGAAGAGCTGTTGAGGAAGGGGATAAATTTCTTTAAAATTGTATGAAATTCTCTAATTATTTTAAAAAATTTTAAAAAGTATTTGGAGGATAGTTCATTAATGCTACAATGTCTGCATATATGTTAACTAGAGTATTTTAGAATCACACAGGTCATACACTGATGATGAATTTCTGTGTTATTTCTCTAGAAAAGAAGAAATGGCCTGAGAGATGAATAAAAAAAAAAGAATCACACACACCCAAGGTAGAGGCCATAATACTGATGTCACACTGATCTCAGCAAAAGTCCTAGCTGTGCCATTTGCTAGCTATGATCCAGAACCAGTTACTCTGTCTCCTAGCAGACTTCTCTTTTATAAAAATGAGTTTGATGTTAAGTTCTTGGGGAAGTAATTGCCAAGCTCAAGGCTGGATTACAGTAGTAATTAAAAAGATCTTTGTTACTTCTTTTCTTTCTCCATTCTTTACTAATTTCCCATAGAAACAGAAAACCCTCAGTCACCCTATTCATATCTAGACTGCATTGCTTGCAAGTCAACCTGACTAAATTTCAACCTCCATCCTCACATCTAAATCATTCTGAACAGTTTTTACAGGCATCTCTAATTAGCATAATACAAGATATGTCTGAGAAAGCACATTCCAAACACTTTTCAGTTGGACAGGGTGTTTTGCTCCCTTGCTAGTCATTGGTTTTTTCCATATTGTGAAATAGAAGTTTTTTTTTTTTCTGCCTTCACTTAGTTATATTTGTTTCCTCCTCTCATCACAGAGACACTGGAAAACTCAATTTTCATGATGAAGTCTTTATTTTGTACAACAATTTTTAAATAAGAATGGCAGGGCTCATCTCATTTCTAGATATGAAGAAGGAAAATTTTGATAGCCAACATAGAAGTATCTAGTTTCTAAAGTGTGTGTACTAAGTACTCGACCTGGCTGTAGTAGGATTTAAAATGAAATTCTAGCTACAGGAAGCAGTGTGCTGGTGAATGATAATGTGTACAATGATTTCCAACTGCACGCAAGGGCAATCTACACTGAGTAGTAAAAACCAAACAAATCAGTTCTCCTTGCTACTTCAAAAATGTGGCAAGATCAAGGAGCCAATGGAAATTCTTGAGCAAGCGAGACACATTACCAGGGTATTCTTTCTAGAAGGCAATCCCATAAGACCTCAGAAACTTTGGTCACACAAACCTGATGTTCTTGAAGCTGTAAAAGAATCAACCTGAAATTGAGTTTTAAATACTGAACTTTTCGTTTGAGGAAAAATCATATTTCCATATCTTTTACAAAGCCACATCACAGCACATTTGACGGTGATAGATGTGACCAGTCTCCAGTTTTCTTCGGGTTCCTCTGACAGTAGTTACACTTCTTCTTTCCTTTCCTCCCACCTCTTTCCATTCTTCTTCTTTCTATCATAAGATTGTGTATTAAAAATTCCATTTGAATTATTGCTGCAGAGAATTTGAAAACAGTTGAAAAAAGCCAGTGCCCCTGGCTGTTATTTGATAGATGCCTCTGGTTGGCTTGACACCAAGTTCACCAAAGTTAAGCAACACTCAAACACTGCCATGTTAATTGGGGAGATGTTACTCTTGTGTGGGTGCTGGAATGCAAACAGTACCTGATGTCTGGAAAATGAAAATAAACAGAGGTAAATGACCAAGCTTATCTTGGCAGGCCATGCAAAACACAGACTAAATGCCTAGCCAATCTGATAGCATTTAGAGAAGTCCTACACATTTATTCAGTGACCAGAAAGGAAGCCAGGGCTTGGCATATAGGAAAGAGTAGAAAAAGAAAGAACAAAACAAAACACATCTACTTAGTGATGCAGACATTTCGCTTCATGGATGCTTGCAAGACACAGAATTGACTAGTCTGCAGCCAGAAAGCTCCATGAAACTAAAGCAAACTTTTTCCTGGGGATTCATTGCCTTCTGGTTGTGGCCTTGTTCCACTAGCATAGGCAAAAACTGCAAACAAGGTTGGCAGGCAAAGTTGATTTTTCAACAATTATTGAATATTATAATTTATTATTGTGGTATATGTGTGTGTGCACATGTGTTTGATGTGTGTGTGTCTCTGTGTGTGTGGGTGTGTCTGTGTGTGTGTGTCTCTGTGTGTTCGCTCTCCACACAAGTGTGTTTTATTGTACACCATAGCATGCTTATACCGGTCAGAGAATAACTTCGGGGTGGTGATTCTTTCCTTCCACGGATTCCAGGGATTGAACTCAGCTGGTCAGCCTTGGGTAACAGGCACTTTTATGGCCCACTGAGCCGTCTCACTGCCCCAAAGAGGATATTTTAAAAGGCCATCAGTTTAATAAATTTATCTTAAAATTTGGGAATGTGAAAGCTCAGAAGAGGTTATTGACTTTGTCAGTTAGAGAAGAGCTTGACAGAGAACCCAGAAACCATGACAATTTCTACTCATGATGCATGTACCAGATTCCTCTTCCCCTCCTTACCTTACTGAAGTAGAAACTTCAACACACTGCCCAAGATTCTCCAGTTAGTAATCATTGTAGGCACTCTATATATATGATCTCATCCTATGTGAAACTGGGTGTTAGTGGAATATATGCAGTCAACCTGTACTCAGCAGTCCTCTTGTCTGTTACTTCCCATCCTGAAGAAAGGTGCAAGTTCTCCTAAAGTTGCGTCGATCTTTGTTTCAGGATTTCTTGTGAGTGTATCCTATTTTGACTTCCCTGTTCGCATTATACTGAGATCAAAATGCCATAACAGTAGCAAGAAATAACATTCCCATGACTCTTCTTTAAGTCACAATTTTGACTTTAGTCATATTCATGAAAGTCCCCCCTTTGGGGATATTTCTTGAACTTTTCCAATGATGTATGTGTGGTAATGTATGGAGTTGATGTTTTCTACTCTTGCTGATCGCCAATGAGAGGGCTATATTTCAGCCATTTGGTCTTTCTCTCTGTGTGTATTTGAGTTCTATCCTGTCTAGAATATTTGAAGGATATATCTACCAGGAATTTGAGGTCAGTCAAGGTCTCCAACATTTGTAGCTGAGCTACATGGAAACTCATACTGCTGGATCAACCTAGCTGACGCTAGCTGGTACTGAAGCCATCCATTCCTCCATTCTCACCTATCTCTATTCAAAATTCCAATACGGAAAATGTTTCTCTTTCTGGAATATTCTTCTACAGCAAATATTTTGCTGCAAGCTTTTCCAGTTTGCTTCTCACAGGTGGAAAACAAAGCAGCCAAAGACACCATGCTGCCCTCAGAATCAATCGCATAATTTTCCTGTATCACATTGCCTTTTATGCCCTCAGGATGATTTATTTTCCAGATGTTTTTGTTCCCTCATACATCTCATACTTCTTACAATACTATCCTGCCTGTGTTCAAGATATGATAGGATGTACACAACTATGTACAGTGGCAAAGAGCATAAGATGGAAGTGCAGTCACATTGCCCTCATTTGACATCATTTTGTCCACATAAGATAGCATCCTTCTCTCAAATTTACACCTTGCCTGAATTCCTAGCTTTAATAATAAAATGTGCATTCATGTGTATCTCAGCCCATGACTAAGTATTGATCATAAAATCTACTCTATCATTACTAGATGAAATCTATGATGGGGTGGATAAAATATTCCTACAAAATATTCTGGCTGTTGCTAATAGTGTTAAGACTAAAATAACAGAAGTAAAGAATTTCTTGAAGTGCAGTGTTGATTCTTTCTCTGTTTAGGAAATCAAGTTAGATTAATCTCCATGATATTTCGTTCATAATTGTCTACTGAGGTCTTGAGATGAGGCTGAACTCATAACCATACCTGGAATAATTTAATCACAGGACCCAACTTTTGTGGACATTGAACATGTCATATTCCCTTTCAACTTATAATAATTTCATAAATTACAAATTGATGAGTCATTTAAGTTCGATGATTATCATCTTTTCTTTGAAGACATCAAAATGCAAAGTGTTCTGATGACCAAAGTCTTCCCTGATGGAAAAAGAGCTAGCATTTCCAAATACCAAGAGGCTTTGCCTGCTTTTGCCTCTGGCCCTGATCGGTGGATCTAGGCTAGCTAACTAATGAGTTTACACAACACTCCCTTCGTTGTTGGATTGTATCTAATCTTCATGGAATCAACTAACCTTTGCTTCTAACATCTTCATGTGGGCAACATTTTGCTTTACTTCCCTAAAGTTGTTCAGTTTGTCAATAAGGCTCATGGATTCATCACTCAACCTTCACAAAAATCTTGGAATTCACAAAAAAGATTAAACTCTGCCTCACAGAAAAAGTCAGACATTCAGCCAAGGAACTGAAGTGGTTCCCACCCTTGACACTCGCCACACCCTGTCAGCCAACAATAAATCCCCTCCTGACATAAAAGACCCTCTCCCCCACTCACCCCAGAATAAATCCTCTATTGGCAGCAAGCCAGACTGAACAGATGTGTCTCCCTCCACTTCCTGGGGTGGAGTCAGGCTGGTCTAGCTTTGATCAACCAAAAGGAGGAATTCTCAGTGTCAAGGGCCCTCTGCAGAGAATGTCCCGAGGGCCAAATCCCAGAGGGAAAGGCACCAAAGATGAACATATAGTGAGACGCATCCTAACTGGGTGAGTAGCATAAAAGATCAATGCCCCCCAGAAAGCTGCATCTCATCCAATCACCTCATTTTTTACAAAAGTGTGCAAAATTGAATCAACTTACCTTTTATGGCTACAGTCTCCCACTGAGGAAAATGATCTTGAGTTTAGTGCTCCCATTAGTCATTACTACAGGACACACTGGAAAAGATAGTAATCTTAAGGAATCCAAGTGTTAATGCTTTTGTTGGGACAATTTAATCATGACTTCTTCAGAGGCATGATGCTCCTTACACAAGGCATTGCAATTTGCCCTGTCCCTTCCCCTGGATTTCTAGACAAGTCATTGAACTTGGGCATATCTGAGGGGCTTGTTTTGAGCTGGGTTTTGAAATCTTAAGAAATGGAAAACATTATGCATGCTTTGCCTACTGAACTTGAAAGCGATGCCCTTGAAGGTGCAAAATAAGTATGTTTTTCAATTACTGAACTTTATGATCCCTTCCTTTTCAGAGACCCATCCAAAGGTAAAATCCAAGATTTAATCCTTGTAGGATCCCAAAGGTCATTGTATTTTGTTAATCGGAACTTCATTTTACAATAATAAGTAATGTCAAATCTCAGTATCAAGGTCTAGATTTCTTTTGTCCTTCACAGCTCCATGCAAGTTGATTGTGAAGAGAATGAAGGAGAAGTGGTAATTCTACTCCAAGAAGGAAGTGATTGGTTGATTCACTAAAGTGCCTCTGCCAGAAAGCTCTAGAATTCCTTACTACTTTTTCTATGTGTGGTCAGAATGAGGAAGACATAAAGTAGGAAGTATGGCTTTCAGATGGTTAGCGTATGCCCCTCTTGTCACATTCTCCTGGTATTGTGAGGTTGGAAGAGAGGCTGGAAAATAGAGTTAATTTATGTACCAGCAAAAGCATTGTCAGGGAAGATGACTACAGATAAAGACAGGAGAAAGAGAAAAAAAAGTGTGACACATTGGATTGAACTTGAATGCCGCAGTATAAACGTGGGGAATAGAGACACAGATGGACTAGACCTAGACAAATATAGATATGTCTTAGCTTATAAATATTACTCTCTACCCAAATGAATCAAGGCTCTTCAAGAAGTTCTAATGCTCAGAACTGGAACAGAAAAATACAGGACAAGCCTAGGACTAGCTTTCCGCCTGTGTCAGAGAAGGGAAATAATAAATAGGGATATATTAAAAGAACACAGGAACCAAATGAGAACACAGGAATCATCTGAAAAAATCTAAATACTGAAGAATTTGGGTATCAAAATGAATGATGTTATCCACACAAATTTAGTAGAAGGATGAATAAATCAATGGACAAGAAAATGAAAGTTTTCCTTGGAGTAACAAATCAGTCAATAACAATAAATGCAAAAAAATGATGGAAATAGAGATTAGTCTCTTGGTAAGTCTCAGAAATGAGTGATCCAGAGAGGAACCTTTAGAGTGGGTCAATGCTGGTTGAACATTCAGTCAGAAATGGTAACACACGTGGAGTCTCACAGAACTTCTCTAGAATATGTTGACACTAAAGTAGAAAGAACAAAAGTTGCATGCCAGCTGGAAAAAGATGTCAGTCATCAGAAGAATCAAATGCTTACAGTTAAGATCCTTAGCATCAAGGTAGATTGACCTGGTACACTTCCTTTTTGGATGCATAGAGAAAAAACACATTAGTTCCAATTCTTTTTTTCAAAGAACAAATGGTCTAAATCTGGCCAAGAAGAAGTAATAGATCATTACAGATCCAAATCAAGATAAAATAGATGAACTGACCCTTTAAACTGTCAAAGGCATAAAAACAACAAACAAGTAAAACAGCAAAGCCTCAGAAATTCTTCCAGGTTGAAGTGGCCTGAAGATGCACGGTAGCTAAATGCTCATGTATTTCTAGACAGGGTCTTTACTCACAAAGGAGCTCTTGCAGGTGGGGATGGGGAAATGTCAGTCAAATTTGAATAAGCCTATAGGTGGATGGTAGTACTTTATCATTGAGGACTTCTAGCTAGCTGCTTAGGAGAATGTTCTTGCTTAGGAAATGAATTCTAGAATACTTCTGGGTTATGGGACACCATTGTACAGTCTGTTTCTCAAGAGCTTCTTGAAAAACACTCAACAGCGTATACACAGATGAGAGGCAATGTAAGCATGAAAAAGGTTAATGGCTGAAGAGTCTTGCTGAGGAGAATACAGAAGTTACTCGGTGACCAACCCCCCCCCCCACCAGCCCAAATGCTGTTGTTTGAGATTATTTCGGGAGAAAGAACAAAAAAAAAATCTTATCCCAAGAAAAAAACTGAAAGTGACTGTACACTTCTGAGTAGACCCACTTGGACATTTCTAGTAATTCCAACAAAAATCTGAAATGGTTTTTAACTATGTTGTAGTTGGACTGTATTTGTTAATGCAATCCTATTTCAAGACAGGACTCACAAGATTCAAGATTTTATTTGGGCTATAATAATTAACTTTTATAAAGATCATACTAAATTTTTGTTAATTGGTAAGGTACAGTTTTATTAGGCATATAAAAGTGCTTGCTGAAATTCCTCAAGGAAAGAAGAGAGGCTAAGAAATTATAAGCAGTGGCAATAATTTCTACCACTCTGGCTTTTTTTTTGGGGGGAGGCCCCAAAAGTGGACATACAGAGCCAGAACTATAGAGGAAAGATAAATGAACATGATGTCACAAGAGAGAGGACTGTGACCTGAGCAGTCCTAGAAATTCCATAATAATGAGTGTGTATGTGTGTTGGGCGGGGGGGACCAGACCTGGTGACTCTCAGGATGGTCCTGTTATTCCCTTGTATCCTGGGATGTTGTCTTTATTGCCAGACAGACTTGCAAATGATATCGAAGACTTGAGAGTACTTTCTGTAAACCTGGAAGCTAGAAAGGAGTAGATATGGGAGGAAATCAGATGCATTCATCCTCCATATTATTTTTCTTACACATAGCTGAAGCCTTTACCCTGTGACAATAGTCTCACCTTCTGTGGACTAAGTAGCGGGCATTTGTACTCAGTCTTCATGTTATTTAAAAGTAACTCTTTCCTGCCACTCTTAAGTCTTCTAGAAATATTTAGAGATGTCTTCATGGGTGGCTGCCAGATACAGCTGTCTAAAAATGGACACCAAGACTCCTAGTATCATCAGGAGGCCAGTGAGACCATGTCTGAAGCTGCCCTCTGCTTGCTAAAATGCCTCGAGGAAATGCAGGACTAAGACTTTGTGGGAAGTCTAAACAGTCATGCTTACTAGTCAAGCTAGAAGAAATTTGACAGTTTTATCCACCCTCTGAATAATATTATTATCATAATAAAATCTTTTTAAACCAGAGGAGGGAGAAAGTTGGTCTCCCTAAATAGTCTAAATTAAAGTTGTTTTTGGCTATTTCTAAGTCTGAAAGAATCAGCCAAGATTCTTTCAATACAATCTTTTGTTAAAAAAAAAAAAAGTTTCCCCTGAGTGGGGTTCTGAGGGTCAGGTCCTACCTGATGTGAGCAGGAAGTCCCAGTGGGGTGGAGTCAGAGGTTAAATAAACATCTCTGATAGCAGCTCTTTAAGACATTAAGTCTGGATTCTGTGGCCAGTGGAAAAGGTAATGGCTGGCTCCCTTTAATCCTTTCTCTGAGTTCTGAGTGAGAGGCAGCCTTTCATAAACATTCACTGGAAAAAAACAAAGTAGATCTATGACCACAAGAATAGAAATATCTAGACCAGTAAGAGAAGTGCTCTATCTAAAATAAGAAGCATGTCTGCATTTTTTTATGATGTATTGATCTTTTACCAAGTAATGAACCAATGATGACCAAAACACAGTTTTAAAAATAAATACATAAATAAATAAATAACTTATAATCCAAGTACTGACCACATGTTGACATACATCAGTGTGTTCTTCTCTTTGGATAGTTCTACACATAACAATGCCATCTGTTAGCCTCTCACTGCATGAATTATTTGAGAACACCTTTTCTCACTTAACAGCCATGAAGTGCTCTCCATGAGTCATTGTAGTCCTAATGCTGTAAAGCATTGTCTTTTCATTATGTCAGATGAGCCCCTCTTTAATACAAACATAGACAACTTCTTTTAGTACTCTTCATTTATATAAATATATAATATTTTTAAATTTGAAAATACATTGTCTTCTGAATTTTGCTATTAGTATCGAATCTCCTATTTATAGTTTTCCATGTGGAATTTTGTGAATCCCCATATAAATTATTATACTGCACAATTTCTTAGGATAGTTTGCTAGGATGGAAACTGCTGGACTGACAGGCAGGAGCATATTTAGGATTTGAGAAATTGCCTCTTTAAAATGGCAAGTGGAGGTGATGTTCCAGCATCACTGTGACCTGAAGAGTGTGAGCACATATGGACCCTCTGCTCTCACAGGTGCACATGAGGCACATGGAGTTATTTTAGTAAGGAAGTCAGTACCTTACACACACCAGTGCCTATTAAAGTTTCTTTGGGTCCTTTGTTTCTTGTTCTTTGTTACCTCCCAGTACATTTATATCTTTGTTGTTAATCTGTCAGAACCTATCAGCACATGCTTAGGCCAGTTTTGTGCTTGCTTATTAATTTTATTTAGGCTTGTTCTGTAACTACTGTTGTTTAGAAGAAACACTAAGTTTTTATGTAGACAAATTAATGATCTTATCATTTATGTGTCTTTATGATGGACTGGCTACCTACTCTATTACTAGTATGACAAATGTTCAATGCTATTCAGATGTATCATTTAAAATTAATCTATCTTATAATTTAAAAGTGACAAGATAGCTTTGCTTGAGAATTAGTTCACCAGCACTATCGTGGGGAAAGCCATCATGCCCCAGCCCTCCATAAGTGCCTGCTCACCCTGATAGTGTAATGCAGGAAACAGAAAAAAGTGATAGATTTTTTAACATTAGGAGAAACAACCCATTTCAGGCAAAACTCAACATTATCTTTATGACTATTCTAAGCCCCAGCCCAGAGCCTTAGAGCACTGGGCAGCAGCAGCAAAAGAGACTCCACTGTCAAGTGGAGGAGACATACAATGGGCAGTGGAAGAGAGATAAGTCTTCCCGGTGCACAAAAGTAAGAAACAAAAATGAGGATGAGCATGGGATAAATGACTGGCCTTGAGTAATGACTTTGAGAAAAACAGAGGGAGGGTTTGTTTGACTTGGTGAAGAAAGGACATGGCATACACACAAGTGTGAGATCACAGAGGTAACAGAGATAGATGCAAACACCAAGAGAAGTGAGGGTTTCAGATTAAACCCAGGCAAGGCTAGAGCTGTTTATCTACCATATTTAATAAACAACTTTACAAAATCAGAGGCAGAAAAATTATGCTGTCATTTCTATGGGATTCCCAATCTGTAAAATCTGTGAAATTCTTAGCATCACATAGCTAATGAGAGGGAAATTCTTAGCATCACATAGCTAATGAGAGGTCAGTGTGATAATGATCACAAGGTCCTAAACAACCATCCAGTTACAAAGGTGGAATTATTTATTTGCTCAGTAAATGAAATGACCATTATGTAATAGCATTTCAAAGCCATATGAGTCTATAAAGTCAAAGGAGAGGATATTGAGTGTGGTTTGGAAGTTTTCATTTGTTGTTGGTGTTGTTTGCTGTGCAAAGGTGAATTTGAGGAGTTGGCGTATGGAAAAGCCAGGAATCACTTTTATAATGATAAAGTAACTTGTAGACCTAGGGAAAGTAAGATAATACACATAAGTAGATGTATTTCTCTCTTAGAATTTAGATCAAAATATCTGGAACTTAATACTGGACTTCAGAAAAAATGTGAATAGACTGAAAAATATCTACTGGAAATTTAAACACATAAAAAGTATATCCAGACTGTTCACTAATGGGGAGGTTCCCTATGGGTCTGACTTTGGAAACCACTGTCCACTTTAGGCTTTTCTGAAGGAACTTGGAGAGGCATGGTATGTACTGGGTGTGTATAACATATTTCAGCAATGTGCTACTGAGTTCTACTGTGTGCCATGGTGGGGTTCTTCAAGGAATGCAGGTTTACTATTCAGGTTTTTGTCAACTGGACATAGGCTAGAATCATCCAGGGGAAAAAGAGGCTCAATTCAGAAACAAACAAAACAATCAGACTGGACTGTAGGCAAGCTTGTGGAACATTTTCTTGATTAATCATTGGTGTGAGAAGTTCCAGCTCACTGTAGGCAGGGCCATGACTGAGCAGATGGATTGTATAAGAAAGCAGGCTGGATAAGTCATGAAGAGTTAGCAAATAAGCAGTGTTCGTTCATGGCTTCTGCCTCAGTTCCTTTGTTGGGAGAAGTTATTCTGTAAATATGTTTCTCATACTGGTTAATGAATAAAACACTATTGGCCAATAGGAAAACAAGACAGGAGGGACTAGGAGACTAGGAGGAAAGAGGAAGGAGTAAGGAAGAGTCAACATGGAGAGCCCAGAGAGGTAGAATACCAGCTGCTCTGGCCGGTAAGAAGAGCTACTTAGAATAGTAGAAATACTTAGAATAGTAGAAATGGGTTAATCATTAAGACAGAGCTAGCCGATAAACAATGATAGTAACTGGCCAACAGCATTGTATCAAATACAGTCTCTGTGTGTTATTGGTGGCTGGCAGGGAAAAACCTGCTCTTAACATCCCTTCCTCGAGTTTCTTGCCTTGAGTTCCTGCCCTGGCTTCTCTTAGTGATGGCCCATGACCTGGGAAGTGCATGATGAAATAAATCCTTCCCTGCCATAAGTTGGCTTTGGTAAGTGTTTTGCCACAGCAACAGAAAGCAAGCTAGGACAGCAAGGAAGTCACAGACCTGGAGCACAGTGTGATACCAGAATGAGATACCTGCTGATGAAAAGGGCTTGCCACTGTGGCTTCTCACACCCAAGCAAAGAGAACAATCCTACACTGTTTATAGTTTTCAGTACAATTAATAATGTACAGTACACCGTGACTTATGCTATAATGTCTAATATGATTTTGTGGAGCAACAGAAGAAGACAGATATGTAACTGTGAGTGAAGGGACCACCCTGTGCTCACACACCATTTCTAAGGTCCACCTCATTAGCAGCAGCTCTGCACATGAGCAGCTGTCTGCATGCACCTTTAACGGAACATTTTTTTAAGTATTTAGGAAAAGGGAGCAGTGAGAATTGAATTCAGATGCCTAGACGAAAACTGATCACAAATAATTCTACCTCCCACAGATCTGAGAAACTCCAGGGAAAACCCAGGGCCCTGAGTTTTCACAGCAGCCTGTATAGGTGGAAAACACAGCTTGTTTTTAAGGAACGTTAGAGTTGGGTTCTAAATTTCCTGAACGACACATATTTTCTGAACTGTAGAAGACAACATGGTTGACCTTCAGCCACTCCCATTGAACCGAAGAGATCATCTAAGGGAAAACAGGACATGGCAGAGAACAATGAAACCTCTGCAAACTACACACAGAGCCAAAAGAAGGATAAAGCCCTGGTGTTTTTCAGACAGCAAGAGGAACAATGACTGTGGAAATACCATTGTTAACTCTGCCAGTAAACTGAGCAGACATTCTTTCCTTGTCTTTGTTAGTTCATTTTCACCTGAGGATAATGCCTGGAAATGACCCTCTCTGCAGCAGATGCCCTCTGGCCTCTGTGATGACACTGAGGCTTTCATGTCCAATGTCATTATTATGATCTTAAAAATGTCAAATCTGTTAAGCTAACCATAGCAGGATATATAAATCATATAAAGTAGATTCGATATCCCCACAGATGTGTGTGTGTGTGAGAGACAGAGACAGAGACAGAGAGACAGAGAAGAGAGAGACAGAGACAGAGAGAATAATAGAGAGGGGAGAAATAATAGATATTTAAATTCAATAAATTCACACAAGATGAAGGAATTATTACTAGCTCAAAAACCATTCATGTTTTCTCTAAAACATTTTAATGTGGTTAGATTTAAGACTTCTCTTAAAATGTATAGAGGATGATACAAAAAGCTCTCAGATGGAGATATTTTGCAGTTTCCACAATGGCTGTCACAATAGGAGTACCTATGAAAATGAATAGGCAAAAAAAATCAATTCCAATCAATAAAGCAATAACAATGCATTAAGATATTACTCTCTCAAACACTCAGCTCCTTCCTCTGGCCACATTTCCTTTAAATGCTCATAATCCAAGTGCAGGGAGCTTTTGAGTTTGTGGCCTTTCTAAGGAAAGCATTACCATTTAAACCTAACTAATTTAGAAGAACATTAGCTTAAGAGCAAAATATTAAGTACAATCTATTAAATTTAGTATTTCTACTATTCGTCAATTTAACTGATCATTACAAATAAGTACAACATAAAGGCCATAGATCAAGCATTTAAAATCAATGCAAGGAGTGAAGCTGGGATTTTTTAAGAAGTTGGTTTTAAAAGTTCCCTTACAATGTCATCCACCAGTCCATTCTATCACTTGTAAAAATTAATTACAAATGGCTAAAGTTAATATAATGGTCCATCCAGTATGTGAGTATGCTGCTTTTGGGAAATTCCACTTGGACCTCCAAGTACCAGAGAGTGTGTAGACAATGTTCCAGCTGAACTTAGAGGACCATAATAACAGGGATATTTATTCTTAGACTCTGTGATGCTTAAGCTGGTATTCCAATCACATAAACTATTAAATAAAATAGATAAGGCTTTCCTGTTGCTAACCTACAGTTCCATTGGAATCTGTCTAAATGAAGGCAGAAGTTCCACTGTGGCAGGTGCTAAGCCTCATTCTTCTTGTTTTTAACCCTAAGTAAGTGCCCAGAAGTATTTAGTCCATGACCTTGTTAGTGAAAGATCCAACATCTGCTAAAAATAGCACCTCATGTTTTGGTCTTATCCTTGGTTGGGGCTGAATTTTCTATGTTTGCATTGCTAGCATCACTTATTTTCACTTAGGTCCTTAGCTTGTAGCATGTGTAGCATATATTAAGCCAAAACGGAATCTCTCAATAACCAGTTTTGTTGCTCGGGAACATCCTTTATATTGATTTTTTTCTTATTTTACATATCGATCTCAGTTCCCTCTCCGTCCCTCCCTCACATTCCCCCCGCCCCCCACTCCATAGAGAGGGTGATGCCTTCCAGGAGGGATCAACAAAATCTGTCAAGTCATTTGGAGTAGGGACTAGGCCTTCTCTCCGGCCTCTAGGTTAAGGGAGTATCCCTCCATGGGGAATGTGCTCCCAAAGTTCTTTTGTGCACCAGGGATACATCCTGATTCCACTGTCAGAGGTCCCTTAGACTGCCCAGGTCTTCTAACTGAGACCCATGTTCATGGGGTCTGAATCAGTCCAATGCTGGTTTCCCAAGTGTCTAGGGATCCAGTTATTTACATTATTTGATTTTATTTTCTGTTATGGCACTTGAATAACCTGTCTATATTTCATTAAAAGATGTTATTGACTTAGCTGAAAACACTTGCATTTATGGCTTTGGTAACTTTTTATATTCTGTTGCTGGAACACTTTGAAATCCACCAATTTTGTACAGAAATCGTCAATACACAGGACACACTGGTGACTAATAGAAATGTAAGTCTGAATTGCCCTATTGCCAGCTTGCTCATTTTAAAAGTGTGAGAAGTCACTTTGCAGTGGTGGGACATGGTCCTATCCCTCACAAAGTGAATGAATGACAAGCCACACTCCTCAGACAGGAGTGATTTGAGTCGGTCTCATTGATCATTTGTACTACAGAATGCCTCATACAAAGTTCCAGTTTTTTTTTTTTTTTTTTTTTTGTGTGTGTGTGTGTGTGTGTGTGTGTGTGTGTGTGTGAAAGTAAATGAGTAAACACATAACTACAGTACATTTAAGAGGGAATCAAGTGTTTGCTCTTTTTTAATTTTGGTCGGCCTCTAAAATCATACATCAATTGGTGCTCTAATGGTAGTTGTGGAGACAAACAGTTCAAAGAGAACATGAACTCAGCCAACATGAAAGTACCTCCAGAGCTGCATCGTGTCACAACACTGGTGCTCCACATGCTACCAGGGAGAAGAACCTGCGGAGATCATGAAAGCCATCTGTAGTTTAAAAGGTGTAAATGGAAACAGCATCCCATCCCACAGAAGACTGAAGTAAGGTGTGGGGGCAATAGAAAGACAGGCGCTCTTGCTCAGAGCTTCCTTTCCCTATACTGCCCTAACCTCTGGCTAGCTTTGCAATTCTTTAGCTGGGACATGTAGCTTAGCACTAACTTTACTTTTTTAATGAAAACTGTAAATTTTCTGGTATTAAAACTAATACCAGATATCTGTAATGAGTTATGTTCCCATTCTCATGTCTCTCTTCAGACAGTCGTGTTACCATTGCCACTTTGGACATTAAGAACAAGTTCACAAAGGCTAAGTACCTTCCACTCATTTCTAGGATTGAGGTACAGCACATATCCATCAAAATACTGTGTTTTCTCAGAAACATCACAGAGAAGTGACTCACCTCTCACCTGACACTCTCACAGGGACTCCTGCATCAGAGAATATGTCATGGTTTATTTGTCAGTATCTGCAGCCTGATAAAGAGAAGCTATTTAGTTAAGATTTAGTCAAGATACTTAGGAAGTTTCCTTCACTGACTTAACATTGGGTGACAAAGAATTACATAAGCAAATAGTCATTCTCTGAGACATATTAGCCAATGCAAAGAGAGTTTGGTATGGCCAGTCCAGGATGGAGCATACTGGTTAAGAAAGGGGAAGGGTCTTTGAGTGTAGAAATATCTGCAACTAAAGACCAAGCATGATGTGTAATCAAGTACTTCCAGTTGGGCCAGACTTTGTTCTACAGTAGTAGTACCTTGTAGATTCAACCCCATCAGAATAGACGGGAAATGCTAGTTGCTTTATAAAGAAGGTAAATGTCATTGACTATAGAGAAATAGCATAAGTAACAGGGAGAAACTCATAGAATGGGGATCTTGGGTTGGTATATAAAATGATTTTCTTTAAGTATAAAAATGAGTGGGTCTCTGACTCTTGTGCCCTCTCTTGGGTTCTTTATCTTTTGTTGGTTTGCCTGGTCCAACTTAGATATGATTATTTTGTTTGTTTTATGTTAGTATATATTTCATTTTATCTTACATTTGTTGTCATTTCTTAGAAATCTGGACAGGAGATGAGGAGGAACTGGGGGGTTGTAGAGGGAGAGAAAACTGTAATCAGGGTATATTGTATGAGAAAAGAATCTATTTCCAATAAAAGAGGGAAAATATCAGGGATGTGCATGGTAGCACATCTTTAATCCCAGCACTCAAGAGCTAGGAGCAGGAGGATCTTTATGAGTTTGAGGCTCGCCAGGTCTACATAGTGAGTTCTAGGCCACCAGGGCTACATAGTGAAACCTGTATCAAAAAGAAAGAAAGAAAGAAACAAACAAAGAAAGAAAGAAAGAAAGAAAGTCATTGTGTGTGTGCAGTTAAGAGTCCCTGTTTGTTCTTCCAGGGGAAATATTTCAGTTCTCAGTCACCTGTAACTGCAGCCTCAGGTGATCCAGCTCCCTCTTCTAACCTTCTTTGGCACCTGCATACATGTAGCAATTACATAGATACATACACATGAATAAAAACTTAAAAAATCAATATGGAGTCTGTGAGATCCCACTTGTTCAGGTCACCTGTTTCTGTGGGTTTTCCCCACATGGTATTGACCTCTTTGCTCATCACTCCTCCCTTTCTACAACTGAATTCCAGGAGTACATCTTAGTGCTTAGCCATGAATCTCATCTTCTGCTTCCATCAGCTACTGGATGGAGGCTATATGATGGCATTTAAGGTAGACATTAATCTTATTATAGGGGAAGGGCATTTAAGGTAGTCTATTGCTTAGATCCTTACTTGAGGTCATCCTTGTGGATTTCTAGAAATTTCCCTAGTGCCAGGTTTCTCCTTAATCCCATAATGGCTCCCTCTATTAAGGTATCTTTTTCCTTGCTCGCCTTCTCTTTTCTTCCCCCAGCTTGACCTTCCTGATCCCTTGTGTTCTCCTCTCCCTCCCTTTCTTTCCTCCTCTTTCTCCTACCTTCCCCTCCCCATGTTCTCAATTTATCAGGTACATAGGAGATCTTGTCCCTTTCCCATTCTTGGGGATCCATGTATCTCTCTCTCTCTCTCTCTCTCTCTCTCTCTCTCTCTCTCTCTCTCTCTGTCTTTCTCTTAGGGTCCTCCTTTTTTCCTACCTTCTCTCAGACTGACAGCTAGGAACTTGCATAAGACTGAACCAGGCCCCCTGAACATGGGCTTGGGCAGTCGGCAAGGCCATTGGCAGTGGACCCAGTATTTTATACCTAGTGCATGAATGGGATTTTGGAGCTCATTCCCTATGGAGGTATACTCTCTTACCTAGATCTAAGGAAGAGGGCCTTCCTTGGTCCTGCCCCAACTGATATGACAGACTTTGATGATTCCCCCTTGGGAGGCCTTACCCTCCCTAAGGAGTAGATGCAAGGGTGGGATCAGGAGATGGTGGAGGGAATGGGAGGACAGGGGTGGGGGAGAGGGAACTGGATTTGTATGTAAAATCAGATTGTTTTTAATTTAAATAAAATTAATTTCAAAAAATCAATATATAGAAGAAAAGTATAAATTCACAATCTGAGAAATGATTAGTATGTTCAAATGACAGTAAAAAAATTCAGCTTGATTACAAATAATAAATATTTGTATGACTTCTTTTAAAAAAAAAAAGGTTACTATTCTTTTATAACCATATATCATTTAACTTCCCCTTTGTCATTACTGTGGAAGTTTAGAGTTGGTGAAATTTAGATTTAGAAAAGTGACATATCAAGTTAGATGTAGCAATCAAACAAGGAGCCAGGAATCAAACCTCATGCTGTCTCATTCCAACATTTATGTTCTCAAAAAAGTGATCTAAGTTGTTGAAAATAATGCAACCTAAAAAGCATAAAGTATTCTATGGTTGCCTCTAGTGTGGCAGAGTGTAAGCATATTCTAGAACCGACCAGAAAACAATGCAAGCTAGCCTATGTTTGTATCTCACAATCATTTGACATCTACAAAGTCATTTAAATCTTAACCTATTATTTCCTCCAAATAAACTTTCCTTATAGCTTTCCCTTTCTTGGTTGATAGAATCCCAGGATTCTCAGAATCCCATGAAATCATGCTTAGCTCTCTCTTACCACCAAAGCTCAAACTTCCAGAACATCAATCTGTTTCTCTCCTCATGCTTTATGAATAATTTGCCCCCCTCCCATTGCCCCATCCATCTTCTGAGCATTCTGGTTTGGATCACACATAAGTCTTCTAAGCACCCTGTTTTCTACTCCAGTTCTACCACAGCCTGTTTTCAACCAGCCACTCACTCCCTTTTATCAGTCAGATCCCATGGAAAGGATTGGTTTCTTGCTAACTATTGTAACAGACAGTTTAATATAAAGAATTGTTAACTGAACTGAAAGTGGAAACTGAGAACCTGACTCTGAAAGGGTGAGGGTCTAGAAATAACAAAAAACATCTTCCATGGCTGCAAAATAGAAGTTAGAGACAGAGCCAGTAGAGCTCAGTAACTCAGCCATCTTAGGAGAGGCAGGAAGGGCAAGAACTGATGTTTCTTGGAGAGTGAATTGAGTCTAAATCGGAGTACTGGAACTCCATAAGGTTCTAAAGAAAATGAACTACTAGGCTGAAAGAAACACTGCTTAGGCAGAAAGCCCAGAGGAACAAATAGGAAGGAGCAAGAACTTTCTGCCCTTTACTGTTTCCATTCTATTTTGCTGACAGACCCAACAAGGGACAACTTGTGAACAAGACACACATAACAGAGCCACAAATAAGGATAAATTTGAAATATACACAACAAAGTAATAACTGACACATTTTTGCATGTATGTGTGTATGGTATGTATACATGTATGTTGGTGTGTGCACATTTATATATGTGGGGGTATGCATACATAAGTATGTATGTGAGTGCAAGTTCTGTTGTTTTCAATTGATCTCCTCCCTGTGTTTTGCCTTCAAGTCTCTCATTGGTCCTTGAGCTTTTCAGCTAAACTGGCCATTTGGCCAACAAGCTCCGGGACTCTTCTTGTCTTTATCTCCCCAACATTGACATTATAGGCATAGGTTTCTCTGTGCCTTGCCTTTTATGGGCTGAGCTACCCCCCAGCTCCTACATCCTTATTTAAACTTGTTATAAAGATCCCTGGTAAGATTCACTATTTCACTACAATAAAAGCTAGAATTTGAAGTGACTTCAGGACCTTCTGGGCATGTGCCCAGATCTCTGACCTTTACTAGCCCTCCATCTACTCTGAAGACTACTCTTCTTCAACCATGCTTACTGCATTGCTACTTGGAACTTCTTCTCAAGCCACATCTTCTATTATTTCTGGAGTGTTCTCCCTAATGTCAATATGGTAAAACTTCCCCATATTTAATCTTTTCAAGGAGACATTCCCTGTCAACCCTATTTCACATAGCAATCCACCATAATCTTTATCTTGGAATTGGAACTTTGTAATCCAACTGTTTGTTTTCTATTTTTGATTGCACTCACCAGTCTACCATACTATATGGCATTTACATAGCATATTGGTTATTATGTCCTGGGTCAGTGCTGCTATTATGTAACTTCTCAGAGGATGAGCAACTTTGCTTTCTCACTTACATGCCCAAGAAGCTAGAATAATGCCAGATATAGAGGTGGTACCCATTCAGTATTGTCAGAAATGAAATACTTCATGTTCATTGCTTCTATTTATATGGTTATCAATAGTGGTCACAATTTACCAATTTACAGTCTATAAACATAATTCCTGTGGGCAATCTCACATTTAATGAATGTTTTGTTGTTGTTTTATTTAAAAGTACAAGGTTTTCCCCCGAGGTACAGAATAATCTACTTCTCCTGCGGCAGACCTGGCTGAAGCAGCAGATATTGAAGTTTTACGAAAGGAGATAATGGCAAATAGTCAATTGCTCAGCAAAATGCATGGGCTAAAAACTTTCCCCATAAGATCTCAAAATCAAATCTATGTTTTCATTTATACAGTCCTATCTATTTTCTGTACTTTGAAAAGAATTACATTTTAAAGGATATTTTTTAACTTGGCCTGAGGGAGAAAAAGAAGAGTTTTAAATAAAACGGTAACAGTTATAGCTCTACTCACTCCATACCATTCCAATAACCCAAACCTATGTACTTTACTTACATTTATTAATGAATATTGTATTTTATTCTGGACAAATGAAGGAACCTTCTAAAAGTTACATTCAAGACATTCAAGAATAGTGTATCAAAAAATAAAAAGAAGAGAAAAGAAAAGAAAAACCAAACCCGAGGTAAACTTATATAATGATGTTGTGCTTTAAGGCAATCTGATAATGATAACCTACTTCAACACTGCCATTTCTCTGCCTCTTCTGCCTCCCTGAGTTCATGGTATGAATGTTTTGCTCTACCCTGGGGAGGGTGTCTGGGGAATGTTGGGAGTCCATGGCAGCAGGAGCTTGTTGGGGTAGTGAGCAGCCAGCCAGCAGACAAAGGCTCTGTGGGTTTCTCTCTAGACAGGACTGGATCTCACTCCCTCTGAGTGATTAGCCTCTGGAGTGCTCAACAATAACAGACTCCTGCAGGGTCCCAAAACAAAGTACCAGCTTTCATGAAGCCTGTGACTTCTGGCCACAAGACCCTGGGAACCAGCTCTCTTCCCTCCCAGGCTTTGGAAAGTCTAGTTGCCCAAACAAAGTAGTCCTAAAAAGCACTCTATAGAACTTACAGAATAAGGAAAAGATGACTCCTAAAATGGCACCTGATAACCCTGGATATGTTCTTGGAAGAAGACAAGAAAAAGAAGGAGGCCACACAGAGGAGAGATGCTGGCTTGCTAATTGAGTTCTGCCAAAGCCCAGACAGGAAGGAGAAGCCCTGTGACACCCAAAGGCAAAACAATGTGGCCACACAGAAAGCAAAAGCCAGACAGACAGAATCAAAACTGGTATGTATGAGCCACCTCAACGGGCCTAGGTTAGGAACCCTCCAGGCTGGTCTTACACACAAGTGGATAAAGTCAAGATATTTCAATCAGAAATAAAATGGATGAGAACCATACATGTGCTGCATCCATCCCATCTGCCTACACAGAGAGCATGTCAGCAAATCCTGAGCCAGGGACTTGCCCTCCAAAACCAAGGGACTTCTATACCCCAGAAAGGATGGATCTCAGACATTTCTAGCTTTACTGAAAATTAATAACCCCCCCTTTATTTCTGTAGACTCTGGATCTTTCCTCCTAACTTCCCTCTCTTTTTGTCTAAGGTTAGTTAGTAATAAGGTGTGGTATGAAGTAGCAAAATAAACAAAAGCAATCTTCAATGTCCTTCTTCCTTCCTCCATTCTGGAAGAAATGTGCTGAGATCATAGGTAGAGCATCAGCTTCCCTCTCTCCACTGGGCTCCAGTAATATCCCCATTTGTTCATATATATCTATATGCACACACACACACACACACACACACACACACACATTATGGAATCTGGTCACCCCCAAAGAACTAAACTTGGTGACAGAGTAACAACTGGATGAGCAATTAGCTTTATGGCATCCTTACAATCACTGCTTCCTAAGGATAGATACAGGCTACAGAAAGAAGCTAGCTTAGCAGATGTGATTTAGCTTGTTAAACTGCTTTGGACCCTATCTCAAGAGCTAGCCTTTGGTAAGCCCACTAGTAGATCCATTATCCTCAAATTAGCCTGCATCAATTCCATTTGGGTTGCTTTTTAAATATCTTATGCCAAGAAAACTCTTTTCCCAATTCTTGGCATATAAATCATGCTCTTTTCTTTGTTATTCTGCCATAGACTTTATGAAGCTGGTCACTCTGGCAGCAAGTTCAGCTAGACTGTAGGAGGGCATTTGTCTTTGTAGCTACATTGCTCATACTCTGTTTCTGAAGATAGGTTAAGTCTGTTCCACATGCCCCTACTTTATAGCATAATATGTGAGCACAAAGGTAGAAACCCTGTCTACAGACTCATTGAATCATGGACTGGATAGAGATAGTCAAGCCAAATTGAAGTTGAACGCACAGACCAAGATTCCGTCAAGTATATCTGTGAATTTTAATTTTGGGTCTCATTCCTCAACAACGTTTTAAAGCGTTACTTTTCAGAATTTAGACAATGAAATCATGGTTACATTTAACTTTTCTAAATATAAAGTTACATTGAAATATGAAAGAGATATTCAAACTGTTCAACGACTTCACCTCTTTAATTAAAGCCTGAGAAAGACACACTCCATCTGCAGTAGTTGTGTGAGCTCTGTTGAGAATCCCAGTTTCGCTGAGCAAATGGAGAGCACTGTTTGATGAAACTGACCTGGGGTCACCATGTGGAAACAATGCCCCCAGAAAATAACAAGGTGACTGGAGCTGAAATGGAACATGGAGATCTCAAGAAACAGAGTAATGACCGGTTTCCTACACCCCTGATATCTGTTTGAAATTCTCCAAGAGTTAAAAAGGAAGGAGCTGTGCTTTAGCTGAAGCCTTCCTTATTCTGTGCCTTGATCTGTGATACAGAACATTAAGTTTCCTTTTTTCTTCTTTTTTATGTAAGAGGGTGGAGTAAAGAAAGAGATCCTTGTAGCACGGAGGGGTCTGGAAAATGAGTTGCCCAGGTTTGTTTCTTGAAGCCGAGCCAGGCTAATAGACAACCACACCTTCAAATAAGTTAGAGCAATAGACTTCAAATTCACTGCCTCTTTGGTGAAACAGTTTTATATTCTGGGTGTATATACATTTTGGCTAAACGTATAACTTAAAATCCTACTTTTTTAAGTACTAGGAAATGTTTAGTGTGTACTTTTTTCTGTCTGATGTTTTATAACCATTTAGCTTAAAAAAAGGCAGACTGTGTGGTAAGGGGCATTTTAAAACTTAATTGAATGGTCATGAATGACATGGTCTAACATTTCTGAACACAGATAAAAGGTTATGGTCTATCTCTTAATCAAGGGGATAAGGAGACGGTGTCATTGATTAGATACACCTACAATGTAATAGTACAACGAAAAGAAAAACTAGTTTTCCAGTATAATTTGTAGAAACATTAGAAAAAAAGTTATTGAGGGAATTTTCTGAAAATCGATCACACATTCAGTGGCAAAGCTAAAAGTAGCCACTCAGCTCTCCCTATGACAAATCCAATCGCATCTTCAACAGCCTGAAACATCATCTTTATTTTGGATGAAGGCAAACTTGATCCAAAATATGTTGCTTTATCTGTTCTGTAATACAATATCTGTAATGGTCACTCACGGACCATTTTCCTAACAGACAGGTACCCAATAACAAATGCCAAGAGGCCAAAGGGGCAGTCATAGATATTGGAGCGATGTCATTTGAAATGTTCCTCTCAGCTCCTAACCAGAAGAGAAAAGGCACCATTCTGATGGTCAGGACTCAAGAAAAGGGCACAGCTCACCCTGCCCCTGCCCTTGCCCCTGCCCCTGCCCCTGCCCCTGCCCCTGCTGCTGCATCTTTCCCTTTCCTTGGGCCTTTCTCCAAAGATGACCTGTGCAGTGGTCATTCTTGGTTAAAAGGAGTTCAAACCTCACATGTCTGTCTTAGACTCCTGCCTGTCACTCTCCATCATGCATTTTTGATTCCTCATTTTGTCTAAATGTTGCAATTTACATAACATAGTTGTAACTATTCCCCTCTCCAATCTTCTACAAAACGCAAATTATCATTTTTCTGAGTGAACGCTTATTCTTGGTGAGCGTGGAGTTTTGATACTGGGATATCTCAAAGCTAATTCATCCAGCCACCTAGGTTAACACAAGATGCTGTATTGTGGAGCTCTTGGCTCTTGGCTCTCCTCTTCAGTTGACCTATGATCTTAGGTAAGCTGATAACTTTATTCAAGACTATGTTTCCATTTAGGTAAATTAAGTGTTTACACATGACATGTGTCTCATGGGATTTCTGTGGAGATTATGTAAAATAACACCGAGATTTATACCCATACAGTTAATAAAAGTAATATTTGGCAAATACTAGAAATTCATAAAATATCATGGTTACTCTACTTAGGACAATTTAATGTCCTTTATAAGTTGAAGCAAAGAAAAGAGACATAAATTTCATGCTTTTAACTTGGTTCCCTTCCTTTCAACTTGTACTCAAATGAGTTCCATTTGAGTTTTGGATCAACTAGCTGAATAAACTGCCTTCAGCTAAGAAGCCAAGTGAATGGGAAAGTCCTCCCTGCCATAAGAATGGGTTCTTGTGCTGTGTTAGCATTTCCCTTACCAGACAAAACAAGTTCTGCTGCCTAATTATCAGCAGAAAGAATAGCTAAAAATCACAGAGCTGAAACAAAAATTATTAGCTTTAAAGATTCTCTCTGGCATTTAATTGGCTTTTAGCCACAGGTTTTATGTGGGTTCAAATCATTCAATTACCTACAGGCACAGTTTTGAATTTGCTAATCATAGAGGCCTTACAGATACCTAAATTTGGCGTGGTTGAATGTATTATTGGTACTCCTTCCCTTTTTTAATGGTTGACAATCACGCCTATTTTGAATGTGTTATCTAAAATTTGTTCTACTAACAATATATTTGCTCTCTGGCCAAAGGAATGCTATACCTTCCTATATATTCCTTTAGTGTGAAATGATTATCCACTGGACTGGTATTGAGTCCCCAGCTCAATCAATTTTGCTTATCTACACCCCTCTTCAATTAACTATGAAATTCATCTGAATCACCCTTGGTTGTCAGCATGGAGGATAATTAGTAGAGATTAGAGCCTTTCTCTTTCTGGAGATCCATTTAAGAGAAACATTACTCTAAATGCTGGAAATGTTATTCTTAGGTCTAGGCAGACCATCAGAGCTACAGAGCATAATAGCATTTTCAAGCTGGTGTCAGGATACTACCTTGAAAAAGGAAGTCTTGAGTTACAGACTGTAGAAGCAGAGATACAGTATGCTAGTAAGGCTTCTGTCCATTATATACAATATAAACACAAAAGACCCTAAAGAAAAAAAAACACAACTTTATCAGGTCCTCTGTGTCTGCTAGGAGGTCACCAAGTCTCTGGAGTGACTTTAATCATTTAGGATTAGTCAAAACTCAGGATTTTTGTCTCCAGGTGAGGACTCTGAATAAAGGTCCTTCTGTAAATGCTATTTTTTCTGTCAATCTCAGTCTAGTTTATCTATAACATTTCTTTAAGCCTGGCTGTCAGCTGAAGGTTGAAAACAACCTAATGGGTTTCTGTGTTTGGTTTCCTTGACTTATCACAAGAGCTGATAACTTTTTGTATACATTAACTAATAGCCTCCTTCAAAATATGCTGACATCTAACAGTGTTAAATGGGTTTTAATGAACTCTAAACCTCAATCCTTGGTTTCTGTAAATGAAGTCTACTTTCATTATAATCTGGAGGGCTGGTGCTGTGCATTCCAATGTATGTGAACCAAGCTTGGACCCTGACTGGGTAGCTTCAAACCAGATTAGAATCATGCAGACAAAACATTCATATGGTTGACTTTTTAAAATCTTCATCCAAATACATGGCAATATACAGACATAACCCCCATGTCAAAGCATTTATTCCAAATGATGGAAAACACTTAATTGCTTTCTTGGAGACATGTAATCTTTGGGACAATCTGGTTAGAAAAGACTCGGGGAAGGAACTAGAGATATGTCTCAGGAGTTAAGAACATTGACAGCTCTTCCAGAGGAGTTGGGTTTGAATCCCAGTACCCATGTTGATTGACTCACAGCTGTCTGTAACTCTGGTTGCAAGGGGTTCAACACCATCTTCTCACCTCCGTGTGTACTTTAAACACACAGTACACATATAATATTCAGGCAAAAACACATACACATAAAAAATAAACCAAATTAATCTGTAAGACTTAGATAATGCTTGTGATATTTATAATGCAAGCTTTTCACATCAACCATCTCCATTTTTTCCCTTGTGTTTTGGCTTTATCTCATGGAGCTGTTTCTGAACATACACTGAGACATGAGTATATCAATTATTTGGTCGAGGGAGGGAAAGAGTTTAGAGTATAACTTTCTAATAAATTATAAATGTTTTGTTCTTCCTTAAGTGTTTATTGCATGCATATATATAGATGTAGATATGTAGTTATACAGATATATATGCATGCATGTATATATGTATGTTTTTGTTCTTTCATTGAAATTTTGCCACAATAATAAAAATACTGGGTATTCTTATCTTATTAAGGAAAAACAAAATCATTTTCACTCCCAGATTTGGAAGTTCAGTTCATGATCATTTGGTCCTGCAAATTTCGGACAATAGTGTGTACATGGCAGAACAGGGCTGCTTACTTCATGACTTGGAAGTAAAAGAGAGAGAAAAGAAGCTAGAATCCCTCCATCACCTGTAAGGACACTACTTCAATGATCCAAAGATTATTTATCAATGACCCTATGTCAAAGTTTATATAACCTGTCAACATTGTAACTTAGTGGAACAAGCCTTTTAGCACAAGGGCCTTTGGATATCTCTGAAGATCAAGCCATAAAAGAGGTGTACACATTTAGTTTCTCCCTCAACTTTTCATGGTCATTCAGTTCCTTAGTGACACAGTTCTGTCCCGTAAAGGCAAATGTCAAACAGGCCATCGACAACAAAGTCCTTATTGCTACTTTCCACTAACTTCAATTCAGCTCATGAGAAGCCTGCTTCCACAAAGAGAAAAACAAGACAGGAATAATTTACCATGTACAATACCTTTAGAGAGAATCACATAAATATTCTAAAGACAGTAAATAATGTGTGTAGAAAGGCAATGTAAATATTTGATGTAGCACAGAAGAATGGGTAAGGTCAAAATGAAATCACAGCATTTGGAGAAATATAGAATGCACTAAATTGCACCAAAGCTTCCCTGCTGCTTAGCACTACAGTCCATAAATCACAACAGAGTCCACATTACCTGGAATTCAACCATCTCAGCTGCCAGGTGGGCTCCTCCCTTCATTCCCTACTGCCACGAGAGGTTCCCACTCCCACCTCACCACTCAAGGCCCTGCTTTGAACTATGGCAGTGATCAATACCTGCTCTTTGAGAAATGGAACTAAGGCATGTGAGTGAACTCACCCAAATCACTAATTTTCATGGGGAGTGTGGTAGGAAAACTGATCTCGAACGGACATAGAAATATATAATGAATTCCACATGCAACATGAGCTCTGCATATTTTTTCAGGTGGTCAAAGACACATCCCCTTGCTTTCCTACAACCTACTCTCCTAAGTCTTGATTGGGTAGGCCAGGCTCAGTTCTGCATCAATGCCCCTGCAAGCCCTGAATATTATAATATTTACCAGATTGTGTGAAAAAGATGCAGGTGTGTTCTGATAAATGGAGTACAAATATCAAAATATTCAGAGGAAGGGCAAAGCAATGTCAGACAGCTCACATTCCAGCTAATTGAAACAAGTGGGAGAAAAATGTCCCTAGGATTAGTTACTTGGAGTTGGCAAGTGAAGGCTTTTGCCCCTTTCAGTGTTTTAAATGGTTACAGCAATAATGTCTTAGAGAAAGAAACTATCTAATACAAACAACAGATTTTTTTTTTTTTGGAAACTGAAAGTTTACTAACTTTATTGGCAAATACTTGAGAGTGCCTTTTCCCAGACAGGTATGTCCTGCCTAATCACAACATAGGCATCAGAATCAGAAATTAACTTCAGCATATTTCATCCTTTCCCAATTTGCATTTCACAAGTTCTCCCTAAATTGTCTTTAATAACAAAAGGAGCTGGTCTACGTTACATTTGTTTGTCATGTCTTTTTAGTCTCCGTCAGTCTGAAATTATCTCTATTTTTTCAAACATTTAGTTTTTAAAAATATATTTCTTAAAGAAGAAATTGATATGAATAAATACTATATTTAGTCATCTTAGCTTGGTCAGTTAACAATGAAAAGCCAAGAAAGCAGAGGGGAAACAGGGAGTAAAGAAAGAAGATATATTTTGAAACCACAACAGATGAAAATGGTTACAGGGAATTAATGAATCACATTGGGAGTAGGGTGTGGTAGTGTCAGATTGTAATTCCAAGACTCTGGGGACTGTGGCAAGAAGATTTAGAGTTCATGGTCACCCTTGGCTACATAGTGAATTGGAGGCCAGCTTTAGCTACTCAAAACTCTGCCTCTGCAGGAAAAAATGGAGGGGGCAAGTGAAAAGACTGGAATAACACATGTATACTGAGAATGGAAAGGTGCTTGCTAAAAGCATGGAAAGTAAAGGGTCCCTAAAGTTGGTGATTTAAGGATATGATCACCTGGAAGACAATGACCAATATTGAGTCCTGAGCCCAACTCCTGCAGTAGAAGCAGGTTTCATGGGTGATTTTTACTCAAGAGAATGGCGAGGCACACTGTATAGCTGAGATTATCAATTAGAACATCTCAAGGCATGGCAGATGTGTGGCTCCCTGAGACATAATATAAAAGATGCATTCACAGCTTGAGACTAGGAAGTTATGGTGGTTTGAGTAAGAAAGGCCCCTTCAGGTTCATATATTTGAATGCTTGGGGGAACAACAGTATTTGTTGGAGTAGGCATGGCCGTGTTGAAGAGAGTATGTCACTTGGGGTGGACTTTGAGGTTTCAAAAGTCTAATCCAGGCTCAGTGGCATTCTCTCTCTTCCTGCTTCATGTAGATGTAGATGTAGCACCCTCAGCTACTATGTCTGTTTGCATGCTGCCACTCTCCAAGTCTTGAGACTAATGGATAAACCATGAAACTGTAAGCCAGTCCCAATTAAATGTTTTCTTTTATAAGAATTGCCATAGTGGTATACAGGGTGAATTCTGTACTATTCTCTTTGCCAAAGCAGTCACAAAGCATGGCCAGATTATGGTGGATCTATAAATCATTGTTCTTGTGGAAAAAGGATTCAGTGACTTAGTGTTCTGGTATCATAAATTCACCACAGAAGGCAATGTAGAATGAATGTAAGAATGCCTTCAGTTGCTTGTATCTCATTGGATCAAAAAGTAGTTCTGGCTTCCTCCTCTCCTCAAAAAATGAGAAATGTGAAACAAAATTTAGACTATGTATGGTTATATAGAGATTTTTAAAACAAAGATTCTAAATCATATTTGCTTTACTGATCATCAACTGCATATTCATTCATTCTAGGATATATTCAAGAAATATGCCACTAGTAGTAACAGAAAAATTTTTTTCCAAATCCTTTCCTTTTTAGAGATTGATTTGGTTCAATAGCACTCTCCTGTGTAGTGTTGTCTATTACATATTGTTCCTAGAAGTGCCTTACCCCTCCATCTCTCATCTCAGGTTAGGCCACAGGAATGTTCTAAATAGGTAAAAGGCATGACTTGTGGTCAGAAAAAAAAATTCTTAGAGATGTAACTTTTTAGCTGAGATCCAAAGGATGAGTAGGAGGCCCCTGTCCTGAGTGACTGTGAAGCTGAGGGAGTGTTGGTAAAGATAGGAATTTGGAACATGCTTCACACAGAGGCAGAGCAAGGAGGAAGACTAGACCCAAGGAAACATATACAAGTCACCCAGGGACCGGGAGCCACTGAGATTCAATGTAGTGGGGACTGAGCACTCAAAAGGAGGAGGGGGACACAGTTGAAAACAGAGCTCAGTAACATTCACACCAGTCCTTTGCTGTGAGAACGGATCTACAAAGTAGTGAGGGTAAGCCTGAGCATCCATGTCTCCTGAGTGTCTGCTCCATAATGCATGACCATGGGAAACAGCTACTAACCAGAGGACAGATGTGTCAGGGGAAAGCAGGGTCCAGAAAGTTCTCTCAACACAGCTGCTTTCCTGCTACCTTTAAATTTTTCAGGGAGTTTTACCATTGGATTACAAGCCTTTATCTTCTGCGGTATCTCACCTGGTTAAATTTGTTCTCATTTTACACAAGATGAGGACCAAGAAATTGAGTGAATCAAAGCATTCCAGGAATAGGGGGTGAATAAAAGCCCAGATTGCCTAACATGTCTAGACTAACAACCCACAACAGATGACAGGAAACTGTTCTGAAAGAAGTCTTTTCATTGTGGACACATAAAACACAAAGTCGCCTTCTTGGAAATCTTCATAGAACAGGTTCTCCAGGAAGAAGTCAGAGAACAGCTTCCCAAAACAAAATAGCCTGTGAGGTGACTGACACAATTGCTGACACTCAGAGAGCAGTGTAGCCATAAGGCTGAGACAACCCTGCTGGGTGTGTCTGGGAATCAGATGGCCTTCCAGGAGTCCCAGGAGCCAGGCCTTTGTAGCCCAGACTCAACCTGTCACTGTGCTAGCCTCAGTGTGAAGTGACGGCAGCCATGTCTACTGCTGGGGCCTGATCCTTTGTGACTCTCTGAGGGGGTCTAGCCAGCACAGCACAAGGCCCACCAAAGAAGTATCGCCATTCCTCTGCCAGGAACTCAGCCACCACAGCAGCCTGTTCTGGTTTATGGTAGCCACCTTGCACCTTCTCCATCTTTCAGGTGTTGCCAAGCTATGGTGCATCAGCCATACCACAGGCAGCATTTTCCTTAAACCTTCCTTCACCCACAAGCCTCCAGCTACTTTGCTTCTTGCACATAGTGAAATCTAAAGGCTACCACAACCTTTAAGGGATTATGAGACTTGGCTCATTGGTTTTATTTCTCTCATTTTAAAATATAATACATAGATTTGAAATATTCACTTTGATAAGCATTGAGAAATGCATACCACTATATATCCACCACTTCTTTTCACTACTGGAAGGTTGTGTTTGTTTGCAGTCATTTGTCTCCCAGCCCTGTCTGTGGAGTGGCAGTAGACATCATTACCACTGCTACTTCTCCCTCCCTCTTCCTCTTCTTTTCTTCTTCCTTTAAGACAGGGTCCTGTTTTATAGTCCAGGCTGGTCTCGGGCTCCTGATCTCTTTCCTATCTCAGCCTCTCCAGTGCTTTGATCACAGTGCCAGCTGCATTCTTTATTTATTTATGTAAATTAGAAACAATTTTATTTTACATATCAATCCCAGTTCCCTCTCCCTCCCATCTTCCCATGCCCCCCACCGACCCCCTATCCCATTCCCCTTCTGCTCCCCAGGGAAGGTGAGGCCTTCCATGGGGGAATCATCAGGGGAGACATACATTCTTATTATACAGATTTCACAGCAATTTTAAGCAACAACAAATAGAGTTGTCAGGCAAAGAAGTCTGATTTCTCTAGTACCAAATTAGATAACCCTTCAGTGCATCATCTAGAAGAGGCAGGGAGGACAATTTTTTAACTCCAAAGTACTTCATTTTTAACCATGCCAAAAAAAGTGGAAGTCTTCAAGTCCTTTCACCTGACCCCTCTGGAAGTTTTTGTGGTGTTTTGTTTGGAGGAGAGTTGTTGGTTTTGTTTATTTGTTTGTCACATAGTACGAGCTATGACTGTGAGCAAGAGTATATGTTATCTAAGGTTTATGGTGTTCTTCCAAAGACCTTCAAAGTGAAGGAGAGATTCAATAGAATGGAGAGGGGAACTGATTGCTGTGGGATTGTATTCTTGGTGCCCCAGAACTGTTGGTCAAGTCACTGCTGGAGTTCAGAGTAGAAAAGGAGAGAGACTGAGCCTTTTTCTAAATTGGAAAAAGTTGCCATTTGTCCTTGGAGATGACTCAAGACTTTTGAATTCTGAGTAAGTAAAATACTATCCTGTTACTTATGAGTAATATTGTACCTAGCCCACAAGGAAACAAATTATGTTTATCTACTCATGTAGAAATTCAATCCTTTGCATTTGCATATTTGGTTTTCACCAGCTTACATTTTCAACTAGCCCTTGATAAAAACATGATTGTTACAGTGGAGGGTGAGGGATAAACAAACACATCTGCATCTTTGAATATAAGAAACTCCTTAAAGCTTTGGCTATCTAATCATCCAGTTTCATTCTGGGCCTTACAGTATTTTTCAGACTTGTCCTTGGCACTGTCCTGTAGAACAAGAAGTAAGTTGATCAGGATGCTCATATCTCAGCACACTTAACACACAGATTTATTACCCATCTATTATTTAGTCATACAGAAGTCCCTTATCAAATCTTTATTCACACAGAGTTTGAGTATTGAGCACTAGGAAGATAAACCAAACAAACTCTGGATTCAAAAACAATTGAACCCTAAATTGTATCTGCTTTACATAAAGATCAATGCATGTAACAGATATCATTTCCAGCAGTAAGAGGCTTCAAATTTCTGTATTAGAAATGCAGAAAAGGAAACTTAAAGCTGCCATTCAGTATCATTTAGTTTTGCCACAGTCACCATCAAACTCAGCAGTTTGTCAATTTTCTTAGTTGAGAGTAAGGCTGGGTAGGTCTTTATCTCCTGAGCTCAACTGGGGATGGCTCTAGTCAAATGGCCTTATTCCCATGTAGGTGGGATATGAATTAGTGTGCCAGTTTAGGCCACGGGGGGAACTTTGGCTAATAGCTAATAGCTAAGCCCAGCCTGCCTATACATGTGGAGGTACAGACAGGAATCCCATGTCTCAGAGTACAAATACATAACACATTTTGGTCCTGTCTTTGAGTACTTCTGGCCAAAAGTTTGTGTCTTTAGCCAGAATAAGTGGCTTTTGTGGTTGGGGTCCACAAGTGTCATAGATATAGAAGGAAGTGAAAAACTGAGTATATCAACAATATGCTATATCATAAAAGTGTTGAATCAATTTTAATGCAATGTGAAGAAAGGTGTAACTTGAAGCATCAAGCATCCATTTGAATAGTTAATGGATTTGAAGAGTAGAGACACCATGTAAAGTACATCTCTGCCTTGAGTGGCTTTGCCTCATACCCTTGTATATTGTTAATGTTCTACCATTAATTCTGAAGTGTTTCTTTTCATGCAGAAGTATCATAACTATGGTAACATTGCTGGCTTCTCCACAATCTCCACTCACTACTCTTCAGGAAAGCAAAAAGTGCTTTTTGATAAATGCAAAAATATGTTGAGTAGCTTCATTACTCTTGGAGTAAATCTGGCTGAAAACTATACATGTTCTTTGTCATAGGTAAAAGCAGATCCCTGCAAGGTACAATTAAAAACTCTGTTTAATTCTGTATTTTAAAATTATGAACACCAATGGTCTATAGGCAGACTATAGACCATATAAAATTAATCCTAGCTATCCCAAAACAGTAAATAATGTTTGGAACACATCTTGAACTCTTACTTTCTGTCTTCAGGATTATGTATTATGGTGTTGAATGTGTATACCACAGCAAAACCATATGGCACATTACCTGAAAATTTAGATTTCTGGACTTAACCCACATTATTGAGTTTTTGAGAGTTGGGTTAAACTAACTGCTCATCTTTAATGAGTATCTAATGTAAATGGAGTTCTTAATTAGCCTAAGCAATAAAAACACAGAATCAGATATAGAGAATAATGCTGAGAGATCAGAGAGAAGAAGGAGCAAGCCACAGCTACACCTTACTTCCTTAGTGACTCAGCAGACAAGAGAGCAAGTTCCTGTTTTTCCCTGCTTATATCATTTTTATTCCCAGCTACCTCACTTACTGTCTGTCTGTAAAGACCTGTAGACCTCCATGGTTAGCTAGTGGCAAGCTCCATTCTCTGAACTTTAGACAGACTTTATTTGAAAAGCAAGATATAATCACAACCTAAGGTGCTTATTTATTTTGAATCACTTTTTAAAAAATATGTAAGTAATAAAATATATTGTTTTTCAAAGTAACAATACTGCCTCCAAATATAAAAATGTATCTCCTCCTCATTTCATATGCTTTCAAAAACAAACATGATTTTTATATCAGTCTTAAAATCTTTCCCTTAACATTTTTGTGCAGTGTATTTACTTTCAGTTGTTGAAGAGAGATGATTACTTTGCCTAATATTTTTTGTATTACTTCTGTAAATTAAACTTGTCATTCAACAAAATCTTTATGAATACATTAATTAAATATATATGTATATATCTCACAAAGAAACCATTATATATTCATGTATAACTTATGCACAATATCTATTACAAATAAATCTATCTAGTCATTTTTCATGAAAACATAATATTCCATATCATGAACACATATCCTTAGTCATCTCCCTTCATACATATTGCTTTCAATTGTTGGATATCTTAAACAAAACTACAGTGGACATCACACATGGAACTCCTTCCATATATAGCTATCAAAATTAATAAATTGTGCTATTTCTGAGTTGTTAAATGTTAAAAATAAGCATGTACATTGCTTTATAAAGTAATTTTTAATTGATACTTGCCAATAATTTGCTAAAATTATTTACTTTCCCTATCTTTACATTATCAAACTTGAGAAATAGTTCACCCTTTGAAATAATCTTGGATTTATAAAAACAACAACAACAAAATACATCTCAAAAAGGTAGTGATGGACAGTCCCTATATTACCCTTACCTAGTTTCTCCTATCATTAACATCTTACAGCATTATAGTATCTGTGAAGAAAGTAAAAGCCAACGATGGTATGTTACTATTGCTTAAATCCTCAGTGCTTTCTGGAATTGGTGTAGCAATTATCCCCTATTCTGCCTCGCCAACCATGTCCAATAGCAACCTCACTCAAGACATAGGCAGTCACTCAGCCAAGACAGTGTCTTCCTCTGTTTTAATGTTACTCTTTCCTCTTTCCAAATTATGTTCCTTTAAAGCAAGGCACTAAACTATATCCAGACTTCAAGCAAAAGAAGACCATTGGGGGTAAAGTGGATTCATTTACCTCCCACTCTGAAGAGAACGCCAAGAAGTGGAAATTGTCTTCTCTTACATGTATTTGTTGAGTTGTATCAGTAACAGAAACGTCTCTTGTATAATAATTTGTACTTCCAATTATAAACCACTGCTATTTTGCCTATTTTGTTCTTAAGGTACTCGAGGGCTTGTATTTTTATTTGATTTTTCATCATCATTTCTTGCTTTGAGGGCATTTCCTTACTCTAAGATAGTTCAAGTTGCCTTGGACTCATTTTTTAATTTTCTTCAGTTCTTATACTTGATTAATTTCTCTGTCTCTGTTTCTCTCTCTCTTTCTCCCTCTCCCCTCTCTCTTTCTCTGAAGTTGGGTTTCTCTGTATAGCAATGGAACTTGCTCTGTAGACCAGAATGCCCTAAAATTCAAAGAGCCACCTTCCTTTGCCTCCACACCCAGCATATATTTGAATAAATTTTACTTATAACATGTTAAAATATTTCCCTGTTTTTTGCTTTTTATATAACTTTCATATTCAGGATTCTCCATGTTTTTCTTGAAGATTTCTGTGTGATTGTCCTCTAAATTTCTGTTACTATATCCACAGATTAATGACTTTCTCAGACTGCATCAGAGAAGCTTCTTTGTGCAGTGGGTGGAGATTCACAGCTAGTCACAGTAAAGAGAATAAGAGACTGTGGGAGTGCTCAGCCATAAATAGAACATCCATATCTTACTGGCTTCCCCACGGTGTGGAGACCATTGCAGATGTGGTGGAGAGTGTAAGAGTCATTGGAGGTCTGGGAGGACCAAGGCTGAGTGAAACAGTATCTTCTGGATAAAAAAGGATTGCTAAGGTCTTGATAACGGTTTAACTGCTGTGAAGATACAGCATGACCAAAGCAACTCTTTGGAAATAAAACATTTAATTGGGGGTTTGTTTACAGTATCAGCGGTTTAGGCCATTATCATAATGACAGGAACTGGAAACAACCTAGATGTTCCTCAAACAAAGAATGGATTTTGTTTTTTTAAAAAGATGTGGTACATTTATACAATGGAATATTTTTTCGGTTGTTAAAAAATGATGATATCATGAAATTCTCAAGCAAATATATGGAAATAGAAAAGATCATCCTAAGTGAGGTGACCCAGATCCAAAAAAGACAAATATGATATGCAGTTACTTATAAGTAGATACTAGCTTTTAAGTAAAGGATAGTTATGCTACAATCCACAGACATATAGGGCTAAGTAACAAGCAGGGTCCAAGGGTGGGAGCTCATAGATCTTCCTGGAAAGGGGAGATAAAGTAGATTTCGGGATTTGACTGGGATTGGGTGGGGATAGGAACAGGAGGGATCAGGCATGAGGTGAGAGAGATAGAGGGAGAGAGTACTGGGGGAGATTTGAAGGGCAAAGTAGTAACATAGCCCAGTGGAAACTCTTTGAAGTCTACAAGAGTGACCCTAGGAAAGTCCCCTAATAAAGGGGGAATATGGGGCCCTAACTGCCCATTTTCTATAACCAGGCAAGGTACTTAGTCGTGGGACTTACATAGCAACCCAGTCACTAATCCTTTGACTTTCAATCTACCCTGCCTGCAAGATGTGCTGGGGTAATGGTGGTGAAGAATTTGTGGGAGTGGCCAACCAGTGACTGGCTCAACTTGAGTGCCATGTCATGAAAGGGACCTCACACCTGACATTGCCTGGGCAGCCAAAAACCAGAGACAAAAGAGCCCAGAGACACAGAAAGACCCAAGCATAAGTGGCAATATATAAAAAATAAAAAGTCAATTAAATGATTACTAATAGTATTCTGCTACATTTATTGACTAGTTTCTAACCCACATATCATGAGCTAGACTTCATCTAGCAACTTGTGAGAGCAGAGGTGAGACCTACAATCAACCATTAGGTAGAGCCAGGGAGGATGGATTGTAGGAGCCAGAGAGATAGAGGACACTATAAGAACATGACCACTACTAAGAAGGGCTCATAAGGGATCACAGAGACTGGATGTGAAAACAAGGACACTGAGTAAGTCTGAGCTAAGTTGGGTAGCTTGGTGTTCTTGTGGAACTCCTGACAGTGGGATGGGGGGATGACCCTCACTCTTTTACCCATGCTTGGTAACCTTTTCCTACTAGTTCAGCCATGATATGAGCATTTGTGCCTGGGCTTATTGTAACTTGTTGGCCACATTCAGTGGAAATCCCTGTGAAGCCTGTTTTGTTTTGATTTTTGTTGTTGTTGTTGTTGTCTTGTTTCTCCTTCTTCTTCTTCTTCTTCTTCTTCTTCTTCTTCTTCTTCTTCTTCTTCTTCTTCTTCTTCCTCTAAGGGAAACAGTATGAATGGATACTGAGGAGAGGGGAGGTGGGAGAGGAATTGGGAGGAGTGAAGGGTAGGAAATATTCAATAGGGATGTGATATATGAGAGAAAAATTTAAAAAAAATAAGAAAAGATATTCTAAAATGGATATAAATGTCTTAGACAAATATAAAAATGCCAATTCTGGGAGTAATGGGTGAAGCAGGCTCTTTGAGTGATGCTTCAACTAAAGATGCTATGAAAGGCCCAGGGAGCCAGGAACCAAGCCCACTGCTTCAGGGGCTACCATTGCACTTTTCCCTGAAATTTCAACTAGCATATTTTTAGTCCATGAAAAAATATAGCTAAGTTAGTTTTAATGAATAACTAAGGACCTTCAGTATTATTTTTTATTTGTATCCAGTTAACCTTATATTAGGAGACATTTTAATGAGTTTACTATATCTTTGTAACATAACTTGGTATCATAGAGGTATGTTTCCTTCTGCTAGGATAAAGTCATACCAGAATGAGTAGAATGAGAAATCATATTAACCAAAGTTAGCTAGACTCAGAAAGACGTTGTGAATGTCTTACATGTGGGCCTTAGGGAAATTAACCTAAACAAAAAGAACATGAAACAGAAAGAGATATGAAGTAAGAAGAAAGGAATCAAGAGTTCTATGAGAGTTCTCAGGGAGGATGGATACAACTGATGTGTTACGTGCATTATGAAGATTTCATATTAAAACCCATTATTATGTACAAGCTATATCAAATAATTATAAAGTTTAAATTTTTGAAAACAGCATGAGGTTAACATACAGCTGTATTTCCTCCTCTATATACAGATAAACAATCTAATAGCATTCTTGTTATTGTCAAATATCACTGTTCACAAACTTTCTGTTGGGTTTTATTAATCTATTGATAGAGTCTACTTGTTCACCAATATAATACAGTTTAAATCACTGAAGCACATAACACTTCCCAGTTCTTATATGAGTATGGATTTTCCTCTGCACATGAACTGTAAGAAATCCAGGATCCTTGTTCATGCTTTCTCAACCTCTACAATGCTAGCATCTGAGCCAAGCATTTCACTGAGGGTTGTTGTTGTGATTTGAAAAAAATGGCACCCCCCATAGAGAGTACCCTATTTGGATGCATGGCTTAGTTGGAGTAGGTATGGCCTTTTTGGAGGAAGTGTGTCAGGGTGGGCTTTGAGTTGACCTGTGCTAAAGCTATGTACAGTGACACAGTTCATTTCCTGTTGTCTGCGAATCAAGATACAGAACTCTCAGCTCAGTCTCCAGTACCATGTCTGCCTGTACCATCACATCCTGTCATGATGACAATGTACTAAACCCCTGAAAGTACATGCCAATTAAATGTTCTTCTTTATATAAGAGTCACAATGGTTGTGGTATCTCTTCACAGCCATACAAACCCTAAGACTGTACTCTAGTGAAATGTAGGGTATTTAGCAGTAACTCTGACTTTAAACAAGTAGATGCCAATTTTACTGACCCTCCATTTTGATAATCAAATCATGTATTCAGACTTAGCCAAGTGTTTTCTAGGGTCAAAGATGCATTATTTATAAATAATACTCTTAAAAATACCACTGTAGCTTATGCTTGTATTGGATGTGGTTATTTGGAACATAAAAGACTATCTTCTTTTTCCACTTAAAAGTAGGTTTTGATACATAACTTACCTGGCCAAAGAATCAGGGGGGTATGTGGTGAGTCTCTCCATTAAATGGATACTTAAAAGCTAGTGTTCATACATCTTACTGTCTTCTCCCCCTATTGGAAAGACAGATTAAAAAAGAAACTTTAAAGAATCTTCAACTAAGAATTTGACTAAGACAAACTAAAGCATGGTATAAAGTAAAAATTTCTTGACTACATAGTTATTAGAATTTTTTTGCAGGGTAAGCTGAGAACTGACAGTTATATCCTGAATGACACCACATTGAAATTTGTAAATAAGTGAAATGGATTGTGCCTTTGCACTGACTTAGAAAGCTCTTTATTCTTTGTGTCTTCTCTCTATGACTGCTCAGAACAGTAGAATATGGGCAAACAACCTGTGCCAACAAGTGTGGTTAAAGGAAATTTTCTGCATATGCCAGTAAAGGAACTGGACATAACTGGATAGCCAAAGGATGCTGTTTCAGTTTCCATCAGAAAAAAAGGCAGCTGAATCCTTGAATCTATGTGAGGCTTTCCCATCTGCAAATATGCTTTACACTATAGGGTATCCTTCCAACATCTTACCTCAAAAGATTCCCAGGAACAACAGTGCCAATGTGAAAGAAAACCAACAGAATGACTTCATAGAGTTAAGGGAGGGAAAACAAAGAATGACATTTAAACTGGAAAGTTAATCTAATGGGGCTTACTTTCATTGCTCTTTAAATCAGTACTTAGGGCTTCTAGAAACATTTCATGAGTAGGATGTGTTGGAAAAAGCCTATTATCCAGCCACTTGAGAAACAGGGAGAGGAGGACTGAGATTTTTAATTCAGAGAGAAAGATAGGGAGAGATGCGACTTAATGATTTAGTTTTTAGGTTTATGAACTCTGAGATCTATATTTAACTCCCATCATTCTCAGATTAAGATATGTCATATTCAGCCTTTATAGTATGTTTTCTGTGCCTGTACTTGGCATTTTTCTATACTCTTGGCCAATTCCTTCTTTACATGACCATAAAATTGTGAATAGGAGAGGACTCTATGAACTGTCCTATATTATCTTCAAATCTTTGAAAATGAGACAAATGCTAGGGAAATTCTTTGAGAAGAGTTTGGATCATTCAGAGAGCCTCTTTTTCTCCACACCTTCTTTGGAGTTAATTCCATGGAATGGAAACTATCTCTCTAATTTTCTAAATTGGTAGGTGTGTGGCCTTACTCACCAAGGGAATTTATTGCCTCAGAAAGTAGGAATAAATGGAATTGGTCCAAACCCAGTATAATTCCAGCAGGTGAACAGCTTTCCTGCCAAGCAGCATTAACTCTCCTCTCTTTAGTTCCTTGCCACTTACTTGTGACACACTCCTCACTTATATCATAACCATTTTCCACTCAGTTCTATTGATTCCTATCAGACATTGATAGAGGACATAAAAATATCTAGAAGACACAAGTGCATCTCATTGCCAAACCAGAGATCTGATTTTTGTTCAAAGTTACTACAGTGGAAGTCCTGTTCTATGAGTTCCTGGAGTGTCAATACAATTGTTTAAAAATCACCCTTTAGTTGCTCTTCCAAATGACAATATGGAATGTCTACAAAAGCAAGCATAGAAGTGTGACTCTGTACACTTTTATTGCAGGAGTTATGATAATAATAGCAAATTCATGATGTGTTTACATTCTTCCAAACACTTTACTGGATTAAGCATTTTAGGCATTGGATTCACAGCAGCTAGAGGCCGCTGTTTGCTATTCAAGTGTTTTGTAAGTACCTGTTCAATGAGTGAATGGTTACAGAATTCCATTGAGCCTTTATATCGTTATCAGTACTAAGAATACAAATGAAGTTCAAAGGTCACACATCTCTAATACACATAGAGGAGTAGGATTTACTCCAATTATCCACCTACAAAGCCCCAAGGAGTCCATTTACCATTTCAAATTTATTTTGCAGAAAAGATAGCTAAATTCAGAAATGAGCTCCACATAGATCCACCCTTCCTTAGGACAACTTAGTCTACCAATTACATGGGGCAAATATAAATCTAGCTCTCTACCATTCAGGAAAGAGATGTGAGTACAGGGTAAGGAAAGAGTTGTCATGTATGGGAAACTAAGACATAGAAGATTAGAAAATTATAGACATCTTACATGGCTTCATGAGATTGTCCCTGCAGCATCTGCAATTACACGGGTCTCTCTGCGCTCATAAAGCCCCATTTAATCACTGACACTTACAGCTGACCTCTTTTTTGGAAGATGACAAAGAACTTATTGTACAGGGCTTTATTAGACAATTAAACAGGTGAAAACTTCTGCATTCCTTTTACATTGTGTCTTTGTCACTTCTGGGCACAGGAAAGCAGGAAGACACTTACATACCTGAGGAAGGCCATGCAATTCTGAGCCAATATGGGCAGCTCCTCTTGGGGTGAACACTGGGGATGAATGCCTCCATTGTCAAGCAAAAAGGAGAGCCTGCAGCTGTTCTGCTGAAAGGTAAATAGGAGGGACCTTCTGTCCACATAAAAACCAATTCTAATGCAGCCGACATTCCTTGGACCGTCACATCAAACCATTCATGGCATGAAAAAGTGCAGATTTCAATTTAGGTAATGTACATGCCGTTGAAGGTTAGCAGAGGACCATGACCAGGCCAATCCATCTTCAGTAGATTAATGTCTGGGTTAGGCAGGTATGTCATAAAACACGGCCAATGTAGGGAGACATGTGGGGCTGGCCTCCTTCCTTAATGCATGTGATGCTTGCCTGTAAGAAAGCTTTGGTTCTTGCATGGGGCTACTGCTTTTAAATGTTCCCTCTGACCCAGATAATGTCAAAATGTCTGAACGCATGTGATCTTCCTTTTCCAAAAGAGCATCTCTAATGTAATGCAAATGCACATCCAAGGGGAAATTCCAGCTGAGAAAATGAGGCCTTATATTTCTAAAACCATATACATGTCAGTAGCCCATTATTCTCCTGTTTTAAATGTAATTGCAGCCCGGCTTTGAATGAATTCTTGAAATAATAAAATACATTGAGCAGCAATCACTGACTCTTACAGTTATTTTGTGTCTGTTCTTCCTCCTCTCTGTCCCTCCCTAGGACAGGAAACAGAAGGCATTGTGGGTGAATGTGCAGAGACGAGATTGAAGTGAAAGTCATATCAGCTGTCCTGAATGTGTTCTCAGTACACAAGGTGCGAAGAAACCATGCGGGATTACACCATGACTGCCTCAGAACCACCGATTCAAACGCAGGATGCACAGGCCAGTTTTGCCCAACAAATTATTGCCAGGCAATTAGAACACTTATAATTGTTGCTGTTGATAGGCATTCCTTTCTTTTGCCAGGATTCCCTTCAAAGCAAATGTTTCCTACAAAAAGCCCAACAACCATCATTTTGAAAGAACCTTCCAAACCGCTTCCCATCCTAGTCATGGGAGCAGTCTGTCTCCTCTTGATAAATTTAACATGTGTATGGTACAGCCTTCATCACCATAATGCTGAATGTGAAATGCTCATTTTTTTAAATTCAGCACCCCTCCTGACACTCCCCTTCTCCACCTTTTCTTCCTCCTCCTCATGCCTCCTTTTCCCAGCATTTCTCTGTGGAATTCTGCTTATGATTAAATTAAACACAAATTAAATTCAATACAATAGTTACTACAACTGGAAGACACCCACTGATCTCTTTACACACACACACACACACACACACACACACACACACACACACACTTTGGAAGGTAATTGAAATTACATCTCTTTTAATAAGTAAAATCAAAATGTACTGATTTCCTTCAACACAGGCTTGAAACCTGACCAGACTGAAGAAGGCACAAGACCATTTTAGAAATTTGAATGAAAAGCTACTCTGACACCCAAACCTTTGCAGAAATGCTACCTGTTTACCAAATTACCAAATATCAGGATGGAATATGAATCTTTTATCTTAAAATTTTTTTGAGCTCAATGGTTCCTTACCTGGAATTCAGGTTAAATTTTACAAAAGGACTGCTATGGCTCAAATTTCAGAAAACACTCTTTGGGTAATAGGTGACCAGTGGTTAGATTTTCAGTCTGCTTTTTAGTATTTTTGGGTGTCAATGGTCCATTATGAGCATCTACAAGGAAAATGTAAAAGGAGCCAATCGAAGATATCATTAACTACTTTGGAATATAAATATATAGCAAAATACAAATAAGTTGTTTAGATTAAAATCGCCTTTCTGTTTCCATTCTTTTTGTTGTGTGTGGTTTTTGTTTGTTTTGTTATGTTTTGTTTTTTAATATATAAGTGAAGGAAATAGGGAAGGTGCGATCAGGAGAGAAGAGAAGGGCGAAGGAACATTAAGGGCCACCTTCATTCTTGCTTTATGACTGGCTGAACAAGATTGTCTGCCTACTCACCAAATGACATCTCACAACTGCAGTGTTAGACTGGCACCAAACTTAAGGATAATTCTTAACTCCTAAGACAAGAAAGCCAGAAGAAGCAATTTTCTGGTTGTGTGTAAGACTAATGATGTTGATCAGGGCCCCCTCTTCCAAAGATCTGTGGTCTTCAGTGAGATGCTGTGCTCTCATCCTGGGATTTTACAATAGCTGCCAATGTGCACATCAGCTTTGCAGAGCCCCATCCCAACTGGGGAGTTGAGAGTGATAACAGAAAAATATAAGAGTCTATGTCTTCACAATTGTTTTATTTTGAATTTATATTCCTGCCTATATCAAAAACTGAGAGAGGGAAGAGAGTTACATTTGATTCACTTTCAAAAATCAGAGACAAGTTCCTGGAACTGTGCATGTCTCTACTTAAAAACAAAACAAAAAACAAACAAAGAAACAAACAATACCTGCTACTGGAATTTTCTCCACGTGGGGAAGAAGGATGGAGTGGTGTTACATAGACACACATTAGTGTCCTACCCACTAAAATACAAATGCAGTAAAGTGCTTCCAATGGCATTTCAATAGTTAACCATGGAGCCTTCCAAGTAGATATAGAGACTGTGAATTGTTCAGATCTTGGAAGATGGTCTGCTAAACAGACATTACAATCTTTAGTCAGAATCAACTTTTCCATTCCACCAGGAGAAAACAGAGCTGCATTAACTAAGGTCTTAATGTTTTCCTCCCATTTAAATTGGACATTGCAAGATATAGATTGCTTTGAAAAGTCCATTTATAAATTGGTTGTGCAGAACCTTGATTATATATTTCAATAGAAATTATCAAAATTTGTGTTTAGTCTTCGAGCCAGCCCCTCCAGCCCTACACCTCCCAGGAGGTCCCTGGTACACACGGCTGGCTCTCCACTTCACTCACATCTTAATTGTTTCCTTAATGATAGTTGCAAATTAAGCAGCCCTAAGTCTTGGGTCACCCATCTAAGTACTTGGAATTTACCCCAAATCTCTGGTGCTATGCCAAATAATTTGTGTCCCAAAGCAATCAAATCAATCCCGTGCCCTGGTTGAAACTCCTTCCTTTGATGTCTCCATGAGCTCATCCTTAAGTATCTAGAGATACAGCACCCTTCCTACAATTGTCACTTGGCTCCAGGCCACATGGATTTGCTGCTTCTGATCGTGTAATCCACATAATCAAAAGTTTTTCCACCTCAAGAGTCAGCCCATTCCACCTTATTATTCCACGTTGATTGCATCAGCCGGGGAACAATCAATGCCATGTGGGATCCCTTGCTCTGCTTCCTGACTTTTGGTGGTCAAACACAAGCATTTTCTTTCTTGCTTTTGGGGTCTGCCTTATTTTAAATATATTTAAAGGTAACCGTCAGATAAGATGTACATGAAATGTGGAATAATAGACAGGATCAGCTTGGCTGCTGAACAATGTTGACATAAAAATTTGGGAAGCATTCCATATTTATACACTTATTTTAAAATTTTCAAGTATCAACTAAATTTAAAATATAAATGAAATAATAATAGAAGGTTTGGAAATATACATTCTTTTCATCATTAAAAAAAATCTTGATTGTTTAATAGGATGATTTGGTAGTCATTCAGAAGACTTTGGTAGTTCATAATAGGCTTAAACCAATGCCCCCAACACATTTGAGATAATGATGTTCTATCACAACAGAGGCATTGCAGATGGTGATTCTCTTTTCTTTTAGTATCACACATTCTAAACCCTAATTTAGGGCATTGGTGGAACAGGAAAAGAGAAGTAGTTGAGAAAGCAACAAATTGAATGGACACATAGAAAGGGGATGTACTGAAGGTGAGAGAAACCCTCATGAAGTCAGCAAGGAGGACAGGGCACATTCACTGGTAGCTAAAGTATCTAAAAATATATTCTGTCTGTTTGCCGAGGTGTCACCAAGGGCCCTGGAGGTCTCATCTTTCTTCAATTTCTGTCACAGACTGTATTCATATAAGTTCCACCTCTTATCTGTTTTGCATCAAGTTGAATTTCTATCAACATTTGCAACCCGGAGGATAGACAAAACTAAAATTAGCTCACTGATGTCTGAGGGGAGAGGCTTTTTGTAGATAAAAACAGTCTCTTTAGGTCCTCCAGTCTATGGAAGTTGATTAGTCCCTGCAGTAAAGAAAATTAAATTTTGTGGTTCAGACCCAGCATGCTTGATAGTTTAATAATACTGTGGCCATTGTCTAATGGCTGACAACCAAGAACTGAGGTACACTCTGTACTTCACTCCTCATGCAACACCTGAAAATCGTGGGGCAAACCGAACAGCAAATTAAAACTCAGACAACCCTCCTGAGGCATGCACAGTAGACAGACCCGGTTCTAATGTTCTCTGGCTGAAGTCATAGGGGATGGAAATACAAAGTCTGGCCACCGAATCTTTCTAGTTCTAAAAGGGCCCTAGTTTGTAATGTGTTTCTTTTGTCACCCTCAGCTTCTTGTAGGTTAACTGTGTTGAAATGTTAGTGATTTTTTCCCTCCAGGCTGAACAAAGGCCAAATTGAACACTTAAAAACAGCCATAATGAAAGTCCTACAAACAGAAATGCTTGTCTGCAGAATAGGAGACTTAGGAAAGTCCTGCATTTGGAATCTCACTTAGGGAACGTCTCCAGTCCTAAACTGAGAGTGCACTAGTTGACAATCCAAAGACTCTCTGAGTCCACTGTGCACGCTACATAAAACCAAGAAAGCAAAAGACTGTGTAGACCATCTATTTTATATTTTTTTAATATCAAATCTTAACTTTATGGAGTTTTTGAGGACCTATCTGATCAAAGTACATTACACACACACACACACACACACACACACACACACACACACACACACAACACAGAGACACCATTAATGTGGGAGAAATCCATAATTAATCTCATTATTTTAAACAATCAATATTTTAAAATTTCTAAGCAATCTTTATTTGTAGGATTTAAGACGTTTTGGTTAGATGATAGCCATTGCTTCCCAAAGAAATTCGTAGAGAAAAGATTAGTTACCTTTATTTATGTGGGTTGAAGACAGAGAATTAAAAAAAAAAAAAAGTGAGTTAAAGCAATAGGCAGGGAAGGGCCTTGTGTTAGTTTTCAACTGCTGATATGTACTCTTCTACAATCCAAACAGCATATAGTACAAATGAATTCTGTTGCTGTTCTAAAGGCCAGAAATCCTAGAACCGAAGTGCTGGCAGAGTCTCGATTTTCATGTAGCTCTCCAGAGTATCAGAAGCTTCTCCTCTCTGTCTTCAGGCCCTCTGCCTTCAGCTGCACATCTCCTGCCTGCGTTACCATCCACCAAGATTTCTTCCTACCAGAACACTAAATCTGCTTGGACAGTTCAGGGTAACACTCCCATCCTGAAATCCTCAACAATGCCTGGAAGTAACTCTCCTTTATTTGTGACATGAGGCAACACACCCACACAATGTGAGCATTCTGATGTGAACATCTTCTGAAGCTGCTTTCAAATTAGAATATCTATTAGACTCAATTTTTGGATATGGGAAGTGAGAAGTATACACCCTTTCTGAATAAATGTTATGGGAGAGCATTCCTATGACACTCTTGAGAGTTCACTTCTTAAATTTATATATGAGTGCTTTTACTTCCATTTTGAAAAACTGCAAGAGGTGAACATGATCTCAAATAAAATGCAAATACATCTGTCCAAAGTCTCCACCTTCAAGTATCCAGAGACTCCAACTCACTGTTACTCTATTTACATCACGTGCTCACCTGTGGTGCACGTTCTTCTCATGGAGCTTTTCTTAAGTTGCTCTCCACCACTGCTTCTATTATGTGTTCAGCGCTCTTTTTTATATATATATATACAATTTTTTTAATTTAAATTAGAAGCAATCTTGTTTTACATGTCAATCCCAGTTCCCTCCTCTCTTCCCCTGCCTCCCCCACTGACCCCCTAATCTCTTCCTCTTTCTGCTCCCCAGGTGAGGCCTTCCATAGGGGATCTTCAAAGTCTGTCACATTATTTGGAGCAGGGCCTAAGCCCTCCCATGTGTGTCTAAGCTGAAAGAGTATCCCTCTATGTGGAGGGAAATTCATAGAACTAAGTGAAGAAACTGGAGAATAGTCACACTAGAGAATTAACAGCACAACTGAAAGCTCTAGTACAGAAAGAAGCAAACTCACCCTGGAGAAATAGAAGCCAGGAAATAATCAAATTGAGGGCTGAAATCAATAAAGTAGAAACAAAGAAAACAACACAAAGAATCAATGTAACAAAGTATAAAACCGTTACCTGACTACTTCCTAACCTCCCAATTCCATAGAATTTCTAAGATCATTTAACTCACAATAGCCATCATTAAAAGCACTAATAGGCATTAAAAGCACTAATAGGTACACATGAGGCTGAAGTGACAAAGTACCTTGCATCATCTAGTTACTTTTTGTTTGTTTGTTTGTTTCTGACAGACTAGTAGTCCTAGCTGGCCTGGAACTCACATTGTATGTACCAGGATGACCTAAGACTTATGTCCTTCCTCCTCACTTTGCTTCCCAGTGCTAGCATTTCAGCTTTATAAGGAGGGAATATTAAATTATTTTTTGACTTCCAGATGAAATACTCTAAGTAGAGTATTTAGCAGAATCTAGGATTTGAAACCAGATCCAGGTTGATTTTCAGTTTGTACCACCAACTCATTCTACCATGAAACCCTTTATTCACAAGTCAGTCTCTCTCTCTCTCTCTCTCTCTCTCTCTCTCTCTCTCTCTCTCTCTCTCTCTCTCTCTGGCCATTTCTTCCGGGCTCTGATTCCCCTCTGTGGAATTTGTCCCAGACTATATGGGATCATAATTATGTTTATACTTGTTTGTAATTCTGCAGACTCTCAAAAATGATTTTTATTTATCATTTTATTATTCTACTTAGATGCTAACAAAAATAATCAGCATTTATTGACTGATGGTTGTATACAAGGCATTTTTTCTCATTTATATTATTCCTGTTGTATGTTCATTTCATAAAAAGAATTATTCATTTCATTTAATAGATGAAGGCTTTGGAATTTAGCAAAAATACATAAATTTCTTTGGCTCCATAGAAAGTCAGCATGATACTCAACCCCATATTTTTTCCATATGCTTTGCCACGTACACACTCAATAAATTTTTGTTGAAGTGAAACAAATATCACTGTAGTGTAACTATTGTGAAAGATGTCTCCCTTCGGGAAATAGGAAAGGAAGGAAGGAATTTGCCTTGAGGTGAATACTTCCTGACTGCCAAAAAAACCATAGGAAGGCAGAAATGGAAGAGAGATTCTCTGAATTCAGTTGTGTGTTAAGGCCATCAAAACACCCTCTACGATAAAAAATTCTGATACTTTGAGCCAAAACTTGCTTAGAAGGCATTATTTTACCCTTTGCTAAATGAAAAGTACCTTACATTTACTTAGCCAAGAGAAGTGATTGAAGTTTTATTTCTGGATAATAATTGAGCAACCCTTTGGTATGTGGTTCACTGCCAAGTGGACACTGTTGGTTTCACACAGCTGTAGTTAGAGATGGCAAGAGCTATTTACTAGGAAAACGATAATGCAGTTGGATGTTGTACTGAACCCAAGGGCAAGATCATTTCTGTTGTGCTGATTCAGAGGCCTGCAGTTAAAGTCTGTCAGCCCATTGGTAGTGCCTATGTGGCTGATGTTAATTCACAGGATTCTGTGGTTGTAGAAGAATATTTGCCTTTATTTTTCATGAAATCAAATGATGTAAAGATTTAGCATACATAAGTTGTTATTTTTTAGACTCATAGTTCACTTTTTCAAATCTACAGAATGTGTTCTTCTTTATTTGACTTGTTTAAACGAAATGTTTATACTTGAAGGCAGTTATATCACTCATGGGAATGCATGCTAAGGAAATGACATAAAAATAATGGGGAGCAATGCACATTTTTTGCAACATTATTTATAATCACAAAACATTGGAAAAACCCTAAATGTCCAACAATAGATGAACACTTGACAAATTACTGCCCATTCTTCTAAGAAGATCTTGATGCACCAACAAAGTCTACTTGGGAAGGCAGCTCAATAAATAATTCATAAAGTCATGCGTGGGAACGGATCAAAGTAGAAGAAGCTGAAGCTGGAGAGGCTGAGTGCAAGTCTGCCTAAAATGGTTCATTTTACAGTCCAGCAGGAAGTTCACATGCCCTGTCAGGCTCTTCTAGACAGGCTAGTCTATAAAGTCTTCAACTGGCACCCATTAGTTTATCTGAGATTTCCCTCTTCTTTCCAGTAAGGAAAAATTAGAGGATTCTGCTCCACTTCAATCATCTCTGCATGCTCAACCAGTAGCTTATGATGGCCTGTTGCACAATATAGTATGGTTTTCTCTGTCTGTGTCTGAAGGAAAACATCTGAAGCATCATCAGCTTCGATAGGATTTTCATGGGACAACACCATATTTGGTCTTCAATATTACTTAACAAAATTTCACAGCAAAATATGACAATCCTTGGTCTCTAAGTTGTTTTTACTATGGCAAGCTACCCCCATAGGACATGAAGACTGCCATGAGCAAGGTAGAAATAAATGTTTCCTGCATTAAATGTCCTGAAAGCCAGTGTTGAATGAAAAGGTTCTTCTTAAAGTACATGACTACATAACTATTCTTCCATGATAGAGAATCAAAGTCTCCCCACCCCCATCTTTTCCTAAACCAGACAGAAAATTTGGTTTCAGTTCTATTATATTTTTACCAGTCTTTTCCATCATAGAAATGAGAGTTATGATATAACTAGTCAGCTGTTAGGTCTTCCATGTCACTGATCTCCCATTTCATTCAAGAAAGCATGAAATGAGATTTGCTCATTGCCCAAATCTTAGAACATCCTCTGCAGTGGTTTGTCCACTTGTTTTCCACAATTTCACAGATGTAAATGACATTTCTTTTCTAAAAATATTTTCAATCAAGACAGGAAGACTTGAAGTGTTCACTTTGACTTCTTTCTTCCAGGGTGGGGTGTTATCAGTCTAGTTCTGAGCCTTGAACAAAGGAGAAGAACAAGAAGGATGGGATCTAGGTGTGGTGTCACATGCCTTAATCACAGAACTTGGGAGGTAGATGAGGAGTTCAAAGTGTGTGTGTGTGTGTGTGTGTGTGTGTGTGTGTGTGTGTGTATATATATATATATATATATATATATATATATAAAGTTCTAGGCTAAGACTAGTATGTACAAGACTCAGAACAACAACTAATAAACAAACAACACAGAAACAAATACAAATAATGGGAGAAATAACTGTGACAAGGAAAAGGAGGGGAAAGGACAGAGGAAAATATAATTAAAAGGAAGGGGGAAATAGGAAAACAAGTAAAGGACCTGGTTGCAAAGATTATAAGGGAAATTATGATAGTATTACGAATAAAAGAGGATATAATGAATAATTTAGAGGAATAAGCATTTGGTGCATTTCTTTCTACTATTGGTGGAATGCTAGAATTGGGTGGTGAACCATGTCAGTGTCAAAAGTGATGACCTAGACATTTTTGAATAAGAGAATAATGACCTGTGTTTCTGCCCAGTTCTGCCATTTGTTTATATGGTAGATGAGTCATTTACCCTCTCTGTGCCCAAGCTCATCATTTTCTCAAACTATGTTACCTCTAAAAGAGCTGATAGGACCTCTCTAGATGTCTATGTTTCCTGATCATGACTGAAAATGAACAGAAGAGTGGGAGTGGGCTTAGCATATCATTAAACTCATTGAGATGGGGATGGCAAAAGCAAATTTAATTATTCCAAGATACAAAAGGATTGAAGATCCTGTGAAAGGGATCTTAAGTATGGCTTTGAGATATAGAGATTAAGTAATAACTGGATGGTCAGCACATAGTCAGAACACTGAGATCCAAAGAAGTCACCCTCATGCTTTCTAGCCTTCACATCACCCCACCCATATCACACAAAGATTTGAGACTGCAATCTGTATTATTCTTAGACCAATGGACTCCTCCAGCCTTCTCTAGACTCCAATTTAAGGATGTAAAAGGAGAGGAAGAAAACAATAAGGACAGGAAACATAGGGAGCCTGAAATACGGCAGGTCAAAGCTTTCACACTGTGACATTCAGAAATCTCACAGTCCAGTTACAAAATACAGAAACAAGAAATCATGATGTTTTAAGTAAGTTTGCTAGATTATGTTTGGATATATTCCTAAACATGCTTAGTAAATGCTACCTGAGGGCTGCAGATTGAACATACAATTCCAGTTTTCATCCTTATTCAATAGATAATATGAAAAACAGAAATTAGTCTTGAGCAAAATGAGTTCCAGTACTTCACAGTAGTTAGGGAAACCTCTGATCCCCATTGTGCTGTTCATTTTTGTCTCCATGTTAACATACATCACCCAAAACTGAGCAGAGTAGATGATAATATCTATTCAACTAAGATACTGTAGCTACCCTTCATCTAGCAAGAACTTTGACTTTCACTCTTGCTTGTCTCCCTCTCTCAGTTACTTGCTTATTTTTGCAGCTAAATAACTCATCTTTCTATGCCTACAATGACGACTACCTTTTAGATTCAACTGGTCTGGAAAGAGCTGTGAATCTGGGTGAAGCAGTGTCCAACAGTCCAGAGAGGGGCCTCGGCATTGACCATGAGCTGGGACACTGCCGTGGCTGAGGGTGACGTGTTGCACAATGTACTGTAGCACACATCTCCTCTTCATCACGTACTGCTTTGTGCTGTGTAACACGTTCATTCCCTTTGGACCAGCTTTCCCAGATTCTGTTTGTCTCTGTTTCTGGGAAAACTTTTAAGAAAGATAGTGGAATAATAGGCCTGATCTTCAAGTCTGGTTTTTCTGTCCTCTTGTCTCAAAAAAATGAGCCGACAAAACCCTCTGTTTTTCCCATTTTGCCTTAAACTTGAGGTTAATCACCCACAGCCATTTATATTTCTGAGATTCATTGATTGCCAAGCATCAGCCATCCAATTGTTAGTGCTTATAAGAATATAAGAACTCCCCTGCCCCATTCCCACACAGTTAATTTGTGAAATGCTGTGATTGTGATTTTCCCTTCCCGATATACATTCCTCCCACTACACCACTAAGTGTTGTGCGCATTCTTCTACTGCCATATCCAAGGAGTTCTTACCATTGCATCTGTCCTCAGTGATGCTTTCTCATTGTCAGACAAACACGTGCAACTCCAAAATCTCATTTGCTTCTACTCCTAAGGAACACTCCCAGCACCAATTCTAGGTTGAGGAAGGGCCCTAGAAACAGACTTGAAAATAGATATTTCTGTGTGTGTGTGTGTGTGTGTGTGTGTGTGTGTGTGTGTGTGTGTGCGTGCGTGTGTGTGCATGTGTGCTACTTTTGTTGTTGTGAGAGAATAGTGGTGGAAAGCAACTTAGAAGAGAAGGGGTCTTATTTTGGCTTTCTGGTCCTGATTAGGTGCCAACGAGCACAGTGAAAGGCATGGCCTTATAAAGATGAGGACAGGAAGCAGAGTGATCACATTCTACCCACAGACAGGAAGCAGGAGGATAGAACCAGACTATAAAACTCCAAAGCTGACCACCAATGGTATGTGACTTTCAGTAAGACTACACCTCCTACCTTTCCCAAACAGTGCCACCAACTGGGGACCAAGTCTTTAAACACTCACTTAAACCAGAAAATATAAAGTGCTTGCTGAGGAATGTTTCTGGTAATACTACATTAAAGGTCAGAAGGGAAGAAAAACCAGGCACAGATGCAAGTTGAACAATGAATGCCAGCAGAAACTCAGACTGATGCTACAGGAAAGTTAAAGTACACATAGTTTTGAAGATATTCCCAAAGGGTGCTTATCAATGGAGAGAGCAAAACTTTGAACTACTCTCTTTCTGGTTCAGAACTCATATGTCACTCAGCTGTGAGTGTGATAATTTGCAAATTCTCAGGATCTAGGTCCTAGCAAGTCACACTGCAACAAGCATTTCATGGTGCATTTTCTACAAAGATACTGCCCTAGTTAGGATTTCTACGGCTGTGATAAAACATCTTCAATGTGAGATGTCATTCTGTAAATATGTTTCTGATATTGGTTAATGAATAAAACACTCTTGGCCAATAGGAAATAAGATAGGCGGGACTAGGAGACAAGGAGAATTCATGAAGAGGTAGGGGGAGATTCAACATTTAGGACAAAGAGAGCAGAGGTCCCAACCCTCTCTCTGGTAAGATAAGATCACGTGGAAATACTTAGATTAATAGAAATGGGTTAATGTTTAAGACAGAACTAGCCAATAAGAAATGCTAGTAACACGCCAACAGCTTTATATCTAATACAGCGTCTCTATGAGTTATTTGGGGCTTGCACGACTCTGGGACTAGGCTGGCAGGAAAACTGCTCGTAACACTTCTTGACCAAAAGAAGCATGGGGATTTCGGATCAAATCACACTCTATCACTGAAGGAAGCTGGGGCAGGAGCTCAGGGAATGAGACTACAGGAAGCAACAGATGCAGAGGCCATGGGAGAATTCTTCTCACTGGCTTACCCCTCATTACTTATTCAGCTTGCTTTCTTAAAGCACCCAGAACCAACTTCCCAGAAGTGGCAATGTCCACAGTGAGTTGGGCCCACCCATGAAAATCATCAATCCAGACAATATCCTACAGACTTGTCTATAGGCTAACCTAATGGGGAGATTTTCTCAATTAAGACTCAAGTTCTTTTCAAATACATTTAGGTTTGCATCAAGAAGACCAAACCAGCACAGGTCTCATTGGTGTCCTGTTAAAAGAGAGAAATGATTGTATGGTAATGAATCTTGAAAAAAAAAAAAGACTGCTCAATGAAACATGAAAAGAAAATTTTCAGAAGACAAAATTGAAAGATGATAGTTATTTCAAGTAGGACAAAGTATATTGACACATATGCAGGAGGAAAACATAATAAAACACATCTGCTTGTATATTCACTTTAAACAGTAATTAATTTTTACAAATGATATTTATGAAATGAACATTTAAACTTGTTTAATTTAGACAGTTTTTATGAACAGAACAGGTATAAAGGGTCAAGCCACAAAAATTCATAGGTAGGTGTGCATCATGTCCTAAGGAGCAAAACAAAAGAAATTAAAAAAAAAAGAATTTCAGTAAAAAATATTACTTGAAGTACAGGTTTAATAGCTTTATAGATTATTATTAAGCAATTTCTGACCAAGGAACTCAAAAAGTGTGGTATATTCTCCTTCTCAGGTGAACATATTATGAAATAATAATACATGATATCTACTGAGTGTCTTCTAAGTAAATTCAGCAACATATTATCCTGGATGTTTAAGTATACTATTTTTCTTTATATCTTCTTCTACAGTTGGCAAATTTATTCAGTTCAATTTTCATACACCCAGGGGTATGTATTATAAAATTCCTGTCTTAGATATAGGAGCATATTATAGAGTTACTTTTCAATAAAATGTTTTGAATGCACAACAAATGGTTAATGCTTCTTATCAGCTAATTGTATCTTTGTCAGCTGATGTTCTATAACTTTTGAAAACTTTAATATGTATGTGTACAACCTAGAGAATGGCTTGAAGGGATACTGAAAACCCCGTGAAAAATAAGGGCCACTAATGTCCATTTGATTGGTTTATGACTACTTAGCAGCTGCTAATTTTCAAATGTTTAGATTTATTTTATTTGCGGGAGTTCATGTACACCAAAGCACCCATGTGAAGGTCAGGGGACAACTTCCTGCTTCAGCTCTCTCCTGTAATATGTGTTCTGCAGAATTAAATTCAAGCTAGCAGGCTTCATGAAAAGACTCTTTACCCACCTGATCAATCATGTCACAGGCACTCAGAAAGTTATTTTCATATGGACAAAGTCTTTTGATGCTCTATCCTAGGCATACATGGAACTTTCTAGATAGTCCACCTTGGGCTTGAATGTGTAATTCTCCTACCTCAGCTCCCTAATGCTGACATTACAGTTATGTGCCACTATGTCCAACTTTTATAAAATGTTCTTCTTAGATGAAACGATCTCTAGTTTTGACAAAGTTTCAGACAAAGCTTGTTCATGTTCTGCAAGCTATTTTAAATTGTATTTTTGTTTCCTCTAACAAATGCCTCAAACATTGTTTTCTATTTCCTTTTTGTAACTTTAAATAGCTTCTTTAATATAGTTACTAATGAAATAATTCAAATAATACCATTAATAAAATACAAAATTTGAGAATTTCCTTTGTTTCCATTTAGGTGGAGAGGAAGTTAAACTTTCTCTTCCAATATTTAATGAAATACATGTGCCCTTATACACAGCCACACAAAGATTCCCACCCACAAGCGTCCTGAATGATATGTTGTAATTATTGAAATAAATCAGCCGTTTTGAAAGAGATCCAGTCATGAATTTAAAATCACAGAAAGAAACCACACAATTATAACTCAACAACTGTCACTTCCTGGACAGTACTTTGCTAAAGTTAGGAATAGGAAATAATTGTTCAAGTTTAAAAATAAAACACTAACTCTGCAACAAATAACTTTGTTGAGTACCTGTTTTCTATTGGGGCTAAGGACAACTTATAAAGCATTTTGTAGGAATGAGTGGGAAAACCACAAAATCTAAGCTCACCTAAGACCACTGAGCATCTTCATCATGAAGTGACTCTGGTTTTAAATGAGTTGAAGGGGCCTCAGGACAGTGGAGGTGGTCACACGCCCCAGGTTTAGTCAATGACATTGTCCTATCATCCTAGGACTTTGACCAAATGACAGCCACTAGAAAATTCATTCTGGGACAAATTCCTGCCTTAACTGAGCACTGATTCTGGATATGTCTAAAATCTCTGCCATGATGTTGGGGGGGAGGAATGGGAGTCCCACAAACAACTGCTTTGTGGATATTGATGTAATAAAATGTCTCCTTTGTTATTCAATTGACATACTTCAATCAAAACAGTAACATCACAGTTTGCAATGGTGTACACCCATAATACAAACACTTGGTAGATGAACACAGGAGTATACAGAGTTCAAGGATACACACTGATACATCTATCTAAAAAAAAAAAATACAAACAAAATCATGTCTATGTTCTCTGCTGTGTGTGTTTCCCAAACTTTTTGCTGTATCTGGAGGTTCCTTCCACAAAACTGGCCTGCACAGAGGTTAGAAAATTTTCTCTATATTGCTCTAACTTATGATATGCTTGCTCTGCATAAAGAACCTCCTCAGCCTCTGAAGAATTTTCCCAGTATAATTAGATGCATCCGGATTCATCCCCGTGCTGTCTAAAGGCTAAATATCTGTGGCTTTAATTGAAAAAGCTCATTAACTTTAAATACAGCTAAAGTTATCGAGGGAAAAATTCTCAGTAGAAATACTCTAATAGTCATTTGGTAAGAGAGAAAGGGAAGGCCATGCTGACGGAATCCTTCTCATTTGCTGGGTATTTGATAGATTTTAATACTATAAATTAAGTCATCTTTTTGGATAACTAGAGAAGAAATGGAGGAAAATTCTCTTCCTGTCTTTTCAGCTGATAAACAAAGAAGGAAAGACATATTTAGAATGTTAGCTTCAGCGTCCCTAATAAAGTAGCCCTTCTGGGTTGTGATCATCAACAGCTCCTCATAACTAACAACTAGAGATGACAGCACCACTGCAGTGATTTGCTACAACATCTGAAAATCAGAGTCCCTCCACTTCAATCTTATTGTTGTCATCCCAACAATATTCTCTTTTACCTTGGGTACTAGTAGCATCTCTGACTTCTACCTACTAGATGCCAGTTAAATTCTGATGCTGTAACAACTAGATGTATCCCCAGGAACCACAAACTTCCCATCAATGAGGATGTTTGGGATCATCTGCTGTTGATAGTCCCAAATCAGAAGGTGAGCACAGGCTACTCACAGATGTAAAATGACAGCATGAAGCTGCAATCAATAAGATCTGCCTGCACAAGAAGGAAATCCTAAAGCGTGGGCAGCTTTTTAGTTTACTTATAAGAAAACAAGAAAGCAGGAGTCTGGAAATGAAGATTAAAAATAATTAAAAACTATACCTAATCATAGTGGCGAAGCTTATTCAGATCCTAAATAAAAGTCACTAGCTAAATCACTAAATAAAAGTCACTTTGAACACTAGCTGAATGTTGGATAACTTTAAGAAGCTATTATGAAATTCCATTGATATAATACTATACTTATAATGTTTTAAGAGATTCCTTATCTTTTAGGCCTACATAGATAATCACTAATGAGTTGGGGCATGGTTCAATAGTACAGCACTTGTTGATATGAGCTAGTTCTGGGTTTGAAACACACACACACACACACACACACACACACACACATACACACGAGAGAGAGAGAGAGAGAAAGAGAGAGAGAGAGAGAGAGAAAGGAGAGAGAGAGACTAAATGAGACTATATAGAATTTGCTTCAAAATAATATAAAAGAAAGGGTAAATGGTTGAGAAAAATAAATGGCACAGACTGCCTCTAAACACTTAATTTTAGAAGTTAAATGAAGGGTCTATGAAGAGTCATTATAAAAGTTCATGTTTTTTCCTATTTTTAAAAATTCTATTATGTAATTTCATAAAAATGAATTACCTTCAGAAAATATAGTTTCTCTGGAGAAAAGTATATCATAATATTTATGAAAATAAAGATCACCAAGAAAAAAATATGTACATATTACATATACACATATATGTGTGTATATACATCATAAACATATACATATTTACATGGTTTGAAGATTTTGCTTAGTTTTGTAGAACTTGCCCAGTCTACATGATCTACATGATGTGCTCAATTCAGTTCCCAATTACATATCTCTGTATTAGTCATAAGGAAAAAGAACTAGTCCAAAATACTTTAAAATAATCATTAACAGCAGATTTTGAGAGAATGATCTCACTTTAATATAATGAGGCCTCTTGTGTGAAAAGACATGTGTAAGAATATAAAACATACCATTTTAGTGTGTGTATGTGTGTGTGCGTATATGTGCATGTGTGTATGTGTGAGTGCATGTGTATGAACATGTGTGTGCCTCTGTGTGTGTGCAAGTGTGAGAGTGTGTGTGAATGTGCCTCTGAGTGTGTATATGCTTGTGCACATGCATGTGCGTGGGCCTGCATGTGTGTGACTCTGTGTGCACATGTGTGTGAGTGTGTGTGTGTGTGCCAGAGGGCAACTCTTGAGAGTCAGTTCTTTCCTGCCACCTTGTGGGATTCAGTAATAAAATTCAAGTTTTTAGGTCACAAGTGCCTCTACCCATTTACACATCTCACCTCCACCAGATAAAAATTTTAGGCAAATACATTTTGGTTTCCTTGGAGTGGGACTGTGTTAAGATCACTACCTAACTCAGCTGAAATGTGTTAGCCACCAAATTCTCTGCAGTAATGCATCAACTAATGTTCTTACTTTCTGCCTTCGTAAATTAATTATTTGCATATCCGCTGTTACTGCCAGGAACGCATCATCTAATCACTGCCCTCCTCTCAACATAGTACTTGCCCCTTCACTCTACTTCATTCATTCTCCTGCAAAGGAAACAGTTGTTATTACAAAAGACAGGCTTCCACCTCCTTATTTAAAAGCAGAAATTCACCCACATGAATTCTATATTCCAAATCTAGTGGACAAACTGTCTATGGTCTAGATGTTGGAAATTTCTAGTCATCATTGTCCTAAAACTGACCACCCCTTCTGTGACAGACACATAAACCTCATTCCTAAACTCACTCCAGCCCCTTCCAGCTCCCTTGTACACTTGTGTTTATTTAGTCTATATGTACACTGCTCATCCCTAACCTTTTGATATTTTGTATTCATTTGTGTATTACTTTGCTTGACCAATAGCAACTATTTTACAAATGATTGTTACTTTTGCCACTTGGGATTAAACTCTCTCCCATGTTCCCATTTTTTTGTACATAGTTCTCTGGTAGGCAATACCTGTGCCCCTTTGATTAAAATAGTTTTATCCATTATCACTGATTTTTTCAGAAAGACAAACATTAAATTGTATCTAATTTTAAATATTCCTGTAAGACTGTTTCGTAAAATGTAAGGTGAATTGAATATCTGAAGAAATAACTAAAACTATCTCCCCAAGTATACATGCATGCAAAAATAAGATGAGATTCAAGGTTGTTACCTTGAAATAAACAGGAACTCCTGTGAAATATTCCAAGCACCAGAATAAAAAGGCATGGTGTGCAATAAGGTTTAGTTTGTAAGTTCTCCCTTATGTTCCTATAAGGAACAGAAACAACTAGAACCAGAGTTCTGTCTTAGAGCTGGACACGCACTCAGACTACTTTTCTTGGCCCAGAATTGGGAGGAACAGAGGCTGAAGCCAAGTTTAAGTCCTATCTCTTGTCTGTTAGGGAAAATATTTGGAGTAGCAGATCCACAGTGGGAAGAGCGAGGAGGGGCAGAATGTGCAAGACACTCCATGGAGGAACACACGGCCTCAGAGGCGCTTTCGAATTAATTAGCTGTTAAGCTTCCTAACCAAACATTACTGTGGAAATGGCCAGAGAACTCTGTCGAAGAAGAGCCCCTGACCCCCAGGGATCCTTCCTGTAGACGTGTTTCTTTTCATCCATACCATCCACTGATCTTCCGGCAGATGTGGAAGAAGGTTTAGAGCTGAGACGTTAATCTTCCAACCTCATTCTTTTTTTTTTTCCCCCATCCTGTTTTAGCTATTCTGGATCCCACCCACAACCATCTTGTAGAATCAGCTTGTCTATATCTGCAACAAGACAGAAATGATTTCAGTGGGATGGCATCAACTTTGTAGTTTAACTGGAGAATAATGTGTATTTGTCAGTGGGATGGCATCAAATTTGCAGTTTAACTGGAGAATCATGTGTATTTGTCATCTTATCAATTAATGTCTTCTCATTTTGACAATAGAATGTCTATTTATTTACATCTTTTCATTTCTAATTTCAAACTACTTTAATGAAAAGAAATACACTAATACCAAGTTGCTAGATTCTCCCCCCCCCTCACAGTTGCATCTCCATATGTCATTATAAGATTTTGCAAAGCAACTTAACCCACAGTAACATGTTCAACCCTCCTCAAAGTCCTGAAGGATGCTGTACATTTCTGCTGTGGGAGAATAGCCTGATTTCCTACACCCCCCATCCATCTCTTAACTGCATAAATTATTTAATTTGGGGGCTTTTTTAAAAACAGGCTTTCATGTAGTTAAAGCTGGTCTTGAACTTGCTACATAGTGGAGGCTGACATTGAACTCCTGATCCTCCTGTCTTCATTTAACAAATGTTGGGATTATAGGAGTATATCAGCATGTCTGGCTATGAAGCCTTCATTTTATTATTAGCAAAATTATAATACCTTCAATATATTTCTTTTCTTTTCAAGCATTGTTCTGATTTACATACACTAATTTATTAATCCACACAATAGTTTAAGTAGATATTTAAATTTATCCATTCTTTATAGATGAAGAATCATTAACTCTAGTAGAGTGAGTGATTGTACAAACACACTGTAGTTATTATGAGGACATTGACCTCTGGAAGTATGCTTTTAATCACAATTATTATATTCATTTCTTTCTTATAAGAAGCAGAAAAATTAAAAGGGGAATAAATGTTTAAATTTCTGGCACAAGTTACACACTTGTGTAAAGCGTGGGAAATAAGATCCCAGGGAAAAATATTGTCTGGTGGATGTTTATTTGGAGAGAAATCACTTACACCAGAAACAGATGACCACCATAGGTTCCCATCCCAAGGATGACACCGGGTGCTCTCTATCTCCAACCAGGAAGTAAGAGAGAGAGACAGAGAGAGAGAGAGAGAGAGAGAGAGAGAGAGAGAGAGAGAGAGAGAGAGAGAGAGAGAGCTGGGGTCTTGGATCCCAGACCTAGTCACCCCAGGTCATGCCCACACCTATCCCCTATCCCCAATGGTTATGGTCAGTACCACAGGTGTGAGTGGGGTGGATATCTCACTACACTTGTATAAAAGATGTTTGTTTTAGATAAAAACTTTCCTGCATTTTGATAGAAATATACTAATGTTTTCACCAAGTAAAAATCCTGTCCATGAGGAAATTCCCTTTGTTTATATAAGAGAATAAACAGCCAGAATAAAATTGATAAAAGTTAAGCTCAAGTCATTAAGTTGCATCAATTCTATCCCAAGCCTTGTACCCAATTTTAAGTGTGTTACCATTTTACAAAGAAATTTCCTGAGATTATAGATGCTTCTGATCCCATGAGAGTTGGCTACCATCCAGAAAGTATATTACAAGAAGGGGCAACACTGACATTTCCAGTTTGGAAGATCTAAAGTTACCCTGTAAACGGCATGAAGAAGGAGACAAGGAGGACAAGAATGTGTATAGATAGAGGAGTGGGAATGAGGAAACACAGGAAAGATGCAAGTTCAGGTTTAAACATGATCAAGTGTGGATATGAGAGGGTCAGATAGAAGTGTTTTGTTGGAAAATAGCTGAGATAAAATTACAGGTACTAAACCCACTTTAGCAAAGTTGATTATTACATCCATAAAAATATTTGCCTCCAGAAAATATGAAGTATTACATCCTTCTAATGAGACATCTAACAGGTAAATGCTCTGTGGATCATGTTGGCATCAGAGATGTTGAACAAAAAAGTCCCCCAGAGTGGCAGGATGTGACATGTTACTAATACTAACACTAAACACCTATCTTAATCTAGACCAAGGAGGAGACCAGAAAAACCATGCTGAGAAAAGAACAAGGGGATAAGGCTTCCTCCAAACTGAGTTAAACCTTACTCTAAAGGACTGTCAAAATACAGGACACATAAAATACCTATTTCCATTTTCACATCATACCAAAGGACTATTGTTCTCTCCTGTTAGTGTTGTCTACCATATTTCCCCTACCATGGCCCTGTCAGAGTGACAATTCTCAGATGAAGTCACACACGCAGATGTTTAACATCTGCTGGTCCTAAATTGCACAACTTCTCAAGTTGATGCCTATTCATATGGGCCCTGGAAGAGTTGCTGACATATTGTGTCCCAAACGTGTATTCTGCAATGTTTGTTTTGTATGTCATGTTAGGGTGTGTCTGAATTGCTGATATCCCTCTATAGCACTTGTGGCTTATATTAGGGTTTTTTGTTGTTGTTGTTAAGAAAAAAATAAAAAAATCAGTTATTGCTGAACCATTTTCCACAGATAACAACAGTAACTACACATATGAATTGTGTTAATCGGTAAATTCTGGAGAAAGATGATATAATCATAAAAAGCAAATCCAGAAACTCTTCATCCAAATAGCCCTCCAGGGTGGAGACAGAGCATGGCAACAGAAAGCTGGCCTGTCATGCTCAAGGTCAAAAGTTCCAATCCCAGGAGCAGAGATAGAAGAATAGAGTTTTGCTGTTTTGTCTGTTCCTAAATGGTTTCATTCAACCTTCTTTCATTCTCACTAAGGCCAAGGAAATGCACTTTTAGGGAAATGTGGAGTTCAGGAGAAAGGGAAGGAAGCTGTATACTGCTCTCAGCATTCAGTCATAATTACGTTCACACCTTACCTTACCATCCTTATGCATTACTTACAAATGTTCCAAATGATTAGTTAACATCTTGCTATTCACACTAATTATTGTTCATTACTAATAACAATATTTGTTGACAATATTTCTGATGTTCAATGCATGAAAATGTCTCACATTTTCTGTTTGGTTGGCTTGAGTTTGTGCTTTGTTTCTTGCATATTTGTTTAGAAGTTTCTTTTGCCTTCTGGTCAACATTCATTATACCCTTTTCTGATAAAAACGACTTAATATGTTTCTTTTCCTATTTAAGCTGGCAAATAAATAGGTTTTATCATGACGTTTTCATTCATATGCATTGTACTTTGGAATTTTTTTCTCAAGACAGGGTTTCTCTGTAGCTTTGAAGCCTGTCCTGGAACTAGCTCTGTAGAACAAACTGGTCTTGAACTCACAGAGATCTGCCTTCCTCTGCCTCCCAAGTGCCAGGATTAATGGTGTGTGTCACCAACACTCACTTAACACCCTCCTCTCCTAATGACTTCTCCCCTCCCCATTGCCACCTCTTATTGGCTATCTTCATCTCCCAAATACACTCTGCTTCTTGCTTTCATGTCACATGTATTACATTAATCTCCCTTTTTCTCTCTCCCTCATCCTCCCTTAGGAGTCCTTTCCCCATTCCCCAGCCCCCTTTCTATTGTGTTCACACACACACACACACACACACACACACACACACATCACACACACACACACACACACACGTATAGGTATTTATATCTAGAAGAAACATTAACTTTCTGGATCTGGTTTATTTTAGAAATCTGAATGTAATATCATCCCTTTCCCTGTAAGTTGTATCACAGTTGAACAAAAGTGCATTGTGTGCATTTACTACATTTTTACTGTCCACTCATCTGTTGGATATATAGGCTGGTTCCATATCCTAGCTATTGTGAACAGTGCAGAAGCAAACTTGAATCTGCAAGTATCTCTGAGATATGTTTACTTAAAATTCTTTGGATGCATACTCAGGATGGCATAGTAGCTAGATCATCTGGCAGGTCTATATTTAAGTTTTTGAGAAATGTGCATATTTATTTCTATAGTGGCTACACCAATTTGCACCCCCCAAAGTGATATAAAGATTTTACTTTTACTTTCCCTACCTCTTCACCAGCATTGTTTTCTTGATGGGACAGTACTACGGTACACTGGTTAGGGGAAATTTTCACAATGGGCATAACTTTGGGCAGTGCACATGGTCATACATTATATTTGGAAGGAAAAACTGTCTGATGCATGATTATTTACTGACTAATCCACTGTAACCAGTGATTTGGCTGGATGGTCAGGAACTTGGAAATAATATGATTGGGAACTTGGTGAGAGACATTTGGGGATCTCTCCAATGAACAAAGGACTTGAAGATATATGTGTCTTCTGTAAATGTTCATCAACAGGTAAGTAACTTCAGCAGAAGTTAATATAATAGGATTATCCATTCTGTGGATAGTAGTCAGCCTTTTTGCCTTACTATCCTTGTCAGTGCTCAATGGATTTAGGAGCAAAATGGCTGTGGTGGCAGAGATGGAAATTGTGAAAGTGCACAAATTATGAACATTCAAATGTCATGAACTTCCACTCACCAAAACTAATCTGTCAGTGACTGCTGTAGAGTGCCAAGTCTGTCAACAGAATACCAAAACAACTCCCTGATGTAGGACTGCTCACCAGTAAGTGGCAACTTAGAAGCAAGTAGAGTACATTGGACCACTTCAATTGTGGAAAGAGCAGAATTTGTCCTTAGTGAAATCTACACTTATTCTGGTATTAGATTGCCCATCCTGATTTAGTGCTCCTGCCAAAACTACCATCTTTGAATGTAAAGAATGCCTTATCTGTTATCATGGTAGATTTCTATCCAGTATTGATCCTGATCAAGGAACTCACTTCACAGATAAATAAATGCAGCAGTGGAATCATGGAATTCATTGTTTCTTATCCCACCCTCCATCATCCTGAAGCAGCTGACTTGAAAGATAGGTAGAATGGTCTTTTAAAGACACAGTTACAGTGTCAATAAAATAACAAAAGCCTGAGGGCTGTGGCAGAGTTCTCTAGACGACAGTATATACTTTGAATCAACATCTAATATACAGTACTATTTCAATCTTAACTAGTATTCACAGGTACTGGAATCAAGGGGCTGGTATGTAAATTATGTCATTCACCAGCACTGCTAATGACTCAGTAGAAAACATTTTGCTTCCTATTCCCACAACCTGATGCATTGCTGTCATAGAACATTTGGTCCCAAAAGGAAGATTACTTCCACCAGGAGGCACAACAAGAATTCCATTGAATTGGCAGTGAAGATTTCCTTTTTCCTTGGCCACTTTAAGTTCCTAATGCTCTTGAGTGAGCAGACTAAGAAAGGAGTTACAGTCCTTCAGCAGGCTTCCTGATTCAGACTACTAAGGAAGTTGGATTGCTTCTCCACAATGGAGGTATTGTGAATTGATTACGAAATGTGCCCCACAGGTTCATGTTTTTGAATATTTGGTCCCCGGTCCCCAGATGGCGGTGTTGTTTGGGCGGGAGGGTTATGGATCTTTTAAAAGTATAGCCTAACTGGAGAAGAAATATCATTACAGGTAGTCTTTGGGGTTTTTAGAGCTAGGCCCCCCTTCGTATTTTCTCTTTGCTTTCTGACCACAAGTCACTTCGTGCTCTCACTGCCTTGCCTTCTCCACCATGATAGACTGTCCCCTCTGGAACTGCATGCCAAAATTTCTTCTCCCCTAAACTGCTTCCTGTGAGGATATTCTATGATAGAAACAGAAAAATAACTGATGTAAAGACTGGTGCCTAGATTGGCTTCAATGCTGTGCTAAACCTGTCTGTGCAGTTGTTGGGCTTTCATTTGTGTAGCAAATGTAAAAGCTTTCAGAAACTTGGACTAGCAGTGCTTTCTTGCAGGTGTTCTATTTCAGAAACAGAAAAGCAACTCACACAGAAAACAATAAAGAGTATTTCTGGAATGCAAGGAATCCTTTAGGGCATGTTCTGGTGTTACTTTGTCCTATAATTACAATAAATGAAAAACTACAACAACCTAATCTAGGCAGGATGATAAATAGCTCAAATACTTCAGGATGAAGATATGGGCAACCTCTCCAGGTAAAAAAATCAAGACCTACTGAGATGCTTGCTGAGAGTGGAGGAAGTAAAGAAAGGGTATTAACATGAGGTAGCTATAAATACCAGATGAAATCATGTGACCAGTTATGACCATTGTAACTGCAATGAGTTTTCAGTCTTATTTTGCTAAGAGTATGTTTGTGTCTATATACGTATATATTATGCAGATATCTATGGTTTCTTTCCTTTTTCTTTAACAAATGATGAGCATTGATTTAAGAAAATACCAGAGGTTAGGATGTATTATGTATGTATGTATGCATGTATATATGTATGATATATGTATGTATGTGCGTATATTATACTTAAGTTATGGAACAATAAAAATCTAAGCATTTCTCAAGGGAATTTGCCACCTATTAGGGAGGTGCCATGGTACTATGGTTTGGGTTATATGCATAGTTATATTAAGTTGCATTACAACTTCATTGTTTTAAAGTTAAATGAGACACAAAGATATGATTTTTTTTTAAATCAGGTTGACAGGGAACAGTCTTGTGATGGCCTTGACTGCATCTGGACTTAACTGAGAGCTAAGTTGTTGGACATAGCTGAAAAGAATTTTTTTGATCAGATTCTGTGAAGTATGAGCAGCCACCCGGAAGTCAGGAGCCCTGCATTCAGTGCATATATATTCATAATAGTTGAATCTTCCTGGTAAACTAGTCTGTTAGGAGCAGTTGTCCTGCAGGTCTGGTCCCACTGCTGCACCAGCCCCAAATAACCTGGGAGCAGGCCGGCAGAAAAACCTACTCCTAATACTATTCCTTTTATATTATGCAGTGGATAGTTTTGGTTTGATGTCTACTTGATCTGATATCAAAATAGCTATGCCAGCTTGTTCAGTTTTTATTCAGCTTTAATTCACTTGATAGACTAACTCTTGGACTCTCAGTCTGTAGATGCCTTTAATTTAAGGGATATTTCTTAGAAACAATGACAATTGTGTATAATTTTTTATTCTTAGCAGCTAGCCTATACCCCATTATTCGTGAGTATGTTTGGTAGTGCTTTATACTGTTTTATTTAATTCACTGATTTTTTGGCCTTCAACATTTCTGTATTTCTTCAAATTTTTAATTTCCATGCTAATATTTTCTTCCATGTTGCTGGTATTTTTTTCATACACTGTGTTCATTTTCCATTTATGTTACCAACGTTCCTCTCCAGGCCCTAGAGTAAATGTATGCTTGTTAATATTACTTTTGAGCCCAGTGTTCATATTTATCCAGTATTTTTCCTATTTAATTATTGTTGAATTCAGTAGTCAAAGAATCCTGTTGCCATGTGTTCTTACATATCATGTGTTTCTGTGATGTGATTTGCGTATCCATTGGTTTGGAAATCTCTTCAGTTTTTCGTGGGGATCTTCCTCCAGTAATACTCAGTTAGGAGAAAATAGGTTGTAATAAGAACAATATCAAAAAGCATAGAAATTTTCTTCAGGTCAATTAAAACACACTAACCTGCCAAGCTCTAACTGAAAACCAGAAAATGACAAAAGCAATATCGAACGTGCTGTGAAGTTAGAAATTACTTAAGGGAAGTAGGAAGATTGCAAATGAATGAACAGACATATGGAGTCAAGAAAAGGAAAACTACAGTAGAATCAAGATCAAACAAATGAAAAGAAAAAAGTAGAGAGCAATATTGTGATGGAGAGAAAAGAGTAAAACAATAGAAAAGATGTTTTTGAAAAGAAAAATAAAAAATCCTAATTAGTGAGAAAGTTTAAAAACAAAACCAGACCATTGCAAGGAAGGAACTAAAAAAATAAAAGTGTGAGTATTTAAAACAAAACAAATAAGTGAGTATTGAAAACAAAACTAACACTCAAGATCAAAACACTACTGAAAACATAACAGAAATGAAACAAAGAAAAACACTGGTGTAAAAAGAAAAAAGAAAGGAAAGAAAAAAAGATTGCTAAATAGTGGGGGGGAAATGTGTTAACAAAATGATGAGAAAGAGTACAAAAAACAAACTCAAAGTGCTCAGATTGTTAGGATGGAAAAATTTAGCCTAACTCTTCAGTGACCCCAGGAAGCTGGGAATCTTAAATCCCAAACTGAGGGTCACCTGCTTGAATGTTTACGACAGTCTGTGAGTGAATGAACACAGGAAATGAGCCTTGTCGCCCCACCCAGAAGCCTGTGTGAAAGCAGACTTCCTGGGCTAAGGGAGGGCTTTAAATTAATTGGTCCGTACTGGATGCTACCAGGTGATTGGTTCACTATGTGGGGGCTTTGTTGTAACCCTATAAAAGCTATCTCAATCCTGCACGGGGGGTCCTCAGCCCTCTAGCCCAATGTGGTGTATGGCTGTTGGCCCCAGTGCACTCGGAATATAAAGGACCTCATGCTTTTGCATCAAGACCGCTTCTCGTGAGTGATTTGGGGGGACCGCCTTTCCTGAGTGGGAGCGTCAGGGACCACGCTCTCTGGGGTCTTACAAGATCCCATGAAGCCCTAGGTTCTAGGTTTGGCTCTCCTCGCTGGAGTGTGTGTGTGTGTGTGTGTGTGTGTGTGTGTGTGTGTGTGACAAACTACATAGTAAATGTGCTGCTAACATGTAACTTCAAAAAGGAAGGGAAGAACACAAGGAACAAAAGAAAGAAGGCAGGTGACATGGTAAAGCATCACTGTTTTTAAATTTTCCTTTGGTTTTAAGTGTGTGTGACAGAGAGAAGAAGGGGGGGGGGGTAGATGCCTGTGTAAACCAGAGACCAGATTCTTTAGAACCAGTTACAGACAATTATGAACTACAAGATGCGCTGCTGCCAACCCAACTTTGGGCCTCTGGAAGAGAAGAACAGCCCCTAGAGCAACTTAGTTCCTAGTCCTCACAAAGTGGAGAATGTCAGATGTATACATGGATGAATGGATGACGCAGCTTGGACTCTTTGGCTTTTCTACTTTCCTGTAGCTGATGCTGGTGTTCCAGCTTTGTTGGACAATTATCCTTGTTCACCGGAGTTATCTTCACTATAATAGTTTCCTGTCTTTGTGTGCAAAGGACCTCTGCTGGCCACACTTAGCTCTTAGTTCTGCCATTTAGGCTGGTTCTCTTCCCCTCCTGTTACTCCCAATCAAGGACTACCTTGAAATATCCCAACAACTTTGGATATTTCTCAAGTGTGCTGGAGATGTGGGGGACAACCACAATGCCTTAACCATCCCAGTGGAGGACCTGTCTTCATACTTTCAAGATTTCCTAAATAGTCTTCGCTTTTCTGGAGGAAAGACATTTGGAGTTTGGTGGCCTACAACATGGAAGGACAGATAGCTGGCCCCCAGGGTTGATCAACCTACCAACCTCAAGAGTCACAGTTGTCAAACTCCAGGGTCATATTCAAGGGATGAAATCTACCCCTGAAAACTGAGAACATAATTGTTTTCCCTATGCATATCATTGCCTAAGCCAAACCTCCTGTCACCTGCATTTTTGAGCTTCACAAGACCCCTCACTTTGCTTAACCACTCCAGGGCTGCCACTTGTTCTCTTGCTGTGGGAGATTAAATTCATATGCTGACTTATAGCTGTTCTCTGCCTCAAGCAGACAGGCCACTTAGGCTTAAGCAATAAGTTCTGTCTCAAATTAGCATCCAACCACTGCCCTGAGTATTCCAAATGACAAAACAGGATTCCTGCCACCTCTAACCCATCCACTGGAGAATCTCTTTCTCACCGAAAATGGGTTTTGAGACTTGTGCGGGCTGTGGTCTTGTTCTGAGGGTGAGCCCATCATTTTCTCTTCAGGGCCTTTAATTACCTTTTGGGTAAGCTTTGGCTTCTCCACACACACTGGGGAGCTGCAAGCTGGAACTGTGTCCAGTTTGACCTCCTCTCTGTGTATAGGCTGTCCTTTCCTCTGAACTTTTCCTGTATCTTATCACTACCAGTAGGGTCTCAAAGCATCCTCTCTCCTCCTCTGCCGTGCCTGTGCAGCCAGAGTACCAAGTTTGGCAGAGGGTGTCAGAATTGAAATACTTAACAGACCACCCACCCTATCCCGCAAGAAGTGAAGAAAAAGCTGCTGCCCTTTATTACAGAGAGTAATAGGCTTATATACCCAAGCCAGGGGATGGGCTAAGCATGAGAGGAAGTCATGCACCACCCACACCTGGGGTCAAGGAATGCGACAGGAAAGTTCTGAAAACAACCTTGTTTGCTCAACCTTGTTTGCACAGAAGTCCTACAGATGAGTGGGGAGGAAGAGAGCTGTAAGAGACAAGTAGTTAAATTTCCCAACACTCCTCCTCCCCCTCTTCCTTCTCCTTCTCCTCCTTCTTCCTATTGTTATTTTTATTTTTGCCTTTCTCCTTTATGTTTGCACATAGAAGCCACTTCTAATCTGCCATTTTATCAACAACTCTCTCTACTCTTGAATCTCTTCTGAGGAGTTACCAACTCAGTTCAAATAATCTGGGTGGGTTATTGTTGTGTAACAGTTTCCTCTGAAATGGAAACATTCTATCCCTCAGGGAAGCTCTTTAAGCAGAAAGATAAACAATTTAAAATAGCTTCAGGAAGTCCCTGAAACTGATCAGACACTCCAGGACCTTCCCTTTCATTCCCAGGAATGAAGGCTGAAAGCTCTCCTCAGACCCAAGGGAGCTGGATGCAAAGAAGACTGTTAAACAAGAGCTGCAAAGACTCTGACGTGAATCCAGCTTCCTGGGAGAAACATAAACCATTCCAGATGCCTGGAAGAGGCTCAGAGAAATGGAAGCACCTGGAAAGGACACTCTTCAACATTTTGAGCTGCCTTCAGGCTGTCCTGTGTGCTCTAGGTTGCCATCTTTGTGAGCTGCCATCCATGCCAGTTGGTTTTGGTGATGTAGCAGTCTTTGAGTTACTTACACTCCTGTAACCCCTCACAAATATTGCTGTAAATAATCCCAGTAAAACTCATTGGTTCACCAAGTAGAACTTTTGTGGTACCCATACTTTGGTCTCTATTTGTGGTGAATAGATATGTGTTTCATCATACAACAGTCATTGATTCTTTACCTTTTAGAGAACTAAAGTGGGTAATGCATGGATGTCCTTGGGAAGGAAAAAAATAGTGATTTTCTGAGTAGACTGTAGGCATATGGGCATGGGGACTTGAGGGATTGGGTTGGGAATTGGGTGGAGAAGCAGAGTGTTTAGAGAGATGACTGGAAAAGGAGCTTTCCTGGGCAGGTAGAAGCCTGATGCAAGGGAAACTCCCATAAGTCTACAAGGATGATCTCAGCTAATACTCCTGGGAGTAGTGGATATGCAGCCTGAACTGCCTGTGATCAGATTGGTGACTATCCCAGTTGTCATCAGAGAGTCTTTGTCCAGTGGCTGATAGAGGTAGATTTAAAGAACTATTGCCAAACATTGGGCCATGTTCTGGGAGTTCTGTTGAGGAGAGGGAGGAGGAGTTGTAGGAACCAGGGGTCAAGGACATCACAGGAAAACCCACAGAAACAATAGCCTGGCTCATGGGAATTCAGAGTCCGAACCAACATCAGGGAGCCTGCATGGGACTGACATAGACCCTCTGATAAGAGACAGTTGTGTAGCTTGGTCTATTTATGGGACTCCTGGCAATGGGAGCAGGGACTGTCCCTGGTACTTTGGCTGGCTCTTGAAAACCTACTCCTCATGCTGGATTGCCTTGCCTAGCCTGAAGACAGAGGGGAGGCGGTTCTTGGTTTTATGTCATTTTGATATGCCATGCTTTGTTGATACCCATGAGAGGCCTGTCCCTTTCTGAGAGGATGAGGAGGTGGTAAACTGAGAGGGGGTGGTAAGGGGAGTTGCAAGGAGAGAATGGGTGAAGAGGAGGGAGGAGAGAATTCTGTCGGGTTGTAAAATAAAAAATACTAATAATTAGACATAGTGTTTCTCTTCCAGGTGTGGGTGAGAAAGGGTGTTTCTGTACTTGAACTTTGACCTATTTTCTTACCTCTTAGACTTTACATCTATATATTTAGATTTAGACTATATACATATAAAGTGAATATCCATTAACACTTGCTTCCCCACATTGGCCTAGTTTTTACCGGTCACTTTGAAGATTCATTTAAGAGTCTTTGTTTTTAATTATATGTAACTTTTGTGGGCGATGCTTATGACTTCATGGAGGCTGAGAGAAAGCATCGGAGCTACTGGAGTCAAATTATAGGCAGTTTTGAGCCATCTTATATGGGTGGTGGGAACCATATCAGGTGTTCTTCAAGAGCTTCACATGTTCTTAATCACTAAACCATGTTCTTAGCCATCACTGCAACCCCATAAGAGTCACTTTAAACATGCTTTAACTGTGCAAATTCTCAAGAGTTCACCAGGAAGACCACAGTTCATCTGGATCTGGGATAGGCCCCAGTAGGTGGGCCATGGGAGCCTAAGACTATTTATCAAGCCAGTTTGGGAGACACAGAGTGCTTCTCTGACTCCTGCACATTCCCATCACTTTTAGCAGGAGCCAACATTGCAGTCCGGCAGTCAGTAAGCCACAGTGTAAGGACCTGGGAATAGAAGGTTGTGTAAGATGCAGCCTCTGGTCTACAGGCATTAAGGGTACAGGCAGAAAAACTTGATGCACACATTATTTCTAGAAATATAACTACTCACATGCTCCCAGTAGATGTTGCTTTGCTTTCTTCTTCATTTAAAGTCAGTTTAGAAACAATTGGAAATGGTGTTTAAACCCCTCTTAAGAAAAAAAATGTAAAATACATAATAGCACTTTTATCTTAAGCAAAAAATCCAGCTAATAGAACCAGAGATAGCAGTAGACCCTGGGTGATTTGGGCAAATGACTTGGTGACCCATATCCTGGGGAAAAAAATTTTCCTTAGAGAAAGCCTCTTCCCAGCAAAGGAGTCAATTTTCTGACTAGTCAAAACATCAATACCAAAAAAAAACAAAACAAAACAACAAAAAACAGGACATAGGTTTCCTTTAATACAAATCCTTGCATGTAAAATACATATATAAATAAATAAATAAATAAATAAATAAATAAATAAATAAATAAATAAATGGGCTAATGGAAATAATATAATTCTTTAAGTGATAGAAAAGAGAGAAAAACATTTATACAATTGTACATTCATTTAAGGTGAGTCTTGGAAAAGAACAGCATAGCTGTTAGAATAAGAATAAATTTTTAAAACTCTGGTTCAGAAACATTTTTCTGTGATGATTTGAATTTCTCAAAGGAAGTAGGAGTCTATTTTTTTGCATGCCAGTGTTTATGACTTCTTAAGAGGCCTCAGGTCCCTCCACCTTTACCTGGATGTTGCTTATTTGTTTGTTACAAAAGATAACTCAACTATCCATAACTACCCACAGAAAACTTTCTCAAAATTTACTTCCCATGACAACTACTCAGAGTGACCATCACCTACCTGGTAAACACTCAGCTCCACAGTAGAGAAGGCTAGCTTTTACGAGACCTACTTTCTCAATTTAATCTAGTCTCTGCCCTGGTCAATCATACTTGCAGACCACAAGCACGTAGATGTTATGTCAGTGTTTTTGAAATCCCTGAGCACACTACACTGCAGCTGCAGATTCACACCTTGTGTAGAAAAGCACTTCCCACTACTACCCACACTCCCCACCCCTACTCACACACCCTGTGTCATCTATCTACCCAGAAAACCTGGTTAATCTTTAAGCGTCGCTCAATCCTACCCTCTCTAGTCAAGCTTGTGGTTCTCTGTGCTTCATTTGGACTAACCTGGCCCTGCTAGTAAAGTGCTTGCTCGTTTCTATTGTGTATATCTGCACACAACACAGAAACCTTCTTAAAGACAGTAATACAGTCAGTTTTAACCTCCTGTTTGTAGTTCTACTTCCAGACAGAGGGCTTGATACACAACACAGTTTGATCCAGGTCTGAAAATAATGGTGTCAGTTTAAGAATGAATGGATCAGCAGGATGAAGATAACTGCACAGAAATAGCTACACAGTTGACCCCAGCTAATTGGATGATGAACAGTTAAGCTAGTAGCCTGTAGTTCCTAAACTCCCCTACTTAGGAATAAAGTCTGGTTTCCAGGCTTTTAATCCATTAAATCTACACTTGTACCAAACAGCTGGCATCACATAAAAACAAGCTTCCAATACCCTCTGATTAGATACAATCTTAGTCCTGAGCCACTTGTCCAAGCCTACCATATACTATACATCCCATGTGTTTCTGATCCTTCTGGCTTATGACCTCATTACATAATCTCCTGTTTATAATCTCACCACATTCTTTAGGTCTAACTTTGCTTCCTGACGATGGCGTCAGTTCTTCTCCCTGATATAACTTGGACTTTTGCTCTGAATTTATGGTTCCCTCTAAGTAGATAATGGTTAGCATCCAGCCCACCCTAAGAAGCTGTTCAGCCAAGTTCTATCAGGGCTTACCCTGACCATCTAAACGAGATGTGTGTACAGGACCTGACTCTTAGCTATTGGCGCAGAGAAAATGACATACTGCAAATATCAGCGGGGAAGTGAGGGAGTGGAGGGGAACAAGTGAGCCAGCCATATGGTGTATATGGTTCTCCTTTTAGAGGTATTTTTTTAAAAATGTGTTTATCTTTAACATTCTATTCTTCAAGAAAAATATGCACAAGGATGAGGAAAATCATCTTAGACTAAAGTATAGGCAGATGATCAAAAGATGAAGGAAAATGATGGTGATTCCCCCCATGGAAGGCTTCACCCTCCATGGGGAGCAGAAAGGTGATGGGATGGAGGTTGGGAGGGGGACAGGAGAAGAAGGGAGGGTGAGGGGACTGGGATTGACATAAAAAACAAGCTTGCTTCAAATTTAAATAAAAAAATATTGTCATTAAAACTAATTTACTATGACTGTGTCTGCTGATATATTTATGGTAAAATAATTTTGAGAAGAGATCTAATGTTCTGAGGTCTGTTTGGAGTCTTATTAAGGACAAGACAAGAAAGGGAGATTGGCAGGAAACAACAGGAACAACAACAGTGGAAGAATCTAGACTCAACAGTTGTGAAACTGCAGTTCTTGTATTTCACTGTGACAAGAGGGAACTAAAGATCTGTATCCTTTCAAAGAGAGGGAAAAGAAAGATAAATGCCAACTTAAAAGTTATACTTTGCCAGGCATGAAAAGACAAAAAGGAGGGTAAACCAGAGGCTCAGCAGTGAAGAGATAAGAGAGATGTGGATTTGAACCTCTAGTCTGCATGTTTTAGGACACAGAGAAGCCACAATGCTACAGATTTCCTGACTTTATCATCTGTAAAGTAAGAGTAAATGTATTTAACTTTTTGTTTTATCTATTAATGCATGAAGTATAATGCAATGATAAATGATTATATAAAAGTACCAATCATTTGAGAATACAATGACATTAAGTTTATGCCTGTAATGCCTCTGGAAAAATGAAGATTTCTTAGATTTCTGCTTTTCCAGGCAATGCCCTTTAGCATGTGCAGGTTAAAAATGCCCAGCTGTCTAACCAACCAGAATACAAAGTAACATGTTTTCATATTTTTCTAGCTTCAACTTCCTAAAATTGGACTATCTGCCATAGTCTCAAGAATTTTTTTCTTCAACAGTTTACTTAGAAGTTCTATTAATTCCAATTTCCCCACAAGAAATCTGGAGACATCATTGATACCTGCCCTTTACCCCACATCCAATCCAAGCCTGTTTGTTAACTTATCATGCCTATTAAAATCTGTCTGAATTACTACAAAATATTTAGAGTTCCCAAATGTTGTTACTGCTGTCCCCCTTAGACTTGTATAGTCTATTCTGAAAGAGTAGCCACTTTTATTTTTACATATGTTTTGTTGTGTGTGTGCATGCTTATACACACATTCAAGAGTATGAATGTAGAGATCACAGGACAGTTTTTGGAAGTTTGTTCTTTTCTTCTACCATGTGTGTCCCAAAGATGAACTCAAGTAGTCTGGTTTGGTGTAAGCATCTTTACCAGCTGAGCCATCTCTCCAAAGATATACTTTTATAATACCTTATTCTGAAGAAGAAGGTAGAAGGAAATACATCAAGGGAAAGGAAAACTGTAGATGATAGGAAAAATAAAAGTTACAATACTGGGGGGTGGAAGGCTTAACCAGGGAAGAGCAAAAGGGAATAAAGTATAAAAATTCAGAGAATAATTTAAAAGGATATATGAAAAAGTCATATAGAAACCTACCTTCTCGCATCCAATTAAAATATAATAAGAAGGGATACATGTTGGTATGTAAGAAGAGGGGGAAGTATAAGCAGGGATTGGACAGAGAGCTTGGGAACAGATGGAGCATGGGTTAAAGAAACCCAAAGATGTATAAGGAAACTTTATAGAAACACACTAGTTAGTAAGGTCATTTCACAATATTTTTTAAGGGCTTCAAACAGAGGTATCTTGCATGATTGGTCAATGCTGTTCTAAGAAAGCATAGTTTTTTGTTTGTTTGTTTTGTTTGTTTTATATAAGTGACAGTGCCAGGCATGGGATATCTCCCTACCAGGGAAACAGAGTCTCCAGAAGTCTCCAAAACAACACAAGCCACTGCAATTGCTCTTGGTTACCTACCATAACTGCAGGGTAAGACCATATTACTGAAAATACCACACACTTTTTCTGAATGACACAGAGAGTTCAATATCAATAAACCTACAAAGAAACTTCCTGTCTAATGGCTAAATCTTGTAATATCAAAATGCTCTGTGTAAGTTTCTAGGGAAAAGAACACATAAATCATCTTACCTAGTACTGTACCCCACATGCTATATTGACCTGCCAAGCAATATGTGTTCACTTGTGCAATAGTGGCATATCTAATTTGCAGTAACAATTTTTAGTTGAATTTGAGTCCTTCTCCACAGAAGGGAATTCATGTTTGGTACTGTAAACCTGGTCAAAAGTTCATAGCTTTTGGGGGAGATCTTTGGCCCTAGAGAAGGACTTACTATTGGCATTTTGCTAAATGGTCATGTTGTCAAGCTATACCATAATATTTATTTTTATGAAAATATATCTGGGCTACCTGCAACCTTAACCAGAGAAGCCTCTTTTATCAGTGAGCAGCAGTCAACGTAGAGACTCATAACTGGTCAATGTGCTAAGAATGAGGTAATTGTGAGTAGTCAGCCCTTACTCAGATGGACACCTTTATCAACTCCTTTACTGATGTCACCAAGGCACAGGAAAATGCTAGAGAGGAACCAGAAGACTGGTATAAGTGCTGTAAAATGCTGTTTTCTGACCATGGCACAGATAGTGTGCTCATCATCTCACAGCAACTGTGATTACTGGCATAAGATCAAACCGGCCAAAACTACAACATAAGTGAGGGGACTGAATTCATGCGGCCCTACCCCTAACTGAAGAGCTCTTGCTTGGGAAGGTAGAATCATTATTCTTTGATAGAATGGCCACTGGCATATTGTTCATGCTCCTCTGGGTAGCCTCACCCTTATACACATATGAGGAGCATTATCTGGACTTCGTAGGTTTGTTTTTTTAAGACAACAGCAGAAAGTTGGAAGGTGGATGAGTGAGAGAGAAGATCCTGCAGGAGAGGGATATGGGGATGGATACAATCATACTACATTGTATATACAAATTAAGTTCTAAAAATTAAAATATCTTTCAGATCCACTTTCTTCCAATGCCAAAAATGCCCCATGAACTTCACATTTCACTTAGAAAAAAAAAAAATAAATCCCTAAATGTCCTTGAATAGCCTATGGGGTGCTTTGGATTGTTGATCACTACTGGGGTAAATAGTCCAGCCTAGCTGGCTCCCTCAGGGGATTATGTAAAATATCCTCCAGAGAACTGTCTTCCCAACTGAGAAAGCATGAAGTATTTTTCTTATCTAGTAACCCTCTTCACAGCTGGTCTATGACTGGTCTTGACCCTTGAGCAACTGAGCATAAGCATGTATTTGGAGACCACAGGAGCAAATGGCCAGTGAGGCAGAAAGTAAAGCACCATCAGCTCCTGTCTACCTAAAGCTGGCTGTTGCAGAGAAGGAGGAAAGAAGGTCTGAGATGATAAAGAAAAGGCTCAGCAGTTGGCTATGCTTGCCTAGCCACTTGCAATAGTCATCCATCCTATCCCTTTGTTGCCTTCCCTCCTGTCTTAGGGTTTTTATTGCTGTGAAGAGACACTGTGATCTGGCAACTCCTATAAAGAAAGAAACCCTTAATTGCGGTGACTTACACTTTTAGAGGTTTAGTTCATACACTAGGTTTAGATGAGTAGGCATCAAAAGAAGACTGGAAGATGCACTAGACTGGCAGCTCTCAGGTCATCCAAAGACTTACTAATACTGACCGCTAGTGTACCACAGGTATATCAGGGGCCTGAGAATGTTCACCTCTAAAAGAAAATGCAGATGATCTTGGGAATACATTCTGGTACCCAGGACTTTAGATCATCCCTGCATCTCCTTCCTGTGGGCATCTTGCCCAGTGTGTTTCATGTTCTATGACTTGGGTTTGGAGAGACCCTAGGCAAGTAGATGTATTATTATTATTATTATTATTATTTTATTTAAGCAGATCAATACCCACTTCACTTGCCAGAGAAATTACAAAATCACTATTTAACATGAGCTTTGCCTCCTGCATTCAGCTAATTGCAGTGAAGAGTTGAGCCTGTTTAAAGAGTTCACGTAACAGTAAGTACTAGTAAGAATAAAAATAAACCATATCTTTCTTTAATTGGCATGTCTAACTGGAAACAGAAAAAACAGGATATGAAAACCAGAGTCAGAACAGTGAAATTAGAGAGAGAGAGAGAGAGAGAGAGAGAGAGAGAGAGAGAGAGGAAATAAATGAAGAAGATGAGGAAGAGGGAAAGGAAAGGAAGAGGTGGAAAAAATAAAAAGGGGCTGTCCTTATTTCAGGCCAGGACTCTTATGCATGATAATATTGGAAAAGTCCGAATGATTTCTTTGGAATAGAGGAAGAAATCCCAGGACAAATAATTAAGTCTCTATTCTAATAAATAAATAAATAAATAAATAAATAAATAAATAAATAAATAGTAGTTTGCTCTGACACTCTAGTTATTGAGTTTGTTGGCCTCACTCTATTGGATCAAAACCAGCTCCAGCTGCACTTATTTCTGACAGTGATCTGCAGGCAGGTCCAGTGTGAGAGTCAGACATTGCCCTAGTGGGTCTTTGCCATTGCTGTCTACAGCACCCATTCAGGAGATACTATTCCAGAAAAGGAAACTTGTCAAGATCTACTAACCACTCCTCTTCCACTGACCTACCTTATACAAATCTGGTCATATTTGGATATAGAATCATTTCTGGATTGTATTACACTTTCCTAAGTATTTTTCAACAACAAATCTTGCTTGTGGTTCCAAGAATAGGAGGTATCCTATGGCAGAAGATTAACAAAACCAATTATTAGAGAATGTAAAATTAATATACCAGCTGATTTAACAGGCTTATCTAGCAGAGCATTGAATCTCTCTCTAGTTGGGGGAAGTTTGATTTCTATTAGTTATAATGCACTTGGGAATTTGCTTCAGATTATTCTAATTCTGAAATAGTTTTTTTCATTCTGACATGCTGATAACAAGTTCTCAGAAACAACATCTAAATTCTTCTGCTAATTGTATTTACTGATGATCTTAACATAACCCCTTTACCTTATTTCTCCTTGTCACAGAGCTCCCTTAAGTGGGAATGGACAGACCTTTGTCTCTAATAGAAGCTGTGCCATTAGAAGCTGTCTTCCACTCTTGCCTTCCTTTCTTTCCTTTCATTCCAGCACCTGAAACTGAGCTGTTCATATTGTTCTCAGCTTCCAAACACAAATGTCCTTGTTGAACTGCTTGGTAATAACAATTTCCAGTTTACAGTGCATTTCTGAAGCTTAAGAATGGGCTTAGCTCACAAAGAGATATACCGGGGCTACTGCCAGAATTGTGCAATGCCAAAGTCTCACCAGGCTGCACCTCCTAGGTGATACAGAGTCTAAGACATGCTGCCAATAGACTCCAGAATACTAGATAGGTAGAAAATTAAAACATGGACTCAGAACACTACACAACCCTGTGGTTAAACATGCTCAAGATCTTTTTTCAATATTAAGCAAAGTGCATGCACATTTACTTGACTCTGCAAACACCCAAATCTCAGCAACATTAACACTGAAGTGGTATCTAAGGGCCTATTCAAAGCAACTCTGGAAAATGCTTCTTGTACAAAAAAGCAACACTCCAAGCAGGATAGCAAGACTCTACCATTCCATTGTTGTTGTGCTTGTTTTGGCAATAAATAAAAGGCAAATTGCAAGTTGAATTCTACTAGACCCACTTTTTTCCCTAAGTGTTTTAAAAGCCAAGCAGCTTAAAACAAAAGTTCAAGTGTGTATGTGTGTGTGTGTGTGTGTGTGTGTGTGTGAAGAGAGAGAGAGAGAGAGAGAGAGAGAGAGAGAGAGAGAGAGAGAGAGAGAGAGAGAGAGAGAGAGAGAGAGAGAAGTAGTAGTAGTAGTAGTAGTATTTTCACAAAGACACACCAGAAGAGACGCACGTCCTTGTTGTTGAACTGCACTTAAATGCTGTCTTTGCTTCTATCCAATTCCACAGCAGTACATGGCTCATCCTGACAACTTTAGAGCTTCTTTCTGCCCCAAGTGGGAAGGACTCCTTTGTGTGGCTGCTTCTCACCTCACATAAAGGACTCTGGAAAAGCAGATGCACTGAAAAATAAAGGGATTCAATTCAGAAGTACCATAGACTTTTCATGGAGCCAACTGAAGTTTGGGGGATAACTTTAGAAATGTTCACTTTGGGGCAGGGGTGGAAGGGCAGGGTTCCCTTACATATTTAAAGAATTCCCAAACCGAAGATAAGACTCGAATAGTGTCTGTAGATAGAAGAGTTGTCAATGACAATTAAAATTCCTGGTAACCAGAGATAATTGGGTGGCATTAGGGCATTTGGAAGCAGAAACCAGAAGGAAGTTATGTTCGGAGGTTTAATAAACAAACGATTTGGGAGCAAGGACACTAAATTTAATAACATACATTTAGTCCTAATGAGTCAATGAGGCAGATAAATGTGACAGAGGCATGGGAATTGTGGCTTATATTTCAGCTTCTAGCTTCCAGTAGTACCAAAGAATACATTTTCTTGATTCTGAGTTTCCCAGATGTAATAAGGAAAGTTGAAACGAACTGCCCAAACTTTCTTCTAGCTTTTAGGTCTAGTTATTACAGTTTGAGTTTATGATTTTGCTGCCACTATTTCAAGGCATCCACACTGGTCTCTGTAAAATCCATAAATAAGAATACAGATAGCATTACTGGGTTTCATTTTATTTACTCTTTAATATTACAGGGTAGGACTCTGGGTCTAAGAACCAATAGAAGCTTATGCATAGCCAACAGATTAAGTCTTCCCACTCGGTTGCTGTGTAAGTGCAGCTATCAGATCCTGTGCAGAAACAAAGAGTTGAAAAGCAATGGTTAGAAAGGATGAGTCTTTTCTTAGCCTAAGCAAAACGCAGACCCTTTGGGCCTCTCTAGACATGCACACTCATCTCTTAAACTCAAGGCAGCATGGCTCTATCCTAGACTTTAGCCAATCACTGAGAACCTGGTCTTTGGCAATGAATCTGTGTTTTTCACACAGGACTCAAAATCAACCAGCAAAAGGAGTCAAATTAAAACCCTCATTGGTTACTGTGGCTCAAGGGTTGACCCTGGTATGAAATTTACACTGTCACGTGACTTCAATGGGAAAAACTATTCTTCAGCAGCACGATTATTGCATATTTGAATGTGTGTGCCTGCTGTGTGCATTCATCTACTGAGTGCCTGCTACTCTCGAAGCATGCCAGAATACGCTTCAGTGTTTTCCTCAGTTTCAACAAATGCCAAGCTCTGGTAGTTTCAGGGAGAAAGGAAATATCTTTTCTTATCATTCAGTCAACCAAGCCATATGTCTGATTTAATCCCTAGTGAAGGCCTTCTAGTGACCTCCCATTTTATTATTCTCCTGACATATGCAAATTGTGTTTTTCCAATGAGGTGTGTGTAAACCTGCTAAATCCAAGGGACAACATGCTTGAAAGGGTTCAGACTATTCCTCACAAATATTTAACACATGCTGGCACACACACACACACACACACACACACACACACACACACACACACACACCCTGCACTTAATAGTCAGCCTGTCCATCCTCCCCTCCTCTCCTCCTCCCAAAGGTGTTTACATCTCTAACATGTTGCAGAATATGTTCCAGTTTTCCCTTCTCATCTGCACCTCTTCAAAGCACCTGCTTCCCATTGGCAGCAGCACACCCCAGATGAGAGTCCCTGGGAAGAGCACCTCACCATCATCATCTGGTCATCACCTTCCTTCATCTGTTCTCCCTGGCAGATCTCAGTGTGCTGATGTGTAGACTGTGCCAGCTTCATCGACTTTCCTTTTTTCCCCTTTCTTTTATTGAAAATATATTTTTCCCCTCACATATTAAATCTTGATTTTGATTTCCCCTCCCTCTGCTCCTTCCAGTTCCTCCTCCCCTTCCCTCCCTTCCCCTCCCCTCCCATCCAGATCCACACCCCTTTCTATCTATTAGAAAACAAATGGGCTTCTATGAGATCATATATAAAACAAAAACTAATACATCAGAATTGGAAAAAACAAACACAAGGAAAAGAGCCCAAGAGAAGGCACAAGAAATAAAGACCCACTAGTTTGTATACTCAGGAATCCCATAAAAACACTAAACTGTAAATTATAAAACACAAGAACTTCAGGGTAAAAAAAAATAGAAGTGGTGTGTGTGTGTGTGTGTGTGTGTGTGTGTGTGTGTGTGTGTGTAGAGAAATAAAAATAGAAAATGAAAAGAAAAAAATTTAAAAAGAAAATTTCTGACACATTATGAGAAAAGGAACCCCCCCCAATATGCTATTGTGTTTGTTTTCTGTTGATCATCTACTGCTGGGCATGTAGTCTACCCTTGAGAGTAGTTTGTTTCCCCAGTGAGACTCCCTTGGAAGAAACTAAATTGAAGATTGCTCTATCAATTGAAGATTACTCGTGGGTCAGTGATGAAGGCTTGCTTGTGTCCACTTTTCCTTTCAGCTGTAGGGCCCATGCAAGCCCTGTGAAAGCTGCCTCAGTATTATGGGTTAACATGTGTGTTGATCCTGTAAATTCTGAAGGCTTTATTTTCTTGGTGTCCTCCATCCCCTCTGGCTCTTACACTCTTTCCATCTTCATCTCCTCTGAGGGGTTACTTGAGCCCTAAGGAGAGACTGGATGGAGATGCCCCTTTTAGGGCTGAATGTTGCAAGGTCTCTCTCTCTCTCTCTCTCTCTCTCTCTCTCTCTCTCTCTCTTCTCTCTCTCTCTCTCTCCGTCGTCTCTCTCTCGCCTCTGCCTCTGTCTCTGTATCTCTCTGTCTCTCTCTCTCTTTGTCTCTCTCTCTCTCTCTCTCTCTCTCTCTCTCTCTCTCTCTCTCTCTCTCTCTCTGCACATTGGCTGTGGGTCTCAGCGTTTGTTTTCTTCTGCTGCAGGAGCAAGCTCCTCTGCTTTACGTCATCTTTCACTCCATCTTCTTGCAAATGCGGCAAAGCAAAGGAATATTGAGGACTGTACATCTAATCCGAAAAGAACCACACCACAGGTACAAACCCATGAGCACCAACAGGCAGATAGATGCATAAGCTATTCTGGGCTAGGGCTGAACTCTAAGCAATTCTGTTATACATTGAGATCGAACATGTTTGCATCTAAAAACCCAGTGATGGGGTTCCTTTAGACAAAGAGCCATTGTCTGTGGTTTTGACCTCAGAGTCTCTTGGGCTTCTGTGGTTCTAGGCAGAAAAGGTAACTCAATCAGCTCAATTGCACACAAAATAGGAAATGATTCTGGCAAACATCTCAGGCTCAAACATATTCAACCCCTACTTAAAACAATTCTGTCCAATTTTCATGGGGACTAAATTTGAATGTCTTGCATTTACTTAGCTATGAAGACAAAGCACTGGTTTTCTATAGTGGGTTTATATTTAAAAAGCCAACCACCATCCAGTCTTAAAATTTCAACTCTCCTATGTGTATCTTCTCAGTCACTGTGGCTAAAGCACATAACATGCTCCAAACATCTTCATAAGTTCTTTGATGCAAGGAAATATGAGATGGGAACAGAGGGATGTTCCACCATCACAGAAACTGAATGTTATTTACATGTGGATGCATTGGTAGCTAGATATAAGTTCCATACTTTCTTTTTTTTCTGTGTTAATTTATTGATAAAGATGAAGTTTGTCCAAAGTTTTCAAAATTCTTTCAAAATTTAAATAAGTGGTAAGAATGTACTCAACACTGAAAGATCTAATGGGTTGGTTACTACATTCCATGGCTAATATATCAGAGAAGTTTTATATGTGATTTGCATAAGAGTTGAGTGTCCCATCAGTGAGAAAGATACAGATGTGACCAAGTGCTTTGATTTTTCCCTTGCACCATTTCCTTGTCAATTCCTACTGCCAGGTTCTCAAGGAAAAGCTTGATTGCTTTGGGGCACTGGAGCTGCTAGAAAGATTTTCTTCTTTCCCAAATTATTTAATAGAAATCACATAATACAGTAGGGTGTGGTGGTGCATGACTTTAATCTCAGCACTTTGGAGAAAGGCAAGTAGATACTAGATAAAAATGAGTTTGAGGCCAGCCTGGTCTATAAAGTGAGTTCTAGGACAGGGTTGTTACCACAGATAAATCCTATCTCAAAAAAAAAAAAAAAAAGAAAAGAAAAAGAAAAAGAAAGAAAGAAATAAGGAAGAAAGAAATAAGGAAGAAGGAAGGAAGGAAGATCATGTGATAGTAATTCAGTTACTAGTATCTAGTATACATTTAATTCATCATGTATTGTTGGCCCTCCTGTGACCTTCCAGAACCATATAGACCGCCCCTCACTAAGTGTAATGGACATTTCCAAGGGTGCCGGCTCTCTGAAGACTTTACATGACTACTCTACCAGCCCTGCATATCCAAATTTTGGGTTTTTAATGAGAAAATAAAATCTTCAGAGCGTGAGCCTTAGTTTCGATCTTCTTTCCATGCAGCGAAATCCATTTCTAACTGAGTAAGCCATGCTCCCTCCCCTCCAAAATAACTGCAAAGCTCCACTGTGCTCCAGGAGACCTGCTAAGAAAGGAACCCTGCATGGGCAGTGTGAGGAAACCAGAGCTCTATGCCTGTTTTCCCTAATCCCCACCCCCACCCCCGCCTTTTTTCTTTTAAACTCTATCACTGTCTTAGAGCTTTGTAATAAGAAAAGGTCAAGCTAACACTCATTTCTCCATGGCTAAAAGGACCTAAATCACATGTCATTTGAGTTGCAACAGAATTTTTGAAGTGTGTGTTGTGTGTTGTGTCTTACATCTGATACCCAATATTCTGAGGGATTTTCATTTCCTCACCATGTGTTAGATATGCAGAGATCACATGATCGAAATGAGTATACAAGGACAAAAACAATCCAGGAGTCTGTATCTCCCCAAACTGTTAACTAACCCCTGCTCCAACATTTTCTGTGATGGGTTCTCTTTAACCGCTGCCTCCAAAACCTTCCTGCTCACTTGTGGGTAGTATTGACTTTCCCTTTGTGAATCCGTGCCTTATTACTTTGTCTTTAGCTCTTAGCACCTGCCAAGAATGGCATAGTATTTTTCTCTTTTCAGTGACTGAATCCATCTTCCACATGGGTGAAAGCAATGGAATAAATAGCAGAGCTCTGCTCTGTCCATGCTCTGTGCTTTAAAGAAGTACTGGCACATAATAGCTGTTCAATAAACATGTGTGGACTGAAACAATTTAAAGAGAGTGGGTGTTTTTATTTTTCATTTAAAAAAATATTTTTAAACATCATAACATCATTTTCAATTTTTTTTTTAATTTAGCCCAAACTCACTAGATTACTAGTTTACCTAGATTACTAGTTTACTTCATGTCGTCTTATAACTAACTAGATGTACTCAGGTTATGTTTCATTTTCTAATAGTGAAAGAAAGCTATTTACATTTCATGCTAGTATCTTGACAGTGAAATGAGATAGCAAATGACAATTCCCTTTGATTAATTCTTGATAAGCATCCTGGAATCACATCAAATCTCTTTAAAAGTCTTCCCCATGTGGCAGCTTGTCAGTTACCAGGAGACCATCATCATTGCTGACCCTACTGCACTCTTCCCAATATTCCCTTATCAAACTAAAAGTCTTCGATTTCTAAATCCACACCACATGTGCTTATCGCATCTCCTCAACATTCTTACTACTCTCCTCAGTCGTGTCCTACATTGTCAAATCCCTTTTAAAACCGAGTTTCCATGCTGAGTGGATGGTCTAAGTAAGTTGGCTCCAGCACAGCAAACAGAGACTCCCAACTCCCTTTCTCCATACCCTATTTGTGAGATAATTGCTTCTGCCTTTATGTTTCCTTTCACAGCCTAAATATTAGGTATAAGGAGTGAACAGCAGAAATTGATATTTAATAGTTGCTTCAGTCTAATCCTCACCAGCTCAGCTAAGAGGAAGCAGCCTGACCCCTGAAGGGCAGGAAGAAAGCAGGACTAAGAACAGCAGGTGGTAAGGAGTCATCCCAAGAAGTGTCCTAGTGGGAAGGAGGAAACTCATTCTCCTTAAGCAGTGTAATCACATGCAAATTATCATGTGTTCTGCAAACATGTCTTCCGTCAGCAACCAGGCTGCTCAAGCAGTGCTTGGCGGTCTCCACAAGGTACTGAGCATTTGGAGAGAGAGAGGTTAAAAAGCACCCAGATGTTTGAGCAAAGCTAGGGCTGATAGTATAGTAAGGCCCAGCACAGGTATCACTGTCCTTTTTTCTTTCTTCTTCTTCTTTTTTTTTTTTCCTGCAGTATTACAAAAACTCATGGATAGAACTTCCTGTGTCTCCTCTATATTAGCTTCATATGTGGGGGGCGCTGGGGGGGTAGATTCAGGTTTTTGTTTTTTCACCTTCAGGGAAGATGTCCCTAACACGCATATGCTCTTCCCTGAGATTAACACTTTTTGTGGTTTTCAAACAGTCAGACTTTTCTTTTTCCTTGTTCTTTTTTATTCATTCTTTCTTTCATGTCATGCATCTCCATCTCATTCATTTCCCGGTCCCTTCATGTCCACCCACCTTCTGCCCTTGCAACCTCCCTCACAAAATAAAATAAAATTTAAGAGAAAAAAGAAAAAAGCGAGAGAAGGAAAAAAAAAATCAATTTAGTCATGGAAACTGTAGTGTGACATAGCTAGTTATGCAGTAAACCCTCTTATCCATATACATTTACCTTCAAGTAGTCATCGAAAATAGTCGTTGGTTGGAGGCCCCTGGTTTTTGCTGCACTGTCAGTGCTGGGTCCTCACTGGAACTCCTCTTAGTTATCCTGCTGTTGCCCTGTGTTGTGGAGATCCTGCAGCTTAGGGTCTGCAGAACCATACCTTTCAAGTATTCCAGCAGATCACAGATGAGGTGGATGTTGGAGTGGGTCAACAAATAATCTTGGTTGTTGGCCTGGCTAGTACTCAAGACCAGCTCGCCCTTGCCCTCACCACCAGAGCAAGTTACCCTGCGTTGCCCTAGTGAATCCACCAGTTATAGCAGTGAGCAAGGGACAGGGCCAGTTCTGTTACTGTGGTGTCCTCAGGGTCAGATCTTCTACACCTACACCTACACCTTCAGGGTCAGCTCTACTGTGTTGCCCAGGCATGGCATAGGGACCACTCTCCCGAGTAGAGTGCTGCATCTCATGAGGGGCAGCGCCAGCTCTCCTGCTCTTATCTTCAGGGCCACCTCTCCCACCTGCCTCAGGTGCTGATGGCTGATGGGGGGCAGGCATCTCTCCCCTACCCATGCTGCCACATGACAGATGAGTAATGGGGACAGCTCTCCCTTGCACACAACATTGGAGCTGACTCACCCACACGTCTGCCAATGTGATTGGCTCTATTGTGCTACCTGTGCAAGGCGCAGGGCCTGCTCTCAAACTTTTCTTATATACACCAGAAGTACATTGACTCCCATAAAGACAAACAAAGCTGTGATTCTAGCACTTCTCACTTTAAATTGTCTCATCACCTCTCCGATTCTCCCGTGCCAAGCATGCTTCTTGGAGTCTGTGAAGACAGATAGCAGAATTGTGATGCAGCAGCACTGAGGCTATTGCCTTTTATAGAAATCTAGCTCCTAAGGCTGTTCAGACAATAAACTGTAATATTCAAATCCTGTATTTTTGTGTATTTCCAGTAAGTAGATGAAGAGAGAATAGAAAGGACTGTGTGGGCGAGTTTCTGCAAATGTGCCTTCCTTCCAAAAACTATAGAGATTTCCTTTATACCCTGCATTATGGTTGATTTGCAAAGAAAGAGAAATGCATGTAAAAATCAATGTGGGCTTTTTTTATTTTACCATGAAAACTCCATGATAACTAGAAAATTTCTAATTCTACTGAGGGCTGGGGAAGGAAGTTAAGTGAATATATTTCTTTGAATTAAAATCTAGAAATTCACAGCACCACCTATTGGTTTCAAAATAAATGTTATATTTTCTTCATGTACTGATTATAAAGAAAAAATTAAAAATATTTTTTAAAACATGTGGCTTTTTCAATAACTGAATAGTGATAGTATGGAAATGTCTTAAGCACAGGACATATCCAAGAGATGTGGCAACATGACTTACAAAAGCAATTACAGATCAACATGAGCATATACTTGGAAAGTAAAAGGGGATAGGGACTTCATTCATGCATTGCCTGTATCAAGTCATACTGTTTAGCTTTGCTTTTAAAGTTCCCCTTTCGGTGTTGCTCCTAAGCTTATAAAGCTGCACTCTCTCCACTGTACAATCGGAACAGAAAGCTTCATACTTGACTTCTCCCCTCACATCATCTCCTAAAGTCTAAGAAAGATAATAGCTTACACATCAATAAACTCTCATAATATTGGCTATGAACTTCCTTCATTGGGATGGGGGTAATAAGTCAGCCTCTGGCACCAGATAACAGGCTGCGTACATCCCAGACGAATGGGATGTACCCTTTCTACGTGAAGCTCAACATCAGCATCTTTATCCAGGATTCAGGACCATTCCTAGAGAAATGGGAGGAAGGAAACCCTCTCTGCTTCCCACATCCTGGGAAGCATATAGACTCCATAGTGTATGCAAATCCCCTTCCCCACTCTTGGGACAGCTAGGTGTTACAGTGGGATTATTTCAAATCTAGCAAAGAACTTGGGAACGTATTTTCTTTGAATCTGATTCTTTATGTGGTGTGTGTGTGTGTGTGTGTGTGTGTGTGTGTGTGTAAGTGTTATTTTCCTTTTTTTTTTTTTTTTTTTTAAGACAGTGAACTAAAGGTCTGGAAACCCTGAAATGTGGGCATCCTGGCCTTTGCCACATCCATAGTCCCATGATTTATGAAACCAAACTCCATTACGGGAGCTTTGGGGAGAAATGGAAGGAAAACTTATCTCACTTAGATGTCGCGTTAAGTAATGTTAAATGGTTTGTTTTCATTTACCTTTCCAAAATTACAGCAGACATTCACATAGGAAGGATGTCTGTATCCGAGAGCAAACGAACAATGGGAAAACAGCACAGGGCTCTTGGGGAGTTGGATCACAAGAAATTAGAATCAGATTTGTGTAAGGAAAGGAATCGGTAGGCTCAACTAATAAAATTACATTTAGCAGCTCAAAAACTGTTAAATTAGAAATTTCATGATTCAATCTACTATTAAATCAAGAAAAATACTTCAACCATGTTTAGAAACAAAAGTGAGATAGAAACTAAAGGAGAGAGCCAGGCAGGCTTTCTAACTCTAATCTGTCAAAACGGCTCAGCTCATCCTAGCTCCCTCCATGGTCTGCTCAGATTTCTAACCCCGAGTATTTCAAAGAAAAGTTTCACATCTCACCAAAGTGTCTGACGGGTAATTAAAAAATGCCTATATCTCTAACTACCTGATTTCAGCAGAACAGGATTCAAGATGGAGTTCATGATCCTTTTTTGTGCATTTCAAAAGTTGCTATTTTGTCTTGATTTTTATATTTAAGATCAGGACAATCCACGGTCTGTTTAGACTGAAGATCCTTTACAGCTTGCCTCATTTCATAGCCTGCCCCTAGTATTTCCACACAGGCTTCTCACCAAGCAGCCTCCACACCCTCCCTGCGGGTCTCACTCTCAGAGCAAGCCATAATCACAAGCTTCCATGCCCTGGCTGGCTTCTTGGCTCAGCAGGACAGTTCCACTGCCAAGTTCTGCATGAGCTCTTCATGGGTTTATCCTTACATGCACCTTGGTGACCTAATGCATTTCATCTTTTCTCATGTCCTCTTGCTGCTGTCCAGGCAGCAAAATGTCTGCATTGAAAAGGAAGAAAGCCCCTGACATAGTTTTGCCCTTTTCTCTGACAAATCTACTACTGAAGAAAAGCATGTTAGCAATACATGAAGGAAAACCTGGGGTTAGCTCAGGCTGTAAGAGGCAACGCAGCTGAAGTTTAAAGAGGCAACTCTTGTGACGATTCCTAGGAAAATGGGAGACTTCGGCTTCAAAATATATAACACATAATGTGCCCCCAAACAGACCAAAACTTTAGCTTAGACCTACCAGCTTTACTTTTAAACATAAAACAAGGAAATTAGGGAAGTCTGTTCCATTCCTCTTTAATAATGGACATTAGCGGAGTGCTTTGGGAACACAACCCTTTTTATGGAGTAAGAACCAGCAATTTTAAAACAAGAAGTATGTGTGGAAATGGTGTTTATTTTTGTATACTTAAATGCACATGCGGTGATTATTAATATTTACATACAGATACACGTATGGAAATCATTGTCTCAAAAAGCGGTTAGGATCTAGAAACAATTGGCAGACAAAGAAAGGAAAACTGAGTATGGTCCAGCCTCCCAAACCATCCCAGAGGACACTCTGCCCAGTAATGAGAAGGCTGATAACACAGCAATGGCTGTGAAAACCCTCTAGGAGGGAAAGGATGCTTTAGGATTTTTATGGATTCTTGTGTAAGATTTGGAGAGCTAAGTTCCTTTTCAAAATTGACTTTATGTGTGCGAAAATCAACCAAGAGCTTCAGGTGCAGGGTAGGATGTCTTGGCAATTAGAGATAGCTGCATTCCTGGGGGTTGTTTGTTTGATGGAGGGAGAGACAGACAGCCTTCCCTTCTGAAAAGACATCCCTACCACAAACGTGTCACTGTCCGCCACAGAGACTGTGTTTTGTTACAGCTCTGCAAGATTTGGGGTGGTTTTTATCCTTTTCATCCTGCACACCACGGAGTATTCTCTTGTTTGGGTACATCATGCAAGAAAAAAATCCAAACCAAAACAAAAAGGCGCACACAATCAACACACGCGCGCGCACGCACACACACACACACACACACACACACACACACACACACACACACACACACACCAGGATTGTGCTCCTTTGTTTTGCATTTTCTGGAACCCAGATTGCGGCAATTATCTCTCTGGCTTTACAAGCCTTTTCTTTCATTCTAAAGGCAGTTTTTGGAATCACGTTACACTTAACTCAGTTTAACAAATAAGAGTAGTCTGGCAAAATGGCACCATGTGCTTTCCACAAATATCTGTGGTATAGGCAAGCTCTCAGTGTTTTCATTATGCCCAAGCTTCTTCAGTTTAAAGCAAACAGAGTAACGGGAAGAAAGGGAAAGCTCAGACTGGGAGACTTGGAGTATGTTGGGGGCACTTTCTGTACCAGCGGGAGAAGCCGGGAAAGATGCATTTAAAAAAAAAAAAAAAAAAAAAAAAAAAAAAACAACTAGGGAGGGAAGAGCAAAGAGAGGTTTGGAAGCATTAGCAGAGCATGGTTTACCCTGGCGCGAGCTACAGGCTAATGATAAAATAATGGCATCTGGCAGGGGAGCCCCGAGAGGCTGACAATGAACACACTGTAGCCTGTGCAGCTTCACACTTGTGCCTGCCCTGTAGTCAGGACAAAGAATTGCAGGACAGAGGCAAAGCAAAGGGGGTGAAAGGGAGTCTGCGCTAAACTTCGGTATAACACAAATATACATACCCGGCGCTACAGATGTTCCTCATTGGAGGAGCCTGGCACGTAATCACCCTATGTGCTTCATAATATTTTAATGAGCCTTTTCTCTAAATAGCAATGTAAATGAACAATAAGAAAGCTCTTAGGGAGGGAAAGTTGGTACATTTATTTTGTGTGTGTGTGTGTGTATGTGTGTGTGTGTGTCTATGGGGAAAAATTCTCATAATAGGTTATATTAGAATGGCAGGGGAAAAAACACACTAGTCTGGGTTTAATAAAATTGTATTGAGTATAAACTCTGATCTCTGAAGCTAGTTTCCTTTTGTTTCTAACTTCAGCAATTCATTCAGGCTAAAGGAATTACAGAACGTGTTAGAGAGTACTTCTGGTGAAGACTTTTTCTCCCCACCTCACTCCTTTCTCACTCTCTTTTGAAACAAAAACAAACAAAAAACTCCTCAAGTGTAAGTGTTGTGATGATGCCATTAATATATTGTGCCAATTAAAGTCCTGAAATAAATAACAAACCACTTAATATGTGTTGTAAATGTCGGGCTGATTTAAGCGTTGTTACACAAAGATTACATCTCTTCAGGGGATAGATGACTGGAAGGTGGGAGGGTGCATGTGTTTCTTCTTCTTCTTCTTCTTCTTCTTCTTCTTCTTCTTCTTATTCTTATTCTTATTCATATTCTTATTCTTATTCTTATTCTTATTCTTCTTTGTTACATAATAAATTCCCAAATGAAGGTTAGTCAAAGATTGTTGCTTGCCGTAACCTATCAGTTTTCAGCATTATTACTCTTGCAAATATTTCAGTTTGACTGTGGTCAGTATGACAATGAAAAAAAAATTAGGCTATACCAAAACCAGAGTATGCATCTTGGTTGAGACGTAACTCCTGGGATGGCTCCTTTACAATGACTTTTCTACATTCATAGGGTAAACTGAATGAGACAGTTTAATTGTGAAGTTGTTAGTCTAATTACAGCGATGAGAAGGACTTGCTGGAGATTGTTCTCTGGATTCTGTGCCGGATTGACACTGGCTCCCTAATTCCTGGTGCTCCTCTTGCAACAATCTTATTTCTCAAGAAGATGGCATTTCTACAACTGAGAAAACATTCTCTCACTGTTTCCCCATTTTTGTATATCTTGCCATACATAGCAAACACTTTATTAAAAGTGGGAGCAAATGCCCACTGCTTTATTTTAAGCTATCCCATCTTAGTAGGCAGCAGTAATAAAGTAGACCATGTGTTTGTGTGTGTGTGTGTGTGTGTGTGTGTGTGTGTGTAATTTAAAACAACTTTTTAAAAAGAAGTTTGTGAAGTATTGCTTTAAGACAGCTTAATCACCAACGTTTCTATAGCTGTCTTTCTCTAGAATGTAAAATTATGTTACTACAGAAGACTGGAGAATACAACAAAATTTGCCATGCGCTCAAAAATCAGAATTTAAGTGAAATTAAAGTATAATGAATAGAGTTTGGGTGTCAACTTAATTTTAATTTTAATTATTTTAAAGGTGGATACTTTTTGCATGACAATTTTGTTAACTTAATTGGCCAGAATGTGTAAACAATCTGAGCATCATTCATTGCTAAACCAGATGAATGTCCTACACAGAGATCTTAATATATAAATGGAAATAAAATTTTTAATGTTGTCTATATACATAGATAACTTTCTGAAAGAGATACAAAATTGGCTCTCTTGTACATTTTGATAATTACATATAATTTTCTAAATAAAGCAGGTTAATAGGGAGGTGTCAAAGTACATAATGACAGAAAAGTTACTGAATATGAAAATCGAGAATCCCATACCTGGTTATTCGAATCAGGCCTTAGCTTAGCCACTGTGGAACTCTGTAGTCTTGGGCAAGTTGCTCACCCTCCCTCCTGGGTCTCCTCACTTACCAGCTGAACTAGGAATTTGTAGTCCTCAGGTCTTGGATTCAACTCCAGTACAGTGTCAGAGAATGGCTTTGTGATCTTCATTTAGTCTTATTGTTTTCAGGTGGACAGTTGAAAAACCATTTGCACCAAGTCTGGTCATCTATGGAACAAGAAACCTTTCAGATAATCCAAAACTTTCTGGAAGGTATTTAATGAAACTACTAGGAAAAAAAGTGAAGCTGTGAACAGAATGGCAGGACACAGGAAGTGAGATGAGCACCCCAGAGAATTTACCCCCTGCATGTTCACAGCCTGATGTCGTATGTCTGTCTCAACAAGGAATCTCAGTAATTTCTGTTGGAACCATGTGTGAATGTCTCTGTGTCCAAGGCTGCATGTACTATGTGCCATCTCTCATAGGTAGAGCCATCATGAGAAGTCTGCTGTTCACAACGGCTGTACCACAGACCACATATGCCTTCTGGAATATCCAGCTTCTTTTCACTCTCTTGGCTATTTTAATCTCTTTCATAAAATTAATTTAATACTTATTTTTTAAAAACCAACAGGCATGGAGTTTTTCTTGAGAGCTGAAGCTGTGTTTCTCTTTAGGTGGGCACCTACTGACCATTGCTGTAACATTATTCAGAACAAGATGTCTCTCCTCGGGATGTGCATAGAAAACAAAATACCCAGGGACTGCTGTTTCCTAGACACTGGCATCACTGATTTGTATTGATGAATGCTGAAGATAATTTATATTATCATTTAAAGGCAATGACACCTACTTGGCTCAGCTCTTAATTCTGTCTAGCTACCTCTGAGGGATTCTCCATGTATTATAAAATCACTTTTCCTTCACCAAACTCTGAAACTACAGTCTATTCCACATCTCAGAAAATGGCACAAAGCCATGGAGAACACCCTGTAAGGACGTGATACAGCCAATTTTGGGCTCAAGGACCTAGAGAGGCCATGCCACATGCCATGAGACAACTCAAAAAAAAAAAAAAACAAAAACAAACAAACAAACAAACAAAAACAGCAACACACACACACACACACACACACACACACACACACAAAACACATTTTGTAAGTAGAGCCCGAACACTTCCCAGACAGATATTGGGATGTAGGATGTTCTAATCAGATTTAGTATCCATTTATTGGCCACAAGCTAGTCTACTGCTTTACAACTGGAATTATGTTTTCACAGCTTGATCTGATTTGAAATTCTCAAAGACCTTGAAAGGAAAGGAAACCTGTATTTTTTTTTTTTTTTTTTTTGGAGTGCATGCTAGCACTTCTTTCTCTTGCCTGTCATTGCTAAGTAAGGAATCTGGATCACTTCTAAGGAAAGTAAGTTTCCAGTACTAACACACCAACAAATTAGGACACTGGGGGAATAAACAAACACCTCACTAGCTAGCTGCCCTAACAACACAGTTGAGATTTCTCTACATTTGGAAATAGGTTCTCCCAAAGGAATAGAGCTGTGGCTCCACTACAGCTATTCAAGAGGACTCTACCAATCAGCTATTAGCCATTGCTAGTTCAGTTAGTAAAACCCTCAAATGTTGCCTCAGAGGGAAGACCTCCTTCATAGACAGCACAGCTTTGCTGGACCTGAACTGTCAAAATCGTCATCCTACCTTTCCAACCATACCTCCTTTTATGAAGTAAGGGAAAAATTCAACAAAAAAATAAAAGGTAAACTGTGATTTGACACTGTGGATGAATATTGAAATAGTAGGTGGAGTTGTGGGTGAATTTTTAGGTTGGCCAGCTTTTTGTTGTTTTCCATAACATAAGTAAAAGCACATAAATATCAAAAGTGCATCTTTATATGAATTTTTAATGTATGCCATAAGATAAAATGATAATGCCAATAGCATTAAGAAGAATTAATAGAAATTATGGTTCTCTTATGCCCTCATCTATAGATCCATTTTAAAATAGTTTAAAGCGAGATACTTGGTACTGAAATCTTGATGGCCATTGTAATCGTTCAGAAACTCAATACCTGGCAAAAGGAACTAAAGGTTGCACTAGACATGATGTGGCATACACATACACACTTCATCTTCTATGTCACATTTGGCCAGAGCCAGGTGTTAGGCTTTCCTACTCAGTTCTTCACTGGAATTTGAATTTGGGAAATGACACCAAACAACTTTGAACCCCAACTGCCTCGCTTAAGAATAGACTGAATTTCTAAGATAATTACTTAAATGTTGTGAGCCTTGATTTTAAAATATGAATAATATTTCCTGTCTTAGTGAGTTATAAGGAAAATTAGTATATTAAAAAGAAAATTAGTGTATGACGTATGAAAGTGAGAACGCCAGAAGCAGAGATTGAGGCTGTTTCTTACTGTGTCCTGACATGGATATTCAAAGGAACAGAACATAGTATGACAGCGTCACTTTCAGCATGAAAAGGCAGTCTACGTGCCATGGATGAGAAAGGCTCTGGACTTAGTTTTTGCTGGGGCAGAAGCCACTGGTCAATGTGATTCTCTATTCAATACTTGAGTCTGTGCAATTCTATTTGTCTTTCGAGCATTGAAATGAGCCTATGGATACAAAAAGTCATTGGGATGCTGACCTTATTGTTATTACTGAGAGATTGTCTCCCACACACCCATCTGACTGCATAACGCCCCATTGCTCATCATTAGTAGAATCTCAATAAAATTTGGAGAAAATGCTGTATAAGATGGCATCACTAAAAAATCTAATGTACGCCGTGCTGATTGTTCCCATTGCTGTGGCGAGGGGGTGTTCCTAAACAACAACCTAAGAAAGAGCTAGGGAAAGCTGAGAAAGCTGAGACACAGATGGCAAACGTCTGGGCTGTCCTTCCTGGCACAAGTGCACTTGTGACTGGCTCTGTCTCTCATGCAATGGCTTCAGCTGGGTGTGAGCCCAGAGCATAACAAATGACAGAGAAAATGGGAAAGAGGTTTCCCAGGGGAAGTATGGAGTTCAGAAGGCAGAATGGGTCTGTAGACGAAACTTCCCAGTGCTATCTTGGAATCAAAACATAATCCTGTTCAGTTAAGAAGAGGGCTGTCTATTGGGTCCATCACTACAGCATAGTAGTTGCAAGAGTGATCTTCTGTGTTCATAACATAGTCCAACCGAATGGGCCACTAGTTCTCTGTAACCAGAGAATATAGCTTGGGTTTCTGTGAAGAATGCTGCTTACTCTAGAGATTCCAGAACATGACGTGCTGAGTGTTATCAGAGATGGCATGTCTAACTCTATAGAAGAAAATACCCACAACAAAACAAAACAAAAACATGGTGTTTGTTCTGTTGTAGTTACAACCTGTGAAAGTCAGTACTCTCCTTTCTACCATGTGGGACCCAAGCTCAAACTCTCAAGTCATCAGGCCTGGTGACTGGTTCCTTTACCTGCTGGAACATTTGCTAACCCAAGAGAATAGTTTCTGACAATTAAATCCATCTGCCACCAGCCAGACAAGGTGACATGGGTCTTTAATACTGGCTCTCAGGGGTCTGAAGTCAGAGTAACAGTACGAGTTTGAATGCAGTGTGGATTATACGGTGATACCCTACCCCAAAGGCAATAGACGGGAGAAGTTCTGGCGAGGACTTCTGGCAGGTTAAGGAAACTCATCTCCTAGAAAAGAGCTGGCATAGATGCCCAGGATTGTATTATAAGAAGGGTTGATCAAAGAATGAATGGGAGAAAGCAGTTGCTTTAAGGCTAAGATAACACAAGGTAAGCAATGTTCATTCTCCAGCCATCCCATCCAGGCATATGCTACCATAAACACTGGGATCTTGGTGCCAGAACACAGGATTCTGCACTGGGGACAGCTCAGAAGCCTGGTTAGAGGGCAGATGTAACAACAGCTAAACTACCAGCTTCTCAAGTCTTGTGTGTTGGATGTGGTGGAATTCTTTCACTAGCTCCTACAGGCCAGATGGTTGCCACTTTCTAGAAAATTATAGGGATTTTTCATACCTGTCTTTAATCTCAGGTTCCTTGCTTTACTACTCTTAAAGAGGGTACCCTTTAGTTAAAAATATGTACAAATTATGTTTACTATCTTTCATCATAGAAAGGGATGACAACTGTGGCTTCTAGGTTTCATCATCTAGCTCCCTAGCTCCCTCTTCCCTTATCCATGCCACAACCACTGACCATCACTACATTACCTCTCCTTCTGTGACCCTTCCCTGGGGTTTTTCATGAATTCTGGAATTCTCACACCTTTGGGTTCCTACAAACCTGTTTACAGGTCCCTACTACAGAATATATGACCCAGCTACAAAGTCACTGACACCAGTGTAATGAAGACATGGAATTCTGTATTGACAACAATTAAGAATTTCATTCACAATAGTGCCTCAGACTATAAAAGCAAGTGTGAACTAAGTGGGTCATGGGCCCTATTTATTTATTTATTTATTTATTTATTCATTATTTATTTAAAGACAGGGTTTCTCTGTGACTTTGGAGGCTGTCCTGGAACTAGCTCTTGTAGACTAGGCTGACCTCAAACTCACAGATATCCACCTGCCTCTGCCTCCCGAGTTCTGGGATTAAAGGTGTACGCCAGCAATGCCGGCTTCATTGGCCCTTTGTGACTACACAGGCCTCAAGTGCATAAAGCCACACCATTACGTTGACATGTAACCAGGTGTTATGTATCACATTTCATGTTGACTCTGAGCTAGGAATCACCTGATGCCCTTTTTATTTTTTAATAATTGTACCGAGAGTTGCAGTCTCATCCTGGGACTTTATATTCTTCAAAGATGCAAGAACGAGGGGCAAGATTTGGAATGTGTTTGTTCACTGGCAGTTCTAGCTAAAGCAGTTGGGATGTTCCTGGCACTCAAGTCCTCAGGTGTGTGCTCAGCTCTTCCTCCATTTTCAAGACTGATTTTGTAGTATTAAAACTGATTCTGAGACTTTCTATCATTGGCCATCAAAGGACTTTATAACGAGCTATACCTCATTCTCACTGCTGCTATGAGTTAGTTCTTGCTCTAATTAAAACTACACCATAATTTCATCAAATACTGCATACCAAGAAAGTGCAAAATACTGCTGTATGGGTTTCCACTTTTCAGATGACAAAAAACACATCCAAGGCAGCAAAGACCTTTCTTAAAGTCCCCAATTATTTAAGTTTGGGACCAAGATTTCTAGACCTCATGTCTCTAATTCCCAAGACTCTACATTCCCACAATGTCATTTTTAGTTGGTTGGTTAGTTGAGTTTTTGTTTTGTTTTGTTTTGTTTTGTTTTCCCCTTTTGTCTAGCACATCTCTGGGCACATTGTTACCCCAGTAGCTAGACAACTAGAAGTAAATAAGTAGAAGAAGAAATATTCATGCCCATTTCAAACTCTAGCACCAGTTCATGACCAATCTATAACAACCTCTAATTTGAAAGTCAAATTTGTACCTTTCACCACTCTCATCATAAAACTTTGTCATCCCCTACTATGAAAATACTGACAGGCTTACTATCTAATTCTGCCATTACCCATGACACCAGCAAACTCAGTTTATTTTAGAATTTGGGCCGGTTCCTATTTGTGGCTTTTGGACCAAAGACATAATGGCTGGCATATATATATATATATATATATATATATATATATATATATATATATATATCAAATTTTATGCTCAGGAAACAGCTGTACAATTTGCTTCAGTAACAGAATTTTCAGAGTGCTGTTATCTTCCCAGAATGGCAAAAAGTGTACCTGCGTCATTCAATGAAATGGTAAGGACACAGCCAACTGACCAAAGACTTGTAGGTAGCATCTTCCATTTCTACATGGGTCTGTCTAGCCATAGCTAAAACAGAAGAAGTGTTTGGCAGGTAAAAACAAACCCTATTATTTTTTCCCTTATATGTGTCTAAACAATTCAATATAAATAAGATGTTACTCAGCAAAGGACTAATCCTTGCTGTTCCATGTACAGGTTGAGGTTTTAAAAAGAAAAATCAATTAATCACAAAAGCTTCCAAACAATGCAAACAACATTAAGCACAGTAATTATAAGATAAGCATTCGAGCAATTTTCAGTTGATTGGGTGTGGGTGTGCTGAAGTAAACCTACAGTTTGCCTGCTGGTACAAGAACAGCTTACATGCCAATTAGTGGTATTGCTACTAATTATTAAAAACATTTTTAGGATTAATTAAAAACTAAATGCACCTGTATGATGGCTCATAACCGTGTTGTGGAAATTGCTCAGATTTTCCATATCAATCACACAGGAAATGCTTGGTGTGATGGAGAAGCATTATGACTTCCATCATCTTTGGAAGCCACACAACAGATGAGCATTCCTTTCATGTGAAAGTGAGGCTCAACTTGGATATGGATTTTATACTAACAGGCATCCATGAATGAATGCTATGAGACAAGGCTAAGAAAATCAAGAGGTAAGGGCTCAGGCCTGTGTTGCTGATGTTTATTGTGCCCGCCTTGGGTGAAATTCTACTGAGAAAACAAAGAAGATAGTAGATCGTTGCCTCATTTGAGAAGTTGCTTTGCCCTTTTTAAGAGTCATGCTAGGAAGCAGAGGCCTGTAATTGCAGCACTTGAGAGGCTGAGGCAGGAGGATTGCCACAAATTCAAGACTAATCTGAACCACATAACAAGACTGTGTCTGAGCTTCCCCCATGGAAGTAGGGGGCACTCCACACAAGGAGGAAAATCCTCCAATTTTCCAAAGGGGGACAAACCCTAATCTTACTCCCATCTTACTCCCCTATAGCCCTGGGCCTAGGATTAATTTTAAAATATAAATTCTGATGTCTGTATACTTGACTGCATTTTAAGATAGAGCCGATAACCCAGAGAAGCTGGATGTCTCTGGAATTACAAATCTAGCAAAGACCAGGCTAGCATTTACTACAGGAATCTCTGATCCAAAGATTCCGACTGTTTAACTTAGAACATACTACCACTTTTATAGGTTGTCGATTGCTCTCCCGTCATTTCCTCTATTAACATTTGTTAGCATAACTCCCGCCCTTAGATTTCTTATGTTTCCTTACAGTCTTCAAATATTTTCATATCATAATACACATAATTAGAATTACCATTCCTACAAATGATTGTTTTCCACACTAGAAGGAAATGTTGCAGGTCTAAGTGATATTGCCCAGGACGAGCACAGCAAATGGCTGAGTCAAAAGATAGTGCTCGAGAGAGGGGACCTGAGCAGTGTCTGCAACCTCCTGCTAAAACAAAGCACATAATGCAACAATGACTGGAGCTAAAGACACCATGCCCAGAAAATGAAAGGAGATGATCACTCTTCCTGTATGACCCTACCTGTTTTTGTTTTGCTTTGTTTTAATTTTTGTTATGTTTTGTTCTTCTTTGTAAGGTAGTAACTCTCCATTCCTAATGATGCCTCACTGGTTCAAAGTCATTTGATAACACTGGCCGAGTCTTTGTCACTCTGAAGCCTAATATCTTTTCTAAAGACCAAGCAGTTTGTGAGCCATCATGCATTTATTTACAGCCTTAGTCACCATTCACAGTCCAAGTAAAGAAGATCGGTCTTATGTGACTGCACAGAAAGGCGAGGAATCAAACATGAGTGAGAAAGGATATGAGGTCCAAAACACTCAGGGGCTCCCTATCTGGAGCACAGAGACTTAAGCTCTGCTTCAGCTACATTTGTGCTATCGGCCATTCCCTCCCTCATCTGCAAAAGAGAGAGGGTATTTCTCTCTCTTTCTCTCTCTCTCTCTCTCTCTCTCTCTCTCTCTCTCTCTCTCTCTCTCTCTCTCTTCTCTCTCTCTCTCTCTCTCTCTCTCTCTCCCTCTCTCTCTCTCTCACACTCACACACACACACACACACACACACACACACTCACAACACATCTCAAGGTACTCATATGTTTTTCTTTACTGGAAGTTCTACCACCAGCCGATTCATACCTCAACTGCCAATCCTCTTTCCCAAGAGCAAAAAGAATTGTATTTTCATTCCAGCATATAATCTGTAGAACCTTATCCCATTTCTGCTTCTCCTTTTGTTCATTCTGCAAAAATCAATGTGGCCTCTATCTGATTTTCTCTGTTTAATAGATTGGACTGTGTGAGGTTCCTGATATAGAGGAACTCATAGGTTCATAGGTTAACTTGAAAGCTAGGAAGATGCAAGGAGATAGCAAACATGTAAAGAGAAGGAAAAATGGGGACTGGAGGGGGGAAGTACGTGGAGGAAACATGAGTGAATAGCAGAAGACAGGTCTGAGATCATTCCTGGTAGGGTGAAAGCACACATCAGAGCCTGCTTTACCAGGTAGTCATTTCCAAGTTGAGTAACTTTTTCATCTTATTTTCTTGAGGATATTAAGAATTGAATGAAATGAGTGCACAGATTCTAATTATAAATAACAATTAAAATAAGCGTGGGGAGTCAGTTAGTTCACAAAGCACTCTAGAGGCATTTCCTTAGGCTTTAGGCAAACCCATAAACTCTACCCAGTGGCTCTGCTAACACCTGGCATTGTGTCCAGCTAGAGCAGAGGGATAGATAGTGGCCCCACTAGATGGGGGTTATGTTATTATTAATTTAACTGGTGTTAAACTAGTGAGCATTTAACGGTCACTAAAACAATTTAGGTTCAATTCACTGAAGTATCATTTTTTTTTAAAGATGGTAAAAGTGAGGGAGCAATTCTCGCAGGGTTGCTGCAGTGTGTGCAGGCTCTGCAGCTTCTCCAGCCCACAGCAATGAAACATGCACCAGCAATGAGGGCCACTCATCTTGCAAGAAAGAAATAATCTTCAGAACTCTCTATCCTGCTGTACCCTATGGCAGTAAACCCATTTTAGCATCCCTTTTTCACCAAATGAGATTTTACTTTTTTAGATCCCCAAATCATGAGCCAAATTAGTATAACCCATTCAATATGTCATGGAAGACCTCCACTGTAAAATTACTATGTTGAACTTCCAACTTTTTGTGTTAGAAAAATTTAAAAACACAACAAAACATAACATTTTTCCAACACCAGAAACACGAGCAACTCCAAATTCAGAAAAGATTTACAAATGCCAGAACATGGTTATCTCCCAGCAAACATACCATTTCTTTGTTTCATAGGACACCGAGGATGAATTATTCATGAGACCTGATTTCACATGCTTATTGTGTCTGGTGGCAAAGTCCCCGCCTGCTCAGCCTCAGGAAAGCTGGGGCCTCTCTGTTGCTGCACAGGGCTTGGTGCCATCCAGGGACCAGCCATGTGCTCACGAGTTACTGGAGCAGGGCAGGCAGCTCCAGTGGCCTCAGCTGTGGAGGCAGCTGTTTGCCCACCGTCTGTGATGGCAGAAATGTGTGGTGGGCTTCTCCTGAACAGCATGCCCCTCCCCAACCACACATGTGCTAGCAGACTCCCACTCACTCACACACACAAACAATTCCATGCTGGGAATCACACTCCCACTATCACCAAAGGAGAAAGAAGCCCTCACAATTTGGGGTCCAGAAAGAGCAGTGCACCAGAGTGGAGACTAGCCCCCTAATCTTATATGCAAAACTATTGGAGGGGAGTCTGTTGCCTCCTCGGAACATAAACCTTTCTTGTCGTTTCCGTATCAAAAGGTTTGTGCATGCATGAAATTCAAGATGTTTTATTATTTAGATATTGCTTTATTTACTTACTTGATAGGTTGATTGATGTTCTAGGGTCCTGCATAAAACAGAGGCCCTTTCCAAAAGAAAAAAAATAAAGGAAATAGATTGCAACCAGGAGTTTCATCCCACACGAAAGTCAGCCTTTCCAAGCTGGCCTGTTTGAAAGGAGTCCCTTTTGACTCTTGCCCTGCTACTTATCTTTGGGTATTCATTGGCACAAAATGCTACACCGCAGACACTATGAAAAATAACAGAGAAGAAGGGATCAACTATCTGGAGTGTACCCTGGAGTTCTGAGCTCTATAGCTAGGGATTTGCCCATCTCCAACAACCGGACTATTGTGATTTCATGGCCTCCTTTTTCAACAGAGAGAGGTGCAGGGAGAGAAATTTCCTGCACTCTGGTTTCCTGTTATGCGCCTCACATCGTGTGTTTCCTTCGTAGACACTAGACGTACTTTCATTTTATAAGGACGCATGACTCCTCAACTAGCATAGGTAATAAAGTAAAATTCTCAAAAAAAAAAAAAAAACCCACGAAAAATATAGCAGTAAGGGAACTTCCACAGTCCTTTTACTAGCCTGTCTTGAATTTTATTTATTACTTCATTAAGGGTTCTAATATTTTTGACTCAGTCTTGGTGAATAGGAGTGAAACTGGGGAGGGGGGATTTGTTTATAGAAAGTGGATGTTGAATTTTTGCAGAACTCTTACTCGATCAATGTTCCATGCAAGCGACTTTTACGTAGGCTCTCTGTAACCTCTTTTCCAAACAAACTCTAATTTGACATAATGCAGCAGAGAATGGCACCAGTCATCGGGCTTGCATCAGAAATGCATTTTATTTGGATTCAATTCAGACTTAACGAACTGGTTCCCGTAAATGCAGCAGATGGGAGTGAGGCAAATGGGAGTGTGTGTGGGGCCTCAAGCCCAGCAGCCGCTGCTGCTCCCCTGTAAGCAAGCCCTTCCTGAGTTAGCTGGTTAGCTAGTTAGCTAATTGGTTAGGCACACTCCAGCTGAAACAGTGATTATAATTTACGGAGTTCTCTTACCAGGCCACCAAACCGAGGATTGAGAAGTGACAGTCCAGACAAGCAACTAGTATCCCTTCCTCCTCTCTCTGTCCTCCTGATTAACAAGGAGAAGGCTGACAGAAGATGGTCCCTGGTTTAGAAAGTTGGCAAGCTATAGCCAGACCTTTTCTTCTAAAGGTCTACTAAAAATGCTAGCTGCACTGTAAACAGAATTCTCCATAGAAGACCACACGGTGCCCGGAGTGGTCTCTTAATACAAAATATCAATTTGATTTTCCTCAGGAGATTCACTCTCCTTTTGCAATGCAAATATTTTCAAGTGTACTAAACACGTTTTAGCACCTCAACATAGGCACTAAAACTATTTGCATGCAAAATTACCCAGAGTAGGCAGACAGGCTCAAGCTTATGCTAGCGCCATATGTGCTGAAGAATTTGAGCCAGGAAACAGCTAGTACTGGACGGTATTTACAATTTAAATTTAATTTTACATTATTATTCAAATGAGCGTTTATATATGTCTCTATTAAAATTAATGCTTCACATGGAACAAAAACTTCACCTAAAATTATATTTGTAGTAGTACCAGGCCTTTCGTCCCAGCTATCAAGAACCACACAGCGTTTCTTTTTCTTTCCTTCAGCTCTACCTGAATGGCAGTCAAGCTTTTTCTTTCAGAATGAAAAGCAAAACTAATCCTTGATTGGAAGGTCAGCAATCACCACAGGCACAGACCAACCGGACCCACCAAAGAGTGTAAATGATCAGAGAGAAACAGACACTATCTGACAAAGCCACAGAACCTTGTCTACCTTTCCCTTAAAACACAGGACCATCTCGTTCCCTTTCCCTTCCAAGAAGTTCCGTGTGTTTTGTGAACAGTGACAGGCCTTTGGCGTGGTGTTTTGTTTGCAAATTGCCATGTGTTGTACTGTCCCCAGAAAGTGGCACTTCTTTATAAACACAATGGCCAATGGCCGGCATTCCCTGGGCTGTGAAGGAGCCTTCCACCCTGCGCAGCAGTCTGGGGTGTGTCTCAGAAAACACAGCAAACAGAAAGAAGGCTGCCGGCTTCACTATCCCCCGCAAGTCATTTTCTATTTTAAGACTGGTAAAGTGGCAAGTCTTTAATGTCACTGATTGAAACGCGGAACACTTTCCTGTTCAGTGTACGGGGAAAACTGATGAATCCGAAGCCAGCTTTCCTCTCTCACACCTGGGCGGCATGACTGTGTTTTTGAGGCCCTTTGAGGGTGGGGCTCCCGCCATCCTTTAGGAGCTCTTCTTGTTTGCAGCTGCTGTGAGCGTTATAAAAGTGCCCTTCAGAGAAACACAAAACTTGAGTGAGCCGCTTAGAGGTTGCTACTTTGTAATCTATTTTAACTAAAATCTAAGCATAAAAAGTTAAAAATATCTTCTAATACTGAAGCTGTGGTAATCCTTTAGAGCCTGTGGCTAAGGAACTTAAATGGAATTAAAAAAAAAAAAAAGGATCAAAATCAAGGCACAAAGTACTGTCAAATTCACCTAGAATCTTAACTACAAAGCGATATTTACCCCTGGATTAAAGATGATCAACTTTACTTTAAACCTAGCACATAAAATGTTTCTTTTGGAAACTTCAAGTGTGTATCTGGGGTAAATGTCTCTTTTGCTTTCTTTTCTACTCTTTTTTCTTGAGAGCTATATAGGAAGTTTCTTTCTTCCTGACTTGCAATCAGTCTTAAAAATGTTGAATCATTGCCTGGATATATGAACTCAGCTGTGTACCGCTTTAATTTATAGCGGCCAACATTTCTATACATAAGCACTCTCAAAGGGGCTCACGGGAGAACTAGAGACCTTCGGTTCTGTGGGTTTAACGGGGATGGAAAATCTCCACGTTTACACATCTATTCTCACATATTAATATCATTACATTTAAACGGAGGTTTGATTTCAAACATTGAATTAATTAAGAAGGGAACATCTACGGCATTATAAAGCCAAATCAAATGCCAACAGCGCCCTCTACTGTCAAACAGAAGAAAGCATCTTCTCTAGCAAAGGGAAAGACATTTTCTGTTTTATTTACTTAAGGAAGCATCTAGACATCAAATGAAATGTCTTAGAAAATACCAAATACCTTGGTAAACCTGAAGGAAAATGCAAAGAATTGTATAAATAGAACTCAACACTCATGTATGTGTTCCACTATCAAACTCCCTGTACCACTAACAAGTTGTGAGCCATATCCTAAGTTGGTAGTCTTTATTACATAGTCAGGACAAAAGCTAAAATACAATTAGGGTATGTTTAACGTTTTCATTTTCTACCATCAGTCACAAATATCAAACTTAGATTCTGAAAGTTGGGAAGTTTGAATGAAAGTTTCAAATTCTTAACTTCCACGCTACTTGCTGTGTTCAAAACAAATCCAAGCTTTCTTTATGGTTATTTCTTTTAGTAATCGAAGATCATTTCTATTTCTCTTTAGGCAAAGACACACTAGCTTCTTTTCCTAATGTGCTAACATTTGCTACAACGTGTGTTTTAATTAGAGCAATCAAAAAACTGGAAAATGAAAATCTATTTTCCTGCCAGAGTCCTTGCTCCAGACTTTACGAAGACGGCCATCCCCTACACCTGCAATGAATCTAATGGTTTGACTGGGTAAAAGTTGCCTCAGTTGCAAATCCCACGTGCACCACAGGGTTGGCCTCGTTTTTTTATGCAGCCGTGTTCCCTGCTCCGAACATAGAACGAACAGCATACCGCGATGTTCTCAGATCTCACTCATCTGAACAAGTGAGACGTGACAAGCTTGGTATGATAGGCTGGTGTGAGTGATGCTGGAATTTTGGTGAGAAGGTACCTGAAAGCAAAGCCTTTTCCCTCACAGACTAAGAAGCAGAGAAGCCCTTGCCCTGCGGATGGCCTGGCTCCACTGCCAAGGCTCTCACCAACAATCCTCGACAGCCTTACTGAGTCAACTTTACAAATAAACTTCTAAGTTTTTGTAGGTTGCTAAGGTAGAGGCATTCTTTCGCTCTTGCTTCTTCTCTATTCATTCACTCCTTACCTTCATGCACAGGTGCGCGCTCGCGCGCGCGCGCACACGCACACACACACACACACACACACACACAAACATACGCACACACACCTCCTTCATTGTTAATAATGGATCGTTTCTGTTAAATCACCACCCTTCATATTAAACCAGCTGTCCTAATTTAGGAAATCACACTGATTTACTAACATATCTATGATTGTTACCAAAGCCACAGGGAATGGTTTTCAAGGATAGGCTCCCCTGCTTAGCAGTATAACTGCTATTGATTGTAGCATTCTACCATCTGACCTTTTTAGGGATTATCATATTCCACTGATTTTTCTCAAATCTCTAATTTTCTTGCTAAAATTGAATTTTTTTTTTGAAACATCAAGGTACAAATTGGGGCTTAGAGGCAAAATTGCTCCCTAGAGTCACAGGTCTTCTCTGTTGCTAATCCACAGAATGGGGATGAAAATGCATTTCTACTGGATGGGGTCGTTCACTAGATTACTATGAGTTCATCTGTATAATATACCCTAACAGAAATGCCTGGTACATAAGAAACAACCCTTGCTGTTTCTGTAAGAATAATAAACAAGAAAGCATTCTTAAGTGAATAATTCAATGTAGCTATCGAATCCATGTGTATCAAAGTCATCCTGGAGAGTTGGGAAACAGAAAAGAATATCTGTATCAAGGGCCCAGATTCGATGGCTGAGGCAGACATACATCCCGACAGAGAACCTTTCATTTGGTGCATGTATTCAGTGAGCAGAAGTAAAGGCTGTTCCTGATGGGTGCTCTGAAGGGAACTTCTGCTGGACAAAATGGGGGAAACGGCTAGCAGCTAATGATTCAATTACTGAAGTGGATGTGATGTCACTCTAGCCTTGCCTGGTAGAGGGGTTGCCAGCTTGTAGGTTTGAGACAGTTCAACTCTCTGAGCATCACAGCTCTAGACTATGAGGAGAATTATAATGAATCATTTTCTGTCCTGCCAGCCAGCTCCCAAATAGTGACACAGAGACTTCTTATTAATTATGAAAGCTTGGCCTGTAGCTTAGGCTTGTTCTTAACTAGCTTACATAACTTAAATTAGTCCATAAATTAATCTACATTCAATCGTGTGGCATTACCACTCTTTCATCTTGCACATCCTGTCTTTCATGGCATCTCCCAATATCTAGATTCTTCCTCTGCTTCCTTTCTCTCACTGAAATGCCACCTATACCTCCTGCCTTGCTATTAGCCATTCAGCTTTCAGTTACACAAATCACAGCAACACACCTTCACACATTTTACAAATATCCCAAGACTTTCTCCCTTCTGTCTATATAAAACAAGAACAATTATCCAGTAAGAAATGCATTTACAATGTTTACTCCATACGTATTTGGCAAATTCAGAGAAAGTACTCTATTATCTATCCTATCATCATGAGTCCAAAGTTTTATACCTAAATGATTTTCTGTCATAACTTCTATTAGCATCCTAAAAATATTTTTAGACCTAAAAACAACTTCTTATATAAACAACATAAACTTTTGTTTCTCAACCTTACAAACTTTATATAAGGTTTTTTTTTTTCTGAATTTGGTAACAAAAAAGACTATACTATCTAGTCTTTAGTCCCTATCAGATACCCAAGAAGGATAAAATATTACCTGAGTAATCAGGAAGTGCAGAGCAAGCAACTTCTAAAACTATAACAATGACAGAGACATCCAGCTTCCTGGACAGTCACATCAATACTGGGGTGTTCATTTTAAGCCTACAAGCCTAGAATATCTGAAATATGTTCCTGTGAAGCAGAAGTTTTGAAGGACTGACCTACCTTTTTTTGGCAAAGCTTGGCAGTCACCTTCTTTTGTGCCCTGTTTGTCCAATGTTTGGACAACATACTGTCAGCAGTTAAGGCAAGGACAGATTCTTCCCCAATTGGCTAGCTTTGTTACACTGAAGGCAAACTCCATATGGTGGTTTTTTTGAAGTATATTGGTGCAGCCAGGAGCAGAATTGTTTTACTGTCATAGAAAGCCTCGTGTTACTAAAACATTTTAAACACCATCCTTTTTAGGTCTTTGAAGGGTTTGAAGACTATCATCTACTTAAAATATGTCTCTATTTGACCTTGAAAACATACAAAATAGGACTATAAGTTTGTTTTAGATGACTACTAGCCTGTATTTTTTTTATTATCCTAAATAGGTACAATATCTTAAACAGGGGCAGAAACACTTATACAGTATAACAAATCAACCTTAAATTTCTATCAATATATAAAAATCCATACAAAAGTAAAATATTTGAGATTAGTAGTTGTTTTTTGTTTGTTTGTTTGTTTGTTTGTTCGAAAGTAGATTCAATAATCTACCCTTTGGCCTACCATTTCTATATCTCCCCTTTTCTTTTCAGAATGAGATCTTTAAATCTAATTTCCCTTTTCTCAACTGTTTTCCTGATCATTACCAATAATAACTTGTAACCAACCACATAAATGATAGCAAAAATCTGTAAACCACCAAATGACCATAAACCATCCACCCCACTTTTTAGAAATGTAGGCATTGTGTTGTCTAGACTGTTTTCTGTTGTCTTGGAGTGATGGTATCTTTGGAGGATCCTGAACAAATAGAAAAAATGATCAAGTCCTGGGAAAGCTAGCTGTATTAGTTTTTGTTTAGTGTTTGTGTGATTGAAAAATTCAGGGCTTATCTGAAGTCTTGGCTGGAGTAGTCTGTGGGGTTGGATTATCTCAGCCAGCAGCTGAGATTCTATATGCAGAATTTTGAGGAAAATGCTACAGAGGCATTCTGAGAGGCTGGATCAACTGGGTTACTTGTGTTTAGTGGTGTCTGGTCCTTTTTCTTTTTTTGAAAAGAAACACACAAACTTTTCAAGGTAACACATATATTTGCATTAACACAAATTTGGAATGTGAAGTGCATAAGTCATTTAAAGATAATATTTTTTGTTCTGTGTTTCTGCAGATAATAGGCATCTGTCAACTTTATCAGTCCATTTGAACTATATAGCCAAACCTCTATCTACTCCATGTGAAAGGATGGCATGTAATAAGGACTCTATAACCAAGATTTATCATGTCTCAGCCAGTCTCAGATACATTTCTACAAAGGGGGATCAGCATATATATATGTATATATATATATATATATATATATATATATATATATATAAACCTGTCCTGTAGTCTTTTTTATTATATATATAGATATATGTATTATATGTATATAATACGTGTGTGTGTGTGTGTGTGTGTGTGTGTGTGTGTGTGTGTGAGAGAGAGAGTGTGAGTGTGTGTGTGGCCAAGATTTTCAGGAGTTTCCCTCCAATCAAATCTAATCTTGAATAACTTTGAAGAGAATCGTAATTTTTTGTTTCCTATAGAAACAAAGGCATAACATCTCCCACAATGCAACATATTTTCTGACTTCCATTCTAAAGTGAAAACATTTTTAAAATCTATCGGTTATTTTCACTTAGAAGTTTCTATAATCCAATGTCTCTCAGCAGCTATTGGTTTTTGTTCATTGGCGTTTAAAAATTTTAAAATCAACCAAAGCACCAGACAGCATCCAGATACTTTGTGTATTTTCCATCTTTATGTGACTTATTTTTACATTACTTTACCTTTTCTTTAAAGATTTTACTTTATTATTTTAAACTATTTTTTTCTATGACTGTCTATATCCATTTTATTTTCTTTAGTATCTAAGTACAGTTTAAAACATGCTGTCCCTTTTTATAGATTTTCTGTGTCTCAACCTGGCTTTACCAAGCACCTACAGCATTCTCTGACCACATGAAACAAATTTTAAACTGCTATGTCAGATGCTGTGCAACTCAGCTTAGTGCACGGTACTGGAATATGGTGTTGATGGCGGGCTCCAGCCCACAGGCAGCAGCTGGTAGCTACACCTCTGTATGCTGAGCATCAATCTGCTTAAAAGATTATATGGCTAGAAAGCCACGTCTAGTTTCTTGTCCAAAACTTTGCTTAGTTTTCTCAGGCCCTGTGTTTGGATACTCAAGTGTCCACATTAGATGCCATATGTAGTAAGCTTTCTCTGTCCTTCCAGCCAGTTCCAAAATAATGACATAGAGATGTATTAATAATTATGAAAGCTCAGTCTATAGCTTAAGCTCATTCCTAGCTAGCTCTTAGAACTTAAATCAACCCATTTATATTAATCTATGCTCTATTACATAGTGTTACCTTTCTTCCACCTTATACTTCCTGTTTCCTTTTCATGTCTCCTGGCATCTCCCAAATACCTAGCTTCCTCCTTCTCTTTGTTTCTCTATCCAGAAATCCCACCTCTACCTCCTGTTTAACCATTGGCCATTCGGCTTTTTATTACACCAATCATAGCAATATAACTTCACACAGTGTACAAATATTCCACAACAAGGAATTGCCTAGATCACACACCTAGGTAAGACTATATGACCACAGGTCTTAGTGAAAGGTCTGTATGACATCCTTCCTTGATGGCCTCTGCTCCTCTCACTCTTAGGCTGGCTTCTCCTGTGATGGCCAGATGGGCTTTTTGAAGCTCATGTTTTACTCGTTCTTTCTATTCCTTTTCTATCACCACCTTCATTTTGCCTTTGCCCAGCCAGTGTTTCCTTGTGGAAACCATCTCTACTATTCCTGAGCAGGCCATACCCCTTGTACACATTCTTCAACCTACAGAGGGGCCTCCGTTGTGGTAGCTGTCTCAGGTTTGGTTTGCCAAAATGGATTGTTTTCCACCAAGACTATCCACATTCAGGCAGGGTTTCTATTTTGCTCACTTCTGTTTTCCCAGTGTCTGGCAGAAAATAGGCCCTAATAGTGTCTGTTGAATACACAGATGGAAACCCAGTACAAGATAGGTACTTGGGGGACAGATAGTCATTATTGTAAAATCCCGGTATTGAAGCCACACCAAAGGTCCTACAGAGATTACCCAAAAGTCGTTGTCTTCTAAGATGTCTTCAGCAAGGTCAGACTCTCTTACCATCAATCACCAGAGAACAAAGGCCTCAAAACCAACGCACTCCTATTCAAATCTTTGCTACTGGATGACATCCATTCCCTCGGTTTTCCTAAGCACTGCTCTGTCTTATAATTAAAACAGCCTCTTCAGCTATGAAATGCTCTGGACGTGATGACAGCCACTGTGAATTGTACTCTCCAACTGGGACTTCTATGCAGCCCTGGGCCTGGAAATGATTTATTCTGGGAAGGGAGCCTCTGTGTATTGAGACACTGAGCATATTTGTGGGGGTGGAGGCTGGTACTGTCTTCTCAGACAGGCTTTCCCCTCTGTGTGTATATTTATTCTAGCACTCACCCCTTTAAAATCTGACACTGGCTACAAGGGGGCAATAAGGCTTGGGAAATACTTTAATGTTATAATAAAAGTCACTGGATGTGTAGAACACAAACGTTGAGGCAAAAATGAACACCATTCAAAATTGCCCTCATTAAAGATCCTAAGAGGCAGGAGAGGCAATAAGACCTGCCACTCATTGCCTTTCTAATCAAATGCCTGTGTATGGGCATCGCCCATGCAACCACTATTGACCCTTCAGTGCCTCACACACTTCTCACCACCTTCCTGGCTTCCCACCCTAGGAAGGACCTGCACTTGCAGTTTCCAGTATGCCTCTTTAGTAAGCTTTGCTGACAGTTCCAGAGCTTGTCTGCCTGTCTGTCCATCTGTCCTTCCTCTCTCCCTCTCTTCCTCCCTCCCTCCTTTTCTCCTTTCTTTCCCCTCTCCCTCCCTGCCTGGCTCCCCCTTCTTCCTTCTTTTCATCTTCTTCCCTGCTCTCTCCTCCTCTGGTTTCTTTTTTCCTTCCCACTTTTTACTACCTTAGTTCCTTCTTCTTTCCTTCCCTATCCCATTTTCCTTCTTTCCTCCTTTATTTTTCCTTCCTCCTTCTCTCTTTAAAGTTATTTCTCCTTCCACTCTCCTTCCTTTCCCCTTTCCTTCTTTCTCACCTCCATTTTTCCTTCCTTCACAGATGTCTCCCTCCCTCCTTTCTTCCCCTCCTTCCTCCTTTTTGTTTTCCATCTTTTCTTTATTCATCCTTCCTTTATTCTGTCCTTGCTTTCTTCTTCCATTTCCCCTTTGTTAATTTCCTAGTTCCTTCCTCCTTTCTTCATTCTTCTGCCCTCACTACTTTCCTTTCTCTCTTCTGGCCTTCCTTCCTTCCCCTTTCCTGCTTTCTTCTTCCTTCTTTCCTTCCACTCCTTTCTTCCTCCTTCCACCCCTCCTACTTATTTTTTTTCTTTTGTCCTTCCTTCTCATATTCTTTCCTTTAGATATCTGGGGCTATAGGGACATGGTGGAATGGCAACACTCCTCTGAGGAATGGGACACACGAAGTTCTAAGATGTTAGCACTTGATCTCCACGTCCAATGAGAACTTGTAACCTGGGTGTAGACATAACTTATAAGGGGGCTCATTATGTCATCATAGTGCCATTAGAATTGAAATATCATGAGATATTATCCTATTGCTGACTATCCAGATCACTGTCTAGGTTAAGAGACTTCAAATGTCTGTAATGTAGGAGTTTTGTGATTTCGTTTCTATTCTGTGCTAAGAAAATATAAACAAATTTCTTTAGAAAATTGAACAATGCAGAGAGGTATCAAAAATGAAATTAACAGCCTCCATTTTTGATGACTCTGTAAGCAATGTTTTGGATCACCCCTTCCTTTGGCAACAGTATGGGGATACATGCTCATATCATCCCATTTTACCTAGAAAGCAACAAAGAAAAGGGTACCTGGGGAACGCAGTGACAGATGTTAGAGCTGGCAGTCAAAGCCAGTGGCTCACTCTGTAGCAGCGTCACATTGCTAGAGTATCCCCCAGTCACCTATGGATTAAACAGAACTCACTATAAAGAAAACACACACACACTATATTGTGTATTTCAAATTTTTCTTCCAATTACAGAGTCATGGACAGAGACACAAGTATAGAACTACACAGTGTTTTTTAAACCAAAATAGAGCTTATATTGCAGTCACAAGTTGTCTCACACCAATATCATATTTGGAGACTTTAATGACATTAATGAAACCAGATATATTCATTTTTGTAGTGACTACATACTGTAATTTCCCCTTTCATCAAACCATCCTCTTCTTGGACCCTGAAATGATTCACAAACCTCAGAGCATAATTCCTCTTCATCTTAAATTAATACAAATTTCAATTATAAACATTAAAATCTCCAGTATGCAAATTATATCTCATAGTAGGTTATAATTATACAATCTCCAGATGTACCAATTGTGATTCAGATATTACAGAAAAAGGACTTTTATAACCATGCTCCCAGCCATACCACAATGCCATTCCCTTGTTGGTTAGTTTGAAAAAATAAACAACCCACTTAATTGAATTCATTCCACTATGGCCTAATATTCTAGCAGTGCACCTGTGTAGCAAGATGAAGCTTCTTACATCATCTCAGCAAGCTTGGTCCCTGACCTGTTAAAGGCTGGGTTGGAGACCAACATGACAGGAATCAATCACTCATTATTACTAAATGATTTTTGTCTCTGTTTCCTCACTGTAATTTACAGTACCAACATATTCTTTTCATACTTATGGGGTAAGAACAACATATAAATGCTAGAAAACCCTGCACACACCACATTTTAGAACTTATTACTACTGCATATTATTAGCTGGATTAAGCTAAACAACAATCATGTTCTTTAGGAGAATTAAACAACACAGAAAACAATGGTGTCCATTCTCTTAACTGCATAGAGATGTCTAAGAAATTCACACAAGCTCTGTCTATTCTGGATGAAAATCAACAATCTAGTTTTTTCCTGTAGTATAAAAGAACACAAAAATGGAACTACATTTAAAAAAAAATTCAGACATTCCAAAGGTGCTTGATTTCTTTCTTCCTGCAGTTTGCTCTGTCTGGGATCCTCTTGATCCCATCCCCCTACAGCAGCTGTAAGTTTTCTCAGGGTCATCAAAATGCAAATCTGGGTCAGTTTGACATCATTTGGTCCATTCTTTGTAGAACTTCCGATGTGTTTGTGCCAGGCACATACTTCCAGCAGACTGACAGATTCCTTAACTTTCTTCCTTCCCTCTTTGGCTATTAACGCCTTCTGTTTCCATCCCATGGGCTGTTGATAAAGTAGTCTGGGTTCCTTGAGTCCCAAGTCTGAGTGCTGTCTGTCTTCCTCTACAATAAGGAGATTGAAGTCCTATTTTTAAAATCTGAACCAGGCAGTTCCAGAAGTAGTATTTTTTTTTCTGGTACTTTGTGCTACATGTGTGGTAGACTCATTCCTGCAGCAAGAAGTAAATAATAATTATGGCTCATTTCAATAATATAAATGTTTACATAAATTTAAAGTAAAAAAAAATGATAAGAAGAAACAGTATTAAGGTTGGCTTTGCATCTGACTCCTCATAAACATGCCCAGTGCAGGTGTAGCCTGCCTCTTTAAGAGACTTTCCAGTCTTGTGGTTACTTGCCCTCAAGCTCTAAGACACTGACAGTCAGTCTCCCATTGTGCTTAAATGAGGAAACAGCCAAATAAAATCTGCTAGGGCAATATTATTTCATAGAAAGATGTAAATATGATACACTAACCACTTCTCCCCCCTAGGAGAATGAACTCAAGCCCGTGTGTCTAAGTAGTAGGCTACATCCCAGCCCTTTTCCTGTTAAAAAAAAATCCAGAAAACTGTCACCCTTCAGCAACAAGACACTCTTGTGTTACATGAAGAATGAAAAGAAAATGCTGGGATAGAGTAAAAGGAAGGCTTTGCTAGCTCCAGACCAGGTGAATGGAAGGATGCCAGCATCCCACTAACCTCCAGGGCCTTCATATTCCTCAGCAACAACATGGGCTGATTGATAACAGGGTCAATAGGCACTGAGAGCACATGCCGGCCAGGGGCAGTTTCAATGGCTTTGTCTCCACTCAGGCTGTGGGTGCTGAGGACCCCGTACTGAGCACTAGAGTAAGTGAGAGAGTCAAAGTACAAGCCGAATCAGGATGAGGGAGAAGACAACGGGACATGTAGCCCCATCCTTGCTGTGGTTTCACCCCTGAGGGGATGGAATAAAATAATAAACAAAGGTGCATTTGGGCTTTGGGACATTCTCTTGATGAAATATAAGGAAGAGCTTAAAAGTCACTCAGAAAGAATTTATCAGATTAATTTTGCCAGTTGCTATAGAAGATTTGGTGATGATCAATATTAGACCATATTGTGTTCACTTGATAGATACTTTCTGAATAAGTACCCAGTTTACATATCAGAAGCAATCGCTCTTTCACTTACAGTTCCCCTTATGTGCACGCCCTGGAGTGTACTGCTTGCATAGTCCTCCTGTGCTCCAGCATTTGGGGAAGAAAGTGTGACTGTTCTGAAGCTGACACACACCTGCTCATGAAAGCCAGTTCCTAAATTCTCAGAAACTTCACAAGCCATTTGTTAAAAACAGCCACTTTAGAGCCACGAATCCATAGCACAGGCCTTTAAATTCCAGCACAGGGGAGGTAGAGGCAGGAGGATCTGAAGCTGGAGGCCATCCTGGGCTGCATAGCAAACCTTGTCAACAAACAAACAAAAACATAGCCACTTTATAAGAATAAAAATTGTTTGATTTGTACTGAAAACAGATAACAAATATCTGGAGCTCATTTATCTTACTTTTAGTGTATAACTTGGAGGTTCTGACACCTACTTACCTGGATGGGAAAGATGCAAGGCAGTGCATACCATGTCTCTCTTCCCAAGTTTGTATTGAGTAATATCCAATTCATAATTTAAAGTCAATCTTATACACTTATACACATACCTACACCAACAGAACCAGAAAATAGAAAATCAGAGCTTTTTTTTTTTTTAATTGAGCTGGTTAATAAACCAATTCATGACTATCTACATCTCATTGGGTTGGAATAATAGTTTGAGGAATACCAACCAGGCAACTTTGTGGAAATACTAAATCAATGATAGATCTAAAATGTGGTTGTTGTTTACAGAGGCTTTTCAAGAATCTTGAGTTTGCTGTGCACTGTGCAGTGTGTGTTCCATATCCTGAGTCTAGCAGATGAGTGCAGTGAAAACATGCCATACTTCAGCCTCCCAACACTTCACAGGCTCTTGGTTTCATCATCATTCACCTAAATCCTTCTTCATGGACTGTGTGTGTTGTTCCTGTATTGTGGGGTTTTTCTTTCATCCTCCTGTGCTAAACAGCATAATATAATAGCTACATATCTATTGCTTATAGTGTATTGGATATTACCAGTAATCTAGAAATGAATTCAAGTATACACTGGTCCCCAGCATTTGTCACCCACAGGGCATGTGGTGTCTTCATATGCTTGCACATACATTTCCTCAGTTTGAACAATGAATCTTCAGCTTTCACACTGTTCCTGCATCTGCCAGAGCAGAGCTGACTTCCTATATTCTGGTCTTAACCTTTGACTACCTTCACATACTCGGACCTGCATTTTTAAAATAAACTTGCATGGTATCTTGGCTCCCTGTGCAGGAGACAGGTTGGGATTCAATGTCCTTAAAGATCAAGAAGATAACAATGACCTCCTTTCTTCAGTTTAAATTTGTAGTTTATTCTTTACTGTTCTCCATGAAATAATGAATAATAATCACTTAACTGTTGCAAAGTGACATGAACAGTAAGAATAAATGGACTGAGTACATTTAACCGTGTGTGTGTGTGTGTGTGTGTGTGTGTGTGTGTGTGCGTGCGCACGCGTGTGTATTTCATAAAAGAAAAAAGTCATAATTTGAGCAAAGAATATAGGATTCAAGGGATGCTGAAGAAAGGAAAGTCTCCATCTGGACAAGAGAAAAAGCACAAAGTCTTCAATGATGCATCAAGAGAAGAAAATGCACTGGTCATCTTGGAGGAAAGTGTAGCTTCCAGTTTGCTTGTAGAGCAGGATTTAAAGGCGGTTGTCATGTGAAAAGGAAATAACATGGGAGATGGAGGCCTGGCTTCTAAAACCCTCAAATGGCAACATTGAATTTCTACACTAAACTATGAAACACATACAATAGAAGGGGAAAATCTAGAGAAAGTTTTAGTTCCCGTTTTATTTTAGGGACTATGGAGATGACTCAATGAGTAATAATGCTCTTGTATAAACAAGAGGGCCTGAGGTTGGATCCCCAGGACCCCTTCAAAAGCCACTTGGGCAGCAGCCTAAGCAACAAACATCAAACACAAGATTCAGTGACAGACCCTGCCTCAATGGTTATAAGAGAAAAAGTAATAGAGGACACCTGACATCCTGCACTGGCCTCTTTGTGTATATGCACACATATGTATGTAACATGCACACACACACAAACACACACACACACACACACACAAAATTTATTTTATTTTTAGTAATTCTCTACTTTTACTTATGCATGGTTGTCTGAACAGGTTTATGTAAATGAGTGCAGATTATCCTGGAGGCCAAAGGCATGAATCCTCCTAGTGCTAGAATCACAGGCAGTTGTGAGCTACTCACCTTGGGTGCTGGAAAATAAAGTTGGATCTCCTGAAGAGCAACAAGCATTTTCCATTGCTAGCTCATTTCTCTGTCCTCACACATTTATTTTTAATAAATGCACTTGCATTATTTTACAACTCATTTTTCTTTGTGCAAACTGGGTCAAAAATATATATGCTGCTTCAAATTGATAAGAAATGTATAAAATGTCCTCCCCCAAATGCTGCTACACCAGGCCTCAAGATCACGAGAAATATGTGTATAGTTTATTTCAGAAAATGCTAACAATACACAAAAAAATTGTAGCATAAATGCTTAAAATGTGATGCCAAAAATGCATATTTTCATGTCAGTTTATGAAAGTTCAGTATCTGTACTACTGTCTTGTGGGAGAACCACATGTGCACATTTGGAGCAATTGGAAAAGCCTTGCAAATTCTGTTAGTGTCACACTTAGACAGTGAAAGTACTTACACCAGTTCCCAGATACAGAGTCTGAGTGATACCAGTAGTTCAGATGTGCAGCTGACATAAGCAAGACAATTCAGCACACTAGCTTTGGCTTCCTGGGGCTGGGAATTATGGTACTGTCTGGGGTTCTTCTCACAACATTTGTTGAAGTTTTATTTGAGTGTGTGTGTGTGTGTGTGTGTGTGTGTGTGTGTGTGTGTGTTGACATGTACTTATGTATACCACATACTCACAGAGACCAGAAGAGGGTGTCAGGTCCCATGGAAATAAAGCTACAGGGAGTTGTGAACTGCTCTCTGGGTGAGGGGACCTGAGCTTTGATCCTTTTCAGGAGAAGCAAGTGCTCATAACCCCTGAACTATCTCTCCAGCCCCAGATTCTTTTTTCTCGTTTAAAAGAATATGGCTCTCTTGGATGTAGTATGAATACTGAAATGTGCTTGAAGAACCCTAGCCATTTAGAACTTGCATCCAAAGGAAAAGGCAGCTCTGATAAAAGAGGGAAAAAGTTCAGCAGTATTGTATTGGTAAACAGTACAATACAACCCAAAGAGCAACCAAAGAGAAATATAGTTATAAGACCAATAAAAATAAGATTTATTGGAGAGTTTTCACTCATAAATTAGCATAAACTCCAAAGAACCATGCCCCATTTTTACTCTATTCCCATAATTAAATCTTTAGTTTTCATTCTGTCAAAAGAGAGAAAGTAATTATTCAAGACTGCTTTTTAAGACAAACAGCACAGTTGGAATATCCAAGGGAAAACTCAATGGGACTAGAAATTCTTATTACTGATTTTTTTCTCAAATTCAGGCTTTTATGATATGAAATCTTAATATGTAATCCTAGTTTTGGCCTTATTTTCTTGAATAAAACCAAAATCTTATTCAATCTCTGTGACATACCAAGATTGCTTACAGAACTACAGATTCAAGCATAACCAACAGAATACAAGAGATAGAAGACAGAATCTCAGGCATTGAAGATACAGTAGGAGAAATATATTCACTGAGCAAACAAAATCTTAAGTCCAACAAATTCCTAACACAAAATATCCAGGAAATATGGGACACTGTAAAAAGGCCAAACCTAAGAACAATAGGTATAGAAGAAAGTGAAGAAACCCAACTCAAAGGTTCAGAAAATATATTCAAAAAATCATGGAAGAAAACTTTCCCAACCTAAAGACATTGCCAATGAAAGTACAAGAAGCTTACAACACCAGATAAAGTAGACCACCAGAAAATAATTCCCCTTGCCATATAATATTCAAAACACCAAACTACAGGATAAAGAAAGAATATTAAGAGCAGCAAAGGAAAAAGGCCAAGTAACATACAGGCAAACCTATCAGAATTACACATGACTTCTCCATGGAAACTCTACAGGCCAGAAGGTCCTGAATAGATATTCTACCAACACTAAGAGACCATGGATGCCAGCCCAGACTACTATACCCAGGAAAGCTTTAAATCAGTATAGATGGAGAGACCAAGATATTTCATGACAAAACCATTTAAACAACACTTATCAACTAATGTAGCCCTACAGAAAGTTCTGGAAGAAAACTCCAACCCAAGGAAGTCAGCTACACCCAGAAAAACATAGGCAATAGATAATCCCACTTTACCAACAACCAAAAGAAAAATGGGAAATGCATACATAATACCAACAACAACAATAAATCCAAAACAAACAAAACTAACAATAAATGGTCATCAATATTACTCACTATTAATGGTCTTAACTCGCCTATAAAAAGACGCAGACTAACACAATGGATCCGAAGACAGAATCCATCCTTCTGCTGCATACAAGAAACACCTCAACTTCAAAGACAGAGGTTACCTCAGAGTTAAGGGTTGAGAAGAGATTTTCCAATTAAATGGGCCCAAGAAACAAGCTTGTATAGCAATCCCAATATCTAACAAATTATACTTTAAACTAAAATCAATCAAAAAGATGAAAAAGGTCATTTCTTCTTTATCACAAGAAAAATCCATCAAGATAAAGTCTCAGTTCTGAACATCTATGCCCCAAATACAGAGGAACTCACATTCATAAAAGAAACATTACTAAAACTCAAATCGCAGATAAAATCCCACACACTTATAGTAGGAGATTTCAACCCCTCAATTTCAACACTAGACAGGACCATCAGACAGAAACTTAACAAAGAAACAAAGGAACTAACAGAAAGTTATGACACAGTGGATTTAACAGACATTTATAGATCATTCCATCCAAACACAAAAGAATATACCTTTTCTCAGTGCCACATAGAACCTTCTCTAAAATTGCACATATACTCCACAATATAGCAAAACTCAATAGGCACCAAAAATTGGAATAAACCTCTGTATCTTACCAGACACCATGCTTTAAAGCTAGAATTCAACAATAACACAAATTGCAGAAAACCTACAAACTCATGGAAATTGAATGGCACAATTGCACCATTCCTGGGTCAAGGAAGAAATAAAGAATGAAATTAAAGACTTCCCAGAATTCAATGAGAATGAAGATACAACATATCTTAACTTATGGGACACTTTGAAAGCAGTACTAACAGAAAGTTCAAGTGCCCATATGAAGAAACAGGAGACTAGTCACATTAGAGAATTAACAGCACAGCTGAAAGCTCTAGAACAAAAAGAAGCAAACTCATTCTGAGAAGTAGATGCCAGGAAATAATCAAATTGAGGGCTGAAATCAATAAAATAGGAACTAGGAAAACAATACAAAGAATGAATGTAACAAAGAGTTGGTTCTTCTGGAGAATCAATAAGATAGAAGACAGACAAACCTTTTATCCAAACTAACCAAAAGACAGAAAAAGAATATGCAAATTAACAAGATCAGAAATGAAAAGGGGGACATACCAACAGACACTGAGGAAATCCAGAGAATCTTCAGGTCATACTTTGAAAACCTGTACTCCACAAAATTCAAAAAATTCAATAGAAATGAACAATTTTCTGGATAGATATCACTTACCAAAATTAAATAAAGAACAGATAAGCAATTTAAACACACCTATGATGCCCAGTGAAATACAAGCAACAATCAAAAGTCTTTCAACCAAACAAGGCCTAGGGAAAGATGGGTTCAGTGCAGAATTCTACCAGAAATTAAAAGAACAGCTAATACTAATACTCCTCAAAGTGTTCCCAATAATAGAAGCAGAATGGCCATTGCCAAACTCTCTTTTATGAGGCTACAATTACCTTAGTACCCAAGCCACACAAAGGCACAACTAAAAAAGAGAACTACATACCAATATCCCTCATGAACATTGATGCAAAACTACTCGATAAAATACTGGCAAATCAAATTCAAGAACACATTAAAGAAATCATCCACCATGACCAATTAGGCATCATCCCAGGGATGCAGTAATGGTTCAACATAGGAAAATACATCAATGTAATCCACCATATAAACAAACTTAAAAAGAAAAACCACATGATCATTTCACTAGACACTGAAAAAGCCTTTGACAAAATCCAACACCCCTTCATGATTAAGATCTTGGAGAGATCAGGGATAACAGAAACATACCTAAACATAATAAAAGCAATATACAGCAAACTGACAAACAACATCAAACTAAATGGAGAAAAACTCAATGGGATTCCTCTAATATCAGGAACAAGACAAGGCTGTCCACTTTCTCCATATCTCCTCAATGTACTTAAAGTTCTACAAGCAATAAGAAAACAAAAGTAGATCAATGAGACACAAATTGGAAAGGAAAATAAAAAACAAACTCTCACTATTTGCAGATGATATGATAGTTTACATAAGTGACCCAAAAAATTCCACTAGGGAACTCTTACAGCTGATAAACACCTTAAGCAATGTGGCAGAGTACAATGTTAGCTAAAAAAAAAAATCAGTAGCCCTACTATATATAGATGGTAAAGTAGCTGAGAAAAAAATCAGAGAAACATCACCTTCTACAATAGCCACAAACAACATAAAGTATCTTGGGGTAATGCTAACCAAATAAGGGAAGACTTATAAAATAAGAACTCCGAGTCTTTAAAGAAATAAAGAAGATACCCCAGAAAATAGATCTCCCGTGCTCTTGGATAGGTAGGATCAACATAGTAAAAATGGCAATCTTGCCAAAACCAATCTAGAGATTCAATGCAATCCCCATCAAAATCCCCGCACAATTCTTCACAGACCTCAAAAGAACAATGCTCAACTTTATATGGAAAAACAAAAGACCCAGGATAGCCAAAACAATCCTGCACAATAAAGGAACTTCTGGAGGCATCATCATCCCTGACTTCAAGCTTTATTATAGAGCTATAGTCCTGAAAAAAAACTTAGTATTGTGGCAGAAATAGGTGAACCAATGGAATAAAATTGAAAATCCTGATAATAACCCACACACCTACAAACACTTGATTTTTGACAAAGAAACTAAAATTATACAATGGAAAAAAGAAAGCATCTTCAACAAATGGTGGTGGCATAGCTGGATGCTGTGTAAAAGTATGTAAAAGACTGAAGATAGATGCATATCTATGGTCAAGCACAAAAATTAAGTCCAAATGGATCAAAGACCTCAACATAAATCCAGCCACGCTTCACTTCTTAGAAGAGAACATGGGAGGTACCCGTAAATGAACGGGTACAGGATACTGCTTCCTGAACATAACACCAGTAGCACAGACATTGAGATCGACATTTAGTAGATGGGACCTCCTGAAACTGAAAAGCTTCTGAAAGGCAAAGGACACAGTCAACAAGACAAAACGGCAGCCCACAGATGGAAAAAGATCTTCCCAAACCCCACATCTGACAGAAGGCTGACTTCCAAACTATTCAAAGAACTCAAGAAGCTAGTTAACAAAGTACTAAATAATCCAATTAAAAAGTGGGGTACAGAACTAAATAGAAAATTCTCAATAGAGGAATCTAAAATGGCTGAAAGACACTTAAGAAAGTGCTCAATATCCTTAGTAATCAGGGAAATGCAAATCAAAACACCTCTGAGATACCATGTTACTCCTATCAGAATGGCTAAAATCAAAAACACCAGAGTGTATGTTGAGAGGATGTGGAGACAGGGGTACACTCCTCCACTGGTGGTGGGAGTGTAAACTCATACAGCCACTTTTGAAATCAGCGTGGTGGTTCCTCAGGAAAATGGGAATCAGTCTACCTCAAGATCCAGTAATTCTACTCTTAGGCATAAACCCAAAAGATGCACATTCATACAACAAGAACATCTTATTTGGACAGCATTATTTGTAATAGCCAGAATCTGAAAGCAACCTAAATGCCCCTAAACTGAAGAATGGTTGGAGAGAAAATGTGGTACAATTACACAATATAGTACTACTCAGTGGTTAAAGAACAAAAAACCAGTGGAATCTTGAAATTCACAGGCAAATGGATGGAACTTGAAGAAAGCATCTTGAGTGAGGCAACCCAGTCACAAAAAGACAAACATGGTGTGTACTCACTCATATATGGTTTTTAGACACAGAGCAAAGGATTACCAACCTACAATCCACACTGACAGAAAAGCTAGAAATAAGGAGGACCCTAAGATAGACATACATGCTCCCCTGGAGATGGGGAAAGGAACAAGATCTCCCGAGCAAATTGGGAGCATGAGGGGAGGGGGAGAAAGAGTTAGTAGGAAGAGGAGGGGAAAGGTGGGAATGACAGAGCAAGAAGAAGAGAATAGAGGAGATCAAGAAAAGAGATACCATAACAGAGGGAGCCATTATTGGTTTTAAGAGAAATCTGTTACTAGGGAAATGTCCAGAGATCTACAAGGATGACCCCAACTAACACCAATCTAAGCAATAGTGAAGAGACTACCTTAAATGTCCTTCTCTGATAATGAGATTGATGACTACCTTATCATCCTAGAGTCTTCATCTACTAGTAGCGGATGGAAGCAGAAGCTAAACACTGAGCAGAACTCTTGGAATTCAGTTGTAAATAGAGAGGAGTGATGAGCTGAGCAAAGGGGTCAAGACCAGGCTGGAGAAACCCACAGAAACTGCTGACCTGAACATGGGGGAGCTCATGGACTCCAGTCTGATAGCTGCAAAACCAGCACAGGACTGACCCAGATTTTCTGAATGTGGTGTTAGTTGGGAGGACTTGGGATCTATGGGGCCTCTGGTAGTGGATCAGTATTTATCCCTACTATATAAATGGACTTTGGAAGCCCATTCCACATAGAGAGATACACCCTCAGCCTAGACACATGGGAGAGAGCCTGGGCCCTGCTCCAAATGATATGACAGAATTTGAAGACTCCCCATGAAAGGCTTTATCTTACCTGGGGAGCAGAAACAGAATAGGATGGGGGTTTGTGGGGGGAAACAGGAGAGGATAAGAGGGTGTGGAAACTGGAACTGACATGTACCACAAGCTTGTTTCAAATTTAACTAAAAATTATATTTAAAAATCACACACACACAGGACTTTTCCCATGTGTAATTATACCTACATGTAACTACTATAACCACATGTAGCTGGCCCATGTATAACTACTCCACATTAGCCATGAAACCATTGTTTTGTAAGTTCAATGCCCCTAATCTTGCATAGCCCCCACCTCTCTGAAGATAACTTCTTCTATGATAAGTTCTAGCTTAATCAGCCACCACTTCTATTTCTCCTAATAAAAGTCTCCATTTTAGCTCTGGATATTCTCAGTGGAGGTGGGTGAGTGTGCAGAGGCCCTGCAAAACTTTAGATACAAGCGCAGCCAGGGTGGGAGGAGAGTAAAGCATAGTGAACACACGGGAATGTCTGGACCAGGAAATAGTAAGGAAGATCCTGGAGAAAGCTGAGAGAACATTCTTGAGTAATGTTTATCTAATTGTGAACACAAGGAGCTAAAACTAAAGTCCTCCCCAAGAGAAGGTAATTACTTTTTCTTTCCCTACCACCTTCCACAATAGACTATATTGACAAACTAAAGCATTCCAGATAATTTGGCTAGATCAGAGGGTTTAAAACTACCTTGCCTCCAGTGTTTGATCCAGTGAAGCTTTGTGAGAAGACAGATGAAATGTGAAATATTTAGATTCCAAGGGCAGCTGTGGGTTTGGGATTTACCTGTCTATTGTCCAAGAACTCATAGTGAATGCCTCCTACCAAGATCAAAGAAAAACATCACCACTAAGTTACACTTCAAAACTGAATTGAAGTGTAGAAATCAACTATAGTCCATCAATGCCTTAGAAGTCAAGTGATGATTTTGTTGCAAGACATTTATTTAACCTTTACTAGGAGAATATTTTCCTATTATATCTTTAATGTCACATCAGGAAATTTGTTCATCAATACACTTATGTTAGGGACAACACAAAGACAGATTTGTCTTTTTAGTGGTTCTCACATTCCATGCTCCTTAGCCTTTCATAGTATTTATAAGGAAAAATAAATATAGTAACTGACACTTGAGATTCAGCTGTGTGGCTGTCACTATGTGCACACTGCCCCCAAACTTCAGAGAAATTCTGTGTCTGTGTTATGTCCTGGCTCTTCAGAAGAGCCAGCTGGGGACCAGACTTTCATGACAAACCCAAGGTCACTATTTACCTACTGGTAAATAGTGAGTAGGTCTCCAGCTCCTCAGGTTCTATTCCTTTCTAAGTTATTTCCTTACCCCCTTTACCTAAAAGCACTTGCCCTGTTTGTCCATAACTGGACCCACAATGAATACAAAAACTTCTCAGGGGCAAGGTGAAATGCTCAGTACCATTAAAGCCACACTGTGCCATGAAAATGCCATTCTTTGACAGTAACCTACAGAAAACTCTTGTTCCTAATGCAATGACAGCATCATTTTGCATTTACACTTATTTATAGGCAATAGGAGATTAAGAGTTCATACAGTTTGTTAATATAGTACCAAGTATTTCCAAATAAAGTACCAATCTTTCCAAATTGAAGAACATGGTTAACTTATTTCCAAGTAACTATACTTAACCATTATCACCTAAAAAACAAAACTATAGTATTTGATGTTTCTAGTTTTAATTATTGTTCATCATCATCATCATCATCATCATCATCATCATCTACATGACTTTAGTACATTGGGGATAATTTAAGAAATCAGAGACATAAAAAAATCTGAAACATTTCTTCCAGAAAGCTATGCTCTGGTTTCCTCTAATTTTTCACTTACTATATTTATATGTCTAGGCCCATGTCCCATCACCTCCCACATGGTTCCTATGTTCCCTGCCAATTTTTAAGAGTAAATACATGATGTAATTTTTCTCCTAACAAGCTGCTTTGACTGTCTACATTTCTTATTTAGAAATAAATAAGAATTGAACACAAAGAAAATAATCATGAGATGAGATGAAGAGGTCCTGTGACTTAGTCGGCTTTGAATGAAGTCAGTTTGAACACAAATCACACCTCCTCAGTTGTTGTATCCAAGTGTTTAAGACATAAAATAATTCACTTAATAAGTCTACATGCATCTGATGAAATTTTACTATGCAGAAGCTGTGTGGTTCAGCCAGGCTGCATCAAGAGAAAGGTTTTGGGATTTTTGTTGTTGTTTTTGTTTTTATTTTTTGGTTTGTTTGGTTTTTTGTTGTTATTTGTTTGTTTTTTTTTCTACTTATGTTTCTCATCTTGTTTCTGTGCTAGCAAATGTGATTTGTTGATGCTGGTATGAATTGATTGCTAATTTTTAAAATAGCATACCTATATAGCACTCTATGGATGTAATTTACTCCTTAACATGGAACACTAAGATTTACTATCCCTATTTACAAAAGAGACTAAGATGAGAGGAGCATGCCAGTCCATACTGCTATGGAGACATTTTCTCTAGGATCAGCTCTTCTTTCCAAATAAGAACAAAACTGTCCCTTATCCAACTCTGCTTCCAAGGGTCCAAGACTATGTTCTTGGTGTTCAACAGTGTTCATCACAATTGAATTTAAGAGATGATTATTTGGTTTGGGGGGAGAGGTGAAGAATATCTCATCCAGCCTCCAATTTCCTGGTGAGGCTCTGCTTGGAATTTCAGTCAGAACTTCTGATGCAGCTGCAGCTGCAAGGATCTGAAGTCTCGCCAGCTCACTACAGCAATAAGACAATTGTACTTGATGTGTTCCCCTCAATCCCTTTCCATCATTAGAATGTGTTTCATCTCAGCAAAGCAAACCTTGCACTGTGGGAATGTGAGACAAAGATAAGTGAATGTAAATAAGCTTACTGCAGTATTAGTTACAATACTAGAAAGTGATAAGAATCCAGTGGGGGACCCAATCCATCTTGGAGAAATGTTTAATGGCATACTATGTGGCCACTGTGAATAATTTTTTTCCAATTGTGATTTTGGCATAAAGTAAATGTTTTTAACTAAGCTATAGCATATATAGAAACCAAACAATTCACGGATTATAAGGCATAGCTCACTGCACTGTGAGATCATCATACTCCATTACCCTAGAAGCTGTGCTGTGGCAGCCCTCACTTTCTTACTTCTTTATTCTTAGGAATAGTCTTTATTTGAGCATATTCAGCAAGGTGGCTCAACAGGTAAAGACTCTTTAACATCGATCCTGATACCCAAAACATACATGACTACTACAACTGTTCCTTGACCTCCATCTTTGTGTTCTCTCTCCCTCCCTCCCCCCACTCTGTGTGTGGGGGGGTGGCTGGAGGAAGGGAGAGATACACACAATTACCAACTACTTTTGAAATAGTCATTATCTTACTTTAACATATGAATAACCAGTTTGGTAGATAAATGAGGAAAGTTGAGAGGAATTATGTGTACACCATTCTTTTGTGACCTCAATACAAATGTAAGTATGCATAAAAGTGCTAGAAGGAAAAAAATAAATGTTAGCAGTGGTTCTTGCTCAGTAATTAGATTGGGAACAATATTTAGTTTCTTCTTGAATAGAAAACTCTATCACGCAAGTAAATAATTTTCAGGAAAAACGTTCCTTATGCATAAAACACAGCTTTAGCCATTGAAACATGATTTTTCCCAGTTGTTAGGCACTCAGGATGTTTTTCTAGTCTGTGAGTCATAGAAGAGATGAGAAAGTTGCCTAGGAAGTAAGACTGTTATACAGGGTGGTATTTAAAGGAATACATTCCTATCAGGACATGGAAAATCATGTCAAAATTTTAATATTACTTAAGAGGTTACAATACAATGAGAGCATTTCTCTCTTATCTTTCCTCCCTCAAAATACTCCAATATACACCTCTCTCCATTAATTTTATAAGATCTTTTCTCATTAGTTATTGCATTCATATATGCACACACAAATATTGATCCTCCCCCACACATATATACCTAAACATAAAATGTTGAGTTCACACAATGTTACTTGTATATATATTTTTGAGTTGACTTTTTGGCACTGGACAACCATCTCGTGTACCTTTCCCTGAGGAAGACTGCCTCTTCCACTCACAGCTTTCCTCAGTTGCCAGTAGTTCTTTGTGTAGGGTTGAGGCTTCATGGATTTTCCCCCATCCACTTTGGCATGCCCATTGGTGTCATCATTGTTCAGCTCATTAATAAGAGTTTAAGGCTATAGTGTCTGACATTACTAGAAGATAGAATCTTACAGTATACTTCTTGATCCTCTGGCTCTTACAATTGTTCTATACCCTTTTCTGAAATGTTCCCTGAGCCTTGGGGGCAAGGTTGCTCTATAGATGTATCCTTTGAGACTGGGCTCTACAACTCTACATTTTAATTGGTTGTGGTTTTCTATAATGGGTCTGCATCTGTTACAAAGAGAAGCTGCCTTGATGAGAAATGAAGACTATACTTATCTGTGGGTATAACAACAAATGCTTAAAGATATTTGTAAGTGATTATGTTTGTTTAGTAACTTAGTGGTTATAGATTTTTCCCAAATAACCATGAATTCACTAGTACTGAGTAGTTATCTAGGTTTCCATTTTGAGCAAGGATTCCTTCTTGTTGAGCAAGTATTAAGTCCAATTAATGAGCTGTCAGTTGCCACCAAGGTTGTGCCACTTACAATTGCAACCTTACAGTTATCATGCTATGGTGGTTATTGATGTGGTTCACAGGAATCATAGCTGGGTAGGATTATTTGCTCTCCCCCTCCTTTGGCTCCTTGAATAGTGCTCTCTGGTACCATTGACAAGCTTTTTAAAATTATACAATGTGTACCAGTTCCTGTGACTCCAGAGACATACAACACAAGGCCACTTGGGATGTGGTTTATCCTCCTGGCCACTGTGACATGCTTCTCAAGATGCATCACTTTTTAAGCAATTCATTTTCCAGCTTTATATGAAACTCTAGAAGCTGATGCTGAAGACTGCATAAACAGAATAACAGAAAGTGCACTGACCAAGCAGCAGAAGTTTTTAGAATCATAACTTAAATTCTGCACATCAGTTGAAACCAGGAGTATAGTGATAAGAAGGGGAGGCAGATCTGTTCCCCCCTTTTTTTTTCACAGAAACTTGGTAATATATTGGTGTGGGAGTAGAGATGTAAGGAAAGATTTAACTCTCAATAAGCCATGGATAGACGATAAAATTAACTGAGTCCTTTCACTCTGCCCTTCCTCCTAACACTTCTTTCTTCTGTTGGGTATTTATTCTGAAAACAGGCAAGCATTTGCTGGATGGCTGGGTGTATACGACCTAGCAGGATTGAAACAAGAACAAAATAGAAAACAAATGGAAAGAAATTCAACAGTTCAACAAAGTAATCCACAATATGATTTATCTGGGAGAGGAGAAGCCTAAAAACTTTCCCAATTGGAAAATCTTCCCTCTTGGGAAGTCAGTTTTCTCAGAAGGAGTAGGAAAAGGGAACAGATGCTTGAGTCACTGACGGGAAAAGCCTAGTTCTTCATCGAAGCAGAGGCCCCAACTCTGATCTGTCATACTGTTCTATGCAGTACATTCCCTAGCCAAGTTGCCCAGGTTTCTAAGAAGTTAAAATCTTTGAGTTGATGGGAAATATTAGCGATTGGAAGTAGTAAATGTGGCTCAAACATACATAATATTGATGTTTGCAAACCTAAGGCTCCATGCCTCTTTTTCCATTGTCCAGAAAGACACTATTTTTCCTGGAAAGAATAGCCCTAGAACAATGGAATGTCTTTCAAAAAACAAAAACAAACAAACAAACAAAAAAACAAAAAAAACAACCATACAAACAAATAAAAACAAAACAAAAAAAATACTGTTCTACTAGCCAAATTGGATAATTTAAGAGCCATCAGTGCCTCTAAGTGTTTTTTTTTTTTTAATCTTGTCATTCATTTAATGACTTTAATACTATTTCATGTATTTTAAGTGCCTGGTAGTCAGTTGTGCATAGTTCTCATTTATGAGTTTGTTTTTGTTTGTTTTTTTTTTTTAATTCATAGTTGCCATTGGCCCGAGAAGGATTATTTTAGCAACACTCAGGAACTAATTCAGTGAAAGAATAGCACTGTCTTCTGGCATGGTAAGGTCACAGAACATATGGGAAGAAGGGTCAAAGTTATACCGGAGTATGCATCTCCAGCTAATGATGGCTGTGAGGTTGCACATACAGCTCCAGTGTGCATTTCCAGCTAATGATGACTGTAAGATCACACACACTGCTTAGCTTCTATAAGACTTACTTTTGCAATCTGTCAAATGGGAATGTAACAGATTCTTGCTTCTTCTGAAGTATCACATGCCATACATACATACATACATACATCAGAACACCACAAAAATAAACAAATAATGCCTGCAATAAGTTTCTTGCCTCCTTCTATAGTTCTACTTTCTCACCTGAAAAAAAAAGTGTTTGATTTGTTATGATTAGTATGAGTTGTCTAGAGTATACTACGAAAATTATTTGAAACCAAAGTGGAATTTTCATGAAATGCTAGATATCCATGTCAGCAGAGGCCAAAGGAGGAAGAGTGGTTACATTTTAACTGCCTATCAGCTGCCCCCTCACTCCCTGCCACCTCAAAAAAGTTTCTGGTTTTGAATATGGCCTGTGTTCTCAGGCTATATTCATTAACCAGTTTCTGTTTAATTAAAGTAGCCTAAATTAGGACCTGTGTTGTCAGAACTTTAAGGCTAATGAATTTCCAATACAATGTGGCAAGTTCTTCATTTGGAGACCTTTACACACAGATGTTGCACAGAAACCTGCCCTGTCAACTTCAGGCTAGCAGGACTCTAGCAGTGAAAGGCCGGTATTGATCATTTGCCAATAAAAATATCTCTGTGGAGTTTCATTGCCTTATAGACTCTTAGAGGTTCAGGATAAGAGATCTGCTTATCTTATTTCTCTAAACCATTCCACACTTCTTAGTCCACTCTCAGTTTACTAAAAGGGAAACATGCAATAATATTCTTGGAAGAAATGAAGGGTAGTTAATAATTCAATTGTTTAGAAACATAGCTAAGAGAACAGCTTCAGAAATTAAATGTACTGAGTATAACACCAAGTTTGCTTGAGATCAAGATTTTAATATTCACTTCTATTTCCACTTTTGTTATAAAAACTAAATATTTTGGAACTATTTTTAAATTTCCTTAAATATTACAGTTGCAATCCTGAACCAGTTATTACAACTCTAGTTCAAGTTTCCCTATCTGCACATACATGTGTGTTTTCAGTGGTTTGTAAATTTCAAATATGTTTAATTTTAAATTAAAATATTTATAAAGAATTGTAAATATTTCCCCATACTTCCCATTTTCATTATAGAAAAGAGGTAATTTTCAATTGCATTATAGTGTGCCATACCTATGGGACAATAATTTATTGGCCATTTAATGTTTTATTATTTAGTTTTAAAATGTAAAATCATAAGCCTAACTTCAAGATCTGGCTAGACTTGGACAGGAATAAGACCATGTTTGATTTGGAGATAGATTTGTTTTTTTTTTTTATGTGCCAAGCATGGAGCAGTTTTATTAATAATGGTTTGGTGGGTTATTTTGTAGAACAAAGGAACCCATCCTCTCTCTAATTTGTAATAACAGAAGTTATTTCACATTTATGCTATAAGCATGGCTCTGCTCATCACCTTCAACTAGGATACCCAGATGGATTGAAGAGCCTTGACTTGGCATTCTGATGATCTTCAAGTGGGAAGAAAGGGAAATAGATGACCAGGCATTCTCAAATGGCATGTTCCCTCCCCATGTGATTGTTTCGAACAAAAATAGAGGAAAACTAATCTATCATATGGTGGGACACTCCGAGCATTTGTCAAATAGTAACAGAATATTTTTTTTTCATGGAAATGGTTCTCAATCTTCTTCTAACATAGAGCTATTTTACTTGGTCCTCCACAGCCTTTAAGATCACATTAAACTTCGAAGTTGGGCATTGGTAAAAGTTAAAGGGAGACAATAAGGTTAGCTTAGTTTCTTTCAATTACTTCTGGCTATTTGGAAATAAGGATTATGAGTTCTGGGTCCAACAATTCAGAATGAGTCCAGATTCTTATGTCACACCCCAGGTAAATCTTAACAAGTGACTAAGACTAACAAAAGGAAACTCTCAAATGGTAAAAAATGCCCTAGCTTTTCTCTACAGTGACTATATCATTAGTGAAGTCACACTAAACATGCTTGACCTGGAGACATACCACCACAAGTGTGTTGCTGACAAATACCATCGACTCTACAAGGTGGGACATGTTTGATTCTCAGAGAGAAGACCTTTCTGGAACACCCAGGCATTACAGGGAATGTGATTTTCTTTCAGAACAGATCATGAGTTCACATGTTCAATTGCCCTTCTTAATAGCACAGAACACAGGATGTTTCATTTAGTTGCCTTTGCCAGTTTTATCTCCTGTTTTATATTACTGAGTTTGCCCTGCCCTTTGCTGCATTTAGGTAGGTGGACTTCTGAAAATACTTAGATAGACCCTTGCCTTCATGTGTTTAAATAATGTAAGGCATTAATTTTATTGAGACAACACTGAGCCCAACTCACTTGGGAAATGCATCTCAAAGTACAATTCATCAACCAGAGCCTGTCCACTAGTCCGTTACTCCCTGGGAGTAAATTAGGCACTTTGAAAGGTGCATTAAACTCTTCCTGATACTAGGTCCCATTTAAGACTACAGCACCATAATTTACTAAATAGTACCTTGGTGACCTCAAAAAGTTTATGATGTTTTGAAAGATTTTAATTTTCTTCTGGAAGATAATTTATACACTATGAGGTTGGATGCACTTATAAATATGTTTCTAGAAAGGCAACAACTATTGGATAGAATAAACGAGATTAAATTGTCATGGATACAGAAATTAAATATTCACAAATCGTGATCTTGCTTATTCATGGGATAGATGCATAGATCACTTAACAATTCTTGCTTTGTTTCATATTTTACTATATAAGATAAATTACATTTAATACCCCATAGCAATAAAGATCTTCACATCTACATAAACACTTTTTGTTTATAAAACAGTTATCCAATGTTAAAGTGCCAAATATAATTTTCTTCTTTCAATCCATGTCAGACTTTCCCCCACATAAAGTAAATTTGTTGTCGAGACGTGATGTCTACTATTTCATCCATTTACCATTTTTGTTAAAACTAATCAAGTACCTGGAGAGATAGTTCATCAGTTAAGAATGCTGACTGATGTTACAGAGGACCTGAATTCAGTTTCCAGCACCCACAGTGGGATCTCACAATCACCTGTAACTTCAATTCCAGAGAATCCAACACTCTTCTGGTCTCCTTGGGTACCTTCACATAACCTCATGCAGGCACAAATACACACACACACACACACAAATAAATAATTTTAACAAATCAAATTAAGCTTTATTAACTAATAAATGTAATATGTATTGGGTTGTGCTTTTATTGCTTAACAATTCTAAGAGGCATTTTTTTTTTTTTTACTTTTTAATATCTCTGAAATCAGGATATATCTTGTAACTGATAGCTAAACTTTGGGGCAAAATTTTTCTCTATGTTTTTTCACAATTGTTATCCTTTTTCATATTTTGGAATTATAGAAGGCATATCATCTTGAGATATTTCCAGGAATAATCTGAGAATGGTAATGGCTTTAATAGTATGAGCATACTGTCATTTGTATTTGTGAGGCAATTCATATTTTTATGTCCAATTTGTCACCACTGTCCTTCTAAAAATGAGCTATTATTTTAATGTTTCAAAGTGAACACACACTAAGCTTGTTATAGACATGAAACTTATGAAAAAAATATACAACAAAGCAGTAGAATATTTATTTAAAAATTACTAAGGATGACCACTACCACTCCCTGAGCAATAAGGGATAAAATGGACACTCAATAATAAATCCATGCTTATAACTGTCATATTTTATTTTGTCAGAAAATAACTGTTAAGAGACTGTCATGCTTTTTAGAAGTTATTTTCTATACACATACACCCCAATTTGGTTGCATATACTATTGATGTATAATAGTTCTGAGGTCTTCTATGCTGTTTCTGTGCATCTGAAATGATATTTATTTAAATCTTCAACATACATTCAAACTCTGAACATTTGGGTGTTATCTTCTTATCCACAAACTGTTCATGTGCCCATGGTTAGACTTGACAGTGTCTCACTGTCTTTATATTTGTATATAAATATACAAATTGTGTATTTATATTTGCAGTGTTTAACATGACTAAGAAAGCTCTAGCTGCATTAGGAACGAAGGATAATGTACCTATGTTTTTTTTCCTTATGGTTGACTTCAAATGATTAATCAGTTTGTATCTTGTATGACTATTTGGAACCTGACAGTCAGAAGTTAAGTATGAACAATACAAAATTTGAATGTTCTTTGCTACTTATTACCTCCCTAGCCACCAGAAATTCGTTACATTTTTGTGCCTCTGGTTCCACATACATAAGATAATGGTAGTACTTATCTTTACAGTTATTTACACAATTAAGTGAGTTATTGTGTGTGGGATACTTGCCACAAAAAATATATTCCTTCATTGATTGCTTAAAATGAGTCTGCAGCAATTGAAGACTAGCTTGGCCTTTTAGCTCTAGTGTAACTAGAATGTGTTTGACAGATTAGCCTTAATTTCTAAGTAAGGTTCATAAATGATGTTACAGTTTGAATGTGTTTTTGCTTTCTGAAAATTCACATTGAAATTTGATTCTTGTTATGAAATATTAAGATGTGGGAATAGGTAGAACCTTTGAGAGGCTTTTAGAGCGCTGCCCTTCTGAACAGATTAATCATTCAAAGGATTAATGTATTATCTCAAAAGCAGGTCTGCTATCATCTCTAGTTTGGCTATGTTTCTCTCCTGCTTCCTGCTCTGTGTGGAGCCCTGTGCCAGCTGGGAACTCTAGCTACAAGAAGATCGTCAACAGATGGGAACTCCCAACATTGAATCAGAAGTATGAGTTAAAAGAAATCCATTTTCTTTATACTTTACCCAGTCTGTGGTATTGTGATATGAGCAGCATAAAACAGATTAAGCCACATAAGTTTTAAATGCAGTCAGTAGTTCAACTGAATAAATATTTGTTAAATACGGTGAAGGATCCAAGGAAGACAGGGTTGCCCATTAGAGTGCTAACAGAGCATGGAGATTCATCAGAAGGTCCTTCAGATTCTTTGCACGTCTTCACAGGAAATAGGAGATTGCCAAACTATGGTATGGCAAATTAATTACAACAGGAGTCACAAAACAACTCCCAAGAAACATCTAGAAGTTGACCTGAAAATTCTCAAATAAAAAGAAAAAGAGAGAAAAGTAGGAAGGGAGGGAGGGAGGAAAAGAAGGAAGGAAGAAAGGAAGGAAGGAAAGAAGGAAGGAAGGAAGGAAGGAAGGAAGGAAGGAAGGAAGGAAGGGGAAGGGAAGGGAAGGGAAGGCAAGGGAAGGGAAGGGAAGGGAAGGCAAGGGAAGGGAAGGGAAGGGAAGGGAAGGGAAGGGAAGGGAAGGGAAGGGAAGGGAAGGGAAGGAAGGAAGAAGCAGCATCCCTAAAACAATTAAGGGTGACAAAAGCTAAAAGCCACACAAAGACAAACTGACATCCAAAAAAATGTTCAAGATACCTTGGAGACAAGAAGGGCCAGCTAATATGTCAGGCATGAGTAGTTTCAAATGAGGATTTTGGCCACCTGATTAATTTAGTAGGTAAAACCTGTGTTGTCTTTATCACAGAGGAGAGATTATTGGAGACCAATTTTTCATAGTTCTTGGATCAGGGTCACTGGGTCTTTGAAGAAAAGCCAACATCTCTTGCTTGAAGCCAAAGGCCCATGAGGCATGGTCGATTTATTTTCCTGATAAAGAAATGTGTGAAGGGCTAAAGGGAGATAAAACATGACCCAAGACTTTAAGGGTCATGAAAGGGGCCTTTATCACAGTTTCCAGCAGCTCTTGTACCTTTTGTTCACATTTGCCTCCAACATCACCAAGTCTTCCTCTGACTCATGCAGAGCAGATGGTCTCTCCAATTTGACAATTTAGGATTTAGAGTCACAGCTCTATCTAAACAGGCATTTAGACAACCCTCCCCCAAAGGCATTTTCTTTCATGTGAAAAGACATTTTCTACAGCCTTTAGGAGAGTATTGTGTTCTCCATTTTAGCACACAGACTATCAGAAAAGTCTCCAATGCTCAGGCCTTCCTTGCTCTGCTTCTGTAGTTATAGAGCTGTAGGGAAGAGGTTGTAAAAGCACTGCCTAAATCTATGGCCATCCACAATCACCTTGATTTTTCAATCAATAATCAAAATTATTGTCTAGTAATGGCATCTTTGACAATGATGCATTAGATTAGTTCATTGACCATGCAAACTTCTCAAAGAATTTAATTTTCTCAATATTACTTGCTTAGTGACAAGTAAAAAGAAAAATTTCATAAAATTTTTGGCAGTATTCAAAGACTGGATCAGGCTAGCCCTGAACACAGAGGTCTATATACCTCTTCTCCTTGAATGCAAGGATTAGAGGTTAGAGCCAGCCACATCTAATGGCTCAGTGATTTAGGGTGCTTACTCCCTATAAGACCACATGGTATGAGTCTCAGAAACCACAAGTTAGCTCACAGCATATAGTTACTCCAAATCCATGGGACTAAATACTCTTTTATGACTGCCTCAGGTTCCTGAAAGCATATAGTACACACACACACACACACACACACACACACACACACACACACACACACACTAAACAAAAGAAAGAAATGTAAAACCACTATTTTAAGAGGTATATGTAGGCTACCATACCCAGCTGATAATTGTTTTTATTAAAGAAAAATATGTTTAGAATGAAAGATGGTAACAAGAGGGAGAATAAAGTAAAAGAAGTTACGTGAATGATAAAAATGAAGAAAATTGCTTGCTCCAAATGAGAATTTTAGGAGGGGGAAAAGTACATATTCCACAATGAGGCAATATCAAGTTGGAGGTGGTGGGGCATGACTTTAATACTAACAGGAGGCAGAAGCAGGTGGATTTCTATGAATTCAAGGCCAGCCAGGTATACATAGGATGCTCCAGAGCACCCAGGGCTAAATAGAAAGACCATATCTGAAAATAGGAGTTGAGGGAAGGAAGGAATTATCAAGATCTAACTTTTCTTTATAAGCAGTAGATGCTGCTATTTCATTATGTGTTTCACCAAAGAGATTGGACCATATGGAGCCTCAGGTGTTTTGTGTGATATAATTATATGTATCAGTAAGTCATACATGTATGTGTATTATATGTACATAGGTTTATTTGAAGGCCAAGTTCTTGTTTACTTTCACACTTTGCACAGCTCCAAGCATAATGTAAGGCTTTGCACATGGCAAGAATTCAATACTCACTGGAGCCAAAGATGAATGGCTCCAAATTTGTGTTCATTAAGGTGTACATATTGTACAATATTGGTAAGAGATTGGAACTGGTAATGTGGAAAGTGACAGTTATATTCTGGGCTTGTAAAACAGTACCCTGGGCATCAGATGCAATTCTTGGTGAAACTGGGACTTCTCTCCAACCCCTGTAAAAGCTCTAAGTATACTATTTTCATCTCAAACATTCCTAGGTGATTTTATTTAGCATTGATAGATTAAGTACCATTTGGCCAAGAATTCCATCCACTCTGCTCTGAGATTCCTTAAGATTCAGTCCGGTTTAATATTGTTATAGATATAAGATAAGCATCAGAGAGAACACTCTCAAAGAAGGGTGATGAAAAGCCCTTGTTTACAGAAGCTGCCACTACTGTTTAAGTTGCTTGAGATGATAAAGTGGCCCCCACAATGGCAGTAGCCCCATTCTTATGATATGTTCTAGGTCATTTAGCATACATTTATCTTATGCTAGCAATAACCCCATTGACAGCTACTCTCTTAGACAACACTTCTTGGAATAAATATAGTAATCACCAGTAAAAGGTTAAGTTGAGACTGGGGGTATGGAAAAATATCCACTACCTCCTTGGATCATAACTTTTGTGTTACAAGAAGGATTTTGCACAAATTTTCACTTGTTAGTTTGGGTTTTTTTCAGTGGAAAGAAGAGGGTTTAGGAACGTTTGAATCGGTCCTACTGACACTATGGATTTATCCTTGAAATTTCCTTTGTTCAATTTCTAGCTAGATCTTTTGGAACTGGCTTTGCCATATAAGTAGACAAGATTTATTATTCTTAAAAAAAGTGGAAATTATAAAATAGACTAATGGACTCTATTAACACATCTTGACAGATAAATGAATTGCAGATCAATATGGTGTATTCACTGAATCAAACTAATATATAAATACATTAATATATAAATATGCATTCTATTGCAGCAGTATCACGAAGACAGAACTATTCTCAACTATTTTGAAAAACAAAATAATAATAATAATAATAATAATAATAATAATAATAATAATACTTAAGAGCATGAAGGCTTCCTTCCTGCATAGTTAATGGTTTTTGAATATAATTTGCTAGGCACTGCTTAATGATAACATCACTTTCTGATGAAAAATAAAATACCCAATTACAACACAATTTATAGCATTTCTCAACAATTTATTGTTTCTAAACGATTCTGCAGTCAAATGCTTATTCATATCAGAATGATCTTAAGGCAATAATTATTACTTTAGTTTACCTTTTTTCCCCAATTCTAGTATGCAAGTTATTCTGAAAACAGAGACTAATTACATATGATGGCTGTAACAGTTACCCTCCTTGCACAAGTTCCTCATGAATCTCAGAGCCTAACCTCAAAGATAATAACCAGGATTCCAAAGTAAAATTACTGCAAAAGCAGTAATACACTGGCATTATACACTGGCATCAGATACAATGATACAAAAATACAATGATGTCTTCAGAGCTTCAGGGACTAATTAAGATTTTAATGTGGTCTCATCATTACAAAAATATTAAGAATTGTAATTCAAGAAGCCCTGGGTTTCACAAATTAAAACAAAAACAACAGAGGCCATTTATTAAAGTGCCCCAGGACTGAAGTTTAATAAAATGCTTTAATTAATATGCATTGGGCCATATTTTATCATTATTGAGAGAATCATTAGAAAAATTAAGACAGCTATGAACTGTCCACATTCCCACTTTGTTATTTTTTAAAATGAAGTCGAATGGTAAAATATGGCACCTGAGTAAGAGAAAGAAAACAAACTGTAAATTATCTTCTGCAGAAGGATGTATGTATCCCAACATTACAGTGTTTTGATTTTCATTGCTTATTACACTTTGACACTCTTGACTTGGATTTAAGGAACTTGGATTTAAGAAACCCAAACCTGGGATATGGGAGTGTTCCATTTCAAATAAGAGGATAGGAACCAGAGATCCACAGTTACTGAGGGAAGGGGTCAAATATAAGTCACCATTAGACCTGTACGGTCTGCAGCAAGATGCAGAATAAATAAGTCAGCCTTAATTCTGGGGGAAAGGTGGAGAAAAGCCCCAACATCCTTTTCAGTTTCTGTTGACAGCATATAGAAATGAAATGAAAAGTGGAAGCATAAAAGATAAAATCTGTTTCTCGTTATGCTGTGTCTTAAGAGGAAAAACATAATGCATATCTGTCTAACATGAGTTACTGATTGTCATATCACTTAACATGAATGGAATTTTCTTAGCCAGTATACTAGAAGCACACCTTTCATCCAATAATAATCTTCTATCACTTACATGCACAGTAAATTCCTGTGTTTCTTCCAGAATCAAGATTTATGTGACCTAATTAATTGTTATTTATTTTTGTTTTATTATTATTATTGCTAGTGTGTATATATGTGTGCCTGTTTGTCATATGTGCAAGGTGTGCTATAGTGACAACAGAGGCCAGAAGGTGGTGTTATATCCCCTGGAACTAGAATTATAGATGTTTGTGAGCCATTTAGTTCCCAGGTTCTGGGAACTAAACAAAGTCCTCTCCAAAAGTAGTAAGTTCTCTTAACTACTGAGTCATCTCTTCTGCCCCTGTAACTTAATTTTGTTTTATTTTTTAATAAGTAAGTGGAAGATTAAGACTGAAGAGGTAAGAGACAACCTGATACTGCTAAGCTCCATTAGGACAAGAGTGGGAGAACCAGAATTGCCTGCCCTGGGTAGCATGGGTTGGGGAGAAAGCATATGGCACTGTCAGGCACTATTATGGTTAGCCAATATATGGCAGGGTATGGACAATAGAGATACAGAATGGTTCATTTACTGTGAAGACAGGCAGATCTGAAAAAGTAAAGGCAATGAGGACTGGGCTGAGGTAGGTGTCTTGCTTGTCACCTGGGGCCATGGTGATTTCAGGGCCTGGGCTGCTGCCAAGGACCATGTCTGGTCCTGCTCCCCTGATCTTCCATGTGGTGGTGTGGGTAAGTGAAAGATGGCCCCTGGCGCCTGTGGCAGGTGGAAGAGCAGGCCCTGAGGTCATCAGAGTAAGAAAGAGCTGGCCCTGTCTCTCACCAACTGTAGCACTTGGGAAAGTGGGCCCTGCACCTCACCTGGGTGACACAGTAGAGCTGGCACTAATGGCATGGGTTTGAAAGAGCTGACCTCCTCAAATGTCTGAGAGCAGGAAAACAAGCTCAGCCCCTTGCTGCATGGGGTCAGCTGGACTGGGCAATGAAGCACAGCTCACTCCAATAGTGAGGATGAGGCCCAGGACCAGGGCTATGAGCTAGCCCATCTCAACATCTCCCATCCATCATCTTCTGGAGCATACAAAGGAGCTAGTCCTGCAGACTCAAAGCTGCAGGATCTTCACAACACAAGACAAAAACAGAGTATCAAGGAGGAGTCTCAGTGATGGCCCAATATGCATAGTGCCACAGAAGCCAAAGGTCTCGAAGCAGACCTATGGCTCTGCAATCAACACTAGCAAGTAAAGATGTATAGACTAAAGGGCATACTGTGTTACAGTACACTTTCCACAGTGAGATTTCTTTTTTTAAGTTTAATTTTATTTTATCTTGCAATGGAGGTTGCTAAGGCAGAGGGAGGATGCAAGAAGATGGGGAGATGGATGGGATTTAGCTATATGATGTGAAATCCACAGAAAATCAATAAAAAGTTAATTAGAAGGAATAAAGGCTAGCATATTATGGAGCTAAATATTACCCAGAACAAATGAGTATCCCAATGATCTGGGATCACAAATTTATGTCAATTTAAATTCCATGTTCCAATTATCTAATAATTTTATGGATTCTGTCTAGCAACAGAAAAGTAAGGTCATAAATCAAGGCACCTTTTAAATGCTTGATGGCTGCATCAGGTAGGCAAGCTACAGTAAGACAGGGAATCCATTGCAGGTCTTAGATGGCATTCTTAGCCCTTTGATTAATGGAAAACTAGCATTTTGTCACAGTAGTACATACCAAAGGAGCTTTTATCTGTTAGTCACAGGATCTAAGTTTAGGTCCAACACAGATGAGCAAGGAATGGCTGCTTAGGGAGCTAAATATAGCCCCCAAATTGTGATTGTAATTGTAAAAATATTAAGTTGTAATTAGGCTCTGACCTTGCAAAATTTCAACTTCTCCACATTGCTGGATTTCTAATCAATTACACTTTACAGGCATGGCTTGTTTTAAGGGGTTCTATTTTTATCTTGCAATTCTCCATCTTGACCTAGCATCACACTTGTGCATGCAGAAGCCACACATTCTTTACCAAATGTTGCAATATAATGACCAACATAGCTAAGAAACTTATTTTATGATCTGATACAGATGAGGCTGAGTAGTGGGCAGGGCAGCAGTCTTCAGGAGAGAGAAATTTTTAGTTCCAGGTCAGCCAAGCCTACACAGGAAAAACCCTGTTTTACACACACACACACACACACACACACACACACACACACACACACGAGCAATACTAAATGAACTCATTAGGTTGTATTAACATATGTATGTGTGTGTATGTGTGTATGTGTGTGTACGTGCATGTGTGTAGCAATAATAAAGAAAAGATACCATAAATTTGAGAGGAAGAAGAGGATAAAAGGCCAGGAGAGAAGAAGGAAGGAAGAAAAGAAAATGCTGCAAGTAATATAGAATATATAAAATATAAAATAAGAGTAAAAACATTTTCCCATTATTTAGTATAATTTATGAACTATCTGTGTGTGTGTGTGTGTGTGTGTGTGTGTGTGTGTGTGTGTGTGTGTGTTAGGACTGACCACTTGGTACCAGATAACCAGTTAGGAGGTTCATCTTAGGAGAGAAATTGTTCTCCCTCTCCCAGCAATCATTAACTGTCTATAGATCTTCTACTAAAGGTAGACGCTGGGAGATTTTCCCTGTCGACATTGGCATGTCAACTGGAGTGGTCCTTTTCCGTTCCAAAATGTACATTTTATATTTCTTTCTGCCACTCGTGCTCTTTTCCATTGTAGATTTACAAAAGAGTGATTATTAATAAAAAACCATACAATGGCATCATTATTTGGCTTCACTGAAATCTCTTTCAAGAAATCAGTCACTTTTTTTTGTTTTTGTTTTTTGAGACATTGTTTCTCAATGTAGCCCTAGCTGTCCTGGAACTCACTTTGTTGACCAAGCTGTCCTTAAACTAAGATCCACCTGGCCCTACCTCCCAAGTGCTAGGATTATAGACATTTGCCACCACCACTCCACTTTTTAAAAATTATTTTAAAATTTAGCTTCAGGTAAGCTCTTAGAACATGGACAGAAAAGCAGCCACATACATATTTTGTTGAAATATTACAAAAAAAATCTCTAGCCCAATTCTCAAAGTTGTTCTCTTCTTGAACTTGGCCTTCACTGTATACATTGTTCTCAGCACTATCTTTCAATTTTCTACCAGAATAGTCCATTGACATGCAGAGACCTCTAAAGATAAAGAAATGCCACAAAATTTAGAATAGCTGACAATCAGGGCTATTGTGAATATTTAAATATTTTGCTAAGGTTGTTTTTTTGTGCATAACTGTTATGAGCAATTTCCCACCAGCCTGGTCCCACAGCCTTGTCAGCCAGTTGTTGGCCAGTTTCTAGCATTTCTTCTTAAATATTAACTCATTTCTATCAATCTAAGTATTTCTATGTGGTCTTGGCTTACCGGGAGTGCTGAACCTGCATCTCCTTTGCCTGCTACATCTCTGCAGAGAAGACAGCAATTTTCTGTTTGTACCTGCTTATATCCTGATTTTGCCCAGCTATGTCACTTCCTGCCTGTCTGTACAGACCTCCAGACCTCTATGGTTAGCTAGTGGCAGTATCTGCCATGCTACATCACTTCCTGCCTGGCCAAACAGTGTTTTATTCATCAACCAATTATACAAACATACATACAGAAGAACATTCCCTATCACATAACTTTATGTAATTATTAAAACACTATCAATAAAGATCAGCTTTGTTTCCATGTTTAAAAAACAAACAAAAAACAAAAAAACAGGGAATGGGCCATTGAGCCCTGGCTATACCATTCAGCTGCTTTTATAGTCTAAAGTTTCAAGGTTTTCCTCATTCCTTCAAAGGAAAATAAAAGAATAAGAAAGAAAGATAGGAAGGAAGAAAGAAGGAAAGAAAGAAAAAGAACTACAAGATCAAGTCTATCACAGCAAAAGTCCATTTCTGGTACAAACTCTTAGTTACTTTTGTATTGCTATGATAAAACTCCACAGGCAAGGCAATTTATAGACGAAAAAAAAAAAAAATAAAAAAGACTTATTTGGTTCCAGAGGATTAGGATCCATAATGGTAGGCACAACAGGTGGCAGACATGGCTGCAGGAACAGCTGAGAGTTCACATCTCAAAGCACTAACAGGAAGCAGAGAAAACTAAGTAGCAATGGAATGTGACTTTTGACATCTCAAAGCCTGTTCCCAGTGACAATGTTCCTCTAACAAGGCCACACTGATGGGAGATGTTATTCTGAAAATATGTTTCTCATACTGGTTAATGAATAAAGCACTGCGGTCAATGGGAAAGCAAGATAGACAGGGCTAGGAGACAAGGAGGAAAGAGGAAGTTGTAAGGAGGAGTCAGCATGTAGAGCGTAGAAAAAGCAGGATGCGGCCTGTCGCTCTGGCCGGCAAGATGAGCCACATGGAAATACTTAGAATAGTAGAAATGGGTTAATTATTAAGACAAAGCTAGCTGATAAACAATGATAATAAGTGGCCAACCGCTTGATCAAATACAGAATCTCTGCATGTTATTTGGTGCCTGCGCAGCGATGGGACCAGGCAGGCTGGTGGAAACATACACGATACAGTTGGCGCCCAATGTAGCTATAAGAACTTTCACTTAAAACTAAAATAAGCATAAGAAATGTTTTAGAAACAACAGAACAAAGACAAGCAAGACTTCTTGGTAGCAGCATTTTTCTCGGTTGGAGTTTGTTTTGCTAGAGACAAATATTTGTGCGGCTCCTTTAAAGGAGGTTTCCTGACTCAGCATAAGCGGCAAAAAAAACACACTGATTTTAAAGAGCTTGGACAACAATTTATTGGTGTGTTCAAAAGCTGGAGATGTGTCAAAAACATCTCCAAGCCAGCAGCATGCTTCTGGATGGAAGCGTAGACCAAGGTAGTGAACACAGCTCTCAGTTCTGGTGATAAAGGTAGCCACCGCCATCTTGGATAGACCACGGCTAAAACAACTATGGCTTTCATTTTAGCAATGTTGTTAGTTAACAGATAAAGACTTGTGGCCAGAAAAAGAGAAAGATTTACAGTAAAGACAGATTCATATTAAGAAAAACTGCTAAAGGTTTAGAGTGTGTTTTAAAATATACGTTGGCTTGGAAGAAAAAAAGAAACAGGATACAATGGTTAAAAAAAGGAAAAAGGAAAAAACAAGGAAGTAGAATAACTGGGTGTAGTGGCACACTCCTTTAAACCTAGCACAGAGATAAACAGATCTCTGTGATTTCAAAGGAATCCTGGTATGCAGTGAATTCCAGGACAGATAAAAGTTACACAAAGAAACCCTGTCTCAAAATACGTAAAAATAGAAATAGAAGAAATAGAGTAATAAAAAAGCCATATAAGATGGAAAGCACAGAGAAACATTGGATATTGTACGCTGTTCTGTTATTTTTAAATTATTTGACTGCTGAGGAAATAACAACAGTTAAAAGAAATACTGCTGGATTAATTCAATGTATATATGTTAAAAATGCTTTGACTCCAAAATTTAAGTCTAAGGACAAGTTACTGGGGAAAAGGATTTCTATTTTTGTTTCCACAGAAAATGAAAAGCTGTGGATTCCTTACAGACTAATGTGGTTTGATCAAGCAAGACCTCCTGAAGCAACATCAATGGGACAATGGAGCCTTGCAGACTACAGCCAAGATTTCTGTGTCTTCTTAGGATTCCCCATGACAGCGCCCCTACTAGCAGGAAGTAGTTTGGAAAGAACGACACCCAAATTCCCAAATATCGTTCATAAATGTTTAAGTGGGCTTGGTTATAAATGGCTATGACTACAAGCAATCTTTTTAAAGGTAAAAAGGGAATTATGGTATAGATATGAATACTTTGTTTTGAAATGGATTTTCATTAATTGATATAATTTAAGATCAATTTTGTGATATGTACATTTCTTCTCTTGTTTAGGTATTATGTTTATATAGCTCATTGGAAAATGTAATGTATAATTTAATACAGATTAGAGTTACCTATGATAGTAAAAACTTGGAGTTAAGTTAGTTAGGATTTCTAGATATACAGAGATGTATTTGAAATGAATAGGCATTCTTCAAACCTTTCAAAACCTACAGAATATGGCATTTAAAATGGTTTAGGGCTTTTCTTGACAGTGAGGCACAACTGCTCCTGGTAACACCACCTGCGTCAAAAAGGAAGATGGACATCGAAGAAACGTGTGATGGAGTTTGCTTCTAATATAGCAGGACTAGCCATTTGAGCAAGGTACCTCTTTTGTCTAGATTGTTTGACTTTATTCTGTAGAAACTCGACATGCAGGACCCACAAAAAGGTGACTGCTGACAAGATGCACAGTACTACAGGGTTCCTGCTTCATGAAAGAGTGCCAGACACACTATGGCCTGTGGGTTGAAGATGGAACATTACAGAAGAACTTCAGATGACTGATCAGGCAGTGAGTTGTTTCTGCCATTTCTAGAGTTTACATATTATCCTTCTGTGGTCTTTGAAGGAGTTGAAGACAGATAGTTATGGTTATAGTTTTCCTTAGTTAGGATTAAAGATAAGTTACATATAGGACTTTAGACTCACAACGATAGCATAGATGATATTTTCTTTGTCTTACAAAATGTTAATAGACTAAATATTGTTAACTGTGATTCTTATTTGATAACTGTTGTATGATATATTTTGCTATGTTAAGATTAAACCCCTTCTTTTCATTTTAGACAGAAAAGAGGAGATGATGGGAGATGTTATTCTGTAAATATGTTTCTCATACTGGTTAATGAATAAAGCACTGTGGCTAATGGGAAAGCAAGATAGGCGGGGCTAGGAGACAAGGAGGAAAGAGGAAGTAGTTAGGAGGAGTCAGCCTGTAGAGCGTGGAGAAAGCAAGATGCTGGCCTGCCATGCTCAGATAAGATGACCACGTGGAAATACTTAGATAAGTAGAAATGGGTTAATAATTAAGACAGAGCTAGCCCATAAACAATAATAGTAACTGGCCAACAGGATTGTATCAAATACAGAGTCTCTGAGTGTTATAGGGGGTGGCGGGACCAGACCCACAGTGGGCGAAAAACATTCTCATAACACCACACCTTCTGAGCCTTCCAAAATAGTACCAACAAATGGGAGTGAAGTATTCACATGATGGAACTGAGTTATATCTCATTCATCCATCATAGGATCTTACACAGTTCCTTCAATAACTCAAGGGTAAGTCCTTAAAAAGAGAAGTTTCCAAGCAAGACACAGCTGGTTTCCTCCAATTCCTATGTCTGAACATCATGGTGTCTTCAGCCAGAAGAACTTAACTTCAACTTCTAGGAGACAGTCAAGGGCTATAGCAATGACTACATTGTTCAGGAGTTGCACCAATTCACCTGACCAACAATTCAAAAGGAGATTACTGATGCCTAATACTGTCAGTTTTGCAGATATTCTATTGTTGGAGGGAGCATTATCACCATATGTGTGGTGTGACTTCATATAAACTATATGTATGTAACTATGTATGTATGTGGGTAAATATATCACATATATTACCCATAATTTTGACAAACATAGAATAATATGATTCTCTATGGGTTTCTCAAGCATGCTGTTATTTATCCCTCTTCCATATCTCCTCCTCCATATTGTCTGCCTCCTTCCCCAGTTAAAGCTCTGCCCCTGGCATTTCCATTGCCCCCCCTCATATTACCTGTATCCTGTTATTTATTCCCATTTATACAGTTCCTACTACCACCATGGTCCTACCAACATGGTCCCTTTTCACTTTCCTGGTGTTTGAAGTCAGCCCACACTATTTGTACATATCTGAAGACTTGTATTGGGGAACCATGAGTATGAGAGAACAGAAAGTTTATGTCTTTCAAGTACTAGGTTAACTTTCTCATTATATTCCTATTGTTATCCATTTATCTGCAAATATCATGATTTCTTTTTCTTAACATCTGAATAGTATTCTGTTGTGTGTATATGTACTACATTTCTAGTATCCATTCATCAATTGAAGGCATTAGGTTGTTTTAATTTTCTGCAATTGTGAATACAACAAAAATGAACACAACCAAGCAACTATCTGTGGAATAAGATGCCTAGTCCTATGATACACGCCAAGAAGTGACATAGCTGAGTCAAATGGTAATGTATTTTTAGCTTCGTGGGAGTTTTCTCCAGGTTTCCAAAGTGCCTGCCCCAGTTTCCAATCCCAGCAAAAGCAAATGAGGTCCTTTCCTCACCATAATCTCACCTGCATTTGTTGTCTGTTGTTTTCTTTTTGTTTGTTTGTTTGGTTTGGTTTTTGTTTTGCTTTTTTGTTTGTTTGTTTGTTTGTTTTGCTTTTCAAGACAGGGTTTCTCTGTGGCTGTGGAGGCTGTCTTGGAGCTAGCTCTTGTAGACCAGGCTGGTGTCGAACTCACAGAGATCCTTCTGCCTCTGCCTCCTGAGTGCTGGGACTAAAGGCCTGCGCCGCCACCACCCAAAGTTATTTGCTTTCTTGAACTTAGGTATTCAGACTGGAGTAAGATAAAAATCTCAAAATTATTGTACTTGGTACTTCCCTAACTTCTAAGGATGTTTCACACTTCCTGTAATGTTTATTAGCCATTTTTATGTCTCCTTTTGAGAAATGTCTGTTCAGATCGACAGCCCATTTTTTTTAATTGGGTCATTGTCATTTGTTTTTGTGAAAGCTTTCCTGTGTGTGAGGGGGGGAGAGAGAGAGTAGGTGTGGATGTTGATATATATATACATATACTATATATATATATATATATATGCTCATGTTTATTTTATTAGTCAGGTATAAAACTCAGAAATCATTCCTTTGGAGCTGTATGTCTTGTTTTTTGAGCCTGGCGCTTGCTTAGTTATTCAAGTAACTGGCCAGTAAATTCTAGGAATCCCCCTGCCTCTACTAATGCTAAGATTTTAAGTGCACACCACAATTCTCAACTTTGTATGGGGTTCTAGTAATTGAACTCATACTTGTGTAGAAAGCATCTTATTGACTGTGCTGTCTCCTAGCCCTGGATCTATTTTTAATATCAATATATTCATATTGTTGATGATCTAATAATGATGATGATTTTTTTAACCATGTTTGACATTTGATTGGGATACGCCGCTTAACCTTTTAATTCTTACTCTAATGACTAGCAGTTTGCACCTTTACTAACATAACCCTGAACTGCCATGATGAGGACATTATTGGCACTAACCTATCCTTCTCCCTTCTGGATCCCATTTCCTCGGTAGTATTCTGGAACATCTTTTGTCTGTAGGACTCAGGCCAAGCCTGGCTAATTCTTTGTCATGACTTAGCACTTGAGTCATTTTGATTGTTCTCTGATGTGTGTTCCTTGAATGTCCTTTGACAGTGTTGTATGCAGAACTGTGCATAGCAGCATTCCCCAGTGCAACTTCATCTGTTCTTCATGTGGTGCCAGGACAGCATCAGCACTGTGAAGCATACTGCATAATAATCTGACTGGCTTCCTTCCTCATTTGTCCCAGATCATGAAGACAGGTTGTTGAAATGTCCACATTTACTCCCACAGTGTGCTCCACATTCCAACTTGATAATAGTCTCTTGCTTTTCATTCCTAATCATCTTTATTATTAAAACAGCTTTGTTTTGAAATGTGGTATAGAAACAGCTTTCTCCAGATGAGAGAACGGAAATCCATTCCTGGGGTATGAATGATTCACCACAGACCTTGTCTTCTCTGTAGTCTTGATTCTGGTTTATAACACTGTAGTGGAGAGAAGGATGAAAGGATTCTCCAGACAAAGCAGGTATCTCTGCTTTTTGATATTTCTGAAGACCATTCTGTATTTGACCTCACTTTACTGACAAAGGGAGGATCACTGTATCTGTCTATTTGGGCTTCCATGAAGGGATAATGTATGCAGAATGTGACCCTTGTTACACGTATCCTTTAGATATATACTTTGGATAATTGTGTCAGTACAGTAAAATGTACATCCAGAAGCAAAGATCAAGTTTCCTTTTCATAACCAGTTCTGAGGGTGGCATCAGGTTGTAGAGTTTCAAGGGCATCAAAAACTCTTCCCAAGTGAACTTTGCAAACCAGGAGCCTCAACTTCCTTTTACACACTCACAAAATTATGATGTATTCCCTCTCTACACTTGATTCTTAAAAAAGTTTTCATTTTTTTCACATTATCTCACTGTTGGACATTTCAAGATGTGGGAATTCTTCATAAAATCACTTTAACTTCATGTTCCCTGTAAGACAATTGTAGAAACTAATAGACATCTGTGAATAAAATTTCAAAATAACAACAAACACCTTTGCAAGTGGTATGTTCCCACACTTAGAGAACAAAGCAATTACAGAGTGTTTAGTTTGTTAATAGAATGGCTTTAAAATAGTATGACAATTTGAAGAGAGAAAATTACTTTGTTATTTGACAAATCAGTTGCCTTTCATTGGATGCATTCAAATATTGACTCTACAATTAAATTACAGAAATGTAACAGATCTTACCTAAGGTGTTCATCCTAGGCCTGGTAGTCATGTAACTTCCAGGAACTCATCTACTGACACCAGGCCTACTCCTGGTGGCACATACTGTGCATTGGCCCTGGTCTGCTTATTCCTACCTAAATGGCTGAATAGATATAGTCAATATAGCCAAGAGCAGTCACCTTCCACATGTGCCTAAAAATCCAAGATGTCTGAATATGGTGATATCTACAAAGGTCCCTTTGATCCCTTAATGCTAGCATCTGAAGAAATCTTCCTTTTGTAATGAGATGAAGTTCTTATTTTATGATTAATTTTTTAAGTCTTTACAGAATTTATTTTTATGTGTGTGGGTGTTCTGAATATATACATATACATACATACATATATACATACATACATACATGCATATCTGTAGAGCATGTGTGTGATGGGTGCCCGTGGAGGTCAGAGGAAGGTATCCGATCCTATGGAATTGGAGTTACAGACAGTTGTGAGCTGTGACGTGGGAGCTGTGAATCCAACCTAAATCCTCTGGAAGAGCATTAAGTGCTATTAAACACAAAACAATCTCTCCAGCCCCCAATTGGTTCTTTAATCAGAAAAAAACCCCAATAAAACAATTGTCCACCACAAATTGTATTTAGGAAATAGATACTATGCATTGAAAGTACTCTGTGTACATACTACACAGTCCCACCACTTTCAGAGCATAGACTCCAAAACTATGTCTAGATCTAAGAACAGTTTGTTGAACTTAATATAATTCTTAAGATGAGAGATGCTAGACTAGCATCACTATTATGAAATATGCTTTGTAATTACCTGACTTGCTTTTATTTCTCTCCCAATTCCTGGTTTGGTTTATCTCTCTATTAGCCTAACCTAAGCATTTTCTACAGGGGTTAGTGGTTTGCAAATCAAAGGGTGAGAGCTGGTTCTTTAATGGTAAAATAAGAATCTAACTCTTATTTTGCATTAATCATGCTATATAAAGAGAGCCTAAAAAGATCACTGTGTAACTGGGAAATTGACATTTCATGATGAAAAGGACAACTGGGAAATACACTATATACATACATACATACATACATACATACATACATACATACATGTACATGTATAATATGTAGTGTGTGTGCATGTGTACTCTTAGAAATACAATAAAGACAAATCAAAAGAAATTGAGTATTACTGAACATCCATGAAGTTAAAAAAAAAAAAGAATAGTCTGTGAGTAGGGTGATGCATCACATTTTTAGATTAATCATCTTAGGGACTTACAATTGTCTTAACTATATGTATTATCTCCATAGAACTCAGGAAAATGTAAATATAACTGAAGAAGTCTACCCCTTCTTCCTGAATAGTATATTCTGTTAGCAGATGTATCTAATTTTATGTGCAATTATATAAATGACTTTATTTTGTTTTTATGATTCTGTAGCAAAATTCTAATTGGTCTTAATAATAAAAAACCAGAGTCAAATATTAGAAGGCTAAAGCTAAAAAAAATCAAGAGAAACAGAGCATCCAGCCACTAGAGATCTCACCTCTACAAAATCCTCAGACTAAAAAGACGCTGAGCTCCTGGCTCCTCCTGATGTATATTCCTCTCTCTGCCCAGCCATCTCATGTCCTGTCTATCTGTATAGACCTACAGACCTTTATGGTTAACTAGTGGCTTGCTTCACCCTCTGATCTTCAGGCAAGCTTTATTTGTTAGAATACACCATAGGATTCAGTTGTTCCCCTCTCATATACTTTTCTAAGCCACATTCTAAGAATGGTCAGTTTCTTAGGAAACTATCTCTTCATGCAGGAAACCCCACTTGTGATCAAGGAGATCACAGGATCCTTATTCTCTTCTGACCTATAACTAAACCAAGCATAGGCCTCAAACACTGTGCTGTTAAGCAACATGCCCCTTAGCTTGGGGAGTGAGCTAAGCATTTAATATGCATTGTCTCTCTCTAATAAACAACATAAAAAATAACTGTTTTCCTTTTATAAAATACATATGAATCTTTAACATTAAACAAATTGTCTATGGTACTTAATAAATAAAAGGTAGAATTACTAAAATAAGCAATACTAATATGACTTTCAAGTAAAAGCAAGCAAACTCTTAACTGACAATTTAAAAAATAATAATTTTATACAATGTTTTAATAATCTTTTGTCTTGGCATAATTCCTCCCAGATCCTCCTCACTTCCATTCCTATCAAACTTTGTTTCCTTCTCTCTGTCTCTGTCTCTGTCTCTGTATCTCTCTGTCTCTGTCTCTGTCTCTCTCTCTCTCTGTCTCTCTCTCTATCCATAAAAAGAAGCATGTACACAAAATAAATACCCACAAAACAGAAACCAAAACAAACAAGCAAGAGACTAATCGGGCAAAAACAAAATGTAACCAGAAATAAATACCCTTAAATACCATGAGATTTCCATGGAGCCATTTTGGCCAATGACTCAAAAAGATGTAAAACCATTCCTGGCACTGGAGGTATAAGTTGTCTAATTGGTTATAACTTCATGGTATAAGTTGTCTAATTGGATTATTTTCTTCCCCTAGTATTTCTTCACTAGTATTCAGTGACTTAGCTTAATATGTATATTTTGTAGGAAGCTTCTATAGTAGCAGGTTTCCATATTTTTTTCAAGTGGCCTTTAGTATTGCAAAGAGAAATTGGAAATGTTCCATAAGATTCTATTTTGATGAATAAATTCAGAGATATTAGTGTCAGTTCTTTGAAAGTCTGGTAGTTATGCCCTGAATCAATCTGGTCCTGGACCTTTTCAGTTCTGAGATCTTTTTCATTACTAATTCTGTTTCACTAAGTTTTATGGGTCTATATAAATTGTTTCAGGTCGATTTGACTATGGTAGTTCATATAAATCATACATCAACAAATCCAACTGTTTCTTTGAATTTCATTAGCTTTTTTTCACCTATCTTCTTCAAGTTCATGCAGGTTTTTTTCTTATGTCATCATTGAATTCCACAAGTTATTTAATCATATTGTATTTGTTCTTTTAAATTCTGTGTCCTCCATTTCATCCAAGTAACTCCCATTAGAGAACATTTATAAAGGACTGGTGGTCTTTAAACACAATGTATTGTCTTGGTCTACCACGTTCTTTGTGGTTTGTGATGGGACCTGGTTGTGTGGATTTTGTTTGTTGGTTATATGCCTGATATGTGATTCTAGACTGCCTGCATATTGTGGAAGTTTGGTTCTATTTTTGATATTTACCAAACTCTGTTAATATCAAGTCAGGAAGGAGTAAGCAGATCAGTGTTGATTATTGCTTAAAGAGACTATGGTAACAACTAGTATAACAAGGGGTGACAGCCAGCCTTGAGGACACTGTGAAATTGCTTGGCTAATATTCAAAAAAACACCTTTGTACAGCTCCCAACTTGACCTGGATCAGAAAGGTTGCATAGGGTAAGGGAACAGACAGACCTCCCGCAGAATCACAAATGTGGCTATCAGCTGGACTACGCCCAAGAGCTCAGAGATGAAATTCCTATCTGCCAGAGGGACAACTTGGATCCTATCTACTTCATCTTTTACTTCTCCTCTTCTCCTCCTTACTTTTCTGATTTTTTTTTTTTTACTTTTTGATATCAAACTTTAGTCACATTTTTCCTTCACATTCTTCCCTCTAGAGCTTCCCTTATACTCCTCCCCACACTCCTTCAAACTCATGACCTCTTTTTCACTAATTGTTAGTATATATGGTGATTAATTGTTAATATATATGGTGATTAATCTTTTTAATACATTCTTGAACTGGATTTGTATGTATGTTTCAGTCCTGATTATTTGCATACAAGAAGCACCATAAAGGCTAAATAGGATATATTTAGAAAGAAACAGCATGAATTATAGATCAATATCATTTATCAGTGTAGATGCAAAGCTTACAAATCCAATTGGGGAAGACTGTTCTCAAGCTAGCAGCTTTCCTCAGTTGCCGATAGTTCTTTGTGTAGGATGGAGGCTTTGTGGGCTTTTCTCCATTTGGTTTAGCATGCACATTGGTGTCATCTTTTTCAGTTCATGTTTGACCAGTCATATTGGTGAGACTTAATTAGTGCAGATTCTGCTATTACTGTAAGACACAACCTCACAGCTTTCTGATCCTCAGGCCTTTTTCCACTAATTTCCCTGGGCCTTAGATGTAGGAGTGTGTGATAAATAGGTCCATTGGGATGGAGCTCCATAACACTAGATTTTTGTTGGTTGTAATTTTCTCTAGTGGTCACTGTATGTTGCAAATAGAAGTTTCCTGGATAAAGAGTTTTTAAATATTTATCTGTGGTTATAATAACAAATGTTTATATATTGCTATTAGAGTTTATACAGGTTTAGTAAAGTAGGGGTTGTAGATTCTTCTCCCATGACCATGATTTCATTAGCCGTAGTAGTCAGCTAGGTTTCTAATACCATAATGCACCATGCAAGTTTCCAAAATAAGAAGGTAATCAACAGTCTGACCCAGCTATGATGCCTGTAAACTATATCAGTGACCAGAATTGCACAATAACCTTAAAAGGTAAAGTAGTGGCACACATTCCTTGATGATAACTGACAGTTCTCTAATTAAACTTAAGATCTTCTCAACAAGAGGGATACCATGCCATCCTTATTTCTAACATTTGTAGTGAGTATACTTCTTATGCAATCTGTTTTCTGAAATGTTGAGTCATAGCTAAGACTATATTCATAAGAATCAGGATAGAGTAGTGGTTTGAATGAGAATGGCCCCATGGGCTCATATGTTTGAATGTTTGGTCCTTAGTTAATGGAACTATTTGGAAAATATTAGAAGGTGTAGCTTTGTTTGGGTATGATGGCCTTGAAGAAAGTTTGTCACTGGGAGTGGGCTTTGGGCTTGAGAAAGCTCCCACCAAGTCCAGTCTTTCTCTGCCTACAACTTGCTGATCAGTTGCGAACTCTCAGCTATTTCTCTAACACCATGGCTGCCTGCATGCCTTTATGCTCCCCACCATGTTGATCATGGACTAACTCTCTGAAGCTGTAAACAAGCCCATAATTAAGCATTTCCTTCTATAAACTGCCTTGGTCATGCTGTTTCATCATAGCAAGGGAACCCCAGCTAAGACAGATGGAATAGTTGTTAGCCCTCACAGTTATAATTTTGTTTTCATTTTCAAATGAAACACAGAGTTTTGGCCTTTACTTCCCTATATTCTGAGAGATACCAGAGACCATTTTCACTGGTAGTAACTATTGCTCCAAGACATTTATATTTATTATTTCTGCTAAAAATTAGATCAGGGTCTTGGCTTGCTAGAACTGAAGTAACCAACTACCACAGGTTAGTTAGTTTAAACAACAGAAAGTTATTGCCTCACATTTCTGCAAGATAGAATACTAGGGCTAGGGGGGTTGACTCCTGACTCTGGAAGCATTATCTTTGCCTTTATTATCTTCACATGTTTCTCACCCTGTGTGCGTGTGTGTGTGTGTGTGTGTGTGTGTGTGTGTGTGTGTGTGTGTGTGTGTGAGAGAGAGAGAGAGAGAGAGAGAGAGAGAGAGAGAGAGAGAGAGAGAGAGAGAACATATGTATGTGTGGTCAGTGGTCAAAGTTCTCATTTTTAGTAAAAACACCATTACATTGGATTACTGTCCATTTTTACTTATGATCTCTGTGCAACAATTTTTTTGCAAGTTTATTCCAAATAAGACCTTATTTATGAGATACTGTTTAGTAGAACTTGAATTTTTGGGGACTCAATTAAACTCTTACTAGTCAACAACCATTCCAAGACCAATAGTTCTTCCCCAAGCTGACACTTGTCAAAGTGAAGATATATGAAACATTGGGGTAAGTCTCTGTCCAACCTCGGCCTCTACCTACTTACATTAATGTTTACCAGAGAAAATTGGCACCTCTACTCTGTAGATCATACCACCTTGGACTTCTCAGTTTAAAGAGATGCCTTGTGCACACCCAGCTGGAACTCATAGGCCCTGTGATCTCAGCCCCTGAGCCTGTACGGGTTCTCCAAGCAGATAAGTGGTGAGCAGATACTCAAGCCTCCAGAGTTTCACCATTTATCAACCCCTTTTTGAAAAGCTAGTTATCCCAGTGGCTGTCATAAAGTGAATATTTCACTGCTCATTTCCCAGATCTCTGTGAAGGCCAAGGGCAGCTTAGTGATGCTCTACACAATTCAGTCTAGGTCTGATAGAAGCCTTCTTCTGCTCCAGCTTGCTTAACCCAGCCCAGGGACTATAGCACAAACTTTGAAGACTATATAATTTTGGTTCATTTGTTCATTTTAAAGCAAGACATGTTTGGCAAGTTATTCCACTGTTCTTATGATTGGAAAAACTGGCTCCAACACAATTATTGCTCAGCAAAACACTGTGGCAGATTTAGGACCAGAAACTTATTCAAAGAAGAAACCATAATCGAAGATTCCAAAATCCTAACACAAATAGCTTCCATGATAATACTTCTGAACAATAAAATTATACCTTACAAGTCAGAAATATTGGTTATAAAAGAGCAAATGTAGTGGAGGCTGAGTTCTCAGACATCGGAGATGTGGAATGATCTTGTCCAATTTCACCTTTTCTTCAAAGCAGTGGGACTCAAAAATGTATTCCTTAGAGCAGCAAAGCAACATCATCTGGGGTCACGATGGAAATGTAGATGCTGGGGCCACACTCCTGGTGCAAAGTCGGAACCTGGAAGATTTTAAGATGCTCCTAGGGGAGAGGCCTTACTCTAAAGATCTGGTTCTTATCCTCGGATGCACATTAGCATTTTCAAAGCCTTGAAGAAAACAAATTATTGTCTGGGTCCTAAATCCATGGTTAGATCATAAACTCTTTGGTGAGGCTGGGGAGGGGTTTCTTGAGGAAGATACTCAGATGGTTCAAAAGGGCAGCCAGAATCCACCTATGAATCAGCCACTTCCAGGCCCTGCTCCAAGGAAAGCAACCCCCTAAGGGTTGCTGTCAGAGGCATGGGTCCAACCCCTGCCTCGGCCACCTCCCAAACCACCCTCCCCCCAACCAAGAGCAGCTGGAAACTTATCTGCTTCCCACATTTGACTGCAGCATGATATTTTACTTGTATAAAGGTTTTTGTGGCTAAAAAAACTGCAAACATTAATTCTATAAAGGATAATAAATTGTAAAACTCAAGAGGAAAGTAATGGGAAAGGGTGACAATTAAATAAATTATAACCAGAGATTACAAGAAAACAACGGTGACAGAAGGCTCCTCCTGAGGTGAGAGGAAATAGAAGCCAGAAAATGAACTTGAGGGCAGGCAAACCTGTAGGGAAGTTCAGAAGTCTGCAATTCTAGAAGCCACTTATCTAACCATATACTCTGAGACCCCTTGCCCATGAGAGCAGGAGTTATCCTACCACAAATGACAAAAAAATGTTCAACTTTTGATAACATTTATGGCACAAAGGCATAAATTAGAGGCCTTTCCTGTTGTCAATATCCAATATTAAGTCAATTAGTGGTTGTCAGAATTTATGAAGTACAGAGATTTAAAATAATAAAATCATTAAAGAGGAGAGGCAGCCCATGATGGAATTTTTCATAAAAAAATTTATAAAAGGAATTAGAAGTAGAATTTTGAAGTATTTATTTTTTACTTAGGGTAATTTAAGTACCTCAGTGAAGGTATATAAGGAAGAAGATGTACATGTAAGGTTGGATAGCTTTATTAATCAAGGTAAGTTATAGTTTAAAAGCCAATACTCCCTCTTCCCATGTCCTATACACACATACACACACTCAAAAAGGCCTTTACCACTTATTTGATTAGGAGCGCCTAAATAGCCACTAGGTCCCTGGAAACATGAAACCTTACTAGCAGTGGCCATACAGATCACAGGAGTGTGTTCTGAGTAAGCACAAAAAAGAGGACAATATTTAAATTTGCAGAGGTATGAAAACAAAAGGCCGATGAGTGTCATCTGTGTCAACCCAACAGATGGAGAGGGGAATGAGCCTGGCAGGTGGGAACAGAGGTGGCTGTCAAAGGCTTTGAAAACAGGAAGCTCCAGTTGGTGTGGTGCATGGCTAGGATTATAGTACTAGGTGATCATTATAGCCACTTCCTTCCACTCCCCACCCCAACTGAATAAATAAGAAATCACAGAGGATGAACAGTCCATAAAACACTCACAAAATTATGTTGTAATTTCAATGTCTTGCATGTGCACCTTGCTCTGGAATTTCTAACAAATGACAAAAATCTTGTCAGAGAAGAGCTGAAATGAAGCTTTTTCCCTTTTGGGGGAAACTCAAACCAAGAATTAGTACAAAAAAAAAAGAAAGAAAGAAAGAAAGAAAGAAAGAAAGAAAGAAAGAAAGAAAGAAAGAAAGAAAGAAAGCAAAGCTAGGTAGAAAGAAGGAAAGCTAGGTAGAAAGAAGGAAAGAAAGAGAAAAAGAAAAAGAAGAAAAGAAAAAGAAAAAACACACACAAAACTGAAAATACACAGCCCCATGGTTTGACTTCAGAAGCCTTCTGAGGTGACTTTTAAACTCCTGAAAGACAGAAACTATGTACAGGCACAGAACATTTGCATCATTTCCCAGGGCTCTTTGTAAAAGGTCCTAAGCTTTATCTAATAAGCATGCAATTATATTTAAAAAATAAATGAAAGAGTTAAAAGTCCTTCAGTCTTATTTGTATAGTATGTTAAAATGACACATGGAGATGACATGTAGTCTCCATCCATCCTATGCATATCTTCCTATAGTATTTTCAAACAGTGGCATCATGTTTATCCACTAACTCTTACAACCAGTTTATGAAACTAATTAAACTAGTGCTTCCCTCAGTGACATAAGGGCAGGGAAAGGCAGGCAGCTCAGTTGCTGGGTCATCTCTTCATCCCAGCTTGACCTGGGAAGTCTCCCATGAACCACTGGTATACTTACGGAGCTCATTGAAAACCATGATAATGTTTTATAGCATATAAAGCATATGTAACAAGCCTATACAAATAAAGAAATATTTAACAAAAGCAACCATTCACTACTTAAAGTCATTAACATGGCCATTTATTCCTGTCAATTAACTGGGTACTATCTGCATAGACTTGCTTGTTCCAAGGTTATCAAATCTTTGTTCAGAGTTTTATTTTGGAGGAAGGGTTTCCCCTGAAAGGAAGAAAGAGAGAAAGAAAGAAAGAAAGAAAGAAAGAAAGAAAGAAAGAAAGAAAGAAAGAAAGGAAGGGAGAGAGAAAGAGGGAGGGAGGGAAGAAAAAAGGAAGGAAGGAAGGAAAGAAAGGAAAAGAAAGAAGGATAATAACAAAAGCAGCTAAGTGTAATGATTGAGCCTGTAATCCCAGATATTCCAGAAGTTTGGGTAGGAGAATTACAGACTGACGCTAGTTTGAACTATATAAAAGTCCCAAGATCCACAGATTTAGTAGATTGGCAGATTTAGCAAGACTGTTTCAGAGGTAAAAATAAAGAGGGGTTGAGAGGGTAGCTCTGTGGCAGGATGCTTGTCTAACATACAACACAACTCTGTGGCTAGTCCCCAATGTTTTACACACACACACACACACACACACACACACACACACACACACCGATACATAGTGGGTGGGGAAACAGATGTAGTGAGTGAGGAGTGAGTGAGATCCTACTTAAAATAGCAAAGACAAGTCTTGCCTGCAGCTTCCTCACCCTGACCTGAGCATACAATTGTGTAACTTCCTCCCCATCACAACAATATAACCTGACTGTGAACACTCAAGTTTCCCTTCTTTGTGCAACACAGAATGTATTGTTTCAAGTTTGGTCTGGCTGCAAACATGAGTTACTTTCCCATGGGTTTGTGTGTTATCAGCTCATATTCATTACTGACTAGAGATGACTTTTGCTTTAATTTTTCTTACTTCATAGGTCATTTGGCAGCTATACCTCATACCTACTCACTCTTCATTTTTTCATAAATCAGCATCAGGATTTAACAATGGACAGAACTTTTAACACCACAGAGATCATTGCTCATAATATTCGGAGCTGGTATAGGTCACAGTTAGTAATTGTTGGGAGAGTCTTGAAGGCAGAAAATTCTGTCCTGACCTCCTACCTACTCCATCACAAAAGGTACATACTCATTATTTCTGTCACGTGCCTCATATCACCCTTACTTCCTTAGGAAGTCACACAGGCACTCTTCTTGCCTGTTGATATTACAGTGAGGAAGTTGCATGAGTTCCTCACTTCTCTGGGAGAGATCTGGCCCTTTTTGTCCTCGTTCAGATCCACACTCATCTTCAGTATACTCACAAACTAGATGTGTTTTGTCCTTTTTGTCAAATATGTTTACTGCACTCCCTCCACCCTCAATCTATCTAGTCCTTGGTACTTTAAAATACCTCTTTTGTCAAAGAAATCACCAGAAAACCCACAGAGTCAACTAACCAAGGCTCATAGGAGCTCACAGAGACTGAATTCACAACCAGGGAGCCTCCATGGGACTGACCTCAGGCCTCTACATATATGTCACAGTTATGTAGCTTGGTCGTCTCATGGGACTCCTAAGAGTGGGAGCAGGAGCTGTCTTTGGCACTTTTGTTGGCTTTTGGGACTCTATTCCTCATATTGGATTGCCTTGCCCAGCTTTAATACAAGATATGGGATGAGAGCACTGTTTAATCTTAGTGCAACTTGACTTGCCATATTTTGTTGACATCCATGAGAGGTCTGCTCTTTTCTGAATAGAAATGGAGAAGATGGTGATGGGGCAGAGATGAGGTGGGGGAGGGCGTGACTTGAAGGAGAGAATGGAGAGGAAACTGGACAGGATGTAAATATATTCAATATAAAAAAGAAATCCATTTTTTAATGCAGTTAATGATACTTTCCTAGATAACCTTGTCCAGTATTCCACAATTTTCTCAGATTTGACCCTTATTTTTAATATTTTTGAAATTATAATATAATTATATCATTTCCTTTTCCCTTTCCTCCTTCCAAAAGCCTTCCATGTATACCCAACCCCTTCTATCTTTCAAATTCATGGCCACTGTTTAAAAGTTGTTGATGTTTTCTGTGTGTGTGTTCCTAAACATATAAACACAAATTACTCAGTCCATATGTAACTTGCATGTATGTTCTGAGGGCTGATCGTTTGGTTTTGGATAACCAATTGGTGTATACTTCCCTGAGGAAGACTACTAACTTTTCCTGCTCTCAGCATGCAATACCTCCTTCAGGGTGAAGCATTATGAACATTCCTTTTTCACATTAATATGTCTATTGAAGTCATCCTTTTTCAGATCATGTTTAGGCAGCCATGTTGGTGTAGAAACCAGAAAAGTAAAAGGGGACCATACCAGGCAGAATGGAGGAGCAACAGATTAGCAGGATACAAGTGTTCTGAAGAAGAAAATGGGAAAAACAGGGGTGCTCTAATTAGGGAAGAGGATGGAGATAGATATAGAAGAAGGGAGGTAGGCAAGGAGATAGGTAAAATAACAGTAAGGATACCTGAAAAAAAAAATCATCTATCTACCAAAAAAATTACCTATAACATAAATCAGCATTTAAATATAGATATAGTTTAAATGATATTTTTTTCTATCTGGGTTGACAATGCCACCTCAAAGAGCTATACACAATCTAACAGAACTCCATCACCTAGCAAGAGAGGCCCTCTTTTAAGTTGTTGGTCAAGGCTTTCTATGAGGCTCCCACAACATTACAGATTATTTCTGTTGCCCTTTGTTGCCCCACGAGGTGGAAGGAAGTCCCTACTGCTGAAGATACCAGGCACTTTGGACTCAGGGCCAGAGGCTATGAATGGAACTAACCTGAAAACTTCCTCCCTGAGGACATATTTTCATGGTACAGAAGGTGCTAGGTGAGCTTCCTATTGGGAAATAATTAATAGTTCTCAGCCTTCTGATTTCCATCCACTGAATAAACTGTCATCCCATATATCCTCCTGTAGCTTTCCCCTTCTCACCACTGCCCTTATCCCATCACCAGCAGCCTGGTGAGCTTTGCTTCCCAATGTCTAACTTTTTGGACTGGCAAAACCGTAAGTTCATCTTAGAGTATTACAACAGTCTTAATGGCAAGCATTTATGTAACATGTGTTTTGGCTCATGCACCTTCTTAAGCATTTTATACAAATTAACTCACTCAATTGACTTGTTCACTTGTTTCACAGATGAGGAAGCTAAAGCAATAAACAAATTGCCTAAGGTCATATAGTCTCTTAGGCATAAGTCTCAGTGAGTCTGGCTGCAGTCTTTGTTACAAACTCCTTGCTTCTGACAATAAAAATGGTCCATGGTACAGGATACAGTAGGGAAAGCTAACTGAACATGTTTGTGATACATTTTTAGAAAAAAAAATGGGGATACAACAGGCATAGGAATTTGTATGGCAAAGGTCCCTGGAAGGAAATGGAAGATGGAAAAAATTCCAAAAGGATTTGAAGTATCCACTTACATGTAAATAACAGAAGGGACAGAATGAGTCACCCAACCACTGTTGCAAGGATGAATTACTGAGGGAAACAAGCTGACTCATCTGCAGAGAGGGATATTTGGGGGTGCTCCAGAACAATTACTTAGACTAAGTTGATTTTTATAGATCAAAGGATAATGACAGCCTTTACATTATAAAAATTGAAAATGCTAGTTCATTGCTCTCTATCGTGCATCAAATGGGGTGAGCTAAATGGATAAAGTAATTGATTTGGCAGAAATTAAACCACATGTAATTTCTTCAATAACATAGATTGCAGTTAATTATTTTCTGTATCATATTCACATTTCAGTACCATTGCTGCTACATTTGTATGGGAGATGCAGTGGGAATAAAAGGTTATGGATATACTTACATCTGGTTGGGAAACATCAAGCAGACAGGAATTGTTAAAACATTACCATGAAAACTGTTTTATGCCTTTCAATTTTTTGTTTTGATGATATGGCCTCTTCCTGTAACTCTGGCTGGTCTATACACCAGGTTGGCCTCTTAACCACTGAGCTATCTCTCTGTCTTAGACAAGGTTGACCTCCGACTCACAGAGAATTATTTGCCCCTGCCTTCCAGAGTACTGGAAGGCTGTGGTTAAAGGTGTACCACTAACTATATCAAGCCCCATTCAATTAAAAACATAGTAGAAAAAAAAACCTGGCATGACAATTCTAAAATAAGAAAATTAAGACCTAAAGCAATTGTGTAACAGCTCACAGAGGCATACATAGGTGCTGTAACTGGGACTTGAGAAATAAATTACAGACAGGCAGATACAGATAGCATCTAGCCCTATTGGTGTGTTCTAGGTCTATGAAAAACCCTGTCTCAAAAGAGGTGGGTAGTGTTTTACAGGTTAACAACCAGAGTTGTCCTTCGCCTTGTCCCACACAAACATATACACACATGTACACACATACAATGTTTTTAGGTTGTATCTACACGTAGAAGCAGTTATGATGTAACTGTTAATTAAAAGACATCACAGAGCTGTGAGATGTTTCATTCAAGGTTACCATGATGTAATTTGGCTTTTCCTTCCACATACATTTTGTGGTGAGACCTAAGTTCTCCATGAAAAGTCATTAGTTGGTGATTACACTATCCACAAACTCACTAGAAGTAAATAATGCTAAATATTTCTATTGCCTATGCTTTGAATATTGCTCTAGCTTATCTAATCTTATTTTATTATGAACGTATGATAACAGTTGTTGCACAGAAGCTTATTCACTGGGAGGGAAAAGATCTGTTGCATTCTATAGAATGACAGTAACTTCAGGTCCCTGCTTATACTAGAACCTTAATCTATTGCTTTTCACATTTGCCTGCAGACTTTCTCCTTAATTCCATTCAACGATACCCCTTGTCTCATGACACACCTCCAACATTTAGTCTATTTTCTCTAGTGACTATACTTTTAAACTTAGGAAAGATGTTTGAACTTAGTGCATGGGTCTCAAACTTTTGTGAGGGCTAATAACAAACAACACCAATATAAATCAATACTTCTGATAAGCCATTTGGAAAAGCATGTATTTCTGTTTATAGCCAGATAAATATATTTGTAGAAAGTTCTCTGGAAAAGAGATGATAGCCACTGAATCTCAAACTTTACTGAAACAACAAAGTTCAAATTGAGAACAAAGCCAACACATGAGGTTTCTGTACAGATGGGAAAACAGACAGATGTCACTTCACAGTGTGGGTGGGAGTTTGGGTTATTGGTTTCATCTTTCATTCCTACCTGGTCAATAGCAATGAAGGCTTTTAGTGGATTGGTATTCAATAAGTGTCTTCTCTCCCAACTTTGTCCAAAATCTAGAGACAAATGTTGACAAAGATTAGACACAAAGAATGAGTAGAACACTGTGTAAGACCTTTGTACACATACTTGAAGAAGTCTGGTGTAAATGCTGTTAAGAGCACTCACTCTATTTTATTGTTCTGAGTCTAGTAGAAACCAGCCCTGGCACAGCTGAGTTAAAACTTTGGGGACTTTCACTACTGTAGTCAGAATGCATCAATCCTATATAAATTGTGTTTCTTCTTGGAAGTGGAAATGTATGGTCATTGGTGGTTATTTGACAACTATGGTTTTATCATCTTCAAAAAGAAACCCTTGCATTATCGATACTACAAGGAGGCATAAACAGACAAGAAAGCTAAGGGCAAGAGCTCAGAGTCAATCAAAATAAATGGAAATATTATATTGCAAAAATATCTCTGCTTTTTTTTAACTTGTATTACTTTAAGTGATTTTATTTTTCATTGTTTATATTTTAGAGCACAAAATACAGAGATGGCCAGGACTGTGGTTCCTACTGAATTCTAGATTTGAAAGGGAATAATTCTTTCAAAGTAAATTGTCCAAGTTGTGTTATTGTCTAAGAAAAAGTGCTTATAAAATTGTATTACTAACTCAGTGTGTCACTAAGAAGAAAATCTATTGGTAATCAAACACGAGCCCCTTCCACATGAGAAATACTTTTATTTCAGAAAAATTAGAAGATGGCCATACCAAGACTTAGAACTAGTAAAACATGAGAGTTTCCTTCCTAATCATCTATTATATCAAGATTTTTCAAAGGAGACTATATACTATGTAATAGAGAAAGTCGGGAAGTCGGCTCATCCTGGGGTTGGGATTGGGAGCGTGAATTTACCTTGTAATTGCCTGATGGGATAGGTCATTGATTCTATACTCTAGAAATTCAAGGGATCCTTACACCAGCCCTCTTACCATCAGCCACTGCAAATGTCAAAGTAAAGAAAATGCTCACTGCTTATAAGTGGTAGTTGAGGTGTCCCTTAACAGTTTTGTATAGTTTTTACATAGAACAAATGATTCAAGCAAGAATCCCAATACTCCTTCAGAATAAATTGCTAGGAAAGGTACTAAAGTTGGCGATCTGGGGATCAAGAAACAGCTGAAAATCTCAAGATAATTGTGAGATCATTTGGGACTGTGTTAAGATTCCCCTCTCCTCACCAGCCCCATTTTAATTCACTGAACCATTGTATGATACATCTCATTATGCTGGATGGTATGAGGGCAAGTAATGGAAGCTGTGTTCCAAAGGGCTTGCTGGAGCTAAACCAGGATAGAGAATCTCAATGCTATTGAAGCATTGAGGAAGCTCAATGAGGCTGAGGAAAGCAAGCCAACAAAAAAGAAAAAAAAAAAAAAAAAAAAAAAGGGTCATGCAAACAGGAAAGTAAACGGACAGTGGCCAAGGGAGGGAGTTAAGTCTACCTACATTAACTTAGGAGATAAATACAAATGCGTTAGAGCTTGCTTACACACTTCTCTTCTGGTTGATTAGCTACAGTATCCTACAGGAGGAAACCAGAAGCAGTCAGCCAGAGAATCTTTTACTAGTTTCTTTCACTCTGAGTGATGAATGAGGCCCACCCACCAGGACTTTCAAAAATCTCCAAAAGCTATCTCACCAGTGTCTCCGGGAAAAACAAAATCCAAATTTTATAGCAAGTGCAGAGATGCTATCAACGCTCATATGAACAGCTCAATTACAGAGAGAATAAAAAAAGAAAACAGAAAATACCTAAAAGTGAAATCTGTTCTCATACGTACAGTCTGCTTACTCTCTATAAACACATCTTCACAAGAAACTTCAAAAGTTGCCCCTAATTTTGCAATTCGGGTTTTACCTTTTTTAGTCTCATTAAATATTGTTCCTTCTTTAAAAGGACAACAGAAGAAAAATTTGTGCAAGACTGATGCCTGCTTGGCAACCTACATAAGCAACTCATCACAATGAGAGTCAGGTTCAAGTGTGCCAAACTTCAGGAAGTTGAGATTACTAAAGCCAACCTGGGGGTGGAGGTTGGGCAGGGTGGGCTGTATTGAAATTTAATCCCAAGGGAGCCTAAGAATCTACGAAAAGGGCAAAGTGAGCTGTGTGTACTTCCTCGTTCAAATAATTGTTAAGCTGTTGTAATTTCAAATATGTGTGGCCTTTCTATGCGTGACTCTACAACTTTTGATAGATTTCAGGAAACCGGTTCGGCTCTGGTCCTCAAGGCCTGCCAGTGCATTGGAATGCTGTTCTTAGCTCAGTGGGTGCGCCACGGGGGCAGAACAGCTGCAGCATTGAAAAGCCTTCCATTGTGCCTTTCCCACTGTGGCCCTGAGAACTGGGGCTGAGGGAGGTCTACCCACCCTGCTCGGCCTTTATTGCTGTTCAGTGTACCCTCCTTTACCAAAGGCAGACACTCGCCACGCCGAAAATGAGTTTCTGCCCGTTGCCTTCCACTTTGTAATAATCAAATTAGTCTACCATGTTCCCACAGAAAGAATTTGGCTGTAAAATAAAATTCCCTCCTCAGTTTGAAGTGACCGAGTCACGTGGTTAAAAGGACAACATTCCTTGCAATTTCCTAATGGTAAGCTTCCTAAGAAATATTTGTGCAGGCTGAACTGAAACTGGCCTGGCGCTATGAAACACAGCCCTCCTGGGGCTTGTTCCACATAAAAGCCATACCCTTCCTCTTTAAATGGCAAAGGCTGCCCTTTAAATATACTTGCATCCAATTGCTCTCTCTGAGGCAGACATTGTCACCCCTCTCACCATAAAGGTTCTGCTGTCAAAGATCCCTTAGAATGACAGGAAACAGGTTTATTTCCTTTTCTGTTTGTCACACATTTATCCTGTGTTGGGTGCTTTCTCCGAGCTTTAGTTTCTCTCGTCTTCTCAAGACTGAAATGTACCTGTTTAAGACCACAAGTTTTAAAGATCAAAGGTCCAGTGATGTTCAAAAGATTGTTCACAGAAAAATTCCAAGTGATGGAATTAGACTTTGGACTGAGTTCCATAGACAGTTTATGCTATTTTCATATTTTACTTCTAAACGAACATGCCGGTCCTGGCATTGTCAGTTGGCATTTTCTTTCCTTTTATCAAGGCATGCTTCAGTGGAATTTTACTCAGAGGTGTAAGGCATAATTGCCTTTGGGAGGTCATAACAAAAGCTGTGTGGGAGGGAGGGGAGAGAGAAACAGAGCTGGGAGAACAAGAGAAGGAGGGAGGGATGAAGGGGGGCATGTTCACCTCACATGTATGAGAGACTATTCCCAACCTAGAGTACAAGAAATCCCTAAAGCAAGGCGCTCAGGGACACTTGACTTTAGCAGTTTGATTAGACACTGGTTAGTTCTACAGTTCTCTCAAAGTCCCACTGCTTAGGATTCCCCAGGGCATCTTGTTCAAATGTAGATTATTTCTCTCGATCGGGGCTGGAGGTTTCAGCCTTTCTGGTAAGTCACTGGGTACCACCGAGTTTGTTGGTTTACTGACCATACTTTGAATAGCAAAGGTGTAGAGGTTATACATACAAAAATGGGAGGCTGATTCCACTTTCTAGGACAGCCTTCCCCCCACCCCCAGGGACCCCTTGCAGAGTTCCTTAGCTAGAAGAAGCTTTTGGTGTTCAGAGATTTGCATGAATTGCCCTGTTGATGGAAGAACTTACTTTGATCACTGTTGCATGATCTTGTGACCCATTTCTTTCTTTTCTTTCTAGAAGTGCCAAAATAGCCAGCAACACATAGAAAGGGACTTTTTCTACATCTATGCTCTAATAACTCTACCATACCTTTAGCAAAACATTAACAGACTCACTGAAAACTTTTTGACTAAATGTTTTTTAGAAACGTGTGTGTATGTGTGTGTGTGTGTGTGTGTGTGTGTGTGTGTGTGTCTACGTGTGTCTATGTGTGTGTTTAGCATAGCTATGGTGTTAAAGTTGGAGGCAACAGGAAAACATCTGTATATACTGTTTTTTTTTCTTTTTTTCATATGAAGTTTTACCATCATAGCAAATATAAAGGGAAGATGATTGAGTAAAAATTACTTTTCAGTAGTGGCATGAGAGTTGGCTTCAAATAGCAGCTTAATATTTTATCTATTTCCTGTGTATCAGCGTGTGTGTGTGTGTGTGTGTGTGTGTGTGTATAAGTTCATGTGTGCACACATGCCATGATGTACATGTGCAGGTTAGAGAACAGCTAGTAGGAGTCAATCCTCTCCTTCCACCAAGTGGGTTCCAGGGATCCAGCTCAGGTTGTCAGTCTTTGCAGCTGGTAACTTTACTCTCTGAGCCATTCCACTGGCCTGAAAAATAAGCATAGCTTTAAATATTTAATGCACAATTGTTAGCATACTTAACAGGATGAAAATTGCATCTGCCTTGACTGCTGCCTGCTGCAATTTTCATCTTGCTCTCTGTGTTGATGGATGGAGTTCCATTTATCATCAGCGTCTTTAAGTCCAGAGAACACATTTCTGGAAATATGCAACACTCTTGTTTTGCCCCTAAAGAATCTCCTTTAGACTTGTCAGGTGCTAAGCATGCTTTTTTTTTTTTTTTAGGGATTCCTCCTTTGTAGTAAGTATGCTCTAGGTAAATGTGACATGTGGAAGAGAAGAAGCTAGAGGAATGAGTCTGCCTAATGTTGGTTCAGATGAGTAAAGAGACTTTATGATGGGCTGGGAATTAGCAAAACTTTACCGAAAGTATGTTTCAAATTCTGAGTCACTTAAGCAGTGTGGTGCTAGGATAGGAGTAAATGACAATGGAGTGACATAATACACAGACTCTAGAAATAAATTTAAATGAATAAAAGAATTTGGAATGTAAAAGAGGCATCTAGTCCAGATAAGAAAAAAAAACCCACATAATTAAATAAGTGATTGGTTCAATAGAGGGCACCTCATAGCAAATGTAAATTTCTAATAGGCCAAAGGTTTAGATGCCTGAAAAAAAATGCATAGACTTAAGGGGAAAGCAACATAAAAATAATTGGTAATTTTAGTATAAAAGTAAATTATGGTGGGGGAGCAAAGAGGTAACTCAGAAATTAAAAGCACCTTCAGCTCTTACAGAGGACCCAAATCTTCTTCCCAAGACCCATATGGGGTAGCTCATCCATAACAACAATTTTAGGGCATCTGGCATACACTTCTGGCCTCTGTGGGTACCTGTACTAGGGTGCACATATAGAAACACACACCACACACACACACACACACACACACACACACACACACACACACACACACGATAATAGATAGATAGTAAATAATAAATATAATTGCAAAACTGTAAATGAACCATAACCTCTGAAGATGTATAGGAAAGTAGATGACAACTTTCCACACACAGCCTTACAACCATTGCTCAGCCACCACTGTACCAGTGTGAGTAGCAGATATTGCTGATTCTGAAGTCCCTTTCTGTCTGTTCTTGCACCAGTGTTGACTAAAGTACAAGACATACTTCAAATATCTGTCCTTTATTCGGCCTTCCACTTTAACTGTGTTTGAGCTAATCACTGATTGCCTTTCTTCTGTGCCCTGCAATATAGAGTCTTTGTTTTAATTTTGCCATTTGGTAGCCTTTTATATTCATTTTGCCATTCTTTTTTGGTGAAAAACAGGAACCACATATTTATCAACAGTATCATTGGCAGATATAAAGAGAAGAATTTGAATATTTAATTTGAGTTTTGAGGTTAATATCCATTTTACTCATCTTTGTTCACAGAGAAGAATGGCATTTTCTTAACAATAGAATACTAGTCTGTGTTAGTCAATTAAGTCAGGAGAGCACGGGGTCCTACTTGCTCTCTACTTGCTCCTGTAAACTGAGTTTGTCCACACACTCAGTTGCTTACAAGGAGTTTAGTCTTAAACACAGACCAAAGATATAGAAGATAGAACTTTTCCTATGGTGGTTTGAATGTAATTGGATCCCATAATTTCACAGGGAGGGGAGTGATACTATTTGGAGGTATGGCTTTGTTGAAGTAGAAATGGCATTATTGGAAGAAGTGCATCACTTCTTCCACAGTGGGGTTGGCTTTAAGTTTTCTTATGCTCAGGATACTTCCCAGTGTCTCAGCCCCTCTCTTGTCACCTGGCAGATGTATGACTATCAGCTACTTCACCAACACCATGTTTGCCTGCACACTGACATGCTGCCCACCATGATGATAATGGACTGAACCTCTGAAACTATAAGTAAGCCACCCCAATTAAATGTTTTCTTTATAAGGGTTGCCATGGTCATGCTGTCTCTTCACAGCAATAAAAACCCTAACTAAGACAGAAGTTGATACCAGGGACTGAGGTGTTGCTGTGATGGGTCTTGACCATGTGTTTGTTTGGAGGAATTTGTACTTTGGTATTTTGGATTATGAAGACAGTGAAATATTTTAAACAGTGTTTAATGGGCCATACTATTTGGAGCATAGAAGACAGAAGTGCTAAGATTATTTGAATAGCCAGGGGCTCACTCAATAGGTTTCAGGGAAGAATTTTAGTATGTGGCCTAGAGATCATCTTGTGATACTTTGGTGAAGAAAGTTGCTGTCTTTTGCTCTTGTCTGAAGAGTCTGCCTGAGGCTAAAGTGAAGAGTTTGGGATTAATTCCATTGGCAGAAGACATATCAAAACAGCCTAGAGTAGACTGTTGTGTGGCTATTAGTGGTAACTCTAATAAAGATTCATAATGAAAAGGAGGAAGCTGAACAGAGCAAATTAAAAATGTAAATTTTGAGACAAAAAAAGACTGCCTGGAAGTAGGATGGAGCTAAATCTTGTGTTCAAGGAGATAAATGCATTAAGATATGTAATAAAGGGAGAGGTGATCAAGAGGATGGGAGAGGGAGTTAGGAGAAAGGGAAGGGAGAAGAGGAGGGCAAAGAAAGACATGAGGGACCAGGAAGATTGAGTCAGGGGCAGAATATAGGAGAGCAAGAAAAAAGATACCTTAATAGAGGGAGCCATTATAGGTTTAGAGAGAAATTGGCACTAGTGAAATGTCCAGAGATATACTAGGATGACCCCAACTAACAATCTAAGCAATAGGGGAGAGTCTATCTTAAATGCCCTTCTCCTATAGCTGGGGAAACCCACAGAAACAGCTGACCTGAACAGGGGGAGCTCATGGACCTGAGACTGACAGCTTGGAAACCAATATAGTTCAGAATCAGGCTCCCTGCAAGTGGGTGTTAGGAGGTCTGGGAAGTCTATGGGGCCCCTGGTAATAAAACACCATTTATACCTAGTATACAAATGGACATTGGGAGCCCACTCCCCATAGAGGGATACTCTCAGCCTAGACACAATGTGGAGAGCCTAGGCCCCCCTCCAAATGATATGACAGACTTTGATGATTCCCCCATAGAAGGCCTCACCCTTTCTATGGAACAGAAGAGGGATGGGATCAGGGTCAGTAGGGAGCCTGGAAGTATGGGTGGGAGAGGGAACTGGGATTAATATATAAGATAAGATTGTCTCTAGTTTAAATTAAAACAAGAAAAAAAGATTCTCATTCAAGGATTGGCTGTTATCTACCCATGGAGAGAAATTCCCTCTTACAATACGGAGAATGTGGACAAGCAGGCCCTGCTGTGTTCCCCCGTCTTATATCATTTGACCACATTCCCTTTTGTCCTCTCTTACTTATCCATGACTCTCTACTTTCATCAACAGATTTAGTATAAAATTACATATGTTTAAGTGTTTCTTTGGGAATTCATTTCCTCATGAATATTCCTATGCCACATGAAACTCAAAATTGATTGTTTTTCTCTTGGTAATTTATCTTTCTCTGTATAGGATTCAACCATGAATCAAGAATAGGTGAGGGAAAAATATTTTTCCTCCCATATAAGTACAACCCAAAATTTGAGTCAATTACAGGCCCAGAAAAAGGTTCACAATAATCCTGTTAGATTTATGCTGGAATTATTAGCAATCATATCTTATGGTTTTGATTTCTTTTATCTCTAGATAGTACTTTGAGGGCATGGATGTTGCGTAAATCTAGCATGGATATTTGTGTAAATAATTTTGTTTGCGCTGTCCAGTAAGTATTATTATTAACTAGTTATCATAATTCAAAGACAACTGCTTGCTTGCAGCTCTAAAGAGATTCACTTATTGCTTGCCACTCATCTCTCAGCATACTGCAGTGGTATGGAGGAAGAAAAAAGAAATGTCCAGCATCCACCAAACAAGAAATAGAGATGTCAATCAATGTGGAGGTTTTTCCAGTAGTTTTATCATCAGTGGTATCTGTTGGTCATCTTCTAGCAAAGGGACAAAAAGACAAGATGTTGCTAGTAACTGGTGGAATGCCTGCTGAGTAGGATCCCTTGTAAAAAAGGAAAACTTGTCCCTTATGACCTGTGGAGAGATGGACCCATCCAAGGTGTTGTGTAAATGAGCTCTTGGCCATTGGTGGGCTTTACATTCCAACTTTAGCATTCCCTAATTTTAGCACTTCTTGACATCCAACTGTGAAGCAGAATATTTCACTTGGGAATATATTTGGAAAGGATTCCAGAGAGCCTAGGCTGAATCAATTGTACTCTGGGAGATTTTCACCCTTTTTGTGTTCTGTAACTAGCTGGCACTCTTCCAACTGTAATATAGACTTACCATGAACTATAGGTTTTTGTTGTTCTCCCTCTTCTTTTCAGTGCACAGTGATTTTTTTTTCAAACCTAATTTCTTTCAGTTGTTCTAAATTTTAATTTTGTACATTCTCTTAATAGTCTTATTATATTAAAGCACACTCTAGACTTTACATGCCGATGTTTGTGACAAAGTACATTTTATCAGTGGTATTTATTGTTTAAACACTTGGGGTAGTTGGTAATGTGGGTTGACTTATGAAACTTTTACAATCCCTTTGTCAGCATCTTCAGGAATGTCAGCCTCCCCACTACTACTTTATTTAAGTTATAGTAGGAACTGCCTTTGAGCATTTGAGGACCCTGATTTATGCTCTTTTAATGGAGCAACTCTAAGGGAGGTGTCTCCCTTAAGGTTTTTATTGCTTTGAAGAGACACCATGACCATGGCAACTCTTAATTAAGAAAAGCATTTAATTCGGGTGGTGTGCATACAGTTTCAGAGGTTCAGTTCATTCTCATCATGGCAGGGAGCATAGTGGCATGCAGGCAGATATTCTGCTGGCTACATCTTGGCTAGGAGGTAACAGGAAGTCAACTGAGACACTAGGAGGTATCTTGAACATCAGAAACCAAAGCCTAAGCCCACAGTGACATACCTCTGCCAACAAAGCCATGTCCACTCCAAGAAAACCACACCTCCTAGTAGTGTCATTCCCTATGAGATTATGGGACCATTACATTCAAATTACAGCATTCCACTCCATAGCTCCTGTAGGCAAACTTTTTCTGTTCTGACTACCTGCTCCCCTTTTCAGCAGCTGCTTCCAAATTGCCACACAGTGACTATTATTAATAAATGTTTGACCAAGAGTTTAGGCTTATTACTAACCAGTTCTTACTTCTAAATTAACCCATTTCGATTAATCTATGTTTTGTTTGTGGCTTTACCTGTACCCTAGCATGTCCTGTTCCCCCGGCAGTTGGCTGGCATCTCCCCTGACTCTGACATTCTTCACCCCATCATTCTCAGTTTATCTTTCCTGCCTAACTTCCTGCCAGAATACCAAACTGTTATTTCTTTTTATTATCCAATACATACAGTGTTCAGAATTATTCCACAACAGGCCCCCATAATCTTGTAACAATATCACAATGCAAAATACATTTAGTCCAACTTCAAAAGTCCCCATAGTCTATCAGAGTATCATCAATATTTAAAAATCCAAAGTTCAAAATCTCTTCTGAGAATCATAGAATCTCTTAACTATAATCCCCTGTAAAAATCAAAAAGCAGATCACATACTTCCAACATATAATGGAAAGGGGTATACATTACCATTCCAAAACACAGGGAATGGAGTATAATGAGGAAATACTGGACCAAAGCAAGGCCAAAAATCAGCTGGGCAAACTCTAAGCTCTGCATCTCCATGTCTGATGTCAAAGTGCTCTTCAGATCTCCAATTCTGTTCAGCTTTGTTGACTGCAACACACTTCTTGATCTTGGGCTATTTCCACTCCCTGATAACAGCTCTCCTTCACAGGTATCCCATGGCTCTGGCATCTTTAATATCTTGCTGTCTCCAAGACAACCCAGGCTTCAATTTCACAGTTTCACAAATTAGCCTCTCTAGGCTTCCATTCAGGGTCATTGATGACACATACCTGGTTTCAGCATCTTTCTTTAGGCACAGAAGCAAATTCCATAACCCATTTTTTCTATCCTTAACTCTAAAGCCAGAACAATGTGACTGAAGCTGCTGCAGCTTGCTGGGACTGGAACACAGGCCTCTCATTCAATTAAATCTTCACCAGCTTTCTGTTTTCCTTCATTGCCTTAGCATCGCTCTTCTGAAACTTATTTTATAGATCAGGCTGGCCTCAAACTCAGAGATTTGCCAGCCTCTGCCTTCCAAGTGCTGGGATTAAAGGTGTGTCCCATCACACCTGGCTCTAATTTTTCTTTAACTCTTTTTCACAAGTGGAAAACTTAGCTGGGTGGGATCTTACCCTAAGGTCACTATTTCCTTTCTTTCTTTCTTCCTTCCTTCCTTCATTTCTTTCTTTCTTTCTTTCTTTTTTTTAATGTTTTTATTTATTTTTTAATTTAAATTAGAAACAATCATATTTTATTGTAGGGCCCTGCATGGACCCCCAAGACACCTTGAGCAAGCCTGAGCTATTGGCTGGAACATTCTGCAGTTTTAGCTAGAACACCTTGCACCAGAGTAGTTGTTGGCACTCTTCTTCATTTGCTAACACACATCTGCTGGGGAGGAACTGAGCTCGACAACTTGCACACTTGACCCTTGATTGTTTTCCACTGTGCTGTGAGTCAATATATACACCAGCTCTTTCCCCTCGATAAACGGCATTCAGCATTTGTACATTCCTGTTGCAGGAATGACCTGCTGTCTTGTCTTTTATTTCAATCTCTAGGCCTTCATCCTATTAGTGGAACAGATTGTAGGGCTGGCCCTACATTTTATATATCAATCCCAGTTTCCTCTCCCTCTCATTCTCCCAGTCCCCCCACCCCCAACCACTCCATCCCATCCCTCTTAATGCCTTCTATGGGGGAATAATCAAAGTCTGTCATATCATTTGGAGGAGGGCCTAGGCCCTCCACATTGTGTCTAGGCTGAGAGTATCCCTCTATGGGGAGTGGGCTCCCAATGTCCATTTGCATACTAGGTATAAATGGTGTATCATTACCAGGGGCCCCATAGACTGCCCAGGCCTCCTAACTGTCACCCATTTGCAGGAAGCCTGATTCTGTCCTATGTGGGTTTCCAAGCTGTCAGTCTCAGGTCCATGAGTTCCCACTGTTCAGGTCAGCTGTTTCTGTGGGTTTCCCCAGCATGGTCTTGACCCCTTTCCTCATCACTCCTCCATCTCTACAACTGGATTATAGGAATTTGCCTCAGTTCTTAGGTTCTTAGCTGTGGTTCTGTTTCCATCAACGACTGGATGAAGGCTCTATAATGACATATAAGGTAACCATCAACCTCATTATAGGAGAAGGGCATTTAAGATAGACTCTCCCCTATTGCTTAGATTGTTAGTTGGGGTCATCCTAGTATATCTCTGGACATTTCCCTAGTGCCAATTTCTCTCTAAACCTATAATGGCTCCCTCTATTAAGGTATCTCTTTTCTTGCTCTCCTGTATTCTGCCCCTGACTCAATTTTTCTGGTCCCTCATGTCTTCCTCTGCCCTCCCCCCTTTCTCTTTCTCCTAACTCCCTCTCTCCCCCCCCACCCCATGATCCCACTTTTCTCAGGAGATCTTGGCCCTTTCCCCTTCTCCAAGGGACCATGTATAGTATATCTCTCTTAGGGTCCTCCTTGTTTTCTAGCTTTTCTGGCAGTGTTGATTGTAGGCTCTATGTCTAATATCCACATATGAGTGAGTACATACAATGTTTGTCTTTTTGTGACTGGATTACCTCATACAGGATGGTTTCTTCTAGTTCCATCCATTTACCTGCGAATTTCAAGATCCCATTGTTTTTTCCACTGGTTAATACTCCATTGTGTAAATGTATCCCAATTTTGATATCCATTCTTCAGTTGAGGGGTATCTAAGTTGTGTCCAGGTTCTAGCTATTACAAATACTGCTGCTATGAACATAGTTGAACAGATATCCTTGAATGAGAATCTTAAACAATCTGTTTCAGGAGAAGGTTTTAGGGCCTGCCACAGGGTAGAAGATTGGGAGATGGGAGACTGTTCTAATTACGATTTCCCCCACATTCCTCCAGCTTAAAATATTTGGGGTAGCCTGTCTTAAACTCCACTACAATTATACCTAGCTCTTATTAATATTGAACATAGATTGTCTCAAACATCATTATCTGTAGCCAATTGAAACACTCAGCACAAAATGGAACTTGTCATTCTATAGTTCCTAACAGCACCTGATTGCTCAGCCGATATTTAGAAATGAGGATGTATGTCAATTTTCTTAAACTGAAAATCCATTGTCTTTGATACACAGGACCAATAAAAATCTCACCAAACCTATGTGTTATCACTGTGGTCTGGGCAAGAGAAATAAGTTGGGAAAAACTTCGATAACCTAGAATTCACTTAATAGGCAATCAATAATTTATAAAACTAAAGGCTGCCTTTCATAACACAGATTGTCTCATATCATTATGGTAATCTTTCTTCTTAAATGATAGATGTTTCTTAATTTCTAAAATGTATATTTATTCCTGCATACTGTTGGTTGCCTAATAAACAGACAGAAAGGGATACAATAGAGACTGATTTGTAGATACCAGGTAGTGAGACAGCTCAGCTGGTAGAAGAAAGCCTGATGTCAAGCCTGATGCTCAATACCCACTTGGCAAAAGGAAAGAATCTTATCTTACCTTGTCCTCTGACCTCCACACTAATGCCAGGGAACATGTGTCCCACCCCACCTCCAATAAATAAGAACAGAGTTCCATTCTTTATTATTATTATCATTTTTCTTACTATAACATACTCATTTTCCTGATCTCTTTCCCTCTCAAGGATCCTATGAGTCTTGAGCAATCAAAACTAGGCCAGATGACTAAAGACAAACCCAAGTCATGATAATGGTAGATTATATTCAGAATCTATGTTAGCCTCTCACAAATGTGACAAATTACTTGACAAAATCACCTTATGAGCAGGGAAGGTTTGCTCTGGCTTACAGTTTCACAGTTTTTCAGTCCAATATTGCTTGGCACCATGGCCTTTGGATCTGTGGTAGCACAGCACACCATGGCACCAGTACATGGTAGAGGGTCTGCTTAGCTCACAGCAGCTAAGAAGCAAAGAGAAAAGAAAAGGAGGGGCCAGGTTCCAACATCCCTTTCAAGTACACATGCTAATGACCTAACTTCTTTCTAGTAGAACCCGCCCATCAACTCAAGTTTTCACCACTACCCATTGTGTTCTGATTTAAAGGGAAAACCTTGCACATATGGGCCATGGGAGAGACTCAAAGACTGCAGCAGACTTCTGATTTTCACTTTGATTTACTACTCAGTTAGAAAACAAATTGTATAAGTGATATGTCCAGATAAACACGCCTCAGAGTAAGTGTTCAGCTTTTGGACCTCTGTCTGATTGTCAGTACTCAATAATGCAACTCACAGAATGAGAAGCCCATTTTTTCTCCAGAGCCGAGGAACTGTAGATCTCATCCTATCCTATGCTATCCCGGGAGAGAAGCCATGCTGGCCCTAAAATGTCTACTGTCACACAAGGCAGCTCCCTGCAGTAATATATCATTCTGTGCCTTCAGGCTTTACTTTACATCATGCATCCTCCACAAGCCATCCATAGTAGGGGAAATATTCTTAGGGGGAGGAACAGAGAATGAGATGCTCCTAGAGATTACTTTTTCCAAATAGCAAGAAGGGTACATTTGGAGTGACTGTGCCTCCTTTCCCCTCTCTGCTTTTGAAGAGGACCATGTGTCCCAAGTTCAAACAGAAATGGCATGGCTGTTCTGACCAGCAGAGAAAGCCAACATCTAAAGCAGGCTGTAAGAGGTTAAAAACAGTCCTAGATTCCTGACATCTTATAAAACTGCTAATATAATCAGTCCTGGATTCTTCTTTCTCAGTTTAAGAGAACAGTGAAAGCTGCATTTGGTGGGGTTCATTATGAAATTTGTATTCAGCTGGCTCAATAATCATTAAGACCAGCATCCCTCATAAAGAAAGGGAGGCTTTCAGGCAAACATTCTCTGAAACGAAATGAGCACCAGCTCTGTCTTTGCCTTGCTTTCATCCTCATGGATAGTCAAACATCTCTGATGCTTCTGTCCTGTTTTTATAACTACATATTTATTGTGCATGAGTCACAGTGTGAGTGTGGAAGCCTAGGCATGACTTGTAAGTCTCAGTTCTCTTCTTCCAATTTGAACTCCAGTTGTCAAGTTTGGCAGCAAAACATTTAGCCTCGGAGGGAGCTTTCACACTGGTCCCTCCAATATCTGATTCTTAATTGAGGCCCTATTTGTACATACAGTACATCCTGTTATCCTTCATTTTTTATGTAATTACTTGTTCAGTGTCATTGGTCCTGGAGAAACAGAGCACTAGCAAGCTCCAAAAGCAAGAGCAAAAACTGTCATAACCTGTGCTGTTAGCCATGCCACACTGTTTGTATTGAATTAATACCTCTGATTGATTACTTACTCTCTGAAAGCCAACCTCAAACTTTGGACATTAATTATGTCCAAGGTGTCTTCAGCGGCTTCTGAATTTCTTTCCCCTTTTCCCTTCACAAACTCCTGTGCTTCCGTTGTTGCTGCAAGCCTGCCTTTACTTCCTCAGAACTACTGAGTCCAGGGAATTAATTCTGTTCCCTCATGTAAGTCTTTCGAGCCAGATATAGCGTATGGTTCTACACATGCTTTTAATTATTTATGGCCGATAATATGTACTTAAGAGCTATTGAATAAGTAAATACATGAGCCAATTAATGATCTGTGCACTGGTGCTAAGTGGATAGTATCTTTGAGCTTTATTTTTAAAATATATTAAATGGAGATTTCACCCCCCAAAAACATCTTCATTTAACAGCTCATATGTACAAGGCACCTAATTGTTGACTTTATATTTCTCCATATCAATTCAATTATTTCAGTGGTGAACTAAAGTATCCACTAAGGGTTTTATTTTTGTAATACTTGAAAATGTTCTAAGCTTGTGGGATAAAACTGATTAGTACATTAGTTCATATTCATTTGTTACAGTAATTAGGCAGTATCTTGGCCTCTGAAAGAAGTTATCTTGGCCTGGGAGAGCAATCTTGCCATTGGACCAGAGCTTTTAAAACCCAGTGTTATGATGTTCTCAGTTTATAATCATTTTAGTAAATGCTAAAATTTGAACTCAGGTACATTTGTTTTCATTGCTGCTGTTAATGATTTATCAGAAGGCCTATAGTTTAAACAACACAAATTTATCACCTGTGGGAGATCACATTCCTTGTATAGCTACCTTCCTCCCTCTGTAAAGCCTGAAGATTCACATCTCTCTGACCTCCCATCTGCTGCTGAACTTCATTCTTCCTGCTGCTGGAAAATCTCTTCTGAGAATCTATATAAATCAGATGAGCCAACCCAATTAATTCATAGATTCTGGAAATTAGGATAAGCATATCACTTTGAGGGCAGGGGACGGCACTATTGTACCACACTGAGAGTTCTATCCGTATGTTAACTAATGTGTGTGCATGAACAACTATTCAAGGAGAGCCATGGTTAGCTGTTGAAGTGGTACCAGGAAGGAGATGCTAGAGGAAAACAAATGTAAAGGCTATTGCTTCCTGAAAAGGAGAGTCAGACACAGGGCGATGGTACTGAAAATGGCAGGTACAGAGCCAGTGATGAATGATACAGATAATGGACAACTCATCATTCGCACATGTGACCACTCATGTTGGAATGTAATTTTTGTATGGAATATTTTGGGGAAAGTTCTCCAGAACTTTTTTTCTTAAATATAGTGTTAATGGCTCTGAGATAATTTGGATTTAAGATCCTGTATCAATGCTTGGAAAAATAAAATATGCTGACTCCATCCAGGTGAGGAGTGCTAGGAAAGGCTTCAGAGTTGGGAGATGAATCAAACAGAAAAAGATGTTTGGGTAATGGTCTTTAAGACCATTCTTAGGGTAAGAAATAAAATGAATATCATGGAATGAAGAGATGAGCATTAATTAACTGGGTAAGCAATTTTTTTTTTATTTAAAGCAGTGTCTTGGGAAAATAAAGGGAGTAAAAACAAAAACAAAAAACACCCTGCAAACTGAGTAACAAAAATCCAGGAGAAAGGATGCATCCCACTGAAGGTTACAGGAATTCCACTATTTACCACTTACCAGTTTAGCAAGGACTAAGGCCACAGACTGAACATTTCTGATTTGATTATATCTCAGAGTTTTCTGGAATATGTTCTGACATTCTGTTACTCTCCTGACTTGATATTTCAGAGTTAATTTTTCCCGAGAAAATCTGGCCTGACTCTTCTTTGTGAGCATTGGCAAATTCTTAGTCTGTTGGTGGTATGGCTGCAGGCCCAATTCTCATCTAGTGAATGTAGGCAGTGACTGCATGTTTTTGGTATGCAGGCCTGTTTATGTGTACCCAAAAAAGAACTTCAGTGTAAAGGAAAAACCCTTTAAGGTATTTCAGCCTTATAACAACTGCTAAGTGAGAGATGGGCTACCTCCCTATTACCGCACAGGTTTGCCTGTTTCTCTTAATAAAATCCAGGTTGCTGTTTCCATGGTCACCTTATGGCGATGATGGGTAAGAAGAGAAGAAAGACCAGATGTTAAGAAGTTCAACAAGTAAAGAAACTTATCCTTCTTTCCCAGGGTTAGATGATTGCTGTTAAAGGACGTGCAAAGGTAGCTGACATCTTTTCTGATTTGTTAATTCTATGTGGCTCAAGTAAAAGCATTTGTTTAGACAATAATGTTAGCATTCTACCTTTCTAGTATTATATCAAAAGTTCAGACACAGTATCTTTAATAAATTAATGTCTTCAGAAACTGAAAAATTTTAGTTCGCCTACCCAGATGTTTCGCCATATGGTGCCACATACCTGTGCGTTCATTTCATATTGATTCGAGAAACTTTTGTTGAAATGCTTGAACAATTACTTGTAGGTAAACCAGCTAAAACTCATCAGGCCCAGAAGGGGCCAAAGGCCATCTAGTTTGTCTATTCTAGAAGAGTGAAGAGAACACAGTCTAGTGCTGGGAAAAGCCAGTGTTCCACATGGTGGAGATGATGATCATCCTAAGAAGTAATCATGGGTGAGGTTTTGTTCATTCTCATCATGTTTGTTGTCAGGCTGTTAAAATTCTTGGTTTGTAAAATTTGACCATATGAGTCATAGAGGTATGGTACAAAGAAACAACTACAGTCCAAAATATACCTAGAAATCTGAAAAGAATTCTAATTTTCAGAATGATTATTTAGCCTCAAAACAGAAATAAAAAAAAAAAACCTATTTCCCTTTACGACTAAAATTCCACCATTGCTCAAGGAGCGACACTGGCCATAGTGCACATATGAAAACAATTTTGAGTGTCTGTCAATACAAAATGTATTAGCAAAAGTCCTTGGACTTGAAGTTAACAGGGGAGGGTTAAGATTAATGGGTCTAGAAATATCATCATTTTCTCTTGGCATGGTCTTCACAACGTCTTCAATTTCTTAAAAATGGAACATTCTGCTATGAATCTGCTATTTCATCTCTTCAGATGATTTTGTGAATTTCTCAGACCATGGGACAACAAAACTGAGGCACAATCATTGTGTTCTGCACCCACGGGTCTGGAGGTTGCAGTGATTTCTATGGCATTATTCAATGGAATTAAAGAATATAAAAAACAGGAAAACTACTATCACTTAAAGAGTATTATTTCAGTATTAGTAGCTTATATTAATTTTATATAGTCAGTCATGAAGAATATATCTTGAGTACCCTTTGAAGGATGTGAGACAATAATTCAAATTTTTCTTTTTCTCAGACTTTCAGTACAGATCACGAGATAAAATCCAGATAAAATTAGGACACAATAAAAGTCTTAACTTTAAGACTCGAAGCAAAGCATTTGAGCAAATGTGTTCCTAGTAAGCTTACACAGAATTAGCAACACACAATTCCAAATGAATACGTTGTAGGCCTTGACTTCTGACACATCACTTCTGTTAATAACATGCCACAAAAATGGTGACTCTGAATTGAAAATGTAACATTCATTTGTGCCAATTATAGCAGGTGAGACTAGCAGGAGAAACTAATGTTTGTTTGAAATTGAACTTTTAGGCCTCTTTTCTACACGTTCTTGTGTGACTCTCATAAGAACTTTATGAAAGAACGAAATGGAGATAATTAGAGTGATTCTTCTCTGGGTTGCATAACTAGGAGGAGAAAAGTTGAATACCAGATCCAGTGTCCTATTACAACCACATCATGGTTAATTCTCATGTTGTGGACACATGAGCATTTAAAAATATAATTACCCCAGAATTGAGATGAGAGTGTGAGACTGAAGAAGACAGATGGACTCCAACTTAACTCTGTCACGGGCTCAGTGAGTGACTATGTCTCAGTCACTTCATTACAGAAAATTCCACTTTCTCATTTACAAAGCAGAAAGTTTCTCTTGGTCACTTAGGAACAGTATGGCTTCCAAATCAAATGAGAGCTTGTGTCTCTGAGATGACAAATTATAATGACTAAGCCCATCCAGATGTCAAAGGGGTAAGCATATTTCAAGCCAAAACCAAATTTAAAATAATGTGTTTCCCTACGATTCATTTGATAACTAACTCTAAGTAGCAAATATGTGCTTTTGTCTGTGTTTGACAGCGTCATTTCCAGGAAACAAGTTAGGACACACTGAGAAGTAATTCTCAAATCTACACAAACAGTATTCTTTTTCTCTTTGTTACAAAAGTTATTTTGAATGCTTATGCCTTTTTCCCCCCTCTAAGCCTTATCTTTTCTGAAGAAATCTGAATAGACTTGCTTAAAAATTTTTAGGGAATTTGTAAAATAATAAGAAAAATAGAAACCAATTTCATAATAGTATTGGGATTAGAAGCAACATATAAATCCTACTTTGGAATGATAATTCCTATCAATCAATTATGTGGTGTGTCAATGGAGCCATAAATATGGAATGAAGATTGAATTTTAAGACATTACTTAGCCATCATTCTTACTACTCATTTTCTTATTAAAATGAAAGGAATTTTCCCTCTATTTTAATGATATCTTTCCCATTTGCAAAATCATCCAAATACTTTATAAATGGAGACTAATTTCCTGTCTCAGCTTTACTGTATTTTGCCAAGATATCCTGAGTCCAAAATCAAATAGCAAAACCATGATCCTGAAATGGATTTCAATGAGTCATTTTTCCCCTCGCCTAACTCAGTGTCTGTTTCTCCTTCTCTACTCTGGCCTTCCTTCATCTCCCCTGTTCAATGGTTCTCCCAGTCCACACACAAACCATTTTCTGTCCTTAGGAAAGAGAATCTTTCTGGTAAAATAATAGTCTTTGCTTTTACAACTCAGATGCCTTGAGTTCCAGTTCCAACCAATCCTTACTTCCTTGACTTGAGCCTTAATATAAAATATGTGTGTCTGCTTCCTGCATACTGTCAAGTAATTACTGTCTCCCATACAGCTTCCTAACTGGCTTAAGCTGTGTGAGTTTCACCACCCCAGGACACATACAACTTAAATTTTAAGCATTATGCTACTATATAGCTTAAAAAACATGGTATGGTGGTAGGATATTAGTGTTGCTTATTCTCTATTTAAGTAAGCAGAGTGGTATTTTTATCTCACATATTATTGTAGACTACAGATATAGAATATAGTTAGCTATGTAGATTTTAGCCAGGGTATGATTTTATTATGGAAACATATTTATTTTTACATATTTTGATTTATTTATACACCTCTCTACCTGTCCCCAAAAGTCCCATATAAAGCATGTAGAATATTAGAGCAGAAGTAAATGAGAATGAAAGCAAGCCAACAGAGTTTAATAGTAAGGCTGTAACAAAAATGAAAACCATTGCTCTCAGACCATCACTTTGGCTCTGTGCCTTCATAGAGCTGAAGTTCGAGAGCTGTATAAGGAGAAAGAAATATGGGTATAAAATGATTCCGTCTTAAAAATAAGAACTCTAAAGACATCTAGAAAAGAAGAAGAAAAAAAAAGAAAGAAAGCAGGTCATAATTATTTCAAGGATTGAAATTTGGAGAACTGTGAAGTCTCACTATTATGCTCATTCTCACTATTAATCTCATTCTTCAAACAATGAATGTTTATTAACCCCTTTCAGATACTGGTTTTCAACAAAAATCAAAGGCATTCTGACAAAAGGAATGAATACAAAAGGAATGGTTCTAGCCACTGCAATTAAAGTATATCAGTCTATGGCCTATTTTAATACAAGTCTAAAGTTTGAAATATCTACTAAACCAACCTTTGTCAACTAGTGTTGCTCCAAAAACAAGTCATGTCATGCAGTTGACAGATGAAAGTCTTTGTCATTGTTGTACCTTTGCTGTGGGATCTACAATGTGGGATTTGCATTGTGCAGTCAGCAAAGACCTATTGCTTCAGGCTTAAGAAAGTGCTTGGTAACTATTTCTCAAGAATTGACATTTTTGTCAAGAATATGATTTCTTTTCAAGAAACTCTGTTCTTGGCCATGTCATGACATGTAACAGTATGTATAAGACCTGTACCGATTCAAGCCACACAGGGACCAGCAATGAAAAAGGGAAATGTCTTGAGAAAAAAAAAAAACATATATGTGTGTATGTATGTATATGTATCCTCGAGGTTTATAGACAAAGGCAAGAGAATGAGTTTACAAAGCTCTGCTTACTGGTATAGAAGAGGATAGAAAGCAACATGTTTTCCAAGCTAATTCAGCACCAAGGAGATGATAAACTCAAGTGTTTGGGGTTTTCTCCTCTTTCTTGGTGAACTCAATGGAGGTAGGCCTGACCAGAACAATCCACAGATGATCACTTGTATATCATGTGCAGTTTCTGATTTGAAAACAAACCAATTTTTAATTTATTATCTAAAATATTGAGTTCATCAACAAACATCTTACAAAAATTAGGCTGCCCTCTAACCTCTTTGAAAAACTCTATGACCACATTAAACTTTAACTTGTCAAATGGGGCCCAGTCTCATCGTGACTGGTGGCATGTTCACATACCTTGCCCTTAAAGTATACATGAGTATAAACCACCTCCAAAGAGCACACGGATTTCCAAAATGCAGGGATTTCTAGTAAGAACCCTTCACATAACAGTTTAACTCAACCTTGCCAACTTAACTGCACTAGACAGTCAGCTCTGAGACCACAAGAGAAAAGAGCAGAGATCTGTTTCACTGTAGCCAGTGCTTCTCTGTGTAAGTTCCCCAGACATTATTAAAGTATACTTTTCTAAAAGACCTAGTAATTTAGCTTCCTATTATAAGACAATCTATGCTTAAGAGGCCACAGAAAGCAAAATAGGATAGCTAATATTATGTCAGTTAAAGATCTTTCTTTCTCTAAGAAAACTTATAAGGATATTTGAAGGAATAAAGATTTAAAGAGTAAAAGTCATGTCTGTGAATTCTTGTTAAATTCTTTCTACGAGTTTGATTCTATAGAATAATGCCGAAAAGCCAACCTTATCACATTCAGGAAAGCCCACTGTATACATTTAAATAAGTTTCTGTTACTTATGCTGCATATTGTATTAAATCCATTTAAAGCATACATACTAGCTTCCTCAAGCCAATGTTTTTACAAGTTCATGACCATGATAAAATATATTGCTTTTCAGAATAACTACCTCTTATGCCTATCATAACTGTGTTCTACCAATTAAATTATACCAACTTTCATAGGAGAATGTTTTCCTAGAAATAGGCTGTGTGTAATGCCTGCAGTGACATCTACTGGTAAAGAAACACACCTAGTTCTTGAAAACAGTAGACACCCAGGTTCACGTTTTCATTCCCCAGACATGAATTCACCATCAACCATAATTATTCTTCTCAGGTGATTATCTTGAGAAGCTTTTTTATAATAAATGCATGAAATGATATTTTATTTGGGAGGATAATGATGCTCCATGCAGTTGTTTGTCTTATCTTGAGTGAGCATGATAAACATATGCCTTTCTGGCTGGTAACAAGTTATCACCATTCATCTTTTTTATGCCCATGCAAAAGCAGAAGCCTCCTTTTTAGCCAAGATGCTCTGAGAGATGGTGGTTCTGATAAGTTGAGAAGAAAATGAAGGTAAACAAATTGTTTTCATAGAAAAGTAAAGAGGTATAGCGTGATCACTGTTCCCATCATCTCTGAGAGCCTTTGACACATTTCACTTCAGCAATACAGAGTTCCTATATAATACTTGGTACAAATGACTTTGATTTATCCTTAGACAATGTCTTCAGTATGACCATGTTTCAAGGCAGCATGCTATGCTTGTGTGCCTTGTACACACTGTCACACGTGTCTCCCTCTTACACTGTATCATGCACTCCTCTTCCTTGACCCTCTATGTCAAGTCAAGTTATTAAAAATTTGAGGAAGTTGGGCATGGTAGTGCCTATCTTTAATCCCAGAACCTAGGAGGCAAAAGCAGGAAGATCTTTGAGTTTATGACCATCCTGGTCCCAAGTTCCAAGACTCTCAGGGATACACAGAGAAACCTTGTCTTGAAGAAACAACAACAACAAAAATATCCTGAGGTGTCAGTAAGATGGTTCAGGGCAAGCATATGATACAAACAATGATAAGATACTCTGGAAGATCCAATAGTGCAATTTATATCTGGGATGTAACCAACAGCTGTCTAATTGGACTTGAGAACTCTCAATACAACAAGATTCATATTGAGTACTATAAACCTAGACAACTACTCATGGTTAGTGAGGTCATGGGCCTTAGAGAACTTACTATTGCCATTTTCCTAAAGCAGTATTGTTTATAACTGTATTCTAAATGCATATCCTTATACCTAGGGATAAGTGTAACCCTCACTCCTCATCAAAGAAGTTTCTTTTTTGAGCAGACAAAAAGCACCACGGCAAGCCACAACTTGTTAAAACACAGATCATGGCTGTCTATGTGTTCCTGGACTTGACTGGTATATCTGCAACACAACCCTAAACCCATTGGTCTGGGAATAGGAAGATGTGGTAGAAAGATTGGAAAATCAAGGAGACCTACATAGGTCATCTAATGTGGGATATTCTCTTCTGTATATAGCAGGGAAGCTTCAACCAGGAAATCACAGCAATATGATTGCCTAAGCAAGATCTAAAAAAAATAACATCACCAGTTGGCATGCCAATGTGGATAGATTAAATTCTCATAAGGCCTTACCCTTAGAATGAAGAGATTCAGGCACTGTCAATTGCTGAGAAAGGGAGAATTCTTCCATTGTAAAAAAAAAAGCATCATTCTTCTTCTGGATATTGATGGTAAGAGGAGTTAATACATGTGTGAAACCTATGGCAATGGGTTCTGCAATTTTTGTACAAAATTTCCATGAATCTCAAACTGCTCTAAAAATAAAGTTGGTTAATTTTTAGAAACTTGTGATGGCTGGTCCATGCTTTAGAATCTTGGTTTTTTTCCCCCAGGTGATTCTCATGTGCATCCCAGGTTCAAACCTGCTGCGCTGATGTCTCCTACAAACCTAGAGTACTCTATTCCTCAGGCTGAAAGGGCCAGCTAGAAAGGGCCATTTCAGAAATCACTGAAAGTCCTCTTTGTGCATTTGAGGTTTTTCTCTTTGCGCATACATTCTGGGTTCATCTCCAGATGAAGCTGTTACCCTTCAGCTTCAGCCTTACTTGTTACAATGATATTTGTTATACTACACATAACAATATAATAATATCATATCTTACATAGACATGTAACATGCATGTACCATGGCAAACCAATACGCACCTCATCCCTGAGTCTTTGTCCCAAAGCCCCTAATATCCACGGCATCATGAGATCACTAAGTCCATCCTCTGTATACATTTACAGTCAATTCCATGGAATGGGTGAACATCAGAGGGCAAGCTCTTAGAGGGCCTTATTCATCTCTGCCACCTAGATGGTGCTTGACAAGCCTCAGTACATAACACTGCAAGTGGAAAATGTAGTTCCCACCTACCTTTCTGGGATTCTGAAGCATGCCTTGAGATTTAATGCTTTTTGTTGCTCATATTAAAGTCTGAACATTAGTGGCAAAAAAAAGCTTATGTTCATTTATGTGAGTGCGTCACTGAAAGACCCTTGGTCAAGGTTTAGACTGTGAGATGGGTACATAAAACAGTATCTGGGGGAGGGGCATTTGTTCCTCGCTCTAAGTAACTGTGAGGTACACCAAAGAGCTATGTCATCTTATTGGTGATTTCTTGTGGGGACAATGGTAAGTTGCCTCCCAGAAGACGTTTTTTTTCTTAAGGGAAAACCCGGACCCTGCTGCAAAGTCTTCTACCACAGCACAGTGTTTGAGCTACATCCTGTGAGCTTTATTGTTATATGTTTTTTTGAAGTAAGAATTGTGTGACAGGCACAGGGAGTGTAATGATGATAATCGTCATTATTACTAGAGATATTTTCTTTATTTTTCCATAAAACATGAGGATTTACACTACAATTTAAATATGAAATCTTTCATCAATTTACACTGTATTCAGAAAGTTTTGCAATTAGCTACGTCTTGGAATCTCTTGGAATCTCTCCTTGTATTCCTAAGGATTGGTTATTTAGAACTGAACTGGCCGCCATAATTCAGAAACTTGGTTATCTCAGGAAAATATTAGTAAGGCAACTTGTATTTCTTTACTATCTATCAAGTTGTGTCTGAATGTCCCTGGCCTCAGTAAGTTACAGGAGCACTCCAGATCTATGAGGAGTTTCTAAAGCTCACCTGAGCAGTACAAAGTTCTATGGTCTATTACACTTGATAGAGTACAGCCAGGCTTCTGGTCAAACACCAGCGTATTTAAATTGTCTGATATTGTTTTGATGGCCTCTAAGTAGAAGATTAATATTTTGGGATAGGAATGCTAGAGCTAGACAGGCCAGATGTTTGGCTCAATGTGTTTGTGCTGTGATTGTTTAAATACAACCTAAAGGAAGGCCTAATGAGTACTTGCTGTGGTGGTGAAAGTTCCCACAATGCCTCCAGGGTTGCCACAGCAGTGGGTTTGCATTTCAGCCCTCGATGTCAGGACGCTGGTGGGGCCTATTAATATGATTTAAAATGCGTGTTCTGTGTGTCTAATTTGGTATACATTGAAGTGTGTACATGTACACACATAAATGTTTGTGATTGCTATTTAAGGTATTCCAAGTGAGGCTTAAAACATTACAACCATCTGATTTGCATTTTTCAACAAGAACCAACATTCATATGTATTTATGGAAACATTTTGGCACAAGACTTTCTACTAAATTATAATAAAAAGCTTTCTCTATCACCCTGGGGAATCTGGCAATCAGCCTACCTCCTACCCAGATCAGTCTTCCCCACCTACTCCTGTTTTCTCCCACCCACTGCCGGCATAACTCAAAACTTTGGTCTAGCTTTGAGTGGCTATTTGAGGAGAGCAGAAAGTTCCATAATGCTGGGCATGGTAACATGACTGTGATTCCTTTGTTTTCTGAGGCGCTTTAGGTACTCATAGACTGACAGTCTATCATTTACCTAGCTCTATTTTCACTTTTTAGACAGTGGACACAAAATATATTCACTCTTATGTTTTAAATTTCAACTTTTAATAGCACCCAAAAGACTAATTCAATATTATTCTGGCCTAAGACTGATAAAGCCATATCACATCAAAATATTCATCTATAATCAACCTATGTATGGAGTCCAAATTGATCAATAACTACTTCCCAAATAAACATCATGATTTTAAAATTATTGCTACTTACTCCTGTCAAGGTAATGACAATAAGACATATTGCAATCTTATCCTTCAGGCAAATGTAAGATTTAGGTGAACACACACACGCACAACCATGACTTCATTTAGTTGTCAAATTAAAACATGAAATAGTTATTCATTTCATAGATGGCAAATCCATACCTACAGGAAGCTAAAATGGGACTGGGGAGATGGCACAGCTGCTAAAGTGCTTGTCACACAAGCATCACAACCTAAGTTTAGATCACTGGAAATCATATAAAGCTAAACACAGTCATCATGTCTGCTATCCCAGCATTTCCACAGTGGAGACAGGAAGGGGTCAGCTGTGGGGTCAGCTGGCCTATGATACATAGCAACAAACAATATACATCTCTGTCTCAAACAAGGTGGAAGATGGAGATCAATGCCCAAAATTGTCCGTTGACCTCCTCATGTGCACTGTGGCAGGAACATACACATTGGGTGGGAGGGGGCTCTTATAAAGTGATTTGTTCAAGATCATACAATTAGAAATTGATGGTGAGATGGCTCAGAGGCAACTACAACCAAGTCTAATGAATGATCCGACTTCAATTCCTGAAACACATGTTGTGAAAGGCAAGAACTAACTCCCCCTGGTTGTTCTCTGGCTTCTACATAGATGCTAATACATATGTGCCCCATCCCATATACATATTATATAAACAAATAAATGTAATAAATATTTTTAAAGACATTAATAAAAAAAAAGAAATTTGATTTCATTCTAAGATACATGACTACACTAGTCCTAGGTGGCTGGCTACATTTCCGTACTAGATATGACTTCCCTCCTGTTAAGCAAGCCTAAAGTCCAATTACACAGCTGTTGGTTGTCACCTAGGTATGCATGCCACTATTGCACACCATTGTGGTCATTGTTATCCTCAGGGAGGAGGTTTTCAGATCAGATTCAGCTCATCTCTTCATGTCTTATGTCTGAAGTACATGATGTCTTCAGCTATAGGGACTTAGCTTCTGGGGAAAAACAAAGGGCAACAGCAACAACTTCTATTGTGTTAGGTGCCTGTTGAACTCCCATGTCCAACAACTTTAAAGGAGGTTTATATTGTTTTTTGTTAGATTGTCTCTGGCTCTGGGGTGGGGGGTATTGTCAGATCAAGTGAGATAACTTCTTTTGAACTGTGTATGTATATGTATACAAATAGACTTAATTCAGTTAAATAAGTAATAATATGCTTTCAAATGGCTTTTTGAACATCTTTACTTTTATTGTACCTTCCTGATTCTCCTTCTATATTGACTACCCTCCCTCACACCAATGAACTCTATCTATTTTAACCATTTTCCTTTTCCATATCACTTGGATCCTTCTATTCCCTTCTCTAATGCTCTTCCACTCAGATCCCGTTTTTGCTTTCCTATTTTTGCAATTAGTCCAGGTTATATACTCACATCTGAAGATTTGGATCTAGGTATCACATATGAGAAAGAACACATGACACTTCTTTGTCTTGGTTTGGATTATTTCACTCAGCATAATACTTTCTAGTTCCTTTCATTTACTTGTAAATTTCATTATTTCTTTTTTTCCTTTATAGCTGAATAATATTTCCTAATGCAAAATAACACATTTTTATTGTCCATTCATGAGTTTAATGGCATTTAGGTTGTCTCCACTTCACGGCTATTGTTAATGGAATGGATGAACCTGGCTAAACAAATATCTGTAGAATAGGTCATTGAGTCCTTTGGCATTGTACCGAAGAGTTGTAGAGCTAGGTCATATCGTAGATTTGCTTTTAGCTTTATGAATGCTCTCTACACTGATATCCAAAGTGACTATACTACCATGAGTGAATACGAATTCCTCTTCCCCCACATCTCCTCCAGCATGAGCTGTTAAATGTCAAATATTGATATTTGCCATTCTGACAGGAATGGGATGAATTTTCAAAGGGGTTCTTTTTCCCGATTTGTATTGTTCTGATTGCTAGCGATGATGAACATTTTGTGAGCTATTTCTTAGTCACTTTTATTTTCTCTTTGGAGAACTCAATTGTAGTTCTCACCCTTCACCAAAGAAATTTATCTTTGGAACAGAGGGAGACCATTACAGAAAATCACAACTAGTCAAAATACAAAGAACAAGTGATCATGAGCTGAGATAACTAGCCTCAATTGATACATCTACAATACAGTTCCTCTACCTATGGTTCAGAGAACAACAAAGAAGAGAGTTATGGAAAGATTATAAGAGCCAGAGGACCTAGAAAGCTGTTGTGAGATTATGTCTCATAGAAATGACAAGGGAGCTTCATCCATGATACCCCTTAACAATATGGCTATTTAGACAAGACCTGAAAAAAAGGCACCACCAATAAACTTGCAGACATAGAAGGTAGGGCTTCATGAATAGACAACCAGAGGCATCTAAGAAATGCTGACAGGGAGAAAAATAGTCTTACCCCAGGGAAGAGCCCTTTACTTGGTTATCTAATGCTAACCAGTCAGCCCAAAAATCATATACATACAAGCAACACTAAACTGAGCATGTTCCATTTATATATTTACATATATTATACAAATAACAATTAGAAAAGGAGAATGTGATTTCAAGAGGGAGCTGGAAGAAAGGGAAGGAAAGGGGAAAATTATATAATGTTTTATTTTTCACATTAAAAAAAACAAAAAGAAGCTAATTTGAAATACAAATATGTGTTTATTTCATTTTGTGAATTGTTATATATTTTTATTTTAAAAAATATTTATAAGTACACTAATATTCTGACCTGCCATGAAATCTACTCTAGAATTAATAATTTTTTATCAATAATATGAACATGGTGTTGGGGTTTTGACTCAGCAAATGCTGTTCTTGCAGAAGACCGAAGACCAATATTGAGCACCTCATAACTGCTTGACACTCCAAATTCAGGGATCTGATGCCAACTTCTGGCTTCTTGGGGTACTCATACATATGCCATGTACAACCTCCTTCTAACACAGATATACAGACATACACACAAATTATTTTTTAATGAACACAAATGTTAATGCATTCCCCCCCTTGGTTAAAATTATTGTATACAAGTTATCACACTAAATTTTCAAGAAAACTCTCACATCCCTAAACCTGGGTATAATTAACTATACCAGGGGCCTTTTCTCTGCCCATATTCACAAGGCTTCATGGGGAGGGTATTACAGTCCCTGTGTGAGTAGATCTATTTAAGAATTTGTCATATTGGACCTTCAGGAAAGAAGGAAAATGAGTTATTGGAGAAATCATATGTAATAAGAAAAAAAATCTTGAAACTTTGGATTAAGAAACTATTTACTAAGCAAAATACAAAAAGAAATAAAAACACAAAAAACACTGATATAAAAATGTTGAACATCTACATAATAAAAATACAAATTATATAACAATAGACTAGACCATCTATCAGATAAAGCATGGCAGAGCACAATTGGCAGCCAGATACATGATGGCACAGGTAATGGGCCACAGTAAGAACACAGAGGATCCAGAATGAAGATTATCAAGCCGCAGAAGAAACTGAAGGGCTCCAATATTTAATACTGAAGAAAATATGGGAAGAATAGGAAGGGTGTGTGTGTGTGTGTGTGTGTGTGTGTGTGTGTGTGTGTGTGTCCATGTCTATATCTGTGTGTGGACACTTAAATGTTTCTACCACTTTAAACTAGTGATGCCTGATCAACAACAACAAAAAAAATCATCATGATTAGGAATTTTGTTCTAGGTAAGTATTCTCCCAAAATAAAGGACTTATCCAAGTTTATTGGCAGCATTGTTTCATTTATAATAGTAAAATTTGGAAGCTCCTCAAATCTCTAGTAGTACAAATTTAGTTACAATTCAAAGGAGTAAACAATTCTGCACAGATCTTTAAAATTCCGTTGTTTAACAGAAAACAAATGGCAGAATAAAATGCACCTGGTTATATGAAAATAAAACATGGATGTCTTTTAAGTGATCCCAGGAGTTGCTTTAAGAAAGAGAAAGGAAAAGTGCCACAAATGAGATAAAAAAAAATCCCATCTTAAAATGATGCTGAAGTATACATAATGAATCAACTAAAAGGACTTGAGCGATGATTCTGAAGATGAACCTTTTGCCCTGGAAGCATGAGTTCTGATTGCCACCAATCGTATAAAAAGCAAAGTCTGGCAGTTATTCCAGCACTAGGTAGTAAGGGTAGGTAGCAACAGGAAGATGTATTGGACAGAGAGCCCAACTAACCAGTGAGCTAAAGGCTCACAGGGAGATCCTGGGTCAAGAAATAAGGTGGATGGAGCAACCGTGGAAGATGCTGATGTCCATGGGCACATGCTCAGGTGAACATACCTGCAATACCATATGCATGCACACCACATGGTGGGAGAGGTGGGGGGGAAGAGAAAGAACAACTCCTCTCCCTCAGCTCTTAAGCATTCAAGTACTCAGACAAGAGACAAGACCACACCTTAGAGCTTGCTGCCCCAAAAGTCATTGGCTAAACAGATCAAAATTCCACAACACTTCCCCTCTTTTCTTAACAAGAAGGGTCTAATCTCACCATAAAACTATTTACAATAAGAACAACTATCAAATATTATACAGAATAAAGAAAGGTAATAACACAAACAAAAATGAAACTACAACCAACAAGAACAGCATGTAAGAAACACATTCTAAACGTCCGGATCATAAATAATATTCAAATAGCAGTCTTACCCTGAAGAGTCCAAGTCTTGTATCTAATATGCCATTAGCTAAGATATGAGAGGATTATAACTGTAACTATCTAGTCTTCAACCCCATCCAATACCCGACAAGGAAAATATTATTACCTAAGTGTGCCAGAAGTGCAAATAAGTGACTTCTGAAAAATGCAAGAAATGACAGAAACATCTGCCTGCCAGGACATTTGCCCAATGTTTCTCTGTAATGTTGGGACACCCAACTTTGGCTATAGGCCTAGAATATCTGACAGATCATTTCCAGAAGCAGGGAAATTTGAAAGACTGCCCTAATATGTCTTGGCAAGGTTCAGTAGTTACTTTTCCTTGAATCTTGTTTGTCCAGATTGGACAGCATGCTTACTGTCAACAGATGTGTCTCTGCTACTGTTAATGAACAATTTCAGTTTTACAATCAGTGAAATTTGGTGGCTAATCCTAGATGTAACTATAGAAACCAGGACTAGAGTTTATCAGCTTATATATTACATAATTTTTTTGTTAATCTCAGTACAAGGAGGTAAAATTTCCCAACATACATGTTTTTAAAGATTTATTTGTGTACCTGTGTGTATGCACACATGTATGTGGGTGTCTGTAGACCCCAAAATATAGGCCATTTTATCCTCTGAAGCTGGAGTTACAGGCATTTTTGAGTTGCCCAGTGTGGGTGCTGGAAACCTAACTCCAGTCCTCTGTATGAGCTGAGAGCCCTTTTAACTTGTGAGCCATCTCTCCAATCTCCCCAATGTATCTTAAGATCTTTTCTTTTACATCCACATTATGGAAGCATTTCTCATGTCCTAGTAAAAGAACAATAATGGGCACTGATCAGGGATCACACTCTATACATACTTCATCATCTAGTTCCTGTAACATGTGATATAATGGTGTATTTGCCTCAATGTAAAAGACAAGAAAACTTGGTTTTACAGCTGTTACTAGTGTCAGTTAGTAGAGTGAGTTCTAGAGACTAAGGTACTATATATAAGAGAATTTATAGACAGCATTCTATTTTCAGTGGTTGTAAATCAAGGATACCAAGGTTCCAGTGGTAAAATTATTATCTGAATCACAGAGCTAGTGAAAGTCAAGAATAAGGGTAGAGTGAATCACTTAGAGCTTAAATACAGTTTGGAGAATTGGTTTGTCCATCGTCTTGGAACATAGCAAAGAAACACTAGAGAAAGCAAGACTGGGTTTGGTGTGGGATTTTGAAATGTCAAAGCCCACCCTCAGTGACACCCCCTCCAACAAGACCACATCTCCTAATCCTTCCTAAATAGTCCACCAACTGGAAACCAAATATTCAAACATATGAGGCTATGTAGTCCATTCTTATTCAAACCATTAGATAAGATTCAAATGAGTACTTATAGCACGCAAGCTTTTGGCAAAATAACCATAAATATCTCTGCCTGGGTACGTGAATCTTTTTAAGATTCTAAAATGATTCACAGAAAACCACAGGCAAGAGTTTCTAAGATGACAAATACATAAATAAGAATCAAGGATGAAAACAAAATGTAACTTTAAGTTTGTACTTCCTGTTTTCACTTCATGCTTTACCCTGTGAATACATTAAGCTATACAAAAACCAATGAATTATTCATAACTGCCTATCAAATACTTTTACATGTATCCAATGCCCATGTCTACTTTATTATTTGCTTTCTTGCAGTAAAAAGAGGATTGGGAAAACCTTACAAGAAAGAAGTTAAGGGGAGCTGGAACTGTGTCAGCATTTGGGCAAGATCAAGAAGGACACAATATAAATGGGGACCTGTGGAATGGAAGATAAGAGAGGAGAGGTCTGTGAAACTGTCCATATTATGAATCCCAACCCTCACTCAGAATCAAGAGTCTAGAACACACCAGTGTGGATGACAGTTTTGGAGCTTAGAACTGGAAAGTTGGACAGCATGGAAACAGCCTTTGGATAAAGACGAACAAGTACTGGTCATCATGAAAAAAGTTGCTGCTCATAGCTGGAAGGTCTTTGTTTTGAGCTTTCAAGATACTACCACAAAATTTGGAGACACATTTGATAAAACAATATTTGGAAGTTCAAAAACTGGACAACCAAACAGCCTTATTCATAATATTTTTTATCAAAGAGAATAAAATGAGAGTCAAGAAAGGTCTTGGGAACATCCACCTCCCTTGAGTATTCTGCCGGAGATGAAAGTACACCCATTGGGCTGTGGCAGTGTGCAACTGAGTTACCTTCCAGGATCTCAGCATGTGGCAGCCAGCCATGCAGATGTATTCAATATTGTTTGACATTCTCTCAGTGTAAACTATGGAAGTGATGGCTTCAATGATGAAACCATATTCCCTAACATAAAGTTGATGAGATATTTTCTTATCATTGTAAAATTTGTTATCCTAAAAAAAATGAAAATAATTTTGGATAAAGATGAAGAAATCCCACTTTGGCAAGTGCACAGTGAACAATGATGAATCATTTTAACAGATGAGCAAGGGATTTAGTGTTCCTGGACAGCAAGTGTTGTACAACATGGCTTACAGCAACCCTGGGATACATGAAGATTTTACATGCACATGTTGTATTTGCTATGGAAACCTAAAGTTTGAACAAGTCTTGTGAACATTTCACTTTGCTATTATAAGAAAAAACCAACTGAAATTACATAGGAAACAAAAGTGAAGATAACTAGTTCATGAGACTGGATCTTAGGACAAAAGATAGCATTTCACAAGAAATAAAACTAACGCGCACACACATAACTCCAAGAGAATTGAAGAAACAAGAATTTTAACTTCCTGGTAATTTAAAATTTTGCTGATAAAATAGCTGCCAGTTGACTGTTCTTTCTTGTCTCCATGAATAAGTCATTTGTTTTAGCTGTTTTCTATTTTTTCTTACACAGTTGGTAAATATAATTCCCCAGTTTTCCTACATTGTTGCTTGGGAATTTTCTTGATTTAGTTTTCAAAAGACATGAAGGACATTTTCCAAGAACTACTCCAGATTCTAACTCATTGAACTTTCAGCCAACTGAATTTTACTTATCAAGCTTCTTAGTTTATTCTTTTAAGATACTGTATCAAAAGTTGATCAGAGTTGTTTTTTCTTCAGAAAGACAAGACCAAAGAAGCACAGAACATTTAACAGATGTTCAGATATTTTAATTTTTGGAGTCTGAAATTCCCATTTGACTCTAATGAGCTTGTCCAATAGTTCTGGCTTTTAGTGAAGACTGTGTACTCTCATGCTTGTTCCTTCAGCTCTAAACCACACAAGGATGCTGGAATGCAGAGCATATATAGCAAGCTTACTGTGTGGGAACAGAATTCTCACATGCCAGTGACTTTAGAGTGAGGGAGTATGCTCAGTTGGGGTGGTGGGGAGGCAAGGAAGGATGACAACAAGAGAACACTTCAATAATAAATGCTGCACCATGGAGTTAAGTGACTCAACTCCTTGCAAGCCAGCTCTACATAGCTTTAGCTCTCTGATCACATGTGTCATTTTATTGTTATTGGTTGTTTTCTGTCAATTTTCCATGAAAAACATTAAATTTCATATTTTCAGATCCTGTCTAATTGAATCAAATCAAGTTTACTGTCTTTTGAAAGTAAGATAGTAACCCTTGAAGCCTTATTTCCTTAGTACCTGACTAGCTCTTCTGTTTGGACCTAAATGTCAATGCTTACTTTCTTATGTCAATAGCTCAACAATTATGTTACAGCTCTAAAATTTCAAGTTCTTGGCACTGAAAGAATAATCACTCATAAAGACATTCAATTAGATTACTCCAGACTTCTCTATGATGGAATTAACTTATGGCGGGAAAAAAGGAAAGAAAATCTACACTAGATATCATATACAGCACAGTATAATAAGGACGAACTACTAAAATTACCATATACTTTAAATTGGTGTCCTAGATTTTTAGATCGACTATGCAGTTAATTTACTAAGGAAAGTATACACTATACAGACTTTTAAACTATTGTTGGGTTTATATAAATTGTATAACTTTATAGTGATTAAACTGATAGAAGAAACACAATAAAAAGAGGTTCCTATTTAGTTTTAGAATAAAAGAAAACCTAAGAGGATAGTTACTAATGATGTACAGATTAAGATACATGGGAAGAGGATAAAATATGGGTTATATATTTTATTCTGGGAGAAGTCACTTACACGAGAATCCAAAGATCTGAGGGTTCCTGTTCCAAGGATCCACACTCAGGCTGCTCTCGGTGACCCCAACTAGAACCAAGTGAGAGCAAGCCTGTCCCTGACGTCAGAGCAAATACCACACACTCATCTACCCACCTGTGACCATGCCCGTTTGGGCGTGGTCAAAGCCACAGGTGCAGCTGGTGGCTCTCTCACTACAGGTTATCTGTTACATCTGATTTAAAAAATAGAAACAAAACTGTAAAAAGTAGCATAAAACCCTTAATTAAGTTCATAAACCTTGGATTATTAAGCAGTGTCAGTTCAAGTGTGCTACTCTTTTTTCCTACTAGTATTATTTCAAATGGTATCACGGGTCTATAATTCACTTCAAAGAAAGTTCTAAGCTGGGCATCGGTCGCATATGCCTTTAATCCCAGCACTTGGTACTTGGGAGGCTGAGGAAGGCAGAACTTTGTGAGTTCAACACCAGCCTAGTCTACAGAGGTAGTTCCAGGACAGGCTCCAAAGCAATATCAGAACCCCAATCTCAAAAAAAAAAAAAAAAAAAAAGAAAAGAAAGAAAGGAAGAAAGAAAGAAAGTTGTAAGAATGTAACATGAAATAGTAAGGTTAAATTTGTTGAATTATTCTAGGTTCAATGATAGTTTAATGGTAAAATGATAAAATTATGAAACTGAAATAACAGGTCAGCTAATCAAAACTAAAATCAAACTACATACATACACATATATTTTTAAGGCTAAAATATAGGTGATAAATTCTAGAAACACGAATAAATGTCAGAATATCTCAGAAAGAATTAAGAACTACCACACATAATACATCATACATCAACTTCCAAAATTGTATTAGAAACAAAGAGTCATTCTCAAGAATATGATAAAAATTTCAAAAATACTTCTCACATCACATATTGTATGATGTGTAACGAAGATATTACTCAGGCACAGGTGTGGGCCAGATTAACCCCAAGTGGCTCTTTAGCACCCAGACCACTGAGAGCAGAGAGTTACACTAAAGAGAGACCATCTGAAGGGCTCTGAAAAGGCACAGAAGTCTGGGTGGACACAGTCCCTTGGTTTCTTCCCCTCAGATTTCTGGTCTTAACTCTCACTGACTGACAGGGGTGGGGTACAGAGCAGCAATGGAACTCTGTGGGGTGAAAGGCAGATGTTCAGCCAATCAATTAGTGCAATACATTCAATCCAGACAGATGGGACAGCCTGGATGCATGATCAGGCTTATAACTCCTGCTTTATCCACTTCTTCCCAGCCCTGAAGTTACCATGTGGATGCTCTAAAGGGAAGGTTGACTTTAATCTCAGTGGCAGAAAAATGATATGTGTCATTGCATAGCTGTACTTAAATCATAAAACACATAGGGATAAAAATTAACAATATATAGGGACTACAGAAAAAAAAATGAGCCTTCACCAAGGGCTCTTTTAAAGACATAACATGCTCCTTGGATGAAATGACAGAATGGCATTCCTTTCCAAGTTAATTTTAGACATCCTAGCACGGTTAAGCTCTTCATAGTATCTTTAATTGAAATTTCTTTCAAGATTAGATTGAAGAGACTGGCAAAGAGAAATCCATGATTACTTTTACTAGAGGTTATTAAGGGTCTACTTGCCCATTAAATTGAGAAATTAAGTAATCTTAAAAAAATAAATGATTAAATATACTACCTTAAAAATCAGATGTGGAGAGTAACTTTAATCTTTTCTGTTGGTATTTAATAATTTCAAAACAATAAGCTTCATTGTGACAATTCCATAGGCTCGCTGGCTCCCCTTTCATTTCCTATCTTTGATAGGTTTTACATGTAATATTTGTTTTTCAGAGTATCATGTAAGAGGAGATTCCAGTTCAATTCATTTTCCTGTGAATGGCATGATTTCATTTCTATTTGTAGCTGACCAATACTCCATTGTACATGTATGCCACAGCCTTTAAATGCATTCTAATATTGATACCATAGCTTGTCCATTATGTTGTGATAAATATGGGCACACAGATGTCTTCAAGTCAGCTGACTTTTATGATTTCAGAGTCCTACCCTTGAGCAATGTGCTATAGCTGGATCATATTGGTGTCTTAGTCACTTTTATTTTGTTGTGATAAAACACTGGATAGAAGGCGAGATATGAAAGAACGTGTTTAATATGGCTCCAGAATGTTAGAGTCCATGATAAACAGGGAAGAAATGGTAACTGGGACACATGAGAGCCCTGAAGGGGACTCTTGCACAGCGGGGGCTCCATTCCAGACCCTGAGTTGGGCAAAGATCACACCCAAGCACCTGTTTTCACAGAGAGAGCCTTTATTAAAGGGGGAGGAAATGTTCAAGTGGCTGCTTTCTGACTCAGGCAGAAAAGCAGCATCAAATGACCTTGCAGGTGGCATTCTTAAGAAAATAAAAAGGGAAAGTCTGGGTAAGAATGAACTGAGTACTTCTGTTTTGTGTTGAACATATTATGTATATTAATTCTATAAAATGAACAGCTAGCAAAAATTTGTAGGCTAGCTTGTCATTCTAATGTTTTCTAAATTAAAAAAAAATGTGTGTGTGTGTGTGTGTGTGTGTGTGTGTGTGTGTGTGTGTGTGTGTGTGTGTGTGTGAAGGTAAGAGGGAAACTTGTGGAGGTTGGTTTTTGCTTTGAACTGTGTGGGTCCTAGGATGGAGCTCAGGTCCTCTGACTTGGCAGCATGTGGCATTCCCTACCAAGCCATACCACTGGCTCCTGGCATTCTTTCTAGGAAGAAGCCTTCAAATCTGATGAAGTCCCACTTGTCAGTTCTTGCTGTTATGGACTCACTATTTGAAAATTGTGCAGCTGAATTATACTGGCTTGTATATGATTCCTTTATTCTGTAGTATTGAGTTACATGTCTTTTTTTGTGTCATTACCATGTAATGTTTGTTACAATAAGACTTTAGTATAATTTAAAATTACTCTTTTTGCTCAGGATTGCTCAAGGTCTTTGTGTTTCTATATGAATTTTTTTATCTCTCCCTCCCTCCCTCCCTCCCTCACTCCCTCCCCCTCCCTCCCTCCCCCCACCTCTCTCTCTGAGAATGTCATTGCAGTTTTGATTGGGATGACATTGAGCCTGTAAGTTGCTTTGGGAAATACAGTCATTTCAATTCTGCTAGGGTAGACCATTTTCTAGTGTCTTTGTTTCTTCAATGTGGATTTCTTGGTAGAGTTGTTTTACCTCCTTACTTAGATTCATTAATAAGTATTATGTTTAGTTATAGCCTATTTCCTGATGACTGGGTTTATCATTGGTGTATAGAAATATGCTGATATTTGCATGTCAATTTATTATCCTGTTAACTTTGTTAAAATTGTTTATCAAAACTGAGTTTTTTATGGTATCTACAAGATCTATTAAAAATAAAATTGTATCATCTAGAGATACAAATAGAGATAATTTGATTTATCTCTTATTTGTATAATTTTTTTCCTTCTGTCTCTATTGATTTAATTAAGATTTCAAACTATTTTTGAAAAGAAGTAGTGAGAGGGGACACTTTTGCCTCATTCCTAAGTTTAGAGAAAAATCTTGTCTAGTACTCTACTGAGTATAGACAGGCCATATTTTCTTTATTCTTTCATCCATTCATGGACACACTCGGGTTATGTTTGTATCTTGTGCATAATGGTGAAGTAAAACTTAAGTTGACTCAATTATTATTTTCCTATAAGAATATGCCTTGGGTCTAGGGAGGTGAGTTAGAGATTAAAGACTTGCCATGCAACAGTGGAGACTAGAGTTTAGATTTCCAGCACCAACATAAATATCAGGTAGTTGTGTTAACTCTTGAAATCCCAGCACTCAGGATGCAGAAACAGGGGATTCCCAAGGCAAGATGGCTAGCTAGTTTGGCAAAACTAGTGAGTTCTAGGTTCCACGGAGAAAAGCTGCCTCAATATATAAGATGGAAAGCAAGTGATTGAGGATGATATATGAAGTCAACCTCTGGCCTCCACACTCAACACACTTGACCTACATACTCACATGTGAATACATATGTGGTACACACAAGTACATGGAAAAAGAAAGAAAAACAAATACTCCTTGGACATTTTCAATACATAACTCAACTAGATTTTAGCTTTAACAAATATTCTTTTAGTACAATTTCACTTAATTTTTAAAAAGTAAATATTATCTGGTGCTACTCAAGGCCTCAATGGTAAAGAGCACTGTTTATTCTTCTGGAGGATACACATGGATGATACCTAGAAATTAACAAATATCAAAATGAAGTGTATAAGGGAGAAAGACCAATCAATTGGATAATTACAGATTACTAAACAAGTAATAAGGGATAACTAGTCTAGCTTTCATTATTTATTTAAATTTTTCTAGTGTTTATTTTGTGTATATGCATGTATAAATGAGTGTGTAAGGCTGTGTGTGTGTGTTTGTGTTTGTGTGTATGTGCATGCATGCATGCCCTTAGATCAATTCCACAAATAAGTGAGAATGTGAAGCATCTTTGACCAGCTTCTTTTACCTTACATAATGTCACATGTGTTGAAAATGGCAGGATTTCCTTCTTTTTAAAAGATAAACTTTCCATTGTGTAGATATACCATTTTTTAAAATCATCTATCTATCTGTAGAAACAGGCTACTTCTTTATTTTGGTGTTCCAGAATGCTCTCCTGCATCCACAACAAGGCCCTTTTGAATTCCACTAAGTTGTGATTAACCAAAAGGTACTTGTTTAAGATTGAGCCCATTAACTTCCTGTCATGGCAAGAAGGGTTCTTAGGAATCTGTCCATCTCTAAAGACTTATGAGCTATTAATAGTTACTAGGGGTTAATTTCATAAGTCCATGCCCCTTCCCAATGATTTATACACCATAACAGTTGTTGAGGAGAAATAACTCCTCCTCTTTTTGTGTGGTACAGTCACACAAAAGTTGGCCATGCTCTTCTATCTAACCCCTTCCCTATTTAAGTAACCCTAATTTAAAGCCACTGTTTCACACTGAGTGCAGCCACCATTTCACCAAGCCATAATGAACTTGGCACTACCTAGGGTGAAGAGAGATTTGTTGTTTCAGGAAAAGGTCACACAAGGCTTGGCTATTGCAAACAATGCTGAAATGAACACAGAGTGCAGGCATTTATTCCTGTGGGTTCACATCGAGTAGTGGATTTCTAGACCCTGTGACAGTTCTATTCTGAACTTTGGGCAATGTCCATACTGTGTTCCAATATGATTCTCCCATTACCTCCCACATCCTCTCTCCTCTCTTTGATACGATCCATTATAAACACGTTTGAGGAAAGAACATTGTGGTATTAATTAGCATTTTCCCTATGATTTGTGATGTTATCAATTCCCAATATACATAACAGTTTAACTCTTCAATGAGTTATGCTATTTACACATGGATAATTATATAGATGGAAAAAATAAAACCATGAAGGCCCAGAAAGTTTAATAAATAAAAACAGTCAAAAATGTTAATTTTAGGTTACAAAATGAGAAATGGTCTCATTTCAGAACATTCGTGTGCACATGTGACTGAATCAATAATAGTTCTTGAACACTTACTGTATGACATAACCTGCTCTAAGTGTTTTTCTCAAGTTTAAATTCACCCATTTTTTTTCCTGTTACATAGAAAGCAGACTCTGAATATCTTCCCTATTCTATCTGGAGCAATCTTAAACTTTGTCAGTAGAGGGTGAGAGTGAGACACTGAAGATACATACAGCAGTACTCAAACTGTGGGTCATGACCCCTATTGTGGGGGTCAAGGGGCTCTTTCACAGTAGTTGAATTTCAGATATCCTGTAAAGCAAATATTTACATTATGATTTATAACAGTAGCAAAATTATATTTATGGAAGAGCTATGAAGTAATTTTATGGTTGGGGTCACCACAGCATACGGAACTATATGAAAGAGTTACAGCATTAGGAAGGTTGAGAACCAATGTTGCAGAAGATTTTACTTCCTGTTGGGAGGCTCTTCTGGCACCAGACACTAGCAATCCTGCAAAGCAGAATAACAGGCATCCTTGGCCCCTGTCCCTTCCTGCTGGACTCAGCTTGGTAGCAGAGTCTCCTATGTTTATTACAGACCACACCACCTTGACACATGAAAGTTTTCCCTGACAATTTATAAGACAATTTTTGGTCAATTCCACCGATATGCCATCAGAGTAAATTCTATTCCATGGATTGAACTACAGCTACATCCTTATTAAAGATGGGTTCTGGGCGAGAAGAGGGGCAGGATTTCATGCTTGGGCTCCTTAAGATAGATTATGTCACTAATGAACATAGAAGCCCTAATAACAGGGTGAAAATGAATACACAGTTGAGAGAAGAGCTTATTGAAGATATGAGGGAGATAACAGCCAGAGGCATTAGAAAGGGTCCAGAATGAACTGAGCCATAAGAGACGGTGGTGGGAGGGGCAGAGGTAGATAAGAAGAGAAGAAGAGAAGAAGAGAAGGGGTCAAGACCAAACCAGAGACCAAGAGGCCGAAAGAGAGCAAGTCTGGGAACCAAGAGAGCAGTAGCCAAAATGGCTGAGTTATTTAGGGATCATTGTCCTAGGGGAGAGCGGGGGGGGGGGAGCCCAGCCCCTGGGCTGGAGAGTTTTAGGGTAAGGGGCAGGGTAAGAAGTTCTGGGAGGAGCCACATGGTACTGAGTTAGACTTGTCTAGGGTCTCTTTGGGACCTGACAATCACTAGAATAATCTAGAAGCTAATAGATTATCTGTTACGCATGTATAAAACAGCATTATCATCTGATGAGGTGCAGATGGGGGATGCTGAACTCAGAATGAAAACACTTTGGCTCCAATGTTCACACTTGTGGACATCATTAGAAAGGCCCTGAATTGTTGAGAATATAAATACAGACCATAGAATGGCCTTTGAAGAAGAAACTGTTACATACATATGGTCACTGCCTTTATGTTACAAGTTTATGGTGGCAAAAATCACAAGTGTCTCAAGGAACTGATGTGAAATTTTCCAAGTTCTTTCCATGTGTGAATATTAATTTTATCTTCAAAGAAATACATATTTAAGCTAGAAAATGTAATTCAGAGGCCTTCCTTCCCGACCACTTTCTTCACAAAGCTATACTAGGTATTCAGCAAAGTAAAGTCACCAGAGCTGCCTCTACATTCACTTCAAGCCCCTTCCCAAGGTGCAACCTGCCTCAGCGAAAGGACACCACCACATTCCAGAGGAGCTATGCTGGCAACCTATATAGAACTGAAGAAAAGGAACTGTAGTTAACTTGTAATCTGCTTAATTGCAAACTCACACAAATATAAAGCATCTGTTAAGGTTGCAACTGAACTGGCCCCAGTTTTTATCATCCCCTGGGTTATAACTAGCTAGTGTCTTCCATGGTGCATAGTCTTTTAAAAATAAAGTTGGGAAGTAAAACTATGAACATTATTTCCTCTGATAGTTTTGTGCCAGCTTGACACAAGCTAGAGTCATTGGAGGGAAGGGAGCCTAAACTGAGAAAATGCCTGCATAAGATCAGCCATAGGCAAGCCTGTAGAACAGTGGTTTTCAACCTGTGGGTTTAGACCCTTTGTGGGGGGTCAAATGACCTAAGAGTATCTGCATATCAGATATTTACATTATAATTCATAACAGAGGCAAAATTGCAGTTATGAAGTAGTAATGAAAATAATTTTTTATTTGGAGGTAACCACAAAATGAGAAGCTATATTAAGGGGCACCATTAGAAAGGTGCATTTCTAGAACCATTGCATTTTCATAATCAGTGATCCATGGGGGAGAGCCCAGTCCACTGCTGGTGGGACACCCTTGGCCTGGTGATCTTGCATTCTATAAGAAAACAGAATGAGCAAATCATGGGAGCAAGCCCATAATCTGCCCACTCCATGGCCTCTGCATCAGTTCCTGCTTCCAGCTTCCTACTTGTTTGGGTTGTTGCCCTGGCTTTCTCAATGAACTGTGATATGTAAGCCAAATAAAGCTTTTTTCTCCAGGTTGCTTTTCATGGTGTTTCATCACAGCAATAGAAAACATAACTAGTATGTCTCACAATTTCAAATTGTATAAATTCTTTCTCTCTTTTTCTTTTTATCAGACTTATTTTTATTGAATTTTCAAACCACACTCTGATAACTTAATCCTGTGCTGATAGAATCTGAGGGAAGACCAGCTTTTATTTTCCAACTCCCAAAATTGCTACTGTTAAGTCTGAGCAATTCTGGACAGTTTTAAATGAAGTTGTCTTTTCCATCTAGTGTCTTGTTGCACTGGTCTCTTCTAATTGACTGAAGTTTCATGATGGTGTTCCTTGGTTTCCACCTATTTTGACCCATTTCCTCATCAGACTTTGAAGTTAGAAAACTCACCATATTTAGTTAAAGTTGAGTTCTAGGCTGAATGGATCCACAGCCATGATTGCTTGACACCAGAGGCAACATATTTTTTTTTCACAGTGTCCCAGATTTCATGGATATTTTGTGCCTGGATCGATCGATTGATCTATCCATCTATCTATCTATCTATCTATCTATCTATCTATCTATCCATCTTTGATTTGCCATTTTTGTTGACTGGGGTATCCATTTCTTCTTTCCTGTTTTCCTGTCTTCTTCGATGACTTAGGTTATATCTTCTACGCCAGTACTCTGTTGATATGGCTTACCTCTGTTACCGACAGGTTTTTCCCACCGGCTGCCGCTGGTCCTGCTGCCACGGTCCCACTGCCACATGAGCCCCAAATAACACTCAGAGACACTGTATTTGATACAATCCTGTTGGCCAGTTACCGTTATTGTTTATGGGCTAGCTCTGTCTTAATGATTAACCCATTTCTACTTATCTAAGTATTTCCACGTGGCTCATCTTATCGGGGAGCAGCAGCCAGCGTCTTGCTTCCTCCATGCTCTACATCTTGACTCCAACTTACCACTTCCTCTTTCCTCCTTCTAGTCTCCTAGCCCCACCTATCTAGTTTTCTATTGGCCACAGGCTTTATTAATTAACCAGTATGAGAAACATATTTACAGAATAACATCTCCCATCATACCTCTGAGGTTTTGTCTGACTTTATAAGTTTTTCACTCCCAGTGTTACCTCAGGTTAGGTTTTCTTTAGTGCTTCCATTTTTGCTCTCATGTTTTGAACTGTTGTCTTTATTTTATTCCACTATTTGTGTTTTTATAGGTTTCAGTGATGGATCTATTCATGCCTTCTTTGAGGGCCTTGAAAAATATTCATCAGAGCTGTTTTGAAGTCCTTGAAGTGTGTGTTTCAGCTAGCTACATTACATATCACAGGGCCTACTATAGCAGCATTGCTGAACTCTAATGAAAATATATTGTCCTGGCTATTACTGTGTTTTTATGATATTGTCTAGGTCTTTGGGATGATCTTAATTCTAGGTATTGATATCTGTTCTTGTCTTTGTTGGGTGGGGTTTTTTATTCCTTATTTTCTGTTGCTTTCTTTGGATCTTAAAAAAATGTAGTATTTAGGGTTTGGATGGTAGGGCATGCTTCTGAGTCCCTCCCAGGTGTGGGCACTGAGGGTCCTGGTAGAAAGTGTTACTAGGTATTGGGATCTGACATGAAGGAAAGGAAATGGACAAGAAAGGGGTTGTAGAGAGGATCTATAGCATGGAGGGGGGTCCCCAGGAATGGAGTTGGAGATGGGAAACAGATCCCTGCAGCTGTTCTGTTACTGGACATGGGATGAGACTGGGACTTGGAAATGGAGGACAGAAAAGAGACTGAAGTTTGCCTACCTAATTCCCAGGCTGGATGTCACCAGCAGGTTCCAGGGGATAGAGTTCATGTTACCTGTTGAGACAAAGGGATGGATTGGAGGTGACTGTAGAAGATCTGATTTGTTCCCTGAGGATGGGGACAGAGAGGAAGGAGAGGACAAAGCAGGCGGTCTGTTAAAAAAGCTGGAGAAAAGACAGAGGAATTGCAATTCGAGGGCTCTGTTAAATGTTGTTAGTAAATCTATCCTCAAACTTCTGCCTCATTTAGTGGCTAACTGGATCATTGTGCCAGTAATCCTCCTCCACTGGGAGGAAATGGGATCATTTATTCTGGTAGCTATCAAGATAAGGAACATTATTGTTGCTATGGAAGGAGCTTTATAAGCTAATTGAAAAATCATTATATTTTTGAAAAACACCTATCACTCAAAAGCATCTTGATACTTTAAATTCAAACCTAGCCTGTTACTGAATAGCATGTGGACTGTGTAACATGGAACTATTTCACAGCTCTCATTATTTTACATCATGTGTATATGAAAAAGAAATGAAGACTTGATTATTAAAACCAAAATAGAACCTAACCATAATTTTCTACAGATAACATCTTTCGCCAGACATGGGGGCACATGTCTTCAATCCTATCACTCAGGAGGCAGAGGCAGACAGATTTCTATGAGTTCAGGAGTCCAGCCTAGTCCACACAATGTTTTCAGGACATCCAGCACCATGTAAAGAGACTCTCTCTCTCAAAAAACAAACAAACAAAAAAAACCTTTTGGGTATATTTAGCCCTCTATGTAGTTCATTAGAAGTTTTGCTATATTTACTCTAGTGAAAGCTGATGCAATTGTTATAAGATTATTTTTTTACAATAGTAGACATATTTTAATGTGTTGTAATTGTAACATCGTCTTAATAGTTGTTTTTAAAAAGTCTCAAAGATGATAACATTGTAATCCCTGGTTCTACATTAAGGAGCAAATTCTTCCCAAGACACTAATGCATAAAGTAGGGTAGTAATAATAGGTATGTGGAAATGTGTGCTCAGGGAAAAACAGAACTTTTTAAAATTACTTACAAGAGGAAATGCATGCCAAAACATATTTAATCACAACTAAAACTAATTTTCTTTTCTTGCAAATACAATTACAAAAATATCAAATGAATTCCAAGGAGTAACTTAAGATCAAGTTTCTTAATTTCAAGTGCACATGTAACATGGGTGGTATTTCATGAACGTTCTCCAGTACAGACTTTTCCAGGCTTTACAACAAACTAAATGTCAAGAGTTCTTCAAATAACCCTTAACCAGAACAAGGCTTATATTACACAACCGATTTTTTTTTTAAATGAATGCTTTCTGACTTAAGATGATAGAAGAAGAGTCAAAAGGCCTGTGCAAACAGCCCTTGACCCAAAATTCAAACTAGGTTTTCAGAGAGGATCACAAAGTGCTTCTGAGAAATTATTAATATCCCTAGACACTCCATCATCAATATGTTATTGAATAGGTCCTACTTAATATATAGAAACTCTTTAATAGTCAAGAACTTTAAGGTTAACTAAGATGTTATTTTAATGTCTCACCAAATTACCAAATACAGTTCGAAAAAATGGATATTCTATAGCATTAAAATAGTATATTTAGTATTCTGGTTGGCTTGCATTGAGAATATGTTAATTTACAGTAAATACAAGAAGACATATTTTCCTAAAGAGCTATTGATTTGTGAGGTGTTTGGGGCAAGAAATGTATGTGTTTATTTTTCTTTATTTTGCAGGAAGATATTATTCTGTATATCCTGACCTACTAGGGATAGTGTCTCTTCACCTATCCCCCCATTAATTGTTTTGTGGCTAAGAGAATTTAGAATAATGTTAAGGATAAATTTTGTCAAAATAGTCCTTGGCCAATAGACTCAGTTCACCTTACACACTTGCCACAGAGACTAGAAAAAGAATGGGTTGGGGGAAAATAAATGATGCTGATTATGACACAGGAAATCTCAGGGACTCTTCCTGCCTCCAGGTCTTGCTCAGCCACCCAAAGTGTTGAGAAGGTCAGTTTCTCAGTGGTGGCCTGTCATCAGGTGTGACACACCTTCTTAGAACAAGTCCATACCCAGAAACAGCAAGAGAACCTAAGAGAAAAAACATTTTTCCTTCCATTCAAGGCAGCCACGCAGGGTATCCTAAAGCCAGCTGGCCACAGAAAAGAACATCTGTGTGGAACAGAGCAATGGCCTCACAGAGAGCGCAATCAGCAAGAGTACTCAAGAGCATTGGCAACAATTACTGAAAGAAGTGTACAAGTACCCCCATTCCTAAAAAAAACTGTATCATTACCATGTATGTTGTCAACACTAAACCAAACATTCTACTCAAGAAAGAAAAGTCAAAGAAGAAACTACAAATTAAAAACCATTAGGATATCCACACCAAACAATATATTAGCTGAAATATTTAGTATCAAAGATCAGAAATGTATACAATACTCTCTGAGAAGCCAATCTAGATTATTCCTGCTATGTACAAATCAGGGCCATTCAGTGATGCTGGAGACAGGGAGAAAACTAATTACTCAGTTCAAATTCGTTAATCATATTCTTTCTGTATGAACTAAGATAAGCAATAGTTTCTTTGTGACTGTTTGCCTATCCATGAATGTGTATGGTGAGGACTACTATTAGACTTATTGAAAGAGTAAAGGGTTACCTAGGGCTTACTGTTCTGACCCTATATCCTATACTATATTAGTTCAAGTGCTAACTTCATTGCACGCAAATATGTGCAAGTGCCTGGCTAGCATTTGATCTTCTGATACCTGCTTACTATAAGTGCTAGTCACTCTCAATTTGTCATGGCATGCCTATATAAATGGGACTTTCACAGTCTGCACCAATTCACAACCACAGCCCACACATTTATGACAATCGTGGCTATAGGAACTCATAACTCTGGAAAGGATAGAGAGGACAGTATGAAATTAGGCTAGCTGCTCAACATCAACATTAGCTGGCCTGAACACACCCAGGATAAGCAAATGCCTATTATTCGCTGCTTTGCTTCCCCCCCCCTCAACTAACATTGTTTGGTTGGGTTGAAGGAAAGACAGGAGATACTTTATTCTTAAACAGGTAGACAACTAGGGAAAGGGATCGTACATTGGATCAAATTGACCAATTCGAGAAGGAGACTAGTATCAATGTGCGTCCTATGAGAAAGTATGTGCACTCAGACTCCCTGAAGGGTAGGGCAGGAAGTGCTCCCTATCTGGACAGCACCCACCTCCCCATGTTATGCAGCAGGCCCTGGTTTTGTGAACTCTGTGTGCTATCTTTGCAGCAATAAATCTTATATGATGGATTGCAAACTTCTTGTCTTGTAATTTGTTACTTGACAGAGAAACAGGCTCATGGAAGGAGAGTTAGCTGACAGCAGCATCTTTTCTCTCTCCCTTCCTCCATCCCTTCCTCCTTTTCTCTTTCTTTCATTCCTTTCCACAAAATAATAGGGAAACAAAATGGAAGCTTCAACTCATTCATTCATTCAAAACTGTGCAAGAGCATGGGTGAAAAAAATAAAAGCTCCTCTCTATAATACACACTAGCTAGAAAAAAAGGGGGAGGGGTAAGATTTCCCCCAAAATCACAATTTCTAGTTGGCACTGATAACTTAACAACTTCTTCCCCCAAATATAAAGAAACAGATCAAAGTTTTATGGGGAATAAGGTTTCCAATTTGTTACATGTGTGGTTTTTAATCTTGGTTGCCAAGTTGATGGGATAAGAAATCATGCAGGAGACACCTCTGTTTCTAAGAGTATTTCCAAAGAGAATGAACTGCATGGGGAAGACCCACCCTCCAAGAGAGTGGTAGGGAAGACCCACCCTCCGAGTGAGTGGCATCTTCTGAGTAGTAGATCCAAGATGATGAAGTCCTAGGATAGAATACCTGACCAAAAAGTAAGGTAGAGGAGAAAGGGATTTATTTAGCTTTCAGTTCCATAGGAGATTCAGTCCATTGAGAGAGAGAAGGCATGACAGCACAAAGTGCTAAGCTGGCCTGACAGTCAGGAAACAGAATGATAACATTTCATACAACCTAGGAAGAAGAGAGAAGGAGGGGGAAAGAGATAGGGACATGGAGGGAGGGAGTGAGGGAGGGAGGGAGGGAGGGAGGGAGGGAGGGAGGGAGGGAGGGAGGCAAGGAGGGAGGGCTGGAAGCAGAATGGCTATCTTATAGGGCCCCTGGAACCTTCCTTTCCCTGATGCCCGGCCCCTTCTTCCTTTCTGGTGCCAACTTGTTATCCTCCCTGGGGTTCTTTCTTCCCTCAGAGATGGGGGAAGGAATGCTTTTCCCACTACCTGTGGCAAGCAGCAACCCTCTTAAAGAGGTACCCTTTGATTTCTCTATCTGCCTAAATTCTCCTAACTCTCTCTCAGTGTAGATAAAATTACAATAAAAAAAATCAGGCTCCAAATTCAAAATCTAGTAGTTTTCAATAGTAAAAATATAACAAGGGAAATATTTTAAAAAGATTGAGGCAAATGAAAAGGAAACAATACTAATCCTGAGTGAGTTCCTTAGTAAGAATAACAAAGTCTGAAGCCACAGGTAGAATACCAAACAAAATGGACACTTCCCCAAGAAATCCCAGCTGGGACTTATTCTAAATAACCAATATACAATGGCAAATGTTGCCACAGATTCAGTAAGTGACTATCTCCCACCCTCTTCCCTCTTTTTTTCTGAGTTGGCAACAAACTGAAACAAAAATGCCCAGAAGCTCAGTTACTTTTTAAAAGAAAAATAATTAAAGGACAAAAAATGCCTACACAACAGAGATAGAGCTGAGCTGCTGGCTTGCCACTAGTCAGCATCCTGGAAGCAGGGGATTCAGCACCAAGTTCTTGAGAGGAGGATCAGAAGTTCAAAGCCAGCTTGGACTACATGAGACTGGCTTTAAAATAAAAGTGCGCTGATATATATCAGAAAGCCTCCTTAAACCCTGAATCGGAATGGATACCAAATGAGGCTGCTTATTTTAACAGTTCTATAGAGTCTCTGGCCACTAAGGGGCCCAGTTACAATATGGTTGGTTACTTGTCTTCTACAATTTTGAGTTCCCTAACTACATTCCTGGAATTAAACAAACAAACAAACAAACAAACAAAAAGAAAAAAACACACACAGAGAGAAATATAATGCAAAATTAACTGCAGTTGAGTTGAATAGTTTCTAGTAGGTTTTACTATGGCAGAGCACCCCAATAATAGGCACAAAGTTCTCACAGATATCAGAAACATTTCTAATGTCAATTAGAATGAAGTTAAAACTTTGGTAAAGTGCCAAACTTGAAGGCTGGAGGGATATTTGACTCTGCTATGCAGAGGGATGGAGAAAGCCCCATTGTTGCTCAGAGATGCAGCATGGCCCCTCCCCTCTACCCTTCCTCCACTTCCAGGCCACACTGTACACAGACATTCAAAGGCACATTTTTCAGAGTGAGAAGTTCTTTGGAGAAACTGTGTGTTTGGTAGGGAGTGTCATTCCTTCTAGTGGGCAGGCTCTTTCTTCCTCACTATCTCCCTAGATAAAACTTAGGGATCTTCTAAAAAATCAATCATCCAGAGAGTCTGGAAGTTCTACTAACAGGAGGCACTTTATCTGTTATCCAGATGCTTGCTGAACTGTAAAACCCTTTAGGCCTTTGCATGGTGCAGCTATTGGAACGGATACCAGTAAGAAAGATTTTGAAGACTAGATAGGGTCCCCAGAATTCGGGGAGGGGGTTAAGGAGATCACTGCCAGGTTCTTGATGGGCAAGCTGAACTATGGAAGTCTTCATAGTCATGGGTCCCACATCACAGATTTGGATGTGTTGAGTTTTTCTATGGTCCTTGTCAGGTATTCATTGTGAACTAGTACCATGATGAGATAAGGTTGACAAAAAGAACTGCCTTCCTAGATGTATGGGCCCTGGCAGGAAGAGTACTGGACTGTGTACCAGGAAAGTGGGGGTTCCTGGGCATTTTTATGAGGTCAGTAAGAACATACATCATTCTCATAAATGGGCAGAGATCCAAGGAGAGAGAGTGGAGGAGGTCTCCAAATAACTCACTAAATCACTGGGTAACAGACAAAGCCAGCCTTGGATATCTGCCATTGGAGGAAACTGTTGTCATCTTGTAGAGTAAAAAAGATACTTCGGCTGTTTTTCATGTCATCTGCAGTTCCATCCCCTAACAGAGAAATCAGAAACAGAGGTAGATAGAAAAGTTACAGTTCATCTAAACACGAGGGCAAGCAGACTTGCTTTAAACTGAATGTGTGATGACTGTTTAAAATGAAATAGCTTGTAGCTTATGTGTGGTGGTGTACATTTGTAGTCTCAGTATTTAGGAGTTGAGGTCAGGGACATTAAGTGTTCAAGGCCTTCCTGGGCTGCGAGTCTATGTCTCAGTGGGAGTGAAGGGGGGAGAGAGAGAGAGAGAGAGAGAGAGAGAGAGAGAGAGAGAGAGAGAGAGAGAGAGAGAGAGAGAGAGAGAGAAGAATTTAGTTAAGCAGAGATGTTTAACACTCTGAATTGAAAGAGATCCTCTGCCATCCAGAAACAGCTACAAAACTAAAAGCATTCATGGTGATTTTGAAGGATGTATGCATTTTTGATGCTTAAAAAAAAAAAAAAAAAAGCCCAGAGACAGAGTCTACCCTACCTCTTCTGGTCTCCTGATACTTGCCAAGTCTATGACTGCCCTCAGTGAGTAGATTCAGGCTGGATCAGACCAGACATGCAGCAGGCTTGCCAGGTTAGCAGTCTCTAGACATGGTTCATTGTGGACATGATAATTGAAACTGCCACGGCTGCCTAGTTACAGCCTGGGTGTGAAACAGAGGACAGAACTTGGAAGAGTCAGGTATGGAAACCAGAGCCCTCCCTGAACTCTGTCTTATAACAGCACTTAACTATGGGTATTCTGAGGTAGGTACACTGCTGACAGCCTTTTGATTTTATAAACCAGATTGAATGGGTCTTTCCTCTTTACGGAGAAGGCAACAGAGACAGCACAGAAGTACCAGCCAGGAGTGGGTTGAAGTCATCAGAAAGGCAGGACAGTACAGGAGGCATGGAGCACTACCTCAGATGCACTGCTAGCTTGGGATGCGGGCGAGAAAGAAAGGTCTCTGCTCTCCTGGAGCTTGTTTCCTAACACGGGTAGAGAGATCAAGGGGGACAAGAGGACAGGAATGCTAGACACTGGAAAATGATTCTAAGATAGCATAGAGTAATGTGAAACTGAAGGGGTACTACTTTCATTGGAGAGCAGAGTTGTCTTCTCTACAGAGGCGACACTTGATCCTGGACCTGGATGAGAAGATTCTAGTCATTTGAAGCTGTGAAGAAAATCCTTTGCTAAAGAGACCAGTACATTCTCGGGAGGCAGAACCAAAGCAAAAGGAAGATAAAGGAATAAACTCTTTCTGTGGACTTTGAATAAACGCTCTCTGTGGGCTTTAAAATGAGAATTAATCACCTAACGACATAGTCAAAATGAAAGATGCTGGTTGGTAGTAGGTCTGGTGTGGTACCCGAGTGGATGTATTTTTCTTCCCTTCCCCCGTCACTGCCCTTTTCTTATGCTTTCCCTTTTCCCTGGGGTCGTGTGCATTCCCTAGGCTGACTTTGAGCTTGTTATGTAGCTCAGCATGGCTTTACATTCACGGCCCGTTTCCTTATGCTCCTTCTGGCTTACAGGTATGTGTCATCAAGCCTGACTGATTGAGCATCAGAAACAAGCCTCAGATCCATCGAGATGTTTTCTGATTTACAGACCACATATTGAGCACTGCTTCCAAAGTGGGGTCTATAGCTTGGCCCACAGAGAAATTAAAACAACCTTTACAATATCTATAGCAGTTTAACATTGGAAATAACAAGACACAACAACAACAAAAGCCAAGATCGCACAAAGTTTGAAAAGCATTGCCCTAGGCTGAGTGCTACTGTAAAGGAGTAAGCTAATTTAGCCACCGCCACAGCAGAGATGGGGGCCCATTAGCGACCAAGTACAACAGAATGAAAATGTCAGGTTTCTATGTCTCTCTGCTTTTCTATCTCTCTGCACACTCCCTCTTTCTTTCCCTCTCCCTCTACCTATCTCTCTCCCTTTATCTCCCCCAACATAGTTTCTACATAAAATTCCAATAACCATCCATCTTTCCATTAAAAAAAAAAAGTCACATAAAAATGACCCATGGACATAGTGTAGCTTCAGCTTTGAGTGGACTTCCTCATTCTGGAATTTTGAGACACCAGGGTCTGACTTTCCTTCATCAAGAAGAAACATCAAGGGAATCAACATGTCTGCCCATGCACAAAAGTCTGGAGCCCATTGATCCAGTTTCAAACAGGAATAGACCAGAAAGGATATTTTGTTGCGAGTGAGGTGGGGGCAGGAATAGTCATTTACTAACCCAAGATAAGAGACTGATAACAGAGCAAAGAAAGAATTCTGCTTACGTCTAGCTAAGTGAGACAGTGGGTTTATTAGTATTACTTACAGGGACATTGGTGACTGAAATACAGCAGTATCACAAAAAGTCCACCTTCTGTGGGTGACAACTCAGAGAAACTGCACCCTGGAGTTCTCCCTACATGACTTGAAGTCCATTCATCTGGGCAGAGCCTTCTCTTTACAGCAATGGGTTTTATTTCTATAGCCTTCGGCTTCTGCATGTCTCCTCACTGCCTCAGTTTTCTCTGTCTGGTGTGCACCTTTTACTTTCTGCATGTAACCAGCATCCCTCCTCCTTCTTTGGAATTTTTACTATTAGCTGCATTTGAAGTAAGAATACGTAAAAGGGCAATAATACCCAGCATGTGTTTCCCTGGGATCTACTCCCAGGAAGCAGTTACACAGCAATTTTCATGGAATAAATTAAATACTTTTAGAAACAGAAGGAACACAATTATACCAGGTTACAATTAGGACAGAATGACCAGCCTTGTAAACAGGGAGAAAAACCTAGTCTCTAGCTCTGTGTCTTCTGAGAGGACATTTGGTTTTGCTCTTTGCTTCTTTGTAAACTGAGAGGTACCATACCTCTTGGTGAGACCATGATCTTCATTGACAGAGTGCTGTTTTGCTGTCTTTCCCAGCTTCCTTTTATAATGTCCACACACTGAGTAAGTTCAAGTGTGCCTTTTGAACTCCAAAGGGTTTGTCCTGTTAGCTTGTTATAGTTAGTTTAATAGGTAAATTACTTCAGTGTGGATGTTTCTATTTTCAAATAGCAAAAGATGTACTAAAAACTAGTTTAGGAATGAAAGGAGAATTATAGACATATATGAAAAGAGAATCGATGGTAGATTTGAGGTAAGTCGTAGATATAAGAATCAACTTATCATAACTACTAGGGAAAAGGTCAGTATTGAGTACCCAGTGCCTTCACATGTTACCATGGGGAGGTGTTTGGCTTCCAAAAGACCTCAATCCCAGGGAAACACATGCTGGGTATTATTGCCCTTTTACGTATTCTTACTTCAAATGCAGCTAATAGTAAAAATTCCAAAGAAGACCTCTTCCTGTTTTCCAAAGGAAACCCTAGGCCATCCCATAGATAAGTAGTTAACTAGCATTAAGAGTAAATAAGTTGTGCTTCCATGGCTGTGAAAACAAATAGAGCTTGTATAATAAACAGCGATTGAGGAGTCTATAAGGTCAAAGTCATCAACATCAGCCAATAAATATTAACAATCAAGGTCAATAACCAAAACATCACAGACAATGAGTGGTTTTGGCCACCCCTGAGCAGGTGAGAGAGAAGTGTATGTGACAGTTGGAGCAGAATAGCATGCTTTGAATGCGGGGACTTCTATATGGCCAACTAGTAACATGTCCCTAGTTTTTTGTCATAACCTGATAAAAATCTCCATAATCAACTTGCCTTGGCAATCTACTCCAGAGTTGACAATTTAACTTTCCTTCAATAATAAATATATCTTGAGAGTCTCTCTCATCTTTCATTAATTTCTTAATTTTCTGTAGTTCTCCCTAATTAAGTTTGCCTCAATTACTCCTACAAGTGTCAACATCATTAACCCTCATTGCATGAGAAAAAATTAGAGACCCTTTGTCCCAGTCCATCATTGGTGTCTGTGATACCTAGTATTCTATGTCCCCAGATCAAGCATAACTGGACCGTGAAAGGCCCTCTACTCTAAAAGTACTGGCTCAGTTCAATGCTGCCCTCTAAAACTCAGTTTTAGGGGCCAGGAAGATGGCTAAGTGGGCAAAGGTAGATGGGCAAGTAGGCAAAGCCCTTGCATGCCTGTGTGAAGATAGGAATATAAATTCCCTGCATCCATGAAAGAGGTAAGGGTGTGGCTGCCCACCTGTCATCTCAGCATCTGAGAGGCAAAGACATGAAACCAGCAAGTTGTGTGTTCAAGTGAGAAACTGTCCAATTTATAGGGTAGAGAGCACTCCAGAAAGACACTGACGCAGGAGGCAGGGGGATCCTTGTGAGTTTCAGGCCAACCTGGGCTACAGAGTGAGTGCCAGGATAGATTCCAAAGCTACACAGAGAAATTCTGGAAAACAAAACAAAACAAAAACAAAAGAAAGAAAAGAAAGGCACTGACAGCTTCTACACACATTCAAACTGACCTATAAATGCATACACCACATACACATACATACACTGCACACACACACTGCACAAACATACATACACACACATACATATGCATACACACATACACATACATACACATTCACACACACACACTACACACACACACACACACACACACACACTGCACACACATACCTACACCCATACACACCATACACATATATATGCCACATACACCTGCACTACACACACACACACACACACACACACACACACACACACACACACTGCACACACATACCTACACTCATACACACCATACACATATATATGCCACATACACACACACACACACACACACACACACACACACAAAACATCCAAGACTGTATACTTTTAAAAAACATATACTTTCTGAGAATATTTTTCATTCTTATTTGTTATTTACTTACTTTTGTGTATTTGGATGTTTTGCCTGCCTGCATGTGTGTCTGTGTACTGTTTGCTACCTAGTACCTGAGGAAGTCAGAAGGTGACACTGGTAAGATTGTGAACCACCATGTTTGTGCTTGAAATCAAATACAAATTCTTTGAAGAGCATCTCGAGCTATTAACCACTGATTCATCTTTATAACCCCAGCCCTGTACTGCTTGTCCAGGGAGGACTTTTACCTAAAAGATATTATACAACAAAGCAGCCCCTTTCTGCTAGTGTTATTGCTTATATTTATTGGGGACAAAGAACTTACGCCTCAAAGCATGAATGGTAGGGAAGAAATGTTTTGTGTAGATAGATTCTAAGATGTTATGGTCTCTGGTGTAAACTGAGATAGAGATTCTGGAATAGTGTTTATGTTTCTCCTCTAAACAAACCTCATTCCAATTTGAATTCAAGGTTAGAAGGTCATGGCCTCCTGATGCCTTTTGTTTCCTCAGAGGACTGACACATAATCAGGCACATTGTTGGTTTTTAGAGCCTCCATCCTGCTATAGAAACTTTATTGTATGAAGAAAGACAGATTGCACCTTCTCAAAAGAAATAAATTTTACATTTTTCTCATACCTGAGATTCCCTGTCCCATTTTCTCCCACTTAAAGGCTTTTTTTCCCAGACTCATGTACATCTACTATCCTCTTTTATCTCTATTTCTCCCTTTGTTTATTTCAAATAACGAAAAAAAGAGTGCATCCAATGTTTCATTATTAAATGAATAAATTATTTCCTATTTCTTTTCCTTGAGAAACTAGAAACCAATTGAAATAATAAAATCAGCCAGCCAATAGATGAGGTTTAAAAATATTCCTGCCAATTTCAATAAACTAGAATGCACATGTGTTGGACATTAGCTGCCCTTAGGCAAAGGATGCTGCATGCATGCCATCTAGTTTCCATTTAAACCAAGTATTGTTAGTAGGAATTATGCTGGGGAAAGGTATTGGGAATAGTTCAGGGTTCCACAACTGGGAACCCCTTAATCACATGGTCCCAAGAAAAGGCTTTGGTACCAAGATTATGCTAATCTCAGAGTCCCACAGAAACACTCACTTTCATATGTTCAACTGTGAGGAAGGCAGGCTAAAGGCTGTGTTTGGGAAGCACCTAAAAGCATCTCATTTTCAGTGGATCAAAAATGTAATCTCTGAGGTGTGCCTGTTCAGCTGACAGGATTCAACAGTTCACTTGTTTTAGAATTATAGAGTATTCAGAAATGTAAAACTATATAGGCTTAGTTTATGTTGTACTTGATCACCTATACTATCAGATAATTTAAACTAGGAAAGAAGTGGCCAAAAACTCATATAAAAGTGACACAAAATAGAGCCTCTTGGTAATCAGCATGAGATGTGTGTGCCTGGTCACATAGTGCACCAAGTTCTAATTTTTAAAAATTATTTGTATTAAATGCTGTAAGTGTATGTGGTGTGTGTGTGTGTGTGTGTGTGTGTGTGTGTGTGTGTGTGTGTGTGTGTGTGTTTGTGTGTGTTTGTGTGTGCTCATGTGGCTATGTGCACATGAATGTAGATGCCTTTGGAGGCCAGAGACATCAGATTCCCTAGAGCTATAGTTACAGATAGTTGCAAACTGCCTGATATGGCTGATAGGAGTTGAACCTGGCTCTCCATCAAGAACAAAAATGATGTTAACTACTGTGCAATCTCCCCAGCTTTTCCAGCTATTTGAAGAGTTGCCGTACTGATTTCCATAGTAGTTTTCACCCTCACCAACTAGGTTTAAGTGTGCTTCCCCATTCTCACCAGCATTTGTTGTATTTTGTTTTCTCAACTCTAGCCTTTCTGACCAAGGTAAGGTGAAATTTCAAAGGAATTTTAATTGCTCTTCTCTAATGGCTAAGGATTGTAAACAGTCTTAAACATATTTCTTATCTATGTATTTCTTCTGAGAACTCTCTGTTTAGTTCCATGTCCCACTTTTAAATTTCCTTATATTCTTGATATTCAGTTTTGAGCTCTTTATAGAGACATTTGCTCATTCATGTTCATTGCTGCTCTATTTATAATATCCAGAAACTGGAAACAGCTTAGACATCCAGCAGCTGATGAATAGATAATGAAATTTTGGTACCTATACACAATTAGAATCCCATTCAATCATGAAGAAAAAAGAAATTGTGAAATTTACAGGTTAATGGATGAAATTGGAAGACACGATATTGAAGTAACCCAGGCCCAGAAAAACAAACGTCACATGTTCTTTCTCACTCATGTAGATCATAAAGTTGAATCTTAATTCTGTGAGTTTAAGTTGAAGCATCTGTAAAGTCCAGGAAACTAAAGAGGGACTATGGTGGTTTGAATGTGAAAATGTCCACCATAGGCTTGGGTATTTGTTCCATTTTGTCCCTACATGGTAGCACTGCTTAAGGAAGTTTAAGAGGTATAGTCTTGCTGGAGAAAATAAATCACTGGATGTGTGTTTGAGATTGTATAGCCTGGCCCTACTTCTAATTCACTCTGTCTTCCCCATGCTTGCATTTCAAGACATAAGCTATAATCTTTCTGCTTTGGCTGTCCTGCTGCAATGCCTCCCTACCATGATGATGAATTCCTGTCCCTCTGGAGATATAAGCCAAATAAATTCTTCCTTCTTTGCATTGCATTGGTTACAGTGCTTTTATCTAAGCAACAGAAACATAACTTCTACAGAGTCTTTGGTGAAGCGGAGAATAAATGTCTCAAGGGATGGTAGCAAAATGCAGGTGATACGAAGAGGAAAGAGGGAACAATGGGGATGGAGGTTCACTTGAGGAGAGGGATGGCAGAGTAGGGAGAGGAGAGGTGAGACACGGGATGACTAACACTAAAAAAAAACTAAAGGTGCTTTTAAAAGTTGGATGGAAACCATTTTATAAGTTAGACATCCAATTAAACTCATAAAATAAACCTGAGATCAGTTCCCACCACCCCTTTTATATATGTGTGAGTTTAGTTGGAGTTAGTCCACACGAGGGACAATGCTCCTTCCAAAAGCCCCAAGATGACAAATAGAAAGTCAGGTATGCAATACTTCCCATAGAGTTGCTGGTCAGAAATGTTCTAGAGAGCACAAAAATAAGACAGGATATTGTCATTTCTCTGCAGGACTTGACACTATGACTCTATTTTAAAGACAGCACATGCTTTGGCTGCAGACATGAGACATCATGTTGGTATTGATAAGGGGACCCGTCACCACTAACAAGACTTCATAGTACTGCAAGTGCTGTACAGGGTGCTGGTGGGGGAAAATGTCAGCAATGGTGGCATGGATGTTATGTGGGTAACCAACAGCTTTCTGATTGGGTTTAAGACCTGTTCCTTGTGCCTGGCGCTGTAAAATCTCCCAAGAACCCATTGTTGGAAAACTCACAAGACCCAGGGAAGAACCTGCTACTAGTATTCTGCTAAATGGACCTAGTATAAAACTGACCTCTAAATTCATATCTCTCCACCCATAGATCAGTATAGCTCTCAGACCTTATCATAGAAGTTACTTTGTGCAGTATATGATAGTTAGTGTAGAAACACACAGTTTTTAAAAGGATAGCAAGTAAGTGTTTGTAGTGTACTTATCCAAAAATAGGTTATCTATATCATGTATCACTTTCCCAAGGCTGAGGAACCATTACAGAAGTGGGCACATAAAGATTGCAAGAACAGGAGGTCAAGGAGGACCAGAGCAAAGCAGTGTGTTCCTGATATGTTGCATGCCTTAGTTAAAGGTTCTATTGCTGTCATAAAACACTATGACCCAAAGCAACTTGGGGAGGAAAAGGATTGTTTGGCTTACACAGCCTGTGTCATAGTCTACTGAGGGAAGCCAAGGCAGGAACTCAAGCAGGTCAGGAACACAGAGACCAGAATTGATGCAGAGGCTGGGGAGGAGTGCTGCTTACTGGACTTTTCCTTGTGACTTGCTCAGCTTGCATGTTTATAATACCCAGCACCACCAGTTTAGGGATAGCATCATAAATAGTGGAGTAAGGGAACTGTCTCAAATGAGGTTCCATTTTCTAAAAAGACTCTAGCTATTGTCTTGTTTTCATAAAACTAGTCAGCACAACTGCACCACACTCATGAAATCACAGTGGCCATGGATGCCTTCACAAGACCAAGCCAGCCAATAGTCCACCATGGAAGGGGAACAGAATCATGGACCTTCATCCTAGCTGAAGCGCTATTTACAGTTGATGGTTTCTGGGGGTAAGGAGAGTCAGTTTCATTTAAATTTGTGGCCCCAGATAGGTCAAACATGCTCCCTGGGATGGTCCCACACCTAGTAGTATATGCATAGCATAACTTGGAATTTAGAGACTATTAACATTTTAAAAAGAGGATGCAAAGTTGGGAGGAGTTTGGAGAATGTGTGAATGGGAGTGGATCTGGAAATATTAAGGGGGTAGAACAGGGATGAATATGATCAAAATATGTTGTATACATTCTCAAAAACATAAATATTATTCATTTAAAAATAAGAATGCCTTAAGCAATATTTGGACTTAAGAAAAGTGGATGGCTGTGGAGAATGCCTCATTGGAGATATTACTGGAATGAGGACACTGTAATGTTCCTTTTGCTTTCAGATTCCTGAGTCTATATCCAACATAAAATATAAGGAATCTTAATAGGCAAATCAAGCTATCTCACAGTTTGGCAAATATCCTATCTCCTTTGTGCTTTGCCTTCCTTGAATTTTTAAGTTCACGAATATAATATGCCATCCTGACTGATTACATTTAGGAACCAAGCAAATGCTAATATAGAAGCAAGAATGTAGGTTGCAGCACTTTGGGTCTTAAGTATCTACACTGCCCTAGAGTCCACATGTTATAAAGACTTGACAGTATCAGCTGGTAGATTTGCCTTTCAAAGGTGAACAAGAATGGGAGGTTTCCAGGTCTTTGGCCTCATGCCCTTGAAGGACACAGTGGGACCAGTCTCTTCCTCTCATTCATTCCTACCATCAGTAAGCATTTTTGCTTTGGCACACTTTTCTTGTGATGAACTTCCATGTCAAAGACCAAAAGCAACAAAGTCAACAGACCATAGGCTCAACCCTCCAAAGTAGAAGCCCAAATAAGGCTCTCTCCTTTTTAAGTGGACTAATGCAGGTATTGATTATAATGACAGAAAACTGGTCCGTATGGGCTAGCTTCAAAGTTTTATGGATGAATGCTCACCCTTACAATCACTTATTTGTCCTTTGCCATTTGAACTTCAGTGAGGCTACAATGTGATTTGGCTTCTGCTCCCGTGGATTTTATGGCTTAAGTGCAGAGTGAAGAGAGATACACAGCAGCGCATAAGTATTTGTAAAAAGTAAATCTATGACCGTAAGTAGAATGTATAGTATGAAGCCAAAATAGGGTACAATGAGAATTTATCACAATGGGTCTATCCTAAGTTGTAGAAGTGATGGACCGAAGTACGTATGGCCATATGTACTTGAACAGAGATATTACAATTTTATTTTGGGTGGGTCAGGCATGAGACAAACAAGGATGATCAACAAATGCTTGAATATATGAAACACTTGAGCTGAACATACAAATTTATGATTTCTTGGCCACTTAATGATAAGGTGGAAATAAAAATGTATTTAAAGGGACACCCAAGGCAGAAAAAGAATCTATAACTGATTCTTGAGGAATTTCAGCATTTAAGGGTGGCAAAGACAGAGGGGAAGCCTGGTAATAGGTAGTTCGACCTGAAGACAAGGAAACTTTACATTCTGGCTCTTGTTTCTAACACAGGCTCTAGGAGGTCACTTAGTGTTTTAAACTTTCTAAATCTATGTCTGTTGTTTTCTTCTTAAAAAGAACTATCAAAGCCTACACATTTGCACCTAAAAGGAAGGAACAAAACCAAAATTTTGACTGAATAAAATCAGAAGGGGGCTACAGTGAAGGCAAGAGGGACAGAGGCAAGGACTCTAAAGAGTGTTCAGTATGAGAGAACATGAGGTATGTGATGAAAATACATCCACGGATTGAAGTAGAAGAAGGCCTGTGCCCTCACCAAGACATCTGTCAGTGCAGTGATTACTCAGAAGACAGAACTCTGGAGAAAGCCCCCTCCCTCCCTGCTTCTTTTTCCTTTGTCTTTGTTTCTAAGATGGGAGACTTGAAGACCAGATAAAAGTAGGAGGACAAAGCTAAGATGGGATGAACTTTCCCTCATCTGAACTACATTTTCATTTTCAAAATCCTACAGTTGATTCATATCCATAAATTCTGAAGACATCCAGTTAGAGTTTGTATTTTCCTGCGGAACAAATCTATGCTGATTCGAGTTTTGTGGAACCTAAGAATCTGAGGGCTTGCGATAGGTGTTTAACATCAGCAGGCAAAAATATCCATCAAAAGACACGTTTCATCCTGGAGTTTTGTGTATTTTATGTGCTGCCTTTCTCCTTAAATATTTACTAAATGTTAGAGAAATGCAAATTGATTTTTAGTAGACAAAACAAAATTGCAAATCTGCCAAAGGGAAAAAATAGTATACTTTTATTCAGCGTTAAACGCTATTCTTGTAAATATTTTAAATTCTGAGAGTTTTACATTGTACACTCTAATATTAGACTTTAAAAAAGAGAGAGCACAGCATTTACTTTCACAGGTAAGGGTGAGGGAGTGGGGGTGCGGATAGATTGTGGGACTCCAGAAGTCAGCAGAAAGGCACAAAATGAAGATCCACTCTACCTAGAAGCAGACAACTCCTAGCACTTCCCCAAGTTTACTGTTTTTTTTTTTTTTTTTTCCCCCTCCCCTTTTAATTGGCTCACTGTGCTAGGAATGCATCTTGGTGTGCTAAGTAACTTCTCAAGAAAGGGTTTCCCTTGGCCACAAAAGAAGCAGGAAAACTGCAGCTAGTGCAATAGTCCAAGAGGCCAGGAGCATAAAACCCAAAAACTGCCTTCTTAGCCCAATTCAAATTCTCGATAAAATATGAGCAAGGTTGTAGTACAAGTGTTTCCCGCGCAATATTTGGAAAATACGTATACTAAAAAAACAAGCTAACAAAACCCATTTCCTTTGTAAGTCCCATGCAGGAGCCTGCCCCACACCCTGCCGCCTCCTTCGCGCTGCCCGTCACCCACGCGGGCCGGGAGGCCGGGGCGCCGGTCGTTCCATCCCGGCGGTGGCTGGGCCGCGCCCCTGATTGGCCAGCGCGCCGGGCCGGCGTCACGGCTTCCCGCAGCCCCGCGGCCTCCGGGAGCCTGGTCGGCGCGCAGCGAGGCCGGCCGGCCGCGGGCTCCGGTTCCCCCGCGCGTGAACGTGCGCGCCCAGCCCGAGCCGCCGGGGCCGTGAGTGAAGCGGGGAGGGGCGCAAGCGCTCTGCCCACCCCGGGAGACCCGCCGGGCCGCAGAGCCGGGTAAGTGGCCCCGCCCGGGCGAGCACTGCCCCCGGGGCTCTGGAAGTTTCCCCGGCTGCGCGCTCTCCCCGCGGCCTGCGCCCCAGCTCGCGCGCCTGTTGCTCTACGCGGGCCTGGGCGGTGCGGGCAGTGCGGGAGGATGGGGCCTGGCGGCGGGGAGGGTCTGCGGGAGACGCTTTGTGTCGGAGCAGTGCTGAGCGGGGCGCGGGGGTGCGCTTGGGGCTGGCATTCCCGAGGGGCGCGGGGGGCTGGGCAGTTCCTTCCCGGGTCACCCGGGGCGGTGAGGAGGATGGGGGGGGGGGGGTGGCAGCGGCAGACGCGAGGGGTTTGCTCTGCGAGGGGAGGACGCCCTAGGCATGCAGGCCTGCGGGAGGAGGCTGGGGTTTCCTTCTAGCATCAGATAAGAGGGCGGTGACTTCTGCAGCCAGAGGGGAAATCTCTCTGCGTGGTATTTCAGTGTCCTGAGGGGATGTGTGTGAGAACTCAACCCAGGCCACTTCATCCTGTGTTGTAGGGCCGCTTTACTGTCAGCAGCATCTTTGTGTGTCCATAGACCTTAGTTTAGGACACCCTTTATAAAATGATTCTGGGAACAGAGAGGGGATTGATTCTGGGAGTTTGAGGGTGTATAATTTGTTCAGAGACTATGAAGATGGTGTAATGACCAAATTATCCAATTTAGTATATTATAGTTTTAGAAGCTGATAGAGTCCAGATAAACAATTGCATTTAAAACCCTAATAAAATTTGAACGTCTTTGATTTGAACTTCTAATAACAAAGTTTTGGATAAGTACACCTGGGCTTTGTCCCTTGATAGAATAAAGCTAATTTCGGATGCCCTGTAACTTGTCTTCACGTCTCTTCCTCATTTGTTAAAAATTGATGGGATGTTTACTCAACATAGCTAATAGCTCACAGGCACGCTATCTTTCTTAATGTTCGTTTCTTCCGTGGATTCTAATGTTACTTCTTCTAATTTCTTCTGGTTTTCTTTCTTTTACCATGTTCGTTTGCCACAGAAACTCTTATGGAGGCTTGAGGAGGGAGCTAAGTTTGTTTTTAGGGTGCTCATAATTCCAGTCACATAGATAATGATCTACCAAGTCCTTAGCTGTGTCTTTGCATTTTAATGCTTTTTATATGGGGCACACCATGGGGGAGTAAAGGTTGTCTGTATCACATACATTTCTGCAGGTTGGAGGTTTCTAGAGAGATCATTTTAAAAATGCAAATTTCATTGATTCAGTGTTGGTTGGCACTTTCAACATTTAACTAATAAGGTGGGCAAACTGGTTTGCAAATGAAAGCTTGGACATATGCTTTGGAGGTAAGATTAGGGGATTTAGGAGCTACTGAGAAACAGTGAGTTGCTGGGAAGGTAGCTGTTCTTAGTTAAGAGACAGATTTTTCTGCAGATTACATCCCTGTCTGTCATCAACGATTTGACTGGAGTTGAGTTGCAGATTGGCTCTACTTTTTACATTCATAATATGGCCAACATACTCTGAATTTCATCAAATATTTTGAGGCAAAGTTGACATACTGGACTGGATATGCCTCCAAATATGGTGTTTACCCCATCTGCCAGAGAAAGATCTACAGTCAAGAATGAAGAAACAGACGAGTTCTCAGCGAATTCAGAATTTCTAGATGCGTGGGAAAAGATTATATACACCCCACTTTTGTGGGTTTGTAAAAATAAGATATTTGGCCTTAGGTAGAATTTCATTGAGCATAGTTACATTGTTTCAACCATCAGTTTGCTGATAAGAAAGGTATTTTCTTTTGTAAGCTTAAGCATCTTGTACTGAAAAGTACACAAAACTGAGACACTCTATTTGGTGTGACAAAACTATCATAATGTCAAGATTGTAGTGGTACTACATGGCAGGAAGGGTAGCCAGGAGAAATCCGTGCTAATTAACTAGTTGCCTTCGTTATCTAAGGTAGTTAATCTATAGATAGTAATAGGTAGTTCAGGAGACTTATTGAATTGGATTAGGGTTGTAGGGTGTGCTGGAAGGGGGAATGCAAAATAAATACAAGCTTCTGGAAGCTCGATGTCTTCACTAATCACAGGGGAGAATGGAAAGAAAGCTCTTACAGGTGGTCTTGAGATTCATATATAAAAAAATAGCTGATAGGTCTTAGGTCTCTGGACATGGTGAAGTGATGTAGTTTTGTTGTTGATGCTGCTGTTAGTGTAAATTAGTGGTTTTTCATTGAGAAATGGGCACAGACCTGTAGGATAAATGTCTGGGAAGAAGGTGGGCAGCAGGGACTAGAGAGGTCCTCAGTTTTTATCTTTCTGGTATAGAATTGAAGTTTTATGTCAAGGGGAAACGTTAGGATGATGAAGCGAAAAGTGCTAGGGAGCATACACATACAGGCTAAGTTTTATTTTTCCCAGTGTTTATAATTTCCATCTGGGACCTCAGAGAAGTTATCCAAGTGTCCTTTTATTTACCTGCAGTCCCTTCAAGATAATCTAGGCTCTTCTGTCATGTGCTTTAGACTCTTCTGGCTTCTACCCATTGTTTGCCTCCAAAGCTACACAGTTTTGGTAGTGCATTAAAAGGCATTCCCTTCCCAGCTGGTTGTAGTTGACTCAAGAGCTGGAGAACTATAGTGGATGTGGCTGAGACAACAGGAAGTGATATCCTTGTTTCTCAGGGGCAGACATCAACACGTGTGGCATTTGCTTGGTTGGTTCCTGTCTCCTTGCCTTATAGGACTTCTTTCTGTGTTTTTCATGGTCTTCTCTCTTTGTATGTGTTGCCCTAGTTTCTTCTTAAGAGGATGCTCAGTCTCCTTAAAGTCACCAATTGTCCCACTTAATCTTACTTACTTCTTTAAAGAAGCTTTCCAAATAGAGTCACTTTGTAAGGTACTAAGGATTTGGATTTTAGGGAAAGAGACAATGTATTCCTTAGCCCATAAGAAAGTTAACTTCTTGGAGAAACCTAACCTGTAAGTTGGATTAGAACCAGAAGAATAGGCTGGCCCAGGATGAAGGAGAGAGATCATGAGGAGGCTGCTGGGTAGTCTGAGCATCACTGTGGTAATTTGATGCTTGGTAAGAAAAGGAGACTTCTATTTGAGGAAAGACTATTTTATCTCTGGCTCAAGGCTGATTGTTTTCTTAAGTGTTTACTCAGTACTGTATGCCTAGGGCCCTTCCTTTTTTGATAGAACTTTAGTTCTTCTTAGTATTTTATAAAAACATAATTTTCTTAAATTATTTTTCTAAGCCTTAAAAATAGTAAAACATTCATTAAAGAAGAAAAATGTTAAAGTAAGTATTATGATTTTTGTTTCTGTTTAAAACAACACAATTTTTTTAATTAATTAAATTTGTGTTTCTAGAGACAGGGTCTAATGTATTCTCAGCTGGCCTCTGATTCATTGTGTAGCTGAAGTTTTCCTTAAACTTCCGATTCCCTTGTCTTTACCTCTGTGGTGCTAAGACTGTGGAGTTATGGAGAGGCACACTACCTCACCTAGCACAATTGCATTGATTTAGAAACTATGTCCCATGCGTGTTTTGTAGCCTAATCTTTGTCACAGTCTTTTCCCTTTTCAGAAAAAAAAAAGATTAAAAAGGCAGTGTAATCATATGTAATCAAATAACAAAAGCTCTCATTTGGGTGTTTAAATTACATTTGATGATTTAGAGACATAGAAAAGCCATTCTTCCAGTTCTGACCAGCTGGGTGAAGAAAAACCGAATAAACAAAAGAGAAAATCGAGACTATCATTTGTATGTTTTCTTTCCTTTCTATCTTTTGGCCTGTGGTAGTTAGACTTGTTGGGTTTAGGGAATTCTCATCTTTATATTTCTTTCTCTTATGAAACCATTTTACCTCCAGGTTTAAGATATTCTAAATGAATGCATGAAGGAAAAGTGAGAAAGCAAACATTTGTAAGAAAGACGAGAACCACACACAATGAAATCAACACACACACACACACACACACACACACACACACACACACACACACACACACACACACACACTCATTTATGGAAAAAGCCAGTTAGGTTGTGTTGAATATTTATTGTTGGTATTTTTGAGTATATAGTGAATAGATCATTTCTTCTATTGATTGCCTTTTAAACTTATATTGACTATGAATAATTGTCTCTTTTCATAACTCCTTTCTAAGAGTAACAGGCATGAATATAAAAGGTAGCTTAGTTGATTTTATGAGTGTGTATTTGTGTGCATGTGTGTGCGTGTGCATGACTTAGTTCAATATAGTGTTGTCTGGTCCCCCTTCTCTACTGTGTTCATAGTTTTCTTGGGAGTACTGAGTATAGTCATCCTGTGCCAGTTAAGAAAAGTATATATAGCATGGGGGGGCACAGAGACGGCTCAGCTGATGAACTGCCTGCCCTTTAAGCATGAGAATCATGGAAAAGTCAAGAGCAACCATGTATCCAATCCAGGGTAGAGGGTGTGGATTGAGGAGGTGTCCTGCAGATTATTGGCCAGCTAATTTAGGCAAGTCAATGAACTCTTTACATTCAGCGAGAGTCCTGTCTTAAATGTAGAGAGTGAGAGATGAAAATACCTGAGGTGCATGCAGCTCTCCCATGTAGGCTAGCATATTCTGGGATATGAGCGTACATCTCATGTGTGTAGATACATGTACAGTGTCACAATGCCTCTTATTACATAGCTTGCTGAGTACAGATTGGATCAGGCTAAGACAGAAAGCAGTTGTCTTGTAGCTGATAGGAGACAACAGGATAGATCCTTTGGGGCTGGATTATTGCTCCCTTGCATCTCCATTAAAGTTGGTGAACATCTTTTTAACTAAGGAGCTTCAGACTTCAAGTTCTCTTAAGGAGGCTTGGGCTGTTTAACATATTTGTTAATCTAACACATTTCTTTATTACCCTTTATATTTCTTTCCTGCCTCCTTACCTACCCATGTCCCTTCTTCAGGGACTACAAACTCTCTTTCTGTCACTGCAGATGAACTGGCACACACAGAGCTTGACTAAACTGAATGAATTGATTATACAGGCTATTCCAGTATTTTCACTATGTAATTATTTTATAGTTCAATGATGTTATTTATAGTTATTGCTTAGTTCTGTTTATTATTCAGTGCTGGTTCAATGAATGGATATACCATTAAAGAGTTTTTAGTGGTTTAGAATTCAGCTGTACTTTCACCCTTCAATTATAATATATTCATTCTTACTTTTGTGGATGAGTAGAAACTTTGCCCTTTTAAGTTTTATAGTTGAGCTATGTGAATTAAAACAACAAAAGACAGATTGCCTGGTGGAAAAGCTATATACATATGTGTATGTGCTTTAGTTTACTTGCTTGTAATTTTACTTGCACGAAGGTTATACATAAAAATGAGCACCTGAAGTAGTTAGAAGATCTGGTGACAAAAGGGAGTGTGTGTGTGTGTGTGTGTGTGTGTGTGTGTGTGTGTGTGTGTGTGTGTCTGTGTGTGTATGTAGTAAAAATTTTTCTTTATTGGTATGGGAAAGCCTAACATCTTTACTAGTAACAATAAAGTATATGCATATTATAACAGTAAGTGTATGTTATTTTAACAACAGGCAATTTTTGCCTCATTTAGGGAAGAAAGGGAGAGGGCAAGGAATATTTTTGTGTTTTCTGGTACTCACTGCCTTCAGATCAAAATAATCCTCATGCCAAAGAAGCATATTTTAGGATAGTGTATTCTCATCCTTGTGTTTTGAGTATGCATCAGACTTTTTTATTTGTTTGGTTTTTGTTTATTCAAGACAGAGTTTCTCTGTATAACAGTCCTGGCTGGCCTAGAACTCACTTTGTAGACCAGGCTGTCTTTGAACTCACAGAGATTCACCTGTCTCTGCCTCCAGAGTGGAGTGCTAGGATTAAAGATGTGTTACCACCATCTGCCAATAAGAATAGATGTTCCAGCTACGAAAGTCCAATATATGTCCTTTCTTCCTTTTCCCAGTACTTGGGATTGGATTTAAGACCTTAGGCATGCTGAGCCAGTGTTCACCTTGGAACCACACCAGCCCTGTGTGTTTGAGTCTTCTTAAGGATACTTTTGGGTGGTCATAGAATTTCATTGTCTTTATTAGTTGTTACTTGATATTTCAAGATAGGTAATCAATAGTTTTAAAAATACTCCTGGGACTTTAAATATAAAAAAGATCCAAGATACTTAATTTTTAATAAGGTGAATAATTCATAATAAATAAATAAGTAGTTCAACAAATTGTTTCTTGTGAGGGTCTGAGCATAGCAGGTTGCATGACTAACCCCATGCTTTATTTCCAGACTTCATGCCAAAGTCTCTGTATGTGCTCACATATTTTTAAAATCATTTTTGTTAGCATTATCTGTCACTCCATATGAAAAACTTATGTAGCAAGAATATATAAGGCATTAAGCAGTAAAGGAATAATTTCATATTGCAACTATACAAATAATAGGTATTCTGTAAATGTTCCAATTAAGACCATTGAGTATACCAAGAATCAGAGATAGGATGGCCTGCAAACCTATTACATTTCAACCTATTCTATCCAATAGAAAGGACGCATACCATCAAAAACAATTGTGTGTGTGTGTGTGTGTGTGTGTGTGTGTGTGTGTGTGTGTGTGTGTGTCGGGGGTTGCATGTGCAATTGCAGGTGCCTGTGGGTTCATGAAGAGGCCAGAAGAAGACATCCTATCCTCTGGAACTGGAGTGACTGGCAATTGTCAACCAACCGCTGTGGGTTCTGGGAACAGAAATCTGGTGCTATGTAAAAACGACAGTGCTTTTACCCTCAAACTTTCTCTTCAGCCTCAAATACATAAATTTTAAAATTTATAGGAGCCATAATAAAGAAAAATGCAGAAACAGTGAAATTTATTTATTTGTTTATTTTGGAGGCAGGGTAGCTTTGGAGGCTGTCCTGGAACTTGCTCTATAGACCAGTTTGGCCTCAAACTCCCAGAGATCCACATGCCTCTTCCTCCAGAGTGCTGAGATTAAAGGCTTGTGCCACCACTACCCACTGGACAGGACACCATTTTATTTAGGACAGTTTCTTCAAAGAGTTATTTAAATATGCAATAAAATATGAACTACAGATGGAACATTGAGCAATTGTTTTCCTTTTTTGCATTAAAAAATGTCTCTGAAGTAATTTCTATATTATAATGTCATTTCTGTATTTTATACACAGAGTATCTTAATTTAGAATTTGCTATATTTCAGAAGCTAAATAGATGCATTGGCTCCTAGCTACCATATTGGTCAACAATGCATTTTATAACATTCACCTAAACCAGTGGTTACCAACCTGTGGGTTGTGATCCATTGGGGTGACATGTCATATATCTTTCATGTCACATATTTGCATCACAACTTGTAACAGTAGCAAAATTACAGTTATGAAGTGGCAGTGGAAATAATTTTATTTGGTTGGGGGTAACCACAACATGAGGAGCAGTATTAAAGGGTTGCAGCATTAGGAAGGTTGAGAACCACTGCTCTATCTAGGCCGTGAGGAAGGCTTCTGTCAAAAGAGGCTGCTTCATTGCCCCTGGAAAAGGTGTTCTGCTGGCTGGACCTTCTTTGGGTCATCTTTGTCTTTAGTTTTTGGAGAGAGGGGAGCAGTGTCAGGCTGGGATCCTCCTGCCTCAGCCTTAGATGTGCTTGGAAAATGGGAGAGGCCATCTGTCTTCATCTTGGCCACTTTTAGTGTTTCTATGTTTGTTTGTACTTTCCTAACCATTTTGTTTAAAGTATGAGAGGAAACAACACATCATTTTAAAATTAAGTGTGCTTTTGTGTGTTAGTAAAATACAGTTAGTGAGTATAGTTGGATAGTAGATGAGTTATTTAAAGAAATATGTCCAAACAAACAAAGATATTTCTAGAGAGCAAATACTGCTTGTCCAGGTGAACCAGGAGATTCCTAGAGAATCGAATTTGGTAGCTAAGTAATGTGTTTTATCATGTTAGTGAATCAGTAATTAGGGCTTTGAATTAATGCTGTTTATCTTGACATACCTAGGGTTTGTGTTCAGGGTCATATTACCATGCATTTTAAAATAAGTTTTCCTTGTCTGAACTACTGGGAACCAAGCCAGCAAGACATGCATTGCCACCCTATGCTGACTTTCCTGGAAGCCCTGGCTACCAAGGACTGAGTGTACTGTCTGACCTGGGCAGAACATCTCCACTCTCTGAGGAGTACAGTGTCTCTCTAGCAGTTATTGAGTATGGTTCATGGAAAATGCTTCTTGTATTTAATCTTCTTCAGTGTGTGCTTACATAATTAAGAAGATCCAAAAGTTAATTTTTCTTTGGTTTAGTGATAGATTTTCTCTCTTGGATATGTTTTCCTAATATGTGAACTTTATTTCATCTTGGGGTTTATGGGAATATTTTTGATTCTGGTAGGAGTGTTAAATTTACCCTTTAGATAACTGACATTTTATTTAGGTTACTTTGATCTCCCCCTAATCTTAACTTGACTTTTAATCATTAAAATCATCTCCTATTAGTATGTTTTAAATTAGTGGAGAAGCTGAAGTGTGACCAAATGACTCATATTTGGTATAAAGTAATTTATTTGGTTTTGTCTTTGCTTTCCTGGCAGTTGAACAGCAAGCTGCCCATTATGAAGCACATGCCCGCATCTCCCCCACACCTTTATTTTGAGCTTGAGAAAGGGTCAATAAGTTGTTCAGGCTTTCTTTGAACTTCTAATCATCCCGAGTAGTGAAAATTAGTGATCTGTGCCATCAGACCTGGCTTAACCGAATATTAATACTATACCCTGCCTAGTGTTGGGCAGTAATGTTTTACAAATCTGGACTGTTCAGCATGTGCAAACATGAAGAGTCTAACCGAGTTTTACCAGTAGGATAATTCTTACATGTAGCATTATATTTTCAAATATACATTATTTGGGGAGTTTATAACCTCAGTTCTCTTCCCCATCTTTTATTAAAAATAGATTCTTTTTGCATACAATATATTCTAATTACAGTTTCCCTCCATCTAATCCTTCTAATTCCTCCCCACCTCCCCTCCCATCTGGACCTACTCCCTTTCTCTCATTAGAAAAAGAAAAAAAAAAAAAAGGCAGAATTCTAAGAGAACAAACATAACAAAATAAAATAAGATAAAATAAAAATCATCACATCAAAGTAGGACAGGACAAACTAACAGAAAGAAAAGAGCCCAAGAGAAGGCACAAGAATCAGAGACTCACTCAGGAGTCCCTTAAAAATACCAAACCGAAAGTTGCTATATATGTATGTATGTACATACATACATGCATGCTGAGGACCTGGTTCAAACCCATTGCAGGCTGTATGCTTGCTGTTTCAGTCTGTGAATTCATGTGAGCTCTGCTCAGTTGGTTCAGAAGGCCTCATTCTCCTGATGTCCTCCAACCCAGCTGGCTCTCACACTCTTTCCATCTTTTCTTCCCCTGCTTGAGGGGAAGGATTTGATGAACACATCCTCTTCAGAGCTGTGTGTTCCAGGGTCTCTGTGTCTAATCCTAACCTCAGTTCTTTTTTTTTTTTTTTTTTTTTTTTTTTTAATCTTTGCCTTCTTCATTAGTCTTTATATTGAGCAGAAGTTTAGAGGTCACATATTATCTACTTGATGTCCCCATGTTATTTTGTTTCTTTAAATCTTTTCTTAGATTAATTTACGTGTATGTTTATTTTTGCAAGTGCACCATTTGTGTGTCTGGTTCCTGTGGAGGTCAGAAAAAGGTGTTGGATCTTCAGGAACTGAAGTTTAAAATGCCAGGCTGGGAACTGTATGGTTCTCTGAGAAAGCAATGGTTGTTCTTAACTATGGAGCTGTCTCCCTGGCCCCAGGCTATCTTCTTGTGTAATTGGTCATTTGCACATGTTTGCGCAATGTCTCCTCTAGGTGTCATTCAGCACATTTGTTTGCTCAGTGTCTACTGTGTGCATCACTCAGCACGTTTGTGATGATTTTGACTGCTGTTGATACATCCACAACTATATTCCATGATTTGACATTTCTGTGCCTTTTCTCTTACCTGCTGCTTGCTATTCTTTCAGCTAACAGTCTCACAGTATGTCCAGTGTCTCAGCTTAAAAACTAGGAGGGTTAGCCTCCTTTGATGTCACTTACTCTGCCCTCTGCTCTTGGAGTCCATTGAGTCCTTTTGAGTTGCTCTAATGAATGTGTTTGCCATTTTTGTTTCATTCTAGCTGTTACCCTGTTCTGGATTCCCAGGAGTTTGTTTTGTTTTGTTGTTATGGCACCATAGTTTCTTCCTTCCTTCCTTCCTTCCTTCCTTCCTTCCTTCCTTCCTTCCTTCCTTCCTTCCTTTCTTCCTTTCTTTCTTATTTATTTCCCCCCTCTGGTAAATTGTTTATACTATTGCCAGAATTGTTTAATTGTTTTTTGGTTTTTGTTTTCTTTTCCCATAATGGAAGTTTTACAGTCTCCCATTTCGAAGCCTTCCTTCTTCCTTGTGTCTGTGTGTGTTCTGCTTTGCCTGCAGGGCAGTCCCAAGCAGGTCATGGAAATTCTGCTTTCCAAGCTCCTCTCATTACCTCACTGAGAGCTCCAGCCATATTGCCATGCAAACTTTTGCATGCTTTGTGGTTTCTTGCCTTAGCAACTATTCTTTCCTTCTCCTGGATCCTTTCTTTTCTCTCCATCCTCAAGGTGAGGTTTGTGTGTCACATCTCCAGATTCTGTTGATTTCTGGTGATGATGTTAGGTGCTTGGCATGTCACACACAACATAGGAGCGGGATATCCATTTCACTGGGGCTCAGAAGGTAGACTCGTATTCTTATTTTTTGCCATTCCTGTGACAGTGATAAGCAAATAAAGTTTTTTTTTTTTTTGTTTTTAATACAATTTGGGTATTTGTCTTAAATTTAAAAAGATCGAAGTTAGTTATAAAAATGTGAAAACACTGGTCACTAAATTGTTCATGAAGATAAAGGAGATTAAAAAATGAACAGATGGAAAAGAAGGTTTAAAGTTGGAAACAGGAGTATTTGAAAATGTACTGTGATGTGCAAGAATTATTCCTTCAGTGAAACTGTTAGAAATAAAGGCTCTTGTGCTTGGCCATGCTGAACAATTCCAGTATCTTATTTTATTTGAAGGTGAGGAGTATGGCTAGAGTGCTTTCCTAGCATGTGCAAGGCCCTGATGTTAACTTTTGGCTGTCAACATGACAAGATGTAGAATCACACATGAGGCAAGCTTCTCAGCACATCTGTGAGCTATCTTCTTGGTTAGGTTCATTATAGTGGGAAGACTCTTCCTAAAAGTAGGTGTCACCATTCTCCAGGTTTAGATCCCATACCGCACAAGATAGAAAAAGTGAACTGAGCACAGATATCCATTGCTCTTTGCTTCCTGAGTTTGGGCATGATATGGCCTTCCGCTCCATGCTCTGATTTCTTTCACATCTCTGGCATGATGGAGTGGACACTTGAAGTGCAAACTGAAAGAAACTTCTCTCTTGAGTTGTGTTTTAGGGTATTTTCTCATAACACTAGGAAAAGAAAGTTAGATTCTCCGTGTCATATTGGAATATCAAAAGAAGGGAGGAGGAGGGGAGGGTGAGATGGGATAAAGTAGTCATTTGAAGGAAAATGAAAGAACACTGGGCTCTGATGTGTTTTAACAGTTTCTAATGCTCCTTGTGCCTCACATCTAGGAATATTTCAGTGTTTAATTAACAGTTATGGAAATAATACACTCATTGATTTTGGAGTTATTAATATGTGTCAGTGTCTACATTTCTAGGTTAATATGTATAATTTTATTTTTGTGGTTGATTTCTATAAAGCAACCAATAACACTAATTCTTGATGTTATTATAATAATGTCTGATACCTCTACAGTATTTCTAACCATTCACAGTTTTTTTTTTTCAGGCTGGAGAAGAGGAGTTAAATAGAATTACATTTTTTTCTTTGAGACTAGATTTGATTTTGATGGAGGACATGATTTGGTTTCTTCCTAAACATGTATCACCTCAGTTAGCAACACTTTGTTGTGCTTACTCTTGGCTCGTGAGTCCTGAGGCAGTTTGTAGGGCTTCCTGTGTCCTCTCCCTGCTGCTCCATTTTTGTGTGTCTTTTGGCTTCTTAGCTTCATTTATATGTACTTCCTTTCAACTGCGTTTGCTTTTGTGTGTCTTATTCCACATCAAAACTAATTTCTCTCCATTGACTGCTCTGGTTAGTAACACTTTATGTGTCAGCACTTTGACTGAATTGAATTTTGGAATTTGCAACTTGTCAGGTTAACTCATGGGGGATGAGTATTTTTGGTACCTTCAGTAGTATAAAAAAGGTGTTCATGGCTGGGGAGATGATTCAGTGGATAAAGGCCTTCCATATAAGAATGAGGATTCGAGTTTGAATCCCTAGAACCCATGTGAAAAATCCAGGAAAGATTGCAAATCTCCTATAGTCTGAGAACTGGGGGGTTGACTAGGCTAGCTTCGGGTCTATGAACTCTTGTATCAATTGAGAGAAAAAAAAAAAAAAAAAAAAGCGAAGATCTGTCAAGGATAAGAGCCAGTTCCAAAGTCAGAGCTCCAAATACATAGGTACAAATGCACTCTTACACACATGTGATGACACATATGCACATATCACATCAGCAAGCAGTACAAATGAAAAAAAGTTTAGTAAATGGGAAAGGTATCATAAAACCTTGTACTTTTCTACATAGGTAAGATAATATTCCACAACCTTAGTCCCTTATTACCATGGCAGGAAGCATGGCAGCATGCAGGCAGACATAGCTGAGAGTTCTAGATCTGGATAGGCAGGCAGCAGGAAGAGAACTGGCTTGAGCTTCTGAGACCTCAAAGCCCATACACTTTGTCCAACAAAGCCACACCTACTGTAACAAGGCCACACCTCCAAATAGTGACATTCCCTATGGACTAAGTATTCAAACACATGAGTCTATTGGTGCCATTCCTATTAGAACCACCACACTGTTGGAAACATAAGAATATAGCAAATAGTATACAGACATGAAATAGAATACAACTTTTAATCAAAGTAGCTTTGTATGTCTATTGCTCATAGGCATTTTACAAATATTAGCCATGGCTGACTTTTCCAAGTGGTTAGAACAGCTCAAAGAGGTCAAAACTCAACCTAAGATCTCATAATTAAGAAAGTGAGAGTGTTTGTTCAAGAGGGTTATTTTAAAAGCAACCATGAAACAGGAAGTATAGCTGCCTGAGCTACTTAATCTGAAAACATACAACTATTGCCTGTCCAACATTATTATTATTAGAGCCTAGATGTGGGACATGGTGCAGGGAAATTTCTTGCCTTTGATCTGTGGATTCCTAGGTTAGGTGTATATGCTGGCTCTGTTTATAGGCTGTCCGCATGGGGAAACATTGTTTTCCTGAGGCTCATTCTTATCTGAAAATGGGAGGCTCTAAAAGCATCTGTGGAAGTCTCAGCCCAATGAAAGAGGGACATATGACCGATGCTTCACAAGTAGTTCTATTTTATACAGTAAAAACAATGTGCATAGTGTTTTGTTCTCAGGGAGAGTCGTTGCTACAATAGATTTAATAACAAGGAATACTTAGATACAGTTTTGTTTGTAGTTTTCAAGACAGGGTTTCTCTGTGTAGCCTTGACTGTCCTGGAAATCTCTAGGTAGATCAAGATGGCTTGGAATTCAGAGATCCGCCTTCCTTTGCCTCCTGAGTATTGGGACTAAAGGTGTGTATCACCATATCTGGCAAGATAACAACTGTATTAACAGCTGTTAGTGAACAGCTCATTTTATAAGCCTCAAATAGTCTGGCTGTTGCTTTCATTTGGAGATTATATCTAAACATGCATTTCAGATATTTCAATGGTAAATATGTTTAAGGGAATATTTGACAGTAGATTCTGTCTGAGGAGCAAGTTTACTTTTCTCAATCACGAAAATGATGTGGAATATGGCCACGGCTTTAGTCTTTCCTTCATCCTTCCTCCTCTGTTTCCAATTTTTTTTGTAGCCATATCAGTTTTAGATAAGTTTTGTGGTTTCATCATGTATATTTTATCATCTTGAGGCTCATAATGACAGCTACAGTAAAACCTCAGGTACCTTGCTTTAAAATCTGGTCTTGGCAGGCATAGAGAGATCTTACTATTCTGAAATAATAACCGTGAAAGGTAGCGTTGCTATATAGCAACTAAATTTGAGGGTTTTGAAGTGCTCCTTGGAAACCGTTGTGAAGAATGGGCTTGGAAAGTGATGGCATACCTGTTGCCCCCACCCCTCCCCTCTTTCATAGTCCCTGCATGGCCTTGCTCTGAGCTGACCTGGAACTCAACCAACAGGGCTCACAAGCCATTAGTCACCACAGTCATAGTGAGAGGGAGAAAACAGCCACATTAACTACCACTCTAATGTGCTTTGTTCTTACCAGACAACTTTTGATCAGAAATGTAAGCCTGCCTTTTCTTGAGTTACTTGCAAACTTTCCCTTTACTCTTGTCCAGATTCAGCAAAGGGAAATCATGAAAGCCACAAACTGAATTTAGAAGCACTGATTGATGAGGAAGGATAAAAATACCTAATTACGTGCAGTATGTTTTAGCTCAGGGTAACTATGTAGGCGATATGATAGACGACACTCTTGATGATTTCTGTAGAAAAGATTTAGTAACTGGAGAAACATTTTGGAAAGATAATGGGCAATGTTTGAAATCAAGTTACTCTCAAGAGCTAGAAGGAAAATCCTAGAAAATGTCCTTGGAAGAATGTTTTATACTTGAAGTAGTAGTTGGACGAGCCTTGCCTTCCCCCTCCACTACCAGTTTCCTAGTTCCATAGTGTTTTTTTAGGGAAGGAAAGTTTGTCTCTATTCATTACCTTTTAGGACACCACTGAGGAATCCCCCAGTTAGAGCTGACAAAGCCACATATTGTCCTGCCTCAGGATTGGTACTTCCATGTCGCCAAGTCAATTCTGTCACTGAGTAGGCAGCTCAGGAATGACAGACATCTTCAGTACCACCCCTTGTCCTGCAGCTACAAACTATTGTAGAGCAACCACCAGCTATTCTTCTGTGTCCGTGGGGATGTGCGAGTCTCCATGCCTTTTATAAGCACCAAGGACACAGTGTGCCCAGGCTCACTGGGGAATTGCCTCATTCCAGGCAGGCAAAAGGGCAAAACAGCAGGAGCCAGAAGTAACTTCTCTAGGGAAATCATTTCCAGTATAGGAATTACACCTGAGAACTCTGTGCCACAGAGTTTATCCTCCTGTGTGTCTGAGGTCACCCATGCAAACAGAGTGGCAGAAGTGTTTTGTGGGCTCCTGGCTGCATCTGCAATCTTGTAGTGACACATTTATCTGCCTGAGCCACTCTTGGAAGAATCTCTGTGCCTGGTTCTGTCCAAAAAATATGTTTGGCATCTGTTATTTTAGCCCTTAACACTGAAAATATGGTAGTGAACAAGGGCAAACTGCCCAACAACCCAAATTCCTTTGAGTTTCACTAGGGAGTGAGAGAACAGAAGAGAGTAAATCTTCGTTCTTAGAAGCATCACTTTCTGAGTCAGTATGCTGATGGGAGTTGACTTGAGAGCAGGGTCCGGTCATAAAAAGGGTGTGAGTGGAAAATATGAGATGAATGCCAGCAGCTTGATAGTTGAATGATAGCAATGGCTGTAAAAACTCAGAAACCATTGATTTGTGTGGACCAACTCCAGTGAGCACATACTGTGTCAGCTGTGTTTTTGAGTCTTCTTCTAACTCTAGAATTGAGATCATAGTAGAATATAAGCTGGGAATAAGAGAATTTAAAAACACTCCAAATTATAATTTAAATTTGTAACTCATGAAGTAGATAGAAGTCTTTACAAAAGCAGTATTTTTATGTATTGGGGTATCTGTAATTCAGGAAGGACATTTATGTGTTTTTGAAAGGATGAATATATCTCTTATCTAGGCAACCTTCTAAAAAAATGAATGTAAACATACATGTAGACCAAACACCCATATATTTAAAATACAAATAAAGGGCAATTTTGAAAATTAAAGCAAAGTTAATGAATATATGTTAGTTTGAATGCATTTTTATATAATATATCCATAACTAATGAAACTTTTATTTCCATATATTTTTTTCTTCTAGGTGGGATCTTTGTACCTCTAAAAAGGGGAAAGTCTTAAGAAAAGGAAGGAGGTCAATAATAGTATGAAATTTCTAAGAAATGAAGTGAAATCGTATTCTTTTTATTCAAACTTCTTTAAAGCATGTGGATTCTCAGTGAAAGCAATGGTTTCCCTCTATGAGCTTGTTTATGTAACTACATTAATACAGTTTCCTATGGCAATATATGTCATAACTTTATGCTTTGTCATTTAAATATATGTGAAAGATAACAAATCTCTTTTAATTGAAATAGAACTATGTTTGGGTTCCCTATCGCTTCCCTGAATGAGACTTTTAAATATTTGTGTTGCATGTACATCCAAAGGTAAGCAGCAGGAGGGCCCTGCCTACTGTGGGTGCTGGGAACCTGCAAAGGTGGTCTTGGATGGCATAAGAGCAGACTGAGTGGGCCATGGAAAGCAAGCCAGTAGGCTGCATCCCTCCATGGCCTTGGTTTCAGCTCCTGCCCTGACTTCCTTTCATGAAGAACTGTAACCTGCAAGATGAAATAAACCTCCTCTCCGAGTCGTGATGTTTTCACAGCAAATAGAAAGCAAACTGAAATACCAGAGCAGAGCAGTTTCACTTGCTAGATGCATGAGACCTACATCATGCACATGGTTTGCTATTTGAAGCACAGAATCTTTACTGTAGACATTCTGTGCCTGCATGCTTCCAGAACAGCTTGTCAGAAAGCCAAGCAGCCAATTAATGCTTGTTCCTCAGTAAACCCAAATATTCAGCTTATTTTTCATTCCCTGAAAAATAAAAATAAAAAAACCAAAACCAAAACCAAAAAACAAAAATATGTTATCAACCCATTGTTGGGGAATCATATGGCTACAAGCAATGTCTTCAAAGACTTAGTAAGGATCTGGGAACTGTCACAATCATAGACAGTTACAGAAAGCACAGAGGCCTAAAATTATAAAATAATGTTTCAGTGTTATTATTCCTAAGCAAACACAAAGATAATAGGGTTGCCAATTAAAAGCTCAGTTAAATTTGAATTTTGGATATACACCTAATTAGAATGTAGCATAAATATCTCTGAAGTATTCCAAGAGATATACACTTATATAGTATTCATTTTCCTATAATTCAAATATAAGTAGGCATTGTGTTTGTATTTGTGCAACGTGATTGTGCTCAGTTAAGATGCAAAGTTAAGGAATGTGATGTTCAGTGGTTCCTCCTCTCCCCTCTGGCTGACTATGTGTCACTGTGAGCATTTGTAAAACAAAAAAAAACACGGAAATAGTTTTTATAAATATGCACTTTTATGCTTCTTGGAAGTATGTCTCTATCTCCACCTATAATACATTTTATATTTTCTTTTTTAAAAATAGGTCGTAGCAACATAATATACCATCTTATACATTCTTTTTTGAAAAATCTGTACCTCTACCCTTTCAGGATGATATGGAAAACAGGAGGTAGAAACTGAGTGCAGTAGCACATACTTACCCTTGGTAGGCTGAGGGAAGAGGATTAAGAGCTTGAGGACTACATAATGAGATTGTGGTCAGCCCATGCTACCTGGTAAGAACCTCTCTAAACAAATAGGGGCAATATGCTAGAGTGTGTGTGGGCTTGGAAGTGAGGCAGAGATTTCAAGTACAACTTCTCCCACTTAAGGGCTCTGTGACTTTGCAAAAACATCACATCTTTCTTGTCTGGAAGATGGAGAACAGTTTGTGGGACACCAAAGGGTGCTACTATGAGAAGCAAGGTAGTCAGCATCCTCCCCAGTGCCACTGAGTGATGGTTGATGTGTCTTGTTCTTCCTAGTGCATGGCTACCGAAACAGATTTTAGGTCCATTTATGACCAGATGGTAATACAACTACAATTTTGAACACATAGAAGGTTGGTTACAAGTGGGGAGCCACTAGGATTTAGTCCTAGCACTTGAAATGCAACAGCTATGTTTTGGACATTAGTATAGATTTACTTTTTCTTGAGGAATATTCTTAAAATACTGCATTTTAAAAGTGATTGTTTAAAATATATGTGATGAACATTATCTTTCTTTGGCAGGACTTACCCATATGTTCTAAAGCTACATAGTTCAGATTGTGCTGGTAACTGGCTGTGTTGAACGCATATACCAGTCTATTTAATTTTAGACTTTATTTACACCGAGTTTAGTTTTCTTTGATTTAATCATGTATAGAGTACTGGTTAGTTTTTTGTTTTTGCTTTTTAATCAGCTTGACATAAAATAGGGTCAAATAGGAAGTGGAGGGACTTTTTCTTGTTTACTGATTGATGTGCTAGGGCACAGCCCACAGTGGGCTGTGCAGATAGTTCCTGGTTGTATAAGAAAGCAAACTGAGCTAGCCTTAAGAGCAAGAGAGTAAGCAGCATTCTTCCATGGCCTCTCCTTCAGTTTCTGTCTCCAGCTTCCTGCTTGAGTTTCTGCTCTGAATTCCTTCAGTTATGGATTGTGTTGGGGAAATGTAAACCAAACAAACCTGCTCTCCCAATTTGGTTATGGTCAGTGTTTTATCACAGCATCAAAGAGCAAAGGAGATCAGGGAATGGTTTGCATGGCAATTTTAAAATTGAAAAGGAGAAAATGAATGGTGAGGTGAATTTTTCTCCTGTTGAGAGACAGTGTCTTGAAGTAGCCAAACTGTATATTCTGGAGCCAGGCTGTATATTCAAATCTTGGCTTCATAATGGTGATGGCACCTGTGACAAGGGACTTACCCTGTTTCTGCTTCCTCTTGTGTGAGTGGACTGTGAGGATTAAGAGAATAATTGAATAGTGTGCTGTGAACGGTGCCCATATTGGGGGCTTTTTGCTTGGCCGTGTAATCACAGTTACAATGATGGTGACCTGTAAAATGGGAAGGATGGTTGACAGGTGAGTAGAAAAATTAGGGTCAGTAGTTCTGAGGGAATAGATCTGATTTTTTTTATACGCCCAAAGTTCTGTTTTTACAAGTTTGTTTATAATTAGAAATGAATTTTTGGGATAGGGTGTAGGGCATAGAAAAGAACAACTTAAAAAAAAAAAGTTATTGTCCTGTCACAGTTGTTGATATGGAAATCCCATGGAAACCTCTGAAAGGAGTAGGGCCAGCTGTGGAACTGCTTTCTGTTTGTTTTGTTGCTTTGTTTTAAATCTCTGAAATCCTCAGGAGTAATGCTCTTATCTGGAAACCACTGTTTGTGATTTGCTGCTGAGCTGTCTTCCTTTTTAACCCTCCTGGTAAGTGCTTTTTGAAGGGGGAATATGCCATTCTGTTTCTCTGTTACTGGCTTGTAGCTGAATGTGGGCAATAGTGTTTTTCTCAGGTGGGATCTGCTCTGCGGATTTTTCATAAACCTGCTAGCCTTCAAGCAAATCCTCAACGCTACCCATCTTTCTGAGTTTTCTTAGGGAATGTGAGTTGTCCAAGATTTCATTGAGTATACCAATAACATTTTTTTTCCTCTCAAAAATTTTTTTTCTTGTTACTTATTTCTAAACACACTCATGTTCAGAATATATAAGTAAATTAACATGGGAAGGTAATTTTATTTATATTATTTTATATAACTTTTTATAGAGTTATTTTGATCATGTTTTACCTCCTTCAGCTCTGCAAGTGAACATACCCAGTCACATACAAAACCCACAAAACAAAAATCATGGTAACAAACCAAAGACCAATAAGACAAAAAAATTGTCAAAACAGCAAAAATGAATCAAACATTACAAAAAACCTGTGAAGTTCATTTTGTGTTGGTCAGCTACTCATGGGTGGTATGTTGCGTACCCTGAAGTGGAATTGATATGCTCAGTGAAACTCCATTGAATAAAACAGATTTTTTCCTTTGCTAGCAGCCATCAGTTACAAGTAGCTTCTTGATTAGTAATGGAACCCTGTATCTACTTCCATCTTTGAGTTCTGTGAGCCTATCCATCATGAACCTGTGCTGCCCTTGTATATGCTGCTACTGTCCTGTGAGTTCTTGCGTGCATTAGTCCTGTTGAGCTTGGAGGATACTGTCTCCTTGGAGTCACCCAATCCCTCTGGCTCTCGCAGTCTGTCTCCTCTTCTGCATAGATCCCTGGGCCTTGAGTGGAGAGAGCTTTGATGAAAATATACTATTTAAGACCGAGTGTTCCAAAGTCTCATACTCTCTGGACACTGTCCAGCTGTAGGTCTCTGTGTTAATTACTGTCTACTGAAGAAGTTTCTCTGAGGAACAGAAGGTAGATTTTGAAGGGCTGATCGCTCAGAATGCACAAACTTCTGCATTTGATTTCCATTCAGTACAGAAATCAATCAAGGGGTTCATTTTTTTCTGAAAAGGTATCTAATAATGTCCTATTTTATGAATGGTAATTCAAATATTTGTGGTTTATTTATAAGATCTCCCTGTAGCGTTTGTAAACTAAAACTTGCCATGTTATCCTTTTCATTTTGTCTTAGACTACACAATAAAGGACTTTGTTTTCTGGGCAGTCAAGGTTGAGATGGTAGGCCCATTGTTTAAGGCCACGTAGCTGTTTGGATTTCAATTCTAGGTCTGAGCCAGGGCCTTCTCTGGATACTTGGGAACTGTTTCAAAGAAGCACCAGTCTCTATGATATCTCCCTATGTGGAATGGAGCTGGTATTATCAGTGCCTTCCAAATCGGGAACAGAAAGTAAACACTGCCCTCTGTTATTGCCCAGAGCAAATGGCAGCCATTGCAGGCATCTGTGTTCAATGCAATTGTTCGACCACATCATGTACCATCTAGTTTTTGAAGTGTAGTTTCCTGTAAAGAGGTGATTGGGGCCAACTGGAGATTCTCAGAGTTATGGCCCGTTTTTTCAAGACAAAGAATGGAGAAGAACTTTTTTCTTTATTTTCATATATGTTGTGATATTTAACACTTTTAGTAGCATGTAAAGTAATCTGTTTCATGATGGCATTTGCGTACATATGTCATTATACCATGTGATGTTGTTTGGTCAGTAACACTTGTAATTTTTTTCTTGTTCTACTTTTTAAAGTGAGGAAGAATAATAATACAGACTCTTTGGCACTGAGGCAGTGAAGGGGTTGAGCTATAGAGGAGTTGTGAAGAATAGCTAGGGGACTTGGTTGGAGATGGTTAATGACAATGGCTTTGCAGGTTTGTGTCCACTATTTCAAAGAGCTTAGTGAAGGGAGTGTTAACAGAAAACTTGTATGAGTTGAAGCCGTGGTAACTTTTGGGGTTGGATATTTTATTTGTTTTTGTTTTTACGGGGATAACGTTCTAGTCAGGGAGCTATTTTGAATACCTTTGAAGATGTAACACTGTGATTTTTTTTTTCAAAGTTAAGTTTATAATCCCCAGTTTAATGTATTGTCCTGAGGAGATTTATGTACTGTGGTGGTATCATAGTATATTTTCAGTTGTCTTCCCTGTTAGTGCTAGGGGCATCTGGGGAAAGACAATAGCTTTCACAGCGTTGGTCTCTGAATTTCTTCTGTGCACCCAGGTGAACCTTGTGTTCTATGGCATGAGGGTCTTGCTGTAATTCAAGATGCTAGTAGTCTGTCTTAAGAGGGTTCTCAGGAAAGGCTTTGGACACTTTGCCATCTTGTTTAGAACAGAACTTTTGCCTTATTGCAAAAGTTACAAAAATTTTGAAATGACTTTTTTATTAATAAAATTTATTTATTCTGTTTTTCACATCATGTGTCTCGATCCCATTCATTCCCATCCCTTCATATTTGCCCTCCACTCTTGCTCCCCTCTCCCAAATAAAACACAATTCAAGATTTAAAATGAAGAAAATAAAATGAGAAAAAAAATGTTTAAAAGGGAGGGAAGGAGTTAAGAATCTTGTCATGGAAGCTGCACTGCGACCCAAGTCACACCATACTTCTTGGTCCGTGCATCTCTACTTGCAAGTGTTCATTGCCAAGAATCATTAGTCTGGTTCGAGGCCCCTGGTCCAATGTTGGGCCCTCACTAGGATTCTTCCTCGATATTCTGCTGTCACCCTGTGTTGTGGAGATCCTGCAGCTTTGAGTCTGTGGGTCAGATTTCTTCATGTGCTCCAGTAGATCATAGATGGGGTGGATTTTGGGCCAGGCCAAATCATAACCCTAGGTCTGGGCCTGGACAGCTTCAGGGTTGGTCCACCAGATAGGAAATGGGAACAGTTATCTCATGCTCACAATTTCAGAAGTGGCCCACCCACACCTCCACTAACAGAGTTGGATCTGTTATGTGCAGCTGGTGGGGATCAGAAACAGCTCTCCTGCTCTTGTGACCCAGAATCAGCTCTCCCACCTGTTCTAGGTGTTGATGGGTGTGGGCAGGACTCCCCCTACCCATGCTGCCACGAGACAGATGAGAAATGGGGCATCTCTCCCATGCACACAACTTTGGGGCTGGTTCACACATCTGAGCTAGCAGGGTTGGCTCTGTTGTGCTGCCTTGGGTGTAGGTCCTGCTATGCAGAGATTGCAGTTCTTAGGTTAAAATGGCTTCTATGCTGCATATGAAGAAAACTGTTGAACTTAAGTCAATGTAATTTTAATTCAAGAATTATAAAAGTACCGAACACATTTTAGTCTTTAGCTTTATTGAAATATAGTGACTTCATTTTATTTAATTTCTCCTCAGAGTTTCATTTTAGTTGGTGTTTTGAGTCATTACTGAGAACACTGAACTCTGAAAAAGATGCTGGAGACCATAGGTAAGACTTCCTCTTTTCTCCCTGTTTTTGTCAGAATTGAACATATTTCCACTGTTCTTTTAGTATGCTGTGTTCTACATAGCTATAGGAACTTGGTTTTACATTTTTTTTAATCTAGTAGCATTGTTCTAGGTAATGGATTTCTGTATTTGCAAAAATGTATTTCCATGGTTATAAAGAACAAATTATAATAAAAAATAAACATATGAGATAGTTTATAAATTATGAGTTTTAATAAGCTTAATAGAAGCTCTGTCTTGTTTTGTGAACACAGTCATGGCTTTTGGGTACCTCATGAAAGTATAACAGTCAGCGCTGCATCACTCACTTGTTAGTACAATGGGTGCTGCTGAGTGCTTGGTTCCACATACTAGGACCGCAGTCATCTCTCAATTCCATTTAAAATAGTTTAGTTTTTGCATGAGAGATTTCAGCTGAGAGATCCAGATCTCTGTTCCTTGTATATCACTCTCTTTCCCACACTGCAGTGCAGTTTTAGAAACAGTTGATGAGGGAAAGCTTGTAAGGTGTGGCACACACTGCAGAATCTGACATGTCAGCATTGTGCCTTCTCCAGATCACTCTTGGGAGACTGGATACTGAAGGGTATGCACAGTTCAAGTTCACTCTGGCACTAGGACGATGTCTCCACAGTAGCCAGTTTTGAGGGATTGGGACAGTAAAGGGAAAAAAAAAACTGTTTGTGACATTGAGCTTTTGATTCTGTTCCTACTCTGATAATAAAACTTGGTGTGGATACATTTTCCATGCCCCATTCACAATGAAATCATAGGCCATAAAAACTGTTGGAACACATAGGCAAGTTTCTTATAGTCCAAGAGAGGGAAAGGGAAAGTATGGCTTCCATTAAACTACTGCTTTCTAGATTTGTAGTTATTAAGTAGCAGAATTGATGTAAACATGAATCATAGGTGTGTGTTCTCAGTTACCATAGAACATAGGACACAGAACCAACAACATTTTCATGTGTATCTTTATCAGTCTTTGCTTAGAATTTCTGAAGAAACAGTATTGTTTATCCCAGCTTGTTTGTGTATATGAATATACATATACATTATCGATAGGGTTTTGTATTTAGTTACCCAGGATCTGTGGAATGTTAGATGTGGTGCTATAAGCACTGTCTCTGATGATCCCTCTTTTCTGATTACTGTGATTGGCAATAGGTACGCATGCTGGGTTACACCATTCTTGAACAATCTCCACTTGAGAAAATAATTTGACTTAAAAAAGAACCTGTATTTGTATAATTCAGGAATATGGTGAAATTTATTGGTGGAAGTGTGTACGTAACTGGCTGGGTCTGTTAGGGCATACTGAAGATGCTCACTTCCATAACATATCAGATTCGCAACATGTTTAATAGTGATTTGAAATATATTGGTTGAGAGCATTTATAAATATGCTATTTAATGTTATTGCATCCCAAGGGTTGAAACAGCACTTTTGAAATTTCTATTATTTATTATTTTTAAATTATCAAGTGTAGAATACTTTAAATTCTAATATATGAAATTATTATATTTTGGATATGATTCATCAGTGGTATTCACATCCACTTAATGGGTTAATTATTCATTTTTTTATGTATAAATGTAATTTCATGTATATTTTTTAAAAAGAAGAGATTGGATTTTTAAGGCCATGCAAGGCTTTATGCGATTTTCACAAGAGCTGAAACATCTGGCACTGAGTTCAGTTACACATCATTTGCATCAGTGTCTGTGACTTTACAACTGTTTGCATATATACTTTTTTCCTGCTCTTAAATGAATTTCTTTATAAGAGACTTAAGGGTTTACAGAGAGGTTGTAGTCTACCTTTGGGTTCTAAATCTAATGAAGCAGCTGGATTGTTTTGAAGCATATGTAAATATGCTATTTAATTTTGAGGAAAATATCTAAGCCTTAAAAGAGTGTCCTTGTACTGATTTAAAAACGTGTACTTTTGTATAGTTAGGGATTCAGTTAAACTGTTGATAGGGCTGTGCACTTAGGGAAAATTGTTTTAGGATTTCTAATGGTGTAGCGTCTTCGTGGATTTGGCAAGTCTTTTGACTGATGCTTCTCTTTGGAATAGACAAAAACCGAGCCCTGCAGGCAGCAGAGCGCTTGCAAAACAAGCTAAAGGAACGTGGGGATGTTGCAAATGAAGACAAACTGAGCCTCCTCAAGTCTGTCCTGCAGAGCCCACTCTTCAGTCAGATTCTAAACCTTCAGACTTCTCTACAGCAGCTGAAAGACCAGGTACGATGTCATCCCCAAGGTGGCCCCCATGGAGTCCTAAAGATCTTGCGGGAAAGGCTTGTGCTTTCCCAAAGGCTGGCGTTAATAACTAATGGAGTCATTTAAACCACTAACAGACTTTGAGACTTCACTGTGGCTTTTCCCTGCTAGTTATTTTTGTACCCGTTGTTGTTGCGGATGATGTGACATTATGTTGAAAGCTTGTGTGGATGCTTAGACACGAGCTCCCACAGGAGGAAGGCTGGTGAAAATGTTTGGGTTGGGTGGCTGCAATCTTGGTTTTCATCATCACTAAGCCCTGTTGTTCATGTGATCTTGCTCATTCACATTCAGACATCCAGTACAGCTACAGGACTTCAGGGTAGCATGAATTTGTAAGTTTAATCATGTGTGTGAGCAAGGGAAGTCACCTCTATTTTGACAGTAAAAGGATAATTACATTGTCATCAGTTAAAAGAACTGCAATTCTCACTTCTTAAGAGTGTGCAAGTAGCACTTGCTTTCATGACAGCATCAGATGGTGATAAACATTGGGATTTCTAAATGTAACACCATGTTTTATTCCCTGTAAAAATTATGAACATTAAAAAGTTTGAACATTTATATTAAAATTGAAAGCATATCACATGACAGGATGAAAACCAAAGTCAGATGTTCTTTGAACTTATTTAATTTAATCATCATTTCACAAGTTTTAAAAAATATTTTTAAAACAGTTCTTATACTCTTAGGGTTTGAAGTCAGTTTAATTATGTTGTCATGTTTTTAGTATTAATTTAATGGTTATGGATGACTTGCTAGCAAGTATTCTGCTTTAAAAGGATAAAAATGAAACTTAAAAACTAGTTTCGTAATTCAGTGAAGGAATAATTCTAATGAGATGGATGTTCCAGATACCAACAGATGGACAGTAGAGGAACAGGCTCAGTGCCTCCAACCTCATCCAGATTCCGATATGCTCCTGAAACTCCCAAGAAATAAAAGGAATCTTCAGAAATATTTTCTAAAGGGCCAAAGAGATATCTCAGTCAACAGAGTTCCCCCATCCCCAGAATGCTCTATTAACAGGCAAACGAATGAAAACGACAAGCTGGGTGTGGCAATGCTAAGAAATCCTTTGAGAAACAAAGGATCCTACATGCCCATACACCTGCAGGTGGCATTATGTAGGCACACATACGCCCTCACAAACTATTTTCTGTTGTAAGTTTTGACCTAATTATTTAAAAAGTCATGGTTGTAAATTTAAAAAGAAATTTTTGTTGGATGTGTGTGTCTTTCCTCCTGATAAGCTCTTGGATATATTGATGGATTAGCAAACTTTTAGAGAAATTAGTGTCTAGGATATAAGCATAAATATGGTATGGGAAATTATCTGGGTTTATTTTTTCTTTTCTAGAGTGTAAGGAAATTGAGCAGAGGTCTCCTTAGTGGATTGTGTGAACACATAGTTGTAACGAGGGGAAAGTTAAGTCATATTCTGAGTATTAAAATGCATAGGTAGTCAAGCAAAGTAGCTGGATCTTTGTGTATTAGTCAGCCATCTGCACAGAAGGGGGTTTTGTCTACTGTGTCTGATGAAAGAATACCAATTTCCTGCAGGTTGCATTGATTCTGCTGTTTCTAAGTGGAAATAAGATGTAGCTCTAGGGCTATGTGGGCTTCATGATTCATGCAGCCTTCCGGGAAACCTATTGAATATTGTAGCGAGTTTCACTTTCTATGACCAAGTATAGCCTGCCGTGGTTTTATTACCGATATAGAAAAGTCTAATACTATAGAGGATACTGAGACAGAAATTGTTACATGAAGATATAAGATTTATTTAACTCTATATAGACAAATCGACAGATGACAGTGTGGCCAGAGCTCCGAGAAGAGTTCAGGTCCCAAGCACCAGGCATAGACAGCATGATTGGGGACTCTGAATAGAGGGAATCAGGATACACATGGGTCTTCATACACATTTGTAAGGATGAGGGATGTTTCATAGTTCAAGTCTGTAGTTAGGCTATTGAGTTTCTAGGCAGGGCATGTACCCAACAATACCTCTTTTGATACAGTCCTACTTCTTAGGTTGGAAACTCCTGACACCAGGAAGTCTAACTTAATGTGGACTCACAGACAGTGTCTCAGTAGTAGGTTGGCATCTGTGAAAGGCGGGAGCTGCTGCAGAATATTTTGTCCTGAGCAGCCATTGGGCTCTGCATTACATTTTGACAATGTATTTTCAAGATAAGTTGTGTGGCCCTTGAACCCTGCTGCCATGTCTTAGATATATTTGAACTTTTGTCTCTTTGGCCATTTGTCATGTAGAAGTAGAAGAGGAGGGAAAGGGGTAGCTGTGCCCTCTTTGTCACAAAGGCCCAAGAAGGTAAGTGATGCATTTACAAGGCAGAGCTGTAAGAAGATGTTGGTTTCTTTATGGCCGGTTTGAGATGTTTCGTTTCTGGTTTCTTTCAAGGATAGGCTTGATGCTTATGCATTTCTCAAAGGTTGGTGACTTTTTCCAGGAATGTGGGACTTTTGATTTGCACATGTATTCTGTGAAATTTCTCCACTCTAGTATAGGTGGATGCCATTCTTTACCAGTTGCTCTTGCTCAGCAGATTTTTTATTTTTATTTTTTGCATGAATCTAGTGTCATTTCAACAATTGTGTTCTTTTCGATTTTAAATTTTAATTATAAATTTCTAGACTATCATGTTAGATTTAAAAATGCTAATTTGTGAATGTTTCCAATTTGATAATTAATATAAAGAATAAAATTTTCTTATACTTTTCAGTGCCCATACAAATTACACATTGCTAGTTTTAATTTGTTGCAGTATACCTATATTATGTTTTTATCCTACAATTTTATATGCACAGCAGGTGGAAAAATTTGCTTCCATCTCTCTTTTCACTATAGCCAGCATCCCCCCCATGCCTAATATCTGTCTTTTAGAAAAGCAAAGGAAGTGAGTAATTGAAAAGCTCGAGGTGCATATTGCACACTGAAGAGCATGATCATATTGTTGCATTAATGACAGATGCTGACATGCCATGTTGAATTAAACCTGCAATTTTTTCCCCTCCAATCCTTCTCATTGCTTCTATTCAATGATGTTTAATTTTTCCAATTTGCTTCTACAGTACTAAGATTGCCCTTAGAAATCAAACTGTTTCCCTTTGGCAAATTAAACACTTGACAGGTGTGTAACTGAGAGGGCAAAAAAGCCGTGCCCTGAAGGGATGTGCTATTTAAATATTGTCAAAAATATTAGCAGGTCTGAGAGTATAATTGATGCCTCTGTTTAACTCCACCACATTGTGTATTGTTCTAACGCCAGCTAAAAGGATGTATGCTATTAAACGTGAATAATCTCTAATCGCTCCAGCTCATTTCCTATTGCACGATTCCTGTTTAAGTGAAAAAGAACTGTGACTGTGTGTCAATGATCTGTCAAATGCAGGTTCTCAAGTAGTGTCCTCACTGTCACCTAGTCATCAGAGCTATTAACTACGGGGCTTAATGCGTATTCATGAAAAAAATCTAGCTATTGTGGGAGAAATAAACACGTTAGCAGTTTAATAATAGAAACTTGTCAGCCTTGAGGATATCGGATTTGCATATTTATTCAGTGAAGTTACTCCAGTCCAGTATATTCTGCTTTCCTGATTAATTAATTGCCTTACTTTATGAATGACCATGGCACTAAATAGCTCCCCTATGTTACTTGTAGGGGCACTGTGAATTAAAATTATTGATTTTTAAATAAAAATTTAGGTCCAGGACTTAGAAGCTGTCATTTGCAAGATTATTTTTAAACCATGGCACCAGAGACTAATTCTAAGATTGGAGACATAATGTGGCTAGCTCAGATTACCAGGGACAGTTCTCTGGAAAATGTGCCTTGGGCCAGACATATGAGCAAGCCACTTGCTAGGGATCTTATTAGCATCTGTGGCTTATGGTAGTCTGCTGCACCAGTAGTTTGGTTAATATATCCAGGTTCCTAGTTTATCTACCCACCCCTTTTAAAAATATGTTGGTGAGTACACATTTTATTTAGATGTGTGATATATATGCATATAACTTAAGATAGACTTCTCTTTGAAAATTTAAAACTCCTTTTGAAATATCTGAAGAGATGCTAGGTTTTACATGGCATAAGAGTTGGCAGTTAGAGCAGTTAGATCATTTTTAAAAAAATTTTATTTTTGAAGCACCATCTGCATGCTTTAACTTTTTTGTATATATTTCTTTATTTGTGAGTTTTACCTGTTTATATTCAGAAGCACTCCTGATGACAAACAAATGGAACAATGAACAACAGTGAACACAAATATACACGCACACTAAAAATACCATGGAAGTAGATCAGTAGATACCTAAGAACCTTGCTAATAAAATCCATATAATTTCATTTCAGTTCCTGAGGATTGGGGCAAAACCAAACCAAATGACATTAGAACTGGGGGCTATAAACTTATTTTGTGAGACATTTATTGAACTAACAATTCCCATGGCAATGAGAGTTTTTTGCACAGTAACTGTTTTATTAAGTATTTACAGGCATCTATAATGTCTCTTGTTGAACATCTAAAATTAGCGAGAAACAAGTGCATGATATGGCAGGGTTCTTCCTATCTCAAGGGGAAAATAAAGCACAGGAAAACAAGGTGGCACATGCTATGATGGAAAGAATAACTTAGCTTTGACTAAAGGAATAGTCTTCACAAAAGGAACAATATTTAAGGCTGATCATAAAAAAAATGAGCATTTTTCTGCAGAGCTGGGAGAACAGTTTCAGATGGAAGGAAGAATAATCACACTTGCACAGAGTGTTTGTCAAATGACAGTGTTGTTGTCTGCAATCAGTTTTGCTTGTGTATGATGGGTAGAGCTTGGGAAAGCTAGTGCATACCCATCAGTGCCTAGCACAGGCAGGCATGTCCTCCCCCAACTTCCAACTTTTTCATGTTTCTTCCTCTTCTTCTTTTTCATTCCTACACACTTGCCTTTCCTACATTCTTATGCTTCTACTTTTCTATCACTTTCTGCCAGTTTCTTCCTCTAGCCATTACTCTCATGTCTCCTATCCCCAGAACTCTCTTGCCTCAGAGGACAAGAATTACAGAGTTCATTTTTCAATGGTCAGGGCCACATTTCTAAGCTAAGCAATAAAGGCAGAACCATAGTCATGGTAACATAAGGTCCCAAGACCATAGGAGTAGAATTCCAACCAAACAGGAAGGGCACAGTGCCCAATGACAACTTAAGTGAAGGATAGGCATGCTTTAAGGTTAATGTGAGTTATGAATTAGACAAAGCTTGGAACAAAGCTTTCCTATCTGTTAGCAGAGAGAATCCAGGACACTCATGTTCTCTATCTCTCTGAGAGCTATGTCTCAGCAGCTTTAGAAATGCCACAATTCTTGTCCTTGGGAATCTATGAATGTCTCAGTAGAAGTCTTTTTGCCTGGAAACCAGTACTGAACAGCTGTTTGCAAAGGAAGATTCCTGTTTGGTGGTGGTGTTGGGGGTCAGGCTTCTAAGTTTATTCAAACACTTGGTTGAGAGAGTAAGGGTAATGCCTGTGATTACTTCCTTGTCAGAGTCATGCATTGCTGGGGGGAGTTATCCAATGTACCAATGCACAGGGGAAATGTGCCCAGGAAATGATTAATACACTGCTGGAGGTTTGGGGATGAATCCCACTATAGAAAAGGAGTGCCATGGCCTCACAGGGAATTTGCAGTAAAGGCAGCGACTATTCATAAAGCAAATACTCCCACCACCCTGTGTGTGGGCCTCCTCCATCCAAAAATGATCCCCATGTGTTAGCTTTGTCATTTGTCAGCTGCCTTCGTACTGCATAATTCTGCGGTCTGTAGCACCTTTACAGAAGGTTATTATGTATATGCACACCATTCTCCAATGTTCCTTCATGATAAGAAATCTTGAGGAGAATAGAGATACAGGAGATATATTTCAGCATGATAAAGTCAGTCTATAGCAAGCACATCGTGAACATCATCTCAAAAGGAGAACAACTCAACATCAGGAGTAGGACAAGGGTATCTACTCCCCTTCCTCCTGTTTGGCATAGTAGTTAAAATCTGAGTTAAAACAATAGGAGTAAAGGAGATAGGGGGATACAAATAAGAAGTGAAGACAGTTAAAGTTTCCTTATTAGCAGATATGATCCTATACATAAGACCTTAAAAGCTCCAACAGAAATGTCTACATTTTTTGTGCAATTAACCAAAACAAAATTTAGGTAAGAGTGTTTATAATACTTTGATAAATAGCAACTTTGAATATAATTTTAAAATATATAAATTGTGCTCCAAAGGAATGCTGTGTTTGTATTCCTCATGATAAGAATACAGAATCATGTTCAAATTTAGCAGTGGCTCTCTGATGAAGGGTACCTGAAGTGACACTGCAGAGATAAAGGTGAGGCTGCATGTGCATTTTATAGAGTCACTTTTGATTGACTGGCATAAGCATAGCCATTCCTGAAGAGTTGAGTCTGTGTATAGATATTGGTAACACTGAAGAGTCAAGTTCGTGTCCAGATGTGAAGACACAGTGCTTTCAATTCACAACATTATGAACTGTGATTACTTCCTATGCTTTAAATTGACGGAAAGACAAGGCCTGGGGAGATGACTCAGGGGACAGAGCACTTGCTTCTCAACTGTGAGGGCCTGAGTTTGTATCTTCAGAACCTTTATACAACCTAGATATAGTAAAATGTGTCTTCAGTCTCAGCATTTCTGAGGAGGTGGTGACAGATGATTCTTTAGAAGCTCTGAATCCAGCTACCCTGGCACACACAGTGGCAAGGGAAACAAGACTGTGTCTAAAATAAGATGAAAGTCAAAAGATGGATAGTCAAGGTCCTCTGACCAACACACATATGCATGCACACACACCCCCTTGAAAAAAAAGAGAGAGAAATGAGAATTTTTGGTATGTGAGCATTTAAAATATTTTAGTATGGGGTAGGGGCAGGTGTGTGTATATGAGGTGGCATGTGTGGAGAGTTCATAAGACATCTTTGTGAAGTTACTTCTCGCCTTCCATCTCTATGTGGCTTTTGAATATTTGACTGATGTTATCAGATGTGAGAGACAAAAATGCTCTGGTGTGTGTGTGTGTGTGTGTGTGTGTGTGTGTGTGTGTGTGTGTGTGTTGTTATTCTGTGGAAACTGGGCATAGGTGTATGTGGAGGTCAGAGGATAACTTTGTGGAAATGGTTCTCTCCCACTTCTGTTTGGGTTCTGGAGACAAGCTCAGGTTGTCAGGTTTGCATAGCAAGCAACTTTACCCACAGAAGCATCCCACTAGCCCAGTACCAGAGCATTTTACTGCTTAATTTGACCTTTGTAATTTGAAAGATGCTATTTTGTGACATTTCTGTTAAATAGTGGAAATGTTTGTGCTTCCCAAGCTTTATTTCATTATCTAGTAAATTTGTGCCCTTTCTTGATTCTAATTTGCACTGAAATGGCTATGATCCATCTGTAGGCTGTCTGCTAGTTAAAGAAAAATGACAACTAGGAGTGTCTTGCTAAGTTAGGACTTGCTCTTGGTTGGAGAAAGGAGGACAGAAGGAAAGAAAATATATCACAATCCCATTAACAGAATTATTTGAGAAAAATGCAGTTTTCCGCCAGTGTTTGTTGCTTATGAAAGTGGAAAAATATCCTTTTTACTTCTGGAATAATTTTAAGATAGAGCATGGTAGCTGGCTAAGATGAAAATATCTGTGGTTGCAAGGAGACAAGGCAGATGAGTGGGATCGCAATGCATGGTGTGAAATCCGCAACAGTAATCAATTAAAATTAAAGAAAGAAAATATCTGTGATATTTCTTGGAATTCTGATGTACATTATGTAGACATTAAGAAAATGAGCGTTTATTTTTTCATTTTACATGAAGCTTGTTTACTGTAGAAATTTCCAAATACTTTGTTTCAGTACAATAACAGCTTTAAATGTTAGTTTCTTAACTAAATAATAAATGCAGAGGCACTGAATGGACTAAATTCTTGTTTTCCCTGACCAAGAAGACATTGTTCAAATGGCATAGAGCTGGATTCAAATGATGCTGTGTTTTGCTGTTGAAAATTCCCGTGTATCTGAAATAGGAAGTGGTGATAATTATATTGTATTTTTGTGTCAAAGATAAAACTTCAGAGAATTAAAAAAAAAAGTGAAGAGGGCTTACTGCTCTTTCAGAGAATCTCAATTTAGTTCTCAGGCCCCTTGCCAGGGAGCTCAAAGCCCACTTGTAACTCCAGGTTCAGGGAATCTGATACATCCTTGTCTGTACATGCAGCTGCATGCATGGTGCACATAGACCCACAGAGGCACACATGTGTGCATATAACTAAGGATAACTTTTAAGAATGCAAGAAAATGATTTACTTTAGAAGCTATAGCCACAAACATTAGCTTTAAGAAGCCCTTGAATGCTTGGACCTTGGTTTACTTAACTTCTGTGTCAATCTGCCTTATTCCCATCCTGTCCCTTGTCACTACAAGGCTGGGGCTTCTGCACTATGAGTGTTACCCAAGACTATGCAGATATTCAAAGTAGACTGAAAAGGAAAAAGCTGGTCTGTGTTATCCAAAAACAATGCCTTTTTGACTCTAAGTTTACATTATTTCTGACTATGATTTGTAGTTTGTAGAAGAATGAGTGAGACTTTAAAAAACTGAAAGCAAATGCCATTCCTGATGTTTTAAAATTCAGATTAAGATTTGCAATTACTGTAAATTCTCTTGCAAAATTTAATCATTCTTCTAATTATGACAGAAGTTTCATCCCATTTTTATTTATATTTATAATATAGATGTGAAAGGTCAACTTAATGAAATGGGTTAAAATGATACTGGGATGGAGAGATGGCAAGGTGGGAATGGTGTTGGTTTCTGTGGGACTCTGACTTCCCAGCTGCATTTGTCTGCAGGGTTATTCATCATTTCTCTCTGGGCAAGTTGTAAGCACTTAATAGTTCCATTTGCTTTCTGGAGATGTGAGAATGATGGGAAAAAGTCATTGTTAATCCCGAGTGTCCTTCCTAAACTCCTGTTTGCCTTGGCATGCAGTTGATTAATTCAATTAATCTTGGTACTTTTGTTGATGTAGAAAATTTGAGTATAGTTTGATGGTAGTATTTTTTTTGTCAAGATACATTCCTTGAATTTTTTCCTTGAAAATTTGGCTGAGAAAACACATATCTTGAGATTTAGATGAATGAGTACTATCCTGAGTTATGCATGAGCACGGACACAGACTGTTGTGTGCTGTGATGCTTGAGTTGGTGCCAGAATGCACCAGGAGGAGCTTTGTGGCTAGTCAGAGTTCAGCTTGGCTGGAAGTCTATTCACTGTGCCTTGTTTATCTTTGAAAATTTTATAACTCATATATCCTCAAGCTCAAAGATGATTGCTTAACTAATTAACATTTAAATACTATTAAATACTCAAAATACTTCTTCATTGAATATGCAGAAGTACCATTCTTTTTCCAAGAGAGAACTTTTTACATAAAAAGACAAGTAAACTACGGAGATCCTGTACTTTCTCTGAGTAGATACTTCCTTGAGACCTATGTACCATCATGTCATCACTATTGTCCTCACAGTGAATGGTTAGAGTCTTACTCGGTGACAGGACTTAAGGTAGGTACAGTTCTGTGCCTCATCACTTAAGTGTTAGGAAGTAGAAGAGAGGATGCTCCTCATGTTCTCAGAAGGATGTGGGATCACAGTGAGATTACATGACCAAAATGGAGTCTGAACCCAGCAAGGTGAAGCCAGGACCCACGTCTTAACTATAGAGATCCCCATGATTTATATGTTACTGACTTCATAAATTGTTGAACATAATTTAAGGATTTCCTCATGACTGGAGGGCTCTTTAGGAATATTTATTTTCAGATTGTCGTAGGATGATTTTTGTATTATTTAGAGATAGACAGAATGAGATTTGTATTCTGTTACTAATAGGTTTTAGTAAATGAACTTAAGATTTCAATCACATGATGCGCACATGCGCATGCACGTGCTCATGCATGTCCACACACACACACACACACACACACACACACACACACACACACACACTGCCAGTGCCACCACCACCACCACTGAGCCCTTCTTTCTCTTTACTCAAATAATGGGACCTAAATGAAACAGATCTGAAAGGCCTAAACAATAAGCCAGTACTTTAATAGCACTAGTGTATACTAGCCTTCTTTTTTAAATTGGCTCACCATTCTTACTGGAATTTAATATTCTAAGGCAACAGTTTTCAAGCATTCTGATTTCATGATGAACTAACATGTTGTTAGCATTTGTGAAGAGCTGTGGTTAGAGAGATGTCTCAGCAGGTTAAGAGTGCTTTGCAGTACTGAGAACCACAGTTTGGATCCAGCTTCCGTATAACAAGTCCTTACATGCCTATAGTTCCTGTTGCCAGGGATCTAATGGCCTCTTCTGGGCTCTGTTACAGTGGTGCAGGTCAGTACACACAGGTCACATCATCTCACACAAATGCATACTCGTTTAAATTAAATCTTTAATACTATTGATAAGGAGCTATAAAAAGTTTTATGGATTTTACCCCGAAGTATTGATCATAGTAAAAATTAAAGATGTGAGATGTTTTAAATATTTATTAATTCACAGGAAATATTCACAGAAAACCCATTTTATGTTTAAAACATATAAAACTTTGCTTTATATTTTTTGATAGTTGGGTTTCCTAACTTGCTTTTGCATTGGTTGATTTTTGGTTTTAGCTAATATATATGGGTGAAAAAGTGGCTTTATATGGATGTGTGCACTGAAAAAAAAAAAGAGGGAGATTAGCTTTTTAGAAAACAGTCATTCTTCTTTTACTTTAAAGATTTATTGCTTTTATTTATGTGCCTGGGTCTGTGTGCTAGAATGTGTCTCTACAAGTGCATGAATTGCCTACAGAGGGCAGAATAGCCAGACCAAAACCAACCAACAAAGAAATGAACCCCCACCCCCACCCGCACCGCTGCCCAGTTGAAACCTTTGTAAGGTGATTTAGACCGCGGGGAGATAGACTCTTACTCTTGGTGGAAGAGCTAGAAGTATTTGTGGTCATCTATCTTTTAACCTATCCCAATACAAATACCCCCTCATTACAAACAATGAAACTGAAGCTATCATCCAAGCACATGAGAACTGCTTTGGGCACAGGACTTTGTAGTAGAGTTTTTGCCTTACATACCCTGTGCCCAGAGGTGAACCCTTGGCTACCAAGACAGACCATTAATTTTGGAATTAGAATCTCAGTGGAAACTAAGAGAGTAGGTTAAGAAATCTTTTATACTTGACCTGACTATTTTATTACATTGTGTGCATGTGTGTGCGCGTGCACTCAAATGCACATACACAGACCGTAACTTAGATGTAGTGATCAGAGAACAACTTGTGGTGGTTAGTTTGTCTTTCATGTGGGTCCAGGGATTGAACTCAGATCATCAGGCTTGATGATCTTACCCCTCTTTTCTTGTCAAGGCATTTCACAAGCCTCAGAACTTAATGGCTTCAAAGGGTGTAAACTTAAATTTTTCTATTATAACACCAATGGAAAGAGTTTGATACACAATTGGGACTCTTCAAACTTTAGTTTCTTCTTCACAAAAATTACTCAATTATTTATACATGTGTTATGAAATTGGGGAGAAGGCAAGTCCCAAACTTTTCACTTGAGCATCCTTTAAAAAGATTTTAACATCACAGGTCTTCTTCAGAACATCAATTTATATAGTCAGATGGAATACATTCCTTTATGCTTCTCGGGCATAGTTTAGTGTGTGGTGGCTGAATTTTAATATATAAATGAATGTATTATATATTTATATGTATATATATATACTACATATGGTATATATATATATATATATTTATATATTACCTGTAGTTTCAGAAATGAATAAGATCTTTATAGATATAGTTTTGAGTGAAAACTACAATTTCATAAAATAGCATAACCCATGAAGTGGCCATTCATTTAAATTAATTGACATTGTGTCGAAGCTGGCCTACAGTTTTGCACTTGATGCTGTCATTTAACAAACTAATCAGCATTGCATTGGGTAGATTAGTGATTTTCTGTATATACTTTACTAAATACCAGAAAGAAAAGTCAAGAGCCTCACATGCTCTTTAATTTATTTCCTTCTCTAGGCTTTAAGTGTTCTTTGCCTTCCATCTTGAGTTTTATAGTGGGTAATTTATGCTTTCTAGCACAGGGAATATTATGACAAATAGGCCATAGAAACACAGCACTCACACCTAATGGGCGCAGGTGCAGAGACTTTACATCCCCACCACTCAGAATGGCATCTTGAATTCTTAGGTGAAGGAATTAGTTTCTAACTTGAAACCTCTTATTTGCTAAATCTATCAGCTGAAGGCTGTTAGAATCTACTTTAGGAGTATCTGTAAATTACAGGTTCTAGACCACTGTCTACTCTGCTTTTAAGAATTCATAGCTGAGAAAGAAAGTTATCCATCTCAGTAGTTGAGGGAACTAATTTGCTCAGAATTTCAGTTAATTTTAAATGCAAAATTTTATTTATATTTACAATTATGACTGGGAAAAGAAAATTTTCACTTAACTGTCCCTAACACTGCCCAGTATCACACAACTCAATGCTTATCAAATATCTAAATGCATGAAAGGGAGGCTTCAGACAACGTGTAAAATTGTGCTTATATGTGACGATGATTCCCTTTTATGTAACTACATTCCATTCTGTCTATTTCAAAAAGATCATGAACTATACATTCTTTTTGTTCACAGTTGCCTCCTGATTGAACACACAACACAATTTCTCATTAGCTTTAAAAACAAGGATTATTAAATCAGAGTGCTTCTATCAATTTCTGTTTAGTTTGTCTGTTCAATAATATGTTGAGATTTACTCTAACCAGCACTGTGCTGGAAGAGGTACAAGAAGAGAGGTCTCTCAAGGTCCCAGGCTTGAAATGGAGTCCTGATATGTAGCCATGTATTCTTGTGCTTGTTGTCATTTCAGCTGGAGATTTCCTTGACAAGTCTTAGCTTATCTCCACCTTTGCACTTCATATTTGGGATCGTTCCAGAGAGTATTTTACACATTTTTTAAGTCTGCAAGAAAATAAGCACATTTTTTTTTTGCTCAGTTAGAAGAAAAGACACAGTGCGGGTGTAAAGCCTTCTTCTCTAAGAGATGCACCTGGTGAGGGAGCATCCCCAGGCTAGTCCCCCTTATGTTAGCACTAACAAATGGAAAAATACTGATATTTGATAAACATTTTCCTGAAATCTACCAAAGCTACCATTGTAAAAGCAATATGAAGATGCCATATTTCAGCATTCAGGTGACACACAAGCACTGTTCCTATCATATGAGTTTTCTAAGAGAACTGCGCTTTCACGTTGTATACTAGAAAGCCCTGAGTTCTTGACACTAATCATTATGTCTCATGTTGTAAACTTCAATAGAATTGATAAATAGTGGTATAGAAAAATTTGAAAGCTCCACTTTTTTGCATATTGAATATGTATCTTCAGTTGTGTTAAAAGTGCAATGTGTGTTTGTATAGTCAACACAAATCAATTTATAGGAAGTTACCAGCATTCCTAATGTCCTCTGGAACTGTTTCTCACTTAGAACTAACCCTTTCCTGCAGAGGAATCTGTGTGATGTTTATGACATGGGAAGAATAACATATATGCTTGGATCTTTGTATAAGGGAGAACATGTATTTACTTTTTTTTGAAATTGTGTGACCTTACTTAACATTACACATTCTAAGTGTATCCATTTTCCTGAAAATGTTGTGATTTCATTCTTCTTTAAAAATGGATACTTCTCCATTTTATATCTCTACTAGATTTTTATTATCCATTCATCTATTAATAGACTACTAGAATAGTTTAATTTCTTGTTATGTTAAATGCAGTAGCAGTAAACATGTAGATACAAATATCTCTATGTTAGTATATGTAGTTCTGTGGGTTTCTGCCCAGCTTTGAAATAACAGAGTTGTATGGTAATTCCATTTTTTTTTTTTGAGAAATACTCAAACTGAATTCTACAATCACGGTGTGAATTTATACCCCTACCATCAGAGAATAAAGATTTTTTTCTCTCCACATAATCCACAACATTTGCTATCTTTTCACTGCAACATGAGTTTTTATCCACTTTTTTTTTTTTAAAGTTAAGAGTTTGTAGCTTTGTTGTCTTATTTCCAGGTCCTCTGTTCTATTCTGTTGTATTACCTTCTGTTTTTCTGCCAGTATAACTATAGCTCTGTAGTATAGTTTGAGGACAGATATTGTAAAATGTTCTACATCATACTTAATCCTTTGAATTGTTCGGTTGTTTGTGGTCTTTTGTGGTTTTGTCTGAATTTGTGAATTGTTTTTCCAGATCTATGAAATCTGAAATTGGAATTATGATGGGTATGGAATTTAATCTGTAGATAAATTTTAGTAGTATTTTTAATGATAATCTGCCAATCAAGGAGCACAGGAGGTTTTTGCATTGTCTAGTATGGTCTCTAATTTCCCTTTTCATTGTCATGATTTTTTTTTTGGTTGTTGTAGAGGTCATTCTCTTCAGTCGGATATACTTCTAAATACAGTTATTTATATCAGAGTATTATAGATGTATATGGACTACTTTTTAAAAAAATATTGACACCGTATCCTCTAACAGTTCTAGTTTATTAGATCTAGGCGTCTTCTAGTAGCCTCTGTAGCAATTTTTTAAGTATTTATTTCATAAACATAGAACATTTTAGATTACTTTTTCATATAGTACAATACTCTTAAAATGCATTAATACTTTGTTCCTTGAATAATCTGAAGTAAACTCACTCCTTTCTTGGGAGGAGAAGCACAAAAATCATATTCCAAGAACAATTCAATGTTTTGAAAAAAAAAAAAAAAAAAACAAGGTCACAAGACTCCTCTCTTGTTTTCCAGGCATTTTCTCAGAAGCACTCAGAATTGTCCTCATATGACTTCACACTTGGTCCCTGTTCTGATAATCTGCCATTTATGTTTAATTTCATGATTTTATGAAGCTATATGACATGTGTAATGTAAATTTTTTTCTATGGAAACATAAAATACTTTGAAAACTATATAGGTGAATAAATTTTTATGGTGGATTGGTTATATGGACCACACTTTAAGACTGAGGAAAGATCTGTAGTGGTGTAGAAAGTCTTGTCAGAGGGATTCTCACATTTCTAACAACTGGCACCATGTCTTTGCACTTAACAGTCTTTGCAGTTACAGTTAGGGAAACAATGTTTCTGCTGAACAATGTGCACAATCTTCAGTTAAGGTCTATTATAGGTCACAGCATTAACCCAAGTACATAGGTTAATACGTATTTGTTTATTGGGCACATAAAAGCTCCTTGAGACTCAAATAATCTGTCAACAGTTAATAAGTAATATTCATTCCTGTGCCTCAAGTTACATAACAGAGAATGTCTCTATTTGTATTTCATACTACTTTTTAGACCTCGACATTCTTGCTACCCCAGGCTGGCCTAAAACTTGAGATCTTCTTGCTTTGGACTCCCTAGAGCTGGGATTATATTTGTGCTTGGATGCCTGGGTTAGGAAACCATTATAATACATAGTTGAAAATGAATCAAAATGTGCCTTTGTGCTTTTTATAATATAAATTTTCAAACTTAAAGACAAGTCTTTTGATGGTATAATGAAGTGACAGTTTTAAAATATGTGGACTGTTTTCAGTAGGTAACCCTGACTCTCAATTTATATGAAACCCTAAGATCAGGGAAGAAGCCAGGCAAGTCAGTGACCTTTGACCCTTAACAGGTGATCTTTATATTGCAAATCCTGTGATTTTACTCCTACAGTGCCCTCAGCCCTGGCCCTTTGTAACATCAGAGCTTTTGCTTTAGTAGTTAATTTCTTGTAGAGAAACCATCTATTATTGGAATGGAGTTTGTTCACTCTGGCTCACTGTAGCAGAAGTCCAGATATTTTTCACTATGCAAACATACCATAGGCATTAGGTCCTAGTGTGTGGGATCTTCAGCCTGTCACAATTTTTATTATGCCATCTGCTTCAACCTGAGCAGTGTGCTTCTGCCGGCAGACTTTGCTGAAGTTGCCATGGCTCGGGATAAAAAAAATCAGTCTTGGCAAAAGAAACTTGCTTTTGAAAAATAATAATTGATCATGCCTGCTGTAGATTTTAAAATAAGCATTTGAAAGAATTCCCAGAAGCTTCCGCCCTCTTTTTCATGGGCAACTAAAGGTAGCTAATATAATGGTAAATTTTCGGTAACTTTGGTAATAAGTTTTCTGTTTTATTTTTAAGAACAAGTGGCAAACTCTTATTGGGGCACAGGATGAAACATTTTCATAGAGTTCATCATTGGAAGCTCTGCACCTTCTTTATCTAGGAATGGTATTGCAAGCGACTATATTTTGTGTGTCACAAAAAGGTGATAGTAGAATGATGGAAATGTGGCTTTGACACACACTGTTATTAGGTCCATGGTTTTGTGTTATCCCATCATCTATGAATTGGAGACGATGCCAGTGGAGTTGTGTGGAGAAGTGTTTATTCTGTAAAATTATGTTGATGGCCAACTCTGTGCAAGGTCTTCCTGGAGAGATCAGAGATGTGGAAGTAAACAGAATGGCTGGATCCCTGCACTGCAGAGATATACACTCTGGTTACCTTCACTGGCTGGAATGGAGGTGTTTTGACAGTGGGTGTGTATCAACAGCTTGGAAGTGCTCTCCTAGTCAGTATTATCTGTCAGTCAAACAGCCTAGAATCCACTGAAAAGGGAGTCTTTGTTGAGTAATTATCATTCAGTTTGCCTGTGGGGATGTCTGTGAGTCATTTTCATGATTGGCAGTTGATGTAGAGCCCAGCCCCCTGAGGAAATACCATTCCATGGGCTGGTGTCCTGAGCTGTAGAAGAAAGCTAGCTGAGGAAGAGCCTATGGGAGAGTGAGCCAAAGAACTGGCTGGCAATTTGCACTGCTCATGGTTCCTGCCTCTGTGTTCCTGCCTTGAATTCCTGCCTTGAATTCCTGCCCTCTTTCCTTCAGTGATGGACTATGGCCTGAGTGTAAGCCACATATCTATCACAGTAGCAGAATGAAACCAGGGTAAGAGGTCTGAAGAGAAGCATGGCTAGGGCCCCCCACAGAGAAAGATGGTGGGAACTATCTGGATTAGGCTGTTGGGGAGAGCTTCCCCATTGTAAGGTAGAATAGGCGTGTATGAAATAAATAGATGTATTTTTATCTGGCTGGTGGTGTGAGATACAATGAAGAGGTCAGCACAGCAAAAGCTAAGGGACTAAGGAACAAAGCAGAGCTATTTTGAACTTATCACTGATGAATCTCTCTGACACAAGTGAAGACAAAATGTTGCATTCTTGAAACTTTGCAGCAATGTCCAGTTAGGACTGACTGCATTGCATAGGAAAGATTGGCCATCTACATGGCACAGATATACTATTCAGTTAGGACTGACTGTTTATACTGCACAGTTAGGATTAGTTGTCTACACTATACAGTTAGGATTGAACATTGCAGTTAGAACTAACAAATGTCTATACTTCTTTCAGTTAGCTTTTCTTGGAAACATGTAGTAGGATAGTATCCATTGTGATGTTCTGCAAAACAAAATAATCTTTTTTTTTTCTTTTTTCTTTTTTGGTGTTGTTATTCCAGGTGGTTGCAAGTTCAGTCTAATATTTTGAAGAAACATTAACTCAAAATTAAATGGAAATGTGGGTTCAAGGCCACTCTCAAGTCTCAGACAAGTGCAGAACGAACACAGTGGACTTAAACACACTAGACTTGATGCTATTAATCTCTGCATCTTCCTAGGTAAACATTGCTACTTTGGCAACTACAAATGCTGATCCTGCCCACATACCTCAGCTCAGCCCGGCTGCAATTCCCACTCTGCAAAGTGAATCACTTTTACTGTCTCCAAATAATGGGAACCTGGAAGCACTTTCCGGACCCGGTACTCTACCTGTCATGGTTGGGAAGCCTGCCTTTGATGAACTTGATCAGCTCATCAAAACTATGGCCCAGGTAAGAGTATTTCTCCCTGTGACTTAGCACTAGATATAAGAAGGTATCTGATTCCTGCATAATTTGAGGAATACAGTAGAATTTATAACACCTGAACCATTTGGGGATGAGAAAGAATTTGGGGGAATTATGTAATTGGTATTTTTCTCTTACATTTTATTTTTGAAGATGGTAATGTATTATTTTTCCCTTGCCTTTACTCCTGGCAAAACCCTTTTAAATTCATGGTATCTCTCTCCTTTTTTATTGTTGTTACACACACACACACAGACACATACACACACACACACACACACACACACACACACACACACACACACACACTTTGAGTACGTGACAGTAATGAAAGAAAGCAGTAAGTGTGAGTATTTTTATCTGGCTGGTAATTTGAGCACCCTGACTGTGTGTGTGAGATGCAATGAATGAGGTGAAGCTAAGGGAGTAAGGGACAGAATTCTAGGTGACAGGAAAGAATAATCTGGAAAAAACGCTGATGAATCATTCTAATACTTTTAATTGTCAATTAAAAGTTGCATTCTTGATAAATGTAGTTAGGTTTGACCATCTACACTGAATTAAGTTAGCTTTAACGCGTTAACACACACACATATTCTCTCTCCTCTGTGTGTGAATTAGAGAGAGTACCTAATACATAATGCAACCTGTTCAGTCTGTATAATATTACTTGCATATTTATATTTTCAAGGCTGATCATTTGGAAGAGTGATCACAATTTAAATTGGATATTTCTTGCCACATTCCAGAAATATTCCTTTGGAAAAAATGAAATATTCTATTCTAGGTGATGACTGCTAAACTGATCTCTTTTTGGTAAACAAAGTAATGTCTCAAGAAGATGATTGTTATCTGTAATAATGTTTCTTGTTTTCTGTAGTTTCTATTTTGAGGTTGTTATTTTGATTCTGATTTTGCTATGTAATCTGGGTTGTAATGCTGGCTTGCATTCCATGTGTAACCCTGGTTTGCATAAAACTCTCTATCCTCTGGTCTCAGTCTTAAGAGCTAAGATTTAAAAAATGCACCATTGCTGCCAGCTTGTAATTGGCTCTTAATTTTATTTCCTGTTTTGTTTCCTGAACAGGGTCGCCATGTGGAAATATTTGAGCTCCTGAAACCGCCATGTGGAGGCCTTGGATTTAGTGTTGTTGGACTTAGAAGTGAAAACAGGGGAGAGTTGGGAATATTTGTACAGGAAATTCAAGAGGGCAGTGTGGCTCACAGGTGAGATTGTCACAGCAAATTATTTGGTTTTGATGTAACAATCAGAAGGGATTTTATCACCATGGGGGAAAATGAATATAAACAAAACCAGAAATAATGAGATATTATTCAGTTTTTAGAAATCATTAATTAATATTTTTGGGGTTCACTAATATTTTGGTGCTATAAAATAAGTCCATTAAAATGAGTCACAGAGTGGGTAAGATGGTAGGAGTGTCTGATGTGCAAGTGTGAGGACCTAGCTTTGGATCCCCATAAAAAAGAAAAAAGCCAGGTGAGGTGGTCCACATCTCTAATCCAGCACTATTGTTGTAGAGATAGCCAGATGCCAGAGTTTGCTGGCATGCCAGTCTAGCCGAAAAGATGAGCTTGGGTTTCTCTGACAGACTGTCACAGAAACGAGTTGCAGAATGATAAAGGAAGACCCTTGATGTCATCCTGTGGCATCTACACAAGTGTACAAGCAGTCATGCACATACATGTGTATGTCACACATATACACACAAGTAAAATGAGAGTAGTTAAATTTTAGTTAAGAAATTACTGTTATATTTTGGGTTCCTTTTGACTAGAAATCACCAGAACTGTCCCATTATAATTTGAACCATTTTTATTAATATATTCAGAGCAGGAAGAAATAAATACATGTTTATCTAGTAGGCTTTCTTGGACCACCATTCCCTAAATCATGACACAGAGATTTATTATTAGTTATGAATGCTCGGCTGTATCTTATGCTTGTCCTGCTAGCTCTTATAACTTAACTTGTTTCTCTTCATTTACATTTTGCCTTGGGCCATTTGTTAACTTTTCTTTCATTCTGTATTTCCTACTTACTCTTTGTCTGGCTGTCTGGTAGCTGCCTGTCTGGCTGGCCTCAGGCATCTCCCTCTTTTTCTCCTTCATTCTCTCTCCTCTCTCAAACCTAGATTCCTGCTCCTCCTTGTTCTCTCTGCCACACAGCCTTGCCTCTCCTACTACTGCCTAGCCATCGGGTGTTTAGATTTAGCCCAATCAGGTGCCTTATCAAGGCAAAGCAATGCATCTTTACATAATTAAACAAATGCAGCATAAACAAATGGAACACATCTTTGCCTAGTTAAAGTAATATACTACAACGTTTTCCTCTTTTTCTCTAAATAAAAAGTAAGGGTTTTAACTTTAATATAGTAAGGTTATATACAATATCTAGTTTATTTGTATTTGGCAAATTCAGAAAAAAATACTCCATTATTTGTCCTATCTTGCTGAGTCTAAAGTATTATTGCTAATTTACCTTCTATCATGACTAAGAAAAACTGTAACTGTGATTGTCTAGACTTCAACCCCATCAAAGACCCCAAGTGGATGTAATAATACCTGAGTTACTGGGAAGTGCAGTGCAAGCCACTTCCAAAACTATAGAAAAGACAGAGACATCTGGCTGTCTTTACAATCACCCAAGGTTTCTCTGCAATGTTATGGTACCCATCTTCAGCTTATAGGCCCAGACTATCTGGCAGACTTTTCTATGAAGCAGAAATTTTGAAGGATTGTCCCATCATGTGTTGGAAAAGTTAAGGCAGGTGCTTTCCTTTGTGTCCTGCGTGTCCAGTTTTGATGGTATATACTGCTAACAGTGGAGGCAAAGACAGCTTTCAGTTTCTACTTAATGTGCCAGCTACTCAAGTGTTCCCAGTTTTTTTTTTTTTTTTTGGCCAACATAGCTAGCTTTTCCACATTGAAAGCAAACTCTATATGGAGGTTCTTTGATGTCCATCATCCTTTAATGAAGTAGATTGGTGTTCCTAGGAGTAGGAATGTCTCATTGTCATGAAAAGCCTTAGGTTATTAAATAACTTAAATGCCCTATTCTGTAGTTCTCTGAAGCATTTGAAGATGCTAAAAGTATATCTGTGTTTACCCTTGGAAACATACCCAACATGACTATAAGTTTAATTATTATAGATGACTAACTACTAAACTGGCCTTCTGATTATACATTACGTTTTTAAATGAGCTGTGTAAGCATAATACATTAAACAAGAGTAGAAACATACAGCATAATAAAAATAACTTTACATTTGCACCAATATACCAAAATCCATACCAATATAAAATATTTGAGATTAGTAGTTTTTATTTTATATTATTATATTCCCCCTAAACAATGACAAAAATCCACAATCCACTGAATAACCAAAAAACAACCCACCCCATATCTTGGGGATGTGGGCCTTGTGTTCTCCAGATTGCTTCTTGTGATGTGGAGGTAATGACAACCTTAGGGGACCCTGAGAAATTTGAGATAATGGTCAAGTCCTGGAAAAACTAGTTGTAACTAACATTTGTTGACCAGTCTCAAAACTGTTCCCATGCAGAGGGATTAGTATATACATCACCTTTTTTGTAGTTTTCCTTGGCTTATTTCTTTTTGGCTATCACCAAGGTTTTTAGGAGGTCTTCCTTGATCAAATCTGATCTCTATTAACCTTGAAGGAATCCACAGCAGTTCATTTCCTGTGAAAACAAAAGCATAGCCTCTCCCCAAACACAATACATTTTCCAAATTCCATTTCAAAGTTAGGGCCTGTCTAAAGCATCTAGGCTGGTTTAGTTCAGTGTCTCTCAGCTCTTATTTACTTATCAGTATTCAAAACATTCAAAGTCAATACAGCACTGTCAGGATCCAGACTCTTTGTGTATTTCCCATTTTTTTGTGTGTGTGTGTGTCTTTTTTAATATATTACTTTACTCTCTTTAAAGACTTTACTATCATTTTTAAAGTATACATCTTCTTCCCCCTATGACTGTCTAAATCCATTTTCTTTTCTTCCTTAAGCATACACAAATTTTTAAATATGCTGTAACCTGTTTAGAGATTTCCCCCCATCTGTACCTGTCCTTATTGCACATTTCCAGCCTTTCTGACCACATGAGTCAAACCTTAAACTCTCTGCATAGCTTTGCACTGGCAGCTGGTTCCTCCCTGCTCAGGTCTGTGGTTGCTGAGCTTTAGACCCCTGAGCATGGGTGAGAGCTGCATCCAACTGGGTGCTGTCTCTAACCAGGAGCTGCATTCAATTTCCCCTTCTCTAGGTAGTTGGTGTCTGTGCTGTGGTAGGCATTTTTAAATAACTTTCAGTTTCTACTTAATGTGCCAGCTACTCAAGTGTTCCCTGTATGGCAGAGCCTCTTAGAGATATGGTTCCTTTAAGAGGCTTTCTTTTTTCTTTTTTCTCTCCCCCCGCCCCCAGCTTTCTCAGGCCCTATGTGGAAATACAGGCTCATATTGGAATGCCTGATTCCTCCTCCTGCTTATTCCTGATGCCTGCCAGCCAGCCCTTCCTATCTGTCTATTCCCTAGCTATTGGTTGTTCAGCTTTTTATTAGACCAATCAGGTGCCTTAGGCAGGCAAAGCAACCCATCTTTAAACAAATGTAGCATGAACAAATGTAACACATGTTTACATCATTAAACAAATGCAGCATAAACGAATGTAGCTCATCTTTATATAGTTAAACAGATGCAGCATAAAATATGTAACACATCTTTGCTTAGTAAAAGTAATATTCCATAACATGCTTACTTTTAAAACAAAGGACCATCTGTAAATAAGTGCTTGGGTTGATTAGTCAGCAGTTGATGAAAAAGTGACCTTTGACAGTGGTTCAGGTAGCAGTGAAATTGCTACAAGCACTGGTGCCAAATCACATGCTTTAAAAATATTCATGTTCTTCAGTAGGATTAAAATGACTTGAACACTAAGGCCACAGAACTGTCATTTCCTTGAGAGTGTTCACATCTTTCATTACTTCATTTCCTTCCTTGATAGAGACGGCAGGCTAAAGGAGACAGACCAGATCCTCGCCATCAATGGCCAAGTCCTGGACCAGACAATCACACACCAGCAGGCCATTAGCATACTGCAGAAGGCTAAAGACACTGTGCAGCTGGTTGTTGCCAGAGGCTCCTCGCCTCAGGTCCCCAGCCCCCGAATTTCCCGGTCTCCATCTGAAGCCAGCACAGTTTCAGCTCACTCAAACCCAGTGAGTAGACAAGAAACAGGGCACCACCTTTTCAGCTGTGCTCTCACTAATGCCTACCATTTCCTCATATGTCTTAGGGGCTTGCTTGCTTTTGTTTTTTGTGTTGTTTTTAAAAATATATTTCTACTTGGGATATTGGTTTCTGAATCATGATTAAGTTTTGAATTTTTAAAACAGCCTTTACTTTGCATGATCCTTTAACAGCATTCATACTAAATGGAGTCTCTTAGTAAAATATACCTGTAAGTAGATAAAAATATTTCTCTCTCTCTCTTTGTCTCTGTCTCTGTCTCTGTCTCTGTCTCTGTCTCTCTCTCTCTCTCTCTCTCTCTCTCTCTCTGTGTGTGTGTGTGTGTGTGTGTGTGTGTGTGTGTGTGTGTGTGTGTGTGTGTGTGTGTGTATGCCCAAGCTTGAAGGTATGTGGTACCATACCTCATGTGGTTACAGTTAACAGTCAATGATGGTGTAGACTTATACAAATTAGCATCCTGCCTCAAGGTATGATTAGGAGGACTCTCCTAATCTAGTACAGCTGTTGTTTTGGAAGTGCTTTTTTGTGAAGTTTTACAAATATGTTACAGACTCAGTGCCTGTTTCTGTGGGTTAAATGCAGTCACTATAATGATATATTGATAACTATAGGAAGGCTCATATTCAATAGTGGTAGTTAGTGTCCTTTGAAGGGGAAGTATACTAAATGAAAAGTTGGACTTGGTTAGCACTGATGATTCTATATGAAGACGGTATTTAAAATAAACAAACTGCTCATCAAAAGCTTTCCTTTTAGATTCACTGGCAGCATGTGGAAACTATAGAGCTGGTAAATGATGGGTCAGGTCTGGGATTTGGCATCATAGGAGGAAAAGCAACTGGTGTGATAGTCAAGACCATTCTGCCTGGAGGAGTGGCTGACCAGGTGAGCTGCTGTAATAGGTATTTTTCTGTTTTTCTAGTGGGGCTTCATCATTTAGGTTTTCTGTTAAAAGAAGGAAATTTTGATCAATGAAGAATCTCTCATTTTATTGGACTGACCTTCAGGAATTATCTTAGACTTGGCAGAGAATTCTTCCAAGTGGATATGGTTCTTACTTAAAATATAGTTATAGACAATGCACTGAACACTCTGAAGAACCAGGGGCTAAACCAGGCTGATGGCTGCAATCCCTGTAGAAATAGCTACCCTTTGTTTGATAATTATACATTTGTAAACTTAGCTGCTCTTTAAAAACCACATTATGTAAAAAGTACATTGTTGTGTAGGTAAAACCAACCCATCTGTCCCTTTAGTGCTGGTTCCCTGGCTTCATATGACACACAGCCTGTTTTCTGTTTAGTTTGTTGAGGTGTTGGTGTATGTGAAATATGCCATTTATTGTGTGTGGGAAATTGTTCAATGCACTTATCACCTGTGTCTAATATTTTAACTTTATAATGTTATAAAGCTACGGTTTTCACTTATAAATTTGAACTTAAATTGGGAAGCTGAGTTCATCAGACACCCTCATATTCATGAATGAAAGCCCTAGTTAAACAGCAACTCTTTAGTGATGTTAATAGTAACATAACATATAAGTGTTAGCCAGCATCTAGCAATAGCAAATGATCTTCATATGCTTGAGAGAAAAGGCAGAATACCATTTTTTTACTTTCTATAGGACACACAAAATATAAACACATTCAGCTTTAAATCACTAAAATTAAATTAAATTACAAGGTTAGTCCTTAGTTGGACCGGCTACATGCCTGGTGTCCCTCAGCCACATGTCACAAATTATTTGCCCTGGACAGTGCAAAGCAGCTTGTCTTTTCAGTTTTTCAGATACCGTCCGTATCTCTCATCTGTTTGAATTTTTCTTTCACTAGGATATTATCTACAAATGCATTCTTTGGCATATTTATAATTGATATGGCCAGATAAAATCTGTAAGAACATTCCGGTACTTTCTGGTGTTTTTTTGAAATCACAATCTAATTAATATGAGCTGTGTTTGCATAAGTAACTTCATCCTTCATCTTTGTTTAATGACATTTTCTTCTTGTTCGTCAAAACCAAAAAAAAAAAAAACAAAAACAAAAAAAACCACAAAGTCATATTTTTTTCTTGTGAATTCTTAAATAGAAAACAAACTGAAAAAAATCATACTAGCTATTGACTTAACAGACTATCTGTTTCATTTGCTTTCACAACACTGAATGGTGCTAGAGTGATTCAGAAGACAATTCATGGTACAATCACACACTTCCATATAATTTAACGTGTGCCTTTTTATTGCCGTTTTTATTATTGTCTCTAGATCATTTAGAGTTTTTCCTGGTCCAGTTATAATCACAGTTAATTATTTGAACTGTTTTTTATTCAGCATGGGCGATTATGCAGTGGAGACCACATTCTAAAGATTGGGGATACCGACCTGGCAGGAATGAGCAGTGAGCAAGTAGCACAGGTTCTCAGACAGTGTGGAAATAGAGTTAAGCTGATGATTGCCAGAGGAGCTGTGGAAGAAACTGCAGCACCCTCCTCTTTGGGCATCACCCTCTCCTCTTCCCCCATGTCTACATCAGAGATTCGTGTAAGTAGCTGGAAACAGTGATTGTAAAGATCTAAGCAAATAGTGTGCAAAAGTTAGACTTACGATGTAAATATTAAAAGAATGGAACAAAAAGCATGTGTAAAAGATACTTACGTTTCATTAATTGAGAATAGTTTCCCTAAAGATTATCTATGTGATAATTTCATTTTTCTGTAAGCAGTCTTTTTTTTTAAAAAAAAAATATAGTATTATGAAGCATGTATGAAATATTAAGATTCTGTTCTTCTAATGCCTATATTTGAGTCCACCTTAGTCTTAATTAGAAGCCTCTTTGTGAACTGGGTCACCATTCTAATCATGGACTTTTAACAGTTTTTCTTTAGAAGGTTTCTTATTTGTGTTTGGAGGCTGGAAGCTGGGATTGTAGGAGTGAATGAGGTTTAAGAACCCCTGTGTCATTGATTTAATATATGTGAGCTATGAACTATTACTAGAGTTGTGACGAGTGGTTGTCATTGTATGTAGTTGCTTGAAACAGCAGCAGCAGCTGTCCTTTGGTGTTGTACAGGAACATGATTCATTGGTGTTGTGTCCCACTTTATCATAAATTGATATGAAAAGCATTAGAACATTTCAAAACTCTTGGAAATTAGAAGTTACCTCAATTGGTTTACAGGCCATAACACTATAGTTAAAAAAATTAAAAGTGCATCCAAAAGTGTCTTAAATATTTTAGAAACAAATTCTACCCATTTCTACATAATTTTTATATCACATGACAGTCCTATATCCATTTAGCATAGATGTAAAATGTTCATGTTTTCTTTTATTGAAATTGCTCTAACCACTGGTTACACTTTCTTTGTTTTAAATAACCTAACATTCCTCTATGAGCCCTTTCAAACTTTATTAGAACATTTGAATTTTTCATGATTCTGTTGTTTTTAGGACTAGATTTGGTTGCTATTTTTTACAGAGGGAAAGAAGAAAGCAAGCTTGTTTATGAAAGTGTTTAAATGGCATTCTTTTGTGGAAAACAAAACATTTTATTCAGCAATATATAAATGAATGCAATACCAGAAACTACTTGATGTAATGAAAGCTTAGGGCAGTGTCTATTCTCTGCATACCATCATTTCTGAAGCTTGTGCCCCGTTTAAAACCATTCGATAGTCAAATTGCCACCCTCTAAAATAGCACGCGAATAACTTATTAAAAATAGAAAACACATTTGTTTCAATTGAAGCAGATTTCATCCTGTCATTTTCTTGTAATTATCTAAACTTTAAACTTTTGCTAAGTTTGCACAGATAATTATGTGCAATGAAAAAAAAATGAATCCAACTTTACTTGTTAATTTATACTTTATTTAGGTGGACCATCAGTGAGATAACTGTTTACTTTGATAGGAAATCAGAAAATGTTACAGGCCAGCCTCAGCCTGCATGCCTGTTAAAGCCCATTGCCTTGATTTTTCTAGGGTTGACTAGAGAGTATGCTGGCGTCACGCCAATGTGTAGGACCAATGGCTTATTGATAACATCATGTGTCAGTTCAATAATGCTTAATTTAGGGAGTATTTTCCTTTTGTTCAACATAAAATTAATAACTGTATTAATACATGTTAGAGAAGACTCAGTCTGAGACAGCCCTTTTAGGCTACCATCTCAGAGTAGGAAGATGTCCATGTAGAGAGGCACATATTTTTTTATGAATATCTTTACATTTACAAAACAGTTAGAGGGGCGATGTAGAAAAACTTCCTAGCTGCCATTTCATTCTTTTAAAAATAAGTCACCAGCCTATTAATAACACGGCTGTGGGGAAGACTCACTCATATTCATGGTGTGATATTCAACTGCAAATTATAGGTAAGACTAGGAGCTCTCTGTGGAGGCTTTGGCCCTATGTTGTACAGTCTTACACACTGTTCATCATCTACAAACAGGAGCTCTGTAACCACACTGTTGGGATTTGAGTTCCATCTCCCCAGGTATTAGCCGTTTGTTCTAGGACATATGTATATGCCTCCTTCTCTAGGGAAAAGTCAATACAATTGGCTCATAAATGATATAGACAATTGTAAATTGTTATAAGGAGTAAGAAACAAAGATATGCCAAATACATTACAATAAAACTGCTTAGTAAATGGCAGCTGGTCATTACTTTTGGTAGGTGGTTTTCCAGAAAGATTAAGTGGCAACACTAGATCGTAATTTGTTTTGTATCAATTCAAAACATGACTTTTTTGAACTTTAAACATCCCAACTCCCTCAGAAATGATGATGTGCTATGTCTGAAAATACTTTGTTAATAAGAGGCTATTCATCCATACATTTTGTGTGTACAGTAAGTTTGTGAAGGGGAGGTTCAGCTTTCTCCTGTATTTCTGCATGAAACTGATGCTCAGTCTATATTGTCAGGATGTAAGGGACCAATTCTACAGCATAGTTTGTGATGTTTCAGGCCAGACTAATCCTGAATTGCATCTTTTGAGTTTTTAAATTTGACCTTATTTTTCCTTATGTGTTGATTTATCTATAGATTTATTTATTAATACTATTTTAGGTTGATGCATCTACTCAAAAAAGTGAAGAAAGTGAGATGTTTGATGTGGAACTCACAAAAAATGTCCAAGGATTAGGAATTACCATTGCTGGTTATATTGGAGATAAAAAATTAGGTAATATTAAACCTTAAATATGTTCTAAACATCACATTTGCCTGTAACACCTGTCTTAAGAGATATTCAGTCATTGTATGGCTTCTTTTATTGGATGTAATAATTGTCAGATTTCTTAGAAATAATTTGGTATAGATGTCTCTGATATGACAGGATGGAACAGTTGCTATTCTTTCCACTACATGCCTTTGTTGCTTGTTCCTAAATACTTATTCATTATTAGGATATGATTTGGAAGGTAGATATGGCTATTCTTTGTGTGTGTTTTATAAATAGTGATAAATTATCTATTTTTAATCTTAGAACCTTCAGGAATCTTTGTAAAGAGCATTACGAAAAGCAGTGCTGTGGAACATGATGGAAGAATCCAAATTGGAGACCAAATTATAGCAGTAAGTTATTCATTTAATAATAGTTTTTGTAATTTTCATGATTAAGAATTATGATCTCTGGGATTGAAGAGATGGTGTGGTGGTTAAGAACATGTATTGCTCTTCTAGAGAACCTGAGTTTGGTTCTTGGCACTTTTATTGGGATACCTAGAACCACACCCACACACATATATGTAAATAAAAATAAAATCTTAAAATGAAGAGATAATTTCCTATGTATCAATGTAGGTACTTGTGTGTGTGGTATTCATGCAATTGTATGTTTGTGTACATGTGTACTCATTTGTTCATGTGTGCTAGAGGCCAGGGGTCAATATTGGATAATTTCTGTAGCATTCTGTGTCTGTTTCTTTATTGGGATAGTCTGTCACTGAATCTGAAGTTCATCAGTTGGCTAGACTAGCTGGCAGCTGATTTCCCTGGGATTTGCCTGTCTTTGCCTCCTTATTGAGGTTAAATATTATGCTTCAATGCCTGGGCTTTATGTGGGTACTAGGGACCTGTACTCCAGTCTTCATGTTTGTAAATAAATTTATCCATTGAATTGTGTATCAAACATTTTCATTTTACTTTGTAAAGAACTATATTTATTAACATTAATTTTTGTGTGTTTGTGTTTCTGGTATATACATGTATGCATATATATGCATTTGTGTCTGTCTGCTGATGTTTGCACATGTAAAAGCCAGAGGTTGACACTGGGTATTTTCTTCTAGCCACCTCTGCCTTATTTTTGAGATAGGGTCACCAATTTGTTAGACTGGATGAGCCTCATCATTTTCCTTCTGTCCATTTGCTGGCATTACGATTATAGACCTGCACCAGCACACTCATCTTTTCACATGGGTACTGTCATCCTAATGTTGGTCCTTATGTTTGAACAGCAAGCACTTTACCTCATGAGCCATTTCCCCAACCACAGTTTTATTAATTTAATGTAGCTTTAGTGGCTTGAGACTGCCATTATAATTGCCCACTTCATTATTTTCAGATTAAATGGAACATTTGATAGATGCTGCACTTTTCTTAAGTTTAAAATTGAAATTTGTTTTTTATATAATTTTTATGATGTATTTGAATTATGATGATAATGAAATTGTTATGCTAACATTACACAGTACATTTTCTTGTGGATAGTCTGAAGGAAGACTAAATGTTTGCAGTAGTGGATCCTAAATTTCAGATGCCAGCAGAGCTTCTTTTAGTTCTGTAAATGCATAGGAGTGAAAGAAATGAATCTAGACATCTTTAATGTGATTCTTATGCTATTGTAGTAACATTGTGTTTTAAGTATGTAGCTATTTCAGATAGTTGAGAAGAAAAAAAAATCTCACCTGCTGTTCAGTGAATACTGGCTTCTCCAAATTGCTCTTTGATCTAGAAACTAATTTAGGTTAAGTGCATGAAGGAAGCCTGTAGATGTAATCTCTTAGAGATTCCTACCCCACAATAAAAAAAACCCAAATACTGTGATATGACCTAAACTTCTGTAATTATAAGTTCTGCCTCTTTGCCAGTGTTTATTTACTATCATTTTCAAAACATTGGTGGAGAATGCCGACTTATTAGTTTATCATTAATTAAGTCTGTTATCCCCTTGTGATCTAAATAATCAGAATAAGTTAAAGAGTGAAGATTCCTTACCAACAGGCGTGTGGGCAACCCAAATACTGTTGGTAGAGACCTGAATAAAGGAAATGTAGTATGCAGATGCCATGGCTTGCTTTTGACCTGCTATAGAAGGAAATTCTGTCACATACTGCAACATTGTTCAATCTTGAAGACTTTGTGCTAACTGAAATAAACATGTTGTAAAGAGACAAATGTGTGTTCTAACTGACATGGCCCAAGTTTGTCAGATAACAGAGAAGGGGGCATGTGGGGTTGTGGAGTCGGGTGGTTGGAAGTTGTCACTCAATATGACAGTGATTCATCTATGTGTTGAAAAAAAAATCAACCCTAAAGATCTTTTATAAACCAGTCTGAAAATATTTAACACCAAGAACTGGATGGTTACAAGATGCTAAATTGATAGGGTTTTTGTTACATATTTTTTGTCACATTGTAGAAATAAATGATTAAAGACTGTTACTTCTGCCCTGGGAATGTCTACAGCATGTCTCCTAGAGTGTTCCTGGGACAGCGGCACTGTGAATTCTTAACTGTATCTGTTTACCTCTTTAAGTCCAATTGAAAGATCAAGTTGAGTTTCCTACCCATTTGGGTATTAGCTGGGAAAGCCTCCTTGATATGTCTCTTGTCTTATCACAAATGGAAATAAGCTACTGCACACTTTTTATTTCTGGAGTAATGGAAAGAAGAGTAGACAGTGTGAATCCACGTAGAGTTGTGCTAGTTAGGATTTCTATTGCTTGTGATGAAACACCATGTCTAAAAGCAATTGGGCGATGTTTGCCACTCTAAAAGCAGTGGGACCTGGGAGAACGAAGCCCATAAATAAGGTGAATTTAAAAGTCTCACACAATAGCCAACTTGATTCAGCACATCCAATAACTTATCCTGTGGTAGTTGAGAGGTCACTTGAGTAAATGTCTCATGAGTTCAAGCTGTATACAGTCACAAGGACAAGCCACAGGTGGCAAAAACATGCTTTTTCATACAGGCATATAAAGGACAATTCAACATTTAATTAGTAAGAACAGCAAATACTAGTATCTGAAGTAAACTCATTCCTCTCTGCTACACCTGGGAGGAACACAAAAACACATGCTGGAGACGGTTCCATGTTTTGAAGAAAGGTCACAAGACTCTTGTTTACTTGGGGAGTGCTCACAAGTGCTCACAATTCCCCTCACATGACTCCATTCTTGTACCATGTTCCAACAGAGGAGGAAAGGTTTACCTGGTTTGACCTGACTGAAGGAAGTCAGGACATCAAACAGCAGGTACCTGGAGGCAGGGGCTGGTGCAGAGGGCATGCTTAGGTGCAGCTTATTGGCTTGATCCTCATGGCTTGCTCAGCCTGCTTTCTTATAGAACCTTGAACCAACATCCCAGGGGTAGGCTGGCCCTTCCCCATTAGTCACTAATTTAGAAAATACCCTACAGGCTTGCCTCTATTACCCCATCTTATGAGGCATTTTCTTAATTGAGGTTTCCTTCTCTCAGATGAGTATAATTTTTAATGAGTTGACAGAAAACTCTTCAGCACAATAAATAAACTGAGTTAAAATTTACTTTTTATTCCTTCAACTATCTACATCAGTTCACTAGACAATTCCAAATCATCATTATAAGTAATTTATCTATTCTGTAATTTGTCCCTTTAAATTGTACAATTCCGTGTCTGTTCATGTGCTTCCGCAGTTGAACATTCAGCATTGCAATTGGCTATAGAATATTTTCATTGCTGTAGTCCTTGCTCACTGCTTCCCGTTTTTATGGGCCTGTGCAGTCTGGGGTCTGCACAGACTTCCTGTCTCCACAGATTTACTTGCCTTTCTGGGACACTTACTGTAAGTACACTCATATAGGATTTGAAACTCTGTGATTGACTGCTTCATTTAGCATAATGTCTTCAAGGTTCATCTGTGTTGTAGAGTGAGTTTCCATTTCCTTTCATTGTTAGACAATATTTCATTGGGGGTGGATTTGTCACATTTACCTATTAGTCAGTTCAGCCGTGAGGGGTGTTTTCATGTAATTGATTGTTAGATTTAATACCGCTGTGAACATTCTTGAACAAGGTTTTATTAGGATACGTTTTCCCTTTTCTTTTGTATATAAAGAGTGGGATAGCTAGATCTTAGCCATTAGATAGCTTAGATAGCTCTATGTTTAACTTTTAAACAAACTTTTTTTGGATTATAATTTAATTATGTCATTTCTCTCTTCCCTTTTCTTCCTCTAAACACTTCCATATACCTCTTCTCTCCTTCAAAATTATGAATTTTTTAACTAATTGCTATTGCATGCTTATATGTGTGTGTGTGTGTATATATATATATATATATATATATATATATATGAATATAACCTATTCAGCCTGTACAGTCTTTCTTGTTTTCAGGGCTGGATATTTGGTACTGGGCAATTGGTGTGCTCTTCTTTCCAGAAGGCTACATCTCCCACCCCCCAGCTTTCTTTACTTGCCTATAAATTCTTTGTGTAGGATTGAGGTTCGTGGGTTTTTCTCAGTCCACTTTGGATGCCCATTGGTGACATCCTTTAGTGAGCTTCTTGATTCAGTTGCATTATCTTAAGACAGCATTTAATCTCCCTTGAATTTCCCTTAAGAGATCCACATTAGACCTTCAAAGTCGCTGGTATAGGACTCGCTGTATTAGTGTAGATTTATTACAGATTTTTAAGTCTCACAGTAGCTTGCCTCCAGGTTGACGCTGTCTTTGTTCTTATGTGACTGACCCTTAAAGATGACTTCCTCTTAGCCAAGTAAGGTGATAAAGAAATGTACTCAATAAGGGGAGGTCTACTTTCCTTGTCTTTGGTTGCTTTTAATGAGATTACCTTCACTGTCATCCATAGTGTAGTTTTACTTTTCACCAACATTTGTTTTAAATTTAGAAGTGGCTTAACCTCTAGGGAGTGTTGTGCAACGCTCTTGACCATGTTTTCATTTAGTGCAAAGTGTCACCCTCTTGTGGTCTTCCCATAAATTGGTAATATCTCCTTCCTTCCTAGTTGCATTTTTATAACCATATTCTATATTTCTTCTGGCTTTGTTTTGACAGCAAATATTGGAGCTATGGTCTATTTTTAATTTGTATTTATTGAGGTGCTGAGAAGATTAAGAAATTATTTACTATTTTGAGGAAGCATTTATTTTGTAATTTTAAACTATTTTGCTCTTCTGTTACAGATTGTGTTCTGTGGACCCCTAGCGTTATGCTGTGTACAGTACAGGGGCAGGAAAGTACAAGTGATTTTCCCCCAAACCCTCTCCCATGTTCGCATTCCGCATAACAATTATTTGACAGATGGACTCTTCTTTCAGAATGTTAGCTGATCTTGTCTACAGATAAAATCAGAATTCCTATTAGTTACTTAGTGACACACAGTTAAAAGCAACATCTAATTGTTGTTGATAAAGAGAAATGGCAAATGTGCCTTTAATACTAAGCGATAGAAGTAGATTCTCAGTCTCTGTTAGTGGATATAGGTTGCTGGAGAATGGCTTGGCAACCTACATGGAGTACACTAAGGATGCAGGTTTTCTCAACTGAGTAATTGGCATTGCTTCTCTGTAATTTCTCCACTAGTTGTGGGGCCTGCGTTACATGTTAACATGATGATGAATGTGCTCCTTTCATAATAGAGACAGTTTGCCTGTTTACCTACTTCTGCTACTCTCCTCTTTGTGGTGTCACTGAGGCAGAGCTGACCCCCCCAGCTCTCCTGCAGTCAAGACTGGCCAGAGTTAAATGACATTTCTTCATTGGTGTTTTGTTGATTGGGTCTTAGATGTAGTCTGACTATAAATTGTTTATTTCTGTGAAACCTTGGGATTTCATGTTTATTACCTTTTCATTCTAGTAATAATAATACTAGCCTCTATGTGTCTTAGTGCAGGGTGTGATGCATTGGAGTTCTGGGAAAGTAGGTGCCTTATTTCCACTTTATACATGAGATTATTAGGAATCTAAAGTCTAGTCCATTGTAGTGACTTTTTGTTTCTTTGTGCTGGTACCATTCTGCGGCATTTGGGCAATGGACATATTTTAACATCAAATTTGCCAAGTTTTTTTTTTTTTAAAGAAGCAAATGCATTTTCTACAGGTTTGAACACAATTATTTGTACAAGGTTTTTCTTAATGAAACTTCTTTTACAAAAAGTGATAAAAAGTGATCATAGACCAAAAACTTGAAAGGAAAAAGTGCTGTGCATTTTAAGAATTTTCATGGGGCATCAGTGTTTCGATTTGGGCCATTTTGTCCACCTCCTCACCTTTGCAATGGGTTTGGCTCTATTGTATCTGCCCAGACAAAGTGCTGGGCCTGCTCTCCTGAGCGTTGCAGCTGGTGGAAGGCAGGAGCAGTGCTCCCACCTGCCTTGGGTGTTAACAGGGTGAGAGGCATCTCTCCCCTGCCAGGGTCCCCATATGGCAGATGAGGATTGGGGCCAGGTCTCCCATGTTCACATTCTCTGGGTGACTCACCCACTGCCCCATCAATAGGGTCAGCTCTACAGTGCTGCCCAGGAGAGGTGCAGGGTCCACTTTCTCAAGTGCTGCAGCTGGTGAAGGAGAGGGTCAGCTCCCTCTCCACAGGTGGCAGGGACAGGGGGGGCATCTTTCCCTGATCCTCAACACTAGAGGCATATGAGGCAGGGTGTGACCAGCTCTTCCACTCTCACACTCTCAGGGCTATTTCACCTGAGCCTCTGCCAGCAGCGTCAGCTCTATTGTGCTGCCCAGGTGAGGAACAGGGCCCACTTTCCTGAGGTGCAGCTGGTAAGGGGAGGGTCTGCTTCCTCATCTGTGAAAGGTGGTAAGGGGCACGAGGTAAGAGGGGCAGAGCCTGCTTTCCCGAGCATTGCAACTGGTAAAGGGGTCAGCTGGAGGTGGTAGAGACAAGGAAATGGGGCATCTTTCCCTCATCACCACAACTGAGGGAGGCTGTACCAGCTGTGCTCCCCTCACACCCTCAGGGCGTGGCTTATCCACGCCCCTAAGTCAAGTATTTTAAATTTGAAAACTTCCGTATCTATGTTTAAATATTATTGTTTTCCATTTAGTATCTTAAATGTGACCCCTCTCCCTCTCTCTCTCTCTCTCTCTCTCTCTCTCTCTCTCTGTGTGTGTGTGTGTGTGTGTCTCTCTCTCTCTGTATGTATGCATGTATGTGTGTATGCACATTTGCATGTAGTTGCACATGTGTGCCCATAAATGTAGAGAAGTTGAGTTAAATGTATTTCACAATTAGGCAGTCTCCTACTGAACCTGTAGCTTGCTGATTTGGTTACACTGGGTAGTCAACAATCCCCAAGGATACTCTTACTGTACCTTCCATATGTCATGGTATTCAGAGGTCAGAGGACAAGTTGTAGGACTCCATTCTGTCCTTCCTTTAAGTGGGTCTTGAAGATCAAACTTGGGATGTCAGAACTGACAAAAACCATTTGCTAATCCATCTTCAGTTCTATTCCCAGATTGTGTGTGTTTGTGTGTGTGTGTGTGTGGGGGGACTTTCCAGGGGAGTTTATACGCTCACACATACATAGCTAACCACTTACCAAATGAGCCGTCACCTCAGCCTGGAACCACCTCTTTTTAATGAGAGAATTTGGTTTTATTTCTACTAACATTTGTTCTCTGACCAGATGAGCCTCTATTAGACATATGAAAATTAAGATATCTTGCATTGAGCCTGTATTCCCAGACCATTTAAGTAATTCTTTCAGTTTCTGGTGTAGGAATTTTTTCTTCCTTGATTATGGATTCTATTGCAGATTCTTCTGTTATTTGTATTTGCTAATCTTTCCAAAGGGAATCAGAAAAGTTGGTTATGGGGAAGAATAGAGCCAGGTGCCTATGTCCAAGATCCCATGTAACTCAGAGGAATTGTACAAAAGTCAAGGAACCAGAGTTCGAGACTCTTCTGCAGAGTCCCTAGATAATTGACTCACTATTCCCACTAGAACAAAACAAAACAAAATACTCATTTTCTCTTTTGTTGCTTTCTTCTCTTCTATATATATAGATATCATATATTGTTATATACATATTTCATGTAGACAGTATATGTGTCTATGCATGTTTATACTTATGTACAAATAAATTAAAAATGGGTTTTAAGTGTATAATTTGAGGTTTTAATATATCTGATCAAAAACTTTAGTAGTTAGGTGATAATGTAGTGGATGATGCTAGTCTGGATCTCATAGCTTTTTATTCACCCAGTGAACTTGAGATTGCAAAATTTTTCACTTCTCTTGTTCACAGGCGATGTAAAATACTGGAATTTGTACATCCCAGTGTCTTGGGGGAGTGCTTTTCTCACTGTATTCTGTAACTTGATTTCCCCTATAATGCTGGTTTCCAAATTTGACTACCTATGAGGATCACCTAGGGAGTTATAAAAATTATTTTAAAAGCCACATTCTGAAACTGTACAGCAGAATGCATAGAAACCAACAAAACCCTCAGAAAAGTCCTGAGCAAACCAACATTGCTCCTAGACACTGAGTGTGTGCAAGGGCATTGTAGCCACTTTCCAGTTACAGAAATATCCATTCTCTGTCCCTTCCTCAGTACTAAGCGATGAATACATAATTGTGTGAAGTAGCAATACAAAAGTATTTTTTGTATTTGATTTTTAATGTGTCTTGTTATCACAGGTAGATGGCACCAACCTTCAAGGTTTCACCAATCAACAAGCAGTAGAGGTTTTACGGCACACGGGGCAGACAGTGCGTCTGACACTGATGAGGAAGGGAGCAAGACAGGAAGCAGAGCCCACATCTAGAGAAGACACCTCAAGAGATGTGGATGTGCCACCTGGCGATGCCACTGTAAGCAAAGGTAATGCTGAGTATCTGGTTCTCACTTAGGCCTTCACGTTATTTTAGCATTTTCTTCTAACTCTAAAGTAATTTATGCAGAAGACTGTTTTGGTTTTAGCTGGAGCCTCTGATTTGTGCATTAGCCTTAGAGTGGGCTCTTCAGTAAAGCAGACATTCATCTATGCTTGCCATCCCATTACTATTTCTCAGCTGGAGATGAGACTCTTGTTCCTTCCTGCCCCTACTTTAATTGGGGTATAATCAATGCTTTCTCTTCAGGGGAATGCACTCTTGTTTGATGCTTATAGAACACATGTGGGTGGGCATACATGGTGTTTGCGTGTGTGTGCATGCCTGCGTGTGTGTGCATGACACCCACACAAGTCAGAAGACAGCCTCAGGTGCCAGTCTTTTACTTCTATATTGTTTGAGACAGGGTCTCTTTGTTGGTTGTCATGGTGTATGCTAAGCTAGTTGGCCCACAAGCTTCTGGGGAATCTCTTCTTTCCATCTTCCATCTCACCATAGGAACACTGGAATTAAAGACCCAGCTTATTGTTTACAGTTTTACATGGGGTTTAAACTCAAGTCCTCATGCTGTACCCACTGAGTAATCTCTCCACCCCATGCTTGCATTTTTATTTGAAATACTGATAGCTAATTCCATAGAATTTCTTTAAATTATCAAATTGAATTATAGAAATGCCATTCACAGGGTTTTGGAATGTGTCTGCTGGAGGAGTTTCTGTTACTCAAGCAAGAGGACCTGAGCTCTACTCTAGTACCCATAATAAAAGCTGGGTGTGGTACATGTGTGTAATCCCTGTACTAGAAGGGAAGAGACTCTGGGGACTCTGGGAATCTCTATCCCGTTATCCTAGCCTACTTAGAACATTCCAGGTCCTGGTGAGAGACCTTGTCTCCAAAGCAAGGGTTGCCAGCTCCTGAAGAGTAAAGTTGGTCTCTGACATGTATCTGAACAAATATGAAGACACTCACCTACACCCACACTCATAAATTCAAACACAAATGCCATTTATAAGCTGAAATTCAAGGATACTCCTGAAAATTACCGAAATAATCCCCATCATGAGGCTGTTTGCTGGAAAGTTGATATTTCTAACAGTTGAGCTTGTTGGTGTTTGTGCCATGTGCTATGTAATACATTCCTAGGGGATGGGCAGGCAGGTTTCAGGAAAGTCCTAGTCCGCTTACAGGACGATGATAAATACATAATGATTACAATGGAGTTTGTCCCTTTAAAATTGCACCAAATCAGTGATTCAAACAAGTAAAGTGAGTTTAGAAAACTTCAATGCTTTTTATTATCTTATGAATGTAACTATTCAAATATTTTTATCATTTAGAGAATTATGAAAAAGATGAAGAGTCTTTGTCTTTGAGGAGAAATACCAGCATATTGCCAATTGAAGAAGAAGGTAACACTTAGAGCCAGGTTTTGGTGTTCAATGTGTTTTAGAGAGGATATTTGCAAAGAGCTTAAGTCTTTATGACAGACTGAGTTACTAACCCACTATAAATATGCTCTTAGGAAAAGTGATGTTGACTAAACCATACTTACCAATAGCTCTAACTGCTATTTTAGATTAAATTAATTCATTTAGAGTTGGCTATTTTGTTTTGCTGATCAGTCTGTTCTTTAATTGTGTGTGCAAACATACATGAGTGTGCACACAAGCACACTCACCACTCATGCAAGCAGCAGAACTACTCTTGAGACATCAGTTGGTAATATGTTGTTTTAACTTGTGTTTATATATATCTGACATGTCTCTATCAAACTCTGAAACAATAATAAGATATAAATTATTTAAATACAAACATGGAGACTCACAGATTTTTAGGAATGAAAATCCCTGGTTTTTGTTGTGATGGTTGTTTTCTAACGCAGGCTATTGATATGTAGGCCAAACTAACCTTGAACTTATGACCTGTCAGCCTCAGGCTTCTGAGTGCTAGATTTCAGGCACATACTACCACTTCTGCAAGGAACTGTACATTTTCAGGAGTCACAAGTTTTAATGTTGGGGACTTGGTTTGAAAGCAGTCTACAGAGAAATTGTTAAGCCTGTCTAAGAATTCTTATCACTGTAGATTTACTAGGATCCCTTGTTTTAACATATTTCATACTTGATATGCCCTCCTTTTATGCCATGTGCCTCCTGCTTCTTTCACTTGTTCTTTGGTTGGGTATTTGGTGACTTTTAAAGTCACTAAGCAAGTGGAAAACAATTCCTTTCTGGTAGTGTGGATTCGAGTGTTCAGCAGGAACACGGAAGCCTCTTCACTGTGTCCATGGTGTCATTATTGCATTTCTTCTGCTGCTGAAAGTTTTAGTTTATTTTTATTATTTAAGGGGATTTTGGGTATGTAACGCTATCCTGGAAGGAAAATGTGTAGTGTTCATACATATTAATTACATTCTGCCATTTTTACACTAATTAGTAAAGAAAATATTTAGGCTAAAGTGAATATCAAGAGTAGGGGGAAAGGATAAAAATACTTATAAAATGACTTGAATTAGGAAGTGAAGATGGGCATGAGGGGTTATGTTAAAGATTCAGAACAGTCTGTTTAGCTATGGAAAAGGCAACTAATGAGAATTTGCAAATGCATGTGGAAGGGTGGTGAGTGGTTGGCACCTCCACCCTTATAATTGAGAGTTCTTTAATTATTAAAAAAAGTAGTAATGTAGAAACCTGGAAATGGTTCTAATGTACCTGTCCTGTCCTGTCCTGCCCTGACAGGGCAGGATGCTACTGCCCTCCTGCAGAAAGGTGACTCTCTGTACCAGATAGTCACTTGACTATTGTTTACCAAGGTTGGAGGACAGGGCTCTGAGGCTTTTGTGTGTAGTTTTAAATTTCTGAAATGTAGTCTGCGGGGAGGTGAGAGGTAAGAATGGCATGGCCTTGGGATGACTGGGTGAATAGGAATCTCAGCGGTATCATCTGATCCCCCACATTCCATTTATAATCCCACCTTATATTCTGCTTGAGCTGTGTGAATACAGAGGAATGAGGATTCAATGTGACCTGTGGGACGCCAGAATGAATTCTGCTCCCAGAATTAGGTTTAAAACTTTCTTATGAGCCCTGCTTCCTGCTGATTATTGCCTCTTATGTAACTAAATTTAGTTTTGAAGAGAAAACACTTATTCACAGGGAAAACTTCCAATCCTGTGTTGCTTCGTTGTATAAGATAGGGACTGAACCTAGGACTTTGCATATGAGCAAAAAACTACTTGCTGCCCTGAAACCTTCTAGACTAGTTATCAACTTTGTCCGTTTTCTCCAAACAAAATCAGAATCATTAACCAAAGCATGAATTGCCTGAAATCCCCATGAGAGAAAAAGCAACTGGTAGAAATCTGAATTTTGGAATATTTCTTAAATTAGAGACTGTGGGAAAAAGAGTTTTTTGTTTGTTTTTGTTTTTGTTTGTTAAGCCTTTATGAACAAGCACTGAGTAAATGTAAACATGTTGCAGGCCGGGAGCTGGAGCTCAGTCCAAGAGCTCTTCTGGAAGTGACAGAGACCCACAGAGATGCTACTTAGTCACCCAGCTTTCAGCTGCACATTCTGCATTTGTAATTATTTATGTCATTTGCTTAATGCCTTTCTTTCCTTTTTTGACTAATTAGCAGAACTCAGACCACATATTTTCAGTTTTTCATTGTTTCATGTTCTTATTTATATTGTCCTGTTTTTCATGGAGTTGTATGTTATTCATTTATATTGTTTGTGTGTGAGCTAATATGATAGCTCCCTTTTCTCCTGACCACACTTTTTTTTTTTTTTACTGCAACATCACCAGTAGACAAGCTTGTGCATCTGAGCGCAGCCCAGAGCCATTATCTTTTTAATGACTGTTAGATAATATATGGAGACTCCAATGAAAATTCTAGTTAAAGTTTAAGAGGGGTCCATTAAAAAAAAGACAAAACAAAAAGGTATTGCATTATTCAAAAGGTTTCTATTCAAAAAGGATAGTGTTGCATATGCCTATTTTTGTCTAAATTAGATTATTAATTCAGTGGAACTATGAGGAACATAGTGCCCACAAAGGTTTTGCTAGGTCTTCCTTCCTCCCCAAAGCTGTAGAAGGTGAGTTTTGGGGACTGGCAATAACCAGTACTTTGATTGTTTCAGGGTATCCACTCTTGTCAACTGAACTGGAAGAAGCAGAAGATGTGCAGCAAGAGGCTGCCCTGCTGACAAAGTGGCAGAGAATTATGGGAATTAACTATGAAATAGTGGTAGGTTAGCTTGCTTTTCATGTCTCCTGACTTGTGTCTCTGTGTGAGCAGGAAAATATTCTTGGTGAAAATATCAATCACTGGAAATGAGCCCTGTAGAGAGATCAAATGTCTAAAGCTCTTCAAAGGCTGTAATAGTAGCTTAAGACACCAAAATACATGGTTTGAAACCTTATGAATGCATGTTTCATTATTTCTTATTTTGGGGGATTATGTAAGTAATATATATGCAAGAAAGGTTTTCCTGACCCGTAAGCATGTCTTTTATAGAGAGAACCAGAGTAGAATGACAATTTTTTTCATATGGGGTAAAGTTTATCATGACCTGCAACAGAATTTTAAGCTTGCTTTCCTCTTTCCCTCTCTTCCTTTCTTTTCTTCTTAAAAGCATCACTTGAAGCAAGGTCTCAGCAAGGTCTCATATAGACAGGCTGACCTCAGATTCTCTGCATAGTCTCCTGCCTCCACCTCCCTAGTGCTTGGCTTACAAAAGTGTGCCATACTCTTTAATCTTTAATTCTCACCCCTTTTGTCATTCTCATGTGTTTAGCTTCTGTAATAGATGGATTCTGCTTATTTTATCATGTCACTTATGTCATGGTAATGTTTGATGTTTATTAACATTGTGAGTATCTAGCTATTATAAAAAGTTACAAAGTTGACATACAGTATTAAAATATCAGGCAATCCAAAATCAAAATAAAATACTACATTTAGTATAATTTTTCATATTTACCACATCCATAAGAGATAAAGAGAAGAGATAATATATATTAAAAGTAACAGTGACCTTCATTGCCAAACAGTTATATCAATTTTGCACTTATTTTCATAGCAATGTCTACTTTTAAAACTCAAGGTAATTTATAGTTAAATGAAAATGAGTAAGTATAGCCATGAGCATTTTAACTCTTAAGCTGGGAGGAATACAATAGGATCCAGGTGAAGAGTGGTGCATTTAGCACTGACTTCATGAGACTAATATGGCTGGCTGAGATTAATGGTGTCTGCGTCCACTGCAGACACCTGCTATTTAGATGGTAATTGAATAAGGGGGCCCTTCACAAGCCATTTCATCCAGATCAGAACCAAGACTGAACCATTAGAGCCCTTTGTACACCTGTCATCTGCATGATATTCCCAGTGCTCTATTAGGAGTGAACAGACGTGTGCCTTAAGACAGGAACACGTGCCTATGTCATTTGTGATCCTTGCTCAGGTAACTGGGAACATCTATGCCTTCTCCTTGCCTGCTGCATACTTGGTAGCGTAAACATATTCATAAAGTGGGTGCTGTAGCAGAAATGGCAAGTGACAGCAGTGGGGACCTGTAGTTTCTTAGAGTATGTGAGCTCTACACTAGGTTTTCAGGGTTGAGAAGAATGTTGCCCAGCATCACAGTTCAGAGTCAGGTGATTTCCTTCTAATACTGACCTCTCACCAGCTACCATTAAGTTGCGGAAGGTCTTGTTTGGTAAACCTATTGTGGGGGATTGCATGTGACACCCCATAGAATGCATAGCTGCAGGATGCAGCTTTTCAGGCTGTCAGCTGTGCTCAGGTCTATAGTAGTTTCTGCCTGCCTCCATTTATTACCGCATTCTACCCATTTACTACTATATTCTCAGTAGGCTCTGAAGATGGCCCTGGGTGCTTATGGCTGGGCACTTCCACAAAGCCTTTGTTGGTCTGTGACTCTATTAGACATCTATATTTTCTACTGGCAAACTTCCAGTGACATGTAGCTTGAAAATAAGATTTTGAAGCTTTTGTGAGAAATTTGACTTCTTTTGGTGGGGCATGAACTCTATAATTTTTACATGAGTATGAAAAAAAAAGGAAGAATATTAGCTTGTGAATGTTTTTCTCATTTCAGGTGGCTCATGTGAGCAAATTCAGTGAGAACAGTGGATTGGGGATAAGTCTGGAGGCAACGGTGGGACATCACTTCATCCGGTCTGTTTTACCAGAAGGCCCCGTGGGACACAGTGGGAAGCTCTTCAGTGGAGATGAGCTATTGGAAGTGAGGAGCTCTGATTTCCCCCTTTTTTTTTTTTCTATAGATATAAGGTTGAAAAGGCTGCTGGAGAATTAGTGGTGACAAATAACTAAAGTCAGCTCAAAGCAGAAATAGCAAAGCTGTGTGTGTGTGTGTGTGTGTGTGTGTGTGTGTGTGTGTGTGTGTGCACCGAACAGATCCAGTCCAAAACTACATTCTGTTTCGGTGGTGTTTATTGTGTTGTATTTTATGCTATTTTAGCTTCCAAAGTCCATGAAACTTCCTATGACAATTTTTTAACGTGTACTCAGTTCTTAGGCAACACTTTCGTATGCTTCCATAGAAATAATGACAAACAGTGAGCATGTCCTTTCTGAGCATGTCCCCATTTGCTCAGTTCCTATCACTCACTAGCTATGTACTGGTATTTGTTTCCCTGCAATATGTCAATGTCTTTTTTAAAATGCAGAAATAAGTAAAATTGAAAAGTTTTGTTCCCAGGTTTAAAAACATTTTCACATATTGTTATACGATTTCTAGTTTGTTTGTTTGTTTTTTCTCTCCTGCATCCTTTGGGGGTATTTTTATTTCCTCTTCCTACGATACACTAGCAGATCAAGCCTAGGGAGAAGCTAAGGGTTCTGCCCTGAGTGCTTGGGAAGTTCCAGTTGTAGCCAGACTCTAAACATGCATGCAGGACCCTGTTAGGTACTCACACAGATCTAACTGCAGGCCACAGTGAAATTTATATTTATGGAAAAATGGTGCTTCAAATAGTCTTTGTATTATGACACTTTATCTTCTGTGGACCATGTGTGTTCTTTTGCAGGTGAACGGCATAAATTTGCTTGGGGAAAATCATCAAGATGTGGTCAATATTTTAAAAGAATTGCCTATCGATGTGACAATGGTGTGCTGCCGCCGAACTGTGCCACCCACTGCTGCATCAGAATTGGATGACCTGGACATAAGTGATCTTGAACCAATGGAAAAGGTATTAGATATGCAGAAACAAGGATATTTTGGACACATCACAGCAGGGCTTAATAGTGTTAAAAATGGTGAACATTTTTATTTTCATTAAGACTTCATTGTTCTCACATAGTCTGTGCTTACAGAATAGATCTAGAAATCATACAGGCCTGAGCTTGAATCAGTATTGTCTCAACTGGCAGACCTATGTAAGTAGTGTCTGTGTGGTACACAGATGGAGAAACATGCATCTATATACCTTCCCAGCTGTTTCTGGTTTGCAGTTAATCGTTCAGTGAATAGCTGAAATACGGAAGGGTACGTTCCAGTATATTTATAGGTTTTAACTTATTTGTGCATTTTAGTGGGATTATATGAGAATGCCGAAGTCATAATTCCTATCAAATACTTTTTTATGATGTCTATTTTCTTATCTGCTTGTTCTTAGCTCTTTGTATCACAGTGTTCAAAACCAGATTGAATCATCTTGTTGGAGGAAGTGCTGTACATATTTAGCATAGGACCCTAGTCAGATGTCAGGAGGAAGGAATCCCATTTACATTAATGCTGAAGGAGTCAATACAGTGAAATAATTATACAACTTAAAAGGATAAAGTGCATGGTTTATTAGTCACATAGGTGATCATGATAGGACAGAACTAGAAACAGTATTCTAAACTGTGTGCCTCTCAAGGTTGAGTCATGTATATGTGTGTACATATTCACATGGTGTCACTGGGATGGTCCCAGGGAGGCAAGGGAAGGGGATTTGTCCATGGCTCTAGGCAGTGCAATAGAATATCAAAAGCAAAGGCAACACACAAACTAGAATTATATTCTGTCAAACATCTTTGTTAAATTTGATATGTTCATATAGATAAATAGGGTTGGATTAACCTATTTTTACTTAGATTTGTTTTTGTTGAGCGATGCTAACATTTGAAGCCCAGTTTCTGTGTCAAGTGTTTTGCAAACATCACCCTTGCTTAATCCACCTATTTCTATGTATTGTAGAGGCTTGTTTGCATATATATATATATATATATATATATTGTACATATATATATATTACAAATGTTTACACATACCCACCTTTTCCTGAATTTATCTTATTTATCATGAGTTCTTTCTAGTTAATGACAACACAGTTCTTTTTATTCTTCTTCAAACTTATACAGGAGGTGAAAGTCACATGTAAACCATGCTATAGATGCATAACCACTAAATAAGCTTATAGGAAATTCTAGCTTATATTTTTAATGCCTGTTATGACTTGGGTTTTTGAGACTGTTTTGTTCTATGCAGATACCAGAACGAAAGAGTTTTTGCAGTGTTGGTACATGTGTCAAATGCTATTCCCTCTGAAATAAGAGATGCCTGATCTGTTATTCAGCCTCATATAGATCTCGGTGAGTTCATCGGGTCCTCAGAGACAGAGGATCCTGTACTGGCGATACCTGATGTGGATCAGAATGCTGAGGATATTCAAACACCACTGGCCATGTGGGAAGCTGGCATTCAGTCCATAGAGCTGGAGAAAGGGAGCAGGGGCCTTGGCTTCAGCATTTTAGACTACCAGGTAAATAAATCCTATTTTCCTAATTGTTGAAAGGATGTCATGTTTTCAAAGTAAATTCTTGTTAGCGGATAGCAAGAATATACTATTTTACAGTTAGTTATGACTTCTACATGTTCAAATTAATTGCTCAGGATAATAATATAATTGGTATGATTTCTCTTTATTATAAAAGGTTCTTTTTAGCATTATACTTATGAAACTGTTTTATGTTTCAGCTTGAGAACTTGAGCAAATGCTTTTTAGGAGTATTATAATACAGTGGGCTCTTTGTGTCATTTTAGGCCTCTTTATTTCCATGCTTCTAATTGAGAGCTTATATTCTAGTAAGCCATAAAGTACTTGCTATTTCTTTTATAATATGGAGATAAGTTTGTACTTAGATATATCAGAAATTATAACATTCCAGTCATTTTACTATGTTTATGATGGTTTATAAATTGTGTCAGTGTGGCTTGGACCCTTTCTTGAATTTTGTGCTAGGCAGATGTGTAAATGCCGAACACTGCCTGATAAAACACAGGATTTACTCCTTAATAGTTTTCTACTCAGGCTATCTTTAATTACTGCAGCCCCACTCCAGCTTGTAGCACAGGTGCTGCATGGCTTCTATTTGTAAATCTTCATTTCTAAAGGACAAGACCTACGTCAGCATGCATCCATCTACTATACAAATACTATGGTTATGAATGCCCTTGACACCCAGCTTCTGGTGATAGCAGAAAATTTACCACTCTACCAAAAATTAAAATTTACTCTTGAAGTTATCTACTATTACCTAGGGGACTATTTATCAACACTAGCAAATGAGGTTTCCATTGTTTCTGGCAAACTCCTTTGATCTTTCTAAAATGAAGTAGGCATCACCTTGTCCTAGGTATTCATTAGAACTTCCATGAGAATCTTAAGACACTTAACAATTGGAGAGGACAGCCTGTAAAATACACTTGCAATGTCACAATGAGCTGACTTCTTTTCACACTCCTGCCCTGTTAGGATCCCATCGACCCAGCAAGCACTGTGATTGTCATTCGTTCTCTGGTGCCTGGTGGCATTGCTGAGAAGGATGGCCGGCTTCTCCCAGGAGACAGGCTCATGTTTGTCAATGACACTAGCCTAGAGAACAGCAGTCTTGAAGAGGCCGTGGAAGCCCTGAAGGGAGCGCCCTCAGGGATGGTGCGGATAGGCGTGACCAAGCCTTTGCCTGTAAGAACTTGGATTTTATTGACTTCTCATATATGTATAAGGGAAATGTCTAGGGAGGTACTTTACTGCCACTAAGAAAAAAACAATAGTTATTTTGAAGCAAAATCTTTTTGTAGCTAGTTCCAGGACAATATTTGGTGTTTCATATTCTGTTTGCACTGAAACAAACTGTGAGTATTTCTGTCACTTAAAGTGAAATCTGAATAAAAATAAACTTAAATCTGTAGGTGAATAAGAACAATGCTTTCCCCATAAAAGTTCTACACTGGTTAGGGTTACTAATACCAGGTAATGTGGTAAGAAAATAAAAATTTCCCTTTTCATTAGAAAGTTGATTACAAGTGTAGAGTTCTCAGTGTTTCAAAATTGCAACAGGAATTCAAGAGGGGAATTCAAGCAGATGGCACCCCTGTGCAATTTAGTTTCATTTTGTCCTATAAGCTGTGTTGTATTTAAACTCTCAAGTTATCCCCTCTTAATTTTAGGGGACAGGCAATTATTTTAAGTGTTCCCACAGTTTCTTACTTTGGAATTCTAATAGTTACCTGTGAAGAAGTGCTTTCCACTTATTTTAGAGATGTTTAATGAGTTCATTATGTCCTCAGTAACATTCATTGTCAAGTAAGATTCATCCTTTATAATACTTGAGAAAGAGAAACAAAACACTGATTTTTTTTAATGCTTTATTCTGCAGCTTTTAAAGTCTTAATACTTAAAATTGCCTGTCATTATTTAGCCAGAATATTAAGCAGATAAAAATGACCAGAAGATTAGTATAAACATCATTGATTTTAATTGTAATTTGCAAGAATAAAAATAGTAGAAATGGATTCTCATCTAATTGTTTGTGCTTATGCTAGGAGAAAGGCCTCTGTACCCTTTCAAGTGAAATGATTAGTATTTGTCTGACTTTGTAGTTTTCTTTCTGTGTTGAGGTTATATGTTATGATGTGAAGACTCCATTTTCTCCCTTCATTCTTCTTTCTCTTACCCTCTTCCCTTTTCCAATCCTCTTTGTTGTTCCTTCTGTCCCACAATCCCCTTCTTGACACCAACGTCCTGCAGCTTTCACCAGAAGAAGGATATGTTTCTGCCAAGGAGGATGCCTTTCTCTGCCTACCACACTCCTGTAAGGAGCCAGGCCTGCTTGACAAAGCCCTCTTCAGGGCTGACTTGGCTCTGGTTAGTGGCTACAACTGATTGATTTTTAATATATGTGCTGCTGAAGTTATATTGAGTCACTTAGTGTATGTAGACTCTCAATGTGCATACATTGCTTTAAGCTAGAGAGTGCAAATTAGGTCTTTGATAATGTATGTATTGTGTCCATACTAACTTGGAAGGAAGATACTTCTTTCTGTTAGTGTTTTTAAATTATAAACTCTTGAATCACCATTTTTGGGATATTTTGATGTATTTATAATAAGTATAATATATTCATATTATACTTAAAGTATGAGATGACTTTGGCCCTCCTCCAGGGGCATAGTAGTTTAGAGTGTTTTGGACTTTGTGAGGTGTTATGATAAGTCATATCTTGCCATAGCAAATCCATTTTGAAACATCATGGTACACAAAGATATTCCTTCATTTTTTTTTCTTTTTTTTGAGACAGGATTTCACTATGTTGCCATGGCTTGTCTGCAATTCCCAGTTATCCATCCACCTGCCTGCCTCCTGAGTTCTGGATTAAGGGCATAAACAGCCATCCTAAGTCAGAGTCTTTAAAATACTCAATGAAACAACATCCTCTCTAGGGTTTGGATGGCATGTTTGAACCCTGTGACATGAATATCAATTGAAAGGATTACTTCCATTCTCATGAAAGCTCACCACCTTGTCATAGTCATAGGAGTCCTCAATATTTCTAGTGAGCTGTTTTCTTGAACTGGTCACTCAACTTCCTGGGAACTTCATGCTTCATCCCTACAGTAACTGAGCTAATTGAATTTTAAGATTCCTCTGATTTAAAGGCAGCAGTGATATACATATTCTGTTGGAGCATTCATTTTAGTAGTACTTTAAAACAAACATTTGTCTATTATAATCTGGCATAAGTCTCAGTTAATACTAGACAGCACATGCTAAGTATTTATCACTCAGATTGTTTCACATAATGTACATGTGTAGACAATAACCTCCAACTTGTAGCTTGTTAGTGAATTTAAACAAATATTTAAAACATGTTATCAGCCTGGGAATTATATTTTGAGACTCACTTTGAAATGTTCCAGTGCCATTTTATTATTTTTTATATTAGTATAGCTTGCTAATTTTAAAATGTTTATTACTTAATGCTTCTAGTAACCAGTCCATGATCAGGCCCCTTCATTGTTAGTGTGATTCTAGCTCAAACACAAAGTTACTGTTTGGTTTCTGCATTTTAGTTAGAGAATCACAAAGCTGCCTTTATGAATAATGGTTTATTAAATATGAAGTATGATAATGAAATTATGTTTTTCATCATAAAATGTTGTATATTTCCTTGCTTATGTAACTGTCTAAACTTAAAATGGAGGTTGAGGCGGTGTAATAGTGTCCAGAGCCAGAGGCCTCTGTTGTGAGTGGTCTGTCCATCTTTGTGCTGCTGTATCAATGACTCTTTCAAGTGGTTAAGAGTAAGGAAGGCACATGAAGAAATAGGGCAGATGAAGGTGCAGCTGTGCCTTTTAGCTCAGGTAGTGACAGTGATATGTGATAGGGTATGGTAACCATCTGGTCTTATTTTATTCCTAGATAGATGCAACTGATGCTGAGTCAGTAGCTGAGTCAAGATTTGAGTCTCCATTCTCTCCTGATAATGACAGTGTCTACTCTACCCAGGCCTCTGTTTTATCTCTTCAAGATAGTGCTTGCAGTGATGGCATGAACTACGGCCCCTCCCTTCCATCATCTCCTCCCAAGGTACAACAGAAATGTCACTTTATTTTGGAGAAAAGTCTGTGTATAACCTTTGGAGGTCAGGGTTTCTTAGAATTGTAGGAGTAGCAGAACAGAGTCACTGTTCTGTTGCTGTGAAGAGACACCATGACCAAGATAACTAAAAAAAAGAAAGCATTTAACTGTAGGCTTGCTTCCAGTGTCAGAGGGTCAGTACATTATCAAGACAGGGAACATGGTGGCATACCCACAGGCAGGATGCTGGAGTGGTAGCTAAGAGCTTATATCTTATCCAAAGTAAGAGGCAGGTAGATGATGAGACTGAACCTGGAGTAAGCTTTTGAAACCTCAGAGCTCACCCCCAGTGACACACCTCCTCCAACAAAGCCACATCTACTAATCCTTCTAGACAGTCCACCCATTGAGAGCCCAGTATATAAGCCCTGTGGGGGCCATGTTCATTCAAACCACCACATAGCATATTAATGATGTTACTTCTCTCCAGTCACAGATTCACTTCAAATCAGAGTAATTTCACCATGTTGTTTGTTTAGATTACTAGTGACTAGTTCCATGTTTGGGAGACAGACTGGTAGAAACAAAAAAATTAGAATGACTTTTGTATTAGTAGTTTTTTTTAAAAATTACCTTTTAGGCAAAAGAATATAATATAGTACGTTTAGTTTAATTTAACAGTTGCTAGCTCATTAATACTTAGTGTTGGACTTACCAGTGTGAAGTGATGTCAAAGAATGCTTTACATGAAGACTATAGTGGGAGGCAGTATGTGTTGATGTCAGTGGACCTGAACGCAGGGCATAGTCACTGTGTAACACATCCGCTGTCCTAGCTTTTAAATTGGTTATTAGTTAATTTTCTTGGTTAAACACCCTATATTGTTCAAAAGTAATATTTTAAAACCTCTGGAAAGTTTTAAGTACAAGCTGGAATGTTGATATGTATTTTAATTTGGATTTCCTGATTCCTGTAGACTGTGTGCTTCTCTATATTTTAGCCATTGTTTTTCACTTGTCATTGATCTCTGCATCTATTTCGGTCATTTTTATTTCATACAGGCTGCTTATTCTGTTGATTTGTTAGACTCTCCATGGATTGATTTATGAATCGATTACACATATATACATACATTATGGATATCTGTGTTCTTTAGGATAGAGGAAAGCCTAAAATGTGCGGATGTGGTAGTTTCCAAATTCAAGACACAAGCTACTTCCAAGATAACAAGGACATGGGGGGCTCTGCACTGTCTGATTTATCTGTTGTGCACAACAGTGACTGAGGCTGGAAAAGGGCATCTAGGCAGTTGAGGTGTGGAAATATATAGTAAACTGACATAAAAACACAGAGTGTTTTTCTTTCCTTACAATTAGGAAAATAAACGGTGGAGAAGGGGTGGGGATGAGTGGTCCCAAGTGAGGGTCCCAGGTCAGTGGGGTAGCTGGTGGCCAACTCAAAGCAGGAGAGAGAGGAAGAGAAAACAAAAGAGTGAAAGCAAAAGAGAGCATAAGTGGGTGGGGTCTGACTTTTAAAGGGGTCCTTTACACCTGCCTGCTGACTAGTACTCATGGAACCCTGGACTGACCAGAGTACTGCCTGAGTGCATTCTGCCAGATGGCATGGGCAGGCCTGCATAATGCCTGAATCCTTACACAGATGTTATACAGCTTTTTTTTCTTAAGGTGATAATGTGTTTTTTTACTACAATGAATTCAGTGGGAAAGGGCCCCGTTCAAGAGTATGATGGTGAGCAGGATCCCTCAGGTCTGGCTTTGTTTCCTTTCTTTCCTGATGAACAGCTGGCTTTGGCCAGGGCATTTGCAGAACATTCTGTGCTATGTCTGAAGTGCACCTGTTACCCTTGCCCATGACACTGGGCACCCCCCTGGAATTGGTTTGCAAGGTACGTCTTTAGTGAGCAGCCACTCCTCGCCTGCACACCTGAGGTCCCTGGCTGCAGGCTGTCTGGACTGTGTTCATCCTTGACTGGCCTCGGGGCTGGAAGCTTGTTTCATATCCTGGTGGGATCTCCTAATCCGTAGCATTGCACACTTCTTCTTGCCAGTGGGACAGATTGCATTGTTTAATGTAGTAATTATTATTTAAAGGAATTACACAATCTGCATTCCGAGAAGCATATATTTTACAGGGCAAACACTGGCTATATGCAGCACAACATATTGACTTGCTGAAGTCTGTTTGCCTCATTTTTTTCCCTAAGCAGTTTACTCTTTTGTTGAATCAAAGTTTGGCAAGCTGGCCTGACAACTGAAATATTTAAACTAAAAAGCAACAAATAAAACATTAATGAGGGTGTTTAAACCTCCTGTGGGCTTTTAGTTTTCTTAGTTAAATACTGCAATTCTGGTGTTTTCTTGTGTTTTGCTTTTTTTTGTTTTTGTCTCTAAATTTTGGTACCTAGATTTCTGCTAGGAAAAATATTATAAAACTCAATGAATTATATGATCTATCCTCCCTGTTTGCATTAAGTTCATCATAAGGGCTTTTTAAGAAATTCAAAATCGACCCTTTGATTAAATGGAAGCTGACCTCAGAACTTTTCAATAAACAGAACTACGCCATTAACACCTATGGCTGTTTAAGCATATGTGACTATGTGGATATGTACCCTATAAGACCATATCATGCATATGGGTAATTATCAAAACCAAAGATGCCCATCATGCATGCAGTTTTTAAGAATGATGAAGTAGAACCTCAGTGTTTCCTCCATTTTTTTTCTTTTTTTTCTTTTATTGCTTACTATGTAGAGACTGGAAATGGAATGCACCTCTGGGAAGACAAGTCTCTACAGCTTGGTCAGGGGAAATCCCAGAGGGGATTTCTAAGCCCTGACCTTAGAGCATGAGCTTACCCTTGGGGAAGGCCTTGAACTACAGAGCAGAGTTTAGTGCAGCATGCTTAGCAGCTGTTCTCGGAAGTCTCCATTTTGTCAGGGGCAGTGTATATTATGTTTTAGTTTTATTCATTAATACATAAAGAGTTAAATTATCCATGTCTGTTTATATCATCTGAATTATATGCAGTTTACTAAAATACCCATTTGAGCACTGTGGCCTCCTTGTCACTTGCAGCCTCCCCACCCACCTTTTTTTTTAAACAGGTTCTTATTATTGGTAGCCTGGATTTGTTCTGTAAACCAGACTGGCCTTGAAGAGTTCTGCCTGTCATTATCCCAACTCCCACCCCTGGTGCTGGGGTTAAGGTCTTGCCACAAAGTTCAGGCAGTCAAGACTTTAGCAGGAGGATTTAGAGTTCTAGGCCAGGAAATATCTGCATAGTAAATTCCTGTCTCAAGAGACCCAGGAAATAAAAAAATAAATACAAAAGTATATTTTAGTATTAATTAGCAGTAGCCATTAAACATTTTTTTCCTTTTTTTGTTGTTTTAGGTTTTAATTTGGGGGTAACTTAAAAAAATAATTTATTAATTTTTTATTGCTTCTAGAAACATGACTAAATGCTGTAGCAATTGTTTTCCAAAATTAAGTGTCAGTTGACTCTTGTTTGAAGGCTCAACATAGTTTCTGAAGAAAATCAATGTCGTCTCCCCTCCCCCCCCCTCCCGCAATCTAGCAATCTATTCTCCGGTCATACCCACATTCTCAGCTTGTCATTAGGATAAAACTGTCTGTCATGATTGGCAGCTTGTTTTCTGGGAAATGCTGTATGTTCTAGTACATGGTAAAGTTGCATTTGTTGAGATAAACCTTCCTGTTTACTTAACACAGCAAGCACAACTAATGAAATTCATCATAATAAAAAAAGCAGCCCAGGCATCCTACACATTTCTGCTTTGTGGCATACTCTACCATATGATGCTGATGTGTGTATAGTTGCATCTGTTCTGGGATGGTTGTGGAGAAGAGCATATGATTGAAAACTATCTGAAGCTCTTGAGACAGAAGGTGGAAAACAACTGTAAAGGATAGTGGAGAATTGCTGGCTATTTAAAGGAAAGATGTTACCCTTACAACATGGGAACCATAAGAAAATAGTAAGGGGGAATGCAATTCAGAAAGTGGGAGAATTGCGGTAAGGTAGAGGAGTTGGGACTAGAATGTGCAATGGGAATTCTCGGTTGCATTGCTGTTGCAGCTGTCAGCAACCTCATTATTTGGGTAATCTATATAAATTGTTATCAAGAAAAGTGGAGAGTAGTACAGATAATAAAAATGCAGAGACAGATATTTGGGTTCATCTGAAGATCAGTAAAACAAAGCAGTCAGACAGTAGTTCTTACCTCTACCAAGACTGAAATGGAGATCCTGTCTTCGCTCTGCCAGGAAACAGAGTCTCATATGAGACCCTTTGCTTCTTCCTTATATACCTCTCTAGTGCTGGGATTAAAGGCGTGAACTCTCTTTCTCTTTTAGATTGATTCACTCTTGTGTGACCCAGGAAGGTCTTGAGTGACAGAGATCCATCTGCCTCTGTCTTCTGAGTCCTGGGATTAAAAGTGTGTACTACCACTACCTGGCCTTTATGGCTTGTGGCTGTCTTTACATACCGAGTCCCAGGAAAGCTTTATTAAATCATAAACAATATGTTACCACATTACTTCAGTCTTGCATTAAACTAAGAAATATAGCTTTTAATTTCTCATCTCTCTCCATTTCTTCTGAGAAGGATATATCAAGTATTACTATGAATTTTTGAAAGACTTCAATTAAGATACCAAGAAGCATGGGAAAGTGGAAGGATTATTTTGAACATTGGGGTAGAGGAAAAAATGTCTTACTTTTAGATCTTTATGAGGTTTAAACATGAAACAGGATGTTCAGTACCTCTATCTTCTAAAATAGGTGTGTGTTATATTCCTTGTTGATTAGCTTTTCCCTTTCAGTATTTCTCTACCACTTTCCATGAATAATGCATGAACAGTTTTGTCATGCATTTTCCAGTAAATCCCAGCTAACAAGGGTGGATAGACTGCTTCTTCTGATGAAAGCAGTTTTGATTATATTTCTTTGAGGCATGAGTGAGATGATTTTTCTGGTAATTATTGCAATTAATTAGTAATTTTGAAACTTAACAATCCTTTAGTAAGTATGTTTTTTTTTTTTTTTGTAACAATAAAATAACTGAATTTGTATACAGGAGCAAACAGTCTATCTAGATTGTGGAGTGTCCAGGCGGCCTCTTCCTATCCTTTGTTCCTAAGGATACTGATGATGTTAAATACTTCTGTGAGAGACCACTCCATCTATTCTCTGTGCTAGGAATATCTGATAATTTAGAAAAAATGACTACTTAAATTGAAGGCAGTAAGTACAATAGATTGTTTCAAATAGTTAAGTTCATAACAAAGGAAGAGACCCACAACTGAAGGGGATTCTAGATATCTCAAATGCCAGTTATTGTAAATTAGAAGAAAAATACTAGAATGTGTCACCCTTCTCTTTTGTGGGATTGTGAGTAGTACATGAAGCTCAGAATCCCCCAAACGACAAATTTGATTATATAAAGAACTTTGTCATGATAAAATACTACATATGCAGATTTAGGACACTAGTAAACTATTTTCAGTCCAGACTTCACAACCTGAAAACACAAAGTGAATGCATCTGGTAAAAGGTGCAAGGAGGGATGTGGAAAGAGTATTCACCAGGGTGCACAGGTTTACCTATGCTACCAGGGTGCACAGGTTTACTACTTGTCAGGAGTATGTGTGGTAAAATGCTGCCCAGTGTACTTCTTCCAGATCTTATTTCCAAGCAAATATAGTCTTGTCAGAATAGTTTATAGGCACTGTACTGTCTCTTTCTGTGAGAGAACACTGGGGTCGATGAGCAGTTGCTTAGCTAATTCAAGCTTGGTTTGACTATACAACATTGTGTTACATAAATAACTGTAGTAGCTAAGGTCTATTGGGTATTTCCTATTAAGTCAAGACTGGTTTTAATTCTTCTTGTCCCTCTCAAAAGTCCTGTGCTCTGATCTATTATTTTTCTCTTGAAATAGGTGACAGTAACAGAATGGAGAGTGTTAAGTGTGAAGTCTGCCACGGCTTATAATAGGCTTATAATAATTGTGACACTGTATCTGAATTGAGGCTTTAATAGTGACAGTCCAACATTTCCTGTCAGCAAGGATTATGTTCATGAGTAAAGTGGAGTGGACTTTAAATACATCAAGATATAAAGAGAGTAGAGAAAAGTCTAAATCCACTTAATGATGGTTCTGCTTAGATCTTAAGATATTAGCTTCATGTCCAAGTATGTATATGTACTTGCATGAATATTTTGCAAGTGCACAAAAGTGGGTGGATCCGTGTCTGATTCCAGACACATGTCTCGGACAAGTAAATGGGTGAAGGCGTCACAAATACAGACTTACGTAGCATTCTCAGTCCATAAGCAGTTTATATTTGTACAAAATGAATCTTTTATGTATGAATGTATTCTTAAGACCTTTGCACTTTAAAAGTATTGAGAGTGCCGCGGGTGTTGTTCCCTGATATGGTGCTTGCATTGTGTACAAAGTCCTGAGTTTCACCCCCCATATCATAAGAAAAGACACAAAAATGTTGATAGGAGAATCTAAGGGAAACATGTACTTATTAACAGCAGTCTGTATAGCAGATGCTTGTCCCAAGTGTGTAAGGCTAAAATAGGTCTGTTGTGAGGAAACATGTGCATTCATATAGGTCTGTAGAATTTTAAACTTTCAAGGAATGTTAGAAATGTTCTAGTATGTAACTGTCGAGAGATTTTCTTTTTACATAAAGAATGCTAATAATGGAACGCTTGATTAGATCATAGGTTTTATGACTTTCTGATATAGTGTTACTTGTTCAGTCTTGTAGAACATGCATATTTCCCTCCAGTAATCTGAATGTCAAGGCTTTCTATTCTTCTGCATGAATATCAATAATTGTCTGTAAATAACTTGCTCCTGGAGGGTCCTGGGATTTCAGATCCATTGCTGTCATACTTGGTACTCTCAATATTCAGCAGCTTCTAGCAAGTGTGATTTGGGAATATAAGCTGTTTGCTTCTCAGTGCAGCTTTATCTTAGAATTGTTTTGTTCATAGCTAGAACTAAATATTGTATCTAAAATTATATTTGACCTATTTTTCAAGTGTAACTCAGTAGAACATGATATAAGATTTGTTTTAAAAAAAAGATAATAGAAAACATTTATGAATCTAAAAAGTATGCAGGAAATATGTTCAGTGAGGAATTCATGTTTATAAGGCTTTAAAAATAATGAATAAGCTTGTTTTATTTTTCACAAGATAGTAATTCACTAAACAAAAGGCTTATAATAGATTGGTATAACTCTTAAGTCTCAGTTTTGGTGAGTGGCTTTGTCTGTTCATTACCAGGATGTGACTGGAAGTTCTGACCTAGTGCTTGGTCTCCATTTGTCCCTGGAAGAGCTCTACACACAGAACGTCCTGCAGAGACAGCAGGCTGCCTCTCCTCTCCCAGACATGAGCATGGCAGCTCCTTCTGGTTCTGCCATCGGTGACTATACACCTGCAAGTGCTGTTGAACAAACATATGAATGTGCAAACCCGGTAGCATGGACTCACTCACAGTTACCAAGCGGCCTGTGCACCACAGAGCTTGCCCCTGCACTGCCAGCTGCAGCTCAGAAGGTAGCATCTTAGAGCTAGCACCTGCTGTTGTGACTAGATTGATGATGGGGGAGGGGAGAGAGGAGAGTTACACCCTGAGTCTCTCCTAGTTTAGGGTGAATGCTTGTGTGATTCTGAAGTGACCTATGAACTTGATAGGTTCTTGCTCAAGCAAGACACATGGGGAACATGTGCAATGTTGAAAATGACCACTCCAAAGTCTTTTCTTTCCATGTGACTTTCATTTTTCTTTCTTTTGGGGTTCCGAGTATTTAACTGAAGAGAGCTCTATGGCTTCTGATGCTGAATCTGTCCCACTGCAAAATATGCCCCAAGAAGCTTTTGAGAGGACAGTCACTATAGCAAAAGGCAGCTCCAGTCTGGGTAAGTTCCTTATTTTCCATGTAGCGCTGCTCCTTAGCCCACAAAGAGGACAGTAGATTTCAACATTATTTTTTGTCTGCAGAGAATGGATGCTAGAAATGTTCTTGCTTCTTTTTATGTGCTCATTATTTTTCATGAAACAGGAATGGGTTTGTTTATTTTACACTAGTCTACATCCCTTTTCTCTTATTCCAAGTATTCAAAAATGTCTTTTATGTTCAAGTAAAAGTTATATGAATTGTGTGTGTGTGTGTGAAGTAGCAAATCAGAAAAGGAAGTCTTCGAAAATGAGAAGTCAGCAATTGGAATTCTAAGTTCTTTGGGAAAGTAAATTATTACTTTTTTTGAATATTGCTAGTTATTCGAGAGTCAGATTGTATTTAATTTCTTTCATTCACTGATAGAAAGACTAACGACTGCCAGGTGTGACACTACCAAAATGTAAATGCAGGTTATTCATAATATCTGTTTGTCTCTGGAAGAACTCTACACACAGAACCTCCTGTGAAGATAGTCCTCTGCCAGCCCTAACAGGCTTTGCCTGTTTCAAAATCACAAAACCTTCTAAATGGGCCCAAACTTCTTGAGGAGCTGAATCCCTGGTGACAGTAGGTAGAGCTCCTGGGACAGGGTGCACCTGTTCCTGCACTGACAAAGGCAGCGTCTCTCCTGTTGGGACTGATGGAAGACTATCTATTAGAACCTCAGATGACCAAATGTTGCTCAGTTGTTAGCTCACATCAAAGACTGTTTCCCTGCAGTGACCAACCAGCAAGCATCCTTTACACAGGTATCCTGCCACCAGACCTGCTTTTTGTTGCAACTTGACACTCAGAAGAGAAGTTCCTAGAACCTCCCCCAGACTTTTCTAGATTTTGTGTTGTTTGGTGGTAACTGGATAACCCACCAATACCAGCTGATAGGAGAATTGTAGGGTAGGATGTGGATTGCTGTGCTACATATAATTACATATGAAATAATGATTTAAAATAAACAATGAAAAAAATTGCATGAGTCACATGAATCTGTCTTATTTGTAAGATACATATATATTAAATAGGATATATATAATTTAAATAAAACATATGACATATAAATATAATCAATAGATATATTAAATATTCATATTCCACATGCAATAAACATGTATATTACTTTGGTTCTGGGATCTTCATTAACTCACTGGTCTTAAGATAAGTTTTACTGATATCTATTTGGCTCTGACTGCTGCCCAGAAGTGTGTTGGGAGCCACATGGTTCTGTGTTCACTTTGTAGAATGTTGGTAAGAGTTCTCAGCAAGTTCTGTACTTCATATATTGGGTTGTGGCAAATGTAAGATTCCTCATCCTTTCAGAAGGTTTGGATGCTGCTGTGTATTGTGGGTCTCTGAGGAAATTATAATGGAATGTAGCATGGTGACTTTTACAGAAATGTAGAAGCCTTTTCATTATTAAACAACTCATGATAGAGGAACCTCATTTAGAGAACACAATGGAATTGTATTCACTCCACCACCAAATAGTTGGTGTTTATTTATCTGGGGCTCACTACTCAGTTACACCACAGTGTAACTCCTCCCCTGCACACACAGAGAGGGGACGAATCTCCTGCTTAAGCTGATAGTGCTCTATGCTTGAGTAGCAAAGTAAATGTAATGCTTCAATGCTTTTATGATGTCATATGGTGACTGGCCTCTTGTCTTAGGTTTATGTTTTTGCTCTAGTTATAAGTAAGTGGGCCATACAGTACTTAACCTTTTGAAACTATTTCACATTTCCTAATATCTTTAAATCTCAATTGGCATACATCAGGAATATCCTTTTTTTAGGCTAAATACTATTCAATTATAAGTAAACATTGTATTTTTTAAAACTCATCTGATGATTGACATTTGAACTACTTCATGTTAGCTTTTAAGTTTTGATGGGAAAATGTTATGAGTTAATTAAATTCTTGTTAAAAACAGTAAGGGTTAAAAGTATCCTTTATCATATCTAGAAATTCATTTAAACTTCAGATTTAATTAAAATACAAAATATCCTTAATTATGAATATAAGAGTAATGTTGATATAAGAAATCACAGCATTTTACCTTTTACCTTGTGCCAGAATATTAGAGTGTAAGTGCCATTCAGTTGTGCTGATATTAATTTATTTGTATTATTATTATTATTCATTTTAGTGAATAATTAGGCTACATATTGACGGTATTTTTTTTTATAAGTTTAGGCCCTGGTTGTTTGATATGTTGGTACTCAGCAAAGTTCCTCTTACATGTATGTTCAAGCTGAGATCTGTGGGCCACATTTGGCTCTTTGCAGCTGAGCATAGCCATGATTACAGCCTAAAACAAAATTGTAGTTACCTCAACATTGTGCGAAAGTCTACTGCAACTTTTTAACTTGAAGGTTTAGTTCTTAAGTGTGAAATTTGTAAATGACATCATGTCACAATATCAAGATTTTAAATATGTCTCCCAGCTTTTCAGAGTTAAAATTCAAAGCCTATCGTGTTGAGAACATTTTTCTACATAGTTCATTTGACAGGAGATTTAAATGTTTAAATATCAACAGTACTAACAGAAGAACCTTGAAAGTGTCCCATTTAAAAAGTTTATAAACATAAATATTAAAATATTTCATTTACATAGCTAAGATTTAATGTGGTAAGTTGTTTCCATTATAAACTAAAGTAACATAAAGCTTGGTAAGTAATACCGTAGGAAATCTAAACAAGAGAGTGTCTTCCTGGTGGGTGTGCAGTAATCATTTGCTCAGGTTCTGAGTCTGTGCTCAGCCCATCTGTGGTCCGCAGTCTTTCTCTTCTACATGCTTTGCCTCTATTCCTAGTGATGATGCAAACCAATCATTAATACATTACAGGTTTCTGTAAAAGCTCTCACCATCAATTTGTTTTGATTTTATGAAACATTTTTGTGGTTGCAGTCTTTGATATTGTAATTTGAGGACAGGGTCTTAGGTAGCCCTCAAATTTATGATTGGAATTTTAGGCATGTGCCACCATGCCAATGGGTTATTCTTTAACCTTGTTAAACTTAGAGATTTAGAGTGTGTGTGTGTGTGTGTGTCCATACCCACTTCAAGTTATGGTGGGTAACCAAGGGCGTGAAAATATGCTGTCTTATTTTGGACACCTCTGGGGTGTTCCTGACCACTAACTGATAGGGAGGTGTCTTATGACTTCCACTGTACTTTTCTTTAATAACATATCTTATTTTAGAACTTTATTTTTAATTATATTTTTAAATTAGCTCTTGAACTAGTGAGCTCCCATTAGACTTGCTCATATCTGTGGTTTGGGTTAATCTCCACTGCCAGCTCTGTAGCATTGGATCTAGTAGTGCTTGCTTTGTGACACTTGATATGTGTGTATTTAGAACTGTAATGTCCCCTGGATGGGTTGTGTGCTGATTCTGAGGTAAACTTTATCTTTTCTGACTAGTTTTGTTTTGAAGTCTTATTTTGTCAGATACTGAAATAGAACTGCTTGTTTTTTGGTTATATTTGCTTAGAATAACTTTCCATCCGTTTATCCAAAGGTGATATAATTATTTAGAGGTGAGTTATGTTCTTGAAGGCAGAAGAATAAACAAATTTTGTTCCATTTTCAAATCTAATCCAATAGTCTCTTCCTGGGGGAGTTGAGATTATTAGTAGTTAGAGTTGTTATTGAAAGATGGTTCAAGTCCTGTCTTTTCTGTGGAAATTTTCTTATATCTCTTTTTATTAACTGTCCAAGAATTGTTTATTTATTACTTTTGGCATCTTTGATGTGTTTATTCTTTTCTTGAGGTAAAAGTTTTTCTTCCAGCATCCCCTGTAGAGCTGGAGTAGTAGTCATAAATTCCTTGTCTATATATATCATAGAAAGTTTTTTATTTCTCTTTCAATTTTAATGGGTAGTTTTCCTGAGTAAAATAGTCTGTTGGCAGTTGCAGTCATTCAGAGCTTGAAATGCATATTTCCAGGTCTTTCTGGCATTCAATCAAATGACCTAGTGTCATCCTGCTATGCTTGCCTTTGTAAGTGGTTTGACCTTTCTATCTTGCAGTTTTCAATACTATTTTGGGCTGTTTTTAGCATTTTAATTATAAGGCAGTGTATTTTTCCTATCCAGGCCTGTGGTACTTGGATGTAAATATTGCAGGGAACATATTAAAAATATATGTTTTGATATAGTTGATATTTATATTTAGACAGATAATAAAATATATTTTATTATGAAAGTAGCCTGACAATGACTTTTTTACTGTTTTCAAAAGTTTCTATTTTAAAAAAATTATTATGGTGTGATTTATACCTGTAATATTAGCACTTGAGAGGCAGAGGCAGGTGAATTGCTGCAAGTTCAAGGTTAGCTTGATCTACATGGCAAGTTCCTGGCTAATCAGAATTGTAGAGTAAAACCTTGTCTCAACAAAACAAAACAGAACAAAATGACAATAAACCAACAAAAAGTACCAGGTGTACTTGCCTTTAATACCAGCATTCTAATCCCAGTACTGGGAGGGGGCAGAGGCAGTAAGATTTCTCTGAAGCCAGTTTATTCTACATAGCAAGTCCCAGGTCTACTATAGCTATATAGTGAATCTATGTCTTGAAATAACAGCATCAAAACTTTTCAACTATAAAGAAGAGGGAAAAAAATGAACAAGAAAAATACTTGATAGCTTTATATCTAAATACATATAATCTTATTTGAAAATAAAATATTACCACTTTACTAAAATGAATTACATTGTACTTGAAATGTTTTAAATGTAAATTTAAAGGTTTTTATGTGTGAATAGGGTATGGGTAAGCTGTTGTGGTAATAGTAATTCAAATAGCATATATGGAATGACTGCCTGAAGAAAATAATGCAGAAACATTAGAATGAATTAGTTGAGTTAGAACATACTGCAAACAGACTATCAGCTAAAGAGGAAAAAGTGAAGAGGTCAACTGTATATATATGAGAGAAGGTAGCTATGCTATGGCTGGAACTCAAGGGCCAAGGACTATGTGATAGAAAGAGAGGACACAAGTTTCAAGAAAAGCAGGTCTCCTTTGTTTTCTGGACTGTACCTGGGAGATATGTTATATCTTAGAAAGTGATGGAGGGTTTCATGCAGAGGACACATGGGCTATGATTCTTCTCTTTTGAATTGTTTCTCTACTATGAGTACAGTGCATTGGAAGGGACAATCTCAGGAAGCAGATGACTACTTAAGGGGCTGCAAAATTACAAGCAAGAGGTGATGGCTTGATCCAGGATTTATTTAGAGATGTAGAAAAACAAATAAATTCAAGGTGATATTTAGAGATAGAAATGGTAGGTCTTAGTAATGTGTTAAATCTAGGGGAGAGATGCTAGATAGTAAACAAAACAACTCCAGAACTGGGGAGATGGTTAAACTGATGAAACACATACCAATCAAGTGTGAGGGCCTTAATTGAGATAATCAGAACTCACATTCAAAGGCAGATTGGGTGTACCACGGTTGTAATCCCAGCTATGATGACATTGGAGGCAGAAATGAGCAGCCTCCTGCAGCTTGTTAGCCAGCTAGCCTACTATACCTGGTGCAGTTCCAGACCAATCATGGACCTTGTCTTAATGAAAATATTGAAGATGCCTGAGGAACATCACCCAAGGTTGTGCTCTGATCTCCACTCATACTTGTACACACATGCACCCCAGGCCCACACACATGTGCACACACACACACACACACACACACACACACACACACACACACACACCCAATATGCACACAAATAACAACTTCTGTGTTTCTTTTTGAACAATGGAGGATACTAAGATAGGATGACAGTGCCTTTTATTAAGAAGGGGAAGACTGTAGAAATGTAAAAGTTATACACATTATAATGACTAAGATTTCATTTTTGTCTTGATATGAAATCTAAGGAATATGTTAAGACAGTATCTAATACCCATATTGGGACCTAAATAGAGTCCAGAGACAGAAATGAAATGGATGAGAATTCCGTTTTTCTTGGTTTGGGTTAATAGAAAACATTCAAACACAGGGTAGGCTCTAGGGTCAAGACTTTAGCCAAGGCTACAGCATGTTAGGAGTTCTTCTGTGTTTGGTATCTTAAAATACCTGTGTCATATTCTGCACATAACATCTACCTTCATACAGAGAGAGAGAAATGAGTGAACTATGTATAAGGTAGTAACTGACATCTTAGGCTATCCATTTGGAGTCTTGCCTTTACTGTGTTACATGTAAAAGATACAAACTGCTGTTAGAAAACTAATCTGATTCCATATGGTATTTTCTCTGAGAGAGCTTATATCTTGAAAGGTGGGCCACATCAAATGCTGTAATTATAGTGAGTTTTGAAGTATAAATTGTTTTCGGGTCTTATATATTAAACATGGAATATTTTATCTTTATACAATTTCACTAACATCTTAATTCACTTGAGAATATTTTATTATGGGTCATCAAGATGACTCAACAGGTAAAAATGCCTGCCATGCGATCTTGATGACCAAAGTCAGTCCCCAGAAACAATAGCAGAAAAAGAAAAGTGACCAAAAAGATGTCTTCTGGTGTCCACGTGTATATCATGGCACAGAAACACAAACACAACTATGACTGACAAAATAAATGTAAAAAATATTTTAGGAAAACTTCTTGGTAACTAAGAACATGACTCTTACTCTTTTATCTAAAAAGCCATAAGTGAATGCTAAATTATGGTGAGTTTGAAAATTGTATCTTTGATCCTTGTGAGCATTCTTTTCTTCCCACAGGGATGACAGTAAGTGCTAATAAAGATGGCCTTGGAGTGATTGTGCGAAGCATTATTCATGGAGGGGCCATCAGTCGGGATGGCCGGATTGCTGTTGGCGACTGCATTTTGTCTATTAATGAGGAATCAACCATTAGTTTAACCAATGCCCAGGCACGAGCCATGTTGAGAAGACATTCTCTAATTGGACCTGACATAAAGTAAGTGTCATCTGGACCCATTTGCATTGAGGAATTCGTGAATTGAATCTCATTAATAAGAATATTTTTTCTTATTAATAAGTATATATTTCTATATAACATACAGAGTTAGCCTATTCATTTCATGTAAATCCGTGCTTTATTTCTGATTAGTGTGGTAACTTCTGCTTATTTTGCTAGGAAGTGCTTGGATTTTCCTACAGGCCTATAATGTTCTGAAAACACATCATGTGGTTTAGTTTTTAGCTCATTAGATGTTCCTTGAGGCAACATAAAATGCAGCTCAGGCTATATGGCCATGTCTCACCAATGTGGCCCTGCCTTCTAACATTCATCATTGAACATTTGTATTTACTGTGCAAGGGATCAAAGTATAAATTAGCTCAGGGGAAGGCTGCTTACCTTACATTGGTAGTGATTACTCATACTGGGGCACTTTTCTACAATATTTTGCCATTGGCATTCCTTTGCAGAATATGCATTGATAGAGTATAGTGACCGTGTGAACACATCCCATTGTAAACAGCTCCTGATGACTTACATAGAAGGGCTGTTACTCAGTGTTGCTCAGGCGGAACCTTCACTCATACTTTCATATTCCACATATACTTTTGACTTTATTATATAGTAGATCTGCTTTACTTTATAGTAGAGCAATTCTTCAGATTATGTGGCTGTTTCTTAGATATCTTTTAGTGATAAGAGTACAGGAGAACATCATTTGAAACATCAGTCCTTGGGGTACAAGATTGTAGAAACTTTTCAGTTCATTCTTTATTGCCCTTCCTTTTGCCTAAAGGCCAGTGATGTAGAGCACAAGGGAATTGTTTGATGCACGATACTTAGCTTACATGATTGGTTGTGGTATAAAATGCAAATGGACTAGTGATGGACATTCAGTTCTTGTTCAGTGATGCTTATGTTGGCTACTTGCAGCATCAAGTTAATTGCAGAGAAGTTTTTAGTACATTTAAAGTCAAAATGTCCCTTCCTCTATTTCTTATGATGTGTGTTGTGTCTCTCTTCTTTTCCCCTTCATTTGCATATCCAGCCAGAAACCCCAATCCTCCGAGAGAGAGCAGCTTTATTCTAACTTTGAAAGATATCTAGAGGGATAACTTCCTGAACATGGTATCACATCTCAGAAGTCAAAACATGCTGCAGCATTTACATGTAAAACTGGTAGTAGAAAATTCTGCCATCTTCAGGAATTAACTAGTTAGTATTTCTACATACTAACAGAACAGGCTTTCTCTTATGCACATGCTAATTAGTCCTACACACACACTTCATTCTCATACTCATCTACACCTAGGCATCAGCACACTCACAAGATACACCGTCTCTTTTTAAAGGCCCACCAATTCTGGCTCAGATGACTGTAAGTGAACTTACTGAGCAAGTGGTAGAAATTAAGTTCATTCTTCTGCAGTTCTTTTTCAGAAACATAAAATATTATGTGGAGGGATGCTTAACTTCCATTTCATGAAACAGGGGTTTAGAGCTACCCTGGATCACTATGGCCATTCTCCCAAAGGGAAGTCCAGTTGTTCCTGAGTGGAGCCATATCACTGCCTCTGGCCAATTAAGCTTTGTAGTCATTGCTTGGCTTTATGCTCTGTCTAATCAATTTCCCCATATTGCTTATTAAGGGGGAATGCTTGAAACTGAAAAACAAAAACAAAACAAAACAAAACAAAAAAAAGATTCTGGCTCAGCTTTACAACTGGGCCATAGGGAAAGGATTACTTGTCAAGACAATGCGTATCCTTCCTTCTCTCCCCTTCAGGATAGGTAACTATGAAGTTAATGTGCATTCAGACATGCGTAAGAGATGAACTCCGGAAACTCAGATTAAGAACAGTCAGTTAAGTTCCAGGCCTCCTTGTTTCCCATGGAAAGCCAGATGTGAAGCCTCACCAGAATGCATTCTGTTTCTCTTCAGTCTACCTTGCCAGGAGCTGTTCCACATTTCTGTAATAATAGCCAGGGTTTTGTGCTTAGCAGCAGCTGTTTATAACATCTGCCAGATAATTACTAAGCTGAATCAGAATTCACCTGCCTTAACCCAATGTGTGGGATGAATTCCTGATCAAGGAATAAAAGATTGATTGCAGTTACATTTTTCCATGCTTGTTAATAATCACAGCTATAGACACGAGGAAAGAGCAGATGCTTTCCTGGGGGAGGTGTAGATGAGAGGGAGGTGGAAAGGGGGAAATATCCAGGAGCACCCACTTTTAACTACATATGTATGCGTCTCACATTCAGCACAAGACATTGACATTTGTTAACACCATTGTAAAAAGATGCTGCGGCGTATGCTTCACATTCTAGATTCTCTGCAGCACCTGCTGACGATCGAGCCCCCTTTTATGTGTGAGTATCGGTGACTCAAAAGCTCATTATGGCTGTGTGTTACAACTTGTCTGTGAAAACCATTTCATGCTTTTGTAACATCCCAGTGTAGGAATAGATCCAGATTAGATTAAATGTGTACAGTTTGGCTTTTTCTTCATTTAGAAGAACATAAATTCCAGCAAGCTACGCCGTTGCTACATTTCCTCATTGTAGCGATGGTGTGAACTCATTTGCTAGCCACTAAGCTTTCAGACTGCTTTGTGAGGCTTATCCTGTCTGTGTGTGCAGGCGTGGCCCCCGGATTAGTGGCTCTTATTACAAGTCAGTGTCACTGAGCCTCTTTTCTTCTACTCCATGTGTAACCATAAGTTAGGTTACAGCGAAGGTTTTAATACAGCTCCCAACTAATCTGCTTCCATGTGTTTCTGCAGCTTGTTATTCAGCTTTGCCATTTTCGGGCTCATATGGAGATTATGGCTTGTGTGATTGGTCATGTGCTGGAACTGCTATGCATGTGTGCTGTGGCATTGTGGGATACGTGTTATGGTGGTCTCTGTCAATGTTGGGCTGAATGACCATGACAGCAAGTTTCTTTATTCTTTCTCCTTGCTAATAAAATATCAGATAAATATTTTCAAAACCCTCTTTTCTTACTTTCTGATAGAAGTAAGTCAGCAAATATAGACAGCAACTGATGAATGCTGCTTGGGGCTTATAGCTGGCCAACAAAATAGGCGATGCTTGTTTTTAGTATCAGTGCTTCCAAGTCCTGCTTTGACCACATGTTTTCTCTTGGTTTTAACTTAAGAGATTAATTATATGACCTGTCTCAAATTTTAAAATTAATATAGGTTCTTTAAAATCAAGTTACTTTCAGATTTTATAACACCTTAAAGACATTTTTGTTGTTGTTGTTTTGTTTTTTAATATGTGAATAAATTAAGCTGGGCCAGTGAAAAGGCAAGCCTTCGCCCTGCCTAAGGACATTTTCCTTACTGATGTTTTCTACTTGTAGTTTAGACCATGGGGTAGAAATATCACAAGAGATTCTAGGGGTTGAATGTTCTCTTGGTGGGCTGACGGTGGTATAGAAAGCTGCGTTTGAGAGAACCTTGCCTCATTGTCTATGGTGGCAGTTAGCTTATTTCTTCTGTATAGTATAAAGAATGGCATGCTTGTGGTTGAGGGTTGGGAGGTTCATCAGGGTTGTCTCACCTCAGAGCACCTTAAAACCATGAGACTGCACTTAGGAGACCTGAAAGAGGGGATGTCCTTATGGTATCATCAATATGTTTGAAACATCTCCTCTTAACTCCAAAGTGGTGAATCAGTGTAATTTTTATTTTCTTACAACATGAAAGATAGTCATCTTAATGGATGTATTATTGGTTTAAGAGTCTTTGTAATTTCTATATTGAGCATGTTTTATACATACTCTCTTCTCCTAGTTATACAAACTTGCCTGCCCTACTGACATCAGGTACAGTATTTCTCTAAGTAGTGATTAATTTGAGGGCTTTGACCACCTTACTTAAATTTTATCAGCAGGGTAACAGGCTGCTGTTTCAGAATAGCAGTAAGTTTGAATTTTGCCATGTTGGTTTCTAAGGCCGTCACTGTATGTCACTTGCGGTGCAGCAGCTTCCACTTGATGAGTACTCAGTTGCTACTTGTTGAATTTACTAGTTTGCTTCTAAGGATAAACAGATTTATTTGAGGAAAAAAAAAAGATAAAAGAAGTTTCTGCACATTAATGAACCTTTCCATAAACTTAAGTGTGTTAGCTATAGGCCTCAGGTTTTCAAGTTTGTAATTTAATAGAGCTCACTCAATCATTGAGTATGCTAATTAATATCCACAATTAACTGTTTATTGTGAACAACAATAAGTTCTAGATATTTAGTGCTTAATACAGTAAACCTCATTTAATATTCCTAGGGCATCTATCTTATGACAAAAATAATATTAATATGGATATTTATGTACATACTTATTTTGTGATACTAATGATGAACCTAAGCCTTGGGCATGGTAAGCAAACATTTTACAATTGAGCTATAACTCTAGTCCCATTTATTCATTCACACATCATGGTAGTAAAGGGAGCAAACACAGAACTTTTCACTGTAAGTGCTCTGCTCTTGAACTGCCTCCCTAACTCTCTTATCAAATTTTATAGCTTCCTAATCTGAAAAAAAAAGAAAAAAGAAAGAAAAGAAAAGAAAGAAAGAAATTACATTGGTTTTCTCATTTCAAGAGATTAGTAATCCTACTTCCCTGTGTGGTTGTTAATAAATTGGTAGTTATCAGTAGCATTTACAACTTCTATTCCAGTTGTGTTTGCCTATAGAGTACTTTGCCTTTTGAATTTCTCATTACCTATATAGTATGCTCATTGCACATATCACATGCAGTGTAGAGGTGAATGAGCAGTATGATGATTGTTTTCTGTGTTTCAGAGGCTTTCATAACAAGCAGAACTCTTTTCCCTTTGCTTTCATGGATTATATTTATTTCCAGAATTACTTACGTGCCTGCGGAACATTTAGAAGAGTTCAGAGTAAGTTTTGGTCAACAATCTGGAGGAATAATGGCACTGGATATTTTTTCTTCATACACTGGCAGGTAAGTAAATAAGTCTACTACAAAACAATCGATGCAGAAAGATTAAAAAAAATAAGTCTCCCTTTGTCTCAGATACTCAAGTAATTGTCATTTGGAATTGAATTTTTTGGGGATTTTATAAATATTCAAATCAATCAATTTAAAATAGTCTTTTATTTCACCCACCTAACATAGCACTTTTAACATTATTTTTGGTAATTCTCCCTACATTATTATTATTTCATAATTTCCTAGATAGCACATTTACTGTGGCTTTATATAATGTTTTCACTTTTCCTAAAAACTCAAACAACTCAATCAGAAACATTTTTTCTTTAGCAAATATGTTTATTCTCTTCAGAGTCTTTAGGCTGAGAATCTTGATATATGGGGATATTAAGAAACCCTGCTTAGCTTTTTAACCTCTTGGTGGTATGTTAAGAACCTTTCAATAACAGAGTACTCTTTCCTCTTAGAAAAAGACAGAATTGGGGCTTGTTGGTACTACTGATTGAGTTCACAGCAGGAGAGAAATGTCAGGGTGCTTTCTCTGGAAATATGTTCTGTGGGTTGCTTTTTACAGTTACACTGACAGTTGGATACCAGATTTCTCCTAAGCATACTGTAGAATATAGAGCTTCACAAACATTTGGATGTCTTCTCAGAAGAATCCTACATCCACTGAGGGTGTCAGAACACCCTCGTTTCCAGTGGCCCTGAAGGAATTACGGTGTAGTACCATTGCTTCCTCTGCAAATTCTATAAGGCCACAGTGTGTAGAGAGTAGTTGGGACTGGAAAAGACATGATCTGTGCTCAATAAAGAAAAAGAAAATGATAGTCCTTTGTGCCTCATGACATGTATGGTAGGAGTATCCCACCCTGTGTAAAAGTTGGCCCAAGTATACTAAAGAATTCCTATGTCAGCCTTAATAGCATGGGTTGATTGTAATTTCTCAATGTTTCCTATCAAAATGGAAAAGTAATCTTTCTTTTGTCCAAATAGAGGGCCATTTAACATCTCAGAAAGTTCATGAGCCTTAACACATTCAAAAACTTTAGAAAGAAAGAGCTACTTTCATTACCTTTCCTCTCAGCATAGACAGGAATTGGCCTTGGTTGCCCAATCTAGTGATTAGCTGCTTCATTACAAAGAAAATGTATTTGTTATTAATAGAAGGATGCTTACAAAAGCCAGTCTGCATCTTATGGAGGAGGAAAGTGCTGCAGGTAGAGCTTAACTCCCTGGATTCCCACAGCTAGTTTCAAAGCCAAACTTAGGATGTAATCAGTCAGACTCTAAGGTCTTGGCCAGAGAATTCAAAGGAAAAATTGTACAAGCCCTTAAAACAGAGTAAAACCTAGGTGGCCTCAATTCTACTCTTACTGTATTGTACTATGATTTTTGTCCCAGTGACTTTAGTGGTACTTAGATGCACTAACATGGGTAGTGGTTATAGTTATAAAAATGTCTTTGATTGGCAACACTAAGTCACAGGAAGAAAGCAATTGAATACTTGCTTGCCTGCCTGAGTGTAAGAAGAAAAAAATTGTTCTATTTTGATCTAAGGAGTAGATGATATCATAGTACCTGAAACCACATGCTAAGATAGAAAACAAATACTAGCCATATCTAGAAGAGCAAGTATGAGTTAGTAAAAGGGACTCCACATGGTAGAGTCATTTGAAGAAGCTGAGGTCTGTGTGTCAAAGGATTAAGACTGTCTTCTCAACTCAAAAGACAGGTCTGCAGTACAGCATGGCCAAGATCACTTAGTTTATGTATAGATCTCCTAGCCCAGGCCTTAGGGCAGAGAACCTCCCCCATCTTATGGCTGTCAGTAGCTGTTACAGCAGCTACTCACATTCTCTGTCTCCTAAACCTACTTTTCCCTTCATCTCCTTTTCATCTTTTCTGCTTACATTTCTCTGAGTCTAGAGGACTTGGATTGTTTCTCATTCAGTGCCTTGACATATCTTTTACATTATACCTCTTGGAGTTGTTGCTAACCATCTTGGACCATTGTCAGGTGTAGACTCTAGAAAGCAAAGCTTTTCCAAGGTCTGTCCTCCTTAGTTTACATAAAAGGGGACTTCAAGTGCAGAACAGCTGGTAGGGTCTGATATAGGTAAATTTCATTTTAACAATATTTAAATAATGTTTGGCCACTCCAGTTAAAGAAAAGAATGTTTGTGGAGAGCCTGGACCTGGGTTTGTGAGTAGTGTGAATCATGTTCAAGTGCAGATCCAATGGGCCACCTAACTTCTGGCCTCAAATCTGAAGATCATATATTTTGAATGAGTTCAGAATTCCTAACAGTGAGCAATGGCTGTAATTGGGATACAAGTTTTCTTTAGATTTTTTCAGTTCTATAAAGTCAACTGATGATGAATTCCTTCAGGCCAGAGAAACCTTTGCTGAATAAATTTCCTTTAGAATTCTGGGATTTGTTGAAATTTCATCATTCCTTTGCTCTACTCTCCTTTATTCTGCCACATTTAATCAGCAAATGGATCAGGCAACACTTTGTATGTAGCTGGCTCTAGTGTAAGGTTGTTACTTATTTGGTTAGGTTTTTTGTTTATTTTGTTTTGTTTTATTTCCTATGATGGGAAATGCTATAAGTTTGTGGGTCAAGGACAGTGAAACTTCAGATATCTCTGCTATTTTAACTAACAATTAAGGACATTCAAGGCAATGTTGCTCAGAATTCTCTCTATTTCCTAAACTAGAGACATTCCAGAACTACCAGAGAGGGAAGAAGGAGAAGGGGAAGAAAGTGAACTGCAGAATGCAGCCTACAGCAGCTGGAGTCAGCCCCGGAGGTGAGGGTTACTTCTGTGTTCAGCCCATTCAGTGAGTGTATATGTTTAAAGAGAGAAGGATGTGTGCTTGCTCTAAAGGACTGGTGTGCAGCTCACTATTTAAGGCATGAGACACTCTTTTTTTAAAAACAATGTTAATTCTTTATTTGTTTGTATGAACATTAGATAAAATATTTATCACATGGGGTAAAAACCAACTTATATGCAAGGATCTGTAGTAGACATTAAAGACAATTACCTAGAGGAAAGTATGGACAGATAGTTGCAATGAATATGTTCCAAATAGTTTTAGATATAGTGCCAAATATTTGTTTACATTTTAACATTGTGTTTACATTCCAAATTATATATATTTAACTTTAATATAATATATATGTAAAACACATTGTTTTATGTTTTACATACATATATAAGTGTGTGTGTGTATGTGTGTGTGTGACAACTATTAAACATGAAAAAGAGATTGAAATATGAGCAAGGAACTTTGCTGTCACAGGCTGAGTTTGTCAAAGCCTTACTCTTGCTGGCACTGATTCCCATATAACAAGGAACACACTCAGACAGATCACTACATCCTGAGGACACACTAACATGCTGATACTGAGGAGTCAAGTCAGCTTCTCTGTAACAGGGTCTCTGAGTCTTGGGTGTGAACCCAGAATAACCAGGGTTTAAGTCTGAGACATAAATTCTGCCTCTGAGGAAAATCAGAGGTCCTTGACCAGGCAAGATCTAGAGATGTATGAAGCAGAGAACAACCTGGGATATTAATATCAGTAATCATGGCTCAGCCCCTTCAAACAGCCCTAAAGGCTCATACCACAGAGCCTTACATTGTGATGCTGGCTATTCCCTATACTAGGGATCCACTACCAGAGGCCCGATAGACTGCCCAGTCCTCCTAACTGACACACACGTTAAGGGGGCCTGGTTGGGATCTCTTATGCTGGTTTCCCATCCCCTCTTGTTCAGGTCTTTGCTAGTGATTTTCATGTATGTCATTTTCCAGCTTGCTTAGAGTTTTATCTTGTGTTTTGGAAATTTGTTGCAGCTGATTCAGGTCACAGCTGATACTCGAGTGGCTTGTAGTATGTTGTTACACTAATTCTGTACAGCAAATGTGTATTTTTTATGTGTGTATGAAACCTTATTTAGACTATTTATTATTGAGAAATAGAATTACTGACTTACAGATTTACATGCATTTTAAAAGTTTATTTGAATTTGTCTTGTTTCTTTTTTATGTTGGTCATAACAGCTTCCACTTCTATTTCAATATATGAGTCTTCTCCAAATGACATGCTTAGCAGTTTTTTAAAGTTTTCTGTCAATCGATGGAAAATGTCACCTTGTCTTTACACACTTTAGGTTTGATGAGGTGGGTACATACCTGCTCAATTGTCATTAGTATACTTAGTATAAATTAGTATAAATTAGTATACTTCCTGCAATCTCTGTGAAAATCACCACCATTGTGATTGTTACCATCATCACCATAGATTTGTTGCTTACTCTATGCTCCATACCAAAGCTTTTGTTTTACAATTATATATTAAGTGAGTAACTCTGCAGAAGGCTATCTTATTGGAGACTTTTATTGGCTGCGTTTCACAGCTGAAATAAATAAGACAAAGAGACTCAGGAGGTTGCCTAATGTCATGTGATTAAGTAACAGAAGAGCAGGGCTGGAATCCAGGGATTCTGCTCACACAACCCAGCTGTCTGGTTCCAGAGCCAGAACATGCTCTGCAAAGTGCTTCTTGACAGGTGTCCTTCTTTTCCAGGGATACTCACCATGCTGTGTCTAATGACTTGGCAGCCTAGTTCTTTGCCTGTGTGATCATTTGACTATTGTCTGCATTGTTTAAGGATTCACAGACCGTACATCACAATAGTATGTTTAAACTGTAGATCCACTAGAGTACCCAGTGCCAGAGCTCACAAATCCGTGATTCTTCCTTTTGGGGTCTAAAGAGTATGAGAATTAAGTGGGAACAAATTGGGCTTCCTTGAAGAACAGGGTGGGGACACCCTAAGCCTTACTATAATTTGTTGCTTATATCACTCCAGAAGTCATTTAACTCACATTTATCAATGGACTGCCTTAGGGGACATTTCCTGTCTTCCTTTTTAAATTTTTCTTAAGAGTTCAAGATTCTTACCTGGCTTCTAATGTGTATACATACATTGACTAAACTCCTGTGTTTGACCAACTTACTGTTGAAACTAATTAAAGAAATATTACAAAGGGGCTGAAGACCCTTTTCTTCCCTCTGTATGGATACAAGCATGCACATCCGTGTACACTTCATACTGGCATGTGCAAATAAAGGCACACACATCTGCATATACATGTGTGTATAATGTGTATACCTCACACTGACATATGTATAATTGTGCATATACACACACAGGCATACAAATAGGTACAATAATATATAATGACATTATTATAAAAATTAAATAGAAAAATAGAAAAGAATGTTGGTTCTTTGATTTTTTTTTATAGACTAGAGAGAAAGTGTTGAATAGTGCTTTAGCTTATTTATTCACAAAGATCATGGATCAATTTCTTCCAACTGAACAAAATCAACTGTTGAGGATTGTATATATTCACTTAAGAAAAAAATAAATTTGCCCGACCAAAGAGGAAATGTCTGTGCTGTGCATCTCATCTGACACACCTGCTGCCCTAGAGTAGCCCCTTCCTTCTGACAATTCATTCACTTTGTAGCAGCAGTCTTATCTTTCCTCTCATTGAGACACCCCGAATGTCAGTGTTGAGGACAGATTGACAATGCTGTCTTCTTGTCCTAATATCCAACACCATTGTCTTCCATTAAGTCTGGAATAGATGCAGGGTCAATACCCTGAACTTCTTCCTCACTGAAAATCACCTCATGCTTCATCTCTCACTTTTCACAGGATGGCCCTGTCAGTCCACCCCTACCTCTTTTTCCTTTTGTGGTGTTGATGTCAAACACCAAACAATCATGTTACCACTTAGATCCTCATCCTCCGTCCATCCTTGACTGTTGATGGTTATTCTAGGTTAGTTCTGTGTTTACTCTGTGGGTAGGGAGGGACAATAGATAAAGTGCTAAGGCTGCAGGGTAGGAGCATATGAAATCAACTTACAGAACAGTGAGGAGCCACTGTGCTTCCTGGAGGGAAAGGTGCAAAGCAGTTCAAGGAACCTTGGGAGGTGCTGGAAGGGTGATTTCATGTAGAATATTGTCAGCAGCTGCCCTTCATGCCCTGACTGTTAATGACCAGGTCTGCTCTGGCAAGGAAGACTCCCACAGAGGCAAGCTTTTGATTAGTGTGTGCAAAAGTGTTCTTTCCCTGGATTTGGCTGCTAAACCTAGAAGCTGCCATCTGTTCAGTGGTAACTGAGTCTCCTGATCATGTAATGTCTGTATTATTAACACTCCTGCAAAATGCCACTTCTCCACTGGGCTGTACATTAGCCTAGAATGTGAGTCCAATATTAATACCAACAAAACACTTAATTTGGGGGAGTATTTTAATTAATCTGTTATGACTAGGGTGCTGTTGAGATTAAACATTTATTATTCTATTCTAAGTGTGTGATTCAGAGGCTTCACTATAGAAATATAGTACCATCCTCTACAGGAGACTTTCATCTTATAAAGCTAAGACTGTGTCCACTGCACATTACCTCCCTATCCACTTCCCAGCTGGGCAAACTTCAGTCTATGTCCTCTCCCTGAATATGCTTCTTGTGACTACAACCATATTCATTTAGCTGGCCAATTTTATATACATCGTATACTTAGAGTTTGTGGATGTCAAAACATATTTCAGCATTTTCTTCCTTTTTAAGAAAGAATATAATCCCAATAAGCTATGTATAATTTTGTTCATTTATAAATTTTAAAACTATCTATTATTGTATATGTGGTAGTGTGTACATGAGTGTGGGTGCCTGTGGAGGTCAGAGAACAATTTTTGAAGTCGGTTTATCTCTCACTAATAATTCAAGCCAAGGTGAGCTTCTGGGTAGTTCTTTTTGTCTGTGCCTCCCATCTCCTTACAGTACTGATATTACAGATGTGAGCCAACACATTTGGCTTTTATGGGCTCCAGGGATCAAACTCGTGTATTGGAATTATGCACATAACACTTTGATGCACCAAACCCCCTCATCAGCCCTTATTAGTTTATTTCTAAAAGAAATTAGGGTTGCACTTACCTACTGACTGTTGTTGATGATGTCTTTCTGATGTACATATTTAAATGTCTCATCACAACCCTGATTTGTACTCTTTTGGTTGTGTTCCCATATGGTAGTTGTATTTTTAATTTTTCATTGTGGCTCTACCTTGTCACATTCCCACCAGCAATGCACAGAGCTCCCGTTTCTCTCCATTCTCATAGACACTAGTTATTTTCTGTTCTTGTTAATAGTTTTCATCCTAATGGATATGAGATAATGTACTATTGGGTATTGATTGTGTCTCTACAGATGTTAGTCATTGTTTTACATCTTTATAAATCATTTATAAGCCTGTAGTTAAATTTTGTTTATTGTAATTTTTATTAGATACACTTGTTTGGGTTTTTGATAACTGGATCTTAGGAAGTTCATTCAGATGTTCTGGATATTAATTTTTATCAGATGTGTGATTCCCAAATGTTGTTTTCCTTCTGTGAATTGTCTCTTTTCCCTCTCATTTTAATGAAGTCCAATTTGTCTATGTCTTTTTTATTGCCTATGATTTTAGTGTCTGTACTGACTAGGTTTATATCAGCTTGACATAACCTAGAATTATCAGAGAGGAGGGAGCCTCAATTGAGAAAAGCCCCCATAAGATCCAGCTGTGAGGTGTTTTCTTAATTATTGATCAATGGGGTTGGTCCAGCATATTGTGGGTGGTGTCATCCCTGGGCTTGTGGTCCTGGGTTTTTTAAGAAAGCAGGCTGAGCAAGCCACAAGGATCAAGCTGTCTTTCGTGGCCTCTGCATCAGCTCCTGCCTCCAGGTTTCTGCCCTGTTTGAGTTCCTGTCATTACTTGGATGGTCATGAACAAAGACATGGAGCTGTTAGCTAAAATAAACTCTTTCCTCCCCAACTTGCTTTTGATCAGGTCATGGTGTTTTGTCATAGCAATAACTGAGTCGTTTACAGGAAGCTTTCCCTTTATGTTTTCCTCTGGGGGTTTACAATTCTATTTTTTTTAGGGTGGAACTGTGGAGAGAACCAAGCAAGTCTTTGGGTATCAGCATTGTTGGCGGTCGAGGGATGGGGAGCCGTCTGAGCAATGGTGAAGTAATGAGGGGCATTTTCATCAAACATGTTCTTGAAGATAGTCCCGCTGGCAAAAATGGAACTTTGAAGCCTGGAGACAGAATAATTGAGGTAACCTCCAGTGAGCTTTCTGGTCAAAACATTTTCTCTTTTCACTTTCTTACCGAAGGAGTTGCCATCCTTGCACCAGTGTTATAATCAAGTGTATGTTTCATTTTCTTCTTTTCATCTATTTTTTTTGGTATGGATGTAATGGTAAATTATGTGTGTCATCTAAAATGTATATTTAGAAATACAACCAATTTTGAAAGTATTGGTCTTAAGGAATATAAATATAGAACATTTCTTAGGGGAAACCTATAATATTTAATATCATGTATACACAGGGAAAACATACATCTCATAGTTAAGTTTCCAGGAAGATATTATTTCCAGAAATATTTTACTGTAGTCATTTCTATGTAGACAAACTTTGTTGAGTGAGGTTTTGTTCCAGATGAGTCTTTCCTCCTCAAAGTTTCAGTGCTGCAAACTTGATTACTTTCTAAATTAAAGTTTTAACAAAGCTAGGAGCCTCCTTCTCAGAGCTGTGCCCCTTCACCACAGAGGGCCTTTTGAGTGCAAGTGCAGAGGAAACACTTTGTTGTGTTGAAGAGAGAAGCATAATCAAATCATATGCCATCCCTAATTAAATTTAATATCTTATACAGACTTCTTATGTGCAGTAGAGTCATACATGCATTTACTGATGTGTATTACAAAGCAGCTACTATGTTCCCAGTGCTGAGACAGGAGCTAGTGTCCACAGTAGACAAGGCGCTGTGCCTGCCTGGTCAGAAGGAAGCAGAGAAGTAACCAAGGTACCTCAAAGAAGTACAGTAAAATGTCTAATCAGATTAGGCACAGTTAGATTTAAAATGTTGAGAAGTGAGTCCGATTTTTCTAGACCATAGAGTAAGGGAAAGAAGTAACTGATAAGTAACAATGATTGTGATGGTAATGGGCATTGGGTTTCCTTGTACAAGGGATTGTCTAATTTTCTCAGTGTGTAAGGCTTACACATTTAAATGCCTTCCTAGTTCAGAGGGTTGGATATTATATAGCAGTCATACTTTAGCATGAATCCTTGTCCAGGCATTTAGCTCATGCCAGCATGGTCATTGCATACACATATAAGGCCCTGGGTTTACTACCCCCCCACACGAATTATAAAGTGAAAATAAAATAGTTTAGTATTGGCTAGCTCATTCACTCTTCTATTTATTCATTCTCTGGGCCTGAAGAAATAGATTGAAGTTTGAGAGGAAATGGGCATCTTGTTTACCCTGTGATCATTTATAAGAACAAATGACAAGACAGACTGGCCTACTCTCATTAAATGATTTACTAGCTCCTTTAATGGAATTCTTTCTTGTAACTAGAACTCCCATATAAAAGTTTCGATTTTAAGTTGTTACTAGGATGTTTATTCTATGTAGTTTAACTATTAAATACTTTCTGCCTAAAGAGAAAAGCAAGAATTACTTACAATCATCTTTAGACATGATTGGGCATAGTTTGCCCCCAAAATGCCCTATAAAACAATTAAATGTTAATTAAAATTACTAAAGGTAAGCAATATTAATTAAAACATTTTTTTCCAATTGAAAAGAAAAGATGTTTTGATGTATGTTATAAAATACCTGCATTTAGGTTAATGGTGACTTCTTCAGTACATCACATGCTGAGTTTCTCTAGGAAATAGGCAGCCTGGGCCCTTGGTCCTAGGATTCTATAACAACAGCTCTATACTAATGTGCCTGCTTTGGACTTGAGTAATGGTGTTTGACCTACATGCAGTAGGCATGAATATTGATTTGTTAGAAACATTAAGTCATTTTAGTATGAATTAAAAAATGTCATCATATTACCGAAGTATCAACCTGAGAGGCTTTTAATTAAATGTGTCTAATTCTATGGCAGGGCTTAATGATTGGTTCTCTTCCTCAGAATTGTGTCTACTCCAAGAGCTTTACTTGATAATTGGAAATGACAACATCTGCTGTTATTTGGCCCTTTCACTACGTTCCTTCCTGACCATCTAGTGTATAAGCTAAGCTCATCATCACCTACAAAACATTACAAATTACTTTTCATTTTTCAAACTATTTATATAAGAAACTAACAAATAAGCACGATTTCTTGGCTTCCAACTTCTATTCCATCTACTGCAGATTCTTTTGCAAAACTAACCTAGCAGTAGCCTCACATTTCTGAGTAACACTATTTTTTCTTATTCTTTAAATTTCTCTAGGAGAAACACAGGAAGAATCACTCGCCCTGCCTTTGCAATGTCCTTAGCAAATTACTTTATGAAGAATTAGCAGTCCAGCACAGGCTTCGATGACAGGGACCTTGGATGCATCTCCCTAGACTGTCTCTTTAATGATGCTTGTCCATAAACTGATTCTGGAACATAGAAGAGCAGATAGTACAGCAAGGAATGCAGAAGCAAAGCCCACATTCCAACTGGTTATGATTCCAGTTGACTTTGCAAGCCCTGTGTGCCACAAATCTGCAGAGGGATGAGAAGTGTGCAGCCTAACAGCTCCTTTTGTTTTTGATACCAAAATAAATCTCCCAGGGCCTAAAGGAGCCTCAGAAATCCTGTTACAAATTGCTCTTCTGTTCTCTTAGCTTCTTAAATTGTTAAGCTGAGGCCTTCCATTGCAGGTGGATGGAATGGACCTCAGAGATGCAAGCCACGAACAAGCTGTGGAAGCCATTCGGAAAGCAGGCAACCCTGTAGTATTTATGGTACAGAGCATTATAAACAGACCAAGGGTAAGATACTGAAACAGTGCTCAACTTGGAGACTAATGTAGCAAGGGCCAAGTTGTCTGCATGTGTAGCTCCCAGTTTTTGAAGTCTCAGAAGGTGTTTATAAAAGGTTCTGTTGTTGTATTGAAACAATGAGCTCCCCTGCAAATCTCTTTTACTGTATGTGTGAAGACTTTGAAATACATGAGGAAGAATTAAGTTATCACCATGTCAAGTGGATATATTGCTAGTATTCATTCTGAAGTTAAAAAAAAAATAAGTTAATGAAAGAAATATAATGTGATGTGGAGGTTAAATACTAGTTCTTTTTAGTTGAGTCTCTTGAAAACTGTAGACTTCTCTTTTCCCCTAAATTTATTCTTTAGCTATAATATCCTACCTATGCAGTCACAACATCAGCTCTTTAATGTATTTGCTTAATCCACTGGATACTAAATTTTCATAAAGCACATTCTCCTTATGTACAAATCATTTAGGAATTATTTCTCAGATCCAATCAGAATGTAGGTCCTTGGGGACGGAAAGCTACTAGCCCATTTAACCTTCGGCCATTATTGGTAAAGTAGTGGAAACATTTATTTTAGAGACCAGTCATGGTGTTGTGTTCCTCCAATCGCAGCTGTCCAAGAGGCCAAGCCAGGGAATTTCAAATTCAGTGTTCCTGATAGTATCTAGCAAGACCCTGAATGAAAATAAATTTTAAGAATATTTATCACTGCCTATTATCGATATAAAGGATACAAACTGCAGCTTAGCATATTTGATATGCCCTAGTGATGTGAACATTTATTTCACCAATAGTTTAATGTTGCTTTTGAGTCCTTTCTGCCTCACTGAAAGGTCTCTTCATATGCAGAGACATCTATGTACCTCCAGAGTGGAGTTTTCTTAGTATTAATTTCCCAAGATTCCTCAAGCTCCGAAAGCTCCAGGAGATGCCGGTTTTGGGGTGTAAAAGCTTTGGGTGTACATGCATTCCCTGAACTTGTACTTGCTGGCAGGTCTAGGGTTGGTTGGCTTTGAAAGAAAAGTGTTAGTACATGAGAGAGCAGCCAAAGGCTTCATATGAAACTTAAAATATGTTGTGTTGTATGTAAAGTACATTGAATTTTAACCTTGGAAATTAAGATTTAAGATGCTGATGCTGAAATGAGGAGAGGAAAGCAGCAGGCTCCCTATGAGATCAGTGAGGTGAATGAGAGGAGCCTTCTGTGCTCCTGAATACAGAGCCCAGGTTCATGTTACTGGTCCATTGCCTTGTAGTCAAGACAGGTGTGGCTCTGGCCTGGGGTTCACAGTGTGGAGTGGATGGAGTGGTTCTTAATCTAAGCAGCTCTCTTCACATCTGCCGTCTTTAACCATTCAGTTGTTTATTGTTAGGTAATAATTATCCATTCAGATAGAAAATCTGCCAAATGATAGGGCTGCCTCATGCTGCATTCTTTGCAAATGCTATTCAGTTTGTTTAAATAACTACAAATCTTCATACATTTGTTAACATTTGTTGTGTTAAACATAGACACAGCATGGTAATATTGTAAATGGCTGTTTAAGTTGAGTTGCAGCCATTTTTTGTGTGTGGGAGGGTTTATTCCATTTTTTGTTTTATTTTAATTTCTAGCTCATAATTTAGGATAATATTATAAACTGGTGAATAGTGATTCTTAATATTACTTTGAACACTTAAACTACAAACATTTCTTTCAATGCCAATCACATTTTCTAATGAGCTGGAAAGATATTGTCTCCTACACCTGGAAAATATTCCTATTTTTTTTATTTGAGGCATAATGACACCTAATTTTATAGCAATTATTCCAGGATAAATCTTGCTTAGAAATGACATGTTTAGTCAAGTTAGACACATTTTGCTTTGGGAAACTAGAATTAATTTTGCATTTAAAATGAGATATTCTTTGTTAGTGGTGATTTACTTCCAAATGGAAGTAATCAGGCCTGTGGTTAGCTAAAGGGAAAACACCACAAATGCACTTACCAAAGAGTCCCCGTTTGGTGAAGTTTTCTTTGTGAGCAGAAGATAAAGCTTCTGGAAAATCTTACATGGTTGAGAAGGCTGTGTGTCTGTCTCCCTGTGCGTTGACAATTCAGGGATGAGAACTTACAGCATGCCCCATGTAACCCCATCAGTGTGATGATCTGAGTTGAGCTGTGCACATTCTGACTGCTGGCTGGGGCCCTTCATGGGGCCAGAGGATGTTTTAGAGTCGTCTCAGATGTAATGTTTCTTCCTTCCATGGTCCTAAGTCCATTTGAACATGTCATCCTATTTTTTTTTTTTTTTAATTTTAACAAACTATCAGTTCTGCAACTATTTCCCTATTGACAGAAGCGACCTACCATCCCAGCCCTTCCTGTGACCTTATACTATGCTGAAAGTGCCAAATTGAAATCTTGTAAGGTCTGGAGAAAAATGAAAACTTCTCACCATGCCCTGTCATCGTGGTTCTGTTGTCATTATTCCACACAGTTACAAAGGACACTCAGGCCCTGGATGTCGTGCGTGATGAATAGAAATCGTCTCCATCCACATCAGCAGGCCTCCAGCATTTTCCACTGCCCAGTCATTTCTTCCATCTTACTAAGTGGTCCTCCTGTCTCTTGGCACTTCTACCCCTCTTGAGTAAAGCAGGAGTTGACATTTTAAACTGAAAATCAGGGAGGAAGTTGAGAGGAACAGAAATGTCATTGTACCCGAATCTTTTCCTGCCTTGCCTTTTGGGAAAAACATTGCAGACAGCGCAGATTGAAGGGGAATGTAGCAGAAGCATTGATGCTGGCACAGGAGGACAATGTCTCCAGCATGCTCGCCCATGCAGGGCAGAGTCACGTGACCAGTCCCTCCGCTCCTCGCCCGGCCGGCAATGGGCCTTTTTTAGAGAGAAGGAACACAAACATTTAATTGGAGCCAACATGAATTTTAAATGTCTGCAATTTTCTTTGAAAGATACAGTCAATAGAAGGAAAAGATAGCGAGTGTGAAAGGAAGAGTTTATTGTGCTAAGGAAATTACTTTTTTTTTTTTCTTTTTAAATATGAACGTGCTAAATTCTATTTGGCTGACTTCCTGCCTTTGATACATATCTTCAGCTCTAACAGTCCTGGCTAGGGGCTTACTACAGGCAAGTCCCAAAAATCTAGGAGAAACACTCTAAACACAGACTTTAAATATTATCCAAAGCTGTAAATTCTTCAGTAATGTAGGAGATGTTAGCAGAGCTTTTCCTTTCCTTTTTTAAATCTCAGTCAAATCTCCACAAAAAGTAGAACTCCCTGTATTGTGGTTCATGTCTTTTTTTTCCCCACCTTTTAAAGTTTAAAACTGTGACTGTTCTAAATCAGCATCTACTACTGGCCGGTCAGAGTGCAATTTCCTTAATGGGGGACAGTATAAAGTAAGGAAGGTTACTAGCAGGCTGGCAGGTAAGTGCTTACTGTGCATTCTACACCACTATTGCAAGCCATGTCAACTCTCCTAAAAGTAAATGAAAACAATGTTCTGGCTTTCCTTCTGAATCAGGAGTTTGGTACTCAGGAGTCAGAAGCTAGTGTATAACAAGGGCAGAGCTCATGCATTTCCATGGGAGTAAAATCTTCAGGGAAAATGGAAGAAATTTGAGTCAGCTTGACCATCAAGTTTCCTTTATGTGGAGAGATTAGACTCCGGTATAGGATTGGGTCATTAGACTCTGGTATAGATTGGGTCATTAGAAACAAACGGTTAGTAACTGTGCTGACTACTCAGGCGGCCCTTGGTTTCTTTTAGGCAGCTCTCTAAACCAGTAAGTACTTTGATCTTGGGGGGGGGGTGTTTTAAATACGTTTCTCGTGCCTTCAGTACATCTTCTGTTTCCTTTTAGAAATTACCTTTGCCTTCCTTGCCGCACAACCTTTACCCTAAGTACAGCTTCAGCAGCACTAACCCATTTGCTGACTCTCTCCAGCTCGCCACAGACAAGGTTGGATAATGTCCATTGTCTTGTCCTTGCCTTTGCAAATATCTGTTGTTGCTCCTATGCCTTTGTCCTAGTTTACTGTTTGCTATACTTAGTCAGAAAAACAAAAACAAACCACTGTGTCTTCTGTACTGCAGGGAAATGCAGGTCCTTGTAAGCACTTTGTTCAGCCAGAGAATATTGTGTTCTTACCTGCAATTTAAAATGAGAGTCCAGTATTTTTTTTCTGGATTGATTTAATATTTTATGTTTAAATTTTTGTTGCCTTTTGTATAAAGTGCTTTTTATATATAATTTTCTTAAACTTTGTAATTGTCTCAAAACATCTTCAGACTTGCATAGCATAATCATAAAAGCTCTTCCATGAGTTAACCACTTTGCCAATAATTGTATGTGTGTATGTGTACATGACAAAGCCCCTGAATATTCATAAATTAAGCCTATATGAATACCAGATCAGGAAGTATAAATGTTTCTGTGCTTGTCAGTCGTACTTGGATATTCTCTTATTCTAATGAAATTGTAAGAGCAAATTTAAAACAAAAATTTGTAAAGATCATTTTATACCATAACTTGGTAATAGAAAGGAAGAAAGCTGTCAACATTTTCTTTCATAAACCACATCATGAATATTCATTGGATTTTCATGTTACTGTGTCATGTCCTGGGTAGAAGACGCCAGACCTGAATGGATGTGTTTTCTATTACTGTAGGAGCTACAACATCCAAATACTGTCATCTCCCATTGTTCCCCAACTGACCCTTTTGCTCCCACACCATTTAAGGTTTGTCTCCATATGGGTGTGTTTTTGTGTGACATGCATGTCCATTTTACTTGATGTGTACACGCAGGTTTGGAGTGATTGCTTTCCATTTTTGTTTTTTCCAACAAGGTTAAATGACCTTTGTTAAATATACATTTTTGGTAACAAATTGGAAGACATGTCAGTAACATGTCATTATTTTGCCAATAACAAACATTATCTTGATATGGACAAATAGAACACTTAATTGCACCTCCAGGAAGAAGGTAATATTAGTTCTATGATTACACAGTTAAATCAGGTTACAATTTTGGTGTGTAATCACAGTCCTGAAGTTTTGAGATTAGCAGATTTTTTTCTTCATTATTAAGAAAAATAACAAGAAAGGTATAATGAGCTATAAAATATACATCTGTTAATCTGAATTAATTCATCTTGGCCAAATAATAGTTTTTGATGATACAGAGAAGCGATTTTCTTTTTGACCAGAAATCTTCACAAGTTTATATCCTGTCTTCTTTAGTGAGATGTGTGAGCTTTGATTGGATCAAATGAAGTTTCTGGTGTGCTTGCACATTTTTATTTGTATATTATTTGAGCAATTTATAGCATAGCATTCTGGAAGACAGCAGAAATTTCATTGGCATTTGTAACTTTTTGTTTGGTCAGTGATGTGTAAACTGAACATTGTTAGTACAGGAAATTCTGTGCCTGAAAATAAATTGCCCCTGAATCTGTCAGTCAGCCCTGTGCTTTGCTGGTAAGCTATGTGCATTTTGAATTAACAAAAAGATCCTATTGAGCACATGAAGTTCTAGCATTGATAGCACCAGCTAATCATTCCTGATCCTTCATGTCCCTGATCTTGAGATACAGGTATTCTCTCACTGTGGAAACTGGAGAAGAAAGTAAGGTTTATTACAATGTGCAGTATTGTAAAAACTAAACAGAAAAATGACTAGCAGGGTGGCTTAGCAGCTAAGGGTGCTTGCCACCAAGACCAATGACCTGCTTTCAGTCCCTGGAAATCACATAGTGAGAACCAGCTCTAGCAAGCTACTCTCTATCCTCTACACTCACCCTCAGGCCTGGCACTCCTGCACTCATGCACACTAGTATGCTAAATAAACAAATGCAACAGAAAAGAACTACAGAGAAGGAAGTCTAGCACCTGAGTTTCAAGAAGATTTTCCTTTCGTTGGCCTTAGTGTGTTCATCTGCAAATTAATGGAACACACTGGAGAATTTACAGGTTTGCAAGCTTTTCAAATTCAGACCTGCTGCCACATAAATAACTTATATAAGAATTCGATTAAACCAAATTGTTTTTAAAAGTAGTACCAATGGTCCTAAGCGACAGCAGGCATGTCACATCTGGCTTTGTATAAAGGATTCCTTGTGAGCTACTATGACAATAAAATGTTGGTGGTGGCCTTAAACCCAAACCAGACAGATCTGAGTCTAGGCTCTTCATTAACAAGCAGGCTGTCCCGAGAGAGCAGCCTGCATGTGTCCTGCTTTCTTGGGTTCAAGTAGCAATAAAGAATTATGTGGGGCTGAAGCTGAGACTCAATGAAATACTTACCAAGTATATGTAGGATCATGTGATCAGTCCCTAGCTCCACCAAAAAGAAAAAAAAAGTCTTCCAAGTTTTGATGCTGTTATTATTACATTTATTTTGTGGGTATGTGGGAGTGCATATGTCAGAGCTACATCATGGATATGGAGTTCATAAGTAAATGTGTGGCAATTAGTTCTTTCCTTCCACTATGTGAGCCCAGGAATTGAACTCAGGCCTTTGAACTTGCCCAAGTGGCTTTACCCATTAAGCCATCTTAATGGCTCTTACTAATAAGATTTAAGGAATGTGTTTCTTGTTAATTTGCTTTATATTGATTTGTTTATTTCTTGACAGACTTGAATGATCCATAAGATATTGTACATATCCTTACTATTTTTGCCCCAATAGGAAAATATGAACAATTTCTCTTAGGTCATTTAAGCCTTTGAATTGAATTATTTATTGTTTGCATCAGCCAACAACAATTTAATGATTTGTGTTCTGATAGCTGAATCCTGGCTAACATTTCTTACATGCACGTGTAAGATTTCTGTTATTTAGAGAACATTTTCAAGCTAGCCTTTGGTTTTGGAATTATAGTCTTTATTTGTTTTCCTGTTAGTTCTCATGGGATTGCACATGCCCACTGAATTCTTCTTATTCCCACAGGCCCCCAACCAGTCAGCATCAGAATCAGAGAAGGCTCCATTGTGTGATGTTTCTCCCTCCTCCCCTTCAGCATTCTCAGAAATGGGTAGTGACTGTGCACAGACATCTGCAATCACAGTCTCAGAAGATGCAGACAAAGAGGATGAGTTTGGGTACAGCTGGAGTAAGTTGTCTGTTTGTGATGCTCTTAATTATAAAGTCTTAAAATAGCTCAGGGTTTGTTTTGTATGAACAAATATTTCAGCATTAATGATATATACTGCAGTTGTATGTGGGAAAACTACTGCTTATTTTCCTTGAATACAACATACATTCCTGAGGCATGACTTCACATTCCTTCTTTACATTAAATGCGCATTTCTCATAAAGCCCTCTTCTCATTTGAGAACTACAGCAGTCAAGAGGATCTCTCAGAACCCAGTACTGAATCAACTTTCTTGAACAACCTCTGCCCTTTACAGGCCTTTACAGATTTACAGAATCTGCCCTTTACAGATTCCTCCTTGTGGTATCTGATTATTATTAGTGTTATGCTCCAAGCTTCTCATGTTTTGTTTTTGGCACTAGAATGGTGACCTTGTAGTTCTTAAGATCAACATTTTGGGCACCTAGGAAGTAGTTTCAAGTTTTGAATTAAGGTCTCTCAGGCTACTAATATACCTTAGGTATGTGAGGAATATTGTCACATTGCCCCATGTAAAATTTAAGCCAAAAGTCATAAATTTGTCATCAAGTTAAAAAGTTTCATTTTAAAAATTGTTTTAAATTTATTTGTTTTATTGAATACATGTGTATGCAGCACATATGTGCCTGTAGCCCTAGATAATCCTGAGGGCCTCAGGTCATCTGGAACTGGAGATATAACCACTCTATGGGTGCCAGGAACTGAACATGAATTCTTTGCAAGAACAAAAAATGCTCTTAACATGAAGCCATCTCTTCAGTACTCAAAAAGCTTTCTTTTAAAAACCTACTTATTTGCTTTAAGAAGTACACATATTCTAGAAAGCACGGAACATGAAAGTTACCCTGCTTAACTGTGAAAGGGTTGCAGGGATGTTTGTTTAACTTATGTAGAAAGAATCAGCGCGTGCAGGTAATCAGTCCTGTAGTTCTTTTCTAAGAGATGACTTGTCAAAAATGATCACCTAATCAAAAGATCCCATCTTATGGGTGGTCGGTTGTTTTTGAAATCAGTTACCACAAAACATAATGGCTTCAAATAAGAACTTATGACTACTCATGTGGGATGATTGTCTTGCTCATCAGGGCCAGGCTCCTTAGATGACTCATTGTCATGGGGCTTATCAGGTGACACTGGCATGGGCTTTTGCATTGGGCACCTATATGGGGGCATACTCTCTCAGATTAAAGTGGGTAGACAAACTACTGAGCAAGAAATCTGGTATCATGTAGTCAGGGCAGATTGCTCAAAGCTCAGACAGACATATTGACTTGTCCTGCCTGATGGCTCTCTCCACCACGGATGCCCACTCTCTTCCTTCTGAGTTGTGCCTAGCATGAGGTGACACATGGTGGAGATCGTCCTCTGTTGGTAAAGCTTCCACTCACCACTAAACAAAAGTATTCTGAGTACTTTAGCTCTGGTCTTCTCTCCAAGTGAGCAGTTGATGTTTTGGTCTAATCATAGTCTTCTGAGAGGTTACATAGTTCAGTCACTTCTCTTGGAGCCAACAACACCGAGGTGAACTGTTTAATGTGGCCCCCAGCATGAACTGGTTAGTCTTACATTATGCTGTGTACACCCTCAATACAACAAAATCTCTCTGAGCTTGGTTATTCTGGAACAAACAAACCTAATGTCCAGGCAACCAGTCTGTCTAATTTTTAACTGCCAAGAAATCATGTTGAAACAAATAATGTCCCTTAAGGTACATAAATCTAAATAAGCTTTTATAGTAAAGCATTTGGCTGTGAGTTAACTGTAAATGCATTTGTTGTTACATGTAGAAAATATCCAAGAGCGTTATGGATCCCTCTCAGGCCAGCTCCACATGATTGAGCTAGAGAAAGGTCACAGCGGTTTGGGTCTAAGTCTTGCTGGGAATAAAGACCGAACTAGGATGAGTGTGTTTATAGTGGGGATTGATCCCACTGGAGCAGCAGGAAGAGATGGCCGACTACAGGTTGCTGATGAACTTCTAGAGGTAGGTATTGGTAGACAGTTTTGAATTTGTTCTTGGCTTCATTTGTACAATGAAAAAGTCAGTTTCCCGAAAGTCACCCAGACATTGTGTAGTGACTAACCTAACAAAATCATCCACTGCCTAATAAAATGGATGCAGTACAGCAAATTTGGCTCCACACCAAATCTCTACAGCATAGTTTGTGTCCCATTAACTCACATTAAAGTTCATGACTCTGCAACACCAGAAACAGTTTTTGCCTCAAGATAGTAATAAAAATCACACTTCAAAAACATTTTTGTGCCTTTGCTTTATTTTTATTGGTAGTTTTTGAAATACCAGTAATGATGCTGACCCACTGGACATTCTGGAGGTTGAATCACTAATGAAACAAGTATTAGGGGTGAGGTAAGATGAGGCCAAAGCTAATGCAAGCAGTAACTAAACCTGTCAAACAAAATAGGTCTACAGGCCATACTGTGTAGTGTTTAGACTTTGTCTTTCCTGACACGGGTCAGCATGACTTCACACTGCCTCAGTGCTCTTCCATGTGTTGGTATATCTCTGCTGTCTGTACCAGTTCTGTCCACAGGTGTCAGTGACTGGACACCTGGGCTGGCACATTCACTTCTGTGTTACTTATAAACAGTCTGCTGCTGTTCCCTGAGCCTCCCTGGCATAAATTTCAATACCCCGTTTCCCAGGACATGCTTCTTAAGACCAAGTAGGCTTACACATGTGGTCTTTGCAAGCCACAAAGCACTTGTCTATAGGGAAATTGACTATCTTCTCTACTTATTTGATCAACATGATGTGTATACAAGTGCACAGGGATATCAGAGTTCTTGTATGTCACCTTCATATTAGCGTTAAACATGAGATCTTCTATATTCATCATCCAAATTTTGGGTTGTGTTCTGGAGAGGAAAATATATAATATAATAAAGAGAACAACTCACAATTTATTATCTAGACAAGATGATAAAAACTAAAAAAAAAAAAAAAATGAAGAAACGTAGTTTCAACCAATGATGCCTATTCCTTACAGATCAATGGCCAGATATTGTATGGCAGAAGTCATCAGAATGCTTCATCAATCATTAAATGTGCTCCATCTAAAGTAAAAATAATTTTTATCAGGTGAGGATTTTCTCTGGTTTACTAAATGGTTGATTTACATTTTACCTCTGAATTATTTTTAGTGAAATAAAACATTTATACATACACACACACACACACACACACACACACACACACACACACACACATATATATATATATATATATATATGAAATGCTAAGACTTTTGGGTTAGATAATTCATTCCTAATAATCTTCTTGACTCTTCAAGATAGATAGAGATGGGAATGTCATGATATGATGAACTGATGCGTTCTTATGTTCTTTTAGAAATGAAGATGCAGTGAGCCAGATGGCTGTATGTCCTGGAAATGCAGCAGACCCTCTGCCTTCTACCTCAGAAAGTCCTCAAACTAAGGAGGTATCTGTAATGTATTTGATTCTCTAGGAAAATTTGATTGATACATATTATTAATTTGTCTAACCATTGTAGAACATTACAGGGATTCAACAATAGCTATAATGTTAATGTTCAAGATACTACCACCAAGGCACACCACTTTCACAAAGGCCACCTGAAGAGCCTGCATATGCAGTGGTAAGAGGAAAAGAGTGGTCTGCTCTGCTGGAGAGAAGTTACATGTGGGGAATACGGTGGAGGATTAGGGGACACTGTGAAAGCCATCCATTTTAACTTCCATCATCATAAAAATTCTATTTCAAATGTGTTGGGGTCCATGAAATTTTACACTGCTGGAGAGAATGGAACTGTGCAAACAAGAAGGAAACTGAGTTTAACACAACTTAGTTACCTGGACTGGTTCTAACTTCTGAGGTCTGACCCCAGCCAGTTTATTTTAGACATATTTAGGTACAATACAATTTTGGAGAAGAGTTTTCCAGTGACAGCTACCTCAATATTGTGTGCACAATAAAGCTTATGGTGTGACTACAACAAAACTCTTTTGCAAAGTATATGTGACTTCTACCAAGTAGGTTCTATAGCTTAGCATAAGGGCCTAGGATCTGGCATAGTCTCGGAAGAAGATAGAATAGAGGTCACTAGGCTATAAAGTACATGTGACATCTCCCTTAAAGATTTTTTTTTTTAACTGAGAAGAAAGTCTCAAGATAAAGTTGGAGGGAGGAAGAATTTGAGATAAACTATATCATCTTGGTGATTCAGGTATGCCCAGGCCCTACAAATAGTACAGATTACCAGGATATTAACAGAATCCACTCTGAGCTTTCTTGGGCATAAAACAGGCTTGTGGTTCTCTTCTGTTGAAGAGAAAAGTCTGCATGTTCAGAATTCCAGGTTTCTCTGGTGCTTTTCTGTGCACATGAGGACCTTATGCCCTCTTCATAAATGAATGATAGTTATATTTTCAAAAATCTGTTATCAGGCATTTCAGGGCAGAGAAACGGAATTACAGAAACAGAGGCAGTTCAGGAGAAAATAAAAACAATGAAGGCCCAGTGTACAATAAGGGAAGAAGAAGAATTCCCATTAGAGGTTTTAGACCCAGTCTAGTAATATTCATGCCTACATAGATGTACTTGTGAAAAAGACTTGGGAAATTTTTATTCATTGAACACTTCTTAACTAATTTGATGGTTTGGATAAAGGATGAGAGTGATTAAAATAGAAGGAAGTACAAGGCTTTCCTCCATTTATCATACTTCATTAACTGTAAACCTATGAAGAATACTTTTCTTAACCACCCCATTAGCTATCTCAGGCTATCTATTGGGGAGCGGTGAACATTTCTAAACTACCTATGCATTTACTGGGACTGTGGCTTTTTCCACTTGGGTCCTTGGCCAGTCTACAGGTTGGGAAGCCTGCTAAAGTATACATTTCGTTGTTTAGAGACAACTCCCCACAGAGCATATTGTATTTGTTGGCCCTGGGAGCTGAAAATACTGGCTTACAAAGAACATTAAGAGAGAAGAGAGCAAAGGGCAGCCTGTGCAATGTGAAGAAGATAAAAAAAAAATTACAAAGAGGAAAAGGCCCTTGCATAACAGTAGAGGAGAGCAAAGTGAATCCCACAGCCTGAGATGCTACAGAGAAGGCCAAGATCAAGGTAGTGAGAGAGGCCCCTTGGATCTACAGCCAGGTGATGATGGAAAAGCAAATAACAACAAAAAAGAAAACAAGAAGTAGAGGACCACAAAGTAGTAGTTTTTGTTTGAATTGAGACATCTTGGGATTTGTGCCTAAGAACAATAAGACAGCAGAGACAGAAGAGCTTACCAATAGAGGAGCCATTGGGTTACCAGTGGCAGAAGGTGAGGGTAGGCTTTGTTCTCCCTTCAAGGAATGTTTGAGAAGAAGGCTTATTTACATGTAAGAGAGAGAGAAAGAAATTATAGTCTGCTTGAAGCTGCTTCCTCATGGGACCTAATATGGGTTTGCTATAAAGTCATAGGTGGAAAACATGTATTTTCATATTGCACCAACTGTGCCCCTCCAGTATTATAGTTTAATGACTTTTAAGGAAAGCACTTAATAATTTCTGAACACCTATCATAACTTGTGGAGAAAAAATAATGCATGTCCCTTTTCTGTCGGAGAGCAGGCTGCTGGTAGACTCCATTATGGAGTAAACCCAAGCAAACACCCAATCTATCGGAGTACACTGAGCTCTTAAAACAATTACTGACCACTCACCCCTCCCAAGCATTTTAATATAAGACACACATAACTACTATCAGATATGTATTAAAACAGAAGTAGTAGATAGGTATATTTGTTACCAAACATTACATGCTAACAGTTACCTTTCGGCCATTTTTCTTTATCAGGTGGAACCAAGTGTTACTACTTCTGCTGCAGCTGTGGACCTCAATTCACTTTCAAATGTGTACCATCTGGAGCTTCCCAAGGTACATCTTCTTTGACTGGGAGTTAAATGATTAAATGATTGAGAACCCTCACCCTGGCTCCCTGAAGGGTTGTCTCTAGGAAGTGGTGTCTGCACCAGCTGGAGTCTTGTTAGAAATGCAGTGATGGAACACAACCAGAGCTTCCTATGAGTGAGGCACTCTGGGGTGAGCGTGGGACTATGCTATAAAAACCCCAATGATTGCAGTGCACAGTCAAGCCTGAGGATCACTGTGCTAATAGGTACTGGACTGTGACCCACTTTTCCTGGTTTTGGTGTTACTGTAAGGCATGAAATCTACCATCTTTCCTTGATTCATTTACTGAGATGCTGCTTAGTAGGTGCAATAATGAAGACACTGGTTCATAAAACTGTGATAACTAAAAGTTCAGCTGATAGGCTGGCACTCAGTGAAGTGTTTGCCTGAGAAAGGTTTCAACTTTCAGGTTCAAATACTGCTTTACAGAAGTGCTTTGCTGAAAGAAGATGCAATTTTCATCTACTGCAGCTCATACTGAAAAGCAAGTGGACCTGGGGATGTAAGGAAGGGCCCAGGAAGTGGAGGAAGTAGGGTAGGGCAGAAGGCTGTGTACAAGAAATGTTGCAAACATAGGTAGCAGGAGTGGTCCATTTCCTCTAGCCACGAGGCACCAAGGCCTGATACTCTGAGCCTGGATCATTCTATCTGGGCAGAGTCTGTGCTTCATCACAGATGAGCTTTATTTCATTAGTTTCCTCTCATATTGTTTGCAGAGAATAGCACTACTTTTGTCTTATTCATGAAGATTAAATGAATTACTTATATAATAGCATAATTCCTAGCACACAGCCAGAATAGTGGAAAAATATATGACTGTACTGATCTTGTTTCTTTTTATAAAGAAACAAACCTGTAAAAAGATGGGCTACTGCAGTGTTTTATTATATAATATTTTTACTAAATATTTGAAAATGTCATATGTTCACCTGATGTATCAAAACACTTCAACTCCTCCAAGTGCTTCCCATTACTTCCCCAGCCCCTCCCAGCTTCATCTCCTGCCCCCCATCCCAGTTTGTGCTGTTCAAACACTCAGTGTATGGGGGACAATCTCGATGGACCATAGTTGACCAAGGGGCACACTGTCAGCTGTCAGATGTCATGAACCCAGCACACTATCACCGATGCAGTAGTGCTTGGTTATATACAGCAGCCCCAGGTGCTGTGAGGTCTCATCATGGGTATAAAAAAGATGTTTCTGTTATGAATTGTTTTGCTCTAGACAGATGGAACAGAATGGAAGTCATTAGAAGCTTTTCCTCATACATTTTAATTAGAACCCCTCCCAGTGCCATGTCAGAGTGATTATGTCTTCTGTGTACCTGTCCAGATATCAGGGCTCAGTTTGTCTTAAGTCTGTGAATTCCAATGACACTGTTTAATAGTATAATTATGTACCTACAGTTTAGTTAGTTTATTAGGAAGCACTTAAATGTATGTTGAAATTTTGGTATGAGTAGTTTTTTCAGTCTATGTTTATCTGTAGAAAAGTTGAAAATATGGTACATGTCTCACATTTACCATATTGCAATTCCAGTTAATTTTCTAATGCTTAGTGTATGCTAGGATAAAAAGTGTCAAAGAATGCTAGAAAATGATCATGGTAGATGAATGAGGCCCACAACAGTATAGCAGCTGAAAGCACAGACTGAAAGCCAGACTATCTGGAGCAGAGCCCTAGACTTAGCCCTTAACCTAGGGCAGATTCCTGATTAATTACCCCAACAAAAGAAACTTAAGGAGAAACTGTCTTATTTTGGCTCACAGTTCAAGGGTACAGTCTGTCATCACAGGTGAATCATGTCATCAAGACTTGGAGGAAACAGGTGGTCACATTGCATCTGTATTCTGTTGATGCTCAGTTTAGTCTCCTTTACATTCAGTCTAGGACACAAGCCTGTAGAATGGTGCCATCTGCAGTTATGGTGGGTATCACCACCTCTGTTGACCTAACACATATAATCCCTAACAGGCATGCATAGTGGCTAACTTCATCCAGGTAATCTCTCACAGAATGTATTGAGGCCTGTCTTCATAATAATTATAGATCTGTCGTTTATGCATTTCTCAATAGTACTATGAGAAATGCAGGGTGTTGCTGTGATGAATCTGACCATACCGGGTTTTTTTTGTTTGTTTGTTTAGTTGGTTGGTTGGTTTTGTTTTGTTTTGTTTTGTTTTTTTGTTTTGAGGACTTTTGTGATATTTTAGAGCTTTAGATATGGAAAGCTGCAGAAATCTCCAGGGAAGTATTTCTTCAAGGTCATCATGCAGGAGCTGTGGTCTAGAAGTAGCCAAGGCTACATCTGAAGCTGGCGGCCACACTTTGTAGTGTGTAATAGTCACCTTGTGTCACTGATGTTCATGGCACGAAAGTTACAGGTTTGATCATAAATGGCAGCTGAGGCTTGGCATTGGGGGAGGCTAGGTGCAGCGTTAGCTTCAGTGGAGAGGAGTCCCCCATGATTGAAGGGTTTCTAGAGAGGAACTGAAGCTTGGCACCAGGAAAGGCCCCTGGTAAACATAGATCCTAAGTTGCTGTGGAAATTCCAAGGTATTGAAAATACCAGGACTGTGAGATGACTACCAAGGACAGCAGGAGGTATGGAATAGTGGATTGGGTCGAACCTAGGAGATGAGCCGCTTGAGCTATGGGTGGCAGAGCTACAGAGGTGGGGCTTTTGGAGACCAGAAGATGATAAGTGAATCCAAGATGTTGGCCACTGAGCTATTTACACTGTTTAGCAGTTTGGTTTCACTTTGATTTAATTGTTTCTGTGCCTTGGGTCTTCCCTATTAGGAATAGCAAAGTATAAAAGTTGGTTTTTACTTCATAGGAGCCCACAGTTAAAAGACTTCCGATATGTAAAGAGATCTTAGACTTCCAAAGTTTTGAAAGTTTTAAAGACTGCTAGATCTTCAAAATGACATTATGTTTAATATTGTGAAACTACATGAGAAAGAAGCAGTTATGGTAATTGTGGTTTGTTCCTGGGTCAAGTTGACAAGTGGTCAGTCGTGCTGGTTGGTTCCTGTCAAATTTGACACCATGAAGAGGGAACCTCAGTTAAAGAATTTTCTCCATCAAACTGGCCTGTGGTCATGTCTTTGGTGCATTTTCTTGATTAATAACTGATGGGAGAGAGCCCAGCCCACTGTGGGCAGTGCCCCTCATACTATATAGTCCTTGCTTGATAAGAAAGTAACAAGCAAGCTGTTAGATAAGCAAGCTATGAAAAGCAAGCCAGCAAGCATTGTTCTGCCAAAGCTCTTGGTGGCTTCCACAGTTCCTGGTGGCTTCCTTGAGCTTTGCTCTACCTTTCTTTGAATATGGACTGTTAACCTGGAAGTGTAAGGTGAAATAAACCCTTTTCTCCCCTTGTTGCTTTTGGTCAATATTTTACCACAGCAACAAAAATGAAGCTAACTATAGTACTCCCCAAAATAAGGATAAAAAGTAGTACATACATACATACATACACATAGTGTATTTAGTACTTGGTATACACGTACACACACACACACACATAAAAGCAAGTATTGGGTATTATTATAGTTGTTAGGAAAGAATAAAAGATATCTCATTTCTGACACTCTTCCCATTTCCTGCCTTCCACACTTGTTTGCATTCCAACCTTTTAAGAACTTTGTCAAGCAGATCAATCAGCATTTCTACTGCCTGGTCCTTAGTAGCAAAGTAGACAGAAGCCTGCTTTGTCCACAAGAAGCTATCTCACACCCTGAAGGATCTCAGATGACGCTTTAATCTCATTTTCTTCTGTTTTTTGAAATTGAGGCTGCCCCAGTCAGTTATGGTTGGATTGGATGAGACCTGAGACCTGGAACAATATTCCTTCATGCTGTAACATAACTTTGTCTTTGCTCTTTACCCATCTTCTGATTTATCCATAGATGCCTATTATATGTACTTCCCTTTCTGACATTTTTGCTATCTGTTGAAATTACAAAACCTTGGGGAATGTCAACACTTTGTCCACAAAAAAAAAAAAAAAAAAAAAAAACTTCTATTTACAATTCAGTTTTGTTCTAAACTAAAATATCGGGGAACTGGAATGTATTCTTTTAACAAAGGGAATACAGAGAATATTTAAGAATCTTTTCAAATAAGCTAGACAAAGAGGAAGTCATGATTTCAGTTGTGAAATTTGAAGACACTATGTTCTTTTGATGTGCTTTCCTTATCAATAAGAGGGAATTTACAAATTCACAGTGAAAATACTATTCTGAAGATTAAGTGAAATCAATAAAGCACTTGTCAGGATTGACGTTCCCATAATTGTTTTCATGAACATTTTTAAACCTGTGAGAATGGCCTACAGAATATGCCCTTGGATGCTTCCTTTGGGGAGATCTTTTCTCAAAAATGATGGGTGGTGCATCCTACTAAGCCTGTGTGTGCCTCATTCTTAGATGGCATGGGACTGAAATGCAGTGAAGTGCAGGCACAAGAGCCTTCTAACATTGGTGATTCATCTCAAGTCCTTTGTCCCTTAATCCTCCAGAAATGTCACATTTGTTTGTTTGGAAAAATAATTTAATAGTAAATAGAACATTTTTTCTTTATGCTATCTATTGCTTGGCAACAATGGAAGATTGTCATTACTCATCCACCTTAAACTGTTGCTCTCTTCCTACCTGAGACTACATCACTGGTGTTCCCGTATGTTCCCCTGTGTCCATACCCTCCCTGTTCAGAACGTGCGGTGTAATTGTGAACCTAATAACAGCCCAATTCTAGTTCTGTTGCAGAAACTCCATTCAATTAACTTTTTTTTTCTTTTAAAAAATTTTAAAGGGGAGGGGTAATACAAATATAAAGTAGAGTGGCTTTCTGTGATGCTAGTTCAATAAACAGAAAACCTTGACCAAAAATGTATTTTTAATATTCTTTACCCAAGGAAAGTAAGTATACATCATAGCAAGCAACAGATTCTGTGATTGCCAGAAATAGGTTTCACATTCATATGATTTTTATGTTGTGGAAATCCTCAAAGAAAATGTCAGAGCTTTCTTCTGGGTTTTAGAAAACCACCCACTTTCTGATCATAGCAGTAGTTTGCTTAGTTCAGTCTGTCCTGCAATTCTTGTTGACAGTTTTCTAACTATGTAACTATATGACTTCTCCAGAGTCATGCATGTCGCCATTTATGAACTAACTCAAGATAGTGTTTCTTATGTCTTCTCCTGCTGAGGAAGGACCTCATAAACAGTGGCAGAAGTGGGTGGGTAAGTTTACAGTTAGGGAGGAAAATACACACTCACATCCTACTCTCAGATGTTTCAGCCTATTTCTCTGATATCATTTATCTATAGTATGTATACTTATTTTTGTAGTGCCCTCAGTTTGGTTAGGGCATAATATATATGCAGATGTTTGGCTTACTAGTCTTTTAAAATTCCTGTTGCAAACAAGAACAAAAAACACAAGCAAAAAAAGTAACAAAAAAAAAGGAAAAAGAAAAAATTAATTCCATAAGGCTTAATCAAAGAAGATTTTTTGACTCAGGTTAGTCTTGAAATTTATTGATTTCAAGATTCCTTAGTGTCATCAAGGGCAAGGTCTTCCTACTCAATCATGCACAGTGCCTATTGATTCCAAAGCTGATCTTCATTATAGTCCTGGAATGGCTGCCAGCCATAATTAGGGCCTGAACCACCACTTTTACTTGGGATGGAGAAAGAGGTGAAAGTGCCCATTTTCTGAATGTCAGGAGATCCATCCTAACTACCAACCCAAGACACATTTGTACTCCAGCCAGGGCCTGTGACTATGATAAACAGTTATAGACTTGACTAGAGTTACTTAATTCACATCCTTGAAGCTACATACCTTTCTTTGCATAACAAATTTGCAAAAACCCCAATAAACATAAAACAGACATTTGTTAGTTCCTGTGAATGGGGAAATTGAAATGTATCCTCCAGGTGATCAGGCTTAGAGCCTCCTGTATAGTTCCTGACAAACTACCAGGAATGGCCATGGTCACTCACTGCAAGCTTGGGCCATGCACATGGGTGGTAATTGCTTCTAATTCTAAGGTGATTTCCTTTATTGAATATAGCTGAGAGATCCCCATTCTTCCTTGTGGCACATGAGAGTGTTCTACTGCAATGGCAGCAGACTTTCACAGAACCACTGCTTGAGGAGAATCAGAAAATGTCAAGTATAGTATCTTTTGTAACCCAGCTGAGAAGTTTGTCATTTGTTTAGTTAGACTCAAGTCAGCATGTCTAGCCCATCCTCCTAGGCTTGTGTGTTGAATCGAGGAACATTGAGATTTACTGTGCATATTTAAGCAGTTGGTAGGGTTGGTCCCTGGAGGAGTTAGGTATACTAATGAAAATGGTTCATTATTACCAAGGGTAAGATGAGAATGTGTATCAGATAAATAGCACCCCCTCCATATTTATAAAATCCATTTCTGACTAAGTATAAAGTGCTACTATCATTTAAATTTTTAGATAAGAAAACAGATTTTTTTTTCTCCTTAGGTAGGAACATTAAGATATCATATGATATACCTAGTTAGAAGGTAGATTCAAAGCCAGTAATCTACTTTCTGATAGTAAGTGTGGCTCCAGGTATATGCTTCTGAGAGACCATGCAAGATGCCTTTTCTCTCTCCGACTTGGTGTGAAATTCCTCTATATGAAAACTATAATGCAAAAAGTGACTAGCTCAGGCTAGACCAAAAGTTTAACACTCTGTTTCAATTGTATTGAAGTAATCAGAAAGGAAGATAAAAACCCCTGTTACTGAAAAAAAAAATTAATGTTGAAAAACTACAGATCCATGTGTTTGATGTGTTGGCTCTGAAGCCTTGGCCACCTTGTGACCTTGGCACACTCATTCTGCAGCAAATGGAGCCTCTTCTTGAGAAATGACTCTGAGGATTGTACCTAAAAGGAACAGAGCCTGTGGCACAAATTGCCCCTGTCCTAAGAAAGACGTATAATTGTTTTTATAGCCTTTGGGTTGATGGTGTGCTGGGTCATCATGACTCCTAATCTTTACATTTTGAGTAAAATAAATCCCTTCAACTTTCTTGACTGGTGCTCATTTACTCCTTTAGGATCAAGGAGGTTTGGGTATTGCTATCAGTGAGGAAGACACACTCAATGGAGTAGTCATCAAGAGTCTAACTGAGCACGGAGGAGCAGCCAAGGTAACACTGGTTAACTTTCTTGCTGCTGACAAGTGGTGGAAGGGGGGAACCGCTCTGAAATGCTTACTCAGATTTTCCACTTTCACCATAGGATGGACGGCTTAAAGCTGGAGATCGGATCTTGGCTGTAGATGATGAAGTTGTTGTCGGGTGTCCTGTTGAGAAGGTATTTTTACAATAAAGGCAGTGGCACTGCCAACCCTTACTTTGGCCTGGCTCAAGTGGGGGCATAAGTATTAAGCCTGGGTAGATACATGAAATAGATTATTATTATTTCCAAAAGAGGGTTCTCAGGCCTCCCAATTGTTTTCTATTTTCTGATTGAGATGATTGTTGTGGTTCTGCCTGATGTATTCACTGTTAGTTTTGGTAAGTGTTGGCTCCTTTCTTTTGAGAAATCTGAGACTATTGAGCAGTAGCTTACTTCATGTTGAGAATAAGGGCATATTTTTTTATGAATATTTAGCCTTAGGTAGCTGTCATGTATATTGTTATTAAGTAGATTTGAAGATGTAGTCATTACATGCTTGATATTTTTTTGGTGTTTAATAGCTCTTTGTAAATGGAGTCTGAGTGATGCTATTTTATACAAATGCCAGGAAAAAAAGCTTTCTTTTTTTCCTGAGGATGTGATATTCTTCCACTTACCCCTTCTAGGGTAGAATCCCTTTCTACTTTGGCCACCAAAAAGCTTAAAGTTGTTTTTTAAAATCTTTCAGTTGTAATAACTAAAGCTTTACTTCAGTCCATTAACCTATAAATCTGATTTTGATTTGCATTTGTCTTGACTTTACTGTTGCTTAGTTTGCTGCCCTGCCTTTAGCATGTGTTTATCAGTGTGTTTGTTGAAGCTGGTGGGTAGAAGCTGCTTCAGATTCTATGTAGAACCAGAGAATAGGCAAAATGCTTTCTGTGTCATAAACATTGTAGGGATCTAGGGAAATGGACAAACTTTATTAGACATGTAACAAGTTGAAAGCCACTCCCCCAAAATACTAACATAAAGAAGAATCTTGGCAAAGCTATTCTAGAAGGAGAGTAGAAAGTAACCATATCTGTAATCTCATTGGACAGTTGAAGGACTATTGGAGGATTTCTTTTTGGCCTCTCCAGGAACCACAGGGGAATATTTGTCAATTTTTCTTGATAGCAGATGAGTTAGAGCCCAGCAACACTGGGTCTTGGGAGCCAGTTCAGCCAATGTTGTGTCTAAGGATCTGAATCTGTGGGGCTGGAGCCAGGGTTCAGTGGTAAAGAGTGCTTCCCGAAGAACTAAGTTATGTTCCTAGCACCCTCATCAGGTAGCTCCCAGCTGCCTTCAACTCCACTCCAACAGATCTGACACCTTCTTGTGGATGCCACAGGCACCTACATGCACATATACAGGCATACAAGTAATAAATAAATGAGTAAATCTACACATAAGGAACCTGAATTGGATACTCAGAATCCATATTGGAAGAAGGAGGAAGGGAAGGAGTAGGAGAAAGAGAAATATAAAGCTGGCGTGGTATGTCAGCTTTTATAACCCTCTGATGAGGAAGCAGAAATCAGAGAGTCTCTGGCTCATTGGACACCCAGCTCAGTGTCCTCACACAAGTGAGAAACCGTATGACCTTGACATGCCCACACATATGTACTTATGCACACACAGACATGTACACCTGCATACACACTCAAATACACAAGAGATTCCAGTAACTCTGGTGACTTACTTGTATATATTTACTCATTTGTCTTTGAATTTTGTTCTCTCTCATATCAACATCTGGCCAGTTCATCAGCCTTCTGAAGACAGCAAAGGCAACTGTAAAACTGACTGTTGGAGCTGAGAATCCAGCTTGCCAGGCTGATCCTTCAGCAGCTTCTGCAGCCAGTGGAGAAATGAAAGACAGTTCCCAGCCTCCTGCAGTCCCAACTCTGGACCCAGACTCCATCCCAAGTAAGGACTGGCTCATGAGAGTGCTGCACATAGGGCAACCTCATAGACGGTCTTCCTTTAAAACAGGCTTGCCCACAGAGTTTGAAGGGCATTAATGTCAAAGCATCTTCAGTGACTGAAAGGTTTACAGAGGGAATAAGTGAAGAAAGGGGTCTCTGGGCAGTAGACCTGTGTGTATAGGTTACACAACTGTGATACTGTAGGAAGCCACTGTGGTGCCTGCTTTCCTCCCTAAACCAAGAGAGTTGTCTTCTTTGAACTCAAGTTTTTGCTTAGGGTACACGGAATTAACAGGTATTCACATACAGAATCAGACATGTCATTTTGTAACTTCAGGTGGAATGGGAAAGGAGTGTTAGCTTCAGTTTCCAAATGCATGAGATGGATACAGAATGATCCTGATTCACAAGTAGGATCAGTACTCGCTGCCATTACACTAAAGCTTAAAGTCCTGGCCATTGTTGTATCTGTGGTAGATCCAAGTTGGGAACTCAGGGAATCAGAGCTCATGTCAGATGAGTTACTGAGGGATGAGACTTTCTTGTAGCACTAAATCACAACTTAGTATATGGAGCCTTCAGTCCCAGCACTCAGGAGGCAGAGGTAGGCAGGTCTCTCAAGTTCAGCCTAGTATACAGACTGAGTTCCAGGACAGTCAGAGCTGCACAGAGAAAGCCTGTCTCAAAACAAAACAAAATTTGCTTTTTAAAAAAGAATATTCATGGATAATAAACTAATAAATAACTCTAAACTCTCTAAAGAATCATCTAGAAATGATTTGAACATTACCTTTTCTGTGGAAGATAGACAAGGGAGACATGTTTTTGACCTATAATAAAAACTGATATATTCCATTCACGTGATAGTTTGTTAATGAAAAAAGGACCAGAAGCATTTGTAATACACCTATTAAAAAGTCTTAAAGTGAGACATCTCTGATGACAGAAATCTTGTGTTAGAAAGACTGAGAAATTCATTGAAGTAACCATTAATACTTAAATGAAGATTTTTTTTCATTTAATGTTGTATCCTAAATATAACTGCATATAACATATGAAACATTCAATGAAAACTTAGCATAAATGAAAATATCATACACCTGTTTGTACCAATTCTGGAGGAAGAACATAGTCTCTTTCTGATTTCCTGGAAAGAGAACACCTTGTCTACATCACACATTACTCAACAAGCGTGGCTCTGCTAACCTCACTCTTCCTGTGTGGTAAAAGGTGTATTTTGTGCCACTCAGAAAAGAAGGTATGAGATTGTTCCCTTTATTTTTTTTCACACTATGTTCTTATCTGTCTAATTCAGAAAGGTATGTAGCAGGATTTAATGATAAAAGCATAAAAATACCAACCACATGAGACTCAGGAAGAAAGATGAGAAATGGGTAAAGTGAATATTTTCGCACGTGTTAATATATGTGCGAGTATGCTCAAAACTGATTATATAAGAAGAGATGCTTCATGAGACCAAGAAAAGGAAAAGAAACACTGTCAGACAGTGGTGCAGCACCATGACCAGAATTAATGTGAGCTTTGCACATCTGAGTATGCTCGCCAGTCTGTGCAGGCCAGCTCAGCTCTTCTTCTTCACGAAGCACCTTTGGCTCTGGTGAAGTGTAGGGTTCTAAATTCAGAGAGGCTCAACCTGACTCTCAGTTTGCTTTCTTTCATATTCTGTCCTGTTTAGCTCCAGCAACTGAAAAATTGCAAAATAGCATTATAAAATACAAGGAATTTTATGCCTAGTCCTCAGTTTGATGATAACGAGTTAGCCATACTACTACTTTGATATTTTAAATATAAAATGGCTAAAATATTCAAGACAGATTTGAAGTTGCCTTTTCCCTAATCTCTTCCCTTTCTTCATCTCATAGGTAACTTGTGTGCTGAATTTGACATGTATTCTCTCTGAGCAGTTTGTATGGTGGCTCATCCATTCTAAACTCATTTTTTAGGTACAAGTAGGTCGTCGACCCCAGCAGTCTTTGCTTCTGACCCTGCCACTTGCCCCATCATCCCTGGCTGTGAAACAACCATTGAGATTTCCAAAGGGCAAACAGGACTGGGCCTGAGTATTGTTGGCGGGTCAGACACACTGCTTGTAAGTACCCTACCCATTACAGAGGCACTCAGATGGTCCATGAGACCAGGTGGTGGGGTTTCCTGTCTCTGTTGTTAAGTGTGATGTACAGGTGGAGAAAACCAATATATCATTGGTAATAGTCACTAGGATTATGACTTTGCCTAAGCCAAGACTGACATAAATAGACTGTTACATACAAAATTTCTGAGTGTTTGTATCACTTCACTAGTCCTTGCCATTGTTTAATGTCCTTTTTAGTTATGCCCACGTTATCTCAGCTCCATATTGAGAAGAATCTGAAATAGTTTATACATAATTTTTACATGTCAAAATACTTTAAAAGTTTTCCATTTGTAGATCATATTGGTTCTATCTCTCATATTTGCATATGCTTTATAAATTTTATGAGTTTTATCATGAAATTTATCATTACAAAAATGTACGTGCTTCTTTCAACCTTTAACAAGAATTATGTCATTAGATGTTTCCTTACAGTCTGATGCTTACATATGGACCCATAAAGTTCATGCCCTTTTAGCTGTATACAAAGTACAGTGTCCTTGGATTCTTATATTCTCAGCATTACTAGAAAGAGTGGATAACACATGAGTATGCTATGTTTTGGCCTCTAGGGTGCTATTATTATCCATGAAGTTTATGAAGAGGGAGCAGCATGCAAAGATGGAAGATTGTGGGCTGGAGACCAGATTTTAGAGGTACAAATGTTTATTTTTAACCTAGAATAAAAGGCAAAGGTCGTATGTGATGGGTTTTGCCTTCCTTTTTTCTCTCCCCTCCTCTTCTTTCTCTCCCCTCTTCCTCTTTCCTCTCTTCCTCTCTCCTCTTCCTTTTCTCTCTTCTTTCTCTCCCCTCTTCCTCTTTCCTCCCTTCCTTCACTCACCTCACCTAGCTCCTCACCATCAGTGTCCTGCTTTGTTCAGGTGAATGGCATTGACTTGAGAAAGGCCACACATGATGAAGCAATCAATGTCCTGAGGCAGACGCCACAAAGAGTGAGGCTGACGCTCTACCGAGATGAGGCCCCATACAAAGAAGAGGATGTGTGTGATACCTTCACTATTGAGCTACAAAAGAGGCCTGGAAAAGGCCTTGGCTTGAGTATTGTTGGCAAGAGGTGTGTTGGAGAGAACAAACCCGGGGCCCTTTTGAAACTGATCGTATCCTTAAATGAATGTATCAATGGCTTATGTTCTCTCACTGTAGATATTGTAAGTCAATGTATTGGAGGGTTATATAGTCTTCAGTAAAAGGTCATTTGGTATGAAATATCTACTTTGTTCCAAGAGGAACATTACATCCTGAGAGAAGTTAAATAAGAAAGAGTCTCAGAAAATTCCTCCTCCAGGGTTACTGGGCCTAGGGAACACTAAAGGTGACTCATTTGCTGGGTTCATTTCCCAGCACCCATACTGGGAGGCTCACATTACACCCTCTTCTCACCTTCTCTGGTATTCAAACACAAGTAGCATATACACACACTGCAAATAATAATACAAATATAAAATTAAAACTTTTTAAAAAATAATTCTCTGATGAATGAAATTCTAATTCTTATAGCAAATGAATTTATCGAGAGTCACAGAGGCACACTGGGAGAGCAAGAAAAGGAAAAATGAAAAGAGCGAATGGAGTTCCCTACTTAAGAGAGGGGATGGGCAAAAGGTTCAAGAAAATAGGAAAACTGTTCTGTTAAAGGAGAAAGAGGGTAGATAGTCTAAGGACAAGAGTCATTGTGAAAGGCATGTGCCACCAGCAGAGAACTGAAACATAAATCAGGGCATCCGAGAAGATTGGTGAGTATACTTAAATTCAGTTCCTTATTATTTAAATACACATATAATATTTAAAGAATATTGATATGTAATTTATATTAACCAATGTTTATAGAAGTAATATTAACCACTAGTGAGTTTTGTAAACATCTCTTTCTTGTGCGTTAGAAGACCATCAGGATGAGAATCGATGGAATAGTTAAGTAGATGAATCAGAACTCAGAATTAGCTTCTGTGTAGGCTGCAGTAGCCCTGTGTGATCACCAGCTGTCCTTAGTCCGCACAAACCACCATATCCGAGCAGCCTTTTTGTGAGACACTCCCTATGAATTGTATTAGAATTACAATTAGAATTGTATCTGTATTAGAATTAGAGAACACATGTACCAGATTGTTTTTGCAGAGAAAATCGAAGACCTAACTTCTTTGTTAATGCATAGAGAAAGTGCATGGTGCTACTTGAATCTCAATGGGAATATGTCTGGGGAAAGTGGGCTGTTTTTGGAGATACAGCACCAGTAGACTCATTCTTGCAAAATCATTTCAGATATAAGGCTGCTGTGGTCTGTTAGGTAAGCAGAACACTGTGCAAGGTTCTAGTAATTAAAACATAACTAGACCACTTATTCCTAACATCCAATTTGAAAATGAGAAAATCTACTGTTAGACTAGAATGATTTTATGGTCAGATGGTATGTTTGAAGTCTTCTTGTACAATTCAGTTTTCACTGTACAATCCTATTTACTTTTGTATCTTAATGGAAGATCCTAGCGTTTGTTTTCAGTTATGTGAATCAATTAGATTAATGTTTGTTTTGTATAAATCTATTTATATCTAAAACTTAAATCTATTATATGTAATGACCTAAAGACAAGATAGCGATGTGGTTAAACTAACAGTTTCAGTTTATAGTATGTATCTGTGTCTATTTTCAGTAATGTTAATGACATTGATGATAACTCAAAATACTTACATGTCTACAGGACAGTGTTAATAGGAAACTTCAGTGTGTTGTGGAAAAAGCATGTGCTTAGTACCCAGCCACTGATTCACCAATGTTATTTTGACTGTCTTCTAGGTGTGTGACCCATAAAATAAGAATTGTATTCACTTATTCAGAGTACATTACTGATAAAGGCTAGATATGCCCCAAGGGACACTTTCAATTTATGAAATACCCTTTTAAGATATAATTCACTACTATTTTCATATTCCGCCAAAGCTATTCCAGCATTGCACAAAACTGTAACATAGTGATGGACATAATTGTCACTAAGAATAACTATTTGTGATTAAATGAGCATTGCATTGCAGCTGAGAACCGGTCTTAATGGTGAAATCCACTGTTGCTTGCAGAAATGACACTGGGGTATTTGTGTCAGATATTGTCAAGGGAGGCATTGCAGATGCTGATGGAAGACTGATGCAGGGGGACCAGATTTTAATGGTGAATGGAGAAGATGTCCGGAATGCCACTCAGGAAGCAGTTGCTGCCCTTCTAAAGGTATAAATCAAGCAATAAACATACTTTTGTATAGTAATTGTCAGTGTTACTAGTCATCTCAGATAAAACAGTAAATTTGTGATCATGTATTATGTTGTTGTGTATTTGCCTAGTAACTTTGTTAGAATATCTTGACACAGATACCTGAAATAATAGCAAATTTTTAAAGTTCATATTTTTAAAAATAGAATACACATTCAGGTAACAAAAATTTTAACATCTGTTCTTCCATGTTTCTTTCTGGGTTTATTCTTATAACTTGGTTTAAGTAAAGTCTCTCATCAGAGCTATTGGGAGACCACCAGGGTCCCCACAGTATTGCAGGAGGGCTTGTTTTCTGGCTTTTCTTTTTCAGACTCTTCCTGAACCTTTCTAGGCACAGCAGAATTGGTATTTAGTCTTGGGACACCAAGCAGCAGAATCTCACTTCGTTTCACACAAGGGAATACATAGCCCAGTTCCCATCTGACTCAACACTGTTGCTCTGTTTTAAAGTCAATGTCAAACTGTCCTTGGGTGTGTCATCCTCATTCTCTGAAGGGAGTTTAGTACAGAGTCACCTACTGCATTAACACTAGGAATTACTGTGACAGTGACAAGGCTTCCACCCCCAAGGGCACTTACAGCTTTAATGCATCTTATACTGTGAAACAGGTTTCCTCACAAGAAAGCTCTTTCTTCATGGGTAATGCTTCTCTGTTGGAAGGTGGAGTCATCCTGAAAATAAGCTGTGCAGTTCAGAATAGTCATTAGAAAACAATTTGTGGGAGGTAGATTTTTCCTGTCATGAAAAGGTCCAGTTTATAGAGAGATTGTATTTTAAGTGGCGTGTTGTTTACTGCATTTTCCTTTGCCTGGTGTATTTTTCTCCTGAAGTTTAATTCATCATGGACCTGAAAACACTGCCATTGTTTTATTCCCCACATCTGGGTCTGAGTGAATATGAGTCTATGTGTGTGTCAGTTCCACAGCTGTTAGGGCGGCTGGGCATGTGCTCTCATGGGAGCCTCTCAGGCTGTGCTCCCTGAGGCCTTTTTCAGGTGAAGCTCCACCTTAATTTCTGTGATTTGGATGGGAACTGGCACTACGTTAATTAATAGAACTACATTAATTAATAGCACTACATTAATTAATGAAGCACACATTAAACATGTTGTTCATTAAAGTCATCAAAACAAAGTGATCAGAATTGGTTTTTTTTTTATGGGCACAGGGGTCTGGTGTTTGAGGCAGGATATTACTGTGTAGCCTGGGCTATTCTAGAACTCACTATGTAGCTTAAGGTGGCCTGGATCTCATGGTGACCTACCTCCCTAGCCTCTTGAGTGCTGGAGTTATAGCCACAAGCCAGAATTCTTTAGAGAAGAATGCTTCCTTTTGGAGATAAATTAGGAACGTTTGTTAGTTCTGTAAGACTCACAAGTCTTACAGAAAGAGAGGAGGAGGTCACGTTGAGATAGCGTAAATGAGTTTAAAGTCAGTCCAGCTAGCCATTTTAAAAACAGCCAGGCAATATACAATGTGAGCCATAAACATTTATATTGTATGTTTGGCTTGCTCTAGCTTGTTGCTGTTTTGCCTAATTCTTTATCTTAAAAGACACAATCTTAAATGTAGAAATAATGTATGTACATAAATGTTATTGAAGTGTTTTTGCAATATTAGGAAAATTGGCTCTAAAAGCCCTAGATTTTATATACCTCCTTATACCACTTCCATTTTCATAAGACTATGCTGTATTTCTTGTGTAGTGTTAGCTCTTAGAATTACTTTTGTAGAAATATTTTTCTAAGTGTTATAGAGTAGGTCTGCTTAACTACCATGCGTCAAGGAAATTTGACTCAATTATTTGAGTACTTCCTCTATTAAGGGAAATTAAGTTTCATAGGTAGTCATTTGAAACTTTGGTTTGTATTTCAATCCCGGAGTTTCCCTGGTTCATTTGCCCTTCTTATGGTCATGGTATTCATGAGAAATTACTTAGTTCTCAATTTGTGTTTGTCTTGGTAGGAATGATCTCCATGTAAATTGTGCAACACTGAGATGGACACTTAACGGCTACCATATTGTTATTATTCTTTTAAGTTTAAATGTTTAAATACTATTTTCACAAAGAATTGGGTAGCCCTGTCTATGGAAGTCACAAATAGAATATGCCTTTATTATTAGACCATGTTTTTCCAAAGATGATTATAGAATTTTGTTTTAACATTTTTAAAAACTGTTTTCCTTAGTGTTCCCTAGGCACAGTAACCCTAGAAGTTGGAAGAATCAAAGCTGGTCCATTCCACTCAGAGAGGAGACCTTCTCAAAGCAGCCAGGTAGGTGGGTAGATGTGGGGTTTATGACTAAAACCAGTCCATGTGTAAAGAGGAATTCAAAAGTGTCTCCAGGTTCTGCCCAGACTTACAGACACAGGTCCAGCCTCTAGTACCATGGAACTGAGTGTAGCGTTTGACAGTGATGAGTAAGAGAAATATGGTCAGTAAGGCCATTAGACCTTGAGGGCTCTTAGCAATTCAGAGGGACTTTGTTTCCAGAATCTCAAAGTTAGCCACCTAATCAGTGTAGACAGATCCAGTCAAGATGACATACTTTTGAAGATACTATCAAACATCAATCAGTATTCACCTGAAAAATTCCAGGTAAGTAATTGTAAACCATGTCTTTTATTGAACTGTGTTATTAAAATAACGATTCATGGGCTAGGGAGATAGCTGAGTTAGCATGAGGACGTAAGTTAAATCCACAGAACCCAAATAAAAGGGCCAGTTTTTGTGGTGTTTTCAACCCCAGTTTTGGATTGGTAAATGCAACTTGTTCACTGACCTGCCAGCTTAACCACACTGGCAAGTTCCAGGTCTCATTGAGAAACCTTGGCTCAGAAAGCTATGTGGATGTCTCTTGAGGAATGACACCTGAAGTAGACCTATGGCCTCTTCTCATGTGTATTTATTTATATGCACATGTAGGTTCCCCAACACACACATACATAAATATGCACATACAAATATGTAATAAATGAATGATTTGATTTTTGGCAAGCTTTTCTCTGCAGTATTATCTTCTGATGACAGAATCTCATTTTCATGAGTCTGTTCATGAAGAGCATTTTCCAACTTCCTTAATTACTGCCATTTGGTTCCAGCTCACTGGCCCTTGTTACTTAGTTTTAAGCCCTCACTATTGTGTAGCTGTTTAAATTCAAAGAAAGTTAAGTCTTGAAAGAGATTATGAAAGACCGCTAAAATTTTACATAGGTTGATATCAACTTCAACCGTCTTTTCATTTTCAATTATTTGTATCATTATTCCTTCTACAGAAAAAGACACCAATAACTACGCTTAAGTTGCTCTTAAAATTACCAAATACCACTGTTGTTTAACAGTGTTTCTCATTAGATGAGATAAACAAATGGAATTGTGAAACATTTTGTACATAGGGGAATTACAATTTCCCAAAACCATCTGTAATACTTTGCTGTATATTTTAGGTGAGTGACAGTAGCCTGTCATCCTTCACTCTCCCACTTTCTGGAATAAATGCATCTGAATCACTGGATAGTAACTCGAAGAAGAACGCACGTAAGACTGGCTTAACATTTTATGCATGAAGCTTACTGCTCTGAATTTTGGCTACTGACACTGTCTTTTTTTTTTTCCTTTTGGTTGTTTACCACTGAACCCATTTCTGCCCCCAACCATCTCATATCCTAATGCAGATATAAAACATGTACCAGCCAAAATCTTGAGCAAATGAAGGCATGCCCTGTGGCAGTTTTTCTCCACTTATGTTTTCTTTACAAGTTATAGATGCATTATTATCAAGAGTCTGTAATTTTTTTCCTACCAAGCAGAGTAGTATATTTGATTTTGTTCCTTTTCTGTGTTGAATGTAACTCAAGTAAATTGGAAAATACTACTAAGCAAAGCCTTATTTTTTTATCATTAAGATTACAAAAATTTTGAACAAAATTGACACAGTCTTCCTGTGTTTTAATTACATAAAACCATGGCGCAGAGGATTTTTGGCTTGATGCATTGGTTGAGATGCATTTTCAAACTGAAGAAATTCGCCATATGGCAGTCTCTATTTGCAGTGTGACTAATATTCTAGAAATTTAGACAGTTCATAGATTTTTCTAACTCATCCATAACTATTCCTTTCTGCTGTGTTAGCAACTTTCTATCCAAACCATAGTCTGTACTTGATTCAGTCAGAGTAGATTGTACAGTTACATAATCAAAGCTAAATAGGGGGAAGATGGGATAGCATGCACACTTTTCCACCTGGGGATACAGAGTTCCATATGAACTCGATTTAATCGCATGAACTGCTCATAACCAAGTGCACCCTTTTGAAAAAGGATAGCCCATGCAGTGCCATCTAGCTCCATGCACTGGCTAAAATGTTAATAAGCCGAAAACTGTTTTAACAATCATATTTTTATCTGTTTATGCCTTTACAGTAGCATCTGAAATTCAGGGATTAAGAACAGTCGAAATAAAAAAGGTAATGTGCTGTCTTCGAAGGCAATTTGTATTTTCTTGTTGAATGTTTTATAGTGCCCATCTGAAAAATGTATGAGTACATTGTAAGCAGTGGATATAATACAATTAAATTCAATCATTGCCAAATTTCTTAGACGTAGTTAAAAGTCCTTATTTATATATTCTATGCTATCAAAAGTGGTATCATTCTGCCCCTACACAAAATAAATCCTTGCTTCTCACTTCTTGTGCTAATGAATAAGCCTTTATTGAGGGTATATGGCCTAATAGCCATGAGAGAGAACATAAGGGCATGATTTGCTGCAACTTATTGCAGTCTCCTCAACACTGGGTGCTCTCATAGTATGCTTCATGTTCACTGAAGGCCTGTGCACTACCCAGAGCTCTGGGCACAGTGCATGTGCTCCAGCCCTTGCACTAAAAAGTGGTTGGCCAGTGTTCAACATCAGGACCTGCACACTGTAGTCTTTTTACTTCCTGAGTTTTTCTACCTTTTATCAGGCTCATCTTGATTTAGTATGTGTTGATTGTTTCACTTCCCAAACAGACACATTCCTAAACCTCTTGTGACAAATGAAGTATTTTCCACACTCATGCTTAGAAGATCCTAAGTGACAATAGAATATTGTTTGTCAGAGAGCAAACAGAAAGTCAGTTTAAATACTACATTGACCAAACTCTATCTGTTCCATGGCAGGGGCCTGCGGACTCATTGGGAATCAGCATTGCTGGAGGAGTGGGCAGCCCACTTGGCGATGTTCCTATATTTATTGCAATGATGCATCCAAATGGTGTTGCGGCTCAAACCCAGAAACTCAGAGTACGTTTCTTACCATTAAGGCCCTAGCCAATCTAGCAGGCATTTCCAGCTTCTCAATACAGCCACATATGGCCAGGGTTTAAATCTGCTTTAATATTGTTAGCAGCGCTTTGGTTGTACTTACTTTAAGTGGAAGGTAAAAAAATAATAAAAGGGAAGTTGATGTTGTCAGATGCAGGATTGTCAGGCAATTACAACTGTGCAAAACATTAAAAAGAAAGCAATGTGTGTTCAGTGCACAAGTACAGAGGGAAACTTCCTTGATATGTCTTCTTCATTTAAATGCTGACTTGACCATACTGAATTGAAAATACTGTTTATTTCATTTTATTAAAAATTCAATGCAAATCTGATTTAAAATAGTGTAGGTTATACAAATTTCATTCAAGGTTGTAGGATGGCCCCAGTGTGGAGTAGTGCTGGAGTCTCTCCTGATCAGCAGAGCCTCCTTCAGCAGCCTGGTCTCTAAAGGAAAATCTCCTATGCCCAAGCTGTAAACAAGGTCTCCAGAAGAACCTTATCTTAGTAAAATAACCTTAAGTTTGGGAGTGAGTGGGTCAGCACTTCTAAATTTATGATGGACACTGAAAAACTAATTATACCATAGTGCCATAGAGTCGATGAATGTCCTATAACACAGCAAGTGAACACTTTAAACTGGGCCATAGGACTCTCTTGAAACTGCTCAGCTCTTCTGTGAACTAGCCAAATAAGCATTCTGTCTTCCAACCAAATCTTATTAACTGAAGTGGGCTGTGTGCCAGGTTGGCTCTGCTGCCCTTAGTCTGACTTACAGTCTCATCTCGCTCTCACAGTGATGATGTCCAGAGAAAATCTGGCTTCCAAATGACACTGATTCTTTATGGTTTTAATAAAAAGTAATACCTTACCCAGGAGAAAGGAGGTCCAGGGAAAAGTGACTCTCTTCTCATCACTCTTCCTCCCCTAGAACTATCAGACTCATCTACACCTCATCTCTTTTTATAGTTGATTCTTAGGCTTGAGTTAGTGGTCTCCTTGGTTGCATTTCACTGGTGGGTGGCAACTTAGGGGTGCTGTGAGTGGTAGAGAAGCAAGGCTGTGCTAGGCTGACAGCCCTGCTCTGCATGGAGGTTATTTGTCTTGCAGGTTGGGGATAGGATTGTTACCATCTGTGGCACATCCACTGAAGGGATGACTCATACACAAGCAGTTAACTTGATGAAAAATGCCTCTGGCTCCATTGAAATGCAGGTAAGGCTTTTATCCCCAGCACTGTTCAGAATATAGGTAGCCTGAGGACACAGCAACTGTGGTGTTAAATAAAAATGATTCAGTCTCCTGCTACTATTTTATTTAATATATCCCTTGAATGTCAGTGATTAAAATGAGAGCTCCAAAAAAGCATTATGAAACATGTTCTGTAACATTTCATCCCAATGCCTTCAATTATTTTACATTTTATGTCTAAAGGGAAAAATACAGGGGCCTTAGCAACCAATGATTAATTGTTAGAATTTTGTGTGCTCTGTGAGTGGCATGTCTTCTAAAAATCTTTGAAAAAATAATTGCACATGAGGTCATGATTTATAAACATCAAAGGAAATTACAGAATTTAATTTAGGAAATTTTTACTATCTGGGCAGTTAGGAGGCGTCTGGGCATTGTGAAATTCCTTTCTATTTATTAATATTTTAATCATTTCTTTGATTAAGTAGGCAATAAAATACTCATTTTAAGCCACGTTTGTTTTTTGGAGAAAAGTCTTTTGGAGTCTCTCAAGCTGTATGAACATATGTTCTTCTCTTTTCACTTTGCCCACACACAGGTGGTTGCTGGGGGAGATGTGAGTGTGGTCACAGGTCATCAGCAAGAGCTTGCCAACCCATGTCTTGCTTTCACTGGGCTAACATCAAGCAGTATATTTCCAGATGACTTAGGGTAAGCACATACATTATCAGTGGTTTAGCATTTGTTATTTTCAAATCAAATGCTCCAGACACATGCAGTCTCTTTGCCATGTTCTGCACTCACACAGAGGTAACACAATGGGAGAACTAGAAGGTGCCAATGCTTTAATTGTCAACTAGTCAAAGATGGGTAGATTACAGAAAGCTGCATGATCTAAGATGGATAGATGACAGTTACTTAGTGAGAGATGGGTAGATTACAGACAGTTACCTAGTCAGAGATGAGTAGATGACAGTTACCTGGTCAGAGATAGATAGATTACAGACTGCTGTTTACACTACTACACTTCCTGAATTTTTAGTTTTGATTTATTTTTTTTTTGAGAGAGAGAGAGGACATCTTCCTCTTATTGATTGAACTTTTGATTGAAAATGCTTAATGTGTTGGAAAACAACACTAAATATAAAAGCACTAGAAAAGAAGGGAAAAAGAGAGGCACATTTGAATTTTCAAACTCTTTGCTGCTGCCCTTACATTGCTCACAATTGATTTTCTTCTTTGAAGTTGAGACGAGTGTTTCTAACTCTCTATTATGATTCTGTAAACATTCACCCTCTCCTCTCCCAATAAACTGAAAAAAGAATGAGAATTTCTATGCCATGAGAACATGCAATAACATCAATTACAGAAGAAGCATGCTAGTTTGGGTCAGGTAATACACAAGGCACAGAGAGTAATTGTGTGTGTGTGTGTGTGTGTGTGTGTGTGTGTGTGTGTGTGTGTGTGTATGTGTGTTTTAGTCATGAACCTCATTTCTCCTTCCCTTTTCTGTAGACCTCCACAGTGTAAGACTATAACATTAGACCGAGGACCAGATGGCTTAGGCTTTAGCATTGTAGGAGGATATGGCAGCCCTCATGGAGACTTACCAATTTATGTGAAAACAGTATTTGCAAAGGTAAGCTTTCAAGTTTAACCATTCTGTTCCCTGCTAGACATTAATTAATATTGGTCAGCAGCTGGCTTATTAGTTTATGGCCTGAGGTGATGCCAAATGGTTAACATTGATATTTTCTTTCTAAATTCCCTTCAGGAATGGATCATTAAATATTTTTGTTCAATTTGAGGTTTGCTATGTTTAGAGAAAAATAAGCTCAAATTGAAACTCCATGGAATCTCAACATTATAAATAAAATAATTAAGCCTATCCTTTTCCTTTGAAAGCAAGTTGTATATGATGATCTTTTGAAAATGGACTTTTATCATATGTTGACTGCCAAGGACTGGCATGTTTTTCTTTGTGTTCTTTTGTAGTTGTGGGACATAAAGTAGACACACAAAAATATAGACAATGCATACCACATTATAACGAGGGTGTTTATAAGTTTAATTGAAAAGAAAAACGTATTTTAAATTCACAGAGTGCTAAACAGACCTGTCATCAACGATAAAGTATGATTTGCAATCAAGGGATTCAATTACTTTTGAAAAGAAAGCTCTGTATATAGTTGTAGTCATCTACTAAACTATCTTAAGTCTGTTTAGAATAAAAATAAAGAGACTATAATTTTTGATGAAGTCATTAAAATAATGGAAACACATAATGGTTGATATTGTGTTGTTAAGACCCATTTTCAAAGACTACAAAACCGAACAGTGTTTCCTGCAGAAGAAAAGCAGGGATCTCACATTTTACAGTGTAAACGAACAAAATGAATGTCAGGCCTGTAAAGATCTCATCCAGGCTCTTTAAGTGTTTTGGTCCTTTAGTTTATGGAAGTTTCATTCTATTATTTTAGAAAAATACTACTATTTTAAGCCAATTTAAAGTGCTGTTCTTGTGACAAGCTAGCTGTAGGCTTAATTTGTGAGATTTTTAAAAAGTTTTTGGTATATCCAAAAATACAGCCAGCATTTGCCAGTGAATAGAAGCACCATGCAATCCTTTTCCTCAGCCTAGGGACGATTTATTTAAGGCATGCTAGTTAGAACATATTTTAAGAATTTCATCATTATACACTCCTCATTAACTTTTCCATATTTTTATTCTTATATTTAATTGCATAATTATCTTCTATACGCATGCCTTAAGATGGAGTTCTTTTTTAAATAGGATGTCTGTGTATAATCATAATTATTTAGGGCCTGTAGAAATAGGAGACTGTCTCTACCCTAACAGTAAGAACCGAGGAAGCTTAAACACTCTTTCTTTCCAAAGCTTTGGAAAAATTACCAGTAGTAGTGGTTGGGGGCTTGTGTCTGGGGTATGTTCTGAGGATGGAATTTGGGGCCTCATCCATCTTGGACAAGTACTGCATAAGCAAAGTCTCCTCAGCCCTGGAAAGGCTTTGAAGTCATCACTTTGCCTTACCCTGTTCAGGTCAGCCTCCATGTGAGCTTTCTGTTTCTGGAATTCTATGGATTCTGGAGTCTACAGCTTTGTTTGATGAAGCCGCTTTTGTTGTTCACTGATCTTTTGTCTTTCTTTAAGTCTTCTTTATGGATAGAAAACCCTCATTTCTATGAAATCGTTCCTGCTAGGCAAATGCCAAAATATTCTTTATTAATTTTAGTTGCTACCAACTGCTGTGCTAAACAGCCAAAAAAGCATCCAGCTACTCTGTTGACTGCTAAATTCACTCCCAGATTGCAATCTCAGTGTTAAAACCATTTTGGAGAAAGGCCTCTTTTGTGTGTGTTCATCATGCCTAATAGTATGGGGCGCCGGGAGCAATGTGTGTGTACATGCAGAGCAATTTGCATTCTTGTTCAGCTCTTTTTCTTTGTGTGAGGCTGAATTCTTTCACAAGTAAACAAGCCTGCTTTATAATTGCAGGGAGCAGCCGCAGAAGACGGGCGTCTAAAAAGGGGCGATCAGATCATTGCTGTCAACGGGCAGAGTCTAGAAGGAGTAACCCATGAAGAAGCGGTTGCCTTCCTTAAACGGACAAAAGGCACTGTCACCCTTGTGGTCCTCTCATGAACTGGCTGCCAGAGCTGAACTAGCCCAGCTGCTAGCTCACCTCCTGTAACTGAGTGGAACTGTCCCTGTGGGCTTACTATGCTGTGTTCATTGGAAAAACTACAGTAGGGAGAGAAACATTTAGTGATTTGTTATTGAAAACTTAGCAACATTTTTCCTTTTGCCTTGCATTTCATGATCCTAAACTCAAAGAGAAGGAATATTTGCATAATAGGTAGACCTCATTTTTCTTTTGAAGATATCTAAAAATGTATAGTCATGTGAACAAAATTATTATAGGCTCATCTTCGTGATATGAAAACAAAATAACTCAAAGTTAGCCTAGAGAAATGGCTTCAGAGTATTAGGATAAAAAAAGAAAAAATTTACAAAAAAGAAGACAATCTTGAATTTTAGAAACGTGCCCCAATATGGTAGTCTCCCCACCCCAAAATATGGTCACAATAGTCTTGAACAGTCTATTATTTTGAATTTGTGAGCACTGTAGCATACTGGATCTTCTTACCTCTAATATATATTTTTCTGCTAACATTGTTTAGCAGTATTACTAAGCTTTAAAAGAAAACTGTGTTTAATACATATCATGGCATTCATTTTCAGTTTTTGACCTGTTTTTTTTTCATGTTATTATAAGTCAAATAATGATGCTACCCTATATTGGCTACGAGCAACCAGCCATGGAAGATATAGGAAGGAGCCCAGAAACTTCTAGTTTGCTGATTTAACAGACTGACACAACTTGAAAATGTGTGTGTACTGTGCTATTGTTTTTCCATTAGTATTAATCTTAATGACAGAGAAAAGGGCCGTGTGTTAGTAATTATTTTGGTTGTATGCCATTAATAAATTGACAGAAAAATTAAGGGGGTTAGCATAACTTCATTTCATTGCTGTGTATTAACATCTTATAATACAATAGTTTAAGACTAAAGGAAACAGATGGAGCTGTTTACTGAGACAACTGGTGAGGAATTATCATGTGTTCAATCCCATTTTAGAGCGTGAAACTCCTACATTAGAATATATAAAGTCACTTTAAATATTATCTATATTTGTAACAGGAGTAGTGTACATATATTTTGTTATAGCATTCTTGTGTAAATGTAAAGTGAATAAATAAGTTCCAGTGGTGCACAACAGAAAAGCACATGCTTTCTTTGTTCTTTATACTGGAGAAAAGCTTTATTATTGAAGATGTACTGTTTTAAATTACCGAGTCTTACCATAGATGCAACTGGAAGCACTCTGGACAACATCCATGTGCAAACCTCAGTGTTTTTACTTCCACCGTGTTTTCTAACCTCAGATATTCAAAGGCTACTTCTGATCTGAGAAAGATGATATAGAATGAGGTGTTCTGCTGTTGTTTTTCCAGGGGTGCTACATATGCAGTAATGTTGTATTGTTGTATGGATTGTAAACCTAAAATGCATCAGATGGAAATTATCTCACTGAACAAGGCAAGTCTGGATGGAAAAACATCAAGAAATCTCTGTCTGTAGATTCTTTCTCAGGTTAGCTAGTGAGAGTGCATTCTTTCTTACTGGTTCTCTCTATAAAATGATAGCTCGTTTTGTTGAAAAGCATTGAGTTAATTTTTCAAATATAAGAAAACATTTTTCTATAAACATCCTATAAGTTTAGTTGTCCATTCAAAACTCAAAATGAATGAACCAAAGTGTAGGTTGCAACAAATCTTCAGCCAGTTCTTGTCAATTGAGGTAATTTGTTAGCAAGATCCATCTTTTTTTAACATTCTTTTTTCATTATTATTATTAATATAATTTAAAAATTTTACATGTCGATTCCAGTTTCCTCTCCCTCCTGTTTAGGCTTTTGGGACACCTTTTAATGACCCCCTGTCATGAAAGTATGGCTGAACCCTTGAATGGTGTACTGTGGGTTCTGAATTTAGCCACTTCTGTAAGTTTGTAGTCAAAAGGATTTTACTAGGGGTTAATACTATCAGTACTGGGGAAAAGTCAAGTAATCAAATTGATGTTTGAAATGATTTATAGAAGTACTGCCCCCCCAGCACCCACCACCAGAAAAGAAACAGAAAGGTATGTGTCTTCACTTAACATTGTCCAAAGAATCCATATCTACCTTAATCTAAAATGTAATCTTTTTGCCAGTGTGGGTAAAGTCAGACTGTATTAGAATGGGTCCTATCCTGCAATTGTGACAACTCAGCCATATGGCAGAAGATGGCCATGTCAAGACGGAGGCAAGGACATTAACCAAGGTACACCTAGGACCATCACCTATAGGGGCAAGTATTCGTTCCTATGAAGCCCCTATTAAGGGGACATTTTGATTTCAAGTTCCTGACCTCCAGAATTGTGAGAAAATAAATCTAACATTTTTAAGCCACCAGTTGGCAAGACTTTATAAAAGATCCCTAGATAATTTATAATGTAGTTTTACATCATACACTACTATATATTTGTCTAACAAATGCTTTTAGCAAACATGAGGAAGAGTTATAAGAGATAAAGTTTGAAAGGAAAAGAATGTAGATTCCACCAGCTTTGTAACTAAGCAAAGGCACACACTTCTTAGAGTGTTCCTTTGTATAAACATATGTTTATGTGATGGAAGAACACCCTTAGGCAAACAGTTTAAAATTAATCTTATGGTATTAATGTTGTGTACGATACAAGGCAATGGATTGCCTATAAATTCAGTGTATTGTTCAGTTAAACTTAGAGACCACCACAGATTTCTGGTCCTGTTCCTCATTACTGCTAAGGAATAATTATAGCAGTAATGATGTGTTAACTTCACACTGACCCATTTGTAGCATTGGGAGTCATAAAGGGCATAATAAGTCCATGGAATCCCTCTAGCATAAGAATGAATCATGAAGGGAGACGACAAAAAAAGAGTTCTTTTTCTTTTCTTTTCCTTTTTTTTTTTTTTTATCACCTTAAGAATCTTGAGAAAGCAGATGTTGACAGACATGAAGAAAGGAAGGGAGCTCTTCGCTTGTCTGAGGTAGATGGCATTAAGCCCATTTAGATTTGCTCAGGTAGTTTGTTGTCTGAATGCCAACACCCCTCTTCAGATCTCTGAGTGAAGCTAGGAGTTGAAAGGTTGCCTGCAGAGAGACAGGAGGAACAGGCTTTGTGCTTTCAGTGTGGGAATGTCAGAACTCTCATCACTTGCTTCCCGCAGCCCTGCTGTGTTGTTTCCAGTTCATGACAGATCTGGAATGCATTTGATTTGTGCAAAGATGTCCCTGGACTTTGTCTACTAGGAATTAATGTTAAACTTTGCCCTTTGAAAGGGAGCTCTTTGTAAGGCTATATTGGCCTCCATTACTTCAAGAGATAAAAAGTAAAGCTATTGGTGCCAAGAAAATGTCTGTGTAAAAGAGTGCAAAACCCAGGAAAAATAAGTATTCTTAAAGTGATTTCTGTGTGCTTTACGTTTCAGCTTCTCCTGCCTCAAGATATAAGTATTCCAAATTGTCCATTTCATTGTAAACTACAGACAAAATATTTATGTAGGCATTTGACTGAAAGCCAAGGACTGAAACTTTAACAGTAGGCCCTAAATGAAATCCTATCAGAGAAGTAAATGTATAGTAATAATGTCAGAATTGTCCCATTGAAAATATTTGTATTTTAAAGACTGTCTCTCAGAAGACTGACTTAGGCACCTTGTGGAGGAGTTTTTGATGTTGTTGTTATTGTTAACACTGAGTATTACTTCTCAGGAGACTGTATATGTAATCCTGTGGGAAAGCTAGTCCATGTCATTGCTTAGCATTCTTCTTCTCCTTCCATACCTATAATTTTGTATTTTCATGGAGCCCCGAAGTTCATGTTCCCTGTGCACATACATGTGCATGCATGCATGCGTGTGTGCGTGTGTGTGTTTCTTGTATCCTTTGCTTGTGTGGTCCCATTCCTCTACTTTATCTTCAAGTATCTTCTGATACTCTATCTTCTGTTTGTAAGGCTTTCCCCTGAGTTCTCTTTAATAATTCTCCCTTTTACTAAGTTCAGTTTTCCAATCCTGAATTCTCTCTCTCTCTCTCTCTCTCTCTCTCTCTCTCTCTCTCTCTCTCTCTCTCTCTCTCTCTCTCTCTCTCTCTCTCGTCTCTCGTGTGTGTGTGTGTGTGTGTGTGTGTGTGTGTGTGTGTGTGTGTGTAGCCATTGGCATCGCTCAGGTGTTTATTCCTATCCTCTTTAAATTCATTCAGCTGTTTGTTGTGTCATTGAGTTGAGTAGCCTGTGATCCTTTCTCTCTTTCTCCTTTCCATACGTGTTCAGAAATATATTTAGACTTGGGAAATAAGTTTTCTTCTTTCTAGATATTACAATTCTTGCCTAAGTCTATCAGGCAATACTGTACATTAACACTTCCATCCCTCTAACTGTCCTTAACCTAGAGGTTCTTTATTCCAGTCAGTAAAATGCACAAACTTACTTTAACTTGGAAGATTAATGAGATATCATGGTATAAAATATTTCCATCATGCCAAGAATAAGCAATCGAAAATTAGAGTAGTTTGGGCTTTCTTAAAAGATTGCAGAACAATAATTTAATATTTTCTTCAGTCATTTTTATTTTTGTTCAGTGTTGTCTTTTTTTCCTGTATACAAATGAATACAAAAGTTGGCTACAAGTCAATTTAGAGAAAATTTTCACAATTTTACTGTTTACAATCTTATCTTTCTAGTATCTCCCATGCTGTCATATAACTGTACTATTAATTACTTATTTTCCTTTTGTAACGATTAGTTATTGTCATGGTTAGTTTTATGTCAGCTTGACACAGGCTAGAGTTATCTGAAAGGAGAGAACCTCAGTGAGGAAATGCCTCCATAAAATCCAGCTGTGAAGTATTTTCTTAGTGATTGGTGGGGGAGGACCCAGCCCATTATGGATGGTGCTATATCCGGGCTGGCAATCCTATATTCTATTAGAAAGCAGGCTGAGTGCACCCCTCCATTACCTCTTCATTAGTGTCTGCCTTCAGGTTCCTTCCCTCTTTCAGTTCCTTTTCAGGCTTCCTTCCATGATAGAAGTGTAAGACAAATAAACCCTTTCTCCCCCATGTTGCCTTGGTCATGGTGTTTCTTCACTGCAACAGGAACCCTTAGTAAGACAGTCATTCAACTTAAATTCTTTTGAGAGAAAGCTTATCTGAGAAGTCAATATGCTTTACCATAAACACAAAATACTGTAAGAAGTTCTATCACCATTGACATCAACTCAGTGGAGACTTTTCTGGACTTAAAAAATTGAAAATACATTTCTCTGATGCTGTAATTGCTAGTGCCTGGGCCACCTAAAGTGGCATGTTTCCCCTTTGAAAAATTATTCCAGTGGAAAGAACTTTGCTGAAAGGACTTTTCTTCTTCAGCTGTGAAAGCTAACTAGTCATTTCCTAGCTACAACAGTTGCTTAATACTTTCTGTTCACACTATAAGGTGTTCACTAAAATGGATCAGGACATGATATGCATGGATTTAGCTTTGGCAATCCTAATTTGAAATAAAGGATGAGTGGAATAAATTAATGAAGTAAAATTAATGCTGTGGTAATATGAAATAAAGCAAATACCTCTTGCACCTAGAGGGCTCTGCAGGTGGCAGGCTTTCCTGATGATCTTTTAAATGTACTGATAGAAGTCTCAGCTGAGTGTAATGTATGCACTTGCTAGAGTGAGCTGTTCATTATAGGTTTGAAGAGAAAACTGACTCTAGAGAAATGTCCAGAGACCTACAAGGAAGACCCCCAACTAACAATCTGAGCAAAAGTGGAGAGGTTACCTTTAACGCCCTTCCCTGAATATGAGATTGATAACCAATTTATGTGCCATCCTAGAAACATTGTGTAGTAGCTGTTGGAAACAGAAGCAGACACTCACAGCTAAACACTTAAGCCAAACTCCTAGAATCCAGTTGCAGAGAGTGAGGAGTAATAAGAAAAGGAGTCAAGACTAGGCTACAGAAACAGCTGACCTAAAAAAAGGGGAGCTCATGGATCCCCAGACTAACAGCCAGGAAACCAGCATTGGAAGACTCAGACCCCTTGAACATGGGTCTCAGAAGGTCTGCACAGTGTAAAGGACGTCTGACAGGGGAACCAGGATGTATCCCTGGTGCACGAAAGGACTTTGGGAACACATTCCCCATGAAGGGATACTCCCTTAGCCTAGAGGCAGGAGAGAGTGTCTAGCCTCTACTCCAAATGACTTGACAGATTTTGATGGGCCCTCCTGGAAGGCCTCACCCTCCCTGTGGAGTGTTTGGAGAATGGGAAGGGAGGGGGGAGGGGACATGGCAGGGAGGGAGAGGGAACTGGGATAAATATGTAAGAATATTAAAATATATTTAAATTTTTAAAAAGGAAAAGAAATAGCTCAGGGAGACAACCAATGTATAAATCTTATTTTTATGGAAAAAAAAGCACAATACTTTAAGTGAGATAGTGTGTGATATTTTAAAACAAATGATTACAATCATTGTCTTTTCTGTGAATGTTGTGTCTGAAAATGTTTTCCCTCAAGCCAGTAAGGAAGTACTTACATGCAAGTATGTTATTACTAGAAGGAATAATTTGTTAGTGGAATTCTAAAGAAGTTAATTTTCTAGATATAAGCTGAACTGCTCAGTTATTGCTAACTTGTTAACCTAATTCTTTAACAAGTAGCTTCTCTAGAAAATGTATCACAATAATTAGACTAAATGCATAGGCAATGAACTGCTACAGAACTTGCAAAAACCCTGAGCATTGAATCTCCATATGCATTTGCCACACACACACACACACACACACACACACACACACACACACCAACTACTTCTTTTTATTTCAGAATGATGGCTTAAATAATTTTTGTAAGAGTATTTGGTATGCATTCATTTTTCTTGTAATTTGCAATATTGGTTACTTACAGTTTCCAAGTAAAGGACAAGAAGCTGGGGAGATGAGTCCATTAACATAGTGCCTGCCACAAAACAAGAGGACCTGAGTTTAGATTCCCAGCACCTATGTAAGTGCCAAGTGTGATAGTACACATATGTAACTCCAGCCCTGTCCGGTGCAGAAATAGGCCGGTCCTTGTTGATCACCGGCCAGCCATCTCACCAACCTAGTGAGCTCTGGGTTCAGTATCCAGCCCTATTTAAGAATCACATGGACAGACTGAGGAAGGAAGACACTCAGCTGTGCTCTCTGGCCTCCACACCTGCGTGCACACAAAGACACTTGCACATCTACTTGTGCACTCAGCACAAACCACAAGGGTGTACATCTACTAATGCCAGTAAAGAGGGGACAAGCATCATGGTTTGGGTCTTAGACGTCTCTTAGCAGCTATGCATGGAGTCCTGGTGGCCAGCACGCAGCATTGTAGGTGACAGAACTTGTAGGAGGCAAAGCTTGCCTAACAGAAGGAAACTAAAGCATTTGAGGAATGTCCCTGAAACATGGACTAAGCCCTGAACCCTTCCTCTCTTTCGGGTTCCCACCATGTACGGTCCCAGAAACAATAAGCAAAGTATCTATAGGCAGACCTGGAGACCTTGAGCCAAAAGAAAGCTTCCTTCCTTATGAGTCACGTGCACCAGCAATCAGTAAATGATGATCCTATGGGATTTTCCACCGAAATAAAGAATGTGATGTCTGGTATTTATAGACAAGAAGTATGGGTTTTGTCTTGTTTTAAAAGAACAAGTGGCTTGTTGGAGACTCAAGGGGCATTTATTACTTAGTCTTAATTTTACTAAATTATACATTTAAACAGAATTCAAAATAATTATTGCCATTCGGATAACAGACACCCCATCACCCACATCTGTTTGCAGGTTTGCAGGTCCTTCATTCTAGCCAATATAATTTTTTTCCTAAAGTCTCCTGTCTGCCCATTACAGCATTTTCTGTAATAGTGTCATCAAGTATTCCTGTACTCCATGCTTGCATTTGTTGAAACATAATGTGTTGTGCTTCATAAAGTTACTAAACACCTTATGCCAAAGGAACTGGAGATTTTTCACAAGTGAAGAATGAAGGAAGATTTGGGTCTTTGGCTCTCTAAGCCCTGGCTTGACTCCTTACTAGATGGCAACTAGCTGGGCTCTCTGTACCTGTCTGTGAAATGGGACTGTGGGCAGCATCCTCATATTGTGTTTTATATCACATGAGAGTAAATGACTGCAGATGTTAATATTCAAACGTCTGTGTGCATTAAGCACTGTGGGATGTACAGTGGTGTTGGAGGAGACATCAGAGGCCGTGTGCTACCATTTTTATTCATTAGAGCCCAGACTTCACAATAAACTCACAGATCATTTGTCTCAATTTCATTCCATCTCTTCATAATTACTGCTTAGAAGGGGAAGCTGAACACAAAGCGTCCCAAACTGGGAAGTGAAGCCTCCTCCATTGGTTGCATGAATGTGCCTTAGTATGACAAGCAAGAATTGCTTTCAATGGGAGTTTCTTAAACCCAGCAAGAGTTTTTATTTTTACCAGTAATTGAAGTGTCAGTGCTTATATAATAGGCCAGATACTTAGTTTTCAAACTAACCAGGAAATTGTGCGATTTCCGTCATTTGTTTTATGCTTCCCCAGTCCTCTGTGTCAGATTAATTAGAAGAAACAGATCCATTTCCATGCCGTGTCTAAATACAGTCAATGCAAAAGCAGGGAAACAGGAAACCAGATTCTTAATAGGACGTAATAGCCTTCTAGAAGATACTGTGTGAGATCCAACTGTCTGCCAAATGTCTTCTACCTTAGGTACCTTTTCAAATGGCACTGAGACCTTTGGTTTTTGTTTGTTTGTTTTTTGATAGTTTGTTTCAAGACAGGGTTTCTCTGTGTATCCCTGGCTGTCCTAGTACTTGTTCTGTGGACTAAATTGGCCTGGAACTCAGAGATACACCTCCCTCTGCTAGGATTAAAGAGATGGGCCACCACCATTCTGCTGCCCTTTGCTGTTTTAGTTGTTATTGTTGCTGTTATTTTGGGTGAGTAGTTTATGATGCAGGTTAATATTAAAGTAGAGAAAGGTAAAGTGGGATTTATATCTACTTCTAACAACTAGAGTCATGCCAGGCAGGAAAGCAAGAGTCACATCCTCAGCTTTGCAAGCTGGAAGCAAATAGTCCAGAAGCTGCCTTACTTACAGATCAGTCTTGCCCCTCACTTGGCTGACAAGTGTTTTGTGAATATTTGTAAAAGAAACAATGCGTTTCAAATACTGAAAGGCAGTGAAACACAATGACACTGAAACACCAATTTGCCATCCTAAAGATGTACACTTGGCCACCTGTGTGGAGTAGATAAGCGTGTCCCTGTGTGGTTAATTGTACTTGAATATCAGAATTACAACACCAATTTCTGAAGGTTGAAATTCTTTGGAATGTTTCTCTTTCTGGCTGTATTTTGAAGATGTGTGATAAACTTACTGTGATTCTGCTACCTTCAAGTTAAACTTTCAAGTTAAAAAGTAAAAGGTGACTAGAAGTTCTTTAACACTCAACATGAGTAGTTGGAATACTTGAGAAATGTCAATTGCTAAAGAATTCAATGAGATTTTAGAACATGATGATTTAATGGAGGAAAAAAGATTATTATCACAAATTATGTTTGACTTCTCTAAATATATTTCTTTCTGGGAATAATATACCCCCATGAGATTTTTATAACCCTAACTATGAAACAAATGTGATCTTAAAAAAGATTTATTAGTTTAAATTATGTGCAGGTGAGTATGTCTTGAGTACAGGAGCCTAAGGAAGCCAGGTGGGGAATTCCCTGGAGCTGTAGTTACAGACAGTTGTGAGCTTTCTGACATGGGTGCTAGTTCCACCATGAATTTTTAGTTAGTTTGATTAAAACTCATTACATTGATAAGGCACTCTCTATGTATGACATCTGTCATTTTCCTGCTATGTGCTCTAGAAATGGAATCTTTTTACTGGTATGTTTAATAATAACATACCACATAATTCTATAAAAATTACAAAAAGAAATATATTATTTTGTAGTAGTTGAGCCAGAACTCTGGAGACCAAAGTTCTCTGATGTAAGTGTGTTTATTGAGCCCTTTCCAGGTATCATTCAGGAAAGTAGCAGACCCAGAACAATTTTTTGTAGCTACTAGCAAAAGAACTAGGCACCAGAAGACCATCTGACCAGTATGGGAGCTAAGTATATTTTTGTATTAAAACAGTATGGAAGAATAACATTGTTTGCATTGAATTTGTAAATGGCTAAAGATCAGAGAAGTAGGATGAGTGAATTCTTAGGGGTAAGAGGACAGTCTGTAAGGAAAGGTACTTACTTGTTGCTTCCAGACTCATTGAGATTATAATAGCCAAGAAAGTTGAATAGGCAGAGTGATGTGCTCTAAGGCTTGCTAGTCTCCTATCTGGAGTTTATGTTGAAGTTTCAACTTGCATCTAGGAATATTATTGTCTTGCGCCTGATAAGCCCACAGGTAGGAATTAGCTGATTGAGTTGGGTTATCTCTCATGCCTCTTTGCTGTCTTTTGGCCTTTAGAATTATATTTAGTATAACAAAATATTTCATCATGAGTATATAGTTCTAAAAATATTACAGTTGATCAGTTGGAGAGAAAGCCCATGTCCTCCTACAGCATGCCTGTCCATCATCTTCAACAAACCTCTGTTGTAGATATAGGTGTGTTATAATATGTCTTACTGCTTCTAATCTACATCACGAGCTCAGTTTACATTAGAAACAATATCAGTATTGCTCACAACCAGAACTGGTGGCAGGAGTTGACAAATGGATAAAAGAGAAAAGAAGAAGAGCAGGAGGAAGGAGTTTGGAGGAAGGCAAGAGTATCTTCTTCAATCTACTCCAGCCTGTGAAAGTCTTCCCCAGTCAGTGGGTGAGCCCATTTTCTAGTTATAATTTTGGGTGAAAGGCAGAACTTCTAAAATCTTGGATGCAATTACTAACTTTATAAACACTTTCTGAACAACAAATGTGAATAAAGGTTATAAATATATGATAGAAGCATTTGGGGACAGTCTTGGAAAAGGAAAAGGGATCCAAGAATAATGCAAATTGGATCAATAATAGTTCTCATCTGCTGTCTCTTCTATTCATTTTAAACAACTTTTTTAATTTATGAGAAAACTGAGAGAATGGTAGCATGTCATTGGTATCTTTCACACAGTGAAGAAATGGGAAAATGTGCTTTGTCTCTAGCATATCAGTTTCGGAAAGCAACTGCTGCTCGCTTTTGCAGAGACTCCAGAAGCGGGGCCCAGCAGCTGGTTTCCATGTGAACGCACAGTGTCTAAGCAGATGCAGGCAGCATGATTCCAGCCTTTCAGAATAGCAATTGTTCTGAATTAAATCTACTTCCAAGATGCTCTTGATTATAAAACCCAGAAGTGTATGATGTGTGCCTTACTTAAACCCACTTTCCAAACTAAATCCAGCTCTACTGACAGTATCTTTGAAGAAATTACCATCTGGGTGTTATTTACTCCTTGATCTATACCATGGCCAATATTAATGATAATCACTGTATTCCTACCCATCCTACCCATTCCTACCCATGGGTCCCGTAGTGTCATAGTGGCTTTTTTTTTTTTTTTTTTTTTTTTTTTGAGAGCAACAGAAGACTTTCTCAGCTCTTGGTGGGTTTCCCATGGAACAATTGGGTACCGAACCATCAGTGGTCACCAAAGCCACCCTAAGCTTCTGAGGTTGTTGCCTCACATCCAAGAGGAATAAGAAAACACAGACATAGTGTTAGAAGGGCTAACAGACCGAGTAAGGGAAAATGAGAAGGAATTCCCAGGAGTAGAAGAGGCTCCCAGTGAGAAAAGCAACTTGGTTGCTCTGCCCAATAACGTTTTAATGGGGTTTGGGGGAGAAAATGGATGGAGACTCAGGTAATATTTCTTGTGCTGAATTATTTTGAGCTCATCCCAGACCTAGCCAGTAAGGAGATGACATATTGGCCCATGCTCCCTTGGCCCAACCAGACGTGATACAGTCAGGTGATTGGTCCTAAGACTGACTCATGGCCTCCATGGCCCTTTACCCTTTGGATGATAAACTCAAAGGCTCTCAAAAGCTTGTGGCAAGTGGTGTGAGAGAAGTGAACTTAAGTCCACATCTAGATAATCCAGATGATACTTCCAGGGTTAAACAATTAGCCACATTGGCTTATTCTTTGAAAACTTCTTTATTGTGTAGATCTGCAGGGAAGATTAATCAAAATAAAGTTTTAAACACATACAATTGTGCATGACAATGAATTTTATAGCTGAGTTGAGGAACATTTTTTCCCAGGATCCTGCATGAACATTTTAGACAATATTTTTAGAAATAGATGACAGACTAGTGACTTAAAGACAACACTGATAGCATCTTACCTCCATTTGCTCTTTTACCAACTGAACTACGCTGGTGCATAGACAGGGTACACCTGCGTCTTTCATGTGCCATTGCAGTAGGTTCCTCATAATTCTAGCATGCCTTTGTCTCTGTGATTGTGTGTATTCTTGCTCTGATCATGGGGAGAACAACTCTCACCACCAACCTTCCGAAGTGGAGTATAGTTAGTTAAGATGACAGACAAGGAAAGCCTATTGACTGTGGCTGAGATGAGGTTGGGAGGCTAACAGGGCAGGGCCATAGTTCCAGCCCACTCTTTTAACAGCAAACACTAAAGGAAACAGATCATCCTCAGAATTGTCCCATTGTCTTCTGACCCCTTCTTAACAAATGAAGAAATCAATGACTATGGGTGTCAAGTGATTGTATAACTACAGCAGTTTCTTTCTTCCCTTTAACTTTTCATCTTCTGTAGTAAAATATGATGTTCCTGACTTCTTTAAAGTGAACACTATGGAGACAAAAGTTACAACAAAGCCAAGTTTATTTCAAGGGTGTGTGTCCTGAAGAAATAGGTGAAGCGACCTCCCTCTTATGCCAAAGACCTTATTGAGCTCAGTATGCACAGGATTGCATAGTGCTGTCTTCATCATTTTTCCCCTGACAAGAACACTGTAATTTGCTTAGACTTCCTAAGACTGGGTCCTGTAATTCTGTAGACAAAGTTATACATCAGAACAATTCTGTGTACTTTGTGTTCATGAAGCTCAGGAGTAAAAAGTAAGGAGGCTTCTTACATATTTACTCTTGGTTCTATGAGACTAAGGAAAGTTTTTCCATTGGATATTTTTTTTCTTTTTTGTGGTAATTAATCATTTATAACCAACCTTATTTAAATGAAAACAAACATTTATAAACAATATTTAGGAATTTGGGTGTTGATCTTTCCAAACTACTTCCTGCTGGTAGGGGGCACTGTCATGGGGGATCCTAAGAAGATGCTGAAATCCTGGCTGTAGTCTGCAAGGCTGCTTTGTCCCAACTTTTTTGAATGTTGGATAACCTGGAACGCTGTTTCAGGCGGTCTTGCTTGATCAAACCATGTTAGTCTCGAAGGAATCCACAGCTTTTCATTTTCTGTGGAAACAAAAATAGAAATCCTTTTCCCCAGTAACTTGTCCTTGAACTTAAATTTTGGAGTCCAAGTATTTTAAAATATATAAATTGAATTAATCTAGCAGCATTTATTTTATCAGTTGTTATTTTCTCAGCAGTCAAACAATTTAAAGATAACAGAACAGCATACAATATCCAAAGTTTCTCTGTGCTGTCTATCTTTAGGTGGATTTTTTATTACTCTATTTCTTCTACTTCTATTTTTACATGTTTTGAGACAGGGCTTTTCTGTGTAACTTTTATCTGCCTGGAATTCACTCTGCATACCAGGTTTACTTTGAAATCACAGAGATCTGCTTGCCTCTGTCTCCTGAGTGCTGGAATTAAAGGTGTGTGCCACCACACACAGTTACTCTACTTCCTTTTTTCTTTTTTTAAACCATTGTATCCTATTTCTCTTTCTCTCCCAAGCCTATTTATATTTTAAAACACACTGTAAACCTTTAGTGGTTTTTCCTTTTTTTAATTAATAATATAATTTAAAAGTTTTACATGTTGATCTCAGTTTCCTCTCCCTCCCTCCTTCCCTCCCTCCTTCCCTCCCTCCCTCCCAACCACTTACCCTCTCTCCCCCCTCACATGCACGCTGACCACCCTCCCATCCCATCCCCCCACCTCCATTCCACATGTAGGGCTATCCTATCCAGGTGGGGTCATGTAAATCTGTCAAGTCATTTGAAGTAGGGACTAGGACTTCTCTCCTGTCTCTAGGTTAAGGGAGTATCCCTCCATGGGGGATGTGTCTGCAAGATCTTTTGTGCACCAGGAATATATTCTGATTCTACTTTCTGAGGTTCCTTAGACTACTCAGTGCTTCTAGCTGAGACCCATGTTCAGGGGGTCTGAGTCAGTCCCATGCTGGATTTCCAGTTACCAGTCTGGGGGGGCCCATTAGCTCCTTCTTGTTCAGGTCAGCTGTCTTTGTGTGTTTCTGCAACCTGGTGTTGTCCCCTCTCTCTCTCTGCATCTGGATTCTGTTCGACTCAGTGTTTAGTTATGGGTGTTTGCTTCTGTTTCCAACTGGTACTAGAAGAGAACTCCATGATGGTGGATAATTTAGTTGATGATCTCACTACCAGGGAAGAACATTTATGGTAGCCTTTCCACGGTTGCTCAAATTGTTAGGTGGAGTCAGTCTTGTAGGTGTCTAGACCTTTCTTTATGTTCAGTTTTCTCTTCAAACCAATAATGGCTCCCTCTTTTATGTTCTCTGTTCTCTCTCTCTCTCTCTCTCTCTCTCTCTCTCTCTCTCTCTCTCTCTCTCTCTCTCTTCCTTTTCTGTCTTCTATTCCTACCCTGACTCAATCCTCCTAGTTCTCTCTCCATCCAATGCCTCCCCCATTTCCCATGTGCTCTGGGGGACTTGTCCCTTCTCCCTTTTGTGAGGGATCATATATGAACCTCTTAAAATACACCTAGTCCCTCTGGTAGTATGAAGTATAGGCTGGTGATCCTCTGCTCTAGGTCTAAAATCCATATATGAGCGAGTACATACCATGTTCTTCTTTTTGTGACTGGGTTACCTCATTCAGGATGGTTACTTCAAGTTCCATCCACTTGCCTGTGAATTTCAAGATTCCATTATTTTTTTCTGCAGAGTAGTATTCCATTGAGTAGATGTGCCTCATCTTCTTTATCCATTCTTCAGTTGAGGGGCATTTAGGTTGCTTCCAGGTTTTTGCTATTACAAATACTGCTGCTATGAACATACATTGGATAATTTTTTAAGGATTTTGGTGGAACCTGTATTTTCTTCAGACTGTCCCATGCCTCAAAGTGCAGTTTCTAAAGTAGTGGCCATGGTATACTCCTACCTGTCATTATTCATCCATTTTTCAAGGTTGCTTTCTTTTGGGGCCGTTATAAAACTTGCTTCTGTAAACACTTTATCTGTTGGAGCCGAGGTCTAAGGTTTTTCACCAAGGCATAATCAGTGATTTATTTATAATTTGTATTCAAAGAAACACAGTCTTGCAAGGAAAAGAATATAGCATTTATTTCTTAAGTCAAAGCTGTGTTAACCTTTAATACACTTAGGCTACCAAAGTAATAGAAGGGGTATGAAACACTATCCCCATCAGATCATCCCGCAGTACTTTTCCTCACATCATGTGTTATTCCATCCTCTTCCTCCATCTCACACAGGGGTGGCCACTGCTGCATGCCAGGCATGCAATTACTCTTTGCCTATAACATGTACAAAATGCTCTTCATCTTCAACTCATACCACTTTTTACTCTGGCCATCTTTGTTAAGTAGATTCAGCATATAAATGAATGAAAGCTACAGTTTTCACCATAAAATCTGCTGAAGCGGGGGGATCATACATTAATGGCCAACTTGATCTGAATAGTGAGATTCTATCCTGAAAAGAAAAACTGCTTGGAAAAACTAGGGCTTGGGAGAATGGGGTAAGCATGGCTGAGTGTGGATAATGTGGGACACAGACATGCCTCGTGAATATGTCTACAAGGAAAAATGTGGGGCTTTTACTTTCTCACTCTCTCTCTCTCTCACTCTCTCTCTCTCTGTCTCTCTGTCTCTCTGTCTCTCTCTCTGTCTGTCTCTCTCCTTTCTCTCCTATGTGTCTATCTGTCTCTGTCTTCCAATCAAAAGATCTTGCCCTAGCTGTCAAAGAAACAAGCAAAATTGCAATCTACCAAAATAAATGTTAGACAATGTGGGCTCCTGTTGACTGCTTTTACTCTCCAGTGGATTCCAGAACAGATGGACAAAGAGAAAGGAGAAAGAGACTGGAAGGAACAGAGAACTTAGGTGGGAAGGGGAGGAATGAATCCTGCATTGTAGGTACTGGGGAGTGGGACTTGTCCAAAGTTGCTCATAAGTGATAATTGCTATTCTCATTCACAATTGACCTAAGATGTCCCTTTCTCTACCTCATTGCCCCTGTATAACCTACCATCTGGCAGAGCAGTCACTTACAAACTCCTCAGATAAACTGTGTGTTCTGGACTGAATGAATCTAATGAGTTTAGTCATATGGGAAAAAACAAAATTTTTAACTCCTGCCTGGGCACAACTAGAGACAAGGACTAGTAGGGTCCAGTAGTTCTAGACCAGCCTGCGAAACAGAAATATGGACCTTAAATGAACCACCACCCCCAGCAACAACAACAACAACAAAAATCTTAAAAATGCCTAGCATTTTATTTCGGTTGTAATATTCTCTAAGCCTAGTAATCAGGGTTGTGGAGGTTTTCCTTTCTTTGTGAAAACACTCAAGTCCCCATGCAAAGTTGAGACTGACTGGAGATGGTAGGGTTCTGTGTTTTGGTTGTGGTCTGAATATGATCCACAGGGACTCATGTGTTGAAAGCCTGGTCCCTAGTGTAGCAATGTTATAAGATGATGGACCTCTTCATATGTAAAACAAAGGGAAATAAATACACTATTGTGAACCCTGTCTTCAGAAGGACTTGATGAAGCTCTGATGTGACTATTTGGTTCACATGATGAGATGTTATAAAGGAATAACTCTGATCCCTCTGTGTGTGTGTGTGTGTGTGTGTGTGTGTGTGTGTGTGTGTGTGTGTGTGTGTTCTCTTCTCTCCCCTCTCTTTTATGTACATACACTGTCTCTGCCTCTGTGTTAACACTTGCTCTGTGGTCTTGTGGTCTTCAGAGTTGTTCACCATGTTGCTCTGATGCACAGCTAAGATTATGTCATGCTCTTGGACTTACAAGATGGTGATATAGATAAACTTTTCTCTATAGTGTACTTAGGGATTTCATTACAGTAACAGAAAATTTACTGATACATGGGGCACAGTCATTGAAGCCAGAAATGAGAACTCAGTTTGCCACTGACAAACTTTTCTCTCTTGAGCTTGACTGGAAATTATTAGTTCAAAGAAAGAAGCACCACGGGAAACCTGGAACAGGCCTTTATAAGTTTCCCCAGTGTTCTTTCTACTTGAAAAACCACACTTCCCTTTGTCCTACTACCTTTCCCCATAACTTTCCACTGCTAAGCAAATCTAGGGCAGGCATACCTAATGAAGACCCCAGTGTCATATGTAATGTGCTAAGTACATGTGTGTGCTTCTCTGTTGCTAATCTGTTTCTCAGTGCAGGAACCCCAGGAAAAGACATCCCCCCCATATGTCCAAAGCACCCTCACCCAGCACCCAAACAATGTATTTAACATTTTTTAGTGTGGCCTGTATTTATTGCCAGTATCTACCCATAGTTTGGAAGGAACACAGCTCCTCCTCCTCCTCCTCTTTGCTATCTCTTTATATGGGCTGGAGACATAGATGCATTGACCCCCTCTGCCTGTCCACTGATGCCAGCAGTGGACACCCATCTTTTCTGAGTGGAAGGACCCTTCTACTCTTTCACTGAATCCTTCTGGGTTCTTAGAAGATTGACTCTCATCCCAAAAGTTGGCTCAGAAGATGGGTTAGATGTTTATGGTTGGTTACATAGCAAACACTGCCATTGTGTATCCTGGTGAAATTGTTTCCTAGCGAAGCTAGAATTGGGGGTGTGTTGGTTGTGTGTAAGAGGACAGGCAGAACATTCACAGGTCTGGAAGAAAGGCCATGGATATTCAGTGCTCTAGATTGAAGTGCAGGACTTCCTTAGAACCCTACTTTCCTTCCCACCATGTGGCTTTGCTTGCTTCTGATCTACCTGTATCTCTGAGACCATGTGTTTGGAGATCGGTTGTTCAGTCATAATACTTCTTGTTGCATCTTGCCTTAAGCTGCTGATTGCATGAGAAACAAATGATGTTATCTTAGTTTGGGGGTCCTATCACTTAGCTTTGAGTTTTTCTGTTTAATTCCTCCCACCCTTTTTTTGAATAAGGAGGGCTCCAGATCTTTGGAGTTTTCCCCCACTTTTCCAAACACTATTGGCACAGACTGCCTTTTTCTAGGGTGACTCTTTCCTCACCAGTCGCTTCTTCCTCTGCCTGCAATCCTTTGCTTTTCATATGACCCCTGCTTAATGAGATAATATGCATGGACGTGTGTCACATGTAAAATACCCAGAATGTAATGAACACACATGCTTATATAATTTTATTTATTAAAAATAAAACCACATATGCTCCAAAAATCCTTGAACATCAGTTTAATGTAGATATGTATTTTTGGAAAACATCAAAACATCAAACATAGAAATATATCATAAAACTCTTCATTGAATGAAGAGTATCATTTTCCAAATCTCTTTCATAAAATACCTGAAGGGATTAAAGTTCTGAGCACCATGTTTTGGGAAACCCACCTCTGTGGCACCACAGTTTCATCTGATATTCACACATAAGTTATGTTCTGGTCTCCCTCCTTAGCGTCTGCAAGAAAGAGTTGGGTCTCTTTCTATTTGTATAAATCAGAGCAGTTAAATCACAGAGTAGGCCATAACATGTGCTCCCATGCTTTCTTCTTCTTTTTCAAAGAATGGAGTATCTTTTCTTAGAGACTCTGGACAGAGTTTACAGCAAGGAGGGACTTATTTTTGAGGTATTATTGAGTTTTTGAGCAGTGTGAAGGAAAACCTCAATGTGGTATGGACATTGAGGATGCATGGGACTGGAGCACAAAGTAATGGGTGATCACTTGGCTACTCACTAAGTTATGTTGTGCAATTCAGTAGATGTTGAAAATTTGGAGGGAGGGTATAAACCAGTCCTTCAATGGCCCCTGTGTCTAACTGGCTAGTCTCTACATTGTACATTTGGGGGGTGTGTCTTTCTTATATCCCAATCACCTGCCATCTTTATTGTCAAAACTTCGCCGAAACGTGTACTATAAGGTAAATGTACTACTAAGCTAAAGTAAATCATTGTCAGGCATGAATGTTTTTCACTGTTGATAAGATTAGATAGTTTGGGCTGAACGTGGTAACAGGTGCCAGAAATTCCAATGCTAAGGAGACTGAGTCAGGAGGATAATGAATTTGAGGTGAACTTGAACTATACAACAAAGCACTGTCTTAAAAAGGGGGGGTTAATCTAGTCTCCTGATTTTAGACATGAATCATCTTTAAAATAGTCAACAATCTATTATAAAAAAAACTGCTGTTGAAAACCAGTTTTTCTGGCAAGTGATTTTTAATTTAACTGAACTATTTGAAAGCGGGTTTCTTTAGAGGATTAAATAATTTAATATTATCTCACCGTGTTCTATGTTGAGGGAATTAGCTAAGCATTAAGCATGCACATTGGAAGCTGAAGTCAAGGGGACAAATGGAAAGCAGCTGACAGTTGTCATTAGTTGCTTAGCTGAACTTCACACCATCCAGATATTCTACCCTCCCAGCTTCCCCCCCCATCAGTGTATGTGTTTCACCAGGAGGCTTCCGGAGACCATCCTGCTTCCACTGCCTTCAGTGGGAAAGGCCCTGCAGGTGAGCAGCTTTCTCAATGATTCTTAATCATGCCAGTTGACTCAAAGTTGCTCTTGTGGCTGTGCCCAAGTGATGTCAGGCAAGCGCCCATAATATCCCGCCACCTACTAGTATCAGGGCACTTAGAAAGAGGACTAAGCCAAAAAGGCATTTTGTTCACTGCTGTGTTTACTGTTGCTGGGCTAACACACACTTGATTCAATGTGTCTCTGTGTGTAATAGTGGTTGCAATATCAGGTTATGTACAAATGTAAGGTCTGGGCAACACTCAGTAAAAAGTGATTCACTAAGTGAAGGGACAGCAAAAAGTGGGTGAATAGCATCAGTGTGCTTTTGTACATTTATAAAGTACATTTCAAAAAGTAAAGTTAGAATTATCTAGATAGAGTAAATAAAAATGATAGACGAGAAAGTCTTGTACCAACATTAAAATATGTGACTCACTGGGGATGGCCAGCCTCAGCCAGCACTGGCTGGGCACAGGAAGTGCAGCAGTGACCCCCCAATAGACACTATTTCTCCTCCATCTCTACCTTTCAAGGTGGAAAAAAGGAACAGATGAAAGCAATTAGGAAAATATGGATATTTGGGGTGTCAAGTAGGGAGTGATAGCTTAGCAATATCGATATAGTGCTGGTGCTATTTGGCATGCTTTACTTAATAATATAAATGACTGAAGGACCAGTTCTCAGTCATCCTCGATACCTCCGTAAAATTGTCTTTAATAAAATTTACTTGAAATTCTCTAAAGTAAACCCAGGGAAATAAAACAAATCCACTAAGGAAGTTGTATTTCTGATGTACAACCACTAGAGGGCAGGAGAGCCCATGCTACTTCTGCTTTGCCATGGTACCCTCCACACTGAACCCCTGGCCCCTGGCCCACCCACTCCCCCTGACTGGCTAAATAGTCTCTGCAAAAAGCACTAATACTTTACAGTTCCCCAGAGACGTGTACAAAAGCATAAAGCGAGAGTACATCGTTTTCAAATCACGTTGTTTCTGTTTCTGAGAAACGAATTTTTGTTGTTCTTTGTTTGGTTTTTGCTTTTAGCTTTGTAGGAAAAAAAAAAAAAAAAAAAAAAAAGATGGAGCCATAGGCTTATGTTGTTGAAGAAGATAATAATGTGAAACAAACACTGAATCAACTAATTCTTTAAAAACAAAACAAAACGCCTCCTTTGTTAGAATTCAATTTTAAAATGGGACAATTTTAGAGATGATTTTAAAAATGCAGCATACTGTATTCGAAACAAAATAGTCTGAGTAAGAAACCCCAAATAAAATGCATACTAAATGCTGATGCTCAGGAGCCTGGCATCTTAGTAATGTTACTGCTATCTGACCGAACTTTAAAATACATTTTATAGGCTTCTTTTTCTGCCCTCTCAATAAAGCTTTCCTTCCGGTATTATGGGAAGATTTGTTTGACTGGTGTGTGTGTGTGTGTGTGTGTGTGTGTGTGTGTGTGTGTGTGTGGTATTTGTTTGTTTGTTTTGTTTTTCTTTGACTTAAGTTGAAGTTTGTTTTGTGTGTGCTGCTCTGGTGCCTTAGTGGAAAGGATTTAATGCAACTTTTCTCTCACAAAGGCCAACCCTCTCCTGCGCCCTTCAAGCATCTTGTTGGTACTTTGCATCTTGGGAAAAAAACGGAAGCAAGCATAGCTGGCATCTTTGCTTGAGACACTTAGAGTTATCTCTCTCTAAACAATCAAGGGTACCACCTTTCCTTGCAGCAGAATAAAAGGATCTGAGAAAAGTTTTGTTTGTTTGTGTTTTGTTTTTTGCTATACACACACACACACACACACACACACACACACACACACACATTTATATAATCACAAAGTAGATTTCATTTTGTTTAATGGAAATTTGTATCCATTGAGCATATTACTCTTGCCTGGTAGGAGCCAAAGCTCACTAAATTAATGAATATCTGATATTACCCACACTCCTAGTGCCTGGCTAGCTTTTGTTAAGGTCTCCCCTCCTCACAGAATTGCTTCCTCACACTTACTTTACAAAGAACTAGTTGGAATTTTTAATCAGAGATTATGGTGAATACTGTCCTGTGCTAAAACAGTGCTGGCTAGTTCTGGGGGAAAAAAAAAAAGATGCTTTTCCACAAAATCCTGGCCTGTTTTCTTTGGTAGCCCCACACTCTTGGTGCTTTGTCCTTTGGTGAGGGATTAAAGGTTAGCTGGGTGTGGATATAGTCACTTCCTGGAAGTCTTTGTGGAAACCCCATTTTAAGCTCAGGGTTCCTGGCTGGGTTGAGTTGTTCCCCTTAATGTGTAATCCAACCATTACTCATGCTGAGGTTCAGTCTACACTGATCTTTAGGGAACTGCAATACGGAAGTAAGGAAACACTACCCAGGCCAAAGCAGTGCAACTGGTATACTTAAAGCAATATCTTTGGAAGGCTGCCACCAGCCATGGGTTGCCTCTGTCTTGAAATCTGCTTGGACAGGCCTTCTCTGTTAACCTCAAAGACATTCTCCTTATCTTCTTGGACCAACAGGTAACATTGTGAGCCTTGGAGCAGTCATTGCAAACCATTTTTCAATGGTTTGCAACATAGTTCTTCTGAAATAGAAACGCATCCCTGCTACTGACACCCCCAGACCAGAGTGATTTCACCCAGCAACCTTACCATAAAAGCCTTTCTTTGGGAGAGCAACATTCTTCTGGGGGAGTTATGATTAATATATGTAAAAAGATTGTTGGCAATGTTAAGCTTGAAATGTAGACCTTAGTTAACCCACTGCTAATCCCATTCAGGTAACATTCCAGGGTGCCCTGCCAACATTCCCTCTATTAGACATGAGGACCAACCTGACCTGGAAAATAGTAGTCAATTAATCCTTTTTATGTGGTGCTGATGTTCTTTAGCCTGCTAGTCTTTATGGAGGGGGGGCTTCCAGCACACTGTTTCTTAAGTCAGCCATCATTTCCTTAGCACTTATCAAGCCCTGATCCTCTCTCCAACCCCCTTCATCCAACTATCTTACACAATGAGGAAAAGTAATGATAATCCAGTTAAATAGCCAGTCAAGAATCACACTATAATTAGGAACAGGGTAACGATCAAGGCTTTTAAAGTCAGTAAACATTTCTGTTTTGGACAAAACTACATACATTTGAAGTTACAGGCAGGGTGGGCTGGGAAAAGGAGTTTGAAGGAGAAGTCACATTAGGGTGCCATTGCTACCAAGTGGGAACAATGGCAGGGGCCTCTGAATGGGGTCTTCGGCGTTTAGGTTGCCCTGACCTCCTTTCAACAGGACTGCTGCTCTGCAGAGGCCTGTCTGTACACAGGAGGGCTGCTGCATGGTCCTGCCCCAGAGTCAGGCAAACTGCTGCTATTTCACAGAGCAGGGAAACAAGTTCGGGCAACCTAGATCTTTATCTGCTTCGCTGAAAGGGGCTGGTTACATTTTAATCTCAGTTATATAAATGTTTGTTTTGAAAGCAAACTGGCACATCTCTAGTCTTTCCCTTTCCTTTGATTTTAAGTAAATAACCTCTCATGTCCCTCTCTATCCCTCCTTTCCTCCCTCCCATGCTCCCCTTGCCCTCCCTCTCATAAAAGACAAGGATTAGAGGAAATTAAGTAAGTATATCAAATGATGGAGATTATTGAATATATATTCTTCTACTTGGGTTGTTCAGATATTTTGTGATACTAGCCAATTATAATCTAGACATGTTTTGTATGCGTGTATATGTTGCATGCATACTACATGTATGGGGATGGGAGAGATATGGATGTATGTGTGTTCATATGCAGAGACTGGAAGCTGGAGATTTACCTCAATGTCTTTCTCTGTTCCTCTCCACTCACTTTATTGAGGCACTATCTCTCACTGAACCCAGCTTACCCTAAGGATGCCCTGTCTCTGCCCCTGAGTATTGGTATTACAGGTATCCACTGAGCATGCCTAGCTTTTATGTTAGTTATGAGGATCCAAAAATCTGGACCTCATGCTAGCATAGGCAAATGCTTTATCCATGGAGTCATCTCCCCATCCCTAATCTAGACTTCCTAAACATCAATTTGAATAGGCTTAATTTATATTCAGTTAGCTAAATCCCATGTCTCCATCTGATTATATCCATTTTCAATCATGCAGACTTCTTTCACATCTGGAAGCAGTGTCACTTTCTATCTCTATAGATTAATTTTTCCTTAATAGAAAGTCATAGTAACTAAATCACAAAAGTACAATTTTCTATATTGGTTTCCTTTTTTCAGCATGTTTTGGAGATTGTCTACATGATGTCATTAATCTTCTCCTGAGTAACATTCCTTTGTTAAAATATGGAAATTTGTTCATTGTTTAATAACAATGTACCTTTGTTTCACGTGTCCAGTTACCATGAATATGCATGTTAACAATGCATGAGAGTATCCTTATTGATATAGCCTATACTTCACTCCAGAAGAATTTACTACAGTTTATCTTTTATCCTGTAAGAAATTTCCAACCCTTTCCATGGGATCTAAACAGTCTTAAATCCCCACCAGTAAATTCTGAGGGCTTCAGTGTCCTCTCAGCATTTGGTGAGGTCCATCTTCTGAACACAGTGTCCTAAGGACTGCATATTGGCTTTTATAACATCCAATAATGAGCAATATCTTTGGGTCTCCTTCCTTCCCTGTGCCTGTTGCAATCTGTATATTACCTTGGTGATGCTTTCCACAGCTCTTCTGCCTTTTTAAAAAATTAGCTTGATTGTTCTGTGTGTGTGTGTGTGTGTGTGTGTGTGTAGAGAAGTGTCTTTGTCTTATTTTTTTTGTGGTTTACGGTGTTTCCAGTCTCTCCAGCACAGTTTGGTGCTTTCTGGAGACAGTGTCTCTTACTTTATAGCTCAGCCTAGTAGGGAACTCCTGCTCCTTCTGCCTCTGCTTCCTGAGTGGGAGAAACAGGCCAATACCACAGCCCTGCTCCTTTATCAGTTTCTGTTACAGAATTGATGCTGACTTTTGAAAACTGGTTACTGCTTTGTTCTTTTATGGATCATTAACTTTAAGAACATCTAAACAAATCTTTGCCTACATCCAAGTTACAAATGTTTCCTTTTAGATTGTTAGCAGTTTTCATTTTAGGCCTGTAATTCATGTTGAGCAACCTCTGTGTATGGTGTGATGTGTGTATCTAAATGTTCATTGATTATGTGTTATTTGTGCATGTCAATCATTCTAGTGTTTTTTGTTAAGAAGACTGTCTTTCTCTTCTGCTTTGTTTTGTTCCTTAGTAAACTAAATTCATTTATCCACATAGCTGCAAAATCATTTCTTTTGATTCATTTTTCTCTTTATATGCTGATACACAATCTCAATTATTTTCTTGTTACACCTTAAAATATGCAATATAAATCTATTTTTGTTCTTAATGTTCAAAGTGTTTTGACTACCTTAGGCCCTGTTCATTTTCATTTAAGATTTAGAGTTGGCTTTTCAAAGTCTACAACATAATGCTTTTAGTATTTTGGATGGAATTTTGTTGAATGTGGGAATCAGCTTAGAGAAAACTGACATCTTAACAGGATGGACCTTTTAATATCATGAGGTCCCTTTTATCACTTATTGATGCTATTTCTTTAGCAACCTCAGTTATATTAAGAAAACTGTTGATCTATCTCTATCTTGTAGTATTTTACCTACTTTCTCCTCTTTTATTTTCAGAATTCAGGTTTTATGCTAAGGACTTTCATCTCCTTGGAATTGATTTTCTGCAGGATGAAAGATAGGGAACTGGTTTAAATCTTCTAAGCATGCATATCCAGTTTTCTCAGCACCATTGCTAAAAAGGATTACCTTTTCTCCAATGTATATTTTTGCATTTTTATAAAAATTAGGATGGCCGTTGTGTGGGCATATGTAAGGGTCATCTAGTCTGTTTCACTGATCCATTTATATATTTTTGTGTTACTATCATGGTGTCTTTATTACTGTGGCTCTGTAGTATTACCTGAAATTGGTACTGTGGAATCATTGACATTGGTCTTTTTGCTCCTCAGTGCTTCCATACACATCTTAAGATTATTAAAGTGTATTCCCATGAAGACTAGCAGTGGAATACTAAAGGAGATCATGTTGACTCGGTAAATTGTTTTTGGTACCATAGCAATTTTCCCAATATTAATTCTTCTAATCTATAGGCATGATGAGTCCTTCCATTCCAGTGTCTTCCTCAAATTTTTATCCTTAGTGTTTTAAGGGTTTCATTGTAGATGTGTTTACTTTTTGGTTAGGCTTTTTTTTTAGTGTAATTTTTATTTTGTTTTGCTTTGGGAATAGGAGATTTTCTAGAATCTCTTCCTTGATCTTGGTATAGATCAAGTTATTGGTTTTTTAGTATGTTAATTTTGTGTACTACCAGTTCACAGAAAGTATTTGTTAACTCTCAACTAAAAATACTGCTCAGTCTTTATGGAGTTATATAGAGAGAATCATATTATCTGCCCATAAGGATACTTAGTTTTCTTTCTTTTCTTTTCTTTTTATTTTCATTGTCGATTGTTATAGCTAGGATTTCAGACCCTATATTTAATAAGGGTTAAAAGCAAAAACTGTAAAGAGTGAGCATGAGTCTTGTTTCTGACTTCAAATGATTTCAGTTGACTGTAGGTTTGTTGTGTATAGCTTCATTATGTTGAAATGTGTTTCTTCTATTCCAAAACTCTTCCTAGCTTTTATCATAATGAAATGCCTTTTTCGAATCTATCATCATGATCATGTGATTTTGTCCTTAATTCATTTAAGATGAAGGATTATAGTTAGGGATTTGTATATTTTGAACTATGCTGTGATATTTTTGATACGTTTTTTAGTTCAATTTGCAAATATTTCTTTGGGAATTTTTGCATCTGTGTTCACTGGAAATATTGGATTAGGATTTTTTTGTTGCAGTTTTCATGTCTCTGTGTGGTTTGCTATCAGGGTATTGCTGACTTTGTAGGAGTTTTGGTGATGTTCTCTTCCTACCCACTTCATGCACTACACTGAGTACATCAGGTAGAATTCAGCAGTGAATCTATCTGGGTCTTGACTTATTTTAGTTGAAAAAAATTAAGTTGCTGCTTAAATGTTACTGCTGATTATAAATCTTTGGAAGTTTTTGCATTTACTTGGTTTAATTTGGGTACAACACTTAAATCTAGGAATCACCTACTCTCTCTAGATTTTTCAAATTAGTGGAATGTTGTAAGCTTTAAAACACGTCCCAATGACTTTCAGAATTCTACTGGTACCTACTGTAATATCTCCTTTTTTAATCACCAATGTTGTTAATTGAGGCCTTTGTGGTTTCTTTTATTTTGTTTTGCTAAAGTTTATCACCCATTGTTTATTTTTGAAAAGAATCATTTCTTTATTTCATTATTTTACTTTTCATTTCTATTTCGTTAATTTCTTCCCTGATCTGCCTTATTTGTTTGTTGTATCAATTCTGAGGTTTTCTTGTGCTTCTTTTTCCATGTTCTTGAGGCGCACCTCTGAGTTATCTATTTCAGAGATCACTGATTTTCTAACATAGACATTTATAGCAATGAGCTTCCCTTTGAATATAGTTTCCATTATATTCCATAGAGTTGGATCATCGTGTTTCATTTTCATCCAATTATAGGAATTTAAAATTTTTCTTCTTAGTTTTCTTAATTATCTATTCATCATTCACTGGTGTTCAGTCTTCATGAGTTTCTCTTTATATAGATTCTTAGCAAAACTCCATTATGAACGGTATAATACAGGAAACATATTTTAGAGTCCCTGTATTTGTTAAGGTCACCTATTTTAGAAAAAGTTCTGTGATCTGCCAACAAGAATGTATAATCTTTGGTTCAAATGTTCTATAGATATCTGTTAATACTTTGATCTATGAAGTCACTGAGTTCAGATGTTTCTTTGTTTCTTTTTTGTAAGAATTACTTACCTATTGGTGAGAGTAGGAAATTGAAATCACTTGCAATATTGTGTTGTAGTTAATCTTTGTCTTTGTATCTACTAGTGTATTTTAATTAGATTCACCAGTGTTCACTGCACATATGTTTAGAATTGTAATTTCCTCTTGATGAATTGCTCATTTAGTCAATGTGTAGTGACCCTTTTCATCTTAACTAATTTTGACTTGAAATCTATTTGCCAGATATAAAATAGTGATCCCAGCTTTTTCTCTGATTTTGTTTGCTTAGAAAGACCATTTCCATCCTTCTGTCCTAAAGTTACATTGGTCTTTGATGATAAGGTATGCTTCATAGATACAATAAATAAATATCATGATTTTAAAATTCAATTTGTTAGTATGAGTTTACTGATGAGGGAATTTACTCTGTTAATATTTAAAGTTATTATGCTGCATGAACTTGGTCCTTTAATGGTTTTCTTTAGAACTCACATGTTACATTCATAACTTCTTTGTTGATATCTCAGTGTTCTCATTCTATCTTATCTTCTATCCCTGATACTCCATCTTCTACTTATCTATTCTATTGATGAGACATTACACTGAGTTATTTATTTGACTTACTGAGTTTTTCACTTCTAAAATTCTTATTTTATCTGTTTAATAAATTCATGATTCGTATCTTAAACTGGCTTTAATTTCATGCACGTATTTACTTGTATATTCTTTGATTTCTTTGAACATTCTTATAATCAATCTTTTGCATTGTTTTTATATGATTTTATTCAGTTCTTTCTCATTAAGCATCATTATTGTATAAGTGGTATTGAAGATGAGTTATACTGCCCTGGTTCTCCTTGTTTCTTATATTACTTTATTGAGAGGAGTTTTTGATGCTGTGTGTGTGTGTGTGTGTGTGTGTGTGTGTGTGTGTGTGTGTGATTAGCTATATTTCTTTTTTTCTTTTTCTTTTTTTTTTTTTTAGAGATAGTGTTTCTCCATATGTCTTTGGAGCCTGTCTTGGAACTAGTTCTGTAAACCAGGCTGACCTCAAACTCACAGAAATCTGCCTGCCTCTGCCTCCTAAGTGCTAGATTTAAAGGCTTGAGCCACCAATGCCCAGCTATTTTTTCAAATGAAGCATTTGCACTATTGCAGTGGGGATTGCAGTACAGTGAATGTGTGTAGCTCAGAGGGTGAGACTGTGGTCCACTTGCTAATGTTGCCCAATGTGACACCTGCATTTCCACCAGAGTAAATTTTCACAGCAAAAAGAACCACGGTTGCTGGGTAGGTCCACAGTGCAAATGTTGTACTAGCTACTCAAAAACAAACAATAATCTCTTTACCTTCAGTAAATAATGTTAGAGGATAAACAAATGAGGATAGTACTGTGTATTCCACGAGTGAGTTATTAAGATTAACAGGGGAAGGGGTGTAAACTAGGTAAATACAGAGAATAACATCATGGCAATATTCTTTTATTCAGTTCAGTTGTAATTTCTTCTTTGTTCTATGTGTGTAATTTCACATCAAAATATTGTGATTGCCTATGATCATTCTGATGTTTATTTCTAATTTAGTTCCACTGTAAGAAGAGTACATAGTTTGTGCAACTTTAAAATCTTTTAAAGTTGTTAAAACTTATTTTATACACAGATAAGATGCACGTTAGTTTATGTCTGAGTGCATAGAAATGAATATGCATTTCAGTCTGTGTGGGTGATCTAAGAATATCAATTAGATCAAATAGACTGTTAGTACTCAGATATCCTGTATAATTACTAATGTCTGTTTACATAGTGCATTCACATTTTAAAGAAGAGCTTTACAAACTGAATTTTGCATTATTTCTTATGTATTTCAATGATGTCCCTTAAAGTATGTTTTGAAGCTGTATTACCAGAACATAAATATTTAAGAATTCTGTCCTTTTTATGAATTACTTCTTTTACTTTTGCAAAACACATTGTGTTTTTAAATGAATGTCTCCTAGTATTGTTCTTGCTTTAAAATTTACTACATGTTAAAATATCTAACTTATATGTCTTTAATAGTGAAAATACTGCATCATTACCACTCTATTTTCAATTCAATTGTGCCTTTCTGGTAGGAACATAAAATTGGTTATTACTTTCACATCATATTGATGATTATTTAGAGTATTTATTGTTAATTTCTGGTTAGGGTTAAAAAACATTTCACTATTTGCTGCCTATTTGAATCTAGTCTCTTTTCTATGTTTCCATTTTATTCCTCTTTTGGCCTGTTTCTTATAATTCTATTTAATTCTATTTAATTTGTGTCTTAGTTATTTCATACAAAATAATATAGACAAAATAATTCATAGATTACAGGAATTTAGTTGTCATTTGTCTGTGAAATTCAAAGCTGTTATGTAAATAGGTTCAGTATCTGATGAACACTGCTTTGTAAATGGTGTTTTCTGAGATTTTTCAAATGGAAGATCATGGTTTTCTTCCTCTTTATAAGGTCACTAACTCCATTCACAAGCTTTCTCATGACCTAATAACTTTCTATGACATTAAAAAATTAAATTTGAAAACACTAATTTTGAGGGTTAGAAGTATTTAGACACAGCATCCACCATGTATTTACTCAGTATAACTTCCTATTTTGGTTATTTGTGATGTTTCTCTTTAACGTATCTATATATTTTCAAGCTGTATCACCTTATTTTTTTCTTTAATGCGGTATAATAGTATGTCCATTGCTCCCATTTTAATGTTTGTGTTGGCATGATCCTGTGTTTTTATATATGCTGCATATTCCTATGTCATTTTCAGCATATTAAGCAGCTGGTTATAATTTAAATAATTAGAAATAGATCTCGCATACTTAACTCTATGTGTACTAGTTATTTTCTTTGTTACTCTGACAAAGTTAAGGAAGGGATGTTTATGTGGGCTCATGGTTGATGGTACAGCCCAACATAGTGTGGAAATGTGATGTCAGGAGCCTGAGAGGGCTGGTCACTCTCAGGAAGCAGAGAGTGGTGAAGTCTTGTGCTCAGTCTTGTTTTTCTATTCTACTTAGTGTGCCTCTTAGAGTACATCTTTCAAACTCAATTAACCTAATCAAGATGATCTCCCACAGGCCTGCCTAGTGATCCAAGACCCTGCCAGGTTGACAGTCAATATTAATCTTTATAGTATGTATTTATCATTAAGGCAACTTCCATGTGACCTCTGGGCAGTTCCCAGAAGAGGGCTGTGATAAGCTTTGAGCTTCTTCTCACCCATATCTCTCTGGACTCCTATTTGACACATGACCATTCTTCCTGTGTTTCTCCATGACTTGATGACAGTCAATGCTCTCACAGAAGGTCAAACTAATGGGCCATCCAATGTTGCCGTTTGGACCTCTAATACTTCACTTATATATAGACTTAAGTGTTTTATTTCCATTCATCATCTCAAAGATGCCTTCTTGTTGTCTCATGTTACAGTCTGAATTGTGTCCCTGATATTTATATACTGAAGTCCTAACTCTTGTAATATAAATGCAGCTATGTTTGGATATGGAGTCTTTTCCATAACTCTGTAATTAAGGTAAAATAAATATGTCTATATGGACTACAGTCCAATATGACTTGTCTATACATGAAGACACAGAAGAGGATGAGGGAAAAAAAACCTTTCAGAGGTTCTGCTAGAAGACACATTTGTTTTTTGCAATATGGGTTAAAAGTCTAAACTTGCACTTGCTTTATTTGGAAGAACTGGTTTCATTACATTTTGTTATAAGTGGAATGAGTATATTGGGCTGGAACTTAAGGTATACAAATATATCTGGGGGCATTTGAGGGTGAACTTAACATTTGAATGCTGGAGGTGGTGAAGAAGACTGTTCTCAAAGCAGCAAGCACAGCCATTGAGTTATGGACCTTGTTAGTACAAAGTGTGCAAGGAAATGAATTATTGTTTTCTTGCCTTGAGCCTTGAACTGACACACCACTTCTCATCTTCTTGTGCCCTTGTGCTTGAATTCACATCATCAGCACCCCTTCTTTCCAGGCCATTGTGCTAGAACTGACTAATAACATCAGTTTTCCTTGGTCTCAAGAACATAGAGTTTCAGCCTTCATGGGAAGATCCACAGTCATGAGACCCTCTTCCTCATATCATGTAAACCAAGTAGGTTATGAGGAAAAGTGGCAACACATACACATGTTTAGAGATATGTGACATAGGTACGTACACATATGCATAACATCATGCAGTGTGTACTCATGTATATTATGTTATACATATCTAATATATCCAATTTCTTGTGTTCCTTTGAAACTCCTAAATAATAAAATGATCATGGAGCAAATAAGAAAAGATTTTCAGAAAAAACCCCTCAGAAATATTTCTAATATCAAGAACTATGAAGAAATACACTTCTATAATTGTAGCCAACCACTCTGTAGAGTGAGTAATAGTAGCCAGAGTAGTTTGCCCAATTTCCAAAAAATCTGACACAGTTCTCATTTTAATGCCTAAAATGCCGTGTGTCCACTGTGTTCCCTTCTGGCATTTAGGAATTACTCTTTCTGACTATTTTGCAGTACATGGTTTATGGTTTACCTTGATGATTTCATAGAATTTATTCTGCTGGGTTTATTTATTTATTTATTTATTTATTTATTTATTTATTTATTTATTTGATTCCATCAAGTTTAAAAGAAAAATATCTAGTTAGGGAAACAGCAGGAAAATGAGACAGAAATTGATGCACATTGGTGCTATATCCTGGTCTGGAGCACTTCTGCTGTCACTCCATTCCATCAGTCCATCACAAGTATCCAATGGACTCATTAGGGTGTAGGAGCTTTCTTGAGACATTAATCCACACACATGTGCTCTTAGAACTCCAGGATGGGCACCATTTTCTCTTCAGAAGGGAGTGATGTTCCTGCTGACACTCTTTCTACTGCTTCTGGGCAGAGATAGGCTTACTCAGACACATGTTGCTTCCTCACGTCAGCCCTAGCTTGAGTGCCACACAGCCACAGGCATGCACCAGGTAATAGCTTTTGTTCTCTTAATCCATTTCTAAATAATTTTGTCTAAAGCTTTTCTATATAAAGGTGTAAGAGGTACTCCAGGGAAGTGTAGAGTACAGAAGGCATAGCTCTGTGTAAGCAGAATGCATGAGAAGGGGATGTTTTGTGAACAAAGATATGTAATCTTGCCTCCGGGGCATATTGCTCATCAGGGAGTGTCACTCCAAAGTTATTTGAGATGCATAAGGGTTTTTTTTTTTTTTTACTTAGCAGAGAATAGTTTATATTGTGTAACAAATAATGCCACCCTGAACATTACAAAGTAATTTAAAACTAGAAATATTGTTATTTAATATAATATAAAATGTCCTATAAATAAGCAGATATACTTCACCGATCTTAACTTCCTCTGTTGTCCTCCACTCATCTCATAGTGATTTTTATGAAGTTTGTAATTTTAAAAATATAATACTGTTATTAATTTTTGAGAAATACATATAAGCATACCATTGCATTTTAGTCATATTTATATCCATGCCTTTGTTAATTCCTCCCAGAGTACCCTTCCCAGAACCCCTCCCAATTTCATGTTGTCCATGTCTTATAATCTGCTGTGTCCAATCTATGTTGTCCATATATTCATGGGGTAGGAACATCTAATGAAACATGGTAGAACTAACAGAGTCCACTATATTAATGAAAATTGACACCCCTCTTAGCAGCATTGACTATCAATAATTTCTCAATTAGGGGTGGAGCCGCTTTAGCCCATCCCCTCCATGTTGGAATGTTGACTGGTTTTGATGCAGGCCTTATATAGCTAAGCTACTGTGAATTTATGAGTGAAGATCACTGTTTTGGTCTGATCCTCCTTGATCTTTGACTCTTACAATATTCCAATTCCTTATTCCACAATGATTTCCATATTCCATTCATGACAGAGCATACCACAGACACTTCTCTGCACTTTGACCAGTAGTGAGTTTTGGCATTTTCCACCATCCTCTGCACAAAGAAACTCCTCTGATAATATCTGAGAGCCTCAATAATATATGGGTATTGATATACAGATTTAGTGGGTATCTTAGGTTGGATATTATGTCCATTTAGCAAAATAATAGTAGTAGCCTACCCTCCTGAACCTATCAGTTCTTCAACCTGAGGTTTTTGGTTTGATTTATACAGAAGACATGAATGTCCTCCTGTGGAATGGGCCTGAAATCTAATCAGAAAGCAGTTAGTTACCTCTATAAAATGTATGCCACTAGTGCACAAATGGATATATTACTGTAGCTACAAGAGTTCACAGCTGAGTAAAAGAGCTGGTTTTCCCCCACCAGTCACCTGCATTGCACCTTCGTTCAGATAGAAGATCTGTTGGCCAGTACTAACTCAATTTCTTCATGTCTTGTGACCAAATTGGGTGCTGCCTTAAGCAATAGGATCTTTTCATCATGTTCTGGGAGGAAGATAAGAACAAAGGCAATAGCCTGTGATGTTTGGGAGTTATCTGGGACACCTTCAACCAAAAACTCTAAGGGAGGTATTCCACATCTTCCATGGACTTTTTACTTAGCTACCCATGACTTCTAGAAGTAGCATTATCATTTGCATAGGGTAACTCCAAGTTTTAAAACATGAGAGTCTAGAGCCATAACATAGGGAATGGCCTCAGTCTTATCTGATCTCATGAATACAAATGTAAGTGTGAAGCTAATAAAATTATACTCTTCAATCCACACTTATGTCTCCTTAGTATGTAAGACAATAAGTATGTAAGTATGCAGCATTGGGTTACGGGTTGGTTTAAGTAATGGGTATTTTTAAGTGATGTTTAATAGTAAAGTGAAGAAGGGATGGGGAAAGGAGGAAGCTATATGGGTTGGAAATATGGCATAGTAGTTAACCTGTTTTCAATGCAGAAGTAATTACATTTTAGGTGTAAAAAAATGAAGGACAGAAATGGAGGTCTATTTTTGTGAGAAAAAATTGAAATGCAATGAGTATAAGGTACAAAATTTCAAGTAGTGTAAAGTATTAGAAAAATTAAGACATTAAATACTAGGGGAAAAGGACAGCAGAAGAGGATGCCACCAAAAATTGAACAAACAACTACTGCACATACACACACACACACACACACACACACACACACACACACACACACACGTCACATATATACACACAAACTCATGTACAAACTAAGTCATAAACAAAAAACAACTAAATGGAGGAAATCAACAGCCTTATACAGTTTCTGTATTTCAAGAATTGAGGTAGAGTGTCCATGGGGGCACCTGTGTGAAGTCCTCTCATATGCAGAATTAGTGCTGACATGTAGGTAAGGATAGAACTTCTCAGAATGGGAAGGGTGCTGAAGTTAAGGTATTATTCACAGATATGGGTGAAGCCTTGTGGCTTAGATTACAAACTTGCTGCATGATGGTGGACAGGAGTACATTCATGTCTGACGAAAGCAGAACTTAGAGCAATCCGCAGACAGAATTATAAGTTTGTCTCCTGGATATCTTACTTGTGATATTTTTAAGAAGTGTCTGTGTGTTTGAGTGTGTGTGAGTGTGTGTGTTTGTGTGTGTGTGTGTGTGTGTGTGTGTGTGTTTGCATATGTTCCAGTGCACATATGGAGATGAAAGAACAAATTGTGGAAGTCAGTTCTGTTCTGCTACCATGTGGGTTGTGGGTATCAAATCTGGGGTCATCGAACTTGGTGGCAAGTTTTCTTACCAGTTGAGTCATCATTCGATCCCCTCAACAGCACTCTTAATGAAGAAAATACTGACACAATTAGCAAATTTCACAGTTCACCTTAAAGCTCAATTTCTATGTTGGACAGTCTTACATGTTTTTGGTGCATAATGCCATTTGTTAAGTTTTATAGCATTATAAATGATAGCTCCATTACCCTAAGATTTCTTCATGCTTCACTATTTGTTTCTCCCTTTTGCAATGATTGATCCTTTTACTGTTTATGTAGCATTGAGTTTTTAACACATAATGTCAAATTATTGGAATCTCTTTTTCTTTCTAGGCTGACTGCTTTCACTTCAAGGGTAGATGGGGGATAGTAGGCCATGAATGATCTGAAGGAAAGAATGGGAAAAAGAGAAGAGATAAAGACCTCTTAAGGTGATTGAAAAAGCCATAAATCATTGTTACGGCAGGTTCTTCCCGCCTGCTGCAGCGGGTCCTGCCACCATGGTCCCGCCACCACGTGAGCCCCAAATAACAAGCAGAGACTCTGTATTTGATACAATCCTGTTGGCCAGTTACCATTATTGTTTATGGGCTAGTTCTGTCTTAATTATTAACCCATTTCTACTTATCTAAGTATTTCCACGTGGTCGTCTTAACAGGGAGCCGTGGTGGGCGTCTTCTTCCTCCATACTCTACATCTTGACTCCAACTACTTCCTCTTACCTCCTTGTCTCCTAGCCCCGCCTATCTTGCTATCTCATTGGCCACAGTGCTTTATTAACCAGTATGAGAAACATATATACAGAATAACATCTCCCATCAAATCATTATATTATTTTTACTTAAAAGTATATATAGTATATATGTATATTATACACGTATATACACGTGTGTGTGTGTGTGTGTGTGTGTATGTGTGTGTGTGTATGTATGTGTGTGAAATGATGCCATGTGGATAATGGCTTCCTGAAAGAGTCATAAACTAAGTAGCATAAAAACAAACCCAGTGCCAAGTACAAGAAACCTCCCTGTGACTTGTTAGCCAGTAGTATCTAAGTGACTCCCCAAACAATATTGTCATTACCCTTGATTGCATCCCAGAAGTTGAAGGTAAGGCCCTATGGCTTACTGTAGAAGGCACCACATACTTCAAACAAAGTACTTTAAAGAATCAAGCAGGAACACACCTGGATGCCCCCTCCCTTACATAGTACAAACTTTCATAGTACAGGAAGTTGCTCTACAAGCTGTCAACAGAGAGATGCAATTAACATTTCTAGTCAGATCTGAAACTTAAGATCCACAAAATGACTAAACTGGCAAAATATCCACCATGTTATAATAGTGCCACTTTTATCTTGGGGGTTTCTAATAGCCAACTAATTGGACTTAAATCCCTACAGCAGGAGAGAATTCATACTGGGTATGGTAAACTTAGCCAAATACATGTGTCTGGAGATACCATAGACCTGTGAAGAACTTTCTCCTGCTATTTTCCTAATATAAGGTCTTACTGTGTTCTAAATCCTTATTCTTATGCCCACAGATGATTGTAGCTATTACCCTTTAATAGAGATTTGCAACTAGTCAAATATAGGGGATGAGTGACTGTGGAGTGTCCAACCCCAATTGATACATCTCCAATGCAACCTTATAACCAAGGCTCAGGAAAATTTGCAGAAGAGGGGGATGAAAGATTGTAAGAACCAGATGCCTTGGAAGTCTGCTTGGAGATAGTAACAGAGAAGTTGAACCCATGAACTCCCAACAGAAAGGTTGCCTGTACAAGGTGAGTATAACAACACTCATTGACATGCCAATAGGAAAGGGGAAATTCCATATGGTCCCACTCCTAGATGAACAGCTTAGGTGATTCAATGAGAATCAGTCTCTTCCTGGGGCAAGCTCCCACATACATGGTCTGATCCCAAGTGAGCATCCCTGGACACATGTATATTAGAGCAAAGATAAATGGGCTCAGTGATACATATATGCACATACCTATGTAAGAAATGAAAAACTTGTAACCAAAATGGCTACACTATTTTATACTCCTATAAGCAATAGAATCTAGTCCTCATTTCTCTACTTCTTATGTTACTAGTAGTTTTGACTACTTAATTCTAATATTTATGTAGTGTTAATTCATAATTATTTTAAATTTTAATACTTTTGATGACATAAAATATGAACAAAATTTTGATACATTTATTTTCCAACATCTAACATATGTTTTTATTACTGTTTTCTGGCTGCTACTTTTATTCCTTTTATGAAATTTTATAATATTGCTAACTTACCCATATTTTAAAAATGTCTGAAAGGGAACACAAATGGATGAAAGCCAAAGAAAATTAATTTTAAAAAGTCATAAAACAAGAAACTTGTCATTAAACATACATGTACATGCTAGATATTTAATAAAATATTTGTGTTTGTTATGTAAATAAAGGTCTCAAAGCAGAGATGCAAAGACCTAGGGAAATTACCACTGGTTCTGCTTCCATGTTTTGTTTTTTGTTTGTTTGTTTGTTTGTTTTTCAAAAAAGGGTTTCTCTGTGTAGTCCTAGCTGTCCTGGGACTCTCTTTGTAGAGCAGGCTGGCCTCTAACTCTAAGATTCACCTGCTTCTGCCTCTTGAGCTGGGATTGAAGGAGTGCACCACAATGCCAGTCCTGCTTTCATCTTCAACTAATGCAGAAAGCCAATGTACAGCCACTTACTTGTTAAACCAGCACAGTCCCTAACAATAGTCTTTAAGCACTTGTCCTGATAACCACAGATAAATACAGTCTTCACCCCTCATTGAAGAAACTTCTTTTTGCAACAGACTGAAACCATTGCAGAGGACCATAGCCAATAAAAATGCTGAGTTGTGGAGCCCAGTCCAGATGGATACATCCACAAAACATTCAGTCCTGCATCTAAAGTTTAGGGAACAGAAGAGGGACAGAGGAAGCCAGAGGATCGGGAAGTTTGTTGTGAGATTCTGACTCCTAGTAACACCAGAAGCTGTATCCATGATTTCTCCCCAACATGACTGCACAAGAGTGAAGACACTAATGAATATGCCAAAGTTGTAGCTGAAAGTCCATGAGGCTTTGATCCTACTCAAAGAAATATACACACCTGAAGAAAGCTGGCAGTGGAAGAGGTAAACCTCCCCAGGGAAGACAATTGGTTGTTCGGTGCCAAAAGTTCGGTCCTAAAATTCATACATGTAGTTAACATTATATGGACCAAACAGGCTATATTTAGGAATACCTATGTATATACAAGTCTATCTATTCAACAGTCTATATTTAGGAATATCTAAGTATATACAAATATATCTATTAAGCAGGTATATATTAAGAATATATATATATATATATGTATATATATATATGTGCTTACAAAGGAGAGCAGGGGGCCATGTATCAGAGGGTTTGGAAGGAGAAAATGGCAGGCAGAAATCTTATAATTAAATTATAGTCTCAAAAAAATAATGAGTCCTTAGTTTCCTCCCCTGTTAAGTAAAAGGCTTTGACCAGATAGGCGTTAATGTTTTCTCACAATTCTTTGATCTACAGTTTGATTCAGCCTTCTATCCCAGTATTGCCTACAGACAGGAAATCTCAAAAGACAATGAAATTCATTGAACATGACTTCCCAGTGGGTAAGGGAAATGAGCCAGACTTTTCTGCAAATGTGTGGCGTTTAGTGTTCGGCAAGAAAGGCTCTTTTATTTTATAAATCTTAAATGGGGTAAGACTAAGCTGTGTGGCTAAGCTTAAAATGTACCCCCTTCCCAGTCCAGTGTTTCTTAAATCTGCTTAATCATTACGGAAACTATGGGCAGAGAAAACAGATATGGAAGGCTAAGAGATCAAGGGTATGGGAAAATATGAAAAAGTCAAGGGCAGAACCAAGTTTGGACCTCCCCCTCTTTCTTTGAAAGAGTTGAACAGTAGCCAGAGGACCTTAGAGGGCAGCCTGGAGCCCTTCCCTGCCAAGGGATCACTCCACACCCACTCACTGCAGTTGCCATGGTAACCTAGGCAGTGAGAACACACAGGTAATCTGCAGAGAAGGTAGGTATGGCATTGATTCCCACTTTCTTAACAGATTTTTTAAAGCATCAATAAGTTTATGTTAGCTGGAACGAATGTCTGAATTTAGGCTTCAAAAAATATTCTTTTCTCCCACCCCAATCTGTATAATTACTGTTTTTTTTTCTCCCAAAGTCTTTCAAAATACTATAATTAACAGATTGGCAGATAACCCATATAACCGCAGTTAAGGCAAATATAGTATGCAGCTGTCTTTGCATTAAGTGATTAAATCAAATAGCACAGTTTTGAAGTACATTTATAAAGCATAAATTTACCTCCTGGCAAAACCGTCTCCAGTAACACACCCTGCACCATCTGTTCTCTCCGTCTTAATACCATATTTCCCAGGACGTTAGTGATGGAGAGCAAAGCGACCAGCTGTGCACAGCCAGGAGCTGCTGAGGGATCCTTTAGAGTAAGCAACAATTCCTGGATTATCTTACAGATGCTCAGAGTAACTGTGCATATCATACTTGAACACACAACATGCATGTGGTTACACACATGGCACATGTGAACTCAGCTCAAGAAGATCTACCATTTTGAGAATATAGGTGATTTCCATGAAAGTACTATATGGATATGGTTTTGAATGCAATTTTCTTTCTTTTTTTAAATGCATTCTTTTTTTTTATTTTGGTTAAATGCGTTCTTCAAGTACTTATTTTTTTGTTAATTTCTTGAGGATAAATTATTCATTAAAGAATAATTAATCCATTGCCTCTGTGACATACTTGGTACAAAGTACTATGAACAGCATAATAAATGGTGCCAGTCCTTGCCATCTCAAAACAGTCTATCCTGGAAGTCTTTTATTGATACACAACTTCAATTAAAGTTGATGGTTTTGACATGGCATGCAAGCTCACACAAGCATAGCTTCTTTTAAGGTTTATAAAGCAAAGTATGAATTATCTTAGATATATAAACATAATAAGTAAAATGGTGCCATATACACTATACCCCATCTGCCGCCCCCCCCCCAGAGTGTTAATTCAGTCGATGAAGCCCAAAAGTTTCATCATGCAATGGAGAAACCTGAGGGTAAGTATAGAGGGAAATGCTACTTTTGATGATGCTGACTGTTTCACGGGGTTTCTGGACTATCAAGTGAATATTGAGAATAGGAGTGTGGAGGCAGATAGCAATGGTTATCTACCCTGGCTGCTCATAGCAATCTGTTGGAGACCCCTTTTAAAACCCTCATGCTCAATTGTAAGCCCATATCAATTAATTAGAAACTCAATGGGGCTTTCAAAATCTCTCTTTGTATGTTTTCTGGGTCATTTTAAAAATCCCTCAGTAGAAAGTGGCAGTTGAGCTAGATGGGACCAAGGGATGATAGCACACAATGTATTAGCACTGGCCACAAGAGTGGTAATTAAATCAAATTCAAATTCAAGTGCTTAGTCACATTTTAAGCACGTAACAGTCGCATGTGACTAGTGATTATGGTATTACACTACACAGAGTTTGAGTCTCTACTGTCTTTTGATTGGATAGTTCCAAGTATTTCCTAACAGTGGCCCATGGGCTGAAAGTTCACCAGGGTAGATATGAATGAAGCTCAACACAGAATAAAGAATGACTTAAAACATCAAGAGGGTAGGAAGATGGCTCATCTGGTGAAGTGTCTGCAATGTAATCATGAGGACCTGAGCTTGATCCTGAACACCCACTTAAAAAAAAACAAAACAAAAAATAACAAAAACAAAAACAAATATGGTGTGGACCTGTAATTTCAGTGCTGGGGTGGTAAAGACAGGAGGATCCTTGGAGCTTGCTAGCCAGACAATTCAGCCAAGTTGACAGTCTTCAGGGCCAATGAAAGTCTCTATATCAAAGTAATGTGGAGCATGATTGAAGATGGGTGTTAGCCTCTGGCCTTCACATCCCCCACACTGTCCCCACAAAGGGGGAAAATGTGACTTGTTTAGTAACTTGATTATGAAGCACAGGCTTTGTAGCATGACTGAAGATGACCAGTGTCAGCCTCTGGCCTCCACATAACCCTTCGACCAAGACATGTTTGTCTGTGCATACAAACAAGTGAAAATGTTTGAGACTTGTTTGATAATTTGATTATGAAATATGGCCTTTGTAAATGAAAATATCATGTCAGCGTCACACAGATGATAGATGGATGAAGCTGAAGAGTACAATAATGCAAGTGAGGCAAGGAATAAGGAAAGATTTGAGCAGTTGTGGGAAAAGGACTTAGATGTGAGGAGATAATAAAGGGTGGGTGTGGGAATGTGGGACACAGAACAATGGGCAGTCACCAGTTAGTATTTCAAAAGAAGGTGATTGCAGACTGTGACCCTGACAGTAACCGGCCCTCTTCTGTATTGGCAAATGTATGAAGGTCAAATGAGGACCTGGTTTAGACTCTTAGGGAACATGTCACCCCACTCTAATTTTCTCTGGGCAAGCAGAGCAGGAAGTTAAGTATGGAAAATGAGAAAGGTCTGCTTGCTTCTCTGTTTTTATTTTGATTTTTTTATGGGTATATGCATATGCTTTTGTGTAGGTCAGTGCTCCAAATGCATGCAGGAGCCCTTGGAGGTTGGATAAGGGTATCAGATACCCTGGAACTGATTGTGTGCTGCCTCATGAGTGCTAGGAATCAAATCCAGGTCTTCTGCAAAAGCAGAAAATGCTCTTAACCATTCAACCATCTTTTCATGCCCGACTCCTCCAACTTTAGAGGTGCAAGCCAAGGCTTTTGGGTCATTCATTGCCACTGTGAAGCTGTACCTATGCAGACTGTACTGTGGTGAGATAACTTTATGAAAATATCTCTTACACTGGAACAGAATAAAACATTTGCTGCACCTCACAGCCAAGTTCAGCATGTACTCTTCCATGCACTGACTCAGAGCAATATATGTGTTTATATGTGGTAATCATACACAGTACCCAGCAAAAAGGTCAGAAACAGTCTTATATAACAAATGCCCCCAACAAATGTTGGAAGGAACACACACACACACACACACACACACACACACACACACACACACACACACACACACACCATGGCTTGACAACAGTACATTTGCACTGCTGCATGTTATCTGAGCTAGTTGGGTTGGTTGGAGTTAAGAACTTTGTCTCTGTTAAAGGTTCTGTAACGAATCCCCAGTTTCTTCCCCATGCAATGTTTTCTGGGTTGTCGGATAAATACAGAGAAATTCTCATTGTTTGGAAAACACAGAGTCAATAGAGACAGATAAGATCCACACAGCAGACAGACTGCAGACAAACCAGCAACACAGACTAAGGACAGATGGAAAATACAGGGAGAGAAGTGAAGGATTCAAAGATGGGTTGAGGCTTGGCCAAAGTAATCCAAAGAGCAGCACTGAGCTCACTTTCCTTAAAGAGATGCCAGTTCGTGCTAGTGCCTCTAAGGCTATCTTTAAAGCATTTAGTTGATGCACTGAGTATGCCTCTTGGCTCAGTATTCTCACTTCATATGCACAAATGAGGAAGTACTAGCATGCTTAATGACTTTCTCAAGGCCTCACACTTATAATTTGAGGCAAGTGCTGAAGCCAGTAAGGTTGTCCAGTCTCCATACTGGAGATTCCTTCATTGCATACTATTTTGAAGGTTCCCAGATGTGCCAAAGAGCAAGCATAACATAAAGAGTTTCTTCATCATGGTTTTTCAAAATCAAAGTACTTAACTCTGGAAAGCAAGGAGCAACAGTACATTGAATCTGCTTGGAGGCGGCAGGCAGAATCAGACTTTTCAAGATTCTTGATTTTTTTTTTCCTTTATGTGAAACATCACGAGTCCCCTCTCCCTTTTCTATTATCATATGCTAGTTTCTTGTAGAGGTATAGGATATTTGGCACTTATAAAATTAAGTCCTTGTCTTTCTACAAATTTATTGAGACTCTCTGATAAGTTATTATTCAATACATGCAGAGCTGGTAGTTGCTGTTACATCTAAAAATAGATATATCTTCTTGCCGAGGCTGAGTGATATGTGTTAGCCAGCCTTGGCAGCAGAAGACAGGCTAAGGAAGAGACATTTCAAGTTTTGTTCCGTTTCAATATTTAGTAATGCACAAGTAGCTACATTGAATATGCTCGTAATTTACTAGTAGACTTTATCTGGAGGCAGAACTAGAGAATGTAATTATTGTGACTCATGGCTCCTTCAGGCAGTTTTTAAATCTGACTTTTGTTTACTGTCACTTGGGTTGAACATTTAGCACTGCGATTCATAAAGAGGCAGTTCACAGAAAGCTATGATCTGGCCCAACTCAACAGTTTCCACTTTAATAGTCAGTGGGAGTTGGCTTTAAATTACTCAGCTTATAATTTATATCCGGAACAGACAATTTAATCGTTTTAGGATGTGTTCAAGCACAGCTCTCATTTTCAAAGCCTGCTCCTTTTCTTTTCTAGCCCCTTGCTGTCAAGAAGACTCTTGTGTTTTCACAAAGAAAACAGCTTTTTTTTTTCTCAGTTCTCCTTCAGCTGAATTGCGGATTGAAACACATTATGAGAAAAGCGAGGTGAAAAGCAACACAGAGCTCCAAGGAGGAAAAGCCTGGGAGGGTTTGAGGGTGTCTAAAAATTAAGTGAGAAAATGGAGCAATATTTTTGACAGCAGGTGGGAATTCAAAGCTGTTAATTAAGAGGGCAACCATTAAGAACATGAAGACTCAAGTTTCAAGAGGTTTACTAATTCTTTTCCAGTGTTTTGTGAAGATTTGATTACATAGTACTATTTTAAAATATCATTTTATAGTTTTATGAAATGACAGAGGAAGTAGCTTAACAAAATGATCATCCTGGAGGGACAAGGATGACAACTAGTATTTGGCAGCTATTCATCGTATATAACTCAAAAGTATTATTTACCCTGTGGATAAAAAGACAAGTAATTATAAGAAGTAGTGATAAAATTAAACATGTATGTTCATCTCAAATAAATTGAGAAAGTTCAAAAGAAAAAGATGGACAGATGAATGAGTGGATAAATGGATAGAAGGAAGACTCGATTAATGGGTAGATGGGTACTGGGTAGCTATACCTATAAGAAAATATCAGCTAATATTAATATAATCATGTTTATGTCGAATAGACAAGAGTAAGATGAGCCTAAACAACAAAATCTAATAGGAAAGTCCCATTCACAAGAGCTACATTTCTCCCTTCTCCCCCTACCCCAAAACCTAAACAATACAAAACCAACCAACCTTGGAATAGAAATAACCAAGGAAATGAAAGCCCTCTTCAGGGAAAACCTTAGAACAACACAAAAGAAAATTGAGGACAATACTAGAAGAAAGATTTTTTTTTATGCTCACAGTCTTAAATATATAATGTGAAAATAGCCATTTTACAAAACATAAACTCCAGAATCAATGGACTCTGCAACAAAATCACAGTGTCATTCTTTACAGAAATAGATAAAAAGCCAACTCCGGTATTTCAGAGAGGAAAGATAACAATTAACAAGTGGGACCTGAAAATAAAAGAGATCTCCTGGGTAAACTTGGAGAGGGCATGGAGAGTGGGAGGATGGGAACATGAGGGATCCAGTTGACAGGCTGAGTGTGAGACAGAGGGGTAGAGTAATGAAATAGATGTCTTGATAGGGTGGCCATTTCTGAGTTAGGGAGAAACCTGGTACCAGGGAAATGCCCATGGATCCACAAGTATTACCCTAGCTAATATTCCTGGCAGTGGTGGAGAGGGTGCCTGAGCTAGCCATACTCTGAAATCAGATTTATGACTATCCTAATTTGTCACTAGAGAGCCTTCATCCAGTAACTGATGGAAGCAGATACAGAGATCAAGAGCCAAGCACTGGGCCAAGCTCTGGAAGTCCACCTGAAGGAAAGGAGGATGGATTGTACTAGCTATGGAGTAGGTCAAGGTTGTGATGGAAGCTGGGCAAAGAGATAGCTACCTAGACTCTCAGGAGTTCATAGACTCTGAACCAACAGCTAAGGAGCATTCATGGATCTGACCTACGCACTCTGCTGGGTTTGACAGTTGTGTAGCCTGGTCTGTTTCTGGGGGTCCTAGCAGTGGGATAAAGACCTATCCCTGGTGCTTGATCTGACTTTTGGGAGCCATTCCTCACACCCAACCTTGATGCAGGAGAAGGAGCTTGGTTCTGCCTAAAAGTTGATGTACCATGCTTTGTTGATGCTCATGGAGGCCTGCCCCATTCTGAATGGAGACTGAGAAGTTTATGGGGGGGTGGTAGGGGAAGCCATGGAAAAGGGAATTGGGAATAGGAGGAGAGGATGGAGGGGAAACTTCAAACCGAATATAAATATAAATGAAAAATTTTGATTAATAAAAACTCCCTCTCCAAAAACCCACAAAAACCAAACAAAATATGGGACCTTATTAAATAAGTCTTTTGTTCAACAAAGAGACACCTACAGAATAAAATAGAATCTTTACCGGCTAAATATCTGACAGAAGGTTAGCACCCAAATATGCAAAAACAAGCACCCCTGAAAACAAGGAAATAAGAGCCCAATGAATTAAAAGTCCATGAATTAAGAAACTGAAACGGAGTTCTCAGAAGAAACCAAGATAACTGATTCAAGCTTTTAAAAAGTGTTCAATACCCTTAATAGTTGGGATTCACAAAACTAAATCAAGATTTCTTCTCACCCCACCTAGAATTACTATCATCAAAAACAAAACAAAACAAAGGATAGCTAATACTGCCAAACAGGTGGGAAATAAGATTCTTCATCCAGTTTGATAGCAAGTTAATGCAGCCACTATAAGAATCAGTTTGGACATCTCTCAAAAACAAGCAAGCAAACAAAAAACACGAAACACCATATGACCTAGCTACACCAATCCTTCATGTATACCTCATTCTATGTCCAACCACATGAATACTTGCACACTGAAGTTCACTACTGTTCTATTCAGAGAGGGCAGGAAATGGAGTCACCTTTCATGTCCCCACACTGCTAATGGGCATTGAGAACATGACATGTATTCAGCCTAAAGGAAACTGAAAGCATGAAGTGTGTAGGAAAATCTGTCACAGGAGCTTGTGGCAGAAGCTTAGGCATCATTGGCAATGAGAAAGATGTTTTCTCATTGGGGATTTATATTTCTTCAGTCAATGGAAAAAATACATATCCTGTGTGTGCATGCCTAGGCATGTGTGTAGAAGTCAGAGGACAACTTCTGGTAATGGCACTTATCTTCCACGTACTTCTTTGAAACAGGATCTCCATTATTTTCCTACTGCTCTATACAATGCTGCCTGGCTGCATACTTACAAGATTTCTCCTATCTCTATCTCCTTTCTCCCTACAGGAATGCTGGGATGTGGGTTTTAGGGCTCTGAATTCCAGTCCCCTCACTTGTGGAACAATTACTTTTACTCAAATGAGTTGTCCTTCAGCCTTCCATCTTAATCATTACTACCATTTATTACATGAGTAAATATTTTGAATCCATGTTCTGTATAGAGAATTTGAAAAGGTTAGTGATAAAATGATGTCTTCCAAGTCAAGTAGCAAGTACATGGAAGGACAAGATTTGGAGTCACAGGGTAAATAAGATTTCATTTTTATATATAGCATACCCTTTTATTTCATTTGCCTTTTTAAAGCTGTATCTAGTGACTCTGAAAATCTTCTTTAATAAGGTAAAAAACACAAGCTAGGTAGAAAGATTCCAGTTTTTGCCTGAGATAATATCTAATAAGGTTATTTGAAAGCTAGGGCCTGAGTGTGAGGATGACAGCTGTGTGCATCAAAGTTTCTTCATGTCAAAGATCACTAAAGATTATTAGGGTCAGGTCATTGTGTAGAATCATTTATTAGGAAATGATTTGAAGCCCCAAACTTCTTAAAATCAGGTGTTTTTTCTCATTTACATATTGATCCCATTTCCCTTCTCCTCCCTTCTTCTGTCCCTCCCTCCCTCCATCCCATGCCCCCCCCCACCACCCTCCCATCCCATCCCCCTCACTCCACAGGGAGGGTGAGGCCTTCCATGAGGGATCAACACAATCTGTCAAGTCACTTGTAGTAGGGACTAGGCCTTCTCTCCTGTCTCTAGGTTAAGGGAGTATCACTCCATGGGGAATGTGCTCCCAAAGTCCTTTCATGCACCAGGGATACATCCTGGTTCCACTGTCAGAGATCCCTTAGACTACCCAAGCCTTCTAACTGAAACCCATGTTCAGGGGGTCTGAGTCAGTTCAGTGCTGGTTTCCAAGATATCAGTCTTGGGGTCCATGAGCTCCCCCTTCAGGGGAGCTGTCTCTATGGGTTTCTGTGGCCATTAGGGGTCTTGTCCCCATTTTCTTATCAGTCCTCCTTCCCTGTAACTGGATCCCAGGAGTTCAGCTCAGTGTTTCACTGTGGGTGTCTGCTTTTGTTTCCATGAGGTACCAGATGAAGGCTCTAGGATGGCATATAAGTTAGTCATCAATCTCATTATCAGGGAATGGCATTTATGGTTGCCTTTCCACTGTTGCTCAGATTATTAGTTGGGGTCAGTTTTGTAGGCCTCTGGACATTTCTCTAGAGTCAGTTTTCTCTTCAAACCTATAATGGCTCTGCCTTTTATGCTCTCTCTGTTTTTGTTCCCCACACAAAGTCACATGCATATACATGCAATTGTAAAACAAAACAACAAATCAAAATAACCTAATACTCTACTCAGATTCAATGTTTCTAACTTGTTCTAATTTGTTATGTGTATAAGCACTATTCTTTCTTGGACTTTTGAAATTCATTTGTGTACTGTCTTGAAGTTTCTATTGCTACAATAAAACACCATGACCAAAGGCAGGAACTCAAGGCATGAAGCTGGAGGCAGGAACTGGTGTAGAAGCTGTGGAGAAGTGCTGCTTACTTGCTTGCTCCTGATGGCTGTTCAGCCTGTTTTCTTATACCATATAGGACTATTTACCTAAGAGTTCCACCACTCCTTATATGACTAGTCATCATCAAGGAAATGCACCAAGGGCTTGCCCACAGGCCAGTTTGGTAGGGCCATATTCTCAATTGATGTTCCTTCTCAATGGACTTTAGCTTATGTTGAGTTTACATAAAACTGACCAGAACACTTTTGTGGGGATTCTTTCTGGATACTTTAGTATCAACATCCATAGTATAGTTCTCAATTCATGTAAGGTTAGCACGAACACAGGACAGCTCTGTGTTCATTACTATTGTATTTATAACAGCTGGGAAATGGAAAAGAACCTAAATGTCCTTCAGCTGATGAATGGATAATGAAAGTTGGTACATATTAAAAATAGAATTCTATTCAAAGACAAAAGCCAGATGTTCTCTCTTATTTGTGGTTTCTAGATCCAAATCTTTAGATGGAGTCTATAACCTGAAGAAACAGGAAAGTAAAAATGAACCATAGGATGAGGGTGGAGATCTAGAAAGTGAAATAGCAGGAAGCAGGTGCTATGAAAGGAAAACGGGTGGAAGGCTTTAACTGAGAGGAGGGGGATAAATAACACATGCTATTTGAAAAGTCCACAGAAAATTGTATTATTTTATGTTTACCTAAAATTACATATTATATAGGTATGAATATGTATAAATATATAGTTTGAATGAACTTATACCACTTGAAATGATAATGGTTTCCTCAAGAGTCAAAGACTAACAAAAACTCAGTACCAGGCATGAGAAAGCTCTTTTGGAGTTGTTGGTAGAGAAATTTCATGAAATTCTTTGAAAAATGAACTTACTTTGGGATCCCAAGTGCTGAGAGCATTTATTGCCACACAGGATGTAGCAGGAGTCACAGACTGTACTTGCCTGCAAGCCTCCATAAGTCTCCTATTATCTAAGGCAGCCACAGATTTCTTTTTCTTTGGTGACTGACATTTTTTGAAGAAAGCAGGTGATGAGCCATTTTACAGTCCTATTTTCCCATCTGGAAGCAGTTGCTGGAGATTGGTTTTGTTGAGAATGTGAAGGATGTTTTCTTGTATTGTAATGTTGTGGTCAGGTAAGAGATGCACGAGGACTTTGCAGAAACATTTCATGTTAAAACCAAGTGTAGCAGGAGATGGGAAGACCTGAGAATATCCTTGCTGGGATCTGAATGCTCATATTCTGCCCAAATATATATGCAGACATTCTTATATCTATGCGAGGAAGTAGTGATCTTTAAAAAAAATCATTTTGCCTTGAAGGCAAGGCACTCACAGTCTGGATTAGAGTTCTCTTGAGAATTCAGAATGATTCCCTATTCCTTCCTGTGTGAGAGAGAACCCAGTGAAAAGGCACAGTCTTTGAGAAAAAGATATCTATTGTCCATGCAGATTTTATATAAATATATATATATATATATACATATATATATATTATGACACATATGTAATAAAATTTTGTGTGAATTGCCTATTAATTGTCTTAATATCTATAGAAAGTATTAGATAAGTGTTATCAAATACATGGAAAAAAAGATAGTCCTCTTTCTCTGGAAACATACAAATTTGATTTAAACGATGTACAAAAAATACTGCTCTATATGGTTCCAACTGTTCTTTTAAAAGTCTGGGCCTCCAAATCAGGATGTGCCTTAGTTTCCAAGTATGATGGGAAGCTGGGAGAGCTGGTATATTCTGTGAGAAACAAGAATGTAGAATAGTGTTGTGGTGGTGACAAGGGAACCCACAGGGCAGTGCACTGTGTGAGCTGAATAGACAAAGCTAAGAGACTGAAAGACCTTGGATGGAGAGCATTCAGGAGGAGGAAGATGTAGGCTGTAGGAGGATGGACTGTATGTCCTGTCCCCCTTTACCATCTGTGTAGGATAGTTAGCAAAAGGTTTGCTCACTAATGTTTTTTATGAAAGTGTTGTATTTGGGGGATGCTTGGAGAGGAGACTGGACTGGATTTAGGAAAACATAAAAAACAAAACAAAAAAATGTGTCATATGAAGCTTGGGCAGAGGAGAGGCTAATGATTTCAAGACTAAAAACTTGGACCACTGGCACAAGTTGTAATATAAACTTCAGATTGTCATGCCTGAAGAGTACGTATGTTCAAGGCCAAGATCTGCAACAAATGACTCATGAGATATGCTAAAAGATGGACTGAACAACAGCCAAGTCCAGGGAAAGTTGCACATCAGTGGGTTTGCATCTCTGCCCTTATCCTCTGGCCCTCTGGGCAGGCTCAGAGCTGCTTGCTGCAACCCTGCAGAACTCACTGGGTCATGACCTCTGTGCCCAGGTGCCTGTGAGTACAGTGTGCCTCGGGTGATGGACAATTTCCTTCTGGAGTTACATTTATTCCTTGAAGAAGCTCAAATCCACTTCCTGGAATACTGGCATGATGTTCTACATTCTCTTAATGTCACGATTCCTCTTGTTCTATCAGCTTTGTGGGGAAAATCCATCCAGACCAGGTAAGAGCTCCTTGGGCACAGCTCCTTGAAAAAGGGAGTTTTGGGTTTTCTCTTACCTTAGTTTTCTAAAACACATTTGAGATGAACACTCTCAAGAACTAACGGAACACCACCATTCTAGAACAACCTGGACAGAAATGAGTCTGGAGTGGGCATAGAACTCCATGCATATTTCACTGACCATTGGCGTGGAGTGGGAGGTTCCCAGGTAGCTCTCAGTGCTCGCTAATCAGGAGTACTGCTTGGGTGTAGCTTGTTGTTTTCCTCCAGCCCGCCCACCGCCGATCTGGTGTGCTGGCCCCAAATAACACTCAGAGACTCTGTATTTGATACAATCCTGTTGGCCAGTTACCATTATTGTTTATGGGCTAGCTCTGTCTTAATTATTAACCCATTTCTACTTATCGAAGTATTTCCACGTGGTCATCTTATCTGGGAGCCGCTGCCAGCATCTTCTTTCTCCAAGCTCTCCATGATGACTCCTCCTAACTACTTCCTCTTTCCTCCTCCTAGTCTCCTAGCCCCGCCTATCTAGTTTCCTATTGGCCAACAGGGCTTTATTAATTAACCAGTATGAGAAACATATTTACAGAATAACATTTCCTATCACACGGGCTTTTGAGGGACTACCAGTGAGGACCCCATTAAAGGAATACTAACAAAATTTTACAGGAGAGGAAATGTTGGGAAATTGCTTTGTCCACTTTATAAGAATAATGTGAAAATAAAAATTGTTTTAATGTAACCTAGAAAACCTAGAAATGTGTATTGTTCATGAATAACAAATGTTCTCAGTTTACCTAGAGAAGAGAGTAAGGCTGTTCATCCTTTTCCCATTTTTCAGCAGCAATGCAGAGAGCCCAGGGAGAGGATCAAATGTGGGCTATTAACAAGCACACTGTGCCAGTTCATCCAGTGTCAATCAGAACCCTGAAAGATACACAACCTTGCCATGTCCCAAATGTTGAAATCCCAAAAGGCCAAAACTCCTAAAGGATAAAATTTCTAACGGTCAAAATCCCGATGGTACCAATTCCAAAAGAATAGAACCCCAAATGTCAACATTTGGAAAGATGAAGTTCTGAAAACTGCAACCCCATTAATAATAGGTGAATGGCTGCACAAGAGGGATGCAGAGCTGAATTCCAAGGAAGCCATCATTGCAGTTTGAGTGGTTATGGGGCAGATGCTCAATTATGTCATTGCATTCTACTTTTGTCCCTTCACACAGCAGCACACTTGACTTCTGAAACATGCCCCTTGTCAGAGAATGAAGTGAGTTCTCTACCCGAGCAACTTTCTAAATCAAAGATATCTACCAAACATGGGTCCTCCAGTGTTAGGAAACACACTAATGGGAGAACTAACTCTTAGGTTGGGATTGACAGAAGAATTTCTTTCATTTGTCACTCGATCTGAAATAAATGTCATTGCACGAGCTTTACTTCAGCTCAAGGATGGTGCGTGCCTTCAAAGCTCTCTCCACTAATTTCGTTTTGTGAAATTTTTGTTTTGTTTGGAAACAACATCTTATTTGGTAACCCAGGCTGGCTTAGACTTCATTATGTAACTAGAGGTGACTTCACACTACAGTGACCCTCCTTTCATAGTCTCCATACACTGGGATTATGGGGCTGTTCAACACCATGTCAAGCTTCCAGTGATGTTTATATCTGTATATACAACTCATGTCCCTGTTGCATTTCAAAATCCTAAAATATTTCTGTTTATGGATCAATGATTGGAAAGAGACTCATTGGAACTGAAACAGGAAAATGAATCTAAATCCAATCCCCAAACAAGAAGAGCAAATTTGTATTTTGGTTCAAGCATCTAAAACTGAGGAAACCTTACCAAACAAAGGTTGTAGGTTGTTTTGTTTTATTTTTTTTCCTTCTTTACCTTCTCCCAGTGCATCAAGATGGAAGTTTAGGTAAGTGTATTGGACTGAAGACAAGCTAAAAGGGCAAACTTCTCTTTCAAAATACAACATTTGATAGAGGGAAGAGGAAAAACAGATACACACACTACATTCTTAGATCTTTCCAGTCTGAACTAGGGCTCTGGGGAAAACTGAGTGGCATGAAAAGGTGAAGGAGGTAAGCAGTAAACAAAAGACACTGGGTGAAACTCAAAATACTGGACTCTGTAAAAGAAAGCAGCCTGAACAGTGTATACAAAACAAAGGAGAAGGTGCTTGCTGGGGGTGAGCTCCACAGGTACACAATATGGCACTCTGAGAAAAGATCTGGATCAAGGTGAGTGATCTGGTATCTGCTTGGCAAACAGACTCAGGAAAGAGCCCCAGTGCATCCTAGCTTGCCCATGGTAGTGTGGTAAGAGATGGCTCTGACATTAAGAATGTATGATGCTCTTCTTAAAGATCAGAGTCCAAGTAAAGTGGCTCAAAACCACCTATAGCTCAAGTTCGAATGAATCCAACTTCTCTGTCTGATGTGCCACTGCAGGGCTCAAGAATTCACATGACTAAGGAAGTAAAGGAATAAAGAAAAGACAGATACACAGAAATGCTAATATCAGGTGATCTGGGCTCTCTGACGAAGAAATCAAAGTGTTTGTATATAACAAAGGATGTTAGTTATATACAGTTGAACAGAAAATCTGGCTATTCCATACAGATAAACAAGCAGATGGGGTTAATATGTATCTGAACCAAGGAGGCAAGATTAGCTACTCTCCATAGTACCACTCTCCATAGGGTAGCAGTCTTCAGGCCCCAAACATTCGGGGGGTAAAAGCTATAGTAGAAATTTTACGCAAATACTATCAATATCCTCACATGGCTGAGGAAGGAAGTTTTCACCATTTCCCTGAGCCTAACCTTGAGAAGGCTTTGTTACTCCTGTAGGGCTGAAGCCTTAGTCTTAGTCTTTGACTTGGCTGTGTCCATGTTAAACAGCACACACTCATTAGCATCTATACTTGCTCTCTTACATATATCTTTTGTGGGTACTGTATACTTATACATACATATTTCCCTCCCCATATACATACATACATATGTGTGTGTATGAGTATATATCTATAACTTAAAATTAATCATTTTTCAAAAAGGGAGATATTTTACAATTGAATCTTTCATTTATGGGTACACATACCTCTGTGTTTTCATGCCTATACCCCACAGATCTCTTATACTAATTAGATGTGAAGTGACCATACAAAAAATCAGTGTGTGTCCAGGGAGTTGCTTATAAGAACACCAATATGTTGGTAAATAATAGCAAAAGGTGACTAATGGAATTTCATCAGTTCAAGAAAATTCTACACAGCAAAAGAAACAAAGAATAGACCGAAGATAGCCTACTGAATGGGAAAAAGTATTTGCTAAATACTACTATGATGAAGGATTAGCATTCAGAATAAATAAGGAACTCAGAAACAAATACCGAAATAGCAAAAACTCCAATAGTCAATTCAACAAGTCAAATAGCCAATAAACACATGAAAAATATTCAACATCCTTATCAAACTGGGAAATGTAATTAAAGCAACATTCAGACTTTATTCTGCCTCAGGCAGAACAACAATCATCAAGAAAAAAAAAATCAACAGATGAACAAACAAAATCCAGAAAATATTAATGAGGATGTGTGTGTGTGGGGGGCTGGTATAAATTAAATTTGTCATTATGGAAATCACTGTGGACATTTCTCAAAATTAAAAGTAGAGCCTCCATATGATACAGCTATATCACCACACCTGCGTATTTAGTCTAAAGAATCTAAGATCCTTGCCATTACAACACCTACATATCTATTATGGTGGCTTGAGTAAAATGTTTCATTTTCATTGCAGTTGTCTGAACACTTGATTCTGGGCATTCAGTACTTGTTTCCCAGTGGGTGGCATTAATTAGGAAAGCTTGGGTAGTGTGGACTTATGGGAAAAGGGGTGTCCCTGGAGGATAACTTTGAGAGTTCAAAGACTTGTGTTATTTTTATTTCACTCTCTCTACTATGTACTTGTCATTAAATATGTGAGCTATCAACATGGTGCTCAGTGCCTGACTGCTGCTTCCTTCCATGCTTCCCTGGCTTGGTGAACTCTTAACCCTCTAGAACTGCAATTCCAAATAAACCTTTCATTCTTATAAGCTGCACTGGTCACAGGGTTTTATCACAGCAGTAGAAGAGTAGCTAATATATCCATGTGCATTGCTGCACTACTCAAAACAGCCAAGTTATAGAACCAGCCCAGGTATCTATCAACGGATGGGTAGATTAGGAAAATGTGGTGTATTGTGAGCATGTAAAGGAAATGTAGTATATGAACATAATAGAGCATTTTCCAACATCAGGCAAATGGAAGATCCTAGACAGTGTACTGTGTAAAATAAGCCAGTTTCATAGAGTTGGGTGCCACATTAAGATATGAAATGGAAAAGGGGCAGTGTAAGTATAATAATAAAAAATAAAAAGGGAAGATGAATATGATCAATATACATTATATTCATTTACAGAAATGCTATACTAAAGCCTATTATTTTATATAGTTAATATATGCAAACCAAAAATGAACTGGAACCTTTGGAACCATGACCCAAAATAAATCTTTCCTTCCATAAATATTCCATGTCAGCAATGAAAAATCATTATAAAATGATGCAGACATTTAGTTGTATGAAGACATAGAAAGTTACCAGGCATGGTGGTGCATGCCTGTAAACCCTGCACTCTGAAGTGGCTGCAGGAAGATCAGCAGTTTAAGGTTCCTCAGCTACCCAACAAATTAGAATCCACCATGACCTATACGAGGGCTTATCTCAAAACAAAAAGTGTTCTAATACATTTTACTTGTTTGATTTTGAAAGTTTACTATCATAGATTTGTAAGTACTCCATGTATATGAAAGTATTAAAGCTTTCTCAGTAAGTGAAGATATGTCCTTTGTGCATTTGCATTCATGAAAGATGCAGTTTCTTAGGACAGACATACTTTTGGAGACATGGTGATGCCCATCACAGCTTTTGATTGGTCTCACTACCCATCACAGTATTTCAGGTGACTACAGTTGTAAAAATAGGTGCACACAACTGATAACCCCATTGTTTACATTTATGCATTTAATATTTTATCTACTTTTATAAATATTGTCCTTATTATTGCTGTATTTTTGCAAATTGTGTCATTATTCTAGAGTATTTATGCTGTTGTGGTGATTGTGTCTTTAGAAATTTGGTATATACCCCTATTGTATATTGTATATTGTATGTGTGCTTTGTATATCTGAACTCTCTTTTGTGCAAAGGCCTAAATGCACAGTCTTTGGCGGATGATGAGGATGTCAATTTCTAGAGTACATGATTAGTGGTCCATAAGAAGGAATCCAAAGCACAGGAAGTTGTTACGGGATAATGCACAGTTCAGTGGGGTTTGTTCACCAGGGGATAGTGTGAGATGCAGCATGAATCTGTATGCTTCAGAGAAACAAAGCCAATGGGTAGAAAATTGTTGCTGGGGGGTTGCAAATCTATCACCTGTAGGATGAGAGGCCAGGCTGGCCCAGGAAAGAACTGCCATGTTGGCTTACATCTAAAGGTTGTCTGGAAAATTGCCTCCTTATTTGGAGAAACCAGTCTTTTATTTTATCCTGACCTTCAACTTGTCAAATTATGACCACTTCTATGATGGAGGTCAAACTACTTCATTCAAAGTCCTTCACTTTTAAAATTATTATTGGTTCTCTTAGAATTTCATACAATGTGTTTTGATCATACTCACTACATCTTCCAATTCTGCCCAATCTATCTTAACTTTCCTACCTACCCAACCTTGGTTCTCCTTTTTTAAAAATCCCAATCTGTACTGCTCATTTATTCTTAGATGTGTGGCCATCCACCATAGCTAACTTGACTAACTAGAGGCTCCACTCTTAAAGAAAATTGATTCTTTGTCTCTTGGAAGCTATAAATTGACAATAGCTATCCAGCTTGTAGTTAGACTTCATGCCTAGTTCCTCTTTCCATGATGACATTTTGTCTGACTTGAACTAACACAGGTCATCTTCATCACTTCCCAAGTATTGTAATGTCATATGTAGCTTCCTTGCAGTGTCCAAAAACACTGTTTTCTAGAACTCTTCCACAGCTTCTAGCTCTTACAATCATTCTGCCCCATCCCTCCTCAATAAGCACTGAGGCTTGTGAGGAGAAAAGTGTGATGCACATTTACCACTTAAGGTTGAACATTCCACAGTTTACTGTTCTCTGTACCTTGACAAGTTATTTGTTTCTGTTAATAACATCTTCTTCAAATAGAAGCTTCTCTTTTAAGGGTTGAAAGATACATTTGTCTATGAGTATAACAGCAAAATGTCATCAGGAGTCTATTTACCAGTGTGTTCATTTAGCAGAATTATAGTAGGAGGTTCTTCCATGGTGTCTGTAGCCTGTTTCGCTATAAGTTTTTGGCTTGATAATGGTGTGAAGTATGGGTTTCATCTTGTGGAATAGGACTTAATCCAACCTGAAAATGGTTGTTTAATTTTGTAATGTTCATGCCTCATATTACATCAGTGGGCAAGTTTTGCCAGGCTAATCAGCATTGTAGATTACAGGGATCACATCTAGGTAAAAACTAATGATTACTTTTCTCTCCTGGTAAACTGTATAGCACCTCCCAGAGTTATGAAAGTAAGCCTGTTATGAGCAGGTTTTTCCCCGACGCGGGTCTGGTCCCACCGCCAGCCCCCAATAACGTGCAGAGACTCTGTATTTGATAAAAGCCTGTTGGCCAGTTACTATCATTGTTTATTGGCTAGCTCTGTCTTAATGGTTAACCCATTTCTACTAGTCTAAGTATTTCCACGTGGCTCATCTTACCGGCCAGAGTAGCTGGCTGGCGTTCTATCTCTCCAGTCTCTCCACGTTGACTCCTCCTTCCTACTTCCACTTTCCTCCTTGTCTCCTAGTCCCTCTTATCTTCCTTTCCTATTGGCCAACAGGGCTTTATTCGTTAACCAATAGAAGAAACATATTTACAGAATGACATCTCTCATCATCTCCTTTTTTCTGTCTAAAATAAAAAAGAAGGGTTTTAACCTTAACATAGTAAAATATACCACACAACAGTTATCAAATAAGAATCACAGTGATTCTTATTTGATAACTGTTGTGTGGTATATTAACAATATTTAGTCCATTAACATTTAGTAAGATTTAAGAAAATATTCTATTATCTATCCTATTTTTGTGAGTCTAAAGTCCCATATGTAACTTATCTTTAATCCTAAGGAAAACTATAACCATAAACTATCTGTCTTCAATTCCATCAAAGACCACAGAAGGATAATATATAAACTCTAGAAATGACAGAGATAACTCACTGCCTGGTCAGTCACCCGAAGTTCTTCTGTAATGTTCATCTTCAGCCCATAGGCCATAGTGTGTCTGGCAGACTCTTTCATGAAGCAGGAACCCTTTAGCATTGTCCATCTTGTTTCATCAGTAACTTTTCTGTGGGTCCTGCATGTCCAGTTTATACAGCATAAAGTCAAACAGTGTAGACAAGAGCAGCACCTTGCTCAAATGACTAGTCTTGCCATATTAGAACCAAACTCTGTAACACGTTTCTTCAATGTCCATCTTCCTTTCTGACACAGGTGGTGTTACCAGGACCAGTTGTGCCTCACTGTCAAGAAAAACACTAAACCATTTTAAATGCCATATTCTGTAGGACTTTGAAAGGTTTAAAGAATGCCTACTCATCTCAAATACATCTCTGCATATCTAGAAATCCTAACTAACTTAACTATAAGTTCTGACTATCATAGGTAATTATTTATAATCTGTGTTAAATTATACATTACATTTTTCAATGAGCTATATGAACACAATACCTAAACAAGAGGAGAAAAATACATATCACAAAATTGACCTTAAATTGTATCAATAAATGAAAATTCATTCCAAAACAAAGTATTCATATCTATACCATAATCCCCTTTTTACCTTTAAAAAGATTGCTTGTGGTCATTAGCCATTTATAATCAAGCTTACTTAAATCTCCCATCATAAGACAGTACATCAAAACAAGCTTGAGTTCTCTGTGTTCTATAACTCAAATATGTGGTAGCTCTAGAATCTTAGCATATATATATATATATATATATATAAGTACACACCATATACATAAGTATACAGTGTGTGTGTGTGTGTGTGTGTGTGTATGTGTGTGTAAGCATGTACAAAGTAGTGAGTAGTGAGTTTCTACATAATATTAAAAGGGTTCTGGTGTCATTTATATCTCCTTGTATTCCTTCTTCCACCCAGGGCCACATACTTGTAAGCTACTTGGATTTTGACCAGGAGCCTAACCACACATATGGAGGAAAAGACAGCATTGCCAACTAATAGTGCTTGTTAGTCAAACTGAATAGCTACATGAAAAATTAAGTTGGATCCTTATCTCTCATCTTGCATGAAATTTAATTCCAAATGGATCAAAGATTTCAACATAATACCTGATAACTTGAAATCTGATAACAGTCCCAATAATATTCGAAAAAATACCTGGCATCTTGACCCAGTCAGGCAGAATGAATATTTGAAAGCTACTAATAATCTAGATGACTACTATTGGTGGAACAACTAGTGGCTGTGACATATCTTGAGCACATTTGGCTCTAAAATGAATATGCTTTGCTGCAAAGTTAAATCATTTCTGTTAAAAAAAAGAGTGACCAGGAACTAGAGACAATTTGACTGATTGCTGTGTAAACATAAAGACCTGATTCAGATTCCTAGGTTAGGCATGATGGCACATATCTGTCATCCCACTGGTGAATCAAAGAGGGGAGAAATAGATAGATCATGGGGATTTCTGGCCAGTCTACCTAAACTGGTGTTTCCAGGTTCCATTGAGGGACCCCCTTTCAAAAAATAAGGTGGGGAATGACATAGGAAAACACCCAATCTCAAATTCTGGCTTCACATACTCATATGCTGTCAAATCCACCTGTATACACATGCAAACACACTCAAGAGGAAGAATTAGTGTTGTCAGCACGGAGGTGAAAGCTAAAGAGATTTGTTTTTTAATATTTAATCTCTTAAAAAAACCTTTATATATTTGTTGCATGGATGTGGACCATTTGGTTATATGCCTAAGAGTGGGGTTGCTAGTTCCTGTGGTAGACTCATTTTCCTGAGGAACTGCCATACACATCTCCAAAATGGCTTTACAAGTTTGCACTCCCACCAGCAGTGCAGCAATGTTCCCCTTTCTCCCACATCCTCTCCAGCATAAGTTGTCACTGGTATTTCTAATTTTAGCCATTCTGGCAGGAGTAAGATGGTATCTCAGGGTTGTTTTGATTTTCATTTCCCTGATAGCTAAGGATGTTGATCACTTTCTTACGTGTCTTTCAACCTTTTTGATTTCCTCTATTGAGAATTCTCTCTTCAGTTCTGTACCCTATTTTTTAATAGGGTTATTTGGTGTTTTGGTGACTAGTTTTTTGAGTTCTTTGTATATTTTGGATATTAGCCCTCTGTCAGGATTGGTGAGGATCTTTTCCCAGTCTGTGGGCTGTCGTTTGGTCTTGTCAACTGTGTCCTTTGCCTTACAGAAGCTTCTCAGTTTGAGGAGGACCTATTTATTAATTGTCAACCTCAGTGTCTGTGCTACCGGAGTTATGTTCAGAAAGGCCTGGGCAGTCTAAGGGACCTCTTACAGTAGAACCAGGATGTATCTCTAGTGCACAAAAGGACTTTGGGAGCACATTCCCCATGGAGGTATACTTCCTTAATCTAGAGGCAGGAGGGAGGGCCTAGTTTTTACTCCAAAGGACTTGACAGATTTTGTTGAGCCCTCCTGGAAGGCATCACCCTCCCTGTGGAGTGGGGAGTGGGGTGGGATGGGAGGGTGGGGGGGCATGGGAGGGTGGGAGAGAGGGAGGGAGAGGGAACTGGGATTGATATGTAAAATAATAAAAATAAATAAACAGAACAAAACAAAAAAAAACCTTTATATCAAGAACAATTTGAGTATGTGAATCCTCTTTTGCTGGTATACATTTTAGGAATCAAAACTGGAGATTAAATATTTAGAATGAAAATTTAATGTCCAAATTGAGTTATTTGGTAATAAGAAATAAATCACAATTTGAACACTTCAAACATTTAAGAAACTCATTATTTATTTATATTGACTACATGCTGTGTTTTCCACATACTGAACTGATTAAAATATATTGTTAAAACTAATTCTACTAATGTACTCTTTAAGTTTTTAATCATTTAGTGTCTGTCTTCCGTTGACATAAATGGTGCTGACATGTCAAATACATTACCTTTCTCCTTCTGGGTGGAGCAAACCGGTATTATTTATTCCTTTCCTTTCCTTTTAATATATTCATTTACCTTGGTCAGCCATTCTTAACAAAGGATTATGCAGCAGCAGTGGGGAAGTAGATGCACTGTTGGAGAGGTGGACTGGACTGAGTCCCTCACAGGCCTTTCCTGTGCTTTTTCTGCTTCCCTTGCTTCTACCCTACCTGGTTTCTACTCTTATGGGTTTGGCTCTGTACATGTTTGTAAATCACAACAACCAATGACTTCATTCACAACCTGATCGTGTTAGAAGTTCCAAAGCTTCTCATCTGCTTGCTTGTTTTCTTGAACAGAACATTAGTAACCATTTCCTTTACTTGCTATTGAGAACTTTCCACAAGCCTTGTTTGAGCTTTCTTGATTCCACTCTTGTACCCCTAACCCAGTCCTTTGCTAACTGTGCCCTCCCATCTTCTGGAACACCCTTACTTTGTTTACCTTATGACTTTACATTCATTTTTAAGTACTGTTTTTATTCTTTTTAAGTTCCATATATTTATACATTATATATCCATCATATCTATCTTCCCCCCAAATCTCCCTAGTGTCTCCACCCTATCCCCCGCCCTACCTCATGTGATCTTTCTCTATTGGTGTTAGTACCACCAGCTGAGTATAATTAGTGCTGCCTGCTTGCACACCTGGAGCAACCTGCTCTGAGTCACTTCCCCAAAGGAGAAGTCACTAACAATTAACTCCTATAATAGGCGTGGGAACTTGGGGGTTCCTCTCTCACCCATGCTGGACATTGACTAGCTGATTTTGTGCAGGTCTTGTACAGGTAACCTTAGCTGCTGTGAGCTGTTGCATGTAACACCCAAGCCATATCCAGAAATTAGAACTGAGCTTTCTTTCCAGTCTACCAGCTCTTACATTTTTTTTACCCATCTTCTATGAACTTCTTTGAGCCTTAAATGGTAGGAGATTGATAAAGATGAGCCATTTATAGCTGAGAATTCATAGCTGTTTTTGTAGACTATGTTAAGAGCATGCATGGAGGTATCTAGCAGGAACGAAATTGCAGTACCAGCCAAGGAAGCACTTGCCATTCAGTTTTAAGGAGAATGGTTACCTGACCTAGTAAGGGTCCTTCTTCATCAGCTCCTGAGTCAAGGCTGTCTTCTCTCTGAAAGAACCTGAGTGACCCAGTGCCTGAGTATGGTGAAACACTATGACTTGCCCATGTTTTCACGGCCTGACCAATTAGCAGTCTTCTACCTGCAGTGTCTGGCGGTTGGCTGAGGTTTTCTAATGCTCCCTACTGTCTTTCTGTACCTCTGGCTTTCATTCTGTAGGATCGGAGCTTCACTGTGGTCTGATGGCTTTTTCTGTCCAGATCTGCTTTTGGATCCTCTTAACTTTCTTATGCACCATCACCCCTTTCCCTTCAATAAACTTTCTGCTGTATACGCTCTGTTTTGGAACCTGTTTCCAAGTGACATCATTCCTTAATACTTTCCTTTTCTTACTTTCCTCTGGCTGCCTGATTTGTCAGTGTCTCCTTCCTTTCTTGGTAAATAGTCAGATTCTGTAGACTTATAATCCCATTTACTTGTACTATGGATCTATGAAAATCTAAGTGAATGAAATACATGCTGCCAGAAACTTGAGATGAACTATATACATTCTTATTTTCTACTCTATTTTATAACCATGAATTTAAGGTGCAACCCAAATAAAATAATTCAATTTGTAGCTACCGTACCCAGCCCTGTTCTTTACAGATGCTCAGGGCCAGGGTGGTTAAGTGACTCATCTCAAATTGTGAAAGCTGTAAAATTAACTTCCTTCATACGTTAATTGTCTCAAGGTGGTTCTTTATTTAGTGGCATTTTTCATCAGAAAGCCTCAGGGCCTAGGTGTGCTCCTTGTCTACTAATCTTGCTAAATTACTTCCTAATGTATTTAACTAAGATTATTCAACTCATCTAATGTTGGATAGATTATTTCTGTATACATGAGGGAAAAGGCTCTACCTATTTCCCGGAAAGTTTTTGTCAATGACTAGATTAATAAACAAATGATGACAGAATGCCAAATATATATGGGGTATAAATAAACATTAGCATGTGTAATACATATGGGCATATATATGCATAGATATTTAGCATATATAGTACATATGTTAATGCTTACTTACTTAGTCTATGCCAGCAAGTTAATACAACAAAAACTGAAGTGTTAGTAATGAAATATGAAGTATTTGCTGATGTTCTGCTTTCTGTGTTCTATCCTTAACTACAAGCCTTCCTTCCTCTTCATCCAAATGGCTACTCTTGTGATTATTCTGTCAACAATTAGCCCCAGGGTACAGAATCTAGAATTTTCTAGGAAGGCATTATTAACCATCTTTCCTGCAGATATGGTGGTGCATCTTGGGAAGAGAGTCTCAAATTAGCTATAGGAAGGTAGGGTAGAACTGGAGGGTGCCTCCTCAGACTTGGGCAGGAGGCAAGGAAGGAGGCAGTCTGTAACTATTAGGCTAAGTCTTGAAAGGATTAAACACACACACAACCATTTAATTTTGTCCCCAGGAGTCGTGCAAGCCATTTTCTTCCCCATGTAATTCTGTCAAATGTATCCATGTTTTCATTAACTGCTGAAATCATTTTTTCTCTTCAATGAGAAGTTACACTGTACTTTTTTGTGTTAGTGAGCATTTATCCTCTTACCTTACACTATTACAGTCATTAACCATGGTGTGTAAATGTAGTAGTTATTACTGCCTAACTTTGTTGGAAACGCACAATAAAAGAGTGAAGGTAGAAAAAACAATTACATAAAAAGCATTCAGCCAGAATTCTCTGCCAAGTAGCAGGGCACAGAACTCGTGACATTTAGTTTTTGTGCCCAGCTGCTATGTCCTGGGGTTTTATTGAGAGAGAATACTGATCAGCCAAAAAATATAATATTCTTGGGAATTGCACATCATGGCCCTGAAGAAAATGAAAATTTACATTGAAAATATCCATGAGTTACTCTTTTCCCTTTAATCTTGTGTTTTTGTAAAGGAAACAGATTTCATTGTGGGCCAGGAGAGGGTGTCAGAGGTAAGACAAGGAAGCTTTTCTTCAGCTGTGTGTCCCTGGAGGATTGCTTACCCCAAAGAAAAAGACACACAACAAACCATAAGGAAAAGTAGAATAAAATGTCGGAGGCTGGTTAGAAACAACAACAACAGTAGGGAGAACAAATGAATGTATACATGGCTCTGTTACGAAAGAGTCCCGGAGCTGTCAAAGCACTTCAGGGTGTTGTGAATAAGCAAAATCTCTACCATGACTTCTCTCTCTATATATACACAATATTTCAGATGAAACAAAATCTGGAGAAACGCAGCCATGCTGTGTTTCACCCGTGCAGCAGGTTCCTGTGTTAGCATGACTGTGCAGCTCAACAGCTTGTGGGGAATGGCAGTCTTACAAGGGTAGTATGTGCTAACCTGGTCTTTGCAAACAGTCCCTGCTTACCTGAAAGATGTCACCAGCCTAACTCCACGAAACGTCATTTCCACAGACACTTTTCTGTGCTTGCTTAAAAACAAAACAAAACAAACAAACAAACAAAAAAGCAAAAACAAAAACAAACAAACAGCCTGGTCCACAGAGTGAATTCCAGGACAGCCAGAGCTGAAACACAGAGAAACACTGTCTTGAGGAGGAGAAGAAGAAGAAGAAGAAGAAGAAGAAGAAGAAGAAGAAGAAGAAGAAGAAGAAGAAGAAGAAGAAGAAGAAGAAGAAGAAGAGTAGTAGTAGTAGGAGGAGGAGGGGAAAGATATATATATATATATATATTCATATATATGAATATATATATATATTCATATATATGAAGTAGTTTTTAGGGAGAGGAATTAGCTTCAATTTTAGGGAGGGGATGGGAATATGGACTATTGATTCTGTATATAAACAGGTACTGTAGATTTATCACAGTTGACATGGACTTTAGTGGGTGTCTTTTATAATCTTATATTTTCATATTGTAAGAAATGAAAATAAATATTGTATTGATTTCACACTTGTGAACCAAATGGGAAAAGAATGGAGAGTTTAGAAAATGTATTAACAACCTCCATTCTTTCTGTTTGGTTGTCTGATGCTCAGGAAGATACCTGACACTTAGTCCTTCTCCTTGTGAATGGATTCCTTCCAAATATATACAAAATTACTCCATTGCTTTCTGCATTCCCTTTTCCCACTAACTAACTTTTAAAATGCACTAACCTTTGTCACTGGCTGACCTAAAACTACTCTGGGAAGGCAAGCATACAGCTGCAGATCGCAAGAGCATGGCTTCCAGACCTGAGATCAGTTTGTCCACTACGATGAATTATGCATAACTGCCAGGCTATTTCTTGGCATGGAAAAAATGTGATATGTCAGATTAAAATTAAATATTGAGTAGGCTGTCTCCTAGCAACACAAATTAAAGAAAGATGCTTTTTTTTATACCAGGGAAGTATGGGAGCTTCTACCTGAAGTGTGCTTGCATGACTGTCCAAACATGACACAGAATAGTGAACACATAATGCCCAGCTCACCCCTGAGCTGCTCACTGGCTTCACTAGCAAGTCCCTGGGTTATTTGGAAGACACACGAGTCAAGTTTTCCAGGTTTTTCCACATACCACTTAGAGCCTGTGGCTGGGCCAGGCCTGCACTTAACTCCAGAGATATTCTTGAAGCAAATGACAATAATGATGCTGACCACAAACTGTCAGAGAAGCTATTTTATACTCCTCAGCCAGGAGTGGACTTCGAGCCGTCATGGGACAGGGACACCCTGTGGACAGAATACCTGGCAACATGCAAACCACCTTAGTAGGCTTAGAAAAGGAGCCAAGAATCCAGGACCCATGTTCAGGGTACTAACAAGCCTTTCAAAAGCCTCAAGATAGCTTTCTTCTTCAGATTGTTTACTAAAAAATTTTATATTTTTAGTAACATATTAGAAGATAATTAAAAGATGGTCCACACTTTTGAGAGTGAAATAAGGCAAGCACCAAGAAAAAAGTTACTCTTGTCATTTTTAGGACGGGCCTATCGCAAATAATGGCAGCAAAAAGACACAGTCTTTTCAAGACACCAGGTTATGGCTATGAGCTTATACTAGGAAGGGTCTTTTGTGCTGCAGGGAGGTCTATGTAATTCAGTTCTTATTTCTAAGCTAGAAGTTCCATTGCAGGCACTGACATGCTATCTCTAATAGCATCCCAGTGCCCCCAAGGGCTTCTACATGCAGTAAAAGAGAACAAAGTGCACCTTCCTGTGAAATAGTTCTCTGCATAGGCATAAAGCTGAATCTGTGACTCAAAGGCTCTCTGTCTGAAGTTGAGCTGATGAGCTAGCCACCAGGAAACCTGAAGTCATTTCAAGTACAATGTGCCACAGCCAGAAGATAGAAGCCATAAACACATGCAATATTAATAAAGCAATTACTGTAAGTGGTAAGATATCCTGCTTTGCAAGTCTCTTGCCACTTTAAGTAACATCTGTCTCTGCCATTAGAAGTTACTGTGTGGAAAAAAAAAAACAAACAAAACAAGCTGTGCTTTGTGTTTCAGTTTTGCCCTCAGTAGTCCGATCAGTGAGTTTGCTGCCAAAGCTTCAGCACCAATTTTGTTGCCTATTCCCTTGGTTGGTTTTCTAACCAATGTAGCCAATTGTGCTGATAGTAGGCAAAGGAGCAATTAGCAGATCCCCTGCATTATGCAAGGTGCCTGAGTGATATCACATACAATGAAAAGAATAGGAGAGAAATGAGGCGTCTGTGGACCTCACGGATCTTCATCTAATAGAAACTGGCTTGGACCATTTTCTGAAAACTGTTGATTCCTTCATTTTTGTTTGCTTTCTGAGACAGGGTTTCTCTGGGTAGACCCAGCTGTCCAAAATATTGCTAGCCTTGAACTCACAGAGATCTGCCTGCCGCCGCTTCCCAAGTGCTGGTATTAAAAGTGTGTGCCAACACTGCCCAGGTGATTCCTTAATTCTTAAAGAGATGTCTTCTCATGCTCTGTTATAGACACCTCGTTTTATTTGTGACTGATGAGTGAAACAAGCTGGCTGAAAGAGGAGGAGGTTGTAGGAGCCCACTTTTAGGAGCCTACTGTCTTCAGTCTGTCTCTAGCTATTGAGTGTCAGGAGAGCAAAGCATCTGAGATAATTTTCATAGTTTTAGAAACAGGACTTTATTATTTCCTGTCTCCATGCTTCAAAGGGGGATCAACTGCTCATGGAAATGCTTATGATGTGAGGAGAGGTAAACCAGACAAAGGCTTCCCATGTGTGTAGGTTCTGGATCATGTTACCTGGGACAGCACCCAACTTCTTAAGTAAGAAGAAAGGATCTATATCCACAGGCAGTCACTGAACTCATCCAGGAAGTTTACTGAAAAAAGTCATTGGGGAGAGAAATCAAAGCTTATGTCATTCATGAGGAAAATTGTACAAAGAAGCATAAAGCTTAGAAATTGAAAGTCACACCAGAAGAAAATGTTCAAGATTCCCTCTGTGTATCTGTAGTGATTTGTTGATTTGTAGACCCTCAGGGATAACTGAATTCAAGAGCCATTGGCTCAGAGAGTGTGGTCAGGACCCCCTAGGTGCCCAAGGTGATTCATTGTGTAATAATCTACTACAGAATTGCAACCAATTAAGTTACCACCGTGCTGTTTGCACTCTGTACCTTGTCAAATTACACTTTTTTCATGCTGCTTTTATTTTGAACCTATCCTACAATGTCCTTCTTGCTTCTGGTCTCTTTTTTCTGTGATGGATTCTCCATATTGACTCTAAAGAAATCTTTCTGCAATTCAGACCTGATCTGTGATTTCTCTTTAACTCTCATCAGAGACCCCACCTGATTGATGATTCGGTCTTTTGACTGACTTTCTGGCTCCACATGCTACATACAGTTCCTTAAATATATGGTTCTTATAGAACACTGGAAATGTCTACAATCTGATATTCACTGGCACGTGTCACAACTTATCTCACACTACTGGCCCACCAGGCAAATCACTTCTTAATTTCTTCCAGTCTGGCAGTCAGTCCCAGGTAAAACTGTGTGGACACCTGTTTGCACATTGCACTTAAACCATCAGTATTTTCAGGGCAGAGCTCCACAGTGTGGTGGAAGGAACAGAGCTTAAGAAACAAAGAAACTTTAACTTAAATCCTATCTGAGTTCCTTATACTCATTAGTCCCAGTTTTCCATTCATCAAGTGGGAAGCCAAATGTCCACATTTAATAAAAATAAGCAATATAATATATGATATGCCAGTATCGTACTTGACTCAATAAATGCTCATGATGGACTATGAAGCTCCCTTATGAACATATTTGCCTTCTGAATGTAGGTCAAAACAAACTTCTGCTTGAGTGTAAGGCCAGTTGATCTTTCTGGCTACAGCACCTGTCAAAGTTACAGGCATGTGCTCATGCACAATCAAGGACTGTTCAGAGCATGACCAAAGACACGGAGCACATGGATGAATAATCCCTCCATCAGGGTTAGAAATAATGGCATTGTATCAGTTTGGATGATTTTCAAGAGCAAACATGGAACAATGTAATATAACTATTAATACTATATATAATACTTAAGTACTGTTGTTTTCAAAATATCCCATTCTTGGCGGTTTGCATTTACAATAACTAAATGTGCCAGGCTTTGTTGACTCCCCATAGGAGGCCTTACACAGTCTGAGGACTGGTTGGGGTGGGTTGGAGGGAAGAGGTGGGAAGGGGGAATGAGAGGGAACTGTGGTTAGTATGTAAAATGCAAAATACAATAAAATGATAGTTTTCCTTTAAAAAAAAAAAAGAAGAAGAATGGCATTGAAAATTACTTCAAACTTTAAGCACACTGAGCCATCCTTCCACGTTTGACTTTTTAATGTTGCTATTCTAACAAGTTGACATTGTGTCCTTCCTGAAATCATACTATTATCAACATATGAAAAAACCATGGTGGACAGCCCTGTCTAGTCATATCTTCCTGTCTTCCTTTAGTTATTCAGGGATTGAATCTATGGAACACAAATGACATGACATTTTTATTACTCAGGGCAAAGTGTATGAGGAAGGCAATGAAAAGAGAAGGGGATGGCAGGTAAAGGAGAAGCAACATCAAGAAGGACCTTGATATTCATATTTTGACTTGGACATAGATAGCCCTTAAGGAGTTTAACTGGTGGAATAATTAGGGAAATGAGAAGACCAAATATATTGCACATGGGTTCAGAAATCTGAAGGGACAGAAATCTAAGAAAAGTGATTATGGGAGATGTCATTCTGTAAATATGTTTCTTGTATTGGTTAATGAATAAAGCACTGTTAGCCAATAGGAAAGCAAGATAGGCAGGACTAGGAGACAAGGAGATTTTGGGAAGAGGTAGGAGGAAATCAAAATGTAGGACCGAGAGAGAAGAATGCCGGGCCCTCTCTCTGGTAAGATAAGACCACATGGAAATTCTTAGATTAATAGAAATGGGTTAATATTTAAGACAGAGCTAGCTGATAAGACACTAATAACTGGCCAACAGCGGATATTTAATACAGTGTCTCTGTGTGTTATTTGGGGTTGGCACGGCTGTGGGACTAGGCTGGCAGGAAAATCTGCTCCTAACAAGGTGACTTACTTAGAAAGCTTTTAAATAATGATCAAGATGACAAGGACCTGAGAAACAAGGCAGGTGTCACAGCCAGCTCCAAGTGTGTGTGGCATGGAACACTGCACAGAGCCTGACACTTAGAGAGACTCCTCTTGATTTAATGTTGTGTGGTTACTATGGTCCTGAAACTCTTACTAATTACTGAAAACAGCATCCCACATTTTTTTCTGTGTAATATATGCATTTATTTAATTAAATACTTCTCCTTAATAATGCCACAGGAAATTGAAGCATTAGAGTTTTCTGCAAGCAGAGTTGAATTAATTTCTCCATATTTCCTTTCCAATTCTTTGGTGGCTTTTGGGAAGATATGGGCCATGGGTCAGCAAGATGGCTCAATGGAATAAAGGTACTGGCTGTGCAAGCCTGGAGATTTGAGTTCAAACCCCAGAACCTGCATAAAAGGTAGAGGGGAAGCGAGTATATGTGCTCTGTGGCACACCTCATCCCCATCTTACACACACACACACAAATAAAATATTAATAATAATAAGTAATAATAAAACATGGCATCATTTTAACTAAAAGGAAACAAACAAAAACACAAAGTCTTTAGATTTAAGAGGTCGTTAGTTTGGGGTCCCATGGGTTGATTGTGTGCTTTGCTGTATGAATTACTTTGGCTTGGCAAAGGTCAGAGAAGAGTGATTATGAATCACACAGTGACATGTAGGAAGATCCATGCTCTGCCCTTTGCTTTTCCATAAATCCCAGAACTATTCTAGGTGCCTGAGCTGGGTGGAGTGGGCACTGAGTGAGGGGAGATTGATTTTACTAAAATAACTTAAAAGTAAAAGGTAGACATTTTTTTGTTCTGTTCTTCAATATAGACTTGAGATCATATTCAGACAGTGGGAAACCAGGATTTATAGAAAGATGAAAGTATTAGTTTTGTTTATCTTTCCCTAGCTAAGCAGAAAATTGTATTTGATGCCCCCAAATAAAGGCAAAATCATATAAAAGAACTAGAAAATCCCGAACAAGCTCATTCTAGATTGTCATGGGGAGGGTCAGAGTATGAGATAGCCTTCGGATTCTGAGGTTACAAGGGGGCAGAAGTTTACCCACCCCAGGAATTTTATTGAAGAAAAGGTGACCGTGGGCGTCTGTGCATCCATAGCTTTGTGACTACCAGCTTTTCCATGACAAGAACCTGTGTGGTCTCTCCTCTACGACACAGCCCTGCTAGCTCAAGCTCTCAGGCTCCGCCGTAGTAGTCTGTTCTCTTGACTGAGGTTAGATATGCTAACAGCCTATTTGGATGGGAGTCTGTGGTCAAATTTGCATGGGTGAAAAAATGATTTTATAGTGAGATACAATATTTGGCATTAAGAAGATGACATTAAAATACAGTGTCTTTTTGAGATGAGGATTTTCTAAGCAGTCCAAGTTGCCCTTAAACTCTAAGAACTGACATATCATGAATTACATGCATATAACACGGTGATCATGCTAAATCTTATATTCTTAGCCAGTGTAATAGAGAACTTCCATGTGAGTATAAAAGTTTTTATGTTTTACTGCTCACCTTTTGGTCATTTATGATATAACTAACCCCACTGGCCTTTGACAGTTTTCACAAACATAGTTCATAACCTTCAATTATTCATCTTATGGAATTTTTGTAAATAGTGTAAATTGCTTTATTTCAGTCTGATGCCCTAAACAAATCCAGCTTCATAAGCCTTGGTTTTTGGTTTCACCACGGTCATCTCTGTGACAAACTGTTCTGATCTGAGGAAAATCCACTTACGCTAAAATGTAGTATAGATTTGTTTATATATCTTAATTTCAGAAATACTGTAGTGAGGTGGAAAATACACATTAAGAACGAAGGAATATGGTAACTGCACTGCAGAACATGAACATTTTTATTTTATGTTGTTTGTTGCTGGCTTTGTCAAGGCCGACATCAATCATCTTCAAAGATGACAGAGTCTGATGTATAGTGAATGCTATGTGCTCTTTCGAGTCACTGTGATGCCGTATGCAGTTGTGCCTTAGTATGAGGCTCCAGTGCTTTGAGTTTGGAAAGATAACCATTGTACACTACAATCCATATGCTGCCGCTATCACTGTCAAGGGGAGAAGTTAGATCACATAGGTAGTGACAGCAGAGAGGGCTGACAGCAAAATATGAGACAATAGTTGAGACTTTTCATATTTTGCCTTCTGGACGTGGAAGTCACTCATGCATAAAGAAAACTGGACCAGAATGAAAGCCTTCAACTGAAAAGAAAAAAATTTTAAACAGCAATGTGGACCACTTGTTTGCTCCTGTGTGGCTAGTTTTTCAGGATTCTGTACTCACATGTTGTGACTATGTAACAGGTATGACATTAAAAGCCATTAAAATCATTTCTTTTATTTTATGTGCATTGGTGTTTTGCCATGCCTGTAGGGTCCCCGGGAACTGGAGTTACAGACAGTTGTGAGCTGCCATGTGAGTGCTACAAATTGAACCCAGGTTCTCTGCAAGAGCAGTCAGCGCTCTTAACTGCCAAGCCATCTCTCCAGCCCCCTAATTTTGTTTTTTAACTTTTAATCATTTGAATATAATTAATGAAACTAGGGAGTATTTTTCTATGAGATCAGATTTACACAGAAGTTATTTTTTAAGTTAATAGTTAAATAACATGGATATCAGTGTTTATTTCAAAGCACCTAAAATATTTCTGAAGTTATGGACTTGCTTATCATAATTATATACTCATTTTTTAATGTCAGAAAAAGCCTTTCCCAGACTTGTATCATTGGGAAGAAGTTCCTTTTTTCCAGGCAGAGGAGCTGAAAATAGACTGGATGATTTCCAAGATTTTCAAAATGAGTTTTGATCTGGTTTAAGACAGTTTTAAATATTTTTCAAAGACAAGAAAACTTTGAGAATTTTTTCAAAAGTTAGAAAATGAAGCTTTCTTAGCAAGAAATAGATCTTACACATTAACTCTTTAAAAGCCTACCAGAGTCCATTCAACTGGAAAAAATTCCAATCTCCCCCCCTCTTTTTTCCTCCCCCTCTCCCCCCCCCTCTGAAACCAAGAAGCTAATGTTGAAACTTATATGGGAAACACAACTCCTGAAAACTGTCATAGCGATCTATACAAAGAGCAGAGTGGGAGCATCACGACATCTATTGCAAGGCTGAAGATACGCAGTTATGAAAACAACATGTTGAGAATGGGCAGGGAGTTGACTGGGAGGTGACAAAATGTTCAGGCCCCTTGACTTGCACCACAATGCAGTACCGAAGGTCTGAGTTGAGCCTGCTTACTGGGGAAAGGGACTCTTCAACAAGTCAGACCAACGCAATCAGACGCGTGCTGGGAAAGTAGTTCGCCTCTTACATGAAGGAAGCCAGAAATGGTGCTGCCTTCTAATTTTAATTTCTGCTTATCAAAAAACACTGTAGGAAACACCAAGTGAAGCCAGTCTGAGGGGGAAAAATGTTGCAACCCATATAAATGACAGAAAACTTATACTCATGTTACATGAATAGCTTACTATAAATGAATTTTTAGAAAGTTCTGTTTCTAAATGGAAAGGACACATCTGTGTCCCTTGGAGAGGAAAACCCAGAACCGTCTGAGTGTATGAGATGAATGCTTACAGAAGGCAACAGCAGAGAACTGAAAATGAATGCCCAAACATCAGGCCCATACACATATGTACTGTATAGTGTCTAAATTAAAATGAATAAATAATCGTCAGTAACTGCCCCCAGTATTAGCAAGGATGTGCAGCAACTCGAAAAGTCATACATACTGGCTGAGGTTGCAAAATTCTGTGTTTAAAGTTGGGTCCCATCTCTAAGCTATCTCATTCCATATATGAAACTATTACAAGGTGTGCAGTAAACAGAACACTCGACTATTTCTGTTCCCAAACAGGAACTCTCTACATTTGTCTTAGTTGTGATGGAGCTTTCGTTAGCTCATGTACACTTATCATGATCCAATGGACTGCTTACTTAGAAACATCTATTTTATTTATTGCATTAAATTATTAATAACATTGCCACACATAAGCATAACTTCAGGCTATTTCATCTTAAGTAACAAGTGGCTCAGCTAAATGACAGAAAGGGAGGGATGGGAAGTTGGCCATGTGGAGAAAGTGCTTGCTGCATAAGTAATGAGGGCCTGAGCTTGTGCACCCATGTAAAAACTGGGCGTGATGGTGGGTACTTACCATCACAGAAGAGGTCTGTGAGAGCTCCCTGGCCAGCTTGTCTAGTCAGTCAGTCAGTGAACTCCAGGTTTAATGAGGGGCCATGCTTTCAAATATTACGGTGGGAAGTGAAGAAGTCCTTATACATAGACAAGAACACCCTGCACACACACCACATGAGAGAAAAGAATAGCAGATTTAATTTATTAAATGTGTTTTCGCTTCTGAAAGCTGCTATTAGTTTCTGGGTTGAGATGACTTTCAAGTAATTTACTTCCGCTCTCCCATTCTCCAGTGTATGTAGGAGTCCATGCCTCACACTAGGGCCCTAGGCCCTTCCAGTCCCTAGCTGTGAGGGTCATAAGAACTTACCAGGACGTTTGCTTTGTAGGTGATTTTATTTAGGCGGTACTGGGTCACTTACAGAGACTAATCAAGTGAAGAACAAAAAAAAAAAAAAAAAAGAAAGAAAGAAAGAAAGAAAAAAAAATGCCTGTGTCTCAAACTAGGAAAGCATGTTTTTAAAAAGAATTCAAAATGTTGTTGAGACTTTTTTTTTCCAAGCTAGGAACAAAATAGAGAATTGAATCTGTAGGAGAACAAAGAAAATTCCAGCTTCAGGTGGGCAGTACCCCAGCTCCCAGTTCAGCCCTGACAGCTTCTTGGCAAGAGCCCTGGTATCAAGCCTGACTGCATGGGAAGGAAGTCCTGAGGGGAAGCGTAGGGTGGGGGCCGGAAGAGCAGCCAGGGAGGCTGGAACCTCAGCTGCAGCCTGCGCGCAGCTTCTACGGTGCAGCGCTAGCGCCACCATGTGGCCACCCATGGCTTCTCAGCGGGAGAAACATCCTCGGCACTATTGTGGAAGAAGAGCCGTCCAAAGGCCTGGGAAATCCTGGAGAAAGAGCATCCTCCAGCTTCTTTCCATCTAAACGTGTCAGATACTCCTGACAGCTCAATTAGTAAGCCATCTGGAATGCTCGCTGTCTAGGCACTTGGTGTTTGTTTCTTCATTCATCAAATTTTATTCCATACACGTGGTGAGCAGATGAGCAGCACACACCGGGCCCGATGAGGCAGGTGAAAGGAGTAGGCAAAGTCAGAAAAGGTCTCCAGTGCAGCAGGAGAAGCACGCAAGGGACTTTAGGGAGTGGTCAGCATTTACATAGATGCCACTGCATCCCTCCCATCGTGATTTTCACCGGGATTGAACCTCAGTAATGGCCAGAGACTGTTCTACTGCTGTAGACATTCACAAACCCAGACCAGAAAACCATTCTGTTGTCAAACGTGTCTTCTGTGTGCCAAAGAGAACGGACAGGGGGAAAGAGTGTTACAGTTCGCGGTTATGCACAGTTGAGTCCCTGCACCTTGCCTGCTGTTGTTGCTTTAGTTTCCTCTTATCCATACATCTTACGTATTCTCCAGTTACTACAGTGTAAACAACTGTTCCCAAACTGCTTCAAGTGAGTTTGAAACGTTAAATAAACAGGACTTCTTCAAAGTCTTTGGGAACGTGCCTGATGCCCTGTTGTGCACTGAGCCATTGTGTTCCATTAAGCCATGAGGGTCATACTTGAGGAGACCCTAATGGGGCTCTACCTTCTTTTCATTTGTGGGGTTAGCCCTCCCCTCTCAGTGTCTCTGCCACTGCAAGGTTGTGGCCATAACGAGGACGATCACTGAGAAGTTTAGACCCAAAATAGCAGACAACGGGAAACTGAAAGGACACCTGCTCACACCCAGCTTCCAGGCCAGGCAGCACAGCCTGGGGAGGAGGACAGATGACAAGGCGGCTCCCAAATGCACACAGGAAGTCACTCTCTGTGTCTGCACCCAGCACTTTGGCGCTGGAGCCAGAGACAACTGCTCTAACAACCCCAAACAGGGAAAATGCAGGTAATTAGATGAGCCATGTAACAAGCTGGAAGATGTGATCTTAATGAACACAGCAGATTTGTTAACAATTACTGGAAACCAAACTGTCACCATAATTTATGGCTATGCCCTTAAGGGGCTGAGACTCTTCACTAATCACTTACGCCTCATCCTGTTAGTGTATTCACTTCTTGTTTACATGTGTGCTCAGCCTACAGTTTGGCCTCTAGGCTGAGGTCATCTCCCACTGCCAAGTCCATTTAGACTTGGTGGTCGTTAGGCTTCATTGTCTACTGGATTTAGAATCCCCTAGAAGACTGGGTTTGTCTGTGGGCGCTTTTTCTTGAGAGAACTAACTGAGGATAAACACCCACCATGGTGTGGATGGCAGCATCCTTTCCATGGACTGGGACCCCAGACAGAATATAAAGCAAGAGAGGAGAAAGCTAGTTTGGACCCCTGGAAACCCTAATCTGGAATGCAAGTTCCTGTCCTTAACTATGCTGTCGGGATTTTGGTCATGGAAATAAGAGAAGTAACTTGGATATATATTTTTCCATCTGGCTTGTGCCACATCGTGGGTGTCAAGGCCAAGTAGGAGGGGTCTACTAGGCCCACAGTGCCCTTTGAGCTTGGCCTCCATTTCTGGTGGATCAGCACACAGTACAGCACCCTATACTTGTGACCACCATGTCAGATCCCAGATCATTTTCTCTGGAGGAGTGTTTTCATCTCAAACCCAACTTGCAGGGGAGATGAAATAAAACTGAAGCCAAGTAGAGCTGACATGATATTGCTTGTAAAATGTAGTGGCATGTTCCACATGGTGGGAGCTACCTCCTCAATCATTGATCATCACATGTTGTATGCTCTTTCTGCTTTAATGAGAAGCATCTTTCTGCTCACACTGTTATTTGAAAGAAAAGGAACTCTACTTAGAACACAACAAGGTTGTGATCAGTCATTAAAACATTTTTTGTAGTTCTAAACCACAAACATCTTCACATGATGTAAACAAGGTTCCCCATTAAGATTCTTACTATTTTTATAGTCACTTTTGAGAAACTTAGTATCTCCAAATCTTCCAAACCCAAGTCCTCTACCACTAACCATGTTATGTCTGTACCAGGGTGAGGAAGGTTCATTGTCATGTAAACAGTCAGGACAGAATCCTTGGGACAGGAGGACATTTTCTTCAGTCAATGCTCTGGTCATTCCAGTTTAATGAATTTGAATCCATAACAGTCTGAACTCATTTCAAACTTTTTTTATCACTCTCATTCTTTTATTTGTTAACTTTTACAAAGACGTTAAAAACATTTCAGATGTAAAGCAATGCATCTATCATCCATTGTGTCTTTAACGTGCTTTCTCTTTGTGGATTTGAAATGCTGAGTATAAACTGCATAGTTATATACATTGATTCCTCATCCTCATAAAGAATAAAGCCCTGCAGAATTAAGGATGAGGTCAAGAGATTGTACCAAAGTCTGCCATGTGTGCCTTTCTACAGCACTATTAGCAAGTTGGAATCAGAGGCCTGCCTGTGCCCTGGACATCACTGAGCGCACCTGCTGGAAGCATATTCAGTGGACTGCCTTACGTGCCCTTCTTGAGGTGCCCCAGGTTGTGCTATCATCCCCACTCTACATGAGACAACAGTTTGGAAGGGAGACGTACTTTCTCAGAGTCCTGTGGAGAATTCATGGCAGACGTAGGCCGGTCAGCAGGCACTCAACCTCTGTGATAAACAAAATCCTGTAAAACCTTTACCATAGAGGGATACTATCTTAGCCTAGACACATGGGGGAGGGCCTAGGCCCTGCTCCAAATGATATGACACACTTTGAAGATCTCCTATGCATGGTCTCATCCTCCCTGGGGAGCAGAAAGTGGATGGAATGGAGGTAGGGACAGGGACAGGAGAGGAGGGGACAGTGAGGGAACTGAGATTGACAAGTAAAACAAGCTTGTCTCAAATTTAAATTAAAAAAGTATCAATCAATCAATAAATAAATGGCATAGAGAATCTGTCTGCTTGCATCCTTGTCCTGTCGCCCATCTATGAGAGCTCCAGTCCCTCCCCTCTGGATCCTTGCAGTTGTGCCAATCTCTCCCTTCTGTAGTTACTCCCTGAGAAAGTTCCCAGACTACAAAGCAGCCTTTGCCCTACTAAGGCCTTAGCAGCTTGGTAATAAAATCTGAACATGTTCAGTTATAATCTCTACTTTTATTTCTGCTGCATGGCCACCCCAGCCTCTGTCCCTATCTGTACTTTGTTGTCTTGTAAAAGTGTGGTTTAATTTTCAGTTGTTGTTTCTCATTCACAAGCCCAATATGAGCCCTCGGCATCCCACTGGCTTGTGTCTCTCTAGTGTGCCTGGGAAACTTCCGTTCATAATCTTCTCTCTATTTGCCTCCTCTGTTATTTCATGGTTCAAGTATTTTTACTGAGATTTAAAGTCAGACTTATCCAATTCTGTTTCTATTATCTCCATCATTAATTTACTCAGCTCATCTCTTTTGGGGTAACAGTACCATCACACACATTTACCTAGCAAATTTCCTGTTCAAAGACTAAAATTATTTCCTATTTTCTGTATATTGTCTCTCCCTCCAACAGCTTCCCCCTGTTCATGTTGCCAATGATAAGACACCTGTTCATATGTCATCTGCTGGAGTCTTTGCTTTTCTTAGTTTGCCATCAAACAGTGTTTTGAGAACCAGCCGTGGAGCAATTTTAACTACACACACACATATGGTCTAACGGAACCTCCCAATGGGAAGTGTGCCACCATCATACATATAATCATCATACTCAGGCATGCTGAGGAAGCGGGCAGGGGTAAACAGGTTCATCTTTGTGGAGCTTTGTGGAGATCCATGAGACAGGTAGTGTTACCTTCTCCTCACCGTTATTTTTTGACATTCTCGGCATATCAGAACTCCATAACAAAATCCTTCCCCATATATCTTCTACCTGGTCACTGTCTCAGGTCAGTTGTCACCTTGTCAGGAGGAAGGCCTCCCTGAGTATCTTTGTTAGAGTAGGCATCTGTATCAGTAGGCTCTCCACTGCTACCACAAATGCTCAAGGCAACAAACTTAGAGAAGAAAGGTTTCTTTGGCCATGTAGCCTTGGAAGCTTTGTTCTGTTATGGCCTGGTCCTATTGCTCTGGGCTAGTGGAGGAAGCAGGATCCTGACTGGGGCAGAAGGCAGAACAGAATTGTTTGCCTCATGGCCAGGGAGTAAGGAGGGGTTTAGTGTGTGGTTGGAAGGCAAGAGCTTCCCAGTAGAGTCTTGCTTCTGTGTATCTTCAGCAGGTAACAGACTTGCTCCCCATGCAACAGATGCAGGAAAAAAGGCCTGGCATCTGAAAATGAATTAAAGGAATTGGATAAGACCAAAAGAAATATTGCCTAAATTTCCAAGACTTATCCTTACTTATGTAACTGTGTTGAAATTTGTGTGAGGGGTGGGTAAGTTAGCCTAGCACTTAAGAACATTGGCTGCTTTTCCAGAGCACCTGGGCTCAGTTCTCAGTATCCAAATGACAGCTCAAGACCATTTATAACTCCAGTTTCATCAGATGCAATCCTCTCCCTGAGTACATTGCACTTAGATATACATGCAAGCAAAACTCACACATACATAAGCTAACAATAAAAAAATATTAAAACTGTATGATGCACACTGTTTAGGGAACATGTTTTTTTATGTGCTGCATCATCTACAATAATTTAAAATAATTCTGTACAAGCCATTTTATGTGCAATATAATGGAGGAAAATATGTATCACATATATGATCAAGCTTGTCCTTGATGGAATGAAATACACACAGTGAATGTGCTTCCTGGACAGACCCTGACTCCTAATCTCTGGGATCTTTCCTCCTCTCCTCTAAGAATGAAGTAGTTGGAGCTGAAATGACATAAGGGAACTGTTAAGGCAGTGGTTCCCAACCTCACTGATGCTGTGACAGTTCCTCATGTTGTGGTGACCACCAAGGATAAAAATCATCTTCGTTGCTACTTCGTAACTGTAATTTTGCTACTGTTATGAATCATAATGTAAATATTTTTGGAGATAGAGGTTTGCCAAAGATGTTGTGACGTACATGTTGAGAACCACTGTGTTAGGGTAAAGGGGGTCTGTGGCAAATACTAGGATGGAATTGGAAAACCCTGTCTTCCCTGTGCATCTTGTGAATTCATGGGAAGCTGTGACATCCATTGAGATGGCATTTCCTATTATGAAGCAATTGTCATAGGCACTGCAAGTAAGTCAGTCACTTAAACACTAATCCTCCTGAAAACTGTCATAGAAATTCCATTTCTAGAGTTCATTGCAAAATGAGATGTCCTTTGCTAAGACAGGTTAAATCACTTGTTCTCCGTCTTATTTTTCTGGGCTCAGCCCATCTGGAGACTCTTAGATGCTTCCCTGCCTTGTTTTTTGGAAGCCTGGGGGGGTTGGTGATTTATTGCTTCTGTGGATTTTAACACACAATTTGATTTCTCCCCCAGAGAGAATTTTATTTCATTTGGAACACTTGTGCAGTGATGTAGCATGCCACATATGAAGCATTCCTCATGATAAAAGATAATCTATCTTCTGCATGTCCAGTCACAGGGCTGGGTGGGGCATGATCTGGAACATATTTCACTGAAGAGCCGGATCGTATGGAATGCAGTGATGGCTCGTTTCAGCCTGTCTCAGAGCATCATAGCTCTGCCAAGCTGGGACCAGAAAAAGAAAAGTATCCATATTTCTGTGGTCAGTCATTCAGGCTTCCTATACTAGTGAGTTTTACAGAACTCCAAACTCCTATATTTGGAGATGTTCTGCAAAAAGTGACCTGGAGTAATTGCAGATAATAGGAAAGTAAAAAAGAAACAATGGAACGGGGATCTAGAGTAGAATAGAGTAGGGCTAAAGTACTATGAATCAGGGAATGGGGAAAATAGAGGAGGGATTTTTGTTGGTGAAGGGGTAGGGTAGAAGGGTAAAGGACACAGGATATCTGAAAAGGCCATTGGGAATCATATCTTTTTATGCTTACTTAAATTACATATCTAAGGACTAGAATATCTGTCTTGAGATGGTGTCTTCTGTATATGACAAGAAAGCTATACCTATGAAATCTCAATGATGTGGCTGCTTAAATATATATATATTTAAATATATTAAATTTAATATATTAAATAATATATATACACATGTATATATATGTATATATACATATATATATTAAATAATATACATATATATATATACATATATATGTATATTAGATGGACTAACAGTGCAGCCCACAAAGCTATAAACTATTTAACAAAAATACCAGTGCCAGACATGGGGAAGCTTTTTTCTAGTTCTTAATCAAGGAAATCTAAGTGACTCAATATAGGCTGTTGCTATTGCCCCTGGTTCCCTCCCAGAAATGGCAGGTACATCCATAAGGCCCGACAGTCTTCTTTGCAGGTCTGCTTCCTTTTGTCTAAAAGGGATTCTCAGGCTTTTATTTTTTACTCTGGCAGGAAGAGGCCAGTTGAATCTGGTCAGTTTCAGAGACTTCCTGAAGCATTTTAATTGTTTATCTTTCTGTTTATTGAGCTTTCCTGTAGAACGGAATGTTTCAGTTTTGGAGGAAACTGTTATACAAGATGCCAAAAACAAAGCCAAAACAAAGACAAACAAAACAATGAAATTCAAACTACAACAAAAATAAAACACCAACAAAAACAGACAGCCTTAACAATGAACACACTATCCAGGACACCCTACCTGGTAATTCCAAGAATTTACAAGTATTCAGCCTGTCTCTGACTAATAAAAAGCAAGCATGGTAAGCTGGTCTTGACTGCTAGGTTATGCTCTCTTTTAATGTTCACAGACAGTTCCCAGGGGCACAAAGAGAGAAACACTCAAATACTATACCATTTATGAGCTGAAAATTCTACCTTCAACCTATGTATTTACTTAAACTGATGAAGGCATTCTTCTACTGTAACATATTTACTAATATCTCATCCTTTAGTCTCTTTACCCACCCACCACATTCACCTTTATCTTTTGTTCATTCCAAACCAAACCCATCCTTCAAATCCTCCCAGAAAGGGGTCAGCATGCTTTGACAGTTTCTGACAGTTTCCCATGATTCCTTAAACCAAGAACTCACTGTCCATATGTTAACTCTGCTTATAAACACTCACTGTTTTTATACTGGAGCTTTCTCATTTTTATTTATATTTTCACATTGTGTGTTATATGCTTGAATCTTTTCAAAGAGCAGCCATCTTGAGGGTAAAGAGTTCCTAAGAATAATGCTTGTCATGGTAGGTATTGGAATGATGCACCAGAGGATTCAAGGAAAGCAGAAAAGATTAACCTGACATGTTGGTTAGTTCTAAGTTGACACAAGCAAGATCACTGGAGGCGGGGAGCCTCAGTTGAGAAAATGCCTCCATGAGATGGCAAGCCTGTGGAGCATTTGCTTTATTAGTAACTAATGGGTAAGTGTAGTGAGATATTCACCTTGTCCGCACCTGTGGCATAGACCACGCCCATTGGGTGTGGAGATAGGACCAGACATGACCTGGGGAAACTAAGCCTGAGGAGGGGGCTCAGAAAGCTCTCTGGCTTGCAACATGGGGACAGGAATACATCTGGAGGCATCCTTGGGACCAGAAACCTGCTGGTATTCATCTGTCTGTGTTGTGAGTTATTTCTCCCTGAATAAACATCTACTCAGCCTATTTGTCTCTCCTGATCTTTATTAAACATCGATAGGTAAGTGTCTAGCTGAGAGACCAAGGTCCCAGAAAATCTATGGTCTACAGGCCCTACACAGACGTTTCAGGCCCAAGCCCCAACCTAGTAAAAGAAATACCCTGGATTCAGGACCCAAGCCAGAGAAAGAGATTATTTATCCTTAAGTCTAGAGCCAGGTCGAAGTACCCTAACACTGACACTAGTGCCAAAGGAACACACTTGACCCCTAGATTAGGGATATGTAAAAGAAACTTTCCCAGCTCCTAGAACTGGAGCCAAAAAGCCAAAAAGGACCTTAGAGAGAAACATAGTTTGGTCCTGGAATTGGAGCCATCTCTGACCCTGGCTCAAAACTAGCCAATCCCTGAGCTAGAAAACTGACCAATCCCAGGCCAGCAGGTTTGCAATCTCCCCAGGCTGGGGATTCCCCAAGACTGGGAATTTCTGTCACTTCATGGGAGCAGCCAATCGCCATTGAGTGAACTTGAAATGCCCCTAGACCCATGCAGCCAATCAGCTCAGTCCAGATTTGAGCTAATCCCAAGGCTGTAACTATGCAGTTTTGGAGGGCTTGAGCCAATCACAAGCCTGTAGCTAGGCAGATTTGGAACTCCCCAATACTCACCCCCTCTCCTGCTTGACTACTATGTAAACCCCCTTCCCTGTTATGGGACTCTCCTGCTTTGCTTCTGTTGCTGTCACTGCTGCTGTTGTTAAGTTGGAATGAAGGGGCCCACGTTAACAAATAAAGACTCTTTGGTTTTGCATCAGAATTGGTTTCATGGGGAGTGATTAAGGTTCTGGATTTCTGGCTTAACAAAGCCCATTGTGGTTGAGGCTAGTCTGGGCTAATGGTCCTGGGTGCTATAAGAATTCCCACTGAGCAAGCCTTGAGGGGCAAGGCAGTAAGCAGAAATCCTCCATGGCCTCTGCACCAGCTCTGTTTGAGTTCCTGTCTTTATTTCCTTTGGTGATGTGCCCTAATGTGGAAGCTTTAGCCACCTAAGTCCTTTCCTCTTCAGGTTGTTTTGCTCATGGTGTTTGATCACAACAATAATGACCCTAACTGGAATACCGGCAGTATCATGGAATCACTTCCATCTGCCAGTACACACCCCAGCTGAGCATAGGCATAGAAGCCTCCCTTAGGCCTAGTGTTTATGTAAAACTTGGACTGTGTTGGAAGCTAGCACTTACTTTGGTGAAAACTATGACTGTAAGCCAACATTTCCTATATACCAAGAGTGGTATTGCTGGGTCTTGAGAAAATTGATTTCCAATTTTCTGAGAAACCATCATATTTGTTTTCAAAATGGCTGTACAAGTTTGCACTCCCACCACCAATGGGAGAGTAGTTCCCTTGCTCCACATCCTAGTATGTACTCACTCATCAGTGGATATTAGCTGTAAAGTAAAAGATAACCATGCTACAATCCACATGACCAGAGAGGCCAGACAACAAGGAGGGCCCAAGGTGGGGATGAATTGATATCCTTGGGAAGGAGAAATAGAGATCTCCTGAGTGGACTTGGGGGGGGGTGGATGGGCATGGGAACTTGAGGGTTGGCAGGTGGGTGAAGGGGGACAGTGCTGAGAGAGATGACTGGAAAGGGAGGCTTTTCAAGGTCAGATAGAAACTTAATGCAAAGGAAACTCTCATGAGTCTACAAGAATGGCCCTAGCTAAGACTCCTGGCAGTAGTGTATATGTACCCTGAACTGGCCATCCCCTGTGGTTGGATTGGTGATTACCCAGTTATCATTGGAGAGCCTTCATCCAGTGACTGATAGAGGCAGATTTAGAGACCCATGGTCAAACATTGGGCCTTGCTAGTGAGTCCTGCTGAGGAGAGGGAGGAGGGATTATAGGAGTCAGACAGATCAGGGACATTGCAGGAAAACCCATAGAAATGGCTAGTCTGGCTCATGGGAACTCATAGGGTCTGCACAAAGCACCATGAAGCCTACATGTGACTGACCTAAGCCATCTCTGCATATATGTGACAGCTGTGCAGCTTGGTCTATTTGTAGGACTCCTGTCCAACAAGGGCTATCCCTGGAACTTTGGCTGGCTCTTGGGAATGTATTCCTCATGCTGGATTGCCTTGCCCAGCCTCAATACAAGGGGTGGTACTTGGTTTTATGGCAGCTTGATATGTGATGTTTTGCTGATGCCCGTAGGAGACCTGCCTCTTTCTGAGCGGATACAGAGGAAGTGTGGATGTGGGATAGAGAGAAGGTGTAGAGAGGAGATGGGAGGAGCCAGGGGAGGAGAGGTTGCAGTCAAGATATAAAATAAGTAAATAAATTAAAAAAAAAATGAACCGATTAGCTGAACTGTGTACTCGTTTCCCCTTGCCTGCCTAAAGGCACCTGGTTGGTCTAATAAAAACCTTAAATGGCCAATAGCTAGGCAGAAGAGGGATAGGTAGGGCTAGAGGGAGTAGAGAATATGTAGGAGGAGAATTCTAAGCTCAAAGGGGAAGAAGGAGGAAGGAGATAATGAGGGAGATAGAGAAGGGTATGCCATGGGCCAGCCAGCCAGGCAGCTGTCAGCTAGACATAAGAATCAGTGAAAGTATGACCTACAGAAGGAAAGAAAGGTTAAAAAAGAAAAAAGCCCTGATGTAAAATGTAGATGAAGAGAAACAGGTTAAGTTATAAGAGCTAACAAGAAACAAGCTAAAGCTAAGGCTGAGCATTCAAAACTTAGAGTATTAGAATAACAGAGACCTTGATATGAGGCAGTCTGCTGAGTGACCAAGCCAGCTCTCACCATACTATGCTAAGTCAGCTTCCCCCATATTAAGTTTTGTGCCTTAAGACAACAAAAGAACATCCTGGGAAAATTTTGAGAAAAATTGAACAAGACTGATAAGGACTTTAAAAAAAAAAAAAAAAAAAAAAAAAAAAGAACCTTGTAAATCTCTTGGGAAAGTGGTATTTTTAAAATCCAAACTATAAAACAGTAGAAAAGAATACATATAACATGTTAAGAAGAAATGCCACAAAAATGTTTAATTATTGGCTCAATATATTTTTAAGGAAAACATTTCCTTCCATTTGCCCTGTGCCCTTTTGAAAATAGGAGTAGGGACAAGAAACTATAGGAATCCTAGATACTTTTCAGAAATATTCAGAAGAAAGGAACTGTGTAGAGGCACACAGCTGTGTAATTTCTGCTTTGATAATAAATTAGAAAGCCCCTTTCCTGAATTCTGTTTGCTGATCAATCTGCTCTTTTTAAAGTATGTAATTTTAAATCCTCTTAAAATGACAGTCTACAAGGAATGTTGAAGTGTCTTGGAAGATCTCAATGCTCCCAGATGCTTTCTTAATTTTAAAGTATTTCCTTAAAGGGGATTTCCAGTCTGTTGGCAAGATCCAGACAGAATTTCTGTTCTATTTCTTGTTTCTTTTTCTATTTTTGGATTTCATAATGTGGTTTTCCATGGAGAGACACCAACATGTACTTATTTATAAATTTATATTATTTCTTAATTACTCACTAAGATACATTTTTATACTGGCTTCAAGTTCTCCTTATTTGTAATGGATAATTTAGAAACCTGGGAGGCTCCGTAAAAGGTTCTTAAAGTTGGCTATGGCAGTGATATAAATAACTCACCAAAACTGGATTGGTCTTAGTAATGATCAAAGAAGAAAGTACATGGACAATACCAAAGCATACTAGAAAGAGATGTTACAACTGGGGGGAAAGAGACAGAGGGTAGATACTATTTTTCAGTATAACAAAGATATACTGAGGGTGTGACAACTGTACTTCAAGCTAATCAAGAGACAATGTATGCCAAAGTTGATCCCAGAAGTTTCAGCTGGGAACCACAACAACTACCTTACTTATAAAAAAGGTCATTGTGGTTTTGATATGTATTTAAGGTAAAAGACTATCCTTTGGGGGCTCCAAATGCCACTGAGTACCTCATGACAGGGAGTTAGGGAAAGATTAGATTTGGATATATAGAGAGAATAGGATGCAGTGTGTGCAGTGAGACAGAGTAGTGGGACGACAAGTCAAGCATCTTCCAGAACTATGGAAGCCATTCAGCATGGCGGAAGCTTCAGCTCAGTTCAGCATGGTTTCTCTAGGTCTTGCACCAGAGTATACATTGTGTTAGCAGTTGGGGCTTATCATCAAGTTCTAGTGAGAAATCAAGAGGAATGGCAAAAGCCTGATTGGGAGTCTCGGGGACCTCACTATACAGCACTTCATATGGAGGTATTCCACAGCTTTTATGAGTTGTATTATCCAGTCATGAATGGTATCTCATTTTGAACTTTTTCCTTAGTTATATTTTTTAATCTAACCACAAGGTAATAGGTTTTTATGTGGCTTTTTCATGTGCTTCTTATTTTTGTTAACCCTCCAACCCTAATTTTCGAAGACTGGCCCAGTCAAAATTCTATCATGGAAAGGGGAGGAGATGTGAGGCCCCACCCTCCAATGTTGAACTATTAGTTACTGATATAGCCTGGGAGAAGGAATATCATTTTTTTCAGTTATGTATTCACTGGTGTGTCACCAATCTCCAACATTCAGAAGGACAGCTCTGGTTAAACTTAGTGGGTCACAAAAGAAGATGAAAGAAAAGAAAAGAAAAGAAAAGAAAGAAAAGAAAAGGAAAGGAAAGGGTAAGAAGTATATAAGAGAAGGTGAGATAAGAGTAGTTGGGATACAGTATTTGCATGCATGAAATTGTTTAAGAACACATTTAATTGATACAAATTGAGTCTTAATTGCTAAACATAAAATATAACAAATATTTAGGCAGCCACTGCTGATATTGGAAACTATAAATACGTCTTCCAAATAAATAAGGAGCAAGAAACAATACAATAATAACAATGACAAAAAAACCATGTAATGAATCATAAATGAGGAAACTAAGTTGAATTGTACTTACTGCAAAATAAATATATTGCTATTCTTATTTGCAATGATGGGTTATTTGGAAACTGGTTTATTGCAGTTGGAATTACAAGCATGATGTTGTACTGGGTAGAATAGGCCACTAATCCAATAGGACTGATGTCCTTCAAAATGTCCAAGATTAGCTAAAAAATTCAGGAGCCTTACCATATACAGACAATAAAGAGGCTGAGAAAAAAAAAATCAGAGAATCGTCACATTTTACAGTAGCTATAAACAACATAAAATATCTTGGGGTAATGCTAACCGAACAAGTGAAAGACCTGAATAATAAGAACTTTGAGACTTTAAAGAAATAAATTAAAGAAAACAGAATAAAATGGAAAGACCTCCTATGCTCATGGATAGATAGGTAGGATCAACAGAGTAAAAATGAAAATCTTGCCAAAAGCAATCTACAGATTCAATGAAATCCCTATCAAAATCCAAGCACAATTCTTCACAGACCTTGAAAGAACAATACTCAATTTTGTATGGAAAAATAAAAGACCCAGGATACCCAAAACAACCCTGTATAATAAAGGAACTTCAGGAGGCATCACCATCCCTGACTTCAAGCTCTATTATAGAGCTATAGTTGTGAAAACAGCTTGGTAATAGACAGGTAGACCAATGGAATAAAAAATGAAAACCCTGATAGTAACAGACACATCGACAAACACCTGACTTTTGACAAAGCAGCTAAAATTATACAATGGAAGGAGGAAAGCATCTTCAACAAATGGTGCTGGCATAACTAGATACTGATTTATAGAAGACTGCAGACAGATCCATATCTATTGCCATGCACAAAACTTAAGTCCAAACGGATCAAAGATCTCAACATAAATCCAGCCACACTGAACCTTGAACAAATTGGTACAGAAGACTGATTCCTGAACATAACACCAGTAGCAGAGTCACTGATCGACAATTAATAAATGGGACCTCCTGAAACTGATAATCTTCTTTAAGGCAAAGGACACAGTAAACAAGACAAAAAGACAGCCCACAGAATGGGAAAAGATATTCACAACCCCACATCTGACTGAAAGCTGATTTCCAAAATATACAAAGAACTCAAGAAGAGAGAAAGGGGTATACTCCACCACTGCTGGTGGTGGAAGGGGTATACTCCTTCCACAGCCACTTTGGAAATCAGTATGGCAGTTCTTTGGGAAAATGGGAATCAGTCTACCTCAAGATGCAGCAATTTCACTCTTAGGCATATACCCAAAAGATGCACATTCATACAACAAGGACATCTGTTTAACTATGTTTATAGCAGCATTATTTGTAATAGCTAGAACCTGGAAGCAACCTAAAAGCCCCTCAACTGAAGAACAGATGGAGAAAATGTGGTATGTTTACACAATGGAGTACCACTCAGCAGGAAACAAACAAACAAAAAACAAAAAACAAACAAAAAAAGGAATCTTGAAACTCACTGGTAAATGGGTGGAACTGGAAGAAACCATCCTGAGTGAGGTAACTCAGTCACAAAAAGACAAGCATGTCATATTCTCACTCATATATGGTTTTTAGACTCAAAACAAAGGATTACCAGCTTACAATCCACACCACCAGAAAAGCTAGGAAACAAGGAAGACCCTAAGATAGACATACATGGACCCCTGGACAAGGGGGAAGCAAATTGGGAGCATGGTGGGAGGGGACAGGGATTTGCAGGAAGAAGAAGGGAGAGGTGAGCATGAGGGAGCAGGAAGATTGAGTCAGGGAAAGAATAGAGGATAACAAGAAAAGAAATGCTATAATAGAGGGAGCCATTATAGGTTTTAAGAGAAATCTGGCACTAGGAAAATGTTCAGAGATCTACAGGGATGAGCCCAACTAACAATCTAAGCAATAGTGGAGAGGCTACCTTAAATGCTCTTCCCTGATAATAAGATTGATGACTACCTTATATGCCATCCTGGACACTTCATCTAGTAGCTGATGGAAGTAGAAGCAGACACCCACAGCTAAACACTAAGCTGAACTCCTGGAATCCATTTGCAGACAAGGGAGGACTAATGAACAAAGGGGGTCAAGACCAGGCTGGAGAAACCCACAGAAACTGCTGACCTGAACAATGGGGAGGTCATGGATTCTAGTCTGATAGCTGGGAAACAAGCATAGGACCTACACAGACTTCCTGAATGTGGGTATTAGGGGGACTAGGCAGTCTGTGGGGCCTCTTGTAGTGTGTATGTTTCCGCCAGCCCGCCAGTCTGGGCCCACAGCCGCGCCAGCCCCAAATAACACTCTGAGACTCTGTATTTGATATAATCCTGTTGGCCAGTTACCATTACTGTTTATGGGCTAGCTCTGCCTTAATTATTAACCCATTTCTACTTATCTAAGTATTTCCACGTGGTCGTCTTATCAGGGAGCCGCGGCAGGCGTCTTCCTTCCTCCATGGGCTACATCTCGACTCCTCCCTACTACTTCCTCTTTCCTCCTTGTCTCTTATCCCCGCCTATCTTGCTATCTCATTGGCCACAGAGCTTTATTAACCAGTATGAGAAACATATACACAGAATAACATCTCCCATCAGCCTCTGGTAATGGGTCAGTATATATCCCTAGTGATAGGAGTGGACTTTGGGAGCCCATTCCACATAGAGGGGTAACTCTCTCAGCCTACAAACATGTAGAAGGGCCTAGGCCCTGCTCCAAATAATATGACAGACTTCACCCTCCCTGGGGAGCAGAAAGGGGATGGGATGGGGAGTTGTTGGGAAACAGGGGAGGACAGGAGGGTGTGTGAACTAGGATTGACATGTAAAACAAGCTTGTTTCAAATTTCAATTAAAAAAAAAAAGAAAAAGTCCGTATGAAGACACAGGAACACATGGGAGAAGGCTGTGTGAAAATGGAGGTAGAGATGTGTAGCTGAGATGGGTAAGTAACCACACACCAAGGAGTGTATTTGTAGACAAGAAAGGAGCCTTCTGTGGCAGGCTTTTAGGGAAAATCAGTTTCTTGAACACTATGCTGCTCAGACTGAAGCATTTTGTTACAAAAATCTATATATTTAATGAAGCTGAAAATCTGTGTGGTGGTGACCTTATTTCTTGTTTATCCTAAAAAATTCCCCACATTCACTCAAATAGCCCCATGAATTCAAGCCAAGTGTTCCTAAAGTATCCAGAGACCTCCCAATTTCTGTTCATAAGCATGCACAGAGAGTTGGGATGGGTAGGGGAGGCTAGTGTGGATTTTGGTAGTACATTGACCCTAGTACATTATTTGATTTATGAATTTCCTTGAATAAAGAATTCTCTGACTAAAAATAAGCTAAAAAAAAACAATTGAGATGAGAGGATATTATTCCCTTCAAAGATGACATTTTCCTTTGATTTAGTATAAATTGGTTCTTTTTTTAGGACTTCTCTTGTTACTGTTCGATCTACAATGTGTGTGATAGTCTTATCTTAGTGAAACTTGTTCTGTCCTGGTCTCCCCCCCCTCTCTCTTTCTCTCTCTCTTTCTTTCTTTCTTTCCTTTCTTTCTTTCTTTCTTCCTTCCTTTCTTTCTTTCTTTCTTTCTGTGGCTCTAATATTTTTCTGAGTTATTTTAACTAATTTGTCTATCTTACCAGTCAGGTAAACGTTCTATTTGTCACATTTTAAAAAACAAAATTATTATTACAATAACCAGTTTTAGGTAGTGTGTTGTAAGGATCAACATTTATCTGGTTAAGTTTTGCCTGTGTGTGTCTGGTAGTGCTGATAGTACTTATTGAAGTCTATATTTCTGAAGCTGTCTGATGGCCCATCACTCAGGAGGTCTGTACTGGATGTTTCCCCTGCTATACCACTTTGCTATATGCATAGTAATAACACATTCTCCTATTCATGGGAGCTTTATGAGTTCTCAAATCAAGAACCATTCCAATTCTGTTCTTTTAAGTGGTTTTGACCATTATGGGTTCTTTATTATATAGTCCCATGGGGCCCCCAAACAATGTAAAATGTATTACTATTTTTTAAAGTGTAAGATTCTAAAATAAAACTTGAAAGCAAACCTCTGTGATCCATAGAAGAGAATGTTTAGATATGATGTAAGAAAAACTATCCACAAAATAAAACATTATTGTAGGTATTATCAAAACTGAAAATTTTAAGGATGATATTAAAGCAAGAAAAATTAACACACTAGGAGATGTCTTTTGTAAATTACATACTTGATAAAGAATATGAATATATAAAGCCATCTCAAAACTTAATAAAAGACAAAATAACTAAGTAAAAATGGTGTGTTGTTTGTAAAGATACTTCACCAACTGAAATATGTAAAGGTAAAATAACTATGTGAATAGATAGAGGACATTATTAGGAAATACCCAATTTAAGACTATGTGAGCAACACTGCATGTTTATTAGGTTTAGAACTAAAAAAAGATTGGTTAAATGTTGGCAAAAAATAAACTGTCTAAAATACATGTAAAAATAGAAAACAGAACAAGTGTTTTACAAAATGATATGGCAATTTATTTTCAAGTTAAATACACCCTACCATTTGATCCAACCTTCTATTCATAAGTATTTATTGAAGAGAATTCAAAGGTATATGTTTGTACATCTTAGAGTTTCTATTGCTGTGAAGGGACACCATGACCATGGCAACTCTTATGAAGGAAAACATTTAATTGAGGTGACAGCTTACAGTTTCAGAAGTTTAGTGCATTTTCATCATGGCAGAGAGCATGGCCACATACAGGCAGACATGGTGCTGGAGAAGGAGCTTCTGCAATTTGCTATGTAGGCAACAGGAAGTAGACTGAATAGCACACTTTGAGGTCTAATATTAGACCTCAAAGCAAATCTCCACAGTGACACACTTTCTACAAGGCCACACACACTCCAACAAAGCCACACCTCCCAATAATGCCACTTCATTTGGGAGCCATTTCCTTTCAAAGCACCACATAAAATAACACAGGAACAGAAAAATATTTGTGGTGGGTTTCTTTGTAAAATGAGAACAATTCAAATGCAAACAACAGGTAGATGAGTCAACAAATAACTGTCTAGCTTGGGCTATAGGAGATGACCTCAAAATTCCAAACAAAAACCCCAAATAACCAAATAAAACCCAAAAAGTGTTTGGTATGATAAATGATTTTTAAAGTATTCATGTACTACTATCACTGAAATTTTGGTTAGTTTTTATTCTTCATCGTACAATAAATTCTGTTACACTATATCCATTTTGTTTATGGCTAAAGAAAGCTATGTAGTAAATAATTAGTGAGTGAATTAAAGATGGCTACACAAGGGTTTATCACTGTTATTAGCTTTTCTATTGGTTGCAGCTGTTACCCTGTCCATGATACACAATTTATTATCAATACAACCTGTGCTCTATGTGGCTCCTGCTCATAGTGGTCTTGTTGCCTACTTTCTTGGACTATTGAGTCTTTGCCTTTTGATTTTACACATTGGTTCAAGAGATTTGTCCGTCTTTCTCTGTATGATAGCAACTACAAGAAACAAACCTTGAATTTTGAAGAATCTTGGTAACTTCATTTACCTTTTGGTACATTGATGAAAAGTGATTTAAATTATTTTAAAAGAAGGACAAAGCCTGTAGTAGAGAGACTGGTGAGATTCCAGGTCTCACATTAGCCAAGGTTACACAATCTGGTAAGACTTCAAGTCTCACAGAAGCCAATGCTGGACAATCTGGCAAGTAAGAGGAGTTAGACTTGGGCAGTGGCTTTTACTGGTAGCTCATTTCCCATATTTATAGATACTCTAAGGACATTGGAATGACTAACATTGTTTTAACATGAATAAAGATTGTTGTTCTCAACCCACACACCTAAGAGCACCTGATTTTTGACAAAACAGCTAAGAGTATACAATGGGAGGAGGAAAGCATCTTCAACAAATGGTGCTGGCACAACTGGATGATAATGTGTAGAAGACTGCAGATTGACCCATGTCTATCTCCATGAACAAAACTCAAGTCCAAATGGATCAAAGACCTCAACATAAATCCAGCCACACTGAATCTCTTAGAAGAGAAAGTGGGAGGTACCCTTGAATAAATTGGTACAGGAGACTGCTTCCTGAACATGACTCCAGTAGCACAGACACTGAGATCAACAATTATTAAATGGGATCTCCTCAAACTGAGAAGCTTCTGTAAGGCAAAGGAAACAGTTGACAAGACCAAATGGCAGCCCACAGACTGGGAAAAGATCCAACAGAGGGCTGATCTCCAAAATATACAAAGAACTCAAGAAACTAGTCACCAAAACATCAAATAACCCTATTTAAAAAATGGGATACAGAACTGAAGAGCGAATTCTCAATAGAGGAAATCAAAAAGGATGAAAGACACTTAAATAAGTGCTCAACATCCTTAGCTATCAGGGAAATGAGAATCAAAACAACTCTGAAATACCATCTTACTCCTGCCAGATTGGTTAAAATTTGGAACACCAATGACAACTTATGCTGGAAAGGATGTGGAGAAAGGAGAACACCCCTACACTGTTGTTGAGAGTGCAAACCTGTACGACCATTTTGAAGATCAGTATGGTGGTTCTTCAGGAAAATGGGAATCAGTCTACCACAGGATCTGGCAATCTCCTCTTAGGCATATACCCAAATGATCCACATCCATGCAACAAAGACATCTGTTCAACTATGTTCATAGCACCATTATTTGTAATAGCAAGAACCTGGAAGCAACCTCAACTGAAGAATGGATAAAGAAGATGTGGCACATTTATACAACAGAATACTACTCTGTGTGTGTGGGGGGACAATGGAATCTTGAAATTCGCAGGCAAATGGATGGAACTTGAAGAAACCATCCTGAATGAGGTAACCCAATCACAAAAAGAGGAACATGGTATGTACTCATTCATATGGATTTTAGACATCGAGCAAAGGATCACCAGCCTATAATTCATTCTGCCAAAGAAAAATAGGATACAAGGAGGAACCTAATAGACTCATAAAAGGTCCCTCACAGGAGGGGAAAGGAACAAGATTTCATGAGCATATTGGGAATTGGTGGGGGGGAGTGAATGGATAGGAGGCTAGGAGAAAGAGCAGGGGAGGAAAGGAAAGCATGTGGGACTAGGAAGATTGAATCAGGGGAGGAATAGGAGAGAGAGAGAGAGAGAGAGAGAGAGAGAGAGAGAGAGAGAGAGAGAGAGAGAGAGAGAGAGAGAGAACATAAAAGAGGGAGCCATTATAGGTTTGAAGAAAGAACTGAACCTAGAGAAATGTCCAGAGACCTACAAGGATGACCCCAACTAAGAATTTGAGCAACAGTGGAAAGGCTTCCATAAATGCCCTTCCCTGATAATAAGATTGATGACTAACTTATCCTCCATCATAGAGCTTTATCTAGTAGCTGATGAAAACAGAAGCAGATACCCACAGCTAAACACTGAGCTGAACTGGAATCCAGATACAGAGAGGGAGGACAAGACCAAGCTACAGAAACCCACAGAGACAGCAGACCTGAACAAGGAGGAGCTAATGTACCCCCAGACTGATAGCTGGGAATCCAGCATGGGACTGACTCAAACCTCCTGAACATGTGTCTCAGTTAGAAGGCCTGGGCAGTCTAAGGGACCTCTGACAGTAGAACCAGGATGGATCCCTTGTGCACAAAAGGACTTTGGGATCACATTCCCCATGGAGGGACATTCCCTTAACCTAGAGGCAGGAGGGAGGGCAGAGTCCCTACTCCAAATGACTTGACAGATTTATGGTTTCCATACTTTGGTCTGTTATTGGTTTCCTGTCTGGGTTAAATATATGTTTTTTCACATTACACAACAAAGTCCTCATGTCTAAACCAACTGTACAAATATTGTTCATAGCACTGGTGTACTAAAAAGTAGAAATCTATATTCTATAGTTATCTATGGAAGGCAAGATATTTAGCTCACAACATGGAAATAATGCTTAAAGCTTTTTCTACTTTTACAGAGAGGAGAAACGTACTAGAAGACTTTTAATAAAGCTAATGTAGTTGGCTGGTTTAACACTAATAAAATTAGTAAAATTACCAACTAGGCTAGGAAAATTCCCTAAAAATCCCACAGCTCAGATGGTTATCTGACATTGTCCTTAGGTAGACATAAAGTAACAATGATCTTTATTCCCTCTATCCTGTTACTTTGAGAATCTCTGGGCTCCTGACCTGAATCTTTGAAGGTTCCCTTGTGTCCAGGCTTATTGAACTCTTGCAAAGAAATGCCTGAGGGCCACCAACCATCAAATCAACCTCAGCATTTCAAAGTAGGTTGAGGCTCAGCTGGAAACACCATCCCTATTCAAAGTAGAATGATACTTCTTGAAAAGAATGTTTCCAATGTCATTTTGGAAACATTAAAATATGGTATCTCCAAAGTAGTACTAAAAGGACACATTTATTGAGAGGTGTAGGTCATATTACAGAAAGTAGAAACCATCATCTATCCACTTTGTTTTGTATTCTTTGGGGAGAAAAGTTGAATATAGAATTCAGAAAACTAGTCTAAAATTATGTTTAAAAGATCCCGGGCTTGAATTCTATATTTTGCCTTTCTCACTCTCTGCTTTCCTCTTATAGGCCTTTGCTGCTTCTTTTCTGTCTCTTCTGTCTCACTCATACCTCCTCCTGTCCCAACTCTCCTGTCTTTCTGTTTTCTCATTCATGTAGTGCAGGCTGGCCTCAAAAATGTGACTTACCCAACTTTGCTCTCCTGGGCACAAGGATAATAAACTCGGTCACCATGCCAGGCCTGTTTATCTTTATTGAAGCTGAAAGTCTAATGATACAATTTTAAAAATGTCACAAAAAATAGGAACTCAAAGGTAAGAACAAAATTCATGTTGATTTTTATTTGACAACTTTTCCCTAAAGAAAAGAAAATTGTCCAAATATCTCATGGATTCTTGTATATAGTTACACCTGAGGAATTCATGATTGGCCTCTCAACACAAATTACAGAGAAAATATTTTAATTGAGATATTCCCTCCTGAAACAGGGCTCAAAGAGACTTGGGCAATAAAATAAATTTACAATATCAGGAAATAAACTAAACTTAGTTTTGGAAAGCTCCTGATACAAGATTCACAGAGCACCCCACCCCACCCCACCCCACCCCCGGATTATATGAGTAGAAACAAATGCTGAGGAAAGGGAACTTTCAGACTGGTGGAGCTGCCTGCAAGTCATGAAGCAAGTGAGACCCAGAGATTAAGCCTTTGCAAGTCATCACTCATGCCAGGATATGTTTTTCAATGATGTATGTGCCTTTGAGTTATTAATATTTTATAAGTAATCCATCAACCATACTATGCATGAAACCTGAACAAACTCTCTCTCTGGCTCAATGGCTGGAACGGTTTCTTTAGTCTCTTGCTCTTACCCTGTCTGAGATGACTAGATGTTGGCCATGTCTCCCCAGGAAAAGCCACACAACATAGACAAGCACACATAACATAGCAACATGTAAACTTGTCCCTTTTGCAAAGAGCTAGCTGGTTGGCAGTTATATCTGGGGCTTTATCTCAAGGAAAGAACTACCAAGTGATCACCATCAACTTGTAGACGTCCATAGGAAATTTCCATGGAAGCAATGTTTAGGAGCAGAGTAATATTTGACTTTTCTCTTCCCTCTGCAGGTCTGGGGAGGACAGATGGATGTATGGCTAATTTCCCACTCTTCCACATGCCTAAATAAGTGAAGCTTCATTCTCTTTGCTTATTGCTTGTGGTAAGATGTGAGTTCTCAGCTTGCTGCTCCAGCTGTCATGTCTTCCTGCTGCCACAATTTCCCACAATGATGGTGATAGCTCTTAAGCCCTAGAACATTAAGCCTGAGTTAACCCTTCTATAAGATGCCCCAGTCATGGTATTTCATTATAGTAATAGAAAAGTAACTAACACACTTGCAGATCCTTAACAACACATGGTTGGATATGTAACAATGCTGAAAAGATATTAAGTCAGCATTGAAGACTGTCCTTGTCAGAGACTCTGAAGAATCCTGGGAGGGGCTGGGATGTTCACAAGAGTATGACTTCTTTAAATAAAAAGTATGTATCGATAAACCTCTTGCAATGAATGGATGAAGGATTAAGCAAAACATATTCACAGATATCATGGAAGCACCTACTGTAAGGTGGCATTGCTAAGTACTTTGCAACCTGGATGATATTTTACTCAAGTATGTCAGTTTTTATTGTAGTCCTGCTTTAGCTGAGAAAAGTGTGGCTCAGCATAAATACATAATCTGTCTAAATAAAACAGAAAGAAAACAGAGCAATTGGATAAACCCAGCTTTCTTACAGGCCTACTATTTTTGCATTGTGAACAACATCTTGTTAATTTGTTTTCATTATAAAAAAACAAAATTGCAAAGAGTTTAGCAGCTGTAAACAATCTATGAATGCATGCTCATGCAATGCTTTAGAACGCAGGGTCATGTGTCACACACTGGATGGACTACTAACAATGCTATGCCAATGTTCTTGTTTATATTTTAGTTTCCTGCTCTATAACTTAATTAAATTAATTTCCTCAGTGAGAGTTTTCTCATTTTTTTTCTCAAGATGACTCCAGTTTCTAATACTTACTCACATTTTTTTTTCATTTGTTTGTCTAAGGGGTTTATTAAACACTAGGGCTGGAGATATGGCTCAATGGTTAAAAGCACTTACTGTTCTTGTAGAGGGCCTGGGCTCAGTTCACAAACACCTACAATTTCAGTTCAAGATGATCCAGCACTCTCTCCTGGTTCCACAGGCTACTATACAAGCATGGTATGTGAAAATGCATGGAGGCTTAATAGTGACAAATAAAAATAATAAATAAGTCTTTTATGAATTTGCATTTTTGTATACATCATTGAACATTTTAATTATGAAATAGTGGATGCATCCCCAAAGCAGTTACCCAAGTGAAGTAAGCTTCAGCTCTGAACAAAATCTGGAAGTTCTCTACGCTATCGCTTAATACCTTTGCATGATGAGACAATGTCTCAAACTTCCAGGAATCAGGCACATGGCAGAGAAAGAAAGTGTTTGTACACATGATACAATAAGATATAATATTTCCCTGTGTGCTCTTCTCAGTGACTGAGGATGTCAGTCCTGGTGTGAGCCCTGTGCAAATTATACACATTGAGTGTATAAGACATTTTATGAAAAAACAAAAGTTATCATATGAAATACAACATTTCCACATAACTGATTTAACTGGTATATTTTCATTAAGCCATAGTCTCTTTCTATAGGTGGTGAATAGAAAGGTCCAAGGTATATTTAACCCTTATTTTTTCTGAGTTATTGTTTATGCTTTAAGATAGATGTTTGATAGAAAAAAACATTTTCCAGTGGCTTCTCATTAATCAAAGCAAAATCAGGAACAGTAGAAGGAAAACCTGGGGACAAAGTCTTAGAACAGTTGGAGGATACAGGCAAACAACTCTGTTTCTAGAAGACTAAAGTACATGGATGGAGTTTCTCAAATGGATGGAAGAAATGTAGCAGAAAATCCTTTGGGTTCAAACTATTCTCTGTGATATTGCTAATTAACATCACTCTTCAAGATTCTTTCAAAAGCTTTAACATGCCATGGAGGGGAACTAAAGATTGATTTTACAAAAGTATTTTCCTACAGAACAAAAAAATAAACATGGAGCTTCTTGGCAAAAGCAAAACCTAACCAATAAGTCCCTACTGCCTCACTGGCAATCCTTTCCTCGGCTAGTTTGGCTCATTGCATTTTTTTCTGTAGTTCCTAAAAGTTTTCTTTTAAACCCGAGGTCACACTCCAACTGTTTGTATGTTTGAGGATGTCATGTGCTATTTAAAAGTATTTTACTTTTAGACCAAACTTCCTGTTTAGAGGTTAAGTGGGGTGAGGGAGTTGCACTGTCTTTGTCTGCAGTCTTGTTATGATAAACATGGGAATCATTTTCCCACTAGAATGAAATAACACAAACCTCATTTTAAGCCCTCAAAGGCTTATGCATGTTTATTTATTGGCAAGCTCATTGTGAAACACAGGTTTGGACTAACCCTGTTCTATATTGAGGCAAATGTTTTACAGTAACACAATATCATAAGGACTAGATTTTTACAAAGGTAACAGTGCCAACTGTTTGACTTGTCCTCAAACACAACAGATAAGTCATCAGACAATGAAACCCTGCCTGGGTTAAACAGGATGATCTCAGGCTAGTATTTTCCTCTATCTGGCTATATTATTTTAGTTTTCTGTTTCTGTGTCATTTCTCTGCTCAAAAATTACTGCTTCTTGGCAGTGGCTTCAAACTTCTCGCCAATCCATCAATTATCTTAGGTTTAAGTCCTGTGTCTCATCAGGTTTTCCAGTAATGGCTGCTATGTGGTTTCTTCACCCAGCAGATCTTAAAGCATGATACCACTGTTCTGCAATATGTCTAGACCTTGGCCTTTAGAGTAGGTCAGAGATGCTCTGAAACATGTGGGGTTAAATTATGAGACTACAACTTACTCCACGCCCTCTTGAACAGCTCAGGCCATCATTGAGCCCATTGGGCTCTCCTCAGTGAGCCCAACTAGAGGGAATGCAGAGAGGTACTGTTTGAATGCAGTGAAGCCCAGGCCAATAACCAACTTTCCCCCTGACATATGAGTAGTAAAGTCTCTAGTTGATTGAGCTTTGAGCTTTGGAGTCTCCTCTGGTATGCAATCTTATAACTGGAAGTTGCCAAAATAACGGCTGCAGACTGGCCTTGTCCAACATCTTCCCACATGGAATCTGTCTGCTTTATGAGAAAGTTTTGAGGTTTGTTGCAAAGTCATAACTGAGCAGTGTCTCTGTTCATTACTAATGCAAAGTCACAGGTCAAACTAGTTCGATGGGAGGAGAGAACAAATGCATTTCATTCTAAAAGACTGAAACAAGCCCCTGCATAAGGGCAGGGGAACTAATTGCATTTGTGTGAGCATCAGTCATTTCATCGCTCAGTTAGGGTTTTTAATACTGTGAAGACACTATGACCATGGTAACTCTTACAAAGAAAACATTTCATTGAAGTGGTGGCTTACACTTTCAGAGTTTAGTTTATTATGATCATGATGGGGAGCGTGGCAGCATGCAGGCAGATGTGATGCTGGCTACATCTTAACTAGAAGGCAACAGGAAGTCAACTGACTGTCATACCGAGTGAAAGTTGATAAAAAGACCTCAGAACCCACCCGCACAGTGACACTTCCTCCAACAAGACCACATATACTCCAGCAAGGTCACACCTCCTAATAGTGACACTCCCTTTGGGGGTCATTTTCTTTCAAACCACTACATTCGACTTGCTGGATCCCAAAGTCTTATAAAAACAGTATAATGCAAAAATGCATTCAGTCCAACTTCAAAAGTTCCCATAGTCTATAACAGTCTCAAACTTATTTCAACATCCAAAGTCTCTTCTGAGTCATATGACAATCTCTGCCATCACCTGTAAAAAAAATAAATTCAAAAGGTAGATCACATACTTCCAACTTATATTGTCACAAGATATACATTACCATTTCAAAACCCAGGGAAGTGAGCATAGTGAGGAAATACTGGACCAAAGCAAGACCAAAAACCATCTGGGCAAACTCCAAACTCTGCATCTGCAATCTGATGTCAAAATGCTCTTCTTGGAGGATTTCAGGGTACCAATCAAATACAACCCCTTACAAAGAAAGCCTGCAAGATTAAGTTCATCACTGGTAGAAATCCCCACTCCTTTGGAATTTTTAGGTTGCTAATTCTCATTAGTCTCCAGGACTAACACATCCTTCCAGTTGAACAAGGGAACACTAAATATGGCAATGGCTGGTCCTTAAAGGGGGCACCCAAAAGTGCCATCCCTCACTGAATTTCAGGCTGTGTTAAGTTTACTGTTAAAACTAACTAGAGTACTGGTATAACATTCAGCTTGGCTTACTTTATTTTCCTTTAACAAGGTATTCTATCAAGATATCTTAGTGATTTTGGCTAACAGGCCATACATTGTTTTACAACATGTTAGAATTCCTTAAAAAAGAAAACAAAAAATAAAAAAAAAAAGGACAAAGGCTTCGTCAATATTCACTAGGCTAGATATGTCTCTTAATACATAGCCTTGTTATGGCAGAGCATATAGAACTAATAATAGGGGAAAGAATTCTAGTATAGATGAAATTTTTGGGAAAGAGTATAAAACAGAGCCCCATCATAACTTACCATGTTGCTGCTGCTTCTCAGTAAAAATGCATTGGTTCAGACTACTAAATTAGTAGTCAATTATTGCAAAAGCATTAGAAGATCAATGCAATACATAAGGATTAGACCCCAGATTTTTTTCTCATGTCTAATAACTTCTCACAATGATCCTGCATGGACTATTTGCAACTAGGAGGTGTTTTTGCCCAATGCTCATGATACTAAGTAAAGACTTCCATGTCTTGTATCTTTCTACCTATGACTTTGTTCATGTTCAGTTTCTAAAATACATCTAGAATTTAATCAAATAGTCAGTGATGGAAGAGAATGAAGAGAGGAAGAAGCCAGTGTGAGGGATTCATGAAAAGAAGCTGTGTCTATAAAAACCAACTGACTAATTAGACCTTCAGAGGTGTGGAGAGGAGTAAAGAGAGAGACAAATATTTATTATGAACATATACCTACTAGGCCACAAGAACTTACTTCAGTACCACACTTTCCATTTTAGTTCATCTCCATTTCCTTTTCTATTTTGTTTCCTTTTTATTCTTTCCAGCTCACTTGTGGGGAATCTGGGTTATGATGTAATTATAATCAATAGGTAGTCTGAGCCTCAGAAACTCAGGGGAAGAGACACCTTGGCAATGCAGAGTATCCCGCTTTTACATTTAATAACTATTCCTTCTACCCCAACAATCAGAGAATTTGTCATTTAGAACATTTCAAACATTATTTTAAAAGGCACATTTAAATGCCTTTTATCTGAAAGTGAGCAAGTGAGCTCAGGCCTCCGTGGAGGGTTAAAGACAGGATCAAGGAAGTCTGTGCTTTCTGCAGAAAAGGAGCTTTCAGGTAGGGAAGCATTGGCATAAAGGTGTTTCCCTTCTTTCTTTTCTTTCTTTTTGTTTTTGTTTTTGTTTTTGTTTTTGTTTTTCTTTTCTTTTTCTTTTATTTTTTGTTACTTTAAACCCAAAACATTTTCTGGAATGTTGACCTTGGCACAAAGAAGATGGAATTAAAGTTGGAAGTAAGCAGGTAACAAGAGGACATATTTTTTTTTTTTTTTGTGGTATATCCTAACTCAGGTTTTACTTTTAAACAGGGGTTATGGTTAATTACTAATTTGACATTGAGACTACGTCTCAGGTATAGAGCAGTTGGAATCCACAACTGACTGCAGCAATTCTGAGCTCAGGGCAGGAGAAGCCCACAGTGAACTTGCACCTCTCTAGCATCTGAAAGATATGGAATGTGCTCATATACCCCGTGGAAGCTGAGATTGAAGAAGGTGTGCTTGTCATCTCATTGACTCCAATTTCCTCCAAAACCATTCTCATGACACCAAAACCCATTAGCTGAAAGATACTATACAACTATTGTATCCCATTTAATTAACTGGTCAAAGCAAAAGACAAAAAATACTTTGAATTGTAGTTTACCAGTGAATGTCTGTGTTTTTAGTTGTCTTTTTTAATTATTTATTTATTTTTCTTATTTTACATATTAACACCAGTGAATGCCTGTTTTTATGCAAAGCCTAAATAATGGCTAAGAATTTAAGGAGATATTATTATTAGACATTTTGCTGTTAAAGAATTTTACATTTATATAAGATGTGTTTTGATCAAGTCCATCCTTCATTAGCTTCCGTTCAATTTCTCCCTAACTCCCATCACTATTCCTTTCCAATTTCATCTGTCCATATTTTTTTAAAAAAAAGCCAACTGAGTCAACTTAATGATGTCAGTTTTGTGTGGGTCTGGGGCTGCCAATTAGATCATGGGTGACCTCTAAGAGGTTGCATCCTTGAAGAAAGCTGTCTTCCCTTCCAGTAGCCATAGTTGCCAACAACTCCTGAAATGGTGGTATTTCTTTTTGATTACCACTGCCTCCATGCTGGGATTATGTTTGTCTAGGTCTTGTGCAAGTCTTCCGTTTGCTGCCATATTTACAGTGAATTCACATGTTCAACTCTCCCATTGCATCTTAAAAATACTGCTTCACTGTAATCATCCATTGCCTATGGCTTTACAGTCTTTCTGTCCCTTTCTCCTCAGTTCTTTAACTTTGAGAAGGTGTGGAGATGTTTCATTTAGGGCTGAATAGTCCACACTCTTTTTTTTTCTTCATCTTGACCAGTTTCAGGTCTCCATGCTAGTCACATTGTACTGCAAAAAGAAGCTTCTCTGAAGATGTTTGGAAGATAATGTAATAATATAGGTATAAGAATAATATTAGGAATTGGATTAGTACTATATCAGTTTAGCAAGTTTTCTCCTGGTGTTATGATGTAGCTAGCCATTGTTTTTTGTTATTGTTGTTTATTCTGTTTTTGTTGGTGTGTGTTTGTTTGTTTTGCCTCATTTATGATATTAACAAGAGTTCTGACCTGTGGAGCAAGCCTTAAGCCCTATCAGAAAATGGTTGGTTGTTTCCCCTCACATTGGTTATTCTTGCCACTACTGTAGCAGTGTGAATATTTTGTCTAGTCTATTGTTTTTTGTGGCTTTCAGGGTTCCCAGCTGGATAAAACTGTTGATTACATGCACAGTGCTATCTAGCTCTATGAAATCTTGGCAACAAGGATGAAGCATCCAGGTCAGTAGCAAACTTGCTATCTCTGTGTTCTGTGATGCAAATATGTAGTACCTTTAAAAATAGAGTCATGCTCTGGTGGGCAACCAAGAAGAATGGCAATGGGCTGTGATGCTGGGCATGGGTCTATGAGTCCCTGCCGCAAATTTTCTCCAAAAGAGGTAACCCATACCTAGCACTGTACTCTTATTGTCTGTGGTGTCTAAGAGAGGCATTGTCCTTCAGTTATAGGGCAACTCCATTTAAAATCTCTACATGTGTATGTATTTTAGGAAGAGATATTTGCTCATTCATGTTACTGCTGCTCTATTCATAATAGGGTAATAAAGTATAGCAATTAAACAATGAAATATTATTTGAGTATTAAGAAAAACTGAAATTATGAAATTTCTATGGATAGAACTAAAAAACATTTATTGAGGGAGGTCACCCAGATTCAGAAAGATGAATGTTACATGTTTGTTTGTTTGTTTGCTTATGTTGATTCTGGCTTTGACCCTTTGGATGTGTCTGTGTTTAAATTGGCAGGAAACTAGTAAAGGGCTAAGCAACACAGACTAATTAGAGTGGGAGGTGGGGGCAGGGTAGAGGGATGAGTTTGGGGAGAAATAACTAACACTAAATAACTTCGAAAGCACCATATAGATGCATATATTTATAAGCTGATGGGGAACATTTTCAGCTGCCAGATCGCTTAATCTCTCCATTGGTATTTCATATACCATGCTTTCCAATGGTAATAGCAGCTCCCCAGTCAGAATTGGCCCTGAGATGTGTCATATAGTACTGGGAAGAAATAGTCTGTGGTTAGCTAGACTTTCAGGTAGATTTGTTGGCCAAGTTTGTGGCTTCTTTATTTGTAGGGCCTGGGGACCTTTTGAACTTAATTTTAAAAAAAGTCAGCAGATGATGGAAATGTTGAGGAACTAAGAGAACATAGCGTACTTTTCAGAAGAGATGAAGACAACGATTTTCTTCTTTCATCCTTACGGGTGTCAGGCACATTTCAGGTTCAGAGAGTACTGAATGCACCCTGAAACATGTGGGATGTGGAAACACGCAGGGGCGTGGCAGGCTTTGGAAGCAGCAGGTTAACACTAGCATATACAAAGTCCCAGGGAGGTATTCTGTGAGGATGCTTGACAAGGAGGAAACTGGGGAAGCCCACATGGAGAGCTTTACTGTGAAAGCAGTCATGTGTACATGTCGGTTATGTTGTCTGTTTATGCTCTAGACTTGTTGGGAAGTATGAGTGTGTGTCACAGTGGTTGAGGACACAAAATTGGGCTCCCTGGATTTGGACCTTTCTTTGCCACTGACTATGTTTGTCAATAAATCATGCTATTACTGTTCACATGGTACTTATGTGAAAGTATTGGGAACAGGCAAAAACACTTTGTCCTAATTGCTGTCATTTTGACTCCATTTACCCTAGTGTGAAACAAAGTTCAAATTCTCAAGCCCTAGGGGAGCTGGGAACTTTTCAGTAGCTGACAAACCCCTTAAACAATAGAAACATTCTGTTATGCTTAGTTCTCTAAAACATTATGGCTGTTCCTAACAATAACAACAAAAAATGAATCTGATTGGTTGGACTGGAAAGGTTACACTCTGTGTTGGTTGACAATGATGGAACACATAAGGGAAAGCCTCCAATCTTTGAATCCTGATTGGTGGAAACTTTTAACTGTGACTTGGCACAGATGTTTGTGGGTTTTTGTGTTTATAAACCCTGCTTCAACCCCTACAAGCTTCCAAGTCCTTGTTCTACAGCCTTGATTGATTAGACTCTAATTGCATGATGACTTATTAAAGACTGTGTTGTTTCAGGATTCTATAGGTGCTGTCTCTCTTCCTCCTCATGGTGCACAAAGGATACTGTGTAACAATAGTGGTAGATGATAGTGTGGTCCCTCATGGGAACTGCTGTGGTAGTGATAGAGGAGGGTGTGGTCCCTCATGGGTACTGCTGTGGTAGTGGTAGAGCAGCTTGTACATCCCAAGAAAACTTTTGGAGGTTTGCATTCCGGGGCAGAAGCTGGTTCTTGTTTTAAATCAACATAGTTTCCAGGATTATTAGAAGAGAAAGCCAACTCACAGGACATTTTCTATGTCTGTCCAACTCAGAAAACTCAATGTGGGTGCTGCTGTATTCTTAATATTGAAATGCAATTGCACACATAAGTGAAGGTGCCTGTGGAGGCCAGGTAAAGGTGTGGGAGCCACTGGAGCTCATGTTTCAGCTGGTTGTAAGCTACCATAGTGAGCGCTAGGACCCCAACTTTAGTCACTGAGCTATCACTCCAACCCTCAGAACACTTCCATTATGATAAATGACCAGTGTGTGAGACTGACTGATTTAAAGGGCAGCCTTTGTATTTGTTCTAAGTAAAGCTTACTGTCTTTTAAAAAAATACTTCTTTATTTAATCTTTAGGGATTTCACATCATGCACCCCAATTCTGTTCACCTCCCTATGTCCCCACAGTCCCCCTTTATCCCTGTGGTATCCTACCATGAAACAAAACAAAACAAAACCAAGTGAGCAAGCAAAATCAGTTTTCTTTGGCCCCAAATTCTGGCCTCACTGGTATAATGAGCTTGATATGCTTGTTTTGGTTGCATGCACTCATAATTAGAAGATATAATAAAAAAAGAGGCACCTATCACCCGCAGTACAAGTGGCAGTCATGGTTTCCAAGTTTATTCTTTTCAATATCTTCTCCTGGAGCGCACCTTCCACTGTGCAAACAACAGATTTTGTCTCTTAAGTTGTATTTGATTAGACCTTTTATTTTCTCACTTAATTGCTTTACTTTGTTTTTAACTCTAGCTTACTGGAATTCCTTTTTAATGACTTCATAATATTTTATTTTATGAAGGTGTGGTGATCATTTAAAGTTACCATGTCAGATTCTTGATCTTTTTGTTAAGGTGTGCATTATAAATAAATCTGTGGAAAAACATGAAAAGAAAAAAAACATTCCACTAATAGCTCTATTTTTGGTGTCAGAGAATTGACTATAACAAAACTAAAAGACACTTCTTACTTAATAACTTGTATAGAGGGTTGAATGCATGTAAGTAGTTTATCAATTGTTGAATGGCTCTACAATGGGTGCAGAGACATACACCAAGGCCAAGTTCTCTATAAAGAATGAAAAGTCTGAATGGAGATTCATGGGATAAATCCCAATGAAGCTACCATCTCCTCTGTGGTACAGTGTGATATGCCTGCTTGATGAGTGTGGCCCTATTCATAAACATAGTAATGTCCTAAAAACGGACAGTAATATCAACTGGACATATAGTAAAAACATAAAAGGGGGCCAAGATGTCTACTTAGAGGGGATTTGCTCATGTATGAAAGGATGAGTTAAAGATATGTCTTGATGTTTATTACTGTTGGCAAGACACAAGGGGAAAAGGAGTCCAAGGTAAATCTGTACTAAAGAACCCTTTCTGGCATCCAAAAATTTTCATGGAATGAGTCTAATAGCATAGAGAGAAATAAATAATAAGATAAAAATGACAGCAAAGAATTCAAGAATGTGGTGTTTTCTACACAGCTCACTAGTGCAGATAATACTATATTCATCCATAAGTTAAAGGGGTCAGTCTATCAGTGACCTCAGACTGTGATAGTGGCTTTGGTGTGTCCCATGAGAAAACATGAATTTTATAAAGAAAGGAAGGATTCAGCAGACATAACTAACTTAGACCAGCATGTGAACCAGTTCCAAAAAAGGTGATATATTTGAAGATCAAATATCTATGCTGAGTACATCCCTGTACATCTGGAGAACCTGACTAACATAGCTAGGTATGAGAAGCATGGCTAACTATAGCCTGTAACTCTATATACTCATATACTATAAGTAAGTATATTGCTTACTAACTGAAATTTCACATATAAAAATAAACAATCTTTAAACACATGTGGAAGCATGAAGACAATGACCTCAAAATTCTAACTATATACATATATGTAATTATCTTGATCAGAGGTAAAACTGTATAGTGACAAATCTATTCTTAAATTGTATCAATATGCAAAATATCTTAAGCATATGTAGAAACTTATGTACATATAATATGAAAAGTAAACATTACATTAGTGTGCTTAAACATTGTAAACAGAAAGAAGAACCTAGACAATATGACAAATATAATTTCAAGTTTGTAACATTATAAAAATTATCTAAGATCGGAATACAAAAATAATTTTATGTAAGTATCGGTTTACAAGAATCTATATCAATATAAGTTGTCTATAGCTAATAGTTGTTAAAAATGTAAATGAACTAAACATTGTAACTATAATTCTTACTTGATAACTTTTGTTATATATAATTTTAGTATGTTAAAGTTAAAACCTTCCTTTTTATTTTAGACAGAAAGGAGGAGGTGATGGAGGATGTCCTTCTGTGTGCTGTAAATAGTTATTTCTCTTATTGGTTGATGAATAAAGCTGTTTTTTCCAATGGACAGGCATAATTTAGCTAGGCAAGTACTCTAAAGAGGCAGGGAAAAGAAATACAAAAGAGATGCTATGTAGCCACTGGCAAAGTAGGATGCCTGGACATTCTCCAGAAAGACAAGGCTACATGGAGATACACAGATTAATATATATGGGTAATTTTAAAAGAGAGCTAGCCAAGGAGAAGCCTAAGCCATTGGCTAAATAATTGTAACTGATACTAAGTCTCAGAGTGGTTATTTCTGAATTGGCTGTGGAACCCAATGGGCAGAGGAAAACTGGTACAGTGGGAACAAAATAGACTGAGAAAATATCCTTCTACATTTGCCAGCTAGTGCACTAGTGGCACAAGTGGTTATAGATAGGAACAACTGTCTGATTGGATTTAAGGTCTGCTCTGCAGTGAGAAATTTACATCTGTTAGTATTAATGTGTTCAAAACCCATAGTCAGAGAAATCTTAGATCCCAGTGGTGAGGGTTGTGGGGGTGGAAATAACTGTATTGCTTTGGTAAACAAACATGATACTTGCTGTAGGATGGTTTACTCTTTGGCTTTTGCTCTTTTGAAGAGCCTGCCACCAAGTTCCCAAATCAATCATTCATGCAGGCTTATTGTTACATATGAGTGCCCAGCCTTAGCTTGGCTTGTTTCTTGCCAGCTTTTCTTAACTTCATCTGTCTTTGGCCTCAGGGCTTTTATCTTTCTCTATTCCTGTATACCTTTTCTTTCCTTCTTACTCTGGGTGGCTGGGTGGCTGGCCTCTGACATCCTCCCCTCCTTGCTCCTTCTCATTTTATTCCTTTCTTCACAGCAAAAGAAATATCATCGAGACTCACCAGCAGGCATGCTCTAGAAATAAGAGATAGAAAAAAGACACTAATGTTTAGTAGTCCAGTAGAATTAAAGAACCACATTAATTAATTAATTAATTAATCCATTCCATGCCTCCAAGGCTCAGGGACCATTGCAGAAGAGGAAACAGAAGGAACCTAAGAGCAAGTAGAAGGGGTAGAATATTGTGGAGGAACTTTCTTGCCAGATTAAAACCATCTATTTTGGAGGGAAGCCCATTAAAACCTGGGATATTCAAAAGGAGTTAAAAGAGCAGCATGCTCTAAGGAAAGTAAAACTGCCCATCCTGCAAGAAAACTTTACACAGTCAACTCAATAGCTTCAAGAAGTTTTTGAAACTAATCAAATTCACTAGAATCCTTTGTTATGAGCAGTTTGTTCTTGCCAACCTGATCCCACATCAGCCCCAAATAACACACAGAGATGCTGTATTAGATATAAATCTATTGGTCTGTTACTAGCATTTCTTATTGGCTAGCTCTGTCTTAAATATTAACCTATTTCTATCAATCTAAGTATTTCCATGTGGTCTTATGTCAATGGAGAGAGGGTAGACCTCTTCCTCTCAAGTCCCTACATCTTGACTCTCCTCCTACATCTCCCAGAATCATCCTTGTCTCCTACTCCTGCCTATCTTGCTTTCCTATTGGCCAATAGGACTTTATTCATTAACCAATAGTTACATATTTACAGAATGACATCTCCCATCACTGTTGGCTGCATTGTAAATGAGAAGAGTCTTGCACAGTATCTTCTCTATCTAGAGGAATTTACTGATATTGGTGGTCTAAAAAAGAATGTACTGTGACTGACTTCCATAATAATTTAATGCTTTGGATTACAGTTTTGTTGCAAAAGTACGGAAAGGGGGACTTTGATAGGCAGTGTCTTATTCTTTTGCCTATTTATCTCTAGTACTTTGTGTATAATTTTTATATGTTCCACTTGACTGACATCCACAATGATAGCATTCTCTATCAGCACTCAGATGATTTAAATCCCCCTTATGGATCATCAAGGGAACAACAGTCTGCCTCTAAAATGGACAAATTATTTCAAATGGAGAGTTGTTGAACTTGATGCTTTCCACTTCAGAAGATGTAAATTACTGTCTTCTGAATACTATTCTGAGTCTCTAATGTATTCATTCACATGTGTAGACTAGCAAATAAAATGTTCATATGTCTACAGAAAAACATTCAATCTGTGTTTCAAATGACTTTTTAGACTGTGACAGGTTTTAATTTTTCCCCGTTCAACTGACACATAAACTTTGTTAAGTAAGTTAGTCTTTTTATTCATGTTTGTTCATTTCACACTGTGCTCAGGTAGTTCCTGAGGTAGCAATTAAAACATAGAATGGATATTAAATTTATATTAATTTAGTTTATACTCCACTAAAGCAGGGATTTCTGGATCTAGATAATACAATTAAGGACATTAGAAATTGCATTGGTGAACTTATACATAAAATTTCTACATGTTTACATGGTTTGAAAGATTTCTCCAAACTGAGAAAATGATAGGCAATTTTATGGAGAACCAATGTATACACATAAAGGATGGATTTGGATAGGAGGAGATAATGAAGGGAGGAATTCCATAGATAGCAAAGGACATATTTCAAATAGAGTTAATACGCAAAGGCCTTTCAAATCCCTCCTCTAATTTTCAACTTTTAGACCTGCAGTTAAGGTTCTTAAGGACAGGACATCCATCAAACATATTGACTTCTGTTTATTAAGTATTTATTTTGCCCATGGCACTCTAGGCACTCTATTGCCTCTTCATGCTTGTACAGGTGCCCGGTGTTCATGACAAGAACCAAGTCTCATGTTGCCTGTCCTGATCAGAATATTGCCTTTTTCCTCTGTCTGTTAATCATTCTTTTCATTCCATTGCATTATCCCTCTAAGGAAACATACTATTACTTCTCTCATTAAGACAAAGAACAACAAAAGCAGGAATGGGCAAGAATCCAGAAGTTCCACAGTCCACAAGGCTGGATGACTCAGCTGGTCTTCAGTAGATGCTGGAACCCCAAAGAAGTGGGAAAGGAGCTCTAAAGCCAGTGATTCAATGCATTTGCTAGCAAAGTGAGAGCAAGCAGGCACAAAGCAAAAGCTTCCTTCTGCTTTATCTCTATATTGACTTCCAGAAGAAGGAGTACCCTGAAGATCTGAATTAAAGGCATGTGTCTTCCTAACTCAAAATCCAGATTAGAAGTAGATCTTCCTACTTCAAATTAAGCAGACTTTCCTCTCTTGTGTGCCTTCCTCTTGGGGGTTTTAATTCCAAATGAAGTCAAGTTAACAATCAGGAATATCCAACCCATCAAGTAACATGTATAATACTCAAAACAATTTTATTAAATGAAAATAAGCAAAATAAAAACTGGTTATTATAAGAATCAAATAAGAAAAAGTAAAATCATGCAAAAAAGAAATGATCAACATGTCAGTCACCATTCACTCTGCATTTCAATTTTTCCTGGCAGCTTTGAAAGAACACAGCATTGCTTGGCTCATGACAAATGTCTGAAAAGGACGAAACTTTGTGCTTTCTCCTAAGAACTGCAACATCAAATTTTGTCTCCTCCTTCAGGAATGAACGAGCTCATCGGCAGATTCACAACACTGAAATAACTCAGGAGCACACCAAGCCTGGTAAATACCAGATGCTTGATTTAGAAAACTAGAGAGCAACTGGTCCTGCCACTTCCGGGTGATGTCTGCAGTTAAGTGCCTCATGAGCATCTTCCCACAGAGACTCCTCCTGCTAACGTTCTGCTCTTCTTGATGCTACTTTTTACCACATCATCTGTCAGACCAGAGAGCAACTGACACATTGCTTCAACTGATTCAAGGCACTGTTGGCAGTAAGACATATTTCAAATCTGTCGACACTGGAGATTCCTCCCTTCCTAAAGTGTATAGCCCAGAGTGGGCAGTTAGGAAAATAACCTTTATATGTTAGGATGTTAACTCTTGTGTTAAGAGATGCTGAGAATTAGCTGAGCCACGCAACAAGAGGGGGCAGATGCTGAGCCTCTTTATACCTATTTTCCACACAACATCTGTCCCACTCTGTGGGTTCTCTGTTCAACACTGCCTTCTAAATTAACTTCTTCCTTAGGTCTGTGGATAGTAGCTGCCAGTCTTTCTTCATTATTGAAGGTCTTCTTCACATTTCAGATATTTTTTAAAAAATGTTTTGTTATTCCTTCACCGAAATGGCAGCTTTGGGAAGTGAAACCATTTTTATTGTAGTTGAATCTCCAAGGCTTAGAGCATTCATAAATACAACTGGTGAGTAAATTTTGATGAATAACACAGTTGTAATAAACCACACATTTTGGCATCAGCTTTGCCTTATGTGGCACATATTGAATGCTAGCTCCAGTCACCTTTTAGGTAAGAAATTAGGATTTGTGGATCATAGTAATTATTGAAGCTGATTCAAGCCCAGTTTTGTTGTTGTTATTGTTGTTGCTGTTAAATTTTGATTTGTAATTCTAGCTACTGAACATTATGACTCACTGAGAAGGAATCTGGGATCACCACAGTGTGAGCATCAATTATCATGATGCCTGCACCCGAGGTGCTCAGGCAGTACTAAATTCTCTACTTTTTGCAGATGATTCCTCTTTATTTCTGTTTTACTGTTTACTGTAAACTTTTACAAATTATGTTTAAAATTAAAATGTTTAAAATCATGTTAACAAATTAACACTGACTTATATACACCAGAAGAACTTCTTGTATAAATACTCATGGCATGTACAGAAGGCTAGCCAGAGTCAGTTCTGGCGCAAAGAGCTTGTCACTTGCAGTCATGAGAAAGTGTCTAGAAGTCTGGGCTACACAGATGAAATGTAATACTAACTGCCCACACAAAAAGAAAACAGTGGAAAGATGAAGTAGACTAGCACTCTGAACATAACATTGAAACATGTGTAGTTTTTAACAGACAAGATGGTGGGAAACAAATGAGTACTTAGCATGCACTAGTAGAAACAGTGGGAGTTGGAGACCATGTGGACCATGATGTTAATGACATTCATATCTATTGCAGGTTCTAAATGAGGAGAAGTACTTAGTCACCAGTCAGTGATGCTGGGGAACAGGAATCACTCAAATTTGTGGTTTCAATGAAGAGTGGTAGAAGAAAAGTAAACCATAAATGCAAAAGAGAGGTGGTAAACAGAACAAGTAGAATAGACACAATATATGTGGTTATTTGAATAAAAGTGGCCCTCAAAGGTCCACAGGGAGTGGCATTATTAGTAGGTATGGCCTTGTTGGAATAGGAGTGGCTTTGTTGGAAGAGGTATGTCACTAGGGAGCGGGCTCTGAGGTCTCAAATGCTCAAACCAGGCCCAGTGGGTCAATCTCTTTCTCTTGCCTGTGGATCCAGATGTAGAACTCTCAGTTACCTGTCCAGCACCATGTCAGCCTGCATGCCACCATGCTTCCCACCATGAAAATAATGGACTAAACCTTTGAACTGTAAGCCATTCCTAATTAAATGTTTCCCTTTATAAGACTTACTGTCTCTAAGACAGTATATGTTAATAAAAATTAGTAATTAATCATACCCAACTATGAATGTTGTGAGCTACAGTAATGACTGCCTTGTAAGAAATGCTCATGGTACCTTAGTGTCATGAGAAACATGTATAGAAGGAAACTTTCTCCATCTATCTCAGTCCCACTGGACTGGTTTCTCTCCCCCCACTTTGTCCCCACAGCTGCTATGAAATAACCCCTCTGAGAATTAATATCTGTTACAATCAATTGACCAATGTCTTAGGCTTCTTACTGGCTAGCTCTCTCTTAATTTTTAACCCATTTCTATTAACCTGTGTATTACCATGTGGTCTTGGCTTTCTGGTGATGCCCTGGCATTTTGCCTCCCCTGTGGATAAAAGGCTTTTCCTTGATCCCACCTACTACCTCTCTCTATCTCTGTTCAGATTGTTCACCTGTCTTTACTTTGTTAAGCCATTGCCCAAAACAGCTTTATTCTTTAAAAAAACAAAAAACAAAAAAACACATAATCACAGCATACAGAAGGGCATTCCCAATCAAACATGGGGAACCACTTTATGATTAGATTTAAAACTTGCTCCACAAAAACAAAATGAAGCATACTTAATATTATTATCAATCCAAGAATCTATAGATAGTCTGTATTTAGGCTCTATGGGAAAACCTACTACCATCATGCTGTTAAATGATCATAGTGTTTAAACCAGCTCCCAATGACTTATCATTATACCCATAGATCAGTATATCTCTCAAACTTCATTTTAGACACTTCTATTTGTAGTTGTAGGTAGTGATTAATAAAGAAAACCACAACTGGCAGAAAGTGAGAGACCTTGGTATGCTTAGCCTTAAAGGAAACATACATACATACATACATACATACATACATACATACATACATACATCACATACCCTTCTCCTAAGTATTGCTGCAGAAATAGGAAACAGAAAGAGTGTAAGAGCCAGAGATGGTGGATAACTACAAGAAAACAGTGTCTTCTGGACACAGCAGGACGGATACACCCATGCACCAGAAATTTTAACACCATGCCTAAAACCTGTGCAAGCCTAAGCCGGACCAAATCCCATAAAAGAGAAGGGAGTTCTCCATTCCTTCTACTCCTGGCCATGGAGTGTTTGGCAACTGCTAGCTACTAGGAAAGGGAAAAACAGTTTCCTCGATGAGTGTAGTCCCTGGCAAGTTGAACACATTGCAGTATGCATAATTCTTGGGAAGCACAAATTGGTCTTGAAGACTTAAAAACAAAACAGCAACAACAACAACAAAACATGATATAAAGTTGAGTGGGGTAGATAGGGAAAGAAGTGAATCTTGGAAGAGTTGAGGGAAGAAGGGATAACTATGACCAAAACTATGTCAAAGAACTAATAAGAATTAATATCGAAAAAAGTATACACATGTAAAATTAAAATATTAAATTTGATCATCTGGAAGTACCATTTGTCCACATTTACCAGGCAACATCTATAATCCTTCTACACTTCACTGTGTGTGTGTATATTTGTGTGTGGGTGTATTCTTAGACATATGTTTGATATGTTGTAACTTGGGTGATACATGTTATGAAAATATGAAAATAAAAAAATGGGTTTTTACTCCAGCATTTCCTGTTTCTCAAGATATAATTTTAGGAGGACAACTTTATTTCTAAGTATTATTTGTAATTGTTCTTTTCTTCTGTCTCTTGCTTCCATTCAACTCTTGTTAACTCTTACAATGCCAATCACTTGCAAACAGGGTGACAGTGGGGTGAGAATGTCATCGGAAGACCTACTCTTTTCTTTCCTAGCCATGGAGCTCTTGGCAATTGTTGCACAATCCTTAATCAAACTTTGGAAGTCGGGAGAAGCAGAGCACCCTGACAAAGGGGCACTGGAGTTCCTGTCAGCACCAGAGATGGGAAAGGAACAATTGCATTCTCCCAAGAATACCAGGGCCCATGGCTTGGGAGAGATTTCATAGCTTCCCTAGGGAAAATAAAGCTTATGGGCTATCATCCCAGTTTGCTTCTCCGTTGCTGTTACGAATACCATGACCAAAACAAAAACTTGGATGAGAAAAGATTTATTTCCCCTAACAACGCCTAGGTCACAATGCACCACGGAAGTTAAGTCAAAGCAGGATCTCAGTGTAGCAACCTGGAGGCCAAAATCAAAGCAGAGACCAAGGATGAATACTGCTTGTTGGTTTGTTTCTCGTGGCTTTCTATCATATACGACTTAGGACCATTCATCGAGGAATAGCAAATACCATGCACAATAGGCTGTCATCTCCCATATCAACAATCATGAAGAAAATACCTCATAGACCTGTACAAAGTCTAATCTAATGGAAGAAGTTTCTTAATGGAGGTCCCCTCTTCCCAGGTGACACTAGTTTGTGTAAAGTTGACAGCGAGTAACTGACACCATCCTGCTTTGTAGGTATGTTGGCAAGCATCAGTGCTCATATATACAGAGTGCAGATAAGCACCTCTCCTAAAGGTCATCAACAGAAGAAGCTTGAAATGACACTTCCTTTTTTTTTTTTTTTTTTTCTTTTTCCTTTTTTTCTTTTTCCTGGCTAAACACTGAGCTGAACTGGAATCCAGATGCAGAGAGGGAGGACAAGACCAGGCTACAGAAACCCACAGAGACAGCTGACCTGAACAAGGAGGACTGATATCTGGAAATCTAACGTTGAACCAACTCAGACCACCTGAACGTGGGTCTCAGTTAGAAAGCCTGAGCAGTCTAAGGGACCTCTGACAGTGGAACCAGGATGTATGCCTGGTGCACAAAAGGACTTTGAGAGCACATTCCCCATGGAGGGATACTCCCTTAACCTATGGGCAGGAAAGAAGGCCTAGTCCCTACTCCAAATGACTTGACAGATTTTGTTGACCCTCCTGGAAGGCACCACCCTCCCTGTGGAGTGGGGGGGGCAGTGGGAGGGAGGGAGAAAGAGAGGGAGGAAAGGAGGAAGGAAAAGGGAACTGGGATCGATATGTAAAATAAGAAAAACTAATAAATTAAAAAAAAAAAGATTTCATACCATAGCCTAAACTGGCCTCAAACTTGTGGCAATCCCCCTGCCTTAGCATTCTAAGTGCTGAGGGTACATGCATCAATTACTATATCCGGGTGAGACTTGTACACAGTTTTTCAGGTAGTATTACCAAAGTTATTATGCTTTAAAAGTTATAGGTGAGTCAAAATGTAGGACCAAGAGGAGTAACAGGTCTAGACCCTATCTCTGGTAAGATAAGACCATGTGGAAACACTTAGGTGGATAGAAATGAGTTAATATTTAAGACAGAGCTAGCCAATAAGAAACACTAGTAACCGGCCAACAGCTTCATAATTAATATAGCATCTCTGTGTGTTATTTGGGGTTGATGTGACTCTGGGGCCAGGCTGGTGGGAAAATGCACATAACAAAATGGCCTAGAATATGGGAACTAAGAACTTCCACTTAAAACTTGACAAAAGCTTAAAAAGCGATTTTAAAAACAAAAGAACAGGGACAAGCAAGGCTTTTTGGTAGCAGCATTTTTTTTTCCTTGGATGGGCTCTGTTTTGCTAGAGACAAGCATACTTGTACAGCTCCTTTATAGGAGTCTTCCTGACTTGGCATAAGCAGCCATAAATAAATAAACAAACAAACAAACAAATAAATAAATAAATAAACAAATAAATAAATCCTACAGGGCTCTTTTAAGAGGCCCTGCTACCAAACTATAATGGTGTGTACAAGTAGCTGGCAGTGGCAGTGGCAGTGACCACATCTCTAAGCCAGCAGCATGCTGCTTGATGGCAACATAGACTAAGGCAGTGAGCACAGCTCTCACTGCTGGCAGTAAACCTACTCCTGCCATATTGAAGAGCAATGTTGTTGTTTAACAGATAAAAGATTGTGGCCAGGAAAAGATAAAGATTTACAGTAAAAATAGATTAAGATAAACAAAAACCTCTAAAGGTTTGTAGTGTGTTTTAAAATATACATAGGCTTGGGAGAGAAAAAAAAAACAAGATAAAGTGGTTTAAAAATAAAAATAAAAAGAGAGTAGCTGTGTGTGGTAGCACACGCCTTTAATCAGAGCACTCAGGAGGCAGCGGCAAGCAGATCTCTTGTACACAAGGCCAGCCTGGTGTACAGAGTGAATTCCAGGACAGGCAAAATCACACAGAGAAACCCTGTCTCAAAAAAAGAAAGAAAGAAAGGAAGGAAGAAAGGAAGGAAGGAAGAAAGAGAAAGAAAGAAAAGAGAAAAGAAAAAAGAAAACACAGTGTCCTAGGTGATCCAACATTCAAAACAGCTGGGACAAGGCAGCCCTGCAGACTACAGCCAGGATTTCTGCATTTCTGGTTCTTCTGTGTCTTCTTAGGATTCCCATGGTATTACAGTGTCCCCAACCAGCAGAAAGTCATCTGGAAAGAACAATGCCAACTATTTTCTATAAATGTTTGTTTTTACTTAAATAGGGTTGGTTAGAAATGGTTAATGATCACAACCAATATCTTTTAAAAGGTAAAAAGGGGATTATGTATGTGCATTATTTGTGGAGAAGAACTGTTGTAAAGGTTGTAAATATCTTGATAGCTACACTGAAGAGGATATTACATTATGGAAATTAATATACTTGGAGAATTCATTGGGTAAGAATATTTCTATGTCATAATTTTTTATCTGGGACATAAAGCCAACATTTCTTTTAGTCCTGATGTAAGTGTCATAGATGCATTATCTTATTGTATAAGGTATAGATTTAGAAAGACCATAAAGAAGATGTCAGAATTAATATAAAATTCATGTTAATAGAACATGTTTGCAAAATATTTGAAGCTATTGATCATATTTAATATATTGATCAATATCCATATTATAATTATAAAACAAGGTAGTAACTAAGAGACTAGAAGATGGTTATTACATAAAATATGAGGAGGGGGATGTGTCTTAGCAGAAGGATTAAAAGTCCTTACTTACATGCCATCCTAGAGCCTTCATCCAGCAACTATCAGAAGCAGAGGCAGACACCCTCAGATGAACACTGAGCTGAACTCCTAGAATCCAGTTGCTGAGAGGGAGAAGTGATGAGTAAAGGGGTCAAGACCAGGCTGGAGGAGAAACCCACAGAGACAGCTGACCTGAACGAAGGAAGCTCATGGACCACAGACTGATAGCTGGCAGAAACCAGCACAGGACTGACCCAGACCCCCTGAACATGGGTCTCGGTTAGGAGGCCTAGGAAATCTATGGGACCTCTGGTAGTGGAACCAGGATGTATTCCTACTGCACAAATGAACTTCGGGAGCCCATTTCTCATGGAGGGATACTCCCTTAGCCTAGAGACACAGGGTGGGCCCGGGCCCTACCCCAAATGATGTGACAGATTTTGATGATCCCTCATGGATGGCCTGGGGGGTTAGAGGGCATGGGAGGATGGGAGAGAGAGGGAACTGGGATCTAGATCTCTATGTAAAATAAGAAAAAATATTAAATAAAAAAAATGTCAAGTCCTGTTTTGACAGAACTATTCTGAAGAACGGTTTCCTGGAATGTTCACCAGGGAGAAATGCCATATAAAATATTTTTAGCCCATGCTAGTCATCATGGAATAGAGCTCAAGGATAGGTGATACTTATTACAGAGTCCGCTTCAATCTACAGCAAAAAGATGAGTAAAAACCAGAAGTCAAGTATGAAGTTCATGTCATTTGGAAAAGAAAACCAGGTGATACGAGTTTCCAGAGGAGGGCAGCAAAGCTAAGAAGAGACTGGAATGGAATAAGCTCAGGCAGAAAGAACAGACTGCTTTCTGAATGTTTCTGTATTGAAAGATCCCCTATTGTTATTTAATTTGCTAGAAGTAGGGAAAGTTGAATTACACATAATTACATGCATCTCTTGGTGTTTATTTTCATCTGTAATGTTCTTTGCAAGGTGTAGGGAAGTGGCGTTTGACCTCACTGAAAAATAACGCTTGGCTTCAAATGCCTGCACGGAGATGTTTACTTTATAAATTAGCATGCTAATTGCATCCATAATTGTATTGTTCTTGTTTGTTTATATTTTCATAAAGAAGTGGCATGAAGTTATGGCTGGCAAACCAAAACGTGCATTTATTGGAATATTCTCATGGGAAGGCATGGTTGTCAGGGATAATTTTATAGTAGTAAATAGAAAAAGTTTAAGAATAATGGGGCTTTATAAAATATTTCATCTGTGTTCTGATTTGTAACAACAGACTGGTTGGGCTGGGGAGTGAAAGTTCGGGCAAGAGATAAAAGAAGGTGACATTTAACTCATTCTCTATTTAACTAGGAAGCATGATACCCTGAGTGATGGCATGACTTCTTTAACGTTAACTTGAGAACTTACTCTGAGGTAAAAGGCTGTTTGCCTTCTACTTACAACTTCTAACTAGAAGATTCTTCAAGTAGTAAATGAGTGTGTTCTTTAGATGATGTCTGTGTGCTGCTATCAAACCATAAAATCTTATGCTGCAGGTTTCTAAGAACTGGGCAGAATAAATCTGAACATCTTAACATAAGCATATCAGTGTACACACACACACACACACATCATCATCATCATCATCATCATCATCATCATCATATAACACAGTAAGTTTACTCATATGCCCATGTTTTGTAGCTACTTGGTATAATCATTTAAGTTTAAACATTTGAATGTGGTGGTATTTGTTTGATGGGGGGGTTAAGGGAAAATTCAGTAAAAAATCTACTTCAGATGAAATTATAAAAATAAGGAAAAAAACTTTTAAAAATGAAATTAAAAAGACAACAGTGTGAATTTGGTGTGATTTGAACAGATGTTGATTGCATCTGATCCAGCCAGGCATGCAGTTGATCCTTGAATTCCAAATTCATTTTCCAGAGTTTTCTTTCTGTCTTGCTCACTAGTATGAACTGTTCAACAAAGATCCCACTTGGGGTACTTCCCAGGTCCCCTGTTTCTTCTCCAGCCCCTTCTTTTAACCTGAGTAAGCTTTGCCCCTCTTTTTGGAAGTGCTTTGTGTTTTTTAATGCTAGGGTCAACTACCACTCCTTCTACTACGTGCCACTGCTCAGTTTCTGATAATTTGAATTGCTCTGCATATCTATTTTTTTCTGTGTTCCTAGATCCATTTTTACGGTTCCTAGATTATGCTTACGGTTTGAAATTTATGTCCTTTATGTGTATTTCATCAATGTGCCTACTAGGATTTTTAACATCAATCTCAAACACATGAGGAATCATCCTATTTTTTAAGACGGTGATTTGAATTTTTATTTTGTGAATTTCCCTATTCCTAGTGTATGAAGAAAACTTAGAACCAGAGCAGCCAAAGAAATAGGCCTGTAAGGTATCTGTGCCAGAGGAACCTGAGGTCAGGCTTGAGCCCTGTTCTTCTCAAGCATAAAATAAAAACATGCAACCTGTGTGTTAGGTCATCAAGCGGGCCCAAAACATGACAGTGCTGATGGCAATAACTGTCTCTCCCCCTTTCAGAGCTAGCTTTTGCTAGGTTGAACTCCCATCTGAGCTAGAGTTTGCTGGGAGCAGAAACCGGAAGAGTTTCTCAGAAGCCCTTAACAGCTGGCTGAATGCTGCTAGCTGCAACTGTCAGCACTTAATCTGTCTGAAGCTCCCCAAGCTGACCACCTGGCTGTTGCAGCTTTTGAGCAGCCTTCTGCTACTATATACCCATACAAGCTTTTGCCACGGCTTCTGTCCTCTACTATCTGACGAGCCTCTGCGGTTTTTAATAAACTGTTCTTTCTTTCCACAGAGAGCAGCTATGTCGAATGATTTCTTGCTGGCAGAGCCTATGCACACAACATAGCTATTGTGAAGACCAGAAATAAGTGATTACAAGTACTGTATTAGAGCTTGATTATGTAAAATTAACATGCTCTGCATAGCAAATGTTCCTGTGGAGAAATGTTAAATTTTTTTTTCTTTTTTTCTTATAGTTTTAGTATTTAAAACAATTCTTAAATTTAAATATGTTTTGATAATATTCTTCAAGAAAATAAAATCAGTGAAGTCATCTTCAAAAGATAAAATTCTAGAAATATGTCTGAATTAGAAGGTCTTTTAATCTGGTCGGAAAGGAAATGCTACAGTATTTGGGGATTAGATTGCTGTCACCTGATCTGTAGTCTATAGCTTTTTAATGGTTGATGAAGTAAACACATAGAGCATTAGGACAATGTAATAGATTAAAATTCAATGGGGGAACATCAGAGCAAATTTGACTTAATGACAAGAGTGCTTTGTGGCAAATGCCCTTTAATGATCTACACATGTATAAGTGTGTTGAGATTGACATGCTTGCTGTTATTGGCTGCTACAGTGAGCACCTAGTCAGTTGGTAGAAAATGCAAGGGGTATCCAGTCACAAGGCTGGCTAAGACGAGTATCTGTTGTGCCCAATTTCATGCTTTCAGTGATGCGATCCAGTGACCTTTATTAATTTGCAAACCATGTAGTTTTCATGATCGATACTAATCATTAATGCAAGAAGGGTTTTGGGAGGAGACAATTACCAGTGTGGTTCAGTTACAGAGGCAGAAACATTTTCTGTACATGGAAGCCAAGTTGAAATAAAAGAATTATTGTTTTCCTCATAACTTATTAAGAGTAAGGCCCATGCTCTTGAATACATAGGGGTATTTAGTTAAAGTGAAATTTTAAGCTTGGCTTCCTTTAAAATATCAAATATGGAAGCATTAAGGGTCTGTTGAGCCCAGAGGCTCTTAATTAGGGCTCTCTTAGCCATAATTTTATTTTTCCCTTTAGCTACTTCTCTCTCTCTCTCTCTCTCTCTCTCTCTCTCTCTCTCTCTCTCTCTCTCTCTCTCTCACTCTCTCTCTCTCTCACACACACACACACACACTTTTTCATTGTTTTTATAATCAATCATCTTACCAGAATCATGGATCACTCTAAACTATTGTGGTACCTCCAAAGAAGCTAGTTTATAATTTGTATGATTATTAACATTACATTAATGTGTTATAATTGTAATAGGTTTTCTGTTTATAGGAATTAAATGAACTTTATACTGTGGATATCATTATTTGTATATAATCTAAATTAGAAAGTACTGAAAAGGGGAATAGGTATATTAAAGGCTCAGTTTATATATAATAAGGTCTTTCATTACGGAAAAAGGAAGGTATTTTCTGACTTTTTGTGGGTAGATGTGAACAAATGTTCACTCCAGATACAGCGCTGGCTTCAGACCAAAGAAATGATCCTATTCTAGTCTAGTTGAATAAACTACTGAATTTATTGGGGTTACATATGAAATCATATTGGGGGCTACTCTGAGGAGTATGGATCAGAGGTTACCCATAGGAACATGAATGATCAATTGTAGTTGTGTCACTGAAAAGCTCAAGCCGGCCTGAGTTATGTCTCACAAAACCAACATCCACAGAGCTCCCTGACCAATTGGCAGGCAACCCCACCAGAATCTGCTCTTCCCAGCGATGTCACTGTTTAGCCCTGGAGAGGGACCTTGTAAACCTTGTAACTTTCAGGGCTTTCCTGAGCCTTGTAAACTTTTTAATTTCCTGAGCCTTGCATGTGTGTTTCCTTTACTTTCTAAGTCTCCAGAGTCTCCCCCTCCTCTTAGAAAGAATGTTTCAATTTGGAGAAAAGATCTACCCAACAGATCCAGGAACCTGTATATATGTCTTTTATGGTTTCCCACTGTAAAGATATATTTAATGGTATGTCCCTTTTCAACAAAAATAGCTTTCAACTTTAAATGTATAGAATTTAAAATATATATTGGATTTGTTTTAAAAAATATATTGAATTTGTTTGAAGCTATGAACTCATTTTTGATTGCTGTTGAGAGCATCTTTTGGACAAGAAAGGCTAGGTCTAAAAGAATGTGGTGAAGTCATAGCTTAACTGTAACCAGGAACAAAACAAACAAACAAAAAAAAAGTGAAGCTGTGCTTTGGCCAGCCAGTATCACCAACTGCAGACAAGTGGGGTTTTCTTTTGTAATTTAAAGGAAGGGCACAAAAGAATTCTCAGAAATTGGAAAACAAAACCCTTTCCTTTGAGTCAAGCCAGCTTAGGGTTTTCATCTTCTGGAGACTCATTCATGATGCTGAGTTGTTTTTTGGTTTGGTTTTGTTTTTATTAAATCCTACTCTTATGCATTTCTTTGGGATTGTCCCGAAATCTTCATATCTTCTTTGCTAAGAACACATTTTTCTGGACACTGCAGCTGCTTGAGTCTGGAAGCTTTTTCTGTCATGAGTTCTATAAAGAAACAAAGCTTCCTACAACCCCCTCTCCCCCAGTCACTAGGACTTTATATGTCTGTGTCCATTGGCATAAGACCATGCTGTCTGCAGTAAAAAAAAAAAAAAAGACCTCTTCTTTCAAGGCGGGTGCTGAATCATGAGAGTGCTGGCCACAGAATGCCATTATGTTGTCAAATGGTTCACAATAAATAGTTTCTATGCAACATGCAGATGTTTACTGGGGTCATGTTCACCATGTCTTACAGTGCTCTTGTGAAATCTCGACCAAAATTTCAACTCTTGGAACGCAGCAAAGTGTCTGCCTAATAGTTTGAAAAGAATGTGTTCATTCACAGTATAGCTACGCACAGATGAAGTCTTGCAACAGAGTCATTCAACTGGCTTTGCTTATGGATGAAGAGGTAAATCTTTTACATCAAGGTCTTGGCCTGCAGAAAGAAATCTGCAGACTTCAAGACAGAGGCAAAACATTTGGATTCAAGCCTGCCAAGAGGACATTTACATCTGAAATATTGCTTTTTATTCCCTGCTCATCCACATGGCAAATACCAAAGAGCTAAACTTTCTCAAAGACTCAGTGGTGTGTGTGTGTGTGTGTGTGTGTGTGTGTGTGTGTGTGTGTGTGTGTGTGCTGTGTGTCTGTGTGTTTGTGTGTGTGTGTGTGTCTGTGTGTGTGACTGGGGATAGTCACTATTAGCTCCTGCAGTCACACTAGTGATCAGGGCCCTCCCCTAAGGATCTTCATTCAACTGCCCCATTCCACCCATAGAACACTCTAACTACCCTACAGAGTAAAAAATCCCAATCTCTGGGTTTAAAATCCCACCAACCACTACCCTGGAAAGCTCCACCTCACCCCACCCACCAAGAAAAACTATATAAACCCTGTCTTCTGCTCAGTTCTCTGTTGTTCCTCTCTCTCTCTCTCTCCTCCCAATAAATTTTGTTGTGTGAGGTTTGTTGTGCAGTGTGACTTTGTAAAATGTCTTCGTTCCCAACTGCCACGACCCCTTCCCATTCAAGCTGGGTGCACAGTAAGTCACTGTGCACCCAGATACATGCAGTGGCTTTAACTCAGTAATTTAGGACAATGGAAATGGTGCTTTTGAGTTTTAGGGCTCCTTGCCTTGGCTTTCCTTGTGTGATAAAGAGTAAGAGAACCACCTCTCCTTGCTCCTGTCTTTTTGTGGGGCTGAGCACTGAGGAACTATGAACATAATCTTTAAGGTGGAATTAGCACACTGTAAAAGATAGTATAAAACACCAACTTACAAATTTCTATATAGACAACCATGCTGTATTTTGCCCATTTTACTCAACCTCAAGATGGTCATTCTAATAAACACTAAGTTTTTGGACCCATTCAGACAAATAACAGCTACAATGTACCTAAAACCTATAACCAAAAGACCACTAAATGAAATGCCTCTAAAAAAAGTCTCACAATTTATATACTAAGGCTGAAATATAAAGATATATTTTTAGACACATCTTCTCAAAAAAGTTCTTTGAATATTTTGTCTATTTTCTACAATCCTATGTCTTCTTTTTCTTTTGTCAGTATTTCCAATAGTACATATGGAATGATTTATAATTTTATACTCATAAAAAGCGAGATAAAATTCCCAAAGTGAAAATTGAAGCCTTTCGGGTGTTTTGCACACATTATTACTCTTCTGAGTATCTTTGTGGTTTCCCTTGCTAACAGGTTTTCATTACTTGTAACACACACAATAGTTTGCATCATAAATTAGGCAAGAGGTATTTGTTATAGATTCCTTCTGACAGCCATATGCTACATGAATCATGAATACTTTACCCGTGTTCCAGTGTGGGATGACAGGAACAGCACTGGCTGGAGATGAAACAGTAGGTTTGATTTTCCAAATGTTTTAGATGAAAAATAAAAGCAGTTTGGGAAGGTGAAGTAAGAAGGTATCCAGTCATAGACCTTGTGGAAGAGGCCGTGGACACCCACTATTCTCCAGCAGCCTGTACGTAGCTCGTTCCCAACATATTTCTTTCATGCAGTGAGATTTACAGAGGGAGAAAAACTTAATTTCACAATGCTTTAAAAGTTGGAGAGAAAGTAAAAGGAGAAGTGGAAAGTGTAAAGATGGGAAGAGAAACTCAGGGCAACCACTTTTTGAAATGATGGCCCGGAAAGAAAATTTTGTCTTGGTGCAGGGGGCAGTATGATGAACTGGAGAGTTTCAATAGTATTGCTTTCCCTCTTCTTAAAAGTGTGTGTGTGTGTGTGTGTGTGTGTGTGTGTAGATGTAGGAAATGCAGAGGCCAGAAAAGGATGTCAGATTGCCTGGAGCTGAAATTGTAAGCTTCTGTAAGCCTCTTGGCATGAGTCCTTTGCAAGAGAAATAAGTTCACACAATCACTCTCCAGTCCTGAGAGTCTTCTCTGTATACATAGCCTAATGTTAGGGTGTCAAGCCTTAAACTCATGAGAAACCAAGATGTTAACAGCCATCTAAAAAGCCAGGTAATGTGTGTTTTATTCATACTCTCAGCAGACTAAGGTGAATTCCTGCTGATAGTAAAGACAACCAGATTCGGGACATGATTGTCTCTGGCACTCTGTTGTCTCAGTGATCAGAAATCTGCCATGGATTAATAGCTAGAACCCATTTTAACCCATGTGACTGCTTACTTGCATGTGTGCAAGGAAGGAGCTATGTTACATGTTTGTGCATACAAATGTATTACATATGCACACATTCACAGAAAGATCTGATGATTTCAAGTTTAGTTTTTGTTGTCAGTTTGTTACTTTTCTCAAGAAAACCCCCTTTGTTTTTTCTAGCTGGGAAATGAGGTTGAATCTTGCATGTCTTTTGTAACCACATCTGTGGAATTTGTGAACCTGAACAGTGTATATGCTTTTTGAGTTGAGATTTTCTTTTGACTCCAGACTGCTCCAATAAATGGGGATTCTGTCTGGGGTTACTCCTTCCTACTTCACGTGGATGCTTTAGTAGCTTAATTCAGCAGACTCCAATCCTAGTGCTAGCGGATGGCGACAGCCAGACCAACAGGTTCCAAGTCCAGACAGATTAAATGTCTCACTCTGGAAATCAATGGCTAAATTGCAGGTTAAGTCACAAGTTGATAGTTATTCCATGTACTGCTCAGGGCTTTGAATCACATTCCTTCTGCAGAACTCCAATCTGAAGCAGAAAAGGTGGAGGTGTGTTGTAGGAGGGTTAGCCAACAGCTCCCACTTTAGATTCTGAGTCGTCCAACAGAGGGCATACTTCTAATTGAAAGAGAAGAGAGGAAGTTAGCTTTGGGCTATGCTTACAGAATTAAGCTCTGATCTCTAGAATTTGCTGCACTATTTTAGAAAAATCTAAAAGCCTCAAGCCCTGTCAGTTTTACCTACAAAATGTACCTCATTTGGAGGCTATTAAATAAACATGTAGATAGTCCGGCCAAGTGACTGTTAATAGTTAAAAGATGGGCTTCCATTTTTCGAGTTCTTAATTGGCACAGCCTTAGCTTTTCTTGGTTGTAATTATATAGTATAGTTTTATCTCTTATAAAATTAGAATGTTCATTTTTTCAAAGCACAGGAAAAACTGCTCTAAACATTGGATTTAAAAAAAAAAAAAGGGATATAAGCCGGGCAGTGGTGGTACACACCTTTAATCCCAGCACTCAGGAGGCAGAGACAGAGGTAGGCGGATCTCCTTGAGTTCAAGGACAGCCTGGTCTACAGAGTGAGTGCCAAGAGAGGTTCCAAAACTACACAGGGAAACCCTGTCTCGAAAAAATCAAAACAAAAATAAGAGGGATGTAGTTGTTTTATTTCTGTTTCTTGTAGCAACTCAGAATAGCAAAGAGTTTCTTGATAACAGATTGGCAGAGCTTTTTACCTTCTGTCTATGCATTGACAATGGGTCATCTTCAGCCAGCAGAGGGTGGGAAAGAGAAGTTAGTATACACACACACACACACACACACACACACACCAGTATTTTCGATGCCCCTGTCAAATGGGTCACACAAAAATAGAAAGGAGGCTGGGAACTACAGAGTAGTTTTTTGAGAGGAAGTCAATAGTTCAACTAAAACATTTACCACTGCAGAGGAAGGGGAAAATATCATATGTTTATTATTACATGCATATTATTAGTATGGAGGGAGTAATTATTGCTTTTGTTAAAATGAATTTGTCTTAGTGGCATGCATTTATAGATTGGATATACCTTATCCCCAGGAAAAGCTTTTAAAGGTAGCATAATTGGTGTAATATAGTCTCATCTTTAAATGCCCTTTACAATAATATAAGAAAATATAATTTTGAGATGTTTTTATATATGTGTACAAATGGTCATAATAATTACCCAGTGGATTTTACAATTTTTTTCTTTTACTCAACAGATAGTAAGTGATCAAGGAAACTGTAGTACACAACAGGCATCAATGTTTCCTCTTGACCTCATAAAACTTGTACTCCAGTAGGGGAAATACATAGGAAAATAAGGGACATGCACAGACTGGGTAGTACCTGATAGATAACAGAAGGGAGGAGCCCAGAAAGGACTCCATAAGCTGTCCTCTGGGCTGAAACTCAAAGGAGAAGTGAAGGAAATTCAGTACTGGCCTGCTGGAAAGAATGCTGCTACATCAGGGTGGTTTGTGCTCCAGCATGCCTGAAGGGAGCAAGGGAAGTCCAGGGTAGGGCATGTGTACAGGAGTTAATCATATGGGGACTTCCAGGGAAGGAACTCTTTGGCTTCCTAGTTGAGTATAATGTTAATTTTATATGTGTGTTTTAAGGTGCTTTTTTGTTTGTTTGTTTTGTTTTGTTTTGTTTTGTTTTTTTCTTTTCTGATTGGTTGAGCAGAGACTACTATAGCACTGGGTTAAGTCTGGAAAGGGAGTAGGAGGCTAGGGCAATAACCCAGGAGAGATACCAGGAGGGACAGGAAGGAACAGAGTTTCTAAGGGTAATATCTAAGTTTGTCAATAAAGGGAACCAATGATTTATCTATTTTCTCAGCCTGTGAATAAAGTGTGAAATTCTGTTAATGTCTTTAACATTAAGATGCATTAAAAAATCACAAAATATCACAGTGGGAATTAAGAGATAATCCAAGTGTAAAAGTCAGTATATACAGGTGGTTTCAAAGGCAGTTCAAGGGTTACAGTATACTTACCATAAATGGTAGGGTTCAAATTTTAGTAAGTGTATGCTTTCTAGGGATCTGAGGCAGAAGAGACAGGCCACCCAGGGAAGCAGTCTCCTCCACTTGATTAATTTGTGATATCAAATAAGCACCTGGAACTATTGCTTGGCCTTTTGCTTCTTATGCACAGTGTCATCCATAGAGTTCGGCCCATTGGTGTTCAAAGAACAATTTATAGAATCACATCTTCACAAACATTGTAGCTACTTCTGAAAATGTGACTTCTTGGGAGACCTCCATGTCTTTGAACTCAGATTGGGAAGAGGGTCCAGAAAAGAGAATTATAAATCAGCTTCATGGAAATTTTTATTATTTTGATCTAAATTTTACTCCTCCCACCCAAAGCATACACTGTGATCCTTACCTGCCAAGGTTTTGGTATTAGATGATGGGGCTTCCTGAACAGTCTGGAATGGAATCTTGGTAACAAAAACCACATAGGCAAATCACCCCTTCCTCTCTATGGGAATACATCAAGAGGGCAAAGTCAACAGCAACAGGTCCTTGGTGGCTACACCCCAAAAGGATGTTTTACCAGCTGTGGTCACCTGTCAACCCAGTTTGGATGACACACAAACTTTACCTCTGTACACAAAGTGTGAGTACCAACTGGTAGTGAAGTAGACTTCTATAGGAAATGGCTAATTCACAGTCCCTTTCACCAAAAATGAAAAGAATTGAAATAAAAAATTTCCCAAGAAAATTACTTAAAGTTATATTACTTGGGAATGGATGTGTGTTCTACTGGACTTTGACATTTCCTAAGTGAACAGTATAATAATTCTTTCATAACTTCTATTCCTATAGTTTTGGTTGTGAGCCTAGTCTTTAATGGCTGAGCCATCTCTCCAGCCTCATAACTTCTATTCCTTAGTTCTATTAATTTTTTAAATGAATGGGTCATATTTATAAAACTGTAGTTTGAAAATCAAGTAGCCTAAAATTGCATAGCAAAATATTTTGTAAGTTTTTTTTTCAAAGAAGTAACCCCTTTTTTTTTCCTGAATGTGTGCCATTAAAATGTAGATGGAACAACATGCTGGATTCATTTAGAAGGGAAAGTGGGAAAATGTTACTGTGACTTTTCCCTTTAAAACTGATTGCCTTCCAAGTATTCACAAGCTTTCTCTGGCTTGAGAATTTATAGGAGCACGTTTGAGAGACTTTGTCTTGACTTATACTTGACTGGTATAACATCCAGTGGTTCTACGTGTGTGAATATTTTGTTAATAGGCATCTATTCCTTTTATCTTAAACATTCACAGACTCTTGGATTTCAAGGGCTTACTTTAGCTGTAAAATAACCAACCTTTCTGCAAATGTTATTGAGACCTTTAAAGCCTGCTTCTTTGCCAGCTGCAGATCACTTTTCAGAAGAATGGAAATAGCTCACACTCCCATTTGGTGACATAATGGAATTCAACTTCATTGTATGGAAAAATGGAGCACTCTATACATTTTTGCTCTACAGATAAAGGTTGGCATATACTGTTTAAATAAAAGAAATTGATTCAAGATAAGTTAGATTTTATTTGGATTTAACTTTAGCCTGGAATTCTATATGTTTTTAGAAAATCATATTTTCCACAGAGGGTGAAGCTGATTTCTTCCAAGTCTGAACTTCTGTAGCTTCTCTCCTTCTAGGTATTTGATTATAACTTTCTATAAAATATTTGAATTGAATTTTTGATGTGCATGCTTTTATTTCTTTCTGTAAGTTTGCTAGGAGTTTCATCCTTAAGCAACTCTGTTTAGAGTAGGTCAAAGTCATGTATGCTTGGCTTAGACTTGTAGATTTATCATTGGATCCCCCTTAGTTTAAGAGTAAACTTCTAGACTTATATTAAAAAGGAGAAAGTCCTAAAGCCATGGTGCTTCATTTTAACTATCCAGCTTTTTTGTGTGTGTGTGTGTGTGTGTGTGTGTGTGTGTGTGTGTGTGTGTGTAAATACCTGAAATTCTTTTGCTTCAATTTAAAATTTTGGTTTTATCTATAAAATAAAATTGCAGCTCTTTCAGAGGATTGTTAGGATTGTTATGTGGTTTATACAGTAGTGTATTTAGCACGATCTTCTCTCATGTCCATATTACTATCAAAAATGATGGGCCCTTGTCTTTTACTACTTTTAAATGGAATTAATGAGAATGTATATTTGCATATACATATCACATATCTAGATAGTCTGCCATCTATCTATCTGCCTTGTAGCTTTTCCTAGAGAGTTGTGAAAAGTTGACTATTTACTTCAGGACACAAATGACAGACCAAGGCAATGATTTCCTCTAAGTTTAATATGATGAACTGTGCAGGTTTGAGAAGTTATTTTCAGGACATGAGTGAGAGATTACTTAGAAAAACATGAGTGACTGAGAGCTAGCTCTACTGAAAAGCCTACACCATCATGGCAGTGACTCAGCGAGACTTCATCCCAGGACCTGCTTGCATAGGGGCAGGCAGCTTGGCTGGAATCTCTTCTCTCCAGCAACTGGACACTCCATTAATAACGCTAAAAGGGGATCTTATGAATCTTACAATGTTTGGGAGCTTCCTGGGATTAGAAATTTTGGATTCTTTTGCTGAGTCTTATAGCCTTGTACCTCATTCAAAAAAAGAAATGTTTCAATTCTGAAGAAATAGCTCATTGCTATACAGTTGTCTGTTTATATGTATGTAATGTATATTTCTAGAGAAGAAACCTGGACTTTTGGCTTTAACATGTGTATAAATGTTTTCCTGCATGACTAATGCCTATAGAGGTCAGAAGGGGACATTAGATGTCCTGGAACTGGAGTTACATGTGCTTATGAGCTTTCATGTGGGTGCTGGAAATTGAGCCCAAGCGTTTTAGAAGGGCATCCAGTGCTCTTGACCACTAAACCATATCTCCAGTTTTATACTGGTTTTGAACATAAATATTTTTTTTCTACCAATATTATAATCCACATGGGATGAAATAATTGTAGTTGATACTAAAAATGGTTGGAAATTTTCAGCCTCATTCAAAATTGAATTTGTTAGACTTTTAAATTTTAATTTAGACTTTATGAGTAGTGAAAGGGTTTCCAAAGCAGACAATGGTTTTTATCATAAACCATCTAGCCTTGTATAGTTTCTTTCAAGTTCATGTACTGGTCCAATGTTTTAAATTAGTCTTTGGTTTTATTGTAAGTTCATGACCTCATAGAACAAAAATTAATCTCATGAAATCGGTTCTTGCTTCAACTTGAAACACAATTCCATATTTTTTCATGTCTTTTGTTCCCTTAGAAATATTCTATTTACTTCCTGGAATTTCTCAGAAGTCAGTATAATTTTGTTGTTCAAAGCTCAAAAAGCGCTACCATAAAGAAAAGAAGTGTGGGCCATCTTTTACTTAGACATGGTAATGTAACCTCGCACTAAAGTCAGAGCTTCTGGATCAACAGAGGAAACACAGCAGCAACCCACCAAGGAACAACAGACACCAACCTGTAAAGGTCGATAGGATTGTACAGTTACTATTATAACATATGATAAATAATTCATGCTGGCTTTGAGGTTCTTAAACTTGTTTTCCTCATATTAGCATATGTTTGATGAATTTAGTATTGTGAATAAATTACCTCAGAAAATAATATGACAGTTGAAGCTATTTTTTTATTTTTTTAATAATATAATTTAAAAATTTTACATGTGGATCCTAGTTTCCTCTCCCTTCCTCCCTCCAACCCTCCCTCCCTCCCTCTTACCCTCTTTCCCCTATGAGATGCACCCTGGCCACCCTCCTCTCCCACCCCCCCCACCCCCATTCCACTTGTAGGGCTATGCTATCCAGGTTGGGTCTTATAAATCTGTCAAGTCATTTGAAGTAGGGACTAGGACTTCTCTCCTGTCTCTAGGTTAAGGGGGTATCCCTCCATGGGGGATGTGTCTGCAAGGTCCTTTTGTGCACCAGGAGTAGATCCTGTTTCTACTGTCTGAGGTCCCCCAGACTGCTCAGTCCTTCTAGCTGAGACCCATATTCAGGGGGTCTGAGTCAGTCCCATTGAGTCAAGGTGAGAGGTGGGGGAGACATAAAAGAGAGAGCCATTATTGGTTTGAAGAGAAAACTGAACCTAAAGAAAGGTCTAGAGAACTACAAGACTGGCTCCAACTAATAATTTAAAGCTATTTTTTAAGAGGGAGAATGGACTCTAGTCTTTGTCTACTGAGGTTGGAGAATCTTGAAGAACAGCAGATAGATTCTAACTGAGACACAATCAAATGTTCTGTGGGAAATGGAAGCTCTGAAAAGACCATAATCCTGCTTGAAGGGATGGCTGCTGGGATGCTCTTCATCAGGGGAGATGCTAATGTCCCAGCCAGTGAAACAGCAGGGGCATTCTGTCCCTACCCATGGGTGTTTAAGCTTCTGGAGATTTTCAGGGTATTAGAAGGCATCTCTCTCTCTCTCTCTCTCTCTCTCTCTCAGGCTATATACATGGGGGAATGCCTAGACTCTGGCCCAAATAATGTAACAAATTTTGACAACTCCCCATAGGAGGCCTCACCCCCGCCCCCAGTGAGGGGATGAGGGCGGTGAGGGAATGAGAGAACTGGAGGGAGAGGGAACATGGATTGGTATGTAAAATAAGATCGTTTTTAATTTAAATAAAATAACAAAGAAATAAAAAAGATGGCATCTTCAACTCTCTAACCACTTTTCAGGGCATCACCCATGCACTTTCCTCATTAGTGACTAATGGTCAATAGATTGGCTTTGTCAAGATAAAGCAGGCAGACCCGTTATTGGCTTCAGGAAGAAACAACACGAGATTCATTTAATCACAGTATTGAGTAAAAGTCATCCACTTCAAAATAAGGTGAGCAAAATATTCTTAAATTTAACTCCATTTCCTTCTGCTGTGCAAAATCATCAGAAAATTGGTACTTATGATTTTCATTTTCTGTAATATCTCTTAGTTGATCAATACTTTCTGGTTCTGTTGTTGGCTTCAGAACAATCCCATTTCATTTGTAACAGGAAAATACTCTACGAAGGATCAGTACTTTGGCCAAGGATAAATACTAACCTGCCAAAGAATGTGTAAATCTATTCTACAGAACAAGAGTTGAAAAAATTGTGCTTCATACATAGTTTGCATTGATTTCACTAGCACTCTACCAAGCAGGCAGTATAGCATCTGTATTAGTTATATGTTTGGTGTCCTTGTCCACTTGTCCATCCTCCCCAACCCCTGGAATTTACTAGGTACAGTTGTTTAGAAGAAATTCACCCAGTGAGTTTTCTGACTTTAGTCAATTTTACTATTTAAGTTATAATGGTACATACACTGTTGTTAAAAGGAAAAAAATAAAAACTGGAATACTCACAAAAGAAATAGGTTAGAATGTAGGTGAGTGGTTAGGCACCTGCTTAGCCTGTACTGTGTTCAGTATCCTATGAGAGAGAGAGGGAGAGGGGGAAAATAACAAAAAAGATGACATTGTAGTGGTTTGAATGCTCATATGTTTGGATGCTTTGTCCTCAGTTAGAAATGTTTGAGAAGTACTGGGTGGTATGACCATGTTGGAGTATGTGTGGTATTATAGGGGGTGAGTCACTAGAGGTGGGCTTTAAGTTTCAAAAGTGCACATCAGGCCCAGCCTCCCTCCCCCCCCCACATCTCTCTGACTCCTCTCTTCAGATACTATGTAAATTCTCAGCTACTGCTCCTGCACCATGCCTGCTAGCCTGTTTACATAGGCCCCATCATGATGATCACATACTCACCTTCTGAAACTCAGCAAGCCCTGCCTCCCAAACGCTTCCTTTCATAAGTTGTCTTGGTTCATGCTGTTTCATCACAGCAATAGAACTAAGACAAAGGGAGAAAGGCACTTTGATTTTCTCACATGAGGTACAGTTTGCAGTTTGGTTTAAATACATCAATTAAAAGTACTGTACCACAATAAATAAAAGACCCAGAGACTGACTCAAGCTTCAAGCTGAAGATCAGAAAGGCAAAGCAGTTGGTCACTAGCCTTACCTCTACCTGAGCTCAGACAAAAGGGGAAATCTTAGACTTTTTTCAGATTCACCCAGACTCCTATGCTTTCCTCAACGTGGCTAGAGACTAATGCCTCCACTTTTTATACCTCTCAAATCCTTGGATTAAAAACATGAGCTCTTGTTCACTCTTCTGTAGCCTAGTGTGGTCTTGGACTCAGAGATCCATCTACCTTTCTCCCAAGTCATGGGATTATAGGTGTGTACCTATACTACCTGACCTCTGTAACTTGTGGCTGACTTTGATTTCTGAATCCTCAGGCAAGCTTTAATAAATTATAAATAATATATCACCACAAAGATCAGAATTTTTCTTATTTCCTTTATAGAAAAATAGTCATCAAAAATATTTATGCTGCTGCAATTTTCTGCCCTTTTGAACAGTGTGTTACAGATGTACCTCATTCCTTTTGTAGATATGTCCCAAAATTTATTCAGGCTGTTCCTTAGAGGGATGTATTCTTTTCCTCAGTTTCCTCTTCTCCATTTCTTCTTTACTAATAATGAGTATGTAAACATTCTATGTATATCTGTATACAAAAATCTAATGCTAGAGATCCCTAAGTGGTATTTCCAGGCCAAAATTTCAATATATTTTCATATATTACTGCAATAATGCCTTGTATTATTCTTTTGCTTTATATTGTATAGCTGCTTTCTTAGTATACTCGAGTTTCTAGAAAGCAGGTATTCTTTCTGTTAATCTTTAGAGGCTATAAATATTTATTTTAAAATGAAAGTTTTGATTAACTGTCTATATTACCATGGCTATAGTTTTACTTTTCTAGTTTCCCATGCTTAATTTTAATTCACAATGTCTTCCTGAATAGTGAAGTCATCAATAATGGCCTCTTCCAACTAGTAACTCTTGGAATATGTTATGGATTTCTTAAATGCTATTCTATAGCTCTGGCTTATTATTTGGTTTCTTTCTTATATTTAGCTTCTATGTATATTATTAACTATTCATGGTCAAGAGTCATATAAAATAAACTGTAAAGTTATTAGTGTTTATATGCATAGGGTGCATGAATCCATTTATGTTCTTTGTATTAGTGGTGTGAAAGCACATTGTTCATAACTTCTAAATTGCCATTCTGTGTATTGTGTGTTGGGAACATAGTTAAAAGTGAACGAGAACAGCTTTCAAATGAGCTTCATATTAGAATCAAATGCTTGTTCCTCACTCTGTCTGGTGGAATCAGACTTTGAGTGGGAGGATGTCCCTGATATCAAGTGAGGATTAATACCCATTGCTAAATTGATAAGAGCTGCCTTTCTTAAAGTAGTCCTTGCCTAGTCAAAGAAACAAACATGGAATTTTTAATACCAATACGAGTTGAAATTAGATGGGCAACAGGAGCTAGATGTCAATGCAAGTGATTCAGTTGATCACAGGCAGAATAAAGCAAACCGGGTATACTTTCAGTTATGAACTGAGTAGTTGTCTGTCAAAATTCAGATCTACTGGAGCCTTTCTGACTTTGTTTTAAAATAAAGTTGTGCAGATGTAATCAAATTAAACTGAAGTCATAGAAGATTAGTGTGTGTGTGTGTGTGTGTGTTGACTCAAATAACTTGTGTCCTTATAAAAAGGTGAGACACATAAACACATTGAGAGAAGAAAGACTTGTGAAGTTGAAGTCGAAGGTGGAGATTAAAGATACTCAGTCAAAACCTGTGTCAACTGAAGAAGCCTCAAGAGGCAAAGGAGGCTTCCTCTTTAGAGCCCTCAAAGGAGCATGGCTCTAGAACAGGGAGAGAACACATTCTTACTGTGCTAAGTCACCAAGTCTGCTGTAATTTTCAACCCTAGGAAACCAATATAATTATCAAACTTTTATTTGTGTCCCCATGTGGCAAGTTATCATACCTTTAAAGAAGAAAAGTTAAACCTCAACTTTATAGTAGAGGTTTCTTTTCTTACAAGGTGTAATGGCCAACTGTGTCTGCCAGCTAAATTGTTTACTTAGATGCAATTGAGTTTAATTTACTTTTGTTGCATTTTCTAGGAATGCAATCAACCACATCCAGATGCTCACACATAATATTAGTGTTTAATAACTTATGCTTTTTATTTTTTTCATGCTTTGTTAATCAGACCATAAAATAATATCACCTATTTAAAAAACTAACATAAGAGCTGGGGGAATTGTTCAGTGGATGAAGTTCTTGCTGTCTAAGCATAAAGACATGCGTTTGGATTCTTGGTAAACAGTTAAATTCCAGGCATAGCAGTGTTCATTTATAACCTAATGCAGGGGAGAGAAGTGGAAAAAAGATAGATTCTAGGATTTGCTGGTCAGGTATCCCATCCAAGTCACTGAGTTCCAGGTTCACTAAGTGCCACTATCTCAGAAATATGGTGGAGAGGAAGGCACCTAACATCAGCCTCTGATTTCCACATACACATGTATGGTCATGCACACCTATACATATATACAAAAGAAAAGAAAGATAGGAAGCAGTACTAAATCACATATAATATTAATTGTCCTGAGAAAGTGCTTTCAGTGTAGAGAAAATACTCTTTTAGGACTTCTGGGTAATATGGTAGATTAAAATTTCTCAAAAAAAAAAAAAACTGGGTGAAAGAAAATAGTCAGCACACAACAATCAGTTCTCTTGAAAGAGACAAGATAAGTAACCAGCATGATACGGCCATGACTCAACAACAAGAGAAGCTATAAAATCAGGGAGACTCAGAGAGTAAACAACGTGCTATGGAATGATGAAGAATGTGTCACTGGTTAAGTCAAGAAGGGAACTTAAAAATTGCAAAGAAACAAGTGAAAATTAAAACATATTATATCCAAACCTGTGGGAGAGAATGAAAGTAATCCTAAGAGGGCTATAGCTGTATATCCCTTATATTAGAAAACCCAATGTGATCTTAAACAAATAACTTAATAATTCACTGTATGGCCTTGTCAAGGGAAGAACAAGTAAGCACACACATACACACACAAAAAGATATGAAATAATTAAGATCAGAGCATAAATTGATGAAATAGAAAGTAATTATACAGAATAAATTAAATTAAAAGTTATTTCTTTGAAAAAATAAAGTATCACTAAATTTATGCCAATGACAACAACAATATGAGACAAGGTTCTGGATATATGTTACAGTTGTATAACTTGGCCTTTGTGTGATACTCCGAACAGAGAGAGCAGGGGCCGTTTCTGACTATGTTGCCTACATTTGGGACCCATTCCTCCTACTGGATTGCCCCGTTAAGCCTTTGTGGAAGAGAAGGAGCCTAGTCATTGTGAATTGATTGATATACCATGTGTAACATGAAAACCCAGAGACAGATATTGGGGTCCAATCTGAGGTTCAGAAAAGCAAAGCAGCCAGCCGCTAGCTCTTACCTCTACTTCAGACTAAAAGGGCAATTCTGGCCCTATGAATCCTCAGCGTGACTGGAGATTTAATAGCCCAAGACTGAACGCTAGGTCTGAGACCCTGCTCCTTTCTTATATACCCACCTAGTGCTGGTATTAAAGGCATGAGCTCTATTTCTCTTTACAACTGATACACTGTCATGTAGCTCTTGGTGGCCCTGCACTCACAGGAATACATGTGTGTCTTTCTCTTGAGTCCTGGGATTAAAAATGTGTACCATCACTGTCTGTCATCTATGTTGTGAGTAGCTTTGCATTCTGATCTCCAGGTAAGCTTTATTAGATCAGAAATGATACATCACCACAACCATGGGTGGCTGATATGCATGGGAGATCTGCCTGTATCTGAAGAGAAATAGTGGAGGAGGAGTTGATGGAGATGTGTATTGGGGGGCAAGAACTGGGAGGAGGGGGCAGAAAGGGAAACATTGATTGGGTGCAATGTAAAAAAAAACAGCAGAAACAACAAAGTTTCACATTAACAAAATTAGAGATGAAAAGGACAGTATAACAGAGACCAATGAAATTCAGAAAATCAAAAGCAAATCAAAATCCTTTTTTTTTTTTTAAAGACAGGGTTTCTCTGTGTAGCTTTGGAGCCTGTTCTGCAGCTCATTTTGCAAACCAGGCTGGCCTTGAACTCACAGAGATCTGCTTGCCTTTGCCACATGAGTGCTGGGATTAAAGGCATGTGCTACCGTTCCTGACCAAAAACTTTTATTACACAAAATTGGAAGATCTAGAAAAAGATGAATGAATTCCTAGATACATGTTACCGATCAAAGTCAACCCGAGATGAGGTAATTTAAACATATCTAAAACAAAGAAATAATGAAATTAAAGCAGTAATAAAAATTCTCTGAACTGAAATTCAAGCTCAAATGGATTAACTATAGAATTTTACTTGCCTTTAAAGCAAGATAGAACAACAATCCTATAAAATTTTCTACAAATTAGAAAACAAAGGAATGATTCCAAATCCTTTTTATGATTGCATTATTACCATTATACCAAACCAAATGAAAACACAGACTCAAAAGAAAGGAAATTATAAACCATATGCCTCAGTAGACAATACTGATGAATGACCTCATGCAAATTAAATTCAAGTATGTATCAAAATTATAGTTCACTATGATCATGTCAGCTTCAATCCAAAATGCAAAGATAGTTCCACATTTGCAAATATAAGTGCAATGCATAGCATACATAAATTTAAGCACAGAGATCATATAATCTCAATGAAAGCAGAAAGGACAAAATCCAAAATCCCTTCATGATAAGTCAGGAAGACACTCGGGATGAAAGGAACACAGCACAGTATAACAAGGCTATACATACAACAATTCTATAGGTAATACCATGCTAGATAGAGAAAAACCTCAAGGTATGTCCATTAAGGTTAGAAGACAAAGCTGCCTATTCTTTTGTCTTCTACTCTATACAGTCTTTGAAGTCTTATCTAGAGAAACAAGTCAAGAGAAAGAAGTCAAAGGAATACAGGTGGGGAGAGAAGTTAGAGTATCCTTCTATAGATAATACAATTTTGTGTAAAAGACCCCAAAGTTGCCACTAGAAAACTCTTAGACCTGATAAACAGTTTCAGTAAAATGGCTTATATCCTTGTTTAGTTTCTGTTGCAGTTGTACATGTTCTGACTAAAAGCCTCTCACTGGCTTTCTCCCTGAAGCTTTCCCAGCCTGCTTTCTTAACTCAGGACCACCTGGCCAGGGATGATAACACTCAAAGTGGCCTGGGGCCTCCTACATCAGTCATTAATCAAGAAAATTCCTACAGGCCATTCTGATGGAGGCAATTCATCATTTGAGGCTCCATCTTCCCAGGTGACTCTAGTCTGTGTCAGGTAGACAAAGAACAGGGCAGCCCAGCAAGTTACAAAACCAATGCACAAAAACCAGTAGCCTTCCTGTATACTAGTAACTGGTACCAAGAAAGAAATCATGGACACAACTCCAACCACAATTGCCCCAAGAGCAATACCTTGAAATAAATCTAACCAACCAAGCAAAAGACCTCTACAGTCAAAACTTTGAAAATCTGAAGAAAGAACGTGAAGAATATGTAAGAAGATGGAAAGGCCCCCCATGCTCCTGGGTTGGAAGAATTAATATCATGAAAATGGCCATTCTACCAAAAGCAATCTACATGATCAATAAAATACAAATAAAATTCATATAACATTCTTCATAGAAATAGAAAAAAATCCTCAAATTAATTCAGAAGCAAAAAAGATCCTAGGAAATGAAAGCAATCTTGAATCAAAGGATTATGCTGGAGGCAACACCATACCAGGTTTCAAGCTCTAGTACAGAACCACAGTAAACAAACAATCTAGCGTGGTATTGGTATGAAAACACACAGATCAATAAAATAGAGGACCCAGATATAAATTCACACTGTACAGTTACAGCCACCCATTACTTGACAAATATGTTAAAAATATATATTGAAGAAAGGCAGCCTCTTTAGCAAATGGTACCAGGAAATATAGATATGAACCTGTAGAAGAATGAAACTAGACCCTTATCTCCCCTGTAATTCATTTTGATGATAAACAGAAAGAGGAATGGACAGAGGGAGGCATGTTACTACTTAAGGCTTCTTTTTGTCCCCTAGGACAAGATGATTTTTAAGACTGCTTGATGTCATTGATTAGTTCTTTCTTGTAAGCCCAGATATCCTTAGTTTCTGACCAGGCAACTGATCTTCCATAAGAAACTAAGAACAAGAAACTGCCCTCTGTGTGCCAGACCTTTCTTTGTTCTGTGTTCTGCTGAATAATGAATGCTTGTTAGATTTGATCACACTGCCTGTGGGGGTTGTGGTTCTCTGCTTTCCATAGTAAGTTAGTCTCTCTCTCTGCCTGTCTCTCTCTTTCTATCTCTGTGTGTATGTGTACATGTGTATGTATGTATTGTGTTCTTGTGTATGTATGTAAATGTACATGTGTTTATATGTATATCCAATGGGTGTTTGAGTGTGGGTTGTTTCAACTCTCAGAAAACATTGTTTTACAGAAGGGCATATTTCCTGCGTTCTCTGAAGATGAGAAAGCATTGGGCAACAATTTTAGAGAGGAGAGCAAACTGTCGTTGGGAGCCCGAGCTAAAAATAAAACCAGCCATTATACAGGGTCATGGTTCTTGCCATTTGATGTTATGGAATTTAATTGTCCTGTCACTTACCCACCTTAAAATTAAAGCAGTTCTGAAGGGAGGCCATAAAGGAGCCACTCCTAAGCCCAGGGTTTTGTTGCTGACTGCTGCTACACGCCCTCACCTTTCTTCCTTCTCCTTTTTTCTAATTTTCATCTGTCTTGTCCATTACTGGTAACCTTACTTGGGGATGTCTCACTCACCTTGAAGATAGTTCAGGAGTCCATAATGCAGCCTACAGATGCTGTTTCATGCTTCAGAAAATGATTCCTGCTCTGGGCACCTCATCTCCTTATTGGTGCCTCTATGTTTGCAAAGGTCCAAGGATTCTTTATGGAAAAATTTCCAAACCTTAGAGATTCCAGCACTTATTAGGGTCTGTCATATCTTCTGGCAGTCCCTTTGTCCTCTCTTCTTTTTATTCTCCCAGGCCTTTCCTTTTGATGTTCCTCAGTTATCAGACAGAAATGTCTGGACACATGAATGGAAGTAAAGAGATGCTATGAGGTTTCCTGGAGAGGAAGTGTCACCTAACACCTCTTTGATGTGGCCCAGGAAAGCCTGAGAATGTCAGCCAAATGTCCCCCCAGTCACAGAAGCTTGGGACACGGTGTTCATGAGCTCATTTCAGGTTCAGTTTCATGTGAACCCTATCTAGATGATGGTAATCACAGGAGCAGTGAGAGAGGGGAGAAGGTCTTTGCTGGAGGCTTTCTGTAGATGGTGTGGGAATGACTCTTGAAATGCACAGGATTGAGTCAAATAAAAAAATTAATAAATGAAGCCAGGAAGTGGTGATACACACCTTTAATCCCAGAACTCAGGAGGCTGAGGCAGGGAGATGTCTGTGAGTTTGAGGCCAGCCTGGTCTACAAAGTAAGTTCCAGGATAGCCAGGGCTGCACAAAGAAACCCTGTCTCAAAAAGTTAAAAAAAATAGTTAATAAATGAGAGCACAGAAGTAGACTTTTCCGTTTTTCTTTAATCCCAATTTCCCTCAACTTTTATTTTATTGCTAGTAATAACAGTTATTATTGTTACTTTTAGGATGCCCTGTGGGTACCAAGCTTTACAGAGGCTCAAGCCTCTTATATAAAGTAGTATGGTATTTTCATATAGCCAACTCACACCCTTCTGTACACTTTTTAAATAAGTTATACACTTTTAACAATACCTAATGCAATGTAAATACTGTGTAGGTGATATCTATCCTTCATTTCAAGGAGAAGTGACACAAAAGGGTGTATGCATTATCAGTACATACCCAACCATGTTAGCTTTACTTGCACAGTACAAGGATGAGAGTCAAGGTAACCAGTGCTCCAACAGAGTGAATGATGTAAACAAGATATATGAGAGGAGGTCATCTACAGCCCAGCATGTCCCACTGAACTTCAGTTACATGGGATATTCACACATTCCTCCATGCTTCACAAACTCACGTTTTGATTTTGTAAGTTTTTAGACATAAAAAAAAATAGTTGAATATGAGTAAGAATGAAGAACTTGCCATTACAGAAGGATGAATGTTCTCATTCTAGAAGTAACAATGTACCTATACTGTAAGACAGTTACAAGAGTTGAAATATGTTTGCTTATTTATGTAGAAACCCTGATCCATTCCTACTTGATGTGTTCACGATCTCTCTTTTCTTTACTAATCCACAACAGTTGCCTCTATTTTACATTTAATTACAGTGGAAAATTTGGGGGGTCCAGTCCAGTCCAGTCCAAGCATTGAAGAATACTCCATATTTAAATTATGACTACCACAGTTGGTAAGAATAGCACATGAGCAATGTGAGTCTCTGTGGGGTTTTTAATTTTAAGGTGGGAAACTTTCTGTCTCTAATCTTGTATAGAGAAATAATAAAAAGGAACACACCATTCCTTAAAAGACTGTCCATCTACTTATGGGTAGAATAGATTGTGAGATACTTATTTTCTTGTAAGTTGTAATTTAGTTCAATCAAATGGCTAAGCTTTCAATGACAGAGAGAACGGAGTAAAAATAGCAGTTTGGAAGAGGAAGTTAGGCTCAATACTGACTCTGCTGCCATCTTTTCATCTTGGATTGCTTGTTTTGGTTCCATTTTCTCATCACACAATATAATGATTCTGAATCTTCTCATCCCGTTGTGTCATTAAAGTTATCAAGTGGCAAGGCATGAGCTGTGCTTCGAGAATTATAGGGCTCTTCTCAGTCAGTGCACTCTTGCCTTAGTACTAATTTGATGAAGTGACTGATGGAAGATGGTTGCTTCGAGTAAACTTAGTATCCAAAGAATGTGCACTTCATGACTGCTTTTCAACGCTTTACCTATATAGCAAATAGTCTGCCTCCTCCCTCCTCCTGTGGGCTCCCTTCCTTCCTTCCTTCCTTCCTTCCTTCCTTCCTTCCTTCCTTCCTTCCTTCCTTCCTTCCTTCCTTCCTTCCTTCCTTCCTTCCTCCCTCCCTCCCTCCCTCCCTTCTTCCTTTCTTCCTTCTTTATTTTCCTCCTCTCTTTCATGAAAATTCTAGTTTATCATCAGGCTCCATCCTTCTTGTTGTTTGTGTAACAGACCAGGGGAACAAGTCAGACTCCTTCCAAGCTCAGCAAGAACTCCACCACTGTGCTACCTCACAGGTGTTGATTTGTTTGGTTGTTTTGTTTTGGTCTTGCTCTTATAAGTTCTTACTCTGTAGCTCAGGCTGAATCTCAAACCCATTATGTTACCGATTCCACCTTCCAAGTGCAGGGAGGGATCCAGGTCAGCTTGGTGCTTGCTGTGTCTGTGTTCTCCAGAGCAAAGGGCTAGAATACTACCTGTTTCTTTGATACTTCTTGTAGTAACATGGTGATGTCTGAGCATGGTAAATGGTCTCCCCCCACAGTGACAGATACAGGGAGACACAAATCTGAGGAGTTTGTTCTACTTGGGTAAAATAATCAACAAAGGTCACATAAACTGGAAATTTGTAGGATATTCCAATTGAAATCATATTTAGGGTCTAGTCATGAGAAATGAACACTAGAAAATAAACTCTCTGCAAAGGCCATTTCCCCAGCATTTATTATTAAAATATCACTTTTTATTATTTAGAAAGCAGATGTTTTTTTTTAAAAAAAATTCTGATTATCTCCATGTTCCCAATGAAAACAGAGATGGAATTGTAGCACATTATAGCACATCCCAAACTAATAGCCAACACAGGAGACATAGGAATTCAATAAATGCTTTGTTGGATTATACTGTGCAGCAAGTAAATGTCTTTAGAGGTTCACACTCCCAGGCAACAGGGGAAAGTAACATTAATTTAGATAAAGTTTAGCTAACAGAAATGAGCAGTTACATAATTATGAGATCAACTGTTTCAGCATTCTGCCAACGGAAACATTTTCTTCCTAGAGTGAATTCCCCAAAGTTCATTCTAACTTTAATGACTCGAGTAATGGTTTTTATACTTCTCAGATAATTGAAGAACAATCCGAAAATCATCACATGTTATTGCTTATTCAATGTTGTCAAATATATTGCTCCTGGCAAATTCTTCCCCCTTCCCTTTTTTTTTCTATAAGGCAGCCACATTCTCAGTTCTTTTTCTGATAATAAAGGAAGTGTGCAATGTATAGCTTGCGTAGAAAGGGAAATCATTTGGAAGCATTTATAAAATTAATTTTCAGTTGTGTTTTAGTTTGTGTATATGCATGTTTGCCAGCACTTATATTTGGGAAACACTTGCATGCCTGGTGTCTGTAAAGATCACAAGAGGGCATCAGATTCCCTGGAACTGGAGTTGCAGGTAATTGGAAGCTGTTATGTGGGTGCTGAGAATTGAACTTAGGCCCACTGTAGAAGCAGTCAGTAGTCTTTAATGCTGAGACATCTTTCCAGCCCCTAAAATATTTTCTAAATGAGTTAACCAGTAATATTAAGCAAGAAATGGACTAAGGCCAGCAGACTAGAAAAAATATTTTATGTCCTCTCCAACTGAAAGAAAATGCAATGGGAAGAGGTAGAAGGAAGAAGAGGAAGAAAATCTTCCCGTAGATTGCTAAATAAAATCAACACTTTTTCTTCCAGTGTTCAGAGCCTTTCTCACTGGTATAAACAACTCCTCTTGTACCATACCCACTTGTACTTTAGGCATGATTTGCTTATACTCTTACTTCACTGAATTTTATTATAGTCAAAATGACTATTTTCACTCTTACAGAATACCTGTACCTTTCTACATTCAAGCCATTTTATACATTATTATTGAGTTTTCTCATTTCCCTCTCAACTCTCACAAGACTAGATATACTGCCAGGAGTTCATGAAGTGGTTTGCTGCATGTCTGCTGTCTACTCCTTCACCATTTGTTTAAGTGGAAGTGTGGACTAAAGTAAGTTTGCATCAAAGAATTCTCCCCTGTTTAGCAGCCTGTGATGCCCAATGCCGGCTCCTTTACAGAGGTCCACCAACACAAACAGTGTTTTGAAGTGTGAGTATAAGCTAGGTCCCTTGTTTTAATTCAGAACAATGTAGAAAGTCTGTTCTTGCTTCAGTGCTCTCTGAAGTGACATATAAAGTCTCTGTTGCAGCTGCATTTTTGTTCAAATTTCTCTCAATATATGTCTATTTCCTTTATTTCCTTGCAGGTATTGCTTCTAAGAGAATGCTTCCATATAACTACATGAACACATGTGTCAGGGATGGTTTTATGCAAACATGCCAGGACACTTGGCATAGAAATGGTTTGAGGAAACCAACCTTTAGCTGAAGTTCCCACTTCTTGACAAGAAGTGAGAGCAGCACAAGCCATGCTATATCATAGCAACAGTTTCTATCAATGCAGAGAAGAGGTGGTATGGCCATGAGATGAATAGTACAAAGAAGTGGGATCTGTGTGTCTGAGAGGTTTAGAGTAAATGGCAACTATGAAGGGGAATCCTAACAAAGAGAGCAAAACTTTTGAAAGAGTTAATAACTGTAAAGTCAATGACTTTTGTTATAACTGTGTATCAATCCATGTCTCAATCATTGTCAGAGAAGCTTCTATTTACAGCCACCAAGGTACAGAGAATGGTACAATGCTCAGCCATAAGTAAAATATAAATACTGCACACCCCCATCTAAAAATCAGGCATGATCACTGAAGAGGGGATAGAAAAAATGTAAGTCAGAAGCAGTGTGTGACTACAAGGGAAGAGTGTCTTCTAGACACAACAAGGAAGCTACAGATATGAACACACAGCAGTTGTGACAGCATGTAGAAAATCTGTCCAAGCCAAAGCAAGACCAAATTCCAGCATGAATAGAGGAGGAGGGCATGAAATCCCACCCTACCTGAATAGTTATTGGCAATTGATAGCTGCTATGAGAAGCAGGGTCATTTTTCTCTAGGAGTGCACTTCTTTGGTAAGCCAACCACACTCCAGGGAAAGACCATCCATCTAAGAATATCTGGGCAGCACAAATTGGTCTTGATACACTGTTGGGAAGGTAGAGAAGGGATCTGTGTACAGCCATTTTGGAGATCAGTATGGCGGTTCCTCAGGAAAATGGGAATTAGTTTACCACAGGACCAAGCAATTCCGCTCTTAGGTATATACCCAAATGACCCACATACATGCAACAAAGACATGTGCTCAGCTATGTTCATAGCAGCATTATTTGCAATAGCAAGAACCTGGAAGCAACCTAGATGCCCCTCAACTGAAGAATGGATAAAGAAGATGTGGCACATCTACACAATGGAATACTACTCTGCAGAAAAAAATAACGGAATCTTGAAATTCGTAGGCAAGTGGATGGAACTTGAAGAAACCATCCTGAATGAGGTAACCCAGTCACAAAATGAGGAACAGGGTATGTGCTCGCTCATATATGGATTTTAGACCTAGAGCAAATGATCACCAGCCTATAATTCACACCACCAGATGAACTGGGATACAAGGTGTATTCTAAGAGATTCATATATAGTCCCTCACAAAAGGGGGAAGGAACAAGTCCCCCAGAGCACATGGGAAATGGGGTGAGGCAGTGAATGGAGACAGAACCAGGAGAAAGAGAAGGGGAGGAGAGGAAAGCACATGCGAGTAGGTAGATTGAGTTAGGGTAGGAATAGAAGACAGAAAAGGGAGGAGAGAGAGAGAGAGAGAGAGAGAGAGAGAGAGAGAGAGAGAGAGAGAGAGAGAGAGAACATAAAAGAGGGAACCATTATTGGTTTGAAGAGAAAACTGAACCTAAAGAAATGTCTAGAGACCTACAAGACTGACTCCAACTAACAATTCAAGCAACCATGGAAAGGCTACCATAAATGCCCTTCCCTGGTAGTGAGATCATCAACTAAATTATCCACCATCAAGGAGCCCTCATCTAGTACCTGTTGGAAACAGAAGCAAACACCCATAACTAAACACTGAGTTGAACTAGAATCCAGATGCAGAAAGAGGGGACAAGACCAGGTTGCAAAAACACACAAAGGCAGCTGACCTGAACAAGGAGGAGCTAATGGGCCCCCACAGACTGATAGCTGGCAATCCAGCATGGGACTGACTCAGACCCCCTGAATATGGGTCTCAGCTAGAAGGACTGAGCAGTCTAAGGGACCTCTGACAGTGGAACCAGGATGCATTCCTGGTGCACAAAAGAACTTTGGGGGCACATCCCCCATTGAGGGATACTCCCTTAACCTAGAAACAGGAGAGAAGTCATAGTCCCTACTTCAAATGACTTGACAGATTTACATGACCCAACCTGGATAGCATAGTCCTATAAGTGGAATGGGGGTGGAGGGATGGGAGGGGAGGGTGGCCAGGGTGCATGTCACAGGGGAAAGAGGGTAAGAGGGAGGGAGGGAGGGAGGGAAGAGGGGAGAGGAAACTGGGATCAACATGTAAAATTTTTAGATTATATTACTAATAATAATAATAAAAAAGACATCATGAAATTTGTAGGCAAATGGATGGAACCAAGAAAAAAAATCATGAGTGAAGTAACCAGACCCAGAAAGACAAATATGGTGTTATTCTCTCATAAGTGGATATTAGCTATTAAGTAAATAATAACCAAGCTAGAATCCACAGACCATGAGAGGTTAAAGAGAAGGGATATAAGGGAAGCATAAAAAAAAAAAAAAAGAACTGAAAAGCGGGTGGTAAATATCATCAAATCATGTGTAAAATTCTCAAAGAATCAATAAAAAATCAAAAAAATGAAAAAGTGCTTAGAAATAAGCATAAAATAAACATAAAATTAAATGAGAAGACCAGAGTACCTCATGTTTTCTATATAAGTAGGAACAAAGAAAGCTGAATACTAAGCCTAATACTTAACTAAAGTGAAGTCAAGCTTTATACTGGATTGAATTTCCAACTCTGCCATTCTGCTGTTACTTGGAATGTGGGATGGATGCAACCATGCACATGTATTGATAATTTAAACTTTTCACCCTATGGAGCTTCTAAGGATACACATGTGCTTAACTTCTCCCCATCAGAGGTGAATGTTCCTCCCCTCCTGAAGATCATGTGCACAAATACACGTCTTCTGAAATAACTTACCTCCCTAGTATCTAGTCTCATCAGAACTCCTAGACATCACAGCAGTAACTAAAGTAACCAAAAAAAAAAAAAAAAATACACCTTGCTAGAGACTTTACAGTAGTCAGGCTGATGGAAGGAAAAGGAGCTCATACTGGAAAATGTGGGAAGCAATCATGAATCAAAGTGGCCAGTGACAAGAGAAACTTAGGTCTTAAAGATATGGGTTCAAAAGAAACATAAGATTATGTAATGGAAAAATTTTCAAAGTCTGGAAGTTCTTCCTTGGGATATGAGATTTAATGACTTGAAAAGGATTCTGAGAGATGAATCTAACATTCTAACATAATTAACTTTGGGGATTTCAAGTTCATAGCAACAGTAAATATCTTGAATAAATAAGTAAATGCTGTGGTGTATATGGAGAAAGCAACAGGAGGATCCAAGTGTTTGTCAGGTCAGGGTGAGTATACTATGTAAAAGCAGAAATAAAAACAGCAAAATGTTGGAAGAGGCGAAAAGCTTCTTTATATGCTGGGAGTTGAAAGGCCCCAAAACTATAACACAAAGGTGGAATTAAAGATATGCAATTACTTGATATGTAAAAAAAAATAAAATAAAAAGGATATGCAATTACGTAATGATGGGCAAAGGCAAGAGTTTCAACCAGGAGTCTTGATTTATAGAGACCTTCAGAATAGTTGATAACAATTAATGATCCTCATACAAGATAAATGGGAATGGGAAGTGAGCAAACATTTTGCTTGATTTGTATAAAGGAAATAAATTAAAGAGGCTAAGGGCAGCAAAGAGCTCATTTTGGAAAGGCTAGGCTCTATGCTGTTTAGCAGATCAGTGGGAATCTGGCATCATATGTAAAGGAAAGAGAGATGGGAATGAAGAAAGATGGGAAGAGGTGAGCATAAAGGAAATAGATGAGGAGGCAGGAAATGCTAGTTAAAAATATGTACCATGGATGTGCTTCTTTTCCTGAGTAGGCACAAGAGAAAGTCTCATTTAGGCTACTTTTTACTTAGAGAATGAAAGAAAGGCATAAAGGGTTGAATAGATCTGATGTGCCCATTTAGTCTGAGCATAGAGAGGAAACAGCTGTGCATTTTTTCTTTACCATTAAAAGCAAATACAGTCAGCTATAGACATTAAAGAAATTGCACTCTTCATATCATGATTCATTCCCTTGGATTCTTTCTGTTGTATACCCTAGGAAATCATGGCTTTCCCAATTGTAATATAAGGTTACAATTCCAGATGCTTAACAGCCCATGAACTTTACTGCAATATTTTCTTTCCTCTCTCTTTTCCTTCCTCCCTTCCTTTTATGTTGGTTCCCTAAAATGCATTAAGCTATTTGCTATGTAATTTGTGAAATTCAGACAGTTTTCAAAGCAGACAAGAATAAGGAATAGCTTAGAACCTGAGATTCCTCTTGACTTGGGGTCAACAAACATCTCTTTCAAAATAATGAACCTAGCAACCTGTTAGCTGCCTAAGACCCATACCTGCATCAAGATGAAAAAATACTTGCTTAAAACGAGAAAAATAAGTTAATACTCTTAGAAATCCTTTGATAACATCATTTATCTTCAAGCCATCCCAGAACACAGCCAGGACTACAGTCAATAGGCCAATACAGTAAATCAATTCAGCCTACACTGGTTTTGAATGCATACACAATAAGGCAAAACTATGTTTCCAAGTGAATTTATCTGAGGACTTCCTTATTTATCATCTTATGCCTTTTAATAGTTGGACATGAGTATCATTAAACTCATATATATTCACTGTGAGCATAAATTAATAGAAGCAGGTTAATTTAAGTTATAAGAGCTAGTTCAGAACAAGCCTAATCTAAAGGCCAAGCTTTCATAATTAATAATAATTTTCCATGTCACTTTTTGGGCGCTATCAGTTCAAAGAAAGTCTGACAAGAAAGTCCTACAACAAGCCCCAAACAATAATCAGGGCCTTGAGTACTTTCATTCAAGTGGCCTGCTGCCCACTTACAATAAATTCTGATTTGTTCAGTTGCTTTGCTTTATTTCAAATAAATTTTCTTTCCTACTTAGCAATTTGTGTGGGCTTTTATTTTCTTCCTGAATATGAAGCCAAGATTTGGAAATTCCAAGCTCTGATGCTAGCCTTTCCTAGCATTTCTCCTCAAAAGAAGATTGTCATACAAGGTAGAGATCAACAAGTAGATGACAAGGGAAAGACTTGGGTAAGTGGTGTTTTTCAAGTTTTATGCTTTGAGGCTTTCACACACACACACACATATCTATATCTATATCTATCTATCTATATATATATATATATATATATATATATATATATATATATAGAGAGAGAGAGAGAGAGAGAGAAGGCATGATGTCCATATACATTTCCCAATATCTCCAGCTTCCCCTTACCACTCCTAGTACATTTGCTTCATAATTTCATGTATTCTGCGTCTTTATATCTCTTTTTCCTCCTTCTCTTCTTTTAAATATATCCCACTTATCTGTCTCCAATTAGTGTTGCCCATAGGTACATGGCTGTGGGTTCATCCACTGGGAATTGAGTAATCTATCAGTGGTCACACCCACAAATAAAAAGTACTTTCCTTCTCTCAGTGGTCATCAACTGTCAATAGCTTGTGGGTGATTCTCAACATGTGGGTCAGGACCACTTCGGGAGGTTACATATCAGATATTTACATTACAACTCAAAATGGTCGCAAAATTAGAGTTATGAAGTAGTAATGAAACAATTTTATAGTTGGGATCACCACAACACAAAGAATTGCATTAAAAGTTCACAGCCTCAGAAAGGTCGAGAATCACTGAGCTAGAGGAAGGGCCTCTGAACTCCACCTCCCACCTCCCATCTATGCAGGAATTTTGATTGATATAATGTTGTTCAGGTAACTGCAGCGGGCATGAGTTCATTGGTCAGTTCATGTTTAGAAGACAGGATTTCCTAGTGTTCTTGCTCTTTCTCCATCTCTTACATTCTTTCTGCCCACACTTTCATTATGTTCCTGGACCCTTGCTGTGCGAGGGATGGTATTTTAACATGATTTGAGGGGGAGGGTGGAGGAAATGAATGAAAAGATAAGAGAAGGGCAAGAAAATTACAGAAAAAATTGTTTCATTTGTAAACCCATGGAAAATAAATAGCTGTCAGTTTTGAGAAATACAAGTTCAAAAAATGTTGGTATATTATAATGAAAAATTCAATGAGAGAGATAGGCTTTATCTGCTGTCAAGAATGGACCTAGTGTGTTATGGGAAACTATTAAACAATACTTATTAATTCATGAAGATATAAAATTGACACAATCACATTAAATTTTGCTATAGTCAATGAAGAATGCACTGAAATAAGCAACACTAAGAAAAAACCCCAAAACAATCAACAACAACAACAAACAACTATGATTTCATTACTACTTCATCCTAGCCAGCTATTAGGCTCTTTGTGTCTCAAAGACACACTGAAATTCATTCAGTATTTTAGGCTCATAAATATACCACTCATCTCTAATTATAACCAGAATTCCCCAACACATCTCCCTTCAACTTCATGATTATTCCCTCTCCTTTCTACCTCTTCTAAATATATCTCAGCACATCTAACTAGTGCTGCTAATGATGGCTGTTTGCATAAAAGTTTCAGGAAATATCTGTGCTGTAACATAATGAGTGACTTGATAAACTAGTCCAGTGACTTTCACTTAGTATTATTAGTTCATAATAGCTTCATCTTTTACAAGAATGGTTTTTATGGACAAAAACTCAAGTTGTACAAATGGCAGTGCTGCAGAAATGGATTCACTTTATGCCAAGACATCCTATCCCATCCATTCCCACCCAACCCCACCCCACCCCACCCCCACCCCACCCCAATCCCATCCCATCCCATCCCATCCCATCCCATCCCATCCCATCCCATTGCAAGACTGTGCTCATTGCATGGGGTTCCTTTGTACTTTTAACTTCTGGGATATGGTAGGCTTCTTTGGTTCTGTTGGGTCAAAACTATCTCTTTAACATGGTGATTAGTTTAGAAGTCATACTGCATGAGTGTTGCCAATCAGCAAGAAATTCAGCTGGTATGATCTGGGGATATGCTTGAGACAGCCATGTTGGTGGTTAATCCTAAGAGTTAGTTTAGCACTATGAGAGAAGTTTGACAGTAGGAGAGCTTTAACTACAGATGAGGACTAGAAAAATGGTTAAAGAGGGCAGCAAGTGCCCTTGAAGTACTAACTTCATTTGGATTTAAAACTGTGCTACAGGAAAAGTTACCTTTATTGTCTAAGTTAGTTTTCTTCCATTTGCAGTTGAAATTACTATAAATAGTGGAATTGATATGAAACACTGAAGCAGTATGTTATTTTGTTTCATGCTAAGAATTGTCTGAGAATAATGCAGCCACGGACTTCTATAAAAGGAGAAAAAAGACAGTACTAAAAATAAGGACATAATTGGAGTTGAAAGAAAAGTAAAACTGACATGAATAGGTATACAGGAATTCAAGTTTGAAAGAGATAACAGTTTGACATTCTGTTCTGATTGTGGCATTTGTTTGTTTGTTTGTTTTTGTCAACACGACACAAGCTAGAGTGATTTGAGAAGAAATTCTATTGAGAAAAAGCCTATCTCATATTACCTGATTGCCTTGAGCAAAGCCGTGGGGCATTTTCTTGATTAATAATCAGTGTGGGAGGACCCAGTCCATCATGGGTGGTGCTCTCCTTGGTAGGTGTTCTGGATTGTATAAGAAGCAAACTGAGCAAACTAGAAGGACCGAGCCAGCAAGCAGAATTACTCCATAGCCTTTGCTATGGTCTCTGTCTCCAGCTTCCTGCCGGAGTTCCTGCCTGACTACCCTTAAGAACTGAATGTGGCCTGAGAACTGTAATGTGAGATAAACCCTTTCCTCCCCAAGTTTCTTTTCATTATGACGTTTTTTTCACTTTAATAGAAAGTTGAAAAAAGACAAATTCCAAATGCTTTTAAATGTCAGAAGTCAATTATAGAAAAGTCATTGTGGTTACAACTGCTGACACATAGCTTATCTATGACCAAATATTGCACTCATAGAATACCTTCAGTCTGGTAACTTAATCATGGATGTAAATTATCAAACTTACAGTTTTGTTCTTAATTTACCTTTTCTTTACACCCATTTCCTGAAACCAGAAATCTAAATTAGTAACAGTTTCAGAGCACCTAGATAATAAATGAATAGCTGCAAAAAAAAAGGAAAGAAAGAAAGAAAAGAAAAAGAAAGAAACAGTGTGCTAGAGATATGCCCACATATATAAAAAAAAAGCAAATAAGCAAAACCATCACACTTTCACAAAACTATTCAGGGTGTTATGTAGGCCATTGAGAAGAAAAGACAATTTTACTTTCCAGTTGTAATTTTATACTTTAACCTCCACATATTTATGTCTTTCTCAGCTCATCATCGTTCAGCTCTTTGTGGACAGAAGCCGTCTATGTAGGATTATTTTCTTTTCCCAAGCAAAATCTTTAGTTACTACAAAATATAAACTAGCTGTGTATGGACCAGTTAATGTGCATATAGAATATTAATAAATTAATGGATGTATTTAGCTAAGACATAAAAGACTTATAGAAAGGCTGAGTTTAAAGGATTTGGCCAAGGACGCTGCTTAGAGTGCTCCAGCCCAGTGTATCTCTTAACTATAGTATCAACATTGGTAATAAGAATGCATGTTTTATTAAATATTTTAAGGAAAACAGATCAATGTAATTTAAATTTTATGCTAAAGTAAATGATATACAATTTTAAAACACTTAAAAGTTGATTGTGCTAAAATGGAGCAATAATTTGGATATTAAATATGTAGAGAATTGGTAACTGTATAAACTTAGAAAACAGAAGAATACATAGGACTGAAATATTTAGTGGTGTGAATGACAGACCTAAACACATTTATCAATTGGTTTGCACTTCATTCCTAAAGACCAGGAAGTAGCTGCACAGAGGTGTCTGGCAATGTGCCTTGGAGAATAAAGTTATCTAAGGATGCAAGATTCTCATTCAAAGTGCTGAAGGAGCCAGGCATGGTGGCACACCTCTTTAATCCCAGCATTTGTAAGACAAGAGCAGGCAGACCTCTGTGAGTCTGAGGCCAGCCTGACCTTCATAGTGAAGCTCTAAGTCAGCCTGGCTATATAAAGAAATCTTGTCTTTTTTACAAAGATGTTTCTTATAATATTGTTTGTAGTGACCAGACTGAGACACTACTGAATGTCCTCTGATGGAACAATGACTAAATAAATATGATTTCAAAATGTGATATATTGCTTCTGTAGTTATTAATTTTTATTTGAGCAAATTTTCTAATTTCATTGAAATATGTTTGGGTAAAAATAACATTCAAACTAATGAGTTAGATAGTATTATAAGAAAGTTGAATGCCAGATGAGGAGTCTCACTTCTAGAATCCCAGCCCTTGGGTGCCAAGGCAGGAGGATTGTGACTGAATTCCAGGTCTGCTTATCACAAACAGAAAACAAAACATCACCTATAACATGAAAATAAAACTAGAAAACAAACAAACAAACTCCTTTTTTACTCTTTGGAGAAAAGGTAAGGAAAGAAAAATACAAAAACAAAGAAAAAGTTTTATACTTGAGCAAGGTTCATAGCTAATGCCAACACCACAGAGTCCCCTGCAGTTACTATTGAGCATAGATGTTGTGAGATCTTTATTTGGATAGGCTAGCCATCAGGCTATCAACATGGAACCAGTGTGCAAAACTGAGAAGGGGCTCCTAATCACCAAATTTATATATTGAAAGGAAGACGGATGCTCATCAAGTACACAGTTTCTCCTGAAGCTTCCATCTGAGGAGAATACTCCCTGATGGACTTGAAGGATGTCATCAGTAACTGCCTTTCAACAAGCATAGCTCTGGTCTCTGTAGTTTTAGTTTTGCACAGATGCTTACTGGAGGGCAATGGTCTTAGAACAAGACATATCATGAAAGCAATCATTTGTTTGTTTTGTTTTCTCTCACAAAAGAGCTCATATAAGCTGGCAAGAAACAAACCATGGATATATTTAGCCATATTTTATTTTATTCTCAGAGGAGAGCTTGCAATTTTGTTTACAATTGCTATTCTCCTTAAACTCCACTGTAATTAACACTGTGTCCTTAATTCAATTTTAACATATATCAAATTACAGAAATCTAATTGATTAATTTTCAAAACAAACCATTTCATTTCTGGCATCAGCACCTGAGAAGCAGAATTTAAAGTAAAAACAACATAAAGCCTACCATGCTGTCTTCATAATATTTACATTACCTTGTGTTAAAAGAATATGAAAAGCTCCAGTTTCTAATACTCTCTCTGGGTAGGTTGATGTGTGTGTATAAATTCATTCTTTCCCCCTTTTAATAACTCAATGAAGTAGGCATCATTCTGGTTTACAAAGATGGCAGGTGAAAGTCACATTCAGTAATCTAAGTGACAAGAGTAGCTAGGGGCAAGCTCTGCTTTAACACAAAGTAGACCATTACAAATTTTGCATCCTCTCCAGCTTCAGTGAAGTTAGGAGCATTTTGATGTTGTTGTCGGGGCCCCCTACTGTTTTCTAACAACTTGTCCTCCATTAAATATATGATGTGATCTAAATTAATCTGTGCTGACAGTAGGCCTGCACATAGGAGAATAGGTAATTTTTCAAACTACAGCCAGTGTACTTAACTAACAAATCTATTCACTCATTCAAAATATTTACAAAGCACCATTCTGTGACAGGAACTGTGCCTAGACAGGGCAAAGGTAGCTTGTGATCTAAGCAGAAGTCATCACAGATGGCAAATGGTGATAACTTACTGAGTAGCTACTGCAGGTATAATCCCATTTATCAGCTTCCTGTCTCTGATTAGCAGCATTTGTCTCTAACCATGACAAATCTATGAACTATATCTCTGTAATCATTTCCATTTTAGAGGCAGAAAACAGTGGTGCAGAGAACTTGGGGAGTTTTTCTAAAGTCACATAGATAGTAGGTGTGTGGTTCAGCCTTTTGGTGTAACAAAACCACCTGAAAAAATCAGAAACGTCCTGCACACTCACTGGCTCATGCTCTCAGATCTGTGTGCTTGGCTATGCTGCTCAGTGCTGTCTCATGTCTCATCCTTGACTGGAGTAGCTGAGCATGGCTCCACGTTGCTAGTTGGTTTCCTCTTTCCCTAGTGTCTTCCCCACTGAGATTGAGAGTGAAAAGTACCCTTTGCTGTCCTTACCGAGAGAGGAAGAAGCCCACTGGGAGAGAAGATCTACATAATGGGAAACTGGCAGATTGTCTCTTTCCCCTGCATTCCAGAGTCACTGAAAGCCACAGGTCAAGCCTGAAGTCAGGGAACTAGTATCTTCCCACAAGAGAAAGGCAAGAATTGAGAGGATAGGAAGTTGTAGCCAAGTAGACCACATTGGTAGCAACTCAGGAATGCACAAGCAGGGAGAACTATATCCAAACCCTGTTCTTTTTAATGTGAATAAAATATAAGTTAAAAAAAAAGACTGTATCTTTTTCTTAGATCATGACTAGTATTTTCTGAGTAAATTTTCTACTGAAAAAAAAAATGCTGTAAATTTTAAAAACATAAAGTAATTTTAGTTAGTGACCACTATTGGTTATTAATGGTAAAGTCCTTTTTCCACATTTGGTGTACACCAAATGGTTTCCTTACAGTATGTACACATTTTCCATCTTCCAAAACTTCCCACAAATGCAAAATACTGTGTCATCAAGGAGATACAGTGCTCTGTGTATTCTGATACTTTACATCGATGTCACATGGCGATCCAGGACTCCTGATGATGGACTTTGCATGTATGCTTCTCCATGTGGGCATTCAAAATCTGGGAAACTGACAAGGCCCCATGGAAGCACTCTGAAAATGGGGCCCTGAGCCTTTGAGAGTTAAGTCATGGAAGGAAGGAAATAATCCTAGGTACAGCCCAAGCATTGTATTTGAAGCTACACACCCAGTGTTAGCTTTACTTCCCTGGAAGATGCCCTATAAGGAATGGATTCCCTGAATCTTTTGCTAGCAACACTTTTGGTGGAAGGGAATCTCTCTCTCTCTCTCTCTCTCTCTCTCTCTCTCTCTCTCTCTCTCTCTCTCTTCTCACTTTCTCCCTCCCTCCCTCTCTGTGTGTGGTGCACGTGTATGCATGTGTGTGCGCGTGCATGCGTGCTTGAGTGTGTGCGTGCGTGCATGCATGCATGCGTGCTTGAGTGTGTGTGTGTGTGTGTATTTCCATGACTATCACTCAACTATCAAGGAATAGGAACACAGTCAAAACAGCTTTGTGTTACATATTTCTAGATGCCTTAAATAGTCAAAGTTGATTATTTCCTTGGAAATGGCAGTTCCTGAGTACTGTGGAACTATTTTTATATTTATGTGTTAGGAGCTTCCTAATGTCACATGAGCAGTAAGTTATGGAGCTAAGACTCAATGCAGGCAATTTATTTCACAGATCATAACTCTGGTCACTGAGACCACACACATCCTTCCCAATATTTATGCATCAGAAACACCAGAACACTGATGGGTGTCCTGGCCTTCATGGGCTCACTGTGTGACCATGCTTGAAAAGCTAACCATCATTGGCTGATCAACACTAATTCTGATATTTGTTAGAATGAATGTGAAACATACAAAAACTTTAGCACCTATCTCAGTGGAACAGACCCCACATTATCTGTAATATAAAGATAAAATTAAAAAGTAGAATTCTTGTCATTTTCCAGCAGTCTTAGCTATGACTCTTAATCTGAGCAGCAGCAGTGAGATGTCCTACCATTCCATCCAGAGATGGGTGGGCACGGTTCTGCCCAGGGGCCATTTGTGGCATTTGTAGGCATGGGAAAAGAGCCTGCCATTATGATTATAAAAAGGAGATAACCTTGATCAAAAGAATAAAATGAACCTGGTAAAAGTGATAGATTTGGTCTTGCTTTTAAGGTCTCACATTATAAAACCCACATAGTGGAGAAAATGTGGGGACAGAGAAGCCAGGACAGTAGTGTACAAGCCAAAAGCAAATATAAAATGAGCTGGGGAATGAGAATGCGGACTATGCTACATGATTTTGGCAATGGGTTAGCAGTTCTTCCAGATGAAGACATTGTGCGTGAAATGAAGCATTTCTTCTGTGTTCCATGGGTCAATGGAAATAGCTAAGGCTGAGGAGTTTCTATGCTCTCCATTGTGATAAAAAGACACTGAGTATCAACAAACCAGGAAGCTCCCAAACCCAAATGGAAATAAATATGAGTGATCTAGTAACTCATATGTTTAAATGCTCCTGGGTTCAAAAGATAGTTTAACAGATAATATGCTTGCTTTGTAAATATAAGAACCTGGATATGGATTGAGGCGGTTGGGAGGAGTTGCGTGTTGTGGCTAGCTTCCACAGCTAGGAAGGTAGAGGTAGGCAGACTTCTACCCCTAAAGTCCACTGGCCAGCCAGGCTACACAAATCAATGAACTTAAGGTTTAGTGAAAAACTCCATCTCAAAAAAAATAAAATAAATAAAAAGAAGAAGAGGAGGAGGAGGAGGAGGAGGAGGAGGAGGAGGAGGAGGAGGGAGAAGAAGAAGAAGAAGAAGAAGAAGAAGAAGAAGAAGAAGAAGAAGAAGAAGAAGACAGCATCTGAAGAAAACAACTGACATTCACACACCCATCTACACCCATCAGTGCTCTAGTATTTCTAATGCCCTGACTATTGGGAAGGTTGTGATCACAGTAATCAAAGTGATGATCACCAAATTCAGTTGCCTGTATTTGAGTCTTAGCTCCATCACTTATGAGATACTGGAAAGCTCCTAACACTTTCAAAGCCTTAGTTTTGCTCCTTGTTATCTTGACCATCTGTGCTATCTATTTCAGAGCATGAGAATTTATGTGAAATAATGTGTGAAGATTAAGTGAATCACAAGAATTAAATGGAATGCTGCATTATACATGTCATTAAGAAAAAGCAATTGAAATATTTTATTAACCACTTGATCTAATCTGCCACATGATTCACACTTCAAATCCTAATTAATATTCTCCACTGGGATCTGGCCTCATTTATAGGATCTGATACTTGAAATGTTTCCCAACCATAGATTTTGGCTTCCTTGGTTTTGAACATTCTGGGTAAATCTCTGCCAAGTTTTCTTACCTAATTTATCTTTGTGGGTAACATTTTCTAGATACAGTTCAACTCTCCCCATGAGACCCAACCCATAGAATCTCCTGTAGCTCAATTCTGTTCCCTAGAGGGAATAGGAGATGATGTGAGACCAAAATCCTGCCACAGAGAGTATAAGTTAGTGAACAGAAGTTTCTGTCCCATCTGGTCTGGCAGCTGTTTAGTCCCAAATAAACACACAGAGGCTTATATTAATTATAAACTGTTTGGCCAATGGCTCAGGCTTCTTATTTTCTAGCTCTCTCTTAATTAATAACACATAACTATTAATCTATGCATTTCCACATGGCTTTATCCTAACGGAGAATGCCTGGGCATCCCAACTTCCCTGTAGCTACAGCTACATGCTGTCTCTCTCTGATGACTGCTCACTGCCTTCCCTCTTCCCAGAATTCTCCTAGTCTGATAGCTCAGCCTATATTTCTTTCCTGGTTACTGGCAATCAACATTTATTCTCTATAAGAGAAACATATGTTCACAGCACACAGAAGAACATCCCCTATTATAGGTTTATTCATTATCAGCATCATCTCTGAACCCTCAATCATCATGTTCTTGGTCAGCTTTTCATTCATTCCTAGGCAGGATGGTGATAACAGAGATCAGTGATCAAGGGGTGGGTATGAAAGACCTGGAGAGTGTAGTCCTTCACACTCCCACTCAGGAAAGGCGCCCTCCCCCCCAAATCACTCACGAGAAGCAGTCTTCTGCTTCTGATGCAAAAGCATGAGGTCTTTTTTATTCCGAGTGCACTGGGGTCCACAGCCATACTCCACGTGGAGTAGAGGACTGGGAACCTCTGTACAGGCTTGAGACAGCTTTTATAAGGTTACAACAAAGCCCACACATTGTGAACCAATCACCTTGTATCATCCAGTGCAGACCAATTAATTTACACTATCCAAGCCCGCACTTAACCCAGGAAGTCTGCTTTCGCACCAGCTTCTGGGTGGGGTGACAAGGCTCATTTCCTGTGTTCACTCACTCATGGGTGCTGTCGTAAACATTCAAGAAGGTGACCTTCAGCCTGGGATTTAAGACTCCCAGCTTCTTGGGGTCAGTGGAGAGTTAGGCTAAATTTTTCCATCCTAACTGGACAACATAAGCAAAGCTTTGGAGTTACCCAAGACCCTGATACGGTAGATGAGCTATCATAATTCTGGGGGAGGTTTTGTCCTTGCCTGACTTGAGGGAACTACAGGCTGAATTTTGTGCCCTGGAGAGTTACTGGCTTTGAACACAATCATGTGATGACAAGACTTGCTGGGGTAGTCATCTGTAGCCATGAGAGGAATGTCAAGAAGGCTGATGAAGGGGTGGATCTGGAATGCTGCCGAGGCTGAAAGCTAAGCCAATGCAGAATTCTGCCTAGTCCAGGGTTTGTGTCATGTGTGACTGGTGCTTAAATCATGGTTAGCATGGGAATTTTGTTGCTTATAGTTTTAAGAGCTCAGTAAATCCACGCTAGTCCTGAAGCAGCATGAAAATCAAACATTTGTTCTTCTCCCTAGGAATCTCCCCAGGTCCTTCCTTCACTGTCTCCTTAGGTCTTCATCTTTATTAGCTGTCTGAGCTTTCTGTTTTCTTTGGCTTCTTGTCCCACATCCTCCAGCCCGCCCTTAACTTGAATGCAGGCTGTCTTCCCAGCTTTGATCTGCACACTCCCAGGGAACGAGGCTGTGAACTCACACCTCAGCAGCACCAAATGCTGGTACATGCATGGAGCCCTCAGTCCTCCTTCAATGGGTGGGTCCTGAGCTCAGGAGCACTGCAGTCAGCACTGCAGTACTCATCTGAGATGAGCAGGGAAATGTTAAGCTTTATTGTTACTTTTGCTCAATGTTTTTTTGTTTCTACAGTATTGAAAAACTGTTAATATTTGGTCACCAAACTGAAATAAACTGACAGAACTGTGCTGTGCCTTAAACCACAGGCATATTAAGCATTTGGATTCATTTTCACTAATATCTCATTATACTTTAAAACATATTCCACTTGATGATATCATGTGATTGGCCCTGGTGACAGTGCTCAAGAATTAGTACCCAGACTTTTACTCCAAATAGTGGAACCAAGCCTGTGAATTCCAGAAACTAGGAATGCAAATGCTGTCAAATGTGCTTTGCTCTTTTTCCGTTGGCTTTTTGAAAAAGCATGTGGTGCTTCCTGTGAGCCAGAGATACACATGCGGGTGCTGGCAGCACTGTTTTGTACCAGACTCATAGGAGGCTTTTTGGGGCCCGACTTCCCCCAAGGGTTCTTACCTGGACTCTCAGCCAACTCCTTTGCTTTCCAGTTTTATTAGGGGATCCATTTGGCAGCAAGAACTATACTATTTTTCTAATATTGAAATCATCTTTTCCACTACCACATTATTCCCCTAGCATTTTATAGAATGCACTTAAGTCTACTAAGCAGGTAAAAATAACTATCACATGACAGAAAGCATAGTCAGCTTCATCTATCATTAGTCTATGGAAATAAATGCTGAAGATGCTGTTCAGTGCAGAGAAGGTATCTGTGCTCCATGTAGGTAGGAACATACTGGAAAGCTTTGTCCAAAGTGCTGGAACTCAGCACCAAGAGCAGTACGTAGTACTTTCCCTGGGTATGCAATGGCCCGGATCTTTTGTGATGTGTGCATCATGGGAACAGTTCATTTGATTGAACAGACTTAAGGAAGCCAGAGGTTGGCGTTATCTCATTGGCTTTTTCCCTCTTAGACTCAAAGCTGTGGCCACTCTCTGCTGTCCAGCTGGACATTTCTCTATTCCCAAGTCTTCCTTCCTGACCCTAGCAGGAACTAGGAGTCATCTGTGCTTGCTCACGCTTATGCAATCAAAACTTACCAGGAACTAGTTTACAGTCAACTCTTCTTTGCTTTGGGTTTTCTGGTGCCCAGAGCAAAGTGTAGGCAGGTACTGCACCATATTTCCTGAATTTTCAATGCGATCTGCCTTGCCTTATAAACAGTAAATATATGGTAAAAGTTGGTTGAGTTGAATGAAAAGGCTGAAATAACATTATTTTGCAAATTCCTTGTCAATAAAACTTAGACAAATATTTACATAATTCATAAGACTGTTCATGAGACTTACTAGTGCAGCATTCTTGAAGGAGGAGCCTGGCATATTGTCTGACCAAGTGTGCACTGAAGCAGTACTTGCACATCCCTTCCTTCCCAGTCCTCTTGTTTCTGATTATGTGGTGGCTGGAAGCCTGTCTTGATGATGGAGAAGAAAGGCAGCAACCAGCTGTGCTGCTGGGTCGAGTTTGTTATACCAGAGGACTGATGCTAGAAGTCACACACACGAAAAAAATGATCCACGTAGATTAGTGAAAAAAATAAAAATGCTCCAGAACCCTGGATGCAGAGTAACAAAGAGATTCGTTCTGTTTATTTGTGTCTGCTTTAAAAATAGTTCCATGAAAACTGTGGTTTTGTAGGCTCGTTTGTTTATTTTTGTGTTACTGCTGAGTTTCAAAAATGAATTCACATTATTGTTCTTTTATTAGATTGTTTTATTTCTAAAAAGTAAATAATTGGCCAAATTCTAGCATCGCCTCATAACCAAGATACTGTCTGAGTAAGAAGTTGAGTTTATACTTTATCATCTGATCATAGTTAGACACTTTTCACATTTTGTGCTGGTCATTTTGTAAACTGGATTGAGGCTCCCTTTAAGAGTTTTGGTTGCTAATGTATTCATTTGGTCACATGGAAAGCTGTTCTGTTTGACATCTTTTCTCAATAAATGTCTCATTATTACAGTGGATGAAAAGCCAGCCAAATCCTTGCACTCCAGATGGTTTATAAAAATTTGGAACATTGAACCAAATGAAAAACTGACCAACTCCAGTAAGTTTTCCCAAAATTCTCCCTTAGTCCTAATGTTGTAGGAAAGGACATTATGTTTTATTCTCCCCTCATTTTACACATCAGAGCACCATCTTCATAGTTGGATCCCTTTGATTGTATTTCAATTCATGATAGAAATCACCATCATGATAGTATTGACCCATCATGTCAATTATTTAAACAGTGTTTACTTTTCCCTATTAGGTAAAGAAGAGGGAAAGCTGGACAGTGAATTCAGTGTAGTCAGAAAGAAGCAACAGTATCTAGGCATGGTGGTGCATATCTTTATTCCCAGCACTCAGGTTGTAGAGGCAGGCAGATTTCTGTGAGTGTGAGGCCAGCTAGATCTACATATTGAGTTCCAGGACATCCAAGGGTACATTGTGAGATCCTGTGTCAAAATATAGGAAACAAACCATCAAGAACACCAAGCAGAAAGAAAGTTCTGCCCTAATACAAGACAGCATATTAATTGCATAACAATGATGTACAGTAGACTTCAAGGGTCCAGGAGATAGGACAGTGAGGAAAATGTGTTTGAAGGAAGGGTTTCAATGGGAAGGTCAGGGGGATGAAAAAGGGGAATGAGGGTGAAAATGACAAATATATATATATATATATATATATATATATATATATATATACATACATATACATGTATATATACATATGTATATATATATATATATATATATATATATATGAAACTATCAAAGACTAAGAAGAAAAAAGGAAGGAGGGAAGTTAGCAGGTCTAGATTTAGACTGTTCATCAAAATTGATCATGTGCCTTTTCCCTGTCATCTCTCTTTTGATGAAGGCAAACCAAAGACAGAAACAACAATGTTCATGTCACTATTGCTACCACACCCCTTTTTTTTGGCTTTTAATTACATATGCAAGAAGTTTTTTTTACAAAGGTTTGGGCTAATAATGAATTGTGAATAATTATGATTTTGTAGAATTGCTTATTGATTTGATTGCATTCATTGCATAACAAATATTATCATAAGCTTGTTTTTAAGAACTATGGTATTATGGGAGATGTCATTCTGTAAATATGATTCTCTTAATGGTTAATGAATAAAACACTGTTGGCCAATATAGAAGCAAGATAGGTGGGACTAGGAGAGGTGGAGGATTCTGGGAAACGTAGGACAGAGTCGAGATGTGATCTCAGGAGGAAAGTATGTGTGAGTCTGGCATTATTGGAAAGATAAGACCATGTAGCAATATTTAGATTATAGAATTAGTTAATAATTAAGATGGAGCTATCCAATAAGAAGCTCTAGCCATTGGCCAACAGCTTTATAACCTATAGAGTCTCTGTGCATTATTTTGGGATTGAGGAGGCTCTGAGACTAGGCTGCTGTGAAAGAATGCTTGTAACAGTGGTATAGTAATGTAGATTTCTCAATAAATTATCAGTAAATAACATGCTCTGTAATGCTCATTAATGCTTATAGATGTTCAGAAACTTTATATTATATAAAAGAAAATGGCATTATTCATTAAAAGAAAGAGAAGTATACAAAATTAGAACTTCCTAATAATGTTAATTCTAATTCATATTAAGTAGAAAGATGAATATATTTTGTGCCTGTTCAGTGATGTAATTACCTCTAAAAGAGTGATACTTTGACTATCCTTCTTTCTTCTGGTATATAAATTTAATTTCCTTTGCTTTTAATGATCATATCATGTTGATCAGTTGACATACAATGTAGGAAATGCAATTTCAGTGTTGAAATGAGATTGATGATAGATACATATTTTCTTGAAAGTGAGCCTGCACTCTTTCATGACTCCTGTTAGTGTATCATCATGTTGTGTTCTGGTGGAGATATTTTATGTAGGCATTTGAATATACAGTACAAAACATGCCCAAGTTAACTGAACTCTACAAATGAGCAGGGGATGTTAAAGCTCATATTTACGAGCTTATTTTATCATGAAGGCAATAACTTGGGTCCTACAAGAATATGACCTTCTTTAGTTATCTAGGAAGATGAAGCCACAAGTAGAGGACACTGGTATTCTAAACACTGCAAGGACAGATAAATGTTGTTTACATTTTCTACTATGCTGACAAACACTAAGGAGGATGAATTTGACTCAATTTCAAAGTTTCAAAATGACTGTTCATATTCTCTAGAAAATTTTCTCATTAAAAAGGCTTATTTTGAGAAATAGTTAAACCTTAATAAAATCTTGACTGTTTATTTCACAAAGCTTTACTGAGTAAGCTATGGTGCTGGGCACTATTTCTTGGTTACAGAGGCAGCACTGCACATAACTGGCAAGTTTATTTTTTTGCTTTTATGGCAATTTCTTTCTGCTGGACACAGATCAAAATGTAAGCATTCCAAATACTAAACTGGCAAGAATGTAAATTCTTTGTTGGATCCAGAGGACCAAGACTTCGGTGTCTGCCTTTTCTCTCCTTTCAGCATTGTCTCTTGCATTTTTCCCTCTAGACTTCACCTCACATGAAAATTTCTACTCATTACCTAAGCTTGATGCAGGTAACAGCTCTCATAACACTTAATGCAGTGATGGAATAAAGTCTGTCTTGGATCGAGTGTCTGCTGGTATGATTCCTAGAATTCCAGAGCCCTGCTGATTAACCATCTGAGGAAAACACCCCATAGTTCAAACTAACACCAGTGCCTAAAAAAATTCCCAGCAATGCAATTCCTCGACACCTTTTCTCCTCAGTAGACCCACCATGCTGGTGTGGTTGTTTGTGTCTGGCTGGTGCTGCCAGACAGCCTTGCCATTGTGGAAGCTTGAAACTGTTGCCTCTTGTGGATGCTCTTATGATGGCTGCATGAGCCTAGTCTTCCCTCCACCAATAACAGGGAGAGATGCATCATCTTCCTCAGGTAGGATATAGAGATTTGTAGTACCTTCAAGGCCATCTGACTTGAGGAAACAATGCACTCAGCCAGTTACAAGCACGTTTTATTTGCTATTATTTAGTTATCTATTAATTGCATGTGGTTTTCACTCACTTGTGTTTATTCAGTAATGATAAATAGCAGCACGCAAAAATGTTCTTACTTAACAGCCACATTCCTACTCTGAAAAAAGTGGTGCTTTTTGAAGAAAGAAGATATTTAAAAACAATAAATAAATAATGAATAAATAAATAAAACTTACAACTTAAATTTCCAGTTGTAATTAAGAACAGCAAAGGAGAAAATTTATTAGGATTCCCTAGAGAGGGGCATATGACATAGCTACAAGTCTTTGGAGGGAGTGTTCCTTTAAAAGTGGCACAAGAACTAAGAGGCATCAAAAGGGATAGGAAGAAGACTCCTCTTTAGAATTCAGAGCTCTTTCAAACACAAGTGTCAAGAAACAAAAATTTCACGAGCTTTTCAGAAACGCTGGAAATTATTTCTCACCAGCACCTGGCTTGTATATATTTCCCTTATGGAGCTGAGGTCTATCTTAAGCACTGTTAATGACCACAAAAAAAAAATCATGCCTGATTAAGAAGCTCCTGGGCTGGGGAGGGGTCTCCAAAAATAAGTGCCTAGTTAGCATTCTATTCAGAGTAGTGATACCCAGGTAGTCCTAAGAACTTGTCCAAGAACACAAAACTTTCAGAGCTGTGCCTTCTGACTCAAAACCAGAAGAACAATGAGGACGAGTAGTGATGGTGGTTCTCCATTGCACTGATTGTGATGGCGGTTTTATATATATATGTATGTATGTGATGGCGGTTATATATATATATATATATATATATATGTATGTATGTATGTATATAATATTTATAGCAATTTTGATTTTTATATGTTAATATTATAAATTGTCTTTTGAAAATAAACTTAAGGTGAAAAAACAACAACTCTATTATTTGAAGGAAAACTAGAGATTAATTAGAGAAAGAATAAGGAAACACCTTCCAGGACAAACAAGAGCATGTGTGCAAGTTTTGTGGAAGAAGACACATGGTTCTCTTGCAGAAATTCTATCAGGTCCTAGACATTACAATGTACAGCTCTGAGAAGCAGCAGGAACATGTTTGCCAAAATTTTGAGTTGTGTTAACAAAGTCATTACACTCAGAACAGTAGGTTTTGTCTATGTAAGAGTATTTACACATCTTGTATTCAGTTGCCACAGTCAATTCAGACACAGTAGAGTGTAAGAAGTTTCATCCTCATCTGTTCTGTGAAGACATGGAAATTATGGATCTACCAGACCCAGTATAAATAATAGGTGCAGTTTTATTGGGGAAAGAATTTACACAGAAAACAGTGACTGTTGTGGCTTTCCTGCTCCAAAGATGCAGACCCTGTTTCCCCAGAGTTCTCCAGGACCTCAGCACCCTCACCATCCGATCCTCTTTTTTTAACCAGTTGTGTCCTCACCTGTAACCACACCCAAAAGGCATAATGACTATCAGAGGTACACACACAAATATATTGCTACAGTTCTGATGTTAGGGCATCAGTTTCTGCAGCACTCAAGCAGACTGAATGATGATGAGCACCTCAAAGGACCCCACTCTATAATCTTCACTGTCCCACTTTTTCTTTAACTCTGCTCCTTAGCACTTTCTTTAATGTCTGAGAATATTTTCTTTCAGAAGAAAGTCATTTGCTTTGATGTAGTTTCCTCTGACTTTAAACCTTTCTATCCTGGAAGGAAGCTCAGTAAAGCAGTTTACAGAAAGGTGAAATAGGCTATTCTAAGGAGAACATTCTATCCTTTAATGAAGCTCATTAAACTCAGGAAGTAAACAACTCAAAATAGCTTCAGGAAGTCCCTAAAACTGACTAGATTCACTGGGGCCCTCCTTTGCCAACATATATAAGTTGTAAAACTGCTGAGTCTGAGAGACTCTTAAGACAAGTTTAGCTCTCTAGAAGAGGCTCAGACCCCAAAGCCAGATGAACTGCCTAGAAAAAGCAGAGGCCCTGAACTTCCTAGAAATAGCTCAAACCAACTGTGCAACTTGGAAAGAACATAATCTTGTTGAGCTGCCTACAAAATAAGCTGTACGCCCCAGGTTTCCAGTTTTCATGCTAGAGTGGGTTTTGGTGATGCGACTGTGTTTGAATCTTTTTGTTTTTCTAAGTAACCCTCCCCCACATTTGTGTAAGTCCCCACAATACTTGGGTATGGTGGGAAGATACCCATAGAATTTACTTACTTCTCTTTGTTGAAAGGTTTCTACTAACATGCTAATAACTGTACTGTAGGTCCCTTCATGGATCCCGGAGCCACCCTGAGCAAGTCTGAAGCTGTTGGCTAGAACATCTTGCCCCAGAGTTGTTACTGGTACTCTTCCTGTTTTGTTAACACACATCTGCTAGGGAGGAATTAAGCCAGAAAACTTATACTTTTAACCCTGGGTTGTTTTCCACCATGCTGTGAGTCAGTATAAAGCTGCTCTTTCCCCTCAATAAACAGCATTCTGACATTCCTGTTGCATGAATAACCTGCTGTTTTGTCTCTTGTTTAAATATCTAGGCCTTTGCCTGATTAGTGGAACAGATTGTAGTGTGTGTGCTACACTGTACATGATCAATTTGTCTTACATAACTTTACAAAGACATGTCACCTCTTATATAAGTTTAGCATTCCCTCTTCATCACAAGTTAAAGAAGGACATTACAGTTAACCTCCTTGGAAGACCTTGTTGTTGCCTTTGAGTTCCTTAATGGAAGAACTCTACAGTTGTTTAATGCTTCCAAGAACAACTTTGGCTATTCTAGAATTTCTAGTGTGAAGGTGAGCATTGTGTTTTGGGGATAAATTTTCTGTGCTGGGCTTGTGGAAACAAAATTGTTTTTAATTTATATAAGGTTATGAGAATTTGCCCCTACCTTGAATGTACCCTGTCAGCTGACCTGAGATGGAGCACTTCCTGGTGCAGTTGGGTTATTCTCAAAAAAAGAAAAAAAAAAGCTAATTCACTCTCTTAGTTATTCCTATATGGTAATGGGTCATAATACTAAACAGACTAATTACTAAATTCTGCTTTTGTATTTAATGCTTCCTTGCTTAGGTGGCTGAGGCACCTGCTGGATATCTGTTGCAAAATCAAGACTTGCCTGTGCCCATATAGGATATGACTTAATTATGCTCCCCCAATTATAATTCTGTTGGTTTTGCGTTTATAATCTTTTGACTAACAACAGCCAGGCCTTGAGAACTCTCTCTGGTTTGGCCCTGGCTCTTTTTAATAAGAAGCTTCTAATTTACTAAAACCAAAACTTTAGTCAGACTGGTGAATCTTATACATACCACACTGGTAAGTGAAACCATCTGTATGCCTTTCATCTCTGTAGTGTCTGCTATCATAACTCTTCTTGCTATGGACTCTTCCCTTCTACTGAACAAAGCACATGGACATGTTGATCAGTCTAAGCTTTAACCTTAGTGGCTTCAAGATTCTTAAAAAAGAATCTGTGCTCTACTTTTGCATTTTATTTCTGGTTATTTCTTGGGATTTACCTCTGCCCCATTTCATCCATTCCTGCACTCCTGTCCTCTTCAGATTATTAGTACTTACAAAGGAGCACGAACCAGTTGTGCCCAAGCTATTACTACCATGATAAGTACCCATAACTTAATTCCCTCTTATTATTATTTTTTAATTATTTTACCAAGAAACAAAACAAACAAACAAAAAACAAATCTTGTTATGTTTTGTGCTTGTTTGGACCAAGGCAAATCCTAGTTTTCCTTTCCATTGAACTATACCAAGTTGTTTTGATAGACACCAGTAAGCAAAATACTCAGCCTTTGGAGAATAAATTTTGGATATCTTAAAATTTAGTAAATTTTATCTCTTTAGGTATCTTTAGTATAAGAAGTAAATTTCAGTTCTGGTGGAGGTTCTTTTAGCTGCATCATGCCATATCTGATGACATTTGAGAGAAATTTAGCACATGTCAAGAAGCCAGAAAAATCTGCGTGGAGCCCAGCTCCACGCATAACAACCCTCTACTGAGCCTTGGGAAATCGTCACTCAAGAACTTCATGAATGTTTTATGGGGGTGTGACTTCAACAACCCAGGGATCTGCCACTAGGGCTGCCCCTTGGAAATACCATAGCCTCAACATCCCTGTACTGGAGTGCTTGGAACCACAAACACATGGATTCTTGGAACAAACTATATCCAAATCATAACACTAAAGTGAAAAAGATTAAACTCACTCATAAAAAGAAAATGCTACTTTGAACTGGCTCATAAAACTCATCAAAAGTTCATTCTTTAAAGTAACTGACCCGTGACTGAAATACAAGTGTTTTCTATAGTAAACACTCTCTTCACAAATGTCCAAGAATCTGAAATTAAATGAGATGCCTTATGAAGATATATAATAGTAAGTCTTTTAGATCAACAATTCTGTGAGATTCAGAAAGAAGGTAACACTTTGCTTGACATGGTGACACACTCAGTCAGTGACCTCTTCAGAAAGCTATCACCCACAAACTTGCTCACCCACCTGGGACCTTTGTCTTCAAGTGTATTTCCTCACTTAGTGACTATCAGTAGCAACTGCCTCAGAAGCTATAGACAAGTTGATTTCTCAATTATCTTCGTTTTAGTTCAACATAGATTGTAGAATATTCATCCATGCTGAGTTTAAGATAAACAAGTACCAATAAATGTTTTTAAGTTAGCCGAATATGTACTTATTAAATATGTGTCTATTAAAATAGCTATATATAATTTTATTTCATTTTCCTACATAAATTTCAGGAAAATCCATGCTACCCTAGTCCTTCAAAAGACACCACAGGATGGATCAAAGGATCAAGAAGCCCCATACTAGCTGACAATATTTGGTAATTAATGACTGTCAGGGCAGGCAGAGTCAGTTTTCTTCTGAGATAGGGCCCCTGGCAGATTTCCATGCTGCTGCTATGAGTCTACACCCACATATAGTCTGGAAGCACTAATTGGGCTCTGTGAGTTTTTTAAAAAATAAATAGATAAAAGTGTGCATGAAATTAGCAATAAGACATGATTGGGTAGTTCTGGAAGGAGTTGAAAGGGAGAGGAGTTGTGGCTTTGATCAAAGCATATGCATACATGTATGACATTCTCAAAGAATAAATAAAATGATATATGAAGATATATAGGATAGATGGAAAATTAGCTTGGGTGATGTTTCATTGTGATATGTATAAAATGTCATAATTACATACAAAATAATTTCAGAGAATGAGCAAAGTTTTAAAAGACTACAACAAACTCTAAAATTGGATAAATAGGCACCCATAACACAGGCATTCCCATGGTGAGGGAGCTCTGACACATCATCTTCTTTGATTAGGTTAGTGCCTGAGACACACATCACAAGCAGGAGTGAACATGCACGAGAACTCCAGAACATAAGAAAGAAGACCCAGATGGGGAATTTCCTGTCAATGAAAAATGTTGGGGCTGTCATCAGTCACTTCCTGAGGAGAAGCAGAGATTGCTGTTCCCCATACTGTAAACTGGTTATCATTCATTGACCACATGTAAATCTCAGCAAGGTACCAGTGTTGTCATTAACAGTGAAGTGTGAAGGGATCTAGCCAGCATGAACATGGCAAATACGGCTCCAGCAGGCTTTGCCCTTCTCCCCCATTCCCTCTGCAATGCTTAAACTTTACATTCCTAAAGCTAAATCATCAAAGTCTATTACCATATTTGCCTACTTCCTCCTCCCGAGGCTGAGTACCAAGATTGAGCTTTCAACGTATTGAAGTCCAGGAATCAAAAGCTCTCTTTGGCTTACCTAATTAACATGCCCAATTACAACTAAACACCTTATACTAAGGGTATAGTAAAGGTATACTAACACCTTTTACATTTATCACCTCCATATTCCTATGTGCCACCTCAGTCTCCTTTCCTATGTCCTCCCTACCCCAGGACAAATACCCCTGCCCCCTCTCCTTTGCTTCCTTCCCCCTTTCTGTTGTCCTGTGTCTCCTGTCTTTGTCTTTTATTCCCTGCTCTTTGTTACTCTGGGGGAAAAAATCTCGTTTGTGTTGAGAATTTGGTCTCATTGGGGTCCTGAGCATATACCATTCCCTTACAGAGTTCACTCTTCTAGCTGGCACGTGGACCTGTGAGAATGGGGCCTAAAAATTAGGTGGATTAAAGTATCATGCAATACTTTAGTCCCAGCATCAGACAATTAATACTCTGAGGGCTAAGAAGAATCACATGAGTAAGGGGTTCAATCACGAGGACAAGCCTTACATAGCAAAAACATGTTTTTCCATATAGGAATGTGTGTAACAACAGCTGGAAGTAAACTTACCTCTGTCTGGGAGTGATGCACCTGGGAGGAGCACAAGAACACATTCCAAGAGCAAGTCTGTGTTTTGAAGAAACTGAGATCACAAGACTCTTGTCTTGTTACTCTTGGACTTTTCTCACAAATACTCAGAATACCCCTCACAGGACTCCATTCTTGGACTGTGTTCCCACAGAGGAGTACATTACGCTCTACTCAACAAAGTCTGAGTTGCCTTTCTAAAGCCATAAAGTAGAGAATCCCTATGTTTACTGTAATTTATAGACAATTTGGAAATTTGGCATTTAGTGCTCAGGATGTATGTAATTCTTAAAATGTCTTTACTTTAAATATCAAGCCTCCAAAAGGCTTTTTCTTTCCCTTTGAAGGTTTGGTAACCATTTTACATTACTGTCACTATGCTTTTGTAGCCTGTTTATTCCATAGTTCTAAGGCAATTTGGAGACTCACCACTCTTGCCCCAGTCCTTTGCAAGCTGTTATAATTAAAAGAGAGAGAGAGAGAGAGAGAGAGAGAGAGAGAGAGAGAGAGAGAGAGAGAGAGAGAGAAAGAGAGACAGAGACAGAGAGACAGACAGAGACAGAGACAGAGAGAGACAGAGACAGAGAGAGACAGAGACAGAGAGAGACAGAGAGAGAGAGAGAGAGAGAGAGAGAGAGAGAGAGAGAGAGAGGGGGAGGTCATTCCATTGTGGTGACAATTAGAAGCAGAGAAAATTAATAAGACAAAATTGGCAAAATTAATTCAATTCCCTAAGAAAGAATTTAAAGAAATTCTCCTTGTTTAGATTGGAAGTTAGGTATATTTGATCACGTGTTGAAACAGACTGATTCAATAAATATTATGTTTTCTTTTAAATAATTTTGTACTACATGGAGTTGACACATTTGTTCAGCCTGAATTTTCAAATATATAAATTGAATAATGAGAAAGGAGAAGCCATCTGCCCTACTTTATCACCAGCTGTTCAGTTTTTTTAGGGTTTGGGGGGGTCATACATTGTTAAACTCTTTTAACTTACATTTCTAAATCAGACATCATTTTTGACAATTTAGGCTTTTTTCATGTTATAGAAGATTAAAGTTTAGCAGTCTCATAGCCCAAATGCCCCTTTCCCTTCTGTTTTAAAAATAAGCTATAATTTTTGTTGAATCAGTGCCGGATGTCTACCTAATCATGGTTATGTAAATGTGGTCCATTGCTCAGTGAGATCTGTGCTCTGATTGTGTATTTCCTTTCCTGTTAAACTTGTTTGTCCCTTCGGAGGTTTTCCCTTTTCCTTTGACTTGTTTTCTGTATTCTTACAACCTTGTGCTTAGGTGTTTTATAAGTCTCCATATGTGGACCCCATCTACATGTTATTTCACATGGTGTTTCCTGGGTTTATTTTGGTCTAAGCCTCATGCTACTGTTTCCTCTTTCTTACATTGCAGGCTTGTTACATGGAGCTTGTTTCCCTAGTTAGGGTCATTATTTAAATTTTTTAATTGATAAAATAATGTCAAGTAGTAAACATTCCCTATTCCCCCTGCAGATGTTAAGGGCTATTATACCTGCAACTATATTTACTCTTTCACTGAACAGTTGACTTTAAGTAAAGGAGATTATCCAGATGGGCCTATCCATTTTCTGAAGACATTAGGATTAGAAAATTATCTCCAGGTACTGACAGAGGAGGAAGGAAAAGAGAAATCAGATTCTAAGCATAAGAAAGACTTTGTGTGCTTGGCTGGCTTGAAGTTGGAGAAGGATTATATTAATGCTACCATTCAGGATAAGGGACCTCTATGCCCAGAACTGCAGGAACTGTATTCGCCCTACAACTCCAGTTAAATACCTCAAAGAAAGCCCAGCAGATAGCCTCCTGATTTAGGTCACCGAGACCACTTGAAAGTCTGATTAGATATTAGTGGTCTTAGATCACAAAGTCCTGGTTCCCTTCCTCCATTTTTCTAATAAAAATACACCATAAGTTTGAATAAATTGGTTCCATGTCTGCCTAATTATATCTGTATAAATACAGCCCAACAAACTACCTTGGAATTAGTAATGTTTGTCCCATGGATGGATACTGCTTTTAGCCTTAATCTGAGAAGTCTGTCTTTGCAATTAGCATCGTTAAATGCAGAAGCTCATGGCTGCATGTGCTAGTTAATTTTTGTCAACTGGACACAAACTAGATTCATCTGGGAAGAGAGATGCTCAATTGAGAAACTGCCTCCATCAAACTGGCCTGTGGGCATGTCTGTGGGACACTTTCTTGATTAATAATTGATGTGGGAGGGGCCAGCCCAGTGTGGGAAGTGACATCTCTAGGCGGGTGGTCCTAGATTGTACAAGAAAGCTGGCTGAACTCACAATGGGAAAAGTCCCATTTTTCCATGGTTTCTTCTTTGTTTTATGTTTTCAGGTTTGTGTCCTGACTTCCTTTGATGATGGACTATACTATATAACCTTTAAACTGAAATAAATAAACCATTTCCTCCTAACAGTATTTTATCTCAGCAACAAAACCAAACTAATATGGAAATTGTTATTTAAAATGTGGCCATGCTGTGATGAAACTATGTATTTTTGCAAGGAGGCTGTGGAAAGATTTTAGAGGTTGGAATGAAAGATCCATTGATTACTGGGAGCTTGATTGGCTGTTCTGTGGGAACTCAGGTGATAATGTTGAGAACAATGCAGACAATTGGAGGTCTGGCTTGTGAAGTTTCACAGGGATGTTTGAGAGGCCTGCAAAGACTCTGCCAGGGATGCACAAGTGATATGTTTGAATTAAGAATCTTGTTTCTGGTAAGCAGGGGTTGACAAGTCAGCTGTGATTAATAAGAGACAAGCAACACTGAAGTGAAACCTTTGCTTTAATGGGATGCTGGTTAGCTGAGGCTGAAAAATCAGCTGTGATTAATCATTGACTTAAAATCTTCCGAGAAGTATTTCCTTAGAGTCAACACATGGGGGCTGGGAGTAAGGCTGTATCTCAAGCTGGCAGAGAAATTTAGTGATGTGTAAGAATTTCTTGTTATCATAAAATTATCAAATTTCATTATTATCCAAATATCATATGATAATGTGATAGGGTAAACAGTCCTCCATCTTGTCTCAGCTGGAGCCGTCTGAGATTTAACTTACCTTACTTTAATCTTGCTTTACTTCCCCCCCCCCATACACACACATATACACACACAATTGGCAACCAGGGTGTCATTTGTCTGTGTTCTTTGCCTATGTAACTCACTGTAAAATGTATTCGGGGCTGTTCTATGAGAAGTATTTCTCTCCAAGCATTCAAGGGCGGCTTAACACAGACTCTCAATTTGGACTTTGGTTGTGCTAAGTGGAGTTTGTTTCACTTCCCCGCAACAATACTGGGTTTTCTGGCATGAAGAATGCAAGCTTGAAGGAGTCACAGACAGAATCTGAGGTTTTGGATCAGGAGAGGCCACTGGTGAAGATACAATCCAAGTTGTAGTTGATGCATGAAGATTGACAGGGTTATGCAGAAAAGCTTAGGCTTGGCACTATGTGACAGTGTCAGAGTCTGTAAAGAAGCCTGTTAGTCAAAATGCAGGCCATGTTCTAGTGGAGACTCCTGTGTATTGGAGACACCAGTACTGTGAGATTATCACCAAGAATAGCAGCAAGTGTGTTATGAGACACCCTAAGCCTACAAGACAACATGTGTGTGCTGTGGATGGTAGAGTCAGAGAGGTGGTACTAACCAAGTCCTTTGAAGCCCAGAAAATGAAAATGAGTTTCAGCTATTGGACATATGAGATCTTGGGGATAAACAAAAAGGGAAGTTACATTTTTATAGTGTTTTTTGTGTGTGTCAAATTGATAAGGGGTCACCTAATACAAAATAGTGTCACCTCCATCATGTAGGCACATAGGCAGGTTTTTTTTTTGACATTTTCTTAATTAGTGATTGATGTGGGGGGAGGAGCTCACTGGAGGCACAGCCACCCTTAGTTTGATGGTCCTGGGTTGTATAAAAAAGGAAGCTGAGCAAACAGTGGAGAGAAGGCAAAATAGAGCCTCTGCTTCAGCTCTTCTGCTGGCTTCCACACCCCCAAAACTGATAAACTAAAGCCTTTCTTCCCTAAAGTTTTTGGCAATGTTGCATTAGAGCAATCGAAAGAAAACCATGACACTGTACAGCATGCTGAGAATAGATGACAGATAAATGTGCACCCTACACAGGACTTTATGCTGTTTTTTCTAAAACTCACTGAACATTGCGGAGAAGGTTTGAGATAAGGTGAGAATTAGAAAATAGGGAAAAGAAAAGCTGTGACATGTCATCTTCTGGGCAAGACACAACCATTGTAGTCATAAACTCGTAGCTGTTGTGTGTATCTGCACTGGTTTGTACAGGAATTCATCCATCATACTCAGGCATGGACACAGTCCCTCCATGAGGGTCTCTGGAGTCCTGTCTTTCACTACTGCACTATCTGCTGCAAATATAGTCAGGGAGTCATTTCCTTTAGCTGTGTACCCACTGCTCATGCCACCAGGCTCCAGCAGTCATCATGTATAGGTCCCTGATTAAACTAAATGGGTCACTAACAAAATAGAAATGCTTGACTCATCTCAGACTCATTCTTGTGACTCCAAATGTTGTGTGCCAAACTGTTGATGCAAAACACAGCTTTACCTCAACAGGAACATTGGGATGTTTTGTTGCTGCTATTTGTTTTGGTTTTGGGCAGTCAAATATGGGATCTGAACATGGACTCAGCTTGTCTTTTATAATGTGTTCCGATGTAGAAGCTGCCACATGAAAGTTTAAAGTCACAAAACAAAAGAAACAGTGGTGGTGGCAGCAGTTTCTTCTTAACTTCTCAGTCTGTTAAGTGTTTCAATCCAGACACCCTCCGCCAAGCTTGGTACTCTGGCTGTGAAGGCGCAGCAGATTAACAGTCTTGGCTTTTGAGTAAGGGGAGGTTGCTTTCTGTTAAGTGCATACATTCTTTTAAAGTTTCACCTAATTGTTAAAAGGAAGTTAGGTCAGGCACAGGGGTGGGCAATGAATGTCCATTAACAGACTAAAAGACAGCTGAAGGCAACTTTAATTTTGGATCAGCCTGCAATGTTCCAGTGTGCCACAATCATGGATTTACAATCAGCCTTGTAGAGTCATTAACATAGGAATGACTTTTCCAGAGCATCAGTTCACTTTACTGCAGCATATTCCCCTCCTAACCCATGTTTTAAGGAATCTGTTTTCTCCAACTTCCCATTCTCAACAATTTATAAGCTCTTTGATAACAATGATATCACTGAACTCCTTCCCCAAGATAAATAAAATTCAGTGAATGGCAGACTTGTGTAACTTATACAGATAACAAAGAAATAAGTAACATGATAGAAAATGGAAAGAAATGATTAACCAAAAATAAGTTCCATGTAGATAATTTATTTTGGATGGCAGTTCTTCAAATATTCAACTATCTGTTTCAGCTTTAGGATTTAGACACCTATTAATAATATTCATGATATATTCACAGCATGGTATATTCCTACTCATAATACATCATTCACTTTGTCGAGAAGTAAATCCCTCTATGAGCAACATCCCTCATCGTCATGAACAGCTTCCTTTTGGTAAAGCTATATTATCATTTTTCCCACAATTTTTCAAAAATAATCTGAATTTTTCCTATTAATAACAAAAGGCAATTCATATTTGTATAATCAGATATGCCTCTTCCAATGTTATTGGCTTTTCTTACTAACAATGTTCTATCAAGTCTGTATATATTGCACAAAACTTTTTATACAGAGAGTTTATGAGAAAATCAATTAAATATGGTGCTTTAATAAAATATTGTGAAGGTATATTAAATTAAAAATAAAAAAAAATAAAAGTGAGTTAAATAATGGAAATTTCTGGAATTTTAAGAAAATGCGGTATGATTCATGTGTCTTAGAAAGTGAATATGGACTTCACTAAGCATCTATATTCTTAACCATTTCCCTGTCTATTTCACTAATCCACTCAGTCTATTTTTAATTAAAACTGTCTCCTGTAATCTTAAACTGATCCTTGATAATTTGAGAAATGAAAGAACAGAGAAGAAAGTGATTTTTGCTGACAGCAGAGAGCAATGTCTGTACTTCTGAGGCAGGATAGAAAGACAGGAAAACTTCCCTTGTTGCAGAGTCTGGCTGAAGTTTCTCTCCAGCCGTGAATCAGGAATTCCAGCATGATTAACCACAGTTGATATGAAGATTGCCTGCATGGAGATAGTACGCCTTTTACATAAGGATGTTTTCAAATAAGCATCTGAAAAGGCAATGAACCATGGTAAAGCGTAAACCTGCATGCCTTTTAAGCATGACCTTACCCATTCCCATACCCTTTCTGGGAAGCTCACAAACAAGACTATTAACTTTTGTTTATAGTGAACATGTCTGAAATTTCCATGCATTTCTTTCGATGTGGGGTTCTATCTTATCTACAGTATTCTGCCTGGTATGCCTCAGAAACCTCTCCGTGATCTCATTTAAATTCCTCACAATCCTTTAAATATATTAAGTTCAAAACAAATCAGGATTATATGTGTGGTGATTGTGAAGACAATGATGTGTGGCTGTATTTAGAGAAGACCCATGCATACTTTGATATGTCTTATCCTTCTCTGAGTGTTTTTATTTCTATAACCCCCCCTACATACACACCAGTGCTTAAATCTATGTTTATAATCCCCTGTAATAAATTCCAGTCAATTCTGCTTTATAATGGATTGTGCAGCTGTGAAATTCCTTTTCATGGTGATATCAAGGTGCTACACAACTAAACTGCCAGGCATGATGTGCGCACTGGTGGAATGATGGTATAAAGTTATGAGAATAGCCAGCTGATTTCTGATTGAATTTGAGACCTACTCAACAGGAAAGAATTAGTATCTGGAATTGTAAATCTGGTCTACAGCCCATAGCTGAGAGGTCATAAGACACAGTTTGGTAGCTACTTCTGTTGTTTGCTAAATGGACCTGTTGTGGTGATTTATACTTCTGCCTATGGTGCCACTCTGAGCTAAAGTAAAGAAGTCCCTTTTTCAATGAATGGTGGCTATAGCAGAGTGTTAACTGACCAAAGTACACAGACTAAGTGACAATTGAGTGTTCATCACAAATGGTGTATCTATATATCTTCTCAAAATCCTTGGAGAACATTGTAGAAGGGATGACAGAAAGAATGTTGGGCCAGAGGTTGGGGGAAGAGTGTTCTGACATACTGTTTTCTAAACATGGCACATGAACTATGGTTAGCTGCACAAGATTGGGTCTTTCAATTTCCTGCCATGCATGGGAAAGGGGATCATGAAGCTCTAATCTTCACTGGGTTTAACTTCACTACCTGCAGGTCTCTGGGGGAGGAGGAGGCATCATCATCATTGCCATAAATGATGACTTGTACTTTCTTGAGAAATAACCACCTATCCATGCTCATGCAATCAACCTAGTTAATCTCTCTCTCTCTCTCTCTCTCTCTCTCTCTCTCTCTCTCTCTCTCTCTCCTCTCCATATTGTTTATGATTTATTAAAGCTTGCCTGGGGATTCAGAAAACAAAGTCAGCCACAAGCCCTAGAAGCCAGGCACACACATTTAATCCTAGAACTCAGGATTAAGGGATAGATAGATCTCTATGACTCCAAGGCCACCAAGATCTACACAAGAGTGAAACAGTCTAAAAGAGAATTATAGCACACTCCTTTGATCCCAACATTAGGGAAGTGTATAAGACAGAAGCAAAGATTTAGAGAGGCATTCAATCTCCAGCCATGTTGAGGAGGGGCAGTAGTCTGAGGCTTAGTAAACAGCTTGTGCATGGATCAGACATTCATTATGAGGTCGAAGTAAGAAGCCAGTGGCCAGCTATTTTGCTTTTCTGATATTCAGCTTGAACTTTGAAACCCCAAATCAGTTTCTGGGTCATTTGGGTGTCATGCTACATTTCACTCTCTCCACCTCTCCCTCCCTCCCTCCCTCCCTCCCTCTCTTTCTGTCTCTTCCTCCCTCCCTCTGTGCCTCTGCTTCTCTGTGTGTAGCTCTCTTTCTCTCACACATACACACAAAGACATGAAAATAAGGTGGAAAGAGGAAAGTAATTTGGAAGAAGGGTTCCAAATCAAGAGGACGACATAGTATAGTGTCTAGATTGTCTTAGTGTAAAACTTGAAATAACTTTCTTAGTTCTGTAGTTTTCCTGTAGGGTGATTTTAAGAATTAAATGAAATCTGCTTTTGTTGTTGTTGTTGAAGTCCAGTTTCTGTACCTAATGTTAATTGTACTACGTTTATCTGTTTCTGAGATGTCTGACTGAAATTGCACTAAGTCTCCAACTCCAGGGTAGGAGGAAATGAATCCCCAACACTTGACTTCCACATTATAATTTTCTGCAGAACTGCAACTTTCCATGTGTCATTCTTGACCAGTGAGAAGCAGGGCTCTTCTGGTCTCCAAACTCATTGTTTGTATCAGCAGTCTTTCTCTAGGTATCTGGGGAGGGCGGGGTTGTGGAAGTTAGTCATGCAGGTTTTGGTTTTTTCCCTTTGTTGGGGTAGAATTGTTCTGAACTACCTATCAAGGGCAAGGTTTCCGGTCTATGTTATTCTCCTCCTAATTTTTCCCATCAGTGACCTTATGTGACAACTGTGGTAGGTGTCTTATTTACTTTTCCCATTGCTGTAATAAAATAACCTGGCACAAGAAGATTAAGGGTAAAAGTGTTTAGTTTGATTCACAATTTCAGGTTACACTACCATGAGGGTAAACCAAGTAGTAAGAACTTGGGGGACCTGGTCACACTGCACCCATAGTCAAGAAGGAGAGGATGTCTAAAGCATGCTCTTTTCAGTTCTCTTCCTCAAATTACATAGTTCAGGACCCCATCCAAGGAATGGTGCTCCCCACAGTGGGCAGGCTTTCTGTGTCAAATAATGCAGTCAAAATAGTAACCACGGGCATTAATCTTTATGTTTTCCTAAGCTATGAGCAATGTCCCCAGTTATTTTTTCCCAGATCTAATAATCTTTTCTTCCTACTGAGTATAACTCTACCTCACAACATGTTGTTCTGTTGGAAATGTGCTGCCTAGGATGGTAACTGGTATTTTATGTGCCCATGAAGCACTTGAAGTGACATTAGTGTGCTTAGAAATTGTATACTTCAGTTGAGGGGTTGCTTCCAGGTTCTGGCTATTACAAACAATGTTGCTTTGAACATAGTTGAACACATGCCCTTGCTGTATGAATGTCCAACCTTTGGGTATATGCCCATGAGTGAAACTGCTGGATTTTGAGGTAGATTGATTCACATTTTTCTGAGAAACCACCATACTGGTTTCCAAAATGATTGCACAAGTTTGCACTCCCACTAGCAATGGAGGAATGTACCCCTTTCTCCACATCCTCTCCAGCATAGACTGTCATTGGTGTTTTTGATTTTAGTCATTCTTGTCTGTGTAAGATGATATCTTAGAGTTGTTTTGATTTGCATTTCTCTGATGACTAAGCATGTTGAGCACTTTCTTAAGTGACTTTCAGCCATTTTAGTTTCCTCTATTGAAAATTCTATATTTAGTTCTGTACCCTCACATTTTAATTTGATTATTTGATGTATATTTTGGAAATCAGCCTTCTATCAGATGTGGGGTTGGTGAATATCTTTTCCCACTCTGTGGGCTGCTATAGTCTTGTTGACTGTGTCCTTTGCCTTACAAAAGCCTCTCAGTTTTAGGAGATCCCATTATTAATTGTTAATCTCAAGGTCTATGTTACTGATGTTTTGTTCAGGAAGTGGTCTCCTATACCAATTCATTCAAGGGTACCTCCCACTTTCTCTTCTAAGAGGTACAGTGTGGCTGCATTTATGTTGAGGTCTTTGATCCATTTGGACTTAAATTTTGTGCATAGTGATAGATATGGACCTATCTGCAATCTTGTACTTGTCAACCTAGATGCCCCTCAACCAAAGAATGGATTGAGAAAATGTGCTACATTTGCACAATGGAGTATTACTCATCATGGGCAAAAATAAAAAATAAAAAAATGAAATCTTGAAATTCGCAGGCAACATAGTCACAGAAAGACAATCATAGTATGTACTCACTCACTCATATATGGCTATTAGACACAGAGCAAAGGACTACCAACCTAAATCCACACTGCCAGAGAAGCTAGACAACAAAGAGGCCCCTAAGAGAGACATACATGTTCCCCCTGGAGAAGGGGAAAGAGAAAGAGTTCCTAAGCAAATTGGGAATGTGGGGAAGGGGAGGGAGGGAGGAAAAAAAGAAGGGGAGGAGAGAAGGGGAGAAGAGAACATGAGGGATCAAGAAGACTGAGTCAGGGGAAGAATAGAGGAGAGCAAGAAAAGAGATACCTTAGTAGAGGGAGCCATTATAGGTTTAAAGAGAAATCTGGCACTAGGGAAATGTCCAGAGATCCACAAGGATAACCCCAACTACGAATCTAAGCAATCGTGGAGAGGCTACCTTAAATGCCCTTCCCTCATAAGGAGATTGATGGCTACCTCAAATGCCATCCTAGGTCCTTCATCCAGTAGCTGATGGAAGCAGAAGCAGACACCCACAGCTAAGCACTAAGCCATACTCCTGTAATCCAGTTATAGAGAGGGAGAAGTGATGAGCAAAGGGATCAAGACCATACTGGAGAAACCCACAATAACAGTGGACTTGACCAAGTGAGAGCATGCAGACCCCAGTCACAAACCTGGTGAACCATTATTGGACTGAACCAAGTCCTCTGAATGTGGGTGCCAGTTAGGAGGCCTGGGTAGTCTATGGGACCTCTGACGATGAAACCAGTGTTTATCCCTAGTGTAGGCCCTCCCCCAAATGATATGACAGACTTTGATGATTGCCCACAGGAGGCCTTACCCTCCTTGAGGACTGGATCTGGGGTGGAATGGGGTTGTCAGTGGGAGGCATGGGAGGACAGGAGGGAGAGGGAACTGGAATTGATATGTAAAATATGATTGTTTCTAAATTAAATAAAATGAAATTGGAAATTTGTGCCTTAATTTTATGGTTTCAATTTAAATAGAGATGTATCACTAGCATTATAGCTCTAGCCTCTATGATCTGTTGCTCAAGAATGTTTGATATGTTTTTCTTTAATATCAGGGAAATTTTTGGTTATTCTAAGCTAAACTAATAAAAATCTGTCATAAACATCTGTGTATAACTCTCTCCCTCCATCTCTCTCTCTCTCTCTCTCTCTCTCTCTCTCTCTCTCTCTCTCTGTGTGTGTGTGTGTGTGTGTGTGTGTGTGTGTGTGTGTGTGTCTTTGTCTGTCTCTCTTTAAGCAATGATAGGTACCAGCTAGCTAGTCAGGCATCAGCAGGAATTATCATCAGTGAAGATAGAACATTTCCTCATACTTAACAATGTGTACAACCAAAGTTAGAGGTCTTGCTACCTTCCACCTCTAAACAGAGTCACAGACTGCAGAGGAGATAGTTTTATTCTAATCCAGGTTTGGGAAACGTAGTGTAAATGCTGTCTGTCTCAAACAGAAACACTCGCCATTTTTCAAAAGTTGAATGTCTCAGGAGACTTGTGGGGTGCTGGATAGAAGAATACTGTGCTTAGCAAAGTTCTATGTAACATGGAATGTTCTTTGATCAGCATTTCTGTAGGGCAAAGGCTTATTCTACCTTTTCCTCCAAAGTCAGCTTTGGACGCCACCCATATATTACATAATTTTTACATGTGAATGGAAGAAGAAACCATGATATTTGTTCCTCCTTACAATTTAAAATGCCATGAAAAGGGGAAGAAGGAATAAAGAAAATAAACATGGCAATGGAAGGGAGGTGGAAAGAAAAATAGTAAGATGCAATGAATGCGACTGTCTGATAGAGATGATGAATCATCTATGCAGTGAAGAGCCAGATATTGTGCATAAGTCAATTCCAGCAGCAGATGAAGGTTCATTATTTTACAGTATGATAATACTTGCTCTTAAATGAGCCTGCTAGTTCCTGTATCTGATATCACTCTCTTAAGAAGTTTAGTTTTCTTATAGGGAATTAAATTGCAAATGTTGGGATATTTGTTCGAGGCCTACTTATGAGCTTGTATACCTTTTTTTTTTTTTTTTTTTTTTTTTACTAATTTAGTGGTTCATTGCAGACATGTGTTTACTGAACCAACATGCTGAAGCCAAACTCTAGTCCCTGTTGATCTGAGCAATGTCCTGACACAAATGCTATCTGGCCACTAGCCTCTTACCCTTGGACTCTGGGACACACACCTGAATTTTGTCTCATCATCATTAATAATTAATCTCATAGATGCATAGAACTAGCATTTACAGCTCTGACGGTTTGAATGAGAATGGCCCCCACAGGCTCTTATGTTTGAATAGTTGTTTTCCAGTTGGTAGAATTGTTTGGGAAGGACTGGGAGGCATGTCCTTGTTGAAGTATATCACTGGGAGTGAATGTTAATATTTTAAAAGCTCATGCCATTTCCAATTAGTTTTATCTCTTCCCCCTCATTGGGGATAAGGATGTAAGCACTTAGCGACTGCTGTACCACCGTGCCTGCCTGCCTGCCTGCCTGCTGCCATGCTCCCTGGCATGATGGTAATGATCTCTGGCACTGCAAAACCAACAAATAAATAAACAATGAACTCTTTCTTTATCAGCTTCCTTGGTCATGGTGTTTGTCATAGCAATAGAAAAGTAACTAAGGCAAATGCCCACTGCCACCTTCTTGTTTGTATTTCACAGCCATAGCAATGTTCTTAAGTGGTACTTGTCATCTTCAAAGAATGTGCTCCTCCATTTCAACCTATTTTTGAGATCCATGGGTAGAAAAATTGCCTTATAACTCCGACTATCATAATCAACCCAATTAGCAGTGATTTATCCAGTGTCTCTTTGATTTTATCTCACGTCTCAGTTGCTGATGCTTTTTCCCCACAATACATTGTGGAAAAAAAATAAAGACCAAGTTAAGATTCAAGAGCAAAAGTAAATTTTCTCATTTGTCCCAAATCTAGTTAGTGACAGAGGTGAGATCACCCCTGCACCACTGCCCGATGTTATTTTGCATTCATTTCCACTACTGTGCTTACTTTTTAAATTTTTGATAACAATATTGATTTTGTATCTGACTAACAAGTAGTTAGTGAGCAAAATTCTTACATTATCAAATGTGTGGCACCTGCTTGCTAGAGACTTAGAGTGCCCTCGGCTATCAATTTAAAACCATGTCACCTGTAACTTAAATATTTGCACATGGAGGAAAAAGGAGTCATGGCGGTGGGGAAACTCTCTTCTATTTACTGGTAGACATTTGGAATTTTACCAATGTGAATTTTATCAACAGTGCCTGAACATTCTTCTAGTTTCCTCATACCTCATTCATCCACACTCAGAGATAACCTGAAGTTTACCCTGTGAAATAAAAGAAGCAGTGTTTGAGGGCCTGGAGAGGAACTCAGAATGGCCACAGGGGAGAGAGTATGTGAAAGAACAGAGAACAGAAAAGACAACCTTGGCCAACCAGCAAATGTGACCTGAACAAAGTGAGGGTTAAACTATGAAGGATTCCTGTGGGCTATTAAAGAGGAATGCTGAAGAATAAAAAGAGTTAATCCATAAAAATGACTTTCTATGCCAAATAAATTGCAGGAGCAAAATTAACCTAGAATGACAAATCTGACAATCCAGAGGCTTGATATTTCTTCTAAACCACAAAAATGTCCTTGTATAAAATGGAAAGGGAAACCCTGGTTTCTATTTCAGCTACATATTTCTTAAAACCCATTTACTTCAATTTGCTTTGCTCATATACTCTTGGGTGTGGGGCTATCCACTGGAGCATGGCTGACCGATCAGAGGCTATGCCTTTAAAGAAAACGGATTCTCCTTCATCTAATTGTCACTTGCTAATAGCTTCTAATCTAGGGCTGGGGTTTTGTGTACAGCTACTCCCTACCATTCTGGGATTTTTATCTAACTTGAATGTGTATCGGCTCTGTGCATACTGTCACAGCTTCACTGAGTTTGTGCAGTTGCCTATTTGAGTGCAAGAAACAGTTTCTTTTTAGTCATTCAATGCCTTTGGCTCTTATAATTTTTCATATCCCCACCTCCTCCTGGGGGAATAATACCCTGCCTGGGGGAAAGAAGGGGGCTTTATGTAGATGCCCAACTTAGAGTTTTGTCATTCCATAGTTTTTGTTTGCTACATATTGAGCAGCTGTGGATCTCTGTGTTGTCATCCATGACAAAAAAAAAAAAAAAAAAAAAAAAGCTTTTCTGATAATAGTTAACAGATACATTAATGTAGCATATAACAATAAGTCATTAGAAATTGGTTTGATATTTAGCAGAATAATAGTATCAGGTTATTGTCTAGATCCTAAGACTTTTCTAGCCACGGGTTTTCTTTGCCATGTTAACAGTGCAAATGTAGGTTCCCCCTTGTGGAACAGGTCAAATAGAAGGTGGTTGGTTACTCCCATGGCATCCATACTACTATTGTACCAATGGGAATAACTTTCCAGGGCAGTTGTTATTGTACATTGTATCATTCACAACTTGGTAAGATTGATAGTTACTTTTCTTCTTTGTTAGATGTTTTCAGTAATAAGGTTGTACTACCGAGTCCTGTGGGATAGATAATCAAGAGCTATGAAAATAGCCTATATTGTATGAGGGTCAATGAGTTCTCACTATGCAACAACTCCAAAAGAGGTCATTTATTCCTGGCAATGGGATTTTTGTTAGCTAGTGGTATCATTAGTATGGGCATTATTGCCTCATTATAAGGTAAACTCCATTGAACTATTTATATGTATGTATGTATGTATGTATTTATTTATTTTAGGAAGCTTATGTTGTAGCAGGTCTCCATATGGCTTTTTTTCAAAAGGTCTTCAATGTTAGTTATCCCTCCCTGTAGCCTGCCCTTTATCTTGCCCTCTTCTCTGCCCTTCCATCTCTTTCCATCTGAGTCAACCATTCTTATTCCATTATTTGATTTTCTCTCCATATAACACTGCATTCCTTATTCTTTCAGTTGAATGCCCCCATGGTCCCTTACTAATTTTCTGACCTTATGTGCATTACAAACAAATCTAGAGAGATTCAAAGCTAGCATTCCCAAAATCTAAAAAATATTACACACTTGTCTTTCTCACCTGTGTTACCTCCATCAGAATGATTGCTTCTAGCTCCACGAATTTTACCTAAAATTTTCATAGTTTTGTTAATCCTAACAGCTGAATAAAATTCCATTATGTAAATGTCCCATAACTTCATTATGCATTCATCAGCTAGTAAACATTTAGGTTGTGTTAGAGTATGTTTTTTCCTGCTTGTCTAGTCCCACCACTGTGCCAGCCCCAAATAACACACAGAGACACTTTATTAGATATAAAGCTGTAGGCTTTCTCATCAGCCAACTCTGTCTTAAATATTAACCCATTTCTATTAATCTAAGTATTTCCACGTGGTCTTATTTTACTGGAGAGTGGCCCTGGCATTATACTCGTTCAGTTCTCCATCTTGAATCTCTTCCCTACTTCTTCCTCCCTCCTCTTAGTCTCTTAGTCCCACCTATCTTGCTATCCTATTGGCCAACAGGGCTTTATTCATTAACCAATAAGAGAAACATATTTACAGAATGACATGTACCATCAAGGTTGTTTCCATTTATTATGAATATAATTTATAATAATATAATATAATGAATATAAATGAGTAAGCACTTTTGTGGTGGAATAGAGAGATATTTGGGTGTATGCCCAATAGCCCAAGAGAAATATAGAATATAGAGTCCTTTGAGCATATTCTTAATAGTTCAAGGATAGTATATAAGAGCCATTTGAATATATGATCAATAGCCATATAGAGAATATATAGTCCTTTGGGCATATGCTGAATATTCCAATGCTAGTATAGGATATAGATTCCTTTGGGTATGTGCTCAATAGTCCAAGATCACATGGTAGATATAATACTAGCCTTTTGAGGAAATTCTACATTGATTTCCATAATGATTGCATCAGTTTGCACTCCCATCAGCACTGAATAAGTGTTTTCCTTTTCCTATATCCACACCATCATTTGTCATAATTTGTTGTTGTTTTTAAATCTTAGCCATATGACTGGGATAAGATGAAATCACAAAGTAGTTTTAATTTGTATTTCCCTGATGGCTAAAATATTAAACTTGTAAAACAATATTTTTTATCCACTTTTTTAAGGCAAATTACACAGAGCCTCCTTGTGTAGCTTTTTTTCCCTAGAATTTATTATGTAGACCAATCTGACCTCAAACGAAAAATGATCCATCCTTCTTCTGCCTACAGAATAATGAAACGAAAGGTATATACAGCCATACCAAATGTTCCCAGACATTTGTATTCTATCTTTGGAGAACTATTTACTTCATTCCATGTCCCATTTTTAAATAAGGTCATTTGTTTCTGATATTTAGGGTTTTAAGTTTTCAGTGTATTTTAAATACTAACACTCTGTTAGATTTTTAGCGAATTAAGAGTTTTTCCCTATTCTGTAGGCTCTCTGTTCTCTTGAACAATGATGTCTTCTATACAGGAGCTTCCAGTTTTATGGAATTCTAATTGTCAGTTGTTTGTTTTAATGCTACTAGGATCCTGTTCAGAAAAACTTTCCTTGTGTCTTTAGGTTCACATTTATTGTTTCCTCTATCAGCATCAAGGTATCATGTCTTCTGTTGAGATCCTTGGTCTATTTAGAGTTGAGTTTTGAACTGGTTGAGAGATAACAATCTAATTTCATTCCTCTTTTTGTAGCTGCCCAGTTTGGATGGCATTTTGGGACAGTATCAATGCTCAGGTGACTCTAGGAGTCTGAGATTATATGTGAGACCTCAATTCCATTTATTATTGTATTTGATTTATGCCACTACCATGCAGTTTTTATTATTATAACCTTGTAGTAAAACTTGGAATCTGAAATGGTTGTACCTCTAGTAAAATTTTTATTATTTATTATTTTCTTTTTATGGATTTTTTTGAGAAGTTTTGTGTTTACATATAGAATTTATGATTATTTTTTCTATTGTACGTGTCTTTCCATTCCTTGGTTGGAATTACTCCAAGAATTTTTGTTGTTGTTGAAAATATTGTGAATGATGTTTCCACTAATTTCTTTCTCATTATGTTTATTATTAATATATAGGAAGTATACTGATTTTTGTATATTAATATTTAATACTTTGCTGATTGTGTTTATTAGCTGTGGGAGTTTTCTAGTGGAGTCTTTAATGTATTGAATTACATCATTTGCATATAAGGATATTATTACTTTTTCCTTTCCTATTTGTATCCCATTTATCTACTACATTTTATTCATTGTTATGGTTAAGACATCAAGCACTATATTGAACAGGAAGGGAAATAGTGAACATCCATGGCTTGTCACTGATTTTAGTGAAAATGGTTTGAATTTATTTCCATTTAGGATGATGTTGGTGGAGGGCTTATTGTATATTGACTTTATTATGTCAAACTATGTCACCTGTATCCTTATTCTTCCTAATAATTTTATAATGAAAGTATGTTGCATTTTGTCAAAAGTCTTTTCTACATCTATTGGTATGATCATGTGGCTTCTGTCCTTTAGTCTATTTATGTGGTAGATTATATTTGTTGGTTTGTGTGTATTGAATCATCCACAAATCCTTGAGATGAGGCCAACTTGATCATGATGAATGATTTTTTGATATGTTCTTGAACTCAGTTTGTTGTTATGTTACTGAGAATTTTTGGATCTATGGTCACTAGAGATATTGGCCTACAGTTTTCTTTTATGTTAGGTCTTTATCTAGTTTGATATGTAGTTAATACTGGTTTCTTAAAAGTAATTTGAAATTTTGCCTTTCATTTTTATTTTATGGAATAATTTAGGGAGTGTTAGTCTTAGTTTTTAATAGAACTCTGTGCTGAATCCATCTGGCCAAAGGCTTTTTTTTTTAAATTGGAAGACCTTTAGTTACTGCTTCTGCTTCATTGGATGCTATAGATCTATTTAAATTATTTACTACTTCATACTTCATCTTGATTTGATTTTGTAGGACACACACCCAGACCCACATATTCAATCACTGTTTAAATTTTCTAGTTTGATGAAATATAGATTTTAAAATTTTTTTGACAGTCTGAATTCTTTATATGACAGTTGTACTGTCTTCCTTTTAATTTTTAATTTTATTTTTTAAATTTATTTAATGTATTTACATTGTTTTTTGAGACAAGATTTCTTTGTGCCTTTTTGGAGCCTGTCCTGGAACTATCTCTGTAGACCAAGCTGGCCTCAAATTCATTGAGATCTGCCTGTCTCTGCCTCCCAAGTACTGGATTAAAGGCATGTGTTATTACTATCAGGCTACTAATTTTTTTAATTTTAACATTTTCTTTCTTATGGCAAGTTTGGCAGAAATTTTGTCAGTTTTGTTTATCTTTTCATAGAACCAACTATTCATTTCAGTGATTCTTTATTTTTGTTACTATTTTATCAATTTCAACCCTGATTTTGATTATCTCTACCTATCTACTTTTATGGGCTGTTATTTATTCTCTTCTTTTTCCAAGGCCTTCAGGTGTATTATTAAGTTATTTGAGACAAATGACATTTTTATATATGTAGCTAGTGCTATAGACATTCAACTATGCCTACCTTCAATATGTCTCACAGATTTTTGGAATATTGTCCTTTCATTTCCACTCAAATATAGTACTTTTTAAATTTCTTTAAATTTCTACCTTGGCTCAGTTTTCATTCATTAGTGTGTTAGTTAGCTTCCCTGAGTGTGTGTACTTTTTGTCAATTCTATTGTTTTTTTTTTTTTTTGATAGCTACTTATATTCCTTTGTGGTCATATAACATGGAAGATGTTATTTCAATTTTCCTCTATTTGTTGAGATTTGTTTTATGTCCTAATTTGTGACCAGTTGTGGGGAAAGTTTTATGGGCTGCAGAAAGGAATATGCATTCTTTAGTGTTTAGGAACAATGTTCTAGAGACATCTGTTAGGTCCATTGGACTTATGATGTCATTAGCTCTAGAGTTTATTTGTTTATTCTTTTCCTCAGTGACCTGTCTACTGGGGAGAATGGGGTGTTGAAATCATTTGCTATCACTGTAATTGGTTAATATGTAGATTTTCATCTAATAGTATTTTAATGAAATTGAGAAACTCTTTGTATGATAGATACACTTTTAAGACTATAATATCTTCTTGGTGCATTTTTCCTTTTTAAAAATATTTTATGTATGGATATTTTGCATATATTTTGCTGTACGCCAGAAAAGTGCAAGTGCAGAGCTTATAGAGATCAGAGAAGGGTATTAGATCCCCTTAAGCTGGAGTTATAGATGACCATTGCCTGTAGTAGGTGCTGGTAACTGAGTTCCAGATTTTTTGAGAGACCAATAAGTGATCTTAACTATTGGACCATATCTTTAGCTCTGAATGAATCTGTTATTGAGTATGAAGTATCCCTCCTTATCTCTTCTAGATATATTTGTTTTAAAGTTTCCCTTGTCAGACATTGAAGCGGCACCTGATATTTCTTAGTTCCAATTGTTTAGAATACTCTATTCAATGCCTTTACTCAAAGGTAGTGTCTATCTCCAATGGTGAAGTGTATTTCTAGGAAACAGCAAAATGATGGATTCTGCTTTGTAATCCATTCTGCCATCTGTGTTTCTTTATTAGAGGATTGATACCACTAAATATGAAAAGTTATTATTGAGCAATGTCTTTTTCATATTATTTGATTGTTTTGTGATTGGTGTTTTAGACCTCCATTGATTAACTGTCCTAAAATTATTTACTTATTCCATGTCTTCTTGTAGGGACATTCAACCTTCTCTTTAGACCTAACAATTACTTTATGTATCTTCTGTAGAGCTAGTTTAGTGCTCGTAAATTCCTAAAATTTATTTTTATTACATGAAACTTTCCTTTCTTTTTTGATTATGACTGATATTTTTGCTAGGTATAGTAGTCCAGCCTGGTGTCTACTGTCTTTCCTAACTTGTAGAACATTAGTTTCTGGCTTTTAAAATCTGCAGTGAAACATTAGCTGATAATCTAATGGGCCTGTTTTATATGTGACTTGGTCTTTCTTACAGCTTTTAGTAGTCTTTCTTAGTTCTGTATAGTTAGTATTTTGACTATTATATGAAATGGGGAGTTTCTTTTGGGTCCTGTCCATTTGGTGTTCTATATGCCATTGCATCTTGATAGGCATCTCTTTACTTAGAATTAGGAAATTTTATTCTATTATTTTGTTGAAATTATTTTCTGTGCCTTTGACCTGGGTTTGCCCTTCTATACTTATGATTAGTAGGTTTGGTTCTGGAGTTCTTGTATGTTCCATTTACTTACTTACTTACTTACTTGCTTAAAAGTAATTTTCTTTGACTGAAAATTACTTACCTTAGCTAAAGACCTGATATTGTCTCTTCCACTTGATTCATTCCACCAGTGGGACTTTCCTCTGAGAGTTTTATTTGATTTCCTAAATTTTTCATTTTACATTTTATTTCATTTTGACTTTTCTTTAGATATTCTGTCTCATTGTAAAATTCCATTTTCACATCTTGAATCATTTTCATTATTTTATGAGTGTGTTTACAGTTATCTACCCTGCATGTATTCATATCCCCTTGAGCATTGTTATTACTACTATTTTGAAATCATTGCCTTCTAGGTCATCTATGTTGCTTTTCACAGGGAGTGCTCATTTTAGGGGAGATGGTTTATCTTGGTTATCCATGTTTTTGTGATATGGCTTCTGGAATTCAGCCATTGGTATTGTTTCTTGGTATGGATTTCTGGTTCTTGCTGTGTTAAGTGAATATTTGGATATGTTTGCTATCATCCCAACTTGTCAGGTTGTAGAGTAGCTAAATGAAGCACACATCTCAGTCTTGGTGCAACTCAGTGATATTTGAATTTAGCATTAGAACTTCTATGAAGTTAAAAGATTCTCACAGCGGATCCTTAGGAGTCATGGGAGATATGTAGGATAAATCCTCAGATGGCAGAGGTGTGTAGAGTAGAGGCAGTAGTGTAGGGACCCTACCCAGAAAGTAAGATCCAGTGGGTGGGACATGGGATTCTCAGGCAGTCATCTGGAACTGTTTCAGAAGGCTGTGGAATCTTTAAAAAATGGAGCCTTGTTGAAGGGAGTAGATCATGAATCATGCCTTGATGTTTTTTATAGTTAGCCCACTTCCTGTCTACTAGATGCAGTGTGAGTAGCTACCCTATGCTCATGCTGCTATTCCTTCTCTACTAGGATGTTCTGTAGCCTTTCGGGCTGTAATCTAATATAAATCCTAACTTTCTCATCTTGCTTCTTGTCAAGTATTTGATCACAGCAGAAAGAAAAATAATAATAATGAATGCATTAAGATAATAAGCATTTGTTAGGGCCAACTTTTTGAACTTGCTTTAAGTAATAGAGATTTGTTTGACCAAGCCATGATCAGAGAAAAGAGTAAATAAGCATCTTTTAGAGTATACCCTCTTTCTAATAAACCAACCATTGTCCTCCTGTGTGAGTTTTGTAAGATGCAGGGAGGATGCTAGGGCACACCCTGTGCCAGTTATTGGGAAGTGGAAAATGGGCATCACATAAAAAAATGGCTTCAGAAAACCCACTACTTCCAGCTGCCAGCTTTATTGAACATTATTTTCACACTCTGTGAAGAGTCTTAGATCTTGGCTCTTGGCATTGTCATCCAATGATCCCTAAAAGTTATAACTGAATTTAGAAGCAAAGAGGGAAAAAAATAGATAGCTCTGAAACAAATATGTTCATTCTTCCTCCTTACTATGTCATTCAGCATCCAGACCCATGCCCAGGGATTTACTGATGCTGGAACACAGGCAAGAAGTAACCCATTTTTTTGAGGGGATTTCTGGTTAAAAGCAAATTGTTGAAATTTGTACTTTTTCTGAAGTTTTTAAGTGTGAAGAAATCAAGCTAAGAACACAGGAGTCTTCTCTCAAATTAAATCTCACTGCCAAAAATGAACTTTAAAGTTCTGGTTTTTTATAGCTTCCAGTACTGATTCCTTACTTGTCTTTTGTGATGGTTTGCAAAGCATTGAATAGTGAGTTTAGATAATTGACTTTAAGTAAAGTATGGTATGTTTTCTTTTGTTCTGAATTGAAATCCAAACTTCTATAACCAGTGACACTATCCAATTAGATTTTCATTCAACAATATAAACATTTATTACTTGAGATGTTAGCAGGTACTTGTATTTCTATGAAATACTTCAGCATTGGGAGACATAGACTTGGAATAGTTTCCCACTGTAAACTGTAAGGTAGCCACTTAATCATTAAAAAAAAAAAAAGAACACCACTGGTATTCTTAGGAAGGGATATGTAGCCATATAAAATAAAGACAACAAACTCAAATTAATCAACATGTTCCTCGGTAGCTGAAGATGTAAAGGAATGTCTGGCAGGTCTGGGAGATGGCAAATAACCCATAGATTGAAAAGACAAAGCTGCCCACCAAGAAAGAACATGAAAAAAAACTGATTCATTATATTTGCTCAAAGAAGTCAATTTGAAAAGGCTGCATACTGTTTAGATATAACCAAGCCAGGCATGGAGGTACATGCTCTATGAGTTTGAGGCCAACCTGATCAACATCATGAATTCCCAGACAGAAGAGGCTACATAGGGAGACACTGTCTAAAGGGAAAACAAACAATAGCAATGAAACTAAGTGACACCTTGGATAAGGTTTCACCAAGGGGACAATATAGGAGAACCCTGGTACCTGGTGTTAGGAGAGAGGGAGAATAGAGTAGGCACAACACAAAGAAATTTGGAGTTAGTAAAGCGATTCTGTTTATTTTTACATGATAATAGATGCTTGCCAAGGCTAATGCAATACATCATACCCAGGGCAAGCCTACTATAGTCCATGAATTTGTGATAACAATAATGAGTCAGTGCAGGTACCTCAGTTGCAATAGCATTTTTCTCTGGTTGGGGTGTTGCTAACAGGAAGGCATGGAATTCATAAGAATTACCTTTACTTTCTGATTAATTTCTGCTGGGTACCTAAGTGCTCTGAAAGAAAGTTTGTCAATTTTTTAAAAGATTACAACAATCTGAAGTATTCAAACTACCAGACTTGAAAACAAATAAAAGATGAAGAAATGAATAAAGCTGAAAGAAAATAAGAAAAATATCAACCAAGAGTAATAACAGTTTTCTTCCCCCATCCTCTCCCCTTTACAGTATAGAGATATCTCAATAGAGGCAGCCATTGTGGGGCTAGGGAAAAACCTGATTCAAGGGAGAAAATCTAAAATCCACAAGGATGACCCAAGCTAAGACCCCAAGCAATAGTGGAGAGGGTACCTAAACTGACCTTCTGTAATCAGATTGGTGATTACCCTGTTATCATAGAACTTTCATCCAGGAACTAATGGAAGCAGATGTTCCACAGCCAAGCACCGGGCAAAATTACAGGGAGTCCAGTCAAAGGAAGGGAGGAGCAATTATTTGTGCAAGGGTGGGGAGGGTCAAGATAATAACAGGAAAATCCACAGAGTTAGTTGACCCAAACTTCTGGAAGCTTAACAAATCTAGAGCAACAGCTGGGGAGCCTGCATGGGATATAACCAGGACCTCTGCATATGGGCAACAGTCTTGCAGTTTGGCCTGTTTGTGGAACTCCTGGCAGTATGACCAGAATGTATCCTTAGTGAATGAGGTAGCTTTTTGAAGTTCATTCCATATTGTGGTATGCCTTGCTCACCCTTGATTGGGGGAGGAAGCATTGTGATTGCTATGTAAAATGAATAATATATATGTATATATGTAGTAATTATATATGTATATATAGTAATAATTGTTGTGAATTGGATTTTTATTTAAAAACAAAAGATAATGTTAGAACTTGGAATGAATGCTATGAGCTAAGTTGTTATGATGAATCCATATTACTCAAAATGAAAGCCTTGCACATGCCAGCCCAGAGTCATTTTTAGGTAAATTGTAGTAAAAGGGAAGAAGAGATAGAAGAGCCTTCAGATTATATTAAAAGGCACACTAAATATGTAATGGTTCAAACTAAACACATAATGACTAAGGACACGCACTTCGGTGATGAAGACAAGAAAGAAATGATGGATGGTCCAGCGTTGTGCTGCTCACTTTCAGCAAAGCAAAAGGAAGACTTGGGTTAGGGTAAAACATCTAGTGAGGCTTCAGAGGCAGTTGTAAAATCTGTTTCCTTTTCTATCTCATAAGGCATTTGCTTAATGTAATTCTTAAACTGTGTGCTTATTTTGTGGAATATTCCATGTATGATACGATTGGATGGAAAGGAAATCACTGGAGATCTCAGCAAAATCTGCTTTAAGTGAAAATAATAAAAAAGTTGTGAACAAGAGGTCTTAAAGATGAAAGAAAACAAAGAAAGTAATTGTAAATGACATTTAATTTTTTTGCATAAAGTGAAACATGGACAAAAGGTGGTTCCTGGCTGGTAAGGTGTAGTTGAGTTTTCTATGCTATAAACTGAAGATATGAATGCCAGTTTGCTGTTGATAAAGGGTGCCTAAAGAAGAAAACATAATTATGCAGGGGTAATTCAGTGTGCAAGCAAACATGGCTTTTGTAAAAGTGGAGTGGGATAGACTTCAAATGATGTTTGTCATTTATTATAGGTACCCATGACTCCTAGAGGAACCATGATTTGATAAATCTAAAGTTGGAGAAGTGAGGCAGATCTTCCAAAGAGAGGGAGTTCAGAGAAGGAGCAGAAACCTAGTAAAGAGTGTGTATGCTTAGTTCATTCTCAACTTTCCTAATGTTGTGACCCTTTAACACAGTTCCTCATATGGTCATATTGTGATAACCCCCAACCATAAAATGATTTTTGTTGCTACTTCATAACTAATTATTTTCTGACCTGTAGTTTGAATATCTGTGTCTTTCAATGGTCTTAGGTGAGCCCTGTGAAAAGGTTGCTTGAATGTCAGAGTCACAAATAACCACTGCCTTAGACAGATGGATCTTCACAAAGATCTGTATATGCTGAGAGTGCTGTGCAGAAAATAACCAATTCCCACTCTGAGACACAAGCAGAGATCCTGAGTGTGAAGAGAACTGGCAGTAGGTAAGAGATAAATGATCCACTATATCAGGGACTGAGGAGGCTAAGCAGGTAACTTGCAGAATACTGATGAATCCTGAAGTGCAAGACAGCAGAGGGTGCTATGGGGTCAAGAAGGAACTCTGGTTCTGGGTGAAGAGGTCAGCATTCATGAGGAACTTTCTAGACAAATAATTTATGAAGTAGGTTGTAAGCTAAAAGGTGAATTTACACCTGATTTCAAGCTGAGGAAGGACAGCAGTGTGCATGATCCATCATAGCGGGATTTATAGAGCTATACTAACCTTACATTCCTACATTATAACATGAAAGGTAAATGCAAGGAAGAACCAGATTGATAGCTGGGTTTGTGTTTCCTGCAATGGGGTGTAATTGCAGCAGAATACTGTGTTGCAATTCAGAAGGGCTAAACTTTGGCTTAGTGGAGATTACATATGAGGAAGGGCCTTAATATAAAACATACTTTGTAGTATTTATCAGTGCCATAATTGAGATGATGAATGGAGATATTGTTAGAGAAGAGAGAAAATAAGGTAGAAAGGAGAGAGCTCAGAAACCTCTGAGTACTGTTTACACCTGTATGCCTTACTACATAATGACCCATATTTCTTTCAGTGATGGAGTGAGGTATCAGGTAATTTTTCTATCATGACAATCCCAGCCCCGAAGAAATCCATGATCGACAATCACTACTATTGAAAAGGGTCAGTGTTCAGTGTAAATAATACAAATGCACAATTAAGCTTCCTTTGTATGCAGTAGAATGTATTGACATTGCTAAACACAAAACTCACATAACACATGGATTCTAATATCAAACCATTGTCATTGTCTACAATTAATAACACAAAATACCATAAATCTTCCCTTTATCATGTCCCTGGTATACCATAGGCAATGTACAGTTTATTTGTATGGTGGGGTCATTGCATTTTAGGGAGACAAAAGCAACTGTATTAGGGAACAGGAAACAGGAAATTCAGACAGCAGCCCTTGGTGATAACAGATTTGAAAAGTCTCAGTTTTCTACAGAATTTCTTGCCTTACTTGGCAGAAATTCAAAGTGTTTAAATGTGTTTGTTTGTTTTTTGTTTTTTTTTCCTGCAAATTATGAGAATGGAAGGATAAGGCACTTAGTAAAATAACCCCAAAATATTTTCTAAAACAAGAAGAAATATTTACATTAAATTTATTGTTCATAGTAAAAAAGATGAATGAATCACTCAGTACAGTAAATTTTGGTATACTCGAGCATGTCTCCTATAGTGTTACCAAAACAAATGGGTTAAGGAGAAAAATAGTAATGATGGAAGATTTTCTTTACTTGAATTGTTCAGATTATTTTATTAGGACAACTATTCAGTAAGATTTACTTCCACTAGTGCTTCATATAGTGAATGCTGAAGAAAACTGAAGAGACAAGTTTTCTAAGTGCTATTTCAGGAAGAAAGGCAACTACCAGTTACTAATTCAAGGCAGAGACATTTCTTTCTTTCTTTATTATTCTTATTTTACATATCGATCCCAGTTCCTTCTCTGTCCCTTCCTCCCTCTCTTTCACCCTTCCATGCCAACCCACCCATACCCTCCCATCCCATACCCCCATACACACTCCATATGTAGGGTGATGCCTTCCTGGAGGGGTCATCTAATTCTGTCAAGTCATTTGGAATAGGGTCTAGGCCCTCCCCTCTGCCTCTAGGTTAAGGGAGTATCACTTCATGGGGGAATGTGCTCCCAAAGTCCTTTTGTGCACCAGGGACACACCCTGGTTCCACTGTCAGAGGTCCCTTAGACTGCCCAGGCCTTCTCACTGAGACCCATGTTCAGGGGGTATGGGTTGGTTCACTGCTGGATTCCCAGCTATCAGTCTGAGGGCCCATTAGCTCCTCCTTGTTCAGGTCAGCTGTCTCTGTGGGTTTCTGTAGCCTGGTCTTGAACTCCCTCTGGCAGAGGCATTTCTAAATGGGGTTCTAAAGCATACTGCTCAAGGTTGTGTGTTGCTTTTCTTTTTTGCATATTTTCTGAGAACTCTGAGACCATTCTTTGCCACTCCAAGCCAGCTCTCATGTCCATGCTGAAATTCACCAGCTCCTTTGTTATGTCCCCTGGCCTGGTCATAGCAGAGGCAGCTAGAAGGAACAGAGTGATAATTAAGGGAAATGGAGCTAGTGGACCCATTACAAGTAGTGCCCTGCTCCAGTGAGGAATTTATTCCAGAGAGCTTAATGAAACTGCGAAAGTGCCACCAGACCATTCTATGTAACAAGGCACAGGGCCAGTCACTAGTGTTTGCCCTGATTTTGTTTTGAATGATTTTTTAAATTAAAAAAAAAAAGCATTAGGAATTATCACAGCCAATGTACAGACTAATCATCTGATTTATTTTGGAATAATTCCCCAGTTGCCTTTCTCAGCTTCTCTGTATAAAGGGAACCCTGAAGACTCCATCTTTCTGAAAAACACCAGCAAGAGCTACATGCTAATCAGGCCACCCCTGCCCTTGTATGCTTTCTGCTGCTGTGACAAACACCATGACCAAAAGCAACATGGGAAAGAAAAGAAGTACTTGGCTTACACTTCCCAACCACATTCCATGAGGCAGGACCTCAGGCAGAGACCATGAAACAGCACTGCTTGCTGGCTCGCCCAGCCCACTTTCTTATACACCCAGCACCACCTGCCTCGACATGGGTACAACCCCCAATCATTACTCAAGAAAATATGCCACAGCTTTGCCTACAGGCCAATCTGAGGGGGACATTTCCTCAATTGAGGGTCCCCTCTTCCCAGATGACCCTTCCTTGTTTCAAGCTGACAAAAACCTAACCAGCCCAATCACTTAAAATGTTTGTTGTTATCACATTAGTCCCACTTTTTACATTTGTAATCATGTGTATTCATTTATGTGCATATTTACGCACATATACAAATGTCTATCCATACAAGTGTCTATTTATGTACATATAAATATGTAGGTACGTATGAATCACTGGCATAAATATGTATTTACATTTATAATAATCCTTTCCAACACAGCCCTGGGATAGAATGAAAATTCAACAATTAATTAATTGGCCAAGAAACATTAGAAGAGTTGTCACAATAAAAGGAACTAAATCACCACCTCCTTTGAGTTTTACAAATAACTCATTCAACTTGATGAGTGTACCCACTCATCATCTATCAGCTATTTATTATCTGTTTTCTACTTAATCTATCATCTATTGCAACCATTTATGTCTACATCTATCTATCTACTTAATCATATATATTAATCCATCAATATCTTCATCTGCCTGCCTATCTAATATATGGATCCATCTGACTATCATCTATATATGGGTGAATGCATCTCTCACCATCTTCTATGATCTGGCTAGCCAGCTATGCTTATGTCTGTATTTATAAACTATCTATCAGTTATTTGTCTCTCTATATGGTTTATAACAGTAAGCATGCATTTATCTATCATCTATGCCTCTCTCTAACATCTATAGCTATATGGTTTTGAAACAATAAACAAATTTTTAGTTTGAAAAAATATTTTCAAAAGTAATGCATCTTTTCTTGAAATATAGTGGTTACAGTGAATTCAGACTATTTTAAGGCAAACTTTAGCTGTTAGAAAAGCTTTCCCTTAGTTTTGCTTTTATAACCTCTCCCTTTCTAGTGGGAGATGTATCTTAAACTTTTGTACATGCTTACATTGTTAGATAAGCACACATGATGTTCCTGGAGATTTATACTGCATTGAGTCACAAAATATGTGGGGCAAGAAAATATTAACATGGAAGGAAATAAGTGATGGCAATATTGAATAGAAAATAAAAATGCCAAGGGTCATGGTATTTTTTTTCCAAATTCACAGATATGTGGCCATCTCTGTTAAAAATGATTTCCAATGTTTTATTAAAGGACTGCATTGCATGCTTTTTCCCACTGTGTTTTCACATGAAAGGAAAAAATATGAGTGTTCCAAAAATTCCTTGGACTGATCTTGGCCACAGAAACTTGGATGAAATATTATTAACAGGCAGTAAATCCCAGGAGACGTTTATCTTTCAGGGCTTGTCTGAAGTGGCACTCCTTGGGGCTGAATTTCTCAGCACCTACTTACCATTTGTCTCACATCACTTCAACAAAAACAAGATGGTCATATCAGTAAGTGTGTCAGAGAAAAGGGCAGCTTCAGAAAATTCCGTTTGTAATCCTTCTGGGTACAGTTTCCAGCTGGACCTGACAAGGAGTCACCCCAGGGTCAGGTGGAAGACAGCAGTTGCTTCCAAGATGGTTTTGTTTGAGTCAAATGATCAGGCCTCTCCTGTTTTATCTTGCAGCTTGGGGAGACGGTTAATGTTTCTAATGAGGGCAGCCAAATAATGCAGTGGTAACCCAAGCCTGTTCATCCTTTGGCCACAGGGTGTGTTACGTTATACTTCTTCAGCCCAGAGGATGATGTAATTAGAACGTGCTCTGCAGAGGCCCATTTTTCAGATTAGCATTGGAAACCTTGCCTTTGAAATGTGTCTTCCATCTAAGGCTTGGAAGTAGAATTCAGAACGTTACTTCCATTGATTTTCTCTCTCCCTATCTCCCCCAACCTCCCTCTCTGTGTATGTCTGCCTCTGTCTGTCTGTCTGTCTGCCTGACTGCCTGCCTGCCCCCCCCTCTCTCTCTGTGTGTGTGTGTGTGTGTGTGTTAATTTTTTGCATGGTATCACCAGGTAAAGTTCATTATCATCACCCTGACTCTAATACCACTTCCATGCCTGTACCATAGGGGCACCACTTTGCACTATCTTTTCGTGTTATAGAACTGAGGGTGGCTGACACTTTGAACTGAGAGTATAACTCCCAGTGTCATTTTTAAGTCTTTGGCCCTACTATATATATCTAAGAGTGATTCACTATGAAATTCACAAAAAGAGAATTAAACACTTTGTGGAGGGAAATATTTCCACAACCCAAGGTATTTCTCACGTAAATAAGGAGGGGTGATAAAACGAAAAAAAGAAAAAAGTATCATATCTTAAGAAAACATTTGTCTAAATATTTAAAAGAAGTGAATTGTGTGCAAATCAGTGGTTTTGATTCTTTTGTTAAGGAAATCACAATTTCTTTAAATACAATAATGACAATATAAGAAATTTCAAAAGAGAAATCACAAGTAATATTTTATTTTAGTATTTTTTAAATGACGGATCTGAAAGAAGGTATAAATCAATTTTATCTTTAATCTGATGTATTACAACTGACAGTACTAAAAACTAAATTAATTACATGAAGTTTACTGATACCAAAGCATGGCAGGAAAAATTCTGTTTCTAGTGACCCATTTAGGTGTATCCTTGTAATTTACCATAGGCAAGTGGACAGACCTCAGATGCAACTCTCATCATAGGCACTTTCTAAGGTGAAATAAAAAAAAAAAAAAAACCATGATGCCTGTGAGGCATCCTCTCTCACAAAGAACTGACTTCCCTGTGAATCACACATTTGAACAATCCTCAAATTAAATTTCTGGTTCTTTCTAAACCATGCCAAGAATTAGCCAGCTGGTTTTACTTACTGATAAAAGAAAATCCAGTTTTCTATGCATTTCTAACAAAGAATAGCTTTTAAAATTATGTTGGTTCCTTTGTCCAATCAAAATAATGCTTTTATATGCCCAATAATGAAATAATGACCTAAAAGTGACACATGGTATTACTGAGTTTTGCCATAAATATCTATGAATTGATCTTTAGCTATGTAGAACATATACCCATTTTAATTGAGCAATTTAAGGATCTTTAAGTGATTCTTTTTAACTATTCCAAGGTTATTTCCCATAGGGATCTCTAACAGGGAGTAAATAGTACAATAATTACAACAATAAGTTAGTAATTGGGGGGGAGTTTAAAAGACAAAATTCTGTTTTCCTATTCCTGACCTTCATATTCTACCTGTATTAGTTACTTTTCTACTGCTGTGATAAACACTATGACCAAGGCAACTTACAGAACAAAGTATGCATTGGAGTATGTATTTTCAGAGAGTTAGAGTCCATGTGACAGAAACAGCTAAGAGCCTCCATCTTGAACCACAAGCAGGAGGCAGAGAGCACACTGGAAATGACAAAAGTCTTTTGAAATCTCAAAGCCTACCTAAACTGATGCAACTCTTCCAACAAGGCCATACCTCCAAATCTTCCCCCAAAACTTCTAATATTGAAATGTATGATGCTATGGCAGACATTTTCATTCAAGACGGCAGACCATCTAAAACCTGATTTCTGTTTCTCAAATATAATCATTGTATTCTCTTAGTGTGTGAACTATCACAAATGTGTTTTACAGTGAGCTATTTGAGTCACCCAGTATATGCATCTTTGAGACTTAGCCTGTAATTGATCATGTGATAATCATATCCTTCATCTTAATAATTTTATGAAGAATAAGCACTTTCTGTCTGGATTAGGAGTTAGAGACAAGATTCACACAAACAAATCAAATGGTTATCATATGGAGAAATGCAAATATATGTAATACCCAGCGTCTCCAAATTTCTACACAGTAGGGGCATCTTATCTATGTAGGTCAATGATTCATAAAAGAAAGGATGCAAAATAACATAATTGGTTCAAAGTTCACAAAAGCTGGGTGAATAAACAAGGGTCACAGAAGCCAAAACTCAGGCATCTCACTTGGTTTCTTGTTTCTGTTGCCTCAAGTCTAAGAAAACATACTTAGGTGTCAGGAACCTGATTCTTACTACATTCTTTCTTGTTCTTCTCCTCTGAAGGCAAATTGACCAGGTTGTGAAAGGTAGTTTTTCTATTACTCTATTCATAAAGAAACGTGTGGAATATGAAAAATGTTGCTTTAATCCACTTCCCAACCTTTATTGTAGATACAACAGGAGGCTAGCACAATGATTGGCACATGCAGCGGTTCAGCTCTGTGCAGGCTACAATCAGACGTGAAGCTACAAGCCTTATGGAACAGTAGCAGGTGCTGGGAAATCAGTGTGAAAAGAAGAGGTGCTTCTGTTGGGGAGACCGAATACATAGAGTGGGATTGATTACTATACTCCCTAAGCACGTGAACTCTCAAAAACACCTTTCCTTTACATGGGTTATAGTTTACATGTGTGAGGATCTAGATGAGGTACTACAGGCTTTTGTTGCTATTATTAGCATTGTGCGTACTGAAGACTGGCAGGAAGTGAGAATGGTTCTCATTTATCTGAGTTCCACTAAGTTCCTAACTCTACACCTTAAATTCATTCCCATTTGACCACTATGTAATCCTCTGCCTCTACTAACCTTAGTGTTGATACAGCATACATCTTGAACATTTCATAATTTTCCCAAATAGTAGGTTTGTTGTCTTTGTAATATGGCTCCCTTGTCTTTAGAATTGCCTTTCGTTACCTGCTGCATACATATTGTCCCATTAAAATTCAACTTAGATGTGAAGTCTTTAGCAGGCTCCTAAAATACTGCTAGCTCCTAGTTGCTCTAATCTTGTGACACTATGACCACTATCACTGACTCATTTGTCTCTTTTATGTTGTCTGGCCACTGTGAGCCTAGGTCTACCCTCAAGGTACCCAGCCACAGTTCATCAATAAATGTGAAGCATAAAGGAAGGAAAACTATCATCATTGGTTAATTATTTTCAAGGTGTTTATAATAGGAAACATGCTGCTTTGAGTTCCCAGTGACATGTTTACCAGTAGAAAAGTTCAGCCTTGCAACTCAGTGTTCCATGTTAACTACCACGTGACATGTCAGAAGTGTGCTTTACTAATATGAAAATAAATTTATTCCAAAGTACTTTTGAGTGATTTCTGTGATCAAAGGGACATACTAAAGAAAATCAGATACACAAATTTGTAGCAGGCTTTCTTGTTGGATTACCTTTGGACCACCAGCCCACAAATAATGACATGGATACTTACTATTTATTATGAAAGTTTGGTGTTAAGCTTTGTCTCAACTAGATGTTATACCTTAATTAACCCATATTTTTCTAATCTAAATTCTGTCATTTGGCTTGGTTACCTCTTCTTAGTATGACAATCTGACTTGCTCTGAGTCTGCTGGTGAAATTGCACGCCTAGATTTCCCCTTCCAGGTTTCTCTCTTTCTCTGCCCAGATATCCTGTCTATTATCCATTTAACTCTTTATTAAACAACTCAGAAGTCACCTTATGCAGAGACACATCTTTACAGTGTAAACAAATATTCTACAACACAGAGTCAATAGAATCAGAGCACTCAGTCAATAGTCATGAAATGACTATTTGTACAACTGGCAAATCACTTAGCTGCTTATCTTATAATGTTTAGATACATGACCAAAACATCTTACAGAAGGAAAGGTTTGTTTGTGACTCACAGTTCCTGGGCACATTTCATTGTGGCAAGGAGATAGTGGTCGTGGGAGCTTGAGATGACTAGTCACGTTGTATCTGCAGTTAGGAAAAATGCTGAGCTTGCAGTCTCCGTTTCTTAAACCCAGAACTCCAGTCCAGGAAATGGCATTGCCCACGTTTAAGATGGTTCTTCCTGCCTTAGTTAATAATCCTTCACAGACATTCCAGAAGCCAACCTACTATAGCTAACCCCAGAGAGGTGTGTCCAGAGACTTGTCTCCTGGGTCATTCTAGAGCTTTCCACCTGAAAATCAGTGTTAACCATCTCATACCCAGCATTAAATTGGTCTTTGAAGCCCATTTTCCCAATGCTTTATGACTAAGTGCAGCACAATGGTGAACAGTGTTCCTCTAGGATTTCCTTGTCTGTGTGCAGAATGTCCTTCTGGTTGAACAGCAACTCATTTCTCACCCAGTTCCTACCCTCACCATTTTACCCTCTCCTTCAGTTGCTTTCACTACTTTAAGCTTTGTCACAGAACTGGAATGATTCTGTATTTCTGCTTTCATGACTATTCTAATTCACTTAGCTTGTAACATCATCAAGGTTGCTCCGTGTTATGGCAAACAGCTGGCTCTGTGCAATGGCATTGGTGCAGATCCATTTACTGCATCTACTTCCTGCAATAGGCACTTGACCAAGCATGCATGTGGTACACAGACATACACACAGGCAAAACACTCATACATGGCATATTAATAAATACTTGTTTTTATTGTAAGAGTAAAAATAACTGAATTATTATTTTCTTAAAGATCAAGACACTATGCTGTCTACAAAAACTCCTGCTATATTACGACATATAGATACATATGATGAAGATGAGTAGATAGAAACAAGATATCTCATTCAAACAGTAATAAAAAAGAAGCAGAAGTGAATATGAATATGAGAAAAAAGAGAATTTTAAGTAAAAACTGTCATAAGAGTGAAGGATATGATTCCTTAGAATGATAAACACATAACTTCTCCAGGAGATAAAACACACACACACACACACACACACACACACACACACACACACCCTACATTAAAGCACTAAGTGTATGAAATACAGCTTGACAGAAATTAATGGAAAAATAAGCAGTGAAACATCTTGTTAGCCGTTGGCATGTCTGTGTTCAACTAGAGGTGGCACACCCAGACAGAAACAAGAAGAAACAGAGCAATTGAATAGCAATGTAGCGCACATAGAGCTGAAGAATGTACAACACCCCATTAACAGCAGCACAATGTACAGTCTTCATAAGCACACACAATGTTCTCCAGTGTGGGAAAGTCCACTCACAGATCTGTCAAACAAGGAGGCAAAGGGGAAGGAAAAAGTATACTGAGAAAAAATGGAAAGGGACTATGACTTGGTGCCCTGATAAAGTCGGAAGATGGTAATGAACCTCTTAGAACTGGAGTTTCAGGTAGCTGGGAGGCTCTAGGTAGGTTCAGGGAATTGTACTCAATCCCCAGCAAGAGCAGCCAGTGCTCTTAACCTCTGAGCCATAGCTCTGGCTCCTTGTTTCTCCTTGCTTCTTGCTTGACTTACATTTCTCCCGCACCTCTCTCTCTTGTATCCTTTATTCTTGTCGCTGTTGTTTTCTAATTTCTTTGTATACATTCTGTGTTTTATTTATCATTACCAGCGTGATTGAATAAAACATTTTGCAGTTCTAATGGTATGCTCAACTAACTTCAGTCACATATAAATACTCATGTCAATGCACAGACTTTGTATGTTTGATTTCTCAAAGTACATCTTCTATATTATAAATTATTACTGTTGTAACTAAAATTATTTTTAAGCATTTAACTTCTGTTTGAGAATTTTAAAGGGTGTTAAACCATAAGTATAGTATAAGTATAGTATTCTAGTGTTCTGTGTTTATCTATTTAATTTTCCCAATGAACTTTATGCATCACATAATACTATGTTCTTTGTAGTTTCAAGCTCTCTCCTGTGATTATGCAGCTCATATACTTATCCTTCAGAATTAATTTACATACATTTCTGAAATGAATGCAATTTTTTCAACTCCATCCCAAAATCACTGAAACACTTTCATAAACAAAGGGCATACTGATATGAACAGTGAAGATCTCTTGACTCTTTGATTTGCACTAGAGGTCATGTGTTGACTGCTGGTGGGGATAATGCCTATTTTTATTTGGAGTATTGAGTGAATTACTAAGACACATCAATACCAGCATTTCCCTGAGTGACCAGATCAGTGGCCATTTGGAATAAGTCACATTGAAAAGAATATTGATTTTGGACAAAGAGCTTAGAGCATGTTTGAACTATATGGCTGGCTACTACAAAACAGTCAGTTCTATTTATTTTGTTCTCCCAGAGACCCTTTGTAGGCTTGTTGTTTCACAAAACCCACTTACCGCCCAACAGGATCATTGTCAAGGTAGTTTTTATCTCCTCCTCTAGCCCTTTTCTAATTTAAAATGTTACTTCGTCTGCCTAGTCCTTGCTCTGATCCACTGAGGTAGTGAAGCCTCCTAACAACTCATTTTAAAAGTGAAGAAATATTACTTCATAGTGACTCAGTGAAAGTAGTAGGGATGTAATTTAATTATTTTATTCCCATACTATTCCAAACCTAGTATCCTTCACTCCTGTCTCAGAGCTGTCTGCCATGCCCTTCCCTACATCAATCTGATATCAGGTTACCCACTCCCTCCCTCTTTATATGCTTAGCTACTACATTGTGGCATCCAGCACAAATCCCACTCCTTACCCAAAGATGCCTCCAGCTTGTGCTAACAATATCTGAGATTTGTGTGGGGATAGTCCCATGTGTTCCTTGTTTCTGTTCTGTTTTTCTCTTCAAAAGGTACCCTTGGAGCAAGTTAGAGCAATTCCACCATCAGAAGGAACACCATTATCATTCTTCCCCAAACATAACTTTTATTTCTTTGGATGGGGCAGAACAAATGACAACACCTGAAGGGAGAACATTTAAAACCACTGTGAGACATTTATGTCTGGCATGTAACAAGGTAGAAAGGAGCCCTATGTGGAAAAGTATAAAAGTGTCCAGCCACCCTTTTGTACTTGGTCACTTTGATACCACAAGAAACCCCTCTGAGGTTCTGAGAACTCACCCATAGTCACATCTTCGACAATTCAAATGAAAATATTTAGTATATATACATATTGTCTATGCATCTAAGTATACATATATATATATATATAGTATATGTATATATACACATACATGATGGTTCACTTGTCTAATTTTAATTGAAATGACTTGACTACCTTTAATTGCAATTCTTTTACTGTGTTTTCTCATTATTTCTTGTGGATCTCTGAGTTTATGTTAGTTAACATGAAAAATAGTTAAATTTCATCACAAACTGTAATTGACAGTCCAATAAAATCCTAGTAGTATATTAAATTACAGTAATATATGCTAAGTGGTGGTAGCACACACTTTTAATCTCAGCACCTGTGAGGCAGATGCAGGAGGATCTCTGAGTTCAAGGCCAGCCTGGTCTATAAAGTAAGTTCCAGGACAGCCAGGGGAACACAGAGAAACCATGTCTCAAAAAAAAAAAAAAAAAAAAAAGCAAATAAAAATTACAGCAATATCTTATAGCTATAGTCATTCATCAAATATAGCTTATAATATATCACAGGTGCAGTGAACTTTATTGATGGTACTCAAGAGAGCAGGGCTCCCTAAGTCCCTTAATTCTGGGTGTCTGGGATGGAAAGTGTGAGGGAGATAAATGTCAGGGTTTGTTGGACAGGGACTGCTCAGCAGCCAGGGCCTTTCTCTTGCTCATGTCCTTGCTGGGGGTGGATGGTCCAAGAGGGACTCTTACTCCTTGGAAGCCATGTAGGCCATAAGATCCACCACCCAACCCTGTTGCTATAGCCTAATTCATTGTCATACCAGGAAATGAGCTTTACGAAATTGTCATTGAGAGCAATGCCAGCCCCAGCGTCAAAGGTGGAAGAATGGGAGTCACTGTTGAAGTCGCAAGAGACAACCTGGTCCTCGGTGTAGGCCAGGATGCCCTTCAGTGGGCCCTCGGACACCTGCTTCACCACCTTTTTGATGTCGTCATACTTGGCAGCTTTCTCCAGGCGGCATGTCAGATCCATGACAGACACATTAGGGGTAGGAACACGGAAGGCCATGCCAGTGAGCTTCCCGTTCAGCTCTGAGATGGCCTTGCCCACAGCTTTGGCAGCACCAGTGAATGCAGGGATGATATTCTGGGCAGCCCCATGCCCATCACACCACAGCTTCCCGGAGGGGGCATCCACAGTCTTCTGGGTGGTGGTGATGGCATGGACTGTGGTCATGAGTCCTTCCACAATGCCAAAGTTGTCATGGATGACCTTGGCCAGGGGAGCTAAGCAGTTGGTAGTGAAGGAAGCATTGCTGACAATCTTGAGGGAGTTGTCATATTTCTCATGGTTCACACCCATCACAAACATAGAGGCATCAGCAGAAGGGGCAGAGATGATGACCCTCTTGGCCCCACCCTTCAAGTGGGCCCCAGCTTTCTCCATGGTGGTGAAGATGTCAGTAGACTCCACAACATACTAGGCACCAGCATCACCCCATTTGATGTTGGCATTGATCTTGCTCCTGGAAGTTGATGATAGCCTTCCCGTTGATGACAAGCTTCCCATTCTCAGCCTTGACTATGCCCTTGAACTTGCCATGGGTAGAGTCATACTGGAACATATAGACCATGTAGTTGAGATCAATGAAGGGGTCATTGATGGCAACAATGTCCACTTTGCCAGAATTGATAGCAGCCCTGGTAACCAGGCGTCCAATATAACCAAATCCGTTCACTCCGACCTACACCATTGTGTCTCAGAAACGAGGCTGGCACTGCATGAAAAGAAGTGGCTATCTCTAGAACAGGGAGGAGCAGAGATCCCCAAGTTCTTAATATATAGTTTTAGTCAAAATTAAATGTTTATGCTATTATGTAGCAATGAAAATACAGGACATCTTGTTGATATTTTATGTATAGTTTTTGGCATATTCTTATTTTCAATATACATCAGAATTATATTTAGAGGATATAGTATGATTTTTTCAGTTTTTCTGGACAAAGTCTGATGATTCAATTAGGATAATTGGTATATCTGTAACCTTAAATGCTTATTTATGTAAGGAACATTCAATACTCTCTTACTATCTTGCAGTACATAGTTGTTGTCTGCCATACTTCTGCTACTATACCAAAGAAATTTAGAAGTCAATTCTCCTATTCAATAGCAGTCCTCTACACATTAATCATCCTCTGTAAGAAAAGAAGAGAAAAGATGAAGTATGAACAGTACACAAGATCTAGTCCTTCACAGATTATTTCTTATTTACCAGGACAGTTTGAATATGAAATGCCTCATATGCTCATCTTTGGAGAGCTTGTTCCCAAGCAGGTGGCATCATTGAGGAGGCTGTGGAACCTTACTAGGCACTGAAGACTGCCTAGCCGAAGTAGGTCAATGGTGGCAGGCCTTCGGCTAGTGTAGCCATCATCTACATCCTGGTACACTGTGATATGAGAAGCCTTTGTCTCAAGATCCCAGTCAGCCACTTGTCCAGGCCTTTCTTCCATTCTTTGGTGAACTGAGACCCTGTGAGACTATAAGCCCAAATAAACACTTCTTGCCATTCTTCTGTCAGGTATTCATCCATCTAAGACACTTCCATAATAGTTTTCTGTGGTGTGCAGACTACATTCCATTGATTGGTACTTAGTCACATTGCTCTCTATATTGAAGAAATAAGGAAATACAGCGTAGCTGTGTGCGGTGAGTGAAAAGAAGCAAGATAGAGCAAATTCTTAGGGTTAGGTGGACCCTCACTCACACAGAGTTCAAGCCCACAGGCAAAGGAGCCCGAGAGCATGGAGTGAAATTCCCAGCTGAAGGAAACAGCCAGGAAGAAGCAGGCTTCCTGCAAAGGTAACCTTGGGGAACAGGAGCAGAGAGCCCCTTTCTTATGGGTTCCCTGACCTTTGCTGGAGACAGAAACCAGTGGACATTTGGTTACTCTTGGCAGGCTCAGGATTATTCCCCCTCACTAGCATCAAGTTAAGACAGCTCTTTTCTGATTGGTCCTATTTCTTCACCTTATTACCTTAACAACATCCTTAGCTATCTTGCTTGCTTTCTATTCTTCCTTCCTTCCTTCTTTCCCTCCTTCCTTCCTTCCCTCCTTCCTTCCTGTCTCCTCCCTGCTTCTCTCTCTCTCTCCCCCCCCTCCGTTTCATTCTTTGTTTCTTTCAACAGGGTTTCTCTGTGTAGCTGTGGCTGTCCTAGAACTTGCTCTGTAGAACAGGCTGAACTCACAGAGGTCTGTCTGTCTCTACCTCCTAAGTGCTTGGATTCAAGGTGTGTATCACAACTGCCTGGCAGCTTAGTTTACATTCTATTGCTGTTGTAAAACAACTAACTCCAAGTAGTTTGGAGAAGAAAGGTTTTATTTGGCTTAAGTACCCTGATCATAGTAAAATCACGAAGGAATGTCAGGTCAGGAAACTGGAGGCAGGAACTGAAGCTGAGGCCATGGAGGATAGTTGCTCACTGGCTTTGCACCTCCAGGCCAGAGTTCGTATACACTACAGGACCACATGCCCAGGGATGCACTGCCCATAAATTGGCTGGGCCTCCCCACATCAATCATTCATCAAGCAAATGCACCACAGGATTGTCTACAGGCACACCCATGTTCAGCAAGCCAGAGCCCTGCTGGCACTCTGGCACATCTATACATTTAGATATTCAAGTGATTCTGAGCTGTTTCAGGAGCCAATAGAAAAAGAAAAGAAAGATTTCAGAGCACTGCTTCTGACCTTGGCTGGGAGCCAGGCCCCAGGAATTTTTGCTTCCTTCAGTGAAGCCTGGAGACTTCAGAGATCAGCTCCCAATGGAGAGAGACGTCAGGGAGAGGCAAGATTTGCCCTTTAAATAAGCTTGTTTGAACCACTCCTAGTGATGACAGTGGCTTCAGGCAGGAAGACTCACTCCTGTCTCAGTCTCCAAGAATCTGCACTCAATTGGGCTGCAAAGGGGATATCTACCCTGTGACAGCTTCCAGCCTCTGAGACCCATATCTCTAGACTCTGAGACTTGCTACCCCTGACCTGGAACCTTGACCTGTAAAGGGCTGCCTTAGCTGACACTGTGAAGAGCTATAACACTTCCTGAAGCTGTGATATTTCAGAGTAAACATTATAGCTCCAGCTTAGCATCACCCTGGTACTGACAGTTCAAACGTGTTTCATTTAACTCTATCCTATTTAAATGTTGTTAATCCTCAACTACCAAAGTTCCTCCTATTTGTACTCTTCCTTGTCTGCCTGATCTATGCTGGGAGGAGGTTGGGACAAAAAACTGTGGCCCTAGAAGAAAGTTTCTATTGCCTATATTTTCATTCTTTCTGCCATATTGTGCTACATGGTTAAAATTTTTCAATGCCCAAGGTATTGAAAATGGTAAATATCATCCTGTTCCTTTTACATTATCATGCAAGCCTAAATAACTAAGCACTGAGACTAAACTAAAATAAGGAGAGAGCAAATGAGGAAAAGTCAAGTTAATCACACCAGTGAATAAATGTGCAGGGGATTTGTAACATCAACAAATTATGTCATTCCAAAGACTACAAGATTTGTTTAGATTTGGGAAGTGGATTTGAGTATACTGAATATAAAATTATCATATAGTGAATAAAATCTGAGAAGAAGCTGCATCTGGCTATGAATGAAAACTTCTGAGAGGAATCTAGGTCTGTGGAGATTGAGTGGCTGGTTAGAAATTCAGTTCTGTGGAGAGACTGGAATGTTGTACTTCTAGAGGCAAATTACCTTATCTTGTGCTAAGTGCTGGCCCTCCAGAACAGTCATTCCTTGCCCCACTCTGTGTGAGAACTAACATCTTATGATAATAGATAAAGGCATTTTGGAATCAACTTAGCAGGCAACTAGCTTCTACCAAATCCAAAGGCTAAGAATGTTCACTAAATGGCATCTTGGGCCTATAGCAAAGGTCCCCCTAACTCAGTGTACCCTCAATGTATTTCAAATTTTCCGTGATTTATGACTTCCTCTTTTCTGTTCTCAGCACCAACATGGTGACTCACAATCATCTATAACTCCAGGTCAAGGGGATCTGATGCCTTCTACTAGATTTTGTAGGCACCAGTCACTATGTGTACAGATACAGAGGCAGCAAAATATCCCCCACACAAAAGATAAAATTAAAAATTAAAAAGAGAAGACAAAACCATAAAAAATTAATAGTTCAGCTGGGACACAGATATAAAAATTAATACACAATACTTGCATTTCTAATATGATACCAACAAAGAGTTAAAAATGAGTGTTTTATTTTATTTTATTTTAAAGGTATGCTTACTTTATTTAATGTACATGAGTGTTTTGCTTTTTCTGCATCTATGTATATGCACCCCATGTCTGCCTAGTACTTGTAGAGGCCACAAGAGGTGCTGGCTTTCTTGGAACTATAATTATACAGAGTGTCATAAGATGCCATGTGGGTCCTGTGCAAGAGCAGCAAGAGCTCTCAACTGCTAAACTATCTCTCCAACCCTGAAATTAATACTTTAGAAGAAACTATTTATAACAACAGTTAACAACATAAAGTAACAGAATAAATATGAAAAGCTGTCTAATATCCATATGACAATATTTAAATGATTCTGTTAAAATATGTTTGTGAAAAATCTAAACAAGACATAAATCCTATTTATTCATTAGAAGACTTAATACTGGGTGTAAATTTGTTTCAATTGATCTTTAAGTTAATGAATATAGAAATTAAATTCTCCTGCTAATAGAACTTAACAAAACAAATGAAATATGTGTTGAGCTATGGAGGATCAGAGTCATCAAGATTTTCTTGATGAACAAGTCAAGCAAGCTTACCTTCACAGATGGATTGTAAATCTTTTGATGGTTAGGACAGAGGAGTGCTGGAGTAGGATATGTGAGTGTCAAATGAATAGAAAGCTAATTCAGTGGAAGCTGCGTGCCAAATTTAAAAAGAAAGAAAGAAAGAAAGAAAGAAAGAAAGAAAGAAAGAGAGAAAGAAAAAAGGACAGCAGGCACATTGCCCAAAATGTACTAAAAACAATGGAGAAAATCTGAATTTTTCAATGAGTGGAGTGGAACTATGGCAGTTGTTAAATATATGTGGAGAAAGTAGAAATGAATTACTACTCATGTGAAAATTAGCTAATATTTCAGAAGGCAGTACAAAAGATTATTTCATGACTTTAGAAATTCCAAAACCAAATGGAAAAATTATGTTATAAAGAAAGTATAGGAGACCTGCTTGGAAACACCCTGAAACTCATTGAAAATATAATCAAGAAACAAATCCTAGCATGAGCTTACAGTGCAGCACTCTGCAGGAATACAAAAAAATGCAGTTAAACAAGTATTGCTTAAAATGCACACATGGGGGATAAGCCCATAAAGAAAGCAAGGAATTAGACCACCATACACCCCCCACAAGCCTATCTGGTTTCTTTCATGTCAAGAACTACTGGGATATTCAGTGGCCATATCAGATTGGTAATTTTCAGTATGCTTCCTGTCTTCTAAAATCATCGCTCCAATCTTATCCTCAGCCCTGTAAGAGACCTATTGCAAGGGCCTGTCCTTCTGCTACCTCCAGTCCCAATGGATGCCACTAAAATGTGTGGTCGATCCAAGCATCCTTTTTCCTTCCATCCCTTTGTGTCAGTCACAGATACCCAGAAACATTATCTGGTATTCTCCACTGGCCACACTAGGCTGAAACTCGGGCAATTTCGAATCTCCTTCCTACACTCCATCACAATTGCTCTAGTCTCATGCCTAGCACCACCTACTTTCAGGAGCCCATCCTCCCAGTTAAAAATGGAGCACAGAAATATAGAGTTTTCAAAAGACAAAACAAATGGATGAGAAACACTTAAAGAAATGTTCAATGTACTGAATTATCAGGGAAATTGGAAATCAAACCTATATTGAGATTTCATCATATACCAGTCTGATTGGCCAAGATCAATAAAATAAATGGTAGCATTGATGACAAGGATATGGGATGAGGGGAACTCTCATTTGTTGCTGGTAGAACTGCAAACTCATACATCCACTGTGGAAATCAGTATGTGGTCTCTCAGGAAGTTGGGAATAGATCTACCTCAAGATCCAGGTATACCATCTTGGGTTTAAACTCAAAGGATGACATATCCTATCACAAGGTCAATTGCTCAGTCATATTCATCATTGCTCTATTTATAATGTCTAAGAATTGGAAACAGTCTAGGTGCATCAATAGATGAATGAATAATGAAAATGTCATACACTTACACAAAGAAATATTGCTTAGCCATTATTTTAAAAAAGCCATAAAATTGTATGTAAATAGATGGAGTTAGAAAATAATCATCCTGCATGAAGTCACCCAGGCAGACCCCCAAAAGACAAATATATATTCCCTTAGATGTGATATTAGCATAGGCAAGCCACAATCCATATAAACAGAGAGGTTGGATGTAGAGTAAGGGCTTGTGCGGGGAGGATCTCCCTAGTAAGAAGAAATAGAAAACGCAATTATGCATGATTGTTTGGAAGTCTGCAACCAGAAGAGGAGCTTAAGGGAGGGAAATATGGAGAAGGGCAGCTAAAGCTAAGGGGCATTTGAGTGGTCATATGGGAACCTATGAAGGTTCTTAAAATACACAAAAGACATCTAAATCCAAACAACAGGAAAGACAAAGTTACAACTGATAGCTCTCACCACCAAGTGAGACCTCCAGGGCCAGGAATAGATACATCTAATCGACTTGCTGGTCAAAATGGTCCTGTGGAAATGCTTAATCAACTCAGGCTACCAACTGATCATATAGCCCTATTGCTGAAAACAATATCTATATATCTTACTGAATACAGAGAAGTCTAGCTGGTGCCTAACTAAAGCTATCACCCCTACTGACTGGTGTTCATGGTACTGGAAATGTACCCTGCATACTACCAGATTAGGAAGGTAATTACCAACCCAGCTACAAACCTTGCAATTTACAGTGGTGGCCAGCCTTCATGATGCACTGGTAATCACACAAACGTCATTGAGTATCCAACCATTCTCTAAATGGACTTATGGCCCACTTCATAAGAACTAACCCATTCCTGATACTGCTTGAGTGGCTTAGAACTTGAGACTAGATAGGCCATTGACCTGGTGGAACTCCAAATACTATTGTTCTGTAAAAGATCATAGCAATAAAATGACCCTAATGACATTCTGCTACACCCATAGATCAGTGATTTGCTGAGAAGCTTCCTCCTGTCGTATATGTGAACTAAAATATAAATCCACAACTTGACATATGCAGAGAGTGAGAAACCTCAGAACATTCATCATACATGGTATGTCTTCATATATCCCCTCCCCTCAGGGCTCAGGGAGGTATGCTGAATAGGAAGCAGAAAGACTATAAAAGCCACAGGTGGGGGCTGGAGTGGTGGCTCAGCGGTTAAGAGCACTGACTGATTTTCCAGAGGACCCAGGTTCAATTCTGAGCACCCACATGACAGCTCACAACTTTCTGTAATTTCAGTTCCAGGGGACCCAACACCCATGGCAAAATACCAATGCACATAAAATAAATTTAAATAAATTGATTTTGAAAAACCTGCGGGGATGGAAGACACCAAGGAAACAGTGCCTTCCAGCCACAGTACCACTAATTGACACACATGAACTCAAAGACTATGGCAGCAACATGCTCAGGACCTGCACAGGTCCAAGCCAGATGGATTCTCACTACTGAAATGAAAATAATACAATTGCCATCCCTAATTGAGAAGCTATCTCTAGTTGAGACCTGGGCCAAAGGTATACCTGTCTCACTGGGTATACAAATCACACTTAAGGGCTGGTTCCATGCCCAGCAGCAGATGGCTAACAAAACAAATTTCATGGTAATTTTGAGAATTATTTTGGTCTAATATTTGGAAATGGAAACATTTTTTTTTACCTTACTGTTCACTGCTTATATACTATAGTTTCTAATTATATGTTTTATGAGATTTCTGTGTGTCTGTGTATATGTGTTTCTCTCTCTCTCTTTTGTTTTGCTTTATTCTGTGTTGTTTGTTTATTTGTCTGGTTTTTTCCTAAAGACAAAGAGAAAGAAGGTGAGGAGTTGGCAGGGTGGAGAGGCAGGGAAAATTCAGGAGGATATGAAGGAGGGAAAAGTGTAGTTAGAATATATTGTATGAAGAAAAATCATTTTCAATTGAAAAAACTAAAAACGAAGCAGAAAAGACAACCATGTGTGCCCAGCTATGATTACCTGTGCCTGGGAGGAAGGTGGCTCATTTGGAAGTACCACTATGACTTTCACAATGCTTAACCAAGACAATGGATGCACTATCATCCTGAACAACACATACTTAGGTTATAAACTTCTATATGAAGGGTAGATTTCATAAACAAAAATGCCTGATAAATTTTCTGTAATTTAAAAAAAAAATGTGTTTCTTTCTGGTTTTATTCTCCTTTACATCCAGAAATCATCAAATATATGGTGTGAAACTGAACAATATATGAATTGTGTGTTATGTATAGTTATATACAATGTAACTGAAATGGATATTTCTATTATAACTAGCAGATTATTTCTTGCCTCAAAGAATATTGGCAGAATTTATACGAGCACTTCCCACAAGCCTCTGCTGATGAAAGTTTCCATGGCAGGAAGTTAGCAATCAATGAAAGCATCTCCCACCTGACCCTGACAGTGACTAATTTATTTGAACTCATAATCTTACTTGATGTTTGTAATTCATTAGTTAAACATTACATAGTTAAAGAGAGTAAAACAAACTGTACACTCTTGATGTCTGGGTAGGGCGAAACTCTTCACTGAGCATTCTCCTTAGGAGGCAGGACACAACAGAGTCTGTGAAAGTCTTTTTGTCCTCTTGAAGTTAAATGTCTTCAGAGCAACATAGGAGGGACAATAATGTTGTTATGGCTTGGTGGGGAAACCTTATGTTACCATGTAATCACCTATAGAAATCAAGGCTGAAATTGAGTAACTTCCTTAAATTCCTCAAAAACTTGGTTGAGCCTACACTTTCAAATAATTTCTAGGGCCAGATGCCACCAGAATTACATTCTGTATTTAATAGAATTTTTCCTTAGAGCCACTAAAGCCTTGTGCAGTGTTTATCTGGCATGCTGTCTGCATTTTCTAAGAAATAAAATGTATCTGTGCAAGTCCTTGTTCTCATAAATCCAGCAGAAGCCACACATCCTGATGTCCACACTTCTCTTAGCTCCCTAACTCCTGCAAAAATTCCTATTTCCTCACTCAGATGTCAGCTCTTTTCCTCACAGAACTCATCTTTGGAAGTATTCTCTAAAATAAAAATGCCCATGTCTCACAGCAGGGACACCAGTTCTCAATCCTGTTATGATAGACAAGAGTCAAACAGTTAAACAATTTTTAAAATTATGGTTGATTTATTTTCAATGCAAAGACACCAAAACCACCCGGTAATTCAGCCTGGAAATTAGACCCAATGAAAGGAAAGCTACAGTTAACCTGACAGATTTGCTCTTCAGCCTGGGAGGAAAAGGAGTGTCATAGGCATCCGGGTTTTGCTTTCATCTTAATTAGCGGAACTTATGCCCTCCATGCAACAAGAAACCTAACACCACCAAAAGAGCAAGAAGATTTTCCTCCCCAGATTTCCTGATGTGAAACCCCTTCTGTTCTTCACCATCATCCGACATGATGCTTTTCAGTAACATTCATTCTCCCACCTTTTCAAGACGCAGGAAAAGGAACGATGGTTTGGTTTCAGTTCTTTGTTTGCTATCCGAGTTTACTTTCCATGAAAGGAAGAAGGTATTCCCATCTGAATAATCTATAATTTCATATAAACCTGGGGTCGAGTGTGAAAGGAGAGGTTAGTTGAGAAGGGAAGAGGATGTAGTTGAAATAGGTAATGGAAAAGAACACATTACTGCCTTTTCAAAACATGCAACTGAAAGAGGCCTAAATGGTTTTAAAGCAGCAAGATGCCTCTCAGACGCTGCAGGTCACAGATTCGCCTTTTAGTTTTACTAAGACAGAAAAACACCCAGTGCTGGCACACAGCTCTGCCTAGCTGCACAATCACAAGGTTCCTCTGTACTCAGAAACTCGGAAGTGCAGGCTCGTCATTGTGATCAAAGGACTGCTTTCCTATCAGCCTGAGAAAATGCCCCCCAAATTACTGATAGGTCATTTTCCCAGGGGACTCATTTGAAAATACTTGGCAAACTTACAAAGAACCTGGAAGTCGTGCATGGAGGCAAACATGCTAAGCAGGTACTATTGAGTATTTTCACATTAACTGTGTCTCTTACAAAGGACAGCCAAATCACTGTGATGTGAGCCGACTTATCTGCTGCTGGTTATTACAAACCGGGTACCGGATTTCAGTCACACCAGGGACTTAGAATAACTAAGAATGATTCAGCCTTTTGGTACCTAATATTTCTTTTAAGAGAATGGCATTTTCTTGCAATGTGATTAACACAGCTACCAGAAGTTTATCACAATGCAGTAACAATTTTTATCTGGGAAACTTGCCAACATTTCTGGTTATGAAGTTCTGCTTCATTGAATACTCCTGAAGTTTTTCAAAGAACTGAGGTTTTCTTAAAAGCATTTGACTCGTCATTGTCAATAAAGAATAACACAAGAATGGCTTGTTGCTGTCACTGGTCTCTGAAACTCACAGTATGGTGGCACTATGGTGGTCAAAGTTAAAGGAGTTAACACTGGGATAGCCCATGGACAGACAGCATCTTCTGTCCACCACCATGCACTAGCATTTTGAAGTTCCCGAGGCTGCCTCTGCTCTGCTTATGATATTTTTCTTTCATCAAATGCTGGAATGAACTTGTGTTGCATTACCTGATGGGTTTACAAAGCATGCACACTTGGTCTCCTTTGGTAATTCAACATTTCCCATCCCAAATCACCTCCTGCTCTTAGATAGTTTCATAGTGTTTGTTGTATGAGTTTTCGATAATGTCTCAATGTCCTTACTGATAAGAACTCACAGTATTGCGATAGATTACTACAAATCTCAACACAATTTCAAACATTCCTAAAAATCGTATCTTTTACTACATACATTCTAGGAGTGATTGTGGGAATTCTGATCATGCTCCCAACTTGAAATTAAATACTTCCATCATTCCACAACTAAGAGTCTAGACAAAAGTTCTCAACCCCAGGTACAAAAGACAAAAGTACTCAAACCCAAGTACAGAAGCAGCCCTGGCATGCTCCTAGATATTCATTTTGTAAAATTTTAGCTGTTTACGAATATCAATTCTTGAGTTTTATATGTGCATCCCAAGGTACCATGGGCATATTTACTTCCATTACCACCACCACCACCACACACACCCCTTTTTTTTTTCTTCTGAGACAAGGTTTCTCTGTGTAGGCCTAACTATCCTGGACCTTACTTAGTAGACCAGGCTGGCCTGGATCTCACAGAGCTACCCCTGCCTCTGATTCCTGAATACTGGGATTAAAGTTGTGTGCCACTACTGCCTGGCTCCATTACCCTTTCTTATCCTTCTTCCTTCCTCCTGACAACTTCTTTACAACCAGGCCCATTCCTGCTTTTTGCTTGTAGTGTGTTCATTTGTTTGTGTGTGGCTCTTATGCAGTAGCTGCCCCTACTGTGAGTTTGTGCCTGCAATGGTGGTGTCATATCCATAAGACCTCATTCCACCACGCTCCTCCCATCCTTGCTTCTTTATAATCTCTCTACTCCCTCTTTCATGATGTTCCCCAGGCCCTGGATGGGGTGATATCGATGATGTCCTGTTTAGGCTTGGTATTGGAACGTCCCTTATACTCAGCATTTTGGCCAATTAACATTCTCTACATTAACAGTCACCTACCTTAGATATAAGCTGCTCTGATGCAGGCTGGGAGCAGCACTAGTGAGATATTTGTTTTTTGTTTTGTTTTTGTCAATTTAACACAAGCAGGGTCATCTAGAATGAAGGAACTTCAATTGAGAAAAATGCCTTCATCGGATTGGGTTACAGGCAAGTTTCTGGAGTGTTTTCTTGATTTACGATTGATGAGGGAGGGCCCAACTCCCTGTGAATTATATTACCCCTGGGCAAGTACTCCTGGGTTGTATAAGAAGGAAAGGTGAGAAAGCCATGGAGACCAAGCTAGTGTTTCTTCACTGTCTTCCTGACATCCCTTCTTGGTGGACTATAAGCTATAAAATGAAATAAACCTTTTGTCATCCACAAGTTGATTTTAAGAATAGTGCTTTATTACAGCAATATAAAGCAAATGAAGACAATTGATACTAGGCTCCTGGTGGTATGGCTATGATACACCTGACTATGTGTGATGACATTTGAAATTTAGGGATGGAAATCTTTAGTGCTCAGATCTTAATGAGATGTAAGAACAGAGAAGACAAGAATGTTTAGTGCTTTGCAAAGGGTCTGATTTGTGAAGTCTCAGAGGGAACTTTGACATGCTCTCAAAGACACTATGAGGTCCTTTATATGATATTACCAATTGAAAATCTGTGGTTTTGGACAGCTAGGGCTGAAGAATAAAGTGTAATTAGCAAACGATCATATCATAGGAGATGAGTTTTGTGTATTTAGAATGGCAGAGCTCAAGAGGTAGAGCTGCCCAAGGCCTTTGGGGCCCAGAAGTGAATCCCAGATGTTAAACATTAAACAACAGAATTTAATTTGCACCATGGAAGTTTTGTTTTGGTTTGTTTGGATTGTTACTGTGCCCTAGTTCTTCTCTCACACAATAAGAGGTACAAAAGTTACTTTTGATTTTATAAAATGCATTATAAAAAACAGCACACACAAAAATTTACTAGACCCCATCTATACAGTTACAATAGGCATTTGGAATGGAAGCTGTGAACCTTCAAATTAAATTTTACACTTTCCGTATTGAGTGTGGTTTTGGTCTCATCTACCCCCAAAACAAAAAAATCCATGGTAAAAATAGAACTAGAAAAACAACTAGCTTCATGTCTGGTTTCATAACTCATGTCTATTATGTGCATTCAGGTTCCTCACCACCTTCTGTTTAGTCTTCCTTGTTCTTGTGTCCTCATGTTACACTGTACCCACATGTACATTTCTTTTATGGATATAGATATAGATATAGATATAGATATAGATATAGATATAGATATAGATGATATAGATATAGATATAGATATGTATGTATGTATGTATTATTGATTAGATTCTGTATAACAAAAGACAATGGGGTTTGTTTACTTATGTGCTTTATATTGTTGTATTTTTTTCATTTTAAGACTGTATAACCTTGCTTAATTTAATGTATCAATTTTTATTTTACAGGAGCCCACAGTTAAGAGAGTTTTGGGTTTTAGAGAGACTTTGGATATTTTAATGAGATTTAATTTATAAAGCGTTGAAGCTTTTAAAGATTATGGGAGTTTTAAAAGTTGAAATGTGTCTTATATTTAGATATTGATATTAACATGAGATCTTTGTCACTAAATAAGAAAAGTTATGGTTTATTAGTGGCGTGACTGTGTATGAAGCTAACAACAAGTCAATTATACTTACTGGTTAGGTTTTTTTTTTTTTTTTTTTTTTTGTAAATTTGAAACAAGCCAGGGTCATCTGGGAAGAAATTCAGGTAAAAAAACAATCACCTCCATTGGCCTGGACAGTATGCATTCTTTGGAGCATTTTCCTGATTAATGATTGATATGGGAGAGCCCAGACCACGGTGTTTTCTACCACCCCTGGGAAGGTTCTCCTGGGTTGTATAATACAGCAAGCATGCTGAGGATGCCATGAGGAGACAGCCAGTGATAAGCATTCCTCCATGGTCTCTGCTTTAGTTCCTGTCTCCCCCAATTTCCTTCTTTGAGTTCTTTCATTCTATATGACTTTTCTTCATGGGTGGGCTACAAATTACAAGGTTAAAAATAAACTTTTTTCTTCATGAGTTTCTTTTGGTCATGGTAAAAGAAAACAGTATCAGCATAAGACACCCCCAGACCAAGTTCTCAACTCAAAGGAGATTTATTTACCCCAGAGGGAACAAGGGTAGGGCATAAGAGGCAAAGACAGGAGGAGGTAGAAGATGAGAGAGAAGGGGAAGGGAACAAGGAAGGGATATTTGTCTCTGGATAGAAAAGAGATAGATGTGGCCCATAGTTTATAAAGATAAAGGAGGAAATCCCATTTTAGGATGAGTGGGTTAATGTTGATTGAGCATGTTACTTGAGGTGGCTGAAGAGGGGACTCTGATTGCTAGAGTTTAATACTTTGATAGCTGGACAGTGGTAGTCAACCTCATATGGAGGAAGTAGCTACATAAGGGAATGGACCTTGGAGGCTAGCTTTAGAAATGCAATCTAAAGGTTTTTTTTTTTTTTTAGCAAGATATAGGGAATAGAAGAGAAGGAAAAGGCCTGCCAGAACCATTGTCGCCATGCTTGAGCTGGTTAGAGTCCCTTCAATGGTGTTTTACCTCAACAATAAAGAGTAAATTAAGACTATGTATAAATGTAAATATTTAGAAGTCAATTTGACTACATGTCCATTCAACAACAATAAAGACCACACCAGAAGTAGTACATTCATTCATAGGGCCTGGCCTAGCTAGAAATGTATTAAATAAGTTTAGAGTACCAGGCAGATTTTCTTTGCTACTATGTGAGACTCATATCCAGTCAGAAGTGGTTGGTTACCTTCTAATATAGCCCTACCACTGTTGCATCAATATGTGTATCTTGTCTGACTGGCCAGTACTATAGCACATAGGACCCACACCGGAGTAAAAACATTGATGATTTTTCTCCTTCAGTAGTCTGTTGAGAACCTTCTGTTACTATGAAAATTAGCCATAGGGAAGGAGCTCCATCTCAGTTTCACCATACCTTTTTTTTATGTTCAAATCTTAGGTTCTAAACACCTTGTCCTGACAGTTAACTGTAAGCTATGGAAATATCCTGTATTGTTTTGGGAGCTCCTGGGGACTGATGGGTCAGCATCACACACCTCATTCTGTGTTATTTATTCACTTAAAAACCTATGGGTGTTGACAGCAACATTGTCCATCCACGCAGGTACTTCTGTTCAAGCTAATTTTTAGAATTACATTTAGTTCTTAAAGTAATGGGTATCCATATAGTAGTTTTGGTTGAATCACATACAAGATCTGCTAAAGAATAAACTCTGAAGGAATAAATAGCCTCCACAAATCTCTGTTTTCATAAGTTTGGTAATGAATTGACACAAACTAAAGTTGAGAACTTCTGGCCTAGAATTGTCTTTGAATCTTTTTATTATAAAACCCATTAAAATATTTCTGAATTTTTGTTATTGAGAAATTATTTTATATATTTTTTCTGACTCTGTTACAACCACATGACTTTTACTTCCTAGTTAGTTATTATAAATCTCAACTAATGAAGTTTTTATTTTTAATTTCTGGCTGGGAACATAACCCAGGGACTTTGTTCTTACTATGTGTACACAAATGAGCCACAATACTAGCCACTTAATGGATTTTTAAAAATTAAAACAATAAGAGACTGGAGAGATAGTTTAGGAGATAAAAGCACTCGCTGCTCATCCAGAGGACTGGTACTCATTTCCAGCATACACATAGAAACTAAAAAACCATCTGTAACTCCTGTCCCAGGACTTCTGAGAGCACTAGGCATGTGATGTGTAGACATACATGAAGACAAAACATCCATGCAGTTAAGTAAATAAGTTAAATTAAAATGAAACAAAAATTACCATAACAACAATAACAAAAGCTAACTTTTTGCAATTTGTTAATATTATTAATTATAGTTTAAAAGTTCTCAGGAAAATAGATTAAAAATTATGTTAAATCATCACCAATAAAATAATAAAAGCAAGCTGAGCACAATGGCTTATACCTGTGATCTTAGTATTTGAGAAGAAAAGACAAAGGATCTCTGTGTATTCAAGACTATCCTGATCTACATGAAAGTTCTAGGTCTTCTTGAGTTTAAGAATGAGACCTTATCTCAAAAGACAAAAAAAAAAATGTAAAAAGAAAATTAGGTAACCAAATAACTGCCTCAGAATCCTGCTTACTTTCTTCACAGTGTTAACCCACTTGACATTTGTTTTAACTGTTTATCTTGGGTACATGTTGCTCTCAGTCTATTAGCTCTTTGAGCAGTTAGCACTTTTGACTTATTTATCTTTATCTGATTTTCTAGTGTCAATACAGAGTCTCCCAATGCAGATAGCTCTTAGCAAGTATGCTGCAGAAATGAGCCCAGTAAGTTACTGTACTGTGAGGCAGGCTATACTTATAAAGGTTTACTCTTCCTTGGCTCAAAAGTAATTTCTGTGACCCGTGTTCCTGGCTTTGTTAGTCTCGTTTCCCTCCCCATAAAGAGAGACAATATTCTGTCCCCATAGACTATACACTAGGAACCATGTTTGAACTATGCTTAGGTCTCTGGTATTGCCGAATTTGCTCTCTTTAACGGATACAAAATCCAGGAATATTTAGAAAGCATGCAAAATGAAAAATGGTTGCATGGGAGGACACTTACCAAATAAAGCATAGCAGGTAGTTTCCACCAAGCAAGTGGCTTCAAGATTTAGTTCACCAAGGCTTTAATTAAACAATGCAAGATAATGGCACTTTCCTTGTCAGGTGTAATTTGTTGTATTCAGATTAAATAAGAAATTAATATCTACTATTTCCAGAATGCTTATTTTGTGCCTACCTTTGCCTTTAGAAATATATATAGATATGTATGTATGTATATGTGTGTGTTCTATATTATATGTGAAATATATATTAATTTGAAAATATAAAAGTGATAGCTTAGGATGTAACACAAAATAATGACTATAAAATTTTTAGGTAGCTTTAAAAGAAAATAGAATATTGAGAGCAATGAATATGTTCCAGACCCAGTGAAACAGATGAAGAGAGGTTAAGAACAGATTCTATGCAATTCTTGCTTTCAGGATCTTCTAGTCAACTGTTACTACATGAACTAGACTTTATTAAAGGAAGAGTTAAAAGCTACTGTTGTTTTTCTTAAACTTTTTTATAGATGACAGTAATGGCATTGTATACTGGTATTTACAATTTATTTCATGTGAAAGGTAAAGAATACTAACTAACAAAATAAATATTTTAAATTATACCATATTCACTTAGAGACAGCAAGATTAGATGGTTAAAGCAGCGAATTCTCATTTAGTGATTATAAAGTCTGAAAGAACAAACAATAATTTAAACAAGGTTCCAATTTTCCTTTTCTTTCTATTGCAAGGACTTAATTCACTCAGAAAATTGACTCTGGGTGTGGTAACTGTTTAGCAGGGACAATGCCGTCATAGAAAAGAAAAAGGGGTAAGTCTTCAATCACTCACCACAGTGAGTTTGTGTTAAGCTTTTTAATTTCTGGCCAAGTCAAACAATCCAGCAATGTGACTCAAGAATTATGCAACATTAATTCCCTGTCTTGGTCAGTGGTCACACTGCCACAAAAGCAACGAGTTGCTACCCTAGTCTTTCCCACTCATCAGCAAGGTGTGCTAAAGTTTACTCCAAGGTATATGCAATTGCCAAGAATAAGGTCATTTCTACATAGGATAATCTGTTACTTGGGGTTGTGTAATGTACATAGACGTGACGCAGGTTTAATCTGCACACTCCTTCACTAAGTGGCCCATGATAAACCACTGTGTTCTGAGGACTGACATTCCAAAAAGGAGTGGGTAAATGATTTTCACAACTTGATTATCAACTCCTTCACATTTTTGCCTTTTCAAATCTGCTGGTCTTTGCTTCTGTCTGCTCACTCAAGGTTTTTCTCCCACTCTTATCCTGTTGGTTCCTGGCTTCCCATACTATAGCACCATCCTAAATTACAGTACCCCTTTATCAAATACGTGCTTGCTGTACATCTGCTATCTGACCAGCACTCCACTAGTTGATAGAATTATATGAGGAAACAAAAGAAAAGTAAAATGCTGTGCTCTGGGGACATTAGTGTCCCCTCCCCCCGCCCCTCCCCTACCCCCATAGTCTTCCAGGACTCTTAGGCAGCTAGCTACCTGCCTGCCTGAAGTGCTTCCTCAAGGCCCTTCACTCAATTAATGGGTGATCCCAATTCTTGCAAAAATCGATTAAATACTACTTCCATAAGAGGCCTTCAAGCCCACTCCGCCCCCTGAACCTCAGGTTAAGTTGGGCTTCAAAGAAATAAATGTTCACAGCTGACATCTTCTTAAAAAGAACATTTGAGTAGTATGTTTTTTTGTTTACTGTGTGTGTGTGTGTGTGTGTGTGTGTGTGTGTGTGTGTGTGTGTGTGTGTGTGTACAGACTTGGTAGGTAGCAATTTTCCCTAGTCTGGCACCACAGTCTGTCTTACTCACAACTAAATGTTCAGTTTCAAATAGTGGCTGATCCTACTTCAAGGAAATTGTGTATGAGTAGATTCACTTCGTTGAAATTTTAACATCCTAATTCACCAGCATTATGAGGCATAATGATATATCTGTTTGTCATCCGTTTCCTGAATTCCCTTCCTCTAAGCAGCCCTGGGTCATTCATAAATCCAGGCACAGGGAACTTTTTCTTTTTTTAATTGCAAATAGATTCTCTTACACAATACATCCCAACCACAAGTTTCCACTCCCTCTACTCCTCATGACTCCTCCCACATCCATTCTCCTCCAGAACCACTACTCCCCTTCAGTTTCCTCTACAGAAAAAGAGCAGGCCTACTAGAAACAGCAAAACAAGATACAATAAGACAAGGCAAAAACTCTCATATTGATCCTTCTTGAGAGAAGGAAAAAAAGAGTCTGATATAGTCTGATATATACCTGTTCCCACTATTAGGAGTCCCATAAAAACACTAAGTTAACTGCCACAATGCATGTGCACAAGACATGGTGCAGACCCATGCAGGCCCCATGTTTGTCAAGTCAGTGTCTGTGAGCCCTGCTTACATTATTCAATGGTTCATGTTCTCCTGGAGTCTTCCATCCCTTCTGACTCCTACAATTGTTCCTCTCCCTCTTCCATGGGTTCTCTAGTATGAAAGAGAAGGGACCTGATGGTAGCCTCCAGTTTAGACTCATTCTTTGTGTAATGCCTGACTGTGTCTGACTGCGGGTCTCACATCTGCTGCCAGGAAAAGCCTCTCTCATGGCAACTGGACAAGGCCCCAGTCTAAAGTATAGTAGAATATCATTAGGAATCATTTCATTGATTTTTTTTTTCTAGTCTTTTTGTTGTTGTTGTACCCTAGGTCTCTGGGCTACCGATTCTCTGATTCCTGGCCATCTAGGCTGTTTAGGGAATGGGCTCCCTCTGATGCCAGGGGCCTCAAATGAAATCAAACATTGGTTGGCTACTCCCACTAGTCTGAACCACCATTGCCCCCAGGACATCTTGCAGTCAGAACAGATGATAGGTCAAGGGTTTTATGGCTGTGTTGGTGCCAGGGTTTGTTTTTCTATAGCCTAGAAAGTACCTTTTCATGATAGAGATACTAGAACATGGGGGTGAAGGCTCCATGCAGAAATCAGATTTACCTCTCTATCTTCAGTGAGCTGTGTGGGTGTATCATCTGCAATGGGGCACTGATGTCAGTCTTCAGAGAGTGACTTTCTGTTGTAGAATCAGCCTGTGTTGTTTAGGGATCTCCACAAAACCCTCCTAGGTGAACATCTCAATCAAATGCAATCCAGTCCCACCACCAGAAGGTTTACCTGGTTGCAAAAAAATTTGCCAGTTTGGTCTTCTTATCCTCCATTACTAAATGTTTTCTTTGGGGTCACCCTCATAGATTCAAAGAAGTTTCCACTTCCTAGGTTTTCGTACAACTCAATTCTCTGCAAGTTCAATTGTTTCTCCCTACTCTCCCTCCTTGACTCCCACCTGGTCCTTCCTACTTCCATCCCCACTGGTCCCTAGTCTACTTGCAAAATTTGTTCTATTTCCCCTTCCAGTGGAGGTACCAGTATGTCCCCTAGAGACTTCCTCTTTACCTAACCTCTCTGGGTTTGCACAGTGTAGCTTGGTTATCATTTACTTAATAGCTAATATCAATTTATAAATTAGTATATACCATGCTTGTGTTTCTGAGTCTGTATTATCTTGCTCAGAATGATTTTTTTTCTATTTTTATCCACTTGCTTGAAAATTTCATGCCAGGTTTTTAACAGCTGAGAAATACTCCATTGTATAAATGGACTGTATTTTCTTTTGAGACACATCTAAGTTGTTTCCAGTTTCTGGCTATTATGAATAAAGCCACTGTGAACATAGTTGAACAAGTGTCCTTGTGGTAGAATGGAGAGTCCTTGGGTATATGCCCAAGAATGATATAGCTGAATCTTGAGGTAGATTGATTCCCAATTTTCTAAGAGACTGCCATATTGATTTTCATAGTAGCAGTTCAAGTTATCACTCCCTTCAGCAATAGAGGGATGTTCCACTTGCTCCACATCCTTGCCAGCATGAGCTGTCACTTGTATTGTTGATGATAGCCATTCTAACAGATGTAAGACACAATCTCAGAGTAGTTTTAATTTGTATTTTCCTGATGGCTAAGGATGTTGGACATTTCTTTAGGTGTTTTTCAGCCATTTGAGATTCTTCTATTGAACATTTTGTTTAAACCTATACCCCATTTTTAATTGAATTATTTGCTTTGTTGATGTCTAGTTTCTTGAGTTTTTATATATTTTAGAGATCCACCCTCTGTCAGATGTGGGGTTGGTGAAGATCTTTTCCCATTCTGCGGGCTACTGTTTTATCCTATTAACAGTGTCCTTTGCCTTACAGAAGCTTTTTAGATTCATGATGTCCCATTTACCAATTGTTGTTCTTAGTGGCTGCGCTATCAGTATTCTGTTTAGGAAACTGTCTCCTGCGCCAATGTGTTCAAGGCTATTCCCCAACTTCTCTTCTCTTAGGCTTAGTGTGTCTTATTTTATGTGGAGGTATTTTATCCACATGCACTTGAGTTTTGTGCCAGGTAATATATACAGATCTATTTGTGTTATTCTACACATGTAAACATCCAGTTTGACCAGCACCATTTGTTGAAGGTGCATTTTTTTCAGTGTGTATTTCTGGCCTATTTATCATATGTCTATAGGCATGTGGATTTATGCCTGGGCCTTCAATACTATTCCATTGATCCATGTATCTGTTTTTATGCCAATAGCATGAGGTATTCATTATTATAGTTCTGTAGTACATCTTGATATCAGAGATGGTGGTACCTGATGAAAGATGTCATTTTATAAATATGTTTTTCTCTTATTGATTAATGAATAAAGTGCTGTTTGCTGATAGAGAAGCAAGATAGGTGGGTCTAGGAGATGAGGAGGATTCTGGGAAGTATAGGCACAGAGAGACATGATGTAGAGAACAATGGAGTAAGAGGCCTGGACATTTTCTCCTGCAAGGTAAGACCATGTGGAAATACTTAGATTTATAGAAATAGGTTAGTAATTAAGACAGAGCTAGTCAATAAGAAACTCTAGTCAATGGCCAACAGCTTTATAATTAATATGGTATTTCATGGGTTATATGGGGCTGAAGCGGTGGCAGGATCCAGGCAGCTGGCGGGAAAGAGTAAATGTAACAGGTGCCTCCAGATGTTATTTTATTATTTTAGTTATGTGGGTTATTTGTTTTAACATATGAAGTTTAGAATTATCATGTCTAGGTCTGTAAATAATTGTGTTGGGAGTTTGATGGGAATTACATTGAATCTGTGATTGCTTTTAATAAGATGGCCATTTTTACTATGTTAATCCTACTAATCCGTGACTGTGGAGATCTTTCCATCTTCTGATATCTTCTTCAGTTTCTTTCTTCAAAGATTTGAAGTTTTTGCCATAAAAAACTTTTGCTTGCTCTGTTAGCATTATCCCAAGATACTTTCTATTATATGAGGCTGTTTTGAAGGGTGTTATTTCCTTGATTTCTTTCTCAGTACGATTGTCATTTGTATATAAGAGGGCTTTTGATTTCTTTGACTTAATCTTGTATCTAGTCACTTTGATATACTTGTTTTTCATTTGTAGGAAGTTTCCTGGTAGAATTCCTAGGGTCACTTATGTGTACTATCATACCATCTGCAAATAATGATACTTTGACTTCTTCCTTTCCAATTTGTATTCCCTTGATCCCCTTCTGTTTTCTTGTTGCTCTAATTAAAAGTTCAAGTAGAATATTGAATGGATCACAGCACTTTTTCCAAAATGTACCATTGTCTCAGATACACACACATACACAAATTAAAATTGCTCTCTGCATCATATCAGACCACTATTAAAGTTGGATATCAGCAATAACAGAAATGACAAAAAGCTTACAAACTTATACAAATAGAACAACTCTCTACTAAAGGAAATTGGGTCAATAAAGAAATTAAAGACTTCCAATAATTCAATTAAAATGAATATACAACATATCCAAACTTATGGAATACATTGAACAGAGAACTAAGAGGAAAGTTTATAACATTAAGTGCACACATTCTTTTTAAAAAAGGACAGATCTCATACTAGCAACTTGACAGCACACTTGAATGTTCTAGAACAAAAGAAAGTAAACACACCCAAGTGGAAGGAGGACTAGAGAGCAAGAAATCAAAATCAAGAAAATAGAAACAGAGATAACAATACAAAGAATCAATGAAACAAGGAGTCGCTTCTTTGAGAAAAGCAACAAGATAGGCAAATCCTATCAAACTAACTAAAAGACAAAAAGAGAAATCCAAATAAATAAAATCAGATATAATAGGGGACATAACAATAGACACTGAGGAAATCCAGAGAATAATAAGAAACTTTACAACCTGTACTCCACCAAATTGGAAAATAAAAAAGAAATAGATAATTTTTACAATAGGTACCACTTTACCAAAGTTAAATCAAGATCAGATAAACAATTTAAATAGACGAATTTCCAGAGATGCAAAAATACCCAAATACTTGCAGACCAAATCTAAGAACACGTCAAAAAGATCATCCCATATATGCATGGATGGTTGCAATAAAGAAAATCAATAAAGTAAATAAACTCAACTGTATAAATAAACTGAAAGAAAAATAAAAGACACACAATAATGTCATTGGAGTCTCTAAAAGCCTTTGACAAAATTCAGCACTTCTTCATGATAAAAGTCCTGGAGAGATTAGAGATACAAGGAATATACCTAAACATGATAAAAGCAATATATAGCAAGCCAACATCAAATTAAATGGAGAAGCTAAAAGCAATTCCACTAAAATCATGAACACAGGAACCTCACTGTCTGTGTCATAGCATACTTGTCCTACTGAATTGTCTATACAACATCACACTTTCCTGTTTTATCTGTGCCCTCCTGAAGCCTCCAAGTACCCAGAAGCAACCACTGTTGGTCCTTTCTGCACCACAAGCTGGTGACATTGAGGCAGAACTAATGTCTGTTTTTTCCATTGTTCTTACCCCATCCCACTCAATAGTTGACCATCATACTAAATATCTGCCCATTTCACTTTCAATTTCCTTAATTTTAAATGATGTAGAAGGACTTTATGTGTCTTTCCCTCTGACTTTTTTTCTTTCCCTCTGACTTTTTTTCTGTGGCCATAGGACTGGTTTACAGATTTCAGGGTCCAGTGTAAAATGCAAATCAGGATTCTTTATACACAAATTAAGATTTTGAAGATCCCAGCATGGCAGAAAATTAGGACAGCAAATTTAGAGTTATTCTTTTTGGAGTCCTGTGCTTTCACACAAGTCACAATGTGATGAAACTCATTTCGCTCTTAAATTTTATTTGGTTACTTTTTTTTTTATCTATATCACTTCCTGTGCTGACAGACAGTACCCTGTCTCTTCCTCCATCTTTATTTTCATCTCTGGAATTAGGCAACTGTGATCAATGACTGAAAGTGAAAAGTGAAAAGAGATTTTTGTGGCTTTGTTTGACTTGGTGGATAAGAATTGATATCTATTTTTACCAGCGTCTGTTATTTACATTGGAATACATTCTTTGAATGAACTTCCAAGTTATGAGTTGTTTAGCCTCATTTATAAGGATCTAGTTTAACATGCTTTTATGAAACTATGTTGCTGCAAGAAATTCTTTTAAGACTAGCACATATTTCAGGTTATGCTTTGTAATGTATTGGAGAGACAACAGGCATCATGAGAAGGATGTCATCCAGACAGCGCAGGCTTCTCCAGGCAGTATCACCTTCTCTGACATTGTTCCCTCTAATTTCTCCTGACCATTCACTCAGGCTGTTTCTTCATCCTGATCCCTATGCATCCTTAGATTGCCTTACTAGATTGCATTTCCTGCTAGGCATCTTGTGACCAACCATGAAGGATCTGGACACAATTGCTGTCAGACCCTGCCCTACCTCCTGTGAGTTCACAGACCTTCCATCTCTGCAAGAAATTCTCCATTTCTGTATTCCTGCTCTGGGAAGGAACATCACTATTTTGCAGCTGCCTCTTCATTGCTGCAAATGTCCAAGGGGACTTTCTGGTCCTCCTTTTCCAAAGATTTAGGGACTCAGAGAAAATCATCCATTTGACTCTTTGATTTCCTTGCCTTTCCTCCACCACTGACATCCCACCGCCTTCTCTGAGCAACAGCAAACTCTTTTTATTCTTTTTTTTATTTATTATTTATTAATTATACATACAGTGTTCTGCCTGCAGTCTGGAAGAGGGCACATGTTCTCATTACAGATGGTTGTAAGCCACCATGTCATTGCTCTAAATTGAACTCAGGACCTTTGGAAGAACAGCCAGTGCTCTTAAACTCTGAGCCATCTCTCCAGCTCCAAATCTTTTCATTCTCATAAAAAACCAATTTCATTTATATCATTGGTCTTTAGAGTCTTATATTCTAGGTCTTTATTTTCCATATGTTTATGGATATATTGTTGAATTATAATTCAGTGCTAAGATGTAGGGTTGTGACAAATATTTATAATAAATTTTAGCTAGTTTTTCCCTGGATCCTAATTTCCTTTGTGAAATTAGCTCAGTTCCATGACCAAGAATTCTAAACATTCTCGCATTTCTTGTATTATGCCTCATGGCCTACATTAGCACTTATATTCAAGGTTGTTACATAATTTTTAATTAGAATATATTGCTATTCTAAATCTTCACCTGGATGGTTGATTTCATGTACCCTAGTTTTCAACTGCCACTGTAAACTATTATAAACAAACTACGTTTATTCTTGAATCCTCTGTCTCTGATAGCTCCTCACATGACCTTGGATTGTTTTGTATTGTTATGTTATGTTTTGATTTGATTTGTGCACTTCAGTCCTAGACATTTGGCTTACTTTTTGACCTTAACTCAGTCATTGGATCCCTTACTTTTAGAAACTTAACAACACATTTTACCATAGAATTTTTTCAGTTTTAGAATATATAAATATACATGCAAAGAGTTTTAGGAGCAATAGTATATTTAAAAAAAAGACCATTGTATAATTCTATCCACTAGTATGGATGGTTATTAACAGTTTGCAATTTATTACATTAATATTTTTACTTATAAATTTTGTAAAACTAGGATCTTTCTGATGTAATTTTGCACGCTGTTTTTGTCATATAACTATCACATGATAGTTTTCCTGTGTGCTTTGCCATTGGTTTGCAAAAGATATATGCTTGGGAAGGAGATATAAGGGGTGGATTTAATCAAAACACATCATATGTACATATTAAATTTTCAAACAATAATTAAAACAAAAAGTCTTTGTTTTGAACTACTATCTAAGGGTCATGGCAGGGGAGCTGAGAAAAGAGAAGAAAGCAAGAAAAAGAAAAATGTATGCAAAGTTATGAGATCTAGCCGAATGACAGAGTGCATTGGCTACTTGACCTGGGCAACATCCTGTAAGAAAATTAATATACTTAGAATTAGAACATTTTATCCAGAGTAAAAGAGAACATGTAAACATTGATTCTGCTTTCTCCTGGATAGTTCATCACAGAGTATAATTTGCCTATTCTTCTACATTGTGCATGCTTGGGGGAAAGGAGGTCATGGGGTCTGATTGTGTCTTAGATCTTGGCAGCAATATAAAAGCTTTAGATAGAAAGTGATTGAACATGAAATTATCAAGTTGTCCCATATAAATTTGATCAGAGTTAGTGTGTGAGAGAACCTAAAGGACTTCTTGTATCTGCAACGTCAGATATCCAAGAGCTGTAACTTAGTGATATTTTCTTTGATGTCTATTTACCAACTACACCAAATACTACTATTTCTTGGAAGTCCTCGTGTAGTTGGGCACTGGAATATCTTGTTTCAGGTACAGTGGGTAACCTAATGTTCCCATGTCCTACCAGTGTTTCTTAGGGCTCTTCCAATTCAAAGCAGTAATAGTTGTGGTGATATATCATTTATAATTTATTAAAGCTTGCCTGAGGATTCAGAAAGCAAAGTCAGTCTCAAGCTATAGAGATCATGCAGTGATGATACAAACCTTTAATGCTAGGACTCAGGATTAAGAGCTAGACAGATATATGTGAGTTCAAGGCCACACGGAGCTACACAAGATTGATCCAGTCCTGAAGAGAAACAGGTCACACAAATATGATCTCAGCATCTGGGATCACACATCTTTAATTCAAAAACTAGAGGTGTATAAAAGATAGGAGCATGGCTGGAGAGATGGGTCAGCTGTTAAAATCTAGGTTCACAACAAAAAAGATTGGAACAGGGTCTTCAGTAGTCAGTATCATGCATTCATTCTCCAGCTTGAGTCTTCCTATCCACTGATAGGATATCAATGGATATCCTCACAGTGGATAGAAAGACATTCAGCCTCAGGATTCTCTAGCCACGCTGAGGAGACACAGCAGGATTAGCCCTTTCAGCCTGAAGTAAGGTAAAAGATAATGACCAGTTACATTGCTTTTCTGATCTTCTGCTTGAAGCTGAACCCCAATATCTGTCGTTGGGTCTTTTGTTTACCACAATACAAAGTGATACACGTTCAAGATAAGTTTACCACACCAATCTATCTGTGAAGCATATTCACTAGCACTGTTGGACTGCTTTGTCTGTGGTCCAAGTAGCAGGACAGCATATACTACACCAATCCAGCTTACTCTAGGTTCTTCTTTCACTGTGCTCACCATTCAAAGTTCATAGGCTTTTTATTCTCCAGATAAATTGATCTCAGCATGTAATTGTTATTTTTCTCTCCTTGTGATAAATTTCCATGACCAAAAGCAATTTCATATGTCCCCATACTCTTTAGCAATCTCAACACTGTTCAAAAATTCAGTCTTTTCTGAGATTCAAGGTAATATTTTAACTATGAGTCCCTGTCAAATAAGAAAAGATAATTACTTACTACCAATATACAATGTATGTTTTCCTGTTCCAAAATAGAGTAGAAGGAGATGAAGCTAAAGAAATATGAGATAAGGCTAAAGAAAGACCCACCAGTAGAAATATCAAGTACTGTAGCACCGTCTCTGATATCTGGGGCTTTAGTTTAGGCTTAGATGACTGATCTTCCAGCTTTGTAGACTGCAACATATGTCTCTTTTTGTATGGTCCTACTCCTTGTATGTAGTTTTCCTTGGCAGATGTCTCATATATCTGACACCACTAACATCATAGTGTCTCCACTGAGACCCAGGATTCATCATCATATCTTTGATCCTCCTTGTAGAGACGCCATCTGTGCCACACTTTTGACTGGTCCCTATAGCTCTCATAAACCACAGAGGAAGAATTCATGACTCCCTCACTTTTATTCTCTACCTTAAAAACCAATACCAATGCTCCCAAGTTAACCTGTGAATTTTGAGTTTGACTCTTGGCACTTTGGAACACATTTGTAGTTTCTCTTTGCTATTCCTTTGTAGGCAGAGGAAACTCTTTAGGATATCCCTTTTTACAAGTGGGAATCTACGTTTGGTGGGGTATTAACTTGATGGAACCCTTCCCATTGTTCCACTGAAGAACACAAGGCCTCTGCTCAATGTTACTAATTCCTTTAGCAATTTCAACCTCTTTTCCAGCAGAAGCCTTGGAGCAACATTAAACTTCCTTGTGCTTTTTTTCTCTATAAATTTCACATTTCATAAGACTTTGTGCTCCACTTTCTCAGATCTACATAAGAGTAATCAGTAATAACCATGCTACAGACTAAATCAGATGGAATATTATGCTATTTTGAAATGTCCTCTTCTAAGTTAAAACTATTATGGTATTCCATCTTGTAACTATCAAAATGAATAAGATCAAAAATACTAGTGACAGCTCATACTGTTGAAAATATAGAGCATGGGAAACACTCCTCCATTTAGTGTAGGAGTGCACACTTGTACAGCTGCTATGGAAATCAGTATAGATTTCCTGAGAAAGATGGGAATTGACCTACCTCAAGATCCAGCTATAACACTCTTGGGCATATACCCAAAGGACATGACATCCAACCACAGGGACACTTGCTCAACCATGTTAATTGCTGCTCTATTCATAATAGCCAGAAACTGGAAATAACCCAGATGTCCCTCAACAGAAGAACGGATTTTTAAAAATGTGGTATATTTACATAATGGACTATTACTCTGCTGTTAAAAAGTGGCATCAAGAAATTTGTAGGCAAGTGGGTATAACTAGAAAAAAATCATCCTGAGTGAGATAACCCAGACCCAGAATTATTAATATGATACCTATTCACTTGTATCTAGATATTAGACAATAAATAAATGATAGCCAAGCTACAATCCATAGACACAGGGAGGTTAGACATATAGTAACTGACTAGTCAGAGACACATTGATCTCCGTGAGAGAAGAAAATAGAATAAATTTATGGGTGAACTGGGGCAGAGAGGGAGGCATTTGGGTAGAATGAGAATGGAATGAACAGGTGGAAAGTGGGAGGGGAGATAGGATTGAGGGAGGGAATAAGGGCAAAGGCACTAGAATTGAAGGGCATTTGAGGGGTTTTATGGAAATCTAGTGCAATGGAAACTTCCTATAGTATTTGAAGATTATCCTAATGAAGTCTACAAATAATGATGGAGATGAAACCCCAACTGGCCATCTTTTTCACTAAATGAAGCTTCCAGTACCAGGATTGCACTTCATCCAGTTGAGTTGTTGGCCAAAGAGGGTCCCATGGAAATTCTCAAACAACTCAAGCTATTACCAAGACAAGAGGTTGTTCTCCATAAACTGACAACAAGGCCCCATTCTTGAAGAATACCCTCACAATTCATTGAACATGGAGAGGTCAAGCTGAGGCTTACATGGGACCTTTGCCCAGGTTTCCTGCAGCTAGTTGTTTTCCAACATCCCACCTGGTCCTGCCTCCATGCCAACCCCAAATAACATGCAGAGACTCTGTATTTGACATAAAGCTGTTGGCCAGTTAATAGTTTCTTACCGGCTAGCACTGTCTTAATGATTAACCCATTTCTACTGTTCTAAGTATTTCCACGTGGCTCATCTTACTGGCCAGAGCGGCTGGTGTTCTACCTCTCAGGGCTCTCCATCTTGACTCCCCTTCCTACTTCCTCTTTCATATAGAGTTGTCAGCATTGAACAATGGCCTCCCAAATCCATGCAGAAACCACTGGGTGAGAGACAAATAGCCTCCTTAAATCATTTTCTCCTGATCAAAATAATTTACCTATGAGAAAGGTTGCAAGCCATTTGCAACTGGAACAGGCTACCATGTAGAATAAAAATTCTAGTTTTAAAAAATTCAGGTCAGATAGAAGTATACTGTAGTCTTGAGGCAGAATGTTTTCTCAGAGTTAGAGAAGATTGGATCCAATGCTGCTTCCCAGCAGCAATAACACCACATAAAAGAAAGAGAGTGTGTTTGTACTGACCTCTCATCTTACCATCATTTTACCAAGAAGATTTCTGTGCCAGGGTAGAGCTGAGACAGTGACCCTATGGTGAGCCTTCTGAGGAAGAGTGAATTAACTTTCTGATTCCAGATATTAAAATATTCTAAAGTTTACCTCCATATGAGGCTGAAAGTTCTGTGAGCTCACACTCTAGCATCTTAAATACTGAGGCTATAAATACTAAGTTAGCATGTGAGACACATGTGAAATTTAACATGAATCCTATTTGAGTCTGTATAGTTGCCAAAAATGCATACTCAGAGCCTGCTTATCTTATGGTTTATCACCTTGACTCTCTTTGCTCCAATGTACACACAGGTTATAAATACCAAAGCATTGCATAAGTTTTCTTTACTGGATAGTTTTAATAAAGTACATGGCCATGATCTCTGTTCCAAAATTCTGATAGGGGGTCTCATAGGAGTTAGTGTTTGCATGTTTAGGAAATCATACTCCTTTTGAATTGTATTTATTTCTCTAAAGTGATTAAAACCATAAAATCTTATCAAATGGGACAGGGTTAAATGAGAATCAGTCAAATTGATATTGGTTGCATGACTTCTCAAAGCAACAATATAAGGTTCCACCATATATATTCTCTCTCTCTCTCTTTCTCTCTCTCTCTCTCTCTCTCCCTATCTCCCTCTCTAGCTTGCTCTCTCGCTCGCTCTCTCTTTCTCCTTTCTCTATTTAAAATTATTATAGTGCTATAATCTTTTTTCTATTATTGATATGGTTTTAGATACTTCTTTATTTCTAGTTTTAGGGACTGAACTCAGGGACTTGTGTTCAAGTGCATATTTCCACCTTTTGTGTTGTCCTTCTGTTAGTGATTGGCAATTTCCAAATATTTTTACAGTTAAATTAGTTGCAAAAGCAACCTCATTATAATTTTACAATTGTGGTAAAGATTATTTTCTTAATTTTATCAGTAACCCTATGATGTAAAACTTTAATCCTGGAAAAATATGTTTGCTGTTCCATTGTGTTAAAGTAACAAATCCATAACTATGCTTTCTCAGTAAGAATACAGTTGTCAACTTAACTTCATCTTCTTAACCCATTTCCATTAATTATACATTTTTATACAACAGTGAAAATTAGGTGAAGAGGGTACTTCTAGTTTTCATTTTTTGAAGTGTGTATCTTGCCAAAGTGTCTTAGTTTTCATTGGGTATTATGAGTAGGTTTTTTCTGACGGTCTGGTCCCGCCGCTTCGTCAGCCACAAACAACACACTGAGACTCTGTATTTGATATAATTCTGTTGGCCAGTTACTAGTGTTTCTTATCAGCTAGCTCTGTCTTAAATATTAACCCATTTCTATTAATCTAAATTTCCACATGGTCTCATCTTACCGGAGAGAGGGGGTATTGTTCTCTCTCTCTCTTGGATCTCCCTCCTACTACTTCCTCTTTCCTCCTAGTCTCCTAGTCCCACTTATCTCGCTTTTCTATTGGCCAACAGTGCTTTATTCATTAACCAATACAAGAAACATATTTACAGAATGACATCTTCCATCATCTCCTCTTTTCTGTCTAAAATAAAAAGAAGAATTTTAACCATAGCATAGCAAAGTATATCACACAACAATTATCAAATAAGAATCACAGTTAACAATATTTAGTCCATTAACATTTAGCAAGATTTAAAGAAAATATTCTATCATCTAACCTATCTTTGGGAGTCTGAAGTCCTATATGTAACTTATCTTTAATCCTAACTAAGGAAAACTATAACTATAACTATAACTATAACTATAACTATAACTATTTGTCTTCAACTCCATCAAAGACCACAGAAGGATAATATATAAACTCTAGAAATGACAGAGACATCTAGCTACCTGGTCAGTCACCCGAAGTTCTTCTGTAATGTTCCATCTTCAGCCTATAGGCCATAGTGTGTTTGGCAGACTCCTCAGAAAAGCAGGAAACTTTAAACTGTCCATCTGTATTGGCAGTTTTTCAGTCACTTTTCTCTGTGTCCTGCAGACTGTCTGGCAGAATCTTCCATGAAGCAGGAACCCTGTAGCAATGTTCATCTTGTATCAGTAGTCACTTTCCTGTGGGCACTGCATGTCCAGTTTATACAGTATAAATTCAAACAGTCCAGACAAGAACAGTATCTTGTCCAAATGTCTAGTTTTGCCATATTGAAAGCAAACTCCATAACAAGTTTCTTGTATGTCCATCTTCCTTTCTGTCGTGGGTGGTGTTGCCAGAAGCAGTTCTGCCTCATTGTCAAGAAAAACCCTAAACTGTTTTAAATGCCATATTCTGTAGGTCTTTGAAAGGTTTGAAGAATGCCTATCCATCTCAAATACATCTCCATATATCTAGAAAGTCTACCTTACCTAGCTATAAGTTTTAACTATTATAAGTAATTATCTATAATCTGTACTAAATTATACATTACATTTTTAAATGCGATATATAAACACAATACCTAAAAAAGAGAAGAATTATACATATCACAAAATTGACCTTAAATTGCATCAAAAGAAAATCCATTCCAAGGCAAAGTATTCATATCTATTCCATAATCCCCTTTTTATCTTTAAAAAGATAGGTTGAGGTCATTAACCATTTATAACCAACCCCATATAAATGAAAACAAACATTTATAAACAATATTTGGGAATTTGGGTGTCATTCTTTTCAAACTGCTTCTTTCTGGTAGGGGGCACTGTCATGGAGATCATAAGAAGACACAGAAATCTTGGCTGTAGTCTGTGAGGCTGCCTTGTCCCAACTGTTTTGAATGATGGATCACCTGGAAAATTGCTTCAGGGGGTCTTGCTTGATCAAACCATGTTGGTCTGGAAGGAATCCACAGCTTTTTATTTTATGTGGAAACAAAAATAGAAATCCTTTTCCCCAGTAACCTGTCCATAGACTTAAATTTTGAAGTCATAGCATTTTTAAAATATATAAATTGAATTAATATGGCAGCATTTCTTTTAACAGTTGCTGTTATTTCCTCAGCAGTCAAAGGATACAAAGACAATATAATACCAAATAGAATCCCGATTCTCTTCATGCTTTCCATTTTACCTGGCTTTTTTATCACTCTATTTCTTCTATTTCTACTTTTTCATTTTTGAGACAGAGTTTCTCTCTGAAACTTTTATCTGTCCTGGAATTAACTTTTATCTGTCCAGGTTTACTTTGAAATCACAGAGATCTACTTGCCTCTGTCTCCCGAGTGCTGGAAGTAAAGGTGTGTGCCACCACATCCAGCTACTCTCTGTCTTTTTAAAGCCATTTTATCCTGTTTCTTTTTCTCTCCAAGCCTACATATATTTTAAAACACACTGTCAACCTTTAGCGATTTTTCTTAATGTGAATCTGTCTTTACTGTAAATCTTTATCTTTTTCTGGCCACAAGTCTTTATCTGGTAGACAACAACATTGCTAAAATGAAAGCATAGCTGTGTTAGCTACGGTCTATCCAAGATGGTGGCAGGTACTTTTACCGCCAGAACAGAGAGCTGTGCTTGAGCTACACTGCATCCAGCAGCATGCTGCCAGCTTGGAGATGTGGTCACTGTCATTGCCAGCTCTCAAACACACCATTCAGTTGTTAGTAGAGCTCTTTAAAAGCCTTGGGGAGGGGGGTCAGGAAACCTCCCTTAAAGGAGCCGCGCAAATCTCTACTTGTTTCTAGCAAAACAGAGTCCAACTGAGAAAAATGCTGTTACCAAGAAGCCTTGCTTGTCTCTGTTCTTTTGTTTCTAAAATGCTTTTTTAAACCTTTTGTTAAGTTTTAAGTGGAAGTTCTTATTAGCCACATGGGAGCCAGTTTGTTATGAGTAGGTTTTCCCCCTCTGTGGGCCTGGTTCCACTACTGCACCAGCCCCAACACACAGAGACGCTGTATTAGATATAATTCGGTTGGCCTGCTACTAGCAATTCTTATCGGCTAGCTCTGTCTTAAATATTAACCCATTTCTACTAATCTAAGTACTTCCATGTGGTCTAATCTTACTGGAGAGAGGGGCCGGCGTTCTCTCTGTCAGTCCACCATCTTGAATCTCCTGCCTCCTATTTTCTCTCTCCTCCTAGTCTCCTAGTCCTACCTATCTTGCTTTCCTATTGGCCTACAGTGCTTTATTCATTAACCAATACGAGAAACATATTTACAGAATGACATCTCCCATCAATTGGGTTCTATGTATGTCTTGGTTTTCCTTTAGTACCTATATTAGTCAGGGTTCTCTAAAGAAACAGAGTTGATACAATGAATATATGTCTGTGTATGTGTGTGAGTGAGTGTGTGTGTGTGTGTGTGTGTGTGTGTGTGTGTATTCAGTATCTCTCACACTCTCTGTCTCTCTTTCTCTGTGTGTGTGGGAGGGTGTGGATTTACTATAATGGCTTGCAGATTGGGGTCCAGCTCGTCCAACAATGGTTATCTATTGACAAAAAGTCCAAGAATCCAAGAGATGTTTAGTCCTTGAGACTAGATATCTCTTTTTACTACATTGGAACCCCAAAGAAAAAGGTTCTAATAACAGGGAAGGATTGCCTCAGTAACAGTATAGATGAACTTACTGAGAGCAAGCAGGCAAAAATCAAAATCTTTCTTTTTCCATGTCCTTTTATGTAGGCTACCACAGGGGATGTGGCCCATATTTAGTATGAGGCCAGCTGCTTGTATTTTAGTTGATTCCATGTGTAGTCAAGTTGACAGTCAAGATTAGCCATCACAGTACCTGTCTTTGTTAGGATGGTCATTGCTATGATAAAACACCATGATCAAAAGCTAGTTGGAAAGGGAAGGGTTTACTTGGCTTACACATCTACATCATAGTCTATAATTGAAAGAAGTCAGGGCCGGAACTCAAACAGTACAGGAATCTGGAGACAGGAGCTCAGCAGAGACCATGGAGGGGTGCTGTTTATTGGCTTTCTACCCCATGGCTTCATCAGCTTTCTTACCAAACCAAGGACCACCACCCACAGTTGTCTAGGAACTCCATCCAATCAACTAAGATAATGCTCTACAGGCTTGCCTAAAGACCAATTTTATGGAGGCACTTTCTCTACTGAGACTCCCTCCTATCTGATAATTCTAGCTTGTGCCAAGTTGATATCAAAGCAGCCAGCACATTACCTGAATGCCTTGTCTTTTTTTCAATGTCTATTGATACTTTGCCTGGATGTACATTTGTGCATCATGTATGCGAAATGACCATGGAGGCCAGAAAGAAGGCATCCGATAACCTGAGACTAGAGTTGGTTATGAGCTGCCATGTATAGTCTAGATTCTGGGAGCAGAACCTGAGATCGGCAAATGTTCTTAGCAAGGGAGCCATTTCTCTAGTCCCTGCTTTTTTGTCCTTGTGGGACCATAAGGAAATCCCCTGGAGTTCCATATCAGTTAATCTACTGCTAATGCTATTGTGTGTTCTTTCCAGGCTGCTTTGTGAGAACACTCTTCTGAAAGTCTCTGTATTTATTTCAAAAGTAGTGGTTCCTGCCAACACATCCAATTTGTTACAGTCTGACAGAAGCCCCTATCTCATGTTTGTAAAATAATTTTGCCTGAAGGAAAAATGGCTTATTAATAAGGAGAGTGGACACCACATTGCTCTGCATGACATTTGCACAGCTTCTTCTTTGTAGTGTTTCTTTCAAACTGTCTACCTGTTTAATGAGGCTGTGAGTGAGAGGTGAAGTGGCAGCTTGGACACTTGCCATGTTCCCTGATCATCGAGTCACAACACAGGTCACTGGCTGTCTGCTTTCTTCAAAAAGAATTATTATAAAATACCGTATAGGTTCAGATTCTAGGCCTCAAATCAAGTTGGAGAGAGGGGCTATGATAAGAGTAGAGATACTTATTCAGAAGGCCCAAAACCTTTAACTTCTGAAGGGACACCTTGCCATAAGACTCAGAAGAGAATGTCTTATAAAATCAGTAAAAATTAGTTGAAAAGGGTGCTTCTAAGTTCCATTTTCTATAATGTGTATCTTAGTTTTCATTGGGTTCTATGCATGTCTTGGTTTTCCTTTAGTACCTATGTGAGTCAGGGTTCATTTGACTTCATTATGATGATTAACTCTGATTGTCAAAATGACAGAATCTAGAACAACCTAAGAGACACATCTCTGGGCCTGTCTGTGAAGACATTTCTACACCATTCTGTAGGAAACACTATTCTACAACCCAGGAGCTGGGGTTCTAGATAGAATAAAAGGAGAAAACAAACAGCTCTCTCTCTCTCTCTCTCTCTCTCTCTCTCTCTCTCTCTCTCTCTCTCTCTCTCTCTCTCTCTCTCTCTGTGCTTCCTGATTTTAGATGGATCATGCCCAGCTGTCTGGCATTCCTCATAATGACAGACTATGCCTTGAAATGTGAATCAGAATAAATCCCTCATTTCTTAAGTTGCTTTCAGGAGAAATGTATCACTGTAGCAGGCTACATAGCTAGTATATTGGTTTTAATGCCTCAATGAACCACCTTCTAAATAAGTGTCTGCCTGGCACCACTGTATACCCAACACTCTGGTAATGACCAGACTTGGAACCTGAAATGTAGTTAGATTTTTATTTGGAGCTCTAGCTCACAAATAAGCACACAGAAACTTACTATTAATTATAAAAACTTGACCTTAGCTTAGACTTTGTTTCTAACTAGCTCCTGTAACTTAAATTAAACCATATTTTTAATCTACATTCTTGCATGTGGCTTGTTACCTCATCTCTGTTCTGTACATCCTGCTCCTTCTGCGTCTGGCAATGACTCTGCCCTTCTTACCTGAGTTTTCTCTCTGCCAGGAAGTCCTGGCTATAGCTCCTGCCTAGATATTGGTTGTTCATCTTTTTATTACACCACCGCCATGGTGATACATCTTCACACAGTACAGAAATATCCCACAACACCCACAATGTGATTGGGTTAATAACTGTCTCTCATCAGAAAAGAACAGAGATTGAGAACAAATAAATCGGACTTTGTGGTATTAGAACATGGAGCAGAGAGGTTCATTTAGATCAGCAGTTCTCAACATGTGGGTTGAGACCCCTTTGAGTGTCAAATAAAAATTTCTATGAGAGTTACCTAAGACCATCAGAAACACAGAGATTTTACATTACAATTCATAACAGTAGCAAAATTATAGTTATGAAGTAGTAATGAATATAATTTCACAGTTGGGTCACAGCATGAGGAACTGTATATTAAAGGGTCACAGAATTAGGGATCACTCTTAGATAGGCAGGAACCAGTCCATGCTGAGAGTTACACATAAAGCAAGAGATGGGAGATCCCAGGAAGTTTCCTGATCATTTTTCTGTCCTTCTCAGAGAAATACTTGAACTGGGTTTTAAAAAGAAGAATAATTTCTTTCATCTTAAGCTAGTTTGAGTAATAGCTAACGACTTGCAGGCAAAAGGACATGACTAACAATAACACATTGGTAAATACAGGTAGATAATCTTTTTTTCTATTCCTATTATAAAACTTGATGTTGATTGATAGTTTTTGGACACTATGTGGCCAGAGGGCAAACACTGCAGTTTAAGATGCAGCACAAGAGAAGAAAGTTGACAAATCTCTTGGCTTGCACCTGGTTCATACAACAGTCGAGGACATAGAGCACAGAAGATAACTTACAAAGAAAGAAAGAAAAATAAATAAATAAAACTTTGAGGTTTCTCATCAGCTTTGAGAGCAACTTCATGGGAGTTAACTCAGGATGAGTTTGGTTAGAACAAATATTTACACAGAAAAAAAACCTCAGCAATGCAGTGTTGTTATAACCAGTGAAAACAGATGTATTTCTATAAATCATGGTCTCTAAGGGGAAGATGTATAATCACAGCCATTTTAATGCTTTGCACCACCCTCTTTACAGTTCCTACACTGGGAAAGTAGTATTCAAGAAAAACTCCAAACACAGGGATCTTCATCTTTTAAGAGGAAGTAAAATACCATCTAGGAGTAGCATTCACTTATGAATACAATAGCCCTTGAATCTCTTTTATTTCTTATTGAGGAATCGTGCTGTAAATGTACATTTCAAAGGTGTTTATAATAATTATTTAAACCACTATGCTTTTATTTCTTGAAAATGATCATAGACATTCTGATTAAAAAAATACTCTGTACTTGGCAGTCAAAACATGTATTTATTGGGCGGGATGGTTGAATCAATAGTTAAGAGCAATTGTTGCTATTGCAGGTGACCTAGGGTCCACACTCAGTACACACGTGAAAGCTCAAAACTGTAACTCCGGTCCCAGGGGACCTGGTGCCCTTTTCTGACTTACAGGTACCAGGCACATATGTGTGCACATTTATACATGCAGAAAAAAAGCCTCATACACATAAAATAATAAATAAATCTGAAAATATTTTAAAACAACCTAACACCCATTTTCTCTGCCACTTCCAGAAACAATGGTTTTACAATTTTAACATAAGAATACTAAAATGATATGATATCAACTCCTTTACATATGTTAGCTGTTGATTTTTATTCCTCTGGTTAATCGCTGAAAAAAATAAAAAGTTCTTTCTATTCTGAGAATTAGGGATATAGAGCTTTAAACACATGAGGAAATCAAGCAAACTTATTTCAGCCAAGTCCATGGACAAAGAGAAGACGCTAGTGTGCAACAGATCTAAAGGAGAGGGTATGTCAGGGACACAAGCAAATGAACTACAAAAAAAAAAAAAACTAAACTAAAAAAAGTCTATCTTCAAATTTCAACTGTGGTAGATGGAGCAAAGACACAAAGAACTTGAATTGTGTGGATGACTTCTTAGGAAGGATATGGTCAGGTCCTTTTCAGAGTTCCTATTCTGTGTTCCAGCAATCAAAACCTTTAAACAATATTGAGATTGCAGGGAGACATAGGAAAAATGACCCCACAGTCTCAACCCAGATCAGTAATTCAGTTATACAATATGACTGAGCCTCTGTTCTTATAACCAGTTTACTCTACAATCGGTCTTCCTGTAGCTGTAGTCTTCCAGCTTACCTTTCCTCCAACTCTTTATCAATTCATTCAAACCTACTGTGGTGTTTTGAATAAAATTGGCTCCCAAATCTTGTAGGTTTGAATGCTTCGTCCCCAAAAAGTGACACTATTATGAGGTGTGGCCTTGTTGAAGTAGGTGTGACCTTGTGGAGGAAGTGTGTCACTGGAGCTTTCAAATACTCAAGCCAGGCCCAGTGTCACTCTCTCTTCCTCCTAACTATGGATTCTGATGTAAAACTCTCAGCTCTTTCTCCACCACTGTCCGCCTACACACTGCCATGTTTTCCACCATGAAGAACATGGACTAAACATCTGAATCTGTAAGCCAATCTCAGTTAAATGTTCTCCTTTATGAGAGGTGCCATGATCTGGAGATGGAGAGAAGGCTCAGCAGTTAGGAGTACTGGCTATTCTTCCAGAGGTTCTGAGTTCAATTCCCAGCAACCACATGGTGGCTCACAACTATTCATAATGTGATCTGGTACCTTCTTCTGGCCTGCAGGCATATAGGCAGGAAGAACATTGTGTATATAAAATAAATAAATAAATCTTAAAAAAAAAAAAAAAAGAGTTCCTATGGTCATGGTGTCTCTTTGCAGCAACAGAAACCCTAACCCCTAACTAAGATTAGTAACCATGTTATTTCCCTAAACCTTTTAGATTGGTCACATTCTCTTGCAGCTTTTTTATATCTGTGTGTAGAACTTCAAACAAACATTCATTCCTGGAGGATTTTCATTAGCATTCAGGAAATAGAGCTAAGGATTCAACAAGTAAAGGTGCTTGCCACAAAGTCTGGAACCTAAGTTTTCTCTCTGGAACCCACATGGTGGAAGGAGAAAACTGACTTCTTCAATTGTTTCCTAATCTCCATATACATGCTTGTGCATGTTAGAACACATACACACAAGCATACATATTAATTAAATAAATACAATTATTTTACAGGCTAAGAAAGTAAACACATTTACATAGTTCAGTAAGAAAACAACAGATAACTCTTAGGAAGTTCCTGAGTCTCATAATCTACAAATGGGCTCTGACCAAGATTATATAAGTAAGTATTAATTATAAAACTGTTAGCCTGTTACTGATGGGAGATGTTATTCTGTATATATGTTTCTCATACTGGTTAATAAAGCCCTGTGGCCAATAGAAAACTAGATAGGTGGGGCTAGGAGACTAGGAGAAGGAAAGAGGAACTGGGAATGAGGAGTTGAGATGTAGCCCGGGGGGAAGAAGCAGGACGCCCGCCGCGACTCCCCGATAAGACGACCACGTGGAAATACTTAGATAAGTAGAAATGGGTTAATAATTAAGACAGAGCTAGCGCATAAACAGTAATGGTAACTGGCCAACAGGATTGTATCAAATACAGAGTCTCTGAATGTTATTTGGGGCTGGCGCGGCTGTGGGCCCAGACTGGCGGCAAGCAGGATGGCGCTGGCGGGAACAACCTGCCGTAACATGTTACTATTGTTTCTTAATGGCTATCTCTGTCTTAAATATTAATTCATTTCTATCATACTGTTTCCACGTGGTCTTATCTTACCAGAGAGAGGGTCTTGACCTCTTTTCTCAAATCTCTACATCTAGACTCCTCCTTACTACATCTCCCAGAATCCTCCTTGTCTCCTAGTCCTGCCTATGTTGCCTTCCTATTTGCCAACAGTGCTTTATTCATTAACCAATAAGAGAAACATATTTACAGAATGACATCTCCCATTGTGTGTGTGTGTGTGTGTGTGTGTGTGTGTGTGTGTCATTGTATATATCCTTTAAGTCAGAGTTTATGATCTAAAATGAAATTAACTGCAGACAACTGAAAGTAAAAAATCACCTCTGTAACTACAACCTCTTTCAAGAAGTTAGATAATTATAGCATTTCACATAAACATAGTTACTACTGTTTTGGCAAATGATTTTGGAAGGATTAAGTCTTTACCTCACAACCGTTTCTCATGTGTTTTCACACAGTTCAGGAAAACCATAAGCCTTTTCTTTTTGCCTTGATTTCTAGTAGTTACCAAACTCTTGGCAAATTTTTAACTCAGAATGTGCCATGTTATAGTAAGCTTTTTAAAGCAATTAACTTTTTAGGCCAGGCAGTGGTGGCACACACCTTTAATCCCAGCACTCAGGAGGCAGAGGCAAGCAGATCTCTGTGAGTTCAAGACCAGCCTGCTCTACAAGAGCTAGTTCCAGGACAGCCTCCAAAGCCATAGAGAAATCCTGTCTCAAAAAGCAAAAAAAAAAAAAAAAAACAATTAACTTTTTAATGGAAGGTAAAGGCTTGAGATCTTTAATAGCAGCTATCAAATTATTTAAATTTTCTTGTGGCAATTCTCTGTTACACAATTAAACAGACTTCATTTCAGAAATGTTCCCAAAGAAAAATTTTGCATACACACACACATACAAACACAAATTCAGCACACATTCAGCATGCAAAACTATTACACAAAGAAATGAAAAAGAATAAATGTTTGAAGTTTGAAATTAGTATTTATATGATCTATTTTGTCCTTTCAACAAAGTGATAACATTTTGCTATAATATTTCACAGCATGTTGACTATGAGTGAATTTCTTAGGTACTTTCCTAAGTGATTGGTACCCAAGGTTAGAAAAATCTGAAGATAAAACTTGATAAATGGGACTGCTTGTTCCTCAAAATAAAATTATGCAAGCAACATCAATCTGTACAAGGGTGAGCCTTGTCAAAGCAACCAAGTACCAAGTCTGCTCTTAGTATGACAAAGAGAGTGAGCTCAACAGACCTAAGTCCTTTCCATGAGTCACACAAGAAGAGTTTATCTTGCTTATGCTGTCTAAATAAGCATGCCCTTCTTTCTATATCTGTCTGTTGCTGTCTTTCCCTTGTTATAGAAAAGAGGTTGAAATTTTGAGAGGAAGAACAAGAATCTCATTTAATGTCAACTTAAATTTTATATTGCTGTTTTTTTCAAAGCAGGACTATCCTTTTTGTGCTTTTAAAATAGTTGTATTCTTTGACAATTTTACACACATATATAATGGATTTCAATCATATTCACTTCCTTCCCCTATCATACCCATTTCCTACTCCTCCCAATACTAAAGAAAAGTGAATCCCAGTGCCATTAACTGCCACTAGCCTCTCAGCTAGGAGTGGCTTGGTCTTGTCAAAATTTTATGTAAGTAACTAAAGCATTTTGAGTTCATGAGTGAAATAGCCCTGTCATGACCAGAAGACTGCATGACACAGCTCTCTTCCATAGCCTCTGGCTCTTAGTTTCTTCTTATCCTCTATTATAGTGCTTTCTAAACCTTGGCAGGGGTTAGTAAAAATGGCCCACTTAGAGCTAAGCAATCAGTAATCCACAGTCACTGATCCCCCATCTCCCTCTCAACTTCATGTTTTTAATAGCCCCAATAAGTCCAATTAGTACTGTTCCTAGGTGCATGTGAGTGAGGTCATCCACCACACCATGGGCAACCTATCAGTGGCCACCACCCTATAGAAAAGTGAATCTGCTTCCCTCAACAACTGCCAGCTGCCATTAGCTCTTCATCAAGAAGCAAGGCATATGGAGCTCCTGCCATTTAGCAGGCCGTTCTTTAGTATTTTTGTCTATTGAATTCTGATTTTACTGTGCATAACCTTCTTTATATTATTCAGTCATTTGTACATTTGTATTCTCAGTTTCTGTATGCTATGAATGAATATATGTTTCTATTATTGGTTAGTGAATAAATGCTGATTGGCCAGTAGCCAGGAAGGAAGTATAGGCGGGCCACCAGACTAGGAAGTCTGGGAAGAGGAAGGCAAAGAGTGAGTCTGTCTAGAGTGATGTCATGTAGCCACCAAAAGAGTAACATGCCAGACTATTACAGGTAAGCCATAGCCTAGTGGCAATATATAGTTTAATAGAAATGGGTTAATAATTAAGAGACAGCTGGCCAATAAGAAGCCTGAGCCATCATCCAAACAGTTTATAATTAATATAATCCCCTGTATATTTATTTGGAACTAAATGGCTTTGGGACGTGGCAGGACAGAAACTTCACGTACAAGAGCTTGTTTTCTTTCTTTCTTTCTTCCTTCCTTCCTTCCTCCATCCCTCCCTCCCTTCCTCTCTCTCTCCCTCTCTTTCCTTCCCTCCCTCCATCCCTCCCTCCCTTCCTTTCTTTCTCCCTTTCTTTCTTCATTTCATTTTTTTTACCTGTTTTGGACATAATTATAATCATTTTTTAGAGTTCTGTTTCTGGGGTGTTGTCTAATTAATTCACTCTTACTAGATTCCATTACTATAAGATTAGTAATTTTTAGAGGGGTCATATTACTTTGTTTTGGGTATTATTTCTTTACTTGAGACATTTTTAATCACCATATTACATATTGTTTTAGTTGGAATATTTACAGTGTACAAGTGGAACTTACATGAGCTATAGTTGAGGTATATAGTTCAGAAAGTACTTCCTATGGGAGCTTATGGTGCATGGTACAGCTCTCCATTATTCCCTGGTAGCTATTAGCAGCCGCAGCAACCACAGCTGTGGATATTCCCATATTCCCAGTGTTAGTAAGCTTTCCTAGTCAATGAACAACAGTGAGCACCATTGACTTCAACAACTACTGAAAGTTAAAAATAAAAGACAGGATAGTAAGGTGTTTATTCAGATTTTATTTACTAAGTTTAGGGATGGGATAGAATATTGATGGGAGAGGCTAATTATAAATATAAGACCGACTTAGAAAAGAAAAACAATGGGATGGGGTAAGAAACTTGGAAAGGGAATTTAAGATATTGTTATGTGCCAGAGGTCTTAGAGATTAAGACCTTAGAGAAGAAGATAATATTAGTAAGTACACAAGGTGGAGGGGATAAGAACACAAGAAACAGGAAAAAATGGTTGGAATAAAAATGGAGATGTATGTGAAAAGTATGACAGAAAGTGGCTTATAGTAGGCCGTGGGGACAAACAGACAAAGTCCTAAAACCTAACTGAGAAATGGATACAGAAGCAAAGCTGTAGGGTCGGAGGTAGGGTGGGGCGGTGGCTCAGAAGTTAAGAGTACTGTGTGCTCATCCAGAGGACCTGGGTTCTATTCCCAGAACCCACATATCAGATAACAACTATTTGTAACTCTGTTTCCATGGAATCTGAAATGTGCTTCTGGTCTCCATGGGTTTTGCATAATGTTTTATACAAATATACACTAGGCAAAATACTCATGAAAACAAAATGATCATGACATATATATGAAAGGGTAGAACCAGGTGATGGTGGCTCACTCCTTTAATACCAGCACTCGGCAGTCAGAGTTAGGTGGATCTCTGTGAGTTTGAGGCCAGGCTGGTCTACAGGGTGAGTTCCAGGATAGCCAGGGCTACACTTAGAAACCCTGTCTTGAAAAACCAAAAAAACCAAACAGAGAGTAGGGCAGGAGAGACAACTCCCCAAGCGAAAGTGTTCTTTGCTTTTTCAGAGAACATTGGTTCAGTTCCCAGTGCCTACATAACATACATATAAATCCAATTACAGGATATTCACTGTTCTCTTCTAGCCTCTGTTGGTACTGCCCCTTTTCTGACCTTAGTAGGAAAACATGAGACACATGCAGGCATATATATATCATCATGAAAAGTATTAGTTTGGATGAGCATGGCTTTTTTTAAACATTTATTTATTTTATGCTGGACATAACTATACATGCCTTTTTTAATGAAAACATTTATAAACAATATTTGGGGATTTGGGCATCATTCTTTCCAAGCTGCTTCCTGCTGGTAGGGGGTGCTGTCATGGGAGATTCCTAAGAAGACACAGAAATCCTGGCTATAGTGGTCTGCAAGGCTGCATTGTCCCATTGACGTTGCTTCAGGGGTCTTGCTCGATACAACCACATTATTCTGGAAGAGATCCAGAACTTTTCATTTTCTGTGGAAACAAAATTAGAAATCCTTTTCCCCAGTAACTTGTCCTTAAGCTTAAATTTTGAAGTCAAAGCATTTTAAATATATATATATATATATGTATATATATACATATATATATAATTAATCCAGCAGCATTTTTCCTTCTTCTTTTAATAATATAATTTAAAATATTACATGTGGATCCCAGTTTCCTCTCCCTTCCTCCCTCCAACCCTCCCTCCCTCCATCCTTCCTTCCCTCCCTCCCTCCCTCCCTCCCTCCCTCCATCCCTCCTTCCCTCCATCCCTCCATCCTTCCTTCCCTTCCTCCCTCTTACCCTCTTTCTCTTGTGACATGTACCCTGGCCACCCTCACATCCCATCCCTCCACCCCCATTGCACTTGTAGGGCTATGCTATCCAGGTTGGGTCATGTAAGTCTGTCAAGTCATTTGAAGTAGGGACTAGGACTTTTCTCCTGTCTCCAGGTTAAGGGGGTATCCCTCCATGGGGGATGTGTCCGCAAGGTCCTTTTGTGCACCAGAAATAGATCTTGTTTCTACTGTCTGAGGTCCCCCAGACTGCTCAGTCCTTCTAGCTGAGACCCATATTCAGGGGGTCTGAGTCAGTCCCTTGCTGGGTTCCTAGCCATCAGTCTGGGGGGGGGGGCAAGCTCCTCCTTGTTCAGGTCAACTGTGAGTTTTTTTGTTTTTTTGTTTTGTTTTGTTTTGTTTTGTTTTGAGGCAGGGTGTTGTTATGTAGCCTTGGCTAGCCTGAAGCTCCCTATGCAAACAATGCTGGCCTTCTCCTTCCAGAGATCACTTGCCTCTGCCTCCTAAATGCTGTGATTAAAGGCATGTGACACCACACACTCATTTTTATACAAAGATACTGTCTCTTCCCAAACAGCTGGCATCCCTCTTTTGCTGCTGGGGAGAGATGTTTGATCATTCAGTAATGACCTCTGCAGTTCCTGGAAAGGAGACCTCAGATTTGCATCCCAGCATGATTATGTAGAGTCACCTTGATACTCATTTCATCCTAGTACAAAATTTCAATGATTTCTTTAAATTTTCTCCCATATTTTCTGTGAAACATGTAGATTTTCCTCTTGTTTTAACCAGTCTACTTATTCAAATAAAACACAGTTTATGACAAAAATTATATGGAACTGAGATAGCGAAAATAAGGGTACTAAATATATTTAATTTAGTGGACTGAAGTCAAGAAAAAAACCTAAGATCTCCTTTTGAATATTAATTATTTCATTTCTAGAATACTTTCTGTTAAATTGTCCATAAATTTGTTAGCAATAGGCTTTTCAGGTACCAAAGTATATGATTCTCTTCTCTTTAATAGGTACGCCAACTTTGAAATTGCACATCAGACTAGATGTTAAAATTTCTTTACTATTCATCATTTTTATATCTAAAATTCTTAATGATCTTGAACCTTTGTATGAGCCAACATTCTCCATTAAAGCAGAACCCACATACACAGACATTGAGGGGTAAAATGGGATTATTGGGTTGGCATATGTGATTAGAGACTGAATAGTCTAATAATAGCTGCTGCATGTTGTAGAGTAAGAGCCTTATATCTGCTCAGTCAAGAGCTAGACTGGTCAAAGAAGAGGGACCAGTATCTGTCTCCATTGAGGGCAGACAACCTGAAAGCTGCCCGGAAGTCTCTGGTATGAAACCATCAGAGGATGAGGAAGCCAATGTCAGATGTTCCACCGGGGTAATGGCAGCATTGGTAGAAACACCAGGAAGAATGGAACTTATACAGGTTAGTTACCTTCCTCTTTCCACTTTTCTTACACACACACACACACACACACACACACACACACACACAAAACATAGTTGGGGTGCCACCCATATATGAGGTTCGTAATTTTCCTCAGTTTTTTTTGATACCAGTCCTCTCACAGACACATCTACAACTATGCTTTGTTAATTTTCTAGGCATCGTTTACCTGGATCAAAGTAACAATCAAGATTAACCATCATAATCTCCATTAGTCTATGTGGCTTTTCATTTTCTGTCTTTACCAGCCAGACTCTTAAACCACATTTCCTACCATTTATACCTTAGACTTCAGTTATATCTAACACATTATCTTGGAAAATTCATTTTGACCTGTCTCTATTACCTTTTCTAGTAATGCAAGAATGAATGCCCACCAATCATTTAGAGACACGTAAAAACCACAGAGGCCATGTTATCATTAGGTGACATTTTTAATATTTATATTTAAATCAATGTGTATTATTTTTGTTTAGTTTAATTAGCATATATTCATTGTGTGTATTTCAGGATTTCAAAAAGACATTTTCTTATATAGTTATCTCTTTAATATGTTGCAGCAGTTCTCAATGTGCATGGAATAATGATCATGTTAAATTTCATATTCTGTACTTTTCCCATGCTCTATTCTCCTATAATATACTGAAGAAAACCTGGTGTTTTAGTGTTCAAAATTATGAAGCTAGTGAGCAATGAAGTCACCAAACATAGGATTGAAATTATAGTTCTAACTCACATTATAGGACTAGTCCAAATAAGAACCTCCCCCCAAAATTTGTTTCCCAATGTTTAAAGTCTTTAAAATCCACTAACTAAACAGTATTGATACAATCTGAGAACTCTGCATAGCTTTTCTAAACATAGGTTTAGAAAAAAACTATTGAGTTTTTCATTGGAAATGCACAATTGTGTTAGCAAGATTGAAATGAGTGTTTGGGCATGACCTTTGAGGAAGTTCTAAATCTGGCTTGTTCCATTCCAATGAATCAATTTAAACAAGAAGGACTTGAGAGCAGAGATCAGCCAGCACATTTTGGCTTTTGCTCCCATTGAGTCATGCTGTGTCTAACAGAGGCCACATGGCTTTCAGCAACAGATCCTTGCCCCTGTCTGGGACACAAAAGGAAAGTAGGATGTAGATTGCATACCTATACTTGGTACTCAGACAAATGGCAGCATTCATGTTCTGACACTCAAATACCAAGAAAACAGAAAAGATTGCTACATTGGGGCTATTAGACCCTCCCCAACTTTGATTTAAACGTTTAGTGAAACTGGTCAGCTAAAATACTTTTGGAGGTAAAGAATTGGTTCCATGGTTAAAAGAACTTGTTGCTCTTGCAAAGACCCAAGATTCCATGCCCAGGACTGACACTGTGGCTCACAACCATCTGTAACTCCAATTCTAGGTTCATCCATCACTCCAATTCCAGGGGCCTCACTCATGTACCTGGTCCACTTATATACATGCAGACAAAACATTCATACACAAACAATAAAATTTTAAAATAGGTTACTTACAAACAAATTTTAAAAATGTGTGTGAATAAGCCATTAGCGTAATTTAGTAATAAACTTATAATGAAATTTAAAGGTATAGTTAAAATTTAAGTCTTCCTGAAGTAATGATTCTTAATCATTCTTTTTGTGAAAAATGCTAAAAATCTAAAAAAAAAGTTATAATCCCTTTCCTAAAAATAATGTGACTAGGTATAACCACATAGTATTGAACCTGTTAAAAATTAGTCTGTACAAAATTAAAAAATTTAAAGGAAATGGACAATTTTCTGTATAGATATCACCAAAATTAAATCAAGAACATGTAAGCATTTAAACAGACCTACAACCCCTAATGAATAGAAGCAATCATCAAAAGTCTCCTAACCAAAAAGAGCCGAGGGCCAGACGGTTTCAGTGCAGAATTCTATAAAAAATTCAAAGAACAACTAATACCAATATTCCACACAATAGAAGCAGAAGGTTCATTGCCAAACTGTTTTTACGAGGCTACAATTACATTGGTACCAAAGCCACAAAAAGACACTACTGAAAAAAAAAAAAAAACAACAACAACTACATCATTCCAATATCCCTCATGAACACTGATGTAAAAATACTCAATAAAATACTAGCAAATTAAAGGAGAAAGGAACAGTATCTACTGAGCATATTGGGAGTGGGGGGGGCAATAAGTGGAGAAGGAGCTAGGAGAAAGAGAAGGGGAGGAGAGGAGAACATGTGGGACCAGGAAGATTGAGTGGGGGGACAAATAGACTAGAGCAAAAATGGAGAGAGAGAGAGAGAGAGAGAGAGAGAGAGAGAGAGAGAGAGAGAGAGAGAGAGAGAGAGAAAGAGAGAGACCAGAATAGAGGGAGCCATTATAGGTTTGAAGAGAAAACTGATTCCAGGGAAATGTCCAGAGACCTTCAAGGATGTGGCCCCAACTAACAATCTGAGCAAGGGTAAAGAGGCTACCTTAAATGCCCTTCCCTGATAATAAGATTGATAACTAACTTACATGCCATCATAGAGCCTTCATCTAGTAGTTGATGGAAATAGAAGCAGACACCCACAGCTAAACACCGAGCAGAACTCCTGGTATCCAGCTGCAGAGAATTAAGAGTGATAGGAAAAGGGATCAAGACCAGGCTACAGAAACCCAGAGACAGCTGACCTGAACAACGGTAAGCTCATGGACTCCCAGAATAATAGCTGAGAAACCAGCATTGTACAAACTCAGACCCCCTGGACATGGATCTCAGTTAGAAGCCCTGGGCAGTCTAAGGGACCTCTGACAGTGAAACCAGGATGTGTCCCTGGTGCATGAAAGAACTTTGGGAGCACATTCCCCATGGAGTGATACTCTCTTAGTCTAGAGGCAGGAGGGAGGGTCTAGACCCTCCTCCAAATGACTTAACAGATTTTGATGATCCCTCATGGAAGGCTTCACACTCCCCAGGGAGTGGATGGGGGATGGGATGGGGGGTCGGTGGAAGGCATGGGAGGATGGAAGGAAGAAGGAACTGGGATCGATATGTAAAATATTTTCAATATGTAATAATTAAAAAAAAAGGAAAAGAGATACAATAATAGAGGGAGCCATTATATGTTTAATGAGAAACCTGCCACTAAGGAAATGTTCAGAGACCTACAAGGATGACCCCAACTAACAATCTAAGAAATAGTGAAGAGGCTACCCTAAATGCCCTTCCCTGATAATGACATTGATAACTACTTAATAGGCCATCCTAAAGCCTTCATCCAGTAGCTAATGGAAGTAGAAGCAGACACCTACAGCTAAACACTGAGCCTAACTCCTGGAATCCAGTTGCAGAGAGGGAGGAGTAATGAGCAAAGGGGTCAAGAACAGGCTGGAGAAACCCACAGAAACAGCTGACCTGAACAAGGGGGAGCTCATGGACCTCAGACTAATAGCTGAGAAAGCAGCATAGAACTAACCCAGATTCCATGAACATGGGTGTCATTTAGGAGACTTGGGCGATCTATGGGTCTTCTGGTAGTAGATCAGTATTTATCCCTAGTATAGGAATGAACTTTTGGAGTCCATTCCACATAGATACTCTCTCAGCATAGACACACAGAGGAGGCCCTAGGCTATGCTCTAAATGGTAGGACAGACTTTGAAGATCCCTCCATGGAAGCCCTCACCCTCCTTGGAGAGCTGAAAGGGAATGGGATAGGGGAGCAGGGAGTGAAAAGGAACTGGGATTGACATGTAAAACAATATTGTTTCTCATTTAAATTTTAAAAATAGGGGGGGAGCAAAAGTAACATAAATTTATCCAGAAAGAAAAAAAAAGGCAAAAAAAAAAAAACTAGTCTGCACAGATATTCTTTAAGCCAACAAATCAACCCTCTATGTCTTTTATCAATAATCTCCCATTTTGACAGCCCCTGAAAGTGATAGTGAAGGATTTATTAGTAAAAATTCTCTCAAATATCAACTATAAAATATAAACAAGATGTTATACAAAATTCTTTAAGGGCCAGTGAGGTAGCTTGAAGAGTAAAGTTTTTTGCCAAGAAGCCAGATGACTTATTTACATTGATTTCCAGAATACAGGCAAATAGAAACTTTACTCCACAAAGTTGACCCCCACATATGCAGCATGACTACTCCCTCATATACAATAACAGTAAATAAATACATTTCTATTTTAGAAATATAAGTAAAACCCTTCAAAGTTTTACTTTGAATTCAGAGAGATCTCTGAATTCAGAGAGATCCTTGAAAAGAAGTGAGAATTGTGTCAGCTACCTGTGTCCTAAGGCATGCACCTTGCTCCTATGATGTATTAATCCTGTCAGACTGCTATGACAAACCAGCATAGTCTAGGTAGCTTATAAACAATAAAAATAAATCTCTTGATGGGGAGTTCAAGATCATGTGCATAGAGGTTAGGAGCCTGGTGAGAGGCTGCCACCTTGCCCCTTCTTTAGAAAAAAAAAAAAAAAAAAAAAAAAGATCTTTTCATCGTAATCTCACTATCAAATATGGAAAAGAGCTGTGGCTTTCTGACTCAATCCACATACACCTCACCTCCAAATGCCTTGCTGGAGACTAGATTTCAACCTACTAATGTGAGGGGAAAAACAGTTTGAGGCACATGGTTGTAGTGCAAAAACTCTTCAGCTTTGTTGTCTAAGGAATAATATAAAAGAAATCCAGGAAGCATGGGACCTAAGAGCAAAATATCAGGTAGGAGTATATGTTCTGTATAGGTTGCTAGCTGGCTGTTCACTTACATAGAGCAGAGGGTAAGCAAATGATCTAGACAAAATCATGTCAAGATTAGAGGGAAACCTAAGCATGAAAGCCTTTGCTGAGGCAGAGGAGTTTCTCTGAACTACTTGCATTGACTGCATTCCTCAGAGAAGGTGACGGTCAAGTGGCAGAACACAGATAACATGATAATCTGATAGCAAACGGGCTAAAACTCATAGATATTCTTAAAATATGGAAGAGATTTTCCTAAAGGTCCACAGGAAAGATGTGCCCCGTATGCAGAATAAACTTTGTCCAAATTCCTAAATGCATACATTCCAGAAACCAGCACTTAGGAATTACTGGGACATAAATTTGAACAGGGACAACAGGAGAGCTGTAGTATGCAGTTTGCACTAGGCATGTTAACTGTCTTGAACAAAACTGTGACGAGTTCAAAAAAGAGTACAATAGATATAGAGTTGTTATTCAACATTTCATCTGCCATGTCCAATCCCAACTATACATCATCTGACTTACATAGAAACAGGAAACTGTGAGCAAACTCAGAAATTAAAAAGTAGTAAATGGAAATTGACTTAGGGCTAAAACAAACTCTACATTTTCAGATGTATCCAGAGATTTAAATATGTGTGTTAAAAGAAGTGTTTTTTTCAGAATAAACTCTACTGAAAGCATTTGGGTTATATATTTTCTTAGTTCTATTTCTACTGTTATAATAATTGACAAAAGAAATTTAAGGAAGAAAGGGGTTATTTGGGTAACAATTCCAAGTCACAAGACCACTCTTGTAGGTAAATCAGGATGAGAGGAATGAAGCTGTTAGTCACATCCACAGTCTACAGCAGAGAGAGCATGAATGCATGCGTAATTCAGCTCAGATCACTTTCTCCACTCTTATACATCCAGGATGCTTTCCTTAGGAAATGGTACCATCCACAATAGGAAGGACTTTCCACCTGATTTATCTCCCACTTACACGCCCACACCCCAACCTGATCTATACAATTCTACATTGATTCTTCCTTCTGAGATGATCCTAGGTTGTATCAAATTAGCAATTAAAATTAACTATCATATCTCTACCATTTGACAACTTGACACACAAAAAACATAATATACTTTAAACCATTACCCTCAACCTCATCAGCCTATATCCACATTAAAATATGCAAAAACTACACTCACTCCAGCTTAAATTTCCCATATTTTTAAAAAATTTCAATTCTTTGAAAATTCAAAGTCTCTTAACTATTATTTTTTAAATCAAGACCAATCTATTAGAGTACAGAACAGACAGTGGAACCAGGAGGAATTCCTGGTGCACAAAAGGACTTTGAGGGAACATTAATCATGGAGGGATACTCTCTTAACCTAGAGACAGAGGAGATGTCCTAGTCCCTATTCCAAATGATGTGATAGATTAAGATGACCCCTCCTGGAGGGCATCACCCTCCAGATGGAGTGGGGGTGGGTGGGAGGGGAGGGTGGTCAAGAGCATGAGAGGGTGGGAGAGAGAGAAAGAGAGTGGGAGGGAGGGAGGGAGGAAAAGAGAGAACTTGGATCGATATGTAAAATAAAAATAAAAAAATAAATTAGTATATATATTTTTTTAAAAAAGGAAAAAAAGAGTACAGAATAGATTCTTGCTCAAAAATGTGAGAACTTGACATAAAACAGTTATACCAAAACAAAACTAAAATTCAGGGTGGTAAATAACAAATCCCACAGCTCCATGTCCAGTGTTTGGTGCTCATGATACAATCAGCTGGGCTCCAAGAAGCTTGAGCAGCTCCATCTTTCACCCACTATGTTAGGCAGAGGGGAGCGCCACTCCACAGCTACAGGAATTTTTGGTAGGTGATCCACAATCCTCGAATCTCTGAATTTTAGATGTCTAATGAAAAAGCTTACTATGATAGACAGAGTGCTAGATCCTAAGGACAACCCTAATGTCTCCAAAGAAGACAGATGGTACAGAGACTTGGATTGTGATGACACTAACCACTGGGAAAACTCCCCCATGCCTGACTTGCTGCTGAGGCCATGAACAAACTTTGAACACTATTGGGTTGACTTTTCTACTCTGCCTAAGTCAAAGTAGGCCAATAAATCTCACAGTCCTTCTAGATCTACAGTTGAAGGCCTATGCTGTCCTATGCAACAGATGAAGATGCAATGACATTCTGTGTAACAGTCAAGACAGACCTCTGTCTCTAAGAAAACTACCCCTGGAGCCTAAGGTAACTGTCCAGGTAACAGTAAGTCTCTGTGTTTTACTTGATGTAGAGGCCATTTGGATTAGGCTTCCTGTTATATAAAGTTTATACTTTATAGTTTATAGTTTGTACATCAGATATGTGATGGTGTTCACATCTAACCATAGCTTTATCAATTTAGCAGCATCAGCCTGCTCAATGCATTTCATATGCATTGAGACCTTCTAGAGCTATTAGATTACCTATGAAAAAGGCAAACTCACAGACAGATTTGGTTTGCCTTACCAAAAGCTCCATATTAAAGGGTAAATAGGTTTTAGAAGTAACATTTTACTATTTCTTTATTTAAAAGAATTTGCTTTGCAATGACTGCTCTCAATAACAAACCACTTCAGTCTAATGATAAAGAGTTGGACAAAACTTAATGTTTATAAAGTATAAAAGTCTGAACATAATTTAAATATATAGATACAAGTTATAAACATGGAAATATAAAAACTTAAGTCATGAAGGCCTAAGAATGATTTAAAATAAAAACTGTTTCATACTTCCTTCCCCTTCTATGTTACTGTTATACTAAGATGTCAAAAGTTCAGAATTTTAGCATTGATCAGTGAAATTCTGGTAAGGTGGTAAAGCACTGACTACTAATACCACTTAAATGCTTAAATTTTTTAGTTTCCTTTATTTTTCCTCTATATACTTAAAAATGCTCCTCATCGTGCTAAAAATGTATCTGGACCACCTATTTATCCCGCCATCTGGACAGAGAAAAGAATATTTATGCTTTTTAAATGGAAGTCATAGCTTTTGCAATGACTCAAAGACATGAGTTTCCTCCAGCTGTTTTACAGACACCTGTTAGCTACTTTTCCTATAGTATTAATTTCAACACAGATTACAAACTATAGTAATGTGTCTAAAATTTTTATCTTTTTGTAAATATTAGGATTCATATGAGCTTCAGGGAGTCACAAACTGATTCCACCTGTCAGAGGTCAAATGGACTACCGATAAGTGCTCCTGTCTTGTCAATCAACAACTTCCCTGTCTACTCCTATCCCTGAGGGAAACATTAAAAATGTATGATTTTTCCTTTAAGTTCCTAATTTTAATATCTGTCTCTAGTCTATATGCGTCTCTGAAGATTTCCATTCAGCTGGTTGACACCATCTAGAAATCTGCCACAGACTCAAACAGACACACAAAATTATGTATTCTATTCAATTCCCAAGTATCCATACAAAACTAGAGTTGTGAACTTGTTGAAAGCTTGTGTGTACAAGTCCAGCTGATGTAATTACATCAGCTGGGTCGGTTAACCAGATGCTTCTGATGAATTCCCTATTGTCTGAATCCCCTCCTAGACTTTGACTAATGCTCCAACCTTCCTGGGCCCTGACAACAATGTCCTTAATTGAGGTGAGAAGCAGTTACAGAAGAGAATACATCATTCCTTATCCTCAACAAAGGCTGGATGGAATGTTGGAAACTCCCTGGCAAAGGAGATAAAATGGCTGAATATACCAGACTCCCTCATGCCAAAAAGTTACCTGTTAAAACCAAATAGTCTAAGATCTACCAACAGGTAGATTCATTAGCTAAAAGTGGTGTATAATACAATAAGGTACTCAAGATCCTCTATGCAGAACAAAGGATGGCTTTAAATGTATTCTTTTTACGCTAGTCAATCAGACATAATTAAAGAGATCCTAACGATAACACAATTTTTGTCTCTCTCCAAATAGAACATGTGAAGATACTTGCCCTTGCTGGCCTTATCAGCCATACAATAAATACAAAAGACAGTTCCCTGTTAAGTATTTAAAAGAGACACATAAAAAAAAGGGGCGGGGATGATGCACCTGACCACCTACACCTTAAGATTAGAAGCCATCTTGTTAGAAGGTCAAAATAAGTACATTCCTGTTTTTTGGTAAAACTTAAATTTGACCAAGTCTTGACCTATTTTCTGGAATTTGACATGATCCACTCTATACCCTAAACTCCACCCTGACAACATAAAATGTTCTACCAAATAATTTTGAAATGTTCTGCCAAGTTCCTACACAACAACAACAACAACAACAACAACAACAACAAAACCGGTGAAAACCCCCTGGCCTCGAAGTTTGGGGGCCAGCACAAACCTTCCCTTCTCACGTGTTTGATGCTACTTTCTCTAAGTCTGCCTTAGGGAGATCACACTGTTTGACAGAAAATAAAGCTTGCATGACTTGACATAAGAATTTGGGTAATGGTCTTTACTTCTTTTGTTAGTGAGATTAACACCAGCTGAAGGTATAGCCTGGCAACCTTGGACTACGGCTGTATCAGCTTCTGTGTGCTGACCCTAAGATGACACTTTCCCATTGTCTCAGTGCAGCTCAGAGGCAAGGGTTCTGATATATCGAATACAGCTGCTCTCTGGCAATAATCTGAATATCACCTTTCTTAAAATTCCCCTGCCAAACAAGTCAGTTCATTATCATTACTTTCCACTTAACTAGGGTTCTTGGGACATGAGAAGATGAACCTAAATTATGATCAAAGTATTACAGATTCAAATGGACTCTACCCTGATAGAGGCCTTAGTGCTCACCAACCTCTTGAGCTTCATGTCTCCACAGTAACCAATCCTTTCAACACACTTGTTTTCTTAGTTCCCATTATAATGGCCTATTAAGTACTGGCCACAGCCTTTTCAGGCTACAGTTCAAAACTTTTGCACATTCTTCCCATAAAACCTTCCCACAACAGACTGGAGAGGTGGTTTAGTGGTTAAGAGCACTGACTGCTCTTCCAGAAGACCCGGTTCAATTCCCAGCACCCATATAGCTAGTAGAAACTGTCTGTATCTTCAAGATCTGACACCCTCACACAGAAATGCATGGAGGCAAAATACCAATGCACATAAAATAAAAATAAATTTCCACAAGTCTAAGAGTCACAGAAATAGGTTTTTTTTTTTTATAGCAAAAGTCCCATCTGTTGGTGTTTGTTTCATTTCTGTTGTTAAGGTATAAACACCTTGACCAAATCAGTTTGAGGGAGGAGAGTTTATTTGGCTTAGAGTTCTAAGGCATAGCTACCAAAATCCGGGAGCAGCTAGTCACATCCATAGTCAGGAGAAGTGAGACTAAATAAATGCATGTACACTTCTACTCAACTCACTCTACCCACTCCTGTATGGTTCAGATCCCCTGCCTAGGGAGTGATACCCCTCACAGTAGGATGGTCTTCTTGTCTTAATGCAATCAAGATAATTCCCCACATACATTCCCACAGAACAAGCTGACCCTCACTAAGACATCTTTCTCAGATGATTCCAGATTGTGTAAGTTAACAATTAAAACTAACAAGTACACACATCAGTATACTTTTTCCCTGATAATTTTCTCCCTTGTAGAATGAAGAAATGATATATAACATGCATAGTCATGACAGAAATTAAATAACATATGAGGAAAGAGAAACTTATTCACTGGTAATAGGAGTAAACTTATGTAGACATTGTAGAAATCAGTATGGAATTTTCTCAAAAAATTAAAAATAGATCTATTATATAACCTAGCTATACAACTTGTCAGTAAATATCCAAAAGAGTCCAGATATTTGCACAGAGCTACTTGTGTATTCATGTTTACTACTTCTCTGTTCATAACAAGAAAGGAAGCAGCATAGCAATCCATCAACAGATGAATGAATGGATAATGAAAATGTGGTAACTATACACAGTGGAGCTTTATTCATACTAAAGGATAATAAAATTGTTTTAAATACACAGGGAAATTGATAAATCTAGAAAAACTCTTACATTAAATAAAGTAACCCAGCTCCAGAAAAAAATCAAATACACATGTTCTGTGTTATATCAGGGTCCTAACTTTAAATTATCTATTATCTATCCATCTATCTATCTATCTATCTATCTATCTATCTATCTATCTATCTACACATACATACATACATACATACACACACACACACACACACACACACACACACATACATACATATATCTGCCTTCCTATACACAGGGGTGGAGAAAATGGAACATGAAATCATAAAAGGAACAATTAGGGGGAAAATGGTGTTGAAGAAAGGAAGTAATAGAACTAATGTGACAAGAAAGTAGGGAACAAACAATCTCAAAGCAAGCAAATCTGTTTGAAAATGCCATAATGAAACTTAATGGATTGGATGTAATTTAAGGCTTAATTTTTTCAAAAGGGAGAAAGATAATTAAATGAAATAAATGTAGCATGTGTCATTTGATTTCTAATACCTAATTCAAGTCAGTTCAGTAATCTAGCTGCTCAAGTGATACACCATTAATTTCTTGGCAGAGCATAGGACTTAAAACTGTCCTGTGTCATATGGCTAGTACAAGTGCAGGGAGTGGTGTTTGGAATGGTGACACTGTCCTGAGTCTACTTGTTCCGTTACTGTCATTATTCTTCTCTGATAATACATTCTGTACATTTACAGCCTATTTGTAGTTTAGATGTAAGCCAGTTGCTTTTATTTTTTTTTTAAGTTGTGTATTGTTTGTCTCAATAACAGGCATAGTCAATTTCCTTTTTCCCCTGAATTCATTTGCAGAATGTCTGTTTGTTTGTGGATGGGTGTGTGGGATGTTTGTCACACACTGTTGCTACAGCAAACCCAGCTCTATCTAAGGAAGGTCATGTTTACAATATATCAAGAACAGTTTGGTTATTTTAAAATGGGAAGAACTTCTAAAAGTTAGCAATTTATTACCATGCTCACTACTGATAAATAGGTATCTTTTATTTGCTTAAAATAAAAAAAACATAGACCATAGACAATAACTGTTGGATTGTCTACAAGTATTTATTCATTCACATTTGGACATAAATTTTATTCTCTGTTTCTGTTTAAGGCAAGCTGTATTACATAACGTTTTGGCTTCTGCAGACTTCTCAGTAAACTCGAGTTGCACGAATTGTTTTTCCATTGTCTGTTGGACAGTGCTCCTTATTACAACCTGGGCAATGGACACATATCAGTGTGCTAGTAAAATTACTTCTCTAGGAAAGACATAAAAACATCTTCACTCTCTCCTAAGATCCTAAAAATAAACCCAGATACAATCTCACCAAAGTTTACTCTGGGAAACCAATGAATGTATTCTTCTTGCTTATAGAGCAATAAGTGAGCAGTTATGGTAAGAAGTATAACTTTAATGCAGCCATACTTGAAGTTCTGCACTCAGCATCATGATTAATCCCCAGGGCTGTGTCAATGGGGACAATTCTACTCCTTCACTGTCTATCTATATACTCTGGCCATCACTGAGGCTCTTACAGGGGACTTGGGTGAAGGATGGCCATGTAGCTGGGTAGCTGAGATCATTCCATGAGAAAAAAAAGAAGAATTGGTCTTGGGCAAAACAGAAATGTACAAGGAGCAATAGCAACAGGTGCCAAGAAAGTAAAAAATGGCATGAGGGACTGAGCAGGACAAAGAGACCCACATGGAGGCCCTGGGCAGTCCACTCCAGGCCCTTAGGATGAAGGAAGTGTGATCCTGCTCAGCAGACTTGGGGCACCTCAAGGGGAAAACACAGTCCCACTTGGTGCCTTACTGCTCTGGGAAGACTGTACTATTATGGTGAGCAAATGTATGGTAGGGGAGAGACAGAATGGTTCATGTCCCATGCACAGAGGCGGATGTAACAAGGTGAAAGTGGTAAGGAGTGGGCTGATACAGGGGGCTTGATGGCCACCTAGGGTTAAGGTGATATCTGGACCTGAGCTTTCCATGCTGTCCGAGCCTACCCTTGACCAGCAATGAAGACGCAACTCCAGGAAGATCTTCTTCATGCAGTTTATTCAGGATCATTGAACAAACTTCTACCCCTGGAGAAACGCAGCACAGGCTTAAATACCCTTGTGCTGACCAACCCCAGTGGGCCACGTGGACCCTGCAGATAGGCTGCTCCTATGCGGAAGCAAACAGGCTGAACAGACTTAACCAAATAAGGACTGTTTACGCCAGAGAGGAAGGTGGAAGGTGGAAGCCAGCGCCATCTTTAAGGTGCCGCACTTCGCAGCTCTCTACACCATGCTATCCATGTGCCCTGAAATCCCCACAAAACTTCCCACCATGCCGTGTTTACATGGTGTTAATAACTCTTCTAGTAAATCCCTTACCCCAAAGACTCTCCTGTCCTTGTGGATCCTAAACCTAAGACCTTTAACTTAATTTTGGGGGGTACTCATTATATACGAGAAGTATTCAAATTTTCTTAGTTGCCTCAAGAAAAACTTTTCATTTCTCCAGAATGCTTCTTGTAGGTATCTCTCCCCCACATTTCTATTGCTGGGACTCTGTTGGCGCAGTGCTGGCCTGGCGTGCATGAAGCCCTGGATTTGATCAATCTCCAACACCACACAACAGTTGATGTTGTGGCACAAACCTTATAGTCAATCCCAAGACCTGGAGAGATAGAGGTAGGAAATTCAGAATTTCAAGACCACTTTCAGATACTAGGACTCAAAAAAAAAAAAAAGCCTTGTTTACAGTATTTGTGTGTGGTGCCTTAAATCACTGTTCTCCTCTCTCTAGCAGTTCCAGGAAATCCAGCCATGTGTCTAAAGAGTGTTTTGATGTGGTTCTGGGTGGTTGTATTCGCATTTGTGTTAAAGAGCCTTTCTAGCCCACATATGCTTTTTTGCAGAAGTTGTTGGATATGGATGCTTGATGAGAACACATTTCGGATGGAAGGTATCGCCCACACCAATGTTGTAGACTGTTTGGGCCAGTCAGCTGCACTTAAGTCTAATCTCATATGTACATGAATCTTGGATGATAGACATACAAATGCACCCAAAAGAGTAAGTAAAAAAAAATCTATTTTCCTTCTTACAGAATGTCACAGGAGAGGCCATACAAATGTGTAACCCAGTGAAACATCCTATATCTGATTTGGAGTTCATCTTTCTTTACCAAACATTCATCATTTGTTCTTTATAACACCTTCCTCTCAGGATATAATTCTAGACTTCCATATTAAACTCATTTGTGACTCTTCTTTTCCAGATTTTGACTTTTGGTCATTGCCCCAACGCTCAAATTTTCTAATCTTTCCTCTCCTGAAGCTCCTATCCTAATTTCAAAGTTATTCAATGTCACAGGGCTCACTGACTCTCATACTCCAATGACGACTTTTCTTATCGAAATAACCATCATTTAATCTGGTTTTTTATTACAAGTACACAGTGTGCACCCCTGAAAGAAAAGAGAATGCCTAGATTCCTTTCAGAATTCCTGTTGTCATTTTTTATCCAGGTCATTTTAGTCAATGTACTTACTTACAAGATAGCAAAATATTTGAAACAAGAGTCAACCCTTTTCTTTTTAACTCTAACAAAGCATTCACTGCAGTTAAAGGAACATCATAAGTATGATTTTAGCTGAATGACAACTTGAAAAGGTAAGACATATCGTCATAAATCTATTAGTTTTTCATATAGTCTCTCACTGTTCTTTCACAAAAAAATATTCATGTCATATGCATGTATTGTGTATGTGTTGTATGTGGGAGTTTGCATGTGAAGATCAGAGTACAACTTGCAGAAGATTGTTCTCTCCTACCATGTAAGCTGCAGGAATTGAAAGATCACCTGGGAAATAACTTATTAGTAGGAGATTTTTCTGGTACTGGTCATATCACCTCCATATTCTTTAGTGTCAAGTCCAGAGCCCAAGATCAAAGTAGAGGAGCTGAGTCTCAGGAGCAGATAAGAACTGTATCCACATTTCTTATCCACATTTTTTTTATCATGATACTTCTTTATATATTATTTCACTTGAAAGCCTTTTGGATTAGTCCTGAATAAACATCACAGTAAGCAAACAATAACAATGGGCAGAACTTTCATACAGAGGCTACCAGATACATCATCAGTGAAGAGGGAGGTGCCTTGCAGAGGATCTGCAGTTTGTAACACTGCCTAATCTGCTCCCTCCACAGTCTTGAAAGCTATGTTTTCCATTTTATCCATGCAAAGCACACACACTCAAACAAACAAACAAATCAACAAGCCAGGCTTAGCTGATGATTCTCAGCTCAGAAGAACTGCTTTAATCCCTGCACAATTAGTCACAAGTGTAAAGAATTTCTCATTAAAGTCTATGAATCTCAAGCTTCAAATAAGAGGAATTGGACATTTCCAATAATAATCTAAAATTTAACCTGTTAAATTTGGTGTGTAATAATAAAAATTCAAATATCTTGAGTCAAAATGAGTATGAAATAACAAAGATAGGCATTTGTATGTTAGACGGGAGTCTATTCATGGAGTACTGAAGAATACAGAAGGATGAATGAGGAAGCATAGATACACTCAATACTACCCACTGGAAAAGAAAATAAAAATTAATTATTGAGAAATCATAAAAGTACTAAAGATTGGTTCTCTAGTCAGCATGGACAGATTGCTACAGTATAATTGCAAGGCAATTGGCAATATTGTTTTAAAAATTAATTTTTAATTAGGAACACCAATAACAACTTATGCTGGAGAGGATGTGGTGAAAGGGAAACACTACTTCACTGCTGGTGGGACTGCAAACTTGTACAACCATTTTGAAGATCAGTATGGTAGTTCCTCAGGAAAATGGAAATCAGCCTACCACAGGACCCAGCAATCCCATTCTTAGGAATATACCCAAATGATGCACATCCATGCAACCAAGACATCTGTTCAACTATGCTCATAAGAGCATTATTTAATAGCAAGCACCTGGAAGCAACCTAAATGCCCCTCAACTGAAGAATGGGTAAAGAAGATATGACACATTTACACAATGGAATACTATTCTGCAGGGAAAAAAATGGAATCTTGAAATCCGCAGGCAAATGGATGGAACTTGAAGAAACCATACTGAATGAGGTGACCCAGTCACAAAAAGAGGAATATATTCTAACTCATATATGGATTTTAGACATAGAGTAAAGTATCACCAGCCTATAATTCATACTGCCAGAGAAACTAGACTATAAGGAGGATTCTAAAAGATTCATACAAGGTCCCTCACAGAAGGAGAAAGGAACAAGATCTCCTGAGCATATTGGGAGCAGTGGGGGCATAGTGGGGACAGTGAGTGGAGAGGGGGCTAGGAGAAAGAGAAGGAGAAGAGAGGAAAGCAACTGGGACTAGGAAGATTAAGTCAGGGGAGGAATAGATGAGACAAAAAGAGAGAGAGAAAGAGAGATACCATAAAAGAGGGAGCCACTATAGGTTTCAAGAGAAAACTGACTCTAGAGAAATGTCCAGAGACATACAAGACTGACCCCAACTAACAATTTTAACAATTTAAGCAATAGTGAAAAGGCCACCATAAATGCCCTTCCCTGATAATGAGATTGATGTCTAATTTATCCTCCATCATAGAGCCCTTATCTAGTAGCTGATGGAAACAGAAGCAGACACCCACAGCTAAACACTGAACCGAACTAGAATCCAGATGCAGAGAGGGAGGACAAGACCAGGCTACAGAAACCCACAGAGACAGATGACCTGAATAAGGAAGAGCTAATGGGACCCCAGACTGACAGCTGGGAAACCAGCATGGCACTTACTCAGACTCCCTGAACATGGGTCTCAGTTAAAAGGCCTGAGCAGTCTAAGGGACCTCTGACAGTGGAACCAGGATGTATCCATGGTGCACAAAAGGACTTTGGGAGCACGTTTCCCATGGAGGGATATGCATGTGCCACAGTGCATACTTTGAAGTGAGAGAACTTTTGGAAGTCAGTTCTATCTTCCCAACATGGAGCCTGGGGATTGAACGGAGGTTTCTGGGCTTGCCCTTGAGCACCTTGTCCCCCTGAAACATCCTGCTGAGGCTAAAGTTAGGTTTAATTTAAAAAAAAATATGCATTTCATTTAAAAATGAGCAAATTATCTCAGTCTGCACATAGTTGAAAATCCTGGGCTGTGGACGTGGCCACATGGTTTAATGTGCACGATGATCTTGGAGGGGACCTGAGTTTCGTTCCCAACACCTGTATTATGCAGCAGTTCACAATGGCCTATAACTCTATAACTCTAGCTCCCAGGGGTTTTAACATCTCTGGCTTCCATATCTACCTGCACTCATTGCACATATGCATAACACAGACATACATGCTACACTTAATTAATAATGATAATGACAAGTCTTTTTCTTACAGTTAACACACAGATGCACTTATTTACATAATTAACAATCATTCTACATAAAATACAAATATTTTATATTTGTTCAAACATATTTCTTATATGCAAGCTTCATAATTATTAATGTGCATGCTTATATGAAAATAATTTATTCCTAGACACATAGTATAGTGAAGTAACATTCTTTCAGTAAATGCTTTGATGATTTCTGGATTTGTAGTTTAATGTAGTAAAGACTTCCAGGAACTTTTGTTTTCCAAATTGTAAGTTTACATGTTTTCAAATTATAGGAAATAATATGTATTTGCTTTGGCACTAGTAATTCATACATACTATACTTTTGGAAGGTTTGGAGAATTTGAGAAAAATTGAACTTATTGTAATCTTTATTCAATTAATACCAGGGTTATGATGAGATATTTTATATTTCAAACTTTTTATGTTCTTTGTTCATTTAGTTATGGGCATATTAACAATATTCGTTCCAATTTAATCCATTATGCTTCCTATTCAGCCACTGATGTCCTGAGATTACAGATGCAGTGTGATGGTTGTAGGACTATTTAGATTGTGTTTAATACTAACATTGGGTTATCTGGGTTTGTACTGTGTGTTGAAGATATATGCCTTAGTTTGATTTCAATTGCTGTGATAAAATGACATGACCCAGAGATACCTGGGAAGGAAAGAATGTGTGTGACGTAACCCAGTCACAAAATGAGAAACATGGTATGTACTCACTCATATATGGATTTTAGACATAGAGCAAAGGATCATCAGCCTATAATTTGCACCGCCTGATTTTGTATTTTTATGCATTTTGGATGTGCATGTGTTTCCTATGCTCTTTCTTTGTTTCTTTTTTTTTGTTTGTTTGTCTTATTCTTGTTTGTCTTTTTTTTACTTGCTTTCTTGTTTTCTTAAGAGAGAGAAAGGAGACATGGAGTTGGAAGTGTGGGGAGGTGGGAAGGATCTGGGAAGAGATGAGGGAGGGAAAACCATGATCATAATATATTGTATGAAATTATCTTTATTTTTAATTATAAAGCAAAAACAAAATAAACAAAAAGAAAAAACATACTCTTACAGACTTGCCTATTGTCAATCTAAAAATGCAATTCCTCACTTAAGTCCCCCTCTTCCCACATGACTCAGAATATGTTTGTCAAGTTGAAACATTAACTGTACAATACAGTTTTCAAATTCCTAACATATTTTTTGCTCCTGACCAAATACCTCTCTTGTTTATTGTTTTAAAGTGTTTCTTTTAATCCATTAAGTATTTCTATGTGTGCTTTTATCAGTATGTTTCTTCAGATCTCTTGCTTTACCAGAAATGTGTTTTGAAAATCAGTTATCCAATAGAGGATATTTCTCCTTTTCTAACTTTAACTCAACAAATTATTTTCTTTAAAGTTTAACTCTGAAAACAATTACATCAACTCTGCTTATTCCCTTCCCTATCCTCTCTCAAACCCATCCCATGTCACCTCCCTCATTCCCTCTCAAATTGATTGCCTATTTTAGTTAGTGTTATAAATATATATAAATTCATAGATGTGTAAATATAACTTGCTGAGTTAATTTAATGTTGCTTATGTGTATATAATTTCAGAGTTGACCACTTTTTATTAGATAACAAATTAGATTTTTGCTAAGTCACTTGGTGATTTTTTTATTTAATTAATATTTTTTTCATTTATTTTATATACTGACCCCAGTTTCCCCTCCCTCCTCTCCTGCTGTTCCCTCCTGATACCTACCATCTATCCCACTCCCCATCCACTTCTCCCCCATCTCCATTCAGAAAGAGGTGGGCCTCCCATGGGCTTGAACAATGCATGGCACATTAAGTTGAGGCAGGACCAAGTTTCTCTCACTGCTTCATTTTAATCTATCCAAATATAAAAATGAAGTCATCATCGTTAATCTATTGCCATACATGTAAAAGATCTAGAGAAGCTAATACATAAATGTGTACCCATTTAAACATAAATTAAAATAAAATTTGATGTAGCAAATTGACAATGCTTTAGTAAGTAGTAATTGCTAAATAATTTTCTCTGTACATCTGTTGGTTTCCAGAAAACAAATTCAAGATAACATATCTAAATTTAGTACTTTCCTTGGAAGATTTATTACTTAAAAATATTAAGCCTAGCTATATTAGCTGTTTTATAGTTATCTCAAGGACAGAATAAAATAACTTCATTCAGGTTTTTTTTTTTTATTCACTACTGACACTGTCATCAAGAGTTTTACAACTTCCATGGCAAGTTAGAATTTGAAACCTGCAAAATATTGAGTTCAAGAACAGTTTATATAAACAGTTCAAAGACAGCAAGAGGTTTTCCAGAAGCCTGTTTCATGTCTGCCCATTGCTTGTTGGCTATAACTTTGTCCCATAATCATGGCTAGCTGCAAAGGAAATTACAAGTATTAAACTTACTTCTGTGGTATCTGCAGAGGAAGTCAAGTGAGAACTTGGTTCAATGATGTCTGGATTATCTATTTAAACTATATATTATTAAAGTGTATGTACTATGATGACCAACCAGCCAAGATTTCTTAGATGTAAAATCTCCTTTTACTTATTTTTGTAAATGATAGTAACATCATCCATTAAGCTTTTCTCTGTGCCAATGGTTATACTGAGCATATTATTAATTGTTCAACAATTTTGTATCAGGTTTTATTACACTCATTTTACAGACAAGAAAACTGACATACAAAGAAGTTAAGTTCCTTTTTCTCAAAGTTCACCATCTAGTATAGCAAAAGTAGAGACACTTTCAAATCAGCCTTTGTGTTTTATACTATCCTTAGTTGTAACTTATTCAGCTATTTAATATCTTCACTATTTTTCTTTTTTATATTTCAATACTTGAATTTTAAATGAATTCCATTTATTTGCTTTATTTTGCTCTGCATTATTCTTTCAACCAGCCATACTGTTCTGTACGCATGTGTCAGACAATATTCTGAAGAGTAATCTACAAAGACAACTTAGTTTGTGTTCATCATATGGTAATAGTTGTTCTTAAATGTCTCATCCTTCTTGAATTTCATAAGGATATTATTCCACACCCTTAAGAAACCTTCTCTGATTTAACATGACATAGTTTTTGAATCTTTTTAAAAGGGTTGTGAGAGCTTAAGCAGAATATAGATTATCATCCCCTCTATTGTTTTTATAATAGAAATAACTTTCAAGGATTTTTGTAAAACATAATTTTTATATAATGTTCAATAAAAAAAATCACAGTAAAAGTGATTTGGAGAAAACCCAAGAAACTGCAACCTGAAGTGCATCATGGATAAAGGAAAGGAGGATCTTTCAACTCCTCAGACCACCTCTGTACTAGGGAGAAAATTGCAGAGCTCAGTTCCAGAAGTCTGTTTGATTTATAGGTATATTTGGTTGATATAAACATAATTGTTGTAAATTACTCTGAGAACAATATAAAATCAAAAATACATTCATTGCCCTAGTAGTGCAGGCTCCTCGTGGGCAAATCATGAAATGTCACAGCCTCTGACAAAGTTCTTACCACATTGAATAAACAGATTCTGCACATGCTATTGAGGACTTGAAGAAATGCCAACTTTGGGAAATGTTTGGAATTTAATTCATAGTCAAACACAGATAGTTACAATTCCAGCACTGGCTCTGGCTTAGCTCAACTAGACCTTGAACTAATCATGCTACACAAAATAATCCACAATGATAGTTGAGAATATTGAAATGTTGGCAGGTGTTTAATGGAAATGATTTACCAAACATCAAACAATGATAACTGTGATTACACAGAGCTACCTTAAGGCTGATGCACTTGTCACTAAAATATGCACTGCAGAAAAACAAACTGTTCTTTGTTGCATGTTCTTTGGTTCATGACCACTTTTTGGCTTCCCAGTTAGCAGTATCATATTTTAAAATATTTCTAATCTCTTTCTCATCTACCCTCCCATTTAAAAAGCACCATTTAGATCTACCAGGACCATCTTTCATCTTCTCAAGGTCTTCAACTACACAGCATCTTCTAAGTTCCTTGGGCATTCAAGGTCACCCTTTCAGAGGCTTCCCAAATTAAGATATAAATGTTTTTAGCATTAAAAGTAAGGACATTTTTCTTCATTGCTGAGATACGTACTAGTCAGGTGGTCTCATTGGTAGCAGTTTCACAACTTATAAACGTTTGCATCACTCCAACAAAGCATAGTCATTGTGCGGTACTTCCAGAACACATAGAGCAAACATGTAAAAGTGACTAAATTGAAGTATTTGCTGTGTATCTACTATGTGAAAGATACTTTTGTAAGTGATGGGAAATATGACAGTGAATAAAATATGTTCTCATAATCGTTAGCTTTTGTTTAGGAAAGTAAAGAATGCACACAAAAATGAAAATTATATGATGGTAAGGACTAATAAATGCAAAGCGTTCTGAACTACTATAGAAGAGGCCCTTTTATGAAAAGTGCTATTTGATCAGAGACAACAGAGAACTATAGAAGTAGAAGATCCCTGAAAAAAATAATACTCTTCAGAAAGAAATGAGAGGTACAAAGATTCTGAGGTTGGAATATATTTTGAAACTCTTTAGAGAAGAAAAGTGATGCCTGTGAGGTTTTGAAAGGAAAGATAAGCTCAATGACAGAAGGTGAGATTAAGGAACAAAAGAGTGGCATGACTGATTGCATAAATTTTATAGTCATTGGTAAGGATTTAGATTAGGTGTCAGGTGTCTAGATGGAGCCCATACAATTTGGATCCTGTGTGAAGAAAGAGAGTAACTAAGATTGACTAGAAGGATTTGGGCTGAGAATTTGACAAGAAGGAAGAACAACTTCCTTGACTTGGGAAGATTGTGAACAGTCCCGGATATGTTCAGCAAGAGCTACCTTTAAGAAGTTAAGTATAGAACTATGCAGGCAGATGGACATGGGAGAGTGGAATTCTAGAAAGAGACTGTAGAATATGGTATATATATTTAGAAATCTCAGCATGTAGAGGTCATGTAAAACTATGGCATGATATTTATGAAAAGAACAGATACCAGCACTCTGGGGTTTGGAGATCAGGAAAAGAGAAGAAGGGATAGCAACAATGAAGTCTGAAGAAGCAGGCAGTACAGAAAAGGGGGGGGGGTGGTAAGCAGAACTCTGGATCCAGGCAAAGAAAGACTTTCAAAAAGGAGTAACCAAATGTGTCAACTACTGGTGATGTGTTAGCAGGTCCAGTATCTCCAAATTGTCTTTTTTTTTTTTTTTTTCATTGTGGATAAGACTGTGTTTTGATGGAGTTGTGGAAACAAATGCTTTAGGTAAAGTTATTTGTAATGATCCAAATGCCTTATAATCCAAACAACTACAAGGTGTTTATGCTGCATCACTAAACACTGAAGAATATTCAGAACTCTAAACCTCTAAACCGTGACCCCACATAGTGGAGAGTTGTGCCAAAAACATATTAGCATTGGCTTGTCTGAACTGCTTTGTTCAATTATTTCTTGATGGGAGATGTTATTCTGTAAATATGTTTCTCATACTGGTTAATTAATAAAGCACTGTGGCCAATAGAAAAGGAAGATAGGAGGGACTAAGAAACTAGAAGGAAGGAGGAAGTAGTTGGGAGGAGTCAGGATGTAGAGCCTAGAGGAATCAAAATGCTGGGGCCACCGCTCTCCGGTAAGATGAGCCACGTGGAAATACTTAGAATAGTAGAAATGGGTTAATAATTAAGACAGAGCTAGCCCATGAACAATAATGGTAACTGGCCAACAGGATTGTATCAAATACAGAGTCTCAGAGTGTTATTTGGGGCCGGCACGCCAGACCGATGGTGGGCGGGCTGGCAGAAAACAACAAGCTACAATTTCTCTTTTATTAAAAGACTAAAAAATTCATAAACTGGATTAAGGAAACCCAGGCACATTCTGGTTTCTGGGGCAAACTCAGTGTAGAGAGAATAGTTTGGAAAACATTGCTTCTTTAATTTCTTAGCCCACTTCATCATGATGCTAACAAAGACCAAATATCAAAAGCTCAAGATCAGATATTGGTAATAGTATACCTTTGTTGAAAATGAGGCACTTTCGTGCATTTGGTCTCATGAGACCAATAACCATAACTAACTTGCCTTATTTAAGCACACATTCTCCTATCAAAAACTCTGTTGCTGTCAAGTGAATCTAGTATCTAAACCATATGTGTGTCTTTCGAAAAAGAAAAAAGGAAGCTGGATAGGGTAGTGCACAGCTTTAATACTAGTACTTGGGAGGTCGAGGCAGGTGGATTTCCAGGTTCAAGGCAGCCTAGTCTACAGCGTGAGTTCCATGACAAGCCAGGACTACACAGAGAAATTCTGTCTCAAAAGAAAAAATGGAATAAGTACTAAGATTATAAAATATTGAAACTCGTTGCAAATGGTATATAAAATGATCTAAATATTCTGCCACTGTTCCTACTAGGTTCCTTAAAATATGATGTCTCAATAAAAAAAAATTCCATATATTTTTCTTACATTGTGCTCTAAAGAAGGGATAGTCACAAGTAGCATGGGCAAATAGCTTGAGAAGTTGGTTTGATAAGGAATGTATAAAAGAAATTTGTCAGACTGAGTTCAGTCTGAAACTATACTGAGAACAGTAACTTGATGGCGCATAGCTTGTTCTAGACAAATGTTGGGACTTAAAGATGTTAGAATTTGCTCTTGTGTCTCTCCTATTGCTACCTGCCAACTTCACTCTTGTTAAAGATAGTCTCTTCACTATTCTATAGACATATGGTTATATAGTTAATTGCCTTCTGCTTGAAATCATCAGTCTTATTTTGAAGGATGTGTCCTCTATTGAGTTGCAATGCATGTTCTTGAGTCTTAATCTGATAAACAGTCTATGCTAAAAAATTATTGCTTTGATTCCAAATAAAAGCTAGAGAAAATAGCCAGTCAAACATCCGTTACTACATTGAAAATAAAACTATACAGAAAGAAGGGACTACATGAGCAAGAATTGGTAAGTGGCCAACTTCTGACTGCCTCTATGGCAGTGTGACTTCAAGAAAGAGCTTGGTAATTCACATTGGGAAACCTAGAGACACTGATTACCTGGAAAGCAGTTGGTTACATTTTTATAATTGTGGAATTGCTCTCTAATATACATTTTATTATTTAATGTCAACAAAGTTTTTAAAAAGGGGGAAGAGGGTTGTTAGTAAGTATAGTCTTTAAGAACAATAGAGACCTCAGCTCAATTAAAGCCCTAGGATTGACACTGGGGAACTCTCTTCCCCCAATCCACCACTGATATTGGTGTCAGTCCTCACAGCCTGAGAGTGTTGTGATACTACTAAAAACATTTTATGTGAAAAAAATGTATAGTGTAAAATATAAAACCTGACAAATTTTAATTGGAAATTGAGTGTTATGTCTCATAACAATAAACGACAATATAGTTGACAAGTATACAATGAGCATATACAGAAAAAAATATTTCCTTAATAGGGACATTCCTTGGATGCAATGCAAGGTCTTATTAACTTATGTTACCAAAAGTTCAGTGCACAAACATGTATTATTTCTTAGGATACTTTGAAATGTTAATAAAGCTGCTTCACTAGAAATAATCAAGGAAAATGTATAGGAATAGTAATATGTATAGGAATAACAACACCATCTCACAATTAAGTGGGGTGCAGAGATGCCTCAACTGGTAAGAGCTTGTGCTACTCCCTTGTGGGCCAGAGTTTGATTCCCAACACCCATGCTGGGTGGCTCACAGCTGCCTGTAGCTAACAGAGTTGATCACCACAATCACAGGTGTCCATGTTCACATATCCACACCAAACTCACACACAGAAAGTAAAATGAAATGAATACCAAAATGAAACTAAATGTTTTGACTCATTACACAAATGAAAATATATCCAGGTAAGAAATTATTTTTTCATCCCAGGCTGTTGGGTTCTGATCCTGTTTGTCCATCTATTTGACTGTACATGTTTATAACTTCAGTTAGCATGTCAAACTATATGTAAGAAAATATCAGTAAATCTCAAACTGTCTTTAAATTTAAGGCATTTTAAATAGTTTCCTGTTGAAACACTATACTTCTCAGTTTCCTTGAGACCAGACTAGGCAAGTCCTAAAGGAAGAGGACTTTGAGACAGACTTAAAAAATATATGTGGTAGTCATTTTCACCCCTATAAAGACTCTAGCCATCTTTGTCCTGCAGAGGGTTTCCCATCCACCTGCCTGGCTCCACCATCTATGTTGCTGAGATGGTGCTCTTCACTGTGTGTCCACCAACATGGTCCTACCTAAGATCTCTCTTTTAAGCCACCCAGGAAAATCTGTCTGTGCCTATACTCACCTTGAAAACGTAGTATAATACATATTGTAACACAAATAATCTCAAGATAAAATGTTAATCTACAATATTAACAGCAGAGTGGACTGAACCAAATCTACACAATTGGGGTCTTCCAAATGCCAATCATGTTGATAAATGTGACTGAGAGTACTGCTCATCATGCACTAACATGTCCTGGCTTTGAATTAATGTCTTTATCCAAATATTTGTTCAACTTATTTTGCAAAGAGTAAAATATCTGAATATCTTTTTCCACATAGAAATTTCAAATCACTTAAGAACACAGGCAACAAAAAATGAAGTTATCAGACTTTGGTTTATTGTAAAATTTAGCAAAGTTTTCCTTATAATCCCTGACCCCTTGCTTGAAAACAAAAGTGGAAATAATTATTGCTTATTCTTTCCCCTCTACTTATCTGTGCTACTATAGAAGAAGAGAAAAGGCTTATTATAATAAATAAAAATAAAGATGTAACAGAAAAATAAATCAGTCTAGATGGGAAATATTAGGAGCAACAGAAGTATCATTAAGCAGTTTAAAAATAAGCTTCATTAAAAAGGTAGCCTTATAAAATAAATCACACCAAAAATATAGCAGCAGAAGAAGGATACATACAAGTTAATTGCACACCAGTCCCATGCAAAAAACTGGGTCATTAGCCAAAGCAGTAGTACTCAGAATCCAATTTGGGGTGCTTATGCAGAGCCTGTGAGTCCTCTATGATGGAGCTGTCACTGAACTGGTCAAAGTCTGAAGGGGTCTGATGGCCTGGTACATCATCTGCCAGAGTGTCCAGGTAACTCCCCACAGAGATGCCATCCAGCCCATCACTGCCATCATGAAGGCTGTTGTAGCTGCCATGTAAGGAGGTGTCCTGACTCTCCAGCAGACTGCACAGACTGCCACTGAGACTGCTGCCTCGACTGGTGATGGTGGCCTTTTCCTCAATCATCCACTTGATGGACTCGATACTCTCATTGATGAGGAGCAACTGGCGCATGAGCCTCACATCAGTGGCTCTGAGGTTAACCTATGGTAGAGAAGAAGAGAAGAAACACATGCCAGTTATTCTATATTCTAGAAAAATCTCATATTCACCTATCCTGTGTACTGTAGTCCACAACTTTAAATTCATGGAATTAAAAACAAAATGTTCTGGTCTCACTCTTTTTGGAAATTGTTGGCTCCTGGTAGAAGTTAAGATCAAGAACTCACTTCCCAGCATATGTATCAGCTTCCTAACTGGCCAACAATAGCCCCACAATATTTCTGAACCCAATCAAGTTCCTTGAATACACCCATCAATTGGCAAGTTGTCTGTTAAGAAATGTATTCTCTTTCTGGAAAACTAGTAACTTATCCAAATTTATATGGCACTAGGTTGACAATCAGGAAAAGTAGAGAAATTAAAGAATCCTCACTAGTTGTATAGAAACTTCTGCTTATTAAATGATAATATGCCAAGCAACACAATGAAAACATCAACATTCATTAGAAAAACCTAATTACCCTTTCTTCTTCTTTTACAAAGAACTAAAAACTTCAGGGAAAAAAAGTTAAAAACACAGCAATCCTTCTGACTGCATCTCCATGAAGAATGCTAGATAATGCCTTTGCTTCTAAGGAGAACGGAACTGGGAGGCAGGGACCTGTCTGGCCACATGAGGGCCTGCTCACATTCATTGCAATTTGAAAATGGATCCCATTCTTCCACTTGGGATAGTAACCCAAAAAGCTGGCCATGCCCTTTGTCTCCTTAAGAGATAGGACTGATCCAGACATGTGGTCCCTAGACTTATCAAAAATATTCATTCTTGAATGACTCAAATCACAAAGAAAAAGAAGTCTATTGTGATCAGAAATATGCTTTCATCCAAAAGAACTTCCTGCTGGGAAGTTAATCCATAACTGAAGGTGAACTTTGGATTGAGTGAATGTGTGAACAAACAGGGTGGGATAAAATCTCCACCAGAGAGCAGCTAGGTATAGTGCTCCATGAATGGAGAACTTGCCTAATAAGTACTCTGGGTTCAACCCAAAGAGTCAGACAAACAGAGACACAGAAAGAAAAGAGAGGAGAGAAAAAAAGTTCCACTCTAGAGTACAATTTTCACAACCTAATGAAAATATAAGTGTAAATACAGGAAGTACAAAGTGCACTTTTTAATACTTTGGGTTCACTAAGATATTTAAGCAAATTTCACATCTTCTTGGTGAAAAGCATGAAGAATAAACCCACTAGTCAGAACAGAAAACCAGTGGGTACAACTCCTACAAAATTCCCCTGAAGACATTTTCCATGCCTATTAGAGGCACAGGACAAGATCAGCATGACCATCTCCTGACCACTCTCCAAATGGACAGTAAATGCCTGTTCCCACGTGCATGCTTGATCCCAGGAAAATACCCAACTGGGTCCAGCTCTGATTAATAGACCATCACCACTCTTTATTCCTCCAAAGCCTTCTCATTCTTTGAGATGGACTATTCCCAGCTTACTGAATCTTGTTCTTCTGCTGATCCACGGAGCGTATATGGTGCTTTGTGTTTGTATCCCTGCACAACACTGCTGAATTTTGTTGCATACTGTGACAGATTTTTGACACACATCAAAGATATATATATATATATATGTGTGTGTGTGTATGTGTGTGTGTGTGTATCTGATATGTGTGTGTCTTCTCCGTTATGTAATAAGCCCCTTAATAAGTCATATTTACCATCTTTCCTAAGCCCTTTAAAAAATTAGTTGTATTTCTAGATCTCTAAAATATCTTAAGATATTAATAAATTCACACTTCTAGAAACTATATCACTCAAGGGTTAATAAGTACTAAGAACACATTTTCTGTCAGAAATTTTGGTCTTGTATATTAGTAACATCTAATAGACATTTTTCCATTTTATTAAGCAATACAATTAAAAAGAAAGTAGGCTATGAGGAAACAAAAGTTTCCCTTCAGCATTTAATGATCTAAGTAAGGAAATATTTTGCTTCTAAAAGCAAACTATTTAGAAATCGTTGAGTCATTGTTAGGGGGTGGATTAAGTGAGTAGCATGGCTAAAGCCTATTGATGCAGATAATGATTATAGATGGAAGTGCGTGTAACCCCGTGTCCTCTTGGGCAGTAAACAGTATCTGTCACATGCTGGGTGTGCTGGTTTCTGTGACCTGCTGCTGGTCTGTTCAGGAGTTCTTGTCTGTTACACAGGACTTTCTTCCAGCACTAAGGTGTGGTTATGGTATTGATGGACCCTGGTAGTATGAGCAATCCACCAAAAACTGAATCACAATGTTACTCCTGTCTCCAGTGGCTGCCCCACCTTTTCATGGTGTGTGTGATTCATCTCAGTCCTTGTGATGGCTGCACCAGGAGCAGAGTAGCTTTACAACAGTGACAAGGAACCTGTGTTTCTCTCAGCTGGAGTCTTGTAAGCTCCTTGACTTTATTCTGAGGACACTGAAAGATGGGACCCTTCTCAAGCTCTGAGGTTCATGTTGGAGATCCCATTCCTGATCAATTGTGGCCAGTCCTCAGACTGAGTTTCATGACTATCGTTTCCTGCATGTATATGATTTGTTAGAATCAATTTGCTTATTACTTGTGCATGAAGAAATTTCACAGTACAGAGGCCTTGGTCTGCCTACTCACTATTGCTTGGCACACAGTATCTACTCAATCAATATTTGTCCAATGGCTGAACAATAGTCATGCTCCAGATTGGACCCTTGGTCAGCAGCCTGGAGATGTGTGGGTTGGTGGTATAAGACTTGAAAGGAAAGAAAATCATCAGGAATATACACCTCAGGATTGCAGCATTCTCAAGCATATATGCATTTCTATTCACTCACAGGACTTTGGCACTGAGTAACTGGTATAGAGTCTCCCTAGCTTAAATTTACAGAGTATAAGATAGCATCTCAAAGGGCAGCAGACTTCAAGCTGTGAGTCACAGTGCACACATGATTCTGTTTGCTCAGGGGTGATAACTTGTTCTAGCAGAGCACAGGTGTTCTGCAAATACCCAGTGAAAGGAATTGAACAAAGAGGCCAAACAAACCACACATCTCCTTCCCCAATACATGTGTCCTATACTGTCTGATTCAAAGCCATGTCAGTATCTGCCCCTTTCCCTCCTCACTCGCCACACCCTGTTCTGACCTCTATAATTCCTGCTGTGTGGTTTGTCTTCCCCCTGAGTCTTCCAGCCTTCGGGTTTGTGCCAAGCAGGTTTTTGGCCTCTGGGGAAGATGCTTAAACTTCATGTCAATTCTGACAAGTGGTGGACTGGGTTTGTATAAAATTTGAAATGGAGAGCATAGAAAAAGCAACTACTCCTAAGAACACAAAAACGTCAAGGTATTTTCCTCTTCCAAATAGATGTATAAGGAACATGATACATAGTGCAAGTCTGCCCCTCCCCCACCAGGATCACCCACAGCAGCATCCACAATGGCCTGGGCCCATCTACATCAATCTGGTGAATTTATTTTTTGATTGTGGTTCCCTTGTCCTATTTTACTTTAGGTTGTGTCAAATTGACATAAAACTATCCAGAAAATGCACTTTCCCATTGTGTAACCTCCTGGTATCCAATTCTGTTCCTTCTCTGAATTTACCACATAACCATCTGACTATCACAAGAGATTTTCTGCCTACTCAGGGTTAGATTCTCCAGAAGTTTTAGTGATTGTGCATTATTGATAGTGTATTATACAGTATGTCTTTCTATTTGCCTTTCTGGGCAGATCCATGAAGACACTACTGTCTCTCTGTAGTCTGAGAAGTCACTATATGGCATTTCTATTCACCGACTTTGGTTTAGAATCTTCCAGAGGAAAGTCTGAGACTACACACACCTGTCTCATTTGGTTCAAAATTTAGAGCCAAATTTGTTTCTGACTAAAAAATGGAGGGTTTAATTTTTCTATCAATCAGCTTTGACAGCCTTCATTTGCTCACGAGTAGAACTGAGCAGTAACTACAACAGTTTGCTGTTTTCCCAAAGCCTGATAGCTGAGTAATTCCCCCAATGACCACAATACTGACAAAAATACTGCCATCAGTACAGCTGACCAATGACACTTTTGATGACACAGAAAGTTGAGTTTTGGAATAAGATTGTTTTTAATTTAAATAAAAATTAATTTTTAAAAAAGAAAGTTGAGTTTGGTTATTTGAAAGAGGTACATGTGACTTCACTGACTCTGACACCAGTTCCAGTACAAGGGGAGATTCTGAGTGCTTACCAGCTCCTTCCAGTGAGTCTTCCATTGCCAAAGTAAGCTGCTTTAGCATTGTTATTCCATCAGGTTATAGTCAAACTAATACCTTTTCATATCCTAATGGACTGAAAGTCAATTTTCAATTTTTCATGCTTGAAGCATAATTGAGGTTAATGCAACATACTGAAAATTACCTGAGCCAAGATTTATTTATGAGTTAACAAGCATGTTTCACATTCAGCACACTGAAACTGGTCCACACAGAACATAGATGGGAAGTTTGTCCACTCATATAAATTTACATACCCATCTTTCCAAGTTAGACCCTAAAGCAGTATTTCCAGATGAGGTTTGGGTCATAGCCTGCACTTCTCTGTGTCTGTAGTGACCAGGTTTCTGTTCTAAGAGGAGGATACAGGGTGGTGGTATAATGCCAAATGTTCAAAGCCAACCAGTAGCCAAAGCGCACACGCACACAGCACACACACACACACACACACACACACACACACACACACACACACACTTATGTACTGCTTTATCCATTGTCGGCTACTTTATGTTAACTTGACACAAGCTAGAGTTATCTGGAAAGAGGGAACCTCAACTGAGAATATACCTCCATAAAATCCTGCTATAGGGCACTTTCTTAATTGGTGACTGATAGGGACAATTGTGTGTGGCATTACCCTGGGATGGTGATCCAGGCTTCCATAACAAAGCAGGCTGACTAAGCCACAGGGAGCAAGCCAGTAAACAGCATCCCTCCAAGGCCTCTGCATCAGTCCAGCCTACAGTTCTCATTCTCAGCCCTGTTAGAGTTACTGTCCTGACTTCCTTCAGTGACTATAATGTGAACGTAGAAGCCAAATAAACTCTTTCCTCCCCAAGTTACTTCAGTGTGCGCACACACACACACACACACACACACACACACACACACACACACACACAATTTATAAATACAACCTGCTGAGTCCATTTAGTGTTAGTGTTATCATGTGTAATCTGGTAAGGGCTGACCACTTGGGATTAAATAACATATCAGGAGACTCAAGTCCAGGGAAGGCTTGTTCTTTCTCTCTCTCAACAATCCACTAACTGCTCTTAACCTAGCAGGTGGGGCCTGGTAAGTTTTCCCATCCACATTGGCATGCCAACTGATCTTTTCATTTTTTACATCTTATTTAGGAAACCATATTATTAAACTTTCATGGGTACAGCCCCCCACACATGTATAGAAGACACATTGCCTCAAGACTATAACTGATAGTAAAAAGCAGTAAAATCAGGAAGTATTTGAGTACTTGCTACCTTTGAGTATAACATTGATTTGTAGGCTTACATACATACCTAAAGTTTTGGGGGGTTATTTGTTTTGTTTTGTTTAAGACTTATTTATTACATATACAATGTTCTGACTGCATATATGCTTACAGACCAAAAGAGGGCACCAAATTTCATTACAGATGGTTGTGAACCACCATGTGGTTGCTAGGAATTGAACTCAGGACCTCTGGAAGAACAGTCAGTGCTCTTAACTGCTGAGCCACCTCACCAGCCCCATACCTAAAGTTTTTAATAGTGAGTCTGACAAGAAGTTCCCAAAGCTCCTGAGAGTTTAATAAGCTGCTCATGAATTCCAATACGTATTGGTTTTAGAACTACTGGGAATATGTAGAAATCTTTACCTAATACACTATATTTTCTGATAAGTACATTTAATAACTTTCATTTTATACCTTAAAATTTTTATCTCTATATATGATTTAAAACAGAATATCCCTATCCTGGAAAAGAGAAGAAAGAGGAGGAGGAGGTACCCTTATCTTTTCTACTAAACAGAACTTGAGATAAATGTAAAACATAGTGAAATTATTAATGTCAAGATAAGCATGGTATTGCATGCCTGTAATTTAGGCATTTGGAAGCCTGAGGTGAGATGATGGTGCCATCTGGGTTACAAAGCAAGACACTGTATCAAATATAAGAAATAGTTTATGGAAACGGAACAAGTTCTATCTGTAGACTACTGTTTTAGGATCATTAATCTGAGATCCACATGTTAAGTAGCTGAGCTCCAAGCAATAGCCAGTGCCATCCCCTGACTGTCACCCCTGCTCTAAATGCACTCAGACCCCTAACTCACAGCAACTCTGAAACAGTTTACTTTGTGATGATGCTGAGTTCAGGGAGCACATAGCACTGATTAATCATCGACGTGACAATCCAATCACACTTGGATAATTTGGGACAATGGCAGACCACTGTTGTCTATAGAATTCTATTCCTCTAACAGGTTAGATACATCTAACAGGTTGGTATTTAACAAATGAGTAAGTAGTTAAGTATTTACTGGTGGAAACAAAGAATATTCTAGGTAAGGCAAAGTCAATATTGAAATAGCTATCTTGATTTCCCACAGGGCAAACTTGCTTCTCCAGAGAATGCTGACTCTTACATTGGGGAATGATAGTGGGAGAAATATTTGATAATTAGTGACATGGTAGATACATTCACTCAACGAAGATAACTCACATAATGCTTTTGCGGGTAAGTAAAAGGTAAATAGTTACACAGATTAGCAGATCTAAACTTACACGATAACATTCAGACACAGCATGAAGAAGAATTTGGAACAAACCAAAAGATGAACATACTGAAGTTTCAATATTTACAATTTCTTCTATTGCAATTTTTCTTTTCAAAATCGTTCATTTAAGTTGAAAATATGCTTTGAGTTGGCTTCAAAAGAGAAAAAAATTGGAAGGAGTGCAGGAAGGGAATAAGAGTTCCCTGCAGAGAAGCCTACTATAAAGCAGAATTTTTCATATGTTAATTCATTTTCTCTTCAAAGGGTCCAGTGGCATCTTATCATGATACTCATTTTCAATCGTTAGTGATTTGGACTCATCTGAAGTTGTTATGCAGCATGAGTCTCGGGGCTTGTCTTACTTTCCATACAGTGCCCAACACTGACTGAATATGTTCACTGGGGGATTTCAGGCAGGAGTCTCCAGTGATGTAAACCTCAGTGCGTAGAGGAATGATGGGAAGGGCAGCCCATAAACAACACCTGCACCATTCCAACATTCACTGCAGTACCTGGACCTGATGCTCTTGTGACTTATTCAGTCTCAGCTTTGAAAAACAGCTTTGGGAACACTCAAAAGGTATGTCATTGATCATCAGCTTCCTATGCCGTATACTTTGTTGATAAGTATGCCAACACATGCATTCATGCACGCATGCACGCACACACCGTACACACACACACACACACACACACACACACACACACACACACACACACTGCTGCAACTGATATTCTCATGGTGGTTTCAGTGTGACAAGTAACAAACAACGAGAAATATGCTGAACAAACTACAGGTCAACAACATCCCTAGAATAAGCAGGTGATTGAGGTCACAAGACAAACTGCAGTCTGGGACACAGGTCAATAAATTCAATGTGTACAAGAAACAGAAGTCCACAAGTCCAGAAGCAGAAGGGACCGATGTCAGTCGCAATGTTCTAAAGGGCAATTTGTGAATTGGTGGAGGCTGGGTGGCACCTGCTTGTGACTTAGGAGTGGTTTCACCTCCAGCAGTCTTGTTGGGTTCTCGCCATCTTTTGGGTTTCTTGCAGGAGGAGGGATGCTCTACAGGATGAACTCCCTCACCTTTCTGGTCTCCTGAAGCAGGACTCTCTTTAAAAGAGGTTGGTTTTCAAAGACTAATAAAGTTAGGGTTTTCCTAAAGCATTACCTCCTTGAGAGAATGAAACCATTCTAGTCAGGCTCACTGCAGAACACACTGCCTTGGACTGCCCTCCAGCAAACCAGCTACTTCTGTGTAATGTGGGGGTGAAGACTGAAAGAGCTTCAGGCCTTTGATCCTAGTTAAGATTGCCTGAGAAAAGTGAGAGGTAATAGGGTGCCAAAACAGCAGTCCTGGAGGAAATTTCAGTCACCGACACCCACAGCTAGAGTAAACAGAGTCCAACTCTCACTATTGCTAACACCCAGCCCCACCTAAAGGCCTCCAAACCCAGCTCCTTTGTAATACCATACAGCCACAGAAAAGCAGAGAAAAGACTAGAAACAGCTCAGAGCAGCATAAAACAAATAAACAAACAAAAACCCAACCAACCAACACAGAGAACCACTACTTCTTTTGTAAATGATTTCAACTAGAATAATACTTAGTCCTGAAGGGAAGGGGCAAATCAGTTCTACCATAGGAACTGCATATCCACAGCATGTCAGTGAAGAAGAATCCGGCTGATGTTTAATTAAGTATGGACTGTTCCTCCTTCCCTTAGCTCCATGGAAAGGACTTCGCAGACTGGGTGGACACAGTCAACCTCTCCCACAGCCCACTGGCAGCAGACTACTTAGCAGACTTGGGTTGTTGATAGGGGTAGCACGGTGTGGTTGAATAGGAGCCAAAACAGCAAGGTTTTTTTGTTTGTTTATTTGTTTTGTTTTTTTAAGAGCTATTAACAAGCTTAAGATTAGTATGCCTGAGAGACTGGGTGTGTGATACTCCGGTACTACCCATAGACATAGCAAAGACTATCGCCCCAACTGAAGATCTTCACATTCAGGAAATAAACCTCATTTCCTTATCTTTTGTTCTCTGGACCTAACAGGAATGATTTAAAAATTTAATACATTTATTTTTACCATAAACTTCTAAACTTTGTTGAAGATAGACTTCTGAATATAAACATAAAATTTTATATCATTTGAAAATATTTGATATAAAATTTCAACATATCCTCAATGATACCCTAAAAAAGATTAAGGGTATGGCCTGATCTCCTAGGTTGATTTTTTTTTTCAGGTAATCTGCTATTTAATATCAATTTGGCTTAGATTTACAAAGTCATAAGTGAACTTGGTTATTTGTGTCTTTATGTAAATAAATGACTTCTGCCAGGTTGGGGGAAAAATGATAATCTCAATAACTTAAGTTTTATTGTGCTAACAGACATGTAACAGTTTCATCTCTAAATTAGGAGTTTGGTCTTACATTTTTCCTGAGAAAGTATAGAGACACAGCATATTTATCTAATTCTGTTTTGAACAAACTCTATCAGTTTTCTAACTAAGTGCTCCATCAATTTTTGACATGTTCCTTCTAAGCTTCTTTTGAAAGTCAAGGTGTTAACTCACTGATGTCCCAGTCAGAGCCTGCTATAGACTCACCACTAGAACTGCTCATACCGAATTGCTAAGATGCTCTTGGGCTGAGGAAGGCATAGAAGGGAGCTTCACCTTCCCGGAACTTGGTTTCTTCTTTTTTGTTTCTGGTTTGTTTGTTTTGTTGTTTCCAATCCTGGCTGTGTAGCACCATGTTTTATTTAACTCTGTGATCACATCATATCCATTTCACAACCAGATAATGGCAGGTTTTAATTACATAGCCAAGTATGACTCAAAAACAAGATGTGTGTAAACAGCCGGCAGCTAATGAACACTGAGGCCAGGGATAGTCTCGAGTTCTATACATCTTTGGGAGTGCCTAAAGCAGACAATCTAGTTTCATGATGGGATGACTTGATGGTCCCTGTGGGAAGACAGATATCTGTCCAGATAACCTGGAAGGCAATGGTAGATATAGCCAGTTACTCCCTATTGTCTGTTTGTCAACTTACTAAGGACTATGTGCCACTAAACTGGCACATAACACTTTAAAATTGGTGGCCTGTATGTTGTAGTGTTCTGTGCCCAAGACCATGAAACTGAGGTTTCAAGTCCTGTAGGACGATGTGGACTTAACTGAGAAAACTCCTTTACAACTCACTAATAAAATTATGATACATAGGGCCTACAAGATATATTTGCAGGTAAAGTCCCTTGTTCCATAACATATGACCTGAGTTCAATTCCCAAAACTCACATGAAAGCATGAATGCATGCACAGACACATACAATAATAATAATGATGATGATGTTAATGATGATGATGATATATATGTATGGAAGAATATGAGTGGGCTGGGGAGATGCCTCTGTAGGTAAGAACACTGACTGTTCTTCCAGATGACCAGAGTTCAATTCCCAGCACCCACATGGCAGCTTACAACTGTCTGTAACTCCAGACCCAAGGGATTCAAGGCTGTCTTCTTCTGATCTTCATGATCACCTAGGCACACATGTGTTGTATTTGCATACATACAGGCAGAACACTCATGTACATAAAATTAAAAAATAAACATATCTTTTTTGAAGTGTCCTAACAATAGTTTATTGTTTTCAAGAACAGTGATTTAATAACTAAATCTACTCCGAGAATCCTTCCTATTTTTCCTTCTAATATAAGCCCGAATTGGGGAGGGGGTGATGGCTAGAATTTAAAAATGTCTTTCATAGCCAAATTCTGCTTGTATTCTCTCCAAGGTCTCTGGGTGAATGACCCTCCATGAAGACAGCTAGACAACAGCCATAGAAAAATCATGCTGTGATCCAACTAAAGTATTTGTAAATAACCGGAAAGCTAGATGGAGTTACTGTGTTGCTCAAATCCCAGGCACAAGGAATTAAAAGAAGAAGCAAAAATAAAGTAAAATTTTAAAAAGACAAGACACTTCCTGTAAAACTTGTCTGAGAGCTTTCTTTCTAGATCATTGGAAGTCTGGCCATTGGACTCTTATTCCCTTTCCCTTTCCATCCCAATGGCTGCCCTCACTGGCTGTAGAAATCTCAGCAAAGTCTTGTTTTATATCTGTGTTTCTTGTCCTTTCCTTCTTTTGAAAAAAACACGTTCTTTGATGGTATCAGCTGGCTGATAACTACTGAGAGTTACTCTTATAAGAACTAACACAAATGCAGGTGGTTTCAGTACAATATAGATAATGAAGGAGGAAGCAGAAACCAAGGCATCGTGGCAGTATTGTATCATGTGACCATTAAGACTGTGTCTCTAGGCCATCAATTCATTGGTAATTTTATTTTATCCATTCCTCACCTTTTGTTTGATAGAAAAAGCCATTTCAATTGCCCAGCACAGTCATACACTGAATTTAACACTTAAGAATAACTAAACACACATTTTGGGTATGAACAAGGTGAATTCCATGAGGAAAAAGTGGGTTGCTTTAATTTCTTTTGGATTTATGTCTGATTATCTGTCTGTAAGAATACAGAGAAAATGCCAGAGTGAAGTGCCTTTCTTCACAAACAACACAGGAGACCAAAAGGTATGAAGCAGAAGTTTTGCCACACAGGTTCATACCAGCAGGGTGGTCTGAAATACATCGAGCTGTATTGTCCTCAATTCAGTTTAGTTCAGTTCAGGTACTGTGTCTGAGCAGATGTCACCAGATCCCACAGGTTAAGTGTTCAGTCTCACTTCTAATGTGAGCTCCATGTTGTTTTCCCACGTTTCTGACTAGCCATCTATGTATAAACCAGGTTCCTGGGATTCTCCTCATTGGGTTATATAGTTTGCTAGCGTCTCCCTCGGAACTCAGGGTAACACCTTCCTTAGATTTACCAGTGTATTAGAAAGGGTACCACAAAGGATACAAGGTAAGAGAGAAGGTCCATAAAGCCTCCCATTCGCTTTCTAGTGCTCCAGTCTCCAGGTGGCATCATAATCACAGCTACCTGAATCTTTCCAAGCCCTGTCCTCTTGTGTTTTCATGGAAGCTTCCATATATAGGCTTGATAAAGTATATCACTGACCAACTTAATCTTCATCCCCTTTACTGGTCCCAGAGTTAGGGGTTTGGGTTGAAGTTACCAATCTTCTAATCATGCTGTTGTCTTGCCACAATGACCAGTTCCCCAATGGAAGCCATCAGCAGGCTGATAGCCTGCAGTTAACTCAGTGTCATACAGAAGATATTTATTACTGCAGAGGTTACACGGATTTTGGGAGCTTTAGGGAAAAAAAATGCATAAAGTCACAGATTTCACAATGTCATAATACGATTTCTAGATGTTGTGATGATTCTGCGATAATCTTCCTTAGCTGTTTACATTATAGGGTACAAATAGCTTAATGACACAGAATATCAATGACCCAAGTCATTGAACCTCCTACCTCTTCTTTTGATATATTTAAATAATCCTTTTACAGGCACCATTTTGAACAGTTATGCTTATTCTAAAGGAATCTAGTGTCACAAAAATATTCTTTCTTTCTAATTTAATTTTTTTCAAAAATTTCACTTTTGCTCATTAAAAAAAGTTTACTGGAACATGTAAGAGTTTTTCACTTTTCAGTTTGATATAATGTGCCATGTATTTGGACAGATACTCCAGCATAGTGTGTAAACAGATTTAAAATGGAAGTGATAGGTATTTCACTATTTATTTACTGCTATGATATGTTGCAACCTAAACATCCATTGACAGTATAGTTGAGGGCCTGGATGAGAGAATGTAACCTTTATTTGAGTTTTGTTGTCACCCTGCCTTCTCATGCTTTTGTTGTCCTCTTTAATGGGTGAGAATACTGAAGATCACTCTTAAGATACCCTCAAGTTCCAAAATGCCTTGACTCTTAATAACAGTGTTTTAGCAGCCCATGGCTTCTGTAGAGCTTGCAAAGGAAAGGGAAGGGTTCTCCACTTGCTCCAAAGACACCAGAATGAACTGCCATTGATTCTTGAAGAAACTGTGTTGGAAGAAAGTAGACAAATTGTAGACAACGATTTTCTGAGGTATTGATATCTTTGGATAGGAGAAGCAAAACATCAAGGATGGTCATGCACACAGAAACAAAAAAGTGAACTTGCAGCATGTGTTCACCCTATCCATTGACATAGACAGTTGTCTATACTAAAGAAATGGGAGAGAGGAAGAGCAGGGATGCTCAGAATAAGATTCGCTATCACTGGGGAAAGAGCTCATATGACAACAAAACCATTTGAGTTGAGACTAAGGAAAATAACCACTGGCCCAGAAATACAAAGATTCTTTTGTGCTTAAAGCTGCCAATTCACCTGGAAGAGCTAGGATGTAGGGTGTGGTAAGTGGAAGTGGGAAGGTGTGTCATGGAGAGCCTGACACCACATTTACATGAAGAATCTCCATGCATTTTCTTACATAGCTCTTGAAGAGAGATCTATCTGACTTTGCTGTGCTGCAAGCTGTTAAGTGAACTCCCAGAGAAAGCACGTTTCACTCTGCAGGGCTTTATGAACAGCTCAAGTCCAGTCATTCTCGTGAGCAAAAATGCACCAGTAACAATAGCAAAGGATATTAGAGAAAACTGACTTGGTCATGTAAGAAGCGGATTTAAGTACGTCTGCTTATATTGACACGGGCCCAATTTAATCAGGTCTCTATAGAAGGAGTGCTGCCTCTCCTAGAGCTGTTTCCAAAGCGCATGTAATTACCTCATTCTCCAGAGTTCAAAGTGACAGGTCCACTCTGGAGGAATTGTGATGGGAATAAAAAGGGGGTTAATTTGCACATGAGAAGCACAAGCAGGCGGCTTCCTATTTCTCCAGCTGAGTTAGCAGGCTGCTTCCCACTTCTCAGTTGGAGTTTTAAAACCAGGGCAAAGGGCTTTCTGAGGTCGACACAGAAAGCCCTAGTCCACTGACACCAAATTCTTATTTTGATCTCCATTTCCTCCCCATAAACTCAATTTTGCTGTTCCTAAATTTTCATAGAAAATATGTTCTTTCTCTTGGGTTTTGAGTTGTTCTCCGTTTGTGGGGGAGGTGAGGAATAGTCTTAAGTTTCCCCAGCTTATGTCTTTAAAAAAAAAAAAAAAAAAAAAAAAGACACAAAGGAAACTGTCACATGACTTCAATTGCAGTAACACTCATTATTCCCAGTTTTAATTTTCAAATACATCTTATGCTTTAATTTAATTTTTTGAAAACTATTCTCTGTTGAGCATGGTAGTGCATGTCTCTAATCCTAACTACTTAGTAGGCTGAGGCCGGATGTGCTGACTTGAGGACTGATGGGCGCTACAGCAAGATCTAGTTTCAAGCAAAAAGGGAAAGCTAAGGTTTCCTCAGGGCTAGAGAGGTGGCTCGGAAGTTAAGAGCACTTGTCTGCTCTTCCAGAAGTCCTGAGTTCAATTCCCAGCAATCCGTGGTGGCTCACAACCATCTAAAGGAGGTCGGATTCCTTCTTCTGGTGTGCATGAACACTCATATACATAAATTACGTGAATAAATAAATCTTAAAAAGTATTTCCTCTTCAAGTGGCATCCTTTTAGCAATCTAATGAAATGGATACAGAAAAAAACATTTTAAATTATCAGAGGTGAGCTCAGGAGCAGATTTTCTTGGGGTCGGGGGTACTACCTGTGTGGGTGCTCCTCTAGAAGCCACAGGGGCACAGGCTGCTCTGTAAGCTTCAGGAACGGTTAATTCATCCATCCCTAGCAGCATGTTTCTCCATATTCCCAACCACATTTGAAGTCATCGCCCGATGTGAGGCCTCCTCCAGGAGAACAGCTGTTACAGCTCCTGGAGATGTTCTAAGTTTTTGGATGAATGGGCCTACGGGGCTGACTGTGTAATAATTATAATTAAGTGACTATACTTTCTACTTAAGCAACTCCCTAGAAAAATAGTTTAGTTCTGAAGATAAGAATTATGATCTTTATCAAGATGTAAAAGCTCTAAAATTTTTCTGATGCTTTATGTCACAATTAACTTTATGACTAGAAATTATCTAAAATAAGAGGCTTTAATTTCTCTTTGAACTTGACCAGAGAGACAACCACAGACATTATTTAACTGTAGAAATTACTAATGTACCAAATTTTCCTAAGGCATGGTTTCCACATTTTGTAGGAATGTACAAAAACACTTCCTCAAAAATCTAAACTCAGTACTGGACAATAGATTGCTTTTTTTTTTTTTTTATTTTTGGATTCCATGATTTGCTATTATTATTATTAACCAAACTCTTATGAGTTCCTAAATGCAGATGAGCTAAAATATAACCGCAGACACCTTGATAACATATTAAAACAAACAAGGCTAGTTCAAAGGACAGATTGTAAAATATCATTCTTCCACTTCTGTTCATTAGACAGGTTACTTAACACTTTTTCTACACCAGCTCTCTAACCCAGGAAATGATTATATAGTGGTGCAACTTCATGAGATATAGTATGCATCCTGTACTCAATGGAATTTAGATAACTCCTTTACTTTTGAAATAGGTCAAACTGTACTAAGTTGCAGGTATGTGAGATTAATAAACCCACACATTTCATGTACACAAGGACTGCAGTTAATAACACAATATGACATACTAGAAATTTGCTAAGAGATTATTAGTTTTAGATGACCTTGCCATAAAAATATCCTAAAAGGTAGCATATGAGATATGTTAACTTGCATGACTATGGAGTCACTTAACTATATATGTACAGTATCATGTTACCTTAAAAATAAAGAATAAAGATTATTATGGCAGAAATTTTTAAAATGCTTGCTATGTTCAAAGAAGAGAGAACGTATATATGTATGTATTTATTTATTTAAAGACTGGCTGGCCTAAAACTCTGTGTAGACCAAGCCGGCCTTCTGTGATTAATGGTCTGTATCAACATATCTGCCATGAACGTGTTGAATTTTATTTCTGAAAAATATTTGGTATTCATTCGATCAAAGGTGTTATTTAAAAGTTGACATTAGCATAGTAAATGCATCCAATCAGCTATACATCACCACACCTTTAATCCCAGCACATGACAGGCAAACACTAGTGGCTTTCTATGAGTTTGAGACCAGCCTGGACTACACAGTGAGATCAGGCCAGCCAAGCTATATTGTGGGACCCTATCTCCAACAAGAGAGAGGGGGAGGACAAAAAAGAAAGAGGGAGCGAGAGAATGAGAGAGAGAGGTGGGAGGGAAGAAAAATATGTCTAATCCATATACTTAAGTGACTATAATTTTTATTTATAACATTTAAATTTAAATATGTGGTTGTACCAGTGACACTATATTGCTCTGAAGGTTCAGATTTATGAACTGAGTTGATAAATTCCCAAGTGTTTCAATGAAACAACAAAAAGCCTCCAGCTAGGCATAAAAATTGTAGATTACTAATGATAAAAGAAAGCATAGTTAATGTTGAGTTGGACTACTGTATTTTAATAAACATGAACAAACTCAGGATTGCTGATACACTTGCAAGGTAGCTTAAATTTTAACAGCCAACCACTGCCCAAAATATATACACAATACACACAGCTTGGATATAGAACATTCCTTTATGATTGTACCCTGTTCTATATTATGCCACGGCTTGCTTTAAAGGAAATTCAACAAATAACAAGTAGAATTCACCCCACTCATTTTAATAATATGGAAAAGGAATAACAAAGGCTTTATAATTAGATTCAAAAAATGGTGACTGAGAATACAAATATACTTCTGTTTTCTATTCTTAGCCTCTAATATTGCTAATTTCTGAAAATTGCTGCTGCTGGATTAAATGTCTTGCAAATAGCTGTTCTAGCACTACAAATTAGCATATATTCAATGTTAATTCATTGCCTCTAGTTTTGAAGGACCACAGATGAGGGTGATAAAAGCAGATGTCTGACATATGGCAACAGATGGGTCAACACATTTGAAAGAGCTGCTGGGAACAGAATGATTCACTTTTCTCAATTCATATTAAAAAAGGTGATAAGAACGGTGCAGAAGCAACCCAAGCAAGGCAGGCTTAACAGGCTCCTAATTCTCCCACAGTTTTTATGTGCCCTACAAAAACATGGGACTCGGCAGTTTGCTAGGGTGTTTCATGTCTCAGTGTTAGTCTTATCCATTCATAAACAAACATCTAAGACCTGAAGATAGGAACACTACTGCAGAATGTCAGTTGGTGGCAAGAATTATTAGACCAGATGGTGCATGATGTATTCATCAGGACACGTCCAGACCTCAGCTCCTAGTTCCAAATACAAAGCATGCTCATGTGATTTCCTAGCCTAATGTGACCTGAAATTTTTCATTTGCAATTTTATACTTGTACATGCCTTTTGTTATAATGCACACATAGGAAAATCTTAATGTGTAAAACCCTGACTCAACAAGATTCTCCAGAGGCACCTTCAGAAAAAAAAAGTTTTCCCATAGAAATAACATTAAGTTACTGCTCTGGAGTAAGAGAAATTCCACCATCACTTGGAGGTGGTTCCACAGTAGACAAAACAGAAATGAAAGGTGCTCACACAGTGAAAAATGAATGGTTGATGTTTGTTACATCCTTCATCACATAGTTCGTCATGATTTGAAATTACATGCTTTCTCTTGGGCATAGAGATTTTAAAAGTTTTTTTAGTTTGATTTGATTTCTCTCTGCTAAGTCTAATAAACACTCTCACGCAAAATCTTTATAGAATTCCCTAAATTAAAGCAAAGCTGACACCTTCCATACATTTGAACACATGGTCAAATAAACAAAGTAGAACAACAAAAGTTCATCTCTCACTCAACTGATCATGGGAATAGGAGATGCTTTTATGGCACTTAAGATCTTGGCAGACACAACTTTGAAAAATCTAATCTGTATTGCATGTAGACTCCTGGGACATCAGTAAAACAACCTGGTTCCATGGCCAGTGTCTTTCCCCTGCTTCAGAAAGATGACTACAAACTGAATTCGGAACTTGCCTTGGTTTTGCCTGTACTGAGTCTGCAGCAATCAGGCTGTGATTCCCATTGCCATGTTTCCTCCCAGTAACATCAGGCTTGGCTTTCTGGGCTGATTTGCAATTATCAGAGTGCACTGCTAGGGAAGCAGGGCAAAGGAGAACCTGTAGTGATGCACTGAATTCTGCAGAGGCCAAGATCCCCTCAGTACAATTCCAGATGAAGGCAGAAGTAGGGAGAATTTTGCACTGCAGAGGCAGTGGAGGGCTGGGTTGTTTTCCTATTGGTTTTGTTTTATAATCCCACTGAGAAATTTTTAATTTTCAAGGTGGCTTTCCTACTGACTGGGATATGTCCCAGTAACAATAAACAACAACAGAGACATAAACAAGTAGTCTTTACACAGCTTTAGTGTCATAACTACAGCTAATACTTCAATGCATTTCCTTTCACCTAATCATAATAAAACTACTCAATGGGAGAAATTGCAACCTTGTAGAAGTCATTCTCCTATGAATCAGTGGGAATGTGACTCAGGCCTTATTCTCAATGGTTCTGAGGTGTCACCTGGTACTTCATCTGACTCCTGATAGAACTCTGAAAACTTTTCTCTTACAGAAAAGATGCAATGTGACAAGAGAATGCTCCATTGCGAATTTGAAAATCAGGTAAAACAATGACATTTATCCCTTGAGCTAGGAAATATTTTAACATAACATGACATTTGGAAAGTATTCATCAAAATTAAAAGCTACGAAACAAGTTAAGATTGCAGTATGAGAGGAATGTACACATGAAAGACAGCTTTTCAGGTAATACAAATGATGTTAAAGACAGCTGCATAGAGAGGCCAGAGAGATGGCTCAGAGTTTAGGAAGACTGACTGTTCTTCCAGAGGCCCGGGGTTCAATTCTTAGCACCCATAGGGTGACTCACAACCATCTGTTACTCTGGCTTCAGTTCATCCAAACCCACTCTTGACCTCTGTGCCTAATAGGCATGCAAGTGGTGCACAAACATACATGCAGGCAAAACATTTGTACACACAAATTAAATCCTTTTGACAGCTACATAGGGAAAACCTGTTAAAAAAAAAAAAATATCAAGCAAAGGACTGGGCTCCCAAAATGGTAGAGATAGAAATGGCAAAGCATACCCTCTACAATGATTAAAAAAAAATAAAAGAAAAATGTTACTAATAAATAATGCAGTCTGGGCAGAATAATCATCTTTTTGCTTCTGCTATTAGTGGGATGATTGAAACATTTAATTTTTCTCTAGAAAACTTCAATACAGTAACCCGGGCAACTTTTATTTATTGAGATCGTGTTATGAAACCACAAAACCATTATAATAGTGGGTTTACTGTCAGTAGAAAGAAAACAGATATTTTTGAAATATTTGTATTATATAAAAATTTAATGGTCCTATTTTGCTTCTATTCTTGTTCCAAAAGTATGCTGTCATGTTTTACTTTACTACATGTTTTATTCCTCAGTAATCACAGTGCTTTTTTGTTATGGCTAGTTCAAAGGTATGTATTTTAAAAATACTAGATATAAAACACATGGAAACTGTTTTTCTCTGTAGAAAAGAAATATTGTTTTAAAGAATGAGCAAACATACAAAAGCACCCCTACCTGCATTGTATAAGTCCCCTAAAACAGCAACTACAACTGCTGCGTATTGACTATTCGGCCATCCTGGAACTTTTTAGTTTGCCATTCTCTTATTTAGGATTATTCCACCTTGTTATTAATCTTCTTTTCACTATCTCAACAAAGCCATCATCTGTCTTGGTCACTAAGGTTTTGCAGTTAATCCATGTTTCTTAGTACCTTTGATTTGCTCAAGCTATTTAAAAAAATCACACCTCTGAGTCAGCTGTTGCCCTCCTAATCTCCCCAGAGGGGTAATCAAGCAGTTAGCTATTTTATTATTAATTTATTCCTAATACTGAATTCTTGTAGTCTCTTAAATTCTAAAACTGAATAAGTTAAATGTGGTTCTAGCTATGAGAGAATGATGTGTCATCTATTGGGAGATCCAAAAGAGAACAAAAATCAAAACCAATATGAAATAAAATGTAATTAATTGTTTGACTGTCATTATAATAAGTCAGAATTAACTACATGTAATGTGGGAGTTAAGGTGGGATGGGAGGGAGGAGCCAGGCAAAGGGAATGAGCCCACAGATGGCAAGAAACTAGAACACTGGAAGGGTCTGAGGAAAGGAAACGGAGGGAGCTCCAGTTGGGAATTTAGATATAGATGTATAAATTCTGGGCCCAGCATCAGATAAACAGCCATGAAATAATTATTTTCTTTGTAGAAACATAGACTTTATTACAAACCATGAGACCTTTGAGCTTCAACAAGAATTTCTAATACCATTTAAATTAAATTATTTAATAGTAACCCCATGCCTTATTACCTGACTCATCTGTAAGTTACCTGAACCTGTGTCTCCAGTGTTACCTGTATTCCTTATGGGGTTTATCACAGGAATTGATATTGCCAATGCCTAAAAATATGTGCCATGTTTATTTCATGCCTTCTACTGAAACATTTCCTAAGGTGGGGATGTGGAACCCCCCTCTAGGGAACATATTTACACTGTGAAATGGTGTGTTCTTGTGAGTTTTCATCTATTCCTGATCCAACAAGAAGTGAGGATTTGGAAACACAAGCTGCTTCATCTTACTACAACAAAACCAAGTCAGTGACTTAAAAAAATACTGTAACAGTACATTCCTCTGTAAGAACTGGGTGAAATCCAAATGGAATCCATTTGACTGAATGCAAACAAACATGACCCAACACTTCATGTGGTGAAACTGCAGAGCATTCCCAGTAGTGATGCTGGACTTTTGGAATCAGAGTGTAAATGGAAATGCATTTCCTCTATTTATGTTGGCCAAGCCCTTACACCTGGTACAACCAGTTCTGGAAGTGGGAAAGTTGGCCTGTATTTATCAGTGTGAACTTTCTTCATTTCCAACTCAGCAATGTGAGCATTTGCTCTTGCTCCTGTGAGAGTTAACTAACAGTGTAAGTGTAAGAGTTACAAAGCAGGCAATGGTCCCTTCGGCCCACGTGATCACTGGTGCCAATAAAGAATATGGTGCAGCCTGCCAACCATAACCAGAACTCACAATATGAACCTCAATCAGTGCAGGCATCCGAGAAGATAGTTCCATCTTATTCCAAGCGCAGAAGCAGAGAATGGGGAGTTCATTCCCTTTGGTATGCTTTGCTATGACTCATACAGATTGATATGGTGATGGCTTATATTCAAAAAAGTTGCTTCTTTGGTTTGTATGCATGCCTCTCTGTAACTTGCCTAACAAAAACAGCTCAGAAAATACTCATTCTGTTTAAGCACAAGGTGAAGATGCTGTTCATTTATCTTTTATTACAATTCCAATTACTGAATACCCTTGTGGAGCAAAATCTCCCCATTAGCTTTTCAAGGTTTCTCATGGATCAAATGGTTTAGTAAAGAGAAGACTTTCTGGGACAGAAGTGGCATAAGCCAAGCAGGAAGAGATATTTCTGCATGCTGCCCTGAGGACTTTATGATGCTTTAGACAGACCAACTTGTATCATCTAACTCAGTAGTTCTTAGCCTTCCTCATGCTATGACCCTTCAGTACAGTCCCTCACGTTGTGGTGACCCCCAAACAAAAAACTATTTTTATTGCTACTTCACAACTGTAATTTTGCTACTGTTATGAATCATGATGTAAATATCTGATATGCAACCCGTGTACAGGTGGCACCCTGAAGGTTGAGAACCACCGATTGAATGCTGGTCTCTGGTAGACTTTTGTGAGACAGGTGCTAGCAGTGTTCTGTCACAAAAATGTCTAAGGAAAAAAATCTGAATTCAGCATGCACAGGGGAGAAAAAAACAAAGACATGTTCCCCTGTCTCCCCAACCCCCCTCACACTCCATCCCTCCCCCACATCCCACCATAAATTTTTCCCTTGGGAAGTACTAAGTTATTGAGAATCACAGCAGTACAGCAATATTATACTTGCAGTATTTAGGTATTTAAGGATTTTTAGGGGTAGGGTTATCTCTCTCTCTTCCTCTCTCTCTCTCTCTCTCTCTCTCTCTCTCTCTCTCTCTCTCTGTGTGTGTGTGTGTGTGTGTGTGTGTGTGTGTGTGTGTGTGTGATGTGTTGAAAGAGGGAAGAGAATGAAATGGACAAACAGAAGGTTTGGAGAACTCAGGGTAAGCACAATGCGTTGTTTTGGGCCCAATTTTTCACAACTCTTATGAAAAGACTAAAATGTTATGAAACAAATGATTTTTATATGCCTGCTGAATATTTAGAATTTTTCCCGTAGAGGATTTGAATTATAAAGACTGATTATAGGCAGGAAAATTCCATGTAGTAGTACTTCTCAAAAGACAAATACTGATGCCTTGGGGAAAGGCAGTATTCACACAGCTATGAACAGACAAAAATATGCAAAAGGAAATATACAGTTACTGCTTTAGTTCCAACCCTAGTTTATGTGATGACCATTTTAATCTTTCTAATTAATACAGTTTCATATGAAGACACACATACATGCATAGACTGACTTTTCTAAACTCCTACCAATATTATAACCCTATAGAGAACATTCAAGAAAGCTAGTGTGTCTGTCTTCCTATTCACTCATCTTACCCATGGCAACCTTGCTTTTGTGAAGAGCACTACAAGTTTGTTGAGTGTTTCAAACACCTCAGATACAATGTGCCCCAGACACACTGCCCTTCTAATGCCCTAGTTCCAGGCTGATCCCAAGTCAAGGACAGTCAGAGAGTTCATACCCTAATGCTAACTAGCTCTCAAGTGAGGCTGTCAAATTAAATGATTACTCACTTTCAACTAAGAAGTGCAAATTGCATCATGCAGCTATATTTCTCTATGTGCACCAAATTATATGAATTCTAATCTTCATGTGTGTGTGTTCATGTGTGTGTGTGTGTGTGTGTGTGTTAAATTGTCTCTTCAGCCTGAAACCTCAAAATCTCATTACAGAGCGATAGGATGGCAGAACTAGACGTGTGTGCTCTCCGTGCACAAGCAAAGAGGAACGCTCTGCTCCATGCTGTGGTCTGTAACCATTCCTAGGCACATGGTCCCTGGAAGAAGGTATATGTGAGGAAGGTATATGTGCAACCAAGGCCAAATTCTCCAACACTTTTTCAAAGAAGATAGAAAATAATTATATTTTCTTAGGCCTATTACCACCATCTCAGACAGCAGAAGATGCTGCAATTTCTAATCAAGAGCCTAGTTCCAAATGATTGGGTCTGACTGGTGTCAGACAGAGGACACACTGTTCGTACTCTCCAAATATGAGAGTTGGAAACAGACTGAGGTATACTTTAATTCACATTTAGCTCTAAGTAAATGGCTAGGCCTTTGGGAAACAAGGGCATCAAATTGATTAGTCACAGCGATGACCTAGAATTGATTATATTGTAGGAGAAAAGAGAGAGTGAGTAATTCCACTAAACACTTAGGGATCCAGGATCTAACACTGCCACATCAGGAGAGTGTCATATGAAGTCACATCTGTGTAATTCTGTCAGACTTCCACCCCATGAAAACCTTTTACCGAGGCTCCATGAATGTCTTTTGAACAATAACATTATTTCCCTATAGGAAGATTTTTGTCAGCTCAATCTTTATCTGCCTATAACTCATTAAGTTTTACAGTGTGACTAAAACCACTGATCTAAGTGATAAAACTGAGTTATACTGGGGGGTACTATGTGTGTTATCTCTGCAGTGCAATTTTATAGTCACATTGTAGTGGCAGAGGACTAAAGTGCAGGTTCCCATTCTAGTCCATGAGTCATGCATAATCCTAAAAAGAAGCTTTTCTGTGCCCTCAATTATTTCTAATCCTCTAGTCTTGACAGGGACTATTTTTTCCTCTTAAAAGCCTTTATTTAATTGTTTTGGGGGAGCTAATTCTTTTTTCCTCAACTACCCTAGCCAGAATCATTCAGGCTATCATGAACACTGCATAGAATGTTTTGCAACTACCTCGGAGTATTTATTAATACCATTATTACCTACATAGGATAGACTGGATGCTGGGCACAGAGTTATTTTATTTACGTTTTTTAACTTTTGCTTTGATTACATTTGTTTGTGACTGTACCTGGTTCCTCTTTCTTGAAAGAAGAAAGTATTTTAATTTTCTTTTTCTTTCTTTTTTTTTGTTTTTGATTTTTTTAATTTTGGGAGATTTTGAATATTTTAAAGAGACTGAACTTTTAAAGTGCTTGACTTTTAAAGTTATACTATGGTTTATATTGTGATGTTAACAACATATCTCAGAGATAAACAAGCAAGGGTTATGATTTAATAGAGATATCTGGTTGTGTTAGGATGACATGGGTTCAGTTGTCCTGTTTGTTTGTTGTCAGTTTGAGAGAGCTGGACTCAACTAGGAAGAGAGGATTGCCATTGAGGAGTTGCCTGCCAATCATATTAGCCTATAAGTCTGGGAGCAGATTCTTGATTAAGGATTGATATGGGAGGGCCCAGGTCATTCACTGTGAGCAGTTTTGGCCTTCGGTAGATGGTTCTGGACTATATCAAAAAAGAAATCTGAGCAAGCAATGCATCTGGATGGCCTCTGCTTCAGTTCCTGCTTCCAGATTCCTACCTTGAGTTCCTGCTCAGACTTCTCTTCATGAAGGACTACAAGCTGTGAGAAAAAACAACTCCTTTCCTCCCTAAATTGCTTTTGATTATGGTGTCTTTCCATAGCAACACAAAGTAAGCTAATACAATGTCATTATATTGGTTCTGTTCCTCTAGAAAACCCTAACTAATATAGAATGTATATATAATTAATTCCTTAGGTCCATAAATTTATAACATATTAATGTCAAATTCAACAATATTTACTGTATTAATAATATCTCAAATTTCTGTCTTATGTATATATATAATCTACTTGCCACTATTGATGGTTTAGGTTATTCAGCTCTCTTTTTTAATAAACAAGTTTGTATGAGAATATACATATTGCATGTGTTTGTATGTCTGTAGGTACATGTATATGTGCAAGCATGTGGAAGAAATCCAACCTCTGTCATCCTGGAGAATGCCATATGCTTCCATTAACACAGGGCTTTTCATTATCCAGGACATGATGAAGTAAGCTAGACTGACTAGCCAGGCAGCCTCAGGGATCCTCCTGAGTCTTCCTTTGCAACTCTGGGAGTACATCCATGCACTATCATGCCAGGCATTTTTATGTGTGTTCTTGGGATTGAACTAAGATCATCGTGTTCATTAGGCAAGTGCTTAACAGACTGATCTATCTATCAGTTTTTTTGGGCTTTTAATAATGATGCACAGTGATAGGCATGCATACAAACTGTACCTTAACATAAATTTATGATGATTTCTTTTGGATAAATTTCTGTTTCAGCACTGTTGATGCCAGAACTAATAGGCTACAAAGGTAGTACCTTTGTTGGGGTTTTTGGTTGTTGTTGTTTGTTTGTTTGTTTTAAAAAAAACAATATCATGAAGCTCATCAAGGTGCTTTGAGCACACCTTCCCAAAGCAAAGCATCAGGGACCATTTCTTCCAGTGTACAATGCAGCACACTGGCACTCTCTTCTCTTTGAAAACAAGCATCACAGTTCATTGCTATTCATCTCTAATGGCACAACATAATCACAACATCCTTAGTATGCTTTGAAGCAACATATACGCATGATAGACCAGAGGTAGATAGATGATTAACATAAATAAAAGAATCTAGAAAAAATCGCATCATGAGCTGCTGAGTCATAAATATAGCTGGGCATGATGGCACATGCCTTTAACCCCAGATCTTTGGAGGCAGAGTTGGGAGAATCTCTGAGTTCGAGGTCAGTCTGGTCTGCATAGACTGTTACACACCAGCTACAGCTTCATGGTAAGACTCTGACGGGCTAAAAATCTCTATATACTGGAACTCCAGTTGATGTTCATTCATTCACTCATTCATTTACCCATTCTCTCTCTCTCTCTCTCTCTCTCTCTCTCTCTCTCTCTCTCTCTCTCTCTCTCTGTGTGTGTGTGTGTGTGTGTGTGTGTGTGTGTGTGTGTATGTGTGTGTGTGTGTAAGGCAGATCAATGTTGAGTGATTTTTCTCTATTGTTCTCCACCTTATTTGGGGGACAGGGTCCTACATAGAACCTGAAGCTCAACAACTTAGCTAGATAGACTATGGGGCCAACCAGCTGTGTGGACCCTCTTTTCTCTACCCAACCCCAGTGTTGGGTTACAGGCTCTACTGCTGAAGCTTTAAACCCAGGTCCTCAGGCTTGTTCAGAAGGCACTGCCAAACCAGAGGGCTGCTGCTTGAATAGCAAAGGTGTGGGTCTGGGAGACAGCTCGGCTGCTCTTGCAGAGATTTGGTTCCCATTACCTACATGATGGCTCACAAATCTCTGTAATTCCAATTCCAGTGGATTCGGGAGAGTTAATGCCTCTGAATGATACAATTGTTTGGGGATTCTTAAGACTTTCACTATGAAACCCAGTTCCATAGCTGTGTCTTAAAAACTCATGTCTCAATGCATGCAAACATCTGTTAAATGTGACTCACTTCAAAGAAAGACAGGAGATATATTTTTATGTCAGCACAGGATGGGAATTATGAGTTTAACACTCTCAAACAATTTGTAGTATCTTTTAAACAATGCAACAAGTTTCTATTATGCAACCTGAACGGAAGGAAATTCTTTTCTTCCAGAAAATGTTCTGAGGATAGGTGTGATGGTGCATTCCTTTAACTTGAGCATTTGAGAGGCACAGACTCTGTGAGTTTGAGGCCAGCCAGGGTTTACTCAGTGAGGCTATGTCTCAAGAAAAGGGAAAGAAGTGAAGGAAGGAGGGAGGGAGGGAGGGAAGGAGGAAGGAAGGAAGGAAGGAAGGAAGGAAGGAAGGAAGGAAGGAAGGAAGGAAGGAAGGAAGGAAAGAAGTTTATTGGGCCATTAAGATGGATTAGTAGCTTTAATAACCTGAGTTAAATCTCCAAGACCTAGATGGTAGAAAACTGACTCCTACAAGTTGTGTTTCCCGCCCCCCCCACACACATTTTTTTTAATTTAAGAAAATGTTCTTTATCCGTGTGCCAATAATTCCAAAGCATAGTCATGGGTATGGGATGGGACATTAGTTTGTAGAAGTGTGATAGCTTTCAAGTTATATGCTTACCTCCTATGAGTGTCTAGCAAAATGGCATTAGGGTTATGGTCGATCTTAGTTCCACTCATTAAGGAAGCAATTCTCAGAATATTTGCTTTCTACATAAAGAATGCTAACATTCTATGACAAAATGACAGAAGCAGCTGACTTCAATAAAGAAATAAAATGGAAAGGACATGACTGCTCCTAGGTATGGTGGAGGAGAAAGTTTATCATAGATAAAAGTGAGAGCATAGCCAGAGGCAGGGACATCTAGGAGAGTCTGGAGTGAACATGACCCTGAGCCATGTGAGGCAAGGTGGGGAAGGGAGAGTCTGACTAAGAGCCCAGGAAGTTAAATTTGGGAGGAAAGATTGGAGTATGAGAAAAGAAGAGAGGACACCAGGGTCCAGCAACCCAGCTACTCAGCAAGTCATGGAATAAGAAGTAAAGAAAGGTGTATAAAATAGAGAAAGGTAAAAGCTCAGAGGCAAAAGATAGATGGAATAATTTAAGAAAAGCTTGGTAGAAACAAGCCAAGCTATGTGTAGGCATCCATAAGAAAGAATAAGACTCTGTGTGATTTATTTGGGAGCTGGGTGGTGGCCCCCACAAAGAGTAACAAGAAAGGACCAGGTAAACAAAATGGTTGGATTTTATAGGAAAGGGCATCAGCACTAAAGCAGCCCAGCTCCAGGGCTGGAGTCTAGGACAGGGGGCTGGATACTCCAGCCACACCCTTAATAAGTAGGGACAAAGGGATGCAGGCCTGGAGGCCAGATCTACTTTGATATGCTAAATTGACACCTCAGCCTTTTGTCCCTGGTTTGAGACCTAACATCAGCTATTGCTGGGAACTAGCTGTCCTTCAGGTCTTTATCCCTGGGTGAAACACTTAATTTGTATGGTTTCCAGAGTCACCTGTGTGGCTCAGTCTCCTGGGTCACCTCCACAGCCAGGCTCCCCAGTCTCAACTGCGGCATCTGGCACCTGCTGACAGGCTGGTTTATCATCTTTTTCAGGCCAAGTTCTGTCCCCTTTTATCTTTGCAGCCATCTTGAGAGCTCATTAAGGAAAATGCCTTCCACTTCCCGCTTCTACCTTGAGGTCTAAATGTTAAAAAAAATCTCCTTGTCCACACTGATGTGTGCCCAAAACAAGTGTGCAGCTAATTTAATGAAATGAAAATCTGCTTTTTAGGGAATTTTAAAAGTTTTTTTTGTTGTTGTTGTTGTTTTGGTTTGTTTGTTTGTTTGTTTGTTTAAGCTACAAAAGCAAAGAAGCCATTTAAAGTGGCTGGGGCATAGGAAAACACAGTAGAAAAGTATCCATAAAAGTCAAATATAAATCTGTTTTCCAGATTGTTTTTTTCAAACATTTTAAATTATGTACTAGTGCCATCTATGATTTTTTTTCTTTCAACAAATGTTGGATTTATTTATTTTATGTTGTGTGTTTGAGTGCTTGCATGTATGTATGTGGATGCTGGAAATCGAACCTGGGTCCTTCACAAAAGCAGCAGGTGCTCTTAACTGTTGAGGAATTTGGTGAGCCCCATCTTTTCCCACATGTTTATTTGTGTCTAGTCCAACGGATTACTCCAAAAACTTTATTAAAACAAAAGTTGACAATCAGTTGCAGTGTGTGACTGTGTTACAGTAAGAAAATCTAAGTCACTTCCTTCAGATTTCTATGCTCACTGGTTTTGAAATCTGCAAACTATGCTCCCAAAGAGCTCACCATGCACAACCTTATTGGGCAGATTTTGTATCAGAGGCCTGGCACCTACCTCTAGCTTCATAATAAATTTCACATGAAATTCTACGTTTCTTTCTTGTATTGTCAAATTCCCTAATCTCTACCTCCAAAATGAGAGCTGTTCACATTGAAATTTTTGTTCCTCCCCTTGAAATTACTTAGGATTAGCCTATTGTATACAATTATGCTTACAAACATCTTTACCAATATTTTCCCTACGTGTGACACTATTTGTATTAAGAAGGGTTTCAACTTTAAGCAATTTGGCCAGAAACAGCTTTTTACTCCTCTTCAGTCTCTTTACTTACTTTTCTGCTTCACAAACTACCTCCCTGATCTCTAAGACCTACACCATATATAGACAAGAAGAAAAGATGTTATCCATGGAAGCAAAAAAGGAGATGACAGAGATGATGAGATGGTTCAGAGGTGTTCTGTGGGAAATGCACTTGCTGCACAAGCATAAGGACCAATGTCTGGATCCCTCAAATCCACACAAATGCCAGATGCATTCGTGCCATCAAGTGAACAAGTTGACTAGCTAGACTAGCCAAATGTGCAACCACTGCCTCCATAAAAAAGGTGGAAACAAATGGAGGAAGACATATGATGTCAATCTGCACACACAACACACACACAGACACATGCCCAGACACTTGCAAACATGTGTATGTGGGGAGGGGGGGAGTTTTAAAGAGGAGAACAAAAATAATGGTGGGGTCATATGTATGAATATAAAACTTTAGGTATTAAAACTAACTGCAAGTGTCTGCTGCACTGTGTCCTTGAGGGCACTCATCCATTCTAACAGGAAAAGAAGAGATGCCTAATCTGGGAGATACCTACAAAGACTGGTCCATAGATAGAGTGGTTTTTTTTTTTTTTTTTTTTTTTTTTCAGGAAGGAATGGTGAGGAAAAAACAAAAAAACAAAACAAAACAAAACAAAAAAACAACTGATTATAGAAAATCCAATCTCTATGAATAACTCAATCTATGAGATTGAGCTAGGACATAGGACAGGAGGGTTGAGCCCACACTAGCTGTCTACCTCCTCTACTTTGAGATGTTAGGCGATAAAAAGAACTATAGAGCTGTATCCATCCCATCTTCACAGTAAAACCACCAGCTCTACATAATGACAAGTTAATCGCTTTGCAATTATGCCTAAGCAAGGATTTTGAAAACCCACAAGATTTACGTAGGCATGGAGAAAAATGATTACCTTCTTGAGAAAGAAATATACCTCCACTACTTTCTAAATTTATAAGAAAAAAAACAGTGTTTGAAACATTTACTCAGTGGAGTCCTTTATTAGAACACAGTTTATCACAAAACATCTATTCTATTTTTTTTCTCAGTCTGCAGACATTGAGACATCACAGAGAAAATATTAAAAAAAAAAAAAAGTTTAATCAATTTGCTGTTGTTGACCTTGCCTTTTCAAAAATTAGTACCAGAGTGGTAGACAGATGGCTCTGCAGTTAAAAGCACTTGTTCCTTTAGAGGACTTGTGTTCAGTTCCCAGTACCTGTCTGTAAGGGGGCTCACAACTGTCTGTTATTCCAGTTCTGGAGTATCAAACACATTTTATGGCCTTCCAGAACACCAGGTACAAATACCAGGTAGACATCATGCAAGCTGAGCATCCATACACATAACAAAAATAAATCTTAAAAAAAAAAAACTGATACACCATGGTCATCATAAATAGCAAGATATGGTTGAAAGAAAAGGATTTTTATCAACTTGGAAATTTCCATTAGGAAAAACAGATGTCTTAGTTAAAAATGACCAGTTTTCATTGTCCTACAGAATTCAACACCACAAATAAAGGGCAAATAAGTGCAAGAGATTTGAAAGCCCTTAGTAGACAAATTCATTGAAAAAAAATTGTTTTTACAATAATGAATTTAGATTGTGAGGGAGTACATACATGTGCACATGACAACATGGTGCCTGTGTGTCAGTCAGAGCACAGCTTGCAGAAGGTGACTCTCCATGTGAGTACTGGTAGTCAGGCTCAGGGGCAAGGACCTTTACACCCTCTAAGGCCCAGTATTTCCCAACCTTCCTAATGCAGCAACCCTTAATACAGTTCTTCCCGTCGTGATGACCCCAACTATAAAATTATTTTGTCACTACTTCATAACTGAAATATTGCTACCATTATGAATTTTAATGTAAATATTTGATAGGTGATCCCCAAAGGGGTTATAAACCACATGTTGAGAACCACTGTCTAGACTAAAATGTATTTTCAGTAATGACTCTGAACTTGGTAGATGTTTTGGGCGCTTAGAGTCTAAGCAATCTCACTTCCTTTACTTTTTTATTTTTTATTTCAGAGCTTATGTATGGTAACTACTTAATAAATATTTGGCAGGATTAATATGCATAACTTGTATGTGTATTAGACATACTTAGTGAAATACGAATGGTAATAAAATAATCTGCAATGTAAAGATATATATTCATATTCAGTTACGCGCAGAAATATACATATATTTCAATATCGGGAAGATTCTCAACTGATAAGCAAATATTTAAGCAGATCAGGTTTAGACCTAGTGAGGGTCTTTGGAGTGGTATTCTGTAGGGTTTTGATAGGTCATTAGCTCTGAAGACTGTCATTTTGCTTGGAATTTATTACTAGTGTTTTCCAATCACCAGAAGTGAGAATGTAAGGAAGCTTAGACATGCATGAACCCAGACAGGCTGCTACTGTGGGAAACCCTTCTCAGTCCCTGGGTTCTGAGGGCCACTCTTGGAACCTTCCTCCCCTGCTAGTTGGTAGAAAATTCTGTTGGTTTGTGGACATTTTCTTCAAAAGGCTTAGAAAGAGATCATTTCCTCCAGTCTTGCTCATCACTGTAAAGATAAACTGTAGAGACTGAGACTCGTCCAAGAGCTCAAGGCCAAAGAATGAATGCCTCAGTCTAAGTACATCCGGAATAACGAGTCTTAGATCTACTTGACCCATTGTCCTAATCCGTGGTTAACAGAAATGGCAGAGAAAACAAGTGCTGATTGAGGAATAGAGGAAAGGGTAGGAGGCAGTCATTAGCAAATCCCTGGGCTCGGGTCACCTGTTCTCCGGGATCAAAACAGTGAAACAAGCCATTCATAGGCACACCAAGGGCTAGTAGCCATTGTTTTCAGAACCAGCTGTGGAGAATCTACTCTTCAGTGGCCTTGGGACAGCTGCAGCTGCTGCATCAAGGGGAGGGTGGAGGAGAGCAAACTACCCTGTCAGGCTTGCACCCGGCCACGCCACCTCCCGGACAACTGGAAGGCATTTCTGCCTTAAGTGCATTGGCCTAAAGCACCCTTTGAACCAACGCAAAGCATAAACATCTCACAGCAGGCCCAGACCCGCGCAGAAACTGCGGGCCTTCGGCAGGCTGGTGCTGGAGGATCTGAGGCTGGCAGCTGCAGAGTGATGTGCAGTGAGTGAAGCTGTTAGAAAGTAGCGCCGACTGAGCTGCAAGAGTACCCCGTGAACGAGCTAAGTCCTCAGGGTTCGAGCTTAGCTGTAGTCTAGTCCAGAGGCGAGTTCCTGCTCTCCTCCTCCCGGCCTCTCCTCGGCTCTCGCGCCACCCTCCCGGGTCTCAGGCCCAGGGTCCCCAGGTCGCCGTGGACGAATCGTACTCACCATCTCCTGCCTGAGGACATGCAGTTTGGTCTCCAGCCTCTCCAGGGCGCTGGGGTGGCTGCGTCGTGGAGAGCCAGAAGCAGGGGAGGATGAAGAGGAGGAGGACACAGAGGGCGCGAAGCTGCTGCAGCTACTGCTGCTACTGCAGCTCCCGCCAGCCCCGCTGGGGTCCGCAGCCCCTTCTCGGGGCGCCGGCTCCTCCCCGCGCAGCGAGCGCGCTAGGCTCTCGGGCACTTTGCGCCCCAGCTTCAGCTCGATGTCTCTGAGGTCTGGCAACGGGCCGTCTTCCATGACTCTTTGAGAGGGGCGACACTGACAGTAAAGGCGGAGGGCGCAAGGAGGCGGAGGCCTGGCGGAGTCCGGAGCTCAGCAGTCCGCTCCCCGGGCCGGGCCTGGGTCCCCGCGGGCGCCTGTGCGCTCCATGCTTAGGGCGCAGTAGGCAGATCTGTACCCGGCCGCAGTTCCAGGCTCTGCCGCTCGGCAGCTAGCAAGATTAGGTAGATCGCTTCATTCCTTCCTCTCTGGTCACTCCACCTCCAAGTTGAGTTAATTGATACTGCAGAGAAGAAGGGCAAAAGCTAGTACGTTATACCAAGAGAAAGAAGAGGGCAATGGAACCTGCTAGATGGGGGGAAATTCCCATTTCAAACTGTCCATTCAGATCTCTGCGCCGTTCACAGTGCCCATCTGGTATTACACCACACAGAATAACGATGTAGCCACACTCCAGGGTCGTTTCATTTTCCAGCCATATGTCTCCAAGGATCAGGCTTCAGTGGATTGTCAGGAAAAAAAAAAAAAAAATTCTGGTCGATGAAAAAAGTGGCTCCTTCGTGTTTGCATGCGGTATTGACGCATTTAAAAAGAGAGAGATGGTTAGCTTAGCTGGGCTTAAGGGCTCCCTGGTTGCAGCAGTCGTGTCCTTCCCATTTAGGCTGCCTCATCCAAGTCATTGTGTTCCTCTGTGCCTCGGAAACTTTAAACTCGGCTGGCAGGTGGACCAAACCAGGGCCAACCCTTGTACCGTATGTCCCAGATAAGAAGAGCAGCAAAATCTTCCCCATCCCGAAGCTAAGGAACTAACTTGCCAAGTCCTACTTCAGCTGAGCATACCCATATTAGGTTACTAAATTAAAAGTTGTCCCGCTGACAAATACAACCTATCAAATCCATTTTTAAAGCTAGAGGCAGAAGAATGGTTATATTTTATATGCTTTATATTTTGTTTTCTGTCTCCCAATCTTCCTAAAAACCAATTGCTAGCATTACCAAGCAAACCTGCCTGATAATTCTCCAAAGAAGATCAAAAAATATTTAATCAGTCAATAGTTCAATAAAAATGTACAATGAAATATAACTACCCTAGCAATATTCCAGTGTACTACCACACGGCAAAATGAAAATTAAAATACACACACACACACACACACACACACACACACACACACACACACATATATATATATATATATAGAGAGAGAGAGAGAGAGAGCAGAACTTCAGACAAGTTGCTGAATCCTCTCTTTAATTGTGGAAGGAAAATAATGAGAGTAACTGGTGAAATCATGCATGTCCTCTTTCACAATTTACCTATATTTTTCATCTATTTAGGAAGACCCACAACTTCATAAACTATTAGTCTGCACTACTTCTACCAAGTAGAAGTATAAGCGCATACATTATAAGATTGCTTGAACATTATAAGATTGTATTTGTGTCAATGAGAGCTGACAATACTATTTCCAACCCACTAAACTGTAATTTTTGTGTTCTATTGAAGTGTTTCAAAGTTGAGCTTTTATTTTCTAGAACAACTAGATATGTATACCCTTTGTTCTTCTAGCCCCCTTCCCTTTCAGCTTTTGCATTCAAAATAACAAAGATAAATGAGTCTGGAGTTTGTTTATATCATTTTCACATCTAAGAAACCTTAAAAGGAGAGAAAACAGACATTCTGAATGAAATATCTCATGTCAGGGGGAATGTTGTTGAGATTGTCTTGTCAACAAGCAAGAATTTCGCATGTGTAACTCTTCTTCTTGAAACACACACACACACACACACACACACACACACACACACACACACACCACGCACGCACGCATCACCACCAATTATGGAATCAAAGGAGAACAAAATTAAACCTCAACTCTCCCATAAAACTGCATGTATTGCCTCAACGCTGGCAAGCCACAAGCTCACTGCATGAGGATTGCACTGTGGCATGTAATTATGGACGCCTCTCATTTGAGTCATGGACAGCTTTTCATTATAAACTTGGTCCAACTCGATCTGGGTGCAAACCACATGTGTTCAATATCTAACTTGAAGTTGGTCCAAAAAGTCATTGTTAAATTATCATCAGTGGAGTACCTGTGCATAACTGAGACAGTAGTTGCCACTCACAATAACTTTAAAAAGATATGTGTTATTCTTGCTTTTTACATATGTCTGAAGGAAAACTTTATAATACAGTGTGTTGAGTATAATTAACACTTTGTTCTGGTGAAATGTAAAACAAACCTAAGCTTTAAAAAGAAGGCTAGTTATGTTAAACTTTGAAAGGTTCTGTATGATGCCTTATGATATTTTTGTTTAAAATAGAAATGTTCTGAAGGCCCAAATTTCCTAATTTGGGCAAAAACTTGAGAGTTAAAATCCTTACTAGGCCTATAATAGAATATGGTAGGTTTATCTTCTCTATGGTATGATACGATAATATTTCTCACTTTAAATATCTGAAAATTAGGGATGGAGAGATGACTCAGCTGTTAAAGGCTAGGCTTACAACCAAAAATAAATATATGAAAATTGGATTATTTTTATTTTTTAACTTTTGGTGTTACACACATTTTCTGTAATTTCAAAGATGTACCTATGAGAAAATGTATGAGAGATTTGACCAGAAGCTCTTGCCATGGTGTGGGATATTAGTCATTAGCAGCAGCAATGACATCTAGATGGGCTGTGGACTGCAAGTGACATCAGCAACAGTTCGAGGGGAAACTAAGGAGAAGAAATAGACAAAGTACTCTGACTCAACTCTTGTAATGGTCCCCTACCTGTTCCTACTTATCCACCTCAAGCCTAAAGTCCTGAAAAGCAGAACTGTAAAAACACTGAGTTTGGAGAGTTCTTATGCTTTTGTAGGTAATAGGTCTGGGGACTGCTTTAGGTCTAAGCTGTATTAGCCTTTCTGCTTTATTAACGTGCATAACAAACTAAGAATGGACGTTAAACCACAGAAAACAGAGACTCAACTTTGTCTCCTGTTGAACTGTGTTCACAGAGAAGATAGGTCTCTAATTTATTGTAGAAAATCCCTGTGGGTTAATTAAGTAGGAGTATTTTTGGACTCAGATGACACGTTCTCAAAGAATGCCCTGGTCATAACAGACCGAGGTGAGGCATGCTTCACACATTCCTCACTAAGAATACTTCCTGGTCAGAACCCAGGACTTAGAGCCCAAGCAGACTCAGCAGGACTCATGTGTGGCTAGCACCACTCCCTAGTCTGCTGCTTCCATTGTGGTTAAACAAAAAACAGCCTACCACCTTTTCTCTGGCACTGACTGGAAGCCTGCCCACCTCTTCCTGGCACGGAGTTCAAGGACTCCGGTAGTCTTTTCCTGAGACTCCACTTCCCACCGTGCAAAAGAAAATGAAGCTGCCGACATGGTCAAATTGCCCTTAAGAGTTTTAGGAAGTAACTATGTAATAAGTTCCATGTTCTTTGGATCTTTGATTTAAATGTATAGAAGTGCTGTGCCTGTGAATATTTTTGTTTAGCTTCTAGGTGGAACAAAGACCAAGGGTGATGTCATAGCAAAGCTCAAGAATGTTGACCTTACCCACATATAGAAGTATTATATCCTACTAAAGCCACTAAGGTTTCATCTGGCTCATTTATAACGTCATTTGATTTGCCTATGATTTTGTTGATGGCTTAGAGCTGTTTGCCGAGTAACATCATTGAGTTCACTATTGCCACAACTATTGTCATCTATCTACCTTCTTTCTATCTCCTTACCTCCCTATCCATGTTTTACCTTTCGTGTATCTGAAATGTTTCTATCTAAAGAGCCCAGTGACTTTAAGTAGCACTCCTCGGAATCTAACTAATACTTATAACCAGAGCTAACTACTTCCTGAAGAGATTTAGTACATAATACTAAAAGTAGGTCACTAGCATCTAAGCCTCCCTTATCCCCTCTTTACAATCCTTGTCAAATCTCACTTTGCCTTCATTACTAATGCATGATTTTTTTCTTTCATGTTTTGTTCAGCTATTCCAAATTGAACAGATAGAGAAATCTTGGTATTTTCTTATGTAGCCATTCCAGTGTGATTTACAGGATGACAATTTTGTTTCTGTGTTGGCAAATGTTTGCAACGGGCTCCATACACATATGAAAGAACTGACTTGTCAGTTTCCACAGTGACGTAAATAAGTTCATCATATCAATATCTGATACTGAGTAACCTACATGAGTTGGGGAAAGATGTATAATAAATAGTATAGTGCTTCCAGTGTATAGGTCAGATAGATGTAAATAATTGCTAAACGTATATAAATTAGTGGTAGTAAATTACTTATAAAAATAAATACATTCAAGAACATTGAGCAATAAAATGTCAAATATGAGAAAGTGATAATACAATTTGAGGATTTATTGTCTTTGTTTTCATTTTCTAACCAAAAGTTTATGCAACATAATTTTTAAATGATAGGTATGGTTAGCAGTGGGTTGGCAAAAATTCCTGGAAATTTAACAAGAATTTCATGCAAACTGGTATGGGCTGGCTCCTGGACACCTCTGTTTCAGAGTTTCCAATGCTGTGACAGGGGAAGTGAGTGCCCAGGACAGACACAAAACAGTTCATGAAATCACTTGTGTTTGTTTCTTTGGATTGCCATAACAAAGTTTCCCAGAGTGGGGAGCTTAAAACAGTAACAATTTATTACTTTTAATTTTGTAGGCTAAAGTCTCAAGCCATGGCTGAGTGGTCAAGGTGTCCCCTGAAAGCACACCTCTAGCCTCTGTTTTCATATTTGTTGGTTCTTCATTCCATGTCTATATCTCAAATTGTTTCTTTTAAGGACATCTTATTGGATCACAAGTCCAACCACCATATCCATGTGTATCTCATGTTAGCAAATTATAATTGAAGTGATCTTATTTCCCAGTAATCTCACACTCTGAATACTACAACTGAAAATTAACTTTCATAAGCTCCTGAGGAGTCTCTCCTCTCTCTCTCTCTCTCTCTCTCTCTCTCTCTCTCTCTCTCTCTCTCTCTCTCTCCCTCCCTCCCTCCCTCCCTCCCTCCCTCCCTCCCTCCCTATCTCTCTGTCTGTCTCTCTCTCTCTCTCTCTCTCTCTCTCTCTCTGTGTGTGTGTGTGTGTGTGTGTGTGTGTGTGTGTGTGTGTGTGATTTTAAAAGCAATTAGTGGTTTGGTGAGAATATTTTTGTGATCATAGCAAGACATGCAGAGCATTTGTACCATATATAAAATATAAGTACTATAATCATGTTCTCAGAATAATAAAGCAATGGGTACTGGTCATTATGACTGTCATATTCATATCTATATGATGGGTGAGCAAGATGTTTCTTATACCAGGAAAATATTTTAACTCAGAAAAGCAGAAATTGTTGTGATAATTTGGGAGATAGGAAGGAATGTACTAGATGGAAGCTGAGTACCAGATTGATGACCAACCCCTGGAGGATTTTACTGTTTAATGCTCCAAATGATCCAAAGAACAAATACCATTAAACCTCCTCTGTGAAGGTACATTCTAAACCCCAGCTGATGAAAATTCAGTTTTCTACTCATGGCAAATAAGGAGGCTGGGACTACTAAATTGTATTCTACTACCAACTAACTCCACGTTGTTTTCATTCTGGTTTTGTTTATTTGATTCTCAGTGTTTTGTATTGTTTTGGTTTTAATGTGTAAGAGTACTTTGCCTGCATGTATTTCTGAGTACCACGGTGTGCCTGTTGCCCTCAGAGAACAGAAAGAGGCATTGGATCCCATGAACCTGGAGATACAAATAGTTGAGAGTCACCATGTGGGTGCTGGGAATTGAAATCAGGTCTTCTGGAAAAGTAATCAGTGTTCTTAACTGACCCATCTCTACAGCTCCCTGATGAGAGATTCTGTAAATATGTTTCTCTTATTGGTTAATGAATAAAACACTGTTTGCCAATAGGAAAGCAAGATAGGGAGGACTAGGAGACTAGGAGGAAAAAGGAAGTAGTTGGGAGGAGTCAACATGGAGAGACTGGAGAGAGCAGAATGCCAGCTGTCTCTCTCTCTCTGGTAAGATGAGATCATGGAAGTATTTAGATTAGTAGAAATGGGTTAATATTTAAGACAGAGCTAGCCGGTAAGAAACAAGTAACTGGCCTACTTGTCTCTGTGTGTTATTGGGGGCTGGTGTAGCACAGCAGGGAAAAACCTGCTCATAACAGCTCTCTACACAGTTTTCTTCATCTCCAAATGAATGTTTGTTAGCCCTTGTTCAGAGCACTTAAGAGTGGCTGGGCATGGTGGCACACACTCTTGAAACCAGCACTTGGCAGGCAGATTTCTATGAATGTGAGGTCAGCTTGGTAAGTTTCAGGCCAGATATATATATATATATATATATATATATATATATATATATATATACACACACACACACACACACACACACACACACACACACACATATATATATATATACTGTCTCAAAACAAAACAAACAAAAATCAAAAAAAAATAAAAACAAATACACCCCCAAATCAAAAACCAAGACAAATAACAGAAACAACAACAAAAGTCAAACTATTAGGGGGCTCATCTTCTGTCCTGGACATTTTGGGTGGAGTACATTATACTGAAGCTTTAACCCAGGTCCTCAGAAAATCAGGGTAAGTAATTGACAACTAGATAATGTCTTCAACTCTGAACACATACTTTATGTGTTACTATATAGCATAATATAGTATGGTTGGTTTGGACTATGTATGTAAACCAGACTGGCTTCAAACTCAAAAGAGATCCACCTGCCTCTGCTTCCAAATTGCTGGGATTAAAGGATTGTACCACCAGGTCCACTTAACATACACATTTAAGAAATAAAAATATAAAATCATCTTATTTTTTTCTGATGAATTAGGGAAGTTCATACACTGAAGCAGACATCAAAAATATAAGAGACAGAAAGAAGAAATGAAAAGGGAAGACTAGCTGAGGCTGCTGCATAAGCATCACACTCAGTGAAAGGTGAGCGATGTGGGAAGGCAGCTCCCGTTGTCGTCTCCCATTTCCTATAAACTCTCACAGCCTTGGGAAGGGCAAGGCTAACACTTGAGGTCAGCTCTTCATTTGGGAGAACTCAGGTCTGGCTAGATACAGAAATTAGTGATCTGGCTCACAAGTGATGGCCCCAAGGGAAGTGTGGAGGTGGGAAACAAAGTGCTTATGAAAAGGTGCCTGATTAAAATGTGCACCTAGTCCATGATGGGTAGTGGTATTGTGACCTTTTGTCCATGTAGACTGCTCCTCTCTGTCTGATGAGAAAATGCCTAGGGCATGGCAATGTCTCAAGAAAAAAAGAAAAGTCAAGGCACCCTGACATTCCAGAAAGATGAAAGGCAACTGCTGGAGTCTTGCTCAACCCCTCCTTCGTTCCTGTGGTCTTTCTATATCTAAGCCACCTATAGCAGCTGACTTTGTGGTGGCTGACCCTTAATTCCATAACAATCTTTGTCTGTGGTAGAGCAAACTCTTCAAAGTTTATTTTAAAAACACGCTAAGTTTTGTTTCAATTACATCATGCAGTACCAGAAAGCATTTCATCTTCGATTTGAACTTGTGATTCACTGTTGTCTCTTAAGGGGCCAATGGAGAAGATATGATCAAAAATACCTGTGAAGTCACAACCTAGATATGATTTCAAAACTGGATTGAGGTCAGGGGATGTATGTGAGCATCTTAAATGGAATGACTGTGTTACTCTGTGAAACCTCTGGTTAACTAAAGTAGATACAGCATAGAAATCTTCCGTTCTTTTCCTGCTACGAACTCCAGACAGATTCCATAAGTACATGGGTCATAGATTCATTACAAGAATGGTTTAGTTGACATATAACCTGACATTACATCACTCAGAATTGAATGTGAATAAGGATTAGGTTAAAAAAAAAAAAAGATTTCCTAGTTTACTGGAATGTAGATGCTATTTTACAGAACTTAGCTTTCTTAGTGTAATGTGAAACCTTTGCTTTGTGTTATAGCACCTTTCCTACTTATGTAAATACACTTTGGCTTAAACAGTACTTACAGGTCAAACCATATTTGACTGAGAAGGCTTGCTTTTCACAGTTGTTCTTTTATTGAAATAGATTTTTTTCATACAATATATTCTGATTATAGCTTCCCTTCCCTCTCTCCTCTGAGTTACTCCCCACCTACCCTATCCTCCAGATCTATGCCCCTTTCTATCTTGCAATAGAAATAGATATCCAAGGAATAATAGTAAAGAAATTAAAGTAAAATAAAAAGGTAAAACAAAAACTAACACCAGAATAAGACAACAAACAGAAGGAAAAGAACCCTAGGAAAGGCATGTAGATACAGAGATCCATTCATTTGCACACTCAGGAATCCCATAAAAGCATAAAACTCAAAAGTCATATTAAATGTGCAAAAGACCTGCAGGGTGAAAACAAAAAAATAAAAATGAAAGAATTTAAAATAAATAAATAAAAAGTCCCGACCTACATTATGAGACAAGGAACCTTGGAAGATCCACTGAGTTCCTTTTCTGTTGGCCATCTGTTGTTGGACATGCAGCCTACCCTTAAGAGTAGTTTGTTTCCCCAGTGGGACTCTCCTAGAGAAAACTAAATTTTCATTTGCAAGTGGTTATCAGTTTCTGAGAGATTCTGGGTTAGTGGTGGGACATATGACCACTTCTTTCAGCTGTAGGGCCTTATCTGGTACAGAGCTGTGCAGGCCCTGTGCATGCTGCCTCAGGTTCTCTTATATGGAGAGCACCTTGTTTCCTTGGTGCTTTCCATCCCCACTGGCTTTTACAGTCTTCCCTCCTCCTCTTCCACAGGGTTCCCTGGGCCCCAAGGGGAAGGGATTTGATGGAGACATTTCGTTTAGGGGTTCCAAGGTCTGTCATTCTGTGCATTATGTCTGGCTGTAGGTCTCTGTATTTGTTCCCATGTGCTGCGGAGGGACCTTGTCTGGTGATGGCTGAGCAAGTCACTGATCTATGAATATAGCAGAATGTACTAAGAATTAGAAGTCATTTTATTACTATGTTCCTTTAGGAGAAGAGTAGCCTTTGGTTTTCCCCTAGTCCCTGGCCTATCTCAGGTTCTTGGTCACTCAAGCAGTCTTGAGTGTGGTTCCATCTTGTGGGTGGGCCTGAAGTCAGATCAGGTCTTGGTTGGTTATTCCTACAAGCTTTGTGCTACCATTGTATTAACATAACTTGCAGACAGGATACTATTGTACATTGAAGGATTTGTTTCTAAGTTGGTATTTACTTTCCTTTTTTGGTAGCAGCATTTCACATTATTTAAACAAGCACTTCAAAACAGTGACAGACGTATAAGGAAAAGACAAAGAAAAAAGAAAGTAATAGATGTTAACACCCAGAGGTTGAGGTAGGAGAACAGCAGAGTTGAGGCCAGCATAGGCTATAGAGTAAGACTCTGGTTCAAAAAACAAGCAAATAGAAACAAGGATAACAAAAACAAAACAAAACAAAAAACCCAAAAGACAATAAAGGATATTTTAAAATCCTATGTCACACTGTCAGTCATTTGTCTGCTTTCAATACCAAGGCCCTTTCTCCCGTTTCCTTTTGTTCTCAGTGGGTGTTTCCTTAAACATTCTTTTCTATCTCCATCATGGTAATGCTTCACTGTGCTCTTCAGCTATTGTGAGGAGGAATCAATGAGCAATGAGGAAGAGGCTGCAAGCTGTAAGCTCTGCTGTGCTCTCTCCTACCCATGTCTTCCAAGTCTCTCTTGGTATTTTCCCTTTGCAGTCTCTTTTCTTCAGTACTGTGTAGTGAAACCAGTACGTCTTGGGCATAGGTCTCCAGTGCCCTACTGCTAAAATGTCATCTTCAGCCCTCTCTATTATTTTTATCTCCTTCCTTCTTTCATTCCTCCCTTCCTCCCTCCCTCCCTACTTTCCCTCCCTCCCCCTCCCTCCCTCCCTCCCTCCCTCCCTCCCTCCTTCTCTCCCTCCCTCATTGCCTTTTTATTTTGCCCATCCTTGCTACCCATGTTCTGTCTGTCATTTGGTTGCTCTGTTTCTGTCTCTTTCTTTCTGTTCTTATTGTTCATGTTTTTTGAAAATGTGGGGTGTCCTCATACTGCTAAAAGTAGATTTAACAGTTCACGAGTGTTTATTATTTTGTATCTCATCATGTCTTCACAACCTCCATAGAAAGTAAATCCTCTAAAATAATAATTGTAAGTTAAGCTGGGGAGATGGCTCAGCATTTGAAAACACTGAAAACACCTGCTGCTCTTCCGAGGACCTGAGTTCACTGCTCAGCACCCACATAGTGACTCATACCATCTGTCACTCCAGCCCTGAGGGAAGCTGAGGTCCTTTTCTGACATTAATGGGCAGCAGACATGCACACGGTTGACGGATATACATGCAGGTAAAGTAACAGAAACAAATGCATGCATGAAATAAATAATAACATCTAAGAAGAAAGTGCTTCTCTTACCATGTCATAGACACAACCAGTGCTCAGTTAATTTGGGCAAAGTTCACACAGCTACACAGTTAGGAGGTGCTTTATCTGAAGGTAAATACCCCTCTCCGAACCCAGAGACTATGTGCTTAATCCATAGGAAATGTTTTCTCCTTCTCTTGGTCAAAATCACCAGGCATCAGCTCCCATCCTCCACCTGAATGCAACTCTTTGCAGTTATGCTGTAACTGAGGATACCACATGTTCTGTCACCCAGAGCCTTGCCTTTCTTCTTCATCAGTTTGGCACTTCTGTTCTTGTGTGTATTAAGCCTTGAAGAACAGTGTCTGTTCTGTGGGTAGAGAGGACGTCTTATTATTTTATAATAATGAATACAAGGGCCAGGAACTCAGGTAACAGGCAGGCAGAGCTCTGTAAATCCTAGGCCAATCTAATCTACATACCAAGTTCCAGGTCATCCGTCCAGAGTTACATGGTGAGAACCGTCCTCCACCCCACCCCCAATGCACACCCCTGTGCCACACCTCAAATAAAGCAAATCAGACACAAGGAATCATTGCACTTTGGGTTAGAGAACTAGATGCCTTAGTGACTGTAAGTGCTTGCTGCTCTTGAAGAGGACCTGAGTTTTGTTCTAGCACCCATGCCAGGTAGCTCACAACTGCCTGTTATCTCAACTTTAGAGGATCTCACATAGATAACACATAAAATAAAAGTTAAAAGAAAAGGAAGTAGGCATGCTTAGTTGACAGGAAAAAAAAAGCTTAACTAATCCTAGAACTTGTTTCTTTTCAGAGAAAATATAAAGCTTTGTTCTACTCCTTTCCCCATCATTTTTCAGGACAGGTTAGGAGTCTTACTCAGTGTCTATACTCTGACACCAAGCTGTACCTCTACCTTGCTTAGAAAGTAGCTATGAGTAAATATTATTCCTTTGTAAGATCTGCGAAAAGACATGTACCATCTTTCGCTAGGATGGGTAAATATGTACAGCTCTTTCTGTGACAATGTTCCAAAATTCTAATCATCATCATTTTGTTTCATCCTTTTATCAGTATAATTATAACAGAAATTAATGTGTCTCATTCATATTTTAAGAAACAACACCACCCAGAGTTGTAAGCGACGTTGTGAAAGTGATAATTCAGCATCATTACATTCTCCATTGCCCTGGGCTGGCTGTTGTACTACGTTTGTCCCTACTAGGAGCTCATCTCCATGCTCCTCTCAGGCACCTGGCTTTGGTTCTTCTTTGTCTGTCTCTGAAAGCCATAGCATCCTCTGTATTATCTATCACCTTGCAACATCAACTTGTGCAAAATTAAATTTCTCACATTTCTCAGACTATGTCTATAATTCCTGTTTTCATTGCTGGCTCATGATCTGTGAGCTCAGTATTTCACTGTTGTCACCTTTACTCCTGGCTGCAGTGATACTTCCTGTTCTGTGTTCTACTGTAGCTTAGGCTCATCTGCCTGTAATTACATCTGGATCCTAACTCCTTTTTCTTTGAGAAATGTGAAATATTCCTCTCATCTCACTTTGAAGATACTATCTCTAAGTACTTTTTAAAAATTGTTTGTTTTTAGAGACAGGTTTTTTCTATGTAGCCCTAACTGTCCTGGGATTCACTCTGGAGACCAGGCTGGCTTTGAACTCATAGAAGTCTACCTGCCTCTGCCTCTTGAGTGCTGGGATTAAAGATGTGTGCCACAACTGACTGGCTTCTCTAATGTATTTTTTATGACTTTCAAATGGTGTAAGTGGCTCCATTGCCCCTAACCTTAATCCAAAATTACTCCTACCCCTAATACTGCTATGGTTACAGTTTGGCTTCTACAGCATAAAACATATTTTACTCATTCAACACAATGGCCAACAGTCCTCTATGTCAGTTCCTTGTTCAACAGGGCCTTGCTGCTAATGACCTCTTGCCCATAATTCTCACTTCTTACTCATATATGACCCATTCTTCAAAAAGCAAGGCCCATTCTCCCTCTTTTCTAGACTCTCTTCCTCTTTCCTATTTCTTCCTTTCTTCCTCCCTCCCTTCCATTTTTCTTTCCTTTCCTCCCATCCCTGTGCCCTTTATGTGCCATGTGTTATTCTAGAACAATAACAATAAGGGAAAAAAAACATAGAAATGATCAGATTCTTGTGCTTTGAGAATTGACAGTCAAGTGAATTCAACCTGCAACATACCAGCCTCATCAAAGTGATCCCTTTTACTATGTATCCACACTTTGCTCATCGTTATCAACATTGGTATAATAACTAGAATGGAGAGGTCAGTAGGACTTCTACTGTGCAAAACAAAGCATCCAACTTTGACAATTTAGGAAGGAAGAATATATGGCTCCTGGTCAAAAGGCTTATAATCTAGGTGAGAAAGTAGATTGTGTATTAAAAATTCTGACACATGCTAATTAGGAAAAATGGCCAAGGAAGACAGGTATGTGCTAGAGAGTATAGAGAAGGCCTCACAGGAGAAACAGAATTTGTGGGGAGAAATATAACTCACAATAATGGTTAAATAGGGGAACAGTGTTTCACAGAATCCAACTCTTTATTTTAATGTCCTTTTTCTGTAAATTGTGTTTCAACAACTCTCCAGAAGTCTTGTTTACTTTTACCACCATCTATAAGAACTAATCTAAGCAGTTGAAGACTGTTACTTGAATACATATTCACACTAAAATTACTGAGATAACCATATTGCAATGAATCACTCATTCCTTTACAACCCACCTTTAAGCTTTACAACTTTAGTTTTTACTGCAGGGAAAACTAATACATACTATAGGTTAAGTAACACATCATTTTTTCAATGATGTTGGAGTTTCTTCAATGTGACCTGATATCATAACACTTTACTTCCAACTTTCCATTAAAATTCCTTGGAGCTATCTATGCGAGACATTATTTGCTTTTCATATACAACTATCAGCTTTCAGAAGTGTTCAGAGAATCAATGTATGTTCAAACCCTGTACATGCAGCTGGAGGTTACCAGCAACAGTACTAATTTTTGTTATTGTTTGCCCTCATAAAATATTTCTTAGACAATGATATTTCCTAATTATCATTTTTCTAAACCATGCTCTTGAATGCAAAATTGAAAGTCATAGAAAGGGCTAAACTGGAAAGAATATAATTGGATTTCAAAGCATCCACACTTCAAGCTCTCCTGTGACTTTGATATAAGTTGCTTAACCTCTATGAATCTGAGTTTTGTCATCTCTACTATAAAGCTAATTACATACATATCATAGGACTAACTGGGTGTTTAGGCTAACTGACTAGTACCTTGCTTAAGAAAGCTGGCCCACGCCTGTAATTACAGCTTTCAGAAGGCTGAGTTAGAATGTTGAATTTGAGCAAAGGCTACCCAGAGCAACCTTCTCTCAAGGAAAGAAGAATGGAAATGATACAAGGGGAACGAGAAAGAGGGGGAGAAGAGAGGGAGGGGGTAGGGAGGGAAGGGGTAGGGAGGGAGGGAAGGAGGAGAAAAGCAAGGGAGAGAGGATGTCTACACCAGATTTTCATAGCTCTCAGGAGGGAAAAGAGCTTCAAGATTCCTTCTGACAACATTTTTGAGAGGCTCAGCTCTGAGCACTGCTACTCATACTCTGTGGTCTGATGCTGTGTGCGGAACACAGGAGGAGTGAACTCTTAAATGGCCAAGGCACACATTCTGAGGCCTTCAGTGCTATGCATGTGATATAAGGTAGCAAAGCAAACACTTCAGATTGCAGCCAGCTGCCAAAGCTTCCCCGAAACCAAGGAAGGAATGGCCTCTGTCGTCATAGTGATCTAGCCATTGTTTGTGTTTTGTTTGATTTCAGTCACACAAAACACTATCTACTTTGCAAAATCAGTCTCTCTCCTTCTCCCTCCCCCACTCCCTTCCCTCCCCCTCTCTCTGTCCTTCTGGCAAAAAGAGATGACCGTGAACTAAGTACTGTGTTTCTGCCACTTGAGACATATTTTGTTGTAGAGATTATGTCCCATCTCCCTGCCCCAAACAGAGAAGTTGAATAAGGGTGGATTAAACACGAAGATTCCTACCACTGTGCTTTATTCAGTTTGTATTGTTTCAGGTCAGATAGTGAGCTCCTGAGAGGACATCTAGAGGATGCCGGGAGAAAAGAAGACTGCCTTCCACTTAAGAAAATTGAAAATTGGTATGTGACACCCCTTACACACACACTTGATTCTGTCAGTCCTTTGCTATAAACCCTTCCTCTTTAGACTATCAGTAACTTTAATTCTTTAAACACAACAAAAGTTAAAAAAAACAAAAAACAAACAAACAAACAAACAAAAACTCTTCGTTTTTTCTAGGCGAGATTGGTGTCCTAACTGGGAAGATGTAGAAGTTTGACTTTCAGATATCTTTTTGGAAGAAAGCTTGTTACTATTTGAAGATATAAGAAGTGTAAATGAGTTTCCTCTTTCTTATATCGAGCAAAGAAGGCCGGGGGGGGGGGCTATTCTTTGTGTGCTTCCAGAATTTGGTCAGCGCTGCAAAAGAAGGCCGAGTAGATGTCTATTTAATGTTTTATATGTAACTACCTGAATTTGGTTACAGATATTGGTGAAACAAACCATGCCCTAGCCTTGCTGCCTGTATGGGTAAGCACAAGAGACATTTACAGTAATGTAACACATTTTAATGTAGTTTCATCCATGAAGCTGTTCTCTCTGATTACATCTGCTTTGGCTACTTGCTAAGTTGCAGACATTTTCACACCTTATTTCAGTGACTTCCAACTGTCATTTTCCTATTCAGCAAACAAGGAGGACAAACATCATAGAAATGTAACACTGCTTGTCCAAGGTCATCTAGAAGCAAACCATTGACCTTCAAATATATTTCTCATGTGCTATCTACATTCCTACAAGCTTTTTACATCACCGCAGTTATTAAGAGTTAATAATAAGGCTGATAATATATGCTTGCTTACATACTTCGCCTCAGAGATATACATGTACCTCAAGAGCTTAGGTTTCAATCTACTTAATTGCTCTGAGAAAGGCAAAATAAGAACCCTGGAACTGGCAGGGGTTGGGGTTGGAGGGGGCAGGGTGGCAAATGCAGTATTTAGGGATCAGGAGAAACAAGAGGCAAAGAAAGAAACTGATCTTACAACAACTCTGTGCTAGTAAATAAAACAATAAAATGATGTTTGAAATCAAAGAAAGTTGGCAAAGTTGAAGAGTTTAGTGTTTAGTTTGGTGGAAGGTGTGGGAGACTCGTGATATGGCGGCATCTACTAGGTCCTCACAAGCACAGGAAACCAATTCAACCCAATCTCTTTTGGTGCCTGATGGGGCTCAATCAACACTTGAGTATTTTATGAAAGAAATTCTACAATACATTGTGTTCATGAGTGTCTTAGTTTGGGTTTTATTGCTGTGAAGAGACACCATGACCACACAACTCTTACAAGGAAAACATGCAATTGGGGTGGCAACTTAGAGTTTCAGAGGTTCAGTCTATTATCAATATGATGGGGAGCATGGCAGCACACAGCATACATGGTGTTGGAGAGGTAGCTACAAGTTCTACATCTGAGCTGGCAGACAGCTGGAAGAACAGAGTAATACTGGTCCTCGCCTGAGCATTTGAAACCTTAACGCCCACCCTCTGTGTCTCACCTCCTCCAACAAAGTTATACCAACTCCAAGAATATGTCTCCTAATAATGCCAGTCTCCATGAGCCTATGGGGACCATTTTCATTCAAACTACCACAATGTGTATGGGCATTTAAAAAAGCTCCAGAATGTGTTTCTGCCCATAGGTAGGCAGGAGTGACCAGAATGGTTTCCATTTATTCTCTAGGATAGAGGCTCACCGTGTGTGAAATCAACTTGGAAATATCTGAGTAAAGAAAATTAACCCCCCCTATCCCCGGAGCAAACCACAGGAAATCCTAAATATTGAAGAAGAGAGTTTATGCATTTCCTAAATTTGCATAGCCATGAAATCCCTTTTTTTCACAAAAACTTCTGTAACTTTATAGTTCTGCATAAACTATTGTTGTAAAATGCTTTTGTACAGTTTCATAAAAAACATTCAATGCACATCTGTAATTAACTGCAATGGCTGCTTGTGGGACCGGGCTGGCACTGTGGCTTGGAACACAGAACATCTTTCCAAATTCTTATAGTCCCTTGTCATACCACTGCCATGATTTCTGCTGTGCCAGTGGTGACAGTTTTAATGTACTCAGATTCAGAAGGCAAACTGAAGATTCATTTTAAGGACACATTTGATTTGTCTGATTTTATAAGCATTTCCCTTACAGTATTATACACAGTGCCCTCCACACTTTCAGAGATCTCCACCCCAGTTCAATCACTCCATCAAAGTCAAAATACTTTCCATTCTTAGTAGGAGTGGTACCTTTTATTTTTCAGGGATCTTTGCCTCATACTGACCCCTTGGCTCTTGTGTTAGAATACCAAAATAAACAAAAGTAGGACTCCTTCTTAAGATAAAGAACTAACCCGCTTTGGCAAGCTCATTTTAAAATGCAAATGCACTCCTAAGAGCATAAACAGTTGAGCTATGTTTTCCAACAGCCCCCCACAGAGCTAAAGTGTAGGCAAAGAGCCAGGCTCTTTGATGCTGGACTAATTTGATAGGATTAAAGGGGAAAAAAAGGAGGAAGGAAGTTGAGGGCAAGGACCAGATTGAAGTTAAAAGACAGGGCTACAGCTTCCACTTGGGTGGGTGGATAGAAAAAGCCTCCTACAACATGAAGAAATCACCTTTCAAGTTCTAGATCAGCAGCTCTCAGCCTGTGGGTCCTTACCCCTTTGGGGGGGTCACATATCAGATACTAACATTATGATTCATAACAGTAGCAAAATTACAGTTATGAAGTAGTAACAAAATAATTTTATGGTGGGGGGTAGTCACAACACCATGAGGAACTGTATTAAAGGGTCACAGTATTAGGAAGTTTGAAAACCAATGTTCTAGTTAGTCAGGGAACAAGTATTTAAAAAAAAAAAAAAAAAAAAGGTTTAGCACTAAAGAAAGCCAAGTCTAGAAAATCTAGTTTATCTATTTCATCTGTGCGTGTCCATTGCTTAGGTGGTCTTTTTTATTTTTCTTCATTTTTTACAATTTAATTTTACATTCCAATCACAGTTCTCCCTCCCTCCCTACCCCCTTCACATTCTCCCACCCCAAGCCCTCCCCCAGTTCACTCCTCCTCATAGGTAAGCGCTCCCATGAGGAGTGAATAGTATCTGGCACAGTAGGTTGGGGAAGAACCAGGTCCCTCTCCCATTCATTAAGAGGGAGCATGGCCAGGGCATTGGTGGCACACGTCTTTAATCGCAGCACTCGGGAAGCAGAGGCAGGACTGGTCTACAGAGCTTTCCAGGACAGATGCCAAAGCCACAGAGGAGCCATCTCGAAAATGGGCTAAGCAAGCTAGCTCATGTGCCAGGTTTGTATCATGGTCCTACTGCCAGGGCCAGTGTGGCAGTCCAAGCTGAAAGGTTTCTGCACCCCAATAAGCCTCTCTGCCGATATCAAACTGAATTAGGAAAAGCCCCCAGAGAGGAGACCTGAAAGAGGGGAGGCAGCTTAAATTCTCTATGGAGGGTAGTCTTGAGCATCTGTGGAGGAGGGATCATCATTTGGTGGGCTTTCTGAGAAGCACTAGGGTTTGGAGGGAGATAGGAGAAGGGGACTTAAGTGGAACTTCCACAACATTCTAGACTGGGCATATGGGTGCCAGGGGCTGGTGTGAAGCTTCCACCAGAACACAAGCTTCACAACTCTCTCCCACATTTGGAGGACCTAGTTTGGCTCCCTGGAGTCTCTACAGTTGTTGGCCTAGAGTTCATGAATCATAAGGGCTCTATAATAATAGTTTAGGTACTCATCCATCTAATTACAGGGACAGGTCAGTTCAGGTCTTCTAAACACAGAAGGAAGACCATACTGCAAAACATGCAGAGCAGTGGCAGTGCATGCCTTTAATCCCAGCACTCAGGAGGCAAAGGCAGGTGGATCTCTGGGTTCAAGACCAGTCTTGTCTACAGAGCGAGTTCCAGGACAGCCAGGGCTGTTATGCAGAGAAACCCTGTCTCAAGCAGGCACAGTGTAATACTGTAATCCCAGCATCCAGGAGGAGCAGGCAGGAGTATTAGCAGCTCAAGGTCATCCTTGGTCACATAGTGTTTGAAGTTCACTAGAATACATGAAATGTCTTGAAGGAAAAATTAATAAAATTCTCATATGTGTGTGTGTGTGTGTGTGTGTGTATAAATCATTTGAATTTCAGCCTTTAAAGGTTTTTTTTTTTTCTTTTCTTTCTTTTTTTTTTTTTTAACACTTTCCCCAAAATACTCAGGAGTTTATGGAGGAATTTCCTCTGCATTCTGAATCAGCTTAAATTTGTTTATAGTCATTGAGTATTAATACTCAACCCGTTTACATTCATTAATTATAATTTCTCTTTGGTGAAGAGGATGCCCTTTGTAAACATCCATCTCGTGCTGTGGGTAGACTAATAGTTCCCTGCTATCCCAGACCCTACAAGTGCACAACAGATTAAATCCATGCCTTTCCGGCTGTGTCAGGAATACAAGCTGACTGGAACTATCATTAGAATTCAGATAAATATATAAATTCAGACTATGTAAATATAGTCTTCATAGTAGATCAAGCAACCAGAATCTTGGTATGAATGTGGCCTTCTCATCTCCTCGCAAACACATGAGTGTTTTAAATGTAATAGAAACAGATTCTGAGCAAGAATGGCAGGAATGGTACTTTTTTTTTTTTTTTTTTTTTTTGGAATGGTTGGTACTTCTTAAAGAAAATGTGAGAGGCATTTTATGAAAATAGTAGAAAAGATAGAGTTATGTTGGAAGTATATAACCTGAACAGCTTCATATTTAGGATTAATACTGTGCTAAGCAGAAGACCTAATTTATAAGCGGTAACACAAATACTTGTAAAGTACTTTGGAAGTTCTATTTTGTGTATCAGGATAAAGGTGGAATAAGCATTCCTAGTCTAAATAGAACCAAATGAATTCGTGGGGTAACTGTGTGAGTACTTAGAGATAGTAGTAGGTGCAATAAGAAAGGAAAAATATAAACAGAGAAACAAACAAATAATTAAGGACAAGCATGTTTTAAGCCCAGCACATTGGAAGCACAAGCAACAGAATTCCTATTGGGTTCAAGGTCAGCATGGTCTATCCAACAAACACATTCCTGGACAACCAGAGATACACAGTTATACCTTTTTTGAAACACAAACAAAAATTAGTAATAACAATGTTTTAAAAAGAGGAAAGAAGAACACAGGTGATCCCATACCGAGTTTCTATAATGAAGCCAAAATGTGAATCCGCATTCTAGGTAAAAGCAGTAAGAACTTAAAAGAAATATTTCTCTTGAGCTGTCAAAGTGGCTCAGTGGTAAAGGTATTTGCTGCCAAGCCAGAAGTACTGAGCTTCATTCTCCAGAACTACATGGTAGAATGAGAGAACCTCTAAGTTTTTGTCTGACCTCCACACAAGAGCTACGATGTAGGCAGGAGTGTGTGTATTTGCACACACATACATACCTTTACCCATACACAGGAGTCAGCATGGAAGTGTACAACTATAATACATTAGTTACATAAATAAATATAATTTAAAAATAACTTTTCTCATTATTTGTATAAAATATAACTAAATCAACCTCTGGGGTTGTGTTTTCTGCTTCCTTTTCATTTGTAGTTTCCTTCTATTTTTCACATGCTTCTTTGTAAGCCTATACATATTCTGTTTTGAAGTATTAGATTCAGGCAAGGTAATGATGGTGTCAGCTCAAATACATACACTGCTCTAAGAAAGGGATTCCTCTTACCAGGTTCTCACAAAAACAGGGAGACACAATTCAACTAAATTATGTTGGTGCCTGTTTCGGGGCTCAAACAACATTTGTGCATTTCATGACAAGTGAAGGAGAGTTAGTGGAGAGATGCTCCATGACTCTTTCCTCTCTTTTAACCTTAGTGGTTAGCTTAGTGATAAGTATTCAATACAAGCTAACACCATGCTTCTCTAGCTCAAGACTTGGAGGGCCCTGGAAATGCTGGGAGAAACTAATAGGAACAGCATGGGAAAATGATTCTACAAAATGTGCATAAACCTTTGGCTCACCCACAGTCAAGTTAGGATCCGATGTTCAAGAGCATAGATCAGAGTCTTTAACAACAGAGCCATAATGCAGAATCAGTGTTGGCAACCCAAAGGCATTGGACAATGGATGATATCAGATATTGAAGCCATAGACAGAAGATGTGAATCAGATGTAGGTGAACCTGACCATATTCGTAAAATAGCAAATCAACTTTCACCTTAGGATTTAAGAAGATTGTATAAATAAAAAGGACAAGTAGAAAGGAAGATGTACAATTCAAATGAAAATCAAAGGGAAGCTGGAAGAGACTCATTCATGTCACAGCAGGACTGAGATCAAGAAAAGTCCTGGGAGGGATAAGGGAGGGAGCAGAGTGAGAGGAGAGAGGGCAGGGAGAGAGGGAAAGAAGGAAGGAGAGAGATGATGATGATGATGAGATGATGAGAGAGAGTGTGTGTGTGTGAGAGAGAGAGGGGGGGAGGGAGAGAGAGAGAGAGAGAGAGAGAGAGAGAGAGAGAGAGAGAGAGAGAGAGAGAGAGAGAGAGAGAGAGAGAGAGAGAGAGAGTGTAAGTGATAAGCAAAGTGCCTTGGGTGTGTCTGCAAGGGGCGGCACTTAGCACTGGTAGGGACAAAGAAAGGCTTCATTGATAACAACAGAACCGCAGGACATAGACTTTACAGGGAATCAAGATAGTGTGTGTACGTGAGAAAAGTGGACAAAACGTGGATTTCTCTGGAAACACTTCCTCAGAACTGAGCCACAGAAGAAACCTTCAGAGTGCTGTGAGAACGAAGCGCAATCATTTCCCGCATCTCTGAATCATCAGAGTGGGTAGAGAAGCTCCTCTACCTGTACATAAACAGCCTTTGTCTGTGCGAGGGGAAGGGCAGCCTGGGCCAGACTCAACTGCTCTGCTGGGACTTGCATTGCCGAAAACAGGCAGGTGCTACAGCAGTGACAGAAAGCAAAAAAAAAAAAAAAAAAAAAAAAAACGTTTTCCATCCTTCTCAAAACCAAGAAGGTACTTATGCAAAAATAAGAGCATTTTCATGTAGGGAAACTCCAGGCAAACAGCAGATACTGGGAAGGAGGTTGCTTCTGAGGAGGGGAAATTACTCAACAAATGGTGTCAGAATGCTGGACATTCGTAATGAAGTTGAAAATTAAAAAGAATCTTGATCATTGCCTTATTCTAAACACAAAAAGTGCATTCATGTACGTGTAATTCAACAGCTAAAAACATTTACAAATTTTAGGGAGAAATGGAAGACTCATGACTGGTAAACAAACACAGAAGGCAACAGACTAAAATGATAAGCAAAAAGTTAAGCTTAATATCTGAATTCATGTGGCTGAAATTATAGAATTTAAAGATGCAGTAGTTTCTGGTGGGAAGGTATAAACTGATTTGAACAGAGTGTGAGCACTATTTCTTGGGTGGTGGTCATGATTTCTCAGCACACATTTTTCAAAAGTGCAGTGAATGTACGTTGAAGAATTTCACATTTTGTGTATATAACTTTATCAGAAAATCATTTAAAAAATAGTTCTACTTAATCTTAGGCATGCCAAAGTATCTGGCAGCCAATGTGCTGATAGCCATAATTACTTTGGAACACATTAAACACTGAGCTAAATTTATGGATGGAGGAGTGTCTAAATGAATTATCATAAACCATTTTTTGCAGTAAGGTTCATTAGTGAATTTAGGTGGGAGACACAGGAAATACTCTAGTTCTTTTCAATTTTTCTCTGCATTGAAATTTTACGTAATCAAAATGTAGAAAATTTCATTCCTGGTAGTTTCCCTGCACACCCTTTAAGTGTAAAAAAAAAAAAAAAATGTTTAGACTCGTTTTTTAGGCAGACAGCCCTAGAGAGACATCCACCCACTCACCCTCCCTTCCATTAGAGGCAAATGAAGTCACAGGGTGGGTAGATGTTGTCATAACTAGTTAATAAGGGTCTTCTCCTGACACTCCCTATCCCAGCACACTGCCTCAGGGTTTAGGGCTGACAGTAACCAAAGCACAAGTCCCTACTGGGAATGTGAATTGTGAGCCGGACCACAATCAGGTCATTATGGACAGACAGTTAATGCTGAAGTTTCTAACTGTGGGAACAAGCTTCCATTCAGTGACTGACATGTCCAAGCAAACAGAAACTTCCCAAAGCTTTAGAACAATGCAACAGTCAGCCAAAGTCTCCCCTTAACTGCTAGTATTATCAATGCATTGTTCTGTGTATGACCCCAGTAATATTTGCCCAGATGACTTATTAGGAAATTAAGAAGTATAATTACTGTATTTCCCCATCCCTCTTATTTCCACACACACAGTGTCATGTATCTTAGCAATATTACCAGCCACCCAGTCAGACAAGCCTGGAAACTAAGGGTAATCTCTGACTGCCCCATTTCTTCAAGCATTCACCCATCACTTCTTATTAATTCTGAATGTTCTCAGACACCATCTTCTTTTCTTTTTAATCTCGCCCTCTTTCCCTGCAGTTATCATCTTTGCCTTGGATTACTGCCAGAGTGTCTTTACCTTTTTTTTTTGTGACATATTTTCTTCCCTCATTCCCACTCTTTCCCTGTATAAAAGCAAGGTGATTTTTGTCAAAATGTATCTGTACTGTGTAAGTTGCTTGAAATCTTTCATTATTTTCTTCCCTCTGTGCTTTGCTATAATCTCCTCAGGGTAAATTCTAAGATTGTTCTACAGCCTGGTTTCTCTCCGGATATTCTGTTCCACCTGTGGGTCTCTGAAAAGACCACATACCTGGCGAGTTTTACATGCCCCACCCTCTCTGGAATGCTCTTCCCCCAGCTTGTCTACCTAACTCCTTCTGGTTTGGGGGTTGTTCAACTATAAACTATGGTGTGTCCAGAAGACTTGGCCACCGCAGTTAAGTCACTCTCTGTGTTTTAGTATATTCTCTAGATGAACAAATACAGGCTTCTCTTGTTGGAGCCCCAGTTTACGTCTTCAGGATCTATGTTGGCAGCTCCAGGAATCCTTTGATAAACTAAAACTTATTTCACACGGAGTCAGTTCTATGTCTCTTTTCCCACGAGTGTGTGGCTGAGGCCATGATTTGAAATTTTTAATGTTATTTCTAAATTTCTAGTAGATTTTCGTATTTCTGGTTCACAGAAGAGCATAGGAATAAAATGCTCTGGCAGGAGGGAGGGAGGGCCTAGTTCCTACTCCAAATGACTTTACAGATTTTGTTGGCCCCTCCTGGAAGGCACCACCCTCCCTGTGGAGTGGCTGGAGGGGGAGGGAATGAGATGGGAGGGTGGTTGGGGGGGCATAAAAGGGAGAGAGAAAGGGAGGGAGTAAGTGAGTGAGTGAGGGAGAGGGAACTGGGATTGATATGTAAAATAAGAAAAAAAATTAAATAAAAAAACAAAAAAACCATACAGTTGGGAATAAAGTTGTATTGGAATAATAATAATAAAAAAGAATAAAATGCTCTCATGTGAATGTTTTTAATGTTCTGTTTAACAAGAGACCTTACATATGTAAAAGTATGAAACACTGCTACAGAATTATGACAAATGCATTAAAAATAAATGAACTTTCTCAATATACTTCAGTTTTGGACTAAATTGTATAGGTTTGGGTTTGTTTGTTTTTGTTTTGTTATTTGTATTTGGAATGAGAGCATTAGGAATGAAGGGAGCCTTTAGAAGAAAGTCCATCCACATCCAGCCACAATTCCAGCAGAGATGAAAGTTGAACTCTTCAGGTACCAGACCCTACTGAGAAATTATCTGCAGTTGTTAGTTTTAATTTCTTATTTGTTTTGATTTTTCAAGACAGGGTTTCTTTGTATAGACTTGTCTGCCCTGGAACTCTCTTTGTAGACCAGGCTGGTCTCGAACTTACAGACAGCTGCCTGACTCTGCCTCTCAAATGATGCGATTAAAGGTATGTGTTTACACTGCCTGGGTACATATTCTTTTTATTATTATTATTTAAATGTATGACCTCTGATAGCTTTCCCTTGCTCTAATGATGGTTCTACAGTCATTCAATTCGTAGTACTGTTTTGGGATATTATGGGATATCAGCAAAAGAAAATAGGACATGAAGTTAGGAGGGGTTATGTTGGGGAGGATGGGGAGGAGAGATACCATTATGTTTCACTATATACATCTATAAAATTCTCAAAAATAAAAATAAAATATAGAGGTCCCAGAAAGATAGCTCAGGAGGTTCAATCAGAAAGCACCTGATGCTCTCTTCCTATGGCCCCAGGTTCAATTTGCATCATCCACATTGAGGCTCACAACCGTCTATAACTTCAAGACAAAGTGATCTGAGGCCCCTATCTGGCCTCCATGTGCACCAGTCATGCATACAATGTACTTACAAATATATAGGCAAAACGCTAATGCACATAAAATAAAATATTTTTCCAAAATTTAAAAATTAACTTTAAAATTCTTGAAATGCTTTGGCTTCATAGTTTTATTTCATGGAAAGGAAGGAGGACTTGAGTTAGAACTTTAAAATTTTCATGCAGTCGTATAGATAGCAGGTGAGTCCCACTGCTTTGTCCTGGAGAGTCAACATCTTCCTGCTTCCTACTTCCCCTTGACACCTCCCTTTCAAATGGAGTTAGATGTTTCCTTTAGATGACTAATATCCAGCTTCCAAATGGCTATCTAAAGGGTGGTTAGTCCACGCTCTGTCTAACTCAACCCTGCCCTCCTTCCAGTCTATAATCTCATCGAATCAAGGATTTATTGGTAGTTAAAGGAATTTGTAACAAGCTACATAGTCACATAAAATGACAATATAAGAGCTGTTAAGCAGATGTAGTATGACTCCAGACCAGTAATCAGGAAGTTGTGCCGAGAGCTATAAAACATGCGCAGAAGCTCACGATGCCACCAAGCCTTCTTCTCACAGTTCTCTTGAACATTCCTGAGGCAGCATAAAACTGGAGTCCTGGTGCCATGGGCAACAAACTGAAAACTTGACTTGTAATAAAGTTGGATTCTCAGGTGCTCCTATTGGACACTATAGAACACACTTGATTTAATGCCATATATAAACTGTGGAGATTTAATGCTTTCGTAGATTTCTGTTACAAAGTCAAACTGAAGCCAATTTTCAATAGGAATGTAAGAGTCTTAAAGCCTAAATGGATACTATTTAGTCTACTAGATTTACATCTAGTTTAATAAAAATATGAGTTTGTTAATAAGCAGAAAAATACATAAAATTCTTTCCATTTTAATTGAGTTTCAGGCAAGTTGGTTGTCTAAGGATAGGCCTTTTGTTGGGAGTGGGTTTTTTGTTTTATTTTCACATAGAAAAATGGATGTGTTTTGAGCCAAAGAGATGACTCTGCAGTTAAGCACATTGGCTGCTCTTCCAACACATCCAGGTTCAATTCTCAGTACCCACATGGTAGTTCCCAAACATCTGTAAGTCCAGTTCTGGGGATCAGATGCCCTCTTCTGGCTTCTGTGGTCACCAGGCTTGCCCACATGACACACAGACAAATATTCAGGCAAAATAATGATCTACATATAATTAAACTACAAAAGGTGGGGGAAGGATTTGAGGTGGATGGAAAGTTCTAGTGGAAACATCATTTTTAGTTTCAACTTTCTAGACTAGCAAGGTGCCTGAGCGAGCTTTGGGCCAGTGAACATACAGTTCCCAGAAGGCACATTAGGTGCCTTTAGGGAGCCATCAGACAGCGCTGTTCTCTGTGATCACTGCATCCACATGGACACCCCTCCATACACACAGATAACTATAACTTAATAAAGAAATAGTTAGCAATGACCACATTTTAGGAATGAAAGAAAAGCAGTTCAATTGATCTCTTAAACTCTGTCAGGATACATATAAAAGGAAACAGTAAAGTTGTTTTGAAAAGCAATCCAAATATATTTTGTCACAATAATCCGATTGTTTGGAATTTCTCATTGCACAGTCTTATATTGGTAGGTATTTGCCATATAAGTTATACATTTTCAAAACACTGTTTCTTTATTAAAAGTTAAAGAGCAATAAACTAAACAGCACAAGACAGTGTGATTAAAGAAATTTAATCACTAAATTTGGGGGTTGATAATACACACAAGGATGGTAATATGACCAACACAACAGGTCAATTGAATTCTAAGTAATCTTGCTTCCCCTTCTGCTCTGTTGTCTTTGTTTCATGGCCTACAGGTGTCATGCATAATGCATTTCCAATTACCTTTTAAGTTGGAGCAGATGGAATCGAGAGGTAGAACAATGACCATTGTTTGTTACCCATATTGGCTTCAGCTTTTGTGTATAGTATTATATCCTGCAGCTCTAGCCCTCCTACGCCAAGTGCTGCCACCTTTTGAATTAAAGTTGGTTTTTAAAAATCACCTTCAGGAAACCCCCTGAAGTATTTTTGTAACTTCCTGCATCCTGAAAACAATATTACTTAGGAAATGCTAGGGAAGGAAGAATCTTAGTTCCCTTCATCCTGTCCTGGCTCAGATAAATTCACAGCTTGTTCAATCTAATAAAATAACCTTAAGAAAGCGTAATCATGTAAAACCAGGATTGGACACAGGTTATCTGGAGACAGCCAGCCAGGTCACTTTCAGTGAACTTGAACCTTTTCTGTAGACATGCAAGTTTATTTGCAAACCACCCAGTTACGTTTGTTTTCTTCTGAGCATTCAGAAGTTTTCACAATAGATTATGCAAAGCAAAGGTATTCACTGTTAAAATCTCTGCAGGGATACTCCTGCAAAGCTTTGGCCTGAGGGTGAAGAGAAATACCCTTCATTGAAATGGGGTAAGGCTGCTGACAGTCTCTGGATGATTCCACTCTCAGCATACCTGATGGATGCTTCCTGACCATTTTTCATGGTAAGTCTTCATTATAGATGACCATAGCTACAGTTAGAATCTGAAGGAAGATACATTGATGTGGCAAGCTATGGCCAGCCATATTGCTGCCATGAAATCTGAGATTTCATGTGAAGTAAGTAGCATGTGATATGCTAGGCCAATTGCTTTCACGGTTTCGGGATTTTGAAATGGCAAAGAATGGACTGGTAGCTATAGATAGAAATTACCCCAGCAGGGCATGGTGGCCCATGCTTTTAATTCCAGCACTGGGGAGGCAGAGGCAGGTGGGTGAATTTTTGTGAGTTTGAGGCTAGCCTGGTCTACAATGTGAATTCTAGGACAGCCAATGCTACAGAGAGAAACCCTGTTTCAAAAAACCAAAAGGAAAAAAAAAATTACCTCAACATAAAAATGATTAAAAGAGGATAGGAAATAACGAATTAACAAATTAGGAGAAAATGGAATTCAGAACTATAGAGAATAGGACAGGAGAGAGAGAGAGAGAGAGAGAGAGAGAGAGAGAGAGAGAGAGAGAGAGAGAGAGAGAGAGAGAGCCCAAAGGCACAGTGTTTTATATAGAAAAGTAGAGGGATACCAGAGATTTCTGCTGTAATAATCATGATGGCTTGCTTGCTTCTGGTCCATTCCTGCATGGCTTTGCTGCCTGAGGACACAGTGGAAAATTTCCAAAACCCCTATGGATTAAAAAGGAAAACATCCAGGAGGGAGGGAAACCAGAGTGAGAGCTGCAGATGTTCACAAGGTTGTGCTCCTTTTGTGGGCTTTGGAGGTGTCTGTTCTATGCTACAGTCGCCTTCCCCCAGCTGGAGATGTTCCAGGGCCTCACTAGTTGTCGGCCTCCATCTTTACGCGGCCTTCTCCTTTGTAAACATGTCTGATTCCCCTCTAGTTCTCTCTCTTCGACAAAAAACCACTTGTCAAAATCCAGGCTTGGTGCTCAAGACTGTAATCTTAACCAAAGGATCACCTCAAGTTCCAGGACAGCTGGAGTCACAAAGTGAGACCTTGTCTCAGGATGAGACAAGCAAACAGAACACTCATCCAGCTCTGACAACTTTAGAGAAAATGACAGAAAAGAGAGTGGGGACTGTTTGGAAGAGGAAGGGGTGAGGCAAGGGAACATAGCATCAAGACAGAGTAATGAGAGATGTGGATATTATGTACCTGAAGATGTCATGATAAAGTCTATTGTTCCTACAGTTAATACATGCTAATAGAATAACCTGTTGATCCACAGGCCTGTAGTCTGGCATACTTGGCTGGCAGGCTGGGGCAGAAATTGGTTCAGATGATTATTTAAGACCAACCTAGGTTACATAATGAAACCTGTCTAAACTTAAAATTTCACAAGTGACTAGGACTGTGGCTCAGAGGCCAATCACAATTCCCTGGGCTCTGTCCCTAGTATTGCAGACAAAAAAAAAAAAAAAAAAAAAAAGAAATGCTTGGCACAACATGTAGGGCCAAATCTAAATTACACTGAAAAAGAAAAGAAAAGAAAAAATCCTTTTATTTTACCAAATAGGGTAGCATTCTAGAATTCTCAGATTAGAATTTGAGTATCTGTTTTTTTTTTTTTTTTTTTTTTTTGAGGAATTATTCACCTACCACATTCTCTGTGTGATTCTGATTTAAAAAAAAAAAATCTATTTTCTATAAAAGGTTTGATTCTGCAGGGAACTCAGGTGATGCCATTCTGTAAGATGCATCACCCTCCAACCTCCTCTTTGAGGGTCAGGGTCACAAGGGGTATATAACATGGCTGGGAACAGTGAGAAGACATGCCTCTTATCAAGAGAACTAAAACAGTTCAGAACTTAGTCCTAGCAAGTAAAATGCAGTGTGCAAACATTTATGTTCACAAATAGGGCCTCCAGAAAGGAAGAGGTCAGACTTCTCCATCACTAAATTAAAAAAAAAAAAAAAAAAGGCTGCTGCTTAATAATGGATAGCGTATATGCCATTTATTCAATGGATATTAATTTATAATATGTGGCTTTCCAAGGTCTGTGCAAAGCCATGGGTGTTACGGAAACTAAACCCCTTACTTCAGGCAGCTTAGAAGCTGATGGAAAATGATGGGAGGTGTTATTCTGTAAATATGTTTCTCATACTGGTTAATTAATAAAGCCCTGTTGGCCAATAGGAAACTAGATAGGCGGGGCTAGGAAACTAGGAGGAAGGAGGAAGTAGTTAGGAGGAGTCAGGATGTAGAGCATGGAGAAAGAAGATGCCAGCGGCGGCTCCCCTATAAAATGACCACATGGAAATACTTAGATAAGTAGAAATGGGTTAATAATTAAGACAGAGCTAGTCCATAAACAATAATGGTAACTGGCCAACAGGATTGTATCAAATACAGAGTCTCTGCATGTTATTTGGGGCCAGCACGCCAGACCTGCGGAGGGCGGGCTGTCAGAAAACATACATGCAACAGGAAAAGACACACATAGACACAGACATAATACATGCACAAAGTGTGACCTGTATGATGAAAGTGTGCACAGATGAGACTCACTGGGGAGACACTTCAAATCTTGGAAATGGTAAGAGAAAGGATTATGGGTGCAGGTCTTTGAGGAGTGGCCAGCAGAGAACACTACAAATACCCAGAGGACACCTTCATCATTTTACCTTAAATCCCACAGTTATGGTTTTCCTGTTTTGTTTTGGGCTTTGTTTATATGCAAGTAGGATAATACTTTGAGGAAACACATTCTTATTTATCCATTATTTTACTTTTGTAAGGATATCTTAATCTAGTATTTTTATAAAAGCAAGGTTTTGAAGTGCATGGACATATATATGAGAATTGCACATAGTATACAGTGTGGGATGATCAAATTAGGGTGTTTACTATTTGAATTTAATTTTGATGGTATCCATTTTTTATTGGGAGTGTGGTCATATCTTATTGTGACTGTGATTTTGATTTACAGGATCATGATGTTTAGTGATATTGAGGTATTTTATAAATTAGAATGCAAGACAGTATTTTATTTATTTAGTTATGTCTGAGTGACTGCTGCTTGTAGACTAAGCTGACCTTGAACTCCCAGATATTCCAGTCTCTACCTCTTTGTCCAGAATGCTGGAATTAAGAATATGTGCCATCACACCTGCCTACATAGTAAGTTGTTTTGCAGAATATCCATTAAGATCATTTGCCCAAATATGATTTCAAACCCTACAGAACACTAGCAAAACACATTCCATAACATATCAAAAAAAATTGTATGTCACAACTAAGTGTAATTTATCCCTAGCACAATGAAATTAATTCAAATATGAGAATGATTGAGGATACTCAATTCCAAAAAAAAAAAAAAGAAAGAAAGAAAAAAAAAGAAAAAGAAAAAAGAATACCAAACCTTACTTGCTGTCTAAGCTTTCTTGAGCATTTCCTTTGCTTCTTGGTTTGAGAGAATGCAATTCGTTTATATTTTATTTCACTGCCTGTGCTTTTGGCATCTAATCCAAAAGCTCATTTACCATGCCCATGTCTTAAAGTTCTTTCCATGTTTGTTTCTAGTTGTTTCATGGACCTATATCTTATATTTAGGGTTTGACACAAAGGACAGTTGTCTGTGGGCACACGGATTGTTTTTTTTTTTACCAGTTTCTGTCTTCAGTTGTAGTAAGTAGCCTACATGCTGATTTAGGCCATCATGCTTTTCTTCTGACTACTATGCTGTGTGGTATGTTACGGGGTCGTATATTATGTGTCACCTGTAAGCAATGGGCAGTTAACTGGTCCATTGCTATTTGGGAAGCCTTGGTTTGTTTCTCCCGGGTTATTACTTTTTCAATCTGTCTACTATTCAGTTGACTGAATACTAAAAGGTGGTGGTGGGTTTCCTCAGCATGGTCTTGACCCCTTTGCTCATCACTCCTCCCTTAGTGCTTTGTTGTGAATCTGCTTGGACTTCCATCAATTACTGGTTGAAGTCTTTATGATGGCATTTAAGGTAGTCATCACTCTCGTTATAGGAAAAGGGCATTTAAGGTAGCCTCTCCACTATTGCCTAGATTCTTAGTTGGGGTCACCCTTGTGGATCCTTGGAGATTTCCCTGGTAACAGATTTCTCATTAAGCCCATTAAGAGCTCCCTCTATTAAGGTATCTCTTTCCTTGATCTCTTTCTCTGTTCTTCCCCCAAGTCAACCTTCCTCATGATCTCCTCCCCACTCCCCTTCTTACCTTTTCTTTCTCCTACCTCCCCTCCCCCTTGCTCCCAATTTACTAAGGAGATCTAGTCTCTCTCCCCTTCTCAGGGGTCCATTTTTGTTTCTTTTAGGGTCCTCCTTGTTTCCTAGCTTCTCTGCGGCTGTGGACTGAAGGCCACAGCCTTGCTCTATGCCTAATATCCTCTTGGGTCAATACCATGCTGGGGAAACTCACAGAAATAGCTGGCCTGAACAAGTGGAAGCTCACAGAACCCTCCCTGTCTGACGGCTGGGGAACCCATGAGACCCAGACAGGCCCCTTGAACATGTGTTTCAGTTGGGGGCTCTGGGCAGACTATGGAGCCACTTTCAGTGGAACCAGTATTTATCCCTACTGCAAGAATGGGCTTTGGGAGCCCATTCCCTATGGAGGGATACTTTTCCCTATGGGGGAGGGCCTAGGTCCTGCCCCAAATGATGTAACAGATTTTGATGATCCCCCATGGGAGGCCTTACCCTCCCTGAGGAGAGGATGGGGGGTGGAGTGGGGGAGGGCAGGAGGGAGAGGGAACTGGAATTGGTATGTAAAATAAGATTGTTTTTAATTAAAAAAAATTAAGTTTATAAAAAGATGGTGGTGGTATTAGTATTGGGGTTCTGATTGTTCCAAGTCTTAGAGAAAAGAATTTCATTGTTCCACATTCTATGTGAGGGCTGCTCTGTGAATGCCTTATATGCTTTTTGTTATTTGAGATATGTTCATTCTGGTTCTCATTTCTTAACAGTTTTCAACCCTCAGAGTACTGACCTCTATTGAATATTTTTGTCTGACCACGAAGATGGGCATATAATGCTTGTCTTTTACTCTGGTAACATTGAGACTTACATAAGACTTTGGATCTCTGCCTCTTGATTCATCCTTCTGTTTTTGGATACATTTCAGTTTGTTCTGATATATAATCTTTGGTTTTGCTATGACTGCTTAGCTTGTGTTTTGTTGAGAATACTTGGAGCTGTTTATCAGTGATATTGGTCTGTTTTTTGTTTTGTTTTGTTTTTGTTTTTGTTGTTATTGTAGTTGTACTCTTCTCTGGTATCCAGGTAAGGCTGATGTCAGAATAAAGTTGAAAGTTTCAACTTTTTAGAATAGAATGAGGATAATTGGTGTTAACTGGTTTTTAAAAAATTGATAGAATTCAGCAACAAAGCTCATTGATTCTGGTTTTTCTTTATAGAAGAAAAGTTATTGTTGATGTAGTCTTTTTACTTTTTATTGGTTTAAGTTTTCTATACATTCTTGGCTTGGCTTTGATAGATTATGTGTCTTAGGAATGCACCCATGTATTCTACTTCTCCCAAATTGTTGCTAATACCTTGTAGGAAAGATTCCAGGTGCTTACAAAGGCTGAGCTACTTCAGCATGTCAAACAGCATATTCATCTATCTGGGAGTGTATATGTCTTTGTGTAGAATCCAGGGGACAACCAGCTCACAGATGGTTTCCCCTTATCTTTTCCTGGAATTGGAAGTGGGGGAGCAACAGCACCCATATATTTCATCAGGCTTTCATCAGGCTGAGTTGTTCAGGGAAGGCTGTGAGCTGCCTTCTGTGATGGTGAAAGATAGATGTGGCTCCTGGCCTCTTTCTGGGTTTCTGAAAGCTGGGTGAAGTCACCTGGCTAAGACTGTGGACTCAGTTGTTTTCAGGACAAACTGCCTAGCTTTTTCTCTGGGTTTCAGAAGCTTGCAAGAGGATGCTTTCCATGTTGAAAATGTTTGGGTAGCATCATTTCCAGGATTAGCACCTGAGTATGGAGACAGATGGGCTGGCCTCAGCTAGTTCTCATTGGCTAAGCAGCAGAATTGCTAGGCTAGTCCCCCAGCTGTTTCATAAGACCATAGGTAGGTGGATTTTCACGACAGTGCTGTGCATCATAGAAAGTGATTTCTCTTTTTCTTCAAGTTTCTATTTGGATATGAGCCTCAGACTTTCTTCTTATAAATTTTGCATCAGCTAAAGAACTGAGTAGACCCTTCCAGAGAAAAGGACCAAGAGACTCTCAGAGCAGTGGAGCCTGTCCTCTTACTGAATGGATCAATGCAGACTTTAATCATGTGTGTCAGCCTTGAGCCATTTAATGTTTTTCAGAGAGTTGGTCTTCTTCCTCACTGATTCTCATGCAGAGAAAAATTGAAACTGTCCAAAACATCTACAAATAGAGATTTCGATAAGCAATGATAATCACAGCATTAACAATCAGGAATTAAAGGTTGTATGAGCCTTACATCATGTTTCACAATGATTTTTTTTCCAGTTTTCCCCTTTCTTTGAATCTTAGATTCCATTTGAACATCTAATTTTCCCTTCTATCTTCTGAAAAAAATAATGTCTCCTATTAAGTCACAGCCAATGTATTGATTTTTGCATCCAACAGTTTTTCTCATAGTACATGGGTTCTTTCTCTTCTAAGAGGTATTCAACTGGCAAGCAATTTTATTTATTATATGGTGTGCATATTTAAACTTGTACAGCATTTAAAAAGATCTGCAAATCAGTAGAACCAAAAATGAAGATTTACATATAGTAATGCTTTTCTGAAAAATAATAAAGCCTGACAAAATTGTACTCCCAAGTGTGAGTGATGGTTCAGGATATGTTAACCTCCAGATGATATCCTCTTGGTTTTTGAGTATATAGAAGATAAAAGAGCAAAATCTGGGCATGGTGGTACACACCTATAATCCTAGCACTTGGGAGGCAGAAGCAGGTGAATTTCTGAGTACAAGGCCAGCCTGATTTACAAGACTACAAGGAGAAACTCTGTTTTAAAAAGAAAAGTGAAAGAAAGAAAGAGTAAAACAAAGAAGAGAGAGAGAGAGAGAGAGAGAGAGAGAGAGAGAGAGAGGGAGAGAGGGAGAGAGAGAGGGAGAGAGAAATATTAAAAAAACAGAAATGGGAAGGTTTTTCTACCTTCCCCTGAAGTAGGCCACAGACTCATTTGAGGTACCATTTGTGTACCTGGTACCAGGGAAGGCAGGTTTTTATTTCCCGGGAGGGGAACACCAAGAGGAATCAAATAACATCTTACTATGTTTCCTTCAGTTTGGTAATTTATCACCTTTCTTTATTCAGTCATGTTTCACTATGTTCACTCTTCAGCAATCCAATCAGAAGCACTGTGCTTTATCTACTGAGTTATGTCTTCTTTTTCCTTTGAACTCTTCTATGATTAAACTAATATTCAATCAATTTTATGATATTCTTACTCTTCTTTGTTGTTTATAGCTTTCTGTTATTCTCTCACTTCTCACAAGAACCCCACCAGTGACAAGGACGGGAAAGGCTGAGTTGCTTCGCCTTCCTCCATGGACTCCTGGAATTAGAAGCAGCTTGGTTGCTCAGCAGACTCCCTGAAAGGAACAGGGCAAGTGCATCCCAGGGCAGCTTTGTCTCTAACACCATCTGACTCTTGAAGTTGACTCTTTCAGAAACTTGCTGGAACTCTAATCACGGCAGAATTACTTAAACTTTTGCTAATGACACATATTTGTATATATGATTTTTCTCTTATTATCTCCTAGAGTGAGTCCATGCTTTCTGCATGTTGTAAATTATGGTCCCTTATGCATGGTAGGAGTGAATTTAAGCAGTGGACATATAGTAAGACCCTTGCCACAATCTATATATTCTTTGTTTAAAAAGAAGTTTTAATAGTTCATTTGATCAATCAGAAAAAGGCTGTAGCCAATCACATTTAGCGACAACTGAGAGTTCACTACAGACTATGTTACAATTTCTAAATAGTTCTGTGTCATTGTGGAATTTAAGTTCTGAGTTTTAAAGGGGATATCTATGAAATTAAGCCTATCAATGCATTTCCAAACACTACACATTTATAAATAATCTTGCTGTATTTATTTCTCTCCTTTTGTGGGATAAATGTATTTTAGTATTTTAGAGTCCATTCAACTGGACCACAGTGCCCTCAGTTCCATCATTCCTGCAAAATGCTGGTAGTGACATCAGGCTGTGGTGGTAAAATTTAAAAATACTGACAGGGTCAGAGCCAGCTTCTATATTTAATTCTGGACATTAAATATAATTTAATGTTTTCTTTTTTACTAATCTATTTTTTATAGATTTATATAATTTATTTAATGTATTTATATAATTTATTTAATAAAAACCTAATTTATTTTATGAATGTAGAAATTAAATATAAATAAAAAGAAGGCTGTTTAATATTGCTTTGCCTTTCTCTGTAGCATTCCAGAATTTGAGTTTCTTTAGCTGTTGGCAGAAAATGGCTGGGACAACAACGAAGAGAACTTTGTAAAGACAAGTTGTTAAAGTAACTCGTGTTCAAGACATCTTTCATGACATCATGACTGCCAGCAGATGAATTAAGAACATGTTCTTCAGATATTTTGACATATATTAAAGGTATTATTATGTGTGAAATGACAAGAGAGGAGGATTTAGACATAGATAAGAGCTGTGCACTTGAGGTTGCTGCTCTAAAAAAGATTTCAAAGTTAGGGGTTCTTTTCCTGAAGGCTCCGTGGTGAGACACACCATAGACTGAGTCCACCTTCTTTGGCTTCATTATCTGAATGTTGAAAATAATTTGCTCAAGCAGGATTTCATCTGAATAAAAGCTCTGCTACTTGATGTTTTTTTTTTTTTAATTTTATTCACAAATGGAAACAACCATATTAAAATATGAACTTCAGCATGGCTGACAGAGGCTCTGTCTCAGATCACAGAGCTACCTCTCTCTAACCTGCCTCCTTCTTCCCTTCCAGGTTTTCTGAACTTTTCTCCAGACTCTCTTTTTAAAAATCTGCTTAAAGGGATGGGGCCTGATAAGATCAGTATTATCTAGATGAGAATATCTTCTAAGAAGTCCAGGGTCACCTGTCCCCACACATGTTAACCAGGAGTCACAGGCTTTAAAGCAGTAGAATGAATCTATAGCTCTGGTATTTTAGGAATTGGCTGCTTCTTGAGGTAGACATTCTTTGCTCAGTTCCCTGTGCTTTGGTGTCTCAGAGGTGTAAATAGTCTGCAACCTCTGGTTAGTCCCTCAAACACCGGAGTGCAAGGAGTATTTTGAAATTGGCCTCTTTTTCTGTTTAAGTCACCCAAGATGATTTCATTCAGTTTATATTTACTCCATGTTTCAACTTCTATATTAGTCTTGCTGTCACTACTTTAACCTACAGCTGATACAGAAAGTCACTCCCCTGGCAACAAGTGAGCCAGGTAAAACCGGTTTTATAGCTTGGAAAATTAGGTTTAATGGCTTGTTTCACATCAAAAAAGTGTTGGACACCAGGTATGGTGGCTCCTGGCTGTAATCCCAGCATGTGGGAAGCTGAAACTTCTAGGTTAGAGGTTGGCCTAGCTTTCACAGTGACTTCTAAGGCAGCCTGGGCTACAGTATAAAACCTCATCTTAAGAAACAAAGCAAAGTGATAAAAAAAAAAGGGAAGATCCTGGCCCTGGTAGTCTTTTCTCTTGGGTCAAAACAAACAAACAAACAAACAAACAAACAAACAAACAAACACACAAACAAACAAAAACCCTTGGTGGTTTGGAGGGTAGCTGCTCTGGCCTGGGTAGAGACCTGACTTTCCACTTGGGCTCATTTTAACACTTTGGCCAGGAGCTGACCCCCACAAAAGTGGTCTCCTCTCAAGCCATGCTAAAGAGATGGGAAGGATTGTTTATTCCTTTAAAAAAAATTCTTATTTCACATATCGATCCCAGTTATCTCCCCATGGCTCCCTCTCTCCCATGTCCCCCGACACCCTCCCCCCCCCAAACAGGGACAGTGATACCTTCCAAGAAGGATCAACAAAATCTGTCAAGTCATTTGGAGTAGGGGCTGGGCCCTCTTCCTTGCTTCTAGGCTAAGGGAATATCCCTCCATGGGGCATGTGCTCCCAAAGTCCTTTTGTGCATCAAGGATACATCCTGGTTCCACTGTCAGAGGTCACTTAGACTGCCCAGGTCTTCTAACTGAGACCCATGTTCAAGTGGTTTGAGTTGGTCCAATGCCGGTTTCCCAGCTATCAGTCTGGGGGCCCATGAGCTCCCCCTTGCTCAGGTCAGCTGTCTGTGTGGGTAGCCTGGCCTTGACCCCTTCTTTTATCACTCCTCCCTATTTGCATCTGGATTCCAAGAGTTCGGCTCAGTGTTTAGCTGTGGGTGTCTGCTTCTGTTTCCATCAGGTACTAGATGATCATCAATCTTATTATCAGGGAAGGGCATTTAAGGTAGCCTTTCCACTGTTGCTCAGATTGTTAGTTGGGGTTATCCTTGAAGGTCTCTGGACATTTCTCTAGAGTCAGTTTTCTCTTCAAACATATAATGGCTCCCTCTTTTATGGTATCTTTTTTTTTTCTCTCTGTCTTTTTTCTCTCATCTATTCCTCTTCTGACTCAATCTTCCTAATCCCATATGTTCTCCTCTCCTCACCTTCTCTTTCTCCTAGCTCCCTCTCCACTCACTGCCCCTACACTCCCAATATGCTCAGGAGCTCTTGTTCTTTTCCCCTTCTGTGAGGGACCTTGTATGAATCTCTTAGATTCCTCCTTGTATCCTAGTTTCTCTGGTAGTGTGAATTATAGACTGGTGATCTATGTCTAGAGGATTGTTTATTCCTTAATGATATGCTGTATCTCCTGTTCTTTCTCTTTTCTGGAGCCTGCTTTCTTCAACACTTTGTTCTTCCCCCACCCCTACTTTCTTACCCATTTCCCCAAAGACTCCCTCCTTTCTGTCTTCACTGGTGTCTTTGTACATGTTGCGGACAACACGGTGTTTGATCTTCTACATCAGTCTAAAGGTAAGTAAGGGTAGATTGAGTCTGTCACTGTCAGAGGCTGAAGGTGTACAGGACAGAGACTTTGACAATTAGACGCCAAATCTCCCTGTTTTGTCCAGAGTGGAATAGGGAGGGAATTTGGGAGGTGGGGATTAATTGTTTTCACCCTTGGGTGCTAGCAATGTGACCAAACACAAAACAAACAAAAACACTATCTATGTCCTTTCTATTTACAAAGTTTGACGATAATATTTATTCACTATTTTAATACTTCTTTTTCGATTTAGTAAAAACATAAATGAAATACCAACACAGACAACTTCATTTTGCAAGTAAAAATGAGCATCTGTGAGAAGAGGCCTACTCTGTGCAAACCGTTACCCTTTAGATGTCTGGACCAGACTTGGTTTCTTTGCCAATTACAGAATTAAAAAGAAGCACAACAGAGTGCCTTCCTGGCAATAAGAATCAGCTAGAGAAGAAAGGCTTTTCTTAGGGGTGAGGAACTGTGAGTGTACACACATAGCAAGGCACACAGAGAGGGGGAGCACAAAACCTGCCCTCTCTTTGTGCTAATGGTTCTAAGGGTCATCAAGGGGTCTTCCTCCCCTAATTTATGGTTGGTTAATTTGAACAATGATAGAGATACTGATGGGCACACACCTTAGGGTAAATATGTCTGGATCAGGCCTTGAACTTGTCTAGCAGTGTTTGGGTAGGGCAGAGTGTGGGGTGGGGCCTGCTGGCTTGAGAAAAAGCCTGCTATGCCTTTACAGTCTTTTTTTTTAGGACTATGAGGAAGAAGCCCCATGTTTTTCATCTTTACTATCTATCTATCTGTGTCTCTTCTTTCTGCCTGAATATCACAGATCAAATTCTAGTTCCTAGAAGCACACACACACACACACACACACACACACACACACACACACACACACACACACACACACACACACACACACACACACACACACACACACACACACACCGGCCAGGGTGGGCAGGCTTGCAACAGTGCACTGGCCCTTGTGCTTGCTTGCATGGGTTCCCATTTTTTTGGTGATAGAATCCCTTTAGAGAATGACATCGTGCCCCCTGGTGGAAGCTGGAAGATGTTGCAGCAGTAACAGCTCCAAAAATTCACTCTTCAGATTTATTCCTTCTAATAACTATGTAAAGAAGATTTTACTTCGTGCGGGATGATCTGCAGTATATCATATTCAAATTAAGATGTGGTTTCCAAACAAACAAACAAAAAAGATGTGGTTTCCACCCCCAACGTTGTAGTATTGGTGAAATGTAAGAGTGGGAACGGGCAAGAATATACCTCGGGCAAATCGGAGAACAGAAAAGAGCTGCCGCTGGAGCAAGATCATATAAGCAGGGCTGTGTCCGAGGACGACGGGCTTCCTGAGATTCTGCTATACACCTACAACAACAGAAACACTAACTATTCCCCAGTCAGATAGATGGGCAAACAGGAAAGTCTCAAAAACAAACACACACTGTGATGGTCTAGTAGAGGATTAGGGAAGAAAGAGAGAAAGAGCTATGCCATATTTTGAAGGATATATATTGATTATAAAGCTAGGATAGCCAATTGGAAGGTGAAGGATAAAGAAGGAATCCAGATTGGTTCCTGTTTGGGGCAGTGACACATGGATGGAGCCATGCGCACTGTGGCTCAGGGCAAGGCAAAAGAAGGCAGTATATATACTACAGAGAGTGGTGGGTATATTATACAGAACTGACGTTCTAGATGATTGCCAACTGGATTGGACTGCTTGCAGATTACTGTGTGAAACTGCAGCTTCTGGGGGTGATGGCTGTGTGCTTTCTGTCCTGTCACTTACTGTCAACTTGTATTTGAAAATATTTAAGGGAAAACTTGGGAATGTTTGTTTCAAGTTGTATACTGTTCTGATCATTTTATTTGTTTGCTTGTTTTTTGTTTCTGTTTGCTTCAAGACAGGGTTTCTCTGTGTAATAGCTCTGGCTATCCTGAAACTTTCTTTGTAGAACAGGCTGGACTGGAACTCACAGAGATCCACCTGTCTCTGTCTTCTGGATGCTGGAATTAAAGGCATGTGCCACCTCTGCCAGGCTCTGTTCTGATTATTGTGATGAAATCTTAAACCACTATTCCTACTCCTGCCATTCAGGACATGAATCATTGTAAATGGAAGTTTTTGTTTCACCCAGTCTTGTAGTCATTCAGTCACAAATAAACACACAGAGGCTTATATTAATTGTAAACCATTTGGCCAATTGCTCAGGCTTAATGCTAATAAGCTCTTACAACTTAAATTAACCCGTAATTCTTATCTAAGTTCAGTCACATGGCTTGGTACCTTTTCTCAGTAAGGCATTCTCATCTTGCTTCCTCTGTGTCTGGCTGGTGATTGTGTCTCTGCCTTTCCTCTTTCCAGCATTCTTCTAGTCTTGTAGCCCCGCCCATATGCCCTGTCTAGCTAATGGCCAATCAGCATTTTATTAAACCAATATGAGTGACAAAACTTTACAGTGAATAAGGAAATTATCCCACATCAAATCATCTTTCTGTCTATAGTGTTCACACGGTTCATGCTCCCGAATATAGTAGCTATTAATTAATATAGTAGCTTGGTGACATGGTGCTCAGATAACCCTTATTTTCCTTAACTGCAAAAGTCAAGCTGCTGGTAACTATTATAGCACATGGCTGTGTGGCATTATTACTTATTATGGAGCTGTTACTTAGCTTGGGTTATAAATTGAAGCTCCATGTATATGAATACTAGGAGATAACAGCACACATGTGGTCAGCACTCCTGGTGGTTTTAGGGCTCACTGGGGTCTCACTTGGGGGGATCAGAGTGACTACAGAATAAAAAGTTGAGAATTACTGTTTCAGGAAAGGTGATTAAAACTATGAGGAAGATTGAGAACTCACAAGGAGAATTTGTACCTGCGGTGAACCATGAACCGAGGAGATTGCCTTCTGGAAATTACTGAGCCTAAAAGATATTTTCACAAGGGCTGGTGGGCTGACATTTCTTCTGAAGACTGTGATTCATAAAGACATTTACACACACACACACACACACACACACACACTGAAGAAATGTCTCAGTGGTTAAGAGCACTGGATTCTCTTCCAGATGTTTTAGGTTCAATTTCCCAAGACCCACATGGCATCTTATAACTGTCTATAACTCCAGTCTTAGGGGATCTGAAGTAATCTCCTGGTTTTTGTGGACACCAGGCAGACATGTGATGCACAGACACACAGGAAAGAAAAACACTCATACACATTGACATTAAAAGAAGTGGTGGTGGTGGACAGATAGCTCAGTAGTTATGAGTACTTGCTGGTTTGCAGAGAACCTGGGTTTGATTCACAGTGACTCACAACCAACTCTAACTACAGTTCTGAGGGATATGACACCTCATCTGGCCTCCTTGGTATACAGCCATATATGCAGAAAAAATACCCAGTGGGATCACATGTGGGTCTATTTGGAGTTTTTTGAGGAAACGCAGTGGAGGTTCACCTCATGGCTGCAATACTTTTCATCCCAACAACAATGTGGAAGAATTCCTCTTCTCTTCCTTATTTTCTCTTCAGGGTTATTTATGCAAATCATTTGTCTATTAGACATATAATTATTTAATTCTTTCTTTGCATTTAGGGTTTTGAGTTCCTTATATGTTCTGGACTTTCAAACTTTTTCTTTAATTCTTTGTTCAACGAATTGTGCATAAGTATTTTCTCCCATCTGTAGGTTGTCTGTCTCTCTACTTTGTTAGCTGTTTGTTTCACCATTCAGATACATCTGCCTTGGTGATGTATCTATCCATTTTCTGTACTGTCAGCTTGAAGTATTTGTTCCATTTTCTTCTAGTGATTTCCATAGTTTCAGATTTTATATTAATTTATTCCATCCATTTTTTAGCTGATGTTATATGAGGTGAGTGTGCTGACTCATTTTGTATCAACTTGACAGTCTAGAGTCATCTAAGAGGAGGGTACCCTAGTTGAGAAAGTTCCTGTATAAGATTAGGCTGTAGGCACATCTGTAAATCATTAATTAATGATTGATGTAGGTCTCAGTCTATTGTATGTGGGGTCATCTCTAGGTTGGTGGTCCTGTGTTCTATAAGAAAGCAAGTTGAACAAGCCATGGGGAGGAAGCCAGTAATCAGCATCCTTTCTTGTCCTATGCATCAGTTCCTGCCTCCAGGTACCTGACATGTTTGCGGTTCCTGTCCTTACTTCCTTTGATGATGAACAGTGCTGTGGAAGTACAAGTCAAATAAACTCTTTCCTCCCCAAGTTGCTTTGATCATGGTGGTTTGTCAAAAGAATAGAAACCCTAACAGACAACAAGTGATATAAAATTCTTCCCATTGATACTTAGTCTTTCCAGCACTGTTTATGGATGAGACTGTCCTTACTATAGTATGTGCATTTGATGCCTTCCTTGAGAATCAGGTGGTTGTGGACACACGGATTTGTTTCTGGGATCTCTGTAAAAACCACAGGTCTAAGTATCTGTTATGCCAAGATGATGCCTTGGCTACTGTGGCTTGTTCTGTGTTTTTTGTCTCTAATGATTTCTTTTATTTTTGAGAGTATTCCTTGAAATCTGGTATTGTGACACCTCCAGCTATACTTGCCTTGTTCAAGAGTTTTTGGATATTTGAAGTTTCTCATGATTCCATGTGAATTTATGGTTGTTTTCCTCTCTTCTGTAAAGAATACCCCTCCCCTTCTGGAAATGATTTCACAGTATAGTCCTGGCTATCTAGAACTCACTTGAACCTGTGTAGCCTAGGCTAGCCTTAAATTCACAGAGCTCCTCTTATCTCTGATTTCTGAGTGCTGGGATTGAAGCCTTGCACCACCACACCTGGCCCATTGTTTGTAAAAATATTATGGAATTATAATGTTTGATTTGGGTAGCATAAATATTTTAATTATGTGAGTAATAAAGAAAAGGAAAAAACAAATAAACTGAATTATTGAGGAAGAATTTTAAGTTATGTTTAGGGTAAGAACAAAGCATTCAGAGCCGAAGTAACTTCAGTAGAAACAGCAAAGAGTAGACTCACATGGATAGGAGAGGAAAAGAAGAAACCAAACTGAAGAACAGGAAATTTCTTTCAAGATTTATGAGAGTGACTTAGAATCTTTCAGTCAGCTTTATAGTCTTGATTTATTGCCCCTGATCATCGTCAGAAGAGAGTTAGGGATAAACTTTTCATGGGAGTTTAGTAAAGAAACATGAAAAATCTGGAACTGGCTTCATTTTCCTCTGCTGGTAATACCTGAGCCAGTTTCTCACAAAGGAACCAGTTGTGAAGGGCTGAGAAATGGCTCCGAAGATGCTCTAATCCATAGAATCTGGGAGTCTTACCTTGTAGGATAATGCGGACTTTGCAGATATGATTAAGATCTCAAGATGGGGAGATTATCTTGGATTACCTGGGTGGGTCTGAAATACAATCACACATTTCCTGAAAAGGTGGAGTTAAAAGGAGATTCAATAAAGAGAAGCAAAGAAGGCCTTGTGACAGAAATAAATGTACACAGTTAGAGCTGGGAGGTACAAGACTCAGGTTTTATGGCTAGAGGAAGGCACAAGAGCCAAGAAAAAAGCCATGACACACTAGAAGCCAGGAAAGACAAGGAGGATTTTTCCCTACTCAACAGGGTGGAAAATCCAGAGCAAATGTTAGGCTCAACTCGGTAAACTGAGATGGATGTTAAGAGATTTCTATTTATATATATGATTTATTAAAGTAGCTTACAGGTTGTGGTCCAGCTATGCCAATGATGGCTGTCTACTAACAGAAAGTCCAAGAATCCAGCATTTGTTTAGTCTATGAGACTGGATGTCCCTGCTTATATGCTGGAATCCTGAAAAAGTGGACTCCAATGACAATGAAGGAATGGACTTGCCAGTGAGAGGGAGGGCATGTAAGCAAAGGAGGAAAGCTCCTTCTTCCATGTCCTTTATATAGGCTATCACCAAAAGCTGTGACCAAGATTAAAGATGGGTCTTCCTACCTCAAAACATCCAGATTTAGAATGGGTCTTCCAGATTCAAATGATTTAGTTGAGAAAAAAATTCCTCACAGGTGTACCCAGGCCTATGTGTTTCAGTTAACTGACAATGTACAGTTGACAGCCAAGAATAACCATCACAATATTTTAAACAAATAAAATAATTACTATAGACATCTATTAAAATGTTGTTTAAGAATCTTTACTTAAATAAAGGTATGGTTTGTTTTGTGTAGCTCTGGCTAGCCTGGAACTTGCTCTGTAGACCCAGCAGGCCTCAAACTCAGATATCTGCCTGCCTCTGCCTTTTGAGTGCTACACTTACCATACCTCTTTTGTTTTATTTTGTGTTGGTTGCAATCTAATTTTTGGAGAATTTTGACTTTAACTGCGAGTAATGTGATTTGTTGAGTTGATGATAAGGCCATGAAACATATTGAGAAGACCAGGAGCTCAGGACAGTGCTGTGGAATGTTCTTTTGTACACTATACCTTCTGATTGATTTCATAAACATCTGAATGACCAATAGCTAGGCAGGAAGAAGTTAGGTGAAACTTCCAGACAGAGAGTGAAGAAGAGAAGATTAATCTAGGCACACGAGAGACATCAGAGGATAAGGAGAGGAAACAGCAGGTGCAAGAGAGGTAAAAAGCCATGAGGCAAAACGTAAATTAATTTAATGGGTTAATTTAAGTTATAAGAGCCAGTTGGACAACCCTACGCTGTAGGCCAAACTTTAATAATTAATAATAAGTCCCTGTGCTGTTTTTTTGTGAGCTGGAGGCTCAAAGGAAAAATCTGTCTACAGGACAGGCCAAGAATTTGTCACTAGTTCAAGCAAAGAACTAAATGAACAGACATTTATTTACCTTCACCGCAATGTTCTATCTAGCTTAGCTCTTTCTGTGTTTAACAATAAGGAGAAAATTTGTATTTTACCTTAATTTGAAGAAGTTGTCACTAGAATGTTGTATTTGAATTTTACAATGATTTTTATGAAGAGCATTTGAGACTGTCAATCCCAAACCATGCATTCACCCGTTTTGGAATTGCTGGCTGCCTTGCATGGGAGTGTATCATTGACAAAAGGCTTGGATCATCCTGAGTGGTCAGAACACAGACTGTTGGTTCCACAATGAATTAATTGTCTTAGTGTTTCAAAGACTCTGGGCTTGTCTTATTAGGGCTTGCTGCTTGCTCTGTGGGATTCACTGACAGCTTGAGATTTGCATCCTTCCAATCATACCAGCATTCACTGCTTTCTCCATGTACTAAGCCTTCAATGAAGGATGCTATTGTAAGCAAGGGAGCTTGTTTCCATTCCCTGGGTTGTTGAAAAACAATGATTTTTTTTTTCTTGAGACAAGGTTTCTCTGTGTTGAACAGCCTTGACTGTCGTGAAACTCCCTCTGTAGACCAGGATGGCCTGGAACTCACAAGATACACCTGTCTCTGCCTCCTCTGCTGTTATTAAAGGTCTAAGTCATCAGTGCCCAGGTGAAAACGATGATTTCTATTACCTCTTAAGAACTATGCTTTACTAAAATTATATGCCCAAGAATTTATTTAGAGAAACAAAACATCACAAAATATTAACTGATGAACCTGATGATGTGTAGGCAATAATTATTATTTTTTTTAATTTCCTGGGGGCTTTGGCACTTTTCAAAATAAAGTTTGGAGGAAAATTGAGAGAAGAGTAATGAAATTTTGAGATGCACTCAGTAGCCCCATGAGCAAATTTCATCATTGGAGAGGTGACAAACATAGTCTCTGTAGCTGGAAAACATTGGATTCCAGGGCTTAACAGAGCAGATGTTATGATAAATAGCAACCACACATGAGGAATCTTCACATGTTGTCTTCCCCCCAATATCTGGTTGCTAGCTTCTTGATTATAAAAGTGTAATGCAATACTCCATGTCAAGGGGCAGACTAAATTGAGTTCAATCATCACCAGTTATATCAATAACCACCTAAGATTATGACACTACTGTGTTTTTAAATACTAATGTATCAGCATAGGACATCTTTCAGTACCCCTATCAACATCACTGTTGTACAATGAATAGTAAGGTTGCACAGTGCTTACAAAGATGCAGAAAACAAGTAGGTTTGTAGAAACATGTCAGAATAAAACATGTTTTATTCTCCTAGAATAAAATATATTCTGCCATCTTCACATGAACATTCATAGCTGCAAATTCAGTTCAGTTTTCAAAAAACAAACCATTCAAATGCATAGATAGTATGAGCTGGCAATAAACATTTTACTGTGCTCTTAGTTTTGCATTGCATCCAGAATTTGTAAATTCTAGGACCATACTGACACCTAGAGGAAATCAGCTCTAAGCACTGAGGCTCTCCACTGGTTTTTACAATTTTACAAGTTTCCTGACCCACTTTTCAATTTTATTTCATCATCATCATCATCATCATCATCATCATCATCATCATCATCATCATCATCATTATTTACCATGCTTTGGTTTTTCTTTTGTTCCTAACGGACTATAGCTTTATTTAGTAGAGAAGTACCTTGTCATAAAACCATAACACAATGTAGAGAAACCAGAAAGAATTTCATACTAAGATGAAGCAGAATCTCTGTCACTTTGGTGCCCAGCCAGGGAGCTCATCTTTCCTGGGAGTTCAGTAGCTGAAATGTACTGAAGAAAAACCTGAATCACAATCAATTCATTGTTTTAAAACTATGCACTACCTGTAGTGATAATACATTTATTATAAAATTATTTTTGGGATAGAATACAACATTATATATGTGTGTGTCCAACATTGTGTGTGTGTGTCCAACATTGTGTGTGTGTGTGTGTGTGTGTGTGTGTGTGTGTGTGTATGTGTGTGTGAGTGTGAGTTTGTGTTCAAAAGTTTGGTGTTTGTGCTATGTGTAGATGCTCTAGAAGAATTTCTTTATGTATTTCAAATCTAACCTGGAAAACCATTTAAGGGAGTACTTCCCCCTTAATTTGAAAAGCTAGATATACATTAGCCGATTCCATCTCAAATGTGCATTTTAGAGATGAAATTGAAACATAGTGGTTGTCAGAGACCCAGAACCAGGAGCGCTAAGGGTGTTGGGAAGAGCTGGAGCCTTTTCTCAGTATAGGAATATGGAAATAACTTGACACCAGCAAGGTCTATTCTGAGTTTGCCTCTCAAAGCCCTGGAAGAACTAAACAGGCAGCCGGTGCAGCCGCAAAGGAGGCTTCTGGAAGGAATGCTGCCAAGCCCAGGCGCTCCCATCACGATTTGGGTAAGTGCAAGTGCAGTTCCTCCTGTGATGTGGCTCTGCACCCCAGACGCTGGGAAGCAGCTGAAGCAGCAGATGACCGTTTACATTGCCAGAGCGCGTGAAGCAGTGAGCATCCCCACATTACTCACTAAGTAATGAGGAGGGGACTTAGAAACGTTTTGTTGCGTTTCAGACGGGCCTGCCAGTTAGCCCCTGGGCTCGGCTTTGTGCGCTCCACACACAGCAGAGACTCTCTGGAGGGAATGCAAATGAATCAACAGACAGCGTGAGGTCCCAGCAGCAGCAGGCAAGGTACTGCCTATGCAACAGGGCGTGATGACAGATAATTAGCTATGACATGCCCTCAATGGCTCTGGGATGAGAGCATTCGGTTAGAAACCAGCGTGCTACAAGCTATGGCAAACCGAGAGATCAAACTTTGCAGCATAAACTCTTTATTTTGCCAGATTTCTTTTTTTCTTCTTTTTAAAAAGATGGTTGTTGGAAAAAGTAGGTTTCATGGAATTCCATAGGAACCACGGTTGAAATTTTAAGTCCTTTTACATTCTAATCCATACACTTTCACTTCGGATACATTTAACATGTATTCTCCCTTTGAGTGTTTAAAAAGTTTCTGTTTTGTAAAAACTGTCCTCACTTTGCATATAAGAAATGGTGGCTTAGAGAAGTCACCAACTTGTTTAGTGATGACAAGGTGATAATAGAGGACTGCCATGGAAATAGGGCCTGCCCTCCCTTAACTTCAGTAATCAAGAGTCAACCACAGGCTGAACTCTGAATTCGAGGCTAGCCTGTTCTTCTTAGAGACCGAGTTCCAGGGCAGCCAGGACTAAGGTGTTGGCATTTCTGCATCACTTTACCTTTTTTTCTTCAAAGCTGCTTATTTAAAGAATACCCTAAAGGTCATTACTAAGACAACAGGGAAAATTTGTGAACAATATATTAGAAAGGAGAGTTTGATCTGCCCAATTTCCTGCCCATTTCATTGTGTTCAGTAAGTGAATTCTACTGAACCATTTACACAGGAGACACAATGGAAACAGAAATAAAGAACCTGAGTATCGTCTATTTTCTTTAGCCTTGCTCAGGAAACACACACACACACAGAAATAGTGAAAACACACAAGCAAAATCCAGTATCTGTTAAGTCTGACTGTAACATATTTAAGGACGCATTTTATATTACTGCAAACATTTCAGAAATTGGAGTTTTTTAAAGAAAGGTAATCATGGATTATAGGCTAGTTTTTCTTTGAAAGCTTTAGATATTCATATACCAAATTAGCCATTCTTTCACTATCTGTATTCTTAGCAGCAGCCAAGTAAGGCTGATTCCCAGGGCTGCCTAGCCCATTCACCTTTGTCACAAGCCATCAGTGTCCTTGGTCTGGCAGAATCATCATTGTCTTTGGAAGCACTTGTATGCTGTGACACCCACCATTCACTATGTGTCCTAAAGGGGTGTGATTGTACAAGAAACAAGGACACATTTGCCATTATTGTTTAGCTGGGAATTTTAGGAGTATGGGGGGATTATTAATTACAAACGTCTCTCATCAACATCGAAGCTGTCGCTTCTGTTTTCAAGCATTGCATGAGCATGTTTCAAGCCAGAAAAAGAGCAGCAGCTGCGGGCACTGTTCATTTCGGTCAAAGCTGCTTGCTGCTCATAATCGAAATTGTGAAATACCGTGTGCTCAAAGGGGCCATCTTGTGTGAGATTTCTATTCAATTTTCAGCAGGTTTATTGACAAAATCTGGCCAAATCTGAAGGTTAGAAAGAAACAACAGTGTAGCTGGACATTTGATGACATACCATAAGCCTCTGTTTTGAAATGTAAATAACAAAAGAAGGCCAGCATGTATCTCCAAGCCTAATTTATTTAATTGAAAAAAAAACTGTTCTGAATTTCTGTCTGAAGGCCATGGTGAATTTTATTCAGTGTCCCTGGCTCTCTTTTCCTCATATTACAATCCTAACTTTTCTTTTTCTTTCAGTACAATATAGGGAAATTAAGAACAAACTTCTGTGTTATTCCACAGATGAAATACATCATACTTTATTTCCACTTCCAGAAAACCCCTTTCATTAAAAAATTTCTCTAAGTCAAAGCTGATGGAACCCTGTAAATAGCCTGCCAACTCTCCCACCCCAATCACACTGCCAGGAACAAGCATTTTCTTGAGAGCTGGAGTTTCTGATTTGCCTCCCTTTTCAGAACTGTATTTTTAGACTGGGAATTATCTTTTCTTTTCTTTCCTTTTCTTTTCTTTACCCTGAAATAGGGGTTCATAATGCAGAGAAGGCTGGCCTGGAACCCACAGAGGTATACCTTTCTCTGCCTTCCAAATACTGGGATTAAAGCTGAGCACCTCCAGGTGTAGCTAGGTTTGAATTTATCTTTTTATGTACACTCAGGAAGACAAAAGCACAAATATTTCATGCCTTCACCTACCAGCATCTTTCACATGATTTTTGCCTCTGTTTTCCTGGTGGCACTACTGTTGTAAGTGAATTGTTTGTTCACACCGACACTTCACCGTGTGCCAATAAAGCCACCTTGAATTAAATATGGACTCAGAAATCAACTGACCCGGGTTAGCCATAGAGATGCTGGAGGACTGAGGAAGTCGGATAGAGAGGGACAGGACAAGAGAGAAGGAGAGCCTGAGGGTGACTTCCAAGGCTTTGGCTTTTGGATTAGGAAATGTGGAGAGCAGGATCAGTTGAGTGCCCCTCTGCTGTTCCTTGGATTATTTATGTTAGTGTAAAGCTCTTTTCAGCTTTCTACATACTTCCCACAGCGAGATTTCCCTCCTGATACTGCAACTGTTAGGAATATGGCAAGTAGGACTGCAGCAAATCTCATGGTGGGGGACAAACACGCCATCAGGCAGAATTTACATGGGAAGGAAGTTTTATTGGGGAGGGGAAGGAAGAGAGAGGGAGACAGACAGACGGAGAGAGATCTGTCTTTACCCTCAGAGAGACGGCAGAGGGAGGAAGTGGGTGGAGTTTTCTCTTTTTATATTTTTTGAAACTGGGTTTCTCTGTAGCTTTGTAGACCAGGCTAGCCTCGTACTCAGAGATCCGCCTGCCTCTGCTCCTGAGTTCTGGGGTTAAATGCATGTGCCACCTCCTCTGGCTTTGGAGTTTTCTTCTTAAAGGGACCTTTGCACCTGCAAACAGAGCCAGGGTACTGCTTGCCATGTGAAGAGGGGTGACACATTGTTCCCAAGGGGTGGGGCCAGGTTTGCCTGGATTACAACAGTAACTATTTTCTGAGAACTGGTAACTATCTCAGCTTATATGAATTTCCCTGAATTTCCCTAACCCTTTAGGTCTTAATATATAGTCTGAACAAAATGACTTTACTATCCCTCTATGCCCTTCATATGGCATGTGTGACATAAAACGTTAGTGTTGTTCTGTCATTTCCAAGTATTTTAACTTTTGAGTGACATTACTTAGACTTGAATTTTCCTTCTCTGCAGAAGTTAGGATTAGCATTTTATAATACTATTCAGGCAACAAAACAGATTCTGTAAATTAGCAATGAACCCAAGGATATAAGAAAAACAACTTCTCAATTTAAAAATGGGTTTTTGCCTTCCAGAAAATTCTAGATGATTTTTTTTGTCTTTTTTCTTAAAATAAAAATAAGCATGATTGGGTCTGCTTTGAAAGTAAAAGTCTAGACTGGGTTTCTCTGTGTAGTTCTGGCTGCCCTGGAACTCACTCTGTAGACTGGGCTGGCCTCAAACTCACAGAGATCCACCTGCCTCTCCCTCCTGAGTGTTGGGAATAAAATAGTGCACTACCACCACCAGCCAGTTAGATTTACTTATTTAAGCATGAAATACTTGGAAATGAAAATATTTCAATTTTAGGTATTTCATCAAGGTCTTAGGAATTGTTGAACTATTTTTCTTTATTATAAAGACCATTTTTTTCAGAAATATGAATATTTGTATTTTAAAATACTATGCTGTGTGTGTGGTAGGTGTTAGTAAACTCCGATTTTACCATCTCTTTCCAGTTCCTAAAATAAGGCACATAATTTTATTATATTAGCTCTGGCTTCATTATTCTCATAAAATGTTACCATAAATATAAACATTTACCCATACCTCATTCATGTAAGATGCTCAACCAGGAATGTAGATGGACACACAAAAATTTATTTCTGTTTTCCAAAACAGAAATACAATAAAATGAAAATATTTGCATACTTAAAACCTGCTCTACTAAGTTCAAATATTTGTTCTTAGGAAATATTTAGTGTAGTCTTTTAAATATAGGGCTGTGCGTCTTCATCTTTAATTTAAATTCTTTTTCTTTATGAGTTGTTGAAATTATGGACATGAGTGTTTTGCCTACATATATGTGTGCGTATCTGTAGCACACACACACACACACACACACACACACACACACACACACAAATGGCCTAGAGACAGATATTGGGGTTCAAGCTGAAGATCAGGGAAACAAATCAGCCAAGCTACCTGAGAGCTCTTATCTCTAACAAGGTTGGGTGTTCCCTTTCTTAATGTGGCTGGAGAATGAATGCCTGATACTGAGACCTTGCTCATGTCTTATATACTTCCCTAATGCTGGGATTAAAGGCATGTGATCCCAGGTGCTGAGATTATCTTTGTGTGAGCTGTTTCTGTTTAGAAATGGATCAATATTGTGTAGATCTGGGGTGGCTTTGGACTCACAGAGATCTGTCTACCTCTTAATCTTGAATTCTAGGATTAAAGGTGTGTACTACCACCTCCTAGCTTCTGGCTGCTGGGATTAAAGTTGTGTATCACCACTGCCTCATCTTGATAGCTTGAGACTGACTTTTCTTTCTGAATTTGCAGGCAAGCTTTAATAAATCATATATTAAGTGGTGCCTGGTGCCTGAGAAAAATCAAAGAAGGATGTCTCATCCTTTAGAATTGGATTATACATGGTTTTAAGCATCATTTGGGTGTTGGGAATCAAGCTTTGTCTCCTGGAAGAACAACTGGTGCTTTTAACCACCAAACCATCTCTTCAGCCAATCTTGCTTAAATTTTAAACACTGTTCATTTTTATTTTATTCATGTGTATATGTGTGTTTTTGTATACATGTGTGCACATGTGTGGAAATACAATGGGGATCATAAGAGGGTGTGAGAATTGCAGGCAATCACAAGTTGCCTGACATGCATGCTGGGAACTGAACTCCCATCCTTTGTAAGAGCAGCAAACACTCTAAACCACTGAGCCATTTCTCAGGCTTCTCCAGCTTTAATTTCTGAGACTTATTACAGGATATCTCTCTAGTAGAAAATCATTTATGGGTTAATTTTATACTGTCAGCTAGAGTCCTTTTTTGTAGTACTGTATCAATCTGACCTTCCCTCTGTTTCTTTGAAATAGGTTCTATGTAGTCTTGTATGTCCTGGAAATTGCTATGTAGACCAGGCTGGCCTTGGACTCATAGAGATCCGCTTGCCTCTCTGAGTGCTGAGATTATAGACATGCATTACCACTCCAGGCAGAAGTAAGGTTTCTGGTATTATATCTTAATGATGTTGTTGAGAAATGCAGTCTTAAAAATGCTGTAAGGGCTTGAGAGATGGCTTAGAGGTTAAGAGTACTGGCTGCTCTTCAAGAGGTCCTGAGTTCAGTTCCCAGCAACCACATGGTGGCTCACAACCATCTGTAATGAGATCTGTTGCCCTCTTCTGACCTGCAGACATACATGCAGGCAGAACAATGTATGCATAATAAATAACTAAATATATAAATCTTTTTAAAAAATGCTGTAGGAACAAATGGCATCATAACCTCTGCAGGAAAATGGGTCAAATTGGAGACAATCATGTTTAGTAATAAGCCAGATGGAGAGCCATAAAGATCATATGTAGTGGGATATTCACTGTGTCTGCTTCTGTGGGAGATGTTATTCTGTAAATGTTTCTCATACTGGTTAATTAATAAAGCCCTGTTGGCCAATAGGAAACTAGATAGGCGGGGCTAGGAGACTAGGAGGAGGAAAGAGGAAGTAGTTAGGAGGAGTCAACATGTAGAGCTAGAGGAAGCAAGATGCCGGGCCCTCCGCTCCCCGGTAAGATGACCGCGTGTAAATACTTAGATAAGTAGAAATGGGTTAATAATTAAGACAGAACTAGCCCATAAACAATAATGGTAACTGGCCAACAGGATTGTATCAAATACAGAGTCTCAGTGTGTTATTTGGAGTTGGCGCAGCTGTGGGCCCAGACCGGTGGCGGGTGGGCTGGCGGAAAACAGACAAGCTACAATCATGTTTCTATCATATGCCAAATCTAGATTTATTTTATTCACTTCACTCTCTGTGTGTGGGGCTGTGGGAAGGGAGAGTTAGGGTGTTTTAACTATCAACTTGACATAATGCACAATCCACCTGAAAAGTGAGTTTTAATGAGATATTATATAATTTAGATTGGCCTGTGGCCATTTTATAAAGGACTATATAGATTGCTTTAATTGGTATTGTAAGACATAGCCTGAAAGTGGGTGACATCATTCCCAGATTTTGGGCCCTGAGTGATGTAAAGAGCAGGCAAAGCTAGCTGAGCACTAAGTGTGACGCTTCTATCTCTCTTACTGCTCTTGACTGTGAACTTGCTTTAGGTTCTTGCCTTGACTACCTCACAGTTATGGACTGCAACCTGGGGCTGTGATCTTGTGTAATAAAATGAGCATTTTTCTTCCAAAAGTTGCTCTTTGTCAGAGTATTTTATCATAACAACAGAAATGAAACTAGGACACTGTGTATGTATTATACATATACGTCTGCTCATATGATGTGAGTGTGTTTGTGTGAGAGTATGGGTGTGATCCTGCTGTAGTGCATGTTTAGAGGTCACAGAATATCCGCAGATGTCAGTCTTTACCTTCCACCTTGTTTGAGACAGGATGTCCTTGCTGCTCTAACTGCATTTGACAGGCTGTCCACCAGTGAGCTTGGTGAGAATTTTCCTGTCTCTTGGATGACAGAGGAGTGTTTGGCTTTAGATGGGTTCTGAGCATTTCAATTCAGATTCTTATGTGTATGAATCAAATACTTTAGAAATATAAATTATGTTAAGTATTATATGTGGGTATACACTATGAAAGCAGAAGGGTGACAGTTTACAGAAATAAAGGGACCAGTGTGTAGAAAGGGAGTGGGAATATGAGCAAAGTGTAATGATACACGCATAGGAAGTATCAAATTCAACTCATTATTTTGTATGCCAACTAAATTAATTAGCTATATAAATAAATATTGGCATGAGTGTGTGTGTGTGTGTGTGTGAGAGAGAGAGAGAGAATTCTAAGAAGGTATGGGTGCTTGATGAATGGCAGAAGTATCTGTGATGGAAATGAAAAGAAATAACATTTTAAGAAAAAAAATTATTTGACCCCAAATTAGAGAGCATAAATTAACTGATTGTTTAAGGCATTTTATTTAAATTAATGACTGCAATTAAAAAAAGAACAATTGGTATATATTATATATATATATATATATATATATACTTTATCAAAACTAAATCAAGAAAATTGTGCTTGCTGTAGCATTATGCATAAAAACAGAGGCATGGAAACAATATAAATGCCCAGTGACAGATGGTTAGATAAAATGTGTACGCTTACTATGAAATGTTATTTAACCTTTAACAGGAAGGAAGCCGTGTTGCCTGTTATGTGGATGAATTCAAAACACACCACCTAGGGAGCTAATTTAGATTTAGAAAGGAAAGTAGTGATTTTCTTTAAGTGTGGACTTGAAAAGAGCTTAACTCCTAAGGGCTGGGAATTGAATAGAGAGCTCCAGGGAATGTGGAGAGTAGGAAACATGAAGTGTTACAGTTCACAAATTTCTTGCAAGATAAGTAAGTCCTAGAGACCCAGCACAGGACGTAGTGCCTGAGGGTAGTGACTGCACCATAGACTTAAAAAAATATAAAGCAGTAAAGCTAAATGAACAGGGAGCAAAGGGTGTGCTTGCCAGCACCAGCCTGATGTGCAGGTTTTGGTCCTTCTGTCCTAGGCAGCATAGGTACCAAATTCATCAAGTTAGATAGATATGCACAAAGCTTTGGGAGTCAAGAATCTCTAGTGAAACAGTTTGAAAATCTCATTCACATGATGGTCACCTTGATGTGCTTCTTGCTTAGATCACTACTTGGTAACAGGTCTGGAGGCTTCTGTGTCCTGTGGGGTTGACTCTTCATCATATAATCTTTTCCAACCACCTCTACAGATCACAGCCCTTTGTCAGGTTTAGAAACAGAAGCAAGTGTTGATTTTCTTCATACTGCTGTTATTGTAGTTGTTTGTGTGCATTAGTTAGAATAGTACATTTGCATATGACACTTCTAAATTTCATTTTCCTTAAAACCCTAAGTATTTTAATTCTGAGTATATTCAGGACAGTCACAAACCTCTCAACCAACTAAACAGACAAATACCTCAATTGTTTTTATTCCTTTGACATGGGATGAGTTTCTAAGGCAATGTAATTAGATTTTAGGGATGATAACTGTTAATGAATACAAAAGAACATTTTATCATGGGGTCTATCTGAGGTTAAAAGGCAAAGGAGCTATTTTGGAGCTCCAATGTTATAAATAAAAGGACCCACTAAGAGTCAGACAGAGAAGGTAAGAAAAACTTGTGCCTTTGAAGACCAGTTTAGCCTGGACTCTATATTCCAGAGCCCCTACTGGTATGTGTGTGTGTGTGTGTGTGTGTGTGTGTGTGTGTGTGTGTGTATGTAAATAACTATCCAGTTGTAAACTACATGAGGCCAGGCACACTATAAATCATGTTTAGTTTATCCTTATACCCTTACACCAAGGTTTCTCAACATGATTACTGTTAACCCTTTTCTTGTGTCTTGCAAGTCACAAGATGTTAATAACATCCCTATGCCCCTGTCTGCGAGATGGCAGTCATACTTGGAGTAGCCAATAGTGTCTCTAAAACTTGCCAAAAGTCATCTGGGCCACAATTGTCCTCCAGTTGAGAGTCATAGCCTTATGCTGGTTTTAGTGCTTAGGATAAAGTTAATGACCGAGTTAACAAACTTGTTAATTAATTAGATTCAAGAATTGAATAAGATGGGAGAATTCAAGGTTGTTTCCAAAATTTTCTCTTAGTATAGTAACTATCTCTCTTGTAATACACAGAAGTAGTGTGTTGTGGGATATTAGACCACACTGTATGAAGAAGATGTGTCTGTCTTTCCTCACTTGCCTAAGGCACCTTCTGATCGGCTTAATAAAGAGCTGAATGGTTAATAGCTAGGCAGGTAAAGGCTAGGGAGGACTTCTGAGGAAGAGAAATGAACTTGGGGGAAGAATCTGAAAGGCTAGGGAGGACTTCTGAGGAAGAGAAATGAACTTGGGGGAAGAATCTGAAAGGGGGATTTGCCAGCCAGATATAGAAGAAGTAGGACTATGGTACTGAGGAGAGGTATTGAGCCACATGGCAGAATGTAGACTCATATAAATGGGTTAATATAAGGTTTAAGAGCTAATTGGCAAGGAGCCTAAGCTAAAGCCAAGCTTTCATACTTAAAAAGAAGTCTCTGTCATTATTCAGGAGCTTGAAGGTAAAACACAGGCCCACTAAAGTAGTACATTATAATTTTCAGTGGTTTCCTTAAAATGTGGACTTGAATTAATACCTTAGATGGAACTTATGCACGACAGATTTCTGTTTGTATGTTTTGAATCCCAGAAACTAGCATATTCCTGCTTTGTAAGTTACATATCATTTTTTTCTTTTTTATTATTATACTAATGACATATTTAACATGAAGTTCCCTAAAACCCCGACTATTTGTAAAGAATCTTGTTAGTTCTTATCTTCTTCTACTTTGTATTTTCCATTTGTTTTTGACTTATTATATTTTATATATTTTCACATTAAATTCCATCTCTTATTTATAAAGCATGTTCTTGTAGTAAATGTTTAAAAATATTTAAACATTTTCATATTTCATATTATATCTCTGCCTAATTTTATCCTATGTTTCCTGGTTGCTTGGTTGATAACAGTTTTGTTCTGAACACAGTAAAGAATGAAACTACATAACATAATTGAATTTGAATATTCATGAACTGCACTCAGACATATATCTTAACAAAACCCTGGAATAGATATTTCAATGATCTCAAATATTCCCCCCTCTTCTCCAATTTTAGAAATTAAAGTTAGCAAAAATATATCACCATTTTTGAAATATGCTACTGAAAATAAAGATAGAACATATAACAAGAAAATTTGTGAGGGCCATACAAATTTAATAGCTTCTCTCTCTCTTTCTCTCTAAGGCCAGGTTATCACTATGTAGCCATGCTGGTGTTACAGGCATGCACCATGGTTCCTGGCTGCCCAGCCTGGGACTCTTATACTTCTCATGCACTCTGCTTAGAAAATAGCTGAGCTGAGTTGTAGCACTGGCATGAAATGAGCCAATGCCTCATTAAGTGGTGTGGAATTTGCTTATTAGTGAGTGTGTAATGACTTCCCTGTGCTTTGCAAGAGAACATAGAATGATAAGCATGCCAGTTCTCTAAAACAGCAGATAAATATTATTCATCATGAATAATGTAACATAGTACAGAAAAAATAAGGGCTACCTGGTTAAGGTAAGTTACAAGATCTCCTCATAGAGCTGTACAATAAATACAAACATGCAAGAAAATCACTGAGGCAAAGTGGTTATATTTATATGATAATTCGTAGTGAGATTATTTATTATCCGTGTCTACTTTTATGTTGGACTTCTCTCTCCCGTGAACTATTCTACATTCACTCTCCTGGTCTCTCCTTTAGCCATCTCTCATCAATATTATTTACAGATCTTACCACTTCTGTCACTTTTGTAGATGAATCTTGCATATGACTCCCCCTGTCCCCCCACCCCCGACTTCTCTTTTTCTGTAGAACAAGTTCCAAAATGTTTGGTACTGCACATAGGACACTCTGTGGTTTCATTCTTGATCAATCTTTACTTCTCTCCAGCAAGGCCATGCTGTGGCCACATTGAGCTGTTTTATATTTTTGAATTTTCTGTGCTCCTTCAAGTCTCTTTTTCCTTTGCTCACACTGTCATTCTGAAAAGAAGCCCCTTTTCCACTTTTATATTTGGTGAATTCACTAAGAGTCCTTGAAGTCAAAGTCAAAGCTGACCTCAATTTCTTAATCCTGACTTTCTCCAAAAAATTCACCGTGCCTTGAACTATCCCTAAGATTAGTATGTGATCAATAAATGTTCAAAAATGAGTAAATATTAACTCTCCAAAATATGAAGTGGGACTGTTTAGTTTAATTGATATTCTATGTAAAAATGTGTCTTGCATAATAATATCTCTAAAATGTTATAAATATGTAATATTTTAATATGTTAAGATGTGTTTGAAGAGAATAAATTGAATAATGCTACCAAAAAAGTTTAAAAGCACTGTTTTATACATATCATTTAGTATATTCTGTTGTGTATTTTTTCTGCATAGCCTTAACCTTGCTTAAAATAAAGAAACCCAGTGAATGTAACTTTAATCTTGTTGCTGTATCCTAAGTTAGGATATCAAACCAATCATGTTCTGTGTGGTTATGATTATTATTACTATTATTTAACAAACTTTAGTTGGAATGTTTGTTAAGGCTAGCCTGAATAGCTTGTCTTTAGAACATAGTTTCACAGCACAAAACCAAAAGACAGAAAATGCACATTATGTAGTATACAAGGTGAAGGACAGATGTGGTGGTACACATCTTTAGAGGACTGGGGGAGGCAGAAGCAAGTGGATCTCTGTGAATTTTAGGCCAGCCAGGTCTATATAGAGGGTCCTAGCCCAGCTGGGACAACAGAGTCAGGCTTTGTTTTAAAATAAAAGAAGGAAAAAAGAAAACATTTCTGAAAAGTTGGAACCAATGAAAGAAGATCTTATTATATTTATTTTGAAATACACAGAAGGCTGAGTTGTAAAAGACTGTTGTTGAAGTGAAACAAATGCATTTGATATTATTCACAGAACACCATGTGCTTTGTCATACTACTTCTCTGCAGACCTCTAAGACACTAGAATTAGGAGGTGAACTGTGACATGTACAGTTTCCTGTCCAGAGAACTAAGCTGGGGAACACAGTGGCAAACAAGCAGCAGCAGCTGTGTTTGTAGAGCTGTGAAGCTTTACAGAGTGTGACAAGAATTGTGACTTTGTTGTGGCCTTGCACCTGAGCCCAAATTATATATATGCTGATGCCAAAATGGGACCATTTTCACAAAGCTAATCAGGATCTTATTTGTTTACAAAGTAATGTGATTTAATTATATTATATTACAATGTAATATAATTTCACTAATCAACATGGCTGCCTTTGTCTCTGTTAACAAGTATCTGTAATAGCAATACATTCACATGTTAGCAGTGTAGGAATGACTACTTGTTCAAATGAAGTAGAGAGTTTTATATCAAACTTGTTTTTCTATGCAGAAGCTTTGCTTATTCACATCACTTAGGTAATCATTAGAATACAACAAAGCTTGGGGCTAAAGAGATGGCTCAGCTGTTAAAGGCTAGGCTCACAACCAAAATATAAAAATAATAACCACATTATCCCCTTAGATATTAAGGAGCTGATAAAATATGCCATATTAAGTAGAACGGATGATTAGAACCCATTGAAGAGATTCTGAATTCTCATCTCTGAAATACAATGATTTAATTCCAACACACATTTATGTAAGAAAGGAAAGCAAAAGGAAAAATGGGTGATAACTGTGTTTCATTAATGTTGTTTCCATTGTCCTGTGTTAGAGGACAGGTGGCAGTCAGACCATGGACTGATTAGGATTTGGCAATTCCTCATATTCCTCAGCATAACGTTGATAGTGATCAGTGAGAAGAGGCTGGTTGGCTTCATTCTTGGCACTTCTAGAACGGATCAGACGAGAAGCCACCACAAAAATGACAGCCACAAGTAACAGCCCAGCCACTATAGCGATTGTAATGATTTCAGATGTAGTGAACTCCTGACCTAGTTGAAAAATAAGATGAGAATAAAATAAATATTTAAGTAACTATCACCAAAATTGGACAGCTCACTTTAGGCACTGCTCAAGGCACTCTAGGAGAGACCCTCACATTCAGATTTATTAGTCATATTACCTAGCACCTGCCTTCTTGAAGATACTTCTTAATTCCTTCTATGAAAAATCCATACTGAGATTAATGTCATTGCCATCCCAAAGTTAAAGACATAGTGGCTAAAAGAATTGAGACTCTGCCCAGGGTTCATGGGAAATAGGAAGAAGTGCTGGTTTTAGAGTCCAGTGTTTTCGAGTCCCAAGTTCTATGATCTTTCACTATATTTTTGGTACTTTTGTTGAGGAAAATTTACGGTTGACAGTCTTGAATTTTAAAATATTAAAAATCAGCTTTGGATATCTCATTCCATCTTTGTTTATAAATAAAGGGCAGTGGCATTGTCTCATGAGTAATTGGTGACATCACAGGTGTTTAAGTTGAAAACTCACCCCCCCTTTGCTAGAAACACTGCCTCTCTAGTGCTAGAAATAATTTCTAAGTTTGAGTTTATTTGCAAAATGAGAAATAAAGCACTTGCCTCTAAAGATTATGAAGATTAAATAAGATAGAGAGTTGCTCAATTATCTTTATACTGGGTCAGAGTGAGTACCCAATAAAATGAAAAATTCTTATGTTTTATTCCCAAATAGGAATGTGTCAGAAAGTTTCATATCAACAAAGCATACCAAACCCAGCACTCTGTGAGGACCTTATATTTAAGATGACAGATTTACTATTGGAGAACACAACAGTAAAAATACACTGATAATACTGACCTGGCCATTGAACTTCATAGGCATATCCCAGATTGTCTGGAGCAGTAACAAACATTTCTGTGTTGGTAACTGGAGGCCAGAATGGTACCATGTTATATTGTCTGTTATGTCCAATGGGAGCATTTTCCAATGGGAAGGTGGAAATATCTAAAATATTCCAAAGGCAACTTGTAAGTAGACAGGAAGTTGGTATCAGAATAGTTGTTATTCTGTGAAGGTGGCCAATGTGCAAAGCTATCCTGGTTAATAAGGATCAGGAGAAACAAATAGGCCACATAGATTTTTTTTTTTTTTTTCAGGGAGAAATAACTTACAATACAGATAGATGGACACCAGTAAGTTCCTGGTCCCAAGGATGCCTCCAGATGCTCTTCTGTCCCCATGCTGGAAGCAAGAGAGCTCTTGGGGCACCCTCTTCAGACCTAGTTCCCCCCAGGTAACATCTTCCTTGTTCCCACTCCCAATGGGCATGGTCAGTGCCACAGGTGTGGACAAAGTGAATTATCTCACTACAGAAAACATAGTTTACAGCAAGTGTAGGCACAAGGGAAATGTCATTGTAGAACAGGGTAAATGTGGCACCAACACTGGTACAGATAGAACCTTTAAAGTCAGAGGACTTAAGTGACATTATTGTATGAGATTCTCACCTACCTGCTCTTCTGTTTTTAAACTACACAAGCTAATTTAAGGAAATACACAAAACATTTTTTTTTCAGCCAATGAAGAGTCAGAACTGCTCATTGTCTATTATGGTCTGTAATTCAAACTCGAGAGATGGTTGTCCTTGGCTTTAAATATGTATCTTTAAATTTCTATTTTTTTTTTTAGTTTGAGAGAAATCAGTATTAAATCTATTTCCATCCTTTGCCATTAGCAAAAGATTCTTAAAATTGAATCTGATTTCTGACAAAATCTGCTTAATGCCATCTTTCCTCTTTCTATCTAAATTAGCCATTTAAACAAAAGGCATTTTTTTTAAAGTGGGTTTCTGTCATCAAGGACAAATGTAAGGATAGGTGCTTCATGTGCTGTGCTTTTCTTGTTAAGATGTATCTATGTGAGTGTTATTAAACACCAAATACAATATCTCAAAACCAGTGCTGTATCTGTGCCTAGAAGGACACTAACTGCTTCCTTTAGGACACCTGAGATATGTGAGGTCAGCCAGGGATTGGGGTTTCTGTTTGCAGGAGGCTTGTTATCCTTGGAAGGAGTCATGGAAGGATGGATGACACAACATTTACTTTGAGAAAAAGTCAGCTACAGAAATGGGGACAACGTTTACATTTTGTGACTTTAGCTTTGCCACATACAACAGGGAATCAAGTATTTGTTTAAATGTGTTGAGTGCCTACTGGTGCTAGGTATTGGTCTAGACACAGAATGAAGAAGTCAACATCTGGTTCTCAAAGCATCATATCCTGTTTTAATATTGGTCATCTGTGAAAGTTATATGTTGAGCCTTGTAATCAATCCATCTACTATTTTAAACTCTCTATTTCTCCTGTCGATTGAATTCTGACTTGAACACTTCCAATTCTGCTTGATTTTAGCTAAGATGTAAAGTTCTTTAAACTGGTCAAAGGAATCATAGCAAAAGCAACAGTTCTCAATTGGATTACCTGTAACTTCCATCTGCAAGATTCTTCTAAGAATCCCCATTTCTCCAATGGTGCAATGTAGTGACCTTGAGTGTCTTACCATTTTCCTGCAGATTCTACTTCTCCCACCTCCTCTTTCCAATGCACATCTACTTCAGCCTGGTGGGGTTCCTTCCTGTTCCTTTGTTTTGGGGGGATCTTTTTCCATTTGCCTACATTGCATTCTCAATCTCATTTTCTGGTTTTATTTACTTACAAAAACTTTCCACTTTCTGCTATACTGTATTTATACATTTGGCTATTTTAATTTCTGTTAATGTGAAAATTCCAGGAGGAAGCTACTTCTGAGTTCTGTCTGTTTTTTTGCTTTTTCTGGTACCTAAAATGTTGTCCAGGACACATTAGGTGCTCAACTAATGTTTGTGAAAGAATTTAGATTGTTTCATTTCTTTCCTAGCTCAGAAGTACAAACTGCTTTTTCTGAAAAAAAAAAAAAGAAAAGAAAATGCATGGAGCTCTGGGATACAATGTGTAAAACAACACATAATTCTAAAGTAATGAAAGAGGGATATTGAATTTTATATTACTCAGATTTGTAATAGTGTCAAGAGGCAAAGACAGGCAGATCTTTGTGGGTTTGAGGTCACCCTGGCTTACATAGCTAGTTTCATGAGAGACAGGACTACATAGTGAAAATCTGTCTCAAAAGAAAGAAAGAAAGGAAAAACAAGCCCACAAAATTAGTAAATAGAAATGAACATAATTGTTGCTGGCATTTGGATGTGTTGTACTGTATTGTTTTGTGCCCAACAATAGGATTCAGAAGCATCATATTATAAGACAACAACTTACTTTAGCTTTTTTAAGATTGTTTTTCTGACTTCTGATTTTTATAACTCTAAAATTCTGATTCTGATTTCTGAAGAATCTTTAATATGTTTGAAACCTATAATAGAGTTAATAAAACCATCCTTTCTGCTCATGGACTAGTAGTCTTCTGCTTTGTGAAACTGTTTAAAAAGATTCTTCCCATTGGATGTTTAGAAATAAATGGGATATTTCAGAAGGTATTTGATCGGTCAATTTTCATTTTTATGCAAATTTTCAGGATTGACCTTTTTGTAGTTTAAGACTATATTTTATCAGAAAAATGTCACAAGCTGAGTACTGTTTGTCTATGGCTTTTCTCTATCCACTGACTGCCTAGTAGCTGAGAATCCTTAAACTGTGCAGAGCTCAAGCAGAGGGTGCTGGGGGACAATAAGAAAACATAGCGTTCTGATTCATCAACAATCTTTAGATTAGACCTGGAGAATTTTTTAAACAAATTTATATGAATGGGCAGTAGTTATTTTTCAACCAGAGTATGAAAGGTAGAATTGTACTTGTTTTTATGGTTTCTAGAAAACTATAATAACAGACCATTTCCTTTCTCTTTGAGAAATTGAACATTCACAGTGTTAGGAATGGTTACATAGATATTACTTATATATTTTTTGCTAGTTCTCCAAAGCCTATACTAAACAAGAGCTGATTTTGCTAATTCTTAACCTATTAATTCCAGTTTATTTAGTGTTATAATAAAAACAATCTAGTAAAGCACTCCCAAAGTGATAGTTATTATTGTAAACAGAACAATGTTGTTCTTACAATGTTGTTATTAAGTTGAACACCAGAGGGATTGGTAAAAGACAAGTGCATGAAGTAAAGGTACAGAATAAGGAGTTGAGAGTATGATTGTAAAGTTAGCAAAGTGGAAAAATGTAGATTACAGTATTTACCCCTAGTGTATGATTGGACATTGGGAGCCCATTCCATATGTCTCAGTCTAGACACATGGGGAGGGCCTAGGCCCTGCTTCAAATGATGTGACAGACTTTGAAGATCCCCCATGGAAGGCCTCACCCTCCCTGGGGAGCAGATAGGGAATGGGATACTGGGTCAGTGGGAGCCATGGAAGGGAGGAAGGGAAAGGGAAGTGGGATTGACATGTAAAAAAAGATTGCTTCTAATTTAAATAAAAACTAGGAATAAAAAGAAAAGTACAGATTACTGTACCCAGATTGAATCATAAAAATATTAATTTCTTATTTTATTTTAAAGAAATTATGGTGGTTTGAAAGAGAATGGTCCCAATGGGTCCCTATATTTTAATGCTTAGTTTCCAGGGACTAGATCTGTCTGAGAAGGATTACGAGGATTAGGAGGCATGATCTTTTTGGAGTAGGTGTGACTTTATTAGAGGATGTGTGTCACTTGGGTGGGCTTTGAGGTTTCAAAAGCCCACTCTAAGTCTAGAGTCTTTCTTTGCCCGCTGCCTATGGATCAGATGTAAGCTCTCAGCTACTGCTCCAGTACTATGACTGTCTGCTTCTCACCATGATAATAGTGAACTAACATTCTGAAACTATTAAGTAAGTACCCAGTTAAATGTTATCACTTATAAGAGCTGTCTGGGTCATGGTGTCTCTTCACAGCGATAAAATAGAGATTAAGACAGGAACTAACAGTATAAGTAACTCATTGTCTCTTGCTTTTATGCTTTTAAATACACATGAAATATGAAGCAGAGTACCAGTTAATGAATTCATGACAGATTGACAATTGCTCAATTTATGCATGAATTGCTTGTCTGATTTCCTTTTTTTTTTTTTTTTTTTTTTTTTGAGGAAGCACTCCCCTTTATAGCATAGGCTGGCCTTAAACTCTAGATCCTCTACTTCTACCTTCTGAGTACTAGAATTATAAACACTACCATACCTGGAAAATTACTTGTTTCTTAAATGATTTCTGACAGAATAACATATTTTGACCAACACATATACGAATGGCCTGGGGAAAGTTGCAATAGAGATTTGTGATATACACAAAGAAGTATGAGGGCCTCACTGTATACATAAAGCAATAGAGAGCTAATCTTCAAAACTGTGTGTGCATGATAAAAGCGCAGCGCTAAAATTCAGAACATTTCCAAAATATGAAAATTTATGATGTTTAAACCAGTGGGAGTACTTTCATGGTTTTGAAAAGCAACATATTTCTCTTGGCTGAGTAGGAGTGCAGTAAATGAGGTCTCTAAAATAATATTTTAAAGAATGCATTGAAATGAACTTAAAAGAGATTTCCTATGGCATGACATAAAACTCTTAACTTTTCAAGTTGAGCAAATTTCCATTTCTGCAAGGCCATAAAATAATGCAAGACAGAACCACGCATTAAGGATATGGCATGTTTAGTCTTTTGTGGAAACCCAAGGAAAGGTCTGTAATATTCTTCCATTTATATTAAAAAGCAATGAGAAATTTTGTTGGAAAATATGGGTAAGAAAAACTTGGAACACACAGGAGTTATCTTTTCATGACAAAAATGCCATAGTGACATCTTAACGGTAACTGTATAGAAAGACTTCTGCAGTACTCATCATAGTATTTTGAGTATTCACAGTGGCTGGATGGGAGAGCTACTGCATCTTTATTTTGGAGCACATTTAATGGTTGTCAAGACCTTGCTTAAATTGACAACCACACCATCAGCACAATCTCTTTGGAAAGCCTGCAAAATCATATGAAAGCATCTCACCAGCGTTATGCCTCCTTAGCCATTCGTCAAAGACTGCATCAGTGAAAGTATGCAGGAGGATAAATATCGGATCATTGGGAGACAGATGAGTCTGTCCTCCTGTTCCATTCAGGAAGAGGTGGGCCAGGTTGTGAAGGCTTCGAACAGCAGGGTCATATTTCCCCGTGGGATCACTGTAACCTACATTTGAAAGTAAGGTTGACAATAGGTAGAGAATATTGAGAATCAACAGCAGTGATTATATTAGGAAACTATTTTTCAAAGCTTGCCAGGCTAAATTTCCCCTCAGTATGAGAGTGCTGCCTTTCTGTAGTAATGGCTGATGACATTTGCTTGCCATACTCAGAACTAGGTTAGTTCTGAGCTGGTAGTGTTGCATTCCAAATGGAGCTTCTAGGTTAACAATAACAGCCTGCAAAAGATAACAGTCAAAAGGTATGAATACTGAATTTTGACAAGGCACAGATCGTTCTGCATGGAAACAGAGATAATGGAAATCTCCCAGCTACTGCTTCTACCTCAGGGGGGACCGCTGTCACTGTCCTGGAAACTCTTCGACTTTCCTCCTTTTTAATGACTGCCAGAGTATTTACTTTTAGAAAACTAATTTTGTGGTGATTCTAAAATGTTTCCAATTTCCTTCTTTTTCTATACAGTTTCAAACATCTGGAAAGAATCCTGTCAAAATATTTAGAGAAATTTTATAGTCCCTCTACATATTAGGCAGATGAGAATAAATGCCAAATAGGTCAGAAAACAGTTGGAGGACTTGTGATTTGTGATAGAGTTAAGTGTGTCTGATTGGGTAGAGCTATCATGTATATACATTCACTCACTCACTCACTCATTTATTTTTTTTACTAATTTTTATGACTCAAGGAATATAGTGAGCATATTGCTTTAAAAATCATTACTTTAGCCTTATAGACAGTTTAGTATCTATCTATATGTAGTAAATATTGAATCAATTCTGTTAGTGAGTTAGTGTGATTTAAACAAACATAAGGAGAGTATACAATTTTGATAGTAAAATGGAATAGAATTAAAATTAGTGGCTGGATTTATGTCTTACATATCTCTGCTCCCAAGAGAAAGAATCATTCCAGTTGGAAGGTGGTTGATACACTTAACAAGTGTGATGTTGGTACTCAAGGGGAATTTCAGTAGTAAGAAATTTAAAATTAAGTTAGACATAATTATATTCCTTTAGAAATTTTCTGGGTGGTAGTGGCATATGCCTTAAATCCTAGCACTCGGGAGGCAGCAACAGGCAGATCACTATTAGTTCAAGGCCAGCATGGTCTACAAAGCCAGTTCCAGGACAGCTAGAGCTACAAACAGAGAAACCCTGTCTCACACCCTGCCCCCAAAAGAAATTTGAATATATTATTGTTGGCTGTCTCAGGAAAGTCAGTAACCTATTTGAACTGTACTTCTTCAATTTCAAAATACTTTTATTGTTATGCAATGAGCAAAATCAAGCTAAAACTCAGTAGACACAGTCATTTTTTTATAGATCTTTAAAATTTGTTACAAAGTGTTACAACTTAAATAAAACTGCTCAAACCATACCTTACAGACTGTCAAATAACTGAGACTTAAAATAATTGTTAATCTTAGCTTTTTTAAAGAAACAATTTTATGACTACAAAAGACACGTGTGTTACTACAATTTGATGTTATTACACATGAAGCCTGATAATTGCCAGGCACTAAGTTTAAGAGAGTGTGGAAATTTAATAGGTTTGAAACAATAATTCCTTATGATTTTTTCTCTGATAATCAAATATAGTCTTATACTTTCCTTTATTTATGAATCAGAAATTGTTAGTAAATCAAAATCAACAGCCAGTTCATATAAACCCACATGATCAACATGGCATTCAAAGTCCTTTGAAAAATATCTAATTTGGGGCATTCTAACTTACTTTCCTAACTAGATTAATTTAAAACACCAATTTTTGGGGTTGTTTGCTTGTTTGTTACTTGCCTTCCACTGTGTTTCGAAAACTGTTTGTAGAATTGGAGTAAAAAGGAGGTGTGTCAAACACACCAACCTCCAAACACTGAGTGACATCCTGTGGAGCAGGAAGACGCTGCACTGCTGGTCTCCCCACATTTCCAGCTGGATTTCTCCTGATGGGTCCACCCTCAGTGCCTGGGGAGGAAAGACATGCTCACAGTGAAAGAATGCCTACAGTTCTGAGCACTGCTCTCTGATAGACAGTGAAAACAAACACTGAAAATTAGACCATTGTGGAAGAAATAAGAAAAGGCGTGCTTACTGTGAAAAAACATCTAAATTACATTGTCCTACTTCTGTGAATTGAGACAACCTGATACATCCAAATATTGGAAGGAAAAATAATCATGTTGACAGACCAGCCTGAGTGCTGCTAAATTGCAACAAGCTTTATTAAAAGAACATAAGAACATGAAAAACTATTTTTTTGTTTAAAAAAATAATCTTATAAAACGGAATAGAGAACTAAAATATAAGCCAGTTAGTGGTGGCACATGCACTTACTCCTAGCACTCAGGAGGCAGAGGTAGGTAAATCTTGAGTTCAAGCCTGGTTGGTCTACAGAGCCAGTTCCAGAATAGCCAAGGCTACACAGAGAAACCCTGTCTCAAAAGACCAAACCCCAAAGTAAAACAAAACAAGAACAACCTCCCTCCCCAAAACCAAACCAAACCAAACCAAACCAAACAACCAAAAAACAAAACAAAGCAAAACAAAACACCCCAAAACAAACCAAACAAACAAATTTAAAAAAGTTATGAAAATTTTTTTCTGAATGCCATTTGACACAAGTCTTCAGAAGAAAAAATATTCCAAAATCTTCTTGGAATACTTTGCTTTTGACTTTGTTGTTGTGGTTATTTTATTTTTGTGTGTGTATTTTTTTTTTTCAAGCTAGATTTTCTCTGTATAGCTTTGTCCTAGAGCCTGTCCTGTAACTCACTCTGTAGACCAGGCTGGCCTCAAACTCACAGAGATCCTCCTGCCTTTGCCTCCCAAGTGCTGCCACCAATGCCTTCCTTGCTTATTTCAATTAACAAATGTTTTCCATCTTTTTAAAAAATCAGTTAATGTCACCATTAAACTTTTTGAAGGGTAGTATGAATGCCTTAAGGTAGGGAAGAAAACTAAACAGAGAGAGGGAATGATACACACACACACGCACACACACACACACACACACACACACACACACACATACATGAGAGAGAGAGAGAGAGAGAGAGAGAGAGAGAGAGAGAGAGAGAGAGAGAGAGAGGAGAAAGGGAGAGAGAGGGGGAGAGAGAGAGAGAGAGAGAGAGAGAGAGAGAGAGAGAGAGAGAGAGAGAGAGAGAGAGAGAGAGAGAGAGACCAGCAGCAAATTTTTCAAGGTGAGTAGTATAGAAAGGGCCAGTAGCACAAAACCCACAAGCTTCCTTATATTTTTCTCATAAGGACATGAACTCTCTCGTTATTCCTGCTACAGTGGCTGGTGTTTTCCTGGAGTGACAAGGAGATAGTGCATGCTTTCCTATGGCTGTAAAAGGGGATCTCTTCAGTGAAAAGATTGCAAGGAGCAGACCAGACTGCAGGGATAGTGGAAAGCTAGACCAGAGCCATATTGTGAAAAAGTTAAGGTCCAAGCTCAGAAAGTTATGCTTATTTCATTGGAGAATGGAGGAAAACTGGAGCCTCAAGTGAGTGGAGCAGGGTAAGAATGGTTAAGAGCACTTTTCATGAATGTGCCATGGTGACTGACAGACTCATACGTGACCCACAGGGATGAGGCAAGCAAACCATTGGCCTGTGGGGACTGGCATTGCAACTTCAGCTTGTTTTCCTTCTCATTCACAAATGTCCCATAGTGGGTTCTAGGCACAATGTTGCCTACCTTCTGTATTAATCACAATAACCATTAAATACCATAACAATAAGACATAGACCTGTTTACATTTTGGGGGGTATAGATTATCCTCAAAAACCCCTAGGCACCAATTAAATCTGACTTTAATCTGGTATTTTGGAGATTATTTGGGGAATGATCAGTACAGTCTATTTTGTTTATAAGCAAATGTACCCTAGTCCACCTTATGGAGGTTCATGGTTGAGATTTTGGGTAGTAAAAGAAACTAGATGAGCCATTTTAATTTCATCATAGTAGTTCTTAAATTTAGTTTGCACATGTGCAGCTTCTGCTAATTTATCCACTAATGTCCTATGATTTATAGTCCTTTAAAATTTCCACATTGGAATGAATGAGAAGTTCAGAATGTGTGAGGGAAAAATAGATTTAAGAAATCCTATGAAGAACCAGTGCTTTCTATATGATGAATCATAGATGTATTATGAGGGCTGAAAGAATGTCAGGTGTCACTAATTGACTTTTCCATCCACTCAGTTTAGTGAAAGAAGTAAGTAACAATATAAGTCTGGAACTCCAAGGAAAGGTTGATCTAAGATTGTATGTCACCAGTCTTCTGAAGATGTCAATGAAACTGTAGGAATGAATAAAATATTCTCAGACAGAAGTAGGATAAAAGAAATACTTTCCATGAGAATTGAAGAAGACATACAGTAAGAATCTCATACTGTATGAGACATATGATTTGAGTGATAAAGCTGTTTCCTTTATTCCTTACTATATTTGGTTTTTTAAAAGTGGTGTGTGTGTGTGTGTGTGTGTGTGTGTGTGTGTGTGTGTGTGTGAGTGTATGTGTATAAATGTAGAGGTCAGAGGATAACCATGTGGGTCCTAGAAATTGACTCAGTCTTGGGAACATGAGCTTTTACTTGCAGAGCCATCTTGCCAGACATGTTTACCATGTTCAATAAATATGATGTTCGAGTTTTACTCTAGAATTTTCACAATGGAAAATCTTAAAATATGTTTTAACCCAGAATATGCACTCTTTAACTTTTCACAAAGTTGGGAGGCTAAATTGAGTGATATGAAAAGCTATCACAAAATGAAGTATTTTCACTTTTATTTCCTCTTTCTATGCCATATTTTCATTGACTTTTTAAAAACTTTTCTTTCTAGGCTGGGAAGATAGTTTATAAAAGTCAAGCGCTTGAGACCTGAGTTGACCCAAGAACCCACAGGAGAAAAGATGAAGTGTACTTGCAATATTAGCATTGGAAAGGTGGACACAGGTAGAGCCCCAGGCCTGGTAGTGAGTCATTGATGAGTTCTGGGGCAGTAAGAAATCTTGCTCCCTCACTACCTGGCCCCAAAGCCAGATGAAGCCAGAAGCCTGGCTTTAATCCCAGAACTTGAGAGACAGAAACAGTCTAGCAGTTGGATCTCTATGAGTCAGAGGCCAGCCTGGGTTACAAAGTAAGTTGCAGGCCAGCCAGAGCTATACACAGAAAGACAGTGTCTCAAAACTAAAATAAAACAGGTAGACAGAGATAACAGAATGACAACTGAAGGTGTCCTATGGCTTACACACATATAAACACGTGTAGTAAACACTCAACAACATGAAAATGAAACACACACACACACACATGCACACACACACACACAGACACACACACACACACAGACACACACACAGACACACACACACACACACACACACACACACACACACACACACACACACACACACACACACACACACACCCTACACATGATTATGTCTAATTATCAGCATGGCAGGAAAATATGTAAGAACTCCCAGCCCTAAACATAACAGCCTGGTGAGAAGGATGAATGTGCTCATATGTGAAGATACTCTGACCTTCAGTTCCATTCTTCTGACACAAGGTGGAAGCAATTGCTCAGGTGTTAGATTGCGAAAGGAAACTTTCATGGATTTTCGCATTTCTTATATTAGTACAAAGTTGGATACTTTTCCAGTGGTGAAAAAAATATACTTAGATATTTTTAAACTACTCTCTATTAAAGCAATACAGATATTGGAACATAAAATAGAAGCAGTGTAATAGATCACAAAGATAATAAATCACAATACTAATATTTAGATGGAAAACTAAATATTTAAAGTATCTGAAAATGCCAGAAGAAAAACCAGAAGAAACAGTAGAGAACACTAACAATTAAGACTGTGTTAGAAGCACAGGAGGGTAGCTGTGTTTCATGGAAGAAAAAAGGGGAGCTCATGTCTTGTAGCAGAAATGTTCTGTGGTGGAGGCACGACAGACCTGTGTATATTTTTTTCTCTTTAGGAGAGCTGAGAGCAATGAGCCTGCAGGCATTGTTGTTACTACATTATCCCTTTTTGGAGTGAATCCCTATGAAAGGTATCCCTTTTGGATTTTATGTCTCTGAACAAACATGGACTTTTCCCTTTTTTTTTTTTTTTTTTTTTTTTTTTGCTTCCCACCTTGTTCTGCTCCCAGAGCACTCCCAACTAATTTTTGTATATTTCAGATATAACTTGGGGGACACTTTTCAGTAAAATTCCAACCCAAGACACATGACTGCTAAGCAGTGCTTAGTGTATTAAGAGGATTAATGTACTCTAGGACTTCTAAAATTAAAGTTAGCAGTGTACTGATCAAATGGCTGAAGAAAAATAACCACATAAATAGGTACTTTGTATTTCCCAGAGAACCTTGCAGACTGTCTGGGGTCTCCTACTTGCTCAATGTGCATCTGCAATGGTAGCAGAGTTCATTCTGAAGACAGGCCTTTCAGGCAGCACAAACTCTATCTAACACAGATCATGAATAGTAGCTGTCATTGGGGTCTTACTGTTACAAAGTGTTCCCATGGTGTCGTAATCTTCTAAGGACTCGCAGACCACTCTCCATTGAGAAAAGACAGAGTTGGGGCTTATAAGAGTAGAATCGAAGTTGCTTCTGGACCCCATCAAGTCATCGGTGCAAATATCACAGACGTTTCTCCCAGTTGCAAAATTCCAGTAAGGAAGGGAGAAAGAAGGCTCTTGTAGCATCTCCTAGATCACAGAAATCCATTAATGGTCCCTGCTTCCACTTGCATCCTGTCTCTTGGCTTGCTTGACTCTGGTGTCCTTTTCTGTAAGCTCTCTCTATATGCTAGGGAACCAGTGAATGCAACAGTAATGAGCAGGATCCCAGAACAAAATTTGTAATTTAGTTTTAGGAGTCATATAGGCAGTAGAAGCAATAATACTCACTTTATGCAGAGATTTCCACAAATAATTTGGGGGAAATCATTGCTTTCATTGTTGGCAGATAATTGTGTTTCTACTTGTTATGTCAAAATTCTTGCCCCCGCCCCCCATAGGGTTTTGATGTGTAACAGCTATGATTGTTGTAGACTTTGTTGACTAAGCTGGCCTTAAACGCACAGAGATATGCCTCCAGAATGCTTGGGTTAAAACCATGCACCACTATGGCCTGGCTCAACCTTCCTATTTTTAATGGAAGCACTACCAACTCTTAGCAATATATGACCTCGATTTTGAAATGATATGTGGGACAGTAAGTTTTTGGGGTTTGTTCTTAATGCGGTTCAAATGACTGCAGTTAGGTAGATTCTGGTTTGCTGACAGACCACATATTTTGTCTCACACAGACTCTCTTGCAAAGCAAAAAAAGAGTTTTGTTTAGACATCTATGCTGCAAAACTCAACTAGGAAGACAGGCATCTACATGAAGCTCACAGACAAAATGCTAAACAGAAGCAGAATGAATTCTGGGCCTATTGTTCTTAAGACCAGTGACCTAGTTTCCACTCAGAAACCATTTCACACTTTTAAAAAATGCTTGAGACCAAGGACACATTGCTTCCCTCATTCTCTTTCTTTTGGCCCTTGGGGAATTGCTTTCAGAGGGTGAGAGTTAGTGTGGCCTGCTTTTGCCTTCTGTGTCTTTCAGGCACCTGGTGCATTTCTGCTCCTTTCCTGTGGCTCCCTTCTGGTAGGCATCTCCTTGTCTTTGGGTGTTTTAGAGTGCAGAAGCTTTTCAATGTGCCCTAGTTACCAATCACTAAGGTTGTCACTGTGCTTCATAAAAGTTTATGACAACTTCCAAGGGCTCATTATGAATCAACACCAACTGTCACTGGGAAGCTGATACTGGGGAGCCAGGGCACATTCATATTGTGTTGTGTCACAGGTAGCCTGGAACATGGTGATGCCTTGTGCTAGAAAACGAAGTAATGGATGTGGAAGCTATACAGCAGAACTAAGGCTTGCGGCATTTCCCACCTACATTTTCAAATTCTCATGAGTGTTTTGGAAAATGCCTCGAGGCAATGAAAATCTAGGACCAGTTACCTATGACAGATTTATCTACTCATAATCTATTAAATGTCTTCCTTGTAATGAGAACTTTAAAACATGATGCTGAGAGGACTGGATGGACTCATTTAATCACCTTCAAAGTGCATATGATAGACTCCTGTCAGCTATTTCACTCTGTGTTGCAGTGCGTCAGTTCTTTCTCTTCTAACCATTGTTTTCACTTGAAATGCTAGCACAGTGCCCAGGAAATCAACAAATCAATAAGGTTGAATAGTTTTTTTTTTTTAAAGATAATTTTAAGACTTAACTTTGGGATAGAGATCCATAACTGTTATTTAATATAGGAAACAAGCTTAGTTTATAGATAGTAATTGAGATCCAACAATAAACAATTTTATTTGACCTTGTGCTCTGCGGTTGAGTTAAACTCACAACCCCTAAACTGGTCTCTTTCGAAATGACAATCTTTATCTCACAAAGTAGTTCAGTTAGTGAAAAGACAACAATAAGATGTTTGTGGTACTAGGTATGCTAGTGTGTTTTGAATCCATTGCTTAAAAAAAAATCTCGAAGGAAGTTACTGTACTTGAGTTGATATGAGTTTTCAAATAAAAATTCATGTTCAAAGATATGTCATTTTTAGTTACTTTTAGAAACTATATATATATGTGTGTGTGTATAGTTATATATGCACATATATAGCTATATATATGTTAAAAGTGTTTAAAATGATGTTTTCATATAGACGTGATATACACATATATGTAAATATCACATATTTACATATATACACACACACATAGAGTGAAATGATTACTACCTCCAAGAAAATGAACACACCCATTATGTTTTACATGATTTTGTGTGGGGCTTTTATGTCAGCCTTACAACAGTTGGAGGTATGGAAAAAAAAATATAGTTCAGTGAACATGAAAGGATTTAGGCTCTAGAACCATCGGCTGTTTTGAGGAGGGATACATGTGAATAAAGAGTGAGACATGCAGGTACACCACTCCCCAGGAGGCGGCATCTGGATACATTCCCAAGTTCAGGAAGAAGACATGAAAATTGAGATTTTTTTTGTTTCATTAATCGTTCTGTTCTGGTTATCAAGCTATAGAAAATTTCCAAACTTTTGATTCTTGCTTTTTCTCATCATTGACATTATTTTCATCTCACTGCACAAAAGATCAATGCTGATGAATTAGTGAATAATCAGTGTGGGAACAATCTTCCCTGAAAGTCACAAGTATCCTGATAACATGAGTGCTTGTCACAGCTTATTCTTGTCATTTAGTACAAAGTGAATCACAGTGATTTATACCTAGGGACCTAAAAACCAAGATGGAGCATACCTGTAAGTCTCTCTCCAGCTGCAGCAGATGGTATCTGTGCCATGTGAGAAAAGCTGGGCCTTCATGAGAGAAATCGACATCACCAAAGCTTTCCTGCCCAACCCCAAGGAAGGTTTTCTTGACTGAATAATAGTGTGTCCAAACAAAGTAGTTATAAATGGAAATGTTCTCAAATTGGGGTGTGTTGCCATCTGGTCCCAGTATGTCTTCTGACCTCCTTGTGGCAATGACAAATTGAGGGTGTATTGTGCGCTTTGCCATATCCAAGGCTCTGACAAAGTTGCTCTTTTCTTCTGCACTTAAGTCAAGAAGATTTCTCCTGACTTTAAAGATGAAAAGATTAAGATGTGAGAATTAGCACAATCATATTACAGCATCCTATACCTCCTGTATCCATTAATGACCATGTGTGTAGCAGTTCAAATCCTTTATAAGTTATTAAGCTGGTTAACTGTCATTCCCAACATGCTTGGGACCAGATATGTATTGGAGTTTACAGATTTTGAAATATTTTCTTATGGATTATATTGTGGGGATTAGGTCCAAAGCTAAATGTAAAATTACTGTTTCATAAACACCCTGCTATTCACATAGCCTGAAGACAATTTTAATAAGTCTCATTATTTTGTGTTTTAAACAAAGATTAACGGTATGGGGCTTTCCATTTGTGACACGATGTTGGATTTGAAAACTTTCAGAGTTTAGGGAATTTTGGAATTTTTGATTATGGATTACTAATCTCTGTGTTATTAAAAATATCCCTAATTAAATCAGTTGTTTAGACTGATCTCTTTTCCTTTACCTCTTTTTCTCAGCAATTTACTGTAGCAGGGCCCCAGACCTTAGTACAGCTGACTATGATGGAAGTGTCAATCTGGCTGTAAAACTCAGCACATATAGATAGTACCAGCTGGCAAAGTGAAAACAAATGCCCAATCTATCAAAGTACATATAGTTGTAGGAAAGTCTCTACATGTACTAACTCTTCATTTTAGTTTGTTTTGTTCTACTTCTGCCTAACAGCTCTTGCTAACTGAAGTATGTCAGCCCAGAACATGGTTTTTGTGTGTAAAATGTCATCCTGAGCAAGGCTCAATGCTAGATGGGTTCCTGAGCACTCAGTGTAGCACTAGCCTGCTAATAAAGGCTTCCTAAAACCCATATCCAAACAGTCTTATATGGTAAATACCCCAAAACATTTATCTTTTCATTTCTAAAAGCTTTTTTAAATCTTACATGAAGATTTATGGTTCTGTGATATTGTCATATTGATTTCTGTTCATTATTGACATTTTTTTGTTTTAATTTTCTACTTTTTTTTGAGATAGGGTTTCTTTGTGTAGCCCTGGCTGTCCTGGAACTCAGAGATCCTCCTGCTTCTTTTTCCTGAGTGAAGGGATTAAAGGCATGTTTCACCACCACACTGGAATTTTCTACTTTCTAAACATCATAATCTTATAAAAACAAGGCAGATATGTACAGCTTAGTTATTAAAACAGGGAGTTTTCTGTCTCTTGGTACATATTACTAGGCTCAATTTTTATTTATGTGGTATATAGATAGAAAGAACTGCTTTACAAAGACACAAAGATTAAAGAGAACACACACACACACACACACACACACACACACACACACACACACACACACAGTTAGACCATGATTTTGATGATAATAAATTCTCAAAAAATAGTCTGTGAAACCCTTGTTCATTGTCTGAGACATGCAAGCAAGTGCTGTTGCTGTTACTGTTTAATACTCCATACACCTGCTCCTTCATGTAAAATGTAGGAATTCTATCACCACAGTGAGGAATTATGGGTCACTATGGCTGCTTGGAGGAGAGATGCTGTATTGTTAGAACTAGGGAGAGCTCAGCGGGAATGCCATGCTTGACAAAGGTCCAGACCCATGAATTTGACCTGTCTGAATCTAAGGTACAAGGATTAGCATAAAAAAAATCAGTTCCTAACTTATAGTGATTGCTTAAGTACTTTTTGAAGGAAATACTCTGTGTGAAGGGGACATACGCATGTGTGTAAAGTCCAGAGTAGAGTGTCAGGTGTCTGCTCTCACTCTCTATCTCATTTTCTTAAGACAGGCTCTCACATAGGTGTTCATCACTTTTTGGCTAGACATGTGGTTTTTCAAACCTCCAGAAATTCACCTGTCTCTCACCCTTGGCACTGGGGTTCCAGGCACATGTGGTTTCTTATGTGGGTGCTGGGCATCTGAAGTCAAGTCTCCTGCTCTTACCACTCACTGAGCCATCTCTGCAGACCTATGCAAGTGGTATTACTTGAAAGGTATGGGCTTTGATCCCAAACGTTTATAGCGGACCCATTTCTTCAACTTCCTAACCTTCAGTTTGCTCAGCTGGGGAAAGATGGTTGAGCTCTTATGATTTGTAGATGTTGGCTAACTTCAGAGATTCAGCGTTCAGTATATCAGGTATAGCTTTGAGTCTCATTCAGTGAAATGAAGTCCCCATCTCTCCACTTACCTGTGAGAATTTTCTGGTTGCACTCAGCTCCTCTCCACCCAGGACGGCAGGACCCACAGTTGTGTCCCGAGAAATTACCATTGCACTGACATGTCCTGTTGAAGAACCTCAGAGGCCAGACCTCTCGGTCATCTCTACCATCGTGGGGGTAATGGGGGCTGTGGGGTCGGGAGTCTGCCTTCACAGCCTCACACCTTCCCCTTCCCGATGATGAGCCACAGGGATCAGTCCCAGGTCCAGAGGAAGGGGACAGGTCTGGGCAACACACTTTACTTCTCAAAGCCTCAACATTGACACACTCTCGTGGAAACTGAGCCCAGACCTGATGAAAAGCCATCAGGGAGAGGAAGATAAAGGCCAAGGGGAGGAGGTTGTAAGATTTCATTCTTCTAGAAGCAAGATTACAAGACACAGATGCCATATACTGCTCTTTTCTTTGAGGAGACTGAGGAACACAGATCAAAAGCCAGCTGAAAAAAAGGTAAACCAAGTTACAAAACTTATTTTGAGTACTTGTCCCAACCTACTCCAAAACGGGATCCTTCCATGTGAAACATTTCTAAACATTAATAAAAGCAATTTACTTTTAAATAACAAGCATAGTACCTAGATCACTGAGTCTACTCTCCTTGCATTTGAGTTTTCTTATTTAAAATGTCCACTCATAGGAGCCCAATTCTAGGGCTGGGGAGATGGCTCAGAGGTTAGGAGCATGCACTGCTCCTTCAGAGGAACTAATTTAGTGCCTTGTACCCACATCATGGGGCTCATAATTTCCTCTAACTGCATCTTCAGGGGTCCCCTCTGCCCTTTATGTGCACCTGCACTCAAGTGCACATATCCATATGCATACACATAAAAGGAAAATAGATCTATTCTCAAAAGACTCATCCTAGATGTCATTCACTGACAGCAGCCACTAGCAAGTGACTACCATAGTAACATTTAACCATGGATCTGAAAGGAGAATCAGGAATAGGCTTCTAGTAAGCAAATCTCCTTCATCCTAGTAAAACTTTGTCCAGGGTTGACCCCCAACAGAGCTGCTCACCAGTGCCTTCAACTCCAGGAAGGTTTCTCTGCTGCTGACTTCCTTCAGAGCTAGTGTTGGATGTCTGCTTGTCCCCTGATGCCAGCTGTTAATTGCTTGTAGGTTTGTGCCAGACAGTAAGTCCCAGACCGGATCGCTCACACTGGGAGGGGCTGGTCCTTTCCTCCAGCTCTCACTAATCCCTTCTCACACCAGTGAGTTCTCCTGCCCTTTAACTACTCGTCAACACATGACTCTCCCCAGTGGTTCCCTTGTGATGGTTAAAGTTTTAAGGAAAGGTCAGACACACTGATTTGGAAGATGCGTTAGAGACACTGAAGAGCTTTTGTTTTCATTGTAGTGATTTCATTTTTTTCTTGATGTGTATATTACAAAGGATGAAACAAGATAAATTGCTTTCTTAGTCGCACAAAGGCCAGCTAGTACTTGTATCTTCTGGTAGCTTTTGTTTGTTCTCTCTTAAAGAGACATTTTCTCCTGAAGCTCAAAACTCATGCATATGTAGCCAACATTCAAATGTAAGCCTGAATTTGGAATACATGATTACTGTACAAAGCTTGTCTGAATTCATAATCAATGTTGGCAGGCCTTTTGATGTTAAACTAGAAGTGTATAGAAAACTATATAAAATAACCAAGTATATGTTTAGCAACTAAAAGACAGCTAAGGATATGTCTATAAATTAAGGTAAGAAAGAGTAAGAATACTTGCTTCTGTTTCCAGTTACTTATTATGTATGCCAGTCATATCATCTGTTAGAACTGGGATTGTGTCAAACTGTGTTGGATACAAACTTTGTTTGATGAAAGAGTGCCTGTAAATATAAAGTCATTTTTCTGTAATTTTCAGGTTTTAGGAAATTGTGCTTACAACCTATTCATGTGAGTCCCTACTAGTACATTCTTTTGGATGTGTAAAAGAAACCAGAACATTTATTTATGTATGTATTTATTTATCTTATTTTACGTATCAATCCCAGTTCCCTCTTTTCTTCTCCCCCCCCTCCCTCCCATGCCGTCCCCTCATCTCATTTTCCCCCACTCCACAGGGAGGGTTTTGCTTTCCAGGAGGGGTCATCAAAATCTTTCAGGTCATTTGGAGTAGGGACAAGGCCCTCCCTCCTCCCTCTAGGTTAAGTGAGTATCCCTCCATGGGGAATGTGCTCCCAAAGTCCTTTGTGCATCAGGGATATATCCTGGAAGAATCCAGAACATTTCTGTTGATGACTTATTCCATACACAGTGGACAAAAGTGTTTTTTCCTCTGTATCTCTAGGTGATTTGAAGCTCAAGAATGACACCATTACTGCCTAAGTAGGCTTCAGTGGCTAGATTGTTTTTTTCTGACTAGTACTGTCCTGAAAGTGTACTTGAGTTGCTATGTGTGAAATACTACAGCAAAATTTTATAGTTTTCATAGCAGTTTGATATATTATTGTAATAATATATAATAATGTATTTACCCATTCTCCAGTTATTGGACTTTTGGGGTGTTTTCCTGTATTTCTTTTTGTCTTGTGAAAAATAGCACCATAAATAGTCTTTAAATGTTTCCTGTTGAATGTTATATATACTCATGGCAAACATCTGTAAAGGGAATTGTTAATCTCGAGGCTTGGGAATATTTATAAAGTAATTTTAAATTACCTTCTAAACTGCTTATTTCATTTTCCATTTTCATCAGCATTGTTTGAGGTTGTTAACAGTATTCATAGACTTATTTGTCAATTCTACATTGAATCGCCTGCCCTTATCCTCAGCCTCTCTTTCTGTAGTTTCAATTATTTGTAGTCAGCTGGTCTGAAAGTATTAAACAGAAAATTTTAGATATAAGCAGTTCACAAGGTTTACACTGTGCACCATCTGTGGGGAACGATTAAACCTCATACCAACCATCTGGACCCGATTTATCTTTGTTCTGTGTTTCTACCCTGTGAGTGCTCCTCATTCTCTGTTATTAGCATGCTGCTATGACCCCCCTTTAAGTTCCTGGTGCTTGTGGTCTCCATCAAGTGAATTTAGATGAGACACCCAGACCATAGTATAAAATGCAGATGGGGGTGTTATTGTAGAAGAACATGAGGCAATCTCAAGGCTGAGACATGACAGTAGCCAAAAGGACTATTATGTCAACCTACATGGTTAGATATGGTTTATGCTATTTGTTAAGTTCCTGGAGTCTCCCAGCCAGGGGACTGACAAGTCTGTTTGAATTAATTCTTATGGGAGAGAACAGTACCCTTAGAAAGCCTCAAGTGACACAGTAAGCACACACACACACACACACACACACACACACACACACACACACACACACACACACACGTTTAGAATGCCATATTCCTACCTAGGGTCAGAGAGACAGGTCAGATCTCCCAGTTTTGGCTGCTAGTCAAAAATACAGGGTTTCAGCTCCTGGTTTTATAAACTGCTGATTATGAAGGAGGTTCATCCTTGGTGAATTCCAGCCTGCTGACATATGACTATCTGGTGGCCTGGTATCAGAGGTTATCAGGTTGTCTAAGGAGATACTGAGATGTGTGGGTGTAAACAATTTTTATGTATTTGTCACTGGCCCCTGGGTGTAAGAGCAATGATGCTGGAAGTCTGGGTCCTAGAAGCCTAGAAGTGATTCTCTTAACAGAAAAGGTAAACGTTTTATTTAGTGAAAAAGGAAGAAAAGAACAAAAATGTGTTGAGGTTTGTTAGTTGTACAGTAAGAATGACTAGGACAAAAAAAAGCAGATACAAGAATGCTTACTTGGTGAGATTTTGGACATCAACTGGGAGGTGTGAAATGTGCCGTCAGATGATAGGAAATTAGTGTACTTCTTGGGTTTTCTTAACAGATAAAGCATCAAGTACATATTTTAAAAAGATTTGTTTTTTTATATGTATGTGTATCTTGTCTGCATGTGTGTCTGTGTACCGTGTGCATGAGTGCTTACAGAAGCCAGAAGGGGCATCATATTCACTGGCAGTGGAGTTACAGAGGGTTGTGAGCTGCCTTCTGTGTTTGTGGAATCAAACAGAGGTCCTTTGGAAAGGCAGCCAGTACTTGTAACTTCTGAGCCATCTATGGATGCCCAATATCAAATATTAATGGTTATGTGTTTTTCGTGAGCACTTTTAGTAATTTTTACTTCGTTTCTGCTTCTTCATTACCACTAGTATCTTAATTTTAGAGGCGATAATTTAATTACTACATTTCTCCTATTTCTTTCTTTCTCTTCCTCCCTTCAAGCCCTACTGTATATTCCCCTTCAAATTTATGGCTTCTTTTTTCACTAATTGTTATTGTGTTATTGTTATTGTGTGTTTTCTTTTTCTTTTTATTGAACATAAAGTTTTTTTTTCATACAATATGTTCTGATCATGACTCACCTCCCATCTCTGCTCCCTTCCTTCCCTCCTCCCCACCATCTAAATCCATGCTTTTATTTTTCTCTCATCAGGTAAGTAACGGACAAACTAATGAAGGGAAAAGAGAAGCAAAGAAAGAATAGCTGAAACAAATATACATACATACATACATACATACATACATACGTACACACACACACATAATCCATGAAAGCACAAAATTAGAGCCATAATATACTAACAAAGACAAATAGAAAATGCCTAAACAAAGCAATATGTCACAACTCAGGCTAGGCTGACTGGCCAGTAAACCCCAGGAACCCATCTCTCTCATCTCTGTTTTCCCAGCACCTGGACCACCAGTGCTAAATAACACTCTAGTTCTTTTATGTAGGTTCTAGGGATTGAACTCAGGTCCTCATGCTGTGGGGCATGCACTTATTGAAACATCTCAGACCGTTACTTCCATATTTATATGCTTGAAGGACAGGATGTGAAAAAAATAAAAACAGAGATTTTAAAATTATTGTTGAGTCGCTATGGATAACTGAATAAGGTTATCCATTTCTTCACTTCTTCCAAATAATGGTTATTGTTTTCAAAGTAATACATCACAAGTTGACTAAGGGAAAATGAGTGTAAGTGGAGTTTGAAAATATGACTCTGTTATGAAGGCCACTTCCTTTTTAATGTTCACTAATGCTAGTTTTATGATCTAGGTTTAATATGTTATTTCTTTATTTTTAAGACAGATCTCACTATGTGGCACTGGCTATCCTGGAACTCACAACACGCAGATGAGTAGGAATGGGTTAATTTAAGTTATAAGAGTTAGTGGAGCAAATAGGCCAAACTTTTAGAATTCATGTCTCCATGTCATTTTTTTGTGAGCTGGTGGCCCAAAGAAAAAAAAATCCATCTACAGTTAATAAATGGTCTTTTCTATCTCTTGACTAAAATCGGTATGATGAACTCATGTGCAGTGAGATCACTTTGCCTCTGCCTTTCAGCATGTCACTTGTGCAGAATTTCTGAATATGATTTTTTTCGAAAACTCTAGTTGGAGTTGAAGAATATTTAATGAAGTGGTATGTATTAGCACTAGGGGAAAGAGTGTGAAGCACAGAGGCTGCCACTGCATTATATTTGCAGCTTCTTTCTATAGTTCTAAAAGCAATCCTAGAAAAAAACACATTCATCTTAAAAAAATATTTAAGACCCATATGCTCTCCTCATGTGTACTCAGCTGTATAGATATAAATAAATACAGTGTGTCATGTTGTATTGGAAGACAGGAGTTTCTTTCTTGCTTGGTCCCACAGACATTTAGCCTCAAATAAACACAAAGAAACATGTATTAATTATAAACGGTTTGGCTGATGGCTCAGGCTTCTTACTGGCTAGCTCTCTATTAATTATTAACCCATAAATATTAATCTATGTATTTTTACATGGCTTCATCATACCAGAGAGTGCCTGGCGGGTGTGTCCTATCATCCTGGTAGCTACATGGCATCTCCCTTGCAACTCACTCTCTGAGTCCACTCCCCAGAATTCTCCTTAACTGGTAACCCCATCCATACTTCCTGCCTGGCTACTGGATAATTAGTGTTTTATTCTTGAACCAATAAGGGAGACATATATACAAAATCACATCCCCCATCATATACACATTGCCCCTCTTTTCCCAAACATTGTGGAAAGGGTAAAATGTCCTCAGAAATTATAGTGCATGTCAGATAGCCCCTAACTCATTGCAGAAATCAGTTATAGGATACCTTTAGTAACATTTAAGTTTTGTTATTTTGTCTTAGGCTAGTGCGCTTGGCTAAGTCTAAGACAGTAGGAATTAGGTTAACATTTTCACAGTGAAGAATAACATCTTACCAGTTAACAGTAGAAATGTTGAAAGATCTTTAGAAAAATGCTAATGCTGAGTTGTACATACAAAGAAAGATTAGAATCATAAGCTAAGGTAAGGGAGCATAGTAGATCTGTGTTATGCAAAAATGGACCCATTGGTGGCCCCACACTGCTGTGTGACTATTGTAGTTTCAGTTATGCTCAGATTGCATTTCCGACAAACAAGACTGAGAAACTTTTCTAACTTTTGAAGTCTTTGAGATTGTCACTTGTAAATCAAATACCTAAACAATAGAGGACAGAAACCTGTTAACTTGAGAGACAGAACATGTTAGAATCAAACATATTATTTTTCTACTGAGAAGTTTGTTAATGAATATTAATATTTTGTGATTATTTGTAGTAAATACATAAATTATCCAGTTAGACGGTATGCTGTATTTGTGAATTCTTTCCCTAGCTGAACTAAGCTTTGTTTATTAGCTGCAGTTCTGTGGGCATTAAGACAACTGGAACGTGTCCATTAGGCCAGTCATGTGCTTTTACCTCAAGGAGAAGCTTAGATTCAGTAAACACAAGGCAAGGAATGTGAGGCCTGTGCTCTGAGTCCAACAGAGACCCAGTCAAACACAAGTCTGGTTTAGGAGGGAATGGTGTGCAGAGGTTTGATAATGAAGTTTCTAATGAACTGTGCTGTTAGTTTCTTAGATGAACCTTTGAATCTGAACAGCAAATTCCAAAAACTGGCATGGGGCCAGCTAGCAATAATTTAATTTCTATTCCCTGGAATTGCTTCTTGCTAAGCTCAGAGAAAATAAAATTTTTTATTTTTGCTGAAGATTTTATATTCTCCTTTTCTTAGCAAGTGACTTTGTAAGATTTCCCTATTGAATAATCTGTGGATAACTGTATGAGCTAACAGAGCAATCAATGGCAGTGCGGCTTGGAATGGGATTGAGTATTTGTCCAGTTACAGTTGCAGTGCTCTCTGCTCCAGTATGAACACAGTGTGTGCTGGTGAATGACAGCTTCAGTTCTTCCAGTATTCTGAAGATACACTCTTACTTTCTCTCTTTTGAAATATTTACTTTTATAATTTAAAACTATATTTGTGTCTTACTATATGTAAGAGTGTAGGTGCCCTTGAGGGCCAGAGAGGTATAGGAACCCCTGGAGCTAGAGTTACAGACAGTTTTGAGCTGCTTGACATGGATGCTAGAAAACGAACTAATGTCCTCTGCAAGGGCAGAAAGTGCTCTTAAACAGTAAGCCACCTCTCCAGCCCCCATCTTCTTCCCCACTTTCTCTTGAAACATGGTTTCTCTATGTATCCTTGGCTGTCCTGGAACTCACTCTATAGTCCAGACTGTCCTTAAACTCAAAGATCTGCTTGCTTTTATCTCTTGAGTCTTGTGGTTAAGATTTGTACATACTACCATGGCTGGACCTAGGTTGTTTTGAATCCATTTTCATAAGATGAAAGCTTAGCTTGGTAGGATCTTGCCCTGAGGTCATCACTCCCTTTATTTCATTTTATATCAGGCATTTCTAACCTGTCTATCTTCTTGAATACAGGACTTAGCTCTATTGTACTTCTTGGTGCCCTCTTTCTCCTCAATCTGTGCATTTTTATATTTTACTTGCTCAGCTTGATCCTTTTCATTATAAATTTTCATAAGATTGAACATTAGTAACCATGCAATAAAGTCTGTATAGGCTGTTTTCAGATTTCCTTTGTCAATGCAATTAATCCAAAACTCTTCACTTTAGCCTCAGGCAGACTTTTCAGACAAGGGCAAAAAGCAGCAACATTTTTCAGCAAAGTGTCACAAGAATGATCTTACTAAAATTCTCTTCCTCTGAAACCTCTTTAGCCAGACTCTATGTTAAAATCACTGTCAGTAGCACTGTCTTTCATGCTTCTACAAGTATGGCCCATTAAGCAATGTTGGTAGCATTTCACAGCTTTCCTAACTCAAACTTACATACTCTAAATTCCTCCAAACAAAAGCATGGTCAGGCCTATTACAGAAATACCCCAGCCTCTTTTTACCAATTTCTGTCTTAGTTATGGTTTCTATTGCTGTGAAGACACACCAAGAACATGATAACTGTTATAAAGGAAAACACTGAGGCTGGGGCTGGCATACAGCTTCAGAGATTTAGTCTATTGTCATCATGGCAAGAAGAATGACAACATATAGACAGACATGTTGCTGGAGAAGGAGCTGAAAGTTCTACATCTTGAGCCTCAGGGAGCAAAAGGAGACTATATGACACATGGGTGTACCTTCAGCAAATATGAGATCTCAAAGCCTACCTCCACAATGACACATTTCCTCCAACAAGGCCACACCTCCTTTTAGTGCTACTCCCTATGGCATTCAAACACCTGGGTCTACAGGGTCCGTTTTTTTTTTAATTTATTTATTATTTTTTTATTTTACATATAGATCCCAGTTCCCTCTCCCTCCTTCCCATGCTCCCTGACCTCCACCCTGTCCTATTCCCCACCAACTCCACAAGGAGGGTGATGGCTTCCTGGAGGAATCATAAAATCTGTCAAGTCATTTGGAGTAGGGTCTAGGCCCTCCCTCCTGTCTCTAGGTTAAGAAAGTATCCCTTCATGTGGAACGTGCTCCCAAAGTGCTTTTGTGCACCAGGGATAAGTCCTGAATACACTGTCAGAGGTCCCTTAGACTGTCCAGGCCTTCTAACTGAGACCCATGTTCAGGGGGTCTGAGTCAGTCCAATGCTGGATTCCCAGCTATCAGTCTAGGGGTCCATGAGCTCTCCCTTCTTCAGGTCAGCTGTCTCTGTGGGTTTCTGTAGCCTGGTCTTATCACTCCTCTCTGTCTGAAACTGGATTCCAGGAGTTTAACTCAGTGTTTAGCTGTGGGTGTCTGCTTCCATTTCCAACAGCTACTACATGAAGGTTCTAAGATGCGTATAAGTTAGTTATTAATCTCATTTCAGAGAAGGGCATTTGAGGTAGCCTCTCCACTGTTGCTCTGCTTGTTAGTTGGGTCATCCTTGTAGGTCTGTGGACATTTCTTTAGAGTCAGTTTTCTCTTCAAACCTATAATGGCTCTATGGGGGCCATTCTTATTCAAACCACCACATATAGCATCTGCCAATAGTTCATCAGCTAAGGTTTAGGCCAGATGTTCATCAATCAACAAGTCAGTAGTGAAAATATGCACTCTACACGATTTGATTTTACTTACACTATTCATAAACTTTACAGGTAAATGGACAGAATTAGAAAGCTTTGAGGGAAATGTAAAGTGTTGCAGGCTTGCAAGCAGGGCTTCTGGCATTAAGACCATGTGCTGTGCTTGTGTTTCTCTATCCTGAATGCATTCATGGAATGGGTACTGGAGGTTGTTGTCAAGGAGAAGGCAGAATATCACACAAATCATGTCAAGACAATGACTTTCGCCAGGAAGCAGCACAGGAGGAATGATGTACTCAGGAATGCCTGGGCAAACAGAAGATGAATGGGAAAAAGTAGACCCAAGCCTTGTGCAAGTCTACCCAGTTTTCATGGATCTTCTGTGAGGCACCATTATCTTGTAGAAATAACCCCTTTGACAGGAAATTCAGAGATTGATGGTGTCTCCTGGGGTTGGGGGAAAAAAATCACACTTCCAATTTAGTATTATTACAGATTCTTATTCATAAGTAACTCATCCATAAAAGATTTATGAAGGGTTGTGGGTGTCCCATTAGAAATGTCAGACAAATTATTCTCTTAATTTTTAGTAGCATCTTTACTAAGTAGTAAAAATACCTACTACCTCAAGTGAAATGCTGAAAATCCAAAGCAGACTTCTGGAATACTGGATTAAACTCCTCCTTTTCATTGTCTATTTTGGGCACAATTAGTAAAATTTTGAGATTGGTCCCTGTAGAAACTACTCTACTAGGAAGAGACTGAAAATACTCTTGAGAACAAACTATATTAGCTTTGGGTGAAGTAGGGACTGGTCACAACCACTGACAAAGATGAAACAGGACACATGTCAGGAAACTCCCAGAGGGAGATTGAGTCTATGGGAGCAGGTTAGCACTTCCAAGAGCTTCCTTTTGTTTCTGTTATGAGGATGAGCTTAATTAATATATTAACAAGTACAAAAGAACAGACAAATATTTTCATACAAAATGCCCCATCTAACCCCACGGTAATACTCTATGTTCTGTTCAGGGTCCTTTTAGCCAGTGATCCTTGTTCAGTCTCATTATTATTATTGTTGTTGTTATTTTTTTTTAATTCTGAAATTAACGATTAGGTTATTTTCTTACTCAGAATTATAAGTGGTTAGTAAAATAGAACATTACCTTTTTTTTCTGAGGTACTTGATGACTTTTCTCCAACATACATGAAACAAACAAAATAGTAATCTGATGAGAGAGAAAAACACACTTTGATGTCAACCAGTAAGAAAGATGAAATGTGAAGGGATCATCACTTCCTTTTGAATAGATAAGAAAAGTTGACAGCTATGAAATAGTTGATGCTCTCAAGCTACAAAAGGTATATGTGAAACTTCTCTATCATCACTTTCTAAACTCTCAGTGCTCAAATTAAGTATCTCCATTGTCAGAGTTTTCTGTTTTTAAATACAATATATAAGATGCCCATGTTTTGCTAATAATTTACGAATTTTATCTTAAAATTTGTTGAGACTATGAAACATTTTATATAGCTGGAAATTTTCTTCAAATTTCCAAAATAAATCCTACACACACATAGCAAACAAAATAAACAGAAAAAAGAGCAATGAGTCTCACTATATTTCCATCTCATAAAGTGCAAGGTTCTTCTAGGAAATACAGAGAAGGCTGTAACTGGTTTATTGTGTGCTGTGTTTTTTGTGAGAAGTAAGTTTTACAAGTGGTCTTTTTCCCCCAAGTATATGTTCTCAATTTTGTCTTCTTGAATTGTTATAGATTTTCTCTATATATTTTTAAAATATTAATGTTCAAGCATTGGCTGTGATATTAAGAAGGGAAGCAAATCTGGGAAATTATAAAGATATGGATTTTAATAGGTTTAGTGGGTTTAACAGAGAAATACTTTAATGATGAGACCATGAGTTTCAAGTCACAGAAGGTATCCAAACAAAGGCAGAAAGAAACTAGTGACCTCCTCAAAGAAATTTCCATATCCAGATGGAGTTTAGACTGGCATGTGTAGAGTTCATTACTGAAAAAAAAATTGATCAAGACTTGTAGTAGTCGTCCATTATCCAGTTCTTTTTTTTCTAATTTTACTTTTCCCTTATCACTGGGCAGGGCTGAGTGATAAGTTTTGTTTATCATCTGGTGAACATAGAGATAGACTATATTGCTTTTGGCTGTTGTACTTACAAGTGTGCTTTCCCCTCCTGTTCCTTCATTCTTTCGCTTCTTCCTCTGTCCCTTTCTCTCTCCCTCCCTCCTTCCCTCTCCTTCTCTTCTTTCCCTTCCTTCCTTCTCTGCTTCCTTCCTTCCTTCTTTCTTTTGCATAATCTTACTACATAGACCTGTCTGGTCTATGACTACCATGACTAATTGATCTTGAATTCAGTGATCTGCCTGGATTTGCCTCCCACTGCTGGGATTAAAGGTAGGTGCTACCAATCCTGGCTTTCCTGGTGCATTTTAAATGTTTTGTCTTTGGGTCTTTGGTTGCTTGGCAGATATTTGATGCACATCATGAGGAGATGGCAAGAATACTTATTACCCAGGCAGTCTAGATTTCTAGGCACTGTATGGAATTTCAGTTGATGCAGAATACGTGAGAAATGTTTTTTTTTTATATTAGGAAATGAAGATTTAGACATTGTTGGAATAATTGCTGCAAAACTTTATCTAGAGTAAAAACAACACTCTATAACTGAAAGTGTGCAGGCCTGTTTCTGTTCTGCCATTTATACTAAGAAACAAAAGACTACTTCAGCTAATAATCTAACAGGAAGATTGTGGACTAGTACCTGCCAGGGCATCTGTATTCCCACCTAGAGAAAGACTGAAATTTCAGCATATGTCTGACTTAGCTTATTTGGAACTCAGAAGTCTATTTGATGATATGCATCTTCCAGAAGAGCATTTAGAAGATAAAATATAGTTGCTTTGGGTAGACTTTTGTTGCAAGCACTCTAGAACTTACTCATCTCCTAGCTCTTAGTATGGTGGCAGACAGCTGAACATGGATTGCTAGATCAGCTTGTGATCTAACATGGAGGAAGAACATAGTCCTCTAAATATTAGGGCCAATGCTCTAATCATTGACTGGCTTATAAGATAGTCAGACACTGATGTAATGGTTACGGTTGGTGTACATTCACTAATTACTGTAACCTTACTCTCTCTATCAAAGCAGCCTTTAGATCATTGTGCTTAGGACAGGGATTTGAGGGCCCAGAAGATCAAGCAGAAAGCAGGTAGAGGGAAGAATCCAGGCTGAACACAGCTGGCAGACTAAACCAGATTATGAGAGGAGTAGACCAAAAGAGGCAGCCTGGGCCAACAGATCGTTACTTTTGTCAGGTTATGTTATCATTGCTTCTTAAAAAATCCTTTAGCTTATAGTATAATAGGTTTCCACATGGGCTGTTCATATCTCTATCTATCTATCTACCTATCTGTCTGTCTGTCTGTCTGTTTGTCTGTCTGTCTATCATCTATCTATATTTTATTTTGTTTGATTGCTGTTAATGCTTTTGTACTTCATCAATAAATTAAAATTTGTCATAAGTATACCTACACAACAATAAACAGTACACACTGGATTCTGCAGTATCTGTGGTTTGGTGGATCAAAGAGGGACTAGGAGTGTATTTGCTGCTGCTATTATGGTACTGCTGTGCTGTTGTCGAAATTCACAGACAGAAAAAGAAAACGTTCTTTCTGCCTTCTCTTCATCAGGGTTCTGAGCTGAGGGAAGGGATTTGATGGAGACATCCCCTTTAGGGCTGAGTCCTTATAGTTCTCTCACTCTCTCTCTCTCTCTGCATATTGTGTGGCTGTGGGTTTCAGTATTTGTTTCCATCTTCTGAAGGAAGAAGCATCTCTAATGATGAACAAGGGACTTATCTATTAGCATAGCAGAATATCATTAGGTATCATTTTAACTACAGTTTTTGTTTTTACCCTATATCTCTGGGCTTTGGTTCCTGGTCACCCAAATAGTGACAGTTATGGGTTGTATCTTGTGGAGTCATGGATTCTATCTTGTGCAGTGAGCCTTAAGTCAAATCTGATTTTGGTCATTTACTTCCACAAGCTTTGTACAAACTATTGCTCTAGCATACCTTGCATTCAGGGTACCATCGTTATTTATTTCTAGAACCAGAGAGCAACTTAGCATTGGCTATACAACTGAAGAAAACATCTCTTCCTCCACTGTAAACATCAAATAATGAAATTCCCAGGGAGGAGCATGGCCTCCAGAGGCATTTCCCTCTCTATGACAGAAGAATATAAATATATACAATCTTGTAGAGGTAATAAAAGTTGCGAGAGTTCAAGAGTGGAATCACTTGTGAAAGGTCATGCCTGGAGACAGCATTCCAAAGCACTCCACTCCTTTCTCTGGTTCTTCATTTTTTCCCAATAAATTTCACATTTAATACAACTCAAAAAGGAAGAAAAGAAAGAAAGAAAGGAAAGATGAAAGGAAGAGAGTGAATAGAATGGAGCTGCCCAAAATGATAAGGAGGGAAAATGAATAATTATTGTTTGGTGTATATACAATTTTTATTTTGCAGGATAATAGGATAGAAGGAATTCAAAAGATGGGCAATGGCTCTGACTGTGCAAAAGATGTATGTAGTGGATTATACTGGACTGAATCTAAAAAGCAATTAAGGCAATATCGTTTGTGCTATATGTATTTTATCACACTGGAGAAAATACCTATTTAAATGATAGGTGTTTCATTCTCATTTTTCAAAGAAGCAAGGCTAATTGAACAACCAGAAAAAAGCAATTGTGCATGAATGTGAAATTTCAAGTTTAAGTAGGGTTGCCAGTTAAAGCATGGGGCTCTCAGATAAACTTGAAGATTGGATAAATGAAAAGTAGCTTTTAGTATAAATATATTGTATTAGAAATACACTGCTAATCCCCATTTCTTCAGAGACGCAGTTTATTCAGGAATCATATGTTTTTGCTTGCTAAGTCTAGAAATCCTAAGATGGTTTTCAAGTTTCTTGCTGTCTTTGACAAGGTGGTTGCAAGCATATTAAGTATTGTGAACAATAATGCAACTTTTTTTTTTTAAATGGAAAGGAAAAAGGTTCTTTTTCATTATCCTTCTGCATCATTTCCAAGTGAATGCTGTGGGTATGCTGATCTGAGTAGGACTGATTATACCCGCTGCCCCTCTCAACAGGAGGGGAAAGAACTAGCTGCCACCTCTTTCTTTAAGTAAGCATGTGATGAACAAGTGCAGGCAAACAGTAGGGTGCCTCTACCTGGCAGCACTCATCTCCATGTTGGACTTTTGCCAATTTATTGCATTATTAAAGGGTGCTGTATTATATCAAATTGTTTTAAAAAAATGAGTATCCTACTCTTTTCTACCACAGACCCACGTCTTCAAGGAGAAAGCCAAGACTTTTATTTTTCTTGACTTCTTAATGTGAAGAAAGGATTTTATCTTTCAGACTATTGGTCAGTTGACTTCCTAACTGAACAGAAGTTAGAAGCATGCTAGGTTTTGCCTATTTACATCCTTCTCTGACTCCTAACACATGTTTTTGAATGCATAATTAGAATACACAAACTGCAGTTCTTATGATTTGTCAGCTATTCTCTGCTTCATTTCTCATATGACTTTTAGGTCAGAGCATTCTTCCAGAAGGAATAGTTTGCATTCCTTCTTCTTTTTAATACTAACTCATGACTCTGGAATAATACCCATGGCTCAGACTCAAATACCTGTTTTTTTTTTTTTTTTTTTTTTTTTTTTTTTTTGTGTGTGTGTGTGTGTGTGTGTGTGTGTGTGTGTGTGTGTGGCTGTCTCAAACTCTACCCACATAACCTGCCTTTGTTGTAGAGATACAAGGATAGCATACCCTTGCAATTTCAGCTAACTTTTAGCAACTCCCTCAGTGGCACCATCCAATAGAGTGATGTACACAGATAGCTGGAATTCATCCTCAGTGTCAAGGGAATCTTGATAATCAAAACCACAAATATTTAAATCAAATATGCTGCTAGAAACTTTCATTCTAGTTTAGGAACCAGGTGAGTGAAGAGGGGAGTGAGGGGAAGGGAAGGGAGATAGGTAGATAGATAGATAGATATGCTGACAACAATAAATCAAACCAAACTGACAGATAAAACATTCCCAGATCTGTGTGCAGTGTGTAGGAGGTAATTTGAAGGAAACCAACTGAGAGGTGAAAAAAGATACTAATAAGACATCTGGGAGAGGTATTTTATTTTTAGTAATGTCAGAAAAGTCTTCTTAAAGAGGTAGTACTTAACCTAAACCATGTTAAAATACTGCATAAGTAGGGAATATACCTCTATATGGAATTTAGAATTCTGTCTTTATATATCAACTGTGACAGATTTTTTTTTATTTTTCCATTGTTGCTACAGAGAAGAAATACACAGCTTATATAATTCCACTCCTTTAGTGTCCTAGACTGCTTTTTGTTGTGATAGAACAGTGACCAAAATCAACTTGTAGAAAGAAGAATTTTTCATCTTATACTTTCAGGTAGTAGTCAATCATTTAGGGAATACAGAGCAGGGATTCAAGGCCAGTTCATAACAGTAGCAAAATTATAGTTATGAAGTAGAAGTGGAAATAATTTTCTGGTTGGCTGTCACCACAACATGAGGAACTGTATTAAGGGGTTGCAGCATTAGGAAGGTTGAGAACCACTGGTCTAACCTAACTACTATTTTGTGTTCCTGAGCTTCTTCCTGAGACTTCTGGTTAGTAGCTCAGTATCTTTTTTTCTTTCTTGGAGTATGTGTCTTTGCTGTCCTTTCTCAGAATCCCTGTAGATCTCCCTTGGTTTTTAGAAATTAATTAGGACTTGGTTTCAACCCTTACTTTAAATAGGAGACTCTCACCCATGTGAGAAATTTAATTTCAAAAGTCTTTCCGCTGAACTTATTTTTATATGCTTCCCTCCTAATTCATATCCTTCTTTATGTCTTTTCTCTTACCAGAATGAGTGTTGCTAAGGAAAGAGCTCCTTGTCTTCATCTTCAGTGTTATACTTGCAACTTATGGAACAGAATGATTATTACAATATAGTAAAAATTCAGCACAGAAGTGAATATGCCAATTTTGAGTTTCGAATCAGTCGAAATGAAAAGGGGAATGTGGCCAGACTTTTTCACTATCTATTCAAACTAAAAAAGTTCTGAAATGGGTTGAGAGTTTTCCTGCCAATAGTAGTAAAGAGAATTTCTTCAAAAGGACAGTATATTGGAATAGACGTACTGTGCTTTCCATGTCTTCAGAGATCCTTAGGGCATTCATAGAAACATGTTCTCCTAAGTAGCAATCTACTCGGTGCTGGAGCCCATCCAATACAGGTAATAACACAGTTTTCATTCCCCCTCATTCTAAGCATGGTATTCAATGCTATGCCACATATACTGGATTAGTCTTCTGGTCCCTTCTGTTTCAATGTGTAGTACAAGCATACAAGTGATAGCAAGCATAGCATATCAGTGATAAAACCAACTTGAATTGTGATTGCACAGTGGCTCGAACCTCTCCCTGTCTAATTTCTTTTTTCTTTTCATGATTAAATCCAACACATCCACACACACACAAGCCCACACACACATGCATGCATACACACACACACACACACACATGCAGAACACACGCATGCACACACACATGCACACACACGCACACACACATTTGTATATGCATATGTTGTATATGCACATGTTGTATATGTAAAATAACACTAGGTGCAAGCCTATTCTCATATTATTCACCTAACAGCTTTCCAGTAGTCAATGCCACACTTGATTTATGCTGTATAAAACTAAATTTAGCTCCTTGTCATCTCTCCAGCATAGGTGAGTTTATGCCATTGTTGTGTATGTTACTCTTCAACTAAAGTAATCCTGAAGTGGTTATTGCTGTGTCCTCACCCCCCCCCCCCCCCAGTAAATCCAAAAAGTCTTCCAGACACATTCAGCAGAAAGAGAAGTCTGTCTGCTCAACTTCTTCCTATGCTTTTGGTGCCTAATTTCTGTGATGCACTTGTCATTTTTTTCAGCTTTTGTACCACGAATATCTAACCTTTCCAAAAATTCTTTATATCTCACTGTGTCACTTGTGAATTTTATTCACATGCCTACTATCTTTTTGTTCAAAATATTGTCACAGTCTTAATATCTGATATTATAATTCTTTATTTTACAGTTTTTCTTGTGTTTGAGCTTTCTTGCTTAATATAACTCATTGAAAAATCTGTTAGGTAATTAAAATGCCACTTTTTTTCAGTCCTCCTTATTTTAACTTTTATAAGATAAACCAATAATGCTTTCAAAATGACTCTTTTGAAATCACAGATAGTATATTTGCAGTGATCTAGTGATGTTTATATAAAGAGATTAAAAAAATAAGAAACAGTAACATGATTCTAAGATCAATGAATAAAATATAACTAAGAGATTCAGATTATGATTGTAGTTGCTTTTCAGAAACACAAATGGGATACACAGCCTTCACTAATGGTTAGTATTTGATTACAATCATCACCATTAGTGTCAGGGAGGAATAATAATAAAAACAATAATAACAATATTAATAATGATAATATGTACTGAGCATTTACTGTGTGTCAGGGATCTTGTAATTGTTAATAAATTTGACATAATTTTATGTAATCTTATAAATGTCTAATTTGTCATTATTGTTAATTGCCATATTAAAAATAGTGTTGGAGAATTTAAATAAATTAGCTATGGATAAAAAGAGGCAAATGACTTGTCATATTTACATGACCCCACCTGGATGGCATAGCCCTATATGTGAAGTGGGGGGGGGTGGATGGGAGGGGAGGGTGGTTAGGGTGCATATGAGGGGGTAGAGAAGGTAAGAGGGAGGGAGGGAGGGAAGGAAGAAGGGTGAGGGAACTGAGGTCAACATGTAAAATAAAAAAAAAAATAAATTAATTAAAGACAGGAGGCAGAGAAATCTGAAGCCCCATTCAAGTCACTTGTGTGAGCTGCAATACTAATGCCATATATCAAATATAAAGAATAGTGTGTTACCCATGGATATAAAATATCGCCTGATTCAGCTGAAACATTTACATATATGAAACTGAAACTCAGAAGACAGGGAAAGAATGAACCTACTGACGAAGCCAAATGGAAAAATTCCAAAGTGGAGAAACTAAAACCATTTTACTTAAAAAAAAAAAACAAAAGAAGAAAAAACCCAAAGAAATTCTTATAAAAGGATGTAATTGAGTAGACTCTATAGACGTAGTTCTCTTGGAGGCTTGACATTATTCACTGAACTACATGACGTCAGTCGTGTTCACAGGATTTGTGCAAGTGACTCATGACCAGCAAGACAGACAATGCCATATTGTTTCCTTTCACAAGTTTGAAAGTCACCAGTTTAAACTTTGAAAATGTTGTGTTCCTCATAATCAACATCACCACATCTCTTTCTTAATTAAGTTTGTCATGCCACACCAGACCCCTGTCAGAACCAAGGATCTGAGACTGGGAGACATCAAGAAGAAAGTAGCACCTTGAAATAAGTGCTAGAAATAGATTACTAGTTTCCAGAAAATATGCCTGCTCCTGAAACACCATTTTGCTTTCTCATTAGCTTCTTAATTATATAGCCACAGCAATTAACTTCTGGGAGCTAATGAATGCTGAAAAGAGCTATATAATGTACCTACCATATTGCTTATTCTGGGGGAATATGGGAAAACTATTATTTCTAAAACTAAAAAGGAAATTTATTTCTTATAACTCCAGTCTGGAACTTATGCTCTGAGGACAGTGACAAAAATGCAACAGAGAATCAATCAGAAAGAATACATGTCGGTGACAAAGGCAAATGGAAAGGCAGTGCTGTGTTAGTAAGTTTTAATATTTTTGTTTGTTTTTGTCTGATTGGTTCCATATGAAAGAGAAACCTTTTGAACAAATGTGAATATTTTTTTCCTATAAACACATTGCTGCCTTTATGGCTACTGATTTCCTGAGACCACATGCTCTGCCTAACAGATAATATTGTGCAAGTGTTGAACTAATAGCAGGTCTTGGTTTTCTAGGTGTGAGGGATTTCTTTGTCATCCAACTATGGTTGTATATATTTGGTGAGACATTTAGGTATCCTGACAAATAAGCTTTATGGTTCTTAGAAACTTGAAAGAAAAATTAGACCTGATTGTCTATCTATAATGGCATAACACATAGAAATTCACTACTGTACCAAGAGTTTATGTCCTTTGCGAATTTTTGGCAAAAGTACTCATGTTCATGTGGGGAAATGTGTTTAAGTTCAGTGATTTCAGAGCAGTGAAACACATTAGCATTTTAAGTTGTGCATGAACACAGCAAAAAGTGAGTTCACCTGGTTCATTGCCTAAAGTCCCCTAAACCCAAATCCTGCTAAAAGCAAAGCTACAGACCTGCTTCAAAAAAAATGATGAATGCATTTGGTGAACTAAATGCAAGAAGCGTGTAGACCACAATATTTAAAGGGCTTTTAGCAGAGTCAAATACCTGTTTCTGATAACAAAATGTTGTTGAACTATGAAATTTTTTTCCTTAGCTTCAGTGGAAAATGTATAACTAAGCTGAGAAACACTAGTGTGGTTCAATGTAAAGAACTTCATTAATTTTTTTGTCTTAAAATTAAAATGGGGCCAGCAGCCAGTGGCTGCTATTGCCATGATTACGATTATTGTTTTTGGTTAGTTTTTCCTAATGCAGTGAGACATCTGAAAGAACAAAAATGTATGTATTGAAACCGAATCCATGAGTTTATGTTGCTGCTGGTGTTGGTGAGATTGTGGCAGAAAATCAACTGGAGTGTTTTTCTGGAGGCTGGGGAAATGGCTCAGAGGTTAAGAGCACTAGCTGCTCTTAACACTGGTGGGTGTGGTCTTCCATCACCCACATAATAGTTTAAAATGGGATGTAACCCAGTCTCAGGGAATCTGATGAGCTCTTCTGGCCTCCTAGGCCTCCAGGGAAGAGTATGGTGCAAAGGCAATAAAAATGTTAAAAATAATCTTGTATGTAATGTTAATAAGGCAAAATAGGTGAATTAAAAGTTTGTGTAAAACATAAAGTCTGTAGAAAAGGTGTTTCACATGAGGAACAGTATTTCCAGTACAAAGTCTCCACTAGCAGAAAATTTCCATAAAATTATAAATTAAAGCACACCACTTGTGTTTACAGGTTCATTAAAAGTTTCAATAAGGGAAAAGCGATAGGAGGAATAAAAGGGGAGGAAAATGAAGGGTGGATTTGATAAAAAACACATTTGTATGAGTGTAGTGGTTTGAGTGACAGCCACAGACTCATATTTGAATGTTTATTAATGTGTACTCATTGGAGTAGGTATGGCTTTGTTGGTGGAAGTGTGTCAGTGGGGGTGGACTTTTGGGTTTCAAATGTCCAAGCCAGGCCCAGTGACTCTCCTTCCTGTTGTCTGTGGATCAAAATGTAGGATTCTCAACTCCTTTCCCAGCATCATGTCAGCATGTGTGGCACCATGTCCTTCCTGCCATGGCGATAATGGCTAATTTCTGCAAAGTGAGTCAACCCTAGTTAAATGTTTTTCCTTTATAAGAATTGCCATGGTTCTGGCGTCTCTTCACAGCAATAAAACCCTAAGACAAAGAGTGAAGATGGAATGTCTTTCTCTTTTGGTCACAGCCTGTTAGCCCTGAATGAACATGCAGAGACTTATATTAATTATAAACGGTTTGGGAGATTGGATAGCTCTCTCTTAATTATTAACCCATGTCCATTAATCTATGTATTTCCACATTACCAATCCCCTTTCTTCCTCAGCAGCTATATGGCGTCTCCCTCATGGATCCTCTCGGCCTCCTCTCCCCAGAATTCTCCTTCTCTGGTAGCCCTGCCTATACTTCCTGTCTGGTTACGGACTAATCAGTGTTTTATTAAACTAATGGCTACTGACCAATCCGTGTTTTATTAAACCAACAAGAGAAACATATATTCACAGCATACAGACAGGACATTTCCTATCAAACTAGTCTACAGCATTTTCAAACAATAAAAATATTCTCTCTACGGAATAGCAGGCACATGCTTGAAACAGGCATTTTGGCAGTTATAAGAAAAGACATAGAGACTTTCAGTGAATTTAGGGAGCTCTAGAAAACATGATAGTAAAATAATATAGATGTTCCTTTTGACTATTGGCAACAGATATTTTCTAAGAAGGTTATAAAGCTTCCAATGTGTCATGTTGTGCATCTTCACACACAGCAGGTAAGTATGCTGTTATTTCTCATAAGTTTTCTTAACCACTGAGCCATCTATCAAGATCTTATAACACTTTTTCTTAAAATAATTTGTACCATGTTCCCCGAACATGAAATTTTATATATATACATATATATATATACATACACACACATACACACACAAACACACACACACACACACACACACACACACACACACACACACACACCTTATTTCAAAGATGCTACCATTAGGGAAAAATTATGAAATTATCACATAGTTACATATGATTTTCATAGCAATTTCTTCCATTAGTAATAAATAATAAATCTGCACTAACATTGTGAAACAATTAAATATAGAAAAGCCATATGAATGAATGCAAGTCTCCTGAGGGAAAAGATCTTTGAGTGACTTCTTGTCTGCTATTATGAGCATCTCAGATGTTGTCATAAATAGTGTGCCCTCATTTACACAATGGAATACTACTCTGAGGAATAAAACAGTGGAATCTTGAAATTTGCAGGCAAATGGATGAAACTTGAAGAAACCATCCTGAATGAGGTAACCCAATCACAAAAAGAGGAACATGGTATGTACTCACTCATATATGGATTTTATACATACAGCAAAGGATCACCAGCGTATAATTAACACCACCAGAGGAACTAGGATACAAGGAGGAATCTAAGAGATTCATACAAGGTCCCTCACAGAAGGGGAAAGGAACAAGATCTCCTGAGCATATTGGGAGTGGGGGGGGGCAGTGAGTGGAGTGGAGAGGAAGCTAGGAGAAAGAGAAGGGGAGGAGAGGAAAGCATGTGAGACTAGAAAGATTGAGTCAGGGGAGGAATAGATGAGAGAAAAAAAGAGAGCGGGAGAGAGATAGAGATACCATAAAAGAGAGAGCCATTATAGGTTTGAAGAGAAAACTAAACCTAGAGAAATGTCCAGAGACCTACAGGACTGACCCCACCTAACAATTTGTGCAACAGTGGAAAGGCTACCATAAATGTCCTTCCCTGATAATAAGATTGTTGACTAACTTATCCACCATCATAGAGCTCTCATCTAGTAGCTGATGGAAGCAGAAGCAGACACCCACAGCTAAACACTGAGTTGAACTTGTATCCAGATGCAGAGAGGAAGGACAAGAGCAGGCTACACAAACCCACAGAGCCAGCTTGACCTGAACAAGCAGGAGTTAATGGGCCCCCAGACTGATAGCTGGGAATCCATCATTGGATCAACTCAGACCTCCTGAACATGGATCTCAGTTAGAAGGCCTGGGCAGTTTAAGGGACCTCTGACAGTAGAACCAGGATGTATTATTCCTAGTGAACAAAAGGACTTTGGGAGCACATTCCCCATGGAGGGATACTCCCTTAACCTAGAGGCAGGACGGAGGGCCCAGTCCCTACTTCAAATGACTTCTGTTGACCCCTTCTGGAAGGCATCACTTTCTCTGTGGAATGTGGGGGGAAATGGGATGGGAGGGTGGTCAGGGGGCATGGGAGGGAGGAAGAGAGGGGAGGAGAAAAGGAGAGGGAACTGGGATCAATATGTAAAATAACATATAATTTATTTTTCAAAATGAAAATATCTACATAAGAAAAGAAATAGTATGCCCTGAGTAACTGCTGAATGAGCTGTAAAGTCAGAATCTGAATCACTGTGAGATGTCAGGTTTAAAAATAAATTACTTAAATTTAAGTAAAAATAATACTTAGAGAAATTAAACTCTTTGTTGTTAAAATGACAGTTTTACGGTTTTTTTAAAAAAGAATATTTGTGCTTTCTAGTTTTTGTACAATACATTTGCTTTGTTATTACTGTTAAGAAAATGCAGCCATATTCACATGAACTTTTAGGTTGACATTCAGAAAAATGGATAAGCCTATGCTTGCCCAAAGGGAGAAGATGGCTTATCTTGCTCAATTTCTCCTGTGACAGTTTAGCCCATTCCTTGCCTCAGCCTATATGTTTAGTATTCATTCCCTGAATTAATGAACAAATTTTGATTCTGATAATTACATTAATAATCAGTTCAATTTTTAAGAGGCTGTCTTATAATTATAATGGATCCAGCAATTTGTTCACCTCAGGTAAAATTACAGAAAACCCAATACTACTTTTAGTAATTTTATTTTTGAAATTATAATGTAATTGCATAATTTCCCTTCTGTTTCCTCCTTCCAAACTTTTCCATATACCTAACCTGGCTCTCTGTAAATTCATGGTCTCATTTTCTTTCCCTTCATTTTCATTAGTTGTTCTGACATGCATATATTTATATGCATATGAGTGATGGTTTGAATAAAACTGGCTCATAGGCCCATAGGGAGTGGCACTATTAAGAGGTGTGGCTTTGTTGGAGTAGGTAAGACCTTTTACGAGGAAGTGTGTTAATGTGCAGTGGGCTTAGACCCTTTTTGAGGAAATGTGTTAATGTGCAGTGGGCTTTGACATTTCAGAAGCTCAATCCAGGCCAAGCTCACTGTCTCTTCCTGCTGCCTGCAGATCCAGATGTAGAATTCTCAAATAGTTGTCCACATCATGTCTGCCTGCATTCCACTATGCTTCCTGCCATACTGATAATGGTGGGAATACCTCTGAACCATAATCAAGCCCCAATGAAATGTTTTTCTCTATAGGAAACTGAAATAAAAAAAACCCTAACTAAAACAATATGTATTCCTAAATGCAACCTTCCCTGTCTGCATAATGCTATTTATATGCATGTTTTCAAGGATGACTATTTGTTATTAGATAATTGATGCTGTTGCCTGGGGAATATTCTTTTTCCCACTCTCAGTGTTTCTTAATTGGCTGTAGCTCTTTGTGTAAGATTGAATCCTCATGGACTTTCCGTAGTTCTCTTTTGCATGTCTGTTGATGTTCTCTTGTTCAGTTCATGTTTAGGCAGTCATGCTTGTGATATTTTATGGGTGTATCTTCTGACATTCCTAGGAGATACAATCACATAGCAAACTCTCTGATCATTTAATGTATTGCCAGGCCCTCTTCTGTAATGATCCTGAACCTTGAATGGAGGGATTATTTTGTAGTTATATCCACTGGGACTAGGCAATTTTGATTGGTTGTGGTTTCTGTAATAATCACAATCTGTTGCAAAAAGAAGTTGCCTTGATGAGCGTTGAGGACTTCATTTATTTGTGGATCTCTCTCTCTCTCTTCTCTCTTTCTCTTTTTCTCTGTCTTTCTTACACACACACACACACACACACACACACACACACACACACACACACAGACACACCACATAATATTCCTTCTTACACACATACTTGATAGGGATTACTCTGGTGGAGTAAAGTGGTGGTTGTAGGTTCTCCTCCAATGACTTTGATAGCCTTGTATAGTTGCCTCAGTTTCCACAACAAGGCATGATTTCCCTCTTGTTGGGCAGGCTTTAAGTCCAATTAGAAAGGTTTGGTTACTATCAAGGTATGTGTGCCACTGTTGTACCTGTAGGGTAACTATGACATGTATTGTGGTTCATACTGATAACATGTTTTTTTGTTTTTTATCAATCATTCTTTCAAATACTATATCAGCTTCATTTTGTATGATCTTGAAAAATTCTTGAAATATAAACTTGAAATGATTTATATTAGATAGATTTTACTGTAATGAGTGATTTTATTCCTTTCGCTAGCATAGGCTCTCTGGGTCTTCATCACTTTCTAGAATTTCTTGATGATATCAATTTTTCATCATGAATATCTATTAATCTATTAATACATTTATAACCATGTATCCATTTATTTTTACTTCTGATTCCTTCAGCCTGTTATTTCCTTCACAGACACTATTGGTTGTCAACTTGATTACATATGGAATTAACAGGTGTCTGGGTACACTTGTGAGGGATTCTTTTTCTTTTCTTAATTAAATCATTTGGAGCATGAAGACACACTTCTAAGATGGATCTTCAAAGTGAGAAGATACACCTTCAATCCAGATCTTTTGAGGTGGGAATACCAATCTTTAATCTTGGCCACATCTTCTCCTGGTAAACTATATAAAGGACATGGAAGAAGGAAGTTGGCTCTCTCTTTGCTTGCTCTTGCTCTTAGTAACAAGTTCATTTCTTCACTGGCATTTGAGCCTATTTCTTCAGGATTCCAGGGTATACAGAAGAGCATCTGGGACATCCAGCTTCATGGACTGAACAACTGGCCAGAGTCTGGGACCTTTAACTGATACACAGCCATGGTTGGACCTATAATTTCTGTTCCTCTAGAGAATCCTGTGATACAATGTGGCTTATTTTTTTTAATTTCAGATTTCAACATAGTTTCTGTCACACATGAAACAATTGTTCATTGTCACACATCACTCTGTGTTTTCTGCCAACAAATCCCTTTACACCTTTTATGTTCTGAATATAATATTCATACTTCCATAAATAATTTATGTATTTCCACTAAGGAGAAATAATTGGTATACATAGGTGATAAGCTCACAATGCATGAGTAAGGGTTAAATATTGTGGAGTAAGCCTCAAATTCTCTGGGCTCATCAGTGTTGACATGAGTATGGTAACAGTAGTATCCACTGAAATCTCCCTGCAGGGACTTCAAATATGATACAGCTGGAGATATTGATCTAGTAGAGAAAACAAGTATCCTATTCACTTTTAAAAATGAAATATTAATTAGGGTTTGAAAATTGCCTTCCAGTCAGTAGATATTAAAGTGTTCATTGTACCACTAGTGTTGATTTTAATCAATATTTCAAAAATAGCTTGATAAGATGTTAATGAAACATTACTTTTAATATTATTGCTAACAAATGGCAAGAATTAGGGGAAAGATGCTCATCTTTATGTCACTACACACATGGTAAGTTACCTGCTTCAGGGAAACAAGACGTGACTTTTGTCAGCTGGGCCTTCACAGCTCCTCCTAAAGCCTGTTGTGGTAATCATTTTTATAGTTCACATTAATGAATGAAAATTGGATGGAAAACATATTTCTTTCTGATTTTAATTTCTAATTTGGGGGTAATACATTATGTTAATGACAGAGATCCAGTAATAGCATTGTGCTCTAAAATCAGGGACTGTTAGTCTTCAGGTAAATAGCCTAGATATGATTCTATAAATTTATGTGGAATATGCAATAAATAAACTGAGGTCTGAGCTTGATAAATGCAATAAAAAATTTGAAATGTGTAAGTACGTATGTGCAATGTGAGTGACCTCTTTATCTGCCAGTGTTAAGGCTGATGATAGTTATTTTTCTCTCCCTGTTATTTTATAATAGGTCAGAGGTTATTTAGGCCTCACATGCATATTCCTGAAAGGGCAACACACATTGAAAAAATGTCACTGCATTAATGCGTGCCATTCTGGGCTTACTTGGTCATGCCCACTTGTCACAATTATTGCCAACCAATGCCATTGTGTGTCCTGTGATTCTCTGCCCATGCAATTTAGACCACCCCATTTCCATGTTCTTAAGGTAATTATGTCCTACCAAATGTCAGCTAAATGACTTTGACATTCAAGATTCCTAACAGCTTTTGAACACCATGTTATCTGTGCTCTTTGTAATTCATATTCATGCAAATCTTCAGTCTCAGTCACATTATGCCATCCCATCTGCTGAGAAAGTCCCCACTCTTCCCGCCTTGGAATCGTTGTTGGCTAGGGAAGAAATACCCTTTGAAAGACTCAGTGTTGGCTGACTCCTTGGATTCTACTGCTGGATGTTCGGACCATAGCAAGTGAAAAATAGATATTTTTGTCAATGCAAAAATTTACTTAAAATTCAGCATTTAGTGCTATCTTGTGGAGATCAACCATTATTTTCTTTCTTTGAGGTGTAGCAATAATTTTCTCAGACTCTGTTTTTGGGTAAGTGTACCTTGATTTATTCTATTTACTTGTTGATGATCGCAATATAGGAAAAATTTATGGAAGTATATCCAAAAAGAGTAATCACAATTGTAACCTTATGTAATATTAGCATCTGCATCAGTGACAACCTCATCAGTATAAACTGGAGACCTCTGAAATTTAGGCAAATCATTGTGATTTTGTATTGGATCTATCTGCTAGATAGTGCTCATAGACTTCTTTTGTTTTTTAATGTTTGTTTCTTCTTTCCTTTTTAATCATAGTGTTTTACTATGTAGCTCTAGCTAGCCTGGAACTCATTATATAGACCAAGCTAGTCTTGAACTCATAGAGATCTGCAGGCCTCTGAGATTAAAGGTACATAGCACCACATCCACACATGGACTTCTTTTTAATTATTATTATTTTATAACGTGGTATAACTTTAGAAAGCTACTTTACTTGTAGTAACACTGGTTAGTTAATGGTTAAACTTTTGGAAACATTCCTTTCTCCGGTGGACAGCGGCAGGCCTCTCAAGTCCCTTATCAACCATTAAGATCCATATTTGATTCACTGACCTCTGTGGTCATGCCTAAATAAAATAATTTACCATCTCTGGGTAGTATGCCTGCTGCTACTCACCCAAGAAAATATACTTCATACAGTTGCTTATATGGGCGGCAGTTTAATCACGAATCAATGTTGACAGTCTTGTCAGTTTCTCTGAAGTACAATTTAAGGCTCATGTTGGAATTATACTACTTAGTTCTGATTGAAAAATCCACTAGCCTCTCTTATTCCTCAGCTCCAATGGCTTTCAATGCTCTTCCTCTTTCTGCAAACCTTGCTTGCCCCAGAAGCAAGCCAAGAGTTATTGTTTATGCTATATAGCATAAAATAATCATAAAAGAATAAGTGAAAGACTCTTATATTTGCTTTTATTCTACCTATTCCTCAACTGGCTTGAGAATATTAATCTCTTAAAAAGTCACTTAAAATAATTGAATACTTTTAATGAATTAGACTAAATGAATTATCTAAACAAATTTCTGAATTTTTTTTAGGAAATAACATTTTAAACTGTGCATTTTTGCTGCTCTTTCTTTAGTCATATTGACTTTTAAATATTGTGAAAATGAAACATATTCCTCATGTCTTGTATTGCTTACCTATATTGAAAGCTTAACATTGTTAAACTCTTAACTCTTTGGCAACTGGACACAATAGCACACACAGGTAATGTGAATAGTATTTTAAAGGAATCACTTAAGAAGGAATAAACACTGCAGTGCATTTCAGGGAGAATTTTTTTTATAGATCAAAAACGAATAGATTAGCTTATATCTTGAATATTTAATACATTTTTTTTTACATTCATAGAGACCAAAAGAGAAGAAAAATAACACCTTCAAGAAATGTGCTATATTTGTTGCTGTACCAGATAAGGATTCATGTTCTACAGCGTTTCTTCTGCATATTCATCTTTGGTGTCCATGTGAGGTGACATTAGGTACTGAGAGAGCTCTGATTAATTGGGTCATAAATTCTAGTACTCTGTTTGCATATGGTGGATAATCCAAAACTGAAAGAATATCACACATTACTCATTTTCCCTCTTCCAACAGGTATCAGTTAACTTTTACCATAGTGTCTAGAGTGTCTAGATTCTCATTCATTCATCCACTCATTCATTCACTCATTAACTCACTTTTTAATGTAACAAGGTAAAATAAAAACTATCACTTTGGAGTTGGATATGACAAACCAACAGAAGGATAAAGTGCTCAAGAAAAGGCATAAGAATCAGGCCCATTTGTTCATTCACTCAAGAATCCCATAAAACCACTAATTTGGAAGCTATAATAAAAACACAGAGGACCTGGTACACACCTGTGTGGAGCCTGTATATGCTTCTTTAGTCTCTGTGAGTTAATGAGTTTTGCTTATATTGATTTGGAAGGCCTCAGTTTTTGGTGTCATTTCGCCCTTCTGGCTCTTAACCTTTCCTGCCTCCTCTTCTGCAGGGCTCTCTGAGCTTTTCAAGAGGAGGGATTTGATGGATATATTTCATTTAGCACTGAATGTTCCCAGATTTCTTACTCTATGTGTAACGTCTGACTGTGCTCTCTGTATTTGTTCCCATGTGCTATAGGAGGAAGATTCCCTGATGATACCTGAACAAGACACTGACCTATGAGTATAGTAGAAGATCAATTAGGAGTCAGTTTATCACTACATTTCCCCCCTTGTTTTAGACCACTACCATTGTTTTTTTCCTAGGTACCTGGGCTATCTAGTGTCATGTTCTTGGTCATCCAAGTAGTGTTCAGTATAGGTTATGTCTTATGGAGCAGGCCTTAAATCAAATCAGAGTTTTGTTGATTACTACCACAAGCTTTGTCCTATAATTACTTCAGCGTATCTTGCAGGTAAGACATATCATTGTAGATGAAGGGTTTGTGGCTTGCTCTTTTTGTATTTGTTTGTTTGTTTGTTTATTTATTTATTTTGAGACAAGGTTTCTCTGTGTAGTCCTGGCTGTCCTGGAATTTACTCTGTAGGCCAAGATACCCTCAAACCCAGATATTCTCCCCTGCCTCTACCTCCTGAGTGCTGGTATTAAAGACCTGCACCAACACTGCCTGGTTTATGTAACTTTTGATAGAATGCATAGTACCTTTTTGTACCAAAGACACTGGACAATAGGGACAATGGCTCTATGTAGGTGTTCAACTTGACCTCTCCATGTTTAATATAGGTATTATCTTCAGTAATGGGGCCTTGCTATTTGTGGAGAGCAACCTATTGTTTTGGCTATAGCCTGGTTTGGGGGGAGATTCCAATGCAGCCTCTTTCACCAGCAACTTAAATAGATGTAACCCAAATCCAGTGCTAGAAGATTTGTTGAGTGACAAGAGGTTGGCTAGATGTCTCCCCATTATGTGGCCATTTTGTTTATATGGCCTTAGATGTGTATATATCCTAGGAAATTTCTACAGTATTAGGTTTCTATACTACCTCTAAAATACCCCTTAATTTGTCTCCCCTTATAAGGAGAGACACCCTTCCTTCACTCATCTTCATCCTTCCATTCTAGCCACCCACCATTCCATCCATATCTATTTTATTTTTCTTTCATAATGAGATCTTTTTTTTCAAGTCCCTGACTCTATATTAACCCTCTGTGGTTCTATGGATTATGGCTTGGTTATCATTTATCTATCAGCTAATAACCACATATAAGAGAATATGTACCATATTTTTTTTCTGGATCTGGGATACCTCACTCAAGATGATTTTTTTTTCTAGTTCTACACATTTGCCTGAAAATTTCATGATATCATTTTTTTTTAAATGTATGAGTAACACTCTGTTGAGCAAATGTACCACATATTTTTATCTTTTTTTCAGTTGAGGGATATCTAGGTTTGTTCTAATTTCTGACTCTTATGAAGAGAGCAGTAGTGGACATGACTGAGTAAGTGTATCTATGGTAGGATGAAGGGTCCTATGGGTATAAGTCCAAGAGCAATATAGCTGGATCTTGAGTTAAATTGATACTCATCTTCATGAAGAACTGTCACTCTGATTTCCATGATGGCTGTATGAGTATGTTCAAGAATGTATGAGTGTCCTTATTACTCCACATCTTCACCAGCTTGAATGTCACTTATTCTGTTGATCTTAGCTATCCTGACCAGTGTAAGATGAAATCTCATAGTATTTTTCATTTGCATTTTCCTCATGACTAAGGTTGTTGATTATTTCTTTGTTTCTCAGCCATTCAAATTTCTTCTGTTGAGAATTCCTTTTTAATGTTTTTTTATTATTAATATAATTTAAAAATTTTATGTCGATCCCAGTTTCCTCTGTCTCCCTCCTTTCTTCCCTCCTTCCCTTCTTCTCTACCTCCCTCTCTCCGTCCTACCCTCTTTCTCCCCTCACATGCACCCTGACCACCCTCCCCTCCCATCTCCCCACCCCCATTCTACATGTAGGGCTGTGCTATCCAGGTGGGATCATGTAAATCTGTCAGGTCATTTGAAGTAGGGACTAGGACTTCTCTCTTGTCTATTTAGATCTGTACCCCAGTTTTTAATTGTGTTGTTTGTTCTTTTGATATCTAGTTTCTTGAGTTCTTTTCATATTTTGGATATTAGCCTTTGATCACATGTAGAGTTGGTAAAAAGCTTTCCCCATTGTGTAGCCCCATTTCCCAAATGACAGTGTCATTTCCTGTGCAGAAGTTGTAGGTTTCATGAGGGCCCATTTATTATTTGTTGATTTTAGTGCCAGGGATAATGTAATTCTGTTTAGAATGACTTTTCATCATTTTCAGGGAAGGACTTTTAAGGTAGCCTCTACACTATTGTTCAGATTGTTAGTTGAGGTCATCCTTGTAGGTCTAGTGTCAGTTGTCTTTTCAAAACTATAATGGCTTCTTCTAATATGGTATCTCTTTTATTGCTCTTGTCTATTCGTCCTTAGACTCAATCCAGACTGATAGCTGGGAAACCAGCATTGAACCAAGCCAGACACCCTGAACATGGGTCTCAATTAAAAGGCTTGTACAGTCTTTGGGACCTCTGACAATGGAACCATGATGTATCCCTGGTGCATGAAAGGACTTTGGGAGCACATTCCCCATGGAGGGATACTCCCTTAATCTAGAGACAGGAGGGAGGAAGTAGGCCCTACTCCAAATGACTTGACAGATTTTGATGATCCCTCCTGGATAACCTCACCCTTCCTCTGGAGTGGGTGGGGAATGGGAAGGGAAGGAGTTTGTCGGGCATGGGAGGATGGGAGGGTGAGGGAACTGGGGTTGATATGTAAAATAAGAAAAAAGTTTAAAAAGAAAGAAACCCTTTTCCTGTGTTAATGAACTCAAAGCCATTCCTCCTTTTAATACCAAAGTACCATTTTAAATTAATAAAGTGCTAAGATGCATGATCACAGTTTGGTGATGGTTTCCATTTTTACTCACATAAGTAACCAGTACTAGAACAAAGTGCAGACTGTGCTCAGCACCCTGTACTCCTACATGCACATATAGAGCTCCTTTCCAGTCTATATGTCTTCTCATTCTAGGTGTCTGGACTTTTATTCAATGTGTAAAATACCTTTTGAGATTCAGCTGCTTTTGTATGTAGCAGATACTACAACTTTTTGGTTCAAGACAGGATTTCTCTATGTAGCTTTAGAGACTGTCCTGGCACTCTTTTTGTTTGACCCCAAAGTTACAGAGTTCCAGGGATCATCAAAAAGATTCACCTGCCTCTGCCTCCTGAGTACTGGAATTAAAGGCATGCACCACCACCGCCCAGAAGATACTACAGTCTTTGTTGTTGTATCATCATTATATTTATGAAAACAATAATACATTTACTTTTAATGCTTTACAAATTTTACACTTACAAATAAATGACTCATATATTTGTCATATCATTGGATACCATGGTTGATTAGTAATTTTACTTTAAATGGGTGTTTGTGGTGTTTCTATCTTGGGCTTAGTACAAATATACTACCAGGCAGTAGGATTAATATGCCATTTAATATACCAATGCAAGAAGTGTGTGTTGCTCTTGAGAAAATATTTTATACTTTACTTCCTGGGACATGGGAGTGTTAGTAGGTACTGCTGAACTGTTTTCTGAAGAACTTGTACAAATCTGTTTTTTCTCATCCATGTGTAGAGTTGGAATTTTCCTTTTCCATTTATTTGACATTTGTCTAAAGTGTGTGTGTGTGATCAGTAGGTAGTGATTATAAATATATTTCATTATATCTAGTTTTACATGTCCTATAATTAATAGGTGGGATATTAAATAGCACTTTAAAATTACTTTTCAATATATCTGTCTTTAGTAAATAGAAATGCAATATATTATTTACATGTAGTGATCTTGAATTTGGCTCCCTTGCTAAATCCCCTAATTAATACTAATAGCATTTTGAAAATTATTTTCAAGTTTTCTGTGCAGCAAAGTTATCCCTTTATCAAGTCAAATTTTCTCCTAAACTTAATCAGTTTACACTTGATTTTCTTTCATACACTCATGGTATTCTTGAGGCTCTCCAAACACAGTGCTCACTACATTGAGACAGAGAACTTGTTTTTAAGCATAAGTGTAAAATACCTTTTGAGGACATCCCCTCTACAGATCTATTTAGAATGGGTATTTGCCCAGCTTTTATTTTAATATCCCCATTGAATGTTTGTGTTAATAGTATACTGTCCATATAGTGACTGCAAATGCCTTCCCTCTTTGTCATCTGGAAGACTTTCTGAGATATTGATGCTGAATCTTTCTTACTTGTTAAAAAAAAATAATGAGGCAATGGTGATGGTTGAGTTTTGGCTTTTAATTATAAGTTAATTCTTATTCTTGGTGTTTTCTTTCTTTTTAAAAAAATCTTTACGTCATTTCCTCCTTCTCTCATTCTTCCTTCCTTCTCTATCCCTCCCTTCTTTTTTTTCATCTTTTCTGACTGGTCTTGCTGTGTTGCTAATGCTGATCTTAAAATTTGTTACCTGCCTAAGGTTCTTTAATACTGTGGTCACTGGTACAGACCACCACACCAACATCCATTCTTACAAAGTTATAATCCTCTTCCAATTTTCTATTTCTTTGTCACTTTTTAAAGTTGTGCTTTTCATTTTCTCATGTTATCTAAGTGTAAGATTTTTATTGTCTGACCTTGTGGTCATAAGGAATATTTTCTATAGTTTTGTGAGCTAGAACTTATGAGCTAGAACATATTTCTGTTCAGTAACTTTCCATGTACACTTGAAGGAAGGCCAATAATGCATTGTTAATGGAATGTTTTACAAATGGCATAAGAAAAATTGGATAATTTTACTCAAATTGTGTTTTTCCCGTTTTGAATATTTTTTCTCACCATACCCAATGAATGTAATGATTGTATAGCAACTCATTCTATCTTCCTGAAACTATTTTATTTCTTCATGTGAATTCCTGCTTGGAAACAGCTAAGTTCTAATTTTGAAATCTATTTCTGTTTTTAAGTCAATTAAGAGTAAAGAAAGTAAATTCAGCTTTGGTCCTCTAGGTGCTATGTTTGAAGTGCAAAATATCCTCAGAAATAGGGACTTATACTTATCTTCCACCTCTTGGAGGTAACCAAGGGCAACAGCAATAACCTACCCTGTTTTGGGAATGTTTTGATCAATTCCGATCAACAACTGAAAGGGTTTTTTTTTTAATGCCTGGATTGGGGTTTTTGTTATATAGTCTATGGCTCTTATGGGGAGGATTGTCAGCCCAGCTGGAAAGATTACATTTAAATTACATATGCTTGTGTATACTCAGATTTACATGTATCATATGTAGTTTTATGTAGATAGGTAACAAAATGATTCTTCATGACTTTTCCAGACATATTTACTGTGATTTTACCCTCCTCTGTCCTTCTCCTGTATTGATTTACTCCTTTCCCTAATTGATGCTTCCATTTTTATCTCTTCAATTCATATGAACCCTGCTATTCTCTTCTGTTTTATTTACCATCTTGGTCTCCTTTTACTTCCCTGGTTTTAACAGTTATTCTATGTTCTACTCACATCTGAAGACTTGTAGCTAAGAATTGCATATGAGAAACAACATATTACATTTGTCTTTATTCAGATTAGTTTTCAAGTTACCAGAACATACCACTCAAGCTTCCTATCAATAGTCATACTCAGCTATGAGTCCGTGAATCACAATATTAACACTATGTATGCAATAGTGGCCTATATACCTTGGCAACCAGCATCTCTCTGAATGGACTCAAAGGCTTCTCAATAGGAGAAACAAGCAAGCAAGCAAGCAAGCAAGCAAGCAAGCAACCAAGCAAACAAACAAACATATCTAGTGTTAGAAACCTAGCCAATTACCCAGGCCTAGTGAAGGCACTGATCTTAGAGAAGAACCTACACACCACTTTACTAAACCATTATAGTCCCTAACTACACTCTAAATATTTGTCCTTATACTCATATATGAGTATAGTTCTCATTCATTGTTAAAGAAACTTCTTTTGCTACAGCTGGAGAGCATGACATAAAACCACAACCAATATCAGAATGTAGATTAAAAAAAGACTATGTGGTGCCCATTCTCAACTTACACTTCTGTAATACAAGTTCTATGTCTAAGGCCCAGGGATCATTGTAGAAGGGAGGGGGAAAGGAAATTTGCTGTGAGATAATGTCTCCTAGAAATATCATAGAGGCTATATCCATGAAGACTATTCATAATGGCTGCTTAAACAAGACCCATTAGTAATGACACTAATGGACATGCTAACATGGAAAGGGAAAAGCTTTTGATGCCTCATTTCTAGACAAAGAATTATGGGCAACAGCAGGAATGCTCAGAGTGGGAGAAATGATTTTTCTGGGGAAGTGTCACCCCAATTGGTTATCCAAAACTACGTGGTCAGTCCTGAGATCATATACTTACAGGTAACATTGTATGGATTAAGCACATTGTATTTTAAGTATTTAGGAATTATATATATTATATAATATATATTAAGCATTATATATTATATATTATTTAGGAATTATATATGTGTATATAATTATATATGTGTATATAATTCCTAAATACATACATATATATGTATGTGTAAAAATAATATATCTATATTTATTTAGGTAAATATGTAAGTATATATCTAAATATGTCTCCATCTATCTACCCTCCTATCTATCTACCTACGTATCATATAATCTATTCTTAAATTCTGTGTGTGAATTTGTGAGAGCAGGGGCAGATTGCAAGGGAGGGACTGGAGGGAGGCAAAAAAAGGAGGGAGAAATATAAATATATATAAAAAAGAAAGTATAATGCATATCCTTTAAAATCGAAAGCATATGGATAGCTGTAAAGACCTGCTGGAGATAGTGATAAACTTTTCTATATACCTAGCCCTTCCCATACAAATAGGGTCCTTTTGTTTATTTTAAAAAGACAAATTCCAGTGGTGGGAGATGCAGTGCTGTATGGTTTGGGGTATGAGGATGGTGACCCCAGGTCTCGAGGCTTTCTCTTCTGGTGGAGTCGGGGTTAGGGCTCTAATGACAGCAGATGGTACATTTACACATTACTACTTAGTGGTTAAAAAAAAACACCCAAAAACAAAAACAGTGACATCTTGAAATTCGCAGGCAAATGGATGGAACTAGAAGAAACCATTCTAAGTGAGGTAACTCAGTCACAAAAACACAAACACGGTAAGTACTCACTATATTTAGACATAGAGCAAAGGATTACCAACCTATAACCCACACCACCAGAAAAGGTAGGAAACAAGAAGAGCCCTAAGAGAGACATACATGGTACCCCTGAGAAGGGGAAAGGGACAAGATCTCTGGAGCAAATTGATAGCATGGGGGGAGGTGGAGGGAAGTAGGAGAAGGAGGAGGGGAGAAAGGGAAGCAGCAGGAAAGCATGAGGGATCAGGAAGAGGGTCCAGGTTGGAGGAAGAACAGAGGAGAGCAAGGAAAGATATACATTAATAGAGGGAGCATTTCTGTGCTTAACGAGAAACCTGGCATTAGGAAAATATCCAGGATTCAACAAGGATGACCTCAGCTAAGAATCTAAGCAATAGTGGAGAGGCTACCTTAAATGCCCTCCCCTTTCAATGGGATTGATGATGACCTTAAATGCCATGCTAGAACCTTCATCCAGTAGCTGATGGAAGCAGAAACAGAGATTCACAGTAAAGCTCTGAGTCAAACTCCTGAATTCTAGTTGTAGAGAGGGAGGAATGATGAGCAAAGGGGTCATGACTATGTTGGGGAAACCCACAGAAACATCTGTCCTGAAAAAAATGGGAGCTCGCAGATTCCAGACTGATAGCTGGGGAACCTGCATAACACTGAACCCTTGAATGTGGGTGTCAGTTAGGAGGCCTGGGCAGTCTATGTGTCCTCTGGCAGTGGAACCAGGATTTATTCCTAGAAATGAATGGGCTTTGGGAGCCCATTGCCCATGGAGGGATACTCTTTTAGCTTAGATACATGGTGGAGGGCCTAGGTCCTGCCCCAAATGATGTGACATACTTTGATGATCTCCCATGGAAGGCCTCACCCTCCCTGAGGAGTGGATGCGGGGTGGAATGGGGGGGATGGTGGGGGGAATGTGAGGATGGGTGGGAGAGAGAACTGAGTTTGGTGAGTAAAATAAGATTTTTTAGTTTAAATACAAATTAATTAAAAAAGAACTATTGACCAGGAAAACTGGAAACCAGGTGTATATTATAATGATGGAAACAATTGTTTTATGCAAATGGTTGTCTATGTCACTTTTGGGTGATGTCAACAAAAATATGTGCATTATCAGGCTCTGTATAAAGAAACTGTATTTTATTTAGGAAATTGGCAATATTTTCATATTTTGGTGTATGTGTTTCAAAATGTGGAGTCAGTTGGATATATGTTACGGCAGGTTCTTCCTGCCGGCTGCAGCTGGTTCTGCCGCCATGGTCCCACAACCACGTGTGTCCAAATAACACTCTGAGACTCTGTATTTGATATAATCCTGTTGGCCAGTTACCATTATTGTTAATGGGCTAGCTCTGCCTTAATTATTAACCCATTTCTACTTATCTAAGAATTTCCACGTGGTCGTCTTATCGGGGAGCCGCGGCGGGCGTCTTCCTTCCTCCCCGGGCTACATCTCGACTCCTCACCCCTACTTCCTCTTTCCTCCTTGTCTCCTAGCCCCGCCTATCTTGCTATCTCAATGGCCACAGAGCTTTATTAACCAGTATGAGAAACATATATACAGAATAACATCTCCCATCAGATATATATATATATATATATATATATATATATATTTTTTTTTTTTTTTTTGAGATAGGGTTTCTCTCTAGCCTTGGCTATCCTGAAGTTTGCGCTATAGACCAGGCTGACCTCGAACTCAGTGATCTGCCTGCCTCTGCCTCCTGAGTGCTGGGATTAAGGGTTGCATCACCATTGCCTGGCTAGAAAATTTATGTTTTTAAAACTGAATTTTCATGGTGTGAGGACTACTTTCATGTCAATTCATCATACAATAGAGTCATTGGGGAAGTGGATATTTCAATTGAGAAAATGCCCTCAAAAGGCATTTGCCCTCTACCGGCAAAGCTGTAGTGCATTTTCTTAAATAGTGATTGATGTGAGAGGGCCCAGATCACTGTGGGTGGTGCTACCCCTAGACTGGTGGTCCTGGGTTCTATAAGAAATCAGGCTGAGGAAGCCATCAGAAGCAAGCCAGTAAGCAGCAGCACCACTCTATGGCCTCAGCATCAGCTCCTGCCACCAGGTTCCTGCTCTGACTTCCTTCCCTGACATCCCTTGATGATGGACTCCATAAGATATAAGGTGAAATAAACCCACCCTTCCCAATTGCTTTTGTCCATGTTGTTTCATCGCAGTAATAAAAATCCTAACTAAGATGTATGGTATTGTGGGAAGAGTAGGAGCATAAAGAAATACTGGAGGAGAGCCTCTAGTCCAATGTTAAGTCAAAAGAAGCATTTGAGTGTGATTTGTGGTAAGGTGTGAAATACAATGAAAAACAACACGACAGAATTGTCTCACAGACTTTAGATGATCATCTGATCTACTTTCCCTGGTTATGGGCAGGTGATTGATAAATATGTAAGAAAAGAAAAAGAACTTGGTGTTTCTTAGCAGTTGCCATGTTTCTATCACTGAAATATCATAATTTATTCATTGATGTATTTGTAGAAAAGTAATTTTATGTGTTAAATACATCATTCATCATTTGCTCAGTATCACTAGCATAAAAGACACTCTTCATTAAATTTATACAGCTTGAGATTTGCAAGGACCTTTGCCCTGAATTTGCTCTTGTAGCAAGGCCTATTGACTCAGTGACAGCTCTGTAGTGAAGTTCTGGGTGAAAGAGTTTTATAAAGCATGGTGGTATATCCACTGGGACCAGGCTTCACAACTCTGTGTTTTGATTGGTTACATTTTCTGACTCAAGAAATGCTGTGAAACCTGAGCTTGTGGAAAGATGTAAAAATTAGAAGATCAGGGAATTTGCTATAAGAGTGTGTCTCTAAGTAATATCAGAAGTTATACTGATAAATTCTCACCAACATGACTGTCTAAATGTGAGCTGAAGAAGTGTGACATTAAGGAACATGTTAAAATGCATAGAGAAAAGCTCATGAAGCCTCAACCATACACAAAGAGCTACAGGAAAACTGGGAACAGGAGAGATGGTCTTCCTTAGGAAGAGTACACCAATTGATGGTCTACTGCCAAATGGTCAGCCCTGAAAACATAATACAAGTAACAATTTTATGTATTGAGCAGGTTGGATTTAGGAACACACACACACACACACACACACACACACACACACACACACACACACACACACACAATCTATGTAATGACAATTAGTGGAAAAGGGTTCATGGATCTGAAAAAGTGCAGGAACAGATATATGGGACAGTCTGGAGTGAAAAAAGAAAGGGAGAACTGTTGCAATTATATATAATATCCAAAGCAAAATAAAAGGCTGTGTGTGGTGGCATGTGCCTTTAATCCCAGCACTTGGAAGGCAGAGGTAGATAGATCTCTGCGAGTTTGTGGCCAGCCTGATCTACATAAGGAGTTCCAAGACAGCCAGAACTACATAGTAAGACCATGTCTCAAAGAACAAAACTAAACAAAGTAAAAATGACGACAACAAAAACAGAAGAAAAGAAAAATCAAGTTAAGCCTTACTAACTTGGAATGCCAGAAGCAGAGGTTTTGTTTTGTTTTCTTCTTATTTATTCATTGTTTTCAGCATCTTTTGGGTCGACGTGTCTTCTTGCCAAAGCTTTTAAGGTGGTGTTTGAAGATTTTCTTCCTGTGGGAACATGCTGTGTCTTGCCATGACAGAGAATGCCTTTATTGAATTCTAGTATTGCATTGCTGTCTTTTCTAGCCACCCAGGTCTGAATTCATTATTTTCCTTCTGTGTCTTGGGTAGTTACATCATTTTATTCCTGAAATACATGGTACTATTGTCAACTTCGTTGCAAAGTTGATTGCTTTCATCATCTTTCTGACAGTACATAGAAAATCTTCTTCATTTTGAAGTTATTAAAATTTTTCTATATCTGATTAGATTCATCATTATGTAAATTATTTGATAAACTTAAATATCCAGAATTCCTTCTTTCTGCTGCTATTCATCTTTTTCTCAAGTCTTGGATTTTCTGAAATATTTTCAAACATTTTTGCTCTTTTTTTTATTTCCGTTTTTTGGAGGGGGTGACAATTTATAAAGATTTTGACACTTATCTTTCTACCTATGGGGCCATGTTCTTACATGCCAGAATTTTCTCATGTCTTTGTGATATACCCTGGGAAATTCCTTTAAGTCACTCTTCTAGCTCATTGATAAGTAAATTAGACTCATATGTCAGTTCTTGTGTTTAACATTTTTAAATGCATTATAAAAATCAGTTTCTGTTTTTTATATTTTCTGTGGTCTTCCTGGGAGTCTTTGTTTTCTTCTCATGCCATTCTCTCCAAATCTTTGAAAATATTGCTAGTTCTTTAATTACTATTGTGTTTGGAAATCACACTTTGTTGTTTACATGCTTTTTGGATTGATTCCTGTCAGTTATAGTACTTATGTTTTAGTGATGTTGGAGTATTACAGTTTTGCCAAGTGTTACGATTCCCTATAATCCTACAAGTTATATTTCTCAGTGTAAAAAATAGTTTCTCTGACAAAGGTTGAGAGGAGAACTAATCTGTGGCTGTAACACAAATACTTAGATTGTTCATGGCCATGTAACAAAATAAGATTATTAAGTTTCCCTGTTGGGTCTATGATTTTTCCAGAGTTTGGCACTGACCAAGTTTACAATACCAAGAACGAATAGCTTTTTGTGGAGCAGACGTCATATCCAGCCAGGGTTGGTTACCCCTGTAACCTTTATTCCACTATAGCACTAGTGGGTACATCTTGCCTGACAGGTTAGTATTTTAACATGCATAGTCCAGCTCCAGGTATGACTGTTTTTTCTCTCTCTTGTTTGCATAACACCTTTTTGTACCATGAAAGCTAGCTAGAAGTTTGAGAGTTTGAGAATAATTTATCTTTGTATGGCCTGTGCTTAGTTGAGAGGTCTAATTCTCATTATATCCCTCTGGATCTATCAGGTCCCATAATGGTACCCTGTCTATTGTAACTTTTTCAATTAAAAATTATCCTCTTAATAAAGTATGCGTGCACACATATTTATACATACGTGTGTGTGTGTGTGTGTGTGTGTGTGTGTGTGTGTGTGTGTTGGAGCAAATGAATTTGGAAGTGAGAGGCAGACATCAAGTATATTCTTGTATGTCTTCTCAGCCTTAATTTATGAGATAGGATGTTTCCCTAATCCAGGAGCACATCAATTCAACAAGACTAGCTGGCCAGAAACTTCCAAGGATCCTCCAGTCTCCACTTCCCCAGTGCTGGTTTATAGTCACATACTGTCACACCCTAATTTTCTCATAGGCTTTGGAAATTGAAAATCATGCTTGCATTGGAAGCACTTTGATGATTAAGCCATCTCTGCCGCCCCATTATTTTAAAGGTTTATTAAAAGCATCTAAATGTAGGAGGTCAGGGATCTTCATTTCTGAATTACTTGTCAGTTACATTTAATTGCAGAGAGAGTTATCTTAGTTCTAGGAATCAAGGATATTTGAATTAGATAATCACAGATCATATAATTTAATTTTCTCAATTTTGGAAGATATAATAGGCTTAAGGAATTTGGGTAATTAGTCGTATTAACAAGGTCATGTCTTACCGAAATAAAATATCTGTCTTTATTGTCTTTGTGGAAGGTATCTGTGCTTCCTTTGTGGGTCAGTTTTGCTACCTTTCTTGTAGTTATATAGAGTGTACTTAGTGAATAATGATTCTCTTTTCTATTAAATTCATTATGACTTGTAGCTTTAAAAATGATATTATTATATATTACATTGGGCTAAATATCATCTTTGAAAACTAAACTATACAATTAAATCTTTGGTTAAACTTATTTAATGAGCAATGTAAAAGTTAAGTGTTGAAATTATTGAAAATAGGAAGGCATATTTTATTATTCAAAAAGAAAATGAGATAAATATCTTCACTTAAGGCATTTTACATTAGAAAATCAGTAAAGTAAAAGAAATTGTAATTGCATACATTTTAGTTATCTTGAAAACTGTATTATGAAATTCAAGGCATACTAATAATCATATACACTTAGAACACTTGTCAGTTCTTCATTTTCAACAATTGCATATAACATCAAGATCATTGCATCCTTCTGAGAACATATAGACATAATCTTCAGCTCAAATCCTATGCCAAAGTTTCTGACTAGCCAAGAATTTGAAGTCTCTTTCTACCTTTCTTTTTCATTTCTTTATTTCTTCCTTTATTTTTTTCAGTTGCACTCAGAATATACTGTTAATTTACTTTTTCATTTTGTGGGAATATCAAAGATTTATTTATTTATTTGTGTGCATGAGTATTGTGATTACATGTATGTATGTGCACTCCATGCACTTGAAGTTCAGAAAAAGGAGTCAGATCCTCTGGAACTGGAGTTACACATGGTTCTTAGTCTACAAGTAGTTGCCAGGAAGCCAGGAACTGAAATTATTATTATTATTTTTTTTTTGGCAAGAGCAACAAGTGCTCTTAACCAATAAGACATCTCTCTAACCCCACCAAAGATCATTTTGCTCCTGATACCTTGATTATGCTTTTTTATAGTCTTCCCAATGATCTGGAAATTGGAAGCATGCAATCAGGCTTGATTAAAATTGGGTCCTTTCTGCTTGTTGAATTTACTCTTTCAGATCACCCCACTTCCTTAAGCAAGCTTTAGACTTATGACTAACTTTATGGGTCTCCATTCTTTTGTTACCTTCTGCTTTAAAGTTGGGTGTCAGCAAATTCAAATGATGTCCAAGGCTTTATTTCACTGCTCTGCCCTTGCCATATATACTGGATAAGGGCTTCCCTTTAATAACTGCCTGAAGATCCTATATACACTTTTCTATTTGAATTCTGATACTTGCTCTTATTTATTTATTTATGTATTTATTTATTTATTTATTTATTTGTCTTTAAGCACAGTTATAATAAACACTTCCTATTTAGGTTGACACTGGCACACTCAACCCTCATTGTTGCTTGCCAGATATCCCCTTTTTGAGCTGTGTTGTTCAGTGCACATGTACCTTCTGCATCTTGCCAAGAGCCCAAGTGAGACACTGCTTCATTTGGTTATATCACATGTGACCTTGAATCTCAAAAATCCTTGTCATACAATGTATATGATGATGCCCATTTCTAAAAAAATTTGAGGTCCGTATAAAATTGACATTAGTCAGTCTAGGTCAGGCTTATCTCTTTAACTTTATCTTTTGCCATGGTCCCTGTTCAGTCTCCAAGTTCTAGCTATAATGCAACCTTTCTGCTGTTCCCATTCTTCAGTGGGTAGGTTCGAACTATTTCATGTTATGTGGGACTTTTTCCTTTCATCTGTTTCAACGACATCTTCTACCAATTCCTTAGACAAGAATGACTGTCTTGACTAGTCTCAGCTCTAAACTAAGCTGAGTATTTAAAAGTAAGTATCTCTACTTGGCCTTTATCTCACAATAAAAACTTTCATGTTGCTCTCTGACTACCAGTTTGTTCCCATATAGTTGGCAGCTAATAAAATGTTGTTGCATGTTTAAATACACAAGAAAACACAAGTTTTCAAACTTTCAAAATATTAGCTTATTATTTTAAGCTACTATCAGATAATAACTGTATTATAAAACAAAGAAGTAAATATGCTTTGCTAGTAGACTCTGTTGTTAGTTTGAACTTTATAAGTCTATTCCACATAGACCTCTAAGGGCTTGCAAGTGGGAGGGATCTTCCAGTCCTGGTGGTCCTGGAGGTCAGTGTGGCCTTGGCAAACCACCTGACTAGAAATCAGTAAGAATAGTGTAGTCATGGCATCATAGAATAACCTTGGCTTGTTCATCACTTTTAAGACAAAACATATCCCTTTGATAACAAGAACCTCTATTTATAACACCTGAGTTTTAGTATAGTTAGAAACCAAGTTATAAGGTAGTGTTCTTACTTCCAAATTTCCCATTCCCTGTGAGATTTCATAGGTATAGTATATTGTGTGAAATAATTTCAAGCGTTCTGGAAATAGAATCTGGCAATAATTTCTTAGTCATTTGCTATGTTCTCTTGTTTATACTTGTGTGGACTAGATTGAATAGTAGTGATTTAGCACACAATCTTGCAATATTGATTTACACAACTGGCAAAGGAACAAGCCTGTTATATGTGAACTCACATGATCTTGATTTTAGTCACTTCTCTCAGAGAAATCTAGGAAATTCTATTTCCCCCACATTTAAATATAGGATCATTATATAGAAGTCTATTACATATTTACTTTATAGATTGCAAAGATTTTCTTGCCATCTTAGTAGTGTAATTGGGCAATAAAAACATTTTTTAAGCCTCACATTCACTTTTTTTCAAATATTTTCAATTCTTGATTTCATCTCATTTTCAATTTTTCCCCAGACAGCAGGAAGCTGTATTAAATATACAATAATGCTTATGCCATGATAGGATGTCACCAGAGAATCTTTTATTAAGCCTTCTAAACAAAGATAAGGTTCTGGAAGCTACTAGCACCAAACAGTCAAACTTGCCTGCCAGATCAATTATAGGTCTTCTTCCTGTGGTCCTGTTGAACTTGATGTCTGTCTGGATGGATTTTAAATCAAATGTGACGTTTTGTCTATTAGTGATGATAAAAAAAGAAATAAAACAAAACAAAACTGAAAAATTGCTAAGAAGGCTCAGATTCCAGAACCACTCACTCACACTTTTTTTTTTAACTTCCTTTATCTAATAACTTTCTCATAACCCAGAGGGTGGAAATGAAATGCAGCTCTTACTATTGTTTAGATATAAGTGGCTGCATTGTTTTAAGGCTTTCCTCTTTTCTCCGATTTTGGGTTTTGAGACATGGTATTTCTGGGTAGCTGAGTCCAGCATTCAGTTGAAATCTTCCTGTTTCAGCTTCCTGGATGTTGGTAGGGCAGGTTATACCCATTCTATTCATCCTATCTGACTTAAAGAGAAACAATGGACTTTTGGGAACCTATCCCACATAGAGGGACACTTTCTTAGCCTAGACACATGGGGGAGGGCCTATGCCCTGCCCCAAATGATATGACAGACTTTGAAGGCTCCCTATGGAAGGCCTCACCCTCCCTGGAGAGCAGAAAGGGGATGGGCTGGGGTTTGGTGGGGGTGATAGGGGAGGATGGGAGGGAGAGAGAACTGGGATTGACATGTAAAACAACTTTGTTTCAAATTTAAATAAAAACAGAAACAAAACAACAACAAAAATAAACAAAAAACAAACAAATGTACACCCTAACACTTTCCTATCCTATCCATCCTATTTGACTAAAAACAACACAACACAAAACAAACACATACCCTAACGCTTTTCTAGACTGGCAAGTCTTAGAGTAAGGAAATGTTGACTTCATCCCCATATTAGAGTTGCCATGAAGAAATGCAAGTACCACCCATTCATGGGCACTATGCTCAGGATGTAAGGGCCATGCTTACAAGCTTGGGCTAAAACCTCCAATCCTATTTTTTAAACATTCCAAGTAGAGATTGTACTCTTGTCTAGTGAAAAAAAAACCCAGAGATTTGTGTTGTGGTGAACAGGCCACAGTGACGTGAGGAAAGTGTGATATGAAGATACTTGCTAAAGGAGAAAAACAGTACTTCAACACCCAGTTAGCAAAATCCTCAAGGGCTGCATGAAAGGAAGTTGGCAATGTGTACTTAAGTACTTAAGAAAAGTCACAGGAAAGGTTTTGGAGGTTGTCTTGAAGGAACTAGTTCTTGTAGACCAGGCTAGTCTCAAACTCACAGAGATCCTCCTGCCTCTGCCTCCCCAGTGATGGGACCCACTACCATCCTGAAAATGACTCAGCTCTTAATGGAGTATAAGACTTGTGCCAGGAATCAAATGTTTATGACACCCTTCTCAAATTTTCAGGATTTGAGACAAGACCTACTCTTGGTACCACAGTCTTTTCTCTAAAGGAACAGACCATGTGTATGTATGTATGTATGTATGTATGTATGTATGTATGTATATATGTATGCATATATATACATATATATCGGGGTGTATTTGTTTATATATACATACATACATACATATATATGTATACACACATACATACATACATACATATATATGTATATATATATACATATATATGTATATGGGGATTTAATACAAGGTTTTACAGGCTACATCCTGGTAATCCAACAATGGCAGTTTCATGTGGGAAAGGGTGAAACTAAGATAATTGTTCAGTACATGAGACTGGATGTTTCAGTGGTCCCAATCTGGTGTTGGCATCCTGGAGCAGTCCTGGAGAGCTGTTGGCAGCCGCCTGAGGGCTGCCTGGTGCTGCACTGTAAGGATGGCGCCAACTTCTTTATTTATGACCCTGCGATGGCGGGCTAGCGTCCACCCAAGAGACGCTGTACTCATGACCGCCCATGTCCAGGGCATGCACGAGACCTGCACCAATCAGGAGGGGACACGAGTGCCTCAGTGTGTATATAGCAGTGCCCAGTTCTTTGTTCGGGGTCCTTCTCTTATCAGCAAGCTATACATTCATTAAAGCTTGTTCGCAGAAGAATCCGATGTGTTGTGCGTCCTTCTTGCAGGCGAGACGGTAGCGTGCTACATCGAGCTGCTGATTTTCAGTCTACATTGGAATTCCAAAGAAGAAGTTGGTTCTAATCCCACCAAAGGAATGCCTCAGCAGCATGGGAAGTGCACTAGCCAGTGAGAGGTGCTGTCCAGATTTAAAGTGGGAGAAATCTCTCATAGGTATGTTTAGTCACTTGGCTTTTAGTTGATTATAGTTGCAATCAAGTTGACAAGCAAGATTAGTAATCACATTTGAGGCCAGGCTAGGGACATAATGAAGCTCCATTGCAAAGAAACAAAACAGTAACTAGATCAATGGGTAAACAAAGCCAAAAACAAGAAATAACATAAGTCCAAGAAGAAACTCCTCAAATTAACCAGTTTTTCTGAAATAGTTGTTATGTATAAGTAATAATTAAATTTCATTTATTTCACCTTTTCTTTTTGTGCATATTTTATGAAATATATTAAAAGACTCTTAAATACTTGTGATGTGTAAGCAAGTACATCTATGTTCAATAGTGGTAGTTGCTCAGAATTCTTTTTTCCCATTGAGTATATGTCTCCCCTTATTTCACTCCTCTTCCAGGAAACAAAATCCAATTAAAGTATGTTTAAATATTTTCACTCACTTAAATATAAGGCAAATTAACAGAGAAAATTCATAACACACAGAATGGGTACTGAGGAAGTAAAACAAAATGTTGTGTTGCAATCGCCTCTAATTTGTGTAACATTATCCTGTGAGCATTTAAATACATTTAAGAAATTTTGAACAAAACATAATTACATGCATGCTCACAAAAGGAAACTTCTGCTTTCTCTTTTAATTGAAAAAAATATTTTTAAAGGGACTACTTGATAATAAAATATACAATAAAGTCAACCATTGAAATACATTCATGTAAATTCAAATAATGAAATATGTTTTCTTTAATATAAGAAATGATTATAATTTTGTAGGTGAGGTAAAGAGAAGAAATATCTATTAATAGCCTCTCAGCATTCCTTAGCAGAGCGACTCAAGTAGTCTCTTATTTGGAAAGCAGTTATTCTTACTGATTGCGAAACTCTCTCTATATTTTTTTTTTTTTTAACCATTCTTTTGGCTGTAGAAGAGCTCATGGACAAAGGTAAAGACTCTACCATTGAGCTGTACGTCTAAATTCCCAACACTGATTTTTAAAGACAGAGAATAATTTATTAAAAATCTATTAGAAGGAAAGCTTTGGTCTGTAATAAAGGTTTTATATTTAAAGTACATATCAGTAACCTATATAAGAGCCTACACTACCCAAAAATCAACTGATCAGAAGATGTTTCAGTGTCTAAAATGCTGCAAGCTCCCATGTGACAGCTGTGCCTTTGTGATGATTCAACTTTAGGTATTCTTCTTCAGCAGTATCCAGATTTTCCTCACCAGTTCTTCTCTAGGTTAGCAGTATCCTTGGAGGCCTCAGAAAACCAATTTCACACTCTGAAACATTATATCCACTTTTATCAGTGAACCAAGGAACACCAGAAACCCATCAGGTCAAACCTGTCCTTTAGGGGATGTGGACATCAGCAATGACTTTGGGGTTGCCTTGGTCAGGTTACTGTCTGGTCCCACAGTGGTAGGCCGGTAATTATTGGCTACTGCGAAGACACTGTGATGACAACATAAAAGCTGGTGTATGTTAGATGGTGGTGATAAGGACTGACATCTTTGAGAACTAAACCGTAATAGGTATAGTTAGAGTAACTACTGCTATGATGAAACACCATGACCAAAAGCAAGATGGGAAGGAAAGGGTTTACTTGGTTTATGCTTCCGTATTTGTAGTTCATCACCTAAGGAAGCCAGGATAGGAAGTCAAACAGGACAGGGACCTGGAGACAGAAGCTGATGCAGAGGTCAGATAGGGGTGCTGCTTACTGGCTTGCTCTTTATGACTTGTTCAATTTCCATCTTTTTAAAAAATAGAACTCAGGACCACAAGCCTAGGGTGGCCTCATACACAATGGGCTGAACCTTCCAACATCAATCACTGATTAAGAATATACCATATAGGCTTGCCTGCAGTTGTATCTTAAAAATTCTCTCTGATAATGCTAGCCTGTGTCAAGTTGATGAAACACAAGTCAGTATAGCAGGTCAGGCAGGGAGCCATACATCTTTCTATAGGTGACATTTCACCTCCTGATTAATAGTTCCATATAGACTTTGAAAACTTCATTATAGCATCCTGTTCATGCAGGCTTTCTTAGCAGAGGTGACAAGAGCAGAAGTGACCCAGGGCTGAGAAGATATGAACTTGGGCTACTGGAAGATCTGGAACCCTACCAGGTCAACATTCAGAGTTCCAACATACCCAAGGGAAGTGGTGAGGCAGCACACAATGTGACCTATCAACCTATTCAACTTAATATAGGGTGTGGCAAAGAAATGATATTGCCCTTGTGTAAGCCCCAGGAGCTTAATATCCACAAACGTTTATAACTGAGCATTTTGTGCATCATTGAATAAAAACTAGGCTTAGTGTCTGCTAATCCCAGTCTGGATGTGAGCTAAAAGTTTCATGAATATTCATACATACCTCTTAAGTTAGATCTGTGTGTGTGTGTGTGTGTGTGTGTGTGTGTGTGTGTGTGTGTGTTTGTGTGAGGGATAGACAGAGCTACATGAGAACTAAAATATGGCGAAGGAATTTTCAAGTACTTATAAGAAAGCCAACTGGCGGTCATGCAAAAATCATCTCAAATGACAACCTAAACGTACCTTGAAATTAGATTACAAGGGTTACAGAATACTGTCTGTCATTATGTAAATTTTTAAGATGGGCAGAGTCTGAGCCCTGATGCCCCAGCATAGTAAATTCCTGTGAATGGGAAGAACACAGGTAATCCAAAAACTTTAACTCTAATTAGAACCCCGAAGAATAATAACTTAAATGTATTTCAGGATGGCCCCTGTCAATTTCTACAAACTCCCATTCCTGATGTCAAGAGAAGACATTAAAGAAATCAACAGTGTAGTCAGATGGGATTGCAATGTCCTTTTGGCTACCTAAAATTAAACCAAACCATTCGATGTCTCCTTATACTGTTTGACATCAGCAATCACTATGAAGCTAGACTCAATCTAAGGAAAACTTTTCTTAGGGTGCTCACCATTTTCTGCAAAAATTTATTGCAACCTTTCAGTCACTGAGCAACAGAACACCCTCCTTGGTTCTAGCAATGGGGGAGGGATATGGGGGCGAAATGAAGCTTTATTATACTCCCTATTTTTGCTTGCTACATCCTAATAAGTGTGATTGTGTATAAGATCTTGACTTTTTTATCTTTCAGTTTAAGAAGAACCCGGGGATGCAGATTCAGAACCCACGAGCCTGCTCCTTTCTATGCGTCAATCTAGGGCAGAGGCAGAATCAACTGCCACAGAATGGAAATCAAATGATATTGTAGGATATTTTGTGGAACACAACATTTATTTTTTATAGTTTTCTGCCAAGTTGTTGCCAAATCTAAGCAGTTACAGATACAATTGTCTTTGCCTTAAAGTAAAAGCTGTAGAGCCTTTCTCGGTGCTGGGAGGCCATGGAACACAACATTTTCAGGCCTCGTTAATCTTCACTTAAGTTCTGTAATTCTGGCAGGCCTGGTAGGCCTGTTTAATTACTCAACACTGTAGAGAAGTTGCCGGTTTCTTTTCTAGAGCTAGTTTATACATTCTAATATTTAACCCTGCTGCCCCTTGCTTAGAGACAAGCATTCTGTGGAAGATGGGAAAATGGAACAGCTCAGTTACAAAAAGGACTTCTTAGAGAAACAGCAAGGCATTTCTTGTGGAACCCAGTTTACTTACTATGTGGACTTTGTTCCTTAATTATATTAAAAGGTTGCTGCAAAATGAAGGCCTGTTACCTTCGATGAATTGCAGTTACAAGTAAGCCAACTTTATCTTATTTTTGATAAATGAAAAAACTGACAATGATACTGAATATATTTTAATAAGGTAAATTTTCACACCCATTATTTGGAAGTTGATGGCTGATAACATATTAGGTTATATTTATACCTGCATTTATAAGTCTATCCTGTGCTAAACATCTGATTCTTCAGTTAGGTCAAGAGAACACTGGAATCAAAACACGTATCCCATACACACTTGCACTTCCCAAGGCTGTTAGGGATATCCCAGACTAAACTCACAGAGCTTGCCTTCTCTTAAATGAAAATTCCCTGATTCCCTACTAGAGTCCCCATACTTGGAGGCTGAGCCAAAGAAATCAACACTTCAAGGTCAGTCAGGCGCAGAGAGAGTTGTAGGCCAACTGGAGCCACACAAAACAAGACAACAAGAAAAAAGCCAAAAGAAAAAAAAATCAGTAGGAAATGGAAGGTTGGAGATGTGTTTCTGTTGGTGGAGTCCTTGCCTAGTCTGTACCATACCTGGCTTTGATCTTACCAGCACACACACTGACACTTTGCTATACTCTTAGTACTGGGGCGGGGAGAGGAAGACTGATCATGGGCTCAAGCTCATGCTTAGCCATGTAGCAATTCAGATTCATTCTTAGTTACATGGTTTTCAAGACCAGGCAGAGCGGTAAGAAATCTTATTTTAAACGAACAAAACACTGCTTGTTTAATGCGCCACCATTTTTAACCTGCTCTTATGAATAGGGTTCTAATATTTTATGCGCACGTCTACACAGGTGTGTTCACAGTGCTGGCATTTTGCCTATGCTGTGCTTTCAGACCTGTTTTTGAGATTGATGGCCGGTGCTGCACAGGTTGTTCTAATTATGTCATCCAAGTCAGCTGAATATTGATTTCAGCAGAATCTCACTTACTGGCCAGAAGGTGGCAGTGTCAGACCATTTTGAACTAACAAATTACAGCCTGCCTCTGATTGTGTGTTAAGACATTCATGCAAGGGGCCATCCCAAGGATGGCTTTAAATGATTTATTTTCTAATACAATCTTGATGAAAAATGACCTTTCAGAAGAGAAGTAATAAGTTTGGTCCCATTTGGTTTAAATTGAAATACAAGGGCCACTATGCAGAAAGCTGCAGATTTTTTTGAAGCTAGTAGATTTATGAGATCTAACTTTTATGAACTCTAAAAATACACATTTAAAAGTAAAAGATTCATAGCTTTGTGCTTGCAATCTATAAAGATACAACAGGTGTTTGTCAGAGTCACGGCCATAGTTCTGAGCATGCAAAGTATAAAAGTAGGACAGTCTGGTCAAGTCACCCATGCTAGTGTATGTGAAATTATTTAATCACAGTGTTATTTACTTATTTGTTGTTAATGTGTGTATGTGACGCCACATGAGTTCATGTGGGTCTTGTGTGTGCAGATGTATTCAGGTGACCACAGGGGGTTGGAAAGCGGTATTTAACTGGCTGGTAGAGATCACTGGGGGGATAGTAAAAAGATCCTTTCACAGGGGTTGCCTAAGACCATCAGAAAATACAGAAATTTACATGATGATTCATAATAGTATCAAAATTACAGTTATGAAATAACAAGAAATTTATTTTATGGTGTGTGTGGGGAGGGAAGGGTGGTTACCACAACATGAGGAACTGTATTAAAGGGTTGCAGATTGACAAAGATTGAGAAACACTGGCCTAAAGGATGGCTGATTGTAGTAACATCACCTTGCCAGTGAATAATGTTAATGGACACACCCCTTTGGGCGTGGCTTCAGGAACAGGAAGGGAGAGAAACATGGGGCAGGCTCTCACTGGCTTGCTAGCTTTTTTCTCTCTTGGGTGGTGGATTGGACCAGGAGGGCAGAGACTGCATCTTCTGGAGCAGGAAGGCTTCAGCAGTTCTTTACTATTATCTGTGTGAGTTGTTCCCCAGTAAAACACTCATTCACCATTTATCTTGGGTCTGGTGAACTCATTATTTCCCCGCCTTCAGCTGACACCCTGGAGTTACAGACTGTGTAAGCCACCTGATGCAGGTGCTAGTCCCGAACCTGGATCTGCTGCAAAAGCAGTAAGTGGTCATATCCAGTAAGGCACCTCCCAGGCTTCTAATGATGTCTCTAATCCCTGAGAAACTCAACTCACTTCCAGTGTCATTGCCAATGATCACATGGAAAAAACAAAAAGGTGGGAGTCAGTGCTTTATCCATCTGCTTGTCCTCTACGAGGTTTTCAAGAATTCTTTCCAATTACTGCTTTTCTAATTATATCAGGAACAAAACAGTGAAATCAGGCAAACAACCACAAAAAGAGCTTTGTTGTGTTTATTTTTATGGTTCATGGTAACATTTTGTGACAACTGTCAGACACTGATATATGTCACTTTATGGTTGCTACTAAACCATCCAAGGATTTCTTTGTGTTGTTGTTTATCTTCTTTCTTCTGACAGTAGAACCCAGCACCCAGAGCCTCTTGCATTTGCTAAGCACATACTCTGCTGCTGAGCTCCCCTGTCATTCTTTTCATTGTGTCTGTCTCCACACACAAAGTGACAAGTGACTGGTAATGAATTGGGGAGTCTTCTCAGCAATATTGCAACTTGCTCAGAACTAATGAAAAACACTAAAATGATTAAGGAGATCCCAGGCCACTCAATTTCACCAAATGTTTTATATATGTGCTTTCTAAGATTGACATATTCCATAGCAAGTCCTCCCTGTAGTGTAGTAATAGAAAATGCTGGTTAGGTTTTGTCATCTTGATGCAAACTACAGTCATGTAAAAAGAAGAAACCTCAACAAAGGAATTTTTTCCATCAGAGTGATCTGTAGGCAAGTCTGGGAACCATTTGATACATGAATGATTGATATGATAGGTGGTCCCCTGAGCAAGTGGTCCTGGGATACATAAGAAAGCAGGCTGAATAAGCCATGGAGAGAAACTTTTATTAAGCCACACTTAATGTGCTGCTGTTTCAGATCCTGCCTCCATGTTCTTGCCTTGAGTTCCTACCTGACTTCCCCTAGTGATGGGCTGTAAGCTGCCAGCTAAATAAACCTTTTCCGCCCCAAGATGCTTTGGATTTTTTAATAATTTATTTAACTTTATTTTATGTGCATTGGTGTGAAGGTGTCAGATTCCCCTGGAACTGAAGTTACTGACAATTGTGTGCTGCCGTGTTGGTGCTGGGAACTGAACTGGCGTTCTCTGGAAGAGCAGTCAATTTTTCTAAATACCAATCCATCTCTCCAGCCTTTGTCATACACAACAAGTGAAAAACAGGAAACTATAACTTAGATATTGACTATTTATCATGCCTTCTACCTTTTATTGGACTTGCACAATGAAAACATACAGCAGTTGACATGATCTTACCAACCCTGTGTGGTGTGTGTTATATGATTATTCAATTGATATGCCATCTGGACTTACTAACTACACAGGTTTTTGAAAAGGAGAGTGCTGAGGTCTAATGGATTTGACAGAAAAATATCCTAAATAAAGCATTAATTCCAGTGGAGCTTATATCTGCAGTGTGGGTTATAAGCCTTTTATTGATGTATAGAGCATATTGGGCATTTTTGGAAGGGGTTTTCTGCAGTGAGACACTGCCTTGAATATGTTAGTATTTCCCACCAAAACATCTAGTTATTATGTGAATGTTTAGGAAGTTTACAATGAAATCTAGAAGGTAAAATTGTGAAGATGAAAAGAATGGAAGAATCAAAGGTTATCATTTTACTTAGTTGGTCTCGTAAGAATTATCATTGAACATTAGGCAAGAGAACATATCCTTCAGTCTGTAAGTGTGTGGCAATATACCCAAAATGAAACAAGTCCCTGAAAATCTTCCCAAACACACAAACAAACATAAAAAATGATAGCAATACTCTAAAGTCTGAGGCCAGAAATGTACTTTCTGATTGTGTTAATGCATGAAGGAAAATATATAACAATTATAAATTAAGTGTTCAGAATCTGAAATAACTGAGTGGTTCTTTGAATTATTCTTACTACATAGTGATGCCTTATACCTTGGTTTAGACTGATTTGCTTTGTCCTCTGAAGACTTTTAATATATGCTGTACTGGTATAACATGTTTATTGACCCAGTTTTTAATATTAACACCTGAATTGTTCAGGCAGCAGGCAGAAATGACACAAGCATCTGGAATTCTAATAACTTATATTACTAGAATTTTCCACGTGGCAACACACATTAACCCCTGAAAATCTAATCAGAGATAAGACTCAGATAGCTTGCCAATTCTTGCAATGGCACCCACAATGTTGCTGAGTGAGGCCATCAAGCTGAGTGTCATTGCAATACTTTGTTAGCTGTGAGACACAGCTTGAGACAGAGATCATGATTGGTTGGTATCTCTACCTTGGAAAATAATGATGTAACCTCTTGACAGTTTTTATGATTGGTTATCATCTGCTTTTTAATCACTAATTAATTTAGCCTCTCTCTCTCTCTTTATATATAGACAAAAGCACTTTATTAACATGTTTAAATTTAGACCTGTCTTGTATGTTACTGCCCTAGACTGTGCACATGTTTCTTTTGAATGCACAGTGGCATAAGAAGGGAAGAGAAATGAATAAGTACAATGCTGCTTATGCCCTTTATTTTCCTTGGCTGGGAAAATATTTCACAGCATGTTTGAAATAAACTATGGGCATCTTCTTTCTCTCAGAGAGACTACCCATGGATGATAAATCTAAATTAAGCCAATTGTATCTCCTTAAATTAAAATAGCAATGATAAATGACTCATTTTTCATACCTGTATTTACTTCTTAATTGGCTTTTTCTTCTCCTTAGGCAGACATTAGTTAAGCAGTTTATAATTTCATAAAATAAAAATATCAGTTATTATTATCATGGCTCCCATTTATTCAGTATTTAGTATTCAACACAGTACTGGGTAAGAACGAAGGCCAGAGTCTTGTGCATGCCAGGCAGTCTGTTACTGAGCTTTCCCCACAGCATGCACCAGTACTCAATATGCATTTATTATAAATAGGTCCTGGGATCAAGTTTAGTCATACAAAGATGAACAAGACACTTGTAGTCCTCTGATACAAAATTAAAGAATCCAGCAATACTTACAGAAAATAAAACAGATCTACCATAAGTTGTGGAAAAAAAGGATTTGATATGTACGATGAACCCAACAAACTTATCTCAGGATGACTCTAGAGTGGGTAGGAACAAACAATCCACAATCACTTTGCTTCCTCAATATAATTAGTCAAACACAGTCTTGCTATATGTGAGTTACAACCAAGAACACCAACCTATGAAACAAGAAAAACATCCTGCTCTTAGGAAAATGATTATGCATTAGTGAAGATATACAACAAATAGATATATAAGTCTGCGATGTTAGAGACAAAGAAATGTCATCATCTGGTCCAGGAGGGGCTGTTGTAAAGAAACAGTAAAGGAAGAGATCTTGGGAAATGATAAGACTTGTTGTCTGAGTGAGAACCAGTGAGGCTTGTGGAGATCTTAAAAGAGATTGAGGACAGAGTGGGTGTAGAGGATCTGCCATCAGTTTATGCTTGGTAGTGTTCCTTGACAGTGGGAAAGCTACTGAGGCTGAGAGGAGACAATCCAAGGGCCACACTGTCTGAGAGCTTGCTAAAGTTCAGGACATATAACATCTGGGAAACATGTAATTCCCTGTTTGCAAAGAAAAGAACTTGAGATGATTTTGAGCAAGCAAGTGAAATCTGGTTTGAAGTTAAATGTTGGCCTCAACCATTATAGGAAAAGTCAAAGGCAGATGACTAGGACAAAAGCATGGAATCAGGTTAGCTGTTCAGGCTGCCTTGTTGGGCTCACGTGGCAATGGTGGAGGGTGTGAGAGGTGCTCATATTTAAGGTACATTTCAATACATGCTGGTGGAACCTTGGTGAATTCAATATGGCATTTGAACAAAAGAAAATAAAAAGATAATTACAATGCAGATAATTTTGGGGTGAATGGCTGGGTAAAAATAGGTCATTTTTTCAATTTGAGAAGTCAGTTTTGAAAGTATCAAGAATGAAGGGAAGGAGATGCCTGGAATTGCTCCGAGAAGTCACAAAGACTTCAGAGGAGATGGCTTTGGTTGAACTCAGTGGGTGAGCCAGAGTTAGCTAAGCCTGTGTGAAGAAATGAGAGCATGAGTTTTCACTTCACCCACAGTCAGTCAGATCAGCTATAGAATTTAACTCAGATCTAAGTGACTCTGGTATCCATATCTTACTACTCTTCAACTGCTTTCTTAATACCGACTAATGTAGGGATGAGAAGCATTTGTCTCTTGTCCTTGGGCTCCTTTAGAATTATTTAGTTTTACACAAAGTATGGTAATAACAGTAGTACACAAGTTCATAAACAAAGCTATCCTGACTGATGTCACCTGCTACTATAAAGTTGTTTCTGGATTGAACTTTAGAGGTGACAATTCTTTAGCTACACCACTTTACCATTGTAATGTTTATAATAAACAACCATGTTTGATGTTCAAATATGTATGCACATATGCATTGCCTAACAACTAATTTTCTGTGTCCTAGTATGATCTGCTTCAGGTCATTTCTGTCTCAACATAATTGATTAATTGTCTGGAAATGAAATAAAAATCCTGGCTCACAGTGAGTATAATCTTATTTTGAACTGTTTTTTTTTATCACCCTTTGTTAAATCTGATAATCTACAATGTTCAAGCAATTCTAAAAGAGCAAATTAAATATATATGTATATAATTTTATGAGTTCTAGTTTGTATTTATTTATATCATGTTTCAGAATACTTACTATTTACTGTTTTGTAGAAGAAACATGATGAATCTGACATGATTTCTATGTTTAGACACATGCAGTGCAAAAGCTATTCCATGTGGAATTTTGCACACACCCCTGGCTTTGGCTGTTTGCACAGTTTTGCTCTCTTCTGTAACTGCAGACTGGACACTTGCTCTTATATGGCCTTGAGTAATTTTCTCTCGGATGTGCCTGTTCAATTCAATTTTATAAACTTAGGTTCTGACTACACAGTGTGCTATATAGATTTCTTTATATAGAAGTTGCTGTCTTGTGCTATTTCTAAAATTTCTTTTCTTAATTTTTCTATATTGGGAGTACTGTGGGAACAAATAATTTTTATTTAACTCTATGTATTCTGGGACTTGCAATATTGTTAACATGTAGTGTTCATATAAGGGATATTTGTTGGGGGACCAAGTGAATTTAGTGTTGAAATATGCCACATAACAGGGAAAGAGGAGTTCAAAACTTTCCTCAGTTATAGAAATTAGGATAATATGTTGAGAAACAGCATTGGATGGCCATTTGACCAAGACTTTTAAATTGTTGTTTGACATTGATCCTGTTTCTAAATTATAATTCAGATTCATATAGGCTTAACATAAGAGATTGCTGTTTCTTTCATAAATCACATGTTGATTTGTAAAAGGGCAAGTCTGCAATTACAGAAGAAAGCATAAGGTACAAACAGGCAAAGGCAGGGGTATGTGTGAAGTTTTATGTGGACTATCTTTTGAACTACATGTCTAGAACACAGAAGATGTATCTGATTCATCACATTTCTTCTACAAAGCAGTCAGTAGTATGATGGGAGATGTCATTCTGTAAATATGTTTCTCATATTGGTTAATGAATAAAGTCCTGTTGGCCAATAGGAAAGCAAGATAGGCGAGGCTAGGAGTCAAGGAGGATTCTGGAAGTAGTAGGGAGGAGATTCAAGGTGGAGGACGGAGAGATTATAACACTGGGCCCTCTCTCTGGTAAGATGAGACCACATGGAAATACTTAGATGAATAGAAATGGGTTAATATTTAAGACAGAACTATCTGATAAGAAACTAGTAACGTGTCAACAGCTTTATATCAAATACATCATCTCTGTGTGTTATTTGGGGCTGGCGTGGTGGTGGGACCAGACCTGCAGGGAAAAACAACTCTTAACGAAATGGCGCCTGATATGGAGCTCCAACACTTGGCCCTGAGATTAAGAGTCTCATGATCTACTGACTGAGCTAGTTGTAATTCTGTAAATATGTTTCTCGTATTGGTTAATGAATAAAGCACTGTTGGCCAATAGGAAAGCAAGATAGCTGGACTAGGAGGCAAGAAGGATTCCAGAAGTAGTAGGGAGGAGAGTCAAAATGGAGGATGGGGAGAGCAGAATTCTGGCCCCTCTCTCCGGTAAGATAAGACCACGTGGAAATACTTAGATTAATATTTAATATTTAATAATAATATTTAATATTTAATAGTTAATAGTTAAGACAGAGTGAGCCAATAAGAAATTAGTAACAGTCCAACAACATAATATCATAATATCTACTATAATGTCTGTCTGTGTTATTTGGGGATGGCATGACAGTGGGTCCAGGCCAGAGGAAAAACCAACTCTTAACAAGTAGTAGGCATTCTGCAGCATGTCAGGGATAGATGAACAAAGCCATGATACAGTTTATGTCCTACACTTTCTAGCTCCCATGCAGTTCTTGTAACCTGAATTCTCATATAGTCAGAAAATGCCCGAGGAAGATGAAAAGAAACACATTCTCTAGAAATATGTAGAAAATCATTCTGTTACGAATCAGGAAGCCTTATGTCAAAACGTAAGAAAATCAAGTTCAGAGAGTTTGATGATTAGTGTTGGAGTCAAACTAGTAGGTAAGTACCATAGACACAATTTTTTTTGACCAAGTTCTTTTTCATGAGGAATATATCAATGATTCCCTCAACACAGATGGAGGGAAGAGAAGACATACAGCCTACTCTATGCAAATCCAGAAATGTATGGGATTCTGGGAAATTGGAAAAAAAGACTTCATTAGCTGGAAGTGCAGGGATTTAGAGATTGTTAATACCTCACTAGGACTGAATAGGGTTCTGGAACATGCCAAGCCATAATTTGTGTGCAATACAGAGAGACTGAGAGTTTACATGTTTGATATGATTAGCTTTGTAAATACTATATGTGACACTATAAAGAAATACCTCAGTGGCTAGAAAGGATTCCTTATAGCTTTTCTAGCATGGGGGAGGGGGCTTAGTCTTACTGCAACTTGATGTGTCATGTTTTGTTGATGCTCATAGGAGACCTACCCATTCCTAAATAGAAATAGAGAAGGAATGGTTAGAAGGTGGGTACAGAGGGAGGAGAGGAGGGAGGAGAAACTATGGCTGGGATGTACAACAAATACAAATACAATTATTAAAAAAAGAAACATTTGTAGAATTGATAACTAACAAATATCAGAGGCTCTTATTTAGAAATGACAACATGGATAGGGTTAGAATACAAGTCTTATCCAATGCACTGACCTAGCTTTTCTTCTAAAATAAATTTATTTATTTATTTATTCATTTTTTTAATCCCAGCTGCAGTATCCCCTTCCTCCTCTTCTCTCAGTCCCTACCTCTTAGCCCTTTTCTATTCCCACTCCCAAATCCACTCCTCCTCCATTTCTGTTTAGGAAAGGACAGGTCTCCCATAAGTATTAACAAACCATTGCATGCTCTTTTATTAGGTTCATTGTCTTTGTCTCAAGGCCCTTCCTCCAACCAAGACATTTGGCTTATCATATTGTAAGGTATCTGATGTCCATATTTGTCTCCTTTACTAGAGAGGGAGTTCTAATGAATAGGATTTTTGTTGTTGTTGTTGGTGGTGGTGGTGATGGCCTTTCATTGGTTTCTAGTAAAAATAGGTAATTTAAAGGATTTTGTAAGCAAATAATTAAAGCTTGACAGAGAACTAGAACTTGACCAGTGATTTAACATTAGCATACAGGAAATGGAGACAAGGAAGGAAAAAGAACTTTGTGTAAGATCAGCTAGTAGTATTCAGTAGTTTGCCACTCGATTTTCCTTCTTTTTTCTTTTTTTTAATGTCTAATTTTTTATTTATCTCTGAGCCTTCTGTGATTTCTCATGATCCGTGGATTCTCTCTTCTCTTTTCTATTAGTTGCAGAACATTTCCGCTAAAACTAAACATTACAGGCAGCACATGTACTTAAGTGGAGATTTTGCTTGAAGTGCAGAGCTCTCTGAACTCTACTCACTGCTTTCTCAGTCTCACTGTCTCAAAGCATTCACTGAGTTTGAAAAAGCAGGCTTCTTGATCTTTCCTTCAATTTATAGTTGCTGTTCCTGCTTTGAACAAACCACAGGTTTCAGTAACAGCTAGTGAACTATTGGCACTTCATTCCTTCTGGAGAATCTGTTTCTAAATATTCTCCCCACTCTCTTTGAAGGAGCAGTATTGCTCCAACGCCACCCCCATTTTGCTTTTTTTCTAAGTGTCTTCTACGAATCTTCCAAGATTCAGTTTAAAATTTACTGTCTCTGTGGAGTAGTCCCTTAGAATTCTAGTTTCCCTGATCATAGACTGTCACTCTTTCCTAGAAAACCTCTTCTCTCTCTCTCTCTCTCTCTCTCTCTCTCTCTCTCTCTCTCTCTCTGTGTGTATTGACAGTTGTTAACTTATCTACACAATTCTTTGTCTTAAACTTTTACAATTTATAATCATACAAAGTTTCTTTATTATATCTGAGAAAATATCCCATGAACACATACGAAGGACTCACTGTATTTTTTATTTGGAAGAATTATAGTATTTTTTTAAGTTGACTTTTTTTTAAATTTTGTTTCATAACTTTAACATTCTGTCAGTCTGTAGCTTTCAGTATTTTACTATGTGTTGTTATTTCCTAGGGAATCCTAAATCTGTAGCAGAAGCTACATATTTCTTTATTTACCTCCTCTTTTCATCATAGTCTAATAACTATGCTCTTGGGAATGTTAGAGCTGATTGTGAATCTCAGAGAGAGACATCAAGTGAAATCTCTGAGGTCTACAAAATCTACTTCCACAGGATATCACAAATAAATTTAAAAGTTTTCAAAATGAGAATAAATATGACAGTTAATAATTGAGATATTATTTTCCTCATATTAAAACCTTCATCGAATTGATGTGTATTCAACATACTAAAGAAATAAAAGGTGTACATAGTCCAAGCCTAAAATTTGAGGAGTTTAGAACCCCTGAAACTTTGTGTTCTTTGCCAAAACCATGTGTGCATTCGTGCATTCATGTGTGTGTATGTGTTTCCATGAACCTATCACTTAACTGTGAAGAGACATGATTAAAAACAACATTGCTGCTACATATTTTTAGATACCTCAGATAGACAAAGACAATTATTTCTTATAAATGGCAGTTCCTGAACATTCTGGAACTCTTCTTGTATTTATGTGTCATTGCTACATTACATAAGCTGAAATTGAGGCACTGTTCCTTCTTTCCTTCTAAACACTGGTATTTCAGGGTATCCCACAGCTTGTCTGATTATTTCTGTCTCTCAGCCTAGTTCTGGAGAGCCAAGTACTCACATTTAATCTCACATTCCCCCCTTTCGCCAACATACCTCAAGTAGGCCTGGTATGAGATGGTGAATCCACGTGGGTAAGGTGTTTTGCTGTTTCACTGTCTGTTCTTTGGCAGCTTCCATTTCTAACTACCTAGAGTCAAAGGATTGAGTGATTGGAGTATGGTAATTAGATTTTCCCTCCCCTTATTTTCTCAATTTACATTGAATTATCTTGCAATCATGTAGCCTACATTCTCTACAACATCTCACTTATGGTGAGGGTCATTCTTCATTTTTTATTAATTGCATTAAGTGTCATATTTTCCCTTCTATTAGACTATGTCTACTTTGTTTCTAACAGAAATTTTAAGTCACCTCCCTCTTCCCTGCCCCACCCCTTGCCCGGAAGCAGGTCACTTTCCAAAGTATGGTGTTTCAGCCTAACTCTTTTGTTCTTACTTCTCAAGAGATTAGAGAACATCATCACTAGTGTCAATGTTCCAAACATTACAGAGGATGAATATATCTATGGCACTTTCAGAAACATTCTTATTGTGGCCTCTGGTAGTAAAGACAGGATGACAGATGCTCTGCAAATGCCCTTCTGGTCCACAAGAGCCCTTCTTTAGAGATCTGTTTTCTATCCATGGCTCACTTGAGGCGGCAGGAGGAAAAGCCAGATCATCTTATATGATGGCTATCTCCTTAAAGAAAATTTCCTTGATGAATCTCTGAACTTTTTTTGCTCTGAGTGAGGAAGCAGTCAGGATGATATGGCAGATTAGCAACTCCTTGGAAAGTCATTGGAAGTCAGTTTAGTCCTTCTCTCAGATACTGAAGGAACAGCCACTCATGGTCCTTAGAGCTAATAATTTTGGTAAAACTTCACAATAGGTGGAAAGCCTTGATGCAGACCTTATGTAATTGTTGCCTTTATTTCCCTGAGTTCCTTTAGCTCACAACATAGTTCTAAATACATCAGAACCAATGTAAAAACCAAATAGCATTTAATCAAATAAACAGCACATTTCATGCAAAAGAAAGTATTTTTCTCCCAATATAATTAAAATTTTATTGTAAGACTATGGAGCTTTTGTTTACTTAAGCAATTAATCTAGATAAGCCTTTTCTTAGCCATTGTAATTTGTATTCATTGTAAAGCATTTTCTTGGGATTACTGTGTGTAACATAATGACATCATTAGGCCTCAATGCATTTCTTTTCTTTCTATTTGACTGGGAACCTAAAGATGATTTTCCACACAAATCTATTTCTACTTGTCCATTTACAGTGTAAAAAGGAAATGGTCTGTCATAAAGTAGGATAGACAGACTCTTTGGAGATAAAATAAATGCATCAGAATCTCTCATTCATGTAAACTTAAAGTTCTAGAATCTGGAAAGCACTTATCTGGGCTCTGAATAGAGCAAATGGCAAAGTGGGAAGATTTATAATAATGGTAGAATTTTCTAAGAATAGTAGTGTGTGTATGTGGTGTAGATATAAATTATAGGTATACACACAACACACACTCACATACACACACACACACAGATACACACACACACCACTTACGCACAGTGTGAGATGTTTGTTCTCTACAAAAACAACAAGGGTGATAAAAGGTAGCCAAATGTTTTGTGGTTCCCTGGGTTTAAACAAATGAGGCTATTTACACATTGTTACTATTTATTGTTTTTACTTAATATACATATTAGGAAATTCAAAGATAATTTGTGGCTTGAGTCAACATAATCACTATGGAAAACTGTCTATAAAAGTTATTTGATCATATCAATAGCTTGTTTTCATGAAAATATTTCACAAGTATAGTGGCTATGTCACTAAGAGAAATCTGTTAAGTTTTGTTATCTTTAGGGTAAATAGTTTTTTTTTAAGTACTATTCTCTTTTCTATTTTACTACAGCAATTGAAGTCACTATAGTCACTATTGTGCTGAGAGCAAATAGCTGATCTTATTTGTTAGTAATGAGAGTAGAACATAGAAATTAATGAGAAGATTTAGGGATAGGAGCCTTGATAGGCTTTGGTCAGAATCTGGAAATGGTTCTTATTAACCCTATGTTTCTTAGATGTTCTAGGAGCCCCACCCCCCTTGCAGGCCATCTGTAATTGAAAGGCAGGTGGGAGTAGATGTTTGTTTGTTATCTTAGATGGGTTCCTTCCCCTTCGTCCCCTGAGAGAAGTTAATAACTCTGTCACCATTACCACAGATATGGCATCAGTGCCTCCTTTCTGCTTACTTTATTGCCCTGACTACAGGCCTAAGGTGTTCTATAATATCTCAGTAATTACTGCTCAAAGATGACTGCTGACCATGTCAGGCCAGAAGGAAATTGTTTCAATGCAACAGATCTTTCAAGAACAGGATATGATGAACAATTGTAATAGAGCCCACTAAAAATCACAGAGAGAAAATAAAAGTGAAGTAATAAACGGAACTATACCTTTCCAGGAAGAAACAGCTTTTCTAAACTTTACAAAATTTACTTTCTTCTCTACTGTCTAATGGAAGACAACTTACCCCCTGCCCTTCATATTCTAAATCCCAGAGAGAGACTATGTTATAACTCTGAAGGGAAAGGTATCCTGATAGTTGGAAGCCAAGGAATATCTGTAAGCATTACAGCTCTGAAGAGAAAGGTATTTCAATAGAAGTGTTACAGCTCTGTGTCTGTGAGGGTCAGTGTTATAGACCTTGTTCCCGGAAAGGTTTCCCTAATGCAAATGCAACGCAAATGCAACAACTTTGCTTCAGCAGCAGAGCATTTCTGCAGCCAGGTTGTTACAGCTCTGCTCCCAAGTAGTATTACAGCTCCGCCCAGGTTCCTGAGAGCTTAACATGGGAAAATTTCTTCAAAGTGTTATAGTTCTGCTCTGCTCTGGTGAAGTTGTTATAACTATGCTCTGCCAATGGAAAGCTCCCTGTGGAAGTGTAGCAGTTATGTTCTGCTCCAGTGAAAGGCATTATGGCTTTGCTCTGCTCTGGTGAAAATTGTTACAGCCCTGCTCTGCTCTGATGAAAGAAAGTAGTTACAACAAACATCATTTAAGAGATTTGTTGGGTGGGAGCAATCCACTCTGCCTCTGCTAGAGTGGAAAAAGGATGCCCCAAACTGAACAGGTACAGGGCTTATATATAGGGCATTTTAGCTTGAGAACATTCCAGGGTGAAGATTTTCAGGTAGGGATTGGTAGGATTTCAATTCCTGAGCTTGTGACAAGATCAGAGATAGGTTGGATTTTTGTTCTCAGGGCTTGGTTTGGTTTCATGATCAGGGATTGCTTAAATTTCAACTCCTCAGGTAGTTAGAAGTAGGGTGTGTTTCCTTGGTTATGGCCTCAGGACCATGATGTTTCTTTACTGACCCTTTTTACCCCACAGAGACACTTGTGATAGTCCTTCCTTCTTTTGCCTAAGACCATTTTTTCCTCACGTAAAACCAGTGTATCATCGGGGAGACAGCAGTCTGTGGCCTGAAGATGATTTTGAAAAGCAATAGTAAGAAAAGGAAAAGACAGATAAAATCTCTCTGCCCAACAAACTGTTCATAGAAATTTCCGGAGCACAGCTGTCTTCTGTAGGTGTGGCCTTCCCAGCAATTGTCATCCCATGAAAACTTGAGACTTTCTTTGGATTTCTGAGGACTACTCTTTTGTGAGACACATAGATGCTGTTTTCTTTCCAAGCCTGTACTTGATCAGACTACCCTTATCACTACTGTCTCCCTATTTGTATTGACAGGAACAAAGTGTGGTAGGACCTTTCTTTAGGACTCGAAATTGCACCAAGAGAGTGAATTGAAAAATACTTGCTAATGACTATTTTAAATGATTCTTGTAATAGTTGAGTCATTTATGTTCATAGGGTATTATGGTTTAAATGTGAAATGTCCTTGTAGGCTTATGTATTTAAATCTCTAGTCCACAGTTGGTAGCTCTGTTTGGGGAATATTATGGAATCCTTAGAAGGTGTACCCTTGCCAGAGGAAGTGCATCAGTGGAGGGAGGAGGGGCAAACTTTGAGGTTTTATAGCATTACCATTCTTGTAGTTTTCTCTCTGCTTGTTGTGGGGTGAGTTCTCAGATACCTGCTCCAGCTGACTGCTGTTATGCCTTCTCCAACATTATGAATATTCTCTGTAACCATAATCACAAATACATTCTTTCTTCAATAAGTTGCTATTAGTGTTGATGTTCTTCTCATTATAGCAACAGGAAAGTAACTAAGGCAACAGGTAGGTAAACATTCATTTTAATACAAAAGTTTTTGATTGTAGAAGAGACATTGCAGTTACTTTTTAAGACAGACAAGGCACTCACTACCAGTATTAGATTGTAAATCAGATGTGCATCAGCCTAAAAAGCTAAATTTATTAATTTAATTAACTTAGCATTATAAAGCTAAAACGTCATTTTTAAGTGACATGCAAAAGTTCCATTAATCACTTAAATGGGTACTGATAATGGATATGTGGAATTATTTTTATATAGGCTTTTTACAATTCTTTTCTCACACATTACATCCTGCCTGAAGTTTTCCCTCCTATCACTCATTCCAATCTCTACTCTACAATCTCCCCTCTCCCTGAGATCCATTTTTCCATATCCATTTTGAAAAGAGCAGGCCTCCCAGGGGTACCAACCAAATCTGGCATAATAGATTATAATAAGACTAGACACAAACTCTCATATCAAGGGTGGACGAGGCAACTCAGTAGGAGGAAAAGAAATCTCAGAGCAGGCAAAAGAGTCTGAGACAACCCCCATTTCCACTGCTAGGAGTCCCAGCAAGAATACTAAGAATACCCAGTAGTGGTGGTGTACACCTTTTATTCCAGCACTCTGGAGGCACAGATGAACAAATCGCTGTGAGTTGAGGTCAGCTTGCTCTACAGAATGAGTCCCAGGACAGTCAAGGCTACACAGAGAAACCCAGTCTCAAAAAAACAAAAACAAAAAAACCCAGAACTAACTAACTAACTAACTAACTAACTAACTAACTAACTAACTAACTAACTAAATCCAAGCTACACAACCATAACTTATATGCAGAGGACCTAGCTCAGATCTATACAGGCACCATGATTGCATGATTGTCACTTTAGTCTCTGTGAGCCCCTGAGAGAAAAAAAATGCGAACATTGCCTAAATAGGAAGAAAGGCAAAAATTTAAGTAGGGTTAGGTAATTAGAGTAGAAGAAACTTGGAAAATAAAATTATACTATTTAGAAAATAGTGCTCAGATTGGGGCTGGTCAGATTTGTATCTGAAAGGGAAAGGCATTATCCCAAACCCTGAAGAGAGTACTGAAATACATAAACAGAAAACAGTAAATAGGAAAAAGGAAAAAAATATCTAAGTATGAAAGGAAATGGAGGAGCAGCAAAAGGTCTTAGCAAGTAAGGGAACTTGCTAAGCCACCTGACTGGAGTTTGGTCATCAAAGTTCTCGTACAGAAAGAAGGGAACTGACCCCACCTAGTGCCCTCTGGCATCCTCATGTGCTATGTGGTGCAGGTGCCCACATGTATACACAAGGCACTCACATACACAGACAATAACAATAGACAACAACCTCCTAAAATGCAAAGGGAATGAGTATGAGAGAAATGTGAATAAAGACAAAGCTTAAGACAAGACAGAAAGAAGGGAAATTTGGTGAACGTGGGAAGGAAGAGGAGCCCCCCACCAATATCTGGTTTTTAGGGCCAGAGAAGCAAGCATCTAACTGTTTTTCCCTCCTGCAGTATTCAACCACTATCATAATCCCAAGTCACAAATCCACATTGTGCCAATAAGCAACATGGTCAGGCCTATTACAGCAATACTCCTGGTACTAACTTTTAGTTACTGTTCTATTGCTGTGAAGAAAGACCATGACCAAGACAACTTAAAAAAAAAATTACTGGCTTACTTACAGTTTTAGAGGGTGAGGAACATGGCAGCAGGTGGGCAGGTGTTGTTCTTAAGCAATAGCTGAGAACTTACATCCTGATCTGCAGACAGGAGGCAGAGAGAGAGAGAGAGAGAAACTAGGTATGTCTTTTAAAACATCAAAGCCCACTCTCAGCAGCACACCTTCTATAAGAAGGCCACATCTCCTAATTGTTCGTAGACAGTCCAGCAACTGGTAACCAGATATCCAAATATATAAATCTAGAGGGTCCATTCCTATTCAAACCACCACAATGTGCAAGGCTAATTGCACAGAAAGTCACTAATAGATAATAATATACACTTGATTCTAGGAGTCCTAATTCTTATGAAGCTACTTTATGTTCTTGTGTATACTGTTTCAATGGAGATCCGAAGGGCCTTGGAATTGTGAGGGTACAGTGAAAACCTCGTGACAATGGTACAGTTTCCAATTCCTCCTGCTAAAATATCATCTTTAGGCAAATTGAACTGATTCAGTAAAGGTGAGCAGAAGCTGCAAATTTTGTAAAAATACAGACCACTGTCTTCACTGGTTTCCATTTTAGTGAGCTGTCAGGCAATTTTCTCCAGAGAATTTCATAGACTGAACTTTCATTATATTCACCCCTCCCCCATTTCCTCCAGATCTACTCACTATTTAATACCTGTTACTAGTAGGTTTTTCCCGCTGCCGGTCTGTCCCACTCTTTGTTCCTCCCTGCTGGCTGCCCGGTCCCGCCGCCACCAGAGCCCCAATAACACTCAGAGACTCTGTATTTGATACAAGCGGTTGGCCACTTACTATCATTGTTTATCGGCTAGCTTTGTCTTAATTATTAACCCATTTCTACTTATCTAAGTATTTCCACATGGTCATCTTATCCAAGTGGCGGGCCAGCATCTTGCTTCCTCTGCACTCTACATGCTGACTCCTCCTAACAAGTCTCCTTTTTTCTCCTCCTAGTCTCCTTGCCCTGCCTATCTTGCTTTCCTATTGGCCACAGTGCTTTATTTATTAACCAGTATGAGAAACATATTTACAGAATAACATCTCCCATCAAATACTAACACAACTTTGAGTACTAGGTTTAATAAGTCTACTGTGGTCCAACAGTGTTGTAGGGCCATTCACTGAAACACTTTAGGCCTACTAGGGACCACATCTTTATTGAAAATGAACTCTTTCTCTCCTGAAAGCCCACAATTAACAACAACTTTTTAGATAGGAGTGTGAATTTGTTTACCTTCTTTCTCCATGATGGAATTTTACCTGACAAGCTTACATAGTGTCTGTGAGTTCATGTGTGTACCTTTCCTGTTGTGTCTAGAAAACAGTTTAGTTTGAAGACCTGGAAGCAGTTAAACATGCAGTATTTGGGACATCCTGAATTTCTGTCAAAGAATGGACTTGATGCACAACTCAGGAAGTCATCTCATGGCTGAGTTTATTTTTTTTACCTTGGGATACTTACCTGCTTTTCTTTTGAGACCATAAGTTGACTGAATAAGTGTGCATACATTATGAAAAGTGGTTTATTTCAGACAAAGTCTGCTGATTTAAATATTAATCTAATATTAAAAATATATTCACAAGAAATCTAGGATTGTTTTATCCTAGCCTCATTGACTCATATAAAGCCAACCATCTCAGAAGTCTGATATTGGACCAGTGAGCCTGTAGTGGCATGCAATACAAATATCTGGTCCAGTAGTGCCACATAGATTGCACTGTATCAATATGGAAAGAGTAATACAACATTGCATAAATTACATCTATTGTACTAGACAGCACCTTATTAAGACACTATGCATTTGCAAATTAAGCTACTAGTCATAAGCTTGCAGGTATGTTGTGCTTGGAAAGTGGAGAGGGGGAGGTTCACTTACTAGATTTGTGGTTCCCCAGACTCCACTAATCCAAGGTCAAAGAGCCTGCTCTTTCATTTCAGAACACACAATTATATCAAGGACTTACTATCTGCTTAACAAAGTTTCTCTGCTTTCATAGGGTCACAGTGGTAGTTTTAAGCAGGCATTTTTTTTTTTTTTTTTTGGTGCTGTAAGGAGTCAATAGCAAAAAGAAGAAATCACTTATACATGCTAAATTCTTCAAACACTTAAATCATTCTTCTCAACAGTACATAGCATATTTTTAGCAAAAAGAAATCAGCAACTATTCAATTATACAAAAATAAAAACCAAAACCATAGATTCAAAACCTTGTTTCTGCTTAATTGTAGTGCTTACTTTGCAATATAAAAAGAAATTAGCATAAGTGCTATTGAGAAATAGGATTGATTTATAAACCTTCTCATACCCTTTCTCAGAGAAGCCTTTCAGTACCTTTATGGGCCCTGGGCACTAAAGGGTGTGAGAACTTTATTATTCTTCCTTCATGAATGATATTGTGAACCAGAATTAGTAAGAAGGTGGTAAGTTAGGTTCAAGGCATATTTAATTTTTTCTATAGTGGATCAATGGGCAGTAACTGCCTCCTGAGACTGGTACAAATGAACTGTTGAACACAAATATTTTCATATCAATATCACAAATTCCAGTTATCTGTAATATATACCAAGTGAACACTGCAGTAGGGTGTTTCCTCAGCGGTGAGAAATCTTTGCTCTGGGTGGCATTTCTTTTGGTTCTTATAATCTACTTATTCCATCAGATGTGCAGTCATATCAACCTCATGGGTCAACATGGGTAAGAAACAGATTTTTAAAAATACTTTAAAATTTATTTTGTTATCTTATACTTCTATGTGTTTTGCCTGGGTATATGTGTATGCTCCATATGCGTGCCTGGTGCCCACAGAATCTAGAAGAAGGTGCAAGAAACCCTGAAAATAGAGTTATAAATGACATTTGTGAGCTACTTTGTGGGAGCTGGGAATAGAACCAGGATCCTCTGGGAGAGCAGCCAGTGCTCTTAATCATAGAGCCATTCCTCCAGACCTTAGCATAAACATTTTAAGATGTTTTTTCATAATCCATTTTGTAGTTGCCATGCTCTTTCATCAAGGCAGTACTTTTGTCCCCTTATGCATTTGTATGTCCCTTCACCTTGCCATCAAAAGCTGTTTGATAAGCATGCGTTTTCCTGAATGGTAGTTCCCTTCTAATAATTGTCAAGTTGGAAAAGGTAGTTCTTTACAAAGCACAAGGAAGGAGTTCAGAGAGCTTGCCTTTTCAAGGACATACGAACAGAAACCACTGTCAGCTCGACAGCTGGCAGGTCACAGACACCATACTCTCTTATGTTTCATTCATTCCTTAGTAAATTTCATTCAATTGTTATAGCCACATTGGAAAAGTACAATGGGTCATTTAATTTTAGAAATTACTTAAAATTAAAGCTCTTTTTTTTTTTTTATAATCAAACAGGTCCTTATTTGTAAAACCTCAATATCACCCACATGTGGGAGTGGTTTAAGAGGAGCTGAGCTTACTTCTGGTTAGAAAAGATGTCTCCCTTTATTCTGATGTCTAAACAGTTTCTTTGAAACACAGTGTGGAGATTTGAATATGAATGGCTCCTATTTGCTCAGCTATTTGAAGGCTTACCCTAAACTTCTTGGAAGGATCAGAGGGTGTGACCTTGTTGGAGAAAGCTTGTCACTGGGGGTGGACTTTGTGGGTTTCAAAGTCCAGGCCATTGCCATGTCCAGTGAGTTCTCTCTCAGCCTTGTGGTTGTTGTCTCAACATGTAAGTTCTCAGCTACTTCTCCAGTGCCTGTCTGCCTGTCTGCCTGCCTGCAGCCGTGTTCCCTGCCATAATATTATGGACAACCCTCTAAAATTATAAGCAAGCCCCCAATTAACTACTTTCTTTTATGAGTTGCCTTGGTCATGGTGTTTTATTGTGGCAATAAAAAAGTAATTAAGACACATAGTATCTCCCAGGGAAATAATCAGTACAGCCTTCCTGACCTTCTCTTGTTCCATAGCTCCTCTGGGGACTTATTCCCAGAAGCAGGCTATAAACATCATGTACTCAATGATTTGCAATTCATTTGGCTTCTTGTTGCCTTGAAGATCATCAATGTTACAGTCTAGGTTCCAGAGATTGGTCATCTCAGCCGTGTCAGGGGCATCCTTTGAATAGGAGCCCAATTACAACATGACCAGGTTACCTATTGCTTGGACTGAAATTGTCCAACATGAAGTCTTTGTCTAATGGCCCCCAGTAAGTTACTACACTTAATAATTTCTAGAAGATCTTCCTCTTATGTGTAGCTAGATCAGCCTACCCTAAGTGCTTGTCCTTTCCAAGGCACCTTTAAACTAATGGATAAATTCAAGACACAGGAACTAAGAACGTTGGCAAACTAATTGTAGCCATCACTACTGTCTCTATCTGGCTGCAGGTGGCCTCTGTGAGCTTATCTCAGTGTGGGTGTTCTGCCATTTTATTCCAGGATTTCTCACAGCATATTAGCCTCAAGCTCCATCTTTACTCCTAAGCTTCAGCTTAACTTCTTTAATTAGTCTTTCTGCAAAAATAATGTTCAGATAGAGAAGGTTAGAACACACGTATTTACTGCCTCTCTCCCTTTGCCATTATCTTCTACTAATGCCTTCTGTTGGGCTTTATCACAGGTAGTCAAAGAATTTTCATTATTTAGGGCTCAACGGCAGATGCTATGATAGTGGCTCCCAATGAACAGATCTTCCTGTGTCCATGGCTTTTGTAAATGACTTCGCTGATCTTACGAGGAGTCAGAGCATCAATTCCAATGCAGCTTCTTAAGTTATGAGCAGAAAAGGACTAGAAGTTACAGAATATACTCAGCACCTTTGCTACTACACAGTGGGCAGTGTTTTAGCTGCACAAATGGACAGAGGTTTCATTGAAAAATGAACAATTTAAAAATGCCCCAGTGTCCCACTATGCTCCTTTGATTTATAGTGTTTTTCCATCCACATATATTCCATATTCAGATGATGAAATGATTAATTTTCAAGCCCGAGAATCTTGATTAAAGCATTAATCACCATGTAGCAAATTAGCTTAAGACTTAAGATTTTAAAAAAAGTGTGTTGGTTTGTGTTGTCTCTTTTTTCCCACCAATTGCTGCCTCTGCATGAAGAAAACAACACCTAAGGTGTGAAATATTAGCACAAAATATCACAGCATCTTGGAAAAAAAGTTATTTTCTACCTAAACACTTCTACCCAAAGTGTTTCAGGCAACAGCTATACTATTTAAAAAGCCCTTGTTTTCATAAGTGGTTAGTGTTCTTTGTACTTTAGTTTTGGTCTTTTTTTAAAAAATAGGTTCCCTCTGAAGCACTCTGCTGGGTAACATAAATCTGAACATTGCTAGTATTTAGAATTGCTAAGCCATTTCTGAAAAATCTCCAAGAAAGAATTTGTCCATGCTACAGATGGTTGTAGAAATGAAACAACAACTTAGATCTTTGCCTATTTTTTAATTGATACATTTAATATTTAGGAGAAGGTTATATGATGAAAGTACATATTTTTATCAAGTAATATATAAGCATTAAAACTGTTTATACATGCTATAAATTTGGAATTCTCTTGCTAATAAATAATTTACACTTTCTAAAAACAGTCTACTTAAGTTTAAGGAGCAAATACAAGGGTTGTCACCGTGGTTTGCATATGCAGGCTTTTGGGCAGCATGGAGAATATATTTCCGTTTGACAGATATAGAGGGAGGTAAATTATATGATATTTTATGAATAAAAATTCTTTGGAAAGATGACTACTCTAAAGTTGTGGCTACTCTAAAGTTATGATGAAGTGACAGAACATAAAGAGACCAGGATGGGAAGGGTGATTCATATTCTGTGACCTTTGAACTTTGTCAATGTATTATTTACTTAAAAATAATTGAAAATATTTGGCTTTAATAAAATGAGCTTATATGAAGTCACCTTTTTCTGTAACATAGATGTTATTCTTACCTGTTCTATTCATGTTCTTTATATCTGATTATTTTGAAATAATTAAGCTATAACATCTGGGATGTAAATTACAAGTAAATTTACTGTAAAGTATAAATGTAATCATTTTATATTTATAGAAAATACTTTATGACACTTTTTTTCAGAAGGATCAAGTAAATATTGCAAGAAAAATAAGGACTACAGAAAGTTGAGACAAGATGAATTAAATTAGTAGAGAATTCATTACAAATTAATTCTTTGACTTCCACTTGAAGAGGATTTGCAAAATGACATTCTTTGTGTGTCAGTGTTGATCTGAACTGTAAACACTGTGGTTTGTAGAGCTCCTTGCCCCTTTAAAGAAATAAATATTGAAATGTTGTAGGAGGGAAGACAGATATAGTTACCCTTATTTAAAGATTTGGATAAGGTGAATTCACTTTGTCTTTGCAACTTACATCTCTATCATCTTATTTTTAATTATATTGGATTTTTATCAGTCTCTGAAATGGGATCTTACCATAATGTTTGGCTTAAAATGTTTTCCCCATGAAAGGCAGAGTTAGACTATGATGTTGAAACAGTGGGAAAAAAGGCTGAGGTAGAATTTTGTAGAAGGACCTATGCAGAGAACAAGGAATTAACTGGGCCTGTCCCCTGAAGAGGATGAGTAGTTAAGCTATTGTTGATTTGTAGCAGACTAACTCTTGGCTTTTCTATGCTCTCTAAAATCAGTCAGTTGAGTGGATGTTGCTCCCTTTAAGCAGCAGGAAACTTCTTGCAATGAGTGGCAGATTTCAGAATGGCTTAAATAAAATTACAAAACTCAAAGTAATGTCATTGTCAAGAACAATGCAGATTCTTAGCATCAGAGGTTCAGACTGAGGATTAAGTGTTGAAATGAAATCATAGTTCTATGTGGAAATCAAGAAAGACAACTAAAAGATAAAAGAGGGGAGATTGCAAAGGAGGACAGAAAGTAAACCAGAAGGCTCAATGGTCCCATATATTTTTTGTGCTGCACCTAAAACTATGAAGTGACTTTCTGAGCCTCACACTTTTTAACTATGAGAGATCTTTTATGTCTTATCAGAATGATTCCATCTGCATATCTGTTTACAAAGTTATGGATGACATTGATTGTAGGTGTGCTTTAGAAGAATAATGACACTGGGAAGGACAAATAGTGTCTGTGCCTTCTGAGGATGTGAGTACTGGAAAAAAGAGGGTTTATGAAAGAGGGGAATCTTCTCCCTGTAATTTCTGTCTCTGGAGTGGGTAAAATTGATTGGCAGCACCACCGATGGCTACTTTTCAATGTTTGCTCCCTTTAAGGCAGAATTTTACAATGGTTAGAGGGGTTCCCTCTAAGAATTTGTTATGAGCATAATGTAGATTGTGATTGTTTGTTTTAAAGATGATTTCAGAAAAATTTAAAATGTTATTATGTCCTTTCTAAGAAAGGCTTTTGAAAATCTTTCTTCCTTTCTTTCTTTTTCATTTATTCAGTGTGTGCAAATGCAGAGGTCAGAGGAAAATGTATAGAAGTCAATTTTTTCATCTATAATGTGGATCTGGGGATTGAACTCAAGTCATTAGGCTTAGAGGAAAGTGCTTTTAGAAAGATTTTAATACTAACTTGAGGATTTATCTGATTATAAGAAACTAAAAACACAATAAAAAAATAAAAAGAAATCTCTATATCTGTGAATATTTGGTACAGACACAAATTATCTGGAACAGTTTCAGTATGTCATTGGCATAGAACAATTGTATGTGGAGGGTTGACAATGGTACTACAAACCATTGCCACTTTTGTCATGTTTTTAGAAACTTCTTTTTGTGCTTCCTGTTACTGCTTTTACTGTTTAAAGTGACCTCAGCACAGGGAAGAAAGAAGGTTATGATATGCCCTGTGAAGAACTGTGCTGTTAGCAGTAAGATACATGTTAATAGACTGAAATACAACTTAAATAATGAGTGATTGAATAGAACCACAATAAAACAGAATTATGTATTTATCAGCTTTTCAGACATAGCAGTAGGAGGCTTTAAAGAACATAACCCTGTTGTTTTCCCAGAGGGTAATGTTTCAGCACTTGTGAATTCAGTGTTCACAGTGATTTTATATCACATAACAACTGTGAACAACAGGGATGTATATATATATATATATATATATATATATATATATATATAGAGAGAGAGAGAGAGAGAGAGGGGTTATGTACATGTGAGTTGTAAAGAAGGAAAGTATTGCGGTTCAATAAGGGTCAGGATAAACAAATAGGTCGAATAGATGTTTATTAAGGGAGAAACAACTCACAACACAGACAGATGAACACAGCAGTTAAAACTGGATGCTCCTCTCTCCGTGTCCCGCCAGAAAGGGCCTTTCTCCGCCTCCTCCCGAGACTAAGCTCCACAGGTCACTTCCGCCCCTGGCTCCACCCCTCAATGGGTGTGGTCAGTGCCACAGAAGCAGACACAGTGAATATCCCACTACAATTCCCCTTTTAGTCTAAAGAAAAGATTTAAGCTTGATACAAAACTATATACAAAACAGTGAATAACAAGTGTACTCTAAGAAAAGGAAAATCGAGACCAAAACCACAAACATACCTAGTCCTAGGGTGAAGGCATAAGGGAGTTACAATAGAGTTGTCCTAAGCTGAAAAGCTTAAGTCTAGTACTTAATATCTAACTAGGAAGAGAGAATAATACTAAGATAGTTTAATCTACAACCTCACCAAGACCTGAGAAGGAAAATTACAATACTAGGGTAGACGGGAAGTGCAGATGGGCAACTTCCAAAAGGTGCAGTGAGGACAGAAACAGCAAGCTACCTGGACAGTCACCCAAGGTCTCACAGCAATGTTGGTACAGCCAGATATGACTAAGGCCAGGAGTATTTGACAGACCACAACAAAAGCAGGGAGGTAGAAAGGCTGTTTTACCCTGACTTGGCAAGGTTCAGCAGTCTTCTAAGTTTGTCTCCTGCAAGCATATAGGACCGCATGTCCAAATCAGTGGTCAAGGCTGAGGCAGTTCCTTGCCCAAGAGGCCATTAGCCGAAGCGAGGATGAACTCCAGAAGGAGCAACAACAGTGTCCAACATACTTTCGGGAAAGTGCACGGTGCTGTCAGGAGCAACAGTGTCTCATGTCAACAGAGTACTAATATATAAAACATTTAAATGCCATGTTCTGCAGGTCTATGAAGTGATTGAAGATTAAGCATCTATGTCTGACTAATCTCATAGGCAAAGGAAACATGGGTGAGGATAATCTGTAATACTCAGGAACTTGGCTAACAAACCTGAATAAAACTTCCTTGAGTAAAGCAAGGATAAATACCTAAACAATATAACTATGTACATGTATATATATATATCTCACATGTAAATTCCTAAAGTAGAGGTAGAGTAAAAATGTCTAAACAAGAGGTAGAGCTCTAAAGGGCAGCAAGACAAATATCCCAAATTGTAACAAATACAAAACGTCTTGAACACAAGCAATAGTATACATACATAGAATATGGCAAGTATAATGTACATAAAACATCATAAATGGAAAGATTTCACACAATACAACAAATATAAGATACAATTCTTCCAGGAAGGGAATAAGCTTAATTTTACATAGGTTACCACAAATAATAAAATATAACAATGTAAGCTGTAATACTAATGTCTCATTCTTACTGAATAATTCTGAATCATACCTTTCCCAACCATACCCTATTCCTGTCTAAAAGAGATAACCAAGTCTAAGTATCACCTTCCAAACCCAACCCCAAGTAACTAAAACCAACCCTATGAAGATGAATATTATTCCTAAATTCCAAGAGTGGGGAAAGAGGGCGTTGTTATCTTAAGATTACTTCCTGCTGAAATGGGACGATGATTTCTCCATGGGGTCCTGTTGGAAAAAAAATTTTTAGCAACCAAATTTCTAAACAGAACTGGCTGTAACATATGTAGGTAGTCATTGTATGGCAGAAAATGCTTGACTGGAATTCTAATTGAAATTTGGCCAGGTTGTAATAAGAAGGTGCACCAATACAGCTAGCTAGTCATGAGTTGTCTCAAGAAAAGCAGTCTCAAACCGGTTTAGGGTGCAGTTTGTAGTCCAGATGCATCAGGTTGAGTCAAGTGGAAATGTCCAATTGGGGCCCCATCTCCTTTCCAGAGTGTTCAAAGATTGCTGTTGAGAACTGTTATAGTCCTTGTGGAAAATTTAAATATCAATATCAAGGTAAAATTTTTAATTTTACGGTATGCATTAGGGCAAGGCAACAGTAAGCATTAAAATGTAAATGAGAACATTAGGATTTCAGACAGAAAATTTTGAATAAGTGAATGAGTCCTTCGATTTTGTTTTCTTCTGCCTTACACCAATTGGCTTCTTGATATAAGGCAGAAACTGTGAATTTAATCTTAACAACATGCTTGAATTTAGAGAAGGAAAGCCAAATCCAACTCCAAAGCCAGCACTGGTTTACATGAATCGGGACTACAGAAATATTAGATAGTAAAGAAAACTAGATTTCAGTATAGAAACAGTTTACTAGACTTAAATATATTTTTACCATAAATCAGATTCCTCTTCATTAAGTGATTCTTTCTGGAGAGCTGTCTTCTCTTCTGTAGGTACCTACATGTTTAGTGTCCTTTGGTTGTTTGAAGATAGGTGTTCTCTGTTTTCCTGTAAGGACAAGAACAGAACACTTCCCCTACCTTTGAGAAGTCTCCACACATCTCATGGGACCTTATTTATCGGATGACTTGTCATTTCTCTTCATTAAGATGTTACTCTTGTTCAACCCGGATCTTGATTAACTTAGATGGTATCCATAGCTTTTCTTCTCCTGTAGATACAAATGCAAAACCCCTACCCCAACGTAACACATATCCTGGTTTCCATTCTGAGGTCAATACATCCTTGAAGTACACCGGCTGATGTAGTTCAGAAGTTTTTTCTATTGTCCATTGTCTTTCTGCAGCTGTCTTTCCTTTTTCATCAGCATTAAGAAAGTTTAATGTTAATAAATCATAATGTAATCTGTGTTTGGGTGTCTTGGTTCCTCCTGCCTGTTTATGGAGCATTTCCTTTAAAGTACAATTAGATCTCTCAACTACTGCTTGTCCTGTAGGATTGTGTGGTATACCAGTTATGTGTTTTATGTTATAATACTCAAAAAACTGTTTCAATTTGCTGGAAATATATGCCGGAGCGTTGTCAGTTTTTATTTGTGCAGGTATGCCCATAATGGCCATTACCTCTAAAAGGTATGTTATAACAGAATCAGCCTTTTCAGAGCTCAGAGCAGTAGCCCATTGAAACCCTGAAAATGTATCTATAGTGTGATGTACGTATTTTAATTTTCCAAATTCTGCAAAATGAAACACATCCATTTGCCATATTTCATTTCTATTTATACCTTTAGGGTTACTGCCTGGTGGTAAAGGAGTTTGGTTATAGAATGAGCAAGTAGGACATTTCCTTACTATTTCCTTGGCTTGTTGCCAAGTGATAGAAAAAATCCTTTTTCAATCCTTTGCTGTTCACATGGTGTTTCTTATGAAACTCTGAGGCTTCTAGCACACTTCCTATCAATAACCGATCAATTTCATCATTGCCTTGTGCTAGAGGACCTGGCAGACCTGTATGGGATCTGATGTGTGTTATATATATAGGATGAATCCTCTTTCTGATAGTATCTTGTAACTGTATAAACAAAGAAGTTAATTCTGTATCATCAGGAATAAATTCTGCAGTCTCGATGTGTAAGACTACTCTCTCTGCATATTGAGAGTCAGTAACTATATTGAGGGGTTCTGTAAAATCCATAAGTACCATGAGAATGGCATACAATTCTGCCTTTTGTACAGAATTGTAAGGGCTTTGAACTACTTTGCTTATTTCTCCTGATTTATATCCTGCTTTACCAGATTTGTTTGCATCAGTGTAGAATGTAGGAACTCCAGAGATAGGTGTTTGTCTTACAATGTGTGGAAGGACCCAAATCGTCTTCTTTATGAATTTGATTCTTTCAGTTTTGGGATAATTGTTGCTAATTATTCCCAAAAAATTACTGCATGCTCTCTGCCAATATTCATTATCTTTCCATAAGGAGGAAATTTCCTCATTAGTTAAAGGTACAATAATTTCTGCTGGATCTCTTCCTGTTAATTGACGAAGTCTTAATTTACCTTTTAAAATCAAGTCAGAGATCTTTTCTATATATGTTTTTAGTTTTTTATTCTGTTTATGTGGTAAGAATATCCATTCTAATATGATGTCTTCTCTCTGCATCAAAATCCCTGAAGGATATTCTCTAGATGGTAATATAACCAGAATACAGTCTAGATTTGGATCCACGTGGTCCACATGTGCTTCTAATATCCTCTTTTCTACCCATTCTAATTCCTTTTCTGCTTCAGCTGATAGTATTCGGGGACTATTCAAATCCTTGTCCCCTTTTAGGGCCATTTTCAAGTTTTTCAAATCATGCCCTTCAACTCCAATAATAGTTTGCAGTTGAGAAATCTCTCCTAGTAATTTTTGAAGATCATTAAGAGTCTGGTAGCGATCTCTCCTGATCCGTACTTTTTGTGGTCTAATTTTCTGTAGACCTATTTTATATCCTAAGTAGTTGATTGACTCTCCTTTTTGTATTTTTTCAGGTGCAATTTGTAATCCCCAGCGAGGTAAAACTTCCTTCAGTTTCTCAAACATTTTTTCTAATATGTCTGCTTTAGAGTCAGCTAACAATATATCATCCATGTAATGATAGATTATGGATTGTGGAAACTGTTTACGAATTATTTCCAGTGGTTTTTATACAAAATATTGGCACAGGGTTGGGCTATTTACTAGCTAACACCTAATAAGCTAAAAGGCAACACATGGGTCATTTAAAGTTTTCTTTAATCATAAAATATATCTATGACCTACATTTCTCTTAACATAAATTTAGCAACAGTACATACACATTTCAGTAGTCCATAATTGGAGTTCTATTTATTTTCCAAACAATAACTTAGGAATCTAGATTTTTCTGCTGTCTATTTTCTGTTGAATTTTATTTTGTGTTTAAAGACACTGTTTAATTTACAAATTAATAAATTTTGGTTAGAACATATAGCCTCATAGATTGTTATATTGGAGGCTAGTATATTGACTTTTGTCAGTAAGAGATACTGTGACTGAATATTATTAATGTTCCTTGGCTATTTCAAGGTTCTATTCTGTGTTGCAACAAACTCACAATCTCCATAGCTTTAAATTTGCACTGGTAAAGACTAAGTTTCACATAATGTGGAAAGAGATGCTATTGAAGTAGAGACAATGGTTATTATTTTGCCATCATAAATTGTGTACTTTAAAAATTAAAATTGAACCAAGAGAGACGGATGAGTAGTTAAGAGTACTTACTACTCTTCCAGAAACCCTGGTTAATTTGCCAGCATACTCATACTGGTTCACAATCATCTTTACCAACACTGCCAGGGGATCTGATGTCTTCTTTTGAGCCTCTGAGGTCACTGCACACATATGGTACATATACACATGTGAAGATAAAACAGTCAAGCACATAAAATAAAAACAAGTAACATCTTTATTGTAAATGCTAAAAGTTTTTTCCTTTTATTGTAACTTCATGGTCTTTAACTTGACATATGTCAGTGAATATTATAGCTTTTATTTTTGGAAATCAGTTACCATGGTGTATCCTATATTTAATTTTTATTTCTTTCACACAATATGTTAAAATATTAATAATTTTTCCAGCCTGAATAGTTTCCATTCCCTCCTTCCTCTCTTCCTAGTCCCTCCCCCAACCTCCTTTCTTCCTCCCATCCACTCATCCTTTCTCCTCAGAAAAGGAGCAAGCCTCCCCTATATATCAGCCGGCCATGACATCTCAAGTTGCAGTACGATTAGGTACCTCCTTTCCTATTAAGGCTGGACAAGTGGCACAGCAGGAGGAAAGGGTCCCCAAAGTAGATAATAGAGTTGGAGACAAGCCTTGTTCCCATTGTTAGGAGTCCAAGAAGAAGACCAAGCTACATCGTAACCTATGTGCAGAGGGCCTACCTAGGTCAATCCCATGCAAGCTCTCTGGTTGGTGGTTCATTCTCTTTGCTCCTTTATGATCTCAGGTTACTTGGTTCTATGGGTTTTCTTGTGGTGTCCTTGACCCTTCTGGCTCCCACAATCCTTCCTCTTCCTCTTCCACAGGATTCCCTGGAGGTCTGCCTAATGTCTGGCAGAGGGTCTCTGCATCTGTTTCCGTCAGTTGCTGGGTGAAGCCTCCTTGATGAAAATTGGGCTAGGCAATTTATGAATATAGCAGAATATCATTAAGAATCCTTTTCTTGCCCCCTCTTTGCCAGTCATGTTTGGTTCTATCCCAGGTCTCAGAGCTGTCCAGCTTCTGGGTCCTGGCTCTCCAGGCAATGTCAGGGGTGGGCTTCCTCTCATGGTATGAGTCTCAAGATAGACCAGTCATAGGCTTGCCGCTCCATAATTTCTGGGATACCTTTATTTTACATATCTTGTATGCAGGGCAAAATATAGGTCAAAGGTTATGTGGTTGGGTTGAGGTTCTAATCCCTCCACTAGAAGTCTTGCCTGGTTACAGGAGATGGTGGGTTGAGGTTCCACATGGTTTGTAACTTATCCCAGAGATGCCCATGCTCTAGTTCCAGTTATTGCTCCCAGTACTCTCTCCCTTCATCCTCCACCAACCTTATCCCTCCTCTTTTCGTCTTTTCATGTCCAGCCCCATCCAGACTCCTCCCCCATGCACCTGTGATGTCTATTCTACTTCTCCTTCACAATGGGATTTGTGTATGTGTGTGTGTGTGTGTGTGTGTGTGTGTGTGTGTGTGTGTGATAGAGAGAGAGAGAGAGAGAGAGAGAGAGAGAGAGAGAGAGAGAGAGAATCCCCCCACCTTGAGCATTCCTTTTCACTTAGCCTCTTTGGGTCTGTGGATTGAAGAAGCATGGTTATCCTTTAAAGCTAATATCCACTTGTAGGAAAGTACGTACTGTGTTTGTTTGGGTTACCTCACTCAGGATGATTTTTTTCTAGTTCCATACATTTGCCAGCAAATTTCCTGGTGTCATTGTTTTTAACAGGTGAGTAATAATACTCCATTGTAGATGTACATTTTTTTTACCCATTCTTTGCTTGATGTACATCTAGGTTGTTTACTGTTTCTGGCTGTTATGAATAAAGCTGCTATGAACATGGTTGAGCAAGTGTCCTTGGGGTATGGTAGAGCATCCTTTGGGTATATGCCCAGGAGTGGTATAGCTCGGCCTTGAGGTAGATAGATTCCCAATTTTCTGAGGAAGCACAATATTGATTTCCAAACTGGCTATACAAGTTTGAATTCCCACCAGCAATGGAGGAGTTTTTCCCTTGCTCCACATCCTCTCCAGCATGAGTTGTCACTTTTGATTTTGGTCTCAGCCATTCTGACAGATGTAACCTGGAGTCTCACAGTCATTTTCATTTGTGTTTCTCTGATAGTTAAGGATGCTGAAGATTTCCCTAAATGCTTATTGGCTATTTGCGATTCCTTTGTTGATAATTATCTTTGGATCTGTATTCCTGTCTTTTTTAAAAATAAATTTTATTTAAATTAGAAACACTCTTATTTTATATATCAATCCCAGTTTCTTCTCTCTCCCCCATCCTCCCACGTACTCATTGACTCCCCCCATTCTATCCCCCATCCACTCCCCATGGAGGGTGAGGCCTTTGATGAGTGAACATCAAAGTCTAGGCCTTCCCCCATGAATATAGGCTAAGAGAGTATTCCTCCATGGGGAATGGACTGTCAAAGTCCTTTCATGCACTAGGAATAAATACTGGTTCCACTCTGGAGACCCTATAGACTTCCCAGGCCTCCTAGCTGACATCCACATTCAGGGGCCTAGTTCAGTCCTATGTTGGTTACCTAGTTGTCAGAGTAGGGTCTGTGAGTTATCATTTGTTCAGGTCAGCTGTTTCTTGGGGGTTTCCCCAGCATGATCTTGACTCCTTTGCTCATTACTCTTCCCTCTCAACAACTGGATTCCAGGAGTTCAGATCAGGCTTTAGCTGTAGATCTCTACTTCTGCTTGCATCAGCTCCAGGATGGCATTTAAGGTAGTCATCATTCCTATTATAGGTCAAGGGTATTTAAGGTAGCCTTTCTACTATTGTTTAGATTCTCAGTTGGAGTCATCCTTGTGGATCTCTGGACATTTTCCTAGTGCCAGATTTCTCTTTAAACCAATAATGATTTCCTATATTAAGATATCTCTTTTCTTGCTCTTCTCTATTCACCCCAGAACTCAATCTTACTTATCCCTCATATTCTCCTCCCTCTTCCTCTTCTCCCCCTCCTCTTTCTCGTACCTCCCCCATGCTCCCAATTTCTTCAGGAGATCTTGTCCGTTTCCCCTTCTCCAGGGAATCATACATACATACATACATACATACATACATACATACATACATGCATACATACTACATATATATCTTAGGGGTTTCCTTGTTTCATAGTTTCTCAGGAGGTGTGGATTGTAGATTTGTAGGCTGTTAATCCTTTATTCTATGTCTAATGTCCATATATGAGTGAGTACACCATATTTGTCTTTCTGTGACTGGCTTACCTCACTCAGGATGGTATTTTATAGTTCCATCCATTTACCTGCAAATTTCAAGATTTCATTTTTTCCCCCATTGTGAAAATGTACCACATTTTTTTTTATCCATTCTTTGGTTGAGTGTCATCTAGGTTGCTTCCAGGTTCTGGCTATTACAAATAATGCTGCTATGAACATAGTTGAACAAATGTCCTTGTTGTATGAATATCCCTCTTTTGGGTATATGCCTAAGAGTGGATTGCTGGATCTTAAGGTAGACTGATGTCCATTTTCCTGACAAACCGCCGTACTGATATCCAAAGTGGCTGTGCAAATTTGCACTCCCACAAGAAATGGAGGAGCTTTTCCCCATTCTCCACATCCTCTCCAGGTTAAACTGTCCTTGGTGTTTTTGATTTTAACCATTCTGATAGGAGTAAGATGGTATCTCAGAGTTGTTTTGATTTGCATTTCCCTGATGGCTAAGGAAGTTGAGAACTTTCTTCAGTGTCTTTCAGGCATTTTAGATTACTCTATTGAGAATGCTTTGTTTAGTTCTGTACCCTATGTTTTAATTTGATTATTTGGTGTTTTGGTGACTAGCTTCTTAAGTTCTTTATATATTTTGGAAGTCAGCCCTCTGTCAGATGTGGGCTTGTTGAAAATTTTTTCCCATTCTGTGGGCTGTTGTTTTTTCTTTTTGATTGTTTCCTTTGCCTTACAGAAGCTTCTCAGTTCCAGGAGGTCCCATTTATTAATTGTTGATCTCAGTGTCTGTGCTACTGGTCTTATGGTCAGGAAGCAGTCTCAGGTACCAATTCTTTCAAGGGTACCTCCCACTTTCTCTTCTAAGCAGTTTAGAATGGCTGGATTTATGTTGAGTCCTTTGGTTCATTTGAACTTCAGCTTTGCGCAAGGTGATAGAGTTATGGCTCTATCTGCAATTTTCTACATGTCAGTATCCAGTTATTTCATTGTATAATTTTAGCTTCTTTGTCAAAAATAAAGTGTTTATAGGTGTGTGGATTAATATCATGATTTTCAGTTAGATTCCATTGGTCTACCTGTCTGTTTTTGTGCCAATACCAAGCCTTTTTTCATTACTGTATCTCTATAGTAGAGCTTGAAGTTTGAAATGGTGATGCCCCCAGAAATTCCTTTATTGCACAGGGTTGTTTTGGCTATTTTTTTTTTTTTTTTTTTTTTTTTTACAAATAAAGGTGAGTATTGCTCTTTCAAGGTCTGTGAAGAATTGTGCTGGGATTTTGATGGGAATTGAACTGAATCTGTGGATTGCTTTTGGTAGGATTGCCATTTGTACTATGTTAATCCTATCTATCTAAGAGCATGGATCTTTCCATTTTCTGGTATCTTCTTTAATTTCTTTATTTAATGACTCAAAGTTCTTGTCATACAGGTCTTTCACCTGTTTGATTAGAGTTACCTCAAGATATTTTATGTTGTTTGTGGGTATTGTAAGGGTGATGTTTCTCTGATTTCTTTCTCAGCTCATTTCTCATCTATATATAGTAGGGCTACTGATTTTTTTTGAGTTAATCTTGTATCCTGCCACTTTGTTGAGGGTGTTTATCAGCCATAGGAGTTCACTGAGAGAGTTTTTTGGGTCACTTATGTGAACTACCTTATCATCTGCAAATAGTGACAGTTTGACTTTTTCCTTTCGAATTTGTATCCACTTGATCTTCTTTTGTTGTCTTATTGCTTTAGCTAGAACTTCAAGTACAATATTGAAGAGATATGGAGAGAGTGGACAATTTTGTCTTATTCTTGATTTTAGAGGAATCATGTTGAGTTTCTCTCCATTTGGTTTAACGTTGGCTTTTAGCTTGCTGTATATTGTCTTTGTCATATTTAGATATGTTCCTGTTACAAGAGCTAATACAAATACTCCTTAAAGTTCTCCACACAATAAAAGCAGAAGGGTCATTGCCAAACATTTTTTTTTTTTATGAGGTTACAAGGTATGAGAACTACAGACTAATCTCCCTCATGAACATCGATGCCAAAATACTCAATAAAATACTGGTGAATAAAATCCAAGAATACATTAGAAAAATCATACACCATGATCAGGTAGGCTTCATCCCAGAGATGCAGGGATGCTTCAACGTATGAAAATTTATCAATGTAATCCATCATATAAACAAACTGAAAAAGAAAAAACCACATGATCATCTCACTAGATGCTGAAAATGTCTTGAACAAAATCCAACACCTCTTTGTAAGAAAGGTCTTGGAGAGATCAGGGATAACTGGAACTTGTTTCTTTTTAACTTTCTTTTTATTTATTATAACATAAATTTTATAATATGAAATACAAGGTGTATTTCACATCATGCATCTTGATCTCATTTATTTCACTGTCCCTTCATATCTGCCCTCTGCCCTTGTCCCACCCCAGTAGAATACAATTTAAGGGAAAATATTGGGGGAAAAAGGTAAAATCTCATCATGGAAGTTGTAGTGTAAGACAGTGAGTCATGTAGTAAATCCTTTTGTCATGTATCTTTATTGCAGGTGTTTATTGCAAAGTGTCATTGGTCTGGCTTGAGACCTCTGGTTTCTGCTTCACTTCTGCTGGGTCCTCTCTGGCTCTCCTCTTGGATATCCTGTTGTTTCTCTGTGTCATAGAGATCCTGAAGCACATCCTTCATGTGCTTCAGCAGATTATAGATGTGATAGGTGTTGGGGCAGTCTATTGCGGTTCAATAAGGGTCAGGATAAACAAATAGGTCGAATAGATGTTTATTAAAGGAGAAACAACTCACAACACAGACAGATGAACACAGCAGTTAAAACTGGATGCTCCTCTCTCCGTGTCCCGCCAGAAAAGGTCTTTCTCCGCCTCCTCCCGAGACTAAGCTCCACAGGTCACTTCCGCCCCTGGCTCCACCCCTCAATGGGTGTGGTCAGTGCCACAGAAGCAGACACAGTGAATATCCCACTACAGCAGTCCAATGTACAGCTCTGGTTCTTAGCCTTGGTTTTGCTTGTTGGTTAGCCTTCCAGCTCTCTACCATCCTCATCACCTGGGTGAACTCTCTAGTACTGCCCTGTCCTTTACAGAAATTGCTTTCATGCCTTCAGGGTTGGCTCACTCACACCTGGGACATCAGGGCCAGCTAGCTCTACTGTGTTGCCCAGATGAGGTATAGGACCCTCTTTCCTGAGTGCTTCAGCTAGTGAGGGACAGGACTCATTCTCCATACTATTACAGTCAGTAAGGGGCAGGGTCAATTCTCTACAGCCCTATCATCTCAGCCTTTGGTGGTATCAGGAGCCACTGACATCAACACAGACTTAGGCTACAGCAAAGCAATGAACCCAGACATAAGTCCTAGCGGCAGCCCAGCACCAAACTGAAGCCACCTAATTCAGCCCATTCTTCACTTCTTTCACCTCATCAAATATGCCTCTGTCTCTCTCTCACTACTCCATATATTTGTTCAACATAGTAGTGACTGTCTGTCTGGCCCTGCAAAGTGCCAGGTATGTCCATGTTTTCTCCTCATAGCCAGGAGCAGACCACCATAGGCATGCATGTGGGTCTCTTTGTCTTGCTCCATCCCATGGTACTGGGCAGGTCCATGCTTTCTCATCACAAAGTGGTCATAATAGTGCCCAACTGACTGGCCCCAGGCTCTTGTTCAGAACAGAAGAGTTGCTGGAGTCCTCTTGTGGGCCAGTTGATTTCCTCAAAGAATCAACTCTTTGTTTCATTGATTCTTTGTATTGTTCTCTTTGCTTCTATTTTTTTTGAAGTCAGCCCACCAGGTTGATTACCTGCCATCCACTCCTCTTGGGTGTCCTTGATTCTTTTTGTTCTAGCTTTCAGGTATGATGTTAAGTACATAGTATGAGATATCTTTAATTTCTTTATGAAGGCACTTAGTACTATGAACTTTACTCTTAGCATGGTTTCAATGTGTTTCATATGTTTTGGTATGTTGTGCATTAATTTTCATCGAATTTTAGGAAGTGTTTGATTTCTTTCTCATTTCTTTCTTGACCTAGCGGTCATTCAGTAGAGAGTTATTCAGTTTCCATAAGTTTCTAGGCTTTTTGTTGTTGAAATCCAGCTTTAATTCATGGTGGTCTGAAAAGTCACAAGAAGTTATTTCAAAAAAATTTTTTTTTTAATCTGTGGAGACTTGCTTTGTGACTGTGTGGTCAATTTTGGAGGTTTTCTGAGGTGCTGAGAAAAAGGTGCATTATTTTGTGTTTGGGTGAAATATCCTGTAGATATCTGTTAGGTTCATTTGAGCCATAATATCTGTTAGTTCCATTATTTCTCTGTTTAGTTTTTTGCTAGATGACCTTTTGGGAGAGTGGAATATTGAAGTCTCCCACAATTAATGTGTGAGGATCAGTATGTGATTTAAGCTTTAGTGATGTTTCTTTTAAAAATGTAAGTGTCCTTGAATTTGGGTTATAGATGTTAAGAATTACAATGTCCTTTTGGTTTATTTTTCCTTGGTTGTATATGAAATGTCCTTGTCCATTTCTTTTAATTAATTTTGGTTGTAAGTATATTTTGTTAGATATTAGAAGAGATACACCAGCTTGCTTCTTAGGGTTGTTGTTCCTGCTGGTTGTATTGTGTGTGTGTGTGTGTGTGTGTGTGTGTGTGTGTGTGTGTATTTTCCTTTTTTGGGTTTTGATTGTTTGAGGTTATTTATTGCTTGTGTTTTCATAGGTGTAGTTAACGTCCTTGGATTGGATTTTTTCTTCTTACAATTTGTTGGGCTGGATTTATGGAGAGATATTGAGTAAATTTGACTTTGTCATAAAATATTTTGTTTTCTTCATCTGTCGTGATTGAAAATTTTTCTGGGTATAGTAGCCTGGGCTGACATTCATGTTCTCTTAGAGTCTGAAAGGCAACTCTCCATCAAGAAATCAGATATAATTTTAATAGATCTGCTTTTATATGTTACTTGTCTTTTTTTCTTTTGCAATTTAATAATCTTTCTTTGTTCTGTATGTTTAGTATTTTGGTTATTATGGGACATGGGGACTTTTTTTTCTGTGCCAAATCTATTTGGTGTTCTGCAAGTTTTGTACCTTCATAGTCATATTTTTTTTTTTTTTTTTTTTGGTTTAGGAAAATTTTCTTCTATGATTTTGTGAATATATTTTTTGGGCCTTTGAGTAGGGAATCTTCTTCTATTTCTATTATTCTTAAATTTGATCTTTTCATAGTGTCCTAAATTTCCTAGATGTTTTGTGCTAGTATTTTTTTTTAATATAATTGATTGATGAATCTATTTCTTCTATTGTATCTTCAACACCTGAGAATTTCCCTTCCATCTCTTGTATTCTATTGGTAATGCTGGTGTCTGTAGTTCCTGTTCACTTACTCAGATTTTCCATTTCCAGATTTCCCTCTATTTGTGTTTTCTTTATTGTTTCTAATACCATTTTCAGGTCTTGAACAGTTTCCTTCACCTGTTTTTCTTGGCATTCTTTAAGGGATTTATTGATTTCTTCCATTTTTCTTTGTTCATATTTTCCTCAATACATTGGAATGTTCAGGTACTGCTGTCATAGAATAGTTAGGCTCTGAAGTTGACATACTGCCCTTTCTATTGTTGATTGTGTTCTTACACTGGTGTTTAGGCATCTGTATTTGGGATGATTATAGGTGTAGGTGTTGATTCCCGAGTTAGTCTTTGTGGCATGGGCGTTTGGCTTTTTGTTTTCTGTTTTCTGGCTTAAATGCTTTGGGAGTCTTTAGGTCCAATAGCATGTCTCTAGTGGGGTTTTTGTGGCCTGCAAAACCTCTGAGGTTTTGTGTACTAACCTTCCCTCTGTGGTTTCAAGGCTTTCTGGGGTTCTGGATACCTGCTTGGTCACTGAGACTCCTAGTATGGAGAGGTCTCCAGCAATGCAGAAGTTTTCTGCCTAAGTTGTGCATTGGGATATGAAGCGGGTGGTGGGGTGATGGCGGCAGGAGGGGCTGTTGGGCCAGCTTTAGAGAGTGTTAGCTGGCAGTAAGCAGTATCTTACCTCCGTTCCCTAGAACTGGTTTGGCCTTGGGTAAAGCAGGTAAACAGAAGTCTTCTTCTGAAGTTGTGGGCCTGGGTAAGGAGCTATGGGGAGAGGTGCAGTCTGGGGCAGTTGGTTGTGCTTTAAGATCTGTAAGCAAGGGCTATGGGGATGTTTTACCTGGGGTCCCTAAGGCCAACTTGGCCCATGGTACAGTAGCTAGAGTTGTGGGCCAGAATATGGATCCCAGAAGAGGGTGTCTACATTTTTACCTTTTAAAATTTACATTTGTAATACTCTTAGTCCATTTGTTTCTTTTGTAAATGGTCTACAAATTTCCTAGCTATAAGTCTCCTTCACATAATAGAACAAATTCTCTCCTTCACATTTGTTACACTAGCCTTTTTTTCTGTGTCCCAATCTATCTCTTTTGTTTCCTTTGCATTATCAGTTTCTGATTTATCTTCTCTGTGAAGTTATGCTCTCATTATTTTTCTCGATGTTTTGTTCTCACAAATATTTCAATCTAAATGTTTTCTGACGATGGAGTACAGTAAAGTGTGAAGGGAACACGAGAATGAAGCTGTGTGCATTTGAATGCACTGTGTAAAGATGGTATAGAGATGCTTCCTGATTCCAGAGTTTTGGCAGCTTAGCTAGAATTTTAAAATACATCTCATTTTAATCACTAGCGTGGAAAATACTTTTTTGGTTTTTCTAAGATGATTTTTTTTATATACTTACAAATAAGTATACTCATTTTATCTTTAGTTTACCAATGATATTTCTTATGACTATTTTTTCCAGCATCTCAGTTAACATGATCAGCATAAATATATTTTGTAATTAAAGTCACTTGAAATAGCAGGTGGCATATACCTGCTACATTTCAAAATGTCTCTGTACAAAATGCTCATTTTTTAACATAATTTTCTACATGAAATTTTCTCCTTGAAATGGTAGGTCTGTCAAAGTGAATATCACCAGGTTGGTGATAGGCATGGGGTGGGGGAGAATAAAGTGCTGAGTACTTTCATATAATTCTTGGTGATAGTCTATGTTGAACTTTATTACTTTTAATCATTTTAATGTGACCGACAATTAATGAATGCCTAGCTGCTGCTAATTTTAAAGGTCAGGTTTCCTTTTGTCTCTTTCTAGACCCTTTACCTGTGGTCCTTATGCTGCTTCCAGTAGATTTCAGGCAAAAGGATTCTCTTAGAGCTTGACCAGAGAATTTTCTTTGAGTTGGGGCAAAAGAAATTTTCTCTTGTTTCCAATCATACTATTTCCTTTATTTCATGTCTTTGTTGCTGCTGTTATCTACTGGGAAGTTAGGAGAAAATAAATAAAAAAGTCAAATATTCCCATATAATTTTTCTTTAAACCACTGTGTAGTATTATATTTATTAAGTATACATTGCTTGGAAGGTGCTATACTAAATGAACAATAACAACCACATATTGCTAAGAAACCAAAAAGAATTGCTAATATTGTGAAAGGTGACTTATGATATTCTGGAGAGAAGAAATTCTTGTTAAAGCCACAGAAAGGCATGAACAAATGACATAGCAAAGCCTTGAGACAGTCAAGAGAGTCTTTGCTGTTGAATAGATCTAAAGGAGGAATGAAAGATCAATGCCTTGATGTACTGTATCTTGGAAACTTGTGATTCTTGGAGACTCCAGACAAGGATTGAATATTCATATTTCAACCAACAGAGAATTGGCACTGAGATTGATGGAGATTTTTATACCAATTCCAATGTGAGTTTTCTTATGAACTAGAAACAAGGGAGATCACTATTTTGTTGTTATTGTTAACAACAGTATTTAATCCATGTTAAATTTATTATGTTGTACTTTTCTTTTTTAAAAAAATATTTTTATTTAAATTAGAATTAACTCATGTGTTTACTTATCTAGAGGAGAATGAGGGTCATCATAGTGCTCTATCAATTTGATGTTCTTATCAATTTAATCTTTAAGTAGGTTTGCTCATTGTGAGGCAGTATGAAAAGATGTGGAATTAAATAGGACATGGGAAGGGAAAGGATTTGAGTCTGGTTGAACTCTCTTGCTAACCAAGAGTCAAGATTCTCCCATAATTAACAACACTTACTATGAATGTTGCTGGCAGAGAAGCAGCATTCCTTTTATACAGAGATGATTCAAATAGTGTTAAAGTAGCAGTGAATCATGCAGAATGATTTCCTCTAAGGTGCAAGCATACACTTTTATAGGACTCTCATAAGAAACTCCACAGTAAAAGGGAGGCCTTCACCCCTGTGTAACACTTATGACTCATGATTTTGTTTTTTGATTTTTTTCTATCATATTACTATCCTTTCAAAGGAACCTGTGGAGCCATTATATATTCTCATTTATGACACACACACACGCACACACACAAGAGATAGAAACAGGGAGAGAGAGAGAGAGAGAGAGAGAGAGAGAGAGAGAGAGAGAGAGAGAGAGAGAGAGAGAGACAGAGAGAGACAGAGAGAGAGAGAGACAGAGAGAGAGAGGCAGACACAGAACAGAATAAAAATGAAAGAAAGTTTTAATAACCTTTGGATATATAAGTTGAGAGTCACCAAAATGCTGTGTATGACCACTGCTAGGACACTCAAGCATTAGAAACTCACACGCACTGTACCACTTTGTAAATCTTATTTTTTCGCCGAGTACTTCTCTCCTTTCTAACTCATATGCTTATGGTTGTATTAAATTCTCTTTCTAATAAACTCCAACTTTTTTTCAAATTGCTTTCTTCAGAAATTCTTTTCTGTGGTATAGTCAAGAATCATCTCTTCACCTTTGCTAAGGTCTCTAAAAAGAAGCTGTAGCCCATAGCAGGATGGAGGTCTGTCTACAGCCCCCACCCTACAGCCATGATTCTATCTCTTTGTCTCTTTGTATTCCCACATCATCATCATTATCATCACCATCATCACTTACACCCAAGTACTTTATCAGCTGAGCTTTCTGCCAAGCCTCACTGTTTATATTTACTGTTTAAAACAAACAAGCAACTGACACAACCAACCAAACAAAAACCAACGAAGAAACCAAAATTGTAGAGGCCTTTTCTGGCATAAATAAACACCAATCACATCATTCAAATGTATCCAGGGTGGCACATTGAAGATGCTTCCATTTTCCTTTTAGGTACTGACTAGGAAGCCCTATTCTAAGTAGGTCAAAAATAGAGACAAGAAGGTCAACAAAACCAACTACACCGGAATGGTCAAGATAATTACCTTAGAAACCCAATCTAAGAAGCAAGAATTATACAACTCCATGGGGCAATGGGACAGTACTCTGTCTGCTTTCTGCTGTGGACAACCAGCCGTTTCTATACATTCAACAAAATGTTCAACAATCGTCCATGCCTACTCATTCTGATTCTTAACTGTGGTACCTAAGTCTGGGTACCTATCCTGTCATTAATGTGGCTCTATCTAGCTATGGCAACATCAGTGTCCCTTTTCCTTATTGTACCACTAGAAAAAGATGAAAACTTCTGGCTTGGGGAATCAATTTATTGGAACTTGGAAATTTATAATTTCTGTTTCAATCAGAATAGAAGTAGATCCATTTGCCCGGATGCTTTTGTTTCTCATGTAAATTTGGGCTGATTTTAAGGAATCTGTGTCAATTGCTTCTGGCCAGCAGTAACACTGGAACCTCTCTGTCTTTTTTTTTTTTTTTTTTAAATGTTCACTGATTTCCACCATCCACAGGAACCCTTTTGGGGTTTCTAAGGTAAAGTATTTCTTTTATGTGTTTTCTTTGAGACAAGTTTCTCTGAGTAGCCCTGGCTGTCCTTAAACTCATATTATAGACCAGGTTTGCCTCAAACTCAGAGGTAAAGCATATCTTTAAGTCAATTAGGAAACTGTCAACATTCTTCACTTCCTGTTGACTGCCACTTTCACCACTAGGAAAAAAGCAACTCCTTAAAGTACATGTTAATGTGCCAGACAGGTAGTGAGAATGGGCAGCTTTACCTTTAACATGTGTGTGTGTGTGTGTGTGGGGGTGGTATTCTATGGAATCCATGCTATCTGCCAAGCATTGGGCTAATATTCCCACAGAAATCCTATCACTTAATCTTTATAGCAATCTGCTGAGATAGATCCTATCATTAACTCTGTGTCATCTGCTCAAGTAACTAAGTTTTATGGAGGATCAAGAGCTTGTCAAAGGTCACTGGGCTAGGCACTCAGGGAGTGAATTCAGACAGAAAGGCTCTCCAGCCAGAGTTCCACACTGCTACATTTTTGTATTCTTCCACTTCACTTATTAAGGCTCCTGCCAAATGCATCTGGTCCCAGCTCTCACACACAATTATTAAGTGTAAAAGGCTGTGTTAACATTAACCTGAATAAGAACCTCTTTACAGGTGGGCAATTCTGAAGCACATTTTAGAGAAATAAATGCTTCCAAGGCTGGTCTGTATTTTGCTCACTAGTCTTTCATTTTTCCTTATCTTTCCTTATCACCCAGCTCCAAATGATTAACTTGAAGTCAAAAGTCCTTCCTTGAAGCTTGTCCTCAATCTCTGGGCTGGCTCAGTTTCAAAGCTCTCCAGGGATGTCTCCAGCTAACAGATGGCTATCTTCCTTCTGACTTGGCTACACTGGGTCTGGTCCCCAAATTTAGGATTTTTGAAGCAAATGAAACATATGTTTTTTTAAATCATTGTAAGTACTCAGAGACCCTGAAAAATTATTTAGTTAACTTAGGAGAAATGGGGAAGAAGGGAGAGAAGAAGGGAGAGAGAGGGAGAGAGAGAGACAGAGACAGATAGAGGGAGAGACAGAGAGACAAAGAGACAGAGAGAGAGGAGGGAAAGATATCTTAAAGGATATCTTTCTATACAATACATTTAAATTCCCCTGTGAATTTTCCCACATATCTGAAGTGGCCATTTCAACATTATTTATTTCCTGTGTTTTGAAAGTATTTCAAAATGGAAATTTACATGTTATATTATTTCACCTCCATTTGATGTGTTATGCTGTCAATTTATAAATGAGTTCAGGTTTTCAACTCAGTTCCTTAACAATTTTTGTTACTATTTTATTTTCTGTATATGGGTGTTTTGCATACCCTGTGTTCATGCAGACCACAAGAGGGCACTGCGTTCCTAGGAATTGGAATTACATAAGGTTTTCTGAGCTTCAATGTGGGTGTTGGGAGTTGAACCCAGGTCCTCTGGGTTGAGGCACTTCACCAGACCAGACAGTTTCCAAAAGTATTCTAAATTTTCCTGGTACATCTTAGACAAAAATGAAATAAAAAGCTAGTTATATATAGCACTCCTAAAAATAATGTGATGCTTGTAATGTATAAAAACAATTCTTAAAAATGAAAAATTGAGGACTGGGATGATGACTTTGTCAGTAAATTACTTGTTGTACTATCATAGGTACTATGTTAGGATCCCTAGAACTCCTGTAAGAAGCTGGGTTTGGCATAGCATGATTGTAATTCCTGAGCTGGAGAGCCAGAGACAAATGGATTCCTGGGGCTTGTTGGCCAGCCTGTCTAACTAACCAGAGTAGCCAGGCAGTCTATTCTACCTGTTAACTTCCAGTCCAGACCCTGACTCAAAAAAAAATACAATTATGATGCTAGCTGAGGAAGACACCTGACATTAACTCCTGGTCTCCACAGTCACCTGTACACACATTAATGCCCATACACACACACACACACACACACACACACACACACACACACACACACACACACACTCAAAGAAAAGATGATGATTATAATAGATGCTGTGATTCTCTAGAAAATATTTGTTCTTGGTAGAAGAGAGCAACAAAGAGAGAACTAGGAAAGAATTACAGTGATAACACAAGCACCCTCTAAACCTGGTTCTGTGTTGTGCCATTGTGTGTATTACACAGGTGTAGCCTGCATCAGAATTTGACCTGAGCTCAGGGCCTTGAACTCTGAATTTAGGAAATGTTTCTTATACAAGATTACAACAGTATATGTAGAAGTAAATCTTTATTTAGAATGAGAAATAATTTGCCATGCTTCAGAGATTTGATAAGCCTTCAACTGCAACTAACTTAAAATCTACAAAACAATGGTTTTACATTTAACTCTTTGACACATTTGTTTTTTTTTAAATTGTATTCTGGGCATGAGGCTCTAATAGCCTTTTCATTTGAAATGATGCAGCAAATGTGGGGACATGCCTAGAATTGGTCTTTAAGGAAGGTTTTTGATATACAGGCTTATAAATAGATTGAGGGCTCCTCAAGGAAGAGGGTGACTGTGCTATTGATTTTCAGCAGCTACAAGAGTGTCTGACATTGAAAATCATTAAACATGTTTGTTGAATAGAGGAGTAATTAAGCAATGGCTAGTGTTTCATTAAAAGATAATATGGTTTAGCTAAGAAATCACAGATGAAAATGCTGCATGGGCTTCTCTCTTGTTTAAAGTGTTTGAATGCAGAGGGAATTTTAATGACTTTATCTCCTTCATACTCAGCTTCTTCCACCCCTCATCAGTCAATACTTGGTGGTTAAGCCAGACCCTGACCTGGATGTGCTACGTGGCTCTATATTACTCTTTTATGGATGATGAGAATAAATAATGTGTACAAGGTTCTGGCCTTTCACAAGGTGGTTTGGCAGGAAAAGTGCTGTAGAATGCTCTATTCTCATGACACCTCTTCCAATCTAGCCACCAAAATGACCTCCTCGCATCAGCTGAATGGTCTTTTCAAATCACCATTTACATGTGTTTTCACTGAACCCTTACAGAATCTATTCCTGCAATGCGCAAAATGAAGGAAAATAAAAAGAAAATGCATTTTGTAAGATAAAGCATTCTCTTTTTCCTTTTAAATAAAATGAGCTGGGAAGAGGCAGAGAACTTTTATGATTCAGTAATGGCCAAGATACGATGCTCTTCAGCTCACAAATCAAAGAGCCACAAGCTGCAAAAGCTTCAATTTTGAAAAGAACAGCTCAGGGCAAGGCAAAATGTCATCCTTTTTATAGGTTCAACAAAATTCTTCTGTTTTTCATCTTGCAACACAGGCATTAGATCAGCTCTTCAAGTCCCTGGGATGTCTGGAATACTGACTTGTATGCACTTTCTAAAACATAGGGTCAAGTGCGAATAAATGCTACAGAAAAAAGAAAAAATAACACAAGAAAGAGACCCAAAATGGCTGAGTAGAATCTTGACAGAAGGCATGTCATGAGGAGACTTTTAGAGTCACATAAATGCCTCCCAGAGCTTAACACCATGTGCATTCACACTAATGAGAGGGACTGACTTAGAACACGGTAGGCGCTGAAGAGATCATCATGGGACAGTCCTCTTGGGCCAACATTTAAAATTATACTGGGGAATAAACTGTATGGGTTTATCATTGCTTCAGAGAGAAAGAAGACTTTGAACTCAGAAAAACCTATTATATGCCGTGTTCCTGATCTTTATGATGGCACTTGACAGTCTGATATATTGTAAGAAAGTTTAAAGAGCTCTCTTTTATTAGTTTATGGATCTAGGATATTAGAACATTTCCTCTTCTTAATTAATATTTTCATTGTGAAGCTTTGTTGTTTCCTTCAAAATAAAACTTAATTAAACACAATTAGTTAGTACCTAGGAAAGGAATATTGTAGTATCTGACTCCTAGGCATTCATAAAGACAGATACCCCGTGATTCAATTGTTTATGTATTTATTCACTCATATTTTTATGCCCATATGGATATTGATAGATCAAAGCTAGCAAATAATGAAATTTAACCATGAGTAGTGGTATATGACTTCAATTCCAGCACTCAGTAGGCAAAAGCAGGGGAATCTTATGAGATTGAAGCCATCCTGGTCTACATAGCAAGTTCAAAGCTTTCTAGGATTACAGAGTGAGACTCTGAGTCAAAAACAATAACAGAAACAATAATAACAACAACAAAAGAATAAAATTCAAACTCTGACATAATGCAATTTAATCAAGATAGTACAACTAAGAAATATCTGTGACAACTAACTCAGAATTCTGTTAATCCATAGTGAGTTTTACTATCTTGATTAAATTACATTATGTCAGAGTTTAAATTTTATTCTTTTGTTGTTGTTATTATTGTTTCTGTTATTGTTTTTGACACAGAGTTTCACTTTGTAATCCTAGAAAAGGTGGCTTTTCTTTGACGTGATGGGGGCATTCTTGTGAAAGAGATAACAAATTCAATGAGTCCTTTTAACTACAGTGAAGAAAACATGCGGAGACCATATCAGAGCAATGATAAAAGGGCCATGTGTGCATGGCTAATGCCAAAGGAAGTAGGAGATGATGCTGGAATGTCAAGTAGGTCTCAAAATTCCTATGAACTTTATAGACCTTTTATATCAGAGTAAATGTGTCAATAAAGTGAAGTTTTAGTAAAGTTGATTTTGTTATTAGAATATTTCAGGTATTGGTTGTTAAGTGTGTAAACTAATACATATTATTAGTTAAACTGAGAGTAAACAGAATTAAAAAAATATTAAGATGTTCCAGAACTTTTGAGTTCCCTGATTTCACAAAATACTACAATATTAAGGTGAATAAATGACATTATGATTAACATTTTATGGTCTGGTGTTATGAGCAGTTTCCTGCCATCCTGGTCCCAGAGCCTCATCAGCCCCAAAATAACACAGAGATGCTATATTAGATATAAAGCTTTTGGCCAATAACCCTGTTCCAATATTTTGTGCAAAAACTTCTGGAAATAATTTCTAAACAGTTTCCACAATCCATAATTTACCATTAAATGGATGATATATTGTTGGCTGATTCTAAAGTAGAAATAGTAGAAAAACATGTTTGAGGAAGTAAAGGAAGTTTTACTTCACTGGGGATTACAAATCCCCCCCCCCAAAAAAAAAACTACACAAAGAGGAAATTCTATCAATTACTTAGTATATAAAATAGGTTTACAGAAAATTAGATCACAAAAAATACAGATCAGAAGAGATGGTTACCAGGCTCTTAATAATCTTCAAAAATTACTAGGAGAGACTTCTTAACTACTGACCATTTTTGGAGTAGAAGGGCATGATTTGAAAAACTTGAAAATGGCCCTAAAAGGGGACAAGGACCTACATAGTCCATGAATACTATCAGCTGATGCTCAAAAGGAATTAGAATGAGTAGAAAAGCGGATATTAGAAGCACATGTGAAGCATGTGGATCCAAAACCATACTGTATTCTGGTTATATTACCATCTAGAGAATATCCTTCAGGGACTAGGAGGACAAGGAGGATTCTGGGAGATGTAGTAGAGAGGAGTTGAAATGTAGGACCAAGAGGAGTAAAGAGGTTAGTACTCTAAGTGGAAAGACTTAGATTGATAGAAATGAGTTAATATTTAAGACAGAGCTAGCCAATAAGAAGCACTAGCTATTGGCCAACAGCTTTACATCTAATGCAGCATCTTTGTGGCTGACTTAGCTCTGAGACCAGGCTGGCGAGAAACTGCTCATAACAGTCTGGTAGATATTTACTTACCTGTTACTTGGACCAACAGAATTTGAAATTTTCACTCTCGATTCACTTGGACATACAACAGATCCCAACTCCCTTTTTGCTAACAGCATTATTAAGATATTTATCAAGACAAGCTTTATATTTGAAACTCAGTAATTCCTAGTAAAAATAATTGGGCTCACTTTTCTACATTAAGAGGTTTAAGGGGAAAGGAAAACAAGAAGGGTGGAGAGATATAGAACATCAGGTGCTCGTAGAGAGGTTGAGAGAGAGAGAGAGAGAGAGAGAGAGAGAGAGAGAGAGAGAGAGAGGAGAATGAACTCCCTAACATTTTCTACATCCCAACTTCCCAGCCCTACTCTGAACTCACTGTTTTAAAGGCTTATATGATGTTTCCATTGCTTTCCACTTAATGGACACAATTCATAAGGATTTCGGAAGCACTAAATGGAGTTTAGCACCATTATGCTTGTACTCTTTGTTGGCAGTTAAATTACACATCACTTATGATTAGTCCTGAATAGTTTATTGATTGTTTATTTAGATCAGGTCCTGTTGCTAAAATTATGAGTGGTGCCCATAATCAAAAGGGTTATAATTATTTGAAATACTTACTAAAAACAATTCTGAGATAAATGCATTCATACATGAGTAGAAACCTTGTAATACTAGAACATCAACTTTATCTTCTAGTTCTGAAGGTAACTGTTTAGGTAGAGGTGAGGATCCCAACCACCTTTGCTTTGAAGACAAGCCTGAAGTGGTGCTATGTGAGAAAGTGGTTCATTAAGTGATGAATAGGAAAGAAGAAGAGGAGACAAGGAGGGTTTTGTCCCTGTGGGGATGTTTGGACACACATTATACCTCAACATGTATTCCACTCAAGGCAAAGTTAGTTACTGGGTACAAGTCAGCACAAGGTGTACAAGGGCTGGATGTCATCCTGTCTCTCTGTGCAGCAAAGCAGTGTCCATCCACAAGATCAATCTACTGGAGAATATTGCAGTTATGGGTACACCAAAAAAGCAGGAATTCTTAGGGGTTGATTAACCATGTGTCTTCCCATTCAGCAAAACCTGGAAGTAAAGAGGGAAGTGCATTAATTTTCCCTTGTGCAAAATACCTCCTGTCCATTATCGCCAAGAGTTTCCTACTCATGTGCTAAATCCAGTTGATAATCAGATACCTGTGGTACTGAATCTATCTAAAACTACTACTTTACCAGTATCCAACCTCTATTCTATCCGCATTACCAAATCCACGTCCTCAATAACATGGAGACTAAAATATCACATATATAAATTGGGAAGTGGAATAATGGGGAGGAGAGAGAGAGGCCAGTACAGGAGAAGAAGGGACAAATGACACTAAGGTTATTTGATAAAACCTCAAGGAATAAGTGTTTTATATTTACCTAAACTTCTCTACAATACACACACACACACACACACACACACACACACACACACACACACACTGCATGCATGCAGGGCACATACACACATGAAAGTTAAGTCACTTGGGTTGGTAATGCTCTTCATAAGCACTACCAAAATCCCCGGTACTATGCATGAGAAACCTCCATTCAAATGGTTGGTCAGAGTAGTTCAAGTGACTCCTTAAACAATGTAGATTACCAATGTAACTTTTGGTTGCCTCTTAGACATTGAGGCAAGGCTCCTATTAGTGGAAAAAATACACATGTAGGGCACAGGCAGGACTTAAAAGACTCAAGCTTAATATGGCCTGAAAGCCTCTTTCCGTAAGACTAGCTTCCATAGTTCCAGAAAGTACTACACAAGTTCCCAAGATAGAGAAGCAATTAAACAGCCAAATATAAGTGATACCTATGAACCATGACAATTATAAGCATGGCAAGATATAAAAGAAAGTGCTCACATGTTGGTGTCAGCCAACAGATGTCTAATTGTTCCTAAGGTCCATTTAGAAAGGAGGAAATCTTGTGTTGTACTGGAAAATTAGCCCAGCTTCCCAGGGCTAGTGAAATCATAGTCCTTAGAAAAAGAAATCTACCTCTAATTTGCTAGTTGAGCACAATTCCTTATTATATTCTAAATCTTAGTCTTAAACCCACAGTTAAGTCTCCACTTCTCATTAAAGAAGCATCTTTTTACAATAAATGGAGAGCATCACAGAAAACCCAAATTAAATATAAAACATAAATCAACAGATTGTGGACGCTCGGTCCAAGTGGACACATCTACATCAAAGCTCTTCTGTATGAGGCTCAGGAAACATTGAGGAAGAGGGGGTGGGAAGATTGTAAGAGATAGACTTCAAGAAAGTCTGCTCTGATAAATTATTTAATAAACAATACTGGGGCAATGACTTATCAACAGGCATGCTAATATGGAAGGTGAAAATTTCACCAGAGTCCTTTGCATAGACTATGAGCTATAGACAACTAATGACTGCTGGGAACAGAAGTACCCTCTTCCAGGGATGAGCCCTTACTGGCTGTCCAATGTAGAATCAATCATGAAATTGCATGTACCCTTCTAATACAAATAGACTCAGCAGGTTGTATTTATACATATTTATGCATACACATACATATGTGTGTGTGTGTGTGTGTGTGTGTGTGTGTGTATGTATGTAACAATCATAATCAAAGAAAAAGAGAGGCTATGAATTTGAGGTAGGGACTCATGAGAAGCAGTATGAGGTGGGCAGCTTGGAAGATTTGGAGAAAGGAAAAGGAAGGTGAAAAGTGATGCAATTTTGTTTCAATTGAAATATGTTAAAAATGAAAATGAACTATTATACAATATTCATTGTACATTTTAATATTAACACTGTCAAGAAAAAATTATTTTTTTAATTTAAATTAGAAACAATCTTATTTTACATACAAATCCCAATTCCCTCTCTTCCATCCTCCCATGCACACCACTGACTGGCCCCCTCCCTGCCCCTCCCAGTCCCTACCCATTTTCCCAGGTAGAGTGAGGCCTTCCATTAGGGATCATCAAAGTCTGTCACATTATTTGGGGCAGGGCCTAGGCCCTCCCCTATGTATTTAGGCTGAGAGAGTATTAATCCATGGGGGAATGGGCTTCCAAAGTCCATTCATGTACTAGGAATAAATACTGGTTCCATTGTAAGAGGCCCCATAAACTGCCAAGGCCTCCTAACTGTCATCCAAGTTCACGAGGCCTGGTTTGAACCTATGCAGGTTCCCCAGCTGTATTATTAGGGTTCATGAGCTCCAACTTGCTCAGGTCAGCTGTTTCTGTGCATTTCCCTGGCATAGATTTTGTTCAACTATGTTCATAGAAGCATTATTTGTAATAGCCAGAACCGGAAGCAACCTCTCCTCCCTTTCTACAATTGGAATTCTGGAGTTAGACTCAGGGCTTAGCTATGGATCTCTGATGTTATTCTGTAAATATGTTTTTCATACTGGTTAGTTAATAAAGCCTGTGGCGAATAGGAAACAAGATAGGTGGGGCTAGGAGACCAGGAGGAGGAAAGAGGAAGTAGTTGGGAGGAGTCAAGATGTAGACCAGGGAGGAAGGAAGATGCCAGCTGAGGCTCCCGGATAAGATTAGCCAAGGGGTAAATAATTAGATAAATAGAAATGGGTTAATAATTAAGATAGAGCTAGTCAATAAACAATAATGGTAACTGGCCAACAGGATTGTATCAAATACAGAGTCTCTGAGTGTTATTTGGGGCTCACGTGGTGGCAGGACCATGGCGGCAGGACCGGGAGGCCAGTGGGGAGGAACAAAGATCTCTGCCAGTAACAGATCTCTGCTTCTGGTTCCACTGGATGAAGGCTCTATGATAACATCAAAGGTAGTTATCAATCTCATTATAGCAGAATGACATTTAAGGTAGGCCCTGCACTATGGTTTAGATTCTTTGATGGGGTCATTTTTATGGATTTCTTGACATTTTCCTAGTGCCTAATTTCACTTTAAACCTATAATGACTCCCTCTATTAACTTATCTGTTTTCTTGCTCTCTTCTTTTCATCCAAGGCTCAATCTTCCTGATCCCTCATGTTTTCCTCTCCACTCCTCTTCTTCCCTGCTTTTTCTCCTCCCTCCCTCTCCCCTACCTATTCACTCATGCTTCCAATTTTTTCAGGAGCTCTTGTCACTTTCCCCTTCTCCAGGGGACTATGTGTTTCTCTCTTAGGGTCATCCTTGTTTCCTAGCTTTTCTGACAGTGTGTTTATAGGCTGTTAATCCTTTACTCGATGTATAATATTTTATATAAGTGAATACATACCATGTTTGCCTTTCTGTGACTGGGTTACCTCACTCAGGATGGTATCTTCTAGTTCCATCCATCTGCCTGTGAATTTCAAGATCTTATTGCTTTTCTTTTTTTTTCTGATGAGTAGTATTCCATTGTAAAAATGTACCACATTTTCTTTATCCATTTTTGGTTGAGTGTCATCTAGGTTACTTCCAGGTTCTGGCTATTACAAATAATGCTGCTATGAACATAGTTGAACAAATGTCCTTGTTGTATGAATTTCCATCCTTTGGGTATATGCCTAAGAGTAGAATGCTGGATCTTGAAGTCGACTCCAATTTCCTGAGAAATCACCATACTGATTCCATACTGATTTCCAAAGTGGCTGTACAAGTTTTCACTCCCACTAGAAATGGGGGAGAGTTCCCCTTTCTCCATATTCTCTCCAGCAAAAACTGTACTTGGTGTTTTTGGTTTTAGCCATTCTGACAGGTATAAGATGGTATCTCAGAGTTGTTTTGCTTTGCATTTCCCTGATGGTTAAGGATGTTGAACACTTTCTTAAGTATCTTTCAGTCATTTTAGATTCCTCTATTGAGAATTCTCTATTTGGTTTTGTATCCCACTTTTTAATTGGATTATTTGGTGTTTTAGTGACTAGCTTCTTGAGTTCTTTATATATTTTAGAAGCAGCCCTCTTTCAGATGTGGGGTTGTTGCATATCTTTCCCCATTCTGTGGGCTGTTGTTTTGTCTTGTTTATTGTGTCCTTTGCCTTACAGAAGCTTCTCAGTTTCATGAGGCTTCATTTATTAATTGTTGATCTCAGTGTCTGTGCTAATATCGACATGCTAAGGAAGCAGTCTCCTACCAATTTGTTCAAGATGGCTCACACTTTCTCTTCTAGGTGTTCTAGTGTAGTTGGATTTATGTTGAGGTCTTTGATCTATTTGGACTTAAGTGTTGTGAATGGGGACAGATATGGATCTATCTGTAATCTGCTACAAGTCAGCATCCAGTTAAGCCAACACCATGTGTTGAAGATGCTTTGGTTTTTCATTGTATAATTTTATCTTCTCTGTCAAAAATAGGGTGTTCATAAGTGTGTAGATTAATATTAGGGCTTTCAATTTGAGTCCACTGGTATGCCTGCCATTTTTTTTTGTAACCAAAACTTTGATCCTAAGGATCTCCCAAACATATTAGAAATGACAGCATGAAAAAGAAATCTTGAATAGCAACTCAAAGGTTCAGCTCTGCAATGTACCCTTACACTGATATGGGACTGGTAACTTAAAGTCTTCTATTTCCAAATAAAGAATGTTACAGCAATGTGCCCATACATAGCAATCAGTAAACAACCTCTGAAAGCCTTCAGGATACAGTTCCTATCCTTTACCTGTTAGCTAGTTTTCATTAACAGCTTTTAAAGACTGCCCATCATTTTACCCACACCTCCACATCATATCCCAGCTACTAGACAAACTAGAGCTTCATTTCATTTCTGCCAGTGGTTTCTGTATCATTAGCACATCACACTCTAACTGAGCAGTATTTGGTTTATATCAGTCCATGAAAAACTAAAATTCAAAGCAAATTTGAACAGCTAAAACATCTTAAAAGTGCACCAAGATTATGAAGTCTCAAACAAAACTTGAATTTCCTGTGCATACTTCTGTCAAATGAAGTTATTTCCTGTACACCACTTTAGCAAGCTGGTCTTCTACTTTCATTTGACCTAGGTTGGCTATGAGACCTAGGGAAGGACCAAGATGGCTTGTGGTTTATCTCCTGAGACAGAGACCTTTCTCTTCTCCTATCTCTAGAAAGGGACCTGCTTTGGCATCGAGAGAAGCTTCTCCTTGGAGACCATCACCAAGGTGGAGGACTCCTCCTACGGTAATCATCTCAATGGCTACCGAATCAAGAGGGCCATGGGCCACAATTGCGACCACTCTTTTCACCATTCGACAGTTTCACTCACACGGCAGCCACTTCCATCCAGCTCTCAAACAGCATCAGGGGCATCTCAGGGATCCTCAAATTCAACAAAAGCAGAGCCAGGAGGGTTCTGAGCAACCCACACACTTCAAAGTCATTCATAATAGCCAAAAGCCTGCTCTAGTACAGTCTTGTTTCCATTGTTTCCAAGATTACCTACATACACCTTACAATCTTGTGGAAGGGAATCATGATGCATTTCGAAATCCTGGATTCAAACACCAAGGCTCAAACCCCAACACTCCAACAGGCCCACTTGTGCACTTCAGGATCTGCTTGGTATTCCTAGGTATCCACAAAATGGTCTTGCCTATCTATTTTTGTGCCAATACCAAGCTGTTTTCATTACTGTAGATACATAGTAGAACTTGAAGTACAAGATGGTGATGCCTCCAAAGGTCCTTTATTATACAGGGTTTTGGCTATCCTGGGTCTTTTGTTTTTGCATATGAAGTTGAATATTGTTCTTTCAATCTCTCCGATGAATTGTACTGGGATTTTGATGAGGATTGCATTGAATCTGTAGATTGCTTTTGGCAAGATTGCCATTTTTTTTCTATGTTGATCCTACCTATCCAAGAGCACAGGAGATGTTTCCATATTCTTGTACCTTCTTTAATTTCTTTATGTAATGCCTCAAAGTTCTTATCATACAGGTCTTTCACTTGTTTGGTTAGTATTACTCCAAGATATTTTGTGTTGTTTATGGCTATTGTATTAGGTGATGTTTCTCTGAATTCTTTCTCAGTCTGTTTATTTTTTATACAAAGTAGGGCTACTGATTTCTTTGAGTTAATCTTGTGTCCTGCCATTTTGCTGAGGGTGTTTATTAGCTCTAGTAGTTCCCTGGTAGAATTTTTTGTGTCATTTATGTAAACTATCATATCATCTGCAAATAGTGAAAGTTTGACTTCTTCCTTTCAAATTTGTATCCCCTTGATCTCCTTTTGTTGTCTTATTGCTCTAGCTATAACTTTAAGTACAATATTGAAGTGATATGGAGAGAGTGGGAAAACTCTTGTTCTCAATTTTAGAGGAATTGTGTTGAGTGTCTCTCCATTTAGTTTGATGTTTGGTGTTGGCTTCCTGTATATTGCCTTTATCATGTTTAGGTATGTTCCTGTTATACCTCATCTCTGCAAGACCTTTATCATGAAGGGCTATTGGATTCTGTCCAAGGCTTTTTCAGCATCTAGTGAGATTGTCATGAATTTTTTTCTTTTTCAATTTGTTTATACGGTGGATTACATTGATGGATTTTCATATATTGAACCATCCTTCAATCCCTGGGATAAATCTTACTTGATCATAGTGATTTTTCTGATCTGTTCTTTAATTCAATTTGCCAACATTTCATTAAATTCTAGGAAGTCTTTTATCTTTCTTATTTCTTTCTTGACCCAGGTGTGATACATTGTTCAATTTTCAAGAGTTTGTAGGATTTCTTCAATTTGTGTTGTTGTTGAATTCTAATTTAAAGCATGGTGATCTGACAATATACATGGGGTTATTGTTACAGGCAGGTTTTTCCCACCGGCCGCTTGGCCCACTCTTTGTTCTTCCTTGCCAGCTGCCCGGATCTGCTGCCATGTGAGCCCCAATAACACTTAGAGACTCTGTATTTGATACAATCCTGTTGGCAATTTACCATTATTGTTTATAGGCTAGCTCTGTCTTAATTATTAACCCATTTCTACTCTTCTTAGTATTTCCAGTTGGCTCATCTTACCGGAGAGTGGCGGCCAGCATTTGCATCCTCTAGGCTCTACATGCTGATCCCTTCTAACGATTTCCTCTTTCCTCCTTGATGCCTAGCCCCGCCTATCTTGCTTTCCCATTGGCCCAACAGTGCTTTATTGTTTAACCAATATGAGAAACATATTTACAGAATAACATCTTCCATCATCTCCTCTTTTCTGTCTAAAATAAAAGAAAGCGTTTAACCTTAACATAGCAAAATATATCATACAACAGTTGTCAAATAAGAATCACAGTTAACAATATTTAGTCCATTAACATTTTGTAAAACTTAAAGAAAATATCTATCCTATCTATGTGAGTCTAAAGTCCTATATGTAACTTATCTTTAATCCTAATTAAGGAAAACTATAACCAAAACTATCTGTCTTCAACTCCTTCAAAGACCACAGAAGGATAATATATAAACTCTAGAAATGACAGAGACATCTCACTGCCTGGTCAGTCACCCAAAGTTCTTTTGTAATGTTCCATCTTCAGCTCATAGGCCATAGTGTGTCTGGAAGACTCCTCAGCACAGCAGGAAACTTTAAACTGTCCACCTGTATTGGCAGTTTGTCAGTCCCTTTTCTCTGTGTCCTGCAGAATGTCTGGCTGTCTGGCAGCCTCTATCATGAAGCAGGAATCCTGTAGCAATGTCCATCTTGAATCAGCAGTCACCTTTTTGTGGGTCCTGCATGTCCAGTTTCTACAGCATAAAGTCAAACAGTCCAGAAGAGCAGTACCTTGCCCAAATGGGTAGTCTTGCCATATTAGAAGCAAACTTCATAATGTGTTTCTTCGATGTCCATCTTCCTTCTGATGCAGGTGGTGTTGCCAGGAGCAGTTATGTCTCACTGTCAAGAAAATCCCTAAACCATTTTAAATGCCATATTCTGTAGGTCTTTGAAAGGTTTGAAGAATGCCTATTCATCTCAAATACATCTCTGCATATCTAGAAATCCTAATTAACTTAACTCCAAATTTTGACTATCATATGTAAGTCTCTAATCTGTATTAAATTATACATTACATTTTCCAATTAGCTATACAAACATAATACCTAAACAAGAGAAGAAATGTACATATCACAAAATTGACCTTAAATTGTATCAATTAATGAAAATCCATTTCAAAGCAAAGTATTCCTATCTATACCATAGGTTATTCCATTTTTTTGTATCTGTTGAGGTTTGCTTTGTTGCTGAGTATATGGTTGATTTTAGAGAAGGTTCCATGTGGCACTGAGAAATAGGTATATTCTTTTGTGTTTGGATGGAAAGTTCTATAGATGTCTGTTAAATCCAATTGGGTCATAACTTCTGTTAGTGCCTTTGTTTCTTTGTTAAGTTTCTGTCTTGTAGTCCTATCCAGTGGTAAGAGTGGGGACTTGTAGTCTCCAACTATAAATAAGCATGTGGAGTTTATGTGTGATTTGAGATTTAGTAATTTTTCTTTTGTGAATGTGAGTGCCTGATGGGAGATGTTATTCTGTAAATATGTTTCTCATACTGGTTAATTAATAAAGCACCGTGGCCAATCGGAAACAAGATAGGTGGGGCTAGGAGACCAGGAGGAAGAAAGAGGAAGTAGTAGGGAGGAGTCAAGATGTAGACCAGGGAGGAAGGAAGACGCCAGCCATGGCTCCCTGATAAGATGAGCCACTTGGAAATAATTAGATAAATAGAAATGGGTTAATAATTAAGACAGAGCTAGCCCATTAACAATGTTAATAACTGGCCAACAGGATTGTATGAAATACAGAGTCTCTGAGTGTTATTTGTGGCTCACATGGCAGCAGGACCGTGGCGGCAGGACCAGCTGCAGCCGGCGGGAAAAATCTGCCGTAACAAATGCCTTAGTATTTGGGGCATAGATGTTCAGAATTGAGACTTCATCTTGGTGAATTTTTCCCGTGATGAGTATAAAATGATCTTTGTCATCTATTTTTATTAATTTTAGTTTGGATTCTTCTAATTTGTTAGATATTAATATGTACACCATATTTTTTAATTAGGACCATTTGATTGGAAAATCTTTTGCCATCCCTTTACTCTGAGGTAACATCTGTGTTTGAAATTGAGGTGTGTTTCTTGTATGCAGCAGAAGGATAAATTCTGTCTTCATATTCATTCTCTTAGTATGTGTCTTTTTATAGGTGAGTTAAGATCATTGGTATTGAGGGATATTAATGATCACTGATTGTTGATTCTTGTTTCTTTTCTATTTGTTCTTGGTGTTTGGTGTTTTTATTGCTTATGGATTTCCCTGTTTTTTTTTTTTTTTTTTTTTTTGGTTTGGTAATATGGGATCGATCATCTATTGCCTATGTTTTGTTTTTTGTTTTTTTTTTTTTTTGGTGGAGTCAACTTCCTTGAGTTTGAGTTTTCCTTCCAGAACTTTCTGCTGGACTGGATTATTGGATATGTATTGTTTAAATCTGGTTTTGTTATGGAATATCTTGTTTTCTCCATCTATAGTGATCAAAAGCTTTGCTTGGTACAGTATTCTGGGTTGACATCCCAGTCTGTTAGTGTTTCTAGAACATCCATCCAGGATCTTCTGTCTTTCAGAGTTTCCACTGAGAATCAGGTGTAATTCTAATAGGTCTGCCTTTATATATTATTTGGCCTTTTTACTTTGCTACACTTAATAGTCTGTCTTTAGTCTATATGTTTGTTTTTTTGATTATTATTTGGCAAGGGGCCTTTTTTGGTTCACTCTATTTTGTGTTTTGTAGCCTTCTTGTATTTTCATAGGCATGTCTTTCCTTAGGTTGGGAAAGTTTTTTTCTATTATTTTGTTGAATATGTTTTTTATACCTTTGAGCAAGGCATCTTCACCTTCTTCTTTAACTATTATTCTCAGGTTTGATCTTTTCAAGCTGTCCCATTATTTCCTAGATATTTTATGTTAATGATTTGTTGGGCTTAAGATTTTCTTTGGTTGTTGAATCTATTTTCTCTAGTTTATCTTCAGCTCTTGAGATTCTCTTTTCATATCTTGTATTCTGTTGGTTATGCCTGCATCTGTAGTTCCTGAATGTGTACCAAGATTTTCTTTTTCCAGAATTTCCTCAGTTTGTGTTTTCTTTATTTTCTCTATTTCAGTTTTCAGGTCTTGAACTGTTTGAATGATTTTTTTTTTCATCTGTTTGGTTGCTTTTTTTTCTTGGCTTTCCTTGCTTTCTTTAAGAGATTCGTTGATTTCTTGCAATTATTTTGTTTTGGCTTTTTCTCCATTTCTTTCACTTTTTGTTTGTTTTTTCTTCCATTTCTTTAAGGTAGTTTTTCATTTCCTCTTTGAGGGTCTCTATCATTTTCAAAAAGTTATGCTTAGGGTCACTCCCTTCTGTTTCATATGCATTGAGATGTCCATGTCTTGCCAGTGTATAATTCTTAGATTCCGGTGGTATTATATTATTCTTTCTGTTGTTGAAGATGTTCATATACTCTCATCTTCTCATTGCTTCTTCCAATGGGTGCAGGTGAGGACTCTCCCTTTTCTAATGGCCGTGGGTTCAAGGCTTTCTCCAGGTGGGTGCAGGTGAATCCAAGATTCTACTGGCAGCAGATGCTAGATGGCTCTCTTTTCTAGTGGGTGCTGGTTCAAGACTCAGATGTTGGCAGATGGTGAATGGCTGGGTCTGCTTCCTGGTCTCTCTTGGGGCTATGATGCTGTAAAAAGACTTTCCTTGCTGTTTTAATTAGCAGTGTGTGGTACATTGTATACACATGACAATCAGGAAGATCTGAGTGAGGGTGAACAATAATTCCTTAAGAAATAATGTCTAGTGATAAAAGGCAGGGTGTTTGGTGTTAAGCAATTTTTGACTCCTCTACCTACTCATAGACCACATGACCTTGAACAACTCACTCTCTAAATCTGAATTTCCTTATGCCATGTCATTTGTAGGGTCATTCAACAATAAATGAGCTGTTTTGCAGAAATTAGCAACACAGTGACTTGAGCATATTCATGCTCAGCCATGGACACAGTTCTGTTTTGTTTTTTGTTAATGAACTATAGGCATAAGCAGGAAGACCAAAGCTATATGAGAAGTCCAGCTAAAGAACAAAATTTGGTCAGCAGAGCATTTGGCAAGACTATTTTTGTTTTTGTTGTATTCCAAGTTATGGAAAATTCAATGGAGCTTAGTTGTATTTTGAATTTTCAGCTTTAATCAAATATAGCTGTAGCCAGATATGAATTCGTTTTGTATACTAGAACAATCATACAATCAAGATAGCTTTCTCATCATTTTTATTCACTTCCAGGTGATGTCTAACTTTTAAAAATTAATTCATGGTCTATCTAAGCCTGTTCAACTTTCCAAAGAAAATAAAGTGCATATTAGAGTTGAGTAAATATACATTGCATAAAAATTTTATGCTGATTTCAAAATGCCTTCTTTTAACAAAAAAATGAATTTTTCCTCTTCTAAGGGAGGGAGATTTATGTGTCTCTTAGGCTCCTCCTCTTAGAGGGTGGGGAATGGGGGCATTGGAACATGAGGGATCAGGGTGGTTGAGTTCTGGGTGAAACAGAGTAGGAGAGTGATGAAGGAAATATCTTGACAGAAGAGGGGACTGTGAGTTTAGGGAGAAACCTGGTGCCACAGTGGTTTCTGGGAACCCACAAGGATGACACCAGCCAGCTAAGACTCCCAGTAATTGTGGAGATGGTGTCTGAACTGGCCTTCTCCATATTAGATTGGTGACTTCCCTAGTTGTCTTCATATAGCTTTCATCCAGTACCTGATGGAAGCAGAATCCAGAAATCAACAGCTAAACACTGGGCCAATCTCCTGGAATTCAGTTGAAGAGAGAAAGGGTGGAGGAATTGTATGAGTAATGTCGGGGGGCGTCATCAAGATCATGATGGGGAAACCTACAAATACAGCTGATCTGAGTTTGTGGGAGCTCATGAACTCTGGATGGACAGCTAAGGAGCTGGTATGGGACCAACCTAGGTGCTCCATATCTGGGTGACAATTGTGTAGCTTCGTCTTTTGTGGAACCTCTAGCAATGTCACCAGGACCTGTTTCTGATGCAAGAGCTGGCTCTTTGGAACCTGTTCTCTATGGTGGGATGACTTGCTAAGACTTCATGCAGTGAGGAGGAGCTTGGCCCTGCCTCAACTTAATGTGTCATGCTTTGTTGATTCCCATTGGAGGTCTTACCCCATCTAAGTGGAGACAAAGGAGAAATGTATGAGGAGGGGTAGGAAGAGGTGAGGTAAAGGAGCAGGAAGAAAGAAGGGAGTGAAATCTGTGTTTGGTATGTAAAATAAATTTTAAAAAATAATGAAAAATTTGAATTTTTATAAGTTAATTGGGATAAAAATATTTGGAAGCTCCATAGTTTATCTGAAGTGTTTAAGTTTTTTTTTTTTTTTTTTTTTTTTTTTTTTAAGTATAAACAGTTTATATGCCTGCCAGAAGTTTTAGATTTGTGTTTGTAATTTGGAATGTCTGGAGAAGTTAGGAAACTAGGATGGGCTCTTGAAAAAGGGAGAGATGGGGCTTTAAAGGGTGTGGAATAATAGAAACACATAGTGTGTGAAGGTAGAGTAGGTTATTGGAGCTAAAGATTTAAGTAGGAATTAGGGCAGGGCAATCGGAATCTCATTAAAATTTTAAAAACGTGGGAGAGAGAAAGAACAAATATGCAGATGGAAGAGGGGTGTATTGTGGAGTATTGTGGGGGAGCCATAGGTAAATAAGATCAAGATACATTTATACATATCTAAAACTGTCAAAGAATACATATAGAAGAATATTAAAATGCTGGCAGTCATTCAGATTACAGCAAAGTGTTGGTTCAACAAGGGTTAAACCAAACAAATCTTTTTTTAAATGACTCATTTATTTAGCTTTATGTATATGATGTTTGCTTGCATGTATTTAAATATACCAGGTACCTGTGTACATGAAAGACACAACAGGACATCATATTCTCAGGAACTGGAGTTATAGGCAGTTGTAAACCACAATGTGGGTTTTGGGGACCTAACCCGATCCTTTGCAAGAGCAGTAAGTACTTTTAATCTTAGTGCCTTCTTCCCAATTCTGAATTACTGTTTTATACTAGACTTTAGAAGCAGAAAAGGAACAACAAGTGTATATGCAGATCATAGGTAACATACCATTGAAGCAACTGGATTAACAGAGCATATATGACTTTCCATGACACGTAGGTGCAGTGCAAGCACAGACTACTTAGGTATGTGGAGCAGAGGCAGATGATGTTTGCTTTGGAGTTTGATGAATAGGCTAAAGCTTTTTAGAGTAGAGCAAATCTAGGAAAGGACATATCTCAGAATGTATAACATCATAAAGGAACATCTGTGAGTTAAAGTAATTCAAGTTATTATTAATTTAATGAGATTACTTATTTAAATGAGCAAGTCTAGTCTGGTTGAAGCTGGGCACACAGTATTTGATCACCTGTTGAGTAGATTCCATTTCTGTTCCTTTGGATCTGGCAGTCTCTGTCTACAGGAATATTTGGATAAAATATAAAAGAAATGCCGCTTGACTCCAGTGTTTGTATAATGGGACCATGCATCAATAGCTTACAGTTCTATTTATCTATGTGATAATGTTAATAAAGCTAGTTATGACATTAAATTTTCAGAATATTTCTTTAGTTTTTGAGACATTATGCCAAGTAGGCAAGTTTATTGTCAAACATACTATGATGCTTGAGGCTGGCCTTAAACTTCTGGTCCTCATGCTTCTACCTCTTAAGTACTAAACTTACTGGCATGGAATGTGCCACCACTCCTGCTTCAGTTATGATTTTAGAATTACAATTACTTTAATATAAATACCATTTGGACAGGTCAGAAAACTCCTAGAACAGCTGAGGGGACTCCCTAAGCTTCCCCTCCAGCAATATCCAATATCTTCCATGAATGGGATACATTTTGCAGGAATGAGGAATATGGAAAGTAAATTAAGGTCAGAAACAAAAAAGAATATTTTTGTGCTAAATGGCAGATAGGCATTTGAGGTGTGGAAGTGAGTGAGAGAAGTCTTGTAGTTGGAACAAGACCAATTTTGAAAATCCAGGCTGAGAATAAACTTAATCCAGACTGTGCTATGTAAAGAGAAGGTGCATTGTTCTCACTGTTCAGTGGTTTCAACCTTCATGTGTGTTGAAATGTAGGGGCTCTAGAGAAGTGGCTATTTTCTATCAAGGCCTTCTAGCTGTTACAGTTTCTTAAAACCTTTCCTCTCTAGTTGAGAGGTAGAGAACTGTTACTTCATGGTGACAGTATTCTGTCTCTGTCTGCTTGATATTAAGTTTTGAAGTTCAGGTCATCCTATTTTAAAATTAGTGTAGGCAGAGATTTTTCTACCTTCCAGCTCTCAACTAATGACATGGAAACTTCTTATTAATTTTGAAAGCTCAGCTGATATCTGTGGCGTGTTACTAATTAGCTCTTACAACTTAAATTAATCCCTTTTCATCAATCTACTTTTTGTCTTGTGGCATTATTACCTTTACTCTGTCCTGTCCATGCTGCTTCCTCTCCATTTCACTGGTGACTCTTCTTCTTCCCAGCACCTTCTCTGCCTGCCCCCACCTCCAAGATCATGCCTCGCCACTGGCCATTCAGCTTTTGTTAAACCAATATGAACTTCACCGTGTACAAACAGAATAGAATTTAAATGAGACAAACAGAAGAAACAGATCTTGCCCTAGTTTTCCCATGAAATAAATAATGGACTACTCTTGGATAAAACACACCCTTTTTGAATATCATTTTACTACTTTGTAGAATGATGTAGATAGTTGAGATGAGCTTAAACACTTTTTTTTAAAATTAACAACAGTGTGTTCATCAGTCTCCTATCTATTTCTTTGGGGGAGTTTTCTCAGATTGTGTTGCCATTGCCCCCAGTCATAATCGGGACTGTCTCTTCTATTCAGCACCAGTTACACCTCAGGCTGCATATGTGTTTCTTCCTTTAACTTTCATTATTTGTACCTCATATATTAGCTATTTGATAGTTAGGGACTGAGGTGAAGGGAGATTGAGTCCTTTGTCAAGGACACAGAGCTTGTAAGTGACAGTCAGACCTCTAACTCCTTCTCACTGATTCTGTAGCTATATACATTTGCAAATGCTACATTGACTTCATTGGATTTTTGAAAAATAAAAACACTGAACTATTGCTGCAATTATGATAGGTAGATTTTTAGCCCAGCAGCTAGTGGGTGTGATCTGACATTACTGTGATTCAGAGGAAAGTCTTACTCAGCTTCACGCACAGTGTGAATAATGGCATCAAAAATGTTCAGTGTAAATCTCCCCAGACCTCAGGCCTGGATTAGTATGCTAATGCTTAAGCTCTTGCAATATTTCACAGTTAGGAATAAATGGCTAAACATAAAAACGTGTATTTAAATGTGGATGGATGTGCCTACAGAGGCACCAAAGGCACTACTAATATTATCTACACCTTTTTTATCCTTTGAGGATGGAATGTCTTTAAAGTCAGCAATAAGTTGGGGTTGTCTGGTTGCTGAGCCTAAGGCAATCTACCTCTAAGGCCAAAGGAAATGCATCAAAGTGAGTGCTCTAAAAATCTGAGATATTTTTCATCACTATGAGCATGACAGTGGCAGGGCAGATATTTCAGGTACCTGATGGCCCATCGATGAATGAATCAGCATTAGGTGAACCATAAAGCCAGAGGCAACCAATATGAGCCACAGGAAAAGCAGCATTCAAACTCTCCATGTTTAACTCCCCATTGAAGGGAGAGAAAATGGCATAAGATCACTCCAGAAAAAAATCAGAAGCAGCATGTCAAGGAAAGCTGAGGAAGGACTGGGATATGACATGGTGTACTGATGTAGGAGAGGGGTTTCAAGTCACATTGACTTGTTCTTCCACCTAAAATTCTGTAGCAATGAAACTCAGCTGGGAGGCAATGGGCTGTGATGAAGAGTTTCCCCAGAGCAGTGATGGGTTTCCAACTGGGCAACAATGGCCCTCCCAATTCCAAATTGCATTAGGAAAGAGAAACGTTAAACATTAAAATTGGTGATTGTTCAATTACCAATTAACACTTTAAAAGTTATTAAAAGTGAAGAAATACTCTATGCATAATTTGTGAAATATAATTTCATGTGAAAATGTTTGAGCATGAACTCCAGAAGGTGAGTAAACACACAAAACAAAGGGAAAAAAAAACAACCAAAAATATTAGCCTCTTTAGGAGCCAGCAGTCTTTTGAGATATGCTTTATTAATTCTTAAAGCATGTGGGACTAGAAAGATTGAGCCAGGAGAGGAATAGACAAGAGGAATAAAAAAGAGATAACATAAAAGAGGGAGACATTATAGGTTTGAAAAGAAAACTTACTATAGATAAACATCCAGAGACCTACAATGATGACACCAACTAACAATTTGAACAAAAGTGGAAAGGCTACTATAAATGCCCTTCCCTGATAATGATATTGATGACTAACTGTAGAGCCCTCATCTAGTAGCTGATGGAAACAGAAGCAGACACCCACAGCTAAACACTGAGCAAAACTGGAATCCAGAGGCAGAGAGGGAGGAGTGATAAGAAAATGGGGACAAGACCAGGCTACAGAAACCCACAGAGACAGCTGACCTGAACAAGGGGGAGCTAATGAACCCCCAGACTGATAGCTGGGAAACCAGCATAGGACTGATTCAGACCCCCTGAATATAGGTCTTAGAAGGCCTCGGCAGTCTAAGGGACCTCTGACAATGGAACCAGGATGTATCCCTAGTGCACAAAGGGACTTTGGGAGCACATTCCCAATGGAGGGATACTCCCTTAACCTAGAGGAAGGAGTGAGGTCCTAGTTCCTACTCCAAATGGCTTGACAGATTTTGTTGATCCATCCTGGAAGGCATCACCCTCCATGTGTAGTGGTGGGAGGGGAATGGGATGGGAGGGGGATCATGGGGCATGGTTGGAGGGAGAGGGAACTGGGATCGATATGTAAAATAAGAAAAAAATAAAAAAGTTCTTAAAGCAAATGTTATTTTATTATTCTAGTAGTGCTAAGAATGTGACTTACTCTTAAAATGTTGTTTAAACATGTAAAATATTTTGTATAGGCTTTAAGTGTACAGTTTGCTGCTATCACAACTCATTGAAATTTGATGTCAGCAACAAAGCACAACCATCTATTGTCACATTAAAAAGATGCTGGTAGAAAGGCTAAAAGGTACCTTGGTTTCAAAGTCACAATTTAGTAAATAAACATAACTGTAACAACTGCACATATAATGTGGATATCACAGGTGCTGCTGATTCTTTGGTGACTTGTTACTTACATTTATAGTTCATAATCCTGAATTCTACTATAAGCATATAATATAGTGCTTCCTTGCTACTACTCAAGTTTTTAGAACTCTTGAAATCCAGAATTCATAAACATACCATCGGGATAGTATAGACATTCTTAACCTGGGGTTCTTATTGAATCACGATGTTGAAACTTGGTACCTGTTGGGATCTCTGACAGAATCAGCAATTACTAGAAATGACAACCAAGTTGACTTTGGTAAATATTAGAGGCTATAGCCACATTTCTGTTGTAGTGTAATAGGCCCTCAGACCTTAGCACCTTAGCACAACTGATACTGTGATGGAAGTACAGTGTCCTTAAAATCCAGTTCATAGGTAGAGACACTTTCCAAACCAAATGTGAAAAAGACCTAATTAATCCATTACATTCTTAGTTCTGATAGCATCCCTGAATGTACTAACCTTGCTTTTTTGGCTTCTGGTTTTCCACTTCTATCTGTTATTAATAACTGATATGTGTCAATGCATTATATATATTTTGTGTGTGTGTGTGTGTGTGTGTGTGTGTGTGTGTGTGTGTGTGTGTGCTTAAAGGCCCACCCCCAAAAAAGGTTCAGGACAGCACTGGGGTCCTGAACACAAAGTGTAGTCTTTAGCCAGTTAAAAACTTTCTATTGTCTTGGACTTGCATCTGAGTAATGGTGTCTGGTAGATACCCCACAACAGTACCAACTCATGAGTTTATCAACTGAACTAAGATTTTGGTTCCTAAAAGGGTCCCCTTTTATTCAGGTAGCAAATTGAGATTAGAATCAGCTACTGTTCATGAGGTATAAGTTTAGGTCAATCCTGAAATTTATGTGATAAGAAACCCTTTACCAAAATTATTCCTTCGAAGAAAAGGGAGTTAAATTTATGTGTGTCCTGTATGTTATGTCCATGCTTCTCTCTATGTAGTGCCTCTCCCTATCAGATTAGCACTTTCTTGTGGTAGTTAACACTCTCAGCCCATGCATATCATTGGAAATTCCCAAGCATCCTTGAAGCTTGCTTTACCTCTGGTCCTTTTACTTCCTGTCTTCTGAGTGTTTTTTGTTTTTTTTTTTAATTTTCTGTTTTGAGATAGGGTCTCAGGTAGTGCAAAGTGGCCTTGAACTCTCTGTGTAGCTGAGGATGAATTTGATCTTATTATCTTCCTGAATCATCATTCAAAGTGCTGTAATCATGAGTATGTGCCAACATGCCTGGTTTATATGATATGGTGCTTGGGCTTGCATCCAGGGCTTTCGGTATACTAAACATTATCAATGTAACCATACTCCAAGTCCTTTTAGGATGGTTTTGTTGTACCTCTTACATTGTATCCATACATTTTATGTTCATGGGATGAAGAAATGATTGATAATGCCTGAGGAGGAATGGATTTTAAAGTTTGGTTATTCATTTGCTGAATTTGTTTGGTCAAGGAAGAGAAAGACAGTTAAGGAATAGAGGAGCAAAAATAGAAAAACAATAATGATGAGGGGCCCATCAAAGTCCAGTCCCAGCTCATTAAGCAAGACTGGAGCCATCTTGTGGAGTTAGAGTCAGAGAGGAAAGTCCCCTCCCTCCCGTCTCTCTCTATATATAGTTTTTATATCCCAATCGAAATTTTATATCCCAATCGAAAGTCCCCTCCCACCCCTCTTCCCATTTCCTTCCCATCACCCCTCTATTCCTCCAGTCCATCCATTTATCCTCCACTATTTCTCTTCAGATACAGGTAGGCCTTCCATGGATATCTGCCAACCATGGTATATCAAGTGGCAGTGAGATTAGACACCTCCTCTTTTAGTAAGTATGGATGAAGTAATCCAGTAGGAAGAATCAGTGCCAAAAGCAGGTAACACAGTCAGAGACAGCTCCTGCTTTCTCTGTTAGGAGTCTTACATGAAGAACAAGTTATACAACTGTAACATATATGCAGGGGGCCTAGGCAAGTTCCATGTAGACTTCCTAGTTATTTGTTAAGTCTCTGTGAGCCCCTATAAGCCCAGGTTAGTTGCTTTCATGGGGTTTCTTGTGATTTCTTGACACTTTTGGGTCATAAAATACTTCATCTCCCTCTTCAAACAGCTCAATCTGTTTCCATCAGTTGATTGGGTGAGCCCTCTCTGATGACAGTTAAACTAAGCATCAATTTATGAGTATAGCAGAATCTGATTAGGAATGATTTCATTGACATTCTTGAGCCATTTATGTTTGGTTCTACCCTAGGTCTCTGGAGTATCTAACTCTAGGTCCTGGCCCTCAGGTAGTGCTCCCTCTCAGGGTATGGGTCTTCAGTTATGCTAGTCACTAGTTGGTCACTCCCACAATTTCTGTATCTTTGTGCCATTTTTATCCCAGCACATCTTGTATGCAGGACAAATTGTAGATCAAAGGGTTTATGGCACGACTGATATCCCAGTCTTGTCCCTTCCCATCCCAGCCACCTTGCCTGGTTATATAAGATGGACAGTTCAGACATTATATTCCCTATTGCTATGTGTCTTTCAGAATCACTTAAATGAATGTTGAAAACTCTTTACAATCAGGAAAATGCAAATAAAAAAGACACCGAGATTCAATGTTACACCTGTCAGAATGGCTAAGATCAAAACACAAGAGACAGCTCAGGTTGGAGAGGATGTGGTACAAGGGGAACACTTGCTCTGGTGGGAGTGCAAACTTGTACAGCTGCTTTGGAAATCAATATGACAGTTTCTTAGAAAATTAGGAATCTACCTCAAGACTCCCAGCTATACCATTCTTGGCCATATACTCTAAGGATGCTCTACAATACCACAAGGACACTTGTACAACAGTCTTCATAGCAGCTTTAGTCATAATAGCAAAAAACTGGAAATAACCTTGAAGTTTCTCAGCTCAAAAATGGATTTAAGTAAAAAGGGTGGTATATGTCCACAATGGGGGTATTACTGAGCTGACTAAAAACAATGACACTAGGAAATTTGCTAGCAAATGGATGGAACTAGAATAAATCATCCTGAGTGAGATAACCCAGACCAGGAAGACAAAGATGGCATGTACTCACTCATAAGTGAATATTAGCCATAAATTAAAGAGAAACACGCTAAAACCCACAGACCCAGGGAAGCTAAGTAGCAAGAAGGCTTCAAGAGGGGAGGGGGATGGAATGGACATTGAAAGTTAAAGGTGAGGAGAGACCTCAAAGAGGGACTGGAGATGGAGCAGGAGAGATCATGTTGAGTGAGGATGGAGGAAAAGAGTACTGGAGAGATTACTCGATTCTGGGGCCATCTCAGGGATGATCTAGAAACTTAGAGCAATGAAAATTCCAAGGAATCTATAAGGGTGACCACATCTAAGACCCCTAGCAATAGGGGAAGTCTTAACTTTTCCCTAGAAAGGTACTTCTTGTAATTTAAGAAAAACAGTACTCAAGAGAAAGATGCCATGAGACAGGATTCAAGCAGAGGGTTTTTTTTATTAGGGAAAGGGATAATAAAAAAGGGAAGGGGAGGAAGACTAGTATCTGTAGACAGGAGGAGAGAGGAAAAGGGAAGAGAGGAATAAGAAGGGGAGAGGAGGGAAGAGAGGAGAGAGGAGAGAGGAGAGAGAGAGAGAGAGAGAGAGAGAGAGAGAGAGAGAGAGAGAGAGAGAGAGAGAGAGGAACAGAGAAAGGGAGAGAAAGAGAGGCAGAAGGATGGGAGTTGGGAAGAGCCCTTTTAAAAGGGAACACAGTGAATATGCCCAGGTGATGCTTAGTGGTTGAAGCTGAGGGTATATCCTGTCAGAACCCTAAGGGCAAGCCAGTACAGATGCTTGGATACTAAGAGCAGTCCTTCAAGTTTCCTGCTTCACTGAAAAGTCTACCAGATACTCTAGGATTGTAGGCTGAGGATGGATGCTTTAGTGTTTCAGAAGAACATTTTTTTTTTAGTGGGTGACTGTCCAGGCAGCTAGATGTCTCTGTTATTTCTAGAATTTTGAAAGTTGCTTGTAATACACTTGTTTACTCAGGTGATGTTATGTCTTTCTGGAGAGTTTGATGGAGCTGAGGACTAGATAATTATTATTATAGTTTTTCTTAGTTATGATAAAAGGTAAATTAGAAGGAGTGAGAGGAAGTGGGTAAGATGCATCTTGTTCAGAGACAGAGGGCATTGGAGAATTGCTCATTTTAAGGGAACAGAGACCAGAGGGTATGGGAAACAAGTAAAGTAGGGGTTAGGAGAGTGTTGAGAGATGTGGGAGGGGAAAGGAGGAGGGGGAGAAAAGGGTTTTAAGATGAAGCAGATGGGCACAATGTGGAGTTTCCTAGAGGCTAACTGCAGTTGCAATATTAATTACCATGCTATAGGACCCTTACCTCTTGGTTGGAGAGGTAGAATTACTTGGTAGAGAGAAGTAAGGAGAATCTGATATTCCAGATGTATAGGACAAGTTGGAAGATTTGTGAGTGGCCTGTGAAGGAGGCAGTGAGGATATGTCCTGATGAGCAATTGAATGCCCTTTAAGAGATAGGGCAGGAGTTTACCAGGGATGGGGGGAGGGCAAGGGATATAGTCCCAGTGAAAGAAGTCATCTCCAGATATCAACTCAAAGAGTGAAAGATCGAAGGGCTTGTGAGGCATAGAGCAAAGATTGAGAAGAGCTAGAGTATGTAGTTAAGGTTTCTATTGTTGTGAACAGATACCATGACCACTGTAACTCTTATAAAGAAAATTATTTAGTTTAATCAACCTGGCTTATAGTTCATAGATTTAGTCCATGTTATCATGGAAGGAACCATTGTGGGATGTAGGAAGACATAATGATGGAAAGGTAGTTGAGAATTTTCTATATCCAGATTGGCAGACAGCAGACAGAGAGAATACTATACCAGACATGGCTTGAGCATTTCAGACCATGACCAAAATGAAATGAATGGAACATAATGTTTCTACCAGCCATCCAAGGGAATCTGCCAAAACCGTTGAGGTCATGGTAAGGTTCAGTCCCTGGATTCTCACAGAACACAGTGGAGATGCCAGACACTGAACAGTTATTGCCTGATGATGACCTGGTGGTGACTGTTTGGAAAGGTGAGGGGTAGATGAATGATTAGATACTATTGGATGAGGAGATCCAGCATCAGAAGGACTGAAAAATGTGGAAGAGGTTTGGAGTCAGGAAACCAAAATGAAGAGATCTGCACACTGCTGGGTACCCCACTCTGGACCCTGGATTATAGCATAAATAATAAAATCCAGAACAGATATTGGGGCTTAAGCTGAAGATAAAAGAAGCAAAGAAGCCCAGACAGTCAGTAGCACTTAACCTTTACCAAGGCTAACATGATGATTCTTTCTTCTCTGTGACTGGAAAATAAATCTCTTCCTGTCCTCAATGTGGTTGATGACTAATTGCCACATGAGATCCTTTGCTTCTTTCTTACATACTTCTCTAATTATGGGATTAAAGGCCTGAGCTCTGTTTCTCTTTGAGACTGATTCACTCATATATTCCTGGGTGGCCTTGAAACTCATAGTGATCCATCTGCCTCTGTCTCCTGGGTCCTGGAATTAAATATACGTGCCATCACTGTCCAGCTTCCATGATTGTCTAGTGTGGCTGGCTTTGCATTTTGATATTTAATGGTTTTATTAGATCATAGACATATCACCACACTGGATTAATCACAGACCACATCCAAACAGGAATTTTCAATACAAAAATATCCTTTACTAAGCAAGACAGAAAGTCAGAGTGGCTGAATATGAATCTGGCAGAAATGGCAACAAGTGGCTCAGCAGGGGTGGCTTTTAAGGAGCAAAACAAAGGGGGGGGGGAAATCTGTGCTAGGATGAGTTGGTCAATCCAATTTGGACTTGTTGGTCAGTGTACCCAGCACTGGATTTTGATAGTCAGCCTAAGGAATGTGGAAGTGGACATATTAAGGTACCCAGTGGTTTAGTTTTGATGGTCAGTCTCAGGAATGGAAAATTGCCAAATAAAGGAGACAAAAGAAAGAAGGGAGAAGAACAGGGCTTTTATAGGTGCAGTGTTTGCCATGTTTGGGTATGCTAGAGCTCTTCACTGGGTATCTTTACCTTTTGTCCTCCACCTTATTTTTTCTGAGTCTGACTAAATCTGGAGCCCACTGATTTGTCTAGACTGACTGGCTAATGAAATTCAGAGATCCAACCATTTCCATTCCATCTTAGGACTAGATTACAGATTTGTACCTCCATGCTGTATTTTAATGTGAATCTGAGACATCTGCACTTAGGTCCTAAAGCTTGTATGGCAAGCAACTTACTGACAGAGCCATCTCTACAGCCCCTTAAGTGCTTCTTATACAGCATGGCTATCAATTTGCTGTTTTCTATTCATGTCCCTCTAAATGTTATCAGTTTTCTCCAATGGAGTCTCAATGGGTATATCAACCAGGTTTCAGGGCAGGACTCTTGCCCAGGAATATCTGACCAACACAAAATGAACTCAATGGTATTTTTGTGGACTTTTTGTTTGATTATGCTACTTAAGAAGTCTTATGGGTGTTTATTTTTATCTTAACCGTTGAGATTTTGCATTTCTTTTTCCTTTCTTTTGAAAACAAGAATATGATAAGTTGGGTAGGTATGGCATTGGGGAGGACCTGGGAGTAACTGGGAGAATGGAAAACATGATCAAAGTATGTTGTATGACATTTTCTTCAAAAAAGTAAATAGGGAAGTTGTAACATGATTTGGATCTTCAGCCTGAAATAAAAGCAATAAATTGGTCAATTTTATGTTATATACACTTTATCGCAATAAAAAATGGAGTAAAAACAGAAGTGGAAATAGTCAAAATTAATAAATTAAAAGAAAAACTCATAAGATAAATCACAATTTTCTCAGTAGGTGGGATTTATTCATTGTTACTACATTATTGTTTTCCATAGCTAAGTAAATAACAGGAAATTACTTGAGAGATTAAATGTATTTCTTAGAATGATTACCAAAGTACTTTGGCATTATGAATATATTTTACACATTTATAAGCATATCTTGATGATTAGATTTTAAATTTGTTTGACTGTGGATATTTTCTAATGTCATAAAATGTAGACTTTATTTTTTGGTAGTTTACAATTAAGATTATCATTTAAAATAGTATAACAGGCTTTCTTATGATGTCATATATGTATATCATGTACATTGATCATATTCAACCCTACTCCCCTTTGGACTGCCCTCCCCTCCATAGTTTCCTTCCTCTTCTCTAATTCCTACTTACTACATGGGTTATTTTTTTAAAAAGAAGTTTAATTAAAATTGCAGTGTTTTCTCTGCCCACCTTGCTCTCCTAGGTCTTTCCCACCACCAAATTCAAGGCATCTTCTCATTGAACAATTGCTGCTACATTTACATAGAAATAACTAAGCATAAATACAACCAAACTGAGAGGAGCCTGCCTTCTGGCGCCCTGATCAGAGCCTCCTGAGGACTGGGGCCTGCCTACAGGGGAGCCAGTACCAGTGGTCCAGCCCATTCAGAGTTTGCCAGCTTCCTAGTCCCATCTCTTACCACTGGAGGAGGTAAGCTTATGCCTGTTTCTGGCCTGCTATCCTGGGCACTGCACAGTGCCTCCTGGTTTAGTATTCAGTGCTGTAAGTTTTGAAAGCAAGCACATTACCTGTTCACTGCTGTTGCAAAGTTTAAAGTGACTACTTTTACTTATCAAAATAAAGATTTCATTCTCTTTTCCTCATTTCCTCTGGAAATGGGCTACAATTTCTTAGAAGATAGCTCATTTTAATAAATTGGTGTGGTGAAGCTTCTTTCTTGGCTATGATCTATTCTAGGCACAAGGTATATACACAAGACTTCAAAGACCTAAGGTATATATCTGTAGCAATTGACTGTTGAACTGTTTCTTTGAGAGTCTTTATAGTTGAAGAAACTCAGTGGCCCCCAAAGTCGTCTGCTGATGACAGCTAGTGTCACTGTAGATACAACTCATTGGATTTTCTTTCCTTCCTTCTTTCTTTCTTTCTTTCTTTCTTTCTTTCTTTCTTTCTTTCTTTCTTTCTTTCTCTTTCTTTCTTTCTTCCTTCCTTCCTTTCTTTTTTTTTAAAAAGCTACTACCTACAGATTCCCCACAATTACCTATCATGACCTTCTAAAATTTGCTTCAATTTTTTTATTTATTAAGACATATTAGATTTACTCTGGCTTTGTATGAAATATTTATAATATCTGTCTTGTCGATACAATAAACTGTCTCTTTCAGTTTCAGACGAAAATGTTTGCAAATAAGAAAATTGTTAATTTGCATCAAAATATATGGCTATCCTTCAAGTTAGTTAGTAATATTTTAACAGTATTAATGAACTTTCTATTCATAATTCACCAACACAATTAATTTATAAGGAAGAATTACTTTGTCTTATGACTTCCCAGTATTTAGTCTATAATTTCTTAGCCTTCGTTGTTTTGGGCCTTTGGAAGCACAGCTTATCATGATGGTGTAGAAAGCTCCTTGATGGCTAGAAAGCAGAGATAGAGAGAGAGTGAGAGATGGGAGGGGGAGGGGTAGTACTCCAAATCCTCATCACAGGCATTCTTCAATGCTATAATTTCCTTCTGGTAGGTCCAACACACCTCTAGAGGTTGAGGTTCCATCTCTTTCCCATATTGTTACCAGATGAGGGATAAATGTTTGGTTTGTAGTTTTTAAGGGAGTCCCCCCCCCACATCCCATATCTAAACTACAGCCACTATAACTATAAGAACAAAAGTGTTCTCTCCTTTTTATAGTAATATAAATACCATTTAGTAAACTCCATAGCACTTTATCTGATATAACTAGGGTTCTAGTATAATTAGTTACAGGCCAGTTGGGTATCACAACAAACCTTCATTGTTAGATTTGAGTACATCTATTATAAAGCAATTCAAGGTGAGTTTCTATTATTTGGAACCTACTTATTTGTAATGCAAATAAAGGGTGATTTAAGCAGTAAGTACTCACATAAGATAATAAAATGCCACTGATGTCTTATCAGTCAAGTTGTCACAGCTAAGGCCAGAGCAGAGGAAATGTATCATCTGCACACACTGAAACTAACCTAAGACTGTACCAGGCCACAGCTGAAACTCAGGGGTACAATTTGCTGCAGTCCATAAGGCAACAGCTTGATCTTCTGTCACTGTTTACTAAAGGACATTGAATGTCTCTTGTGAACTTATATCAGAAGTAGCTCAACCCACTCATCATGCTTGAAAAGTGCTTAAAGAAACAGGAAAATTCCTTCAAAGTAATTCAGCTTTTGGTAAGGACTTTATAATTGCTATCAATTACAATGTCAAACTTGACAAACTGAAGTTCATAAATAACTGGCCCATAACAGGGTGTCTTAAGCAGGAAGGGTAATGTACTCCTGGTCTGTGCTCATTTTATATAGTCTTGAAGATCATTATTCTGCAGTTAAACAGATAAATTATAACACAGGAAGAGCATAGAGGAAAAATAGAAGCCTCATAAAGTTTATGTAGTCCACAAAGGAGCGCAAAAATATTTCAACCACAAACATACCAATTTCTATTTTCCTTTGAGTCATCCTATCATTGTGAGAAGGGTATAGAAACAGTGATGACTAATATTGATACAAATGTTCACATTCACATGTAGGTCTGTGTATAGGAATACATGTTCCTCTGCCAGCAGTTTTGACTGTCAGTGGTTCACATAATGTGTGACTAAAAAACCTCTACTACCCTTTTTATGGTTTTTAAAAACTTAAGAGAAACATGTTCATTCCTCATCCTATAAAAGAATTTAACATAGCAAAATATAATATATATGCATGCACATACACACACACACACACACACACACACACACACTATGAATTGACATCTGTCAATTCATAGTATACAGATTTCTCCTGATCTTGTTGTTGAAAAACCAAAAACCAGGACATTGCATGCATTGCATGTCTCTTGTGCCTGCTACAGTTAGCTTCACAGATGCTGCATCAAAGAAAAAGTGCCTTAAATTAATTTAATCTCTTCCTAGTAAAACCAATACTTGCCTTATTTAATTTTATATTGACTTGATTGTTCTACAAATAAGACAAACCCAAATCTTGATATTTTCCCCCTTGTTTATTGACTCCCATTACTAATCAACCTCATAATTTTATAGGTTTTTCTTTCTTTGTAAGCTTATTATATATATATATATACATATACATACACACACAAATATATATATATATATATATATATATATATATATATATATATGCTTGTTACTCGCAAGCATGCATGTATCTCTCTTTCTCCCTCTTTCTGTCTCTCTGTCTCTGTGTGTCTCTGTGTGTGTGTGTGTGCACAGAGAGGCAAGAAGAGGGTGCCAGGCTCTGGGGCTGGAGTTACTGTAGTTGTGAGTTACACAACTGGGTGCTAGAAACCAAACACTGAATGTCTGAAAGAGCAACAAGTGCCCTTAACTTCTTAGCCATTTTGCTAGCAGCTTACTGAAGCTGTCCTGGTTGATATTAATATGTTAGCCATTGTTTCTCAACTCAATGAAGGTAGTACACTACCTCTTTAGTCTTTTGCCAATAGGAATTCCTCTGCAAATTGGCCAGGTTTCACACCTGTTACCACTGTCTATTTTGAGTTTGAGTAAGCATGTAGCAATTCTGCTCTGCCCTGCCCTGCCAGCCCGTTTGGCTGTGGGTCTCTGCATTTGTTCCCACTAGTTGCTGGATGGAGCCTCTCTGATAACTACCAGATTAGGCACCAATCTCTGAACATAGCACAATATTGTTAGGCATTATTAAATTGACATTTCTCCCCCTCCAGTTGTTTGGTTCTGTCTTAAATCTCTAGGCTATCCAGCCTCTGGGTCCTTGCACTCCAGGCAGTGACTGGTTTGGGACTCACTCTGGCAGGATGAGTCCTCTGGCTGGACTAATCATTGATTGGCCATTTCCACAATCTCTGTGTCACCTTTACTCCAGCATGTCACATAGGCTGGACAGACTATAGGTAGAAGGTTATGTGACTGGGTTGGTGTCTCAATCTTTCCACTGTTAAATCACAAATACTTTCAGCTCCATAAACTTCTGACAGGACTTTTAATTGAATCTTTAGCAAGTTAATTTGAGAATCATTTGAGTGATATAATTAATTTCTTCCTTCAAATAGAAATTGTATTAGATAAGTGAAGAGTTCTAAAAGGTAGAAAAAAGATGATAGAAGATGATTTTTAGGATAATGTGTTATTATTATTATTATTATTATTATTATGCCAGTTCTCTAGGTAATCAACCATGTATGGAAGCAATCATCTATTCCAGATTTCTTGGAATGAGGAACCATGTGGAACACAGATGAGGGCCCAATTCAGAAAGGAGGACCCAGGCTAGGTGAACTTCACCTATGTGGGCAGAACCTGTTTCTAATGGTAGAAGCAGAGTCTTTGAAAGCCTCTTCTCAGTCTGACCAAATAGTGTATGATGACTGACTTTTTGAAAGTTTATGTATGAGAGTGTCATTGTATATTAGTGTATGGTAGGGAGTAATGGTGTGTGATGATAATGACACTATCTGTTTGATGGTATCGATAATGTACATGATATTATCTATGTGAGACTGTGTATGCATGCCATGCTTGTCCTTTTTCTGTGAAGGAAGTTAACAACACATTACTCATTGAGTTTCACCTGTGAGTATTTTGTGGAACTTATGAAAGTTTTTAAAAGAGCAGAATTCCCTGCTCTTTTTTTGTCCTATATGTCCTATAATGGTTCTTGTGTTTTAATCTGCATGTACCTAGATGGATATCATGTAAGCAACTGAGGAAGTAACATTCATGGCTAGAGTTCTACCACTTCATACATAGTGGAGTAGAAAAATAAATAGATCTACAGAAGGATGAAGGCCTTTGATAGCATGATCAGCCTCACATACTTTGCATGGCCTATCCATGAGGATTTTGCTATTGGAAACAAAATCCCATTTGCACCAATTTAAGATCTTCATGAGGCTTTGCAGAACACATTCTTAACAAATTCATGAATTCATTTTTTTATATAAATACTGTTGGCCAGTTACTATCATTTCCTGTTGGCTAGCTCTGTCTTAATTATTAACCCATTTCTACTTATCCAAGTATTTCCACGTGGCCATCTTATCAGCAGGCCGGCATGCTGCTCTCTCCAGGCTCCTCATGCTGACTCCTCCTTACTACTTCCTCTTTCCTCCTTGTCTCCTAGTCCCACATATCTTGCTTTCCTATTGGTCAACAGTGTTTTATTCATTAACCAGTATGAGAAACATATTTACAGAATAACATCTCCCATCAGTTAGGCTATGATTACACAATAAATAAGTCTCACTTGGTGCTTTACCACCTATAGAGATCAGCTTTGAGATTCTGCAAAGTTTCTTTCAGAGATGCTGATGTTGGGAGATGGGAATCATAGAATTCAGCACTGCAGCTGATGTTGGTTTTTATGAATTCTTAATAGAAATATTTCTTCAGAAAGCCTGGATGTAGGCACTAAAGCATTTCTTTTTTTCCCCCACAGTAAAAAAATTTTAGACCCCTGAAATATCTATTCAATGCATCTAAAGTATTATGATCAAACAGAACACAAACAACCATTTATTTATTTATTTGTTTGTTTATTTATTTTCTCCTTCTCTGCAGTAAATTAGATCACTGGTTTTTTATAATTTTTAAAGATCAGAGTAAGAAAAGATCAGAGTGAGAAAAGATCAGAGTGAAAAATGCTATTTCAGAGAACAGATGCAAATATATTCTGAACAACTTTCTTATTTCAACTTCATAGACTAATTCTCTCCCTATTAATGTTTTAAATCTTTACAGATCTTCTCCTTCCCCTATTTCACCTCCACCACAAGCATACTTTTTCTTTTAACTGATAATCAAAATATAAGGTCATATTTTGTTAATGAAAAACAGGTTGGTTGAAACTGTATTCTTTTCTCCCCCCTCTGCTGAGAAAGCAAAACAGAAATAAAGGCTAGCCTTGCCCTATTTAGATAACAATAAAATTGGAGGTGAAATGATTATTCATGAAATGAGGAAATCACCTGCAAGGCAATTTGTCAAAGTTGAGTTAGGGAAAATATTCAACTACCTGATACTACAGATGACAAGAGTTTAAGAGAAATCCAGAGCAATTAATTTTCATTGCAGGAAGTGTCTTTATCTCGTGCTCTGTTGTGAAAGTGGTTGATAAAGGTTGTCAGAAGCACAAGACTGGAGTGCTGATTTTCTATTAGGTATCCATTACCATTTGGCACTGCATTATATTTTGAAACTCTGAAAGGAAAGAAAATACAGCCATTATTAAAAGCCCTTTTCTACATAATAAGCACCTGCTGAAGGGTTATCATCAGATATGGGTGTGTAATTGAATAATGTTTCAGAGGTTTCTGTTTGTCTCTTGAAGGTTATGAACCAAGGATGTGAATGTAATATGGATCTCTGGATGTGTGCAGAGATGTGTTTCTTTCTACAACACAGGAAATGTCAACAATTACCAGAAGAAAGCAGAAAAATATTTTAAATAGTCCTACCCAGAAGTTCAATAATAATATCTTAAATAAAAGACAAAAAACAATACCCTTTTACAGTTCTGATAATGCAGAGGAAGCTTGTACCATAGCCTGGATAATCCCAGTGAAGCAAGACATCAGAGTTAAGACTAAAAACAATTCCTCCCACTCTGTGAGAAGATTGCTATTTTTAATCTTCCTAGACTCAAATGCAAAAATAACAGCAACAAAATATAACCCATGAAGCCATGCCCATACCTTCATTTCCCCCATAGAATGAAGAAGGTAGAAGAGGTATGGTGTGAAGACAAATCCTGGATGCTGACTGAATTTGGAAACATCTACTAGCATAGGTGTCTGAAGGACAAAAGGAAGACAAGATGCTTATAAGAAGTTTGTCAAAGGAAAGATGTAAAATGTATTCCCAAGCTTCTTGAGGTGGTGCTTGCAACTTGCAGATCTAACTGATGGATTAAAAAACACAATTATAACACTCTGCAGGGATGATAATGAATGCAAGAAATTAAGGATATTCTCCAAAAGGTAGGCTCACCTGACAGCTGATGTCTGAATAGGAGAATTATAAAAACAGATAAATCTCAGAAAAGTCTGCTAATGACACCATAAATAAACCAATTATATCTCTTCAGCTGAAAACAAAGGGCATTTATTTAAAACGTAGATAATTTTCTTAAAAAAAAAAAACCCCAAACCCACTTTGAACTTATTGCAACCCAAGCTCTAATTCCTTACATTTATACTGATTCTAAACACAGTTTCCTTTCTTTTTAATTATTTACATCTCTCAAGGGATAAAATTAAAGAGGTAATAAAAGCTAGAACAAGAAAAATAGAGAAAGTATTCTACAAATGTGAATAGGTAGTATTGGTGATTATTTTGTAGCAAGAAAAACAAAAAGGGCTGTGATAAAGAAATCTTCTCCTTGAAATTACCAGTGGATGCACTGGGTTTGGGAGTCAGGTAAAAAAGGAAAGCTGCTGTGGATACATGAGTGTACTACTGGAAGAACAGGGTACATATTTTCAGATGGTGGATCTGTCACTTACCATCCCTGTGTCTTTGATTTGTGTCTTAGATTCTCATTTCTTCATGTGCCTAAAAGATTTTGACTACTGTCACACATTAAAAAGCTGGAGATTTATTGGTGTCTAGTTTCTTGAGTTCTTTATACAGTTTGGAAGTTAGCCTTCTTCTAGATGTGGAGTTGGCTGCCACTTTGTCCTATTGATGCTGTTCTTTACCACAAAGAAGCTTTTCTGTTTCATGAAGTCCCATTTATTAGTAGTTCAACTTAGTGCCTGAACTATCAGTATTCTGTTTAGGAAGTTGTTTCCTGTGTGTTCAAGGCTATTCCTTATTTTCTTTTCAGGTTCAGTGTATCTGATTTTATGTTGAGGTCTTTGATCCACTTGAACTTGAGTTTTGTGCAGGGTAATTATTATGGATTGCTTTACATTCTTCTACATGCAGACATCCAAACAGAGCAGCACTATTTGTTGAAGGTACTTTCTTTTTTCCATTGTGAATTTCTGGAAGACTATGGGGACCCTGGCAGTAGAACCAGTATTTATTCCTAATGCATGAATAGACTTTGGGAGACCATTCCTCCACGGAGGGATACTCTCTCAGCCTAAATACTAGAAGGTGGGGGAAGGACCTAGGCCCTGCCCGAATTGATGTAATAGACTTTGATGATACCCCGTGGAAGGCCTCATTCTCCCTTGGGGTGTATAGTGAGTGACAGGGGGAAGGAAGGGTCAGTGGGGGGGCAGGGGAGAATGGGAGGGAGAAGGAACTGGAATTGATATGTAAAATAAGATTGTTTTTAATTTAATTAAAAAAGGAGAAAAAAATGGGGTCCAGATCTAACAGAAAATTCCCAATATAGCAACTTCAAATGGCTCGTAAACACTTAAAAAAATGTTCAACATCTTAGCCATCAGGGAAATGCAAATAAAAACTACTTTAAGATTTCATCTTACATCTGTCAGAATGGCTAAGATAATAATACAAATGACAGCTCATGCTGATGAGAGGGTATAATACTTTTCCATTGTTGGTGGAAAGTGCAGCCACTATGGAAATCAGTCACTATGGCTGTTTCTCGGAAAATTAAGAATCCATATATCTCATAATTTAGTTATTCCACTCTTGGGCATATACTCAAAATATGCCCCATCTTAGCCCAAGAACACTTGCTCAAGCATATTCATAGCAGTCAGAGACTGGAAACAATCTAGATGTTTCTCAACCAAAAATGGATAAAGAAAATGTGGAATATTGCTTGATGGTGATAGTGCATGCCTCTAATCCCATAGTCAGAGAGCCAGAGATAGGTAGATCTTTGTGAGTTCGAGGCCAGACTGGTCTATAAAGAGAGTTATAGGACACTCAGGACTGACAGAGAAATCCTGTCTTAAAAGACCAAAAAGAAAAGAAAAGAGGTATATTTACACAATGGAATATTACCTGTCCAAAGGGGGGGGGAAATGACACCATGGAACTTACAGGCAAATGGGACTAGAAAAAAACAAAGTAACCCAGGCTCAAAAAGATAATATTATGTGTACTCACTTATAAGTGGATATTAGCTATTTAGTAAAAGATAATCACCTATAATCGACAGATCGAGATCATGGGTAATACATGAATCTCTCTGAGAATAGAATCAATTTTGAGAGTGGTTTGGGATCAGGTTGGGAATGGAGAGAGAGAAAGAGAGAGAGAGTAAACAGAGTGATAATAGGGATAGGTGGATGTTTTGGGGGTGATATGGAACTTCATGGAACGCATGACAAAGGTCTCCTAGTAATGGAGGATATGGAGCTTGAAATGGCCATCTTCAGCAACCAGGCTACGCTCCTAATTGTGGGACTGAGACACCAACTCAGCCATAGAAACCTTTGACTCACAATGAGCCTTCCTGGCTCAGAGTCTCTGAAATCAACCAACCAATTACTGATCTAACTTTAAGTCCAAGCCAAGACAGGGAGCTCATGCTTGAAACTGCCTGGATGTCAGGATTTAGAAGTGGATGGGTCACAGACATAAGGCAGAACAAAACACAACTGATAAGAAAGTCAACAAAGTGATTTATGCTATTTCTGATGACCAACATGATCAACGAAGCAGGGCTCACTAAAACTGAAGTGGCAACCACAGCCTGCAAGGGTCTGTAGTAGATCCTCTGCATACATGCTGCAGTTGTTTTCAGCTTGGGAATTTTTTAGACTCCTGACAATGGGAATGGGAATGTCTGACTCTTTTGCCTGCTCATGGGACCCTTTCCCTCCACTGGGTTGCTTCACTCAGCCTTGATATAAGGGTTTATGCCTAGTTTTGTTGCATTTTGTTATGCTATGTTCAGTTGATATTATTGGGAGGTCTACTCTTTTCTGGAGGGAAACAGAGGAAGAATGGATTTGGGAAAAAGGGGAGGTGGGAAATGACAGAAGGAGAGGAGGTAGGGGAGGCTGCAGTTGGGATGTACTGTATGAGAGAAGAATAAAGATGGGGATCTGCATAAGACTAAACCTCTGAGTGTGGGTGACAGTTGGGGTGTTTCAGCCATTTATTAGACCTCTGGCAGTGGAACCAGTAATTGTCCCTAGTGCATGAATTTGCTTTTTGGAGCCCATTACCTATGGAAGGATAACTGGCTCAGCATAAATACAGGGTGGGCCAGTGTAGGGAGCCGCGTAGTGCCACGCCTTAAAGTGGCACTGGCTTCTGCCTTACACCTTCCTGCTGGTAAAGACTCTCTGGGTAAACAAGCCCTTAATTAGTTAAGTCTGTTCAGCCTGTCTGCTTCCGCATTAGAGTAGCCTATCTGCAGGGTCCACGTGGCTCACTGGGGTTGGTTAGCGCAAGGGTATTTAAGCCTGTGCAGGGGTCTCCTCTCTCTCTCTCTCTCTCTCTCTCTCTCTCTCTTTCTCTCTTTCTCTCTTTCTCTCTCTCTCTCTCCCTCCCTCCCTCCCTCCCTCCCTCCCTCCCTCCCTCTCCCTGCGGGCCAGAAGCAACATGTTTAAAGGATCCTGATTAAAACTGCATGAAGAAGATCTACCCAGAGTGCGTCTTCCTTGCTGGCTAGGGCAGGCGCATACAGGCGGGGGCTTGGTCCTGCCCCAAATGTTGTGACAAACTTTGCTGATTCCCCATGGGAGGCCTCATTCTGTCTGAGGAATGAATGGAGAGTGGGGTGCGGTATAATGGGGGAACTGGGAAGGCAGGAGGGAGAGGTATGTAAAATAAGATTTAACAAAAGCCGATGAAGGAATTGAGACTCTGAATGTAAAACACAGTGTGGTTTATATAAAGTTCTTCTGGAATATTATTATTTGTGGTATATTTGTTATAATATAGTCACAAGGCACAGGGTTTAGATTTTAACATTTTTCTAAGGTTAATTTTATTTTTATATTTACTTGTGTGTCTCTATCTGGATATGTATATGAGTGTTGATTCCTATGGAAGACAGAAATGTTGGATTCCCAGCAGCTGCTCCATGTGAATGCTTTGAAAAAGAATTCAGTCCTCAGTACTAGCTCTTGACTCTTGAGCCGTCTCTCCAGCCTCCAACTTTAATTTTGTGGATATATATGTTATTTATGATTTATTAAAGCTTGCCTGAGGATTCAGAAAGCAAGGCTAGCCCCAAGCTATAGAGATCAGGCAGTGATGTTACACACCTGTAATCCTAGACCTCAGGATTAAGAGGTAGATGGATCTCTGTGAGTCCAAGGCCACCCAGATCTACAAATGATTGATCCAGTCCTAAAGACAAACATCACACAGAAAGATAATCTCAGCATTTGGGGTCAAGTGCCTTTAATCCCAGCACTAGAGAGATATAAAAGATAGGAGCAACGTCTTCATTGGTCAGTGTCAGACATTCATTCTCCAGCCATATTGAGGATAGGAAGACATTGAAGTCATGGGATTCTCCAGCCATGCTGAGGAGAGGCAACAGTCTGAGGTTTGTTGGAAGCAGGATCACCTTTCAGCCTGAGGTAGAATAGGAGCTACTACTGACCAGCTGCTTTGTTTTTCTGCCCTTCAGCTTGAAATATGAATGATATCAGTCTCTGGGTCATTTATTTTTTGTGCTACATAACTTCTGAATGTAGATATAGTCTTAATATGAGATGCTGACTGTCCCTTGAAATATGAGTAACATACCCACTTTCCTTCAAATTACTTTGGTCAGAGTTGATTATCACAGTAACAGGAAAAGTAACAATGAAATAGCAAACACCTGCAAAATATGATTTCAGGTTGAAATAGTTGTGACTTAGATATACTAAAGGAAATAAAATTCACTTGAATGACATATTTGATTTCATTTATTTTATAAGGCTACTAGAAAATTATAATTACAAGTGTACATTGTGTGTGGGTGGCTTGCTTTTATTTTCATTTGATATCTTTTCTCTAGAAATAGCAGTTTTGGAGTTGAAGTGAAGGAAAGAAGAGTTTAGCAGAGAAGAAAAGCATAAAGCATATCTAAAAATATAGGCTATATTTTCAAGCATGTACTGATAATTTAATGCATATTTGCTACAATTTTATAGAAACTCATTCTAATGCATTCTATATGATTAGCCCTTAAGTCCTGAGCCATCTCTCCAGCTCCTGGCTTTAACTTTTATGTCTATAGACATATTTTTAATATGAGATATTCTTTAACTAATTTGGACTCCTCCTGTATTTTAATTAGACATAGATATCCTTTTTTAGATGCATATGAACGAATATGAAATTACAGTGAATGGCAGCACCACAGTCTATCCTTGTGGCTACATATTCCCCCTGTTCACCATGTCCTCTGTAAAGGGAAGTGACAGTGTGGCTCACTTTCTCCAAAAGCTTTTGAACTTTAGAAATCTGGTCCTTACTCCTGAAAATACTTTTGAAAATTAAGTATTGCTTGAAGTGTCTTTAATTTGATGCCTGTTTTGTTAAAGGAAAACGAAAATGACTTTCTTTTCATTAATCTCTAAAGACAAATTAGATATTCAGGAGAAAATATCTCAAAGCCTAGAGAGATTTAAACTAATCTTATTAGTTCTCTTGTCCACACAACTCTACTGTACATATAAAAAGTATTTCATGGAAATTAAAGAGAGGAAGGCCACTATGTAACACCATTAAATGCATTTTCCTCAATTTAGTTTAATTCTGACTTTTATAAGGCTGTAAACTGCACATGATCAATGACTGGTGAATTATCCTCCCAGTAGAGCTCCATAAAGCACAGCGGAGTATTCGGCTTAGCCTCTATACTGACTTGATTTTATTGTGAGACTCTAAAATTCCCTCTAATCTTAACTTTCTAAATAAATGTAGTCAGGATGTTTATCTTGAGTTATAAACAGCCAGGAGTTTAAAATTATTTGGAGAATTTTATGCCTATATATAAAAGCAGGTGGTTCTTTATTATCATCAATACATAAGCATTTCTTTCAAAGACATGGTTAATGTTAAACAGAGTTGTACTATTAGAGTTGTTAGGATCAAGCCTGGACCCTAGCCGTTCTTGTGAGTAAGGTTTGGCCAGCTGCCCTCAGTAGGCCAATTAGAGAGATAATTAAAAGTGAAAAGAAGAAAAAGGAGATAAATTTAATGTAGATACATTGGGAGTAGTGATGAAGAGGTTCAGTGACCTCAGACTTCCGACAGCTCTTTCTTCTTGGTCCTGACATGAGGTTTAAGTTTAATTAGAGTGCAACAGGTACGAATGGAAGAGAAGTCCTGGTCAAGGTGTAGTCCTATCCATCATCATAGCCTCTGCTCCACTCCCTCCTGTAGTGTGGTCTGATGAGTTGTCAGACTGTGAGCAAGCTCTAGGAAACAAGTTCCTTCTCTGTCTGGCACTGGGCTTCATTGTGGGATTCCAATTTCTCAAGGACCATCATTTCTTCAGTTTGGTAGAAAAAAGGAAGAACACAGTGTCATCTCTAATTAGAATATCTCCTCTCCTGTCAGGGTGCTTACAGTGGCACATGTTGTAATTCTAGCACTTACATGGTAGAGACAACTGAAAAAAAAATTGAGTGAAGGGAGCATTTGCTAGTCAAGAGGGTCCTAGCTAGATATATCATTAACTTTGATACAATTGATAGTTTCACTTTGAAAATTCTCAGTCCTTGCTTGTTTCATGCATTAGAACATCCTTAGCAGGCTAGTGGCATCCTGACCAAAATGTGACAGCTGAGATAGGTCATATATCTATTGGGAAGAAAATGCCTTTTCATCTCATGTAAATAATTGACCTGAGTTTGAGGTGGTCAGGAATAAAGCCTCAAATCGCAAAGACCCACAGCAGATCCACATTTTTCCTTTGGTGTGTGTTCAGGGGAGAAGCTGTGCCCTTTTACTGTTTACTTAGATGACTGTGCTGAGCAAAGCTCTGCTTCTACTCTTTTCTGCAAACTGATGCCACAAAAGAATTAGAGTTACTCCATGTCCCTTAACTCAATTCCACTAAAAATGGACCCTCTTGAATTTCTTTGCTCAAACTATATCAAAGTATATGCAACCATAGCTAGTTCAGAGACAGACAAAGGCAGTCCTTTTGTGTATTAAGGGACATTGAAAAGGAACACTGAAAGCACCTCTGTTGATAACAAGAAACTGAAGGAATAGGTAGATGGAGAAACAACATCTGAACAGGTTATGGAGAATGTCTTGTTCTGGAAAAGGCTACTCTGAAGTAACAGGGACAACTCAAGTGGGAAAAGTGTGGCTAATAGTGACACAGAATACCCAGATTATAGATAGTTCCTATTAAAACTGTGCCCTGTAAGTCATGGGCTCAAAAAGTTATAAACCCTGTAGGTGCATCGGAGTCTTGGCACAAGAAAATCACTTTTCCAAGCTTGGGTAAACACCCTATGTTAAGGGCAATAAATACTAGAATTATTGAATTTTCACTGACAGTTATTTTGAGTATTGAATTCACTCATCTTGACTCTTCACAACTCAGTATTATTAACATTGTTTAAATGTTTAAGATAAGGTAAATAATTTGAGCTTTTAAAAAGGCACACATGAACAATAGAGTTTCAGATTCAGGTGCTTTTTCCAAGAATTTATGTCCTAAACAATCACACCATACACACAGCCCTGTGTTAGTCATGTTCTATGTCATTTGGCTTTGACACTAGCCTTTCCATTTATCATCTCTTACATCTAGAAACAACTTAAAACTGAAGCTGAATCCAGATTAACTGGCTGATATTCAAGTGTCCCAATAACATGTGATAACATTAAGGCACATAATCAGTGAAATATAAGATTTAATACATCATTTAGTATAATATCCTCCATTAGGGAATATGAAAAGGTTTCCTACACAAAAGACAAAAACATATAATCTAAAATGTTAGCAGCAACTTGCAGATGGTCTGCTAACTTGAACAGTCATAAATTTCTAGGCTTATAGGACTCTTTCTTTTTATTTGAAAAATATTTTTCATTTTACATACCAACCCCAGTCTTCCCCCACATCCCCAGTTCCCAGCCCCTTTCCACTCCTTATAGGAGGTAAGGAGAAGACTCTTTCTTCTTTGGATGCTTCATTGAAGTTTTTTCAGTTTCATCTACATTTGTAATACAGCTTAATTACATTGGAGACCCTCTACCACAGTGTCATGTCGTGGGCTCTAACATTTTGGGACAGTGAAAAAGAGTTATTCAATTGGATGTACAGAGATACCCCTGTATTTAGAAGGCTGAGGCAACACTGGGTGGGACATGTAGCCAGTTTTACATCAATATGGGCTACACTGAGAGACTCTGAATCAAAATACAAACAAGCAGAAAGAGGAATACTCAAGGGAAAGGCAGACAACAGCCCAGATGTTGTTGTTGTTGGTATTGTTGTGGTTGTTGTTGTTGTTCTTCTTCTTCTCCTTCTTCTGCTTCTTCTTTTAGTTTTTTTTCAAGGTATAGTTTCTGTATGTAGCACTGGCTGTGCTACAATTCGCTCTGTAGACAAGGCTGATCTTGAACTCACAAAGATCTGCCTGCCTATGCCTCTAGAGTACTGGGATTAAAGTTACGCACCACTACTGGCTGACCCAGGTGTATTTCTTATGTCATTACTGTATTTTATTTTCTTATTCCTCTTCTTCTTTATTTATTTACAAAAATTTATAAATTCATAGAAAGTATTGTGTGCATATAATTGGTTTTTAGAGGAAAAGAAACATTTCCATACCCCCAAAATTCCTTACTCCAAACCATGTTATATATATATATATATATATATATATATATAATATATATATGTATATATATATATATATACATAGTAAAAATACTAATAGGTCAAAAATCTTCAGTAATTTTATTTTACTAAAAGCTAATTTTCACATTTTCAAAATTTAGAACAAAGCTGACACTTGGGAGATCAAAGCAGAGTGGATAATAACTGTTTGATGGCATGCTTTAGTCAAAAGGACAGAAATAAATAAGTAGTAATTTCCAGAGCCATTCTTGCTGTAAAGATAGATTCACAGATTTATATAACATTGACAAATACTAAAATAGTAGATAACATATAAATAGCACATGTCTTTTTAACATTATTTTTATCTTTAAGGAAAGTGAGATTGACATGATCAGATCATGCATGCTTTCTGTAAACATGAAGCAAATATGTGCAGATACAGTGGGAGGGGCATTAAGGATGATAGGAAAGAGAGAGCCAGAGGGAACTTGAGAAAGGAGCAGAGAACAAGGAAGGAGAGGATGGGACTGAGAAAGGTGAAAACTTTCTGAAAGGGAAGTCTTCCACAGAACCAGAGATCTTCTGGTATTTTTACAATACAGTTCCACTAAATGTGTGTTCTTTCTTCACTGTCATTTCCCCTGCCTTTCTTTTCAGATCCCTTGAAACCATGTCTATATATTGTCCCATGCTTCACCCAGATTCAGTGAGGGTTACAATGCCTTTCCCAAGGTCAAAGTTTCTTACATTTACTTAATTGCCCACCGAATTTCCACATGGTTGCATCAATCATTTTCTTGCAGTCTTTATGACGTTTGGTACAACTTGAATTTTAGCATCCAGAATGATGATTCTTTCTGGCAAGTATAACTGTGCATCTGCACAACTTTAGTCAGCTATTAGACATGAAAACTGTTGGTTATACAAAATAAATAGCAGAGAGGAAGGCCACTGTGGCATAATAACACACACTGCAGAATGCTCTCGCTTCAGCTTGCTGTGATGAACTGCTCATTGGCTGAGGATATTTGTAGAACAGTGCACTAAAGCTCCTTGAAGAAAATTTATAGTGCAATCAGCCATTCTAGCTGTGGATCTCATTGGAGAAGAGTATGTGGGATTTTAAAACTTGGAGAAAATGTATAAGGTACACAAACCCAGGAACTTGAGAGCCATACAATGAATTAGAGCATGGCAATGAAATAAATGAAACATGCATGCTTTGAAAAACAAATAACCTAGTTTAAAAAGTCAAAACACTGATTAATAAGACGGATCTCTTTCATGTGTCTAAGTTGCCATAAGTGTTAGTGACAACACTTAGACTCCAACTCTTTGTTCTGGACCCAAAGAGTATTGTACTACTGGGCGAAGACTGATGCATGTGATTTTACTATCTGGGATGGCACAGGCTCAGATGTGCTTCTTGGGAGAGTATAGAATTATGGAACATTTTAATTGAACATTTTTCCTTATTCCTGAACCCACAATCACAAATAAGTATCCAGGGAATTGCTTTTTTTTTTTTTTTTTTTTTTTTACTTCATGACTGTCCAAAATGGTACAGATCATATCCCTATCATGTTAGTGGGTATTACTCATAAAATGTAATATCTACAATTTGAGAAACTGCTTTAAATAATTGATTATAATTTTCTGAAAATACCTGCTTGTTTTACAAGGTGATCATATGTAATCTTTATAAAGTTCTGATAGCTATATACTTTATACTTCTTAAAGAAACATCAGCTAATGATTCAGGAAAGTGAGTGTACAGCAACTGAGACATCTTCCAACAAGTTTATCTCTGAAAACCATTCTTCTCTTAACTCTATCATGCTGCTGATAAATATCTGGTTCTCAGCTTTCCTTCAGGAGCTCAACAGAGATGCCAGAAAGACGGCTGTTTAATCTTGACAAGGAGGAATAACTTGAAGAAGAAAACGTGTTTTCTTTTAAAATAAGATTCTACTATCCAGTTCCCCATGGCATGAATTACTGATGATCTGTGCTAAGTTATTACACACCCTAGCAGCTCTAATATGCCGGCTTCAGCTTCAGTAGAAACACATGAGTTGATCAATTCCATTTGTAATTACATCTGGGAAAAGGGATTATGGAGACAAATATACTCAGCTCTTTGGTTCCCATGAGTACAACATGAAATTAATCATGGACCAATCTTCCTCTTGCTCCAGTATTATTGATTAAGGAGAAGTCTTTGCCAAGTCCGGCATGTAAGAATCTTAACACAGAAGTATTTCAAGGCACAAAATGAAAATGTTTTCCTCAGAAACCAATTTTATCTCTCTATGTGTAGATTTTCAGTATTAAGTAATAGAGACACATCAGGACATTGATGGATGTCATTTGCTCATTTCTGAGTTTTAACTAAAATTACACTTAATCATGAATTCTATCCAGCAGTTCAGAAGTCTAATACTAAGATTCATAATGGCTGTGAGTCTTTGCTCTCATCTATCCCACACTACTGACTGGTTCTCATGCACTAAAGAAAGCCACCGAGAATGCTGTTTGATAGACACAGCTGGGTGTGTCAACTAAGCAATGAATGAAGTATGTTGCTTATTTCATATTCAATCTAATAGACTAGTATATGTAGCTCAAATAGTTGATGAAATACATGTTATTATAGTTAATTGTATAGGTCAAATATGAACAAGATAAATTTTATTTTATTAATTTTCATACAATATGTAAAGGTTCACTCTCCTCTTGTCTCTGTGACTTAGGATTGAAGTGAGGTTGAATTCTGAATCCAGGAAAGGAGATTCACCAATGGCAAAGAGATATAAGAGAGTATGAGTATCTGTAGACAGATATGGCACAGTGCAGAAGCCACTAGGAAAGCAAGCACTGGAAACCACCTAGCCACATACCAGAATGCATGGGTCACTAATGGGAGGATACAAGCACTGCACACAAACCATAGATAGGCATATAAGGTGCTCAGGCTCACTGACAAGGGCAAAGGAAAAGCAAAGACATCTTACCTCAAGTTTGTGTTTATACAAAAGCCACGTAAAGTGACATTTTGTTAGAAATAGCCATACAAGAGATTACTTCACTGGTTGCTTTCAAGTTCCCTGGATATTTGGTATCAGCTATTCTGTAGTCTAAGCATAAACTGTTCCTATTACAGCCTTATGTTTCTTACATATGTTTATATTTCAGAATAGTTGAGATGCCATTGCTTGTCCAGTGTTCATAGAAACCCCTATAGGTAAAGGTATTTTGAGGCTATATAAGATGGAAAAATACTGAAGCTTTTGGGAATTCTTTTCATAGATAAATAAGAGCTAGAATTCTTCAGATTTCAGATGGAGGCTGAGAATGTAACACAGTGGTAGAATGCTTGCTTAGCATTGTTGGAGGCCATGAATTTAAAAATCCCAGTACCAGAAATGAAAAGATTGAAAGTTAAGGGTTTTCACAAGTTTATAAATGAAATTCAACAAATTTTCTTTAATTATAGATTTTATTCTCAGAAGATGTCACAAATTCATGTCCCTAATTGTGCACAGTTTGGGACGTAATTCTCTAGAATATATCAGGAGTGTCTAAGGCTTACCATCTGCCTTCGCTAGCTTTAATTGGCTACTTGACACAACTCATAGTTATATGAGAAAATAGTCTCAATTGTATTGAGGAAGTGCCTAGATCTAATTTGCTTGCAGACAGGTCTATGGAGGATTGTCCTGATTGCCAATTGGTGTAGGAGGGCCCAGTCCACTATGGGTGGTTTGATCCTTAGGCAGATGGCATTCAACTATAGGAGAAAGCTAACTAAACCTGAGCCTATGAGGAGAGTCAGAGAGTGAGTTAGTAAACAATATTTGCACATGCTTTTTTGCTTCAAATTCTTGCCCTGAGTTCCCTCAGTGATCGACTGAATCCTGGAACACAATTTTCTTCTGGTCAGAATGTTTCACCTCAGCAACAGAAAGGAAATGAGGATGCCATCTCTAATTGGTACTATTAGATCAGCAAATAAAAAAAATATGCTAAACAATACTTAGTTTAAAAATGTTTAATAGTCACATAAGAAATGGATTTACAGATTATATATGTGTCCATATTACCTGGCAGTGTTCACAGCTGACCAAATTTACCATTAACAAATACAAGCAGTTATCATTATTGATATCACTCTATGCTATGTGAATTATATTTTTACATGTATCCATTTTTCAGAATAAAAAGCAATGCATATTTCTTTGGAAGAAATTTAAAAGTAAGTATAAGAATAAAAAAGGAGAGAACATTTTTAAAAGGTAACCACATATTCTGTTTTCTTGAAATGTATGTGAAGAAGCTGGACTTAGTAGTTTTGGATCTTCAGTGTTAAAGATTATTCTTCTAAGTAACATCAAGAGGTGGTGAAATATTTAGAAGATGTAATCTATCAGGAAGTCTTTGGGTGACTTGGGACTGTACCCTTGAACAGGACAGTAGGATCCCAGCCCTTAGATTTTCCCTTGTCCTTCTGTCCATGAGGTCAGCAGGTCACTCTGACAAATGCAGCTTTGACAAATGTAATCTGCTGCCCAACCACAGGTTCCAAAGCAGGCACTGAAATCTCCAAACCCGTGATCCAAGCTGACTTTTTTCCTTATATGTTAATTATCTCTGATATGTTATACCTGCAGGAGTCTTACTTATACAATGTGAATAAGGAATATGAAAAAAATTGTGGCATTCATTTTCCATTTCCAAGCTAAAAACACATACTTATCCAGATACACTCATCCAAAATGCCGTGATGGCCAATGGAATCAGACAGCAGAACAAGGACAGAAATGTAACTTCTTACTCTGCATTAGATTGCTGCTTTTATTACACCATGGATCATTTTTATTTCCTAAACATTACCATAAATGACATAAATTAAAATTTATAAAAGAGCTATCTTAAAAATTTTCCTAGGCTGTGTTCATATATATATATATATATATATATATATATATATATATATATATCAGAATTGAACATCTAAGTAGTTTTTTCCCAACCATTTTCTAACCCACTTTAAAATAATATCAAATATATAGTACAAATTGAGGCCAATTCTTCTAAAAGCAATTATTTTCAGCTGTTAAGATTTAACTGTTATCTAATATTTCATAGGAAATACATTTTGACTATTTTAGTACAGGTTGAGATCTAGGATTTGAACCACCACTTCTGAAATGACTGATGATGTATGTCTTCATCAGTAGACTCATTTGACTCATGTGGTTCTAGTTTGTACATCACTGTGTAAGCAATGGTGGTTAGCTGGTTGGATCCAGTTATTTTCCCCGAATGGAATGCTCACATTTGTAATGAATTTAGCTTCCAGTTCACATTTAAAATAGCAATAAAAGGATAGTTGCATCCATTTTTGACGTTCTTTTGATTAACTCTAGCTTTTTTTTTTTTTTTTTTTTTTTCCGAAACAAGGTTTCTCTGTGGCTTTACAGAACTAGTCCTGGAGCTAGTTCTTATAGACCAGGTTGTTCTCGAACTCACAGAGATCTGTCTGCCTCTGTCGCCCCAGTGCTGGGTTAAAGGTGTGTGCTACCACTGCCCAGTTTAACTCTAGCATTTTCCATATAATATATTACCTATGAGTTACCCACTTTGATTGAGGTCTGGTCTGTCATTGGTAACCTTTGTCACCATTCCCCTTTTCCAGGCTCTGTATGTATGGTGGAGATCCAGTCGCTTCTAAGTTGCATTGGTTTTATGTTTCTGATGATTTTGTGATTGTTTGCTCTGTATCTATTCACCATGCTGGTGACTGTGGTTTGCTTTCCACACCCTGTCTATTCAGTTAGCCAAAAAGTGAACTAGGTCACTACTTTAACATCTTTGCATTATATTTGTTGCTGACTTTTTATGAAATCTGTGTCTTTTTGAAGGAAATGTATGATTTTTTGTAGATTTCAATGTAGGTAATTAAGTCACGTGACCTCCTGCCAAGCTGCTTCCTCTTTTCTTGAAACTGTCCTTATATGAACTCCTTCCAAACAGTAGGCATGTCTGTCTGTATCTTCTGCTTCTTTCCTACTGTAGTATCTGGGTAGTTTACTAACCTACACAGTGATTTGAGCCACAAGGCATTGAAACAAATAAACTCATAGACCACAGTCCTTTCAGAGGTCCCTTTAACGTTCTGGGGTATTGTGATAGACGTAAGTATATGGTGTACCCTGGTGCAGAGCATCTGATTTTATACTTCTTAAAATTCATACACTTGTGCCCTTTCAAGTTACTATAAGGATGTGATTTAGTGTTTAGATGTAGTCTTAGAATTTTATCTTTTTGTGGCTTTGTCAATTTACATTTTAGTGTCTTAAACTATTTAAAAAGTAAAACAAGTCATCAGTCTTAATAGGCTTGTTTTTTACTTTAAATACACATCAGTCTGATTTCTGGAATCTTAAGAACTATTCTCTAGAGATAGAGAAGATTATAATGAATATATATTGTTCATCATCCAAGATCTCTGACCCTTTGTGCTTCACTTACTCTACCTATATAAGAATCAGCTTTTCAGAGAAATAAGTAAACTTTTGTCGTGTGATGTATATTTTAAGCACATTATCACAATAAACTAGAAACAAATTATAAATTACTAGTATAGAAGAATTGATTAAAAATAAAAACAGTCAAGCATTAATTGTAATATCATAGGTCTTGTAAAAGGACCAGGATTTAAACATAGTTCTCATAATTATATACAATTTGAAAGTAAAGTTAATAAAACAATCTTATTTATAACACCATAAAATACTTATCAATAAACTTGACTAGGTAGGGAAAGATACCTATACCAAAAATTACAAAGTAGTGGTGAAGTAAAATGTATAGATAATGAGACAGTTCCTCTTCTTATAGATTAAGAGATTTGTGTTTTTAAAAATGTTGTACTACTCAAATTGATCTACAGAGTTAATGTACTTTCTACCAACATAATAATGAGATTTATAAAACAAAACACAACCTACAATTCATACAACACCACAACAGCTTTGGACACATATGTCCAGACTTAAAATGATGTCACAGGGTTATAGCAATTAAAAGAGCACCATAGACAGGCTGTGGGAGAGGTACTAAACCCAGTAATGAACCTATATATGAACAGTCAACTGACATTTAGTGAAGGTACCATGTACACATAGTATAGAATTTTATTTAACAAAATAATGTTATTTACACTTAAAAATTAACCATGTCTTCAGGTAGGGAAGTGGAGTAGAGAAGGGAGGAGGACATTAGGGATCAGGAAGATTGAGTTTAGGAAAGGGCAGAGAGGAAGTACAAAGAAAGAGATACCTTGATAGAGGGAGCCATTATGGGATTAACAAGAAACCTGGCACTAGGGAAATTCCCAGGAATCCACAAGGATGACCATAGCTAAAAATCTAAGCAGTAGTGCTTTAACTGCCCTTCCTCTAAAATCATATTGATGACTACATTCTTTGCTATCATAAAGCCTTCATCTAGTAATGAATGGAAGCAGATGTAGAGATCCACAGCTAAGCACTGGGCTGAGCTCCTGGAAACTAGTTGTAGATAATATGAGCAAAGGGGTCAGGACCATGTTGGAGAAACCCACAGAAACAACTGCCTTAGCAAGTGGGAGCTTACTGACTCTGGACTGACAGCTGGAGAACTTGCATGGGGTTGAAGTGGGCCCCCTGAATGTGGGTGACAGTTGTGGAGCTTGGACAATTTATTGGGCTGCTGGTAGTGGAACCAGTATTTATCTCTAGTGCATGAACTTACTTTTGGAACTCACTCTATGGAGGGATACTTTGCTCAGACTGGATGCAGTCTTTGGTCCTGTTCCAAATGATGTGACAGACTTTGATGATCCCCCATGGGAGACCTTGCCCTCTCTGAAGAGTGGATGGGGATGATCTGGGGGGAGTGGGAGGAAGGGAGGGAGGGGAAACTGGGATTAATATATAAAATGAGGTTGTTTAAAAAAATAAATATAAAGCGAAAAAAGTAACTATATCAACTTTGGTAATGGTGTAAAACTGCAGAATATTAGGTGAAGTGAATTAAGCTAATCGCAGAAGGAAGACTATGTCAAGATTTCACCTTCATCTGCTGTATCAAAAATCAAGCTGCTACAGATAATGTAGTCATGATTACTATAGGTTTGGGGCTCAATTGTTATCAAGTTTCCCTATGCTAAATAAGTACATTGTATATCTGTTGCAAAAGTAACAGCATTGTACATGGAGTTAGCAGTAGATATTTTGTACATTAGAGGATAGAATGCATGTAAAGAGTTCTTGTCATAGAAGACCATACTAAATTCAAACCCAAACCCAAAGTGACATGAGAAATTGCTGACCGGGGTCAGATATGTGGGTAGCCTTCATTATAGTGGTATGGCATAAGTCGGTTTATGTTTGCATAGTCCATACTATCAACTGTGTATATTAAATATGTGAAGTCATTTGTATGTTCATTATCTCAATAAGGACATATTAAAACGAGAACTGATAAAAATAAATCACATGAATAAATGTGGTTGTCCTAATACTATAACCTATAACCCTCCACCAGTCATATCATGTTTAGAATTTTATATCGGAGTGACTTTTATTTTTCATGCCTACATTCATATTATTTCTGTCTTAACAAATTAGCCTCAAATATAACAGAATATCTTATAATTGTTAATATTCTGACGCTTTCTTATTTGAGATATTTCTGTTGTATAGTGGCAACTGTCAATTCTCTAAATGAGAATGGTCTTAAAACATCTTATCTTTTAAAAAAGATTACAAAATTCATGTGTATGTTTGTATGTGTTTGTGTTTGCATGTGCCTGTGTGTGTGTGTGTGTGTTTGTATACCCACACACATGTACGTGCATGTGCCTGCAGCGGTTAGAGGACTATAGGAGGAAGTGGATTATCTTCTTCCACCTTGCAGGCGGTAGGAATTGAAGTCAGATAGTCATGCTTGATGAAAGTGCCTCTGCCCTCTGAGTCATGTTGCCACCCCTTACAATTATTAAAGAACCAATTTCCTTTCTAAGATAAGGTCAATTCACTGTCAACTTCTACAGAGATTTTTTTGGTCTGCTCACATTATACAAACTAAAGAAACAAACCTTTACATGTACTCTTTCCCCATCTTGCTGATGAGATGTGTGTGCCCATCTCTTGTGGAAAGTTTCTGCTTTCTGATGTAAGCATAGTGTTGCCTAACTCCTCCCACTTACAATCTTTCTCAAGTTTATTATCACAGTAGACATTCAGTTGTTTACTTGTGTGTGGGAAATGACAAGAACAGGAAAGTCACAGGAATTTTAGAGGTCATTACTAGCAGTGTTGGGCTGTCGACCAAATTCCAAGCAGTTCCTTAGGTATAGATTTGTTCATTTAGAGAGGAGCGAGGAGGGGAATAAACTAGTTCCTCTCCATATAAGCCTCTGAAGATGGGTGCTCTTGTTCTCATGGTCAAATATATTACACATGATGCATTTAGCACATTGTTTAAGGTAGGAAATAGATTTTGAAATCATAAATATTTTTCTAAAACTCTGGAATTGATGAGATATTTCTTACAGGATGTATACAAATGAACCTGGGGGAAGGGGAGAAGGAGGTAGGAGAAAAAGGACAGGTAAAGAGGAGTGGGAGGCAGAATGTATACAAGCAATGAGAACAATGTTCATTACTTGCAAATCTTGTTGTTAATGAAACAAATAACAATAGCAGGAAATGGCCATGCTTCAAATTAGCTTGTTAGTGATAGATATGTAAGCACTCTGATGAAACAATAGGATGAGATTCTGGAACATAAAAACATCCTTAGAGATAAAACTTAGTATGATTTAGAGGTGAATTAATGGTAAAGCACTGATGTTAATTTGTTACTCTGGAAATTACATGTTATCTATGCAACATTTAATATTAAATGCAACACATGAAGGGCATTCGGAAAGTTTTTGTAAACATTTCTGGAATTTAAGGCTGTAGAAACATAGAAAAGTCAGGCACATTATAAAATAGTGTTTCTAGCTCACAAGAAGAAAAACGTCAAGTCTTCCTGGCATTTATTGCAAAACTTTTTCTCCCACAGACAACCACTAAGAACTATTGCAAGGGAGGTAGCAGTTGTGATGTATTGAGATGGCTAGCGGTCCTCTCCTCTCACAAAGCAACCTATTTCAGGATATGTGTGTTGTATTAATACATGCATCCATTGAGGATGGAAACACTGGGTAGCATTTACTCACATAATCTGTGTTCCTAACTCACAGCTATGATGCCTACTGTCACCTTGACCTCACATTCCCTTGGGTCTCAGAGTTGAAGTAACAGGCCTTGTTCTGAAGTTCCTTTTGAAGGCTGTCCTGTCATCCTTACCTAAACTTGCAAAAACAACCTTCTCTTTACACAGCACTTCCAAACCGAAATGTTCACTTGGCTGCACTGTGGAAAGCTGAGTTGATTCTCTGTGCATACTGGCTATTACTATTTACATTAGGTTTTGTGTGTGTATTTGTGTGTGTGTGTGTGTGTGTGTGTGTGTATGTACCACATTCCTTTAAATACTGAATGTATTCAATTTATGTTCCTGCTGTAAGGAATATATTCCCTTTGCTCCTTGGTGGCTACTTTGGATTATCATCAGGAATAACACAGAGAGATTTTTCCTTTTAAACCAGGCTTTCTCCAAGAAAAAAAAAGCTGTATGGCATTCTATAATCATAGATATTGTATTACTATTAAATCAACATTAGAGAAGGGGTTTTAACAGCTTGCCCCTAATTCCTTAAGTGTAGTTACTTCTTCACACTTCCTATCAATCATTTATTATGTACAGACTTGCGTTTTGAAGTGATTTCCTTTTGTGGGCTCTTCATCATAGTAATTACGTTTGCTCCTGGCCACTTCATTAATTTGGCACATCAATATTTAATTATGCTCAACATTAACAGTACATAAATGTGTATTGTACTTCATATGGCCCTCAATATCTGTTATGAGTGGAAGTGTATTCCCCTCTAAATTCAGACACTGAATATCAATCCCTGCTGTCTCAGAATGTGAATGCATTTGCAAACAAAGGGTTGTTGTAGATGTATTTAGTTAAAGTCTTTAGGTAGGCCTTAATCAATAATTACTGAATTCCTTTGACAAACAAAAGAATCTTGGGCACATACATGGGAAAGACACACACACACACACACACACACACACACACACACACACACCACCATCATCATCATAATAGTCATCTTATTATGAACATTTTGTGATTTCATATTAGTTGTTAATCAATCACTGTGAACAAATATCTGATGAAAACCAACAAACGAAGAGAAATTTATTTGTGATCACAGTCTGGAGGAAAGCTGTCCATCCTGGAGAGAAGGCCTGTCCATGGGCTCAGTGCAGCTTGGTCTGTTTTATTAATAAGACAAGAGAGAATGGAACACCCATCCCTTTGTTTTGTCTGGGATCCTAGCTCATGAAAAAATGCTATGCACATGTAAAGCAGACCTCCTTCTCAGTTAAACCTCTCTGAAAACATCCTTATGTACTCACAGAGGTATTTCAGACTGACAGGAGAAAAAGGTTACATGTGACACAAGCAATGCTGGAATCGAATTCAGGAAATATATGAGATGGAACAACAGTCTTCTGTAAACCCATCACTACATTGTCTTTAATGGGAATTATAAACAGTTAAAAGCACAAAAGGTATAGTTTCAGGTAAGGTTGTATCACTTGAATAAATATACCTTCTATTTAATGAAGAGTCATTGTCCTTTGCTTCTATATCTAGCTGTTGATCCATTAAACAGAGCAAACTGCATTACAGTGCTGTGGATTAGCGACAAGAGGCAGGAGAGAGGGTAAAACATGAGCTGAGGTTGTCAACCTGGTTGTCCCTGATATGGCTTAAAACAGTGGTTGAAGCTAGGGGATGCAAACTGGAGATAATGGATTGGGACTGACTTATGTTGCAGTAGCATAAACAATGGATTTGGTTAACAATTTAGAGACAGAGAGAGAGAGAGAAAGAGGAAGAGAGAGAGAGAGACAGACAGACAGACAGAGAGAGAGAGAGAGAGAGAGAGAGAGAGAGAGAGAGAGAGAGAGAATATGCAGTGAGAATAGTATGAAGAAAGAGACATGAAACAAAAATATGATAGGAAAGGTATTTTTTTTTACCCTAGGATGAAATAAATATACTTTTAAAAGAGAAGCAATCCTGGTTCTACACTATTACAGTGTTTATGAGGATATTAATTCTTAGATGGAGTAACTGTGATATAATCATCAAGCACTCAGAATAAGATCAGGAAATACAGCCTCTTGGAAATATGGCAAAGTACTTAAAGGTATAGAATTAGGATTAGGATGGGGGACCGTCAAAGTCTTAGAATTGATTCTTGGTTATGTCACCTATAAAATGGGGATAGCTGTGAAAGTATTCTTTATCTCCTTTTCATTTATGAGATGAGAATTAAACTATGTATTTTCTAGAGTTGTTTTGATAATTACATGCAATCACATATGAGAAGTATATACCGATCTGCAGTGACTTCCAATAATATATTTTTTAAAGAAGAAAATAACATCAAAGAGCAGTTTGAAATGCTTTTGGAAACATTTATCTGACACATTTCTTATGCCCTCTTAACATGCATGTTCAGAGGTGATCTGGATTTGTATATACTAGGAATAAAGTTGATATTTTATAAATATCACTAAGACAGGCCTGCTTATGTAGCAGTTTTTATAAAACGTGACTGCCTATTATGCTCACATTTCTGCTAATATTCCTATGAAGTTTTACTATCTCTGCTATGAAGGCTTGGGGTCTCGAGAATGAACATGGAAGCAGTAATAAAATGCAGGACAAGCCATAGAATCCACATGTCAGGAAAATAAAATGAACTCTATCTTGTGTACAATCACTTACCTAGCCTTCAAAGAGCTCTCTGGTTATTGGTAACGGGATGCTTTCTCTCTCATCAAATGTTTACTTTAAATCTAGTGTGAAGGGAAATGAAGGACTCAGATGTGCCTTGAAACTTCTGGAAATACTTGGCAATAGAATGTGTGTATGTGCACGCACATGTGTACATATGTGTATTTTATACAATAATAAAAGTGAAATATTTAATTCAAGAATAATTTTGGCATTTTTTTTACTAGCAATGTCTTACTTTCAATTTTAATTATGTAGGGATGTAGTTGTCCTGTGTGGGCTTGTATACATGGGTTCAGTGCCTGTGGAGGCCAGAGAAAGATCAAAGATCATGAGCCACCTGACATGGGTGAAGTGAACTGAAAATAGGTTCTCTGGAAGAACAGCAGGTGTCCTTAACTTCCCAGTCTTTTGAGAGAGACTTCATCTTGAAAATAGCCTAATATTTTCAATATAAAGCTGTTAATTATATACTTATCTTTTCAAATATCAACCAGAGAACAATAGATCTTTGGAATTAACTTTTTGTTTTTCTCTCAACACTTTGCAGTCTTTTCCTCATGCATCTTGATTCCCTTTGTGAAATCTATGTAAGTTTCACCATGGTAACCTAACTAATTGAGCCATTCCCCAGTCTACATTGCATTTCTTTAGTTTTTCCAACACTTATGGATCCCTCTATCACAGAATGTTTACCCACTGACTTCAAGGAAATTCTCTACCCTGTGAGGGAATATATCACTAATTTCCATGTAATCTTTTAGAATCAGTTTAAATACCTCTTCTTGGATACAAACCTACATAAACTAAACTGGGACTCTTAGTTATCAATGCTTACAGACTTACAGACTGAGGTGTTCTTCTTCATTAGCTTATCAAGCTCTGCATTGTATAGGCACTTGATTGTTACTTGCTCAGTGATTGAATATAGTCATAAGCACTTTGGTCTTCTGCCTACTCAGACAAATTTTGCTTTTGTTGGAATTTACAAAAGTATTATTCCTTCTTCTACAAAAAGGCTCCTTCCTTCTTTAAAAATATTTATTTATTTTACATTCCAGCCAAAGTTTCCTCTCTCTCTCCTCTCCTCCTATTCTCTCCCTCTACCCTCCTCAACCCCCCTAATCCAGTCCTCCTCCATTTCTTTTCAGGAAAGAGCAGGTTCCATACCATATCAAGTTTCAGTAAGAATAAGCACCTTTCCATGTATTAAGACTGGGCAAGGCAAGCCAATATGACGAGTAGGGCCCCCAAACCCAGTAATGGAGTCAGAGAAAGCCTGGGCTCCCACTGTTTGGAGTTCCATTAGAGAACCAATTACACAACTGTAACATATATGCAGAGTGCTTAGGTTAGTCCCATGCAGTCTTTCTGGTTGTCTGTTCAGTCTCTGTGAGCACCAATGAGCTCAGGTGAGTTGACTCTGTGTTTTCTTGCTGTGTCCTTGCCCTCTCTGGCTTCTACAATGGAAAGGCTTATTCGTTAATATTTGACCTTGAATTATAATGTTACAGCCATTCTCTAACAGTTTCTTCATTTTGTGGTTTCAGGAAGTTGACAATGGTACTCAAAGCCATAGGCACAATCAGGCAGCTCCCTGGTTGCACTGTCAAGTCCATGGAAGGTGAGCACAGGATGCTCTCTGAAGGTTACAAAAGAGAAGACCTGGATTTCAGAATTTAACATATTTCAAAAGACTGCAAAAGATTTTAGCTCTGCTTTTGATTCTGCGATATGTAATATGCTATTTTTTTCCCTTTATAAACAGCATCTGACCTATTTTTAAAACACTGGATGAAAAAAAATTTAATCTTTTCCAACCTATTCCAGATGACTAATTATGAAATTTTAACAGTAAGATGATGTCATGGTTTTAGGAGACTTTTTTAGTGGCTTGGCTTGCTGAACTGTTTTAAAGAATGCTACTTTAAGAACTGTGAACCCAAATGAAAAAAAAAATAACAAAGATCTTAATGACATACTTTCTATTTTCTTCAGCAGAATAAAAGAGAGACATTATATCCCTATCTTTTTACAGTTTTTGGAGTTACTTTTAATAATATAAAGAGAGCAAAACACATCAAAACAAAATAATTTTCAAAGTCATCCATGTGTGATCATTTAAATTTTAAAGTCATGAGCAGCATGGATTTACTACCCTTTGATGTATCAGTAAACAGGGTAGTGAGGACAGTGATACACCTAATAGCCTTGGCTTCCTCTTGACCTTGGGATTTATGTCCAATAAGGTACTACTTAATTAGAGGCATTGTAAAATTTTGCTTTTTGGGGGAATTAAATCACCACCCAGCTCTATAGGTAGTGTCACAGAATCTTGAGTTTATCTACAAAAAAATAAAAATAAAAAATTTGTTTTATAGTGAACATAATTGCACATGTATTTGTAAGCAGTGGAGAGAAAGACAGCTTTACAACCTGCTAAGACAATTTCAGGACACCCTATGGAAACAAAACAAACAGAAGAACGTGCAATTCAGATATGAGAAATGGAAGAAATTGTAAATGTCTGTTCAAGGTCATACTTGCTGTCTAATGCCACTTTTAATCTGCTTTTTTTTTTTATAACTTCTATTTTCTTCTTCTTTAAAAATAACCTGTAAAAGTCCAAGCACAAAGCTCTTTAATGAATTAGTATTCTTGTCATGAAATCTAGTTCAAAATTTGTCTAACACCCTAATCTACAGGAAAAGATATGGTTGAAACACATGTAATTCTATAGCTTGCTACCTGTGGACAGCTCACTGCTAAATACTGATCAGTTTAGAATATTGGTAAGGAAGATTTACATTCTACACAAATATGTAATATAGTTAATATACTATAGCATGGTTTTATAAACTATGCATTGTGAGTAATATAATATACATATATGAATAATTTATAAGATACATAATATATAATAAAATACATGCATAATGGCTATAACTGTAGATATAAGTAAGCTATTCTATTCTGGTCTTTTAGGTATATGTTAATATTTATTATATAGTGTTAGAACAGTAACTGGTAGTTCATAAGTATTAAAGTTATTAAGTTTTATTGACTTAATATTTGCATAACATTCAAATTTTCTAGGAAATGTCTGTGTGAATTTCTGTTTTGAGATAAAGTGTTGCTTTATGTCTGACATGCCTAAAACTTTTGATTCTCCTGTCTCAGTTCCTAACATACTGAGAAGATAGGTGCATGCCACTGGGTATTTTCCACCATATCACCATTTTATGGTTAGTTGTCTCTGATTCTGGTAACAAGTAAGCAAAGTGTTAGAAATTATTTATTTATTTACCTTGCAGCTACCTTGAGACCCAAGTTTGTTGTACATTTTCTAAAAAGATATCATATCTCCAAAGTAAAACACGAAAATTCAGAGGAGTCCCCAGGGAATGGAGGTAGCAATCGAACATTAACGAACATATCCAAATGTGGTGGGGTGGACACCTTCTATTGTGCACAATGGAGTTGTGAGAAAACAGGGACAGACTCCTGGATAAGGCGATCTCCACCCTGTGGGGTTCGTTTATAGTAATAACCTCAATTTGTGTCTTTGGGCCTTGCCTTTTCAATAGACTGGTCAGACTAATTAGAACAAAGACTCAAGAGACCCAATTGATGAGTCCTTGCATACAGCCCTGAGGATTTCTCCCTTTTGAGTGACAAAAGGTTCTATTAGATGTGAACCTCCATGGAGGTGCCAAGAGGCCCGTGCTTCAAAATAAGGTAGACCATAGTCTACAACGAAAAGGGGGATTCTGTAGGGCATACAAGCCAGTCAAAGATGACACTGAGGGGAAAGTCAAAAGGGCGAGTCCTAAGTTTTTACAAAAACCAGATGATTGGTTGCTTAGATTGAACCAGATGAGGTTACTGTTTGAACAGCTAGTGATCACCAGGAAAAGTTAGGGTGCCTAGGTGCATGATAGGCTGACTTTAAAAATCATTGGCTGCCTGTTTTCCTACTCTGAGGTCTTTTTCTTTAAAAGATGCCTGCTATGAGACAACAAATGAGTCCCTGCCTGACTAGACTCCCTGTTGAGTGTGCTTGTCTCCTGGATTCTTGGGGGCTGGGGAACAGGCTGGCAGTGCACTTACCTTTCTTTGGACCCAGCTCAGCTTTCCTCCTTGGACCCAGCTCAGCTTTCCTCCTTGGACCCAGCTCAGCTTTCCATGCCTGGGCTAAGATACCACCCCCTCACCCACTGAACAGACTGATCTCAAAATCACACCTTTTCAGCCTTTCAAATACAAGAATAATGAATATGTCCCACCATTTCCAGCTCAACATTTTCAAACTGTTGTTTAGGGCTATGAAAACCCTTTGAAATTTCACACTGTGCCATGATTTTTGTTAGTATATTTCCAGCAGTTGCTTTTGGAAGACAAGCAGCCTAGCACAGGCAAATGTTATCACAGAACAAAATGATTTGTTAGTCAATATAACCAGAATACCTTGCTAGAAATTTGATGGTTCTATTTGAATTCTGCAAGACTAATTGCACATAGGATGAATATAAGGAATTCTTATATAAAAATGGTACAAAATTTTAGAGTTTGAATGGTTGATGGTGAATGAAAATATATGTTGAGAATGACCAGGTATAGAATGTGGAAATTGGTTTCTTTCCCAGAAAAAATGTTGAAGAAAAGTAATATTAAAACAAGATGTATTACTAGTCAGTAGTAGTTTTACCTCAAGGGCTATTTAGAATGGGCATGCTTCTGCAATTCTGGTCTGAGTGAATTAAATTGTTCAGCATGATGTAAAGTACAATGCTTTGATACAAGTGTATGCAGGTTTGAGAAAAAGGCCACCTCCTACATTTTTGCTAGTCTAAACACATTTCTGTTGCTCAGCTCCTGGTTGTATTATGTCTATGTGTGTTGTGGTAATTGAATAAATTATTTTGTGAAGATTAGAATAGGCAATCCTGCCTATGTTAGAAAATAAAATTAAAAACTTATCCTTATTTTAAAATATAATTGATTGCATAATACATACTTTTGGAGCTTTTACTCTTTTCTTAATAATATAGTTGTAGTTGCTTAAAATAATAATTCTCCTAGAATTTTATACGATATACTTTGATCATAATCGACTTCTTAACTCATTACTGATTGACCCCCTGCCATTATCACCCATCATTGTGTAAATTTTAAAAAGCTCTTCAAGATAAATTTGTGCTGCCTAAATATTCTTGGATGATACCATAGGAGCATGGTTGGCTTACCAGGGGATGCACACTTAGAGAAGAGTGTCCATTTTTGACAATTAAAAGTTGTAATTTGATCCATAGTTAAGAATAGGATTTCATGACTGAATTCTCTCTCCATGCTCAAATTTCATATGGCTTATGGATGAACAGGTTTTGTGCTAGCTATGACAATAGTAATTGAATTCAAATGTATAGCTTATCCATTTGTGTCCAGTCAACCACTGTGTCTGACTCTTACACTCTTTCTGATCCCTCTTAAGCAATGATCTTTGAGCCTTGAGAAGGGAAGTGCAGTGTGTTATATATATATATATATATATATATATATATATATGTATATATATATATACATATGTATGTATATATATATAATTTCCTTATAGAATTTGTAAACATTCTATAGTCTCTTATTCCTTGAACTTTTGCCAGTTATGTGTCTCTGTGTTAATTGTTATCTATTGCAAATTAAAACTCATAAGATGAAGGTTGAATGATTCATTGATTTATGGGGCTAATGGCAAGTAAGTAGGAATGAGCTTAAAAATATGTACATTTAATAGCACAATATTAGTTGGTTATACACTAAAGCCTATGTCTAGTCTAGTCATATTATTTTTTCCTTGATAATGTTACCAGGTATTGGTTTTATTTTAAATCCAGTAAGAAATTGATTTAATCAAGTTCTATGGCTAAAGCATGCAGTGTCTTTGAAAGAACAGAGTCTAATTGTTAAGTTTTTTTGGGGGGGAGTAACTAAGAGCAATGGTGATTATTTTTATGTTGAGGGAGTCTATGGGATTCCCAAAGAAGTAACCTAATATTGGCACCTCTGAGGGTAATTATCTGGTATGTGAGAAATATATATATGCCAAATTTTCATTTGTTAAACTATTTTGATGTTTCTATCTCATGAATATTCATCACTAGATAACTAGATGTGATATAAAATAAATGAGCAAAATGGAAAATTTGGCTTTTCTTTCCATTTCATCCTTGCTTTGGCTAATGGCCTCTTGGGCAACGAACTGCCTCAACTTTGACCATTGATTTGGACATGTGGTCCTATGTGCTTGCAGGAGACAAACATAGAAGACTGCTGAACCTTGCGAGGTCAGGGTAAGACAGCCTTTCCACCTCCCTGCTTTTGTTGTGGTCTGTCAAATACTCCTGGCCTTAGCCAAAACTGGCTGTATCAACGTTGCTGTGAGACCTTGGGTGACTGTCCAGGTAGCTTGCTGTTTCTGTCCTCGCTGCACCTTTTGGAAGTTGCCCATCTGGACTTCCTGTCTACCCTAGTATCGTTATTTTCCTTCTCAGGTCTTGATGAGGTTGTAAGTATTCTCTCTTCCTAGTTAGATATATTAGGTACTAGACTTAATCTTTCCAGCTTAGGACAACTCTATTGTAAACTCCCTTATGCCTTCACCCTAGGACTAGGTATATTTGTGGTTTTATTCTTGATTTTCTTTTTCTTAGAGCACACTTGTTATTCACTGTTTTGTATATAGTTTTGTATCAAGTTTAAATCTTTTCTTTAGAGTAAAAGGGGAATTGTAGTGGGATATTAACTGTGTCTGCTTCTGTGGCACTGACCACAACCATTGAGGGGTGGAGCCAGGGGCAGATGTGACCTGTGGGGCTTGGTTTCAGAAAAAGGCAGAGAACGCTCTCTTTCTGGTAGGACAGGGAGAGAGGAGCATCCAGTTTTAACTGCTGTGTTCATCTGTCTGTGTTGTGAGTTGTTTCTCCCTTAATAAACATCTTTTCTGCCTATTTGTTTATCCTGCCCCTTACTAAACCGCAATACTGTCCAAGCAACATGTCCCTGTCCCATGCTGTGTTTCCGGCGGCCAAATTAGCTGCAGCCTGTTCATTGGCATACTCAACCAAAAAGGCTGTCTAATCCAGATACTGTCCAGGGCTTAGGCATGCTTGAGCCAGCCCACTCCAATCACTAGGAGTCATGCAATGTCTATTTAGGGCTTCAACTTGAGCTATAGTAAAAGAAGCTGAAATTCCATAAGTTCTCATGGACTCAGCCAAAGCCTTGATGACCTTAAAGTCTAAAGGATCCTCATATCTATTGCCTTGGGCATCCTGGAAAACTGGATAGGCCAGACTTAAGTCATTTCATACTGCTTTCCAGACCTCAGGGCAAAAGGAATGCCCTGTACCTGGGCCCTACCCTTCCTCACTCTGATAAGGAGAAGGCACCAATGGCATTGTCCCTGGAGGGTTTTCCACCTCCTTTCTTAGCCATTTCTCCTTTCCTTCCCTTCTCCGTTCTTTAAGGGACTGTTTCTGAACCTTTTCTATGAGGGCTTGCAATTTTTCTTCAGAATCTGTTTCATCCCTACCTGACTCTCCTGTGCTCTCAACCTCTTCTGATCTTTCTTCTTGTAACATTTCTAGTGAAGCTTTCCATTTTTCCATCGCCTCTTTACAGTACCTCTGGTCTTCAATACAGCTATGCACTAACTTGCACTAACTACCAAACAGGTCGGACTCCTGACTTTAGCATCCCTTGTTTCCAAGCAAAGTCAAGATCCCTGCCTAACTTGTCCCAGCACGCTACTGTGAGGTCTTCCGAAACAGCGAAACAAGGTGCAATGGCATCACACATGTGCAGGATTCTTTCTAGTGTGTTTTTCTTTATTTTAAGTTTCTTTGACAAAAGTAGCTCCTGAAGAGCCAAAAAAATTGGATGAGACTGAGAAGTCCCCATTTTGAAAATTTTACTTTCAGTTCATTAAAACCTCTTGCTCAATGCCTCAGACTTTATTGCTGCTTATTTCGGCAGTCTTGAGCTTGGTCCCAACTTACCTGGGACTTTATTGCTCCTTACCGGAGACCTTATCACCTCTTTACCAAGGGCCTTAACTTGGTTCCAACTTACCTTGGGAACTTACCAGCGCTGCCCTGACTGCAAGAAGTTCTGATCTGAAGAGGAGGTTCCCCATACGGGCCACCATTTGTAACACGCCTGCCTACCCTCGACCAGTAAGGAAGAAGTGACTCCTGGAAGATCTTCTTCATGCAGTTTTAATCAGGAACCTTGAACAATCTTCTTCTGACCCCGGGGAAATGTTTGCACAGGCTCAAATCCCCTTGTGCTGACCAACCCCAGTGAGCCACGTGGACCCTGCAGATAGGCTGCTCTTATGCAGAAGCAAACAGACTGAACAGGCTTAACCAAATAAGATCTTGTTTATGCCAGAGAGCACTCACCAACAGGAAGGTGGAAGGTGGAAGCCAGGGCCATCTTTAAGGCGTGGCACTTTGCAGCTCTCTACATCAGACTAGACTGTAAATGCAAGTCAAAGTCAATAATTAATAAAATTGTGAATAGCAGAAAGATTCTTTACAATGGCTGAACAATCATGTTTTCTCTGTTTTGAGAGCTCTATGTACAGAGTTATAAATGAGGGTAGTTAACCCCATTTACTAACATGTAGCCCATGACTTATATCTGAATGTATTAAATTAGAAAAAGCACTGCCATCTAGGAATGTCTTGTGGTGCAATAAAGTTATTTTTATGAATCTAATATCTTTTTTATTAAATTATTTCATACAATATATTGACCATATTTTTTCTCTTTTTCAACTCTTATGTGATCCTCCTCATCTCACTTTGTACCAAACTTCATGTTCTTTCTCAACAGTTCCTGATTCACAGTGAACAAAGTAGAATGAGAACGGAAAATCAACAGGACAAAGCAAAACTCGCGCTCTCTCTCTCTCTTTCTTACTCTCTCTCTCTCTCTCTCTCTCTCTCTCTCTCTCTCTCTCTCTCACACACACACACACACACACACACACACACAGATGCAGAGTCTGTCTTGTGTTATTTTCCTTTTCCTAGTCGTATCGATTGCAAATAGCTTTTATTTAGGAGTAAGAATTTGTGTCTACTTCCTCTTCTCAAATCTTGAATTTTGTCTGGCTTAATCTTGTTCAGATATTGTGTTTACCATTACAGTTTCTGTGAGCTCATATGAGTATCAGTACTATTGTATCTGGAAGATAGTGTTTCTTTGGAGGTGTTATCGCTTCTGGTTCATACAATCTTCCGGCCTCTTCTTCTGCATAGATCCTTGAGTTGTGATGGGGAGGGCTCATAAAAATATCCCATTTTTAACTTAGCATTATGAAGTCTCTTGCTAATTATACATTGTTTAGTTGTGGATCCTAAGTCTTGCATGATGTACTGACCTATGAATATAGAAGTATTTCTTTAGAAGTCATTTTATTAGTATGTTACTTTAGCAGAAAAAAATGGTATTATGTTTTTCCCTATGGAAATGACCATCTAGTCTCATATTCATGACCACTTTAGTAGTATCAGAAATTGGATCCATCTCATGGAGTGATCCTTGAATCCAACCAGAAAGGGATAGACTACTCTTATAACATTTGTGCCACCATTGCACCTGTATCTATTGGAGGTAGATCATAGTGTACAAAATATACCACTAGTCAGCAGAGTTGAAACTTTTATTTGGGCATCAGATTGGTTTCTTCATACATTCAGTGTCATAAGTAAGCTGTATCAAAAGTAATAGAGCTTTATCATCAAGTTATGGAGAGTAACCAGTAGCTTTGAATTAGTTTGTGATGTTTGGGATGTGAAATCTATGGGATCCCTTTAACTAAAAACTAAAGAAGAAGCAACCCATCCCCTGGACTGTAGGTTTTACCTGGTAACAAAAGATGTCTAGTTAAGGCATTGTAATTATAACTATTTGCGTGTCAGATATACAGGTTTTCTAGATGCAGGACTGTACTCAGTGTTATAATACAAAGATAAGTGAAGTTTATAGCAGTTTAATAATAAACTCTGGTCAACGTACAGAAGGCCTCATATCTTACACTATATTACTTCTAATGTCCTAAGGTTATCATTTTCAGAAGCAGTAAGTCACTATTAAACTTCTCACTATAGTTTGTTATTTTATATGTTTTTTTTCATTTTTAAAAATTTATTTTTCAGTATTTGGCCTGTACCATGTGCTTTCCTGCTTCTTGCAGAGATCATAAGAAGAATCAAAATCACCAGATTTTGGAATTCTTGATGATTGTTAGCACCATGTGGGTGTTGAGTATTGAACCCAGGTCTTTTGCAAGATTAACAACTTCTCTTAACAGCTCAGCAATCTCTCAAAAGCCTGCTTTTTTTTTCAACTTTTTCATAAATTGAAGTATACCCCCCTTGTTTCTTCTCTTATGGTTGACCCTCTGATTTTTACATTAATATGATACACAGACTGATAGCAAAGTTTAAGCATGGTGAGTATATTAGTCAGCATTCTCCAGAAGAGAAATACCCATAGAATAAATATTTCTTAAAAGGAGATTTATTAGAATAGTCTACTCAATATATTCAAAGTAGTTCAGAGAAGGTGGGAATCTTGTAATTTAGTCCATGAAGAGTACTGTGTCAGCAGGCCCAACTAAGCCCTGAAGGCCTAAAAGATTCCCAGAGAACCTCTAGTTTTCAGTCTATATTAAAAAAAATCCAAAGAGGCTGGCTCTCATATAAGTGAAGGAACACAGGAGTAGAATAGATAAACTTATAAGGAAGAATGCAAGCAAACAAACAAAAAACAGTCTTTTTTTCCCATCCCTCCCCCACCCCCACCCATGGGTCGTCACCAGAAGGTGCTGCTCAAAGCTATCCTGAGTCTAATTTCAAATAATCTGATCATGAACACACTTCAAAGGACCTCTGAGATGTGGTCCCACTTCCCAGGCAGATTCCAATTCTTTCAAAATTTCTTGGTGAACCCAGATGACAGCTTGTCTTAGGGAGTGACAGAACCCACCCCTTTAGATGGTTGATCTTCTCACTGACCCTGGAAGGAAAGAAATTTGGAAGTAATTATTAGGATGTAGAGATGATTGTAATCACAAGTGTCTGTGTCTGAACGGCTTATGGAAACTACTGTGGAAAAGAAAAGTATCTGCAACATCCTTTTGACAACAATATAATAACAAAAAACATGATTTTTTTTTGTTCATCTCAGGTCAATTTGTCTTGAACACTATCCTCAAACCTCCCGAATCAACCACCTAAGTGCTGGAATTACTAATATATTCTACCAAGCCTAACTTCTCTTTTGATTGGTGGAAGTATAAATAATCCTTGGTTTCAAACAGTGCATGAACAAAACATGACACGTTGAATTTTTATTATTTTTTAACTTCAGTGTTGAACTTTTGAATATAATTAATAAAACTACCCATAACTGATATTTGGTGGATTAACTTTGGGATGAGCCAACTCTGAATGTTTACTTGGTTTCCATAACATAGATGAAAATGTCTAGTAATTGAATGATCGAGACTGATTTTCTATTTTGGATCATATAATGATACTTTTAAACTGACCAATTTAATTGTCTGAAATAGTCTTTCTTTTGCTAATGGAGTTGACACATTGACAGCTTTGTCTTCACCTTTCTAAAATGAAGAAGCTTGAAATTAAAGATGTCAATGATCATTTGTGTGAATAGTCACTTGATAGCGGCAGAATTTCTTGCATGTGTGTCTTTTGAACACTTCTTCCACTGTAGCCTATGTGAGTCATTGTCCTCAGGTATGATTCTTCTAAACAGCTGCTGATTCTCTCTGAGAAACTTTTCTACTTTCTTTGGGCCTGCAACATCATTATTAGTCCCAGCATGTCAATAGCACCAGCTCATTTCTTAGGTTTACTTTTCCAAAAGAATAATTTTATAAAAATTTAAAGTCAATTAATTTGCTAGAATACTTATTGGGGGAAAATAATATCATCAAAGCAAACAAGAATTTTATAGGTTCATTTTATAAAATGCTTGATAAGTCTGTAGCAAAATGTTCTCATGAGTTTATGTTTGCCTTCTCTCTTTTTCTAGTTCATGTTTCTTAATATTTAGATTTCCCATAGTACCCAGTAAGTTTATCCGCTGGAACTTTCATTCCTTTTTGTGGTGAATAACATGGTTCATCATGAAAACGGATTCTGTGATAAATGGTGGACATCAGAAACAATGTTGAAGAGTTTGCCAACAGAGTAGATTGAGGACAGTTCCCTCCATGTGTATCAGAAATTATACTTTTGTTGTATGATATTTTGATTATGTTCTGACAATAGCATAAAGCTTGCCCTGAGTCAGAGATAGAGCTAGTCACTAGCTGACTAAAATTAACCAGAGAGGTTTGGAGGACTGTAGACAGATTACGAGGCAGGAAGTGGTAAGACAGGGCTGAGAAGACCTCAGCCCTTTTAGAAAGGAATAAAATAGATAGGAAGTCACTGGTGGCTGCTCACCTGCTTCTCTGATCTTTTAGGTTCTTACCCTGATGTATGAGTCCCAATTTTTTATTAACAAAGAAAAATCAGTTACTAGCTTTACTAGTAAAGCCTCTACACTGTTTTTACAAGGAAGGCTGGTTCTGGTACATATGTAAAGGGTCTGATAGAGACTTTCTACTTATTGCTGGCCATTGCCATATTTGAGTAGCTATTATAAAAACCACCTGTGCTTTTTACATGCGACTAGATACATGAATTAAACCAGATGTCTAAAGTAGAAGTTTTAAATCTATCAATTTTTGATTTGATGCAAGTAATATTGCTATATTACAAATAACCATGGGATTAACCGGCATAGGGCTCTGGAGTTGTTATTTTGCCTTGTTTGGCATTCTGAGATATATGGAAATTTATTTCCAAAGGCCAAACTCTTCTCCTCTAGTACTGTCTTTGTATATAAATGTATTTCCCACATTGTCCACTTTATTATTCGTATTAGACACAACTGCTACAAGTAATAGGATAAAACAAGTAGTGATTTTGTTATGTTAAATGTTAATTTCTATTCAGTTTTTTCAGGAACCTAGTTATCATTGGACTTAAGGTCTATTTCTGCTTTCTATGACACATAGACTTAGGATTTTCGTCTTCTGACTTTGATTTTTGGGGTTGTTATATCTTCATGCGAAGCAACACAACTGAAATATAAAATCCCTAGTCTGTAAAATTCACACACTGATTCTATTCATTTCCATGAAGAACTCAGTAATACATGTGCTTACAATGGCAAAGCAGGCTCATGATGAAACCAAGTACCAAGCACACACCCAGGAAAGGAAGATTTAGATTGGAGAAAATACATAAATCTACTGATTTCTCATAAAAATTTTATTTTGTCATATTTTAGGCACTCTTTTCCTTATTTTTTTATTTTTTAATTTTAAACGTTTATTTATTTTATGCTGAACGTAATTATACATGCTTTTTTTAAAAATGAAAACAAACATTTGTAAACAATATTTGGGAATTTGGGCATGGTTATTGCCAAACTGCTTCCTGCTAGTAGGGGGCACTGTCATGGGGGTATCCTAAGAAGACACAGAAATCCTGGCTGTAGTGGTCTGCAAGGCTGCATTTTCCCATAGACTTTACTTCAGGGGTCTTGCTCGATCAAACCGCATTAGTCTGGAAGGAATCCACAGCTTTTCATTTTCTGTGGAAACAAAATTAGAAATCCCTTTCCCCAGTAACTTATCCTTAGGATTAAATTTTGAAGTCAAAGCATTTTTATTAAATTAATCCAGCAGCATTTTTCTTCTTTTTTATTAATAATATAATTTAAAAATTTTACATGTGGATCCCAGTTTTCTCTTCCTCCCTCCCTCCCTCCCTCCCTCCCTCCCTCCCTCCCTCCCTTCCCCCCTCTTACCTTCTTTCCCCTGTGACATGCACCGTGGGCACCCTCCCCTCCCCTCCTGTACCCCCACCCTCATTCCACTTGTAGGGCTATGCTATCCAGGTTGGGTCATATAAATCTGTCAAGGCATTTGAAGTAGGGACTAAAACTTCTCTCCTGTCTCTTGGTTAAGGGGGTACCCCTCCATGGGGGATGTGTCTGCAAGGTCCTTTTGTGCACCAGGAATAGATCCTGTTTCTACTGTCTGAGATCCCCTAGACTGCTCAGTCCTTCTAGCTGAGACCCATATTCAGGGGGTCTGAGTCAGTCCTTTGCTGGGTACCTAGCCATCAGTCTAGGGGGCCCAAGCTCCTCCTTGTTCAGGTCAGCTGTCTTTGTGAGTTTCTGCAACCTGGTCTTGTCCCCTCTCTCTGCATCTGGATTCTAGTTCAACTCAGTGTTTAGTTATGGGTGTTTGCTTCTGTTTCCAACAGGTATAAGATAAGGACTCCATGATGGTGGATAATTTAGTTGATGATCTCACTATCAGGAAAGGGCATTTATAGTAGTCTTTTTATGGTTGCTCGAATTATTAGTTTGAGTCAGTCTTATAGTTCTCTAGACCTTTCTTTAGGTTTAGTTTTCTCTTCAAACCAATAATGGCTCCCTCTTTTATGTACCCCCCTCTCACCCTGACTCATTCTATCTAGTCACATGTGCCTTCCTCTCCTCTCACTCTCTTCCTCATAGTTCTCTCTACATTCACTGCCCCCCACCCATTTCTCATGTACTCTGGGGTACCTGTCCCTTCCCCACTTTGTGAGGGACCACATATGAATCTCTTAGAATACACCTTGTATCCCAGTTCATCTGGTGGTGTGCATTATCAGCTGGTGATCCTTTGCTTTACTTCTAAAATCCATATATGAGCAACTACATACCATGTTCCTTTTTTGTGACTGGGTTACCTCATTCAGGATGGTTTCTTCAAGTTCCATCCACTTGCCTGCGAATTTCAAGATTCCTTTATTTTTTTCTGCAGAGTAGTATTCCATTGTGTAGATGTCCCACATCTTCTTTATCCATTCTTCAGTTGAGGGGCATCTAGGTTGCTTCAAGATTCTTGCTATTAAAAATAATGCTGCTATGAACATAGTTGAGCACATGTCTTTGTTGCATGGATGTGAGTCATTTGGGTATATACCTAAGAGTGGAATTGTTGGGTCCTGTGGTAAGCTAATTGCCATTTTCCTGAGGAACCGCCATACTAATCTCCAAAATGGCTGTACAAGTTTGCACTCCAACCAGCAGTGAAGGAGTGTTCCCTTTTCTTCTCATCCTCTCCAGCATAAGCTGTCATTTGTGTTTCTAATTTTAGCAATTCAGGCAGGAGTAAGATGGTATCTCAAAGTTGTTTTCATTTGCATTTCCCTGATAGCTAAGGATGTTGAACATTTTCTTAAGTGTCTTTCAGCCTTTTTGAATTCCTCTATTGAGAATTCTTTCTTCAATTCTGTACCCCATTTTTTAATAGGCTATTTGGTGTTTTGTTGATTATTTTCTTGAGTTCTTTGTATATTTTGGAGATCTGCCCTTTGTCAGATGTAGGATTGGTAAAAAATTTTTTCCCAGTCTGTGGACTGCTGTTTGGTCTTGTCCACTGTGTCCTTTGCCTTACAGAAGCTTCCAAGTTTGCGGAAGACCCACTTATTAATTATTGATCTCAGTGTCTGTGCTACTGGAGTTATGTTCAGGAAGTGGTCTCCTATACCAGTTTGTTCAAGGGTACCTCCTACTTTCTCTTATAAGAGGTTCAGTGTGGCTGGATTTATGTTGAGGTCTTTGATCCATTTGGACTTGAGTTTTGTGCATGGCGATAGACATGGGTCTATCTGCAGTCTTCTACACACCATCATCCAATTGTTCCAAAACCCTTTGTTGAAGATGATTTCCTCCCCCCCAATTGTATTTTTTTATCTGTTTTTTCAAAAATCAGGTGTTCATAGGTATGTGGATTAATATCTGGATTTTCGATTCGATTCCATTAGTCTACCTGTCTATTTTTGTGCCAATACCAGGCTGTTTTCAGAACTATAGCTCTGTAGTAGAGCTTAAAGTCAGGGATGGTGATGCCTCCTGAAGTTCCTTTATTGTACAGGGTTGTTTTGGCTATCCTGGGTCTTTTGTATTTCCATACAAAGTTGATTATTATCCTTTCAACGTCAGTGAAGAATTGTGCTGGGATTTTAATGGGGATTGCATTGAATCTGTAGATTGTTTTTGACAAGATTGCCATTTTTACTGTATTTATCCTTCCAATCCAAGAGCATGGGAGATCTTTTCATTTTCTGGTATCTTCTTTAATTTCTTTCTTTAAAGACACAAAGTTCTTATTGTATAGGTCTTTCACATGTTTGGTAAGCATTACCCCGAGATATTTTATGTTGTTTGTGGCTATTGTAAAGGGTGAATTTTCTCTGATTTTTTTCTTAGCCTCTTTGTCGTCTGAATAAAGTAGGTCTACTGATATTTTGAGTTTATCTTGTTTCCTGCTAGTTTGATGAAGGTATTTTTATGCACTCTTGTCACTAAATATAAATTTTAATCTCCTCCATAAATAGGAACAAATTTGTCACCCTCTGAGAAACAGCATTATTAAAGTACTTATGATGTCTGCAGAATGTTTGCATTGGCCCTGAGTTCAAGACATTTGCAATAAACATAAATTTGTCCATCCACTTAGCTGTTTCCTTATTTTGAATAATTATATAAAAAAGCAGATGTAGTTTGCCCATGGCTGCCTTGTACCATATAAACTACTAATTTATTGTGATAGAGTAATGCTAGGATTATTTTTTAATAAATAGGCAGCATGTAATAAACAGATACATATCAAGAAATACAAGAAACCTTGTCTCATCTAATGATTGAACATTTGGGCAGCACTATGAATGCCTCAGCCTTAGCCTGGAGGGATTTACTTCATTTGATACAGGGTATACTATTGGGTTAGCTTCTGAGAGACTTGTCCTTCCTATTTTCCATGGCATAAAATGTGCTGACAATCACAGAATGTGCCCAGATTTTGCCAAGTAAACTTTGTGTCCAATTTCTTACTTACATAGTGCTTAGAGTTGAAGGATTATTGTATAGTTTGATTAAACAAAGTATGTCAAATGTTCTAATCTGGATTTTACAGTGAAGTTTCTCAAAATGTGTCACATATCTGATTCTTTTGAGTCTGGACATCTCTGTACTCTCAAATATCCTTCTCTGGTAATGATGGGGGATGTCCTCATATATATATATATATATATATATATATATATATATATATATATATTTTTTTTTTCTCTTATTGGTTTATGAATAAAATACTGATTGGCCAGTAGCCAGTCAGGAAGTATAGGCAGGGTTACCATACAAGGAGAATGCTGGGTAGAGGACAGAGAGAAGCTGCCAGGGAGAATCCATGTAGCTGCCGAAGGAGTAACATACTAGATTATGGGTAAGCCATGGCTTTGTGGCATTACACAGTTTAATAGACATGGGTTAATAATTAAAAGAGAGCTAGCCAGTAAGAAGCCTGAGTCATCAGCCAAACAGTTTATAATTAATATAAGTGTGTGTTTATTTGGGGCTATGGGACCAAGCAGAACAAAAAACTTTGTCTACAGATTAATCCTCTTTTATTTTGTTGCTTTGCCATCTAATTCCTCTACTCTTACACCACTTCCATCTGATGGGAGGTGTTATTCTGTAAATATGTTTCTCTTATCAGTTAATGAGTAAAGCACTGTTGGCCATTAGAAAAGCAAGATAGTCGGAACTAGGAGACAAGGAGGGTTCAGGGAGAGGTAGGAGGAGATTCAACATGTAGATACTTGAGGAAAAAGAAGGTCCAAACCCTCTCTCTGATAAGATAATAACACATGGAAATACTTGGATTAATAGAAATGAGTTAATATTTAATACAGAGCTAGCCAATAAGGAATGCTAGTAGCAGGCCAAGAACTTTATATCTGATACAGTGTCTATCTGTTATTTGGAGCTGATGCACCTGTGGGACCAGGGGAGGTGGGAAAACTACTCATAACATACATCCTCTCCTCCATCACTATTAGGAGGATTATTATTTAAATAAGTGATGTGGCTTGGGAGGTTTTACCTGTCTTCCACATTTGCCAGAGCCCAGTCCCTTATAAAACAAGTTGTAATGAGTCTTCAGCTTAAGTTTCAAGCTTTACTCCTTAATATTTGGGATTCTTAGAATCTCTCAAGTGCTCCCAATTTCCTAATCTCCAGACCGATTGTCATTTGAAAATGAGAACCTCCTTAACAGAACCCATGTTGAACACTCTGTTAATATGCATTAAAATTCTTTCCAATAGTTTCTTCTAATGATGCCAGAAGACATTTGTAGCATGAATTCTAATGGTTATTAATAATAAAACTCAGATATTTGGGTTAATTCTGAAGATCAGAAAAGCAAAGCGGCCAGCCACTGGAGAGTTCTTACCTCTACCAATCCTGTTGTCAGACTGCATTTTCAGACTGCTTAGATTGCACTGTTCCTTAGACTACCCTGCTCCTCAGACTGCATCTCTCTCTTGTCTCCTCCCACCTTATATTCTCTCTGCTCAGCTATATCACTCCTGTCTCCACTTCCCTAGTGCTGATATTAAAGGTTTGTGATCCCAAGTGCTGGGATCACTTTTTGAGCTCTTTCTCCTTAGACAGATTCAATCTCATGTAGCCCAGGGTAGTATTGAATTCACAGAGACCCATCTGCCCCTGTCTACTGACTGCTGGAATTAAAGCTGTGTACAACCACTGCCTGGCCTCTATGGTGAACTAGTGTAGCTAGCTTTGCACTCGGATTCAGGCAAGCTTTATTTGTTAGAACATAAAGTATTACCACAGGCATTCATTTTGTTTCCTAGCCCTTAGAGACAGGCAACATTTAGTCATAGGTTCCAATGTTATAGCACAAGTCTCTAAAACTCTGGTGAAACACAGAGCTGTTTGCAACTTAACCTCATATATATAATTTGTTACGAGTACTTCAGTCCTCACATGTTTGTGTTAGTTATATTAGGTAAATTTCTACATCAAGGAATACCAAAATATAAAATTCATTATGTATAAGGGGAGCATATGTACTTCTTTTAAGGGTTCAGAATAAGTATCTGATTGGACACCATTTCTCTTCATTAATCTGGAGACTTGGGTTTCATATTTTTATGAATACATGTAATCAGAGGTTTCTCTCCTGCCTCCCAGTTCCAGAATAACCACTCAGAGACTTGTTAGTACATACAAATGCTTGGCCAAAGGGTCAGGCATATTACTCGTTAGCACTTAATTTAAATTAACCCATAGTTTTTATCTTGGCTTTGCCATGTGGTTTGTGACTTGTTACCCTGTTTTTTTTTTTTTTTTTTTTTTTTTTAACATGTATTGCTTCCTTGGCAGCTGGCTGACATCTCCCAGACTTCTTTCTTCTCCTGTATCTTTGCTTAGATTTCCTGTCTGGCTCTATCCTAACTTGCCAAGGGCCAAAGCAGCTTTATTTATCAATCAAGCAACACATATTCAGAGCATACAGAAAGACCATCATGCAGCATTTCCACATTTCTGTCTAATCAAAAAGGAAGCTCTTCACTTAAAAAGCAAAATTACATATAACAAATCAGTTATCAAGCAAGAATTATAGTTACAACATGTCATCTATTTGTATTGGGCACAATTACAGAAAATACTCTATCATCTATTTTATCTTTGTGAGTCTAATATTTCATATCTAATTTATCCTTCATCATAACTAAGACAAACTATAATTACAAATATCTAGTCTTTAGCTCTGTCAAAGACACTAGAAGGATATAATATTACCTAAGTAAACTAGAAGTGTATTTCAAGCAACTTTTAAAATTCTAAAAATGACATTGACATTTAGCTGCCCAGACAATCACCCAAAGTTCTTTTGTAACATTGAGGCATCCATCTGCAGCCTACAGGCCTAGTATGTCTGGCATACTTTGTCATACAGCAGAATATTTGAAGGTCTGTTGTTAGTATCCAGGCATCTGTACTGGTCTGTCATTGGGGTTCTGAAAAGATATGTCTTCAGATGCAGCCACTAAGAGTACATCCCTTAAAAATTTGCTGTTTCTTTTTTAAAAGGGCCCTGCGAATTTCAAGATCACCTTGTGTTTTTCCTCTGAGTAGTACTCCATTGTGTAAATTTACCACATTTTCTCCATCCATTCTGCAGTTGAGGAACATCTAGATTGCTTCCAGGTTCTGGCTATTACAGATAATGCTGCTATGAACATAGCTGGACAGATGTCCTTGTTGTATGAATGTGCATCTTTTAGGTATGTGCCTAAGAGTGGGATTACTGAATCTTGAGATAGACTAATTTCCATTTTCCTGAGGAATTGCTTTCCAAAGTGGCTGTACGAGTTTTTAATTTCACCAGCAGTGGAGGAGTGTGCCCCTTTTCCACATCCTCTGCAACATAAATTGTCTTTAGTGTTTTTGATTATAGCCATTCTGGCAGGAGTAAGATGGTATCTCAGAGTTGTTTTGACTTGTACTACTCAGCATATGAACAGTGGAATCCTGAAATTTGTAGGTAAATGCATGAAACTAGAAGAAAACATCCCTAGTGAGGTGACCCAGTCACAAAAAGACAAACAAGGTATGTACCCACTCACATGTGGATTTTAGACATAGAGCAAAGGATTATGAGCCTATAATTCACACCCCAGAAAAGCTAGGAAAGGAGGAGGACCCTAAGAGAGAGACATACATGGTCCCCAGAAGGGGAAATGGACAAGATCTCCTGAGCAAATTGGGAGCATGGATGGAAGAGTGAAGGAGTTACGAGGAAGAGAAGAAAAGAAGAGGAGGGGCGAGTTGAGCATTATGGAACAGGAAAATCGAGACAGAGAAAGAATAGAGAAGAAGAAAGAGATACCATAATAAGAGGGAGCCATTATAGATTTAAGTAGAAATCTGATACTAGGGAAATGCCTAGATGTCTGCAAGGATGAACCCAACGAACAATCCAAGCAATAGTGGGGAAGATAACTTTAATGCCCTTCAATGATAAAAACATTGATCACTTTATATACCATCCTAGAGCCTTCATCTAGTAGCTGATGGAAGCAGAAGCATACACCCATAGCTAAACAGTGACCTGAACTCCTGGATCCAGTTACAGAGAGGGAGGAGTGATGAGCAGGCTGGAAAAACCCACAGAATCAGCTGACCTGAACAAGGGGGAGTTCATGGGTCACAGTCTGATAGCTGGGAAACCAGCATAGGACTGACCCAGTCCCCTTGAATGTGGGTGTTATTTAGGAGGACTGAGCAGTCTATGGGGCCTCTGGTAGTGGATCGGTATTTGTCCCTAGTATACAAATGGCTGCTAAGAGCCCATCCCACATAGAGGGATACTCTCTCAGCCTAGACACATGGGGAAGGGCCTAGACCCTGCTCCAAATGATATGACACACTTTGAAGTTTCCCCATGGAAGGGCTCTCTCTCCCTGGGAAGCAGAAAGGGCATGGGTTGGGGTTTGGTGGGGATGATAGGGGAGGGCAGGAGGGTGAGGAAACTGAGATCAACAAGTAAAACTACTTTGTTTCAAGTTTAAATGAAAGGAAAAAATAAATAAAAGAGCCCTGTTCACATCCCAGCTCTCCCCTCTCTTTCTCTGCCTCTCTGTCTCCCCTGCCTTGCTCTTCTCTCTTTTCTGCTCTTATTATCCATCCTATGCTCCCCTCTTTCCTATTCCCTTTCCCCTAATGAAAATAAGCCCTCCATGTGAGGTCTGTCACAATTCGTCTTTTTCTCTTGCACCACTTTTTTTTTTTATAAATTACAACTGTCCCACTTATATCAGCAAAATGTGTTAATCACTTACCTATATGGCCTTTAGAATGTCTGACAGTTTCTTCTGTGAAGCAGGAACCTGAAGGATCATCCATCCTTGTTTTGGCAAAGTTTAGTGATTGCTTTCCTGTGGGTCCTGCATGTCCAGTTTATGCAGCTTAATGTCAAGCAGTCCAGGCAAGAGCAGTCACTTTCCCAAATGGCTGGCCTTGAAACATTGAAGGCAAACTTCATAATTAGTTTCTTAGATGCTCATCATCCCCTTAGAAGTAATTGGTGCTGCCAGTAATCTCACTGTTGAGAAAAGTCTAAGTTCTTAAAACATTTTAAATCCCATATTCAGTAGGTCTTTGAAGATTACCTACCTAATTGAAATATGTCTTTGTGTACCTAAAAATCTAACTAATATGACTATGAATTTGACTATTATAGGTGACTATTAATCTGTATTTTTAATTATATATTACATTTTTAAATGAGCGGCATAAACATAACATCTCAAACAACAGTAGAAATGTACACACAGTATAATAAAATTGACCTCAATTTATATCAATAAACTAAAATTCATACCATTGTAAAGTATTTTGAGATTAACAGTTGTTTTTTGGACTTAAGTAGATTCAATAATCTACTCCCTGTTTTTCATAATAATCTACCCTTTCCTCTTTATTTCTTTATTATATACCCTTTCTTCTTTAGAAAGAGATTGACTATGACCATAAACCATTTATAACCAACCCCTTTAAATGAAAATAAACATTTATAAACAATATTTTTGGAATTTGAGTATAGTTTTAGACTTATTCCTGATGATTGGGGGCACTGGTAGTCTTATGGGGACTCTCAGAAATTTGTGATAATGATCCTATTCTGGGAAGACCAGTTATAACATTTGTTGATAAATGTCATCTTTCAAGATTCAATTCAAGCAGTCTCCCTTGATCAAATGTGGTCCATCTTAACCTGGAACAAATTCATAGAATTTTTTTTTCTATGGAAACTAAAGTAAAACTACTTCTCCAAAGCAATGCATCCTTTTTTTTCCATTTTACAAATAGGGCCTCCTACTTTCGTTTTAAAGTTAAGATATTTTAAGAATATTTAGGTTGATATATTTTATCATTTCTAATCCCATGTCTCCCAGCTGCTGTTTCTTGCACATCAGCCATCAAAAGATTCAGAATCAACACAGTAATATACAAGATCCAGGCTCCCTGTGTATTTCCCACCTCTACATAACCATTCTTTTATTATTTTATTTCTCTCTTTAAAGAATTTATTACATCAATTTTATATTATTTTTTCTATAATTGTTGATAGCCTTTTCATTTATTTCTTAATCCTATGCATATTGTAAACACATTGGAAACTCTTTAGAGGTTTTTCTGTCTGGAACTTTTTTAATTGTGTATCTTTTAGCATTTTTTTTATCTGTATGAGTTAAAGCTAAATACATGACGTGGTGTATGGCTAATTAGCTTCACAGTACCAAGGCCTGTGTGAGACTGCAGAAACTCATCACACCGCTTAGCTCTTGGTAGCTGGTGGCTGGCTCCATCTTGTATACAGTTGTTGGGGGATGTGTCCCTGTGATGCTGTTGGCCAAAAACTGTGAGACTATGCAGACCAGTGGAGCTCCATTTCTGTGCATTCAGAACATTTTTTAAAGTTTTTCCAGTATTATGTGATAATTCTTGTCTCGAGTTGGGTCACCATATGTAATTGGAGGTTTCTCTCTTGCCCACCAGTCCAGAATAACCACTCAGAGGCTTAAAATTGTTATAAATGCTTGGCTGATGGGTCAGGTTTATTACTAGCTAGCTCTTACATTTAAATGAATCCATATTTCCTATCTATGCCTTGCTATGAGGTTTATTACTTCATTCATTGCATGTCTTGCTTCCTTGGTGGCTAACTGGCATCTCTCAGTCCCCACCCTTCTTACCTTGTACCTCTGCTTGGATTTCTTGTCTGGCTCTAGCCTGCCTTGATGTAGGCCAAAGCAGCTTTATTTATCAATCAATGAAAGCAACACATATTCACAGTGTGCAGAATGATCGTCCCACAGCAAATATACCAGTTCCACAGTCACCTTCCTCATCTACATCCTATTATAAGATGGAGAACGATGACTTCAAGGCTTGCCATCTGGGAGTGGGAATATATATATATATATATATATATATATATATATATATATATGCGTTCTTTTACTTACTTTTAATTGTGTTACCTAAATCAGTATCAATACAGATTGAAAACTGATTCAATTTGTGACTAGAACAAAACTGAATGAAATGTTTAGCCTACCTAGCAGCCATGGTCTTTCACTCTTTCTTTAAGCTCTTGTGTCTCTTCTCTTACCACTACCTCTGGCTGAAAAGGCTGATCCTGCTTCCTCTGCTCAGCATGGCTGGAGAATCTGAGACTGAATGTCTTCCTATCCTTAGTGTTGCCAGAGAATGAATGCCTCTTTAATGTACCTGGAGAACGAATATTTGATACTGACCACTAAAGTCTGTATTCCTATCTTTTATATCCCACTAATGCTAGGATTAAAGATGCGTGCTAGGTGCTGAGATCATCTTTGTGTAAGCTGTCTCTCTTTAGGACTGGATCAATCTTGTGTAGACCTGGGTGGCATTGGAATCACAGAGATTCATCTACCTCTTAATCCTGAGTCCTAGAATAAAAAGTGTGTACCACCACCACAGAGCTTCTGGCTGCTGGGATTAAAGGTGTGTATCACCCCTGCCTGATCTCTATAGTATGAGGCTGACTTTGCTTTTTGAAAACCAGGCAAGCTTAAATAATAAATTGTAAACAATATATCAACACACACACACACACACACACACACACACACACACACACACACACATACACACACACCACAGCACACAGAGTCTTACTGTGGGGCCATGAACCTCTGGCCCTCTCTCCTTTATACTTACTTTATCTCCACCCTACACTGTTTAGTTTATTTTCTCCCCCAGAAGACAGATCACTTTGTTATTTGTATTCGCATGGCAAATATTCTGACTTTTGTAATTTTTCTTATAATTTTCTTGTAAAGGTGCTGTTCTAAAACATTGCATAAGTAAAATGCTGCTGCCTGGCACAATGTCAGGGACATCTACTGTAAATGGTTAATTTCTAGGAAAGTGAAGTCTTCCAAAGACTCCTTCGTTAGAACAACTAGAAGTCAAACTCAGGCCCAGTTTCAGCACTGGTAAAAGGACAAAGAACACTACAAACAACATACAGAGGCAGGATAGATGTTTCTGAAGTAATCATTTATGTGCACACAATTGTAAGTTATATTAAAATATGTGTAGGTAAGTATAGGGAAAGACACAAACACAATGGACCTTGGCTGTTTTATAATTAAGAATAAAGACAGTTGATAGAATCAAGGAACTTTTCAAAAGGCATTAAGCCTTCATTGTAAATGTTTTTGTTCACCACAATCTTTTCACCCCTTCCATTGAAAATAGATCTCCCCCCAAAACATACTTGATTATGGTTTCCCCTCCTCTAGGCTTCACAATTCCTCCTCATCTTTCCTCCCATCAAGATCCACCCCTTTCCTGTCTCTCATTAGAAAACAATCAGGCTTCTAAGGAATAACAATAATAATAATAATAATTAATATTAAAACAAAACAAAACAAAACAACAACAAACCTAACACACTGGAATAGGGAAAAACAGCAACAGCAACAAAAAGTTCCAGGAGAATACATAAGAAATTGAGACCTATTTGTACACTCATTAATCCCCCAAAAGCAAAACTAAACAGGTTTCCTGTACAAGGACCTGCACAGTAAAAGAGAAGAAAACATATAAGAAAAATAAAAATGACAAATAATCAAATATATTTTTAAAAAGTCATGACGTGGCATTATAAGACGAGGAACCTCCAAGGATGCCAGTGTGTTCCTTTTATATTGGTCATTTACTGCTGGACATTCAGCCTACTCTTACAAATAGTTTGTTTCCCCAGTGAGACTCTGTTTGAGGAAACTACATTTTCATTTGCAAGTAGTTGTCAGCTGGAGACAGCTTTTGGATTAGGAATGGTGGTTTGTGTCCACTGTTTTTTTTTTTTTTTCTTACTTTACATATCGATCCCAGTTGCCCCTCCCTCCTTCCCTTCCTCCCGTTTTCTCTCCCTCCCTCCCTTCCTCCTTCTCTCTCACTACTTTTTCTTTCAGCTCTAGAACCCCACCTGTTGCAGATTTGTGCAGGCCCTGTGTGCACTGCCTCAGTCTTTGTGAGTTTACGTGTGCATTGATCTTACTGATTTAGAGGGCTAATACCCTAAGCTTTTGTAGAGAGGGTGCCTGAACTAACCTCCCCTTGTGATTAGATTGATGACTATCTGAATTATGATGGGATATGTAGTTCTATAAATATGTTTCTCATACTAGTTAATGAATAAAGCTCTGTTGGCCGATAGAAAAGCAAGATAGGCGGGGCTAGGACACTAGGAATAAAAAAGAAGGTAGTTAGGAGGGGTAGTTAGGAGAGCCTGGAGAGAGCAGCATACTGGCCCATCGATCCTAGGTATGATGAGCCATGTGGAAATACTTAAACTAGTAGAAATGGGTTAATCATTAAGACAGAGCTAGCCGATAAGAAACAAGTAACTGGCCAACAACATTATGACAAATACAGAGTCTCAGCATGTAATTTGTGGCTGGATGGCGCAGCATTGGGACCAGGCCGGTGGGAAAACATACTTATTACAGAATTATTATAGAACCTTCATCTAGCAACTGATGAAAGTAGATGCAGATATCCATAGCTAAGCATTGGGCTGAGCTCCCCAAGTCCACTCGAAGAGAGGGAGGAGTGACAAGATGAGAAAAGAGGGCAAGGCCATTTTGGGAATACCCACAGAAACAGCTGACCTGAGCTAGCAGTAGCTTATTGTCCTGTATTGATGGTGGAGGAACCTGCAGAGAACCAAACTAGGCCCTCTGAATGTGGGTGACAGTTATATGGTTTGGGCAAACTCTGGATCCACTGGCAGTGGGACCAGGATTTGTACCCAGTACTTGAACTGGCTTTTTGGAGCCCCTTCTCTTTGGAGGGATACCTTGCCCAGCCTAAATATATAGGGGAGGGCTTTCAGCCTACCTCAAATTGATGTTCCAGACATTGTTGACTCCCCATGGGAAAACTTACCCCATCTGAAGAGTGTTTGGGGTGTGGGGATGAAGGTGGGAAAAGGAGAATGGAAGGCAGTGGGATTGGTATGTTAAATGAGAAAAGATTGTTCTAAAATAAAAAAGATTAAAATTATTCAAAGAAAATTTGGATACTGAGGATTAGGAGAATATAACCCTGGCATAAAAACCCAGAGATTGGTGAACTCAAATCACTACTTTGACATTTATGAAGATCAAATGTTGAAATAAACTTTGGGGATTATCTAAATCATTGAAGTCATGACTGTTTTGGCATTATTTCTTGGCCAAAGATTATTTATCACAAATGTTATTTCTATTTTTATCCATTCAAAACCAGTTTCATCCTAAATAGCATACCTACATAACATGTAGGAAACTGAAAATATCATAATAAATTTAGGGAAATATTTTAGCACTTGAAAGTTATTGGCAGCGTTACAATGACATTTGAAAAGAGCATCCCTGCACAGTGAAATATGTGTTATTTAATGACACTTAGAGACATCTTTTATAGGACACGCTTTACTTTTCTGGTCCATATTGTTCTTTTCCTCTCTGTACTTATTACCACAATACTCCCATTTTTAATTTTCTTTCAAATAGATGGCCAACATTTTAGGGAACAAGCCTTCAGTGTGCAGACATGTGAGAGACTTTCCTTCATAGTTCACCAGAAATACTTGTGTACATCTCTCTGTGTAAATCCTCTTCCCCAAACCTACTACTGTAAAACATTCCTTGTCCCTGTTGCTCACCATGGTTGTATAAAGCTTTACATATTGAAGCTAGGGAAAGGAGGATATAATGTCACTTCTATGTAGATGCCACTCTCTTCCAAAAGTGTATCTAAATCAGAACAAGCAAATGGATTATGGCTAAATAAACATGCTATCATCCTTCAAGGAACATTTAAGAATATTGATGTAACTGTATACTCAAGCTAACTGATGAACTTATTAAAATGATCTATGAGTTTCAGGATGAAAATAATTACTGAATCTTAAACAGTAATGATGTAAATGCATTTCACAAAGAAGGCCAGGTCATTATTCTTGTTCTGGGGAAAAACCCCAAGAACCACTAAACAAAACCAGAGTCTGAATTTGAGAATATTTATTAAGCAGGCTAATGCCTGCCTGGAGAAAACAGTTCTCACAGAGCAGCCCTGTCTGCTTTTTGCTGGGAGATTTTAAAGTAAAAAGCCACATCAAGGTTAGAAGTTGCAGCGGGAAATAGAGTAAGCAAGTTGTTTAACAGAAGCAAAAAGTAGCAGTTAGGGCTCTATTAAATGACTTTACAGATATTGTTGACCTCTCCTGGAAGGCGTCACCCTCCCTGTGGAGTGTGTGTGTGTGTGTGTGTGTGTGTGTGTGTGTGTGTGTGTGTGTGTGTGTTTTTTATGTGTGATGGGAGGGTGGTGGGGGGCAGGGGAGGGAGGAAGAGAGAACTTGGATCTATATGTAAAATAAGAAAAAAAAAGTAGCAGTTAGCTGGGATATCTTGATCTCAAGTCCCTCGGGAAGGATTGGGTAATTCTCTAAGGGTCTTTCCAATAGAAGGTGTTGTAAAGGCAGTATCTCTGAATCAAACCTTAGATGGATGCAGAAGAGACAAGATGAAGGAACTTTGGCCTTGTCACATTTTTAGTCTAGAAATATATGCAAGTGTGCTCTACTACCTAATACACTCTGATACAGGTCTCATAATGCCAGGTACTAGTCCTATCTCTATCAAGCCTTTCTGTTCCTTCTCAGTTCTTTTTTATGGCCAGTTTTGTCATCCATTTTCCCTGTCTCAGATGATTTAGAAATTCAGGTCTAACACCTATATGTGTACCATTTGCTATTTAGCAGACTTCTGCTGAAGTTCATCTTTACAGTTTATTTATATACTTATTTTTACCATCGCTGCTGTTGTATTTTTTATTATTATTTTTTATTTACATGTCGATCCCCCTCCCTCTTACCATCTCTCCCCACTCACATGCACCCTGACCACCCTACCATCCCATACCCACACCCCAATCCAAATGTAGGGCTATGCCATCCAGCTGGGGTCATGTAAGTCTGTCATGGCATTTGAATTAGGGACTAGGCCTTCTCTCCTGTCTCTAGGTTAAGGGAGTATCCCTCCATGGGGGATGTGTCTGCAAAGTCTTTTGTGCACCAGGAATACATCCTGGTTCTACTGTCTGAGGTCCCTTAGACTGCTCAGTCTTTCTAGCTGAGACCCATATTCAGGGGGTCTGAGTCAGTCCCATGCTGGATTTCCAGCTATCAGTCTGGGGGCCCATTAGCTCCTCCTTGTTCAGGTCAGCTGTCTTTGTGAGTTTCTGCAACCTGGTCTTGTCCTTTCTCTCTGCATCTGAATTCTAGTTCGACTCAGAGTTTAGTTATGGGTGTTTGCTTCTGTTTCCAACAGGTACTTGATGAGGGCTCCATGATGGTGGATAATTTAGTTATTGATCTCACTACCAGGGAAAGGCATTTATGGTAGCTTTTCCACAGTTACTGGTATTGTTAGTTGGAGTCAGTCTTGTAGGTCGCTAGACCTTTGTTTAGGTTCAATTTTCTCTTCAAACCAATAATGGCTCCCTCTTTTATGTGTTCTCTCTCTCTCTCTCTCTCTCTCTCTCTCTCTCTCTCTCTCTCTCTCTCTCTCTCTCTCCCTCTCTCCACTCCCTCTCTTCTGTCTTCTATTGTTACCCTGACTCAATCTTCCTAGTCGCACATGCTTTTCTCTCCTCCCCTTCTCTTTCTCCTAGTTCTCTCTCCATTCACTACACCCCCACTTCCCATGTGCTCTGGGGGACTTGTCCCTTCCCTTTCTGTGAGGGACTTTATATGAATCTGTTAGAATACACCTTGTATCCTGGTTCCTCTGGTGTTGTGAATTATAGGCTGGTGATTCTTTGCTCTAGGTCTAAAATCCACATATAAGTGAGTACATACCATGTTCCTCTTTTTGTGACCAGGTTACCTCATTCAGGATGGTTTCTTCAAGTTTCATCCACTTGCCTGCGAATTTGAAGATTCGGTTATTTCTTTCCTCAGAGTAGAATTCCATTGTGTAGATGTGCCACATCTTCTTTATTCACTCTTCAGTTGAGGGGCACCTAGGTTGCTTCCAGGTTCGTGCTATTACAAATAAAACTGCTATGAACATAGATTAGCTCATGTCTTTGTTGCATGGATGTGCTCATTTGGGTATATACCTAAGAGTGAAATTGCTGGGTCTTGTGGTAAGCTAATTCCCATTTTCCTGAGGAACCACCATACTGATTTCCAAAATGGCTGTATCAGTGTTCACTCTCACCAGCAGCTGAGGAGTGTTCCCCTTTCTCCACATCCTCTCCAGCATAAGTTGTCATTGGTGTTTCTAATTTTAGCCATTCAGGCAGGAGTAAGATGGTATCTCACAGTTGTTTTCATTTGCATTTCCCTGATAGCTAAGAATGTTGAACACTTTCGTAAGTGTCTTTTAGCCTTTTTGAATTCCTCTATTGAGAATTCTTTCTTCAGTTCTGTACCCCAGTTTTAATAGGCTATTTGGTGTTTTGTTGAGTGTTTTCTTGAGTTCTTTGTATATTTTGGAGATCAGCCCTTTGTCAGATGAAGAGTTGGTAAAAATCTTTTCCCAGTCTGTGGGCTGCTGTTTGGTCTTGTCCACTGTGTCCTTTGCCTTAAAGAAGCTTCTAAGTTGGAGGATGTCCCATTTATTAATTATTGATCTCAGTGTCTGTGCATTCACCTATACACATTTGTTCAAGGGTACCTCCTACTTTCTCTTCTAAGAGGTTCAGTGTGGCTGGATCTATGTTGAGGTCTTTGATCCATTTGGACTTGAGTTTTGTGCATGGTGATAGACATGGGTCTATCTGCCGTCTTCTACACACCATCATCCAACTGTGCCAGCACCATTTGTTGAAGATGCTTTCCTCTCCCCATTGTATTCTTTAAGCTGTTTTGTCAAAAATCAGGTTTTCATAGGTGTGTGGGTAATATTAAGATTTTTCATTTGATTCCATTGGTCTACCTGTTTATTTTTGTGCCAATACAAGGCTGTTTTCAGACTATAGCTCTGTAGTAGAGGTAAAAGTCAGAGATGGTGATGCCTCCTGAATTTCTTTTATTGTACTGGGTTGTTTTAGCTATCCTGGGTCTTTTGTTTTTCCATATAAAGTTGATTATTATCCTTTCAAGGTCAGTGAAGAATTGTGCTGGGATTTTAATGGCGATGGCTTTGAATCTGTAGATTGCTTTTGGCAAGATTGCTATTTCTATTATATTTATCCTACCTCTGCAAGAGCATGGGAGATCTCTTTATTTTCTGGTATCTTCTTTAATTTTTTTTCCTTAAAGCCACAAAGTTCTTTTTTGCATAGGTCTTTCATTTGTTTGGGTAGCATTATCCCAAGATACTTTTTGTTGTTTGTGGCTATTGTAAAGGGAGATCTTTCTCTATTATTTTTCTCAGCTTCTTTGTCATCTGAATAAAGTAAGGCTACTAATTTTTTTGAGTTTATCTTGTATCCTGCTAGTTTGCTGAAGGTGTTTATCAGCTGTAGGAGTTCCCTGGTAGAATTTATTGGGTCACTTATGTAAACTATCATATCATCTGCAAATAGAGACAGTTTAACTTCTTCCTTTCCAATTTGGATGCCTTTGATCTCCTTTTGTTGTCTTATAGCTTTAGCTAGAACTTCAAGTACAATATTGAAGAGAGAGAGAGAGAGAGGACAGCCTTGTTTTGTTCCTGATTTTAGAAGAATTGCCTTAAGCTTCTCTCCATTCAGTTTGATGTTGGCAGTTGGCTTACAGTATATTATGTTTAAGTATGTTCCTGTTATCCCTGATCTTTCCAAGACCTTCATCATGAAAGAGTGTTGAATTTTTTAAATGCTTTTTCAGCATCTAGGGAGATGATCATATGGTTTTTCTTTTTCAGTTTGTTTATATGATGGATGCCATTGGTAGATTTTTGTATGTTAAACCATCCTTGCAACTCATGGATGAAGCCTACTTGGTCATGGTGGATGATTTCTCTGATATATCCTTGGATTCGGTTTGCCAGTATTTTATGGAGTATTTTTGCATCGATGTTCATCAGGGATATTGGTCTGTAGTTTTCGTTCTTAGTTGTGTCTTTGTGAGGCTTGTATACCAAGGTGATTGTAGCCTCGTAGAAAGAGTTTGGTAAAGTGCCTTCTGTTTCTATTGTGTGGAACAATTTGAGGAGTATTGGTATTAGCTCTTCCTTGAAATTCTGGTAGAATTCTGCACTGAAACCATCTGGCCCTGGGCTTTTTTTGGTTGGAAGGCTTTCGATGACTGTGTCAATTTCATTGGGGGTTGTAGATCTATTTAAGTTATTTGTCTGTTCTTGATTTAATTTTGGTAAGTGATTGTTATCCAGAAATTTGTCCATTTCATTTGAATGTTCAAATTTTGTGGAGTACAGGCTTTCAAAGTATGACCTGAAAGTTGTCTGGATTTTCTCTGTGTCCATTGTTATGTCCCCCTTTTCGTTTCTGATTTTGTTAATTTGCATGTTTTCTCTCTGCTTTTTTTGTTACCTTGGATAAAGTGTTGTCTATCTTGTTGATTTTCTTGAAAGAACAACTCTTTGTTGCATTGATTTTTGTATTGTTTTCCTGGTTTCTATTTTATTGATTTTAGCCCTCAAATTGATTATTTCCTGGCATCTACTCCACTGGGGTGAATTTGCTTCTTTTTGTTCTAAGGCTTTCAGTTGCGCTGTTAATTCTCTAATGTGACTCTCCTCTGTTTTCTTCATATGGGCACTTAGTGCAATGGATTTTCCTTGTAACACTGCTTTCAAGATGTTCCATAAGTTCTGATATGTTGTGTCCTCATTCTCATTGAATTTTAGGAAGTCCTTAATTTCTTTCTTTATTTCTTCTTTGACCCAGTTGTGGTGCAATTGCTATTTGTGTTGTTGTTGAATTCCAATTTTAAAGTATGGTGGTCTGATAAGATACATGGGACTATTCCTATTCTTTTGTGTCTGTTGAGGTTTGTCATGCCACCTAGTATGTGGTCAATTTCAGGGAAGGTTCCATGTGGAGCAGAGAAGAAGGTATATTCTTTTTTGTTTGGATAGAATGTTCTATAGATGTCTGTTAAACCCAGTTGAGACATAACTTCTGTTAGTTCTTTTGTTTCTTTGTTGAGTTCTGAGGACTTTGTTGGTCCTGTCTAGTAGTGATAGTGGTGTGTTGAAGTGTCCCACTATAAGTGTCTGAGGTCTTATGTGAGGGTTGAGTTTTAGTAGTGTTTCTTTTATGAAATGCTGCTTTGTATTTGGGCCATTGATGTTCAGAATTGAGAGTTTGTGTTGATGGCATTTTCTTGCGATGAATACAAAGTGATTGTCTTCATCTCTTTTGATTAATTTTGGTTTGAAGTCTAACTCCTTAGATATTAGGATAGAAACACCTGCTTACTTCTTGGGTTCATTTGATTGGAAGATCTTTTCCGAGCTCTTTACCTTGAAATAATATTTATCTTCGAAACTTAGATGTGTTTCTTGTATGCAGCAGAAGGATGGATTCTGTCTTTGTATCCATTCTGTTAGCCTGTGTCTTTTTATAGGCAAGTTAAGAACATTAATGTTGAGGGACAGTAAGGAACATGATTGTTAATGTTTGTTTGTTTTAGATTTGTTTTTGGCAGTGTTATTGTGAATCTATTTGTCCTGCTTTACCCTTGGTTTCTGGTGAAGTGGGATTATATGTTGCCTATGTCTTTGTGAGCATAGTTAACTTCCTTGGGTTGGAGTTCTTCTTCCAAAACTTTCTGTAGGGCTGGATTTGTAGATTCGTATTGTGAGTCTCTGGCTTTGTCATTAAATACCTTGTTTTCTCCATCTACATTGATTGAGAGTTTTGCTGGGTATAGTAGCCTGGACTGGCATCTGTGGACTCTTAGTATTTGTAGAACTCTATCCAGGACCTTCTGGCTTTGAGATTTTCCATGGAGAAGTCAGGTGTAATTTTGGTAGGTCTGCCTTTATATGTTACCTATCCTTTCTCCTTTGCTGCTCTTAATATTCTTTCTTTACTCTGTATGTTAGGTCTTTTGATTATTATATATCAAGGGGTCTTTTTTCTTTGGTCCAGTCTATTTGGTGTGTGCTCAGAACAGCTCCTGGAAGTTCCCAGAAGGTGGCTGGATTGTTGGCTCCACCCTCTGTCCCAGTGCTCAACCAGAGTGGTGGGACAATGTCCAAGGTAGGGCACAGGACAGGAAGAGGGCAGGCTCTCTGTGGGGGTGGGTGATCGTGTATCAGAGCTCCAAGAGCACTCTCTATGGGGACAGAACACAGGGGCAGCGAGATCCTTGGCCAACCCAGGGAGTTTCTGCTGAAGGGTGTAGGGGAGATTCCAACTGAATTGGTCCCAGACTCACCTCTAGCCAAGGCCTGGAGATGGGGGACAAAGACTGGGCTGATACTCAGGATGTTTCTGCATGGGTAGGCAGATCTAGCTGGGACCTGGCACTCTCCAGCTGAGGCCTTTTTGGAAGAAGTCCTGTGATGGGGGTCAAGGATCCAGCCCGCAGGAACTCAGAGAGGTCCCATGGAGATAGGCAGATCTCTGGGAGGAGCCGGAACTCCTGTAGAGGACTGGCGGTGGGGGTCAGAGACCAAGCAGGTGGAAATTATAGGTGGTCCTGAGTGGATAGGCAGGTCTAGTGTGCTCAGAGCAGCTCCAGGAAGTTCTCCCTATCCTTACAGTTTATACTCATCAAATGTCATTATTTGTATGATGACAGTCTGCTGTACGTCCTTCAGGTTGTACTTCTTGAGACATTCCCTGCTGATGGAGATGTTCTGTAGCCTGTAGGTAAGACTAATCACGAATGTTCCATCAGAGTTGGTGAAAAGAGAAGAGCTGGGTCAGGATACCCTTCATGGAATACAAAATGATCACACACATGCTTGTGCTCTTGTTAACTGAGTTTCTATGGGATGTTCAGAGATGGTCTTGCATTCAACCTTCATTCGTTTATTGATCATGTTTCAGTCTTTATTTGTAGTCTTTTGGGCAATTGCCTTTGAAACTTATTAGTATTCACCCCCAATTTCCACTCACAGTTCCAACTAACATGTATAGACTGAAGATTGATGGAACTTTCTTTCATTTTCACCCGTGGAGACATTTAGTTTTCAGCAGCCATACAGCATCTAAGAATATATATATATATATATATATATATATATATATATATATATATATATATATATATATATAATGCCCTGCAAGCAAAGGCCTGCAAGCTGTTTTACTGTTGGCTAAGACCCGATTCATTAAAAACTCCTTTAATGCCAAACTCTTGTTTTTACATATCTAGTTACTAAAACACACAGTTCAAATATGCAAACTGTTAGTGACATATAAGAGCCTTTGTTTGGCATATCTCATGAAACTTTACCTGATAGCAGTTCCTATGTTATGTATCCTCATGCTAATGCTGTCCTTTAGAACAGTAGCCCACCTGCTCAGTAATATCACCTGGACTTGGGAGCCCTCACTCTATTGCCTTTCTACCTTGGAATTTTGTTTTTCATTCCAAAATTGTTTGTTCATGCTACTGCCCTTTATGTTTTGATTTTTTTCCCTATATCACCTCTCAAATCCGTGATTGCCCATAAAACCAATGCCACAAAGTCAGAGAAAGACTATAATAATAATAATAATAATATACAAATAAACCCTTTGAGAGACAATTGTTATTATATGGAAAATAAGAAAAAAAGAAATGCAAAGAGATGTTTCAAAGACATATTAATATTATTGAAATGTGACATCCACCCGAATATTTTAAGAAGTGTTTTATTTTTATTGTTTTGAAAATAGAAAGAAGTGGTTGCCATGTTTTTCTTTTTTTTAAAAGAAAGTTCTTGAAATCATTTCTGAGAGGATACATCACAACAAAAAGGTAAAATACAAATTTGAAACTTAACTATGTAGAAATGGATGAGAAGACTTGGTAGTAGGTATACATAAAACACATCCCACATTCTATTAGAAATTAGTAAGGATTTAGAAAATTTAACTGCATTTTAATTTATTTACTTGTGGTAAATAAATTAAAAGTACACATGTGTGCTTTGGTGTCATAGTCCATGTGGAGGTCAGAGGACTGATGGGAGATGTTATTCGGTAAATATGTTTCTCATACTGGTTAATGAAGAAAGCCCTGTTGGCCAATGGGAAAGCAAGATAGGTGGGGCTAGGAGACAAGGAGAAAAGAGGAAATAGGAGGAGTGGTCAACATGGAGCGCCCAGAGAGGTAGCACGCCAGCACTACTCTGGCCAATAAGATGACCCCTGTGGAAATACTTAGAATAATAGAAATGGGTTAATCATTAAAACAGAGCTAGCCAATAAACAATGATAATAACTGGCCAACAGGATTGTATCAAATACAGAGTCTCAGCATGTATTATTGGGGGCTGGCATGGCGGTGGGACCAGACCGACCGGAAGGGAAAAACGTGCTCGTAACAGAGGACAACTTGGGAAACTTGGTTCTCTCCATCTGCCATGTGAATCTTGGGGATTTGACTTGGGTAATCAGGCCTGGGGACAGGAACTTTTACCCCCTAGGCCAACCTGTTGGCTCATGAGAAGATGTTCTTTGAAATGCTAAAATTCTTGCAATGGAGAAGAAAATGAAAGCAAATATAAACATACTATTTAGAGAAGCTATGTAGAACACTCACAGAACTCCCTTGGGGCTCTCTGTTAATGAGTGTAGTTCAATTGGCCCATCATGTCTCTAAGGCAAACCTCCTAGACTATAGGGATTTTCCTGTTGTGAGCAGACCGTTTGGGTGGGAGGGATTGTTGGGCTATATGTCAGTACAAGTGCTCCACAGACTATCTAGATCTGGTGCACACATTGCTCAACTCACCTGACATGTCCTAGTGATCACTGACAACCTTTCTTTGCCTGTGATTTCCCAACCCCACTTGCAGTGGTCATGGCCATACAAAGCGTTTTGTTTAGTGAGTAACTGGAAATTAGGTGAAAATCTCAGATTGTCTGTGAAGAGTAGGGAATAACTACTCACAGCATTCTTCCTACTTGCTGCTTGACATACAAAGAACCTGGCAGGACTCCAGGACTTCCCAATGTACAATGAGATAACAGAGAGAGCCTCCTCTCCTTTCTGTGTTCATGCCACAGACTCCTGAATTTTCTGTATCCAAATGATTACATGAAAGAGAAATGGTTTTCTAGATTTTCTATTGCTTTATAAAAATTAACAATAATAACATTAAAAGTGATTATCAATACGTGGGAGTGGCATTGGACACATCATAATGTGGAGGTCAAAGGAAGGCTAACTTAGTTGGCTCTCTTATGTTACTTTCATGTGGGTTTCTGTGATCAAATTATTTGACCAGATTTGTGTCACAAGCGCTTTACTCAGAAATCAGGATAGCTGTCTCTTCTGGCTCTTAAGAATGATATAACTTCTCCTTGGTGACAGAATGAATGCATTTTTATAGGTAATATCATATTTTCTCACAATGGTATAAGTTATTCACTAAATTATTTTGAAAAATGAATAAATCCTAAGGGACAGAAGGTGGTGGAAACTGTCTAATGAATCTTGTTGTGGGATTAGTGTGATCCTGAACTACTGACACTATCACGTGCAAGTCAAACTTACCCATTAGTAATAATGACTAGTTCTTTTATATTCAGATTTCAGAAATGGCTGTCATTTATCTCCATCATGAATGAAGGACCTGGTATTTCATTTGTTTCTCTCCAAGCTTCAATTTATTGCCTTTCATGGTGAGGGGAACAAAGCATACAGTCATTTGCTGCTGGGAGATGATTAATGGAAAGAAGCCCTTGAATTGAAATGTCAAGGGAAAGAAGTTGTAATAAAACATGTAGTTAGAAATGTATAGGGGTTGGGATAAAGTCTCACAAATTGTAACACGTTTGTTTGTGTTGGAGGTACTGATTCTAGAGCAGGGCCAACTATGATCAAAATGGAAGTAGATCCATGTCCCTGTCACCTGTTCTTACCTCAGCTATTGTTCTTTTGAAAATGTAGCTCTAATTAATTATTGATAGTTTATTTATTTATAGTGTTGTTGGTGCTAGTATTAGTAATGTAATATAACATTTAGGAATTCAATATTACTTAAAGAAGAACAGCATAACTGTTATAGTCATAGGAAGTTCAAATGAATGATATTTTAACATTTTAAACTTGGAAATATGCTTGTGATACTTAGGCAACTGGATGGCATATACAATTCTCTGGTGTATCAAATACTATCAATAGTAATAACAATATATATCTAGCAACAAATAGATACGTGTAACTCCAGTTTGATCTCTAATGACATATAACCTGGGAAATGTTACACTCTAAATTTTAGAAAATTTGAGCTATAAAAATCAGAATAGAGTATTTTAATTGAAAATATAACTAGCTATCACAGCTAGCTAAAGTATAGTATTTTTGTCTCCTTTAGATATATGCATAGCAGTGGGATTTCTTGGTCACATGGTAGTTCTGTTTTCTGTGTTTAAGGCTATGTCTTCTGCTTTTTCAACTGCCTGTACTCTTGGAAATTCCCATCAGCCATACATAAGAAGCCGTTTCATCAGCACCTGTCATTCCTTGCCCTTTTGATAATGGCCACTCTGATTTGGAGGTGGGGGTGTTCTTGTGGTTTTCCTTGTATCCTCTGATAATTGGAGAAACTGTGCATTTTGACATGCATTCGTTCATCATTAGCATGTTTTCAGAGAAACGCCTGATTAGGTTTTTAGCCCATTAAACAGATTATAAATTTGGTGCTCATTTTAGGAGTTTATACATGAATTCCCTGGGAAGGGGAAAAAGACAAGATTTCCTGGGAAAATTGGGAGTGTGGGGTGGGGTGAAGAATAAAGGAGAGGAGGAGGGGAGAAGGGAAGAGGTGAGGAGACTATGAGGAAAAAAAAATGGTCAAGATAGGGGAAAGACAGAGAGGGGAGCAAGGAAACACATATGTTGACAGAGTCATTATGGGACTAGCAGAAACCTGGCACTAGGGAAATTCCCAGGAATCCACATGGATGACCGCAGCTAAGACCCTAAACATTAGTGGGGAGGGTGCCCCAACTGGCCTTTCCATGTAAGCAGATTGATAACTACCTTAATTATCATCATAGGACCTTTATCAACAACTAATGAAATGAGATGCAGAGATCCACAACTAAGCATTGAGCTAAGCTTCCAGAGTCCGCTTAAGGAGAAGGAGGAGAGATACTATGAACAAAGGGGCAAGGCCATTTTGGGGATAATCACAGAAACAGCTGACCCGAGCTAGTGGGAGCTCACTGAACCTAGGCTGACAGCAGGGGAAACTGCATAGTTTCAAACTAGGCCCTCTGAATGTGGGTAATAATTCTATAGCTTGGCAGTCCGTGTGTCCACTAGCAGTGGGACCAGGATTTGTCTCTAGTGCTTCAACTGGCTTTTTGGAGCCCATTCTCTTTGTAAGGGTACCTTGCTCAGCCTAGATATGCGGGGAGGGCCTTGGTTCTGACTCAAAGTATATACCAGACTTTGTTGACTCTACAGGAAGCCTTACCCTCTCTGAGGAATGGATTGGGGGTGGGGTGGGAGGAGGAGGACTGGAATGGGAACTGGGATTTGCATGTAAAATGAGAAAAGGTTGCTTTGAAATAAAAATTAAAAGTGATTAAAAATATTCTGGCCGACAAACTGTTTTCAGGGGTAATTTTTGTAAATATGCTCTCACTTTCGGTAGGTCATCTCTGAGTCTTGTTGAATGGTTCCTCTGCTGTACAGAAATCTCAGTTGTGTTAGGCTCATGTGCTTACTCTTACTTTTGTTGTTTTTGCTTTTACCATCTTGTCTAGGAATCTTTGCCAATCCTAATGTCTTTAAATGTTTCCTTCCTTTACATTTGCCAGCAACAATTCCATAGTTTCTGTTTATGAATTAGGTATTTGTTCCAAGTTAAGTTTTTACATTGTTAGACAAAAGGATAGAATTTTATTCTTTCACATAAGAATGCCCAGTTTGTTGGACACCATTTCCTGAAGCGTCTGCCTTTTTTCTACTGTATTTTCTTGGTGCCTTTTCCAGAAATCAACTGCCTGATGAATATGTGTTAAATTCTATGTTCTCAAAAGTAATTATGGCTCTAATTTTTCAAGGACACTACACTTGAAATGCTGTCCCTCTATCTGAATTTGTATCTTGACAGGATCTGTTTCCTGGCTCCTCTCTCTCTCTCTCTCTCTCTCTCTCTCTCTCTCTCTCTCTCTCTCTCTCTCTCTCTCTCTCTCTCCCTCCCTCCCTCCCTCCCTGCCTCACCCTCTCATATTCATTTCCTTATCATTTCTTTAAATCACATTTTATAAATTTTAATGTCCTCAAGTTGTCAGTTAGCCATTGTAATTCAATCATCTTATATTTACTAAGAAGGATATTTAAAACTAAGTAAAACTCAAACATAAGACAAAATTCGATCTTGTAATTGAAGCATTTAATTGTCTTTGCCTATGCATGAAAAAGAAAACAAAAATGAAATTAGAGTTCTGTTACATACTGACACGCTTAACCCTTTAAATATTTTGTATATTAGAAAGGATACTAGGATCCTCTGTACATTCTTAGTTTATGAGGGTATTTTGAAAATGAGAAAAGAAAATGTATGCTGAACAGTGAACTTGTCTACTAATAGAATATAGATTAATATGCCAAGGATGATTTCTTGCTGAATTTAGGTGGACATTAATGATAATTTATGAAGCAGTTACTAGAGCAGAAAAAAACAAATGAATTGTTATACTAGGTGTCTGTCAAAATGGTGCCAGCTATGATGCAGCCCTGAAGATGGATGAGTATAAATTAAAGTTGTGGGCAATATTTTAGTGGATTAATCCTTTTTTTTTAATTTGTCAAAAAGTACAGCATTCTACTTAACATAGAGTCGGTTGCTAAAAGGAAACAAATATAGTGAATATGTAGGCAAAAGTACTTTAAGATTGCAAAGATACCTCTCATAATGATAAATAGCATTTTTGAATATTCACCAGAGTTGAATCAGAAATATTCTTTTACAGGACTTTAAAGTTATTTTCAATTTTTAAAATAATTATACCACTTAAATGTTAACAATTCTTTTAAAACCAGAGATCTAGGAGGAATAGCAACATCACAGAGATGTAATTATTCTGTGAATTCTAAAATACATGTTGTAGGCTGTGGATGAGACTCAGGGTGGTGGAGCATGTGTAAAGCCCTGTGGTCAATCTCTGTCAGCAAAAGCAATAATAAGAAGAAAATAATTTCAGGTAATTTTTTGAGCTGTATTACAGCTCAATGAACATAGTAACTACTATGGATGGCAATTTATATAAAAACAATTGGATATTTTTATATCATAATGTTTTGGTTCAATTTGAGTGAATTATACTTACAATTATTCATACAAAAAATGAACAATGACAGACCAAAAATGTAAAATGCAAAAATAAATAAATAAATAAATAAATGTGACAAAGATCAGATGGGAAGTGAATGAAGATGCAATATCAAGAGGCCTTGCTGATATATATGCCCGCACTTGGGGGTCCCTATGCTGCCAAAGTTGTAACTCTTCTTGCACAACCAGAATGCATGTTCATTTCTGTATTTGAATTTAATTGGAAGATGCTGAGAGACTCCATTTCTGGTGCTCTTTCTGTCACTGTTGATGTGTTATTTGTCTAACCCCAGTTTATTATTTTGAAAAGAACTAGATTAATACTTCTGTCAGCTCCTTGTCATTTGGCAGGTAGTTATTCAGTTTGCATTCCTTTGTGTGGAAGATTTGAATATATGATGCATATATCAGTTCTCTGACTACCACAATTAGGGATTCACTATTTTCTGACCCCAGGTTCATTAGATAACAATGAGCATATGTTTCCTTCTACTTACTATCTTAGCATGAGATATAACAAGACACCATTGAATACTCAAAATGACCTTCCATAACCTCCAGAAGACAATTCTATGCACTCCCATCATGATTTATCTTCCTGTATTCTGGGCCTTTTATTCTTATTACAGCCTCTCCCTTTCTCAATTTGATCCTTCCTTAGTATTCTCAAAATATTTCCAGTTGTTTCATTGTTTAATGTCCATAAAGTAATACTTACTTATTAAGTCAGTCTTCCAGATACAGAATAATTTTTATATTACAGGCAAATTTTCATTGCCTTTTGTCCTACAATATAAACACCAAAATATACCCACATTCCACATTAAATATAATTCGCATATAACTAATGAGTTTGATAAATATCTATAATATATTTTAAAGTTATATTTCCTTAGTTTTCATTTCTTAGTTTTATTTTTATTTTAAAATATTAAGTAGGCATTGTCAAAGTTTAAGTATCTTTGGCTGCGTGTTTAGTCTTTGGAATGGACTGGTATTTCACAGATGATGCTTCCACTTCTCTTTGGGTATTGTTGAACTTCATCCTCTCTGGCCATCTCCTTCACCCTGTTGGTGATACCCCCAGATACCCCCAGATGTGTAAACCCACACAATATGACCCTACACAGATGAGATTTAAGGCAGCTCAGCAGCAGAATGAGCCAGTAGTGACAGTGAGAGGCAAGGTTTTTAAGGTCAAGAGAGTGAGATGACTTTTGATTCCCTAAAGAGCACATCACTGTGTGTTTGGCAGGCAGGCAAGTACCACTGGTGGAAGGATAAAGTTTACTGCAGCTGTTTTGGTTTATGGTGGAATGATCTAGCTTGAAATACACCGATATATAGGGAAATATTCAGACAGGCTTTTGGGTGCTTTCGATACTCAGATGTCAGAGCAGCATGTGGGTACTTGGGCATTTCAAAAAGAACAACTCATGTTGCAGACATTTGCTTTTCCTCCTTGACAGAAGTGCCCAGAGAGTTTTGCTTACACACAAGGCCCATATTCAGGTATTCTATGTTGAAGTTATTACTGCTCAATAGCATATGATACCTCCTCCCAGCTTTCCTCTTTTTAAATAATGAAAAGGTAGACTATTTAAAGGCATATACGATGGTTAAGTGAGAATTATGATGGTAATGATGTTTGATATTCTGTTTTTAGTGTGCGTGGTTCTAATAATCATGCACGTGTCCTTTCTCAGCTGCCTTTCATCTGGTTTATGTTCTTCCATAGATTTCAAATAGTTTTATTCTACAGGTAGAATTTCATGAATACCTATCTATCTAATTTTATTTACACAATTTAAACTAAACAGTTTCTGGTGATTATTGATCTGTAAAATTCTGTACTTTAAAATTTATAATACTCTTATTTTCTACACTAAAATTATTATCTATAGGATTTAGACAAAATGGAGATTTAGTTACTGTAGAATTCTATAGCTAAATTTATTGTTATGAATATCTTGGGTATCATGTCAAGTACCAAATATATGCTTTATTTTACTATCTGTTTTATTTATTATTTATTTTATTTGCTCCAGACCAGTCTGGTCTACATATTGCAGGACGGTCAAGGCAATATAGTCAGATCCTGTTTAAAACCTATTTTTGATTCCAAGTAATAGAATTTTCCAAGAAAGGTGATCAAAAAGAATACATCTGACTCTAGTGTTTGTCAACACCCACGGAGTCCAGCTTCTATTCAGAATTGAATATGTTAGAAGTATCTACCAGCTCCTGCTTCAAATATTTGGGAATTAAATGAGTTGACTGATGCCTTGTGCACAACAGTTAGACACTTTACTACCACACCACACCACACTCTCAGCCCTTGAATTTCTCAGATAGGGTGTATGATGCAGTTCAGGTTGTCCTCAAACTAGCAGTTCTTCTTTTGGATGCTGCAGTGATAAGCATTAGCCACTTTACTGGCTGGTTCATAGTCTGTTGATGATATGATGAGTTGATTTACAAATGTTAGAAAGGAGGTAAGCAGGGGTACTACTGGCTGAAAAAGTACATTCTGAATTAAAAGTGAGACCAGTTCCTGCACACCTCTGCAGTGCTGAGAATAACACTTGCTGCTTCTAGACTGATGATAATAGGTTTTAAACATGCCCAGAGAGGAGACTTGGTCACCAAGATTTGGTGGACTCAGATTTTTTGGAGCTTGGAGTAGTAGCTTTTACCAGTGTTTTTAGTAGTTATTATTTTTTTAATAATTAAATGGATATACAGATAAACAGGGTTAGATGCTTGGCTCTCCTATAAATAGGCATGGATCTATTCTGAATTTTAAAAGTTTCATAGCAAGATAATTTTCTATTTTGTTATTGATATTGATTAAATGTTAGTATGAACACCTCATTTGGGACTCCTAATGAATGTCATTTAAAGTTGTCTTCATGTCTGTTCATTAACTACTGTTTAAAAGTTACCAAGTAGGCATCATTTCATCTGTTTAATCAGTCATTATACAGACATTTATTTCTATTTTAAGCCAATAGGCATGTGCTGTGTTGTGGCTTGTCAAAGGGTTTTCAAAGTGTTATGGAAATACTTGTACAAAATATCTGCTGTCAAAACTGAACAACTCATTAAAATCTTTCATACTTTCTTTACCGAACAGCTTCAATATTAAGAGTGTTCTTTCTTCCTTTCATGTTGGGTTTGCTGTGTGGTCCACTTTAAAACAATGAAGATGGAAGGAATGTGTGCCAACTTGTTCCACACTCCTTCTATTGGTATCATTGCCACTCCTTCTTCAAGGGAGTTAAGGGGCATAAATCATAACTGATTAGAGACTATATCCGGAAGCATGGTTTGGTGAACTCACAAACAAATGAAATATAAATGATTATAGTATCAAGTCATCTAGCTATCCGTTAGTTCAACATCTTTAACACAAATTGTCATGATGAGTTTCATACAACAACCACAGAGGATATTGTGACTATGTGTTATAACAAACGTTAGTATATTAAATCTATCCAAGATAAACAAATACCAATGTTCTCAAATTTCAAAGATTACATTCTATAATTAATCAGTCTTGCTAATAGTATGTTACCAAAATATTCCCAAATGATTTTGTAGGATATAACCTAGAAAAATGGGGAGCTCTTTTGATTTCTTTCATGACTTATCAATAATGTATACAACACAGTAAAATTTTTTTCCTGGAAGGTGTGGCCTCCTTGGGATTTTATACAACTTAAAGTCACTAGAATGAAATCCAGGATGCATCACCATGGCAGATGTTGCCTAAGACTGAGTGGTTTTCACTGTTTCAATTTCACTATTGTTCCCATAGCAACATGAGAAGCATTGCTATTGACTCCTTTCCCTGAGGATTGTCTGTACAACTGTTAAGTGAAATGCACATCATAAAAAGTGACAGTTGCAATATAAATTACTTTTTAGGCTCAAGTACTTTATGAAACAGTGCCTTTGTGCTTCACAAGGAGAGAATTTGAGTTGCTGATTAATGGGTTCCTGAACATGGAAGGCGCAACAAGTCAGATAAGTAAAAATTAATGAAATAGTCAAAATATAAAAACAAAATCAATCACTTGAAATAGCTATTAAAAATATGTTTTATAAATTGAAGTTAGATGGTTTGCTAATCAAACTTTATAAGGGGAAATGAGTTTAAATATATTTAACCACATATTTCTACCATAGACATAAGATCTGTTGTATTATGCCATCTGTTGCACACAGTATTTGTTTACTGATGACATTTCTTTCAGAACTTTGTCTACCACCTCTGAACCTGTGAAATATGACATTATTTAAATAATATGATGTTAAATTAATTGAAGAACATAGTTGTACTTTGTTTTAAAAACAACTGTAACAAGCATAAAATTGCTTGCTGTCTTCAATAATCTGAAGGAGGGGTGTCTTTGCTGAACTTTGAGATACTTCTTTTATCAGAAACTATTCTATGACCTACCCAAAACACAGCTTCATAGCAAGTCATGCTTTTTTCTAACTTAAGAAGTATTCATTTTAAAATAGTATAAAAAATCATCATTGAAAAGTCTGAACAAGCTTTCCCCAAACACTGCTAGCCTGAGTTATGGAGGTGTGACATTACGAATCTAGTCTATAGTTATGGTTTTATAGGATATCTACTTTGAAAGAATTTCTTTCTAATCCTTTATTTTTTAGGCCTATACAGCTAGATGAATTATATATTTTTGTTTGGTTTATTCTTCTGATTCATTTTGTATATCTATGCTTTCAAGACTCTAATTAGAACACAATTTTTAGTTTGTTTTCCCAGTAATATGTTTTTCTTATCATTTTTTTTTTTGGTAAAACTTAAGTCAAGGCTAAATCTATATATATTGCTGCAATACTTAAACTGTGGCATTTATTTTGGAGCATAGATCATTAAGAACACCTTGGAAATTATGAATGACAGAATGGGAGTAATGAAATCAACCTGTTATATAGCCTTTGGGAAAAGATTTGCAAGAACAAGTTATAGTGCAGCATTGTAGTTTCCCTTGGGGTTGAAGTGCAAGCCTAAAATTAGTTTCTCTGTGATAACTTTTGTCTAAACAAGTTGGGGAGAGCAGAATTGGCCTAATTGTGATATTTATAATATTAGATACAATTTCTATCTCCTTAAAAATACTTAAGCACCCACTGAAAGGGATCAGGTATTAGCCTATAGTAATATATATATAATATATATATGAAATCTATTTAAAGCACAATATTATATAGGATATTTCAAATACATGTCTAATATTTCACTGTTATTATATGGAATTATGATAACATCTTTTGAGATATAATTGATTTTATAACTTACTCATAAAGAGAGAAAAATTGAAGTCAAATTTAAATGGAAAGTATGCAAAAAGGCTATTGACATATAATATATGAATGCAAAAAGAATCACAATAGCCTGAGTTAGTAACATTGAGAACAAGGGAATCTGAAGATTTGAGCTTCTATTTTATTGGCTTTGTAATTAAGATGATGAAATATACTTTAGATAAAATAACAAAGAGCTGTTGGTCTCTCTCTCTCTCTCTCTCTCTCTCTCTCTCTCTCTCTCTCTCTCTCTCTGTCTTCTCTGTGTGTGTGTGTGTGTGTTAAAGGGATGGTTAAACACCTGAGTAGAAGAATTGATTGTAATGCTTGCTTAAATGTGAAACTTTCTAGTATCAAGAGCAGCACTTCAAGGAAATGAAGATTACTATATTTCAGTGTAGAAAGTTTTATACCATGGATCAGTTTAGTTACGTTAAACAAAGGTCTGAATATACCCATCTCACATTGGCAGTCAGCATGTAAACAGAGATTCATGATTTTTCATTCATAGAAGTGACCATTTATAAATATTTTAACATGAAAAGATTTCAGTTCTTCACATTATTTAGGACAGACATCATGAGTTTTGTCCATATAAGCAAAGTTTCTGATGATAAGTCTGCTGAAATATATAAGTGTCTTTGAAACATGAAAATAAGAGTAAGCAAAAATATTGCATGACAGTTTTATTCAGTAACACTATGTTTGCATGTTCCCTTTCAATAAATGTACAAGGTATTTTGTGGTTAGTAAAAAATATTTAAATGAATAAATATTTATTTGTAAATTCTTTGTTATAATTAAATACAATTTTAATATATTAAGATTTATTATATAAGATATATTAAGTCATAATATACAGTATTCCCTTTCATGGAACTGACTTGCAATGAGGATCCAAGCTGGCTAGAACAGTCTCCTGGGAATGAAGTTTAAACACAATGGAAGAAAGCTATAACAAAAAGGGCTGGAAGTTTTATTACACTGCATCCTTGAATACTATTACTGTCTCCATTTACCTTTCTGATTTATGTACAGACTCTGAAATCTGACTTTTGTATTCACTACTATAGTTATCTAGTCAAGATGCAAGAGCCGGACTTTAGATCTATCTGCACATTACTATGCTCTTAAGGAATCCCATGATTATGTATTTAATTCTCTCCATTTCCCGCAAGGGTTCTTTAAACACAGCATTAAAACTCACTTCCTTCAACAACTGTGTTTTGGAAGAGTGGACTGGATATAAATAATCCATGTTGTCATCATAGCAACTCAATTGTAACCCAGCCAAGGCAGGAAGTTTCAAAACTCAGGATGTTTTCTTTCCTTTTGGAAGACAAAGTTTTTTTACAGTATCCATTGTCTATTAAGACTTAGTACCTTGTCTGGTGAAGCTGATTTCTTAGTGATTATATTCTCATATACAGTCTTAAATCCCACTTATAAAAGTAACTTCCATTTCCCCCTTAACTTGTCTGTGTCTCTCAATCCACAATGGGATTAAAGGACCATGTTTGATAATCCCATTTTATCCTTTTTGTGATGTTTTATATATTATCTGGAAAAGGTATTTAAAAAACATAGAACTATAAATTCATAGTAATAAATGCCAGTTAATCTTCCAAGTTCCTTATATTTATTGTCTCCTTAAGTTTTCTCTTCAACCAAAGGCTAGGTATTGGTAATGATGAGTTTGCCAATTTGACACAACCTAGGATCATCTGAGAAGAGTGTCAGTGAGGGATTGGTATAAACAGTGTTGACCAATCTCTGTGCAGAGTTGTCTTGGTTGCCTAAATTGAGGTGGTAAAACCCAACCAGAATCTGGATAGGACCATTTCATAGTCTGTATTGTACAAGAGAAGAGAAAGCTAGTTCAGAGTCAAACATGCAAGCATCCTGGGATTCTATCTCTGTTCTGGAATTTGAATATAACATGACTAACTTTTTCAATCTTCTGCTTCTATGATTGTTTTGAACTGATGACTGTAGCCTAGAAATATGTGAGAAAACTATTACTGTTCTAAGTTGATTTTTGCTTGGGCATTTTATCAGAGCCACAGTATGAATCTAGGAGAGGATGATAGAATTACTGTTTTAACGGAAGTCAATGATGTTCCAATTACACATACACATACACACACACCAGTAGAAAAGCCAAAAATAAAATTAAACTCTCTCGTTCAGTCTGAGCCTATGTCCTTTTTACACTTCCAATAGCCTTCCACATTTTTCCTTATTCTTCTCTTCTCGAGGAGACAGATAGTTATTAGATGTGAAAGTTCCTGCATCAACTAGCATATCCCAATGAATGTAAGGTACAGGAACTTGGAAACAGCTTGCATGAGATGAAAGGGTATAAAGTATTTAAGGAGAGTTTCTTTTCTCTGAGGAAAAGTTGACTAAGGATAGGTGGTTCTCTAAATTTTGAGTCAAGGGTTCTATAGTTTTATGCCTCATGGGTCACAACAGACATGTAACCACCCTGTATCCCAGCTGTCAAGTGTGAAGCAATGTTTATTAGTTCTTCTTTATTCCCTGTGATTCCTCACTGCTGTAGATTATGCATATTTGGGTCTTTCTCTTAGAGGGAACCCTCTTATTAAGAGAACAAGCAGGGTTTACTAACCAGATATACATAGGATTAATAAGATAACTGGCACTATTCAATTTAATTTATTTATTTCAGTCACTTTTCCTATTTAATCAGTTTAAGAGATGAGAAGAGAAGAGAAGAGAAGAGAAGAGAAGAGAAGAGAAAAGAAAAGAGGAGAGAAAAGAAGACCACCCTTTCTGTCATGCTCTTGTGTCTGGAAATGACCTGGCTAAAGGACAAACACTATGTGGCATATTTAACTTGTCCTCAAAAGCTATTCATAAAGTCTGTTATGACTAAGTAAAAAAAAAAAGTCTGTTTTCTTTGGATAACTCATTGGCAGCTGTGCTCCTATCTGAGTTTTTGGAATGAACCCACACATAGAAATTCCAAGGGGAAAAAAAAAACCAATCTGTGAAACACCTGGTTTTGGCAGATTTTCACTCACCAGAGAGTGCCATCTGTTAGGCAGCCATGGCCTGCTCATCTTTCTCCCGGGTACTCAGCCCTGTGGGCTGCACAGGATCATGCTGGCAACAGATTGCCACTGACCCCAGTACTGACACCATTCTGGGATTTGTAGCCCTGTGGCCTGCTGGGCACAGGATATCCTTCCACTCTAGGTCTGCCTATAGTCTGTCCCTTTGCCCTTCCATAATATTTTTAAAAACAGCTATTATAACAGCTCTACAGAGCCCAGCAAATGGGAAGTTTCAAACCTTTAAACCATTTAATCAATTGTTTTAACACAATGTCTTGTATATGCACCCAGTGAAATTAGGCCAAACAGTTGATTTGTGAAGGGAGGATAAACTGCTGTGGCAGCATTCTTCCTAGAACCCCTGCATGCCCCTGTCTTTTGTCTGCCAACAGATCACAGAAAACCAGCCAATAACTCAGACACACAGCTGTGTCCTTGCTCATCTCTCACAGGACACATTTGTTTCCTGTGTGTTCAGGTGGTCGTTCTCAATCTCTGGTGAATTACAAGCAAATGTATCCCATGACATTCAGACTTTATTCTTCACTGAAGCAACTAAAATATCTATTTTTCCTAAATGGGGGACATTATGCAGAAGGACCATTTTAGAAAATGTTCAAGGATGTGCAAGACCAGAGCTCTGTTCAGTTCTCCTCACATACTCTCAGATTCTCTGTCCATTGCCATCTTCAATAACTGTAGCCACACTGGGTGGCAATGCATTAGACCAAACATCTGATCATCTGATCGTCTGATGGGAAGCCACCTGAGGGAGGAAGGTTTTTTTTTTTTTTGGTTTATGATTTGAGGTAAAGGCAGGTGGGGAAGGATTGATGCAGGAACATGAGCCAGCTGTTCGTATGGCAACTGCCCCCAGAAAGTATATGTACTCAGCTGCCTTTCTTCTTCTCCCTTTTTATTCACCCTGAGACCTCAAACCACAGGGCAGTGCTGCCCACATTCAGGGCAAGGCTTTCCTGCTCAAATTTCCCTGGAAACACCCTCCCAGACATGCTCAGACACGTGTCTCTTATGTGATTCCAAATCTATTCAAGATGACAGTAAACATTAAGCATCACAGAGGATTCTGTTTGTTCTTTGCTTTTTTTTTATTTCTTTTACCCTCAGCTTCAGAAAGGACAAATACCTTGCTGCAAATATTATGCACAGCATATAACTGAATGCAACAGAAATTTGTGGAAGGATGTAAAAGATGCTTGTATCTTACATCACACAGTATTTTAAAATATGCCCATTAGTCATTTCTTCTCTGCCCAAAGTGTTGCATCTCTAAATTTATACTGGATCTAGTTTTACATTTTAGCTTTCTTTGGTTTTCATGAAAACTTGTAATAGATAATTATCTAGTTTTTGCTTGCCCTGGTTCCTCAAGTTTTGAGTCACTTCTCTGATTGTGTTCCCTTGAAACAATGGCCTCTTCAATTATCAGGGTCTTTTCTCTGCAAGACAGAAGAAGTATAAACAGCTGCTTTTTTCCTTCTATTTTTTTGTTCTGTTTTTCTTATATATTTTCTAGAAATTCAGATAGAAATAAGCCTGTCTTAGGGAGCAACACCTGTACCAGCTGTGACAGGATGGTCTCCCTGCTGTATAAAATTCATATTTTCAAGAGATAAATTCTACCTATATATATCCTTTACAGTGGAGAAACTTCTCGCAAAACATTTTTAAAGGTGCTTTACCACATTTGCATATTGTTTATGAGGCAACTTTTTAAAAGTTAAAAAATAATAAACCCATATTTCTTTGTAGCTTTCTCATGTTTACTAGCATTGTCACTTTTAACTTATATGTATTCACTAATATTTTCAATGTCATGATTTCATATTTCAATATTCATTCATATATTCATGCTCTAAAAGTGACTTTAGGAAAGTATCCTGAAGAAGCCAAACAAAATGAATTATTCAAGGTCTTGATGCAGGAAAAACATGTTTGAATTGATTTTTTAACTTCAAGCAACAATGGTTCTAATTTCCCTGAATTGACAGTTTTCAAAGGAAATAGGTGCTGCTTAGCTTATCATTCATTTAGTTCCTGCTAAGTAAGAGAAACAAGGGGACCTGTTCATGCTGACTTCACTTGGATAAAAGCTGTTCTGGAAAATAAGATGATACCTCCTCACCGAGTTGTGAATCTGTCTGCCAGACCTCTTGTTTCCAGCTGCACAGCTCTGCACAGCATGGATCACCTTGGTGTCCTTTGGAGTTTTATGCCCTAAGATTGAAAACACAGCATCATCCCACTGTTCTGTTGGCATTACAAACATGCCAATCAGTAAGTCAGTGCATTTCAGTATAACTAATAATTAGAATAAAAATTGTTTTTCAAAATTCTAAACCTATAAATCCTTGTATATTAAAGGCTAATTGTCACTTTGATTCAACAGAATTAAAATGTAATCATTCAATAATTAATCTGTCTGGATTAGATTGTGTAGTATTGGGATATAAGAGAATTGTTTTGTTTATTTGAAATATAGGTGCTAGTATTTCATAAGTTTAAGAGCTAGTATTTTATATCCTAGCATAATGTTTACAAATATTAAGTCCTATATCATATATTGTGGGACAGACACTGGATCTGGTAGTTTCTAAACAAGAAGTCTCATTAAAAGAACCCCACGGATTTATGACTGTGTATAAGTAATGATCATCACACATCACATTAAAATTGACACATAAAAAACTACACTTCCCTCATTCAGAATTTCTATCCATGTTGGTTCTAGAATCTTTGTTGAAAATCATACAAAATTCTAAAAATGTCCAAGGATTAAAGTGAACAAGGGCCAGGTGTCATGGTGCCAAAAGCAGCAGGTGTCGTTGTGCCCAAAGCACAATAGGAAACTTGGGTGAAAGCTGAGCCAGCCTGCATTTTTATCCTCTTGTCTAAAAGAATGAAGGTAAGATGGTGGACTAGAGGCTTTTGCCTCATTGTGACCTGGGGACAGAGAGAGTCAAACTAAGGAAACACATGAACAAACTTATCCTAAAGAAGACCTGAAAAAGAGTTTTCAAAATCAGTGAAAGACGTGAGAAAGTACTCAAAAAAAAAAAAAAAAATGGGGGAATTAGGAGAGAAAAGGAGAGAAAACCAATTGGAATGACAGCAGAACTTTCTAGTTCAGAAAACATTTTAAAGGAGCTTTGTTGGCTTCTCAGGCTTACAAGGTGTGGGTCTACATTAGAAAGTGCCTCAAGGGTTCCAGCACCAGGCAGCATAATGCTGGGAACCAAAGCCTAGACAACTCTTCCTAGCAGAGCTCTGGCAAGTACCAGAGAGGAATATGGAAATTTGAATAGATTCCCTATCTCCTGCCAAGTCCAAAGGAGAAAGCAATTTGACCAAGACTTGGTGGGAACAGCCAGAACCAAAAGAGAAGATTAGACCTCAGCAGGAGGTTACCTCAATCCCAGAAACTTTACCAGTATCTTGTTTTCATACTTAGATAGGCATTTGAAGTAAAAACAAAACAAAACAAAACAAACAAACAAAATCAGCAAAAGAAACCTCAGAGCTACGTCACAACGCAGACCCATTGTACTTCACATAGATCTACAGAACATTTCAAACTACACATTGAAAATGCATATTTTCTACAGGACTTCTTGTAACCCTCTGTAACAATGAGAACATTGAGGGCACAAAGCAAGTCTTAATAAAATAACAACCAGAAATAATCACCTTTTGTCCTGCTAGAAACTACAGTAGAATAAAAATAAAAGTGATGAGCAAGGCTAACTTCAGAAAATGCACAAATGCTTGGGGAAATAAACAGTGCAATTTTGAATGAAAGATCACTGAAGACAGAAGGAAGATGCCTAGAATCAAATGAAAATAAAGGAACAACCCACCGGGATTTCAGGGATGCAACTAAGATGGCAAGAGGAAAATTTTCAGCAGGAAGTGCTCATACACATTACACAAAGGAAGACACTTACATACACAACAATGTGGGCCAGAACACAGTCCATGAAAACATCTGTACAGAGGAGGATTGGAAGGAATCAGTCACTTCCAACACAAGAAGCCAGTGCTACCAGGAGCAGAGAGAAAGAACTACCAATTAAACTAGCAAGATCTCTCACAGAGAGATTTCAGCCACATAACATACTGATGAACTTCAAGTTTATTTTAAAAAAGAGAGAGAGAAAGGAAGAAAGAAAGAAAACAAGATGGAAAACCCAAACTGCTAAAACTAACAGAAAATAGAAGGAAAACATTCAAGACATAGGTATAGACAAGAAATGTCTGAATAGAATCTCATTAGCACATGAAACAGTCCCTAAGAACTGACAAAAGGGCCAGAAAATGAAAGAACACACAGCAAAAAAAAAAAAAAAAAAAAAAAAGTTATCAGATTAATGAAATGACATGGCAGCCTATATAGAATGGGAGAAACCTTTTGTTAGCTATACTTCAGAAAAGTATATCAGTCTGCCAAAACCAAACACACAAAAGCCCAAAACTTTTCAAACAAATGGAATGAAGAACTCAACAGCCAATTCTCAAAAGATGAACTAAAAATGGCTAGTACATACTTTTAAAAGTGTTCAGCATATCTAACCATTAGAGCAATACAAGTTAAACTTAGATTCCATCTCATCCCAGTGAGAATGGCTACTACCATGCGAACAGATGACAAGAAATGCTGGCAAAAATATGGGGGAAAGAATTTTTATTCACTTGTTGGTGCAAGTGTGTAAACTAGTGCAGCAGTATGGAAATCAGTGTATATAACTTCCATAAATGAAAAGAAAAAACACAATATGATCCAACTGTACCACTACTGGAGATGTTCTTGTGGACTCCACATCTTATAACAGATCCTTATTCATTTATGAACTTTTCACAATGACTAGGGAATGGAGGCAACCTAGATGTTCATCAACCCATGCATGGATAAGCAGTAAAGTTTTATTGAGCCCTGAAGAAAAAAAAACTTTTCACAAGAATGGATGGAAACAAGATTATCTAAACTCGTGAAAGACAACTTGCACAAATTCTGCAGTCATGTGTAGTTATTAGCCTCTAGCTGTTAAATGTGTGTGCTTAGGTGGGAATTAGGTGGGTAAAGATCAGGAGGCTATAGAGGAGCCAATGAGAGGGAAAGAGACTTTAACAGAGAAAGATGTGAATGGAATACAGCTGAAGGGAAATTCTAGGGTGAAATTGTACAGTGGGGAAAGAGTGGCAGGTAGATAAGGACCAAGTACAAGCAGGAAGACCCTACCAAAATGAAGTAGGAATGCTATGTACAAATCTGTTATTTTATAGGCATTTAAGAAAATAAATATTACATATTAAATTTTTTAAAAAATTAAGAAAAAGAAATCCAAGGATCATGGTCTTTCTCCTTTACCACCCACTCTTAGTAATTTACCAATTAGTGCTAATTATGCCTTAAAAAAAGATCCTGAATCTCTTCGTTTCTACCCGTGCTTCAAAATCTTTAGGAACTGCTGTTCCCCTTAGCGTTAGGAAGCAATTCTATAAAATGAAGGTTTACATTTAATGTTGGATTCGAGCAGAAATAGAAACCCTTCATGATAAGGGTCATACTCCTCTGATTGGCCTCAGGTATTGTTGTCTGTGATCCAGAACCCTCATATGTCTTTAACTCTGCCTGTTCTTGTGTGGGGAGGGAACAGGAAGTTCAGACAACAAAAATTATAGTTGGGTATGAATTAAATAATCTAAGACAAACCATCACTGATATCAAGAAAATTCAAAATACTAGGAAAAAGGCAGGAAAGAGCCAAAATGAGATGTCTTTGGCCTGGCCATGATGGTACACACCTTTAATCCCAGCACCTGGGAGGCAGAGGCAGGTTGATCTCTGTGAGTTTGAGGGCAGCCTGGTCTACAGAGCAAGTTCTAGGATAGCCAAGGCTGTTACACAGAGAAAACCTGTCTCCTAAAACAAACAAACAAACAAACCAGAGGGGGTGTCTTTCTGAGGCACCAGAACCAAGAAAACAAAGCGTGTAGGTGAACTAAGTAGACTTATATGGTTGGAAGGCTGGTATGGGGTCACATCGTCTAAGAAAGGACAACCGTGGAGCACAAGCTGCCTTTGTGCCTTCCCTTCTCTGTGACTCGGTCCCATCATGTATTCATCTTATTTAGCTTTACATAAAATGTTTTCGTTTCTTTGGAAATATCTGCCTTCCAGAACCTTCTAATATCAGCTTTCACTGCATTCAATCTTTTTAAGCTGTGTCTAAACCATCTGTTTTGTGTATTTAATGGTCATTCTTCTAGCTGAATATTTTTATAGTGCCTAGACATTTTGTTAATGAGCATCAGTCAGTATTACTTAGGCTAAAATATGTTTCTTTTTTACACTTAGTAGAAGTATATACTAACTGTAGAGAGTAGCTTCATGGTGACATTTCCATAATGCTTAAAATGTCATTTGATTGTGTTGAGTACCTTTCTTATTTCTTCTTCTCTACCTCCTCACAACCTCTCTTTCTTTTCCCCATTCCTCCCAGGGGGCCCCTTAGTTTCATGTTTTCTCAGCCCTCTAGCTTCCCTTTATAAGGGAAAAACACATTTGTGTGATATTTGGTTTTCTTATTTTTCATAATGGATTTCCTTTTCTATTAAATTCTAGGTTTGCCAAAAGTCATGTGCAGGTACAAAACAATTTACTTATTTCTACATCTTGTTCTTTCTTTTTTTTTTGAGAAAGAGAAAAATCACTAGTCAAAGGGGGTCATATTTGACATATTTTGTAGAGAAGTTGTTGAAATTAGATGAAGAATGATCCCCAGTGGCATTAGTTTCTTTTGTTTACTTGGCTAGGCCTCCCCTCCTAACTACCAAATAAAAGGGAAAGCTTGATGCCAATGATCATAAGTATTTTATGTGAGAACGTATTTTCACAGAAAAATTGCATGAGAAATTATAGGCACAATAAACCAATATGGAGAGTCATGATCATGTCAGTCAATACCAGTCAATACCTGTAACTTTTCAGGGATTTACATGAAATTCTTCAAATCCTAGACATCCTAGTTTTGTGTCCCTGGGAGAACAAATAGGGAAACTATTTAACCAATAGTTTCTGTTCTCTTTTCTTTTTTCCCCATACAGCATACTGTGATGATATTCATTGTTCCCCAATTCCTACTAGATTCTCCTCCCTACCTCCCTAGTGGTCTCTCTCTCTCTCTCTCTCTCTCTCTCTCTCTCTCTCTCTCTCTCTCTCTCCCCACTCTCTGACATTTGGCCAAGTGTTATGCCTTTTATCCCAGAACTGGGCAGCATACACAGGTGGATCTCTTGTGAGTTTTGGACCAGCCTGGTCCACAGAGATAGTTACATAGTTACAGAACAGCTATGCTGTCACAGAGAGAGACCCTGTCTTGAAAAAAAAGTCAGACTCTAGCCCTCAAACATTTTTGTAAACCCTGAAGTTTAGCTCTCCTCCCCTTACATTGGACCTGATAGGTATTTGCTCATAAGGAAAAGAAATGTAACAGAAAAAGAGTACTAGGAAGTGTGACCAATGCAAGATCTGCTTGATCACATACTTTTGAGATCTTTGGAGGTGGACTTCAGTAAGATTATGGAAACATTTGGATCTGTAGACCAGAAAAGAATTAGGACACAGTAAGCAGATCAGAATGTTTACAGAAATATATACAGTAAATGGCATGTTCATAAGGTTTCCAAAGAAACCAAAGGTTTTGCCAAGAATCAGACCACAGGCCATTTGTTTCATATTTTGAAAAAGAAATTGAATGCATTCTGCTCATATCTTAACACAAGTATGGAATGTTCACTGTGCACAAGTCAGTTAAGATGAATATTTTGTTTTGTTTTGTTTTACGTTTGAGCAGGTAAAAGGCATCTGACAACTTTATAAGTCTGTTTGGACTGCATAACCAAACTGTAATGTAAATCTCTGTTCACACCATATAAAAGAATGGTATATAATAATAAGTCGTGAGAACTCTGTAGCTAACAAGATTCATCATGTTTCAACTCATCTCCAAGATGTTCCCATGAAGAGAGATCATCTTATATGTCACCCATCCTATAGTCTATTTTGGCTATCTCAACCATGTTCATAGCCAACATACTCAGGAGGTTTCCCCCAGTTTAAATCTATTAATCCAGAAGGAATCCATAGCCTTTCATTTCCTATGGGAAAAAAAGCATAGCTTCTCCCACATTGCAACCTATTGTCTAACTTCCATTATGCTTTAAGACCTATTTTTTAAATGCCTATATTTTAAAAAATACATAGAATGGTTTAATTTGGCAGTTTCAATATCTCTCAGATGCTGTTGTTTTTTTGAACAGTAGCATAAAAAATAATTCAAAGTTAACAAGATACCATATAGCATTCAGACTCCCTGTATTTTCTATCCTTACTTGGCTTATATTTCTTTATTAGTTTACTCTTTCTTTAAAGACTTTATCAATTTTACAGTGGTCTTAACCCTAGTATTCAGGAGGCAGAGAAAATTACATCCCTTTGAATTTGAGGCCAACCAGGTCTACAGTCTGAGTTCCAGGACTGTCAGAAATGTTATACAAAGAAACCCTGTTGTGAAAAAAGAAAATAATTTAACAACAGAAATTTGATTTTGCTGGATGGTGGTGGTACACATCTTTAATTCCAGCACTTGGGAGGCAGAGACAGGTGGATTTCTACTGTTTCAAGGCCAGCATTATCTATATAGTGAGTTTCAGGACAGCTATGGCTATTACACAGAGAGAGACTGTGTCAAACAAAACAATAAAAACAATCATTTTTTCTATGACTATTTATACCCATTTTCTTTTAGTCTGCACAGTCTATAACCTATTTAGAGGATATTTTTTTTCTATAGGAAAAGATATGCTTTATTGCATATCTTTAACATATTCTCTGCATGAGCAAAACCTTAAACCATCCATGTAGTGTTACGGTAGGTTCCTCCCTGCCGGCCTCCCAATCCTGCTGCCAGTCCCACAGCCACGTGTGCCCCAAATAACACTCAGAGACTCTGTATTTGATACAATCCTGTTGGCCAGTTACCATTACTGTTTATGGGCTAGCTCTGTCTTAATTATTAACCCATTTCTACTTATCTAAGTATTTCCACGTGGTCGTCTTATTGGGGAGCCGCGGCAAGCGTCCTGCTTCTTCCCTGGGCTACATCTCGACCCTCCCCCCTACTTCCTCTTTCCTCTTTGTCTCCTAGCCCCACCTATCTTGCTATCTCATTGGTCCAGGGCTTTATTAACCAGTATGAGAAACATATATACAGAATAACTTCTCCCATCAATGTAGCTTAGCTCATGGCACACTAGTAGCTCAAGCATGCAGTCATCTACCCAGGAGACCTGTCTCTGTACTGCTTTTGGCATGAGAGACATGAGACTAGGAAGCCACATCTTGACTCTGTCTTTGTGTGTTTAGAACCTCTTAAAATTTTTTTCAAGTGTTATGTAGATATATTTGGCTGGATGTTGAATGCCATTTGTAGCAGTCTTTCTCTGTCCTGCCAGCCAGCTCCCAAATGACCATGTGGAGACTTCTTATTTATAATGTAAGCTCAGCCATAGCTTAGGCTTGTTTCTAACCAGCTCTTATGACTTAAATTAACCAGTTTTTTAATTAATATATGTTCTGTCATGTGGCTTTTACTTCTAACCTTCTTTGTGTGTCTGACTCTTTCCACGTTGGATTGGCTTATCCTGGTCCCCTCCCTTCTTCTTCCCAGAATTTTCTCTGCTTCCAAAAATTTTCTTGACTATTGGATGTTCAGGTTTTATTAAACCAATCTGAATGACAAATCTTTGTAGTGTACAAAGCGGTTATTCCCCAACAATAAAGTTCAAGGGCAACACAATTAATTGCATTTGTATATACTAATTGTGCAGTTAAATTCATTGTTTACAAAGTTATCAGCACTATACATTCTTAATAATAGGTTTTTTTGGGGGGGTAGACAGATGGTTCATTGGATAAGAAAACTGGCTGAAGTTCTGGAGGACCTTGGTTCAATTTTCAGCACCAAAGTGACAGCTCATAATATTTCCAGGGGATGTTATGTCTTCTTCTAGAATCCTTAGACATCAGGCATGCACATGATACACTGAATTACATGCAGGGGAAAACACCCATTAACATGAAAATGACATTTAAAATAAAGAAGTAAAAGATGAAATCTGATGAATTTCATGAGGGAATGTAAAAGCTTGAACACTGGCAATTACACAATAGTTTTGAAGGAAATTTTAAACTACGTCCCACTTCTGTATGTTAGAAGGCTCATATTGTCACTACGTCCATTTCATCTACATTAATCTAAACAGTATAATCCTAACCAGTATTTATCAAAATTGTTGATTTGAGGAGCCAGAGAGATGAGTCAGACATTAACAGCACTTGTTCCTCTTTCAGAGGGCTCAGTTTGGCTTCTGCTAACCAACAGCTCTGCTCATAATGACCTACAACTCACACCCTCAGAAGGACTTTGGGAAAACTGGGCACACATGAGGTCCATAGACTTTCATGTTGGCCAAAACCCCATGCACATAAAATTTTTAAAAAATTATAAAACCAAAATTGTTGACTTGCAATTAAATTTGTGAGTAAAATCAATTTTGAATAACACATTTTGAAAAACTGTAATAAGCAGAAAAGTATAATAGGATTATAAAGAAAGACAAAATCAATGGAATGGAATAACATATTTATCAATAGATTTTGACATAAAAGGTTAATTGAGTTTTGAGAATTTTGTTGAGAGAACATGGAAAGTACAGTGTTTTCAGAAAAGGCTAGAAAAGATTGATAATTGGAAATGGAACATAGGAGGCATTAGATTGGGGGAATAAGAATTGCTCCCTATTCACACATCAACCAATTTTTTCCAAGTTCAGTCTGACTTCAGAGATGATGTTAGTAGCTTTTACTGGCCATATGATCATGTAGTTTTGATTTTAAAAAAAAACTGTTCTGAACCTCCCCTAGCTGTTTTGTCTCTAGTTGCCATTTTGTTAAGCATCTCTATAGCAACATGAAGATAGCCTTTTCTATCTTTATCCCACTGTTTGTAAAATCTGCTGCATGGCTTTTGTTATTTTTCTATTACTTGTATTCTCAAAGTCAGTCTGACCCTATGATCAGGTCTCCTGAGGCTCCTGCACCGGTTGTAGGAGAGCTACTATAATCAAACTTTGTGACTTCTGTTCTCTATTATTGTTCAGTCCAAATTTCCTTACAAAACACTATTGTGGCCATCCCCTGGGTTTACTTTTTTTGTTCTTTCTTTCTTCCCTTTTCTTTCCTCCTCTTCCTCCTCCTCCTCCTCCTCCTCCTCCTCCTCTCTTCTTCTTGCTTAATTTTATTTTATGTGTTTCTGTGAGTTCCTGCATTCATTTATGTATACAACATGTGTGCCTGGTGCCCACAGAAGCCAGAAAAGGAAGGTGAATCACCTGGAATCGGGGTTGTGAATCATCATGTAAGGACTGGGAACCAAACCCAGATCTGCTGTACGTGCAGCAAGTGCTTATCAGACGAGCCACATTTTCAGATCCTATTCTACGACATTCCTGATGTTCTCCCCTTGCAAACACAACTTTCTGCGCCTTTCTTTCTCATCTTCAAGGGCATATTGGGATTCATATTATATGGGACATCTCATTCTCTACATTTTTCAAGAGTCGAATATCTTCAAATATCTCAAATGTCACCATCTCCTATAATCTTTGCTGGGTTAAATTTTGCTTTATATTCACTCGTTATATTAAAAAGATGGCTCACAACAATACATTCTAGCTAGATCCTGAAGCTCTTAGGAGACATAATTATTTTATCCCTTTTTGTTAAAAAAATAAATAAAATTAACCTGAGCCTCATGAGAAACCTGGAAGTCAACCAAGAGTCTACCCCAGACCTGTGGCCAGAGGATGCAGATAGAAGACACCTAAATACCGTAGGCAGGTGCCACTACTAGGAGTGAATATGCTATGGAGAGATGGAAAAGATGGGGTACTTGGTGGAGTGATGAGAGAGAAAATGAGGTGGAGGGAGGGGTTAGCGCAAGTACAGAGAAGCTGAACCTGAGACACGATGTTGGTGAGGAATCGGCGGATATGAGCAGCCTGAGCAATCATCTGAGACCATGACTAGGCTGGGGTTGCTGCTGAGGGCCATGTTTGGGTCTAAGGCCCCTCTGAGCCAGGGTCTGAATTGATGTCTGTGGCACATGTTGCCACTGGAAACTCTTCAGATGTCTGTGGTCTGGACTTGCCGCCTGAGGTCATATTGATATCAGAGCAACATAAAGAGCTGCTCTGGCCCTTTGCTGGGACAGCTTAGGAGAGCTGACCCTGATGGCTTGGGTACAGGAGGGCTGCCCCTCCCACCACCACAGTGGGGGTGGGGGTGGGCCAGAGGCTATTTCTCAGAAATCCTGACTGACCAGCTCAGCTACCACCCAGGCCTAGATCCAGGGCCCTGAGTAAGCCCATTCCAACTCCTACCCCATCTATGCGCTACTGGAACAAATGAAAGGCCGGGTTCTATGGAAACATAGCTTCTGGGCAACAGCAGGATAAATCCTGAGGGTCCAACATCAGTCAAAGGCCCTGAACCAGAACCACAACTCATTTCAATGAAACCTGTCTGGGCAAAAGGGTATATTGCATGACAAACTGCAACACCCAATGCCATTATCACAAATTTATATGTGACTGCATGAACTGGGAAGCTAATATTCGCTGGAGCTTTGCTACTTCTGTTCTTAAATGAAGGGTCAATGGCTGTATTTCTTTGCATTTCCCATCTTCTAGTGGGAAGAGATTGGGGTATGCTTAGATTTACATTATGCAGGAATATCAGGTTCATTGCTTTGGGAAAAAATCACAGGGCTAACTTCTTTATTTTTTTATTTTATTTTATTTTACTATTTCATCAATTTGGACTTTTTCTTTATTGGTTGGAAATGGTGTATGTTAGTCTGGTGGCCAGAAATGAATCTTATAAACATTTAGAAGACCTCATTATAGAACACAAGGGTATATTGTGTATTGAAAAATAAATAAAGTACTTATTTGAAGTTTAGATAACTATATCAGAGATTCCAATAAGCACTTTGTGATTATTGTACTTTATGTAGCCAGATAATATAAAAACTGTGTTGGACAGAAACCAAAGGGGAGTTCTGGGAAGCTGGCTAACTTTAATTATTGGCTACCTGAGAATCGGTTTTTTTTTTTTTTTTTTTTAACAATAATTCATTGAAGTGTACATTTTCATTTTGTTTGATTTTCCAACTGTTTTAAACTATATAGTAAAAATTTATGCAAGAAATATGGCATAACATAGTAAGCACGTAATAATTTAGTTTGAAGTAATTGTTACTGCCTCAGGAATATGGCTGGGGAGCACATAGGGAAGTGTGGGTCACAGCTAGACCTTGGACACTATAGTGTAGTGAATGTCTAACACATACCATCGCTCAATCATGATTAATAAAATAGCATGTGGTCCAGATGAAGAATAAAGAAAAAAACATCCCATTTTTCTACTTTGGAAGTGCTATCTATATGCTGTTTCACTGGAAGATAGCCTGTCATTAAGCCAGATGGCAAAGAAAAATTTCTAGTGGTGTCATTTCAAAGTATAAAGAAATCAGGGCAAAGAAATATTGATTTGGAAATAATAAATATATGAACAATGGGATTTCCATGTGCCCCAGGATAGGGTAAGTATGGTAGAGTTATTAAATACAATTATTGAACTTTTTTTATGTTAATGGGTTATGATAGTTAACTTTTTTATTTTTAAAATTATGCGTGTATGTATGATTATTAAGGGTACGTGCATGGGAGCAAGGTTCTTTCAGAGGCCAGAGGTGTAGCATCCCCTGGGAACTGAGTTACAGATAGTTGGGAGCCACCTGATATGGGTGATAGTAATCAAATTCTGGTTCTCTGGAAGATCAGGAAGCACTCAAAATCATCAAGGCACATCTCCAGCCAGTTAAGTTTTGTCAATTTGATGGTGCCACTGAATACCTACAGGTTTTATTTACACACTTGTATACACATACACACACACACACACACACACAGACACAGACACACACACACACACACACACACACTTTCTCTCTTTGTCTCTCTTCATTCATCTTCCTTTCACTCCGTTCCCCCTGCCCCCATGCCGTGTGTGTGTGTGTGTGTGTGTGTGTGTGTGTGTGTGTGTGTGTGTGTAAAGATGTTTCTGTTTCATCAATATTTGATTATGTTAATTGAGGAAGGATTTTCCTTATGTTTTGATGTGGTATTTGTGCCTCTCTCTCTGTCTCTCTGTCTCTCTGTCTCTCTGTCTCTCTGTCTCTCTGTCTCTCTCTCTCTCTCTCTCTCTCTCTGTGTGTGTGTGTGTGTGTGTGTTGTACTTATATATGGCATAGCAAGCCACCTGAGTGTGGTCCATCTACCCAAAGCTACATGATTAATGAAAATTGACTTACCCTCTCCCAGAAGCTATCAATTGTCCATGATTAAAAGTTGTTTCTCATTAACTCCTCTCCATTTCACGCTCTTTCTTTTAGAAAAGATTTGGTCAGCAGTGTAGTTGGGTTTTTGGAGAAGAAGACCAAAACAAGAGACAAATACAAATTTGGGGATGATACAGAAGTATAAGACTAGCTTTATGGAACTGTTCCTGGTATCTGGAAGCTGAGAACTCCTGGGGATAATAAGGATGCTTCACGTCTTAGGTGGAAGTCTTGAGCTCAAGAAGACAGAAGGCTCTTTTCTTTCACATCCACACCTAAAATAACCAGGTAAGCTCAAATGGTAGCAAGTAACATTATCTCTTGTGAATGGGTAAGGCACATCCATTCTTGGCTCAGGATGGTGTGCATGACAAGTCTATCATACCCATAAAACACTTGTTATTTTCTCCAGGACAGAGAAAGTGGATGGATTTTTTTTTCTATTTCTAAAACTTAGTTCTTTGAGAATTTACTACAGTGTGTTTTTCTTTTATTCACTCCCTCTTCAGCTCCTACAAGGTCTTTCCCTTAATTGTCCTGTCCAACTTTGAGTCCCCCCCTTTAAAAAATTTATCAAGTCCAGTTTGTGCTGTTCATATATTGTTGGATGTGTGGCCTTCCACTGGAGTATGGTCTACGTTGCAGAGGCTACAGTCTGAAAGAAAACTGACTCTCCCTCTCTCAGAAACTACCAAGTGGCAATAGCCCCTCAGTTGGGGGTAGACATTATGACAAACTTTGTCTGACTTGGGCTTCCACAGGCCATGAATATGCTATCTCAACTGCTGTGAATTCATATGTGCACCTGTCCTGCTATGTCCAGAAATACTATTTCTTTATGGTTGTATAATACCTGTATCTCTTATAATCTTTTTACTTCGCTTCTGTAGTGATCACTTAGGCACAAGAAAAGGGGTTGTGATATAGATGTTCTATTTGTTGAACAACCCACTGTCTCTTATTATTTCCACCTTGACAAATTGTGAGTCTCTGTGTTAATCATCATTTATTGAAAACAGAAATCTCTCTGTAGAATACATTCAGCTATGGGAATAATGTTAAGTTACTATAAGTTGGCTTAAACTATATTCATTCAGCAAAAATAATAATGATAGGTTGTTCTCAAGGGTCTATGCTTTCTATAGCCATAATTTCTTGGCCCCATAATGGTGTCAGGTATGGATTTCATCTTGTGGAGTGGATTAAGATGCAATTAGAAAGTGGTTGGCTAATCTCATGATGTTAATGCTACCAGTGGGCATGTCTTAGCAAGCCAGTCATGATTGCAATTTAAGGATTACCTCTAAACACTTCTCCCTTTGTGCTCTCAATTAAAAAATGAAGTTTTAAAAATATTGTATCATTTTCACTGTTAGTGTGAGTGCAAAGTGATGCGGCCACCTGGAAATGCTCAAAAGAAATAAAGTTAAATCAAACATATGGCAAGCTCTACCAGTCCTTGGCATATTTCCAAAGGACTTGACATTCAACTCCATACATACTTGCTCAGCAATATTCAATGCTTCCCAATTCAGAATAGCCAACAAATGGGAACAAACAATATGTTCTTCAACAGATAAGTGCAGAAATATATTGTGATACATAGACACAATGGAACACTATTTACCTGTAAAGAATAACAAAATTATGAAATTTGAAGGTTAATGGGTAGACTTGGAAAAAATTAAATTGAGTGATATAAACTGGTCTCAGAAAGACAAACACTACATATTCTTTTTTATCTGTGGTTCTTAGCTTTAAGTCTTCAGGTGTGAATATACAACATGGAGTAACTGAGTAACTGCAGAAACTAGGAAAGTAAAAAGAAACTATAGTGAGTGTTGTGAAATAATCCTTCTGTACACTGTGAATGCATATTACTTCATTGGCTAATCAAGAACTGACTGATTGGTAGCCAGGCAGGAAGTATAGGTGGGACAACCAAACTCAGAATGCTGGAAGGAAGGAGAATAGAGTCGCTGGAGTTAACAGGATATACAGAGGGAGTAAGACACACTGAAGGACAGAACTACTTGGCAATGTATGGATTAATAAAAATGGATTAATTTAAGTTACAAGAGTCAGTAATAAGTCTGAACTATCAGTCTCTTGTGATTGTTTTGGAGTGATTGCTGGGACACAGAAAAACTCCACCTACAAGTGGGTGGCAGCTTATGAGGGGAATAGCAGGATGCAGGTGATATGAAGTGTGAAATGAAATAATAGGGAAGTGTCTCCATTCGGGAAAGGGGAAAGGATGCCAATGCAGAAAAAGGAAAGATGGGGGATATAAACATCAAGGTTCATTGGTAAAGCCTCACGGAATCATATTATTTTAATTTACCAAAGATTATATACAATACATCTAAGTAATGCATATACAAAAGCATATAGCTTATAAATGTATATCTTATATTTAAACATACACATAAAGTTCAAATATCTCCCATCTATCTGTCCACCTACTTATGCATTTCTCATATATCTATTCTATCTATCTATCATCTATCTATATATCTAATCTATCTATCTATCTATCTATCTATCTATCTATCTATCTATCAGATATCATTGGTCATCTCTTAAAGAAAGTTAGGCCACTTGCACTAACAATGCTTCTCACAAGAACCATAGACTAGCAAAACCCCAGTACCAAGCATAAGAAACCTCTCCTGGAATGCTTGGCCAGGGTAGTCCAAGTGACTATCAATACATTATATATTCAGATGTAGTCCTTGTTTACCTTTCAGGGTGGGCCACTGTTGCTGAAGGAATCACACATTTAAGATGCAAGACTCAGATGATGGGAGCTTGATCAAATCATAAAACCTTTTCCCTGTGGTCTAACTCCATGGTTGTGGAAAATACTATGAAAACTGCCAACACAGAGAAACTAATTAAAAAGTCCTGTCTTGAAAAAACCAAAAAACGTCCTATTCAGATGTGATACCTATAAACCATGGCAATTACCACTATGCAAGATATGCATAAAAGGTACAGTAAGTGGCACTCACATATTGACAACAATCAACAGCTACCCAGTTGGAATTAATTCCCACTTAACAAGATGTAAACTTTGCCTGGCAATGGACACTTAGCCAACAGGGCAGGGCTAGTGAGGTTATAGACATTAAAAAAGAATCTACTTCCATGACTCGGCAAGTTTAGAATTATTCCTTACTACATTCTTAATCTTCAAAGAAACCTGTCTTCATAGCAAATGGATTCCATCATAGAACACCACTACTTATATAATACAGAGATCAAAAGCCCATGCAGAGTCCATCTCCAATAGATAAATATACATCACAGCTCCTGAATATATGTCTGAGTGAACAGTGCTGGAGGAGGTAGGAATGCAAGAGACAAAATACCAGAAAGTCTGCTTTGTAATGGTCTCTCCTAAAATTGGCTATATAAACAAGACGGGAAAAATGGCAGTATCAATGGGCACTTTAGCAAGGAAGAGAGAAAATTCTGCAGGGTCCCAAAACTAGACAGAGAACTACAAACATCTATGAATAGAATTGTTAAGAGAAGTAGAAATAGCCAGGCAATGGTGGTGTACGACTTTAGTCCCAGCACTCAGGAGGCAGAGGCAGGTGGATCTCTGTGAGCTTTAGGACAGCCTGATCTACAGAGCGAGTGCCAGGATAGGCTGCAAAGCTACACAGAGAAACCCCGTCTCAAACAACAACAACATCAAAAACAAAAAAAGAGGATATAGAGAAGTAAAATTAGCCTTTCCTAGATCCCTTTAACTGAAGTTCCTATGATCCCATATGGAGAGAGACTAGAAGTCAGTGTTGAGGTTTGCTTTATCATTCTCCATCTTTTTATTTTTATATGTTATTTTACACAGTTTCACCCACTGAAAATGGAGCTCATATATTGGCTAGACTAGCTTAATCGCTCCCAGAATCTTCTTATTCTGCCTTCCCAGCACTTGTATCGAAGGTGCAAGTTGGTACATTGGGCTTTTTTTTTCACATGTGTCGGCTGTCTGAGCTAAGGTTCTCATGCTTGCATGGCAAGCCCTGTATCTACTGAGCTGTCTACCTAATTCCTGTCCTTCTTTAGACTTTTTTTTTTATATGAATTAAGTTTTTTATATGGATTTGAAGTGATTATCAGGACTGTGAGGAAGGTGTTAGGACATTTGAAAATTACAGATGAAGAAACTGACACTGAATAGTAATGAATAAACACTTAAATGACAGAAGTAATAATTCATTCCTAATAGTAAACATATTAACCAATCATATGGCATTAAGACCAAGGAGTGTGGCTAGAGAAACCTGGAGCTTAATGTTATAAAGGTTTGCTAATCAGAGATGTATTTGAGGGACACTCCCTCATGACAGTATTTCATGGTAATATTTTTATGTGTATGATCCATGAGTAAAAATTGTATGGCAATTTGAGTGTACATTTTACATAAGTAATAAATTGAGAATTTCCAGTTCAATTAAATGTCACAGTCTAGGGGGGAATGTACATGTGAAGACAATACTTACAACCCCAATATATACCTTGCTGAATATACTGTTGCTTTTGTGCTCACAAGGTTATTGGCATACTGGTCTGAGAGAATTAGTCAGTGACAAATGATTAATTATTCATTGTGAATTTTGTATTACATTAGCTTGTGTTTTTCAGAAAAGAACATGAAAATATTTATCAACAAGATTTTCATTTTATTTTATTATTTAGCAATTTTATACATGTATATAAAACATTCTGTTGACAGACCCCTCCACCCACTTTTCTTCCTATCCTCCTCCAAAACTACCTTCTTCCAACCATGTCCCCATTCTACTTTCATATCCTTTTTAAATTTTGTCTTTGCTTTGTGACTTACTGGGTTTAACCAGGGCCACTCCCATAGGAATGTGTGTGATGGTGTCCACTGGAGCATGAATAAGTCATCAATAGCTATATCACAAAAAAATGTCTTTTTGTCCTTCAGCAGCCTTTGACTGATATTGGCTACCATAACATGGCAGGGCCCTGTGAGCCCTTCCCCATATATGACCATTCACATTTTGAGTCTTGAGCAGACTTTATGCAAGGCAGCCACAGTTGTGGTAAGTTTTTGAGTTCCACAGCCATGTCATGTCCATATGACAGCATTTCAGGGTCCGTCTCCTGATTGTTCAACTCTTATGTTCTTTCCACTCCCCCTTCATCATGTTTTCTGGGCCTTAGAGGAGTTAATATGAAAGTTCTGCTCCATTTAATGCTGAATATTCAATAATCGATTACTCTCAGCACCTTGACTAGTCACTAGTTTCTCCATTTATTGGTGTTCAAAGGAAGCTTTGTTGATCAAAGGAGGCTAAGGATATGCCTGCAGAGCAATTTCTGGTACCATGTAGGTTAGCAAAGAGGCAAGAACCTTCCAACTTAGCTCCAATATTTTTTTCATTATATTACGAAACTGAAGTTTGTGGCATCTTCAGTGATAGTTTCTTATCACGTAGTTCTACTAGGCAGTGACCATAACCTACAGTTTTTTGAGGAGTGGGAACTCTGAGATCTTGTAGCTTATAATACCTAAGGAGGTGTCCTGTACCTGTTACTGGAATTTTTGTTTAATAACCTATGGCTTCTAGGATCTATCCTTGTATCCTCCATTCAAAGTCTTCTTATTAAGTCTTCTTATTAAACATTAAATATGTTTCACCTAGTGCAATGAAAACTTCCTGGAATATATGAGGGTGACCCTATTGAAGACTTCTAGGATTGGAGGACACAGTCTGAATGGACTATCTTTTGTAGCCAGGCAAGAATTACAGTGATGCAACTGTGTTGCATTTTGTTGAGTTGTTGGCCAAAGGGTTCCCATGGCGTTTCCTAAATAACCCAGGCTGATGTTAAGACAGAAGGTCATTCTTTGAAAAATAGTGGTGGGGCACATTGAGGAAGACAATATCCACAAAACTCATTGAACATGGAGGGGGTCAAGCTCTACCTGCGTGGAGCCTCCAATCATTTGTACTAATCTCTTTGGTGTGGTAAGGTATTCTGAAAACTAGGGAAAAAGAAACCTGGGCACCAATCCAGGCACAAAACCGCAAACCTACAATCTGTCTTGCCTATAAAATATGCTAGTAAAATGGTGGCACAGATCTTGTGGGTGGGAGTGGTGGAGTGGCTAACAAATGTCTGGTTTGAAGCCCTTGCCACTAGATGCAGCCCTTCCCTGCACTATCTAGATGGCCAGGGACTGGATATTAAATAGCCAATAGATATAGGGTGGAACCAAATACTACTTGAGGACAATCAGTGAAATGATCTTAATGACATTCTGTAATACAAGGAGGTGTTTTCCAGTTGTCACTAGAGAGGTTTAATCAGGCAGCATATGGGAGCTGGTGCAGAGACCCATAGCCCAACAATGTGTAGAGAAAGTCTAAATTGGTAGTCTTCACAGGATCCCTCCCCTTGGATATCAGGGAATCTGGTAGAAAATGGGGAGGACAGATTGTAGGAGTAAGTGGGGGTGAAAAATGCCAGGAGAACATGGTGGCCCACTGAATCAACTAAGCAAAGCACATACAGACTCACAGAGACGGAAGCAGAAAGTACAGGGTCTGCATAGGTCTGCATAGGGTCTTCTGAGTATATGTTATGGCTGCAAGTTGGTGTTTTTGTAGGACTGTTAACAGTGGAAAGTGATGTATCTCTGACTCTTTTACCTGTCATTGGGACTCTTTCCCTTCTATTAGGTTGCTTTGTTCAGCCTCCATATGAGGGATTTTGCCTTGTCTTATTGAAAAAAATAATGAATAATAAAGTGTAATAAAACAGGGAAATATGTAAGTACTGGGTCTGAGACTATAACTTTAAGACAAATTTTAATGCAATTGAAAGGTAAATCTACTACTGATCATTATGTGGGAAGAAAGCAAGATCCTCTAAGTTAATTTACAACAGATGTCTTCCAGTCCTTTTTCTGGAGTAGATGGTCTAGCCACACAATGTTTAAACATACAAATTTGGTGATTATTTTTTCTGACTTTTCATTAAAGGATCTTCTGGGAATTTCTATAAGAAATAAAATCCTTGTAATACTGATATAAATTCCCCTGAAAAGATTGTATTGAAATAATGGTCGTTCATCATTGATTTTAAAAACTGTGCTATCAATATTTTCAAGTGCAGGGAAAAGAACAGTAGACAAAATTTGTAACACTCATGCTCTTTTAGCTCCTGTGTTGGTAGTAAATATGGAAACAAAAAATAATTAAACATGGAAACAAAAAATAATCAATACATAATGCAAACAGTATATAATGGCATGGACATATGGGAATTACCACAAAGTGTGCAGTAACAATAGGAAGCACCCTGGGTCCTGAAGAAAAGCCTGTCTGACAGATAATTCTTGAGAGATTTGATGAAGCAAGAGATCAGATTTGCCATTATGTGAGACAAATAAAATATCAGACTGAAGACAAAGCAGAATTAAAAGTTTGAGTTTATCCCTGAACATGGGTCTCAGTTAGAAGGCCTGGGCAGTCTAAGGGACCTCTGACAGTGGAATCAGGATGTATCCCTGGTGCGCAAAAGGACTTTGGGGGCACATTCCCTATGGAAGTATACTCCCTTAACCTAGAGGCAGGAGGGAGTGCCTAGTCCCTACTCCAAATGACTTGACAGATTTTGTTAATCCCTCCTGGAAGCCATCACTTTTCCTGTGGAGTGTGTGTATGAAGGGGGATGGGATAAGAGGGTGGTTTGGGGGCAAGGAGAGAGGGAAAGAGGAAAGGGGAGAGAGGGAACTGGGATCGATATGTAAAATAAGAAAAAGAATTGTTTGAGTCTAGTGTATTATCAGAATTATACAGAAGAATTATAAAGAAGGATATATAATTATAAAGAATTACTTAAAACAAAGGGTTATATGAAGCTATAGAAGACAGTGTTCTTTGTATGGGGGAATTATTTGTACTAAACAACTAAACAAAACAGAATAAAACAATACTGTGCATAGTTTTTGCATATATATATTTCTAAGTACAGAGGAAAATAAAACAAAATCTATGTTTAACAGTACATACATATACATACACACAGAATTGTAGTTTGAATGTACCTGGTGCCCATAAGCTTACAGGTAGAGGCATTATTAGGGTTTGTGACTTTGTTGGAATAGGTATGGCCTCACTAGAGGAAGTATGTCACTGTATGGGTAGGCTTTGAATTTTCCTATGCTCAAGATACCACCCAGTGTCTCAGTTGACTTCCTGTTGCCTGCAAGATGCAGGACTCTCAGAGATTTCTCTAGTATCATATCTGCCTGCATGCTCCCATGTCCCAACATGATGGCAATGGGCTGAAACTCTAAATGTAAGCAAGTCACCCCAATCAAATTTTTCTTTATAAGAGTTGCAGTGGTGGTCATGGTGTCTTTTCATGGAACTAGAAGACTAAGACAGAAGTTGGTACCAGGGAATGAGATACATGATGGGCTTGATCATGTTTTTATTTGGAGTAACATGGACTTTGGTACTTTGGGTTAGGAAAACAGTGGGATGCTTTAAGCATTTCTTAGGGCACCATGCTAGTAAGAACATGGAAGTCAATGGTGGTGAATGTAGTTTGATGAGTTGTGAGGATCAAGATGTTTCAGAGGAAAGGAAGTTTAGTATGTTGTCTAGAGATTGTTCTTGTGATATTTTTTGTGAAGAAAAAGAAAGTGGCTGTTGCTGTTGTTGTTGTTTTCCTTTGTCTGAACAGACTGCCTGAGGTTAAAGTAAAGAGCTTTGGTTTAATTGTCTTGGCAGAGGAAATCTCTAAACAACCTAGTATAAACTCTGTCATGACTTTGTTAATGATAACTCTAATAAAGACTTATAATGAAAAGGAGCAAGCTGATCAGGGTAAATTACAAAATGTAAATTTTGAGGAGAAAAAAAGCACCAGGAGGTAGAGAAGTCCTATGTCCCATTTTCAATGAGATGAACTGTTTAGAAACAGAAAAATATGGGAGTGGTGGCCTCAGGGCAAGATCCCATCCGGCCAAATTTCCAATTTGTGGAAAGAACCTGAACAAAAGCTTAGAGCTGGATGTGGTGGCCCAAGCTTTTAATCCTCGAACTCTGAAAGCAGAGGCTGGCAGAGCTCTGAGTTTGAGGCAGACTAGTTTAGAGATTCAATTTCAGGGCAGCCATGCTTAGGCAACGAAGGGCAGAAAGTTTGTGAAGATGTAATTAAATAAGAGGGCCATATTCTAGCCCCTGCAGCCAGCAGAACTTGGCAGCTTCAGCCACATGATTCTGACTATAGAATTTAGGATAGAAGAAGCAGGTTATGGAATTTGCTCCTGAGATCAAAGAAAGCTCCTGAGACCAGGCATGTGTCAGGGTATTCCTGAATGGAGGCCTAGAGACCCCATTGCTTTAATCTTCAAAGATGAAGCCTGGATTGCCTTGGAGAACCCAAAGTGTTAGAGATGCCAGAATCCTGGGATACCTGGCAAGGAAAATGACTAACAGGGAGTGGACCCAACCCAAGAGAAAGGAGTGTGTTGCAGTCAACAGAGCTGAATGGAGTTAGAGATCTGAAGAGTGTTTTGACATTGAGTTGCAGATATTGAGATGCAGAATTTGGAGTTTGTCAGCTGAATTTTGGTCTTGTTTTGGTCCAGTATTTCGTCATTATTCTCCCTTCCCTTCATTTTGGAACAGCAATTTATATCTTGATATCTTGTGGCATTATATTTTGGATCTGTTTTTGTGATTTTGATTTTATAGTGGATTAGAGATTGTATGAACCTCAGAAAAGACTTTGATCTTTAGACTTTGAAACATTGTTGAGATTGTGGTAGACTATGTGGACTTCTAAGTTATATTAAAAACACTTATAATATGATATTGTTACAAGCTTGTGGGGGAGTGAAATGTGGTAGTCTGAATGTAATAGTCCCCCATATTTTCATAGGGATTGGCATAATTAGGTGGTGTGGCTTTGTTGGAGTTAGTATGGCCTTGTTGGAGGAAGGGTGTCACTTTGAGGTTTCTTATGCTCAGGATACCACCCAGTGTGAGTCAACTTCTTGTTGCCTGAAAGATGTAGGATTCTCACCTACTCTGCCACATCTGCCTTTATGATGACATATTCCACCATGATGATAATGAAATGAATTTCTGAACTGTAAGTGAGCCACCCCATTTAAACATTTTCTTATAAGAGTTGCCTTGGTCATGGTATTTATTCAGCAAGAAAACCCTAATTAAGACACACGTGCACATATCCACATATAATGACATACAAACATAGCTAAAGAGAGATGGGGGAGGAAAAGGGAAAGGGAGACATACAGAGAGAGGAAGAAAAAGAGTAAAAGAGAGAGAGAGAGAGAGAGAGAGAGAGAGAGAGAGATACTATCTAGAACTGATGCAACACAAACACCAAATATTACAAGTCTTATCAGTGGAATAAATGGAATTTTCTTCATCTCTTTTTTTTTTTACTCTATTTATTTATTTATTTATTTATTTATTTATTTATTTATTTTGTATTTTAATAGTCTAATAGAGATAGGCATATCTCTTCAAATGTATCTGTTCAGCAGATTTAAATTTTAAAATCTTTTTTTCAGTTACCATTTAATCTCACTTTAATGTTCTTATAAAAGGTATTCACATGGCATCAAAGACAGTTTATATAAAGATATGAAACTAAAATTAATTACTTAATTGAAAATTATAGAATAAAAACTAAATGAATACACTATATACTGGGGCATTAGTATAATAAACAAGTTAAAAACAGGTAGAATTGCTTATGAATTAAAAGACAAACAAGGAATAGAAATAATATAATGAACTTCATTAATAGTTCCAAGGCTTAGCAATGAATAAGTGGTACAGATTTCACAGATAGCCAAGCAGAATTGTAACATGATTGCTAGCACTGGTATAAAAGCAATGCAAAGATAATGAAATATTTAACAGACATTTAACATCCATTCATTATTGTGTAATATCACTAATTAAAGGCCTATTTAAGAGATCATTCTTTGGATCAAAACAGCAAGTCTTTTCTAAGAGAGGGTTAGATCTCTAGTACTCTAAGGACAATAAAATTCAGACATATGAAGCTCTATTACATAAAACAGAAAATTCTTTATTCTAAGAGATTATTTTTTGATAATGCTAGAAGCAGCAGTAGAAAGTTTTGATTGTTTATTTGCTTGACTTGATACCAAACAGATTTGCATAAAAGAGAGACATCAACATGTATGTGCAATTACTATGCCTTTGAGTCAGAATGCTTCCATCAAAACTGGACTTTTATTTCATAGTAAAAATAGACAACTGGCAGTTAAATGGCCCAAACCCCTTTCTACTTGTGCTATTAGTTTTGTTTATCACCAGAGGCATAGCAATTTTATTATCTGTTAAATGAGGAGAGTAGCAATTCGCTGGGTCACAGAGAGCAGGCAGTGATGACTGTGTAGCCCTCAACATGCTTCAGTAAAAGTCCAGTTTGTCATCTGTGTAAATTGTGATGTTTTTATGTGCTTGATATATTTCTCCTTGTATAAATATATCTGCAGCCTTTCTTTTAATAAGTATCTCCATAGGTGTTTAGAAGAGATGCAAAAATATAATACACACATAAGCATATACAATCTTTATAGGTGTTTCCAGTCCCCCCAACACTGATATTATTTTTATTTTCCTCCAATTGCGAGGTTTACAGACTATTTATATTATTTATATATTATGCAATCTGTTAATAAAACAGCTTCAAAGGCAGCCAAGAATAAGATGTACAGCATCAAGTGATCACATAATAACACAGATTCTGACTGTCTCTGGCTGTGATATTGTCATGTGCTCATGGGTGCACACTGGTGGATTGATGGAAAATACGACCACTAGAGTCTTGGAACCTCTATAATAAAGCCTAACAGTAAATTTACTTAGATCTTACCTTTGCTCCAACAGTTAAAAGTCTATATGGGAGTCATTAAGAGACTAGCAAGAATCCTGGCACTAAGGAAATTCCCAGGAATCCACATGGATGACCCCAGCTAAGTCCCTAAGCATTAGTGCCTCAACTGGCCTTCCCATGTATTCAGATTGGTGATTACCTGAATTATCATTATAGAACCTTCACCTAGAAACTGAAGGAAGCAGATGCAGAGATCCATAGCTAAGCACTGGGCTGAGGTCCAAAGTCCAGTGGAAGAGAGAGAGACCATTTTGGGGATACCCACAGAAACAGCTGACCAGAGCTAGTGGGAGCTAACCAAACCCAGACTGACAGCAGGGGAACCTGCATAGTTCCAAACTAGGCCCTCTAAATGTAGGTAAAATTTGTGTGTCTTGGGCATTCTGTGGGGCCACTGGCAGTGAGACCAGGATCTATCCCTAATGCTTGTACTGGCTTTTGGAGCCCATTCCCTATGAAGAGATAACCTTGCTCAGCCTAGATATAAGGGAGAGGGCCTTGGCCCTGCCTCAAGTGATTTGCCAGACTTTGTTGACTTTCCATTGGAAGTCTTACCTTCTCTGAAGAATGGATGGGGATGGATTAGGGGGAAGGTGGGGAGATGAGAAGGGAAGGGAGTGGGAACTGGGATTGGTATGTAAAATGAGAAAAGATTGTTTTAAAATAAAATAATGATAAAAATCACTCCAGTTTTAAATTGAATATCACTATTTTGCTGTTTAAAAATTTTTATTTTTGAAGGAAAAATCTTTAAACATGAGAATATTAATTGCAAAAAAAGAACACTACCTTTCTTACATTTGCAAACAAATCTTTAATGAAATATGTGTCTGCATATCTGAAGAAAAATGAACTTTTCACTATCTCAGGGTGTTTTCCTTCCAGTTTTCTATCTGTGGCATCAGACAGCTCAGGCCCACCATAGTCAGATCTGACAGACACAAGTTTGCATTGGTTAGGATAAACTGGGAGACAGCAGAGATTGGAGAGCCATTTATTTGGAGTGTTGAAATTTCAGTTTTGAAAGATACCAAGAAGTAGTATCTGTGGCTTTGTGAGAATGAAATTTTGGAGGAAGACCTACTACAAAAACCATAAAACAATACATACAGACTTCAACCATAGATGACTAAACTATCATATCAAACAGCTTTTTGTTTTTCAATATTATCCAGGCTGTGAGTGTTTGCTTTTCCCAATCGATTATAAATACTCAGCTGACATTGTTGGGCAAGGAAATTCTGTTCTTGGCCTGCTTCTGGTCCAGATGACTCAGCACATCAGCATTGACAAAATGTTGTCTTATAAGAGAACTGCAGTGGTGACATGAGACTATTATAATTATACCTTTCTGCATTCTTTCTTGCGTCTATCTCTTTGTCCTTACTTTCCTCTCCAGATGGCTGAATTACTGTAGACATTCATTTGTCCATTTTCTTTTACAGATTGCCATTCATCTTTTACTATTTTAAAATGTGTCTTATGTTGGTTTCATTCACAAACACTTGAGTTCATGTATACAAATGAGCAGTTATGTCTAAAATATAGTTTCATAGCAGTCCTTCAACAACTATGGCTCTTAATGTACATACACCCATTCATTAATAATTCTTGAGACTTGTGAGTATAAAATGTGATATTGACATATAACATAGGATAGAGTACTCTAGTCTTTTATTATTTGTTCTTTGGACAATTGGGGATCTCTGTACTAATTGCCATCTACTACAAAAAGAAGTTTCTGTAATGTGTTGAGAACAACACTAATATATGGGTATAAAAATAAATACATAGGGAATAGTTTAATGTTACATCTACTTAGCTGAATAATAACAGTTGCTTCTTCCTAGAACACATGGCCTACTCAGACACAGGTTCTAGGCCTACTAATGAGTTCCTTTTCATGGATCAGGCTTAAATCCATTCAAGAAGTGGTTGGTTAACCACGTAACATTTGTAAAACTAGTGTACCAACAGGCCGGTTGCTATTGTAGCTCTCTGAGTTCATAACACTAAAGCTGTTAATTATTTTTCTCTTCCAATATTATAGGCTGTACCTTCTGACAAAGTGACACTAGTCAGTATGGATGAAAATTAAAGATTGGTCATCAGATTTTGTGCTCCATGTCCCATTACTCAAGCATAAGGCATATTCAACACAAGGGTCTTACCATCTACTTCTGGAGAATAACTAAGAACAGTCATGATGACAATAGCTTATATTTTACTGACCAACTTGAAGAATGGCAGCTCATGCCTGGTAATGAAATTTTGTTTTGAAACCCTACATCTGCAATAGGAAGCATCCCACTGTATAGTGTAGCTCCATTTAAACCTTGTTAATATGTGTATATATATTTTGGGATGGTTCTAAAATAGTAGGCTTCCACATGACATTACAAAGGCCTTTCATATGAGTTATACACGTCCTTATAAGTCCTTCTGTATACTACCTTTTCTTTTCCAACCCAATGGATTCTCACTGCTCCATTATTCGCCTTTGATACATCCTGTGTTTTATTTCTTCCATCGAAACAGAGCTGTATAAACCCTTTCCGTTTCCTGTACAGGTACTTCATAACACACAGGTCTTAAGTAACAAAGCTGGGATCCACACATGAGACACAACATTCATTATTTGTAGACTGCCAATCTTTGTATTTTTATTTAAATTTGATTCATAATTATATTTTAAATACTTATTTTCATAGGGAATAAAATTTTAAATAAAACATATAGTGAGAGTCTAAATTGTATCTCTAATAATCAAGCCATATCATTAATTCATTAGATTTTTCCACTGATGAATTCTACAACTAACTCAAGTCATACAGCTGATTTCAATATACATTTTAGTCTTTATCTATTGCTACCTCTATTAATAGCAGCAGCTTGTTTATAAGAATGGAGTTTACATATTATTTTGCATTTTCTACATTCCGATGCCTCATTTAAAAATAGCAGAACTGCTTCTTGAAGAAAGATGCAACCTCATAAAAACAAAGTCGTGTCTCTTTATTAGGATGCTCAGACCAATCTTGAACCCAATTGGCCTAAATCCAAAAATATCCTAAATGCATATTTACTCAAGCACAATCCTACCATATATATATATATATATATATATATATATATATATATATATATATCCCTTCAGACTGTTTTCCTCAACAAATAATACATGAATATCTTTCTTTAAAAAAATAGCAGGACCAGTATAGATTTATGCTTTAGAAAATGTTTGGCTTGGGTTATTCATTACTCCATCACCATTACTTCCTTCATTTACTTAATTCACACATTAAATATTTCTTTAGCACCCACTATGCACTATATTGCATTAAAGAACCTACATGGCTGTTGTCATCCCAACAGATGGTAATATTGACAAAGACAAACAATTGAAAAGCATTGGTCCTACTGTCTTATCTAAAATATAGAAGACCTTATTCCACTTTCTTTGAGTTGGCATTCCACACAGTGTAAGAAGTTTGGTTCACACACATACTTCTAGAGACCATACTTTAAACAGCTAGACACCCCGTAATTCTGCTTAAATAACCTCAACACTACTTCTGGTGCCTTTGATCACACCTTGGAGTGTTCACTTCTTAAGCCATTTCTGTCCACCCACATTCCTGTCTCTGAGTGTCTTCCTTATTATGGCTCTACTCTGAAGGTCCACTGAAGCACTAAAACATTTGAATATCAAAAAAGGATGAGGCCAACATTGACCAGTGGCATTCATTGCCCGCTCAAAAGGTCTTATAAATAACATAAAAATAACGATACTTATAGAAATAAAGATAAAATAAAACAAAATAATTGCAGGTGGTATTATGGATCAGAAGTTAATTTGGAATTATTTGTCATAGAATGACTGGAATCCTGGTACATTTGAATGCTTTGTCCAGGGTAGGAATTAAGCGTCTTAATTACTTTTTAATTGCTGTGATAAAAACCTTGAGCAAGAGTTTATAAAGCAAAGAGTTCATAATGGTGGAGTGAAGACATGGCAGCAAGAAGACTTGAAAGTGCCTGCAATGGATAGTTTTATGTCAACCTGACACAAGCTAGAGTCATCGGAGAGGAGAGAATTTCAATAGAGAAAAGTCTCCATAAGATTGGGCAGTACACAAGGGTGTAGAGCATTTTCTTAATTAAAGATGGACGCGGGAGGGCCCATTGGTCCTGGGTTCCATAAGAAAGCTGTCTGGCCAAGCCACGAGGGACAAGACAGTAAGCAGAACTCCTCTATGGCCTCTGCATCAGCTCCTGCCTTTAGCATTCTGCCCTGTTTGAGTTCCTGTTCCAACCCTCTTCAATGATGAACAGTAGGGTAGAAATATAAGACAAACAAACCCTTTCCTCCTCACATATTTTTTAGTCATAATGTTTCACCACATCAACCGTACCCTAAGGCAACTCCCATCTTGAAACTGTAAGCAGAGGCACAACACATACTGGAAATGGCTGTGAATGTTTTTGAAACCCCAAAGCCCACTCCTGCTGATATACCTCCTCTAACAAGGCCACACCTTCCTATCCTGCTCAAACACCTCCACTAAAATGGAGACCCTGTATTCAAACAGAAGAGACTATGTGTAACTTGTATGTTTTCCGCTAGCCCACCAGCCCGCCAGCCCACCTGCCGCTTGTCTGGCGCAATGGCCCCAAATAACATGCAGAGACACTGTATTTGATACAATCCTGTTGGCCAGTTACCATTATTGTTTATCGGCTAGCTCTGTCTTAATTATTAACCCATTCCTATCATTCTAAGTATTTCCACATGGCTCATTTTACCAGAGAGTGGAGGCCCGCCATCTTGCTTCCTCTAGCCTCTCCATCTCACTCCTCCTCCCTACTTCCTCTTTCCTCCTTGTCTCCTAGCCCCGCCTATCTTGCTTTCCTATTGGCCCAACAGTGCTTTATTTATTAACCAGTATGAGAAATATATTTATTTACAGAATAACATCTCCCATCAACTATGGGGGCTATTCTCACTCATAGCACAACACATAGTGACTGACAGTTGCTTTGGAAATTCTATGGTTTCTCTGGAGGTACACTGTAACAGCTCACCTTCATTGTTTATTAAAATAATAAACAATGTGCCTGGTTGAACTGGCTATATAGCCCATTTACCTGTGTGATGGCAAACAGCAAAGACTCCTTAGGTACTTACAATTTGTAATTTGAAGAGAACTTTTGGAGTGACTAAGGAAGTTCCAGTATTCCTGGTTATCTGCTTTGCTTTTACTCCTCAGCTGTACTGCACAATCTAACTTCATTAAAGCCTGCATTAGTGTATTTATAGATTTAAAAACTCATTTCAATGAGCTAATAAGCAATTCAGGCAAATGTAATTGTTATAAAAACCGGAAGTAATATTTGTGATAGAAAATAATAATAAAAAATACTGGTTGGGGAACCAGAGGCTACTATGAGGAATTAGTTTTAGTTTGAAACTTAGAGGGTAAAATTAACTTTATTTGTGCAGAGATTTAAAAAAATAGGTACAAGGATGAAGAGCTAGCCCACTAGAGATCTTCCCAACTTAATTTTTCCAATTAACAATCAATATTCTTGTTTTTATATGGCAGATTGATATAAAATGTACAATTAATTTCCACAAAATAAACTAGGATATATAATGGTGTACCTCTAGTTCTACTGTTGTATCTGTTGATTCTCAGGTCACCTAGAATGAAATTGGTTGCTAGAAATGTGTGGATTTTTGGTAGAAATAGAACACAAAGAAGAAACCACTGCATCTTCTCACCAGCTTGAAGTAATGTCTTAGATATAGACTTATTTGTGAAAAGACTATGTGAAGTTCTTACAGTAAATGGTGCTCATCTTTATGTTGAAGATAGTTTATTAGGTCACATCTTGTCTTTCCCTGAGATTTCTATAATGTCTGATGTAAAAGCTTCTCACTTTATAATACCTGTAGTTGTGATTTAATGATGTGACAGGAGTTTTGGGAACTATATTAAACATTACAGTCATAGGTGTCAGCACAAAAAATATAGATGCTCTTCAGAATCCATGGATTTTATTTTTTATTAAAATCTTTTCATATACTATATTTCAGTCATATTATGTCCCGTCCCCATGTCCCAGATGCCCGCTACCTGCCTATCTGACTTCCTGTTCTTTCTATCGTTCAAAAACAAAATCAAAAATGAAAACCAAACACAAAACAAAACAAAAAAACGTGCAACACACACACACACACACACACACACACACACACACACACACACACACACACAACCCCCCAACAAAATCATGAGGCCCATTTGTGCTGGCCAATATTTCCAGGGCAAGGAGCCTGTCATGAAGTGTAGTTAATATACTCAATGAGACCCCACTGGAGAAAACTGACTATTTCTTTGCAAGCAGGTTATCCGTTACAGATAGCTCCTTGGTTTGTAGTAGGATCTTATGTCTACTTAATTCTCTAAGCACTGGAACCCCAGTTGGCTTGAACACCTTCAGGCCCTGTGCATCTTCCTATAGTCTCTGTGTGTCCATAATGTGTATTAGTACTGCTGTGTCTGGAAGACACTCCTTACTAATGTCAAATACCCACTCTGCCTTTTACAGTCTTTCTGCCTCCTCTTTCAAATAAATCCCTGAGCCCTGAGAGCAGGGACTTGATGGAGACATCCAATTTAGAACTGAGTGCCTGTAGTTTCTTATTTTCTTCAGTTTTTCCAGTGGTGCACCTCTGTTAGTTCCAGCTACTCTAAGAAGAAGCTTCTCCAACAAGCACTAAGAGGTATCATTCATCTGTGGCTATAGTAGTATGGCATTAGGAGTCATTTCATTGCTATGTTCTCTTGGCACAATAGCAGTAAGTTTTCCCCTGAGTCCATGGCCTGTCTAGTCCCAGGTTACAAAGATTTTCATAAGAGCATCATCATGTTAAAAAGTTTTAAGTAGCTCATTTAGATATACTTTTGAATATAAATTACATAGGTTTGTTACCATTTGTGTAGATTAGAATAGTCTTGTCAGTAGGGAGGGGGAAAAGGTCTGGAGAAGGAGAAGAATAATCTGAACAAAATTATATTTAAATATAAAAATGCTTTAAGTAACAAAAATGAAAAGTAGAATAGTCCTAGCTAAATACCAACTATATTGAGTATAATATATACATATGCATATATATATATATGTGTATATGTATATATACATGAAAAATAAGTGGCTTTGAGAAGGGATTGTTGGGAGGGATCTGGAAAGAGCTCAGTTAAGTTTGATACTTGAGGTCATTTTTATTTTTGGCATGTTTCAGACCATGAAGAACACCAAATACATCTTCAGAATTTACAAAAATTAATCTTAAGAACCTGAACCACTGTGGATGATATTTTTAGGGGGCTTTCTTGCTGTGTTTAGTATGACGGATTTCAGGAAGTTCTAGACAGATACATTTCACACCCACACACCTGCAAGGCATTGGTGCTTTGGTGAGAGTTATGCCTGACACTCTGTTACCTCTGTTTGTCCTTACTAAAAAGTTGACTTTATTTAATGGTTGGTGATGTCTTCAGAGCAATATGTGATGGTTTGTGTTGAGTTTAAATTCAGTTCTTTAAGTCTGTTCTCTGATTCCAACTGAGTATCCCTGATGAAAATCCCATCTTTTGTGGGATTTTGAACTAAGTTCTGAGGAGTTTTAGCAGTCTTTCGTTTTCCCAGCATGAGGTGGGGAGAGGTTCAGCTGCCATTGCTCATACTCACATCTCAGTAGAGAAGAGCTGCTGTCACATTGACAAACAAGGGATGCATCTCCTTGCCCTTTTCCCTTACCCTTTCTCTTTAGAGTCTATATAATATAGAAGAAAACAAATACTGTTAAGTGGCCTTTAAACTTTGTGTGTGTGTGTGTGTGTGTGTGTGTGTGTGTGTGTGTGTATAAGAGGGTATTGCATACAAGGTTAACAGTAGTTTGCATTACTACCGTGCATTTTTATTTCTTCTTCTTTCTATCAACTACTTTATTAGCTATTTGTGTGTGTGATGGCACCACCAATAGAACACAGGACCCTGTTCATGTTAGGAGGAGTTTTCTGCAGCCTAACTGGAAACATTTCCAGTCACCCAAGAGATAATTTATATTTTGAGATAAATTTATACCAAATCTATTTTTAATACATAGATTTTTAAAGATGTTGGTTCATGATGATTTCTAAGTCAAAGTAATTAATTTGAATGTTTTCCTACTTTGAAATTTCAATGGGGAATATCTAAGTCTGTATTTGTGTGTGTGTGTGTGTGTGTGTGTGTGTGTGTGTGTGTGTGTGTGTGTAGGCAAGAGGGCAAAATGTTGAGTTTATTATTCCATCATTGCCTAGCTAATTTTTAGCCTCTGACTGAAGTTGGAGCTCACAAGAGCAATTGACAGAGATCCTCCTGGCTGTTTCTTCCCAGACCTGAGATTATAGCATGTTCTATTGGGCTCAGATGTTTAGGTGGGCAGTAGGACATCAAACCTATAGCCATATGGTTATCCCTGAAGCACTGTAATGATTCAGTAGATATTCAGTCCTGTACTTAATTCTAAAATGTCATTAATGTTTAGTTCATAAGAAATAAAACTCATGATTCTCACCCAGTTTCTTCAATGGCAAATCCAGTGGAGGGATGTAGCTGGAGGACTTCATTTAATCATCCCACATTGTTTCTTATAGGCCCATACCCAGCAAGTTGTTTTGTTTTGTTTGTTTTTAACCTAAAAATAATTAAAATTTTGAAAGGTAACATTTTCATGCTAACCTCAGAATGTGACAGAATCTCTGAGATGTCAGTTCCTGTACCTGTGATGAATGAAGTGTGGAAGTGTGTGTTAGAGAAGTTTAACTGAGATGCATTATTGGCTAGCTTCTGAACAGGTACAACTAAAGAATGACACCCCCGTGCTCTGCATCACAGAGGGCAAAACACACAGACTCTGAAGCTGAGCAGTCAGGCCTTAAATCCCTGGTCAAGAACATGTGAACTAAGTAATATTTGCCTCCATCACTATGAAACAAGAATGCTATTAGAACTTGAGTTATAGGCATTTCATGAGTACCAGGGAGATTGGTGTGAGCAAAGTAGATATAGTATAGGATAAATACATATTTATAAACACCATTTCTGCAGGAGGCTGAATATGGGTCTTGGACTTGAATCCATAACTGCCACAGAGTTGTGTATCTTCCTGTATTTCACTCCCGTATCATCTCTGGCTGACTCTAGTACTGTCTGAAATGTAGTTAGTTTAGATAACAGTTCTTACGGAGATAATATATTGTCTGAGGTGAAGGAGAGAAAATAAATTTATCCTAGAATCTGCTTCTAGTTTTTTTTATTTATATAGAATACATAATTATTTGGATAATTTACTTCTATTACTATGAAGTGATCTTTTGTTCTTTTACTTTTTTTCTTGAGAATGGTTTGTTTTTGGCTTAATTTGAACAAAGGAGACCACATTGTAAAGTGATTGATGACTACATTATATGCCATACTACAGCCTTCAACTAGTAACTGATGGAAAGAGAAGCAGACACTCACAGCTAAACGCTGAGCAGCATTCGTGGAATCCTGTTGCAGACAGGGAGGAGTGATGAACAAAGGGGTCAAGATCAGACTGGAGAAACCCACAGAAACTGATGACCTGAACAAGGAGGAACTCATGGACTCCAGTGTGATAGCTGGAAATCCAGCATAGAATCAACCCAGACCCCAAGAATGTGGTGTTAGGTGGGAGTACTGGACAGTCTATGTGGCCTCTGGTAGTGGATCAGTATGTATCCCTAATATAGGACTGGACTTTGGAGCCCCTTCCCCATGGAGGGATACTCCCTCAGCCTAAAAACATGGGGAAGGTCATGGGCCCTGCCCTAAATGACATGACAGACTTTGAAGACTTCCCATGGAAGGCCTCACCCTCCATGGGGAGCAGAAAGGGATGGGATGGGGGTTGGTAGGGAGAACAGCAGAGTACAGGATGGTGCTGGAACTGTGATTGATAGGGAAAATAAGCTTGTTTCAAATTTAAATAAAAAATTAACTAAAAACCGAAAAAGTGAGTTGTCTTTGCATTCTTTTCTTTTTTTTATTTTACATATTGATCCCAGTTCCCTCTCCCTCCCATCCTCTCATTCTCCCAGTCCCATTCCCCACCTACTCCCCAGGGGAGGGTGAGGCCTTCCAGGAGGGATCATCAAAATCTGTCAAGTCATTTGGGGTAGGGCCTAGGCCCACCCTTGTGTCTCTAAGCTAAGGGAGAATCCCTTCATGGGGAATGTGCTCCAGAAGTTCTTTCATGCACCATGAGTACATCCTGGTTCCACTGTCAGAAGTCCCTTAGACTGTCCAGGCCTTCTAACTGAGACCCATGTTCAGGGGGTCTGAGTCAGTCCTATGCTGGTTTCCCAGTTATTAGTCTAGGGTCCATGAGTTCCCCCTTGTTCAGGTCAGTTTTGTCTGTGGGTTTCTGGGGGTTTCTCCAGCCTTGTCTTGACCCATTTGCTCATTACTTCTCCCTCTCTGCAACTGGATTCCAGGAGTTTGACTCAGTGTTTAGCTTTGGATGTCTGCATCTGTTTCCATCAGCTACTAGGTGAGGGCTCTAGGATGGCATATAAGATAGTTATCAATCTCATTATCAAGGAAGATCATTTAAGGTAGCCTCTTCACTATTGTTCAGATTGTTCGTCTTTGCATTCTTAATATTATATTATTTTGATTCCATGAGCTATTTTCTAATAATTAAGACCCTTAACAAACACTTTTTTTCTCTCAAGTCATCTTGGAAGAAAGTGATGTAGTGCTTGTAAAATTTTATGTTTTTGCTAAGTTGTGTGTGTTTGTTTTCAATATAGTTAATTTCCTAATATTTGTCGGAAGGAAATGCTTACATGAATTTGAAGAGTCCAAGCATCTCTCTTTTATACTCATCTGAAAATGTTAAGTCTTTCTAAAGAGGAATAGCAGAGATACCTGAACTTTTCTAATAATGTCTAGATGTCTTGAAGTTTGAATTACGGGACAGTAACTCATGTTCTGAACACTGATGGCATTCAGTCTGCAGCCCTCTGCCATAACTTATGTTCCACTGAGTCTTATTGCTTTGTTTCTCAATATGTTTTGGATCACCTCTCCCCCTCCAGTTTCCTAAACATCCAAGACACCAAAGAAACTTTATTATCTGACAGCTTTTGTATTTTAATTTTCATAGGTATGTTTAAATGTTGACCAGAAGAAAATTTAGACTGTGTGGATGATGAAAGAAAGGATAACTTTAGCAAACAAAGTATTTATCACAAATGGCCCACTCCTCTCTCTTCATAGAACAGGCAGTGCTGGCAGTAGATAATGAGAAGTGGATTTAGTGAAAAAACAGAGATGAAAGTAGCCGTTCTAATCAAATTCTGCCATAATACCTCAGGTGTCTGGAATTTATGACACACTATTCAGCAAATCTCCAATGATACATTTCCATAACAGGAGTTATAAATCCATTGGCACTTTCATTAATCAGACACAGAGCTGAACAGTTATTGAAATAACTCCTCAAGTAATCGCCAACTTGCCATGCAGTGACATCATTCCTAAGGGAACCACTTCCACAATTGATGATGTAGCTCTAGTAAATTAGCATTTATGGCATTGAAATATCATTGGTAGACAGACTACAGTTCTGTGGCAGCCATTCCTGGGATTGTATTTCTTCACAAGCTAGATTTGTAAAGCCACTGTGATAAATAGTATGCTTGTTTTATATTTGAGGCCTCTTTCAATTGTGACTTTTATTTTAATTATTAAGCTGCTTAAAAGTTAAAATTCCTCCAATTCCATTGCTTTAATGTGTGTTTGGTTCCTAATGAACACACATATTCCAGACAGTTGGTGTTGAACACAAATGTCGATATGTATGCTGAGTATGTTTCATACCTTTTCCTAGTAGTTTGCATTTTACCTTTTACATAATATGGAGTGGAGTGGAGTGAAAAAAATCATAAATACAAATAGAGCTCCCTCAGACAAAAAAGTAGCCAGACAAAGGCAGGACAATGGAGGGTCACAAGGGGCAGACAAATGAACCTCGTATGTAGACAATATAAGTCTGAATACAGGTAAACATATTAGGAAGACAGGTACAAATATTAGGAAGAGCTCTGCAATCAATGTGAGGACATGTGTCCCATCATGTTTTCTGATGCTTTGAATAAACCAGTTTACCACTTTCTCCCTCTGTCTCTTGGTCTCTTCTTCATCTCTGTCTCTCTTTGAGAACATACACATACACATACATGCGTGTGCATGTGTATAGGGTCTCTGTATGCTTTTGTGTGCCACAGTGCACATGTGGAAAGAAGATGACAAGTTCAGTGCTGGTCCTCATTTGCATCTTATCTGAGAGAGTCTTTTGTAAGGCACTGCAAGTACTTGGTAGTTGGCCCATGAGCTTGTGGGAAGTCTTGTGTTTCTGTCTCATCTCCTCATGGGATTGCTGAGTTAGATACTGGCAATATAGCATCTTGTTTTACATGAATTCTGGTGATCCACAGTCAAGACATTATTTTGTCTTGACAAGTTCTTCTCCAATGAAATAACCTCAATCCCAAGTTTATCCCTTTTAATACTGGTGTTCTCTTTAAACCATGTCAAGTACAATAACTTTCTAATTTTTGATAAGTTTCTGGTTAAAAAGGAAAAGGAAAACTTGCATTTTAATGATTTTTCTTCAACATGTCATATCTTGTAAATTTACAAAGTGAATATCAATAAGTTTATTAAATGTGAAAGAGATATAATTTTGTTTTTATATGAAATAAGGTACACTTCCAGAACTATTTGTTCAATATGTTACTTTTGTTTGTTTATCTCATGAGAATAAGCATTCTCAGTTCATAACAGAATTTTTTCTTTTGGTATTTTTGAGACAGGGTTTCACTGTGTAGCTTTGGAGCCTGTCCTGGAACTCACTTTGTAGACCAGGCTGGCCTGGAACTCACAGAGATCCAACTGCCTCTGCCTCCCAAGTGCTGGGATCATAGGCATGCACCACCAATGCCTGGCTCATACAGATTCTTTTAAAGGATCTGAGATATACCACATGGTCTAAAATTAAGAATAAAATACAATAGCAAATGCCAAAATGTTTCACAAAATTTAGCAGGACTGGAGTGCCGAACTTTTTTTTTTTGTGACTCTTAACTGTTTCCTTCATAATTTGAAGCTGATAACTGAACGATAACATACAAGAAAATCACTTTCTACTGAATGTCGCTTGGGATGAACTTGGTGTTGAGGACTGTAGGATGAGTCTCCTAATGCTGTAGATGCTAACATACTTTGTGCGTGTCCTTTAGTTCTGGTGGCCTACATTTTATAAAATATCTAGAAAATAATTGTAAACTTGTCACGTATACAAAATCATAAGTTTTCACATGATAGGGTAACTTCTCTTATTTTAGTAGATCTGAGAACATTCCTTTCTATGTAATCCAAAGCAATATGTTTATATAATTTAGGATTTAAGATATAATAGTTGGAAATGGAGGGTAAGACCTAAACCAGGTTAAATAGTGTCACATAATACTGTTGTGTTCAAGAAATCTTCCAAATGACCAGTGATGCCATTTGCTTATTATTGAGATAAATTGAATTACTGTTATTTATAATTTAATGTTATTATATTTACTTTGTGATAAATAAACAGATTTCACTATAATATTTGTATAAATATACAGAGTATGGGTGTCTATTTCATAATTATAATTAATGTGTATGGTTTGTCTGTAACATTGTTGTGTGGTGCATATATTATCACACTAATTGTGATTGTGTAAACATCACATTAAATATAAGTATCTCTCAATTTATTTGAAGTTTGCTATTGAATTAAAAAAGTGTATTATTACTAATTTCTGTTGTGCGTATTTAGAAGACTGAAACAATTTTTGATACATTCCAAATTTTTCATTTGTTAGCATCGGCACTGGAGAAATATAGTAGTGTTGAAAATATAGTAATATATGACTGGTAAGTTTCTTTAAGCTTAAAATCTAAAGGAAAAATATGGGCCTCTTTCAGACTTGCCCTTTAGTTGCTGGCTACAGGAGCACTGAAGGAGATTCTTGCCACGTTCTGCAAGATAAATGCTTTCTATGTTTGAAGTCTGTTCTTTAAAATCAACTGATCATGTTCTGTGATGTATTTTAAGTAATAGTGTTATAAATTTTGAATATTTTTCTGTAAAGTATTTAGATATATTTAATATTTATCATTTTTTGTTCCACAAGGGCTGAGGATGGACAAACTACAAGAAAAATTGCAAGATAATATAATCATAAAAATTGAATCTACCCTGAAGCCTAATCTGCTATGAAAATATAAACCAACAAGTCATCTATCAGCAAATGCAATATACAATTCTTGAATAAAATGTTCAAGAAAACATACTTTTCATTGCTAGAATAAAACATCAATCATTTTGCTTATTCCTTGCCTGGCTGGAAATCATATGGCTTGCAAATGAATTTTTATTTTCTTTTGATACACTTGCTCTTACAGAGAATGTAGAAGACCTAATTATGACACCTGGGAAGAGGAGTGCCAGGTGTAGATAGTGTTTTATGACTTTATAATTAGATTACTAACCAGATTTTGCCAACTATTTTATCCTTTCTTTCCTTATGTAAACACACTCAGATACTTCCATGTTATTTCTTCTTTACAAAGAGGAGCACAGACAGCTCTTGGTTGCTTCATCCTGTTCATTAATATTCCTAACCTCCATGCAGAAACAGTCTTGAATTTGTGCTTTAGAAAAATAAGAATTTATGCAACATACGATTTAGATAAGTTTACTGGTTAGTCAACCAAGCCTAAATCATTGTGGGGAAATATATCTGTCTGTCTGTCTTTCTGTCTGTCTCTCTGTTTGTCTATCTATCTATGATGACAAATGTAAAATGGCTTTCAGACAAGGTTTGAGTTTGTTAGTAATTGAAATGAAAGTGAAAATTTAAGATAATTTAATGCCACATACATCCACTCCAAAATATCATTTTATATTCTTCAGCACAAATGTACATATTCAAAGAACAAGGTGAAAAATATTTCTGATGTAGTGTCTTTATTGCCTGTTAAAGCTCTTGTTTCTGAGTGCAATCCCCATTTGACTTCTGTGTAAAATGCAGCAGGCACTTTGGGTACTGGGATTATACATGGTTGTTATGCAAAGATGATGTGTAATTGACTGTCAAGTGAAAAATGGATGTCATATCAATTCAGAGCAAATGCTGAAGACACTGCTTATAAAATCCTGCTTTCTCCAGGAAGTGCAGACAGAGGCATCTTTCGTGGGCACTTCTCCCTGTTATGAACACAAGCTTGCACTCAAAGAGGATGTGATGGACTTTCTTCTACAAAACAAAATCATCTTGTTATTTATTAAAATAAATATTTCATAAAGCACAGTTTTCTATGACATTCCACCTTTCATTAACTTGTTTTCCAGAACAGCCTTTGTATGTTAATTGTAGGGACTCAAAGTCACATACAAAAAAAAAAAAAAAAGACTCATGGCAGTAGCACATGAGTTGAATTTAATGAATGAACAGCTTTGGGCGATTTGATTCAAACACACCATATGTGCTTGTTAATTTCACAAACAATAAGGATACTTAAAAATATAGAAATGAAAGGCTTTATCTATTGGTGGTCGAGTATTTGGACCTCATGTGAAGGCAATATCTGGATTTAACCTTTGGCTTCAGACGATAGTTATGCTGACCAGCAACTGTGCTGTTTTTTTCATGTAAATTGCCTCCATTTAATTGGTCTTCTATTCCAGGCTGATTTTTTTTTCTCAGTGAGGAAGACACACAGAGATTAAAGATTACTTTTAAAGTATTTAACAAGGAACGGTGAACAAATACGAGGATAGATGTAAATTCTGTGCTGTAAAGGCCAGAACATCAGAACATACACAGGAGTAAATAAAAATGGAACATAAGTCTATCTCAATTTTATGAAAAGACATTGTGAGGATGCCTATTTTCCACAAGAGTATTGTAAGTTATAGAAGCCTAATTATACCTATTGAAAGTCTATTTTAGAGTAATACAAATGTACATACCACACACACACACACACTTTTGCTTTTACCATGTTGCAGTCTTTTCTTAAAGATTTATTTTTATTTTGTGTGTATGGGTGTTTTACCTGCATATATGCTTGTGCTCAACATAGACTGCAGTGCTCCTGGAGGCCAGAGGAGGGCATAGTTCCCTTAGAACTGAAGACACAAATGGTTGTAGACCGTCATGTAGGTGCTGGAAATTGAGCTCTATCCTTTGGAAGACTGGTCAGTGCTCTTAACTGAAGATGTGGGTGTAATGATTTCACTAGACCCAAGATAAATTATAAATGGGTGTGTATTGGGGAACACATACACAGAAAAATATAAAGAACTGGGGGAGCACTTCTCTGCCCTTCCTATCAGATTGGCTGACCCAAGAGAAAAGACCACGCAAAAATAAGCCAGCCTAAAGCTTCCCATTTTCCACTTCTGTCCACCTGAAGCCATGCTCAAAGGGGTGTGGCTACTGTTACAGGTTTACAGGCAAGACCACTACACTTAACTACCCAGTCGTCTTTCCAGCCCCACTTTTGCACATTTTAGTAATTATCTCTTATAACTGTTGAGAGAAATACCATTTGTTCTGAATGTCTTTTATGCTGTATCTCACATGTGTAATAAAACATAAAATATACTGCTTTGTGGTCTGGGAAGATAACTTAGTGGTTAAAGTTCTTGCTGGCACAAATGTGAGGACCAGAGTTGGCATCCACAGAAACACACACAGTTACCAGGTGAGCATTTAAGTCCATCTGTGATTCCAGCCTTAGAAAACAAAGACTGGGAATACCCATAGAAAGCTGGCTGGAAAGCCCGGTGGTGGTGGCACATGCCTTTAGTCTTAGCAGTTGGAAGGCATAGGCAGGTGGATATCTGTGAGTTTGAGGCCAGCCTGGTCTACAAAGCTACACAGAGAAACCCTGTCTCAAACAAACAAACAAACAAACTAAACAGCTAGCTGGTTATAGAGCCTAACTATATTGGTGAGCTTTGGGTTTGACTGCGAAAACTTGCCTCAGTGAATAAGGTGTAAGAAAATTGAGGATGATTTCTGACTTCAACACACACACACACACACACACACACACACACACACACACACACACACACACACACAGAGTAGAGAAGTTCATGAAGGAAATTAAAAATGTCATATCAGAGAACACGTGAGTTATAAGCATCTGAAAAAGTAAACCAACTTTTTTTTATGTGAGAGAAAATAGTGTTCTTGATTAACTATCAAAACAGCTATAACATTCCCTTGTTTTGAAATATAATCTAAGCTATGCTCAAACACTGTTCATTTCAGAGATGACTGAGGGATTTTAGGAAGCCAGAGAATCAAAGTTTAAACTGAGGGTTAAGGAATAGTTTCATACCATTAATGTGCAAGGTTTGCAGCAACAGATGGTGAAGCAAGATATTGAGAGGTCTGATGAAATTTGTAACATTGAGAAACACATTTCAATGTGGAAGATAGAACCTATTTGAAGAAGGTACCCCCCAGCATTTTCATAGCTACATGGAGGTCAGTATCTGATCATAATGGGGTCAGTGTGGTACTCACACAAGGATTAACAGAAGTTAAATCATCTGCTCTCTATTCTGAAACTGTGGGAGCAAACTTAAGATCTACTGTATTTCTACCCTGCCTATGCTGTGTAGAGGAAACACCAAAGCTTGAAAGAGACACTGTTCACAGAATGGGTTTGCTGAGCTCTTAAAACCTAGGTTTCAGACCCGCTGTCCTGGAAAAAGCACACACTTCCCTTCAAATATCATTGTATGTAGCGATGTGTCCAAAAAACTGATAATCATGAATAAGATGGAAATGATGTCTTCACACCTGTTAACATGCATGCATCCCTCATACCATGGGTCAAGCAGTAGTTTAGATTTTCAAGTTTTGTTACTTTATAAATACACTCTGTATGGCTATTCATCTAGCATAGATTCTTCTGATGGATATGGGAAAAGTCAGCGAAAACAATTATAAGAAAAGATCCAGAGGCCAAATGGCATATACATAGTAACTTGGATGAAGATGATTCTAATCTCTTCAGTGGTGTAGAAGGTCACCCTTCAAAGGAACTATATGCAGGAAGAAACCTATGGTGGACACAGGTACTAGTTCCTTCTCAAAATGCTATCCTGTCTTGTCTTCTTCTACCCCTTGTCTAACTTCTTTTCATCTGAGGATGTTTCACGTAATTAGAAATTTTGCTATTTATTACATGATTTTTATTATACAGTACATATTCCTAGTTATCTTTTTCTGAAATTGTACTAATTGAATTATGTTTTGTGACACTAAATACAGTTTATGTATGTGTATATGTATATGTATATGTATATATATATGTATATGTATATGTATATGTGATTGCTATCTCTCTCTATATCTTATCACTCTCTGTTCTATAGTTCCTCTCTCCTTCCCTCCCTCCCTCCCTCCCTCCCTCCCTCCCTCCCTCCCTCCCTCCCTCCCTCCCTCCCTCTCTCCTTTCTTTCTTTCTTTCTTTCTTTCTTTCTTTCTTTCTTTCTTTCTTTCTTTCTTTCTTTCTGTTTTTCAAGACAGGGTTTCTCTGTATTGCTTTGGAGCCTGTCTTGGAACTAGCTCTGTAGACCAGGCTGGCCTCAAACTCAGAGACCCACTTGCCTCTTCCTCCCGTGTGCTGGGATTAAAGGCGTGTGCCACCAATACCTGGTTTCAAGTTGATTCTTTTTTAAATTATGCCTATGTATATATTTTTCATGTACTAGCAAAATCTGTGAAATTCATTTACATTTGTTATCTTTCATTTATTTTAACTACTTATGTATTTCAACATATTATACAATTCTTTTTACTTTCATTTTCTGTATTTAGTATTGTTGAGTTTTTCCAACACATGGCTAGGCATTAATTTAACTTTTATCTTTCTTGAAAATGAACGCAATGTTTCAGTGTGATATTCAAATATTTTCACAAATTCTAAACAAATTCACATTGTGCATCTAAACATTGCCTTTTCATCTCTGTTTCTCTTGACAAGACTATTTTGAGCCTCTGTATTGTTTCCTATATTTAAAACTTTAAAATATCTTGTTTCAAACAGTGTCTTCTATCTTAGTCATCCACTCATCAATTGTATCTTTAGAAGTTCTCAACATGGTCTAGGATTTCTTTACTTTTTAAATTTGATGTTCATACATTCCAGGTTTATAATTTTATCATATTTCTAAAGCTTTTCAGTGACAGAAGTTATTTTTCTGTCTTTTATCAGAGCAAATTATAATTTTGCCATTATGTCTTTTTATGTCCTATCTTCCTTCTTTTGGTTATGATCTTCCATGGTTGATTGCTGTTACTGTCATAATGTTATATTATCATCTTTTTTAATATTTTTATTTTTGAGATTATGATATAATTATATCACGTTTCCCTTCTCTTTCTTCCCTCCAAACTCTTCCAAGTACCCCCTTTGTTCTCTTTCAAATGTACAGCCTCTGTTTCTTTAAATCTGTGGTTGGTAGTAGTGGTAGTGGTGATAGTAGTGATGATGTTGTGTATGTGTGTTTCTAAATGCATCAATGCAATGGGCTCTGTCTGTTTAATATTACTTGTATATATGAATTCCAAAGGCTGACCTTATGGTATTGGATAATGAATTGGTGTGCTCTTCCTTAAGAAGAGTATTTCTCTTGCTCTCAACTGCTCTTGACTGAAATTCTAATTCTTCTTCTTCTTCTTCTTCTTCTTCTTCTTCTTCTTCTTCTTCTTCTTCTTCTTCTTCTCCTCTTCCTCTTCCTCCTCCTCCTCCTTCTCCTCCTTCTTGTAGGATTGAGGCCCCATGAACTTTCTGCAATTCACATGTGTGTTGGTGATCTTATTCATGTCATGTGTAGTCAATCATTTTGGTTCAACTTCATGTGTGTACTTTCTCACATTTTCAGGGGACAGGATATCAAAGAATACCCTATTCCTCTGGCTCTTAATGTTGTTGTACCTTATTTTTGGGCAATGGCCCCAGAGCCTTAGGTACAGATGTTATACTATACATTCTTATCATTTAAAGAGTTTTATTCTTTTATCTTTACTTGCTTAAACAGTGCTGAAGACTGTCATAAAAGTTTACAAAAAAAAGAAACTTGAATGTTTATGTAAATTAACAAAGACAGCAATTTCAAAAGTTATTTTATATAAATAGTAATTAAAAATAGATAGGAAGAATATCTAATAATACATACACCGAACACACAAAACAACAGAAAATTCAGGAAAGTTGTTTTGATGCTGTGTTATCATTGACTCAACTTATCTGTGTAACATGGCCATTTTCATCCATTTTGAAAATTTCCTTTTTTAAGAAAAAATTTTTCTGATACTGAAACATGATTATTTTCATTAGCATAGCTTTGGTTTATTCATTTATTATTAGTTTTTCCTTTGTACTCTTAGTTTTCTAGAATCCTTTTTAAATTGAGTTTCCCACTAAATTAAGCACTTTCCACTTAGCCACTCATGCAGTGAGTTTCATCTTCACTGCTTCTTTCAATTGCCTTGGTTTTCCTATCTTCAAGTTTTTAAGTGGGTCGTTTCCTTCTACCTTTGAGTTTTTATATGTGACTATGTATACCTTATACATTCAAAATCATTTTCATCCCTCAGTCTGACCTGTAGCATATTTTCCTTAAAATAACATCACATCCCTAATCAGATAGACAAAATTTTTACCTCTGGTGTCTATTCCATATCATTTTTACATTTTCCAAGTACAGATGGACTTTGTGGCATTGTAAGGGAATACTAGAATAAGACAAAATTTATTTCAAGCCCAAATGTACCACTGCTAATTAGTCACATTTGGGACATAACTTAAACTCTTAGAAACAGTCAACCATAGTTTTGGAACATATGGTAGAACAGAATTCTCATATACATTATCCACCCATGTTCAACCTCACTCCTGATGCTGGGCACCAGAGTGCATGTCCTATCATCAGTGAACCTAGGTTGACGCTGTTACATCCAAATATGATGGGCTCTATTAGGTTTCATAAGACATTTATTCAGTTATGGTGAATGTACAGTAACTTGTGTCTATCACTGTGCTGTCATACACAATACTTGGACTTCCTCTGAAACTATGTGTTTCACTTATTCACAACTTCCAATTAATTAACTCCTGCATACTGTATACTGCTGGTGCACCCTGTTGATGCTTCTACTATCTCCAGTTTTGTGGTTTTTTAAAGTTGAAATTTGTATGAAAATAATTTGAGATTGACTTTTTTTTCACTTAGTAGTACACACAAAGTTCCTGTATGTCTTTATAAAGTCCTTAATAAAGGACTTCTTTTTGTTGTTAAGTAAAATTCCAATGTATGAACTTGCTGGATTTGACTTATGCATTCACCTATCAAAGGCCATTTTTGATAATTGGTAACAAGGTCCTTTAAAGCTTACATGTGTAAACATTCCAGTTATTTTATTAGAGACACTTAATTACTATATTCTCTAACACGTTTAGTTTTGTAAGGGAACAACAAACTATTTCAAAAGTGAATATGGGCTAGGCATGGTGCCATATGTCTTTAATCCTAGCCCTTGGAACAAAGAGGCAGACTGACCTCTGTAAATTTAGGGCCAGTTTGCTCTGTGTTCCAGGACAGCCAGGACTATATAAGGTGAACCAATCCTCCCCTAAAAATAGCAAGCATAAAACTTTTTGTCTGTTTTAGCAATAGACAAAATTCTCTTTTTCACTTATTTCTGGTACTTGATGTCAATGTGGCCATCTCAGTGGGTAAACAGTGACCATCCAAAAATTATGATTTGCAACCGTAACAAAAGACAGAATTTCATTTACATGGCTACTTATCATTTATGTGTCACATTTGGTGAGTTGTCTGTTCAAATCTCTAGTCAATTTTTAAATCTGCTCATTTGATTGTTATTATTATAGTTTAAGAATTCCTTATACACTACAATATGTATACTTGGACTAACAATAGTTTATAAAATCTTTCTTTTGTAAATAAATATTTTCTTCTAGTCTGTGACATTTATTACCATTCTCTGAGCAGACAGAATTTTTTAATTGAATGAACTTTATTATAGTAAATACTGGTGACATGTAAGGTATCTCTTGTGTTTTACCTAAAAATGTCATCACCATAGTCAAGGCAGGTGAGGTTTACTTTTATGTCATTGTTTTGGCAGCTTTATTACATTTAGGCTTTTTAAAATTTCTTTACACAAATAGAAATATTAATTTTGTTTTATTATGTGTATTTTGTCTGCATGTGTGTTGATTCACCAAATGCACACTTACTTCTTGCAGAATGCAGAAAATGGTGTAGAATTCCCCAGGAACTAGAATTACATATGGCTATAAACTACCGTATGGATGCTGAGAAGTACATGCAGTGTTCTTACCCACTGACTATCTCTTCAGCTCCAACACTTTAGACCAGTGGTTCTTAATCTTACTAATGCTGTGACCCTTTAGAACAGTTCCTGTTCATTTTGACCATGACTGTAAAATTACCTTGTAGCTACTTTATAACTGTAGTTGTGCTGCTGTTATGAATTCTAATCTGATATATGAAAACTGTTGGAAACTGGCATTCTGCTGAACCTATCCCCTAATGATGGGTGGGGCACACTTGCCCTGTGTGGCCACATCACGGCTGCATCATAGATTTCAGAGCTGCATAAGGACTCAGTGTGCATTTGCAAACTTGCCCTTTTAAGCAAGTGCCCCCCCCTCCTCTCTCCTCTTCTCTTCTGTTTCCAGTGTCTCAATGATGGGAGATGTTATTCTGTATATATGTTTCTCATACTGGTTAATAAAGCTCTGTGGCCAATGAGATAGCAAGATAGGCGGGGCTAGGAGACAAGGAGGAAAGAGGAAGTGGGGGGGAGGAGTCGAGATGTAGCCCTGGGAGGAGGACGCCCGCCACGGCTCCCCGATAAGACGACCACGTGGAAATACTTAGATAAGTAGAAATGGGTTAATATTTAAGACAGCGCTAGCCCTTAAACAATAATGGTAACTGGCCAACAGGATTGTATCAAATATAGAGTCTCTTGTGTGTTATTGGGGGCTGGCACGCCAGACCAGCGGCGGGCAGGCTAGCCAGAAAGCAACAAGCTACAGATGGCGCCCAGGCGAGATGGGAAGAACCTGCTGTAACATCTCAATGTCTCTTTTCTCTTCTCTCTACACTCACTCCTCTTTCTAATAAACTCACTCAAGCTCTATCTGCCTGGCATGCTATTCCCTTAATCCCTGCCCCTAGGTCACCCTTGCCTGCTATCAAACCCACTTTGGTCTCCCACATGGTCCCCAACACTGGACAGCCTCGCTCCAGCTTTATCCTAAAACTATAACAAAGAAACAACAAAACCCCCAAAGGGTTGAGAACCAATGCCTTAGACAATTTTTGTGAACACATGTTGGGCCTAAAAAGGCCCGGATGCACAGCCTACTGGAATTTCCTGAGCCTGGCTAGAATTTGGCAACCTGTCTTTGGCCTACCACTTCCAAATAGGAGTCACTCAGCAAACCTGCCTCTGTCTAGCTACGGTGAATCATAATTGGCCCTTACATCTCACCCCATCCTGAGGTCCCCATACTCTTTTTCAACTCCATATAAGCACATGCCATCCCTCTCAACCCTTGGAGGAGAAGGGTTAGACTGGGTCCTTCCACAGTCCTACCTCCCTGAGGAACCTGCAAACACTTGTTGTATTTGTCTTCATTAATTCCTTTATACATAGGTGTCTATTACCATTAGTTGAATAAATGGTTTTTGTCCTGTTGTTATTTCAGATTATTTTGTAAAGATCAATTAAAGACAATTTTGTGGGTCTTCTTTTAAACTCTAAATTTTGTTTCATTGATCTAGTTGATTCGATTGTCACTACCATACCTTTTCATTGCTGTTATCTTTCATATGTCTTGAAGCTAGGTAGTATCAGTATTCTAACTTTGCTCTTTTGAAGGAATTTATTGGCTGTCAAAGTTCTTTTGTCTTTTGATGTATGCTTGACAGTCAATTTATTAGAAGTCCCATAACATTATGCTACAGTTTGGATTGTATTAAATCTATTCAACAAGTGGGGAAGAACTGATAAGTTGAGAGTGCTGGGTCTTGTTACCCATGAATATTTCATATTTCTTCTTTTATCTGACTTGACATTGACATTTCCCATGAGATTTTTGTAGCTTTTCTCAGATGGCTCTTATAAATACTTTGTCAGATCAGGCCTGGGAATTTATTGTTGGGATCCATTGTTACAAGTATGTAAATTTCTTTTAAAAATTCTGCCTCATTGTTTAGGAAATTGGTGTACTGTTATATTAACTTTGTGTTCCACAATCTTGTTTTATTTTCTTAATAGTTCTAGAATTAGTACTATTGATTTTTATGATTTTCTACAAAGGTGTGGTGCAGTCTGTTTAATGTTTTTCTTTTAAACTTGTCTACACTTTTATTTCATCCTCTTGTTTTATCACTTTAGGTGGGTTTCTCTAGTATAATACTGAATAGACAAGGGAGGGGAACATACATTGTTGTTGATCTCAGTAGGGAAATCAAACCACCAACATTATATCAGCTGTAGTTTTTAGTGTCATTGCCTCTGTTCATGGTATTTATCAACGTGAAGACATTCCTATTTCTACTTTGCATAAAGTCTCTAATCAGGAATCGTTGCTAAGTTTGATCAAATGCTTTTTTTTGCATTTATAGACATCATCCTGTGAGTTAATTTTCAATCTGTTAATGCGATATTTAACAATACTTAATTTTATATAGTTTATTTTCTTGGCTAATATGTTTAAATATTTTCTTAATTGTTATTAAGAAGGTTTGGTCTGCAGTTTTCACATTTTTTGTTTTTATTTTTTGTAATGCCTATTAGATTTTAAAATTTGAGCATTGCTGGCTTAGGAATAAATTGTTTTTCCTTTTCCTCCTTGCTGTGTCTTCTCATGAATTTGTAGAGAATTGAAAACTCCTTTCACTTAAATATTTTCTGTAAAATTAATAAATTGAACCATATTGACCTAGTACTTTCTGCTTTTAAGTGTTATTTATACATTACATGTTTTTGTTATATAAGTTCAGTGAATCTAGTTTTTTATCTGTGATTTATTTTCAGGATATTTGAAGAATCATGTATTTCATTTATAGCATTAAAGATTATATTTATAATTGTGGATAGTATTCATGCACTATTTTTTTTAATATTCATGGGTTCAGAAGTGATATTTGTCTTTGGTGGTATTAGTAAGTTGTAGCCTACCTTTTTGGTAACTTTTGATAAAGTCTTATTAACTGTACAATTTTAAAACAATACTTGGCTTATATCAATTTTTGCATTATTTTTTATTTTCTAGTTCTTGATTTTTATTCCCATTTTATCATTATATTCAGCTTTCTTTTGAATTAATTTATATTTCTTTTGCTTTTCCAAAAGTAGAAATTAGAACAATTTTATATTTATTTCCTATTGTAATTTAGATATTTAGCATCAGAAAGGCTCTTTTATTTCCTAAATTACTTTTATGAAGTGTAATCCTAATTAGTCTTATCAATAAAACCAAGAGTTAGATATTGAGGTAAATGCTGAAAGATCAGAGAAGCAGAGCAGCCTCTATCATTTCTTACCTGCTTGAATCCTTATACTAAAAGGGCAGAGAGCCTGTCTATTTTCTACCTTATCACTTCCTGTCTCCTCTCTGTACAAACCTCCAGAACTCTATATTTAACTAGTGGCTAGCTCTACTTTCTGATCACCAGGCACACTTTATTTGTTAAAACACAAACAAAATATCACACAATGCTTTTAGCATGCTAAAATAGTAATTTTCACTATGATGTTTTCATACCCATATATTATCCAAATATTCTTATACAGATTTCTACTTTATTTTAGTTGCTGCATACAAGTACACAGTATAGGATTTAGTAGTGAATATCCTATGCCCTTTCCAATCTTGAGAACAATGTGTAATCTTTTGTTAGACATAAGAACCTGTGCCTTTCCACCATACCTATTTGAGTAATGGTGTTGAGTTCAACTTTGTCCTATCTGATTTTATTCTGCTGGAGGTGGGAGAATATATCTCATGTTATAAATCTGTATATTGTCTTTGTAATTATGTCAGTTTTTGAGATGCATTTTTTGATGGTCTGTTGTTGAAGACACATGTATCAAGAGGCATATTTTTAAGTCTTTATCATCTTTGGTCTGTTGATATTAGCATGCCTTTCTTTGTTGTTATTAGAGTCACCATAGCTCCCCTTTCTCCATAACTTTGATACATATTGTTCTTTTATTTGATTAGCATTAGTATGATTTCCCTTTCTACATCACTTTAATGGTTATTATTTTGCATTTAGTTACCATTTTATAGAGAGCATATGACTGTAATCTTCTGCCATTCTTTGTCTATTTTTATTTTATATACTTAGACCATTTCTATTCAAAGATATTATTGATGTAATTAGAATTAAAGCTGTGATGTATTATGTATATTACCATTTCTCCATACTTTTTTGTAAAGTTTTTTTTTAATTTTGTGATTTTGAAAAACATTTTATGTGTTTATGTTTTCTTTCCTCCCTTAGTCTGTCAGTGCCTTCTTATTTTCTCTGTTGATTGCTTTAATATTCCAATAATTGCTTATGTTAGCCTCAACTCTACCTGCCAGTAACCCAAACATGGAGCTTTCATGAGTAGTACATGTGTTTATAAAGATATAATTCCATGTTTATATTATTTCTATTATCAGTTAGGGTTGATCTTTTACCTGTGACTTCTGTGTGGTGAGTATGCACATACAAATATGACTTTCACTGCTTTCTAAACTCATGTTAACATTACAGAATGTTAGTCTTTATTCCTTTATGCATTCCCTCTGCTCTCTTTCTGTATTTCTTTCTATGGAATTCCCAGCATCACATGCTGTAACAACTGTAGCTGTCCCAAATGTCTTACATTTACTTATTAGAAATTGCCGTTGCTATTTTAATGAGTCCATTAAAGGTATTTTGTTATTTCTTTCAGTATATTTTTTTACTTATTTATTTTATGTTTATGGGTGTTTTGACTGAATGTATGTCTATGTACTATGTACCTGCTGCCCAAGAGAGAGAGGAAAGGGTATCAGATCCCTTGGGACTAGAGATAACAAATAGTTGTAATCTGCCATGTAGTGCTGGCACTTGGACCCAGGTCTGGAAAAGCAATCAATGTATTTATCTACTGAGCCACCTCTATAGTCTTGTTTTATTGTATGTTTGGTTTGGTTTGTTTTTTGAGCTCTAGTATTGATTTAAAATTCATTTAGAAATTATATCTATCCATTACCTATTTCCTTTTTATAATGTCTGAACTTTTCTTTCTCTCATTTTTTTCCTGACATCTAACCTGTATTTTTTATTTATTTCTGATTTCTTTCTTTCCAGCTTCCTCCCCAATCCTTTCTACCCCTTACTTTCTTTTGTTGAAGCTCATAGCTTACTTATGAAGATTTTTTGAAAATATTCATCTGATAATGCCAACAGCCCCACTATTTCTAATACTGACTGTCATGCTTGTTCCTGCTTGTGAAACCAAGCCCTTTTCTTTTCCTCTTTAGGAAGCCTTGCTTTGATAGGAGGACACAACGTACTAATTGAAGGGCTGTAGGTGTAGTGGGTAGGGTTAAGAGAACACTTTACAATCCTAGATTTGTGTTATTCTTGAGTCTAAAGTTCCTCACCGATGCTTTATATTTTTTACCCATGTGTGGAACATGTTGCTGTGGAGGGAGAGAAGCCTAATAATACTTTAACCATGTGGACAAATGCTCCTTAGAGCAGGAATTGTAAGACAGAGTGCTCTGATATAATTCCTTAGGGTTCTGCTTTCCTTAGCACTAACCCTGCAAGAATCATAAGGGATTTGCCTGTATCATTTCCTGCTGGGAGGACATGGTTCCTGGAAAGAAAACCAGGGGCTCTCAAATGAATAGGGCCCCTGGGAAATTCTTCTTTCAATCTTGCTCAGATTGATTTCCTATCAGAACCAAAAACAAGTTAATCTGGTTTATTCTACCCTTCCAGTAATTCTGATAGAGGTTTCTGCTCCTGGTAAAAGATGTGTTAAAAATCACTTAAATATAATAATAGCGAACATATAGGTAAAGTTTTTGAGTATGATCTGGAAACATATTGCTTGATATTGTGTTTGCCTTACATGAATATATTCCTAAGCTCAAGCCCTAACATAACCCCCTCAAAAATTTAAAAATAATATACAGGCATACTTATGAATATACTAATTATTATAAGTACCACATGCTCCTCTATAAAATGTACCTGATTTCGTTTTTAGCATTAAAAAGTTGCTCTCATTATTTTTATAGTTATTTTTCTTATGTGAAGTAGAAGTACCCATCATAGCACTCACATTTTAAATCCAGTGACATATGCCTGCTGTCACTTTGTTTCTTCAAATGCCTGCTTTAAAACTGTGAGCTGCTTGTCTGACTTCCTGTCAGCTCATTTCTGCCTTTACACTGCTTGTTAGCAATCATATCAGAATGTGAGATGACAAAAGGAGTAGGCAGAACCCAAATTGATCTAGTGCTGTAATTATCATAAGCTGCTGAAAATGCTTTGAAAGACAGTGCATGAGCCCTAACGGGGAGAGAGAATAAGGTCTAGACAGAGTGTATTCATTTGTTTCTTCCAGGAAATTGTCTTCTCAGAGGGTTAAATTGAAAATTGTCTTAGAGTATTTACAATTCATTTCTCTACCATAATAAACATATCAAATCTGAATTGCTAGCATGACATTGGGAGGGATATATATATATATTCTTTATCTTCTTTCAAGTTCAAGGAACCAGTGTTAGTCCAGGTTGAGATTAAATGCAAGTGGCAATTAAAGCACACAAACACAGAGAACAGCACACCAAGTTACATGTGTTTGCATTTTGAGGACAGTAAACTGTAAGTTGACATTTTAGGGGGAGGCCATTGCAGTTTGTTTTTCTTTGCTTGCTCATCCAGTCTCATAAGGGAGTGTAGAAATTGGGTTTGCTTTTGTCTCATAACTTCCAGATTGCAGAAAACCTGCCACTTTGTCTTTATTCTGTGCTTCTCTAACACTCCCTTGGCCTTGATGAAATTCAGTATCAAGACCTTCCTAAGTTTTTTAACATTGTTCTCAGTGCCACAAACTTTCTGGAAGCTCTCAGTTTTTTAAAATAAGTGCAGAGCTGTTTTGCTTTATTTTATGCTTGGTTAATATCCAAGACAGGTGGGGGCACTGATTGCCACCTTTCATCATGTGGAAGCTATAAAAGTAACAAAAAACTGGAACAAACACAAAAGCTCCCTGTATAAACATTACAGTGCATAGCCAATACACCCTCACCATCTCCAGGTGCTGCCGAGAGTACAGAGTGCAGCTTTATCTTCTCGTCATGCCTCAAGTCACTGGATTTGAACAATGGTAAAGAAGAACCAAGCAGGGGAAGTAAACCACAAGAGTTAGTTTCAGAGAAGACATGATTCTTTTTTTAATGTATGAAAAGCAGTTACCATAGTGGCTTATAATTGTGTTGGAAGCAGATTCATTAATGGAAGAGTGCTAAGGAATCATTAAATTAATAATGTAAATGCTATCATAAATAATTGTATGTGCAAGAGTAACAAGAGGAAAACCCTGTAAATGTTCAGCACAGACTATTTTTTTTCCTCAAATGTTATCATCTTATTGTTGGTTGATATTGTGGAATAATCCTTTAGCACACTGTGAATATGTATTACTCTTATTGGTTTAATAAAGAGCCAGCTGTCCAATAGCTAGGCAGGAAAAGGTTAGGCAGGAAAGCCATACTGAGAGAACACTGTGATGAAGGAGGGCTGAGTTGCCAGCAGACCCAGAAGAAGCAGGAGATGAACATTTTGGTACTGAAAAAAAGATACTGACATGTGGTAGTGTAGATAAGAAATACAGTTAATTTATCTTGCGAGAGTTACTCAGTAACAAGGCTAAACTATTGACAAAGCATTTATAATTAATAATAAGTCTTTGTGTGGTTATTTGGGTATCCAGAGGTCTCAATGAAAAACTGCACCTATAGGTTAAATTCGTGGATATGGTACCAGCGGGTAGAGAGTGACATTTTATATTTTATTTCCCACTTAAAACCACAGCAAAGAAAATATATTAAGGTAATTCAGAAGAACATAACTGATGAGAAAGTTTTATCAAATTTAGGTAGTCCAACAAAGGTTGTCTATACATTGTAGGGGCTGAGAACCTACCAGCTAATCAGCCTTCTAGGCTTGGTGCCTTGGAAGTCCTAATGATGCTGAGGCCTTATGAATTCCTGGAGATTGACTAATTTTGGTCCACATTCAAAGTCCAAAGAGTCTATCCAAACAAGAAATTAATGAAATATCTACTTGTATATAATAATACAACTCTGTGTATATAAATGATGAGGCCACTAAAAAGAATTTTCATTGGAAGTTGACATGCTTTAAGAACTTCAATGCATATTTAAAATTTCAGTTTAGAAGATTCTTGTAATTATTCCTTTCATATATAATTTTGTGTCTTATTATCATATTGAAAATACATGACAAATATTTGAACATCTCAATATTTTACTCTCAATTCAAAAATAAATCTAATTCAAATGACAGCTATATTTTTAAAAAGTACCATAAGAGAGGGAGCCATTATAGATTTAAGGAGAAATATGGCACTAGGGTAATGCCCAGAGATCTACAAGGATGACCCAACTAACCATTTAAGCAATAGTGGAGAGGCTACCTTTAATGCCCTTCCACAATAATAAGATTGACGACTACCTTATATGCCATCCTAGAGCCTTCATGCAGTAGCTGATGGAAGCAGAAGCAATCACCCTCCACTAAATACTAGTTGAACTCCTGGAATCCAGTTACAGAGAGGGAGGAGTGATGGGCAAAGGAGTCAAGACCAGGCTACAGAATCAGCTGACCTGAACAAGGGGTAGCTCATGCACCTCACTCTGATAGCTGGGAAACCAGCATAGGACCAAACCAGACTCCCAAATGTGGGTTTTAGGAGAATTGGGAAGTCTATGGAGCCCCTAGTAATGGAACAGTATTTATCCCTAGTGTATGAATTACTTTCTCAGCCTAAATGCATGGGGGAGGGCTTAGGCCCTGCCCTAAATGATATGACAGATTTTGAAGACTCCTGATGAAAGACCTCACCCTCCCTGAGGAGCAGAAATGGATGGGCTGGGGTTTTAAATATAAAATAAAAACTAATGCACTGGAAACTTTCTAGAATATATAAAGGTGATCTAACAAAGTCTCCAAATAATAGAGGAGACAGACCTAGCTGGCCATGTCTGATACCCAAATGATCAAAAAGAGATTCAGGTCCTGCAGTTGGGTATACCCACTAAAGTTTTGGTCAAAGAAATTCCCATGGAATTATCCAAATAATTTAGGCTATTACAAAGACAATAGGCTGTTGGCCACAAACTGACAAAAATAATCTATAATTTAGACCAACACCCTAACTCATTGGCCATAACTCATTGGCCATGGAGAGGTTGAGTTGGTGCCTATTTCAAATATTTGCTCCTATGTTCTGATGTATTTGGTAAGGAAAACTATAACCACAACTATCTGTCTTCAACTCTATCAAAAACCACAGAAGGATAGAATATAAACTCTAGAAATGACAGACATCTCGACAACTGGACAGTTACCCAAAGTTCTTCTGTAAATTGACACATCCATCTTTGGCCCCTAGGCCATAGTGTGTCGGGTTGGGTAGAGTCCTCAGCAAAGCAAGGTACTTTCAGCTGTCCACCTGTATAGGCAGTTTGTCAGTCACCTTTTTTCTGTGTCCTGTAGAATGTCTGGCAGAATCTTCCATGAAGCAGAAACCCTGCAGCACTGTCCATCTTGTTTTAGCAGTTACTTTCCTGTAGGTCCTGCATGTCTACTTTATAAAACATATAGTTAAACAGTCTAGACAAGAACATTATCTTGTCCAAATGGCTAGTCTTGCCATATTGGAACCAAACTCCATAATGAGTTTCTTTGATATCCATCTTCATTTGGTGGTATTGGCAGGAGCAGTTATGACCCAATGTCAAGAAAATCCCTAAGCCATTTTAAATGCCATATTCTGTAGGTCTTTGAAATGTTTGAAGAATGTCTATCCATTTGATATATATATATGTATATGTATATGTATATGTATATGTATATGTATATGTATATGTATATATATATATATCCTAACCAACCAAACTATAAGTTTTGACTATTATAGGTAACTACCTATAATTTGTACTTAATTATCTATTACATTTTTAATGAGCTATGTAAACACAATACTTAAATAAGAGGAGACATACACATATCACAAAATTGGCCTTAAATTTATATCAATAAATGAAGATCCATTCCAAAACAAAGTATTAATTTCTATACTATAATCCCCTTTTTACCTTTAAAAAGAGATTGGTTGCAATCATTAACCATTTATAACCAACCCCCATTTAGATGAAAACAAACATTTATAGATAATATTTGTGAATTTGGGTGTCATTCTTTCCAAACTGCTTCTTGCTGGTTGTGGACACTGTTATACTATGGGGATCCTAAGAAGATATAGAAATCCTGGTTGTAACTGCCTTGTCCCAGCTGTTTTGAATGTTGGATCACCTGGGGCACTGTTTCAGGGGTTCTTGCTTAATCAAACCATGTTAGTCTAGAAGGAATCCAATGCTTTTCATTTTTCTGTGGAAAAAAAGTAAAAATTCTTTTTTCCAGTAACCTGTCTTTAGAATTAAATTTTGAAGTCAAAGCATTTTTAAAATATATAAGTTGGATTAATTCAGCAGAATTGATAAGTAAGTGTGTTTTATCAGTTGTGTTATTTCCGTAGCAATTGAGCAATTTAAAGACAACACAATAGCTAGCATACATTATCCATACTCTCTCTGTATTTTCCAATTTGTGTGGCTTTTTTATTACTCTATATTTCTTTAACCTCTATTTTTTTCTTTCTTTCTTTTTTTTTTTTTTTTGAGACAAGATTCCTCTGTGTAATGGCTGTCCTGCAATTCACTCTGTACATCAGGCTGGCCTTGAAATTGTAGAGATCTCTGTTTGCCTCTACCTCCACTGATAGCTGTCATACACATCATTCAATTGTTAGCAGGTTCCCTTAAAAGTGCCCTGTGATTTTTTTCTGTATATGCCAAGTCAGGAAACCTCCCTTAAAGGAGCCAAGCAAATTTCTGCTTGTCTCTAGCAAAACAGAGCCTAACCAAGAAAAGTACTATTACCAATAAGACTTGCTTGTCACTGTTCTTTTGTTTCTAAAATCCCTTTTTAAGTTTTCTGTTTCCACATGGTCTTATCTTACAGGTGGAAGGGACCTCTTCTCTCATGTCCTACATCTTGACTCCTCTCTACTACCTCTCCCAGAATCCTCCTTGCATCCTAGTTCCACCTTTCCTTTTGGCCAACAGGGCTTTATTCATTAACCAATAAGAGAAACATATTTACAGAATGACATCTCCCATCACAGGGACCTAGTTTAAAACAAAATACTTCTGGCCTTACAACTCTTGAGGATTTAATAGCCTAATCTATCCTCTACATGAAAAAAGAGTTATTTCTTGTTTTATGTGTCTACAAAGGGTCTCTCCATAGGATAATTTACATATGGAGAGTTCGGAGGAACCTGCAAAGCTTGAGTGAAGTTATAGTAAGGATAAAAAATTTTGTTTAATTTCTGATATAAAGTCTCACTATAGAGTCCTGGCTAGCCTTGAACTTGCTATGTAGGTCAGAATGCTCTAGTACTCACCACTGTGATCTGCCTTCCTCTGTTGGGATTAAAGTTACACATCACCATTGTACCTAGCCAAGACAAAGATTCTTTTGATGAGGGGGAAAATGAAAGACAGACATAATTCTTTAAAAGATTTACCAAGCAAGTCTTATATGTAAGTCATAGCATATCATAAAATACCATACCTCACCATACTCTTTTCTTAAATTATACACTTCTATGTAGAAACATTTACACAGGGCATGGAAAACTAGCATGTCAAAAATACTACAGTTCAGTTTCATTAATGTCTGCTTTTTCCATAAATATACACTTATGTTTCATTCAAATGCAATTTATCTTTTGAAAGAGACTGAGAAACTGATAAACAAAATTAATGCTTTTTGTTTGATGCTAGGCTATTAGTCATGGCATGTTTTGGCAGTCTGTGTGTATATATTTAATTAAATGAGCAAATCTTCAATGAGGGCTCTCTTCTTCTTTGACATAGAGTCCAGTGATTGGATCAGACCCTCAGGCTTGATGGAAAGGCCTGACCCACTGTAACATGTTACAGACAGTGACTTTGAGAAAGTGAGTGTCTTGTGTGACTCAATGAAATTTAGAGATCACTTCCCAGTGCAGAGCCAACAACCACACAGGGAAACCAGATATTTGTGTCCCTGAATCTCCTAATTCAGATGCAAGGCTTCATAGTTTGTCAGTCTTTTAAATGCAAATCTCATTTTGTAAGTACTCAGAAGCACTTACCCACAGCACAGAGGAGCTACTTCTATCATGTTTCCTGTTTGATGCAGGGAAGAGATCATAGAGCACATTTGAAAATACTGCCATTTTCCCCTAGTACTCTTTGCTCATGAAAATATATTCAATTGAGAGAATTGGATAAAATAACACACAAGATTGAAATTCCACTCACTGAGGTGCAAACACAGTTTAGCAATACATACTTTGACCACAGCCAGTTACTTCACACTGTCTACTTTCCACTGCTGTAGCACTATCTAATATTCAATATATGCATTGCTTTGTGTAAATATTTTCCTTATTAATGTTAATATTTAGTTTAGTTAATATTGTTATAATTTGGTTTTCTAAAGATTTTTATTACTACCATTAGTGTAGTATGACTTTTAATGTAACTTGGTTATTAACCCATCAAATAGCATGCCCTTAGCAAGTATATCTCCTCATTCTAATACAATTCTTAAATTTAAAATATTCTAAATAATGTGCCATATAATTTTGTTAAGATGTTATTCTGTTGATCACAGTTATGATTCTCTTTTATCTATACCTTCTTACATATATGTCATTGAGAAGACATTGCCACAATGTACAAGGAAGTGTAATGCACAAGGAGGTGCAATTATATTGACACTCAACTCAGAGAACATATCACCAGGAAGATGGTGCTAGGATCTGGTATATCCTATGGCTGAATAGCATAGAGTGCAGCAAGCTATACAGTACATGTGACATCTCCCCTGTGATGTTTTGAATAGAAATGTCCCTCATAAATTCATGTGTTTGAATGTTTGGCCCATAGATTGTGGCATTATTAGGAGGTGTAGCCTTTATTGTAGGAAGTATGTCACTGTGGAGTGCACTTTGAGGTCTCACATATGCTCAAGCTATACCTAGTTCATAGTTTGCTTCCTGTTGCAGTGGATCAAGATGTAGAAATCACAACTCCTTCCCCAGTACCATGTCTGCTGTGTGTTGCCATGTTTCTTGCCATGATAACAGTGAACTAAACCTCTGAAATGGTAAACCAACCCAATTAAATGTTTCCCTTTATAAAAGTTGCCATGGTCATGGTGTCTCTTAGCAACTCCAGAAACATCCCTAAGGTTGGGTTCTATCACCACAAAGCTAAAGTTAAATATCTAGGGAGGAAGACGCTAGAATAAACATTCTGAGGAATTTGGTTGAGATTTGGCCCCATAGGTAGCAATGTCACCAGGTCATTAACAGCACCCACCCCAAGCCTAATGTATGCATTTGCTCCTTTGAGAATACAACCCTGTGTAATTTTAACATTTCCCATTCCCCTGGTGATATGTGGCTCAAGGACCTTCGTGTTTCCAACAATATGACATGTTTTTCTCATATTTAGCTCCCGTTTTCCTGTCTTGTTCCACTTCTACTTCTACTGATCGTCTTTATCTTCTCAATCATCTGACTTCTACTTTTGTGACTTGATTGAGATGACCGAATGAATTTCAATGGATGCATGCATGAACATGCATGGAACATTGTTTGCAGGTGTAACTTGAGATTTCTCTCCTGCCTGCCAGTTGCTGAGGGCACCAATCACATCTGCAAAAGCTCCTGTGAGCTCCTGGACTCTGTCTCCTCCAGGCACCTTTTGGCAGATGTTCCTTCCAAGACAAAAGTCTTGGAGAGGCCTTGTGTTGCTCAAGCACGGTAGCACGGTGTTCAGGAAACACGTATTTCCCAGATTTTGGAGGCCAACATGACCAGGGCCCAGGAGCAGTGTGTGATGAGCCATCTAGTCATCAGAGTAGAATAACTCAGAGGGCCAGAAAGATATCATGTGGTAGGAGCCATGCAAAGTAGGATGTTCTGCCCATATGCTCAGCAAAGTAGGTGGGTGTGGGGGCAGGGAAGCCCCCAAGATGCCAGAGAAAAGTGCTAAGTCTCAAAGTGGGCAGCTCAGGTTTGAGTGCCAAGCAGCTCAGTGTGACCCCTACCTAGCTCTCCAGTGCCACAGTGCCCTCCCAAGGCAATCCCTGTTGGAAGTGATTCTTCATTGCTCACAGACTTGGAATGGGCTAAGTTGATCCAGGATGGGAGAGGACCTCTAGGACGAGTGTCTGAGGTCTGTCCCCGAATCAGCTCCAGTTTTTTGAGCCTTTCATTTGGAGGACCTGGCCTGGGAGTCAGCTCCAGCTCAGGGCAACCCCCTTCTAACCCGGAACAGCCTTCCGCAGGCCCGCCTGCAGCTTTAACAAGGGCTACTGCCATCTTTGTTGGTGTGGCCCAGCCCTTTTTGAGCTTTCTCAGGCTTTATGTGGATGTATGTGCCTTGCGTTGGTGCCATATGCAACAGGACATCCCTTCATATGCTCCAGCAGATCACAGATGAAATGGATTTTGGGGTGGGCCAACTCATAACCCTGATTCTGGGCCTGGGACTGTCAGCCCACTAGCTCTTCATTGTTCTCTCACCACCATGGTGAGCTCTCCTGCATTGCCTTCACAAATTCACACTTTTCATTGATGATCAAGGGCCTGGGGTGTCAGGGTCAGCACTGCTGTGTTGCTCAGGCATGACTTAGAGGACACTCTCCTGAGTGTTGCAGCTAAAGAGGGGCAGAGTTAGCTGTACTGCCCTTATGACCACAGAGCTGCCTCTCCTACAACAGACACTACATCCAGGAGACAGAAAAATTACTAAACGAAACATCTTAAAGATTTACAAATTTTCAGAAATGAAGTGATGAAAAAGTCTATAATTTTGTGACATGACTGAAAATGGTCGCTGCCACAACGTATTTCCATGGTTTAATAAAATTCAAGCCATTAAATATTTTGTGTTAAGGTACAGGCATTATGTTTGAGGAATATAGATGTAGAAAACATAGACACGAGCTTTTAATTAAAGAATGAATGTATATTTCATTGCTAAAAATTTATATTACAGTTTTGCAAATTTATATACTCCAAGAAGCTATTTCTGGTGCTTTTGTTGATTGCTGCCCTGACTTATACGGTGGTTTATTTTTGTTTGTTTTGTTTTTTATTTTTTTAGGCTGAATCTGTTCAGTCCCCAAGGATCCCTTATATACAGTAGATGTTTAGTGCAGTGTGGTTAACAAGTATTCTTATGCTTCCGAACAAATTTTGTTCTCATCTTCCTGTAAGTCAAGACCTATCTCCTCCTGGGAGGACTCTGGAAATTCATGATGTGCATACTGTCTTTCTTGGAAGTTCTTTAGGTACAAGTATTGTATTACAGTCCCCCACTCCCCTGCACCTGCTGTGCCAAGCCAGCCTTCCCTGCAGGAGACAATAGGTTGTCAGGTGCTAAAACACCTGGGTCCTGCCAGTCCCTTCCTCTGCCACATTTTCAACTCTCTCCTGGGATACAAGAAAGCTAAGTGCCTGGTGCCCCAATGTCTCTCTGTCCTGTTTCTCTCTGCTAGGGATAATTGCTTGGGGCTGCAGATAGAAAGCATGTGTAATTTCTCACCATTGCTTGAAAATTAGGTGCCAACAACTGGCTGAAATCTCGTGAAACAATTTTATTTGGAAGAAAGAAACTCAGTTACCTGTTAGATGTTTAAAATATGCTATTACAAAGATCATTTTTTACTGTTTGAATGTTTCCAATGGAAGTCTAATTTAATAAAAATAAACCGAAGAGATGCAGCTTATTCTATATAGATTTCTTCTTCTAATGGACAGGAAAGGGTTACTTGCTTTTACTACTTTTGTAGCTGCATCATGTATTGCATTTTACTTAGTTACTTACACAGGAGAAGCATGGCTAAAATAGTGGATTGGGCATTTATTCTAGAAATAAATGTAATGTTGTTTAGGAGTCATTAAAACAACCCAACCAGACTTAAAGCCTGAAGCCTTTTGACCTACAACGATGTTTGCTCCAGAGTAGAAAGTGTCATCATTGCTGGATTACTCTATTGGTCTTCCTAACCATCAGGATCCTGTGTAGCTAAAATATCCTAAGGATAGATGAACATAGTGTGAGTTACTGACTTATTCTATGGCTGTGGGAAAGGTCGCTTGCTGATCAGGAGACAGAGTGTAGTGTTTTTCAAGCTCTATTAATAGACTGGTGTACAAGTTTTAAGTTTTACTTAACTACCCCTTCACTACCACCCCTTAGATAGTTCTTTTTAATATATTGCTAATTTCATCTTGGCACACTAGCATTATAATCCTCAAGTTTCTTCTTTAAAAATGTGTTCCCCATCTGCTTCTGCTGTATTTTTATGCAGAAATTGCTTCTCAATGCATGAAAATGCTTTTCCTATTTTGAGGCATTTCACTTGAAAAGACTGGAAAACCAAGGCACTCGTGTGAATCCTTGAGTTGAAACACACTCAAGTGTTCAAATATAAATGGTTGAATGGTGAGCTCACTGTCACAGCCAGCCTCACTTGTAGCTTCATAGAGCCTCAGGACAAACGGTAAATAGTCACATCTTCGTATTAGCCATGAATTCTATTTCGAGAATGACTACTTCATTATAACATAACCTATTGCTTGCACTGTTCTGAGCCCACAAAGGGATACATACCTGCTTGAGTGCTTCAGGCTGAATATTTTTATTGCTGACACCAGATGGCGCTCGTACATTTTAAAAATGTGCTTTGATCTTTCACGTTTTAAATCTTAACCTCTTTTCTCTTCCGGAAGATTTTGCTTAAAAAGTTTAAAGGTTCTCTCATGTTCTGTCATGTATTGTGTTCTCTCATGTAAAATACAATTGAAAACTTTCATCTATTCATTAAGCATCTTGACCCCTTTTCAGAAAAGCTGAAACATTCCTTGGGCAGCATTGTTGATGAATACTGACTATCATTGCAGGAATAAATGAGGAAAGCCCACAGTCCCCGTCTACTCATGTAAAAATTAAATATATTAAAAAAACTCTCTAATATTAAAAAGAAATTTTATTCCGGATTTAGTGGTTCTCTTTTAGACTTTTAGGATAGGGACAATCGCTGGTAACTAAGAATTACATTTCTCCATCATCACAGGAAACTCTGCTGACAATGCATACCCCAGCTAACCCCCTTACACTCTCACTTGGTCTGTTTCATTCTTGCTCATTTTCAGACCACTGTCTCTTTGTTTCATTTTAACCATCAAACAGATAATGGCACACAATTAGGCTCTGATCACAAGAGAAGCAGCCATGGCTGCTTTCCCCGCCCCCTCTGCTCTCTCCCTCTGCTGTGAACAGATTAGATCTTCGCTGGTGAGAGACAGCTGCTGTGAATATATTTTCTTCTCAGTGACTTTATTTGGACAGTTTTTGGCTTTTTGGCCTTGAACATAGCTGTAAGCAGTTTTATCTTTTCCTGAGACTTGTAGTTTATTATTGACCTTTGAGATTTTACTGAATTTTATAAGACCTTCTATTATCCCCATTGCCTTGTGTATCTCTGAAAAATTGACAACATTTTCAATTGGAAAAATCCTTTGCTGACTTCAATTTTTTAAAAAATAATTTATCTCTTTCTTCTGGTATGATGAGGAAAAAATGCAAAATTACTACATGCAATTTAGAGAAAAGAGGCAATGATTATATCCTTTATAATTAAGATGGCTACAAGAGTGAAGAGGGTTTTAGAATCCCTATCTTGTTCTAGTGCTAACATGTAAATTGCTCCTCTCAGTGTAATGAGCACCTTATCTAGCTCAAGATATTTCATTTAGAAGCTCACATTTTTCCCTGTTAACAGCCCAAAGGAGTATTGACCAAAATGCATTGACTGACTTTGTTATGTTAATAGTAGCACAAAGAATGCCATAATGGGCTTAGCACCTCAGGCTCTGGCAGAATTTTGATCCTGTCCCTTCCAGAGGAATCTATACTACCCTTTGCACATAATCCCACATAAGCCACCCAAAAGTGTTTTTTTTTGTAAAGCTTTCTCTCTTGGCAGCTCTTCTCTGATTCATTTCAGCAGAATTAAGCTTAAAATTTTCAAAAGGCTTGTTGAAAATTTATCAAGATTAGAGAAACATGAGAGAAGAGAGGAGATTAAAGCATTGTTTACAACTATCATAACAAGAGAACTGCACAGAGGTCAGCTCCCAAGTCATTCAAGGAGCTGGAAGGCTTACAATCGGCACAGGTTCTCCATGTAGCTGGGGCTTATGTGTGGTTCTGTATTATAAAGTCCCACAGAAGATTCATGTAGCCCATGCTGACCAATGTGAACTTACCTTGTGGTTAGTGCTTAATTAGAGGGTGTTTTCAGTATCTGTCACAGACTAACACTCAGAGAAACCCGGTGTTCTGCTTCTGCGTATCTTGGAAACACGATGTGATTTGTGTGGTGATTATTTTGTTTAAAATCATCCTCTCTTGCTTCCAGTATTTCCACTTGCATTTGTCAATCATTTCCTATTAGACCACTGACTCATCTTCATTTCACTGTCTGTGACCCCACCTCTCCCAGGCCACGCATTTTATCTGTGCTGAATTAGAGTAGTTAAGGACCACATGTAAGAGCTGAACGTAAGTCCCCAAGCTCACTTCCTTTTCTAATGTTCTTAATCTTAATACATGTTGTTAAGGCTTGTTCTGCCCTCTAAACAGAACACACACTCAGGGTTTCAGATAATATTCTTCTAGATGGCTGCATGGCTCAGACTCTTTACCATATTGCTCAAATATTACCTCCTCCCTAAAACCTAGCACCCCATTTAAAGTTATATCATCCACAGTTGCTACACCCTATATTATCTTCATATCGCTGTTATTTTACAATTTATAGTTCCCACATTTACTTGTATTTTATAGGAGTGTGTGTGTGGGGTGTGTGTGTGTGTGTGTGTGTGTGTGTGTGTGTGTGTGTGTGTGTGCATGTGTGAACATAGAAATATGGACCAGAATTCACAGTAATCACCTGTGGAAGTACCTGCTTGTAGTTCCAGTATTCAGGAGGATTAGTCAGGAAGATACAGATGTGAAGCCCGCCTAGGCTATAGCAAATTCAAAGCCACCTTTAACTAAAGAAACAAAACAAAACAAGGAGTTAATGGAAGAAATTCACAAGTGTCCAATACAAATATATAGAAATAATATTTCCTTGTTTATAATTCAGAGTTCCTTCTTTATGAAGTTTGACTTAAAACTTTATGATTTTCTTAACTTAAAACTTCATCATTATTAAGTACATGTGTGTCTGGAGAGCCACGTGTGCCATAGCACATGTGTAGAAGTCAGAGGACAACTTCATGGAGTCATTTCTCACTTTCCACCTTTATGTGTTTTCTAGAGATCATATCTTTAGGATTCATAACAAACACTTTTATTCACCAAATAATTTCATTGGTCTTCTTTATGAATTAAGTGAAGGAAGAATTTGACCTAAAACCCATCTTGTATTTATTTTTAAGTCCTATAGTCACTATGCCCAAAGTGTTATATCAAGAAATTCTTTATAAAACATTTTATTCTTCTGTAAAACTGACAACTACTGAATAGAAAACCAAGAATCTCTTGCTTATATCTTAAAGTAGCTACAAAACCATCACAATCACTGGTGTTGTGTGGAGACTGAAAGACATGAGGATTTTAAAGATATATGATCAAAAGGGATGGAGAGATGGGGAAGAGGGAGAGGAGCTGGGGGTAGTGAGATGGGGGAGGTAGAGAGGAGGGGAAAATGCAGAAGAGAAATAAAAAGAGAAGAGGAGAAACTAGGGAAGAAGGGGGAAGGGAGGAGAGAGGAAAAGATGAGGGGAGGGAAGGAGAGGAGAAGAGAAGAGAAGAGAAGAGAAGAAGAAGAGAAGAGAAGAGAAGAGAAGAGAAGAGAAGAGAAAAGAAGAGAAGGTACTCTCTCCTCAGCAGTATCCTCTACTTCCCTCTGCCTGGCAGTTGAGGGCTCAAGACAGCTCCTAGTCCCAGTGACTTGACTAAACTTTGGGTATATCTCTTTTTGACAAGGTCCCTGGATTTCTTTTTCTTAGAACACATGCCCCAAAAAACCTGAAGTTAGAAATTTTCCCTGCCTTTTCAAGAAGTAAACATTTTGCAACCAGGGAAAAAAATCTTTCTAAGAACATGGTAGAAACATCTTTAAAATGCAATATCAAATTGACTGGAGTCTCTGTCTTCAAGAATGTCAATAGGATTTTTATTTCTACAGCACTGACAGTCTAATTACATTGCCCTACCTCCCCTCTTCTAGGATTTTTTTTTGTTAGCTCATTCCAATGCTTGGAAATCCCCCTGACTTCTAGAAATGGATACCTTTGAATATAATCTTACCAGTTTCTAAATGTGTCCAATATAATTTTCTTTTCTAGATCCAGCAATTTAAAGACTGATTGATTAGAATCAAGTACTCTAGAACAGGCAGCTGGCATGGAGAGCATGTTTAGGTATTTCTCTTCATCCTTAAATTGATGAATTAGAAATCAGGCCAAAAATCAAGAAAGCTGTCTTGTAATCATTGACCATCAGCTGCATTATCTCATTTGATCATCAAAACTCTATGGCTCTGAGTTTCCTTATCATTTACTATGCAGCCACTCTTTGTGTGATGAGTCCCTCATTGGGATCATATTATTTGCTACAGTAAGAGATCCTTTCCTAAAGATATGAGGAAAAGGGATTTCCTGCATTTTGGAATCTACTAAGCCATTTCTTCCATACATACTACAGATGATGCAGAAAAATCCTAAAAGAGAGGAGAAAAGTATATTAAGGTACTCCATAAAAAAAAAAAGCCGGGAAAGAAGTGGGCTGTTACAGGGCTCTCTTGGGTAAAGGCAGTCTTTTTCCCCTTTTCACATCTCACAAAGCATTGATTAAAATAGGAACACCTTACAAAAGTTTATCATTTTCAACCAAGTGCAGCAGGCAGTGGTTCTATGCAGAGTTGTTTGTCCATTGCATTCCAGTACGAATCTCAGTAGGTATTCTTTCCAGTACAGCTGCCATAAGTGTGGGAGGAACCAGTGGATAATTCTATCCAGGATTATACTTGTATAAGTATGGAGCTTGTGGGACAAGACTCCCATTCTGGATAAAGAAAGGCTCTAGGCATCACTTGGAACTGGAGGTTAACAAGTGTCTGTAAGAACCACATCTTACAGTCCCTGCATCCCTGCATTGTTGTGATCTAAATTTAAGCAGGCACTTCTCTTTCCCCCTTTTTTTTAAAGGCATCTAAGTTTTCTTTATTCTCAAACCCGAGAAAACACAAAAAGTGAGTTGTGCTCTTTATTCAGCTTATCTGCTGACATAGTGTTGAAGAGCTTTTCTTGGGAACACAAATATCTCCAGGGAAAGTCCAAAAAAATTATTTCATCCAACTCAAGCTTAGGGAGCCTATGAACTTGATCTGGCTTCCTTGCAGGGACATGGATGCAAGGATGCTTACAAGAACATGGGTAAAATTCATGGGAAGGTGCACCAAGAAGAATGTCTGTCCTCAGAAAAGAGGTATATGGGGCTTTAGTGAGATATTCACTTTGTCCTCATCTGTGGCCCATTGGGGGTGGAGACAGGGGTTGAAGTGACCTGGGGAACTAGATCTGAGGAGCTCTGGAGCAGTCCCTTGCTGGTGGGATGCGGATAGGAGAGCATCCAGTGGAACCTGCTGGTGTTCATCAGTTATTTCTCCCTTAATAAACATCTATTCGGCCTATTTGTTTATCCTGATCCTTATTAAACCACAATATAGGGCTTATTTAAGAAGGGAAAAATCCATTGATCTGCATACAACATTTGCTGTTTGGAAGGGCATGTGCTTGCTTTTAAAAGGCAGAAGTATTTCTTCTACTCCTTAAATGAATCTCTCTCTCTCTCTCTCTCTCTCTCTCTCTCTCTCTCTCTCTCTCTCTCTCTCTCTCTCTCTCTCGTGTGTGTGTGTGTGTGTGTACAATTTTGGGTTTTCTTTCTTTCTTTTCTTTTTTCTTTTTTTGTATTTGTTTTAGAAGATAGGTCTCTTCCAGGAGACTTGCTGTGTAGATCATTCTGGCCTCAAGCTCACAGAGTCCTCTTGCCTCTGCCTCAGGAGTGCTGGAATTAAAAGAGTGTACATACCTGGCTTAGAAAACATATTAAATAAAATAATTTAACACCTACAACCATTCATGAAATCTGGTGTGTTTTCAATGCTCTTGGTATTTTCTGACAAGGAATGGGAAAAGCAACCAGAGTGGGTTGCTCCCCGTTTCATCAGGGTGATTTAACTCTTTTGCCACTGAATGGGAATCCTCAAGCTTTTCCTTCAATAACTGTTTAGGCTAGTTGTGGTTACAGATTCTCAATTCTTAAAGCAGGAGACAGGCCACAGTAAATTCCACTTCATGTTGGTTGTGCCTGCATTCTGCAATCTGCTTATCATTAATCAAACAGTGATGTCCCTTCCTCTGGGGTTTCTCAACTGGTCCAGAACATCAACGCAGAGTGGATGGCATTAATTGTTAACTTTAAAAAGTGTGCTTTTAATTTAATGTTGCTTAACTGTTCTGAACAATTTAATAAAATGAATTTCTCATTTGTATTTCAAACAGCTTCCTGATTGTGTTTTGAAATTCCAGAAGTTTTCCATTGGCAATGTGACACATTTTAGTATCCTTAAAATTATGAATGAATAGAAATACTGCTGTAGTAACAGAAAATAGTGGATATTACCTGGAACTAGATGTCTCTAAGCCTGTAAGATAGTAGAATTAGCAAGAACTATGAAATAACTACAAAGTGGTGTAGACTAGATATTTTGCCAGATATACATTTTTAAAACTATAAGTAGACATGCTGAGGTTGATCTGAGTCTACTTAACAATATAAAAATTAATATTTGTAATGTAGTATATAAGTATGTTGTTTTGTAGTTGAAACTTTTTTATTATCCTAGAAATATGTATTATTGTAGAGTATTTTTTCTTAGTAGTTGCTTAAGCAAACTATATCTCTTTTTATCTCCATGTCTTCATCTACTGTATGGAGATCACCATATCCTCTGTCTTCAGGCACTTTTTTCTTTGCTTGAATATTTGGTTTAATTTCACCTTCAGTGTTTATAATGCTACTGTGTCCCATGCTTTATTCTCGAGATTTACTTGGATAATTTGTTGCACTGGATATCAGACTCCTTTAAATATATTACTCATCCCTGTGAAGGAGAGAACACGATTGTATTTTCATGAGGAAGAAAGAGGAGACAATGTGCAGATTCTGGGAATGACATCTTTCTCTCTCTCTCTCTCTCTCTCTCTCTCTCTCTCTCTCTCTCTCTCTCTCTCTCTCTCTCTTAATTGCATAGGAAGATATTGCTTATCCTCCAGATTATGATTCATAAGATTTTATGCCTCAAATAATCTCTGGGAAATTGACAGTAATGACTTGTGCATTCCATAGAAACCAAGTATATTATAAATGAAAACATCACATGGAAACATATGGAAGTGAGAGGATCATGGAAAATTTAGTTGAAATCTTTAACTGGCATAAAGTCATATCTACATTTAAATGTTTCATGTATACTAACCATTTAGTTTGCACATTGTTAGCTTATTTACAGACAGCTATTAAGTAAGTTGTTGCTTATTTAATTAAAGAACTACCTCGCTTGGTTTATTTCAAGGAATAAAGAACAATCCATAAAGCTGAATGTAAAACAGCTACTTCATGAATGGGAAATATTCTTATTAATTCAGTAGAATTCTTCTATTTATAGTATCCACACAAAGAAATTACATAGAGGATATTAGCTCAACAATATTCTAGATACTCATGATATGTAGTTTGGGAAGAACATTATTTTTAAGCCAATATGCTTGTTTGAGCCTACATAGAAACAAGTTAGACTTGGTTCACTTATCATCATGCTAAGAACTATATTCCAGAAAACATGTTGACTGAAGTGTTTCAAATAAATCAATTTTGTGTAGCAGAAAAGTTAGGAAATAAAATGGTGGTTTATGATAGACAATATTTCTAGTATCAGAATGAATTTAAACACATAGAAGGGGAAAAGTAATGTGATAGGAGCCTGAAATGACTTCCTCATAATGATGTTTAATTTACAGATACTTTCAGCCCAAAGAAAGTGTGATCAGTATCATTAAGATATCCCTAAATTGAAAACAACACTTTACTTCATCTAATAACACTCAACTCAGATGTCTGTCAACCTGTCCCTGAATTTCTTGATACAATTTGCATAGAATAGGTATGAGTGCAATTGGATAGTTTTTGTTTGTTTGTTTGTTTTTCAGTTCTTTAATTATCAAACTGCACTTCTAAGTGCCTTTAACTTTACAAATTGTTTTTTTGCATGATTTTATGTCATTCAAATAATTATATGTTTAATTAGTTTGGAGTAAAATGTCGATCCTGGAAGTAATAAAACATGTGATGGTAGCCTTTTTCAGTTGTCACATAGAAACAATCTATGAGTGGTCATTAGATTTTGTTATTGGGAAATAGAAGATCCACTGGCTAATATTGAATGGTTTTTTTTTTTTTTTTTTTTTTTTTGCTGTTAGCATCATTGATCTGTTTTAATGTAGTAACTAGATAGATTTTTTTTTTTGTCTGATTTTATGGAAAGCTAACTTTCCACAGCACAGTGGGCTTTGTGAATCTCAAAAGAGCTGAATAAGAGGATTTTGAAAATATGCATCATAAATAAATAATAACATTTTAGCTGATGGATGTGCTAATTATCCTGATTTGATCAATATCTAATATACACATGAATCAAAACATCACAATGCGCTCTATAAATTACAGGATAATTGTTATGTGTACAAAATAAAAATAAACTGAAATTAATTAACCTAAAGAAATATAAGAATTACAAAGTATTTTATAAACACTTTGGTGACTCTTGCATTTTTTTTTTGGGGCTGCTAAGAGCAGATAGATATGTTTTACAGCCCAGATGCCACAAAAAGATATTGTGATGAGTTACTTTTCTCATGGTAATTCCCAAATACCTGGCAATAAGCCAATTTAAGAGAGGATCTGTTTACTTTGATGCACAGTTTGAAAGAATAGTCCCTCATGGTGGAAAGATGTGGTGGCAGAATCATGAAGCAGCTGGTTCTAGTAGAACACAGAAACTATGGGCAGGCTATCAAACCTTATGTTCCTTCTAGAGACACTCTTGTTTAGTAAAGAGGTAGCTCCTAAAGATTCCATAACCTTACCTGGGAGGGATGGAACACACCTTAATCCTAACACTAAGGAGGCAGATCTCTGGGTTCAAATCCAGCCTGGTCTTCAGAGTTAGTTCCAGGACAGCTAGGACTACAAAGAAACTCTATCTCTAATAAGTAAACAAACAAACAAACAAACAAACAAACTAAATAAATAAATAAATTAGATTCCACAACCTTCCAAAATAATAACTCCTGCTCTAGAAAACATATTAAAGCATATGAGCCTATTCCTATTGCAGACATTCACAAATCAAACTTCAGCTGTTATATAAACTTTATGTTATTTTAATTGTCTAACTCTTGTTTTTTTGAGTTTTATAATACTGTAAACCTAGAGATTCAAAATGATAGAGTTAGAAATTTATTTACTTAGCTCATGTGCTTTAATCTATACTTTGTCATTCTCATCATAAGACTTTGAAAACTAACATAAAATCTTAATATCATTTTAAGGGTTAAACTGTCTCTTGTAAAATTTTAACCATTATTGCCTCCAGACTTGACATTTAGAAGATAATGTCATCATAAATGCAACTGATTAAGTTTGGATGAGGTCATATAAGAGTAAGATGGCTTCCAATCAATATGGCCTGTGTCCTTGCAAAAGGAGGAAATGTGAACACAAAAGCAGATGCACATGGAAGATAAGACAGAAACATAGGAAGATGAAAGCCCATATGAGAGCCCTAGAACAAAGCAGTCCTTCCAGACTCATAATACAGTAACTATTCTCACTAATTGATTTTGGAGTATCTACTTTCAAGAACACTGAGATGATGAGATCCTATTAGCAAAAGACCCAAGCTAACAATACTTATTTTTTTTGAAAACCTTAACAGAGTAATAGAATCACAGGAAGAGTTGTCTTTAAGGAAGCAGCTAGCCAAAAGTTTCCTTCTTAGACTCAAAGAACTGCTGACATTCATAGGATAGACAAAAGATCTTTCATGGAGAGATAACATAAAAAATAAGATGCCTTTCTTAAGTTTTCTCTTGCAAGGTGTAGTGGCACTTGCCTATATTCATAGTCATTTAGAAGTGGAGGCAGGAGGATCAGTAATTCAAGGTCATTCTCAGTCACACAGCAAGTTCAAAGGCATCTTAGCTGCAGAATTTGCCACAAAAACAAACCACCCACAGGGGATATTTTATTTCTTTAAGCAGCAATGATTAGTCCATATATATATTAATCAATCTGCATGTGAGCTTTACATAGGAGCAAGGACAGATAGAATTGTGATCCATTTAACAGTGTGAATGGTTGTGATTAGGATAGCTGATAGAACCAGGGATAATATAGATCACTGTACTACAGAAATTGTCATAGTATTTAATTTTTACCACCACCACACAGGAAAACTTAGCAGGAATTCTTCACAGGTTGATTTACTTTGGAGGAAATGGTTAACAGTACTTAGCTGGGAGTGGGAAGAGTAGTTGAAGGATTCATGAGAAACAGAAGCCTAAAAGAGCAGAGGGACCCAAGGTACAGCTGCATGCATTCCTGAGCCAGAAATCCTGAGGAGAGGCCTGAGGGCAAGGCTCCCTTGTGAGGTTAAGACTTTCTGACCTGGTAGGAGTAAACAGAGGAGTGTCAAGGGGACTCATTGCCCAATTTAAAGAACACAAATGGAGAATTGCTCCAGGGCCTGCTTCTATGAGATGGGAAGAGCTGATTATTGGAGCTTAGATTTCTGCACATATCTTTCTTCTATTAAAGAAAAAAAAAATACAAGTAGCAAATAAAAATTCTTACAATGTGAAAAAAATCTTCCAAGTGGGCAAGCAATAAAGGCTGACATCCATAGTCTTCAGAGTTTTGGCCTTTCTCGAATTCTGTAACCTTTGCTCACTTTTGTTTTAGTTATTTCCTAGAACTTGTCTCAAAGACAGTCTCCTCTGACATGTGCCCTTATTTTCTGCCAGTGAACATTTGAGCAACACTTTTCCTCACTCTTATACTAATACTAAAGCTTTTTTATGGACTTCTGTACTATGCTCATGGTGATAGTTGTATTATCCTGTGTTAAGGACAAGGTCACAGAGACTCAAAAAGTAGCCATTTTGCAGGGTAATATTTGTGAAGGTTTATGAATTGACATTAGTTACCTATTGGCCTTTACATGTTAGTAGTCACTGCAAAGATTATGATGAAAGCTGACACCATTTGCCTTTGATGAAATTCCATCCTTGAATTTCTGCTCCATTTTCCTTCTTGAGAAAAATATCTTGTTCTCAGCTGATGATACGCTAATCACTTGTAAATTCTGAGTAATTAATCTGGTTCTTGCTGGTTAGGAGTTACTGAATGTGATATGAAAGCCAGGACCATTCATTGGAAAAAACAACTTACTATCAAGACAAGTAAAAATTCACTACTGGAGTAGCAAGCAATAAAATTGCTGCTCCTTAGAAGAAACAGCTCAGATATTCTACCAATTGCATCAAGATTTTCTATGTTTTATAATTAATAAGCCTTCTTTGAATGCTATTCAACACAAATAGCACTTTCACTGTTCAATAATTGTCCTATCAAGGTGCTGAACTTGACTTCATAAATCTGCCTAGGTTTTGGGCTTGAACATCTTTGGAGCTGTCACTGTTGTGTTTTTGTCACAGGCCTGAGCTGTAATACAGATTTTCACCCTTTAGCTACAGACAATATAACTTGCATAGTGCTAAGCAGTCATACTAGCCTCTCAATTAGCCTTAATTGATAGTTAATACTTTTTAGTCCTATACTTCAGGTCTCTGAAGTATCAATTATACTCAATTGTATGCAGTAGCAATCATTTATATCTGTTATTTTATAATTATCATAATTATATACTGCATATTTTTAAAATGTTTGGTTGATACATATGTCAAAGTCTGATTTTACTCTGTAACAGAATTACCCAAGACTGAGTAATTTATAATGAATAGAAATGTACCTATCCTACTTTCCAGAGACTGGGAAGTTAAGGTGCATGGCAGAGGATTGGGTGAGGGATCTAGCTCTGTGTAATTGTTTCTTCACAGAGTACATGGCAAGACAGTGAAAGAAATGAGGGCAGAATTTGCTTAAGCCACCATCCACTTCTCGATCACAAACATGTCAGTTATTACCTTCACCCATTTAGAAGATAAAGCCTTCACGACCTAAACACTTTTAGACTCCACTTTAACACAATGGTGCCAGCAAGGTATGGCATGAATTTCCATGGAGAATGACAAATGCTTAAAAGGGATATTAGAAACAAAAGAAGAGACAAGCACAGCTTCTTGGTACCAACATTTTTCTCAGTTGGGCTCTGTTTTGCTAGAGATAAGCAGAGACTTGCATGACTCCTGTAAGGGAGGTTTTCTGACTCAGCATAATTGAGAGAAAATGCATGGCTCTTTTAAGAGGCCCTGGTAACAACTGAATGGTGTGTGTGAGCAGTGGCCGTGACCACATATCCAAGCCAGCAGCATGCTGCTTGATGTCAGCATAGACCAAGTCAGTTAGCACAGCTCTCAGTGCTGGTGGTAAACATAGCAAACAATCTTGGAAAGACAGTGGCTAAAGCAGCCCCAGCTTTAATTTTAGCAATGTTGTTGAGCAGATAAAAGACTCATGGCTAGAAAAAGATAGAAATTTACAGTAAAGACAGATTCAGGTGAAGTAAAACTCTAAAAGGTCTATAGCATGTTTTAAACTATATGCAGGATGGTGAGAGAAATGAAACATGATAAAGTAATAAAAACAAAGAAAGAAAGAAAGAAAGAAATAGAGTAGCTGGGACACACCTGTGGTCCCAGTACTCAAGAGGCAGAGGCACGCAGATCTCCACAATTTCAAGTTCACCATGGTGTACAGAGTGAATTCCAGGATAGGCAAAAGTTATACAGAGAAACCCTGATTATAGATTCCTTTACTTAGGATGAAAGATAAGTTACATATAAGACTTTAGAATCACAAGATAAGATAGATAACAGAATAGAATATTTTCTTTAATTCTTGATTATGTTATGGACTAAATATTTTCAACTATAGTTCTTGCTAGATAACTGTTTTATTATATATAAATTGACTATGTTAAATTTAAAACCCTTTATATTTAGACGGAAAAGAGGAGATGATCGGGAATGTTCTTCTTTGTATATGTTTGTCTTATTGGTTGATGAATAAAACACCGTTGGCCAATAGGGCAGCAAGATATGTGGGACTAGGATATGAGGAGGATTCTGGGATATGTAGGCAGAGAGGAGTTGTTATGAGATCCCAGGAAGTGACATAGCTGAGCAGAAACTGCCCCTAGCCAACTATAGATGTCTGGAGGTCTGTACAGACAGTAGGGAAGTGATGTAGCTGGGCAGAAAGTGTATATAAGCAAGGACAAACAGGAAATTGCTCTCTTCTCTGTAGATACATTGAACAGTTGAGTTGTAGGACTCAAAGAGAAGAGGTCCAGACCCTTTTGTCAGTAAGAGAAGACCATGTGGAAATACTTAGAATGATAGAAATGAGTTAATATTTAAAACACAGCTAGCTGATAAGAAATGCTAGTGGCTGGCCAACAGATTCATAACTAATATAGTGTCTGTAACATAACTAATATATTCTTTTGGGGCTGAAGTGGCAGCAGGGTCTTCTGGGCCAGAAAACTCACCTTACAAAATTAAGTATTCTACATGTGAACTTTGGAGGATTGACAAGTTTCCTTCTGCAAATGTTCTTTTTAATTGGCCAGCAGCAAGTTTCAACCATTGCACAGTCATCTTCTGTTGGCAGCTACCTTTTCTGAAAAGTCTTTATAGCATCAAGTACAAATATCCTGCTCTGCTCACAGAATAGGAAGAGATCTTCACCAACCCCACATCTGACAGAGGGATGATATCCAAAATATTCAAAGAACTCAAGAAACTAGTCACCAAAACACCAAATAATCCAATTAAAATGTAGGGTACAAAACTAAATAGAGGATTTTCAATAGAGGAAACTAAAATGGCTGAAAGACACTTAAGAAATTGCTCAACATCCTTAGCTATTAGGGAAATGCAAATCAAAACAACTCTGAGATACCATTTTATATCTGTCAGAATGGCTAAAATAAAAAACACCAAGGACAGGTTATGCTGGAGAGGATGTGCAGAAAGGACACTCCTCCAATGCTGGTGGGTGTGCAAATATACAGCCACCTTGAAAATCAAGATATCAGTTCCCTGGGAAAATGAAAACTGTTCTACCACAAGATCCAGCAATTCCACTCTTAGGCATATACCCAGAAAATGCACATTCCTGCAACAAAGATATCTGTTCAACTATATTTATAGCAACACTATTTGTAATAGCCAGAACCTGGAAGCAACCTACATGCCCTCAACTGAAGATTGGATTAAAAAAATGTGGTACATTTACACAGTGGAGTACTACTTAGTGGGAAAAACAAAAAAAAAAAAAAAAAAACAAATGAACAATCAAAACAAACAAACAAACAAACAAAACAATGGAATCCTGAAATTCGCAGGCAAATGGATGGAACTAGAAGAAACCATCCTGAGTGTGATAATTCACAAAAAGACAAACATGGTATATACTCACTCATATATGGAGTTTAGACATAGAGCAAAGGATCACAAGCCTACATTCCACATTGCTAAAGAGGCTAGGAAACAAGGATGACCCTAAGTGAGACATAGAGGGTCCCTCACAGAAAGTGAAAAGGTCAAGAGCTCTTGACAAAATTGGGAGAAGACAATGGAATCAGAGTGTATCCCTCCCTACTAAAGGTATATACTTCAGAATCCCATTCCCTATGGAGAAATACTCCCTTAGCTTAGAGACATGGACCGGTCCCTAGGCCCTATTCTAATTGATTTGACAGACTTTGATGATTCCTCTTGGAAGGCCTCACCACACCCCTCTGGAGAGTGGATGAGGGATGGAATGGGGACCTGTGGGGGCCATGAGAGGATGGGAGGGAGAGGGAACTGGGATAAATATGTAAAATAAAAGAATACTTAAAAAATCCAAATATCCTGCTATTCTGAGACCCATTCAAGAGCCCATCTCTAAGTATTTGTGCACTTGCATATTCCTCTACATCAGAAGTCATGAGAAGTTATCACTTGTTATTGCCATTATAATATAGGAAGTAATGTATACCACTTCAATGATTTAGTTATTGTAGATCAGGAGTTTAGTTTAGCTGACATTTGCTCTTGGATTCTCTGTTATCATACATGGACAGACTCACATGTCATAGAAAAGGGATAAAGAATATGATCAGTCCTCAGCCTGTAAGAAGACAAAACCTTAGTTCAACAAGTTGTATGGAACCAAATCTTAACCATAACAATTTGTCTCAACTTGAAAGCAAATGTCTTTTTCTGTAGGGATTTAAGTTACCATCAACTTCTTTAGTGACTCCAAGGTTGAGGATTCACATACATTGTGACCCAAAACATTGAACTTTAATTGTTCAATAACAAATATTGCAATTCCAGTCACTAAACTTTGGGTTAATTTGCTACATAGCAATGTCTAGCTAACATAGCAAGCTTGAGTTATAAAATTATCAATGGTCTTCAAGATTGCCCTACAATATTTCTGCCTCCTATTATTTGCATTGTTAATTAATTTGTTCTGTATTGTCCAAAGCTTGTCTGAGATTTACAGCATCTAGCAGAAATGAAAGTGCTACTGCTTAGCCTAGGTTATGAAACAGTATTGCTTCACTCTTAACTTCTCATTTTTATTCCTCACACAATTGATATCTCTATTTTCGTTGGTTATTTGCTTCGCAGTAAGTATCATGGTTTCAGGATCAAGTTCTGTGGAAGAAATGTGTGACTAAAAACTGAGTTCTGTAGCCATTAGTCAATGAGTCATAGAGGTCGTCTAACACACCTATAGAAAAATTTTTAAAATGGAGCTTTTAGCTTTAGCCTGACGATTTGACTGCAATGTGATGAGAGACGCTAAGAAAGTCATGTAGAGAGTCTGTATGTTTCAGTTATTTCTGATGTGTAGAAATTATACGAGATGATACATGTCTATTATAAAGTTTAAAGCTATAGACAAGAGAAATAGATAAATATATAGTGAGTCAACACCTTCCTTTTGGGTGAGTGCTTGAATGTCTCAGCTGCTCCTATGCAATATTTTGATGGAAATTAGAATATAGGAAATATATCAGAAATTTATCTCATGATCTCTATTTGAGCAAAAAAAAATAAGTAAAAATAACTGGATTCATTAAAAGAAGCAAATTTCTGTGATAGAAATTGAGAATACTTCTAAAAATGAGCAGAGCACAGTGAACGTAGAAGTGTAGCCTCCCACTGCTGCACTTGCCCCAAGTAACACGCAGAGACTCTGTATTTGATATAAGGCTGTTGGCCAGTTAATAGTTTCTTACCTGCTGGCTCGGTCTTAATTATTAACCCATTTCGACTAATCTAAGTATTTCCACCTGGCTCATCTTACCAGCCAGAGTGGCTGGCGTTCTACCTCTCCTGGCTCTCCATGTTGATGCCTCCTAACTACTTCCTCTTTCCTCTTCCTAGTCTCCTAGCCACACCTATCTTGCTTTCCTATTGGCCAACAGGGCTTTATTCATTAACCAGTATGAGAAACATATTTACAGAATAACATCTCCCATCATAGAAGGTCCCTTCTTCTGACCTCTGTTATATAAGGCATGCATGTGGTGAACACATACACACTCGGGGGAATACTCACACATACAAAATAAAAATAATATCATTACTGTACACTATTCTCACATTAACATTATTTATGATATAATTTTATAATCAATGTGATTATATATGTAAAAATTGTCTCATCTTATTGCAACCATTGTAATATTGCTTTGCAAGAGAAAAGAGGCTCTCAAAAATTATATTTTTTTCTCTGATCAAACAGGAAAGAAATTATGGCTCTATTTGACTAAAGATTCTCATGATATTACCACTCCCTAATACTGTCATTAGCCTGAACAGAATCATGCAATTGCCTGAAGATCTAGGGTTATAATCACAAAGATAAAAGTGCTTGTGAAGTCATAAGGATCAGAGTACAAATCTCAAGCATCAATATAAACTTTTGAGTGTTGCCATATGTGCATGTGTAATACAAAAATGGGGCAGAGAGAGGGGGGGGCAAAGGAGGATTCCTGAGACTTCCTGGCCACAAATTTAGCCCTATCTCTGGAAAGGCAGAAAGTGACAAAGCAGGACACCTGATGCCGTCCTCTGGCCTCCATATATGTACACAAGCATTAGTACATAATTTGAGCATACACCTTTACACCCCACACAGACAGTGTTTTTATTTTTCAGTATCAACTATGTACAAACTATTTATGTACATAATTAGTTATAAAATTGTATATGAACAATGCATTAAAATTATCTCATTTCAGAGACAACACATTATGTAAAAATTTCCACATTAACATGTTATGAGCAGGTTTTTCCCCACCGCCGGTCTGGTCCTGCCATCATGTCAGCCCCCATTAACATGCAGAGACTCTGTATTTGATATAATGCTGTTGGCCAGGTACTAGCTTCTGCTCTGCTAGCTCTTTCTTAATGATTGACCCATTTTTATTAATCTAAGTACTTTTATGTGGCTCATCTTACCGGGGAGCGATGGGCATTCTACCTCTCCGGGCACTCCATGTTGACTCCTCCTTTCTACTTCCTCTTTCGTCCTTGTCTCCTAGCCCCACCTATCTTGCTTTCTCATTGGCCACAATGCTTTATTAATTAACCAGTATGAGAAACATATTTACAGAATAACATCTCCCATCATTAACATATCAATTGCTACTGTCCTTCCTCAGATCATGTTTAAGCAATCATGTTGATGAGACTTTATGGGTTTAGCTTCTGACATTCCTAAGAGAAACAATCTTGTATCAACCCCCTTGAACTTCTAGCTCTTAAAATCTTTTTGTGCCTTCTTCTGCAAAGATCTCTTAGCCTTAGATTCTGGGAATTGTTTTGTAGATGTATCTATTGAGACTGAACTAAACAGAAGGGGTAAATGATGTATTATAATATCAAAAACAAAATAGTTTAAAATATTTTCAAGATGTTTTGCTATAATGTTTATGTGAGATTTTTGCCCATTCATCCATTCATTATTTATTTAATAGTACTAAATTTCATGATCTCCTGTCTTAGATAACAGTGATGGAGCTCTATGCCATTAGCTCAAATTATCCTTGTAGCTATAGAATTGGATTGTATGAGTACATTTGAGTATTGTTTATATTTGTTAAGGATTGAATTGGGAGAAAAAAGGAAAAGGTAATAATGAGCAAAGTATGAATGAAGCATGATAATCCAGAAACTCAACAATATATTGGCTCTTAGTTTTTAAGCTCTAAAAAGGGAAACATTGGAGGGGTATTATATTAGGCCATTCACAGTTTTGTATTTTCTTAAATTCACATCTGCAGTATACAAGAGTGATGCAAATGCTTTTAGTATCACTAACTCAGGTAAAAATGACACCAACATTGAAATTCTAGTAATGTATTTGCCTACAGATACTAATATTCACATTCAATTTCCTTTTTTTCCACTGCATCTCTGGGTATATCTGGGATTTCAAGATGATTCTCACATTCATGCATGTATCCATATTTTTCCAGTTTAAATAACTATTTTTTTTCTTGTTTGCCTCATTCTTGGTTGTACAGTGTTATAGTTCTTTGGAATTCAGTATTAACAAACTGTGAGAACTGGGACTCTCATGTCATCCCCTCTAGCTTCATTTTTCTTTTTCCTTTCCTTGAGTATCTGTGGATTTAAGCTCTCCACACAAAATCAATTTCCTAACTCCACTTCAACATTTTTCCCCTTATATTTAAAATTTGTCAAATCTTTCACTGATATAATCATGCAAAAAGGTGCCTGGAAGGCCAGCTTATCTACTACATTACTTGAGAAAAATCCACTTTTCTATAATATTGGGAGTTAGTGGAACTTCAAAAGTCAAGAGTTTGTAATATTTAAGCTCAATTTTGACATTGTATACATTTTGTGTATTTACTTATTAATTTATTTAGAGTGGGAAGATGTCAGAGGAAATTTTATGAAGTCAATCCCTCCCCCGTCTAAATCATGGGGGTCATTGGATCATACATAACTCAGATCTTCAGGCTTGGTAGCAATGCCTTTTCCCACTCACTCATCTCATTGGTCTGAATTTTAAGGTTTTTAAATGTTTTTTTTTTTCTACTTTTTGATTCTCTATAATTTTGTAGATAGATAATTAATTTTGTAGAACCAACTGTTTTAATGTTTTAGATAATGAAACTATTTTCTCTCTAAATCTCAATATTCTCTGAGTATTTCTGTTATACTGATATTCAATGTGTAAGATTTGAGGTAGGTAGGTAGGGGAGAGTGTTAGTAACAAATGATTCTATAGACACATTGCATAAAATAAAAACATAAAATAAAAAAACATTGATAATTCTGTAGATTTGGGGAAAGCAATTTCTCTTTTCATATTTTTGGTTTTAAAAATATTTTTTTCTGAATTTCAATAACAGATATATTTGCTAAAACATTAAATTATCACTGGTGCAGGTAGATATTGAAATTCTGGGAATATGAAATCATTGTGTAAATAAAATATGCCATATATAATTAAGGGAACCCTCAAAGAGCTGCTAAACAGTATGAAACAAAAATTACACATATATTGCAGACACGAACATCTGTCTGAGCAAATAATCATGCAAGGCATCCAATGATCTCTTTGGTTATTTTCTTTTTTCTTTTATTTGCATGCAACTCTGTAGCCTGGTAGGAAATAAATTTGCTGCAGACATGAGCCTCATTATGTGACTTCCCACCTTAAACTATAGTAACTATAGATATGCCAAAAAATATGGGCAGGGGAATCCTTTATTATATATCAGGGTTCACAAAATGATAAAAAATTTTAAGTGGCTATCTTGTCTTTAAACATTTACTTCTCAGAGGTCATTCATAGACACAAATACAATAGTCTAGAATTTTGCTACAGCATGGATACTGAATGTTGACTAAAGGTGTTCTGTGGACCTATGGAAGATTGGAAATAATAAAAGGCTTCATGTCATTGCAGAATTGCTATAGAGTAGGCTTTTGATCCTTTGTTCCATCCTGCCTCATGCTTCACTTACTGATTTATGAGGTGAGTAGTATGCTCTTCTAAATGTTTCTGCAGTACTATGATGCCTTCCTAGGGCCGAAGCAAATGCAGCAATTTGTCCTGGGACTCCAAGCCTCAAACTCAGGAACCAGAACAACCCATTTATCCTTATAAATAATTGTGTCAGACATTTCATTATGGCAATGGGGAATTGAATAGCAAATGATCTCTTAAATATTAAAATGTAAGTAGAACATGTTATCACCAACAGGCCCCTTCTTCAGTACATCCACCCTTTCTGTACAAACAGTCTTCCTACATTCTTCTTCAAAGTCTGCCCTGGCTTTCTGAACCTTGCAATCCATACATCTGTTACAGTTAAGCAGGTGTGGCTAGATTTAGGCCATGGTACTGAATATGGGACCCAGGCTAGATCTAGCATATTGGAAATGGTTCTTGCATAAAGAGGGTTACCAGATTAGAATGAAGAAATATGTGGGACTTTGGTAAGTGGAGATGTTTTATTTGATACAGAAAGGATCTTTGAATGTTGGTATTTAGGCTAGACCTTGGAGAAAGATGTTGGAAATCTGGCTGTTTGGAGAGGTTATGTGGATCTGTGGGTAGTGGTAAGTAAGTAAGTAATGGCCTGGAATAATCTTACAGCTAAGTTATGCCATAAGCATACCTGGCCATACTAATCTGGGCAATATGTATGTAGGACATAGAAATATGTATGTAGGACATAGACTAGATCTGGATGTTGCAAAAATATGTGGGTGGAGATGGTCAGAGTGACTCATTGAGCACCCCTGCAGATGGATGTGATGGGTTATGTCTCCATTGTCTTAATAGTTCCAATAGTATTCAAAAGTCCAAAGTGTTTTCAGAAAACAGTGAAAACTCTTAGCTGTGAGTACTGATGAAATAAATACACAATAGCATGCGTCTACTATGCAATACCACAGGATTTTTAGAATTTATATTCCAAAAAAGGATGATCAGGAGGCTAATAAGGAAAATTTCATAGACATTTATAACTTTCACAGTTGGGCCTGGGTGAAATGTAATTCCCCAGATTCCTTGAAAATCTATATCCCACTTCTGACACCAGATATCGTGGTTAAATTTGACGAAAAGGTTGATGGATGTTTATTCAGGGAGAAATCACTTACACCAGAAACAGATGACCACCTGCATGTTCCCTTCCCAATGATGCCTCTGGATGTTCTCTGTCTCTGACCAGGAAGCAAGAGAGAGTGCTGGGGTCTGGGATCCCAGGCCTAGTGTCCACAGGTCACTCTTGCACCTGTCCCCACACCCCAATTGGCAAGGTCAGTGCAACAAGCGTCCGTGGGGATTTTCACTACATTTATCCAGTCCAAATATCTGTTCTTGCCACAATCTAGGCATGATTGTGTGTCCTTGGACCCTTGACTCTTTTGTTTTAGTATGGATATGTAAAGAAACACAAAGCACATTTTCTATTTTCTTCATAGGTAAGTAGACTCCAGCTGGTTGGCAATAAGTTAGGTTCAGATCTCCTTTTCTTCAGGAAGTTAATGACCTAGGTAACACTGTTCCTCAGCTCTTGCTAAACAGGGTATGAAAGGTACAGCTGCATGTGACCGTGAATTCTTGGGCTTGAGTAATATAAAACCACTAACTCCTACACTTCATCTTGAGTATGGATCCTATGAACATTCTGCCTCTTTCAAGTTGCTTCCTTCACTTTTTGCCTCTTCATTTTGAGAGTTAATTCAGCCCTACTTATCACAGGAAAATATCTAACATGAAAGTATTCCTTTTCTGAAAAATGAGTGTTCTATTTTCCGTGAAGGACATCATAATTATCATCCACTAGAATGAACCACCCAATTTAATTTGGCTCCAAAGTTGTAGTCACACAAAACATTTTCTCTCTTTTAATTAGGAAATATAATTTGATGAATATAAAATTAAAAGCAAAGCAGTATAAGAACCTTAGTTCAGTGCTTCCAATTACTAACAGTTCTGCTATTTCCCACTGTGTGATCTGGTTAAATGCTTTGGAAGCTCAGCCTCCCCATCCATGACTGAAGAGGGGTGTTGCAAGACTAAGTTACAGTTACTTCTGACCTACCTGCTCAGAAATGAACAAGAGCTTGCTCTTTTTTTAACAAAAGAGAAAAGGACTACATTGCACAGAAGAACAGTGCATCTGTGGTAACCTGTCTTTCTGTATTATCCAGGGAAAGCCAGGGTGAGGAGAGATGGTCAGATAACACCAGGAGTCACTCTAGATCAGAGGGTGCAAAGAATGGTCTGGGATGATATTAATAATGTATTCTATCTTACTTCTGTTTTATTTCATTTCTCTCTCAGCTTCACCCTTCTACTGTCCCCCTATTCTCTCATGGGTTTGCTAGACATATTATATTCAAATAAAGAAAGTTGCTTTTACTAGGAGCAAATGTCATGTTTGATGTAATAGACTTTTTTTCTTTTAAGAAGTCCCTGTTGATTGAATCTAGAGACTCAAATGCTGGGCAAGCACATGGTGGCTGAGCTAAATGCCTATACAACCCACCTTCTTTCTATCTCTTCTTTTCTTTTTACAAATTTTTAGGGTATCACTAAGATTGTGCACTCCATCCTAGAACTGTTTTTTCTACACCAGGGAAGCCTTCAACCTTCTGACTCAGGTTCAGAGTAGCTGAGATTATATTCCTTTACAACTACATCTAGCTACAGATTCATTTTCATCATACATTAAATTCTTCTCTATGGATTTTACCTCTAGAAATCATTGCTTTAGTTCATCGTGAGTCTGCACATATTTATTGTTTGTTCTATCTTTCAAAGCATGTCATAGTCTATTGATGAATTATTTTCTGATCTCTGGGGATAATTACATTTACATAATATCAGTCTTCTCTAAAATGAACTAGTTCCTTCTCAAAGATGTTGTCATTAGTGTTCCATGTCAGAAATTCATGACATGGCTGTGCCTTTCTACAATGCTATACCTTATTAAGTAATCACAAATTCACAAGGTGCACTGATTTTATTGGCAGTAATATGACAATTAGTTCTACTTTCTTTGATAAATCTGGCTGGGAAGAACAGATTCCTAATGGCCATTATTAACATTCATATCACCTTAAATCTATATCTAAACTATAGATATAAATGCTTTTGTGGAGGCTACCAAATGGTAGAGTTGTGTCAAATGAATCAAAGAGGATACAGCAGAGTTCAAGGATTTCGTGAACAATTGATAGGAATAAACTCATAGGAATGTAAATGGAGTGTCTGTAAGAATATGGTACCACATCCAGGATGGACATTTCCTACCACTGCTGCTAGAGACAGCTACAAGGTTACACGTGAGCCAAACAAGTGAGATTTGGAGGCTGGAGAAGAGAAGAGCTGTATCAAACTGGCATATTGTGAATAACAGGTCCAGATAAAAAAATGGACATGTGGATGGACATGAATTTAAGTAGGCTGGGTCAACACTAAGTTCCAATCTGAACTGAAGTCTCTGGGACAACCAGGTTAATTCTGCTGGGAAGTCTATGACTCACATGCTGAGTAGTCATAGGACAGGCTAGTGGGACTTACCATCTATCTCAATGTTATTTGTCATTCTCTTTCTGGTGTCAGGTGAGGAAATTAGTCCTTTTCATCAGTTTGATATGCACAATGTAAGAATTTTAACATACATATGTGTTTAATAGGCCAGATTTACAATTATAAATTTGTGGAGGGACAACTTTTCTAAACTTATTGGTCATTTACCACTTTGTATATAGTAAGCAGTGACAGAAAATGGACTACTAATTATTCCACCATGTTGCAGAGCCATCCTCTGTCCTCTGGACGAAGTCAAATTCTTTCAGTCACTCAGGTCATTACACAGTCTGAAAATATTATTTTACCTAATATGTAGTAACATGTGCAGGACACAGCCTGAACTCAGTAGTAGTTCTTCATCTTTCTGATCTCGAATTCTTATTTATTGTGTCAATGCTAATATACAAAAAGTCAATACAATTCCTTTAATTAAAACAATATTTGATTTAAAAAAAGTTTTTTTAAAAGTTTGCTTTCTATTTATAAGGGAGAAAACAAGCACATATTTTTAGTAGATGTCATAATCTTAGGTAATAAAAGCTGAACTGTCTTAATTTTTTATGTAATATATCTGCATTGTCTAATATTTATAAGAAGAGAAATAATGATTTTTATGTTGGAAAACATAGGGAAAAGTTAAGGATGAAGTACAAGAGGTTGGTATACTAACCTCTTCTCTCCTCCAAATACAGCAAAGAGTTCCTACTGAGCTTTGGAAGTTGTTTGGAATATTGAAGAGAGACTTACTTATTCATATTCACTTTCTGGAGAGGTCATTTCTCTTACATGATGGCACACCAAATGAAGATGTAAGTTCGGGATATCTTTGGCCAATTGTGTTTGGCTTTTCCCTTCTTCATTTGCTACTAGTGAGATTTTGAGACATCGTTTAGCAATTCTAGTTAAAAATGAAATCACTCTTCTTTTAATATAAAGGTTTATATTTGTTTATTTAGTAGTGTGTGTGTGTGTGTGTGTGTGTGTGTGTGTAAGCTTTGAATGAGAATAGCCCTCACGAATTTATAAATTTTAATACTTGAACCCCAATTTCTGGAACTGTTTGGGAAGGATTAGCCAGTTTGGTTTTGGGAGGAGGTATGTTCCTGGGAGTTAGCCCATTCCATTCCCACTTAGGTCACTTTCTGTGTCTTGTGCTTATAGAGCAAATATAAACATTCCCATACTGCTCTATCACTATGTTTGCTTGCCTACTGCCGTGGCCCCTCCCATGATAGTCAAGGATTAATTCTCTAAAACTGTAAACAAGCTCCTGATAAATGTTTTCTTTTGTAAGTTTCCTTGGTCATGTGCTTTTGTTGTTGTTATCTTGTTTTTTGTCTCAGCTGCAGAATGATAAGTTGTCACTCCTCTTTCTGTTACTGACTTCTTAAAGGTTTTCTTATTTTTACTTAGCCAAAGTCACAGCAATAGAATTTGTTCTTAGACTTCCCAATCTTGGTGTGAAGAACTATGGAATAGAATGAAGCATGCTGTGTGCCAACAAGGGATTCTGTTCTTCTATACGTTTTAGTCCTAAGAATCTCTGAAATATTATTAGAGACCATGGAAAGCTTTTTTTTCCCCATTAACTATAGCAACAGTCACTGTTACCTCATGGAAGGAGGGTATACATGTGCATTATTCCAGTGTTTTTCACAACGTCTGATGCAAATTTGAATACAACCCAAACATTTGTAGTTTCTGTGCATTTCAATGCTGATTTGATATCTGGCTGTTTCAGCAATAGAAATATATCCTCAAATAAAAACAAACCTGCACATCCCCAACAATTTCTTTGCTGATCTCTGTGGAGTAGCATTTTTACCACTCCTTGGGCTCAGGTAAGCTACAGAAGCAGAGCTTTGAATGATAAAACTAATGTTACATTTCTTCCACATAAAATCAGCATGATCATTGACCATGTTATGTGAAATTTATAAGCTGTAATCATTAATGTTCTGAGCCCTATCAGGAGGTACTGAAACTTTCAATCACTGTATAGAATTCAGTCCCTTTAGATAGAACTCAGTGCAGGATAAAGATTTGTCTAACAGGGTTTAGAGAAATTTAGTTCATTTCTTTGAAAAAAAATAGAGGTTTAAAATTTTCTATTTACAATTTTATTGCACTTTAAAGATGATAACTAAACCTGTGGGGGAAATGTCACAGAGGATAAAAAGAAAATAAATAAAGATTAAAACATCCCCAGGCTAGGGAGATTAGAATCATTATGAATCTAATATTTCTTTTCTAATTGGCAGAGGAGGAGAACACAGCGATACAAACAATCAGTACATCAATGACAATACAACAACATAAAAGGAGATTGCAAACCAATCTCAGAAGCTACATGCCATTTTCTCTGTTTTTTTTTTTAACACATATCAATGCTGTAGACCAAGGAAAAATATCTTATTTGTTCCAACAAAAATGATAATGTTTTCTAAGTAGATGGAAGAAATAGTAAGTCTTTAACATAAAAGAAAAGGGATAGTGTTTAACTAGAAATAGCAATAAAATAAGAAGAAAACAAGCCTGTTATTTTCAAATTTTAAAGTTGTTTTCCTTGTTACATGGTAAACCTTTAATTCACCTGTGCCTCATTGGACACTTACAATAATCTAATAAGCATAGATTGCAGCTATAGTTTGTCCTTTCACTATAGGGTTGGAAGCAGAGTCTTTGAGAGAACATGGAACCTTGCTTACCTCACAAGGGAAGGAGCTCAAGGGGTTTATGTTCTAGACAAATCAGTGGCTATCAAAGCCACCTGGTCCTAAGGTTTCTGTAGAGTTTGTCTTATAGACTCAAAAAAAGGACTTGTCCAGACAACATTAACAGTGACTTTTGGAATGGAGTTCATTTTAGGTTCTTAGTGAGAGCTTGTCAAACAGGAAGGGAAGCAGAGCTTCTATGCAGTAAGAACCATTCCAAAAAAAATGGGTTCCTTCAGGATGTCAGTTCAGGTTTTATTTTCTATTTTTTATTTTTATAGGACCTAGAAAATAATCTGGCCTGAGGCATGGATGACGAGTTGGTCAGGGTCAGTTCAGTGAGATGATCCAAACAGTGCCCATGTCAGCAGAACACTGAATTAGCTTCTGGGAAGCTGTGAAAGAAGGATAAATTATACACACACACCAAATCCAGACCAGAAACTAGAACCCCCAAACATATCTGCTATTTCTGTCCTATGGACAAAACAATACCAAAGACATTCCTGGGTGCTGGCAAAGGATAAGGATTTAGGACTTTCTGCCTAAGATGCCTGACCAGTTTCCAACTAATGCCTACATCACTTTGACTTCACTAATTCTGGTTTTCAAATTGACACGCTGGGAGAAAAGAACAGTTGAGGAATTGCCTCCCATCGCATTGGCTTGTGGGCATATCTATGTTGGCATTTTCATCATTACTAGTTGGTGTAGAGGGCTGAGTCCACTGTGGACAGTAACACCTCTAGGCAGGTACTGTAGGTCTGTATAAGAAATATAACTGAGCAAGACAGAAACAAGCTAGTGAAAGTAATGTTCCTCTGTGCTTCTGCTTAAAGTACTGCCCTGGCTTCCCACAAAAGCAGAATATATTTCCTAAGGAGTTAACTATAAACTAAAAGAATTCATTTACTTCACAATTTGTGCTTAGTAAGAAAATTTTATTGTAGCAACAGAAAAAACAAACAGTAACACGTCCAATTTTGATTCAGTGTAAAATATATGTGTAAAAATTTAATATAAAGATGCACAACTTGTATTTCAAATTGTTATTATATATAATTTAATTAAGTTGTATACACTTTGGGTCTATTTTATTTACTTGTAGTGTTTTGTATAATGAGTTTAATAAAAGCATAGTACAATATATGATACATGGTTGGATAACATCCATTAAACATTTGCTGAATAGTCTGTCTGCTGGATGGGATTGTCTGATGTTGAAAAGAGACACATACTGTAATATAGCTGATTTTCTGGTGGATAAATAGATCATTCAGTGCTCTTTTATGGTAGGAATTACAGTGTCTATGGCCACTAAATAACAAAGAGTATAGAGATAGCTGGTTAGATCAATGGGAATAGTGATAAAGCTATTGTCTCTTCCTAGTATAAGGAAAGAGAAGTGTCTCCAAAGGCTCTTTCCCAACCATTATTAGCTTTCACACTACCCCAATTGCAAGTCTAGGAGATTCTAGACTATGTTAAAAGTAGAAGATTTACTGAGAGTAAGACTCTGTGAGTCAGTTTCTATGAGGTCATCATCCAGGATGGGGTGGTATGTTCCAGTGGTCTTGTTATTTTAAATAACCCTTCACCTATACTCAGTAAGCTAGTTCAATAAACTCATTGATTCTATAATTTAGACTTTAGTAAAATTCTTGCTTTCTGTCTGTTATCAGTGTTCTATATGAAGTGAATAGACATTTGTTCATGCATCCTCTGGACACATAAAGACTCTATCTCTCTCTATATATATTTATGTATATATAATATATATTAACATAATATATTACATATTATGATTAACAAAAAAATATATATATTCTTATGTATTATATATATATTTCTTTGTTAATCAGTTTCTGTTTTATATAAGAACACAGACAAATGAAAAACAAACTAAAGCCAATGCCTTTAAAGTGTTTTAAAAATATATACAAGATAAGTGGACACATTTTTAATTAAGGGTCATATGGCAGTCTCAAGCTTAGTATTTTTTTCTGTAAAACAATACATTTTATAATAAGTATTATTTGGTGATGTTACTTGTTTGCTTGTTATTGTCTCACTTCATGACTAGTTTTATTATTTTGCCTCTTTTATATAATCATGTCACAACTCAAGGGATAAATAAAAATAAAATGGGTTGCTACTTAGGAAATGAGATAAAAACCCACAAGAAGAAAAAAATCAGAAAATATTTTAAAGAAAAAAGAATTTGCTCTTTTCAATTTCTAGTCTCATTTCTAGTATGCATGCATGATATATCTCCTTGTCAGAGAAGAAAATACATTGACTATGTTATAATAGTTCCTATATCCATAATCCTGATGCAAAACTGGTTTACTCATGACAGAAATCTTCGAACATGGCATAACTTCAGAAGAAATTGGCTTATTGTATCAATACTTGAAATGCCTGGAGACTTCAAGAGAGGAAATGGAAGAAATTTTTTAACATCAACTTTTAATAAGCATTAACATAGGTTATACTAATGATATTTGTTGGTCACCTCTGTGCTTTTCTTTCAGCCCAAAGGAGCTAAAAGAAATCACACAAACTAGAACTCACCCATATGTGGGAACCTTGTGAAATTTTATACCTTTGGGTTGCCAACTAAATCAGCTTTGATATTTGCCCTCCAGAGCAAGGAGACCTACTTCAAAGTTTGCTTCCAGGCTTATGTTTCACAGTGTTCATTCTTGCCAGTAAGATGAACTAAAAGCCAGCTGGCAGTACAGTACAAACCCTGGAATATATGGCCTTCATCCTCAAAGGATAACAAAAATGGAAAAAGTACATTTGGGTGGTGTAAGCCAACTCCTAAGTAGAAGTAGACTTACTCTGATTTGGAAGATTAATATAGAAGGAAAGGAAGTCAACACCTCTCATCCAGTTACCAAGATCAACCAGTCTTTTTGTAAATTATGAGTTTCTGTTTACAAAGCAACTTTTTGAAGTGCTACCAGGTATTTACTGATTAGTTTTCCTGTCCCATGACTACAATGATATTGATGACTCAAAAAATATGGAAAAGAGCCACTATTAAAAGCTATTATGTAAAGAGTAAATCAGTTTTTCTTAACTTACAAAAAAGAAAAATAAAAACAAACATTTAACAATATAGCTGTAGGTAGTAAAACTATACAAGACAGCAAACAGCTACTATAGTCCTAATACTGGTGCCTCAGGAGGAACTATCAGCATCCCCCATGGGTTTGATTCTAAGAGCTGAAATAGTTAAGCCAGCTTACATTGTGAAGCACAGTCTACCTATATTTAGTAGTAATTTAGTAGAATTAATCTGTTTTGTTCACCTCTTGGCTCAGTCCAGCATGTGTGCACACATGCATGTAATGTGTAATTAAGATGGATAGGTGGTAGACCAAGACAGGCAATCTTCATACTTGGAAAGCCCACGAGAAACCAGTATTTTTGATTTTCAGTATGAAGAGTCTGGATTTATGTATATTAATTTTATATGTGCAAAGGTTTTAGTCACTGATTCCATTGTAATAGTTTTATAGCTCATGAATGATGTTTTGTCTGTCTATTCCAAAAGCATAAACGCTACCACTCACTGGTAGCTGAAGAATGTCAGTGAAAACAAAAAAGCTATGTATTGCTGAAGGCAAGCTTGTGTTTGACGCCAAACAAAATTGCAAATGAAAGAGACCTGGCCATTCAGAGCTTTTTCTGTCACTGTACGAGACCACTGTTAGACCATATCCATAACTACTTTGCTATTCACAATGGTTCATGATCTTCTTTGTCATTTTCCTAATGATGAACCTAAAAAAAAGAAAAAAATCATAATTCTATTTTCTAAACTTTGTATGCTGTTTTCTGATTGGAAAAACACATCATTGTATGTGGACGATCATTTAACTTTTACATTTGTATCTGTCTTTCCATCTTTAATTTTTATTGTTGGACCTATCATCTGTCCTACACAATAAAAACTTACTTCTCTGCTATATACCAGACCAATCCAGGCAAGAGGAAAGGATTATTAATTGTGTTGTTGTTAGGATGGAAAATATAGCCTAATTCTCCAGTGAACCCAGGAAGCTGGGAGTCCTAAATCCCAAGCTGAAGGTCACCTACTTTAATGTTTCTGGTAGCCTGTGACTGAATGAACACCCAGAAGCCCATGCGAAAGCAGACTTCCTGGGATAAGGGCGGGGTTGGATACTTTAAATTAATTGGTCCGTACTGGATGCTACAAGGTGATTGGTTCACGTTGTGTGGGCTGTGTTGTAACCCTATAAAAGCTGTCTCAATTCTGTGCTAGGGGTCCTCAGCCATCTACCCTGCCTGGTGTATGGCTGACGGCCCCAGTATACTGGAATATAAAGGACCTTATGCGTTTGCATCATGACCGCTTCTTGTGAGTGATGTGGGGGGGGGCGCCTTTCCTGAGTGGAAGTGTGAGGGACCACACTCTCATGGGTCTTACATTGTCATAATTTGCAACACCTAAATCTGCTAAGTAGAACTCTTAGGTTCTATAGAATGTTATTTTCGTATACTATACTCATAGTTATTCTCCAAAATGAAGATGTGCACAAAGAAAAATTGGTTATAAGCACAATAACATGATAGTTTATCAGAAACATGTATATATATTGGAGCTAGCAGGACTGTAGCTTGAGAGGGCATGAAAACTTTAGTTATCTTCTTTGTCAGGATGGTGGTTATGCTTTTTATCCCTGGTTATTTAGAGCACATAGGTGGTATAATCTATTATGCTACATCCCTGCTGTAAGGGCTCAAGGCTATCACTGGATGAGAAGGTTGGTTATAAGTTATGGCCAAATAGATCTCTGCTCTTCCAAATCCATGTAATTTTTTATTAAACAAGCCTGGACACAAAATAGAATCTTTGGTTTCTTTGACAGATGTTTTATCTAGTTTACAGAGATTTTTGTGTATATATTCTTAGTCAAAATTTCTATAAAAAATTGAATACAGGTGCTATACAGGGGTAAATGGGGGAAGTGTGGGGAATTTAACTATGGAATGATGGGGAAGTAACACAGAGGAAGAGGGGCAGAGGAGAGAAACAAAAGGTAATGCTACTTTATAAACATACTTTAATTTTGTATGTGTGTTTGTGTGTGTGTGTATGTGTGTGTGTGTGTTTAATTAGACTTATGCCATGTGCAGTGATAATTCTTCCCTAAGGTGCCTCAGACTATGTAACAAAAACTCCAGTGCTAGGGATCTAAACCTCGAGTCAAGTTGTTGGTCAGGGTAGTTCAAGAGACTCCCTAAATAATATATGGCTATTTTTGCCCTGTGTTTTCTCCAAGATCTTTAAGGTAAGTCTCTAGTTCTGTAGATGCCATAGATTTCAGATATAGGACTTGGGGAAATTGAATGGGAGTTGGGCTGGAAGCTTCCTTTCTGAAGATTTGTTCTTATAGTACCAGGAGGTAATTTGCCCAGGGAGAAAAGGCATCAGTAGTACTACTCAGAAGTAAAAACCTATAAATCACAATAATGACTAGCATGGCAAAATATGTCCAATAGTACTGTAGGTAATGACATCTTTATTTTGGATACCACAGCTTTTTTTCTCATTTTTAAAATTATTATTATTTTTCTTATTTTACATATTGAACCCAGTTCCCTCTCCCTACCATACTCACATGCCACAACAATTGCACAGGAAGGATGAGGCCATCCAGAAGGGATCATCAAAATCTGCAAAGTCATTGTAGTAGGGCCTAGGCCCTCTCTCCTATATTCATGCACCAGGGATACATCCTGGTTCCACTGTCAGAGGTCCCATTACTGCCCAAGCTTTATAATTGAGACCCATGTTCAGGGGGTCTGAGTCGGTCCAATGTGAGTTTTACAGCTATCAATCTGGGGTCCATGAGCTCCCCGTTGTTCAGGTCAGCTGTCTCTGTGGGTTTCCATAGTCTGGTCTTGACCTCTTTCCTCACCACTCCTCCCTCTCTGCAACTGCATTCCAGATGTTCAGTGCAGTGTTTAGCTTACCAGAGCTTTTTTAACTGTACTTGGGAGTTTGGGGATTTCATGCCTCTGGTACCATAAACCTATACAACTAACCATTACTGGCAAGGTCAGGAACCCTAGAGAATAACATACTACTGCTAATTTCCTAAGCCAACATAATTTTTAGTTATATTCTAAATGTTTATCCCTATGTCTACAGATAAGTGTAGCTCTTACCCTGCCAAAAAAAAAAAAAGTTTCTGTTTGCAACAGATAAAGATATTACAGATACTCACATATGGTAAAGATGTAAAAATTCTAAGTGACCACAGTGTTTCATCAGCAGTTGGTACATCTCCAATACAACCCTTGCATTAAGGCTCATGGGATAGAAGAGGAGATAATAAGATTACTCTGAGGATCAGAATTTTAACTGTTAATTTGAACTGGAAGTCCCCTCTCTTAGAATAAGCTTTCATCATACCAGAAGTTGCCATGTAAGCTTATAAAGGAGGAAAGCACCACCATTCCTTCTCAGCTATAATGTCTATAAATGATAACAATGTCCAACATGTCACAATAACAATAAAGGTAGTCATGTGCGTTGGAGGTTAACGGAAGCTCCTTCTAGCTCCAATATTCTTAATTGTGATATAATTCTTACATGTTAAACTATCATATGTTACTGTGCATATAACCATTTTTTCTTTGTGCACAACAAGAGGGGAACCACACTCAGTCCTGGAAACCTAGCCAATTTCCTAATTTGGATCTTGAAAAATCTACAACTGCCTTTTTAAAGCGATATAGTCCATAACTACATGATAAATATTCAGCATTCCATCCACATATAAACATAGTTCTTGGCCTCATGAAGGAAAATTCTTTTTACAATACAGACTATTGTAGGAAGTCATCAATGATCAAAGAATCTAGCATGATAGCATGGTAGAATCCAGCCCAGACTGAAAAATCTGCAGCCCAACTGCTCCTGTATTTAAGGCCCAGGAATGTAAAAATCATACAAGCCAGACAAACATAAATTTTGCCATGAGTTTCTGTCTCCAAGAAAAGTGAGAGAGCTACACCCACACAATTGAAGCTACATGGCTGCCAAAGCATGGCCTGAACAAAGGTGATATCAGTAAACATGCTGACATGGAAGAAGAAAGGTTCACAAGGTACCTACTCTAGACAAAGTTCTGTAGGCAACTAAGGTGGCTGAGATTAGGAAAAACAGTGCTTCCATGGGAAGAGCACAGCAATTAGTTATCTAATAGTAAATGGTCAGCACTAAACAACACACACCACACACACACACACACACACACACACACACACTCACACTATGTACTGAGCAGGTTGTATTTACATATTTAGAAACACCCCCTGCCACATATATCCAACAGTCATGAAAGAAGAAATATAAGGGAGAAGTAAGTAAATAAATAGGTTAAAGACAAATTTGGTAGTGGTTGCTTATAGTCACAGCATGTGGGTAACAAAGGCAGATGGATCTCTCTGTGAGTTGAGGAAAAACTGATCTACATAGTGAGAGCCCCATTTAAAAAAAAGGTAGGAAATTAAAAAGGAAGTAGGTAGTATTGAATTCTTCTGCTTGTGTTAGTTCTTAGGCTGCTTTTTCTTAGTTGAAAATCTACTTCCAGATAATTGGGTCTCTACCTTAGTGAGGTGTGTAAATTTAACCTCCTATAACCAGGACAGGCTTTCACAGAAGGCTGTTAAGAAATTTCCTCTGGAGACTATAAAATCACTAAAAGGTCAAGCAATCTTTCTTACTTGTCAGAAGTTTCCACAACTTTGGAACAAAAGATATCTCTAGAAGGTTCCCTTGGAAAAGAAATAATGGAAATGCTCAAAGCATTAACATTTGCATGCCTGCAACATTTTACTAGGGAGAATTACTCGTTTGCATAGGATTTTCACACTAGGCTACTAGTAGTAGTAGTTTTCATTTCATAAAAGGGAAATCTGAGTCAAAAATATTAGGTAGATTAGCCAAAACATCTTACATTCCCATAAAGCTAGGAAAGACACTATCCCAATTCAAAACTTGAATCTTTACAAAATTGTGGTGGTTTGAATGAGATTGGTACTCAAATGTTTGAATGCTTGTTTCTAAAGATGGTGAAACTGTTTGGGATGGATTCGAAGGTGTGTGTCATTGTTGGAGAAGGTGTGTGACTGCTGGTGGATGCTGAGGTTACAAGAGCTATTCCTCTATTTGGCTTTCTTTCTGCGTCCTGTTTGTAGATCAGATGTAAGCTCTCTGCTACTACTGTAGCATAATGACTGACTATCTTCTATTATGATGCCTTCCATGATTGTCATGGGTTCTAACACTCTGAAACAGTAAGCCTCAAAATTAAATGATTCCTTTTATGTAGCTTTGATCATGGTGCGTTGACACAGCAATAGAAAATTAAATAAGACAGAAACATACCATTAGCTAAGGCTGAGTACCTTAGCTTCTGTTAGAGGGTAGTAAGAGGCTAGTTATTCTAAATATAGTTGCTATTGCATATATGGCTTAGCCTCTAGAAAAAATCGTTACCATTATCCCTCTCTATGTAGTAATATAAGTTTTGCAGTATAAGAATATACAATGTGCAGCTGTAAATGTAGCATCTAACAGCGTAGAAAGTACTTGTTCTTTGAGTTTCTATGGTTGAGATAACTATTTGCTTCATATTGCATAGGCTGTTAATATTTCCTTTGATTGAAACTATCTTTTATTATTGCTTCTGTGTGTTTGTTTCGGACACAGGGTCTAGCTACGTTGCTTTGACTGTCCTACTATATAGAACAGGTTTGCCTTGATCTTATAGACATCAGACTGCCTCTAACTCACAAAGTCTGAGATTAAAGGCATTTGCTACTCTACCCAGCCAAATTTGCCCTATCTTGAGATGAAATTTTATGTTTTATAGTGAAAAAAAATTCAGTAATACATGTAGTTAGATTGGAAAATGTGAAAACTGTGCTCCCATTCTTTTTGTTGTAATAGAAGATAAGTTTCTGCTTTTTGTTTTCTTTCTTTGTTTCTCTGTGTGTCTTTCTGACTCTCTCTCTCTCTGTGTGTGTGTGTGTGTGTGTGTGTGTGTGTGTGTGTGTGCGTGTGTGTGTGAATGTGTATGATTTATATCTTTGTTTTCTGTTTCTTGCGTATGTGGTATTTATGTGGGCACACCTGTTTTGTATGTGTGTAGAGACTTGAGGATGATATCAGGGAAGATTCTTTGTTGATTGCTCCTCTACCCCATTCTTTGAGGCTGAGGCTCTCACTCACACCCTAAACCACTTGCTTTAAGGGTTCCATTTCCTTCTTCAGAAGCTTAAATTTCAAGTTGGTAACCATTATCACTGGACATTCATATGGATTCCAGGGATCCAAAGTCTGATCTTTTTGTTTTTGCAAAAAGTTTTTCAACCAATGAGCGAATTCCCTAACTCTACATGTCCTACATGGCAGTTAAACCCAAGACAATTTTTCAAAGGTTGTATTTTTCCACTATTTATAGCAAGTTTCATTTGTTAACACCATTCTTTATGGAAAATTGAATATTCAGTTTTTAAGTTAGATATCATATAATGCTCACACCAAAGACAAGACATTTCCCAAAAGTGATTTATGATTCAAGAGTAGAATTTTACATAGTCAGTAATATTTTGTGTAAATCTTACAATTATAGAATAAGTTGTTTGTGGGGTTGTTGAACTTAGAAAGTGATTAGTAAAGAAGGAGAACTCATCTCTTTCCTTGCTCTGATTTTGAGATTATTTTTCTCCAGGAAAAGGCATCACCACTTTGCTCCCATGAGTCCTAGAAACATGCTGTTAATATAAAAGCTTTTAAGTCTTTGATTCAACTGGTTTGACATTTAATTTATCCCAGAAATTGAAAGTGCCAATATGGAAAATGGTCATTGGCTGTGATAGAAAGCATGGTCCTTAGAGATTATTACAATATTGTGAAACATCTATTTCATAGAGCATGTGTCCTCTATCTAAAGAGGCTTTGGCTTTGTCCTATTTGTACTTTTCATAGCAAATATATAACTTCCAGTAGATTACTAAAATTTGTTTTGATTGGTTTTATCCTATCTGTACTTTTGACAATCTATAACTTGAGAATTTTAGGTTATTAAATTTTTTCAGCAAATATATACTTTGTTGACACTTGAATCAGTGCCTTGTGCCTCCATCTGGCCTGAGTTTGGTGCTTTGCCTGTGGTAACCTGCATCTAACATAACCTAACCTGCCACCATGGTACTTACTTCCTCTGGGTGTCTTTGTATGATATTGTGGTCTCCTTAGTGACACTTTTGAATTTAATTTATGTGTTTCCAGTACCGAACACATCAGTGTCCAATAGGTTCTTGCAACTTAGAGTATAGAAGATAACGAAGTTTTAAGAATTTATAGCACATACGTATCTTTCTTGTTCATACCCTGTAAGAAATGTATCATTTCTTGAAAACGTCTGGTTTTACTAGAAAAGATAGAAATAGACACCTAGTTAATCCACCTCCATTTAAAGTAAAAAAAAAAAATTACCAAATCCATGGTTTGTCAGCTTTTCTTGGAAACTAGAAATGATTTCATTCATTGTAGAGATTCACTTTTTAAACTGTTATTAGGATTTAACCACTCTTTGTCTTTTTAAATTTTTAGTCTTCTAAGTATATATGTGTATGTATATTTAAAATCATGTGTGTATATATTGTATGATTTTCATATGAAAATACTATTACAGACATTGCATGTTTGTACCATGGCAGTGTACTTATGAAATCTTAATATACCTTTGTCATTTTAGTCTGCATGCCATCAAATATAACTGCACTAGTGAAAGGAAAATAAAATTTCCTTCACTTCCCACCGGATGGCATTAGAGTTCTCTTCATAAATCTAAGGGTTAGTGCTTTTCTCTGACATTTATGTGCTACACTGTTAAAGTAGAAAGTTTCAAATCTGAAGATTTGAGTATTCATAACATCTTTATTATGGTCTGTCCTCATATTTCCGTTTTGATGCTAATTCTCAGTGTAGTTACATGGGTGAATAATCAGTGCAGCACTAAGAAGAGATATAAAACTTGGCCTGAGCAAGCTTGAATAAATGTGAGTTTTAAAGCACATACTAAATGTGAAGAGAAGAAAATACAATTTTCTGATGACAGGGGTAGTAGGAGATGTCCTGATGATTGGATGCTTAACAGAGCATATAAATTCAGCTGCAGATAGATGCCAAGAGCAATTGCGTAATACACTTGAAGCAAGTTGGAATCAAAGCAAGTCAATAGCATCTTCTGCCTCATTCAAACTATAATTATTTTCAAATGGAAGTATCTATCTTCTTCAAACTGCAAATGATATATAAACTTAAGTATGAGTGGACATTTGTTCTCTCAGAACAACCAAAATTTCAACTATAAGATATATTGAATATTTTAAAAATAGTGTTCAACAGGACATTTTCCAGATGACTGGTGAAAATTAAAAAGTTTCAAATTAGTTAGAGCACAGATTTCCTTCACTAAAACACAAATCAAATTCCTGGTCAGTCTTGCATTTTTCAAGAAGGTTGTATGATGTTAAATGCCTCCTTACATTGGAAATTTTTCAAAATAGATATTCCTTCTAGATTTCTCTAACTATATATGTGGTAGTCACACATATATGTCACCTATGTTTATCTTTTGACTTTTCTGTTTTTAATTTTGATTGTTATACATTTTTAATCTCCCATTTCATGACTATATGTTTACTTTGAACAATTATACCAAGATACAATATTTTATTTAGAAATTCATTCTCTACATGTGAATCATTTGTTTGAAACTCAAAATTATCTTTTTAATCACGGCATTAACAGTTACAAGTTGTTTTTTTCTAGGTAAGCAACAAGAATTAGGAAAGTCATTAATAAGAAGTTCTATGGATTAGCAGATTCCATCATATAGTACAAGAAATAAATTCCATAATTTAAAAAATTACTCATTTACTTAAATGATCACTAATGGTATTAATTTGCATGTATAATGGAAAACAGAATAAAAACATTATTATGTCATTAAGAAATTGGAATAAATTTTTTACAAAGTTTTATCTAGGGAGAAAATATGGAGAAAATGTTCAGGTATGACAGATAAAAGTGGAGACAGTCATTGTTGAGGATTGCACAGCAAACGAAATGTTTTCTACAATGAAACAGTTGTTGGGTTTCCAGCTTTTAATAAGGAGATTAGTTTAAATGTGTAACACAACATAATTTGCATACAGAGGAGAACCATAGATGTTGCATTCCAAAAAGATGTGTTGCTTTGCTGTATCATTATTTCAAAAGTATAGTATATTAATAAAACACATTTTTATCACAAAATAGGAAAATGATAATAATCATGTTGATTCCACTTAAATTTCATTGAATATATGTTAAATGTTGGAGGTTTTGCAGTATTTCAAATTCAAGACTGTTTAAACCATATATATTCTCAAGAAACTCATTAAAATACATTAAAAAGATAGCTGTGTGATATTAGATGTATTAACAATGAATAATTTTAGTAGAGTGAGCGACAATTAATTTCTTTTAAAATAACAGTCATAGTTTATTATTTTTGAGTAGGAAGTAGACCATATGTTATATAGTAATTGTACCATGATTGACATTTTTGGGGGAGATTGAGCAATCATCAATTTACCTCAGAAAGATCATTAACAACAGGCCAAAAGAAATAATCTACTAAAGTCTGGTGAATCAAGGGAGTTCTGCACAGAAGTATGATTCGAGGATACTAATAAGAATGGGTAACTCAAGGCAGCTCCATAACTGAAGAGTTTGCTTGAACATGGGTGACGAATCACAAATGCATCCATGGAGCTCTCTGATCAACTTGAAAGTAGCTCTCACCAGAGTCTACTCTTCCCCAGGCTGCTTTTACTATTTAAGAGAGATAAGTCTTGGAATTATAACTTTCTCTAATTCTTAATCCAAAATTTATTTAGAAGAGCTCAGACCTCCAATCTTGGTTATATTTAACATAACTAGCTATAAAGTAATGACAAACTAGTAATTTAAGGTATAACCCCTTTTTATAGATGATACATTTTTTTTTTTGTTGAGCCACATATAAACAACTTTTATGTTGTATTTTTAAATTGTATCTGATCCATATAATGAGTAGTTTGGAAAAGATATACAGTACATATTTTTGCTAACTTAACTACAGGAATTTTCACATTATTAATCAGAGAAAAAGTTTATCATGAAGTCTTTCCAGCTACCCTCTACATAACCCTACATTGTATACACTGAAGCAAATCTAAGAATAATGTGTAACAGATATTAAATTTACATTTTTTATTGTAAAATATTTTGTAGAAACATTGCAGAATATCAATAGTGTGACATATACCTAGCAAAATTCAATGGAAATATATTTTTGAATTATGAAAGTTTGTATAAATTGTCAGAAGTTATTGCATAATGAGAGGAGATAGGGAAGTATCATAAAGAAGAATTAATGTCCAATAAGTGGTTGATAGCAGAATTTCAGTTACTACTTAGAAAGGCCAGCTATCTATGTAGGAATTAGAAGGCTATTTGTCTGTCTCATCAGTAGAAAAAAATCAAAAAGAACCTGCTAATAAAGTCATAGAACAAACACATTTTAACAAAGGGAAACTCGTACGAAATGGGTGGCTGCAAGAACATAAAATCAGATATGAAATATTCTGAGTTTTCAAAAGAAATAGAATCAACTGATAGGAACTGTTTAGAGAAAAGAATGCATTAAAGCAAATCATTTAACAATTACTCTCCATATGGCATCTAAAATCTGTACCACAATGAAAGAAGGCAATAATAATATAGTATGTGACCATTTTAATTAAGTCCAATTGTCAAAATAAAAATTCCAAGTGTTTTATCAGTCAAGTTATGCACAGCCTCTAGGTCAGGCTATACATTTTTTGTCACTGGTTTAAAAGTAGGCTAGGGAAAGTGAGAGATAAATTATTTTAATATAAAAGCAATATAATATTACATAAAAGGCAAAAAGGATGATTAAATTATAAAAAAATGAATTTATCAAACAGTTTGACTTAATATTTTTATATTGAAATTTTCTAACAAAAGGACATTAACACAAACTATTTTATTTTCTTATCTAAGCTGAAAAAAAGCATTGCCTTTCAAATACTTCATACCTTGTGCTGCTGTAAAAGACTTTATATTGCAGATTTTAAATGTTAGTCTATATTTACTCACAACACTTTTGGAGTGGGGATATTTACTGTAGAAAACTAGAATAAACTACTGCTTCCACCCTTACATGAAGAGAAAAGGAGGGAGGGAGGCAGAGAGAGAGAGAGAGAGGGAGGGAGGCAGAGAGAGAGAGAGAGAGAGAGAGAGAGAGAGAGAGAGAGAGAGAGAGAGAGAGATTGACTATCAGTGTGATGACTATATGAAAAGTATCCAAAGATAGAAGACAGTTCCCTGAAACCATAGGGGAATGTTTGGTGTCCATCTGGAAACAGGAATTCCTCAAGACATGTATTGTGCTTGTATGAAAAAGAAATAATAATCATTTCATATTAAGTTAAGGCTTAAGGATCAGAGTTTCAATAAAAAAATTGCACAAACATCATGTAATAATACAACAAGATAAGCATGTTTAAGAAATTATATTTGTTAAGAGGAAATATGACATAAAGAATGAACCATTCAGATCATTAGAGGGAGAGATACTCTTATCATTATACAGAAGTAAGAGAAAACTGAACATTGAGCATGGAATGGGCATTAGTTGTTCTGTGTGCATTCACTATTGCACTCCTGACAGCTCTGTTGTAGGAAGTTATGATATAAGGTATCTGTGAAAATTGAGTGCAATGTTAATTGTCTATGAGCAAGCTTGCAAAGAGGAGGAAGGAGAGGAAAAAACTTAAAAGCCCTTTTTATGGATCTATAAAAGTGAAAATTCACCCCGTTCTACAGATTGGTCCTGTTAACTTCCCCAGCTTGTTCTGGATGTTGGAGTTAAAGTAGTTTATAGCAGTGGATGTATCATAATGCTTTTGGAACCAGCCTCCAAAATGACATTTATGACGCAAGGATAGTTGTTGAAATTCTCCAAAGAGGTAAAGCTATTTTATTGTACTTTTTCATTCTGTCTCATAAATCAATAATATTTTCTAATAAATCTTCTATTTATCTTAAAATTGTAAAATTTCTAAATAAAATGGTATTGCATTGCCCAAACTGTATCTGAGTTCTAGATAATGTATTTAAGGCTGTTGTGCACTAAAAGTGCTTGTGTTGGTTCTTCTACTTTTTAAACAAACAAGAGCTTCTTAAATTAAAGATTAAGTCAATTATTGTAATTACAAATTGAATAAAACATAACTCATTGCTTTGAAAGATTACATGCCTCTGTAAAACATATAACATTTTTCTGAATAAAAACATTTAATTCAATTAAAGTTTCATTTTTACTAAAAATTCTTGTTTGTAATTACTATTTTGCATGGAAAAATATCTCCAAAATATTAGTTACTTTTCAACTGCTATAATAAAAGACCATGACAAAAGTAACTTATAATGGAGTTAATATATGCTTGTGGTTCCAATAGTATAGAGTTCGCAATGGCACTGCACATGGTAGGTGTGGAAATTAGAATTAAGCTGAAAGCTTACATCCCAAGCTGCAAGCAGAAAGTGGAGAAAATGAGTAAAAGGTGACATATCTTTAAATTCTCAAAACTTGCATCCAATAATAAACCTTCTCCAAAAAAGCAGTAACTCTTAATCTATGAGCCAAAGTTACATTTTAAGCTTTAGTTACTATGCCTTAGAGACACATGGAATGAAACTGTCTCTGATATGCAAGCTTCTTCCTCAAAGGCAGTTCCTGAAATTCTGGAGACTATTGTTTATGGGAGAGAAAAAGCCACATGTCTTTTATTTCCCTAAAAAGGTTTGTTTGACTCATCTGCACCAGATGTGCTTGACCAAATGTGGGAGGCAAGTTCACAGGCATGAAATATATATATCAAGATGTACACTTGTCCCTGATTGCATGTAGGTTGGAGGTACATCAGGGTGTATATGCTTGTTCCTGATGGGACTATAAAATGCAATGAATTATTGGTTTTTCTTCTTAAGCTACTGTAAACTGTGATTCTGAGTCATTTCCCAGGAAAATGGGTATGAACTTTGCCAGAACTCACCTACCTGGCCAGTATGTCATTAAAGTTTGCTTCTTATTTGGCTTTAAATTATAATATTGATCTTATTTTCTATGACAGTGATTAAACTTTTTGGAGGCCCAGTGAGATTCAGACTACCCACTCAAATTCTAAAGCTGTACCTTCATTCTAGAATTCCAGAGCCAGGGCTGAGGGGCCACCACAAGCTTTGAGGTGTTTCAAGGCTCCAAGGCTGCCTTCAGCTTGCAGACTATTAGAGTGAACTGTCATGCTGACAAATGCAGCAAGCATCTACTCATGCTCCCTGGTGAGGCATAGTCAATTCTGTTTTGTGGGAGCCCTATCTAGGACATGGAGGGGGTTCAATGGGACCCCAATAGTCTCTAGGGCATATAATGCGACATGGCTCACCTATCTGGTTCTGGACTTGGTTCTTGTTTGAAAGTTTTTGTTTGTTTCCCGCGCAAAAGTTTTGTCTTCTCCAAATGTTTTGTCTATTTCTCAAGAAAGTGGTATATGCTTGTTCACTGGAAAGTTTTGTCTCTTTGTGTTTTCTGTTGTATCCACAAGGTTTTTTTCTCTTTTCCATTGTTTGCTTGTTGAAAAGTTTTGTCTGTCTGTTTTTCTCAAAAGTTGTGCCTTCCTGTTTTGTTGGTAGATTTTGTCTGTGTTTTCTTGTGTGTTTATAAGTTTTGTTACAAGCATGAACCTAAGACAGAAATAGGTAAGATATTTTTGCTGTTTTTGTGTGTTACTCGCCAGTGACCACATGGCTGCATTTATGGCCAGAGCTCAGAATCTACTTCTGAGCCCTGTAGTCAGTAGATTTGGGTTAGCAGGAGTGTGGGTATCTCTTTTGGTGTGGATAACATAAAAATTGTTTTGTGTTGTTTTTTATAGAAAACCTCATTCCAGTTTTGTATTATAACTCTTCCTTCACTAGACCCAAGCTTGCTATTTAAATCTTTCTTTATGTCCTGTGTCAGTCTGAACCACCTAACACAGTTGACAGAGAAAAGAAAGCAAAGCAAAACAACGAAAATAGATAAATAAAGTTGGTTTATGTGAACATTCTGTACCTCAAGTTTTATAAGGTTATTTTATTAGACATGTTTAAAAACCTCTAACATCTAAAAAAAAAGTTAACTTAAAACTAATAACAATGGAGTTGATAGTTAAACATCTATCAACCATGTGGCATGATTCCATCTTGGATTACCTCCATCTTTAGGCAGCCACATGGCTGGTTTTGACCTTTGCTAACGTTGGAGAACCTGGATGTCATCTGATTTCAACATCTTAGGGCAGACACATATCTAGCAGCCAAATTTGCTAGAGGTTGGAGAGTGTAGACGTCCTGTGACTTCACCATATATGGTCAACCACATGTTGGCAGTTATTTTTACTAAGGTTGGAGAAGATGAATGTCATGTGACTTCACTATCATCTTGATTAAACTTGACCACATAAAGTGGGCCTACCAAGAAAACAATTGCAGGTCACCAAGATATTTTGATTGGGGTCAATTTTTGATGTGGCAACTTCTGTCATATCCTGATAACAATGTTCAAGAAAGATAAGATTTAAAAGACGGGATTTAATAAGGTATTAAAGTCGAACATCCATGATTTTATATGTGAGAATGTACTTTTTTGGCACTAAACTTTGTTATTTAAGAGTCACCCAGGTAATAATGGTTTTAAAGACATGAAAAAGTCAGGGGCAACAGTTGAGGTTTACAAATGTGTGACAAACTAGAGTTCCTAAGGTGAGCCCATTGCAATGGTGGATTTTAGCAGTTTGGAAATGTTGACACTATGTGATGATCCCAGAAGTACCAGCCAAAGTTAAATAGAGCAGGCTTAGATCCAGAAGGCAGGCAATGTACATGGTGCTGAATGTGGGAACAAAGAGGTGATCCAAGCTTCTCCAGAAAACCAAATGGATAAATGAATACCAGACATTTAGCTTTGGACTGTACTATTGAAACTTAGTTTTGCCTTATGCAGATTGTGGTTATGCCCTGTTTCTTCTCTTGAAGTAAAATATGGCACTTTATTTTTGATATTGCAGTTGAGAGATTTTTTAAAAAGAAAGTTCAGATTTTTCGAGAAAAATTTTACAAACTGGATATTTTCTTCCAGGCAGATAAATGTCTTTTTTTTAATTATTTGAATTGTTTCCTTTTTTATTTAAATTTGAACCAAGGTTGTTTTACGTTTCAATCCCAGTTCCCTTACTCTCCCATCCCCTCCTACCACCCACACCAAACCCCAGCCCATCCCCTATCTGCTACCGAGGAAGGATGAAGCCTTCCATGGGAAATCTTCAAAGTCTGTCATATCATTTGGGGCAGGGCCTAAGGCCTCCCCTATGTGTCTAGGCTGAGAAAGTATCTCTGTATTGGGATGGGCTCCCAAAGTCCATTCTTATACTAGGGATAAACACTGATCCATTACTAGAACCCCCTTAGACTGCCTAGTCCTCTTAACTAACTCCCATGTTCAGGTGATCTGGGCCTGTCCTATGCTGATTTCCTAGCTCTCTGACAGAGTCCATGAGCTCCCCTTTGGTTATGTCAGCAGTTTCTATGGGTTTTTCCAGCCTGGTCTTGACCCTTTTGCTCATTACTCCTCCCTCTCTGCAACTGGATTCCAGGAGTTCTGCTCAGTGTTTAGCTGTGGGTGTCTGCTTCTGCTTCCATCATCTAGTAGATGAAGCATCGTGGATGGCATATAAAGTAGTCATCATTCTCATTATCAGGGAAAGGCATTAAAGGTAGCCTCTCCACTTTTTCTTAGATTGTTAGTTGGGTTCATCTTTGTAGATCTCTGAGCATTTCCCTAGAGTCATATTTCTCATTAAATCTATAATGGCTCCCTCTAATATGGTATCTTTTTTCTTGTTATCCTCTGATTTTTTTTAAAAGAACTAAATTCACAATGCTACTGGATATTTTAAGTTTATAAAATATTTTATGTTATTAATATTTGAACTTAGAAGTAAACAAAAGGCTAAACATTGAAGCCACAGCTATGAGCACCAAACACTAAATACCAGAAATTGGTATGTTCCTGTCTTATGTTCCACTTTTCAACCTAAATGTCCCTGCCCTAGTAGAGTTGAAAGACTTTATTTACAGGAGTAACTTAGCCTAGAACCACTTGACTGTCCCATTTTTTGCATTGAGTTCACAAGAGTATTCATGCTTAAGACTGTATATCTAGTCTCCTTGTCTTTGCTAACTTCGGTTAGTTTAGGCTATTTTGATAAACTCAGTTACATAAGAAACTGTTATATTCTATAATGATGTACTATAAAAGGATCAGGAAATTTCTCAGTCTCTCTGTGGACTGTGTCTGTGAGTTAAAAGTTTTATTATCCGACTAAAAGAAGCTTCAATTGAAAAATTCGTGCTTGCTAAAAAGAGAGTCATTCTACTTATCTCTGGCAAAAGAAACTTATGGCTTTTCCATTAACATATGGTTGTTAAGGGCAATACCAGCTAGCCTCTAGGCTCCTTCAGTCTTTGCTAAAAAGACCTGCCACACCAAGTCATAGTTTTATGAAAACAAATAAATTAAGGATAATTAAGAAAAATCTGACAAAAGTAAAGTCTTTTTAAAAAAATATGAAAATAGTAATAATAATAAAAATATGTAAGGATGGGAAATACACAGAACACCTGGGTCCTGCATGTTGCTTTATTGTTTTTGAATTTTTTAAATGCTGATTTGAACTTTTAAATTGTAATAAGTGAATAACAACAGTTGAAAGATACTGGATTATGGAAAAAACTGCTGAATTAAAATTGCCTGTATACTTTAGGGGTGTCTTATGTTCAGAATGGAAGTTGGGGAATGTGTTGCACTGGGGAGATGTACCTTTGCTTTCATATAGATTCCTTCAAATTTAAGAAAGAGAAGATTTGACCTGGAGAGACCTTCTGAAGATCTTGGTTGCAGAAGTTAGGGAGGAAGCCAGGATAGACTAAAGAACAGGTTACACACATACTGATCCCTTTACACAGGAAAAACTCTGAGACTGGATGAGACATGATAAATTTTGTTGGATACATAGTCTCATAGCAATTTGGTTGTACAGTGCTAATAGACATATAAAGTTGTCAGATGCATTTACCTCCTCAAATATTAAACAAACCATTGTTGTGTTGATTGACTTGTGCACACTGAACATTCCATACTTGCACTAATAGAGATATGTGTGTTACTTTTAAAAGTTTGTGTGTTTTTAGAGCATAAAGCCTGGACATAAATAAAGATAAGGCAAGTAGCACAAATGATTTATTCTCTCAGAATGCCTCAGTTAGTTCTCTCAAAAATCTACATCCATGGTCCTACACAGAGTTTCCTGAGGACTGAGGACTACGTGCAGGGGAGCCTGTCCCAATGGACCAGCCCATCCAGGATCTGCTAGCATCTTATTACCACCTCCAAACATGGGAGGAGGTAAGCTTGGGCCTGCCTTCTTGGGCCCCATTGGGAGCCTCCTGAGGCCTGGGATTTGTATGCACACAGAGGGGCCTGTCCCAGTGGTCCAGACCATGCAAAGTCTGCCAATGTTCTGGTCCCATTAGAGTATTGGTCATGCTTGAACCCACAGGAAGAACACCTTGGTACTGTGCCCACGAGGAGACAGAAAGACCCCACCAGAAGAAAGGATGGGTAGACCACAGTATAAGAACACAGTCAACAACAGGAAGATCAATATTATGCCACCACAGCCTAGGGATTCCACACTAGCAAGACCTGAATATTACATCACAGATGAAGTAGAAGAGAATGACCCTAAAGACAACTTCATAAAGATGATTGAGACCCTAAAAGAGGATATGAGAAAATCCTTTAAAAAATGGAAGAAAAGACAACCCAAAAATTGCAAGAAACAATTGAAAGCTGAGAGACAAAAACAAACAAACAAACAAACAAAAACCAAAAACCAACCAACCAACCAAAAAACAAAAACCTCATAGTCTGAGGGAATGCTAGAAATAGAAAAGTTAGGTAAATGGTAAAGAACTGCTTATGCAAGCATAACCAATAGACAAAAGATAGAAGAGACAATCTCAGGCATTGAAGAAACACTAGGAGAAATAGATTGATAGACAAAAAAAAAATCTTAAGTACAACAAAATCCTAACACAAAATATCCAGGAAATATGGGACATCATGAAAATGTCAAACCTAAAAAATAATAGGTATAGAAGAGTAAAGAAACCCAACTCAAAGGTGCAGAATATATATTTCACAAAATCATAGAAGAAAGCTTTCCCACCCTAAAGAAAGACATGCTGATGAAAGTACAAGAAGCTTACAGAACACCAAATAGAGAGGACCACAAAAAAGTCTTTCCTCACCACATAATAATCAAAACACCAAACCTACAGTATAAAGAACAAATATTAAGAGCAGCGAAGGGAAAAGGCCAAATAACATATAAAGACAAACCTACCAGAATTGCACCTGAATTCTCCATGGAAACTCTGAAGGTCAGGCCATCCTGAATTTCACCATCCTGAATTTCAAGCTCTTTTATACAGCTATAGTTCTGGAAACAGCATGGTAGACCAATGGAATAGAATTGTAAACAGTGATATTAACCCACACACCTATGAACACCTAATTTTTTACAAAGAAGCTAAAATTATATGATGGAAAAAAGAAAGCATCTTCAACAAATTGTGCTGGCATACCTGGATGCTTGTGTGTAAAAGACTTCATGTAGATCCGTATCTCTTGACATGCACAAAGCGTAAGTCCAAATGGAACAAAAAAACTCACCATGAATCTACCTACACTGAACCTCTTAGAAGAGAAAGTAGAAGGTACCCTTGAACAAATTGGTACAGGAGACTGCTTCCTGATAAAACAGAACAACAACAACAACAAAAAATCACCAGTAGCAGTAGTGCAGAAGTACAGACACTGAGATTAACAATTAATACATGTGACCTCCTGAAATTGAAAATATTTTGGAAGGCAAAGAACACAGTCAGCAATACAAAACAGCAACCCACATCTGACAGAGTGCTGAAATCCAACATATACAAAGAACTCAAGAAGTTAGTTACCAAACACCAAATAATCTAATTAAACAGTGGGTTATAGAACTAAATAGAGTTATTCTCAATAGAGGAAATTAAAATGGCTGAAAGTCACTTATGAAAGTGCTCAATATCATATCCTTAGCCATCAGGGAAGTGCAAATCAAAACAACTCTTAGATGTCATCTTACTGCTGTCTGAATGGCTAAAATCAAAAACACTAAAGACAGTTTGTGTTGGAGAGGATGTGGAGAGAGGGCAACTCTCCTCCATAGTTGGTGGGAGTCCCAACTTATATGCCACTTTGGAAATCAGTATGGCAGTTCCTTAGGAAAAATGGGAATCAATCTATCACAAAATCCAGCAATTCCACTCTTAGGCATATACCCAAACGATGTACATTCATACAACAAGGGCATCTGTTCAACTATGTTCATAGCTTATTTGAAATCCCAGAACATGAAAGCAACCTAAATGTCCCTCAACTGAAGAATGGATGGAGAAAATGTGGTACATTTGCACAATGGAGTACTACTCAGTGTGGGGGGAAAAGAACTCCAAAACCCAAAGCATAAAACAAAACAAACAATAACAGCAACAACAACAACAACAACAACAAGAACAACAACAACAAAAAAAAACCAATGGAATCATTAAATTCACTGGCAAATGGATTGAACTTGAAGTAACCTTCCTGAGGGAGGTAACCCAGTCACAAAAAGAAAAACATGACAGGTACTCACAAGAAAAGCTAGGATAAAAGGAGGGCTGTGAGAGATACCTACATTGTCCCCTTCAGAAGGGGAAAGGAACAAGTACCTCCCAGCAAATTGGGAGCATGGGGGGAGGGGAGAGGGAGTTAGGAGAAAGAGAAGAGAGAAACGAAATGGAGGGGAGAGGAAGACATGAGGAAGCAGGAAGATTTAGACTGGGGAAGAATAGAGGAGAGCAAGAAAAGAGGTAACATAATAGAGAGAGCCATTATAGGTTTAAAGAGAAATCTCACATCAGGGAAATGGCCAGAAATTCACAAGGATGATCCCAACTAACAATATAAGCAATAGTGGACAGACTACCTTAAATGCCCTTTCCTGATAATGAGATTGATGACTACCTTATATGCCATCCTAGAGCCTTCATCTAGTAGCTGATGGAAGTAGGAGCAACGATCCACAGCTAAACACTGAGCAGAACTCCTGGATCCAGTTGAAGAGAGGGAGGAGTGATGAGTAAAGGGGTCAAGACTGGGCTGAAGGAACCCACAGAAACAACTGACCTGAACAAGGGGAACTCATGGACCCCAGTGTGATATTTGGGAAACCAGCATTGGACCAACCATGAATCCCTGAATGTGGGTGATTTTAGGAGGAAGGACAGTCTATGGGACCACTTGTAGTGCCAGTGTTTATCCCTAATACAAATGTTCTTTGGGAGCCCATTCCATATGCAGGGATACTCTCCCAGCCTAGACACATGGGGGATGGTCTAGAACTTGCTGCAAATGATATGATAGACTTTAAAGATCCCCCATAGAAGGCCTCCATGGGGAGCAGAAATGGAATGGGATGGGAGTTGGGGGTGACCGGAGAGGAGGGGAGGGTGAGGAAATTGGGATTGACATGTAAAACAAGCTTGTTTCAAATTTCAATAAAAATATTAACATAATAAAATTTACATCCAGAATAACATCAAAGATGCCAGCTGATACTGTCTAGCCTCACAAACTTCTCCAACAAAGACTTCAGATAAACTTTATCCTTTCCCATCACAAAGACTCTAAACAAAAAATATTACATCTAGCTCTCCAAGGACTTTCCCTTTATCACAATTTTCTAAAGGTCCTTTAGAGATGTTGTCATCTCCATACAACATGTCTGGTGAACATGATACTCATATTCCCAAGAGGTGTAGTGGATGTTTTCTGGTCATTCAGTGAATATTTACTATTGTTTATAGGTATTGGATGCAAGTTGCTAGTGGTCATTGTCAGGGAGGTAACTTAACAAAGGAGATTATATTCAGCGATCCTTTTAGAAAAAGGATTGGGGGTTATTGTAAGAGGTAGATTATTTAATTTACTTATAAACTGAAAACATAAAAAAAGTAAGCTACTAGTCTCAAATATTTCATATTGCTATGGGTTTTTCATATTTATATAAATTTAACCTTATTTTTTGAATACTTTATATATCTCTATTCTTGTTTAAGGTATTATACTTATGCATCTCATTCAAAAATAAAATGTGTAATTAAGAAATTCTGATTTGTAGCTAGTTATATATAGTAATCAAACTTGTAGTCATGTTAGGTTTGTCTTCAAGGTTAAGCCTAGGTTTGTTTAGCTAAGATATACTTAATAAATAATGTCCCTCATTATTAATTAATAATTAATGTCCCTCAAATTAATCACCTATCTGATGAATGTGGTGTTTAAAGTGTTTATGGAAAAACCTTAATATGACCAGAGTATTCCAGGTTCTATCAGTGGCCTCAAGGTATTGAAAGAAGTTGATTGGCACAACTTTGTCTCCACCTGGATTGTGGTAATGTTAACCACCGAGCAAGATTTCCCCAATTCAATACCTGCGACTAGGACCCAGCCAAAACACTGTACAAACAGGACACTTAAGAGTTAATTGCCCTACTTTGCTAGACAAAGTAAGGTCTATTTATGTTAGACCGAATAGATGTTTATTCAGCGAGAAATAATTTACAACATAGACAGATGAACACCAGCAGGTTCCTGGTCCCAAGGATGCCTCAGGATGTACTACTGTCCCAGTGCTGCAAGCAAGAGAGCTCTCCAAGCTCCCTCCTCAGACTTTGTTCTCCCAGGTAACATCGAGCCCTGCCTCCACCCTCAATGGGCGTGGACTATGCCACAGGTGCAGACAAGGTGAATATCTCACTACAAAGGTAAGTCTCTCCCATGTTTCTCCTCCACTATAAAGCCTTCTGGGCTTGACAGTTGAAGACTGATTCCCAGTACCTCTGCCCCCAATGCCACAAAGACCACAGGACCCTGGGGTGGATATCTAGGTAATGAACTAGTCTTTACCATTTTAATTGATAAACAGGTCATTTGGATTATACTTCATGCTATAATGTATCCTTCTTAGATCTCTGATGGTATTGATGGCTAGGCTAACTATAGTTTTGACAACTTATCAGCTGTAGGCAATCAGAATTTTTGCCATGGCTTTGGCTACCTTGTTAGCTTATTTCATACGTAAAAACAAAGGCTTGCTTTTACTAGAGCTTCTAATTCTATAGAGAAAAGGCACACAGGCTTGTCAGTAATAACTGCTTATATCTCTGGTAAATGATGAGATGGAAACAAAAATAGTAAAATTTATATAAGTTCTGAGGGTCTGAGATGTGAAAGCTTAAGTAAGTTCTGAGGGTCTCAGAAAAATGATTTAAGATATAAATGTTAACTATAATTTATAATTTATAAGTGGTTTAAAGTATATGAAAATGGGAAATGTTTCTGATTTCTTTCCTCTTCTATGCTATTGTTACACTAGAATTTAAAAATTTCAGAGATTAAAATTGACAGTTTGGAAAGAACAACGCCCAAATTCCCAAATATTGTTTATAAATGTTTGTTTTCATTTAAAAAAGAAAGTCTTTGTATAAATAAAAAAATAAAAATAAATTGATCAGTGTAGTTTTAATAAGCTGGTAGAATACTGACTACTTACTGTTCAGTCACAAGCTCATGATATTTAGATTTCTTTTGTATGTCTTCTATGTATAGACTTAAAGATGATTCCTATTGGGCTAAAGACATTTCTGTTCAACCTGTATCTTATCTATCTCTCTGGACAGAGGAAAAAAGCTCATGCTTTTTAACCCAAATTTAAAACTTTTTTCTAGGACTCAAAGGTGTGAGTCTATTTCAGCTATTTTATAGACACTGCTACCTGCTGTTTCTATAATGTGGATTTTAGGACAGATTCGTAATGCTATTATATGTAACATGTTTGTCCTTTTGTAAACTAAAAGTATCATACAAGCTTCAGAGAACTGAGGAGATCATAACACTTGGATCTACTTCTCACAGGTCAAAAGTACTCCAGATAAATACAGCCTATGTTTCTCCACATGTCTATGCCTGATAATCATATTTCTCTCTCTCTCTCTCTCTCTCTCTCTCTCTCTCTCTCTCTCTCTCTCTCTCTCTCTCTCTCTCTCTCTCTCTCTCCCCCTCTCTCTCTCTCTTCTGGTCTTGGGACTCTTTACCTTCCCCAATTACTAGGACTATGGGCCTGAGAGCTACAAATTTAAGATTTCCATTAAGTTACTAGGTGTTAACTTCTGTCCCCTGTCTATATCTGCTACAGCATATTCCCACTTGGTTGACAGACACATTAAAGCATCAGCTGACCACAATTTACTCCAAATGACTCCGAGCACTAGACATGTTGAAAGCTGTTGTGGATCAGTTCAGCTGATGTGATACTCCCTGTCTCTTCAATTGGATCAGTGATTCAGATGCTCCTGATGAATGCACCATAGCCTGAATTCTCTCCTTGCCTTGACTAATATTCCAGACTTTCTGACCTTGACAGCAATGTCTTAGTCTCAGCAGGAAGTAGTTACAGAAGAAAATTTGTCATCTCTTGTCCCCCATCAGGCTGGAATGTATAATCAAAAGGAAACTCCCTGGCATAGCAGACTAAATAGCTACATATAGTACCTATTGTCATACAAAGAAAGGTGCCTGTTAGAATGAACGAGGTCCAGATGTGATCTATTAACAGGTAGATTTATTAGCTGAAATAGTTATGGAGCTATGGTAGGGCACTCTACCTTCTCTATGTAAAAGAGAGATTATTTGCTGTTATGTGAAACATAGTTAAATGAAATATCTACTTCAGTAGATAGATGTAAAGGTTAAAACAGACAACTCAAGTGAATTGCTCACCATAAGTGCTGGAATGTAATGAATACTCTAATTTAGCTACAATTTTTACTTCAACACCCTAAATCAACTTCAGTATGAAATTCAAAGTTCTCAACAGTTGAGAATTAAACATTTGGCTCAATATCCATAATCCATTGATATCTGGGCTTCTCTTGTTATAGAAACCTTCTCCAAGTGGATGTTTCTTTTCCTGAATGCTTCGTTCTTTTTATTTTTCAGAATCATCTATTCCCCCCCCACACTACAAAATCTCTTAATTAAGTTTAGAAAAACCTCTGTTTTGAAAAGGTGTGAGCAGGATACCTCACACTGGTTTTAGAAACAATGATTTAGAATATGCTTGGGATAATCAACTTTTTCTTGTGTTCAAACAAATAAATTTTAGTATGCACTCTTATATCCCCAGAGGAACATTCTTCAGATAGGACACCTACAACAAAGCTGAATATATTTAGGTCCTGCATACTTTTTCATCATTCAGTTGTGCAAGACATAATCCAATTAGAGAGTAAAATGGACTTAATTACTTAGCTCAGATCAAAGAACAGAAGATGGCAAAGAATCTAATTAAAATTAATAATATGGGCATCTTTGTCTGAGCCTAATCTATCCCATTTCATCTTAATTTAAACTCATCTCTTAAATTCACAATAGGGGCCCATCATTTTCAGTGATTGTTTTGAAATCTGATCAGCCTGTGGCACATCCTTTTGGTACATCTATGTACCTGCTGCTAGGTTCTAAGTAAAAGGTTTATTCTCTTCAACAAAGACAGGTAAGTGAGTTTACCCCACTACACATTTGTATTACATTTGTTTAGTCTCCTATCTCCTATCCCTTATTTTGGCCTGATTAATATTCTTCAGATGCTATTGAGTAGTTCAAATGATCTATAAAATGCACATAGCCACGGGCCATGTTTATATTGAGTGAGAGCAGTGAGAAAGTTAATCAAGGACTCTCATGAATGCTTCCAAACTTCATTTGGAGTATGTTACAAACTACTATTTATTTTTATGTTTGCACTGTATTGATCTCCCAATATAGTCTAAGGAATGCTTTAAGGTAATTTTTTTTTACAGTGCTTGATAAAACTATCTAGTTAACTTATGAATTTAGCAACTTCCATCTTTAATATCTTATAAATGTGTTTGACACAGGAATTACACATAAGTCCAAAGCAGATCACATTTATGTTTTGTATGTATATGATTTAAATTCAGACCATCTATAAGTCCAGGAAAAGTATTATTTCCATATATTGTTAAACCTGCCTTAAAAACATTCTGAGACAGAGGAGAGGGTTTCAGCTTTGCCTAAGGCCAGAGGCTGGCTCTACCAATTCTTAAATACTTTAAGAATGTTAATTTCTAAGAAGTTATTATAAGCACCATTCAATGTGTTTTCTTTGTTCTTTTTTTTTTCCCTATGAACTGGCAAATCTTTTAATGGTAGTTCATTTGATTTCTTGAATGACAGCTGATAGATATTCCTTCATGCCAGGGTACCTTGAACTGTGAACAGTCAATCAAGTAGTGCCATTTTTCTTTTCTGTATCTATTTATTTATCTATTTATTTATAAATTTATCTATTTATCTCACCATGACAATGGTGAGAACAATTGTTTAAGTATATTATATACTTTGAACATTTTTAACCCCTATACCTTCTTTTAAGATGTAAGATATCCTTTCATATTCTGTGAATATATGTTGTTTTATAGGTTGATGGATAAAGCTGCTTTGGCATATGGCAGGGCAGAATATAGCTAGGCAGGAAATCCAAGCAAACATACAGGAAAAATGAAAGCAGAGTGAGCAGAGACACCGTCTGGTTACCCAAGGAACGACATAACAACAGAATGAGACTGCCACAGCCATGTGTCAATGCTCAGATTAGAAGAAGTGGGTTAATTTAAATATAAGAGCTAACTAGTAATAAATCTGAGCCACAGGCCAAACTTTTGTAATTTGTAATATGCTTCTGAGTGGTTATTTTAAAAGTGGCTGTGGGACAAGTTAGGACAAAAAGCCTCTGCGTACATCTTTCTTCTATTCATCTCATTCCTTCACTTAAGATCCTTCTGTTTCCCTGTCTTGTATGTGTCTTTATGTTTATATATACAATCTAGGATCCATGAGTGACATAAAATGTGTGCTATTTTTTTTTATGAATCTTACTTATTTTTGTTAATAAGATGATTTCCAGGTTCTTAAGTTCTGTAGCAAAGAGAATAATTTTGTTCTTTTGTGTCAGAAGAAAACTCTTGATCCATTCATCTATTGAAGTACACCTAGGTTGATCTCATAAATTGGCTATGGTGATTGGTGTGGTAATAAATATGGATCCACACATGCCTCTATGGTACATTTACTTAAAGTTTTTGATATAGTTCTACTTTTAGATTTTAAATTAATTAATTAATTAATTAATTAATTTTAAATTTTACATGTTGATCCCAGATCCCCACCCTCCCTCCTTCACTCCCTCACTCACTCTCTCCCACCCTTTCTCCCTTTCTTTTACACTCTCTCCCCCCTCACATGCACCCTGAACACCCTCCTCTCTCATCCTCCCCCACACTCCACATGTAGGGCTATGCCATCCAGGTGGGGTCATGTCGATCTGACAAGTCATTTGTAGTAGGGACTAGGACTTCTCTCCTGTCTCTAGGTTAAGGGAGTATGCCTCCATGGGGGATGTTCCCGCAAGGTCAAATTGTGCACCAGGTATACATCCTGGTTCCACTCACTGTCTGAGGTCCCTTAGACTGTTCAGTCCTTCTAGCTGAGACCCATGTTCAGGGGTCTGAGTCAGTCCCATGCTGAATTCCCAGCTATCATACTGGGGGCCCAGTAGGTCCTCCTTGTTTAGGTCAGTTGTCTCTATGTGTTTCTGTAACCTGATCTTATCCTCTCTCTCTGCATCTGGATTCTAGTTCAATTCAGTGTTTATTTTTGGGTGTTTGCTTCTGTTTCCAACAGGTACTAGATGAGGGCTCCATGTTGGTGGTTAAGTTAGTTGTTAATCTCATTATCAGGGAAGGGCATTTATGGTAACCTTTCCACAGTTGCTTGTATTGTTAGTTGGAGTCAGTCTTGTAGGTCTCTAGACATTTCTTTAGGTTCAGATTTCTCTTCAAACCAATAATGGCTCCCTCTTTTATCTTCTTTCTCTCTCTGTCACTCTATCTGTCTCTCTTTGTCTCTCTATCTCTGTCTCTGTTGTGCTCTCTCTCTCTCTCTCTCTCTCTCTCTCTCTCTCTCTCTCTCTCTCTCTCTTCTGTCTTCTATTCCTAACCTGACTCAATCTTCCTAGTCAAACATGCTTTCCTCTCCTTCTCTTCTCTGTCTCCTAGTTCCCTTTCCATTCACTGCCCCCACCCACTTCCCATGTGCTCTGGGGGACTTGTCCCTTACCCCTTCTGTGAGAGACCTACAAGAATACACCTTGTATCCTCGTTCCTTTGGCAGTGGGAATTATAGGGTGGGGATCCTTTGCTCTAGGTCTAAAACTTATATATGAGTGAATACATACCATGCTCCTCTTCTTGTGACTGGGTTACCTCATTCAGGATGGTTTCTTCAATTCCATCCACTTGCCTGCGAATTTCAAGATTCCATTATTTTTTCCCACAGATTCATATTCCATTGTATAGACATGCCACATCTTTGCTATCCATTGTTCAGTTGAGGGGCATGCAGGTTGCTTCCAGGTTCTTGCTATTACGAATAATGCTGCTACGAGCACAGGTGACCACATATCTTTTCTCAGCTAAGTGAGAATTCAGTAAACTCTAGTGAACCTTCTGTATCTCCCTCTCAGAGATGGACTTAAAGGTATATGTGAGTCACTTACATTGTTATTTCTGTACTGGGTATGAACTCTCTTCCTCATGGTTACATAGTAGCACTTTTAGTCACCAAATATTCTTTTCCACACAGAGTTGAGTCCTTTATGTATTTGTGACACTAATCTTTCAGAAACAGGTAGCAAAGACATTTTTTTTCCATTCTAAGAGATGTCTCTTCACTCTGAAGTTAGTTCCCTTTGAAGGACAGAACTATTAAATTTCATATAGTTCCATTTGTTACATTTTTGAATTATTTCCTTTTTTAATGTTTAAATATATAATTTATTGTTTTTGTAGAATATATTAATTTTAGTTATAAGCTGGAGAGAAGGAAAAATGTTTCCTGAGTACTGAACAAGACATATTGAATTTACCTGAAATGATAAATAATAATGAACTTTCCCATGAAGAGAAATCATAGTAGACTTCGAAATTTTTAAAATCTGTTCAAAACATCTGAAACTGAGATATATCCTGTTTTGTTTTTTGTCAACTTGTCACTTTTTCACAAGCTAGAGTCATTTGAGAATTTGAGAGGTAACTTTCGTTGAGAAAATGCCCCCATTAGATTGACTTGTGTGGGCATGCTTGTAGGGCACTTTTTGAGTTATTTCTTATGCTACTGGGGCCTTTTTGAGAAAGTTATTGCCTATGCAACTTTAAAGTATTTTTCCTTTATTTTCCTGTAGCAGTTTCATGTCTTAAATTAAGTTCTTCAAATAATTCAATTTTGAATTAATCTTGAGACAGGTTAAAAGATACAATTAAATTCTGCTATGTAACTCTAGGTGTTCTAGCAATCTTTATTGAAGAGGCTATCTTTCCTTTTCCTATGTAAGTTTTTGACATTTTTGTCAAAAAGTAGGTGGCTGCAACCAGAGGAGAAAGAGAAGCTACCCAAGATACAGACAACCTAAAATATTTGTAACTAGCAGACTAAGCTTAAACAAAATACATGAAATAATACGTTGGACTGCATACAGGACTAAACATAGGCAAGTGGTTGAAGAAAGAAAACAAATTACAATACAATTTTTAAAACACATCATTCCATGATGACAGATTCAGCAATAGTTCAGTGAATGCAACTAATGTACACTTTTTAATACTAACTTACATATTGTTGGCCCAGTTCAAAAAAACAAAAACACTCTGGCTAGCTGATTGAATAAAGACAAAATTTGTCTATTAGTTGTCTACAAGAAAGTCAGCTTTAAAGATAAGTGCTATATTAGAGTGGTAGTATTCCATTCAAATGTATGCTAATCAAATGCAGTCAGGAAGCAAACGTGCATTACTATCTTAATATCTGACAAAATATACTTCAAACTAAAAAGCAATCAAAATGATGAAAAACAATTCATTCTAACCAAACATAACAATTAACAATAAGATATTACAATACAAAACACATACAAACCAAATTTGATGAATCCAATTTTATAAGGGGTATTTAATAAGTCCATTTATATAGTATATATGAATTTTTTAAAGGTTGACCAATAAGACTGGCTTTTCCATGGGAGAGGCTGATTCTCATTCTCCAAGAAGTCATTAGTTTCCTATAGTTCTACTGGTGGGACCAGACCATATCATGCATACAAAAAAGAGGCTATCAACTCAAGAGAGAAGAGGTATTTAAAAGAAGGTAACTGGGAGGGCCTGGAGGGAGGAAAGAGATGAGAGAAAAAAATGAAATTTTATTTCAATAAAAATATTAAAAATAAAAGTAAAAAGAAAAATAATTTCAATAGTCATGTTAAATTGTACAACTGGAATTAAAGACACACATTAACATCAATCCAAAATAGTACATGATTCCAGTACTCCATTTTTTTCCCAATAGACAGGAAACATAGACAAAAATAGAAAAATATAAAAATTAAATAATATCCCAATTCAAATAATATACATTCTCCTCTGCATACCACAAAAGCTTCTCTAAAATGAATTACATTCTGGAGCAGAAAGCAAATCTTAACAAGATCAGAAAGACTGAACTCAATCCCTGTATTTTATTTGATCAAATGCAATAAAACTTAAATAAATAGCAAACAAATCTTTAGTAACTACAAAAAGTCATGGACATTTAATAATCCATTAATAAATAATGAATGGGTCAATGAAGAATTAAAAATAATTCTTTGAAGTAAATGAAAAGAAAACAAAACACATGCCCACAAACCTATGGTGTACACCAAAGCCTTTCTATGGGGGAAATTAATATTTCTAAGTGTATACTTTAATGTAATGTGAGCTTTCTGTCTTGGAAGGCCTTGCCATTGCTTCAGTCCCAATTGAACACTCGGACACTATATGAGTTATTAAGCTGTCGACCAGTTACTAGTATTTCTTATTAGCTAGCTCTGAGTTAATTATTAACCTATTTTTATCAGTATTTGTATTACCATGAGGCTGTGGCTTACTCAGTTATGCCTAGCATGGTGTTACTCCTCCGGCAGCCTACATGTGACTGCTCAGCTTCTAAATAGAGAAGAGAGCAATTTCCTGTTTGTTCATGCTTATATTCCGATTCTGCCCAGCTACATCACTTCCTGCCTGTCTGTACAGACCTCCAGACCTCTATGGTTAGCTAGTATCAGATTTATGCCCAGCTACATCACTTTCAGGGATCACATAATGACTCCTCTCTGCCTACACTTCCCAGAATCCTTGTTTTCTAGTACTACCTATCATCCTGCCTGGCCAATCAGAGTTTGATTCATCAACCAATAAGACAAACATACATACAGAAGAACATTCCAAACCACTTAAATGTACCAGAAAGGACACAAGTAAATTACTTACTGATATAACTAGAACATTTGGAAAAGAAGAACAAACCAAACCCCAAATCCACTAGCCTGTAAGAGATAATAAAAGGCAAAGAAATTAACACAATATAAACAACACCAACTAAAATTGCAAAGAGTCAATGTATCTAAGAGCTGGCTCTTTGAGACAGTAAAGAAGACTGACAAACATTTGTCCCAAATGGCCAAAAGAAAGAGAAGGCTCAAATTTAAAGTCACAAATGAGCAGAAACACATCACAACAGACACACAGAATTCAGAATATTATAACGGGATGCTTAAAAACCTGTACTTCATGTGTTAGAAATCTTAAAGAAATGAATGAATTTATGGATTCAATCAAATTAACACTCTTACGTCAAGAAGAGATCAACAACCATACAGAATTATAATAAATGAAGCAATTAAATAGTACTAAATTTTCTGACTAAAAATATCCAGACCAATATTGATTCACATTAGAATTCTATAAGTGTTTATAAATGATCTACAACTAATCTTTAAATTATTCTTAACAAAGAAACAGAACACTCCTAATCTCTTCCTATGTACTCAATAGTACTGTAATTATCAATCCAAACATTAGTACATAAAAAGAAACTATAGGTTAATATGTCTGATGAACATAAATGTAAAAATCCTCAACAAAAGAGTGGCAAACTCAATAAACACATCAAAAAGACTATCCACTGTGACCAAATTACCTTTTTTTTCTGGAGATGAAGGGATATTTCAACATATGAAAGTCAATAAATGAACTAAACCACATAAAGAGACTTAAATTTAAAATTCAAATAATCATATTACTTGAGAAAAAGTCTTTGATAAAAACTAGCCATGTTTTCTTGATAAAAGTTATAAAAGGAATAGGACTAGAAGGCAATTCAATATAAAAATGCTACACACAGAAACTTATAGCTAATATCATCATAAGTGGATAAAAACTTGAAACATTTCTACTGAAATCACAAATGAGACATGGATCTCCACTCTTCCTACTTATTTTTAATATTGTGCTTGAGCAATAATACAAGAGAAGGAAACTGAAGAAATATTACCAATAGAAAAAAAGCCTAACTATCCCTTTTTGTAGATGTCGTAATGTTACAATTAGAAGGTCCCCATAATTCTACCAGAAAACTTCTAGAAAAAATAATTTATACAAAGTGGCAAGATATAAAATCAACTTACAGAATTATCAACACCTTTTTTTCTACCCATCAACAGACACACAGAGAGAAAGATCATAGAGACACTCCAATTTACAAGATCCTCAAAGAAAATAAAATACCTAGGAGTAAACCTAACTAAGGAGTTGAAAGACCTCTAAATTACAAGCTTAATTCCTTTTAATTCCCAAAGATAGAGCTTGAGAAAAATGCTAGTAAATGGAATGGCATCCTATGATCATGAATTGGTAGAATAAATATTGTAAAAATGACCTTTTTAGAAAAAGTCACCCACTGAGTTCTTGCAACCCCACTCAAAATTTGGTTGTTGTTCATTGTAGAAATTGTCAAAAAAATGATAAAATTCATATGGAACCACACATAACCTAAGATAACCAAAAAAACCCTGAACAAAAACAATGTTTGATTGATTATTACTCTATATTTTAGATAGTAATAAAAGTAATAAAAGCAGTGTAGTGCTGGCATGAAAACAGGCATATAGACCCATTGAGCAAAATAGAAGAGGCAAAAAAGAGTACATGTAACATCAGCCATTTTATATTTGACAAAGATACCAGAAATATCAGCTCAAAAAAGATATAATCTTTAACAAATGCTCTGAGAAAACTGTATACGCACATAAAGCATGAGTGAAATATGATTCATATCTATCATCTTGCAGAGAAGCACTACATGGAATAAAAACTCAAATGAGAAGCACTAAACCCATGAGAAGACAATATAGACAATATCCTACATGATATAAATCTAGGAATGGACTTTCTGAATAGTACTCCATTTGTCCAAGAAATAGGGTAAAATAAATTCACAACTGTAATTTCATGAATCTAAAATGATTTTGCACAAATAAATTAACAATGATCAAGTGGGAAGGAAAACCACAGAGTAACTAAGAATCTGTACATCTGACAGAGGATTATTATTTAGCATACATAAAGAACTCAGAACAACATAACAACAATGAAATAATAATCCATTCAAAGGTGCGCCTGGGATCTGAACAGGGAGTTCTCAAAAGATATAAAATATTTAAAGTAACTTAAAAATGCAATTTTCCAGGAAATTAGAGATATAGAAATCAAAAATCATTTATAATTTTGTTTTAACCAAGTTAGAGTGGAGACCAAAAACAAAAAGCTAATAATAAATACTGAAGAGTGTGTGTGGAAAGTAAATCCTCATATCCTGTTGATGGGATTTCAAACTGGTCCAGCTATTCTGGAAAATATTGTGGAGGAACTCCAAAAATCTAAAAAAGAAAATCTATCACACAACAGAGCTAATCCACTTCTTGGAATATGTCCCTAGAATTCCAGATCCTATGCCATAAATACTTGCTCAGTCATTTTCATTGCTGCTCTTTCTCACAATTGCAAGCGAATGGAAACAACCTAAATATAGTTCAACTGACCCACAGTATATGAAAATATGATTCACATATGCTTCATCTTTAAAGTAAATAGAGCAATGTTCTTTGCAGGTAAATGAATGATCATGTTAAGTGTGGTAACCATGTGCCAGAAAGACAAATGTTATGCTTTCTCTCTGATCTGTGATTCCTAGGTCCAAATTTTCAGGTTTCAGTATATATAGGAGCCAGGAAAGTAAATTAATTAAAAATATGGGGATGCGTGATGTCAGGGTGCAATGGAATGGGGACTGTCGGGTAAACATAATTTGAAGGATAAAATTGGTGAGGTTTATTAATTTGGAGAGGAGGTTGAGGTGAATAAAGAAGGAGGGGGCAAAGGAGGATACAAATAACAATACATGATATATGAAAAAGTCCTAAGAAATCATACTTCTCACTATGAACCAAAATAACAATAATACTACATACATTCATGTATCCATACACACATATTAAAAAATTTTTATTAGAAAAAATAAAATATACAATTTTTTCCACTTGGGGTTACAGTCTTCCGTCAGAAAGCCATATGCCATCTAAACAAATCCCAACATCAGCCTTAATTTTAGTTGTCAGTCAAGGTTATCCAAGAGATTTCTGAACTATGAGAAGCTATTGCTATTGTCCTAGACAATCTACTACCATAGAAGACATTATGTACTCCAAAAACTGATCTCAGAGGCTCCTGAGTTAGAATTTAATGTGGTGATATATTATTTATTAAATTATTAAAACTTGTCTGAGGGTACAGAAAGCAAAGCTAGCTACAAGACACAGAACCAGGGAGTGGCGCTACACCTCTTTAATCCCAGCAACTACACTAGCAATCCATAGAGCCAGTAGCAGTGGCACACACATTCAATCTTAGGACTCAGGAGACAGACAGATGGATCTCTGTCAGTTCAAGTCCACAATGAGTTACAAGAAATTGATCCAGTCTAAAAGAGAAACAGCTTACACAAAGGTGATCTCAACACAAGGGATCTCATGCCTTTTAACCCCAGGATTTGAGAGCTATAAAATGATGAAGCAAAGGGTCTCCTATGAGATTTATTTTTCAGCCATGATGAAGAAAGAACAGCCTTTTCAGCCTGAGATAAAGGTAAGACATAGTAGTCAGTTGCTTTGTTTATCTGACCATTAGTTTGGGTTTTTATTTTTCGTGTTATGATTTCACTAAAAGCTTCCTCATTGAAAAACATTTTTTTTTTTTTTGGTACCAGAAGGCACTAAGAAAGCTTCTAAAAGAGGGAATAAAAAAAAACCTCTAACCATCTATGATACCTATGAACCACAGCAACAATCATCATGGTACAATAATCATAAGTATGCAAGAATGGCATGCATCTTTGGTGGTAATAAACTATTGCAGTTTAATAAGGGTCAGGATAAACAAATAGGCCAAATAGATGTTTATTTGTAGGGAGAAGCAACTCATAACACAGACAGAGGAACACAGCAGTTAAAACTGGATGCTCCTCTCTCCGTGTCCCACCAGAAAGAGAGAGTTCTTTGCCTCCTTCAGAGACCAAGCCCCACAGCTCACTTCTGCCCCTGGCTCCACCCCTCATTGGGTGTGGTCAGTGCCACAGAAGCAGACACAGTGAATATCCCACTACAATTCCCCTTTTAGTCTAAAGAAAAGATTTAAGCTTAATACAAAACTATATACAAAACAGTGAATAACTAGTGTGCTCTAAGAAAAGGAAAATCGAGAACAAAACCACAAACATACCTAGTCCTAGGGTGAAGGCATAAGGGAGTTTACAATAGAGTTGTCCTAAACTGGAAAGCTTAAGTCTAGTACCTAATATATCTAACTAGGAAGAAAGAATAATACTTAATATAGTTTAATCTACAACCTCATCAAGACCTGAGAAGGAAAATAACGATACTAGGGTAGACAGGATGTGTGGATGGGCAACTTCCAAAAGGTGCAGCAAGGACAGAAACAGCAAGCTACCTGGAAAGTCACCCAACATCTCACAGTAACGTTGATACATCCAGTTTTGGCTAAGGCCAGGAGTATTTGACAGACCACAACAAAAGCAGGGAGGTAGAAAGGCTGTCTTATCCTGACTTGTCAAGGTCCAGCAGTCTTCTAAGTTTGTCTTCTAAGTTTGTCTCCTGCAAGCACATAGGACTGCATGTCCAAATCAGTGGTCAAGGCTGAGGCAGTTCCTTGCCCAAGAGGTCATTAGCCAAAGTGAGGATGAACTCCAGAAGGAGCAACAACAGTGTTCAACATACTTTCAGGAAAGTGCACGGTGCTGTCAGGAGCAACAGTATCTCATGTCAACAGAGTACTAATATAAAAACATTTAAATGCCATGTTCTGCAGGTCTATGAAGTGATTGAGGATTAAGCATCTATGTCTGACTAATCTCATAGGCAAAGGAAACATGGGTGAGGATAATCTGTAATACTTAAGAACTTGGTTAACACCATTAGGTTACAGATAGGTTTTTCTGTAACCTGCCCGCCAGCCCGCCAGCCCGCCAGCCCACCAGCCCGCCAGCCCGCCAGCCCGCCAGCCTGCCAGCCCGCCAGCCCTCTAGCCTGCCAGCCTGCCTGCCTGCCTGCCGCCGGTCTGGGCCCACAGCCGCACCAGCCCCAAATAACACTCAGAGACTCTGTATTGATACAATCCTGTTGGCCAGTTACCATTATTGTTTCTGGGCTAGCTTTGTCTTAATTATTAACCCATTTCTACTTATCTAAGTACTTCCACGTGGTCATCATATCGGGAGCCATGGCCAGCGTCTTCCTTCCTCCTTGGTCTACATCTTGACTCCTCCCAACTACTTCCTCTTTCCTCCTCCTGGTCTCCTAGCCCCACCTATCTTGTTTCCTATTGGTCACAGTGCTTTATTAATTAACCAGTATGAGAAACATATATACAGAGTAACATCTCCCATCATCTCTTCTTTTCTGTCTAAAATAAAAGACGGCGTTTAACCTTAACATAGCAAAATATATCATACAACAGTTATCAAATAAGAATCACAGTAAACAATATTTAGTCCATTAACATTTTGTAACACTTTAAGAAAATATCATCTATCCTATCTTTGTGAGTCTAAAGTCCTATATGTAACTTATCTTTAATCCTAACTATGGAAAACTATAACCAAAACTGTCTTCAACTCCTTCAAAGACCACAGAAGGATAATATATAAACTCTAGAAATGACAGAGACAACTCATTGCCTGGTCAGTCACCTGAAGTTCTTCTGTAATCTTCCATCTTCAGCCCATAGGCCATAATGTGTCTGGCAGACTCTTCAGCAAAGCAGGAAACTTTAAACTGTCCGCCTGTATTGCAGTTTGTCAGTCATTTTTCTATGTGTCCTGTAGACTGTCTGGTTGCCTTTTCCATGAAGCAGGAATCCTGTAGCAATGTCCATCTTGCATCAGCAGTCACCTTTTTGTGGGTCCTGCATGTCCAGTTTCTACAACATAAAGTCAAACAGTCCAGAAGAGCAGTACCTTGCCAAATTGGCTAGTCTTGCCATATTAGCAGCAATCTCCATAATGTGTTTCTTCAATGTCCATCTTTCATTCTGATGCAGGTGGTGTTACCAGGAATAGTTGTGCCTCACTGTCAAGAAAAACCCTAAACCATTTTAAATGCCATATTCTGTAGGTCTTTGAAAGATTTGAAGAATGCCTATCCATCTCAAATACATCTCTGTATTTCTAGAAAACCTAACTCACCTAAGTTTTGGCTATTATAGGTAACTATAATCTGTATTAAATTATACATTACATTTTTCAATGAGCTATATAAACACAATACCTAAACAAGAGGAGAAATATACATATCACAAAATTGACCTTAACATAATACCTAAACAAGAGGAGAAATATACATATCACAAAATTGACCTTAAATTGTATCCATAAAAGAAAATACATTCCAAAGCAAAGTATTCATATCTATATCCATAAAAGAAAATCCATTCCAAAGCAAAGTATTCATATCTATACCATAATTACCTTTTTACCTTTAAAAAGATTGCTTGTGGTTATAGCCATTTATAACCAAGCCCATTTAAATGAAAACAAGCTTAAACAATATTGGGAATTTGGGCATCATTCTTTCCAAACTACTTCCTGCTGGTAGTGGGTGCTGTCATGGGGGATCCTAAGAAGATACACAAATCTTGGCTGTAGACATTGCTTCAGGGTGTCTTGCTTGATCAAACCACATTAATCTGGAAGAAATCCATAGTTTTTCATTTTCTGTGGAAACAAAAATAGATATCCTTTTCCCCAGTAACTTGTCCTTAGGCTTAAATTTTTGAGTCAAAGCATTTTTAAAATATATAAATTGGATTAGTCCAGCAGCATTTCTTTTATCAGTTGTTATTTTCTTAGCAGTCAAATAATTTAAAGACAACAGAATCGTGTATAGTATTCAAAATTTCTCTGTGCTTTTCATCTTATGTGGCTTTTTTTATTACTCTATGTGTTTTACTTTTATTTTTACATATTTTGAGACAGGGTTTCTCTGTGTAACTTTTATCTGTCCTGGAATTTTCTCTGTAACCATGTTTACTTTGAAATCACAGAGATCTGTTTGCCTCTGCCTCCTGAGTGCTGGGATCAATGGTGTGTGCCACCACACCCATCCATTTTACTTTTTTTTTTTCTTCTTAAACCATTGTATCCTGTTTCTTTTTCTCTCCCAAGCCAGTGTATTTTTTAAAACACAGTGTAAACCTTCATTGCAGCTCTCATACACACCAATGAATTGTTAGCAGAGCTCTTAAAAAGCAAGGTGGTTTTTTGCTGCTTATGCTAATTTTGGAAACCTTTCTTAAAGGAGCCACGCAAATCTGTCCAATCTGTCTACAGCAAAACAAAACCAACCGAGAACATTCTGCTACTAAGAAGTTTTGCTAGTCTCTGTTCCTTTGTTTCTAAAAACTATTTTTTAAGCTTTTGTTAAGTTTTAAGTGAAAGTTCTCAGTTCCACTTCTGACACCATTATTGCGGTTTAATAAGGGTCAGGATAAACAAATAGGCCGAATAGATGTTTATTACAGGAGAATCAACTCACAACACAGACAGATGAACACAGCAGTTAAAATTGGATGTTCCTCTCTCCATGTCCCGCTAGAAAGAGAGAGTTCTCTGCCTCCTTCCGAGACCAAGCCCCAAAGCTCACTTCCGCCCCTAGCTCCACTCCTCAATGGGTGTGGTCAGTGCCACAGAAGCAGACACAGTGAATATCCCACTACAATAAACAGCTCTCTAATTGAACTTAAATCCTATTCAACAAAAAGGAAATTTGGCTTCACATTAGAAAGCTAGCCAACTACCTGGTTCTAGTGAGGTCAAGTATTTTGGAGGAGAACCTGAAGCTGCAACTTTACTAAATCTGTATAATTTCTACCTGCATTATAATTATTTATCTTTATATGCATAGATAATTGTTCTTTTTACTTCTCAACAGAAAACCATGACTAACCAAAAGACAGAGATTAGTTAATCTAGTCTTTCCCCAGTCACAGATAATATATCTGTAACACAACTACTGTGCTTCAGACTCAGGGAACACTGTGGAAGGCAGAAATAGAAGAGTATATTAACCAGTGGAGCAGGAAGTCTGCTCTAAAATTGAATCTCCTAGAAACATCAGTGAATTTATACCCAGGAAACCTAGATTACATGGCTGCCTAAAGAAGATCTGAACAAGGACTACTCCATCCAAGATGCTAGCATATAGGAAGGCAAGAGATCCCCAAACCTAGACAAAGAGTTATTGGCAAATACAGAATGTTGTGCCTGGGAGTAATAGTCTTTTCAAGGAAGACTTCACCAATTTATTATCCTTTGTCAAGTTGTCATTCTTGAGACAAAACACATACAATCAATGTTTTGAAGACTGAGTAAATTGTACATATACATGTAACAACAATTAAAGATGAAAATGTCAGTGGATGCAATGTTGAAAGAGAACAAAGGGGCCTATACATAGAAGAGGTTGGATAGAGGAAAATTATAGGTATAATGTTATAATTATATTTTAATTAAAAATATTAAAAGAAGGTTCTAGGTGCGGAGTTCATTTTTGTATTCTCTATTCTTTTTCTTTTTCATATTATTTTTTTTCTTATTTTACATATAGAGTTCAGTTCTCTCTCCCTCCCATTCTCTCAAGCTCCTCCAATCCTCTCTTCCCATTCCAATCCATATCCACTCCCAAGGGAGGGTGAGGCCTTCCGGGAGGGATCTTAAATATCTGTCTAGTCATTTGTGGTATTGCTAAGGCCCTCCCTCCTGTCTTTATGTTAAGGGAGTATCCTTCCATGGGGAATGTGCTTCTAAAGTCCTTTCGTGCATGAGTGATACACCCTGATTCTACTGTCAGAAGTCTAATAGACTGCCTAGGCCTTCTAACTGAGACCCATGTTCAGGGGGTCTGGGTTGGTCCTATGCTGGTTTTCTAGCTATCAGTCTGGGGGCCATGAGATCCCCCTTGTTCAGGTCAGCTGTCTTTGTGGGTTTCTGTATCCTGCTCTTGACCCTTTGCTCATTACTTCCCCATCTCTGCAACTCTATTCCAGGAGTTCTGCTCAGTGTATAGCTGTGGGTATCTGCTTGAGCTCATTTTTTTTTTTTATTCTCTATTCTTTTTCATTGGTATACATGTCTGTCTTTGTGCTAGTACCAAAATGTTCTTTATAATTTGGCTCTTTAGTGCATTTAGAAATCAGATATTGTGGTTCTTAAACCAATATTGTTTTATGATGGACTGCTTTGGGTATCTAAAACCTTTTCTTATTTCTATATAAATCATAGAATTCACTGCCTGTTTATGTGAATAACATGGACATTTTAAAAGTTATTGCAGCATATCCATAGATTGTTTAAGTACTATTGGTATTTTCATTAAATTGTTTCTGCTGACCCATGAATATGGGAGGACAGTCCATCTACTAATGGCTTCTTCAAATATTTATTCAATATTTTAATAATTTTATATGCTTTTCCGTTCCATTATTGGTTTTACTACTAGGTATTTCATGGGTCTTGAAACTATTATAAAATTTGTTGTCTGCTGGTTTTTCTTTGCCTGTCATAATTTCAGTACTTTTTATCTCCTCAACTGTATCTTCCTTACTTGATTTTTCATGGGTCTCACTGCTACGTAATCATCTAATAATAAAAATAGACATTGAATTTTTGTGAGACTTGCCTTCAGACATTCTTCCAATCTTCTGCAGTTATCTTTGTTGTGGAATGTTTATTTAATCAGGCAAAGATTTGTTACATTTTTTATGATGTATTTGCTTAATTAGGCAAAAATGAGTTTCATTTGTTTTATGTTGCCTACCTAAGGCACCTGATTGGTCTAATAAAATGCTGAACAGCCAATATCTAGGCAATGGATAGATAGATATGGTTGTAGGGTAGAGAGAATAAGTAGAAGGAGGTGTAATGAGTATGTTTTCCCCACCGGCTGCCTGGTCCCACCACGGCTCCAGCCCCAAATAACACACTGAGACTCTGTATTGGATATAATGCTGTTGGCCAGTTACTAATTCCTCATCAGCTAGCTCTGTCTTAATGATTAATCATTTCTACTAATTTAAGTACTTCCATGTGGTCTCATCTTACCGGGAGCGATGGCCCGGTGTGCTGAGCTCTCTAGGCTCTCTATGCTGACCCCTCCTAACTACTTCCTCTTTCCTCCTAGTTTCCTAGCCCCACCTTTCTTGCTTTCCTATTGGCCAACAGTGCTTTATTCATTAACCAGTATGAGAAACATATTTGCAGAACAACATCTCCCATCAAGGAGGAATCTAGGCTCAAGAGAGAATGAGGGATAAAGAGAGAAGCTGGGGCCAGCAAGCAAGGCAGCCTGCAGCCAGGTAGACATGGATCAAACAAGGATGTAGGATATACTGAATGAAAAGAAAAAGGTAAAAAGCCCCAAAGCAAAATGTAGATGGAGAGAAATAGGTTAATGCAAGTTATAAGAATAAGTGAGGCAATCCTAAACTAAGGCCAAGAATTCATAACTAATAATATGTCTCCATGTCATGATTTGAGGATGGCAGTCCAAGAAAGTCCACCACACATATTTACTCTATACAGGGAGCAGAAAACTTCTCAAAGCAATCCATTTCTTCACAGTTGGTTTATCGGCTACTTTCATAACCTAGCTGTTTTTGCATTTCACAGATACTTCAAGGAACCTATTCTAGCTTCAAAGAGCACTTGAAACACACTGCTAGCTACCAAATCCACAGCACATTCTTTAGCATACTTGTTTCACTTACTTCTTATACTTCCATCCATACTGGGTCAGTTCACTTTAGCAAGCTGAAGCCTGGGTAACCTCTACATGATCTCATACGTCCCTTCACCAGAGGAGGTTGACTATGGCTAAGTCCACACATAGATCAGGAGGAAGGAAAATACGTTTTTAAGCAACTTCTTCAGAGTTACCATTGTGCCTTCTAGAGGAGATTCTTGGGACCTTGAAACTAAGTGTGTATATGTAGGAGGAAGTATATCTTGGATATGTTTAACCATTGCATAATGCAGCCTTGAGGCTGGCTCCTAGAACTCCACCCAGGATAGTAGAAAGAATGTCTTCAAAGTAGTGGGCTTACAAAAAAATTCTTTTCTATCCAAAGGTTACACTTTTCTATCTGAGGGTAAATAAGGAAACGCACACACACACACACACACACACACACATTTTCTGATAGTAACTTAAGAAAGAAGGAGTAAACACACACTTCCCTGATCTTAACCTTCCATTTTACTTCATCTAAACAAAATATCATTCAGAAAATTTCTTCATCTCCACGCAGCTATGTTTCTTCCCATACAGCAACATAACACATCTCTGTCCATCCCTCACACTTCTGTACACTCAGTTACATCTCCTTTCAGTGCACATACTTACTTCACTCACATTTCTCTGTCTACAGCAAAGCCTCTGGAAAAATACAAATCACATTTTTAGGGTCACATAGCATTTCTGGTGTAAACAATAAGAAACAGAACTATACTAAGAACATGTTTTCTCTTGGGCTAGGGATGTCACATTTAATGCTTAGACATGCATGAGCTCTAAGTGGTCAGGATTCACAGACAGAAAATGATATTGAAATTCAGGAGTAAAATAATAAACAGTTAGGTGGCTGAACCTTGAGGCTAGGAGTACATACGGAAAGTCCATTACTGCAGGGTGTTATGTCTACCAAAGTTGCTTCAAGCCTGACCTTGAATCAGCAATAAACACCTGGGAATTTAACCTTGTTTATTTGTCTCCATGGGGAACCAGTTTACTTTGAATTTGTTCTGAAGACCAGTATTAGCTGTCAGTGTGACTGAGGATACTATGTCTTTCCTACATCAGTATGAATAATAAAAATATCCTATTATTTATAGTCATTGGAATTATACAGTTAAGCAGAAATCATCTTCCTTATTATCCACAGCTATAGGTGTGCACAGTAGGATACCCTGTTACACAGGATAAACACAGAAGCAGTAGGAAAATTACCCATAGCTGTTATTAGTGAAGGGAAATATGCACATGAGAAAAATTACATTCAGAAGCAACCAGTTTTCACAGCCTGCGACACTCTAAGCCTTGCTTGTTGAGGATTTCTTCAACAGAGAGTTATTCATCTGGTGGGTTGACATCTAAATTATTAATTGTCATCTTTCGTACATTCATAATGACTTCTGTTAAAGTATTTGCTACCAGAAGCTCTCAGCAACTGAGCTTTACTGCCTTGGATTAAATCCAAAACCTCAGGTTAAGTCCAAAATGAATCAATGAATTACAACAAAACAAAACAAAGACAAAAACGCTGCACTTGTGATTGGTTCTTAAATCAGGGCAATGATTGGTAGAACTATGTAATTTTGTAATTGGTAGAATTATAATTGCAACACAGGTCGATTACAGCCCTTTTATAGCTATAAGTGCAAATTGCTGTCACTCTTCTACTTTTAATTTGCCAGATTTCCCATAGGCTAACTCCTAACTTTTGCAAAATTTAGTCTACATTAGAGGCTGCTTCTCAATGATATTTGACCTTCTGGTCATTGTCATGGGTAGAGGGTCCCAATTCCTAAAGCTCAAAAATGAAACATTGAAAAACAAATGAGAACTTCAAGAATCACTGAGATCCAAACTCTCAGATATTCAAGCCTCAGAGATTTAAGCCTGGAAAATTGCTGAAAAATACCAGAAAATAATCCAGGGAAGCATTTTCAAGTGAGTAAGAAGGGTGGCAGGGGTATAGAGAAGATGAGAAATAATAGAGAAATTGAGATAATGAAAGAGAAGAGGCTGTGAAGAAGAGCTGAAGGTGGGAGATAAGAATATTAGGACCATGAACCACAGCAGCTAGAATTGTTTGAAAAAGCCACCAGAGGATGAAGAACCTAAGTTCTCACACCAATGCTCGAAGTTCAAGAGCTATGAGTCTGGCTGCTAGCTGTTTGCACTTTGCACTTTGGGCAGTAGAGTGCAAAACTTGAACTGTCTTGAACACTTAGAACATGAAGAGTATGATGTTGAAAGCTTGAGCCAGAAACTCGTATTTAGGGTTGCAGAGATAAAAGCTTCTCAGTTTGAGGCTCAGCTCATAAGATTTAAACGTCACAGTCATTAAGATTAAGGGAGATTCCCTCTCAGCTATTTATTGCATCTATTTGGATAGAACAAAGGAATAGCCATCCACCTGCAATAATTCCATAAATATAAACTAAAATTCGTACAATTAATCATACTAATGAAAAGATGCTTCATCTTTACTTTAAATTTAGAAAGATGAATCAGGTATGGTTGTTGGTGAAATAATTCCATAGAACCCATGAAGCTCACCATAAAATTTAAAATAATTGTTTTAAAAATTAAAGAAAAAAACTCGATGCCCAATACTATTAACTAGGTCTGTAGTTAAATTTCCAAAGCTTTCATTGGAGTTATTAGCTTTCAAAAAGGAAAGGGAAACATTACACTAGCAATTCCAGTCAGTTTTGAATATCTGTAGAGTCACAAATGTCAGTTTAAGGGCTAGCCATGATCAGTGGTTAGAAACAGAGGCAAGGAGGCAGATGGATGCTGAAGGAAGAAATTGCGTTTTAGGAACAGGTTGCAAGTAGGAGCGGGTGGAAGTCTTTTCTCACATGGAGTGTCTTCAATGGCCATCCTGCAGAAGCTATATAGCTATGTTCTCAGGCTGTCTAGGTGAATTTGGGGGTCAAGAATATGAAAACCTCTCACTGTATTGAAGCTTGTTTGAAGTGCTCAGATTTTCAAACATATCAGCACCTAAAAAAATGAATTATAAAATTGTTGTCTGATGAGATATTTTGCTTAAAAATATTTCCTGTAAGAGTCTGACTATTACATACCATAATGCAAACCTAACTTGCTTGAATTGAATTAGCTAATAACTCTAAAGTGATTGAAATATGTGGCTCTGCACTGCCAGGTAATACTTCAGAGAAAATCTGTGAAAGCTGCATCCATCTTGTATCAGTGCTTAAACTAAAGCACTCCCTAGTTGTTCTACCTGGTTCATACAACTGGAGATCACACAGACTCAAACACTCCCGCTCTGGGAGGGTGGAGCCACAAAAGTATTTTATTGTCCTTGGGAGTGATTTTCTTCATACTAAAGTGATTGGTTTCTGCAAATGTTATCATAAGTGTTTCTGTGTCAATATAGCAGGAGACACTTTCAGGTTTTGTGAATTAGGAATTTTCTTGTATATCATGGATTTCATCAGATGAATGCAAATGATTTAATGGAATCAAATGAATAATACACATTCTGATTACAAAAGGTCATTGATTTTGTGGTTGAGATATTGGGGGGAAGGAAAGAGACAAAGAGGTGCACACAGAGAGATTATTAAATGGAACGGATCACAGTGAACAGAGAGGGCTGATTAAAATTCCTCACATACTAAAAGTGAAAAGAAAGTACAAGATTGATGACTGTTCAGGTAAGTCCTATGCTCCCATAGAATTAGATGTTGTTGGGAGAATTCAAATACCAAGAGAGGAAAATGTCCTTGTCATGAAGCATTTACCATAGAGATGTATTAGCCTGTGGTTCAGGGCACACAAAACAGATATATTAGTGGTGAGATGAGTGTTTATCATGCTATTTTAAGAAGTGTACTGTGACATCTCTATATTGAAGAATGTGTTTGATTACATGAGCCTAATTATGATGAACAGAGAAAAAGAACTCAATTTCAAAACACAAAACACATCTTTTCCCTTTCTGATTGAATTATTTTGTCTGAATGTCAAGACCACTTCAGATTAATCAGATAATATTATAACCTCCAGCTTCCTGAATGATTCTTCTTGGCCTTTGCTAATTTTATCTTTGGTCATATATTTGGATAATTGGAAAGCTCATTGTCATTTACCTTTTATTGCATAAAATAATTTCAGAGGTCATTTTTCTCATAATGTATACCTAAAACGTATATCCCACTACACTAATGTGTTTAAGTCAGATTTCTGATCATAGTGGCCCTGAAAGATTGCTTAGAATCTTGGTGGCATTGTAGACAGGCAGAAAATAATGAAGCCTCTGCAATTCAAATTGCATGACTATGTTGCTTGTGTTTTCATATCAGTTATTTTTGTGGAGACAGAAAATGTCCAAGTCCTGTTTGCAGGAAACTTAGGCTAGAATCCTTGCAGTAAATACAAGAGGGATGACAAAAGTGCTTCATGAAGATTAAGATTTATATCAAGGCTAGATCAGGTAAATATTCCCAAGAAGCCACTACTTAGGTGTAACAGACATGGTGTTGAGAAACTGAAAGAAGGAACAGCAAGTTGCTGTGTGTAATAATTTACCAAATATTGACAGGACCGAAAAACAGAGTAAGCTTACTAAACAGTCACTTTTCTATGTTAACTGATCCTGGTCTGTGCATCAAATAGGATCAAGAGTGAAAGTAGGCCATAAGAATTGGGGCCATATCCTGGATGCTTATGACAACTGTAATTCTTAACAGACTGCCCTTGTATTGCATACTGTACAGTCCTTTAGCACAGGGATGACAAGAATGGTGCAAAGACAGATGGTTCATGTTCAAATCACATATCTCAAGACCAAGTATTTAGGAAGGCCTGTAGAAAGAAAGATGTTTAACCTTTCTGTCTTTCTGTGTGTTTTTGTTTCACAATTTGATAAAAGTATTTGAAATGAAAATCACCAACATATTGTTTTAAAAGAGAGTGGAGTTAAACCAGGTAAGTAGTTTGAAACAGGACCAAGTATGTGGTGAGTAATTAATTATATGAGCAATTATCAGCCTAGACCAAGAAGGAGATGCCCCGACAACATTTGACGATATTAAGTGTCTATAAGCCCAATTTGTGCTGCATTTTTCTTTATTTTGGTGTCTCTGCTGGGTAACTAATAGTCAGTATCAACTGCACCCACTGAGATCACCCTGATTTTAAGACTTAGCCATCCACTAAAACTTTCTCTATAAGTATAAATGTCCTTTCAAACATTTGAAAGATTAGTGGACAATGCCTATAGCAAATGCCCAATCACTGAAAGTTCAAAAATAAACAATTAACACCACTGTTTTAAGTAATCAAAAATAAGATAATTCCATTTGTTCTTCATTTTTGCCACATTTTGCCTCTTGTAAAATGATCTTTACTTTGTCTAACATTAACAAAATTAATCAAAAGTAACTTTTCTTCATGCATTTTATATTCTCATTAGTTTTAGGTGTTTTTTTCCTCTGGCTTTACAAGCAAGTCTTCTATTAAGGGAGCCATTCTCTTTTAAGAAAGAGAGAGTAGAATCTTGTTCAGGTTATCTACTTATATTTATAAATCTAGATAAAGAAAACAGTGACATTTATTCTGCCCATATGTCTGCAGTTCAGGAAGGACTCACTCACTGGAAATCATTTGTCTTTATTTAATTAAATTAAAATAGAGAGATTGAGTCTTCTGTAGGTTTTCCCTTTTCATATACATGACAGTTGTGATGACTGCTGGAGGAAACCCTATCTATGTGATGTGAAACATGACAGGATAAGATTCAACACAACATGACATAACATAATAACTGTACTGTGAGGAAATAATCGTAAGAGAATATGCCAGATCGAACCTGCATTGCCTCTTCTGAAAAAGTCTTCAAAGTGTAGCATCACTTTTGCTACATAGTATACAAGGTAGCCACTAGGTTTACAAGAAAAGGGAAAATCGATTTCACTTCTTATAATGTGATAGCCTGGGAAAAGCACACTGATTGTATCTATTGTTATGTCAATGTTTAGAAAAAACAACATGCCACATTTTCAAAGATACATAAAAGATTATCAATGAATTTTCCAATTGATAAGGAAGAGCTACAGGGATGGGGTGTTTAATAATGATGATAAAATCAATGGCCATTTCTATAAAAGTCAATATTTAATATATTTTAGAAAGCTGGTCACTATTACCAAGGAAGTGGGTGATAAAGCAGAAGATTGTTGTGAAGTCTTACCTGCTCTCCATCCCAGTTTTTCTGACTTAATCTAACACTCCATGGCTTATTCTGCTTCAGACCCAGTGGCCTGACAATATCTTCCATTGGTATTGCGTACTATATTTATGATAGCAAAACTTAGTTTTCAATTGACTGTGTCTGGAATCAGACACAAGTTGCTAGAAACTCCTGTGAGAAAATATTTTGATAACACTATTGGAATCAGAAAGACCAATTTTAGGTATGTTGAACCATTTTGTAGAATCTCAGATAAAAGGACATGGAGAAAAGGAAACAGCCTTTTGTCTGCTTGCCTCACTGTCACTGCTAATTTCATCCATCTTGTTGCTGCATAATTCCTTTGCCAATATTAGAGCTAAATTTTTCAGTCTCCAAAGTAGACTAAAGACTGGTAGCTCTCCAGAATCCTCCTCTAGGACTTTATCACCAGATGAGGACAACTGTGGTTTCCAGCCATGTGAATTGAGACAATATCAATTTACTAACCTTTCTGTTGTACAATAGCCATTATTGGATTGGCCATATCACATACACTATGTATACATAATACACATATAACATTTACATACACATACAAGTATACAAATATACATACATGCATATATGTACATACAGATATACATAAGAACACATATTTTCTTTTTGAGACAGGGTTTCTCCATATTGTTTTGGAACCTGTCCCCGAACTAGTTCTGTAGACCAGGCTGGCCACAAACTCACAGAGATCCACCTACCCCTGCCTCCTGAGTGCCAGGATTAAAGGTATATACCACCAATATCCGGCTCACATATATTTTCATTCTATCTCATGCTCTGTTTCTTTAGAAAACTCTGAATAGCACAATGTCTTTGCATTGTGTTTGAACTGCTTGGGACACAAGCTTCCACCTCCATTTCCCCAATTTAATTCAATTCTTCCTACTGAGTTGAGTCCAAATATTGCTTTAGAAAAAAAAACCCTCCCCCAAACTAAGCAAAATTCATTTATAGCTCTTCATATTCATTTCCCAAAAGCATCATTTGCATTTATAAATATGCATTTATGTACACCATTACTTTATTAAACAGTTTTTTACTAGTCATCAGGATTTGTGGGACAAAAATATTTATGAGATTTGCTTTCTCTTAGAACCTAGGACAATGGATACAACTTTTTGTGATTAATTTAATTATTAAATGTATTGGTGAAACAGACTTGCTTTTGAAACCTATGCATAAGGCACTACAAATGAGGTTTTTACAGAAATTAGGATCAAGTGACCACATTATACTAATAATGAAAATATTCATAAGAACCCATAGGGAAATGGATTTGATAATACTATTTCTGTCATTGAAGTTAGGCTAACTTGTCTCACAAACAGATGAAAAGTGAATATTTGCTAAATCAAGGCATGTGTTTATTTCTTGCTTAGTCATATAGAAAGTTATAGAAAAGCAGGATGGTCATTTAATCCATTCATTTATTCACCAAAATAATCCCCTAGTGGATCCACATATAATTCCCATAGTTATAAAAGGCTTTATACAATATTGCTCAGCCAGAGAAAGAAAAGAGGATGAAGATGTTGTGGCTTAGGTTATCCTATACCATAGTTAGAATAACACTTATTATTATTTTCAGAGTGAGTGTTGTGTATACATCTGAAACATTCCATCCTGGGGGGGAAGCTCATTAAAATTAAATAAATTCTAGCTAGTATTATATTCAATAGATATGGGGAGAGTAGACAGCCTTGTCTTGTTCCTGATTATAATAGAATTCCTTTGAGAGTCTTTCCATTTAGTTTGATGCTGGCTGTTGGCTTGCTGTAAATTGCCATTATTATGTTTAAGTATGTCTAATATATTCCTTCTCTCTCTAAGACTTTTATCATGAAGGGGTGTAAGATTTTGTCAATGGCTTTTTCATCATCTAATGCTTTTTTCTTTCAGTTTTTATATATGATGGATTGAATTGACAGCCTTTCATATGTTGAATCATCCCTGTGGTACTAGAATTAAGTCTCTTTCATCATGTCATCATGGTGGATGATCTTTTTGGTGCTTTCTTGGATTCAGTTTGAAATTATTTTATTGAGTATTCTTGTATCAGTGTTCATAAGGGAAATTCATATGTAATTCTCTTTGTTGGGTATTTGTGTGGTTTGGGTATCAGGGTAACCAAATGAATTTGGTATATTTTTTCTGTTTCTATTTTGTGAAATGATTTGAGAAGCATTGGTACTAGTTCTTTTTTGAAAGCCTGGTATAATTTTGTGCTAGAACCACATGTCCCTGGTCATTTAAAAAAAAAAAGAAGATAAAGGGGGATACAAATTATAAAAGAAATCAAAGTATTGCCATTTGTATAGGATAAGATAGCAACCAAAATAATTCTACCGGGAAACTCCAACACTTGATAAACTTTTTTGGTGAACAGGCTTGATACAAGATTAAATAATAAAAAATCAGTAGCCCTCCTATATATATAAACAGGCTGAGAAAGAAACCATAGAAACAGCATGCTTCACAATAGCCTCAAATATTGTAATGATGTCTCGGTGTAATGCTAACCAAGCAAGTAAAAGACTTGTATGACAATTATTTCAAATCTTTAAAGAAATAACTTGGAGAAGATATCAGAAGATGGAAAGATCTCCCAACACAGATTACAACCTCTAATATAGAGCTATAATAACATAAATTGCATGGTATTGCCATAAAAACACAGACACATTAATCAATAAAATCAAATTGAAGACCCAGTCTTCCCAGCCACAAAATGACCCAAACTCACTCATCCTATCTCTTTGGAATATGGAAGTAATTCTAAAATTTACTTCCTGTTGTCCGGGACAATGGCATCTTTAGGGGAATCTGAGAAAATTGGTTATAGTCAAGTCCAGGGAGATATAGTTGTATTATTTGTTGTTCAATCTCTGTGTGATGGGAAGGTTCAGAGCTTAACTAAAGTCCTGGTTGGAGTAGTCTGTGAGTCTGGACCCTCTTAACTAACCACTGAAGATGTTCTGGATGATGATTTTTGAGGAAACTGCAACAGAGGCATTCCTAGAGGCTAGATCACCTGGAATACTTGTATTCATCAGTATCTGATCCTTTTTTTTCTGAAAAGACACAAACTTTTAGAGGTACATATCTATATTAACATAATACGAAATGTGTGGTGTGCAAAAGTCAGATAAAGATAATTCCTGTTCTTTGTTTGCACAGGTAAAAGACATTATTCATCCATTTGGATTGCATATCGACACTATAATATAAATTCCTACATATACCATATGAAAACATTGCATGCCTGTAATAATAAGACACATTCTGTAGCAAACAAGATTTATTGTATCTCATCCAGTCTCAGAGATGTTCCCATGTAGAGGAATCCACTTATATATCATCTGTCTTATAGTTTTTCTTGGATTCTTCTTTCATTATTGCAGCCGAACATTTTTAGGAGGTCTCCCTGAGTCAAATCTTGTCTTTATTAATTTTAAAAGAATACATAGCTTTTTGTTTCCTTTAGAAACAAACGCATAGCCTCTCCCTCATCATAACACATTTCTTGATTCCCATTCTGAAGTTAGGACATTGTTAATAGGGTGGTTTAATTTAGTAGTTTTTTTTTCCTTATTATCCAATAGCTCTCTGTAGTTGTTGCTTTTTATTCATTAGATTTAAATTTAAAGCACTGTGTAGATTCTAGTTGTCGTGCATTATGATATTTCCTATCCTTATGAGGCTTATTTTTTTATTATTTTACTTTATTATTATGAAACTATACTTTTATGATTGTCTGTACCCAGTTTCTTTTCTTTCTTTAAAACCTAAGCTTATTTTCAAGCATGCTGTACCTGATCAGAGGTTTTCTCAGACTGGACCTTCTGCAGGTGGTGGTTCTAGGAAGCTTTGCAAAGAAGTTGTAAAGCCCTTGTGCATGGTGTTAGGCTCTTTTTGTGGCTATGCTTCACACATGGCACCAGCAGTTGGCTTTGCCCACCTCAGGTCAAAGAGTTTTGATCAGGGACACTGGCTCAAGAGCAGCAATGGAAAGTTGCTAGGTCAAGCTGTTGCAGGATTTTCTGTACCACTAAGTATTTTGCCAGCTGCTCACAGGTCCTATGCTTGGATATATGTGTTTCCCCTTTGGACATCAATTGTAGTCAGACTTTCTTTGGACTGTCCGCTTCTACAAAATGACACAGACGCATCTTATTAAGTATGCAAGCTTGGCCTAAGCTTAAGTTTTTTTTTTTCCTCACATAGCTCTTATAACTTAAATTAATCCATTTATATTAATCTATGTTCTGTCATATGGCTCATTTCCTCTCCTCCATGCTATATGACCAATTTCCTTCACTTATTTCTAGTAAACCCCCTGCCTCCTTGATTCCTCTCCAGAGTTCCTCTCTCTCCCTCGATGTCCAGTCTATCCTTGCCTGCCTACCTATTGACTAAGAAGTTCTTTCTCAATCCAGTCAGCAACTGTCTTAGGCAGGTGAGGTAAAACAGAGACATCTTTTCATAGTTTGATCAAATATCCTGCAATGCCACCCAACATGAGCTAGGATCCTACCACAATGATGAAAGAAGTTATGTAAAAGACTAGAATTTTGCTCAAGGGGAAAGGAAAGCTAGTCTTAGAACTTAACCCAGCCCTGATATAGGATTTCCATGATAATATCTTAGATCATTATGATTTTAAAATTTGTCAGGATACTTTTCAAAAAAGGCCTAATTTTACTGCTTAATCCTATAAGTACTATGATATAGCAAAACTAGTAGTGTCTGTGAAGATGAAATTCATTGTTGGATTATAGGGTAAATTTTTCTTGACAACACCTGAAGGACTCCATGAAAAGGAATCCAGTCATATAGGTTAACAAGAAAAGACACAGTTGTTTTCTTTGAAAGTATGATGTGACTGCTAACCTGATGTTCTAGACGTCTCTGGTGCTACTTACCAGTTACATGAAAAAGAGAAGAAAGATGTGCAAATTAACTATTGATGCTGATTTTAATGGCACCTGAGATCATAACAGTCCTCATTGTTTAACACAGAATTTCCAAAATTTATTGGCAAAGACATTAGAAAATCTGCGTGGAAGAAATGGAATATGCAGAAAAAATGTCATGCACTCTTTCTTTCATTGCTAATACCAATTTTTAAAAATAGAATTATGTCTTAGACATTATTAAAGTACATAAAATATCCTATTAAATTTTACTGCTTTTATATATTTCTTTCTGGATCTAAGAAGATATGGTTAACCTATGTGAGCAATTGCAGTTTAAGATCCCAGTAGAAACATCATAGTCTATTTCTAGCTGTGAATCAAATGGTTCCCTGAAGGAGGATCATTGGTTATCACTGCTTGCTGAAATTTTGTGTTGTGACACCACACATGTAAGGGCATTGTTAGAAATGTTAACAAATTCAATAAAAATAGTGGAGTAGAATAATTTACACAATTATTGATAACCCAAGGGAACCAATAGGAATGAAGATGAGAAATAATGTGGGGTAGTTTACATAATCTAGTGTGAGATGATACTAGGAAAAGGCTTCCCCAGAAGATAAATGTAGCCCCTGCCTATTCATGACCTTTAGAGGGTTAAGGTTTGTCTTTGCTTTCATATGTTCTCTCTGCGAAGGTTTCCTTTTCCCCTTGACCAATCTATGCAAAAAGCCAGTAGATAATACTATTTAGGTTTTCTGGAGAATGACAAAAGATGGGGAACTGTGGAAAGTATATATTAAAAACCAAAAAAAAAAAAAAATCCTTCCTTTTTTTCTTCTTTTTGTCCTTCTTTCATTTCTTCCTTTTGTCTTAAATTTGATCTGTCAGGTATTTTTCAACAGAAATGAAAATAGTGACCAAAGTAAATCAGAAGTAACTTCAAGTAGATATGGTTTCTTTTAAGGTGATGAAATGTTCTGGAATTAAATGCAGTAAAAACTATATAACTGCGAATATAACTTTAAAAGGGTAAATTTTGCCATTTAAAGTTATATCTTAGAAAAATCCACTAATTGTTAATGACAGAGCTTAGAGAGATGGCTCAGAAGTTAAGAACAATTTGCTCCCAATTATGTTTAACTCCAGTTTCAGAGGATCTGATACCCACCTCTGAATTCTATTGGCTCTGCATATACATGGTGCATTTACATACACCCAAGAAAACACTCATATATAGAAATACTAGTAAGTACAAAAATTTAAAGCAGAAAATTGAGTGCAAATACATGAGCATCTTTGGAAGAGTCATAAATAGTAAATAGTATGTCTTAAAGAAAATGCACTTATGTAGTAATGTAATCCATGACATTTTAATGAGAGAGGTACAAAGGTTTTTGTTTTTTTGTTTTTGTTTTTGTTTTTTTTTTTTGAATTACATTTGAAACTTTTGGATAGTCTCTGAAAGAATGCTCTACCAAAGACATTAAAAAAGTGTGCTGTTTGAACCACTGCCTGATTATGATGAAGTAGTGCATTGTAGGATTTGCCAAGACTGACAGCCAAGAGCCCCAGGGAAGCATATCTATTCTCCATGTTAACTGAGAGGAAGAGGCAATGAAGTAGTCAGAATGGTGACTTACAAGCATGATGACCAAGTTTGGCAGAGCATATTGACAGAATGAGATCAAGGCACTCATACTGATGGTTAGGATGGAACATCTGTAACCCTCCAGTATTTCACTTGTGGCTTAATTGGCACTGGACTGACTGGACACCGTCATAACTCAAATCTAGATGCAGAGACTGGTAATGGATCAAGTATAGAAATGAACAGAATTCTTGGCAGGCAGGCTAGTAAAACTCAAAGGTATCTGCCTGTAGGTAATGATGAAGAAAGTCTGGGAAATTGTTGAATGACCATCAAAGAGATCCATCAGAGTAGATAGATTCATATGGGGCAGGTGGTAGGTAGATGTATTGAAAGTAAATTCCAGCTCCTTTTGATTCTAACACTGTTTTTTTGTTGTAACATATGAACTACACCAAAGCAGAATAAAAGATATCATCAATTAAAATAACCTGTCTTTAACTACTCTGAGAGCTTTTCCTAGCAACAGAATCCATTTCAATCTTAGTAACAATATAGTATATATGTGCAATGATAGAAATAATAGTACAGTGACAGAATATCATAACATATCTGGTTTATAAGAAAAATATTTTCTTATTTTAGTTTTTAAAATTAATTTATTTTTCTTACTTTACATATCGATCTCAGTTTCCTCTCCATCCCCCCCTCCATCTCTCCCACCTTCCCATGGCTCACAACCACTCTCCCATCCCACCCCTGCCCCCACTCCACATGTACGGTGATGCCTTTAAGGAGGGGTTATCTAAATCTGTCATTTGGAGTAGGGACTAAGCTCTGTCTTCTGTCTCTAGGTTAAGGGAGTATCCCTCCATGGGGAACATGCTCCCAAAGTTCTTTTGTGCACTAGGGATACATCCTGGTTCCACTGTCAGAGGTCCCTTAGACTGTCCAGGCCTTCTAACTGAGACCCATATTCAGGGGCTCTAAGTCTGTCCAATGCTGGATTCCCAGCTATCAGTCTTGGGGCCCATTAGTTCCTTTTGTTCAGTTCAGCTGTCTCTGTGTGTTTCTGTAACCTGGTGTTGCCCTCCCTCTCTGCATTTGGATTCCAGGTGTTTGGCTCAGTGTTTAGCTGTGAGTGTCTGCTTCTGTTTCCATCAGATAATAGATGACGGCTCCATGATGGTGGATAAGTTAGTCATCAATCTCATTATCAGGGAAGAACATTTATGGTAGCATTTCCACTGTTGCTCAGATTGTTAGTTGGTGTCAGTCTAGTAGGTCTCTGTTCATTTCTCTCTAGTCAGTTTTCTCTTCAAACCTATAATGGCTACATCTTTTATGGTATCTCTGTCTCTCTCTCGTTTTTCTTTCGTCTATTCCTTTCTTGACTCAATCTTCCTAGTTCCATGTGCTTTCCTTTTTTCCCCTTCTCTTATTCCTAGTCCCTTCTCCACTCAGAAAAATATTTTCTTAATAACTATTTGGTCCTTAAGATGATCTACCTAATTTTTATTTGTGCCTGAGGTTTTCTATTTATATAATTATATATTTTATAGAATTCTTTTTCTATATCAGACGACAATTATTTTCTAATGAATCATAGGTTACATGTTGTCATATTTGACTTGTTTCTCAAAATACTCTCCAACCATCAAGGGCTTACATGATATTCACTAGTTCCTATTAAGTGTAATATTTTTAAATTAAAATACTTTAATACAATTATAATGATACAATAGATTTAAACTATTTGAGACATTATTTTCTATTGAATACATGAGCATATTGTTAAGCATTACACTTGGTTGTTCCTGGTTTATAAAGCTTATGGAAGGGTTTTGAGTTCTTTAGTTGATAGATTTGGGAATGAAATTAATATGTATAACTATAAAAACAAAACAAAATTATGATATATTACTCTTTTTTGATAACTACAATGACCTCTTTTCATTCGTATTCATATGGAATAATGTGACTGTGGCTGACATAAGTTTTATGAGAGTGCTCTGAATCTCTGAATCTCAGGAAGAAGCTCTCAATACTAAGATGGCCATCAAAGGATGCCATGACATAACCTCAGAGAGCTGGAATCTCTTTCTACCAGAATCCAATTAGAGCAGAAAACAAACTTTTTGTCTTATCTAATCTATACCTCACTTTTTGTAATTTACTATAATGCTAAACAAAATATACTACTATAATATGGTATCCAGTCAGCCACATTGTGCCTTGTCAGCTTTGTAAATCCCACATTAACTTTCCTTCTTTTATTTCAATTTAGAGGAGATAGCCACCCAACAATTAGTACCAGTTAGTACATTATTTCTTAACCATAACTACAATGTCCTCTGAAACTTTGAGGGTTGAAATAAATGTCTCATTAATTTTATCAATTTATGACTGAGGATAAATGGCCACTTATTCTTTATAGTTTGACTGGTTATGAATCCTCTTAATAACCACTGAACACTGTTAAACTATGTTGTCTTCCATGACTGTTAGTGACTGAAAGCAGTAGTGATCTATGGGCAAATGATTAGAAGGGAATCCTGAAGTCATATCACATCTATTTAACTAAATAATAGTTGCTTCACCAGTGGGCCCATGTTTTCCCCTCCAACAATTACAGGATTTTGACTGTCTTACAATACATGATATAAGTTTAATTCCTTATTTCAATGGAGAAACAATTTGTTTCACCTGCAATATCTGTGTCATTATTTGTTCCAGTGGTCAATTCGTGCCCTGATATGTTGGTAAAGTAGCACACAGAGTCCTTAGTGGAATACTTGTGTATGTGACAATTCTACCCTAACACTCTACAGTTCCTTTTGAATGTGAAAATCAATGGGTAGGGAGTTATTTATCTTTATCTTGTGCTGAATGATTGGTATCTTTATTAATAAGGACATATCATCTACATGTGGCATGTAGTTAATAGTAGAAGCAATAGCATCTATCACTTGTGAACCTTTAAGACCTGTCTAGCCAACAACTTGTAAGGAGGAAGTCAACTCCTGGCATTGGAATGAGTTTTCATTCAAAGACTTCCTAGCTCTTTTCAAGTCACACAGACTGCCTTCTTGTTAAATAATTATTGCTATTTTTATTGCCCTTCCAAATGACTTTCAATAGCAGTAATATGGGGATGGAGAGATGGCTTGGTTAAGAGCACCAGAGTTACATGAGGTCTGTCCCCAGCCTCTGTTAGACATCCCATAGTAGCCAGTAACTTCATTTTCATGGAATATGGCATGCTATTTCTGTCACCATGGACACCACCATACACATCACACACACACACACACACACACACACACACACACACACACGAGAGAGAGAGAGAGAGAGAGAGAGAGAGAGAGAGAGAGAATGAGAAAGAGAGAAGTTTATAATATATAAACTATTTTTAAGGCAGTAAAACACACAAGGCTTATCACTGATATAAAAAGTCCTTTTAAAAGGGTGGCAGGAGAGCCAACAATCCAGCCACCTTTGGGAAATTCCTGGAGCTGATCTGAACACAATAGACCTGCCTATCCACGCAGGACCACCAGTAATTTTCACCTGCCTGGTCTCTGATCCCCTCTGCCTGCCTTCTACTGGAGTTCTGGGCCCCTCCCAGAGATCCACCTATCTCTGCTGGACCACTCTGAGTTCCTGCAGGCTGGATCCTTGACCCCCATCTCAGGGCCTCTGCTAAAGAGGCCTCACACAGTTGGAGAGTGCCTGCCCCAGCTAGACCTGACTATCCCTGAGGAAACATCCTGCATGCTGGCCTCTGCCAAAGAGGCCTCAGCTGTCCTCTGCTGGAGCCTGATCTTTGACCACAATTGCCAGGCCCCTGCTTATATAGAGACCTCCTAGAGAACTTGTACCACCTAGAGCTATGCACATCAAACCTCTGACCCATCTAAGCCCATAGAGAGAGGGAGAAACCCCACCAACACCTACTGGAAGAAGCTATGGGAAGAAGGCAATACAAGAAAACACGTAATATCAGAAAGACAAGCATAAAACCACCAGAATTTAGGGAATCTACACCAACTAGACTAGAACACAACAAAGCAAATGAATCAGAAGAGAACAACTTAAAAATTAGCGTCATAAAAATGATAGAAGCCCTCAAAGAAGATGTGAGAAAATCCTTTAAATAAATGGAAGAAAAAACAACAAAAAATTTGGAAGAAATGAATAAATTTCTTAAAGAAAGTACAGAAAGACAAGAAAAACAATTAAAAAGGTGAAGGAAACTCTTCAAGACTTGAAAACAAAAATGGAGACAATAAAGAAAACACAAACCGAAGGAATGCTGGAAATAGAAAAACTGGGCAAACAATAAGCAGCTACATACACAAGCATAGCCAACAGAATTCAACAGATGGATGAGAGAATCTCAGGTGCTGAAGATAAACTAGAGGAAATAGATTCATCAACCAAAAATAATCATAATCCAACAAATCCTTAACACAAAACATCCAGGAAATATGGGACTCTGTGTAAAGACCAAACCTAAGAATAATAGGCATGGGGGAAGGTGAGGAAGCCAAGCTCAAAGGTGCAGAAAACTTATTCAACAAAATATTTGAGGAAAACTTTTCCAATCTGAAGAAGGACATGCCCATAAAAGTACAAGAAGTATACCTAACACCAAATAGACTGGACCAAAGAATAAAAGATCCCCTCAACATATAATAATCAAAACACCTAACATACAGAATAATGAAAGAATATTAAGAGCAATGAAGGAAAAAGGACCTATCAAAATTAAACCTGACTTCACCATGGAAACCCTCAAGGGCAGAAGGTCCTGGATAGATGTTCTACAAGTACTAAGAGTCCATGGATGGCAGCCCAGGTTACTATATCCAGCAAAACTCTCAACCGCTATAGATGGAGAAAAAAAGATATTTAATGACAAAGGCAGATTTTCACAATACGTATCTACAAATCCAGCCCTACAGAAAGCTTTGGAAGGAAAACTCCAACCCAAGGATGTTAACTACACTCAAACAGACATTGGCAATAGATAATCCCACTTTAACAGAAACCAAGGGTAAAGCAGGGCAAATATATTCACAATACCACTGCCAAAAACAAATCTAAAACAAACAACATTAACAATCAATTTCCCTCAACATTAATGGTCTTGACTCACCTATAAAAAGACACAGGCTAACAGAATGGATACAAAGACAGAATTCTTCCTTCTGCTGCATATAAGAAACACACCTAAGCTACAAAGATGGACATTACCTCAGGGTAAAGGGCTGGGAAAAGAACTTCCAATCAAATGGACCCAAGAAGCAAGCAAATGTGGCTATTCTAATATCTAGCAAGTTTGACTTCAAACCAAAATTAAACAAAAAAGATGAAGACAGTCATTTCATATTCATCACAGGAGAAATCCATCAACACAAAGTCTCGATTCTGAACATCTATGCCCCAAATACAAAGGCACCCACATTCCTAAAAGAAATGCTACTAAAACTCAAAGCTCACATAAAACTTCACACACTTATAGTGGGAGACTTCAACATACCACTCTCACCACTACACAGGAACACCAATCAGAAACTCAACAAAGAAACAAAAGAACTAACAGAAGTTATGTCTCAGCTCGGTTTAACAGACACCTATAGAATATTCCATTGAAATACAAAAGAATATAATTTCTTCTCTGCTCCACATGGAACCATCTCTAAAATCAATGATATACTAGGTGGCATAACAAACCTCAACAGATACAAAAGAATTGGAATACTCCCCTGTATCTTATCAGACCACCATGCTTTAAAATTGTAATTCAACAACAACACAAATTGCAGAACCCTACAAACTCATGGAAACTGAACAATGTGCAATTGCACCAAACCTGGGTCAAAGAAGAAATAAAGGAAGAAATTAAGGACTTACGAAAATTCAATGAGAATGAGGACATGACATATCCAAACCTATGGGACTCCTTGAAAGCAGTGTTATGAGGGAAGTTCATTTCACTGAGTGGCCATATGAAGAGAACAGAGGATAGTCACATTAGAGAATTAACGGCACAACTGAAAGCCTTAGAATAAGAAGAAGCAAACTCACCTAAGAGGAGTAGACACCAGGAAAAAATCTAATTGAGAACTGAAATCAATAAAATAGAAACCAGGAAAATAATTTTAAAAATAATGCAACAAAGAGTTGTATTTTTGAGAAAATCAACAAGATAGACAAACCCTTATCCAAACTAACAAAAAAACAAGCAGAGAAAGAACATTCAAATTAACAAAGTCAGAAATGAAAAGGGGGACATAACATCGGACACAGAGGAATTCCAGACAATTTTCAGGTCATACTTTGAAAACCTGTACTCCACAAAATTTGAAAATTCAAAGTAAATGGACAAATTTCTGGATCACTATTACCATAATTAAATTGAGAACAGACAAACAACTTAAATAGACCTATAAGCCCTAATGAAATAGAAGCAGTCATCAAAAGAGTTCCAACCAAAAAAGGCCCAGGGCCAGATGGCTTCAGTGCAGAATTCTACTAGAAATTTGAGGAAGAGCAAATACCAATACTCTTCAAATTGTTCCACAAAATAGAAACAGAAGGGACATTACCAAACTCTTTCTACGAGGCCACAATCACCTTGGTTCCCAAGACTCACAAAGATACAACTAAAAAAGAAAACTAAAGACCATTATCCCTGAGGATCATCGATACAAAAATACTCAATAAAATACTGGCAAAACGAATCCAAGAATACATCAGAGAAATCATCCACCATGACCAAGTAGGCTTCATCCCTGTGTTTTAGGGATGGTTTAACATATGAAAATTTATCAACGTGATCCACCATATAAACAAACTGAAAAAGAAAAATCATGTGATCATCTCCCTAAATGCTGCAAAAGCCTCCCTCAAAATTCAACACCCTTTTATGATAAAGGTCTTGGAGAGATCAGGGATAAAAGGAACATACCTAAACATAATAAGAGCAATATACAGTGTTGCGGCAGGTTTCCCCGCCGGCCTCCCCGTCCTGCCGCCATTGTCCTGCAACCACGTGTGCCCCAAATAACACTCAGAGACTTTGTATTTGATACAATCCTGTTGGCCAGTTACCATTATTGTTTATGGGCTAGCTCTGCCTTAATAATTAACCCATTTCTACTTATCTAAGTATTTCCACGTGGTCGTCTTATCGGGGAGCCTCGCGGCAGGCTTCCTGCTCCTTCCCGGGCTACATCTTGACCCCACTACTTCCTCTCTCCTCCTCCTGGTCTCCTAGCCCCGCCTATCTTGTTTCCTATTGGCCACAGGGCTTTATTAACCAGTATGAGAAACATATATACAGAATAACATCTCCCATCATCTCCTCTTTTCTGTCTAAAGTAAAAGAAGGGGTTTAACCTTAACATAGAAAAATATATCATACAACAGTTATCAAATAAGAATCATAGTAAACAATATTTAGTCCATTAACATTTTGTAAGACTTTAAGAAAATATCATCTATCCTATCTTTGTGAGTCTAAAGTCCTATATGTAACTTATCTTTAATCCTAACTAAGGGAAACTATAACTATAATTATGTGTCTTCAACTCCTTCAAAGACCACAGAAGGATAATACATAAACTCTAGAAATGACAGAGACAACTCATTGCCTGGTCAGTCACCCGAAGTTCTTCTGTAATGTTCCATCTTCAGCCCATAGGCCATGGTGTGTGTCCAGACACCTCAACAAGGCAAGAATTTTTTCTCTGTGTCCTGTAGACTGTCTGGCTGTCTGGCAGCCTCTTCCATGAAGCAGGAATCCTGTAGCAATGTCCATCTTGCATTAGCAGTCACCTTTTTGTGGGTCCTGCATGTCCAGTTTCTATAACATAAAGTCAAACAGTCTAGACAAGAGCAGTACCTTGTCCAAATGGCCAGTCTTGCCATATTAGAAGCAAACTTCATAACGAGTTTCTTCAATGTCCATCTTCCTTTTTGATGCGGTGTTACCAGGAGTTGTGCCTCATTGTCAAGAAAATCCCTAAACCATTTTAAATGCCATATTCTATAGATCTTTGAAAGATTTGAAGAATGCCTATCCTATCCATCTCAAATACATTTCTATATATCTAGAAAACCTAACTAACTTAACTCCAAGTATTGACTATCATAGGTAATTCTCTATAATCTGTACTAAATTATACATTACATTTCTAAATGAGCTATATAAACACAATACCTAAACAAGAGGAGAAATATACATATCACAAAATTGACCTTAAATTGTATCAATAAAAGAAAATCCATTCCAAAGCAAAGTATTCATATCTATACCTTAATTCCCTTTTTTACCTTTACAAGGATTGCTTGTGTCATTAACCATTTATAACCAAGCCCATATAAATGAAAACAAACATTTATAAACAATATTTGGGAATTTGGGCGTCGTTCTTTCCAAACTACTTCCTGCTGGTAGAGGGCGCTGTCATGGGGGTCCAAAGAAGACGCAGAAATCTTGGCAGTAGTCTGCAAGGCTTTGTCTCAACTGCTTTGAATGTTGGATCACCTGGGGAGTTGTTTCAGGGGGTCTGGCTTGATCAAACCACATAAGTCTGGAAAGAATCCATAGCTTTTCATTTTCTGTGGAAATAAAAATAGAAATCCTTTTCCCCAGTAATTTGTCCTTAGGCTTAAATTTTTGAGTCAAAGCATTTTTAAAATATATAAATTGAATTAATCTAGCAGCATTTCTTTTATCAGTAGTTGTTTTCTCAGCAATCAAATAATTTAAAGACAACAGAAGCATGTATAGTATCCAAAATTTCTCTGTGTTTTCCATCTTTACGTGGCTTTTTTATTATTCTATTTCTTATACTTCTATTTTTACATATTTTGAGACAGGGTTTCTCTGTGTAACTTTTATCTGTCCTGGAATTCACTCCATACCAGGTTTACTTTGAAATCACAGAGATCTGCTTGCCTCTGTTTGCCGAGTACTAGGATTAATGGCGTGCACAACCATAACCATTCATTTTATTTTCTCTTTTCTTTTTTAAACCATTGTATCCTGTTTCTTTTTCTCTCCCAAGCCAGCGTATTTTTTAAAACACAGTGTAAACCTTCATTGCATCTCCCGTACACACCAATGAATTGTTAGCAGAGCTCTTTAAAAGCAAGGCGGTTTTTGCCGCTTATGCTAATTTTGGAAACCTCTCTTAAAGGAGCCGCGCAAATCTCTGTCTACAACAAAACAAATCCAATGGAGAAAATGCTGCTACTAAGAAGTCTTGCTAGTCTCTGTTCCTTTGTTTCTAAAACATTTCTTAAGCTCTTATTAGTTTTAAGTGAAAGTTCTTATAGCCACGTTGGGCGCCATTTGTAGCGTGTATGTTTCCTGGCCACAGGGCTTTATTAACAGTATGAGAAACATATATACAGAATCACATCTCCCATCACATAACTCCAGTAACACGACACTGAAATCAATAATTAATTAGTGGGACCTCCTCAAACTTAGAAACTTCTGTGAGGCACTGGACACAGTGGACAAGACCAAAGGCAGCCCACAGACTGGGAAAAAAATTTTTACCAATCCTACATCTGACAAAGGTTGATTTCCAAAATATACAAACAACACAAGAAACTAGTCAACAAAACATCAAATAACCCTATTAAAAAATGGGGTACAGAATTGAAGAACAAATTCTCAATCAAAGAGGCAACAACCTTAGCTATCTGGGAACTGCAAATCAAAACATCTTTGAGATTCCATCTTACTCCTGCCAGAATGGCTAAAATTAAAAACACCAATGACAACTTATGCTGGAGAGGATGTGGAGAAAGGGCAACACTCCTCCACTGCTGGTGGGAGCGCAAGCTGGTACACCCTTTTTGGAGATCAGTATGGTCATTCCTTAGGAAAATGGCAAAGAGTGTACCACAGGACCCAGCAATTTCGCTCTTAGGTATATACCCCAATTTCCCACATCCATGCAACAAAGACATGTGCTCAACTATGTTCATAGCAGCATTATTTGTAATAGCAAGAACATGGCATCAACTGAAAATTGGATAAAGAAGATGTGTCTTATCTACACAATGTAATACTACTCTGCAGAAAGACAATAACGAAATCTTGAAACTCGCAGGCAAGTGGATGGAACTTGAAGAAACCATCCTGAATGAGGTACCTAGTCACAAAAAGAAGAACGGTATGTATTAGCTCATATATGGATTTTAGACCTAGAGCGAAGGATCACCAGCCTATAATTCACACCACCAGAAGAACTAGAAAACAAGGTGTATTCTAAGAGATTCATATATGTTCCTTCACAAAAGGGGGAAGGGACAAGTCTTGCAGAGCACATGGGAAGTGGGGGGGCAGTGAATTGAGAGAGAACTAGGAAAAAGAGGAGTGGAGGAGAGGAAAGCACTGCGACTAGGTAGATTGAATCAGGGTAGGAATAGAAGACAGGAGAGAGAGAGAGAGAGAGAGAGAGAGAGAGAGAGAGAGAGAGAGAGAGAGAGAGAGAGAGAGAGAACATTAAAGAGGGAGCCATTATTGATTTGAAGAGAAAACTGAACTTAAAGAAATGTCTAGATGTCTAGAGATCTACAAGACTGACTCCAACTAACAATGCAAGCAATCATAAATGCCCTTCTGTGATAGTGAGATCATCAAATAAATTAACCACCATCATGGAGTCCTCATCTAATACCTGTTGGAAACAGAAGCAAACACCCATAACTAAATATTGAGTTGAACTAGAATCCAGATGCAGAGAGAGAGGACAAGACCAGTTTGCAGTAATACATAAAGACAGCTGACCTGAATAAGGAGGAATTAATGGACCCCCAGGCTGATATATGAGAATCCAGTATGGGACTAACTCAGACTCCCTGAATATGGGTCTCAGCTAGAAGGACTGAGCAGTCTGGGGGACCTCAGAGAGTAGAACCAGGATGTATTCCTGGTGCACAAAAGGACCTTTCAGACACATCCCCCATGGAGAGATACCTCCTTAACCTAGAGACAGGAGAGAAGTCCTTGTCCCTACTTCAAATGACTTGACAAATTTACATGATCCAACCTGGATAGCATAGCCCTACAAGTGGAATGTGGGTGGGGGGATGGGAGGGGGGTTTGCCAGGTTGCATGTCACAGGGGAAAGAGGGTAAGAGGGAAGGAGTGAGGGAAGGAGGGAGGGAGGGAGGGAGAGAGAGAGGAAGGGAAGGAGAGAGAGGAAACTGGGATCGACATGTAAAAATTTTAAATTATATTATTAATAAAAAAGGGTGGCAGTATCTCTGGATGCCAAGTGCCATATCATAAGCAAATTCAGGTAGTATTTAGATGGTTAAGGAAAACTATGGAGAATCAGCATCAAGCCCTACTATTACAACATCAAAAAACTTGATAATAATACATATTTCAATAAAAGATGAAACTTGGGTACAGCAGAATGAATAGGAGACACCACTGCATCTATCTCTCAATGATCCACAGTTGCTTTCCATGAGCCACCTGATTATTTCATTGTGGGATGCTGGTATCACCTGGGCACCACTATTTACTTCCTTCAACTCCAGGCAATGATGAATTGTGCTATTCAACTAAGAAGAGGCCTAAAAGGGTTCAGGACCATTATTTGGTGTTCTCAGCATGTTACTGGAGACAGGTTTCTGGCTCTGAAACACTCCATACCAGCTTATCTTTCTGTTGTCTAGACCTGATTTGGAAAGTGTCACAATCTGGGAAGTGTCTTATACCCCCAATATATATTTTTTCCCAGGAATACATATACCCTAGTTGAAAATCTATATCATTTTGTCATTTGTCTTCTGTGAACTGTCCTCCAGGCTTAAAAACCTTCTGGAAGCTAACTAGCATAGCATTTGTCTTTGTCTTTTATTCCCCTGGGAAGTCTAGTTACACACAAATCTTGCAACATTTTTTAAAGTGATATGGGCAGACACTGTTGTCTGTTTTATATTTTCTTTATTCCCTCTTGATTGCTTTAGCACTTTATGAGCCCAAATTCTATGATTATCTCAATTACAAAAATCTACCAGATTCTCTTTCTCTTTTTCCATGGTGATCACAGACCTGATCACGAGCAAAGTCACTAAGTTCCTATACCAGCTACAGTGTTCTTAGTGAATTACTTAAAACAACAACAAACTCTGCTGTAAACATGGTCCTATCTGTCCCAATGAACTGCTCCCCAATTATCATCTCTCATATGCCTAATTCTCTCCCCAGTAAGGTCTTTTTCCTACTGTCTTTTAGTTCCTGGTATCCACAGATTTCAGGCAATGATAACTGTATGTGCTGAATGGCTTATATGAGACAGTTTCTCAGAGACTGATTTCCAATGTGCCTTTTCAGAGAATGGAAACCCCATCTCAAGGAGGAAAGGGTAAAGATATTTTTCATGTTCTCTTTTTCCTGCCACACATTGCAGAATTTTTATTCTGCTCCCCTCTAAAAAATAGTTCTATTGAGGTTGGTTGGAGCTTTAATTTTGTTGCACAACTTTTCTAAAGACACTTGAACAAATGTTTATTCACCCAGGACAAGGCACAGATGACAGACTAAAAAAATGTTCCATCCATGTGTAGTTTAGTGAACCAGTTTTGGGGGGTTATTTACAGGATCATGGATAATACAAGTACAGCTTGATCACCAAAAATCCCACCCCACAACCCATTAACAACTCATGAAAGTGGTGTCCTTGGAGTGTTTACACCACAACTTACAGACAGCTTTATTGTAAAGTATGTTCAATTCTAGCAAATTTTAATATAACCCTGAAGTGTAATTTTGTGAGTTTCTGAAATTCCTGTATTTAGAAATCTTTATGAGTTCCTTGAAACTTATCGTTTTTGTGAGATTTCTGAGTCTTAAGAGGCTTCATCATCTCTCAGGGGGAGGGGTAGGAGTTAAGCAAGCAATTGCCACATGATATCATTCATATGTATCTTATAAGCAAGTCATTATCAGACACTGAGAATAGAATGATTGCTACTAGAGGCTTTAGAGAAGAGGAATCATAGTAGTTTTTATGTGGTGGTTCGAAAATGGATACTGGACTACAGTTAGAAGGTAGAATTTCTGGTGTTCAGTTGTGCATTGGAGTGACTATAGAGATTCAAAATGTACCAAATATATTTCAAAAAGTTGGGTGGAAGGATGTATTTTAAAATGTTTCATTATAAACAATGAAATTTTGTGAAGATAGGTACATTTAACTGGCATTTGAACATTATATAACACATATATGAATCAGCATAACATGCTATACCACAGGAATATACATGATTTTAACTTTTAATGCACAAAAATAAAATTTAAAAATTGATTTGCTCTATTAAAAAGATGAGTGAAGATCAGTACTCAAATGGTGTTTTCAGGCTGTCACTGATGTCTTCTGTTTGAGCCCCTCATCAGAATTCCAGGGTAAAGGCACTAGATGGGACCAGTTTCTACTACTTAAGAAGAGTGATGACAACACTTGTTTTTTTTTTTTTATAAAGGAATAAAGGCATACAAAGTTAGTTAGTCTCTTAGGAAATGAACCATTTGCACATCTGCAGTAATCATGTGGACTCCACTCCAGGATAAACCCATTCAAACCCCAGTTGTGACTTCTTCAACTATAATACTATAAGAAAATTATCTCTCAATTTTTCTGGGACCTAACTTTCTAAAATTTAAAATGAGATAACAACCACATTTGACTTAAGAATTGATTAAAGATTAAATTAGTTAATACAAATTCCTGGCAAATAGAGATCTCTATTAAGGCAGTACCTGGCATATAAAAAGGCTGCTATTGTTGTTATTGTCAAGTGACTTGTGAACACAGTAAAAAAAAATAAAATTAATCCTTAGCCAAATGTGCTGGATAGAAAATAAAATTCATTCTAAGAGTCTTTTCAAAGAATCCTATGAGATAAAAATTTTAGTTTTAGAGTTTAATTGCTAAGAAATAACCTTTGCAGTTGTGTTTCCTAACTGACCATCTGCTCAGAGCTGATACTTGAACAGGATAAACAGTTTCATACTAATCATTACTTTCCTTTTACCTTTTCTTTATTCTTGTCTGAAACTTGAGAATAGATGTAATGGTTGATGTTGTTTAACAAGATTTAATTGCAACGAGGACTGAATGACAGAGATAAAAATCAGTAAAATACAACATTGAGCAGCTTCTTATGCTAAGCATTGCAAGAAAACATCTGAAAATGGACCTTCAGAAATGTACAACTGGGACCTTGCCTTCTCAAAAGAAGCATGAACTGCTTTTCCAAGGCAAATTGTTATGTTTTTACTTCTAGAAATTTTTGTTCATGCATGAAGGGGGTCTTCCAGAGCAGATAAATGGCAATGTCACACCTGCTTGCAGAGTGGTTCTAGTGCTCTTCCTCAGTTCTTCTCAAGGCCCTTCAGAGACCATCTTTCCAATCCCAGGGCAGACTTGAGAAAGACAGAAGATAGGAAATAAATACCAGATTTTTTTCTTTTTTTTGGTGATACTTTTTATGTAAATTTGAAACAAGTTTGTTTTACATGTCAATATCAGTTCCCACACTCTCCCGTCCTCCCTTGTTCCCCTTCCAATCCCCACCCCATCTCCTTTCTGCTCCCCAAGGAGCAGACATCTATGACTAGGGATAAATACTTATCCAATACTAGAAGCACCATAAACTGTCCAGTCTTCCTAACTAATACCCACAGTCAGGGGGGTCTGTATTTGTCCTATGCTGGTTTCTCAGCTATCAGACTAGGGTCTATGAGCTCCCCCATATTCAGGTCAGCATTTTCTGTGGGTTTCTCTAGCCTTGTCTTGACCCCTTTTCTCATCACTCCTCTTTCTCTCTGCAACTGGATTCCATGAGTTTGACCCTGTTTAGCTGTGGGTGTTTGATTTCTCTTGTGAAAAGTTGTTGATATACAGAGGTGCAGAAGTTAATTGAAGTTGTGGTTTGAATCTGTGATAAAGTTTCTTCAGTATCCTGTCACAGAGTCCTGGGTTTCTTACCATTCCTGACTTCAGAAAACCAACTCTACTCTGTTCTAGCTCATTCTGAAGTTCACCGTGGTTGGATTTGGTTTTAACACTTCATATAGAATGATGTCATGGTTGGTTGCATTTACAACATTTCTCCCTTAAAGATCCCTAAACTGAACTATGGTGTTTCTGATTACCTCAGAAAACATTAAGCAACTGTTCCCATAACATCTCTAACATGAACAATTTGAGGGTCACTCTAGGGAACAGTTTCATTTTAAGCTCTCTGTAACCTATGAAAGAATGGGAATTATTTTTGGAAGGACACACAGTAAAAGAATATAAGGATTAGATTGAGGATTCTTTTCCAAATGATGCCGAAGATGAGCTCCAGCCAAATGACATTACTAGTTCAACATGAGTATTTAGCTCATTAAGAAAATGCTGACAATCCTTCTTTAAAGACTCAGAACACTGGTACCTGTAATACCCAAAAGTACTCAGGTATCACCCTCAGGATCTCTCCTTAAATGAGAAGAAATCATGAGGTACTAGATAGCTGGAGCAGCACAGATCCATAAAAGGCTGTGACTCAGGGACAGGTAAGTACATCAAGGAACTTCAATATGCTATATTTGCACACTTCTCGTGCCATTATTCAAGTATCATTTATTTTTTGCTTTTAACAATATAAAACCAGAGGGATGATATGTTCCTGTACTAACCAATAGAATAAAGGTTACCAAGTCACACTGGGGGCTACTTTGAATGTGTTTTGTTAAAGAGTGATGAATTCCCTTTAACTCTGCTATATTTATGCCTTGGTCAATGGCTAATTTTTGAAATTATGTGATCTAATAGATGACAGGCATGTACATACCTTTGGATCAGAACATCTTCACATAACTTCCTGGTTAGCTGGGAGGACTTTTCTACTTGTTATACTCAGAAGGCCAGTTCTTTATTCTGTTACTGAATATAAATAGCCTTCCATATACATTCTCACAAGTCTCTAATAGTGTTGAAGTCATTCAGGGGTGAACTCCAACTATTTAGCATTACCTACTGATGTCTTCACAGTGCCTTCCACCAAGACATTCTATATAGAAACAAAAATGCTTAGTTTAGTTTGCCCTGAAATTCACCACAATTTAAATGTACAACTCATTAGTACTTTACTATTGCTTCTGATTTTTATCAAGGTCAGATAATTTTCTTCTTGAAGTAACAGAAACTTTAATGTATTATAAAATTATTATTACATTGAACTTGTTTTTAATTTTTCTTTCAAGATGAACTGTTGAAAAATTTAAGATACATCCAAGTTATGTGGAAATGTGGCATTATTTTCTGTTTCATGTGCATAAAATATCGCACAGGACACATTTAATATATGTAAAATAACATGTTAGGTCTCCTAGCAAAATGAAGACTGTAACATAGAAAAAATATCAGAGTATCCTAAATATGCTCTATTTGCTATCTACTAGATGGATGAGACTCATTTTCAGGGAAGATGTGTTAAATTACATTCCCATGAGCTGATCCCAGGGGAGCAGTTTACAAAGAACTCCAAAGAGCAGCATGTTTGGTGCTAGAGCCATGACCTAACAAAGAAAGAGAGTCAGACAAGAATGAATTAAATGAAACAGCTAGTGCTTTGTCAATTTGGGACCCATTCACTTCAGAATTTTATATAATGTTATAAAATTGATGAATGATCCAGGGGAGTATAATCCCTCCAATTTTGAAGTCTTGTTTCTCCTCTGAGTCCAAGAGAATGTCTTCAGGTAGAGACATTTCATGTGATGGTAGTAGGAAACCACCAACATGTATAGAAGCAATTAGTATGAAATGGGCATTGGGCAGGGCATTGGGAAAGTCTACAGAACTGGATTAGAGAGAAGAACTCTGTGTGCAGAGGCAATTTGTTTCTACTGTTGATGTCTCCACCTTCCTGAAGTGAAATCTAGTGCAAAGCAAAACAGAATCACAGAAAAGCCAAAAGGATACTGTGGTTGACAATCATTTGTTCCTATAAGCCTGTCTACAGCTAAAGTTAATACCAAGTAAACTAGTTAAAATATTTTGGATTTCTCTTTCCTTTTTTATTTTTCAAATATAAAGGTTACATACCCTTAATAACTATACAATCCAGTATCAAATGGGTAGTCAGTGAGGCTAGGATGAACCATTTTTAGATAAGTCTTTATTGAATTTCAAGATATTTACCAAATATTCTGCCTGGGAGACTTCTGCTACGAGCATTCTTCTCTTTCTGCCAACTCAGGAAGACAGGAACCAGATCACTTCTCCAGAGCAAGTGGACTATGATGACTCAGATGAAGAAAGAACAGTTTACCTTCATAATTGTATTAACAATAAAAGCAGTAGTAAGAGTATTACTAAAACCAGGATAAATCTTTATTAGTATGAGTCTGTAATTTAGAAATAAAAATAGGAGATATAAATAGGAAATAAAGAATAACACATAACATGACCTCAGAAACTAATAACCTGAAGTCACTCTTGGGCTGCTGTCTTTCCAAATTTTCACATAATGTGTGGTTGGAGTGTACAGTTCTGTGATTGAATTCACTGTGGCTTTTGAAAAGTTAATTGATGTCAGGTGTGATGGCAAATGTCTGCAATCTCAGCATTGTGACAACTGAGGCAGGGAGATCTTGTATTCAATATCTGCTTGAACTACCTAGTAAATTTCAGACCAGCATGGATTGTCTTATTTCAAAAATAAAAATCAAATTCTAAATGACTAGGAATGACAGGACAGGCTGCTTTTGATATGAGACAGGAAAGACTAGAATGTGGCTGCTCCAAATTTTCTTGCTTATTTAACATTAATAATATCAATGTAAATATTTGCCTTAACAGAGCTTTTATTTTCATTTTTTGTTAAAATTTTTGAGGTTTTGTTTTTTATTATTATTATTTTCTTTTTTACAGATCCATCACTGTTCCCTCTTCCTCCATCCCTCCCTGTCTCTTTCCCTCCTTCCCATCCTCCCATGCCCCCTGACCACCCTCACATCCCACCCTCCCCCACTTCACAGGGGAGTTATGCCTTCCAGGAGGGATCAATAAAATCTGTCAAGTCATTTGAAGTAGGGTCTAGGCCCTTCTTTCTGTCTCTAGGTTAAGGGAGTATCCCTCTATGGGGAATGTGCTCCCAAAGTTCCTTTGTGCACTAGGGATACATCCTGGTTCTACTGTCAGAGGTCCCTTAGACTTCCCAGGCCTTCTAACTGAGATCCACGTTCAGGAGAGCTGAGTCACTTCAATACTGGATTCCAGCTATCAGTCTGGAGGTCCATTAGCTCCCCCTTGTACATCTCAGCTATTTTTGTGGGTTTCTGTAGCCTGGTCTTCTCCTCCCTCTATTCATCTGGATTCTAGTTCGGCTCAGTGTTTAGCTGTGGGTGTCTGCTTCTGTTTCCATCAGGTAAAAGATGAGTGCTTCATGATGGTGGATAAGTTAGTCATCAATCTCATTATCAGGGAAGGATATTTATGGTAGCCTTTCCACTGTTGCTCAGATTGTTAATTGGGGTCATCCATGTAGGCCTCTGGACATTTCTCTAGAGTCAGTTTTCACTTGAAACCTATAATGGCTCCCTCTTTTATGCTCTCTCTCTCTCTCTCTCTCTCTCTCTCTCTCTCTCTCTCTCTCTCTCTCTGTCTGTGTGTGTGTGTGTGTGTATCATTTTCATCTATTCTTCCCTAGACTCAATCTTTCTAGTCCCACATGCTTTCCTCTCCTCCCCTTCTCTTTCTCCTAGCTCCCTCTCCTCTCACCTATACCCCCTCCTAATATGCTCAGGAGATCTTGTTCCTTCTGTGAGGGACCTTGTATGAATCTCTTAGGTTCCTCCTTGTTTCCTAGTTTCTCTGGTGGTGTGAATTGTAGGCTGGTGATCCTTTGCTCTATGTCTAAAATCCATATTTAAAATCTCTTTTTTGTGACTGAGTTACCTCATTCAGGATGGTTTCTTCAAGTTCCATTCACTTGCCTATGAATTTCAAGATTCCATTTTTTTTCCCACTGAGTAGTATTTCATTGTGTAAATGTACCACAGCCCTTATAGGCTAGGCTTACAACCAAAAATATAAGAAATTTTTGTTTTTAAGTCAAGGAAATAAATTATGTTATTGTCATTATTATTAGAATATTAAAGACCATATGGAACCTTCAATTCTTTTGAATGTTTCACATTCCTAAATATTGCACTTTATTATTTTAGTTTTCTTTACTGACTGCAGGCAGCATAGCTATAAATGGTGAATGGCTGTCATGTGTCAAGCACTGGCTTATGTGCTGAAGAGATGGAGTTTCACAATAAACAAATATCATATCCCAGTTTTAAAGTCACCACACCTTAATGAGAGACAAGAGAGGAACTAAAATGAGTGTGAATAATTTTATACAGCTTCGGTAGAAACTTAAAACCCTCAACAAGTCTGAATTTTACAAACCATGAAAGCATCAGTAGCTTAGCAAACATAATTGCATAATTGTAGCTTTCCCAATTTCTCTTAAATGACATTTCATGAAATGAATAACACAATTATACTTAATGAAAGGAGGTAATTATTAAACGCTTTCAGGTGTGCAAGATCCAAGCTTGATTTTAGAAAGAATCAAAAGAGAAAAAAAGAAAAAGTGTTTTGACCAGTATTCACAATTCTGTGGTAAAACCACAGAAGATTATAGGATATCTTACAAAATTAAATAGACACTGTTGGCAAAACTCTTTTTCAGTGCTTTTCCTTGCAGCCTTATAATGTGCCACAGAAAAGAGTTGGTAATTTTGATTGCATTGCTTTGAAAATAAAAGCATTCTTTTAGCTCTCAATATGTGAACTTGTAGGCGCCTTCCCCAAAAATCTGGACTTGCATTTAGGAATTGCAGACTCCTGGATCATTTTAGAGATGAAAAAGCACCCAATCAATGTTGAGGATTCATAAACTGGGTCATTCTAAAATAGTGACTACCCTGAAATGAGTAAACAAAATATATAATAAATGTATATTTTTCTAGCTGAACAAATATAGTCTAAATTCCTCTCTGGGAAGATTCTTTGGAAATTGCACTTTTACAGTTCCAAGCTATTACTTGTGAGATTTTCTTTTAATCACCTTTTAATAGAATTGGCATTATCATGGAATACAAGCAGGCATAACCACTTACACATATTTGTCAAATGTTTAGCAGGAGACCTGGACCATTACTAACATATTTCTCACACACAGAAAGTAATTTTCATTTTCTTCCCAGATGACAGTATGGTTATTAGACTCCATCTCTAAGATGCCTACAAGCAAATTTAATTAGTCAGTTAAATGAAACTGTCAGAAATTTAAGAAACATTTTTGTAGTAAATTATAGCCTTAGGTATTTCTTAATTTGCTTTGTGTAACTTCAGCTGGAAAGTGTGTTTATAATATTCTATTTGTTCAGCATGGATGAAGGTCACTTCACATTTACTTTCATCTTCAAATCACCTGGCCCTTTCACAGCTGTTTGAATTTTAATAAGAGTGAATCAGTTTGAAGGACTCTAAGAGAAGAAAAATAGAAAAAAAATACTAACACTTGGCATTTGTAAGGTTTATAATAATTCTGCTTTCAGAAACTATGCAATAGGGCTGATGTTTTTGTTTCAAGTCATAAATTATGGAAATTAGTTCTACAAACAAAATTAATAGGGATGAAATTATGGTAATTATGCTTATAGGAACTAGCTATCTTTATGCATTAAAAGCCAGGTCCTATTTTGTGGGTCAGAAATGATATCACAAAATCATACCTTTGTATGGTGACAGTTTTCATTTACCAGACTTCAATAATGCAATGAAATAATTTAGGATGTCATTCTCCTAGGAATGATACTCTCCTTCTACCTAAATACAACCCAACAATAAATAAATACATGTAAATAAACGAGGAGCCCAGTAATCAGTGGCATTAGGTAGTGAAAACTTTAGTATATATCTTCTCACCATTTGAGCCTGTTTAAAAACAGGAAAAGAATTTTGAAAATATTGAATTTTCTCTTTGAAGTCTTAAGTAATGAATAAGGAAGTCACTTGAATATTTTCAACTAGGTTCTATCATTTGACACCAAATATATTTATGCCTTTTATCATAATTTTAAATAACATTCCTAATTAGAGTATTTGAAGTTGGAGATTCTCTGGAAAAATAATATGCATGAAAGTACAGCTAAAAATTAATTTTTCTTAAGAGAACACAGCAACTGAAATGGACACAGTAGGTTAAATATGAATTTTAACATTTAAGATATTTTGGGGAATAGGTACCAAAAAGAAATGAAATAATAAAACAATATCTAAAATACAATATGTGCTCTTTAAAGCTCATTTTTTCCTTTTAAGTGGCCCAATGATCAAACTATATATAAAATCCAGAGGGTGTGGATGACTTCAAAGAAACAGCATCTTTCAGACAAACAGTCTGATGTACATATGAACTCAGATATTGTGACACTATGCACATGGCTTGCACAAGTAGAGTCCAGACAGAACCCCAGTGAGGAGAAAGCTATGTGAGCACCAAGTTGCACCCATAGCCATTAAAGTCTTGCAATTTATAGTTGCTTGGAGAAGGAAAATATTTTTCTTTTCTTTCTGTTTCTTTTTTCTTTTCTTTTCTTGCCTTTTTTTTTTTAAATGATGTGACACTGGGTATATGAACACTAATCCAAGGCAGGCCTTATATGCAGTAGTACTTTGTGAATGTAAATGGTATGCCATATTTTCTCATGAATTTTTTCAAAAAGCTTTTATTAATAAAGAAAAGGACAAAGTGGCATGGTATGGGGATCTTGAATGAGAAGAGTCAGGGAAAATACTATGACCAAAATACACTAAACATAAAAAATAAAAACAAAATCTGCATGTCAAATGGCAGTGAGATTCTTACCATTTGTATCCCTGAAAAATTTATGGAGTTCATCAGATTTGAGACTCAGGAAACCAATAGATACATATAACAAAAACACAATATTTCTTACATTGTGAGTAGTTTTGTAGCTTCATTACAAACCATTGCCTTCTCATTTCTTGTTTTACATAAAGTAAATTTGACCATTCCCGTAATGTTATTTTCAGAAAGCCTAACATTTATAAATACTACAAAATTCAAATGGATACAAGTCTGAATATGTACTTACTTATAAGACTTGAAGAATGGATCTTCTTCTTCTTCTTCTTCTTCTTCTTCTTCTTCTTCTTCTTCTTCTTCTTCTTCTTCTTCTTTCTTCTCCTCCTCCTCCTCCTCCTCCTCCTCCTCCTCCTCCTCCTCCTCCTCCTCCTCCTTCTTTTGAGCTAAATGCTGAGAAGCACATATTAAATCCTTAGATTCTCAGCAGACAAGAGATCATTTTCCTGTTTCTCCCTGCTTACATCATATTTCTGTCCAGCTATCTCACTTCCTTTCTGTCTGTAGAGACCTCCAGACCACTATGGTTAGCTAATGGTAAGCTCCAGTCTTATCCCCAGAGTGAGCCTGTTGTTTGTAATGATGAGACATAATCTAGTTTTATCTCTTGACCTTCAGTTTACATTTTTATCTATGAAGTGTATATGCTTGTAGTTATTACACAGGTAGTAAGATGCAGACCAAAGGAACAGTGACAGGATGGCTGCTTTGTAAACTGAGCAACCTATGTAAATCTGTGCCTTTGGGTGTGTTTGAAAATTTTACTAGAATTGTCCAATGGGAGCCACAGAATTCAGTGGCATCATGGAATGAGAAAATCATGACATGTAAAGGCTGTTATTAATGCTGCACTCGCTATATTATCTTTCTGGGATGCCTTTCAATGGATTGTCTGCTAAATCTTGGTTTTCAGCCCTTGATACTTTAAGAAGTAGAGGAAAAATTAAGAGGCAGAGCTTAGTTTATGATCTTAGGTAAAGGTACTTCTGATTGAAGATTACCTGGAGACCCTTGGTCCTCCCTTCCTTTCCTTTTCTCACACAGGATCCCTGGCTGAATAATCTTCTATCACTGCATATTCCTACCACACTGTTCTGCCCTACAACAGGACCAAAAAAATCACCTCCAAATGTGTGAGCCAAAATAAAAATCTATTTTTTTTGATAAACTGATGATCTTAGATTTCTGTCATATTAACAGAAATCTAGCTTACAGCTAGATAACATAAGGGTCATCAGAGAGGCATCACAGAACTTAAAAGGAAAACAGAAATAGTTGTATCTCTTTTATTTTATTAAATTAATTCAATTAGTTTTTCCAGCCCAATTACAATTTACCCTCATTTCTTCCTCTCCTCTCAGTCTTTCCCCTCCAACCTCTGCTTTGCCACCTCAATCCACTCCTCCTTTCTCTTCAGGAAATGACACTTCTTCCATGTATATCAGTCATCCATGGCATATCAAGTTTCAGTGAGACTAGGCATCTTCTTTCCTACTATGGATTGGAGGAGGCAACCCAGTAGTAGAGGGTGTCACAAAAGCAGTTAACAGAGTCAGAGACAGTCTCTGCTCCCACTGTTAGATGACCCACAAGAAGAACATACTACACATCTGTAATGTGTACAGTGGGCCTCGGTCAGGTCAGTCCCATGCAAGCTCTCTTGTTTGACAGTTCAGTGTCTGTGAGCCCCTATGAATCCAAGTTAGTTGATTCTGTGGGTTTTCTTATCCACCCTCTGGTGTGTGAAGAACAAGGTTGTGTTAAATGTACCTAAGGGATAAAGAGAGCAGATGGTTTCTGGAGAAACAATAGAAACCAGGCTGAGAAACATCTGTGTGCAGAATGTATTTTAATCATGTTTATAACAGTAACAAGTATTGCAATGTCTATTTTTATTAAACACCTCCTGCTTGGTGCTGTTCCTACTTAATGTATGTGCTAATTTTATCTTTGCAAAATTATGTGGAGGACATTGTCTTCAGTTCACAGGCATGCAGGAGTTAAGAAGTCGTGAAAGTTCTCATACTTAAGAAGTGTCAGTTTTGGAACTCATTGTCCAGTAACGTGTTCTTTCCTAGTTCCAAGACAGGGTATCTAGTCATAAGTACTTCTTCCTAGCACAATATTAATCTTCTTCTTGTTGATTCTGGAAGGGTTATCAAGTATTAAAATGTCAAGTTTCTCAGAATGCACACTCTAAAGGAGTTTTGCACTCAATTTGGGACTAGTGGAGTGGAGTGAAAAAATTACCAAAATTGGTCTGATTGTCACACATATGTGTATGATGAAAGGTAATTAAATTGAAAAAAATAGGGAAATACAGCGTGCCTATCATTTCACAGCACACTCATTTAAAAGGCAAGTGCTAATTAAATCAGAATTAGTTCCTCAGAAGAATGGGAGCCTCGCATCTAGGTATTGCATCTCTGCAAATTTTCTTCCTTCGTTTCACATTTATAGAATCAGAGTTCAATCCTATTGAATGTCATAAAATTGTATATGTTACTTAGATAGTATAGGTACACACACACACATACACACACACACACACACACACACACACACACACACACACACACACACACACGTACTTCAGGAGAATGTTTTGTTGCATTAGGGATCATCTTCTCTACGTTATAACACAGTGGCAACTTTGTCTATCACAATATTCTAGGCAATTAACAAGTTGTTTCTAGGTTAATGGTAGATCATTTCTGGAAAGGTATTTAGGAGTAAAGGAATTTACCATGGTGGTGGGCTAAGAGATGCAGCAGTGTTAATTATTAGAGTTTGCTATGGTTTGGCTAATACGGTGGCCCTCACTGTTATTAGGAGTTTATGTAATCCTTACGATATAGGAACCAGATGGCATACAAAGGCCTTTTGAAGATTGTGTTGAAGGTTATAATCTGGATCTATCTATGTTTCAATCCTGTTTTACTCATAATCTATGACATGAATAAGCCCTGGGCCCCACTGTCTCTTATCCATGTGTCCATCTAAGCCCTGATAGACTGGGTCCCCAGTTGGACCTCTCTTCTCTGAAGCTGCTTCTGTCAGGTATTTTTTTTTATAACATAAAAAAACAAGTGCAGCATAATTGCTAATCTGCTGTGCTTCCAAAGAATCTCACAGGAATATACCAGCACATTGTAACATATCTTCATGCAGCTAGCTGTCTGGATCGGTAGTGTCTAATCTGTATCCATTAGGCTCATGGGGTTATTAAGTTTAAATTACAGAAAAGTAAGTAAGATTAAAAATTTAGTTCCTTGATTCCACAAGTGAGCTGTATTTCAAGTACTTTATAGTCTTCTGGAACAATGGCTACTATATGTGCTAACACAAATGAGAAGATTTGCAGAAAGTTCCACAACATAGCACTGCCCCAGAAACCCCACCCTTGCCTTAGCTGTGAAATTGTAAGAGAATCCTGAAGATGGTTTGGACAGTTGGTGGAATGGTCTGTGAGACCCACATTTTTGGTTCTAAGTAAGTGTATTTATTAAATCTATATATTAGGGGAAAAGTAAAAAAACAATTAGCAAGTAACACATAGAAAGAGGAAGAAGACAACAAGACATCATCAAATGTGTTTATAAACCTTAGCCAAGATGACTGGAGTAGCTTGATAGAACAAATAAATGTAAAATCATTAACACAAACATCCAGAAGAAACAGGAAGCAGAAACTGAGACAGTCATTTTGAGTTCCCAACTCAGTGTTTTGTGTGTGTGTGTGTGTGTGTGTGTGTGTGTGTGTTTTTAAGCTTGCAGTTTTTCATTCCCACCACAGACATACCTCAAAACAAACGACAGTAATATGAAATGGAAAGAGTTCATATTCTAGCTGTTCTCATGGACAAAGGGTTTTTAATGCCCATGGCTGCATGCTGTGCTTCACTCTCCCTGTAAAAGAACCAGGGAAAGAAGCCCAGAATTTGAAGCAGGTCTTGGAGGAAGCTTTGAGACAAATATACTTAGATTGTAAGTAGAGATTATCAGTAAAGTGTGTGTGTGTGTGTGTGTGTGTGTGTGTGTGTGTGTGTGTGTGTGTGTATTTATCTAATTATGATAACTATGAAAATGCTGACCAGGACTCATGGCCTATGTCTTTACTTCCAGCTTGCAAAACACAGAGTCAAGAGGATTGTCTTCAGTTCCAGTACAATTTATATTACATTGAGTTCTGATAAACTTGGACTACTGTGTGAAATGGTTCCCAAAACAAATGACAAACAAACGATGGAAACAATACTGACAAACATAGATGTAGAAGGACTTTTCTTCCATTAAGCACTTTTCTATAACCAGCTATGAGCCAGATCAGACACAGCATAAGAATTCTGGGAAAACCTTCAACTTTACTCTGGAGAAATAAATACATGCTGCTACTCTTAGCCAAGATGTGACCTAGATCTCATTAAATCAAATTATTCTCCTTCCAGCCACAGAGATATGTTCAGGGGCCATAGATGGTAATTGATAAGCCAAGAAGATTACATTTATTACTAAGAATGCTTTTGGAACTGGCAGAAAATAATGAGGACAATGTAGGATTGGGGTTAATAGAGACCAACACAGAAAGAAGCATCCTGAAGATAAAGAGGAAAAGGCGATAGGAATTTTGTGTAGCACCTATATTAAGAACACTCCTAAACTAAGATTCTTCATTTCCAGCCTGGCCTCTTTTCACCACTAAACAGGTATTAGACAAAATTTTGTTACAGAAGCCAAATCATCTTTTTTAAAAATTATCTTCATTTTTACAATCCGTTGTCTGAATTGTCTAAGTATATGATCTTAGAGGTACCCAGCTGAGTTTATAGTTTTTATCTGAATGAACATCCATTGAAATATAAACTGTTCACATACCTGTTAGGGGCTTATAAGCAATGGTTAAAATAAATAACTAGGAGCACAACACTCCTTTGAAGTCTTGTTATTTACTTTAATGTAGCACTAACATTTTACTTTTTTGTTCCTTTTATAATTAAAATACAAGTACTTAATAAAATACAAATTAAAGTAATCTACTGGAAGAAAGGTTTAAGTGTGTTAATGTTCTAATTAATCTAATTATCACCTTAGAAAGTGTAATTTGAGTATTTAAAATAGAGTTGTGTTGCTTTTTTCCCTTTTGGTGATTATTATGTCTTTCTAAATAACTCTTTGGGAATATCATTTATTTGATTCCCACTTGTGCAATAACTATCATTTACTTTAGAATATATTTTCTATTTTATACAAGATCTTTCACTTGGTATTAACATGTTTCAAACAAACATAAAGAACCATATATCTAGAGAGCAGATATAAGCAATACCTTCCATCGGTTTGTTTTGTGTGTGGCATTGGCTGTTAGATCATCATTTTAATAGTTGGATTTCACACATTTTTTTATACTAAATAAGAAAAACACCTTTATAAAAGCCACGTGTGGTTAAGAGCATTTGCAATGCAAGTAATTTGAAGGACAGGGCTGAAGAGCCCTAAGTTTGAGGACTGCTACTTGGATAGGATCTGTCTGAAAAGACTAAAAGACTAAAAACTTTAGTCTTTCTTCACATTTTGTATCAATCCATGCTTATTGTTTCCATGTTGAGAAACCAGGGCACTCATAACATATCAACACCATCATTGCTACAATTTAAAACAAATTGAACACTTAAAATACCGTAATTTTTATGAGAATGCAGCTAGTAGCAATGAAAGTTTGATTCAATTATTGATAATAAAGAAAATAAGCATTTCAAACACCTTTCAGTTTTTGTGCAAGCCAACTCACCCCATCTCAACAACTAGATAGTCTCAGTTACAAATTTAAAATTAAAAGTGAGGACCCATGGAAGTTGTTAAACTAAAAGCATATTGGAGGAATAGAATCCTATGGCAACTTTTCTACAGTAATTCTATTTCTGTATCCACCCCTCTTTTAAAATTTGAAACAAGCTTGTTTGACACACCAGTCCCAGGTCCTTCTCCCTCACCTCTTCCCCTGTCCCCTGTAATGCCCATCCCACCCTGTTTCTGGTCCCCAAGGAGGATGAGACCTTCTATGGGGGATCTTCAAAGTCTGTGATATCATTTACAGCAGGGCCCAAGCCCTCCCCCCATGTGTCTAGACTGAGACAGCATTCTGCTATGTGAAACGGGCTCCTGAAATCCATTCATTTACTAGGAGTAAGTACTAATCCAACAGGCACCCCATATACTGCACAGTCTTCCAAATCAACACCCACATTCAGGGTGTCTGGATCTGTCCTATGCTTGTTTCCCAGCTATTAGACTGGGGTCCATGAGCTCCCCCTTGTTCAGGTCAGCCATTTCTGTGGATTTCTCCAGCCTGGTCTTGACCCCTTTGCTCATTATTCCTTCCTCTCTGCAACTGGATTCCAGGAGTTCTACTCAGTGTTTGGCTGTGGGTGTCTGCTACTGCTTCTGTCAGCTACTGGATGAAGCCTTTAGGATGACATATAGATAGTAATCAACCCCATTATTGGGGAAGAATATTTAATGTAGTCTCTCCATTATTTTGCTTAGATTGTTAGTTGGGGTCATGCTTGTAGATCTCTGGACATTACCCTAGTACCGGATTTCTGTTTAAACATATAATGGCTCCGTCTGTTATGGTATCTCTTTTCTTGCTCTCCTCTATTCTCCCCCTAACTCAATATTCCTACTCTCTCATGTCCTCCTCTATCCTACTCTTCTCCCTTTCTCTTTTTCTAACTCCCTCTCTCCTACCCTCATGCTCCCAATTTGTTCAGGAGTTCTTATCCCTTTACCTTTCCTCAGGGGACTATGCATGTTTCTCTTAGGGTCTTTCTTGTTTCCTAAATTTCTTTTGTAGTGGATTGTAGGCTGGTAATCCTTTGCTCTATCTCTAAAATCCATACATCATGTTTGTTTTTTGTCACTGGGTTACCTCACTCAAGATGGTTTCTTCTAGTTCCATCCATTTGTTTGAGAATTTCATGATTCCATTTTTTTTTCCTACTGAGTAGTAATCCATTGTGTAAATGTACCACATTTTCTCCATCCATTCTTCATCTGAAGGGCATTTAGGTTGCTTCCAGCTTTTGTTCATTAGAAATCTTGGTGCTATGAACATAGGTGAACAGATGTCCTCATTGTATGAAAGTGCAAATTTTGGGTATATACCTAAGAGTAGAATTTCTGGATCTTGTGGTAGATTGATTCCCATTTTCCCAAAGAACTGCCATACTGATGATTTTCAAAGTGGCTGTAGGAGTTTCCACTCTCACCAGCAGTGGAGGAGTGTTGTCTTTCACCACACCCACTCCAGCATAAACTATTTTTGGTGTTTTTGACTTAGCCATTCTGAAAGGAGCAAGATGTTATCTCAGAGTTGTTTTGATTTGCATTTCCCTGGTGGCTAAGGATGTTGAGCAATTTCTTAAGAGTCTTTCAGCCATTTTAGATACCTCTATTGAAAATTCTCTATTTAGTTCTATACCCTACTTTTTAATTAGATTATTTTGTGTTTTGGTAACTAGCTTCTTGAGTTCTTTGTATATTTTGGAAATCAGTCCTCTGTCAGATGTGTAGTTGGTGAATATCTTTTCCCCTTTATTGTTGATCACAGTGACTGTGCTACTGGTATTATGTTCAGGAAGCAGTCTCCTGTACCACTATGTTCAAGGGTACCTCCCACTTTCTTGTCTAAGATGTTCACTGTGGTTGGATTTATGTTGTGGTCTTTGATCCATTAGGACTTAAGTTTTGTGTATGGCAGTAGATATGGATTTATCTGAAGTCTTCTACATGTGAGCATCCAGTTATGCCAGCACCATTTGTTGAAGATGCTTTCTTCCTTCCATTGTATAATTTTTCTTGTTTGTCAAAAATCAGGTGTTCATAGTTGTGTGGGTTAATATCAGAGTTTTCAATTAGATTTTATTTGTCTACTTGTCTGTTTTTGCAGCAGTACCAAGCTGTTTTCAGGATAATAGTTCTATAATAAAGCTTAAAATCAGGGATGGTGATTCCTCCAGAAGTTCTTTAATTGTTCATGGTTGTTTTGGCTATTCTGGGTCTTTTTTTTTTTTTTTTTTTCAATAAGGTTGAGTATTGTCCTTTCAAGGCCTGTGAAAAATTTTCTTCGATTTTGATGGGGATTGCAATGAATCTATAGGTTACTTTTTTTTCGACTGTAGTAGTACCCTGGTAGCGTTTTTGAGGTCACTTATGTAAACTTTCATATCATCTGCAAAGAGTGACTGTTTGTCTTCTTCCTTTCTAATTTGTTTCCCCTTGATCTGCTTTTGTTTTGTTATTGCTCTACCTAGAACTTCAAGTACAATATTGAAGAGATATGGAAAGAATGGACAGCCTTGTCTTTTTCCTGATTTTAAAGGAATCACATTGAGTTTCTCTGGGTTTAGTTTGATGTTGGCTGTTGGTTTGATGTATATTGCTTTTATTATGTTGTTTATGTTCCTGTTATCTCTGATCTCTCCAAGACCTTTATCATGAAAGTGTGTGGGGTTTTGTCAAAGGCTTTTGAGCATTTAGTGAGATGATCATGTGGTTTTTCTTTTTCAGTTTGTGTATTTTGTTGGATTTTTTTATGTTGAGCTATCCCTCCGTCTCTGGGATGAAGCCTACTTGGTCATGGTGGATGATTTATTTAATGTGTTCTTGGATTTGATTTGCCAGTATTTTAAGGCAAATTTTATAAGCATTTTTGCATTAATGTTCATGAAGTGTATTGCTCTGTAGTTCTTTTTCTCAGTTGTGTATTTGTGTGACTTGGGTACCAAGGTAATAATAGACCCTTAAATGAATTTGGCAATGAACCTTCTGCTTGTATTGTGTGGAACACTTTGAAGAATATTGGTATTAACTCTTTGAATTTCTGTAGATTTCTGCACTGAAGCCCACTTGCTCTGGCATTTTCTTGTTGGGAGACTTTTGACGACTGCTTCTATTTCATCAGGAGTTAGAGGTATATATAAAATGCTTATTCTTGATTTAATTTTGGCAAGTGATAACTCTCCTGAAAATTTCCATCTCCTTTAATTTTTGAATTTTGTGTAGTACATATTTTCAAAGTATGACCTAAAGATTCTCTGGATTTCCTCAGTGTCCATGGTTATGCCCCCTTTTAATTTAATTTAATTTAATTTGTATGTTCTCTTTCTGAATTTTGGTTAGTTTGCACAAAATTTTTCTATTTTATGCTTTCAAATATCATTACTTTTTCCTATTTGTGCTGTAGCCATTCATCTATGTTAGCATATATTTTAAGATTTATGTATAGCTTTTAATGAACAATATTTCAGTTTGGTAATGGCATGGCAAGGAAGCATAGATAGAGTGATTGCACTTTTAGAAAGACAAGAGACAGGCACAGGAATATTTTACCACTCCATCATCTACATCTGTAGTTCTGAAATTGATTGTTTCAATATCCCAACAAATCTCTTCTACCATCAGACCCAACACATTTGTCTACCATTATAGTGGACATACTATTGTTACTGCTACCAATGAAGCCTTTGCTCCACCAAAACACCTAAACTAAGAGGCATAGATCACAGCACAAATAAATAAACAAATAAAACCATAATAAGAAATATCTAAACAACTCAGCTCTTCCATAAATTATCAATCCTACAACAATGATGCCTTATAAAAACGACTTAGATGCTGGCCAGAAGAGCTGGCTCAGTGGTTAAGGGCACTTGGTACACTTGCAGAGGTTCTGGGTTTGGTTGCATCTATAACTCCAGTTGTAGGGGGTGAAATGATCCAATGCCTTTTTCTGGCCCTCTGGAGTAACAGATATACATATGACACACAAACAGGAAAATTCTTATAAAAATCAGAAACAAGCATTTTTTTTTAAGTTTTAAAATGTTGTAAATAAAATTCCATATCTAGAATTCAAAATGCATGATGGTTAATTTGGTAAAACAAGTCAAAGAGAACTTCAGTATTTTCTAAGAGAACTTAGAAATGAAATAATAAAGTCAGTTAACAATACAAAATCGAATTTGTTAAGTACAAAATAATACATAAGAAAAGCCAAACCAAAAATTACAGTGAAAATGAAAAAATATGCAGGTTATGTAAGATGTTCAGTGCAAAGATTTGTCATTAAAATAGATTATGTGGATGAAAGACTATGAGCTTTGATGATAAAATAGGACATTCAGGAATTCCATAAAACCCTAAACTAGAAGCCATAATTTATAAACAGAGGATCTGGTGCATACATATACAGACATGTGAATACCTCCTTGGTATCTGTCAATTCATATGAGCTTTCAGCATGTACCACAGGGTTTCCAAGTATGAACTGGAAGGGAATATTTTCTTCAATAATCACAGAGCTCAAATTGTGGAAAATCAAATCCAAGTGCTCATCATAAGATGAGCTAAATTTGAATTACAGCAAAATTTGAGGTTCTAGCCTTGGACAGTGATGGAGTTAAAGTAAGAGCACTTGTTCGTAAAGAGTAGAATTCTGTAACTTGGAATGAGTATGCGTATAAGAAGCCTATTGAACCTGTGGATTTTGAACCTTCAGGTCATGTAGTGTTCATTTGGTTACTCCATTCATAGCAGAAGATGTATCCCTAAATATGCCTTCTGCAATATTGCCTTTTCAATCTTTGCCAGATTTAGTTATCCTTCCTTGTCTGCCAAACTGGTAGTGAGTTTTCCTGAAGGAGGTGCCAGGCTAGATAATACTGTTATCCTTTATTGCCAATTAGTAGTTACCATTAGACTTAACACCGGACTCCAGGTTAAACAGACAAACAGTGTCCTAGAGGGGAGAGAGGACATCCATGAAACATAGCACTGCACCAGTAGAGACTTTAACAAGATTGCTAATTCCTTCAAGCAGAAGTCTTGGGAAAATGTGTGGGAATGGATTTTAAGGATGTGGGAAACTTGAACATGAATAAAATAGTGGATTAGACTGCACTTACTGATATGGAAGTGTGCACAGTATAAAAGGTGACAAAAGTTTGTTTGACAAGTGACATGAAACATTTGTTAAAAGATAACCTACTGAAAATGAGCTGGAGATGCTTGTTATAAAGAGATTTAAAGGCTTAGAGAATTGGAATGTTGGAGTAGGAATATCATGTAAAACCTACTTCATCACAATGGGAGTACTCAGAAATCATGCCCTTTACTAATGCTGGAAGGCAGAAAATTATGAGAAGGCCACCAGTAGATTTGAAGAGCTTTATCAGATGCTAGCACTGGAGATACTGCTGCTCAATTGTATCAATTAAATGTAATAGGTTTAATTGGGTCCTGTATTAGTAGGAGCCAGGTGGCTGCACTGAATCACCAAAGCTAAAGGAGAGTGTAGTCATCATAACAAGCAGAAACAGGAAAAACACTTTCTATAATGGCCACACCTGTAATGGGCAACACAGACAGAGTGATTTGAAAATAGTATGACATGTATCAACACTTGGTACTGGCTAATGGTGTTTCTAGATATAGAATATATAGTCAAATATGTATAACCAGGAAAAAATCTGAAGCACATGAAGGAAAGGCTGCATTGGATAGTAATAGCAATCAAATTCCTGCCTATCAACCAATTTCTGACTTGATCTAGTTTCCAGATCTAGAAGCCCTTGAATGAAAGGAAATGCAGATTCCCCTGGGGAAGGAGTTTATTAAATATTTAAGCACTTTACCTTTAGCTTTTTCACCCCTACAGGTAGCCATTACCTTTTTGGTCTGTGTCTCTATCTTGAGAAGCATAAGCAGTCTTGCAAACTATTAAGGAACTTTTCTAACTAGGTACACCTACAGGCAGAAAGATGTGCCCAGTTGGCAGCAATGTGATTACAACATAATTCACACTGAAAGACAGATGATGGAAATAAATCCAATCAAGCATCAAGGGCCTTCTACGAACTCAGTGTAGTTTTTAAGAGTTCAGTGGTATGGAACTTGCAGAGATACTCTTTCTGGTCCTTCCCATCACAAAAAAAGAAGCATAATGCTTTCAAGGTCATTTTAGGAATCTGGAATATTACATTCCTCCCATGGGTGCATTACTCTAGATCTAAAACAAATTGAAAACTCCTACTTTTGATTGAGGCCTGGAACAAAAAAGAGGTCTTTAACAGGTACAAGCTGTTCTACCACTTGGACCAGATGATCCCACAGACCTCGTAGTACTTTAGGTATCAGTACCAGATAGTGATAGTGTCTGTAACCTTTGGCAGAACCCTGTTTATAAATCATAGAGAAGATCCTTGGGATTTTTGAACATGATTCAATCATCACTTGTAGGCAACAGTTCTTCCTTTGGAGACAGCTCTTGGTTTTTAATTAGTTGAAACTGAATGTATGACAATAGACCATCAAGTTACCCTGTGCCCTAAGCTTCCAATTATGAGCTGTGCATTACCTGATTTACTAAGCCATAAAGTAGGATGTGTTCAGTAGAAATTCCTTATTAAATGAAAGTGGTACATGTATGACTTGGAGTGAGGCTGATCCTAAGGGCACAGGCAAACTACTTGAAGAAGTTGCCCCAGTGCCCATGGTTTTGTCACAGTGACTTCTATTCCTAAGCATTTATCTGATGGGAGATGTTATTCTGTAAATATGTTTCTCATACTGGTTAAGAAGTAAAGCACGGTGGCCAATGGGAAAGCAAGATAGGCAGGGCTATGAGACAAGGAGGAAAGAGGAAGTAGTAAGGAGGCGTCAGCAGGTAGAGCATGGAGAAAGCAAGATACAGGCCCGCCTTGCTCGGATAAGGTGACCATGTAGAAACACTTAGATAAGTAGAAATGGGTTAATAATTAAGACAGAGCTAGCCCATAAACAGTAATGGTAACTGGCCAACAGGATTGTATCAAATACAGAGTCTCTGATTGTTATTGGGGGCTTGAGTGGTAGCAGGGTGGCGGGACCAGACTGGCAGGGAAAAACATGCTTGTAATATTTACCTATGGTTTCATGGGAAGTGATGACAAACCACAGGTCTAGGGCCTTGTTTAGTAAAGGTCCTGTGGTTATTCATGTATATACAGATATGGACAGCCATAGCATCAAGTTTGGGGAAGGATAGAGAAGAAGAACAACAACAAAAAAAAAGAGATACCTTTTTTGTTTGTTTGTTTTTGCTTGTATTTATTTATTTATTCTTTTATTATTTTACATATCGATCACAGTTCCCTTTCCTTCCCTCCATCTCTCCCTCCCTCCCATGCCCCCCAACCACACTTCCATCCCATTCCCTCCTGCACACTCTACAGAGAGGGTGGTGTCTTCCAAAACAGATCAACAAAATATGTCAGTCAAGTTAAGTAGGAACTAGGTCTTCCCTCCTGCCTCTAGGTAAAGGGAGTATCCCTCCATGGGGAATGTGCTCCCAAAGTGATATCTTGATAGAGGGACTCATTATTGGGTTAGTAGAGAAACCTAGCACCAAGGAAATGACCAGGATTCTACAAGGATGACCCAGTTCATACCCTAAGTATTAGTGGAGAGGGTGCCTGAACTGATTTTCCTCTGTAATCACTTTGATAACTACCTTAATTATCATAATAGAACCTTTATCCAGCAACTGATGGAAGCATATGCAAGGTCCACAGCTAACATTGGGCTTCACTCCTGGAGTATAGGTGAAGAGAAGGAATCGTGATAATATGAGCAAAAGGGTCAAGACTGTAATAGGGAAACCTACAGAAATAACTGATCAGAGCTAGTGGGAGTTCACTGCTTCCAGACTGACAGCTGGGGAACTTGCATAGGAATGAACTAGGCTCTCTGAATGTGGGTGACAGCTTTGTGCCTTGGGCAGTTTATTTGGCCATCTAGGAAATACAAATTAAAAGTTCTTTAAGATTTTATTTCATCTCAGTCAGAATGGCTAAGATTAAGTAAACAAATGTTAACAAATGTTACTAAGGATGTGGAGAAAGGAGAACTATCCATCACTGTTGGTGGCAGTATGAACTAAAGAAGGCACTATGAAAATCAGTATGAAGTGCTTTTGTTTTTACATTTTTTGTTGTTTTAATTATTTTTTTATTTTACATATCAATCCCAGTTTCCTCTCCCTCTCATCCTCCCACTCCTACCACTGGCACCCACATCCCATCCCCATCTATTCCCGAGGGAGGATGAGGCAATCCATGAGGGATCATCAAAAATCTGTCAAGCCATTTGGGATAGGGCCTAGGTACTCCCTCCTGCCTCTAGGCTAAGGGAATATCCCATACGGGGAATGTGCTCCCAAAGTCTACTCGTGCACTAGGGATACATCCTGGATCCATTGCCAGAGGTCCCATAGACTTCCCAGGCCTCCTATCTGAGACCCACACTTAGGTGTCTGGGTCAGTCCTATGCTGGTTTCCCAGCTGTCAGTCTGGTGTCCATGAACTCCCCCTTATTCAGGTCAGCTGTCTCTGTGGGTTTCTCCAGACTGTTTCTTGACGTCTTTGCTCACCACTTCCCCCTCTGTGCACCTGGATTCTAGGAGTCTGCCTCAGTGTTCAGCTGTGGGTGTCTGCCTCTGCTTCCATCAGCTAATAGGTGAAGGCTCTAGGATGGCATATAGGTTTTTCATATATGTATTTTAAAATTCAAGTATGTGTATACAAATACAATCTGCCAAGTCCCTTTAGTGTCACTCATATGTACATGTGTTTAGGCCTGATCACTTGAGACTAGACAACCTATTAGGGAACCTATCTTTAGGGAAGACAAATACTCTGTCTTTCAAAAATCATTAGTTGTCCATAGCTCTTTATCTAAGGGCGGGGCCTTGTGAAAATTCCCCATGTTGGTATATCAACTGGTGTGTTACTGTTTGGGTCTTTTGTAGGTGACCATATTGTTGAGATTTAGCTGGTAATATGGATTTTGTCCTACCCCTGGATATGAGCTGGAAATTAACTCCAGCCTCATGCTTTCCAACATATGCTTTTTCTGCCTTCATTTTCCCTTTAAGAAAGTTCTAAGACTACTCAGGTGAAGATCTTTCACATACAGAAGTAAACACCATCTTAAACACAATCTAATCTTCTTGCCTGACTATGGGAGACTCTGGAATGTCTATCTTGCCTTCTGATTCCTAGTGTTCAACCCAGTTGCATTTTGGATGGTCAAGGCCTTTGTGACTAGCTTTACTAAGTACAAAGTGCTAAAATGTGTGTGATTATGCATATTTTTCCATGTTTTATTAGAGACAGTTTCAGATCTTACATACCAGATTCTTATTCTATCTTTTGCTATTTTAAGGACCCTGACTATCATGTCATAGTGATTTATGTGGGTGGTTAGGGTCTATGGGAAGCTGTACAAACCAATATATGACTCCTGGGCATATATTCAAAAGACGCTGTACCCTACTACATGGTCACATGCATATCGATGCTCATTTATGCTGTACCCACAATATTTAGGACACTGAAATAATCTAGATGTTCATGAACAGATGAATGGAAAATAAAAATTGTTATACAAAATTGAGTTCTGTTCAGTTGTAAGAAAAATGAAATTATAGACTATTCAGGTACATGCATTGGACTGGATTCCAAGCTGAGAAAGACAAATGCTGCATATTCTCATTTATAAATGGGTCAACAGGCTTGGATCTATTACTTAGTACATAAGTAAAACAGTCATTAAATTGAACTGAAAAAAATGAACATACTGTGCATATGTGCATTGCAACAGAAAACCCAACTTCAAAGTTGAATAAATTTTTGCATACTTTGATCCACACCAAAGAACATCTAAAATGTGTGACCCTGTTTTTAACTTACTGGTATCTCTTTTAAATTACAAGATAGATTTGTTTCAGCGGAGATTATTCTATATTTCTTTCATGTCCTTTCAAGTTTCCAACATTAGATTTTTCCAGGTCTATGCTCCTACCTACTTTCACCTGTTTTCCTGATAAAGGAATTGTGCTAATGAATTCCCTTTAGACTTTTCAATATAGCAGATAACTTCTGCATGTATGGTAAAGTGTAAATGTAGATGTTTATTATATCTTGTTAAGTTCTCATACTGTACTTAAGATTATTCTACCTTTGCTAGTGTGAATTGTAGGGTATTAACATATAACATAATAAGTTATATTTTACTATATAACTTATCAAACTGACTCAGACTCCCTGAACATGGGTCTCAGGTAGAAGGCCTGAGCAGTCTAAGGGATCAGACAGTGAAACCAGGATGTATTCCTGGTGTACAAAAGGACTTGGGGGGCACATCCCCTATGGAACAATACTCTTTTAACCTAGAGACAAGAGAGTAGTTCTAGTCCCTACTCCAAATGACTTGACAGATTTAGATGACCCCTCAAGGAGGGTATCACCCTACATGTGGAGTGGTGGGAATGGGAGGGAAGGGTGGTCGAGGGGCATAAGAGAATGTGTGGCAGAGAGGGAAAGAGGGAGGGCTGTTGGGGCTCAGCAGTCTGTGGACCCCTCCTCTGATGGGCAGGATGCCTATGGCCACATAATCACTACATCAGGCTTTACCTAGTTGTTCAAGCTTTTACCTGGCTGGGCAGGGGACCCGGTTACGCATGCTCAAGCTCCCCTTTTAAGGCAAGCGCGCCAAGCACACCTCTCTCTTGTCTCTTGCTCCTGCTCTTTCTCTCTTGCTCTATCTCTCTCTGGGGCCCCTTCTGTCTTTCTTTCTCTCTCTCCCCACTTTCGGTTGGCCACCAGCTATCTCCCCTTTCCTCTCCCCTCCCTCAATAAACTCCGTGTGGGTGCTGAGTCTCCTGTTTGTGTTTCTTAGGCAATAGCAGCTGCAAACCAGGTCAGGCTCTCCTCAAGGACTCAGCAGCGGTCTGCTGTCTGCTGGTGGGCAGCTAGCTAGAGACACTTGGGGACCCTGATTCTGAACCAGAGGCCCACTTCCATCCACTCGTTCACTGGAAATACCATCACACACTGGCTACAATTTGGTAACATACTCTTTTTCATTGTAACTCATTTCCCTAGGGTCTGGGATGATTTCCCACTGGTGAGTTAATATTCCGGCTTCAAGCCTTCCTGCCTTCGGACAGCTGAGTCTTTATCGGGCACTTTGCCCTTGCCACATTCTTGGGCTGATGAGCTCCAAAAATGATTGGCCAGTTTTTACTTCACCCATGGGAAATAAACCAGCCTACCCTACAAAATAAGTCAAATTGGCCAAAATTACTGCCAGCGAACAGGTAAATGGAAGGAGTTTTTTTCTACCTCTCTGCTAAACAATCTCTTTCCCTAAACTTGTTTTTGTTCTCTTCCCACCACTCTAAAACTCTCCTGCCACTGTCTCCCAGCAGTGGGCGGGGCTGAGGCAGAGAGTTTTTCATTTTTCCCCATGAATGAGGTTTTTGGATTTTGTGCTGGGCCTAGCACCACTCATGCTGACTGGTACATTCATTTCTCAGACCCACGAGGGGTCTCTCGGGTTTTATATCCTAGCACTGCCCTTAGACTGGTACATTACTCAGACCTACTGTGGTCTTTTTGGAAGTTGTACCCCTTGGACTCCCATGTCCTGTTAGTTTCACAAAGCTGTCTGCCTCACTCGTGGAGAGAAAAAGCCAACAAAATTATATCTCAAAACTTTGTAATTTCTTCCAGCTGTTGGGAATGTATTTATGGAAGCCGCCATCTTGACCATGTGGCCTGCTAAGCCCTCCCCCCTTTATGGTTCTTTAATCTGCTACACCAGACACCTGGGCAGAGGGACAGTCAAGTCAGCTTCTGCCACCAACAAAATCTGTAATTCATTTACCTTTTGCCTTTTATTCTTTATCTCTAATTTCTTTTTTACTGACTATGTTATATCTGTACATCTGATTTAAATTTAACTTTATATAAAAATAAGCTAACTCTATACAACTTAAATTCAACTGTACTACGTCAAATATTTCTAAATTATTATGTATCTTTAAATGGTGGTAAAAATTTAAGGTTATAAAGGCTATTTCAAATTAACAAAATATTTATGCCACATAGTCCTTCCTTAAGCTGTTTATAAAGGTTAAGACTCTATTATCAAAGGGAGGTTTTCTCTACCTCTTTGTCCTTTACAAGTGTATGTTAACCTACTAAGTTAAAACCAGTTAGAGTCAGGCTGGATGACTCTGAGTATAACATCTCTCCACAGCCTCTCAGCTTGGATCCAGTTTTCCAGACAGATTAATTACAGGGATAAAGCCTTACCTAGCCACCTCTATGCTTAAGGCAAGTAACTAAGACAAATTTTATATACTAAGGTATACTAAACAGACAGCCCTCAAATGCTCAGAGATCTAGAGAATATGGCATTTAAAATGTTTCATTAAAAATCTTTTATAACAGAGACAGACCAGCTGCTGGCACCACCCATTTCCTCCAAGATTGATGGACACTGAAGAATCTCCACCCACAAAAGTGGCAACACTAGCTACTGAGCAATCCTGCCTTTTATCTCAACTGGTGTAAAGGGCTCTAAGGACCGTGGACAAAAGGGCAGGGGAATCAACTTTCTCCACGTTGCTTGGGCCATGGTAGGTAAGTCTTCCAAAAGCTCCTAATCCACAGGCCGTGTGCCATCAGCAGAAAGTAGATGTCCTTAAAGCCTCTAACCTCAACAACTGTGGAGGACCTGGGGGTGGCTGTCCATGTTGCCAGCTGGTGAGTCTCTGTTACTCTCTAATCATTCTGGTAGAATTTTATCCTTATTAAGAACTCTGATGCTTTTGATGACTGGTAGTTTTGTCAGCTTAAAGCAGCAGCCACGGTTCCAATTATTACAAAACATATTTCAGAAATGGATATTTTAAGGTTGCTACTGTTTATAGTTTTAACATTAATCAATAAAGTTTTAATGAACTACTAATCCAATTGTGACAGAGTACTAAACACCATACTATGCCACTATATGATCATAACTGTAACTATTAGCTCAAAATTTAGGTGCTTTTCATTGTGCTAAAAATCTGTCAGTTGTATTTGTTAATTCTTTCAGCCAAATCATTTTTAACATGAGCATGCTGCTAATGAGTCTTAATATTTATGTTTTCATAAACTTAAAGATTCATGTAAGTCCCAGGGAGCCAAATTGGACCCATCCAAACAGGTCAGATTTACTTCAAATAAATATTACTCTACATATTCCTGGCCTCGGGACTTCCTTCCCTTGTCCTGGGACCCCCTTGGGAACTCCTCCCCCACCTTACATTTCTCCTATTAAGTACTAAGACCTAAAAAGACAAACCTAACTTTGTCCTCTGCTCTGCTAACATCTCTCCAGGTCTCAGAGAGATGCCCCGTTCCATACAGTCAGGCCTGTGAGGAAACAACCAGCTACCAGGATGTGGCAGCACTCCAGCTTTCTCATATCCCCCAAAAGACAATATGCCCCAAGTCAGCAGGAAGCAGTCTTTTGAGAACTCAAACGCCCTTATTCCCTGACCTACCATGCCCAACCCCCACATTTTTTAATAGCAATAACAGGTGGGAATGTTGGGGCTCAGCAGTCTGTGGACCCCATCTCTGATGGGCAGGACACCTATGGCCACATAATCACTATGTCAGGCTTTACCTAGTTGTTCAAGCTTTTACTTGGCTGGGCAGGGGAACCGGTTATGCATGCGCAAGATCCCCTTTTAAAGCAAGCACACCAAGCACACCTCTCTCTTGTCTCTTGCTTCTGCTCTTTCTCTCTTGCTATATCTCTCTCTCTGGGGCCCCTTCTGTCTTTCTTTCTCCCCGCTTTCAGTTGGCCACCAGCTATCCCCCTTTTCCCCTCCCCTCTCTCAATAAACTCTGCGTGGGCACTGAGTCTTGTGTTTGTGTCTCTTAGGCAATAGCAGCTGCATCAAAAGAACAACAAGGGTGAGAGAGGAAACTGGGATCGATATGTAAAATAAAAAAAAATAAAAATTAAAAAAAAAAGAAAATAGCATCCAAAAATGTTCCTTTCTACTGGGGTGATGTCAATCAAAGGCAATATTACTTTACATGTGACCTAATGGATTTGCTGGTACATTTTCTCTTCTTTCAAACATGCTTCTTCTTCATACCTGTGTTTATAAAATTTCTTTTATGTGTTGTTTTCACTCACTGAACCCTCTAAAATGCATTAACAATTTATCAATCTTTTTCTGATTTGAAAAGCTTAGATTGTGATGTCTTAATGAGGGTACTTTGTAATATTTAGGCTTTTGCCAAAGGCTATAGTTAATGTCCTTGCTCTGATATTTTTTTTCCTGGTCTATGGAAGATGGAAAATAATGCAATGTCTTTATGCTCTTTTTTTTTTTTTTTTTTTTTTTTTTCGAAAGTAACGTTTTAGGTCTTTACTCAGGATAGGTGTTCAAACTTTTGGAAAAGTAAATTTACTTCATGATGAAGTCACAGTCACTTTTGCTATTAATGCCATAGCCATGAGTATAGTCCTATTTAACTCTGGTGTCATATGATTACACTTCTTTATGTTTTATGTTGTTGAGGAATATTTAATATAATTCTTATATTTTCAAAAAATTTTATTTAAATTTTATGATATAATATTGTATAGTACCAGTGTGTTTTTACCTGTTTGAATGTCCTTCTGACTAAATTATAAGTTAGACACAAATTATGGTTAATGAGTAAATAAACAAATTTTGACTTCAGCTCATTAAAATTGTAGAACAAATTTATATATAGAAACAATAATAGTGTGCAAGAAAACACACTAAACTGTCCTGGTCATTATTTTAGACTATGTTAAAAACAAAATTCTCTCAGGAAAATATTTATAAGAAAGTTACTATAACTCTTTAGTTGTGGGTGTTTGCTTCTGTTTCCATCAGCTACTAGATGAGGGCTCCATGATGGTGGATAAGGTAGTCTCATTATCAGGGAAGAGGATTTATGATAGCCTTTCCACTGTTGCTCAAATTGTGAGTTGGGGTCAGTCTTGTAGGGCTCTGGACATTTCTTTAGGTTCAGTTTTCTCTTCAAACCTGTAATGGCTCTGTAAAGAGGTAGAGACCTCTTTAATGGTCTCTCTCTCTCTCTCTCTCTCTCTCTCTCTCTCTCTCTCTCTCTCCCTCTCTCTCTCTCTCTCTTCTCTCTTCAATTCCTCCCCTGACTCAATCTTCCTTGTCCCCCGTACTTTCTTCTCCCCCTCTTCTCTAGAGGGAGGACAAGATCAGGCTGCAGAAACACATAGAGACAGCTTACCTGAACAAGGAGGAGCTAATGGGCCCCCAGACTTTTATCTGGAAATCTAGTATAGGACTGACTCAGACCCCGTTAACATGGGTGTCAGGTAGAAGGACTGAGCAGTCTAAGGGACCTCATGCAGTGGAGCCAGGATGTATTCCTGGTGCACAAAAGGACTTTGTGTGCATATCCCCCATGGAGCGATACTCCCTTAACCTACAGACAGAAGTCCTAGTCCCTGTTCCAAATGATTTGAACGATTTAGATGACCCCTTCTGGAGGGCATCATTCCACATGTAGAGAGGGGGGATGGGAGGGGAGGATGGTCAAGGTGCATGTGAGAGTGGGAGAAAGGAAAGAGGGAGGGAGAAAGGGAGTGAGAGTGAACTGGGATTGATATGTAAAATAAAAATTAAAAAATAAATTAATTAAAAAAAGAAAAGAAATTACTATAAATAAACATAACAAAACCTGGATGGACACTAGATCATCTTAATTATTCTTGCCAATAGAAAATGTTTTTTTTTTCACAAAGTGATAGAATAAAGATAAGTCTTTAAATATTTTCTGTTCTCATCTCCCTTCCTAGCCACAAACAAAAGGCCAGTTAAGACTCCTTATTGTAGAGAGCTGCGAAGTGCCACGCCTTAAAGATGGCACTGGCTTCCACCTCCTCAAGGGTGAGTGCTCTCTGGCATAAACAAGCCCTTATTTGGTTAAGTCTGTTCAGACTGTCTGCTTCCGTGTTAGAGTAGCCTATCTGTGTACTGCATGCCTATCCTCGCCAGCAAGGAAGTTGCGACTCCGGGAAGATCTTCTTCATGCAGTTTTAATCAGGATCCTGTAACATGTTCTTCTGACCTGAGGAACCCGGGGAAAATGCCTGCACAGGCTTAAATCCCCTTGCGCTAACCAATCCCAGTGAACTACATGGACCCTGCAGATAGGCTACTCTAACGCGAAAGCAGGCAGGCTGAACAGATTTAACCAAATAAGGGCTATTTACACCAGAGAGCGCTCACCCTTGTGGAGGTGGAAGGTGGAGGCCAGCGCCATCTTTAAGGTGCAGCACTTCATGGCTCTCTACACATCTGCAGGGTCCACATAGTTCATGGGGAAACTTCAGATCAGAATTTCTTGCAGTCAGGGCAGCACTGGTAAGTTCCCAAGGTAAGATGGGACCAAGTTAAGGCCCTTGGTAAAGAGGTGATAAGGTCTCCGGTAAGGAGCAATAAAGTCCCAGGTAAGTTGGGACAAAGTTTAAGACCTCGGAAATAAACGGCAATAAAGTCTCAGGCATTGAGCGAGAGGTTATAACAAACTGAAAGTAAAATTTTTAAAATGGGGACTTCTCAGTCTCATCCAATTTTTTTGGCTCTTCAGGAGCTACTTTTGTCAAAGAAACTTTAAATAAAGAAAAGCACACTAGAAAGACTCCTGAGCGAGTGGGATGCCATTGCACCTTGGTTCGCAGTTTCGGGAGACCTCACAGTAGTGTGCTGGGACAAGTTAGTCAGGGATCTTGATTTTGCTTGGGGACAAGGGGCACTAAAGTCCAGAGTCTGACCTGTTTGTAAGTGAGTGCATAGCTGTATTGAAGACCAGAGGTACTGTAAAGAGACAATGAAAAAAGGGAAAGCTGTGCTAGAAATGTTACAAGAAAAAAGATCAGAAGAGGTTGAGAGCACAGGAGAGTCAGGTACTGACGAAACAGATTCTGAGGAAGAATTACAAGCCTTCATAGAAAAGGTTCAAAAACAGTCCCTTAAAGAACGGAGATAGGAAGGAAAGGAGAAACGGCTATGTAAGGAGGAGGAAAACCCTCCTGGAACAATGCAGTTCGCACCTTCTCCTTATCAGAGTGAGGAAGGGCGGGGCCCAGTACAGGGTGTTCTTTTTATCCTGAGGTCTGGAAAACCATACAAAATGCTTAAGTCTGGCTTATCCAGTTTTCCAGGATACCCAAGGCAATAGATATGATGAGCCTTTAGACTTTAAGGTCATCAAGGCTTTGGCTGAGTGTGTGAGAACATGGAATTTCAGCTTCTTTTACTGTAGCTCAGGTTGAAGCCTTAAATAGGCATAGCACGACTCCTAGTGATTGGAGTGCCCTGGCTCTAGCATGCCTAAGCCCTGGGCAGTATCTGGATTGGAAAGCCTTTTACTTGAGTATGCCAATGAGCAGGCTGCAGCTAACCTGGCTGCAGCCAGAAACACAGCGTGGGACAGGGACCATGTTGCTTGGACAGGGACGCTTTGCCAACCAACAGACAGAATATCCAATATAAGTTTTTGAACAAGTAAATCGGATTGCCATAGAAACATGGAAGTCATTACCCAATAAGGGAGAGGTGAGTGGTTACCTCACTAAGATACTGCAAGGCCCCATGGAACCATTTTCAGATTTTGTGGCCCGTTTGGTAGAGGCTGCAGGGAGAGATTTTGGCATTAAAGCAGCCATAGTTGCAGCTATCTCTTTTGCAGTTGTGGTTCTGTCATGGCTGCCATGGCTATGAGCACATTAGTGCAGACAGCCTCTAAGTTAAATGCATTTTCCAAGAATGTGGCTACTGCCTTGGATGCTCAATCCACAATTTGTGCTCAACTAAAAGGAGGTTTAATGATTGTAAACCAAAGAACTGATCTGGTGCAGGAGCAAATAGATACTGCTGGCCCAACTGGGATGTGAAATGAAGTATCCAGGTTTGTGTGTTACCAGCATTCAGTATGAGAATTTTACACGTGCTGCTAATTTGTCACAACAGTTGTCTATCATCTTTTAGGAAATTGGTCTGCTGACTTTGATGACATAATGGTACAGCTGTGAATGGCCATCGTTGCAGTAAATTCAACACGTGTGGATGTGGGACTGGCTCCGGATTGTTATCGTGGTTCCTGTTGCCATGGATCATCTGAAAGCGTGGGTGGGAATGGGAGCCATGGTTGTCTTCTTGTTGCTTATCTCCTTCATGTGCCTGTGGTGCCTTTGCAAGATGAGGTTTGCTCAAAAGCGGTATTCAGCTGTGGTTGTCCAGACAATTACAGCCATTGAGGCAGGACAGTCTCCCCAAGCATGGCTTGCAGTCATGAACAAGAATTGGTCCTTCACGTTCAGGTTGTATGGCTTAGCACTGCACTCCGAGTTAGCTCTGGAAGTGAGCAACTTCGAGTAGGGCAAGTCTGGTTGCATGTGGATTGGTGTCTGAGGCCCCACCTCCAGGGAAAAGATACTGGATGGATGTGGCCCTGACTTGGCTGACTACCAGGATTCAAGGTCATTACAATGTCCACTGCTTTACTGGAGACCAGACCACTACCCTTGCCTGTTGCATTAATAAAACAAAAAGGGAGAACTGTAGAGAGCTGCGAAGTGCTGTGCCTTAAAGATGGTGCTGGCTTCTGCCTTCCACCTCCCCGAGGGTGAGCGCTCTCTGGCATAAACAAGCCCTTATTTGGTTAAGCTTGTCTGCTTCCACATTAGAGTAGCCTATCTGCAGGGTCCACATACTCACTGGGGTTGGTTATCGCAAGGGTATTTAAGCCTGTGCAGGGGTTCCCCAGGGTCCCGTGGGTCAGAAGAAGCATGTTCATGGATCCTGATTAAAACTGCATAAAGAATATCATCCCGGAGTCGAGTCTTCCTTGCTGGTTGAGGTTGGGTTCACACACCTTATCTTCAGTTTTAGGAGTTCTCACAAGGGTCACCATCATAGATCAAAAGAATTTTCCACTGTTCTAGGTTTCTACCCCTTCAAATGCCCCCTAATTCTAGCTATCTTTTCAAGCGTTCTCCCTCCATCTCTCTTCCCTCCTAATCTGATCCTTCTCATTGTCATCCCTAAGCACCCCTAATCCATCTGCAGAATCTATTATATTTCCCCTTTCCATGGAAATCTATGTATTCCCCCTAGGGTCCTCCTCTCTACCTCTCTGGGTCTGTGGATATAACTATATTTTCATTTGCTTAACAACTAATATCCACTTTTAAGTCAATAATACTATATTTGTCTTTCCATGTTTGGGATATCTCTCTCAAAATGATACATTTATGTTGCATCCATTTGCCTGAAATTTTCATGATGTTATTTTTTTAAAAAATAGTGGAGTAATACTCCATTGAGTGAATGTATCACATTTTCTTTATTCATGCTTCATTTGAGGGACATCTATACTGCTTTTATTTCCTGATTATTATACATAAATCCTTGTGGTATGGTGGAACATCCTTTGGTTGGTTATATGTCCAAGGGTGATATAATTGGGTCTTGTGTTAATCAGTTCAAGATTTTCTAAGGAATTGCCTTATTGATTTCTATTGTGGATCTATAAGTTTGCACTCCCACAAGCAAAAGTAGTTGATTTTTAATGCACCAAAATAAATGATGAACTTATATAGAAAGAATAAAATAGAGATATACTGATATAAGGTAGTTATACATGTGTTAAACAATGACATTTTGCAGATGATAATAATAAGTAAATTTTTGGTTTTAGCATGATCTGAAATGTAACACCACGATCTATATGCTAAAGGTTTGACCATTTCATTCCAGAGTGCTATGGGGAGTCATGAAGGCCTTTAAGAGGCAGAGTCTAGTAGAAGTTAGGTCATTAAAGCTTGAATTTGAGGAAATCTCCTGAACCACTGCTTTTCTATTTCTGCCTTCATGTTTCTGATTACCACATATTCTCACATGTTGTATTGGGATGTAGATGGATTCTTTGTTCCTCCCCATCATTCATCAGTTTAGTCATAAATAAACACAGCAAGGCTTATAGTAATTATAAACTCTTTGGCTAATGGCTCAGGCTTCTTATAAACTTTCTCTCTCTTAATCACCATCCCATTTCTATAAAGCTATGTGATACCATAAGGCAGTACCTTAGCTGTAATTCTCTGGTATGTTATGCCTTCAGTGGCTACATGGCATCTCCTTGACACTCTCTCTGTGTTCCTCTTGCCAGCATTCCTAGTCTGATTGCCCCACTTATATTTCCTGCCTGGCTACTGGCCAATCAACAGTTATTTATCAACCAATAAGAGAAACATATTCATAGCATACAGAAGGACCCACCCCATCACTGGAGTATCTATCCCAGGTCCTATCTAGATATGGACAAAAAAGTCCAAATCATCAGGTAAAGTAAGTTTCCTCCCACTGAGTTGATGGTTTTGTGTTATCTTCTTCCAATACAGAAAGTTCCTTGACAGAGATACATATTGGGAAGCACAGAGCAAGAATGAAAGAGGGATCAAGAGGCCTCTGCTGGAGACCCCATCACCAAGACTGCCAGAACTCTGGTTGTCTGGGCTTCTGCTAGATACCCATCTATTCACACAGGACCACCTTGAGTCCCTGCCTGACTGATCTTTGACACACATTGCCCAGACTCTGCCAGAGGGAAGACCTCCTAGAGTGTTTGGACCATGCGGAGCTACAGATATCAAACTCCTGACCTACCTAAGCCCACTGGGAGAGTAGGAGAGAGAGAGAGAGAGAGAGAGAGAGAGAGAGAGAGAGAGAGAGAGAGAGAGAGAGAGAAACTCCACCTGCACCTGCTGGAAGAAGCAATGGGAGGACAACAACACAAGAAAACAGCCAACAATAGAAAAACAAACATGCATGACTTGAATTTAGGGACTCCATTTCAACCAGATCTGAACACACAAAAGCAGATAAAGCAGAAGAGAACAGCTTAAAAGATAATTTCATAAAAATGATAGAGTCCATCAAAAATGACATGAGAAAATCCCTTAAAGAAATGGAAGAGAAAACAAACAAAAAATGGAAGATTTGAATAAATCTCTAAAAGAATATAAGGAAAGCCAAGAAAAAACAATAAAATAGGTAAAGGAAACAGTTCAAGTATTAAAAATTGAAATAGAGACAATAAAGAAAACACAAAATGAGGGAATGCTGGAAAAAGAAAAACTGGGCAAACAATTGGGAACTATAAATGCAAGCATGAACCACAGAATACAAATTATGGAAGAGAGAGGCTCTGAAGATAAAGTAGAGGAAATAGATTAGTCAACCAAAGAAAATTTTAAGTACAACAAACACTTAACACAAAACATCCAGGAAATGTGGAACACCGTGAAAATGTCAAACTTAAGAATAATAGGCATAGAAGAAGGAGAAGAAATCCAGCTCAAAGGTGCAGAAAACATATTCAACAAAATCATTGAAGAAAATTCCCCAATCTGAAGAAGGATATGGCCATGAAAGTATAAGAAGCATACCGAACACCAAATAGACTTGACCAAAGAATAAAGACCCTTTGACACATAATAATCAAAACACCTAACATACAGACTAAAGAAAGAATATTAAGAGCAGTGAAAGAAAAAGACCAGGTAAAATATAAAGGCAGACTGATCAAAATTAAACCTGACTTCTCCATGGGAACTCTTAAGGCCAGCAGGTCCTGGTTTTACAAGCACTAAGAGTAGACGAATGCCAGCCCAGTCTCCTATACCCAGCAAAACTCTCAATCACTATAGATGGAGAAAACAAGATATTTAATGACAAAGCCAACTTTTCACAATGTGTATCTACAAATCCAGCCCTACAGAAGGTTATGTGCCTTTAAAGAAATAAATTAAAGATAATACCAAAAAATGGAAAGATCTCCCATGCTCTTGGATAGGGAGGATCAACATAGTAAAAATAACAATCTTGTCAAAAGCAATCAACAGATTCAATGCAATCCCTATAAAAATCTCAGCACAATTTTCACTGATTTGGAAAGGATCATAATCAACTTTATATGGAAAAACAAAACACCAAGGATAGCCAAAACAGCACTGTACAATAAAGGAACTTTAGGAGGCATCACTGTCCCTGACCACTAGCTCTACTATAGAGGTATAGCCTTGTAAACAGCTTGGAATTGACACAAAAATAGAAAGATAGACCAAAGATGTTGAATAAAAAATCTGATATTAACCCACACGCCTGTGAATACCTGATTTTTGACCAAATTGCTAAACATATACAATGGGACAAGGAAATGATCTTCAACAAATGGTGCTGGAACAACTGGATGATGGTGTGTAGAAGAAGGCAGATAGACCCATGTCTATCACCATGCACAAAACTCAAGTCCAAATGGATCAAAGACCTCAACATAAATCCAGCCACACTGAACCTCTTAGAAGAGAAAGTGGCAGGTGCCTTTGAACAAATTGGTACAGGAGACAGGTTTCAGGACACAACTCCAGTAGCACAGACACTGAGATTGACAATTAATAAATGGGACCTCCTCAAAGTTAGAAACTTCTGTAAGGCAAAGGACACAGTGGACAAGACCAAATAGCAGCCCCCAGACTGACTGAGAAAAGTTCTTCACCAAACCTTCATCTGACAGAGGCTGATCTCCAAAATATACAAAGAACTCAAGAAGCTAGTCACCAAAACACCAAATAACACCATTAAAAAATGAGGTACAGAACTGAAGAGAATTCTCAATAGAGGAAGTAAAAAATGCTGAAGGACACTTATAGAGTGCTCAACATTCTTAGCTATTAGGGAAATACAAATCAAAACAACTTTGAGATACCATCTTACTCCTGCCAGAATGGCTAAAATTAGAAACACCAATGACAACTTTTGCTGGAAAGGTTATGGAGAAAGCAGAACACTCCTTCACTGCTGGTGGTAGTACAAACTTGTACAGCCATTTTGGAGATCAATATGGTGGTTCCTCAGGAAAATGGGATCAGTCTACCATAGGACCCAGCAATCTAACTCTTAGGCATACACCCAAAATATCCACATCCATGCAACAAAGACACCTGTTCAACTATGTTCATAGCAGCAGTATTTGTAATAGCAAGAACCTGGAAGCAACCTAGATGCCCCTCAACTGAAGAAGGGATAAAAAAGATGTGGTACATTTACACAATGGAATACTACTCTGAGGGGAAAAAAAACAATGGAATCTTGAATTTCGCAGGCAAAAGGATGGAACTTGAAGAAACCATCTGGAATGAGATATACCAGTCATAAAAAAGGAAATGGTATATACTCATATATGGATTTAAGACATAGAGCAAAGGATCACTAACCTATAATTTATACCTCCAGATAAAGTATGATAATAGGAGGAATAAAAGGTATTAATACATGGTTCCTCACAGAAGGGGAAAGGGACACGATCTCCTGTGCATATTGGGAGTTGGATGGGACAGTGATTGGAGAGGGAGCCAGGATAAAGAGAAGGGGAAGAAAGAAAGAATGTGGGACTATGGAGATTGTGTCAGGGGAAGAATTGATGAGAGAAAAGAGAGAGATACCATAAATGAGGGAGCCATCATAGGTTTGAAGGAAAAAACTGACTCTAGAGTAGAATCCAGAGACCTACAAGTCTGACACCAACTAACAATTTGAGCAACAGTGGAAAGGCTTTCATAAATGCCCTTCCCTGATAATGAGATTGATGACTAACATATCCATCATCATAGAGTCCTCATCTAGGAGCTGATGGAATCAGAAGCAGACACCCACAGTTAGACACTGAGCCGAACTGGACTCCATATGCAGAAAGGGAGGAAAAGACCAGGCTACAGAAATCCACAGAGATAGCTGACCTGAATAAGGAGAAGGTAATGGGCCCCCAGACTGATAGCTGGGAATCCATCTTTGGACAAACTCAGACCCCCTGAATATGGGTCTCAGAAGGCCTAGGCAATCTAAGGGACCTCTAACAGTGGAACTAGGATGTATCTCTCATGCACAAAAGGACATCGGGAGCACGGTCCCCATGGAGTGATAGTCCCTTAGCCTAGATGCAGGAGGGAGGGCTTAGTCACTACTCCAAATAACTTGACAGATTTTGATGACCTCTCCTGGAAGGCATCACCCTACATGTGGAGTAGGGTGGTGTGGTTGGAATGGGGGGTGGTCAGGGAGCATGGGAGGGTGGGAAAGAGGTAGGGAATTAGGGCAGGAGGGTGACCCAGGATCTATATGTAAAATAAGAAAACTACTAGTAAAAAAGAATGAAAAGTGAACATATTAATCATGTATAACTAGACTAAAAATAAAAATAATTCCATATAACATGAAAATGTTAGCAAACAAATGAGTTAATAATAATAAAGAGATAAAATAAATACAATATAAATAGTATTGTAATAACTTAACCAAATTAAGCTGCAGTTCAAGAAGTCTTCCCCATTGTGTTAGAAAGCCCACCTGTCCTTTAGTCTACCATTTCATCTTTTTCAATAGGAGTTAGAGAGAGCATTCTTCATTCAGCCCCAGCTCTGATATGCCATTTGAGGTTAGAAAATCCGTGTGTTCTTAAGGCCCTAACTCCTGGAAACCATTTGAGTTTTGCAAGTGCACAGATATTTTTGCCATAACCTTTTGCCATTATACTACTAGTCCACAGAGTCAGGGAAAATTCAGCTAACCAACACAGTCTCCACTCAGACCTTAATGCCTTAAAAATGTGGTAGAGGAATATAGTTACTCAGTCAAGAGAAATAGAGTTACTCAGTCCAGGTAAATGATATATTTTAAATAGTACATGAATAGAAGGTGCAAGATCTCTGGGATACCATGAAAAGATAAAATTTGTAAGTTATGAGCACATGTGAAAGATAAAAAATTACATGTCAAAAGAACAGAAATATTTTTAAAGTCACAAAATAAAATTTCTTAAATATAGAAAAATAAGTACCCATCCATATATGAGGCTCACAAGACAGAAAGTAAACAGGGCATATCATTTCATATAACAGTTAAAACACTAAATATTAAGAACAAAGAAAATTCGTTGAAAACTATGATGAAAGGAATAACTTAAAAAGGTGTGCCTATCAGAGTAACTGATGACTTCTCAATGTAAATTTTAAAATTAGAGGCCTTATAAGTATGTAATTTATATTCTAAAAGATCACAACTGGCAATCCACCCTAATACACCTGGTGAAACCTTATTGTAATTTAAAGAGAAAAAGCAAACACAAAAGAGAAAAAACTAAAACAACAAATAAAAAACCACATTTACATAAAATAATCAAGTCAAAATTAATCTATTCTTTTATATGTATATATAATTTTATTTAAATTTGAAACAATCTTGTTTACTTATCAATCCCAGTTCCAACACCCTCCTGTTCTCCCTTGTTCCTCACTAGCAACCCCCATTCTATCCCCTTTCTGCTCCCCAGGGAGGGTGAGGCCTTCCATTGGGGAATCTTCAAAGTCTGTCATGTTATTTGGAGCAGGGACCAGGCCATCCCCCATGTGTCTAGGCTGAGGGAGTATCCCTCTGTATGGAATGGACTTTCAAACTCCATGCATATACTAGGGGTAAATACTAATCTATTACCAGAGGCCACATAGATTGCCCAGTAGTCCTAACCAACACCATATTCAAGGAATCTGGGTAGCCCTATGCTGGCTTCCCAGCTATTAGTCTCGGTTCTAAGAGCTCCCCTTTGTTCAGATCAGCAGTTTCTATGGGTTTCTACAGTCTGGTCTTGACTCCTTTGCTCATCATTCTTCCCTGTCTGCAACTGGATTCCAAAAGTTAGGCTCAGTGTTTTGCTCTGGGTATCTGCTTTTTCTTCCATCAGCTACTAGATGAACACTCTAGGATGGCATATAAAGTAGTCATCAATCTCATTATTGGGGAAGGGCATTAAAGTTAGCCTCTCTACTATTGCTTAGATTGTTAGTGGAGATTCATTCTTGTAATGTCTGGATATTTCCCTAGTGCCAGATTTCTCATTAATCCTAAAATGGCTCCCTCCATTATGGTATCTCTTTTCTGCCTCCAATCTCTTTCCCTGACTCAATCAATGTGATTCTCCTAAAATGAGGAACAAGTCAATTCTGTCCACTCTCTCCATATCTCTTCAATATTGTACTTGAAGTTCTAGCACTAAGAAAACAATGGAGATCATAGAGATATAATTTGGAAAGGAATAAGTCAAACTCTCACTATTTACAGATGATGTGATAGTTTACACAAGTGACTGGAAAAACCCTACCATGGAACTCTTACAGCCAATAAACACCTCCAGCAAAGTGACAGGATAGATACAAGAATAACTCACAAAACTCAGTAGCCCTACTATATACAGGTGATAAAGTGGCCGAGAAAGAAACCTGAGAAATATGACTCTTGACAATAGCCACAACAACATAAAATACCTTAGGGTAATGCTAACCAAACAAGTGAAAGACCTATATAATAAGAACATTGGGTCTGTGATGGGAGATGTTATTCTGTATACATGTTTCTCATACTGGTTAATAAAGCTCTGTGGCCAATGAGATAGCAAGATAGGTGGGGCTAGGAGACAAGGAGGAAAGAGGAAGTAGAGGGGAGGAGTCGAGATGTAGCCCGGGGAAGAAGCAGGACGCCCGCTGCGGTTCCCCGATAAGACGACCATGTGGTTATACTTAGAATAGTAGAAATGGGTTAATAATTAAGGCAGAACTAGCCCATAAACAATAATGGTAACTGGCCAACAGGATTGTATCAAATACAGAGTCTCTGAGTGTTATTTGGGGCTGGCTCGGCTGTGGGCACAGACTGGCTGGTTGGCGGGCTGGGGGAAACATACATGCTACAGGTCTGTAAAGAAAGAAATTAAAGATGATACCAGAAAATGAAAAGACCTTCCATATACTGTTCTTATAAAGGTGCATAAGTAATACTTCAAACTCAAGAAAGAGTTAAACACACTCTGGAAACTACATGGAAAAGATAAGTTTTAAAATAGTTAAAATAAAAAGTGAGACAATACCAAAAAATAAAATCTCAGGAAGCAGTAAACACCTTTCAATAATAACTATTAACAATCACAATGCCTTAATAAACAAAGAACAAGGAATGCCATGAACTAGGTGATTCCTTTATAATTCATGGTCATACCTCTAAGAAACACATTTGTTGTCTATTAATAGACATTATCTGTGGTGTTTTGTATATGTGGTTTCTAGTTGGTTCTATCTAGGGATATTTAGGAGGCATGGATTCCTGGATGAGTAATGTTGCTGGACATGGATTTTCAGGTTTCAAAGACTCTTACCATTTTAGTTCACTCTCTCTGCTTCCTCTTTCCTTTTCAAGATGTGTGTTACCAGGAACATGTTCTACCTTGCTCTTGCTACAAGGACCCCTACAATGATGGACTCTTTATATTTCTGAAACCTTAGGAAAATAAATCCTTCTTTCATAAGTTGTCTTGTTTGTGGTGTTTTCTCAATAACGACAAAAATTGACTAATACAGAAGTTGATCAGAGGAGTGGGATATTTCTGTGACAGACTTGATCATGCTGTTTTTGGAGGATGAGAAAGACATTGGAAATTTGAACTAGAAAAACATTAGAAGCACACAATTTGAACTTAGTGGGTGATCCTATTAAATTGCTCAGAGACAGTAGAACTGACAGTTACACAGACTGTTGAGACAAAGTTCAAAAAGATTTAGACAAACAAATATTGGCAACAGGGCTACAATCCATTTTTGTGATATTTTGGCCAAAAATGTCACTACTTTCTGCCATAAATTGAGAACTTGCCTAAGGCTAATTTTTTAAAAGAACTGTTTTCTTTTACTGATGAGGTTTTAAGACAGCCTTATAGCTACACTGTCAGATGGTTATTAGTAGTCACAAAAAATAAGCACAGAAAATGGAGCAGCACGATATGAAATGTACAGTTTGAAGGAAGAAAGACACTGCTAAACTTGATGTCAAAATTAAAATCTGTGATAGAAAAAAACTTTATGATTGTTATCGGAATTGGTAGCATTAAGCAAAGTGCCTATCCATATTAGGTGCATGGAGATCAATCCCCCACTTATCTATGCTTCCAACTTGTGGGAGGCAAATACCTAAGGACCTTTTGGCTTCAATATGCAACAGCAAACAGAGGTGCTGCTAATGTGGTTCAAGGGGCCCAGGGCCCACACCTTACTAGCAGCCAAACTTGGCAGTGTCATTCATGAGGTACTAGCTCTAGACTAATGGAAGTTGTAATAGATAATGTATTATAGAACTTTCTCTTCTGTTTCAGAGACATGTATATAATGGACAGGAAACACATGGAAGATGAGTAACTTGGTGAAGCCACTGAGAAGACAAGAGGCCTTAAGAGGCATTGAAAGAAGCTGTGAATGTGAAGCCTTGGATATATTTGGAGAGACAAGAGTCTTGTAGCTAAGGTGAGCTATACACAGAAAATGGAAAATACACATCAGGGAGAAATACACTGAAGGCAAAAATGCTGGAGGGGCTGTTAGATAGTTGGTGTTTGACAGACTAAGTTTTGATTTGACCTAGGTCCAGTATCTCCTCACTGTGACCTCATTTCTCCATTTTAGAATGTACCATTGAACATAACTTCCTTTTCAATTTTAGAAGGTTTTCCAGTTCTAATACTACCTATTGTCTCAGAGAGGATGTTTGCCTTTTCAGTAGTGTTGACACTGAAAGACTATGGGTCCTTTTAAGGTTGGAACATTTTAGATTACTATATGATGAAGAATCTTTAGGGACCAGAGAGTAGAATGTGGTGGTTTAAATGAGAATGTACCCAATAGGCTTTGGCATTTTAAAACTTGGTCTCCACTCAGTGAAACTTCACAGTGCCTTTTGGAAGAAGTACATCATTGCGGAAGGGTTTAAAGACTCACGCCATCCCAAATTATCTCTATCAGCTTTCAACTTGATGTCCCAAATGTTAGCACCCAGAATTTTCTTCCAGCCTGCTGCCTTCCCAATTCTGTGTATGATGAACTTTTCTATCTCTGCAAACAAACTATTTCCAGCAAAAATTGCCTTAGTCATGGTGTTTTCTCTGAGTAATAGAAAAATAACTAATAAACTGTAAGGAATGATACATTGGGAAAAGGTCTTCTAGACAAAGATTGTTTGAAATGAAATAATACTGCTTAGCAGTACAATACTTAAAACATAGGCTCAACTAACTATATAAAGCTACTGCTACTTGATGCATAGCCATATACCAATAACCAAATAAATACTGTTCTGTGACTTCAATACATCTCTGTCACCATTAGATAGGTCAAATAGACAAAGAATAAATGGAAAATTAGATGGTGTTATTGACCTAACATACTGCCCCCAAACACCAAAGAATACACATTGTCCTCAGTAGTCCATGAACTTTTCCATATAATAGATGTCATATTTAAAAACAAAGCAACTTTAAATATATACAGGAAAATCACAGTAATTCTTTTTTGTTTTATCTTACTACACAGTATAAAACTATAAATCAGTAACAAGAGAAATTAGAGAAAGTGTAATCATGGATATTAAATAACACACTATTGTTTTGTGAATGGCTCATTGAATGAATCAAAGACAAACATTTTTAAATTGTAGAATTGAATAAAAATATAGTTGTAAAATTAAAATGAAAAACACAAGATGCAGTAGTAATAGTTGCAAGATAGAAATTTATATATATAAATGTGTACATTTAAAAGATTATAAAGATATCAAAGGCACAGGAAAAATACAAGCAAATCAAGTCAAAAGACAAGACAAAACATGAAGACTAAGACAGACATCAATGACATAGAAATAAGTACATGAAGTTATGAAAACAGTTGGTAACTTTAAAGGCTGGTTTTATGAATTAATAAATTTGAAAAACATTAATCAAATTAACTTTAGCCAAAAGAAAGGGAGAAGACCCAAATTAATAAAGTAGAAAAGAAACAGTAAAACTACAACAGATATCAATGTAATCTACAAGCTGGTGAAGACATATGTAAATGTTTATATCCCACTAAACTGGAAGATATAAAAGACATAGATTCATATAAATACATTTAGACGAATATGACCTTCAAATGCTAAAACATGATGAAAAGTAATTTAAACAGAACTATAATAAGCTATGATATTAAAACAATAATTAAAGTTCTCCTAACTAGTGAAAAGTTCAGGTTCAGATGGATTTTATTCACAAATATTTATCAAATTAGTCTATGAAATATAAAAGAAAATATACCTCCAAATACTTTATGAAGGAAGAATTTTCCTGATTCCCATACCAGGCAAAGACAGAACAAACAATTATACCAATTCTCCATGGTTAATATCCTCACCAGCATGAGCTATCACTTACATTATATTTCTAAGCCATTCTGACAGATATAAGATGGAATATCAAAATAATTTTAATTTACATTTTTTTAAAATAACTATTGAAAATTCTTTGTTTAGATCTGTACCCCATTTTTAAATTGTGGGATTTCATGTTTTGAAATCAGGTTTCTTGAGTTCTTTATGTATTTCAGATATTAACATACATATTTGATGTGGAATTGTTAAAGAAATTCTTTACCATTCCTTAGGCTACCATTTTGTCAGAGTGACAGTGTCCTTTGCCTTACTGAATCTTCCAATGACCATCCACTGTGATCAAGTAAGCTTCATTCCATAGTTGTTCAATGTATGAAAATCAATAAATATAGTTCACTATATAAACAAGCTGAAAGAAAAAAATGATCCTCTCATTAGATGATATAAAGTACATTGACAAAATCCAACAGTGTTCATGATAAAATTCCTGGAGATATTAGGGACACAAGAGTTACACCTAAGTATAATAAAGGCAGCGTATAGCAAGCCCCCTGACAACATCAACTTAAATGAAGAGAAATTCAAAGCATATCCACAAAAATCAGGAACAGACAAGGTTGGCCACTCTCTTCATACCCATTCAATATAGTACTTGAAGAGTTAGCTAGAGCAATATGACAATTGAAGGAGATCAAGGGGATTCAAGTTGGTAAGAAAGAAATTAAAGCACATGTATTTGCAGATGCTTTGATAGTAAATGTAAGTAAGTGTAAAATTCCACTAGGTAACTCCTACAAATGAGAAATAGTTTCAGCATAGTAGCTAGATACAAAGTCAAAAAATCTGTAGCCCTCTTCTATACAAATAAAAATCAGACTGATAAAGAAATCAGGGGAAAAAGCTTTCACATAGCCTCATATAATATAAAATATCAAGGGGTGATTCTAACCATGCAAGTGAAAGACACATACATAGAGTACACAGAAAACAGATATTGATGAAGATATCAGAAGGAGAAGTCTAACATGCTCATGGATTGGCAGATTTAAAATGGTAAAATGGTCATGCCATAATGGACCTACATATTCAATGTAGTCCCCATAAAAATTATAACACAATATTTTAAATATCATGGAAAAAATTCCCAACATCGTGTGGAATACAGAAACTAATGATTGCTAAAGCAATCCTGAACAATAAATGCACTGTGGGAGTTCCTGATCTAAGGCAACACTACAAACTTATATTAATGAAAACAATATAGTATTAGCATAAAACAGACAGGTTTATCAATGGAATCAAATTGAAGATACAGACATCAATACATATATCTACAGACAAACAGTACACACTGAAAAAAAGAGAGAAGACACCATCTTCAACAAATGATGTTGGTTTAACATAAAAAAGATACATGGAAAATAATACAAATAGATCCATACTTGTCATCCTGCATAAAACAACTCCAGATTGATCAAAGTCTTCGACATAAAACCAGGTATACTGACACTAATAGAAAAGAAAGTGGAGAATAGCCTCGATTATTGGCAGGGGAGAAGACTACTTGAACAGAATACCTATAGCATAGACACTTAGATAAATGAGAAATGGGATCGCTTGAGATGGAAAAGCTTCTGTTGTGCAGCCATTTGACTTAGTGATGAAGTAGAATCTACCCTCATGTCCATAACTCGATGAATGAAGAATGAAAATGTTGTAAATTTACACAATGGAATATTACTCAGTGGTAAAGAAAAATGGGTTCTTGAAATTTGAAAAAAAAAAAAAACATTGAATCTGGAAAATGTTATACTGAGAAAGGTCCAGAAAGAGAAATGGTAAATTCTGCAAGTTATGTGCATATCTTAGCCATGAATTTCTATAGCAGTGTGCTTAAAGTTGTGTGCAGGGAAAGGGCAGAATTATATAAAGGGGATATTAAAAAGAGGGGTTGGGGCTAGTATAACACATTGTAAATGAAAGGGAAGATGTTATACCAAGTGTAGAAGAGTCTAAACAAGAAGGGAATGAAATAATTGTACAGGTGAGGTATGAGAAAGGATGATTCACCAAAACTAAAGATCTATTAAATGATGTGTGGAAGGTACTATTTTGTAAATGTATTAAAAAATACAATAATGACTTGAGATATAGCTCCATGGGTAAGGGCACATTTTGCATTTCCAGAAGACTAGAGTTTAATTTTTAGTAACCACATGATGTTTAACAACTGTCATAACTCCAGTTTCACAGAATATGACATTGTCTTTTACGCCTACTGCATGTATATTTTAAAATACCTGCATGCATAATTTTTAGGAATAAAATAAAATTAAAATACATTTTGAATGAAGGTACCCACAAAAAGTAGATCATACCCATCCCTATAGCATGGGTTGTTAAAATGAAAGTCCCAGAGCCTCATGTTATACTGGCTATAAAGGTAAAGAGGTTCTCAGAAACAAAATAGGTTATTGTCATTGCTCTTTATTGGCTATCAGAATTCAATGATAATTCATAAAGATCTATAGATCATGTACTATGACAACATGATATGGAGCAATCAAGTTGATAGCCTCCTTTTCATTAATTGTTACTGTTGTACACACACACAATATTTTATATACATACATATATATACTTATGTAAATACACACACATACATATATATATATATATATATATATATATATATATATATATATATAGTCCATGCTGCTATTTCTAATATAAAACTGTTTCATAGCAGACTTCCTGATATTCTGGCTGTTATAATCTTTCTATCCCATCATCTGCAATGTTTCTTGAGTCATAGATATAGTAGCTGGAGTATAGATGTGATGGGAGATGTTCTCCCTTTTGTAAATATGTTCTGTAAATATGTTTCTCATACTGGTTAATGAATAAAGCACTGTGGCCAATGAGAAAGGAAGATAGGCGGGATTAGGAGACAAGGAGGAAAGAGGAAGTTTCAAAGCAGTTGAGACAAAGCCTTGCATACTACCACCAAGATTTCTGCATGTTCTTAGGATTCCCCCATGACAGCACCCCCTACAAGCAGGAAGTAGTTTGGAAAGAATGACACCCAAATTCCAAAATATTCTTCATAAATGTTTGTTTCATTTAAATGGGCTTGGTTATAAATGGTTAATGACCACAACCAATCCTTTTAAAGGTAAAAAGGGAATTATGGTATAGATATGAATACTTTGTTTTGGAATGGATTTTCATTTATTGACACAAATTTAAGGTCAGTTTTGTGATATGTATTTTTCTCCTCTTGTTTAGGTATTGTGTTTATATAGCTCATTGAAAAATGTAATATATAATTTAATGCAGATTATAGATAGTTACCTATAACAGTCAAAACTTAGGTGAGTTAGGTTTTCTAGATATATAGAGATATATTTGAGATGGATAGGAATTCTTCAAACCTTTCAAAGACCTACAGAATATGGCATTTAAAATGGTTTAGGGTTTTTTTTTTTGACAATGAGGCACAACTGCCCCTGGTAACTCCACCTGCACCAGAAAGAAAGATGGACATCGAAGAAACACATTATGGAGTTTGCTTCTTATATGGCAAGACTAGCCATTTGGGCAAGGTACTGTTCTTTTGGACAATGCTACAGGGTTCTTGCTTCAAGAAAGAGTCTGCCAGACACACTATGGCCTATGGGCTGAAGATGGAACATTACAGAAGAACTTCAGGTGACTGACCAGTCAGTGAGTTGTCTGTCATTTTTAGAGTTTATATATTATCCTTCTATGGTCTTTGAAGGAGTTGAAGACAGATAGTATGGTTATAGTTTTCCTTAGTTAGGATTGAAGATCAGTTACATATAGGACTTTAGACTCACAAAGATAAGATACATGATATTTTCTTTAAGTCTTACAAAATGTTAATGGACTAAATATTGTTAACTGTGATTCTTATTTGATAACTGCTGTATGGTATATTTTGCTATGTTAAGGTTAAAACCCTTCTTTTTATTTTAGACAGAAAAGAGGAGATGATGGGAGATGTTATTCTGTAAATATGTTTCTCATACTTGTTCTTATACTATGGCCAATGAGAAAGCAAAATAGGCTGGGCTAGGAGACAAGGAGGAATGAAGTAGTTAGGAGGAGTCAGCATGTAGGAGAAACCAAGATGCTGGCCTGCTGCGCTCGGATAAGATGACCGTGTGGAAATACTTACATAAGTAGACATGGGTTAATAATTAAGACAGAGCTAGCCCATAAACAATAATAGTAACTGGCCAACAGCATTGTATCAAATACAGAGTCTCTGAGTGTGATTTGGGGCTCTCGAGGCGGAGGGACCCGATGGCCTGTAGGGAGGAACAAAGAGTGGGACCAGGCAACCAGCGGTGAGGAAAAACATGCTTGTAACAGTGATGTATATTAGCCTCTTTGTGATCTGTTATCTGTTGATTTCTGCATTATGTGGATCCAATTGTGATCTTCTGAGATGGCAGCCATTTGTTGTAAAGTGAGGTTTTTTTTTTTTTTGTTTTTGTTTTTTTTTTGTTTGTTTTTGTTTTTTTTTTTAAGGCGAAATAGTAACTCCAGGTACCTATGAGCATAAAGATAAGATTTTCATTGTCCTAAAGATTATTCTGGCCTAGCAAAGCAGCAGTAGCAGATTCTTGTCTAAGGTTCATGACTGTGTTAGCCTAAGACAGCTGTCTATGTTTTTATTAGTAGGTATTATTTTTCTCCCATTGTGTTGGCCTTAAGTCCAGTTAGACTGCTTTTGCTTGTCACTAACATGTGGGTGCCACTATTACATTTTTATGCATATCTTGCCATGCTGGTAATTATTGTGGTTTATAGGTATTGCAGATGGGTTAAACAGTTTACTTCTTTCTGCTACTGGCAGCTTGCATAGTATTTTCTGAAGCTAAAAAGTCTAGATGGCAGGAAAGAGGTTTTAAAGTCATACCCAGCTTCAACAATCTGATTTTGGTGTCTAGGTATTTAGTGACATCTATTGATTCACTTCAACATAGTCTTCAATGCTGTGTCTGACTTTGGCAGTGTGTAAATTTTTTCTTGCTGTTGTTCAACAAGATAAGTTGAGAGATTAACTCAGATGTCCAGGGTAATTCTTAGGAATACCAGTGCTGTCTTCCTGGTAAGCTCATCTCTGGTGGTCAGAAATGTCTAGGGAATCACGAACTATAAAAAGTTGTTCTATAATCACATAATAGATTAGACATATGAATAAAATTTATTTCCAAGAATAGACAAATTCCAAGCAATGTGACATCAGTTTATGGTGACATAATAATTCCAAAAGTACATGAAACAGGAGATTAAATTCATATCACCATACTCTGAAAGTGGGGTAGGTGAATCTCTGAGCTCTAGGCCAGACTGGCCTACACTGTGATTTCCAGGACATCCAGAGCTTCAGAAGGAACCCTCGTCTCAAAAAACAAACAAAAGAACAACAACAAAATTCATATCACCAGGAATTTGATAGAGATGATGGAAAATAGTTTCTTAGTTAAAAGATAGACAATAAATACTCTTTGTTGTATAATTGACAATAAATAAAAAAGCCTGAAATGCTATCCTCTAGTGGGCATAATTGACAATTTGAGTACATTATAAGTAACCAAATATACATTGTTTTCATGTTCACAATACATACCAAACATAATTGTTACATCATAAAAAGACAACATATTTAGCAGAGTTGAAATTATTCAAATTTTCTCCTAGCTCAATTCCTCAAGTAACAGTTAGTTTAAATGTGGATACCAGAAATTGTTAATTATTTTGCTAGAAAGCAATATATTTGAAAAACTATTCACACCACTTAGAATACATTTCCAAGTGATGTTACAACACCATCTTTAGATGAGAAAAACCATTTAAAGTTGATAATTTAAGTAGTTAGCACAAGTGGATATAAAATTATGAACAAAATAAACCCAAAGTAAATATTATAAAATAATGGATAATAAAATAAATATCGGAAATACATAAAAAATACACAGCAGTAAGGATAAGAAAACCAAAGAATACTGTTACAGTTTTTATTCACTTAACACAAACCTACTCATGCCTGGAAAGCAGGAACAAGCTTGTGGTTATATTCACAGAGTAATTTTTTAAATTGCTGGTTGATGTGGGAGGTCACAACCAACTGCAAGCAGTGTTGCCCAGTACCAATTTCCTGGGAAGGTAGTTGCTGGGCAAGTTGAGGGAGGCAAGTGTGTAATTATAATTCCTCCATGATTTCTGCTTCACTTACTGTCATCAGGTAAGTGAAGTGGCCTGATTTCCCTAAGTAACAAACTATTACCTGGGATAAAATAAACACTACCTCCCAAGTAACTTTTGGTTGTGGTTTTCTTTTCTTTTTTTTTTTTTTTAATTTGGCATTCTTTTTTATGTTTTTTTTAATTTGTTAATAATATAATTTAAAAATTTTGCATGTCAATCCCAGTTTCCTCTCCCTCCCACTTACGCTGTTTGCCCCCTCACATGCACCCTGACCCACCCCCCCCATTCCACATGTAGGGCTATGCTATCCATGTGGGGTCATGTAAATCTGTCAAGTCACTTGAAGTAGGGACTAGGTCTTCTCTCCTGTCTCTATGTTAAAGGAGGATCCCTCCATGGGGGATGTGTCCACAAGGTCCTTTTGTGCATCAGGAATACATCAATCACAACAATAGAAAATTAACTAGAGCAGATACATTGAAAAATTTTAAGAACAGATGAACTTATTAGCAAACAGCTTCAGTAAGTTAACAGGGAACAAACAAGAAAATAAAAATTGCCAATACAAATGAATTTTAGGGGAATATGTTAGCTAAACTGCAGTAACAACCAAACCAGCTGTGCAGTCATTGAACTGAAATGTCAATAGGTAGAAACAAACTACCAATACTTAAACGACAACAACGTCCTACATGTGGTAACAAGTAAAGAGAGGTAGAAATAGAAATGGGTAGGGGATGTTTGTTGAATAATAAATCTGACCAGTAGAGTAGCAAAACCTTGGAAAGCTTCTGCTCCTTCCAACAGTAAGTAGGACCTTTGATTGTGTTTGAATTACATGACACCTTAATAGAGGTTCTGTAGATATCCTTAAGGTCCCTTGAATCTGTTCATTGAGAAGATTATCTTGGATACTTATAATTAAGGGGTACCTGAAAAAGAGTATCTTTTTTTCAGGTAAGCTCTCGTGAACACAGTGGTGTGTCAGAAAATGAATTCTGCCAACAACCCAGCATGTAGACATCATGTGGATGCCTCCTTAGTCTGTCTACTTTAGAAGACATTCTCACCAACATTGAGATTTCAGCTTATACAACACTGAGATGAAACCCAGATACCCACAAGAACTGTGAAACAGCAAATGGGTGTTGTTTTAAACTATAGCATTGCATAATGTGTTACACATCAATGAAAATGAAGCAAAAGATTTGTATAGCACTTTCCTACTGTGAGTAGTTGTAAATATGTCTGGAAACACATTACTGAAATTCAAATTTCAATTTTAAAATTTTATATGATTTTCAAATGTACTGAGGATTTTAATAGACATTTTTACTTAACTGTTTTAGCTATAAAATTTGGTTGGTGTAAAAGGTGATATTAGAAATTAGTAATGATTCATGAAAAGGAGAGTAAAACATGTAATTTAGTAGTCACCTATGAAAGAGATGTACATTTCTTACTTGAGTATTTGTGATATATCCATTTGAGGGAAATATCCCAAAATTGAGGTACAAGGTTTTCCATTGACCTTCACATTTGTATTTATTAATATATAATAAAATGTATAACTAAAAAGTTTAAAATATCCCCATGCATGATTTCACACCAAGTTTGAAAATTTCACATCTCTAAAACCTTGCTGGTTTTTATTATAAACTCTTAGGCAGATATTATACACATTTTTTGGGAGCATATTCAGCTCATTATGGCCTAGAACTTCTGGGTACCTCAGAATATAACCTAGTTTGGCTATGAAAATTTCACCAATTCTCTTGTCTCTGTATACCAGCTTTCTTCATACCAGAGTTACAGATAGCCTGGTCTAATAATATAATTTCAACAGAAAGTTTTATTAATAAATATACATTTGTTCCTGGGAAAATGCTATTGTAGCTCATTTGCATTATTATATAATTCATGCTTGTTAATATATTTGGGGAGTTAATTTTCAACATTATCACATATATCTACCTAGTAGAGCTTTTTGCGTGTTAAAGAAATGATGATTTTGGAAAATATTACTAGCTGGTCTCTGCTTTTCTGTGTGATTACAAAGGAAATCTTAGGGCAGCAAAAGCCCTACTTCATTTTCTTAACACAATTGCCTAATTTATTGGTTGGCCTCCAGTATTAATTACCTCTGCTTTCATTTATGCCAGACGTGTATTGATCTAATCTTCCTTTCTCTCTCAGGACTCCTGGGCACATTCTGGATTCTGTCAAGCCATCCATGAGCTGTGTAATTGGTCCCTGTGTGGTTGTAGGTGAGTAAACCCACTACAGGATGTTCCCTGTATTTTGCTCTTCCTTGGGAACCTGTAATCATGTAAGCCTTTCCTGTATTTTGTCATTTTCATGCTGTGGGAAATAAATAATATTCTTCCCAGTCAATTTTGGAAAGAAACACATGCTTTATATTGATAAAACGAAAACATCCAGCTGTTTTATTTCTGTTGTTATCAATTTATAGAAAAGAAATACCAAGAGAATGGAATGATGATTGGCTAATAGTGGAAATAGGCAAAGCCGAAATTACAAACAAATATAAACATGTATGTTAAAATATAATACACACAAATGTATGTACATAATCAGTGGACAACATTGATTTGATAGAATGTATTGGAGTCTGATTCAAAACTGACTAATACTTTGGGCATATTAATACTCTCATGCGAAAAAAATCTCAACTCACAATACAGACCACTGTTTTTCTAGCACTAAATGAAGCTGAGTGTCAGAAATATATAACATTATTTATTAAATCACCTTAGCAGGCTTTTCCAAGATTCCTGCAGCTAGTGCTGCCCAGACTCAGACATGCTAGAAAGACACCACCTGAACTGGACCAGAAGACTTTTGTTCCTGCAATGATAACTTGCTGTCACTTTTAGATCCTATCTTAATGATCTTAATGTTTATCTTCTTGATTGTGTTTTACTAGGAAGTCATTTAGCAAACTGAAATAAACCAGAGTCAGAGAAGCTTAATGTACAACTTCAGATCTTAACTTCATTTAGAAAGAGACCTCTTGTATTATGATAGTTGAGAATTTATATTCAGATATTGCCCTCACATTTTATAGCCAGAATTCTTTAAGGCAGTGCCCAGAAAAATTATTTATATTTTTTTTGGTGACTTGACTTTATTCAATTAGAGGCCTTTAGGATCTGGAAAAGATTACAAGCGTTAATTGGATGCAGTAATTCTGATCTATCTGAGAATGCATGTGAACTACGGTATGAAGAGGTATTCATATAACTTGCTTCAGCCTGCTGGAGAGCAGCAAGCCAATGGGTTAAGATAATTTTTTTCAATTTCATTTATATTTTTTCTTCATATATTTTAATTGCTCTTCTTATATATAATATTTCTTATTTACATACAACCCTCTTTCCCGTTCCCTCCCATCCTGCAATGCCCCCTACACCCCTCCCATCTCACCACCCCCACTTCACAGAGAGGGTGATGCCTTCCAGGAGGGATCATCAAAATCTGTCAAGTCATTTGGAGTAGAGTCTAGGTCCTCCCAACTGTCTCTAGGCTAAGGGAGTATTCCTCCATGGGGAATGTGCTCCCAAAGTCCTTTCATGCACCAAGGACACATCCTGGTTGCACTGTCAGAGGTCCCTTAGATTTCCCAGGCCTTCTAATTGATACCCATTTTCAGGGGGTCTGAGTCCATATAATGCTGTTTCCACAGTTATCAGTCTGGGGCTCTATGAGCTCCCCTCCTGTTCAGGTCAACAGTCTCTGTAGGTTTCTGTAGATTGGTTTTGGCCCATTTTCTTATCACTCCTCCCTATCTGCAACTGGATTGCAGGAGTCCTGATCAGTGTTTAGCTGTGGGTGTCTGCTTCTGTTTCCATCAGCTACTAGATGAGGGCTCTATGATGGCATATAAGTTAGTTATCAATCTCATTATCAGGAAAGGACATATAAGGTAGTCTTTGCTACCTTTGCAACCTGCTCAGATTGTTAGTTGGGGTCATCCTAATAGGTCTCTGGACATTTCTCTAGAGTCAGTTTCTTCAAACTTATAATGGCTCTCTCTCTTATAGTATCTCTTCTTTTTACTCTCATCTCTTTGTCCCCCAACTAAATCTTCCTGGTCCCACATGCTCTGCTCTCCTCCTCTTTTCTTTCTCCTAGCTCCCTCTCCACACACTCCCTCTGCCCGTGCCAATATGCTCAGGAGATCTTCTTCCTTTCCCCTTCTGTGAGGGACTTTTTAAAATCTCTTAGAATCCTCCTGTATCCTAGTTTCTCTGGCAGTGTGAATTATAGGCTGGTGATCCTTTGCCCTATGTCTAAAATCCATATATGAGTGAGTATATACCATGTTACTCTTTTTGTGACTGAGTTATCTCACTCAGAATGGTTTCTTCAAGTTCCATCCATTTGCCTGCAGATTTCAAGAAAGATTCCATTGGTTTTTTTATTGTTGTTGTTGTTGTTATTGTTTTGCTTTGTTTTTTTCCTTTTTTGCTGAGTAATATCCAATTGTGTAAATGTGCCACATCTTCTTTAACCATTCTTCAGTATAGAGACATCCAGGTTGCTTCCAGTTTCTTGCTATTACAAATAATGATGCTATTACAAAGCAGCTAAAATTATACAATGGAAAAATGAAAGGAGCTCCAAACAAATTGTGCTGGCATAACTAGATGCTTGCATGTAGAAGACTGCAGATAGATTTATATCTATTTCTATGAACAAATGTTAAGCACAAATGGATCAATAACTTCAACATGAATCCAACCAGTCTGGTTCTCTTAGAAGAAAAAGTGGGAGGTACCTTTGGACAATATGGTACAGGAGACAACTTCCCACATCAGTAGCACAGAAACTGACATCAATAATTAATAAACCGAACTGCTTCTGTAAGGCAAAGATACAGTTCACAAGACAAAAGTGAAGCCCACACAATGGGAGAAGCTATTCACCAACCCTACATCTGACAGAGGACTAATTTCCAAAATATACAAAGAACTGAAGAAGTTCAATACCAAAACACTAAATAATCCAATTAAAATATGGGGGTACAATACTAAACATAAAATTCACAATTGAGGAATCTAAAATTGCTGAAAAACACTTAAGAAAGTGCTCAACATCCTTAGTCTTCAGGGAAATGCAAATCAAAACAACTCTGAGATACCATCTTATTCCTGGCAGAATGGCTAAAATCAAAACCAATGACAGTTTATGTTGAAGAGGATGTGGAGAAAGGGTAACACTCCTCTATTGATTGTCGGAGGGCAAACTTGTACAGCCACTTTGGTAATCAGAATAGCTGTGCATCAGCAAAATGGGAATCAGCCTACCACAACATCCAGCAATTCGACTCTTAGGCATATACCCAAAAGATGCATGTTCATACAACAAAGACATCTGTTCAACTATGTACATAGCAACATTATTTGTGATAACAAGAACCTGGAAGCAACCTAGATGTCCCTCAACTGAAGAATGGTTTAACAAAATGTGGTACCACTTACAAAATGGTGTAGGGGGGGGGGGGGGATCAATAGAATCTTGAAATTAAAAAAGAAATGAATAGAACTCGTAGAAACCATCTTTAGTGATGTAACTCAGTCACAAAAAGATAAACATGGTATGTACTCACTCATATATGGATTTTAGACATAGAGCAAAGGTTCACAAGCCTGCCATCCACATCCATAGAGAAGCTAGAAAACAAGGAGTAGCCTAAGAGAGACATGCAGGGTCCCTTGGAGAAGGGGAAAGGAACAAGATCTCCTGAGCAAATTGGGAGCAGGCAGGTGGGAAAGTAAAGTTGAGAGAAAGAAAAGGGGAGAAAAAGAGGGAAAAGGAGAACATGAGTGAGCAGTATAACTGAGTTGGGGAAAGAATAGGAAAAAAAAAACCCAACAAGAAAAGAGGTACCATAATAGAAGGGGCCGTTTTTGATTTAAAGAGAAATCTCACACTAAGGAAACGTCCAGAGACCTACACTGTTAACCCCAACCAACAATCGAAGCAATAGTGGTGAGTCTACTTTAAGTGCACTTCCCTGATGATAAGACTGATGAGTACCTTATATGCCATCCTAGAATCTTCATCCAGTAGTGTTGGAAGCAGAAGCAGACACTCATTGACCCCAGACTGAAATCTGAGAAATCAGCATAAGACTGACCCAATCTCCTGATTGTGGGTCTCAGTTAGGAGGCATGGGAGGTCTAGGGCACCTCTGACAATGGAACCTGGATGTATTTCTAGTGGAGGAAAGGGCTTCAGGAGCCCATTCCCCATGAAAGGATACTCCCTTAGCGTAGATTCACAGGGGAAAGCCTAGGCCCTACCACAAATGATTTGACTGACTTTGTTGATCCTTCATTGAAGGTTTTACCCTCCCTGGGCAATAGATGGGGGATGGTATAGTGGTATTTTTAGAGGGCATGGAAGGAAGGGAGGTGGAGAAAACTGGGATTGATAGGTAAAAAAAGAAAAATATTTTAAACATATTCCTCAATTAACACATTAAGTATCTTTTCTTTTGCTTAGTGATCAACTATTTTTTTTGGGAGGGTGAGGTGTCTCAGTTTTTTCACAATTTTTAAATAAATATGTTATCTTTCTCCTAGTAGAGTATATCACATCTTAAAATATTTTCCTGAATTCATTTAAAATTTCCTTTAAAATGTTAAATGAACTTAATATATTTCCTGTTCATGCCCATTTTGTCTTAATAGGTTTTTTTAAGAGATGCAGTGACTTTAAATTCATATCTATATGCCCATAGATTAGTACAGCTTAAAAACTCATTAAAGACATTTCTGTGTGCAGTCGGTGGCATTTAACAGAAACTCATAAATGCTCAAATTGCATAAAATAGGTAACTGTAGATTGCTCAGCCACAAATGAGACATTTACATAACACCTCTTCCCCAAAGCTCAAGTACCATCACAGAAGCGAAGACAGAAAATTGTAAGAGACAGAGTCCAAGTTTTAGAGGAGAAAATTTGCTTTTCTCTATATACTACAATGTGTACACTCATAAATTCACAGTAACTGTGGTTTCTTGCAAAACATCTGACAAGATCAAGTGTGCCAATCTTCTTGCCTCAACTTAGAATAGGACTACAGACTTCTATCCACAAATGAGAAGCTATGGTTACTTGATGGCTTCTTGGACACAGGAGGAATACCAATTTTATTCAAGGGTGTTGCTCCTGGTAAATTTACCATTCTTCATTGTATGAAGGTAGTGTCAAGGTGGAGATTGATCTGGAAAAAAATTATAATGAGGAATGGAGGGACAAAGTGCACTGTATGCTATTCTCAAACAATGAAATTATTACATTTTTAAAAGAGAGGTAGTGAGGCAATAGAAAAGAAACTACCAATTGCTATTTCTTCATTTGATATTTACTAAATGAGAACTAAATATGTTACTTAGCTTTCTATGGCTGTGAAAAACACCATGACCAAGAGCAATTTGGGGAAGAAAAGACTTGTATGTCTTATAGTTCCACATCATAGTCCATCATTGAAAGAAGTCAGAGCAGGAACTCAAGGCAGGTACCTGGAAAAGAAACTAAGGCACAGACCATACAGGAAAACTGCTTATTAGGTTATTCTTGCTTTTAATGCAACCCAGAACTCCTTGTCCAATCATGGCAATACATACAGGAGCAGGGCCTTTCCATATTAAACTTCATCCAAGACTATGCACCACAGAATTGTCTATAGGCAGGTCTATGGAAGCATTTCCTTAATGCGGGTTCTTTGTTTCCAGATATGTAAAGGTCAGCAATGAACAAAAAGATTCCAGTCAGTTATGAACAAAAAGATCCCAGTGTCTGTCTCCAAACAAGGCAGAGTTGGCAGCCCAGGTAATATCTCATCAAAACGTATATCTCATGATGAATTCAGAAGAGAACGGAAGTACTTTATGGAAGGAAGTTTCTGGAATTAAATATTAAATATGAGACGAGCAAGCTGAATCAGTATGATAAAACAAGACAATATGTAAAGGTGAAAACATTCTGAGTTCTTGGCCTGCCTTTGGTATGCACCATGGCATATGAGGCAAGGAACACCAGAGGCCTGAAGATAACAAATCTGTTCTACTTATACTTCATTCCACACACATAATCATTTTGAATATGAAATGTTTTCAGAGAATGGTACTGGATAAGAGTTTAACTTCAATATATGTGTATATTTTAACCCAATTCTATAGCTTAAAATTCCCAGGCTCAAGTTTTTAACTTTTAAATGAGGATAATAAGAACTCTGTCTCTGCTCTGAGATACTATGGAGGTTAAAATGGGCTAATGCTCTAATGCTCTTGGTTTAGTGTCTGGCATTAGTAAACCAGCAAAGCAGAATGACACGCCATAAACATCACAGTAATCACATGGCCATTTGAATAAAAACTTAAAAGAAGATTGCACTACACTGGGTTCACTGATGCATTCTTTAAGGTGTTTTATTTTCACTCAGAATGCTAGTTAAAAGGATACTATTCTGCACCTCTGAAACATTTATTTCTTGTTTTCTTCAGGTGAAAGTGACATTTATTTGACAAGTTCAGAGCGTCTCTGCACATATTTGAAGCTCCAACTTCCTTTTACATTTTCCTTCCCTTTATTTTTCTTTAGAAGGAGACAAATTGATCATGTTCTTTCACACAAATTGAACCAGGGACACTTTCATTTAGTTCAGAGATTACATTATATTTTGGAATTGAAGAAGACCCAGAGGTTTTCCTGCTTGTTATTTTTGGCATTCATTATATTATGCTCATCAGATCTCTCTGAGCACATGTACAAATTGATTAAAATAACAAAATGATTAAAGCAATATATCAAGTGACAAGGCAGAATTTCCATTGAACTTCCTCTTTCCTTTTGAGAATAGGTAAGAACTGGCATTTAGTGTTCATGACAGTTTTGCAGGAGGAGTTCTAAAAAGTAGGGAGCAGTCACAAATGGCCAGTGTATAATTAGCAATTTAGGAATGATTGGTCCAATTGTCTCGTTTTCCTTAAGAGCGATTTTCACATAAATAAGTCCTAGCCTCTGCTACAGTTCCTTTCCTAAAATTCTCATTACAAAGATAATCCCACAATCATATGTAGTGAGGAATAGCTACATTAATTCTTGTCTAATTTTAGTGAAAAAATAACAAACAAGGTGTTTGTCAAAATATTTGGTAGTTATGACAGCACAAGTGTACCTCCATTGTTACTCAAGGCTGTTATAATTATTTTTTTCAGACACCATGTACTCAATGAAGAATTGCACTTTTAAAGTCTTAGAATATAACCATACACCTACAAATAGTATTTCCATATGTAAAGACTTTGGAACAAGGCAAAAGCTAAAAGCTTAGCTTTTCTTGAAGCTTATTTTCATCTATTTAAACATTCAAAATTAATACAATAACAAGAAATAACAAACACATGCACTTACAAATGCGCATGTTAGCACAGACTCAGAAACATCACATTGAAAGGGAAGAACAAGACAGGAAAAATCATTGTAGCAAATAACTTGATAGAGTTATAATCCTCATTTTGCAATTTGCTATGGACCCAAAGCATTGTCACTATCCAGTAGCATTAATTGGGAGATGGTGTAGCCTGAGAGAGGTAGGAGATGGCAGATGACATCAGAAGCTGTTGAAGAGAAGATTTGGACCTCTCGCTGAATCGTCCCTTGCTCCCTGGCACCTATGAGGCGAGCCACTTGCTCCCTCCTTTTTGTATTATGCCACACAAGCCCAAAGCAGCATGTCTAAGTGCCCATGAACTGTAACCTCTAAAACTTTTCACCCTGTTAATTTTCTAGCTGTGTATTTTGCACCAGTGATATAAAATTTACCATCACACTACTGATGTATCAACAGCAATCAAACTGAAATTCAGTTTTGAAGAGAAAGGAAGATTACTTTATAAAATGGTGTGAACAGACCAATTTTCAGGATGTTCATTCATGATAATTTTTCAAGGGCATAATCACATCACTTGAGACAATCATAATCTAGTGCTGAATAAATGTTCTTTAAATGTGATAAGTTATGAGCATTTGGACTCATAATTTTGATAAATCATTACAAGGTGGCATGTAATACTGGATGGGAAAGGCATAACTAAGAAAGACAAGACCACTGTTTATTTGGCCATCTGTAGATGAGCAATTAAATATTTTGTGGCTAGGGAGGAATCATACTAGCTCCTCTGTAAATATGAATTTTAAAATGACATGGTGATTTTTATTTTTCTCCTAGTTTGAAAGCAGACAGAAAGTGGAAGGGTATGTTTTTACATAATCTCATGAAGTAAATAAGTGATGGTTCTCATTTTGAAAATAAACTGAAGGTGTTAAGTCATCAGTGTTATAGTTTCTTAGTTACTCAGTTCTCTTTGTATGGCTGACTTAATACCTTTGACTCTCTTCAGTATATTTGCTTATAGTCTCCAGTTCTGGTTCTGGTTCTGTCTTATCAATGTTGTATCTGTGTTTGCTTATTTGTTTACTAACATTTTATCTTCCCTCTTCTAAATATAAGATTTCTTCAAGGACAGCCTAACAAATTCTTTCTTACAAGGTTCCAAAATAGTGTTCTGCACTACTTAGGTGTTTAGTGTGTTTGCTAGTGTGTATGCTTGTGTGTGTGTGAATTTTGTGAATGGCTTGGTAACCTTGCAGGCAGTACTGACTAAAGTTCACAGGATTACTAGCTGATATACATTATTTAGGCATTTATGTTTATATATATAGAACCAATCTCATTACATTCCCTCAATCTATAGTAAAATTAAATCTCACAACTCTGCTATTACTTTTTGAAAACATCATATACTTTTATATCTTTATGGCTGGCTTTATCATGTCCTGTGACTCCAGAATGTTTTTCAATTTTTTTCTTCCATTTGCTCTTACTTTCTTTCTCATTTACCTCTCAACACTGATGATTGCTACATGAAATCTTATGGGCCAGTTCGCCAAGAATTAATAACATGTTTTATCCACTCCTGTGTATCATTGTAATACTCTACTTGAACTGTAAATAACAAAGACTCCTTTCTGTTTTGTACATAAACCACACAAATAATTTGCATGGCAATCATCTCTACTAAATGGCAAACTAGTTAAAAGTAGAAATGATAATATTTATCTTTGTGTTATTAACTGTAGATAGGAGGGAAACTGGCTTACTATGCTCTGAAATAATAAAATAAAGAACTGAACTAAACTGAAATAAGTTTAGAATTTCTTAAAACAGAATAAAACAATCAGAAATTGATGTTTTAGCATTGCCATATAATATATTCTGTATAATAAAAAATAATATAATTTTATGTTATATTGGTTGATATTTTCAAATCAAGTAGAGATGAGGAGAGAACTATAACAGGCATACTGTTAGAAGTCAGAAATTAAGGAACTTTGTTATAGTAAAAATAGGAACAAAGTTGGTACAAATCATATGAAGGGCTTTCTGATAAAACTGTGATGTATTTTAAATTGTCTTGATCTCTTCAATAAATTTATCAACAGTAATATTTGGGAAAACTTATACAGAGGTTTAGCTATGAGAAGCTTGCAAATAAAGCTCAGATAATAGTGAAAACACATATATAAGCTTAATTAATTTTTTTAAAAAAAGGTTTGGGTACAGATATTACTCATGACCTGCTTTATATTATAACTTTAAAACAAAGCTAAACTATCTATACAAACCTAGATTCTGATAGTTACTAAAACTTAATTGAGAGTTGTAGTTTATTTTAGATGATTTTTTCTTTCCTTGTTTGCTTAACTAATTTTCTGTTAGCATGTGGAATTATTACTTTATAGTAAAAGGCTCTAAAATAAAAATTTTAGTAAATGTCCCCATGCCAATTTCCCAAATTCTAAATGGTGTTTTAAGAAAGAAAGACATCTTCACATTAATATTTATAGGGAAAGATGCTTTGTGTTTAGTTTTCCTCAAACTTTTGTTACTTTCGAGTAGCACCTAGAAGTGACCTTACCTTTCCATCAGTTTCTTATTCTTGGAATCTTATGATAATCCATCAATTCACTTGGCTTTGCTGAAAACAGATAGCTGAGTATGGGAATACTGTTGGGTATATTCATCACTGGCAGTAAGAAGTAGTCCCTCCAATTCTTCTCACATAATTTTCAGTATGTTTTGACAAAAGAAATGATGATCCTTTCTGGGTTAGACAGAAAACATCAACACACTCGGGAGGGTAGCTATATATTTTGTTACTTGTACAGTGTTGGATAGGATTACTTCTTTGTTATTTTTCTATGTATGTCTAAGAGAAATATGGGAGCTGTATCTTTGAGTATGTTTACTTTCAATCTGAACCTCTTAGAAAGAACTTGTGGTATCCCAAGGGATCATAATTTCTCAGAGGTTGCTCAATTTTCCAAACTCCTTAACTTATTATGTAATAGCTAGCATTTAATGAGGTATTTTCCACTATTCGTTATGAACTTTTAAGGTTCTCATTGATTTCTTTGTCTTATTATTTCTCATACATATATATGTATATACACATATACATATACATATATAAATATAGTAAAACATTTCAGAAAGGTAATATTTTAGCATTAAATTTTTAGTTAACAATGTCAAAGCAAAAATTGTAGTAAGAAAAAATGAAGTAGTTGAAGAGATATTTTCAAATAAGTATACTGAAGTAAATGGAAGATCCAGAATTTAGTTCAAACTCCAGTTGGATGAAGCAATATGAGGTGCTGTTCAAAAAATTTCCATGCATTTGCTAATTCCCTTTATCCAAAGAAAAACTAAAGTTTTCATATATTCATGGAAATTGGTAGCCTTTTCAAAATCATCCTATTCTTCCCACATAGACTAGAGGCAGGGAGTATATGGCTTGATGATTATACTACATGAGGATACTGCTAACTCATTGAAAATTATATTTCTAATTGGCAAAAGATTTATATCTCAAAGAAGCAGAGAAACAATTTCAATGACAATTCTGTAGAAATTTTTAAAAAATGGATATCAGATTGCTAGAGTAGAAAAAATGTTTGCTTAAAAGTTTGGTGCAACCATGGAAACACAAGAAACTCCTTGGTAGCTTTCAAAAATATTTACTCTTATTTGTTATCCAATCTGGCATGAAATCACATTGAAAAAAAATATTTTTATTTGTTTTTATATGTAGTTTTTACATAAACTACACATAGAAGCCTCCTTGTGGGCACTGTGATATACTGTCACCAGCTCTAGTTTTAACTTACAATTAATTAACTCAAACATAACAGAAATGAAAACTAAGTTCAGATGCATTGTCCTTTATGCTGTCTGTCATTAATCATTTACACACATAAAAACATGACTCAAGAAAGTTACTATCTCAGGTGCCATTGCTAATTAAGAATTATAGTCCATGCTTCCTGTGAGCATATTCTTAATTTTCTTGCCTTTTATACAAAAGTTAATTATGCTCCTTAAAATGACTTTGTTACTGACAATTCTGAAAATATTTCTCAAAAACATTTTTGGAGAAAGAAATATCTTTTATTTATTTTGTCTTATGACTTAATAGTTTGAAATACTGTGTAATATCGTTGTTCGTTTATGCTAGGTTCTCCCAATGTGTCTTTGGAAAACAGAAGAGAAGCGACGATAAGATAACATAAGATAAGATAAAACAAGGAAAGGGAAGGAAAAGAAAGGGAAGGGAAGGGAAGACAAGAGAAAGGAAGACAAGAGAAAGAGTAAGATGCTGTTGATTGGAGTCCTCAAATTGGTTCCACTAAGTAGTATAGGAAGCTCAAAAGTTGAACTTGATCTTCAGTGTTGCTGTTTATGATGGGATAGAGAATAGTTAGTTACACATGGAAGATGATGTAAGACTAAATGAAATTTTTCTTAGAAAAGTTGACATGATGTTGGTTAAATGGTATTTCTCTAGACAAGGGCAATTTCTCAAAAGTGTAGAAGCTTACTGATCAGAATAACTACCTACAATTATTGGAATGTAATTCTTGTTCATGAATATGGAATAGGAATGGGTTGTACATTACTATAGCTATTTGTTTATATATATAATATATGTATATATATATATGTATAAATAGAAAAGAAAGAGCAATAAATATGTGTAAAGAGAAACATTCTACTCAAACATGAGCAAGCTGTTGTTTCAACTCTTTACTTTGGACTTTAGAATGTTTTCTTAGAGAATTTTAAGAATGTTTATTTTAGGGAATGGAAAGCAGGCTTAGTGCTTAAGAAAACTGGCTGTTCATGAAAAGGACCTAAGTTTGATTCCAAGCACCCACATAGTAGATCACAACATTCTGTAACTCCCATTCCAGATTTTATGTTTTCTTCTGAAATCTCTAACCACAAACAATATATTTATGTATATATATGCAGAAAAACACATATACATTAAACTATTAAATATAGAAACTAAAACTCAATAAATACTCCCATAAAGCCAGTATTACTCAAACCAAAACAAAAAAAAAACCCACAACAAAATTGAGAACTACAGACCCATATTACTGATAAGTATAGATATAAATATTCTCAATAAAATAAACACAAATGGATTACATCCCCACATCAAAAATTCATTATAACCAAGATTGCTTTATCAGAGAGATAAAAGCATGGTTCAAAAATATACAAGTCAATACATGTAAATATCATACACATGGACTTAAAAACAAAAGTCACATTATAATCTTAGCTAAGTCAAAAGGTGCTTTTGATAAAATTCAACATCTTTTGTGATAAAAAGTCCTATAGAGAGGGTAATCAGGGAAAACATACTTGGTCATAGTAAAAATTATATATGAACAGCTTGCAGAGAACATTATCCTAAATAGACAAAAAGCTTTAGACAAGCCCATGGAAATAAGTGACAAGATATGGATGTCTATTATTCCCGCTAATTTTCTGTATTGTGTACAAAATAGTAGCTAAAACAAGAAAGTAAGGAAAGGATATTAAAAGGATACAAACAATAAGAGAAATCAGATTATTCGTCTTTGCCAATCATGTGACTTTATACAAATGTGAGTATATAAAGTAGATTAACTGAAGGAAACAGAAAAGAAAAAAGGGATCATGACAGGAGGTAATAGGGATAGGAATAGCAAGATTTAAGAGACTAAATGGCGAACTTGGAAAAATGTAGGGAGCTTAATTATAGGAGACAGAAAAAAGGGGTAAACATAGTGAGTCATCATTAAAAAAAAAATTGAAACCTGAAGTTCTTGTTGGGTTTGCATTATTTGCCATTAGTAAGACACAATGAAAAAAGTAGCATGCTATTTGAAGAACAAGAAGTCTTCAGAATTCATTATATAGTGCCATCATTTATGTGTTAGAGTTATGTGCTGAGAATTGCCTTCCTTATTAAAGTAACAACAAGTACATTCTTGGTGGGAACAGCATTGTACAGGCGATAACAAGTCCTTTGCTTAATTTTACGGGATAAGTTTAGATCAAATGTTTCCCTGAGAGCTAATAAAGCTGTCTTTCTGGAGATATCAGGGAAGGTGTTTCTGCTTTGTATAATGTTATTTAAGGAGCTCATTTCTCAATATGAGAAAAAGCCATCCCATCCAAAGGGGTAAAGGTCCTGGCAGATAAAGGCAGGAAAAGGAATGTTTTCTTATTTCACCTTCTGTCATAGATAGGATTACTATTACTGTGATGAAACACCATGACCAAGAACAACATGGGTAGGAAGGAGTTTATTCGACTTACACTTTCACAGCACTGTTCATCATTGAAGGAAGTAAGAACAAGAACCTTGAGGAAAAGCTGACACAGACATCATAGAGGACTGCTACTTACTGGTTTGTTCCTCAGTGCTTGGTCATCCCTTGTTCTTCCAGAACCCAGGACCAGCACACCAGAGTCTTATCACTCACGCTGGCTGGACACTTCCACACAAATCACTAATTAAGAAAATGCCCTATAGCTTTGCCTACATCAAAGTCTCATGGAAACATTTTCTTGATTGAGGCCCTCTTCTCTCTGATTACTCTAGTTTATGACAAGTTGACATTAAACTAACTAATATACTCTTAACTTTTATTCTGGAATGGTAACCCATATGTCTTCCCTGAACATCACAATTGTATGTGTATTGTAATTTTGTATAAATTTTAACATGCATGATAATGAGCTAATATCAGTTTTTATTAGTGAAATCTATTCTTTATTTACACACACACACACTCACACACACATACAAGCAAATACACACAGAGTTCTTTCTCTAAGCATCTTCAACTAATACTTACATGATATTACAATTATATTGATGGTGAATTAACTTTGTCTAGTGGACCTTTCTATTGTTGAGAGTAGGGTGTTGAAATCTCCCACTATAAGTGTGTGAGGTTTTATGTGTAATTTGAGTTTTAGTAATCTTTCTGTTATAAATGTGGGTGCCTTTGTTTTGGAGGCATAGATGTCCAGAACTGAGACTTCATCCTGATGGATTTCTCCTGTGATGAATAAGAAATGTCCTTCTTCATCTCTTTTTGATTGATTTATAGCTTGAAGTCTAATTTGTTAGATATTAAGATTGCTACACCCACTTGTTTCTCAAGTCCACTTGATGGAAAGTCTTGTCCAAACCCTTAATTCTGAGGTAAATTCTGTCTTTGAAAGTGAGATGTGTTTCTTGTATGCAATAGAAGGATGGATTCTATCTTTGTCTCCATTCTGTTAGCCAGGATCTTTATATAGGTGAGTTAAGACTGTTAATATTTAGGGATATTAATGATCATTGATTGTTAATTCTTATTTGTTTTGGATTTCTTATACTTTGTAGTATTATGTGTGGATTTCCCTCCATTTTTCTTTTGGTTGTTGGTAAAGTGTGATTATTTATTGCCTATGTTTTGTAGGTGTACCTGACTTCCTTAGGTTATAGTTTTCCTTTTAGAACATTCTGCAAGGCTGGATTAGTTGATAAGTATAGTTTGAAGCTGGTTTTGACATGGAATAGCTTTGTTTCTCCAACTGTAATGATTGAAAGCTTTGCTGGGTATGGTAGTGTGGATTGGCATTCATGGACTCTTAGTGTTGGTAGAGAATCTATACAGAACCTTCTGGATTTCAAAATTTCCATGAAGAAGTCAGGGGAAATTCTGATAGGTGTGCCTTTATATGTTACTTGGCCTTTTTCCTTTGCCATGCTTCATATTTTTTCTTTATTTTGTACATCTGGTGTTTTGATTATTATGTGGTAGGAACACTTTTTTATGGTTCAGCCACACTGATCTTCTTAGAAGAACAAGTGGGAGGTACCCTTGAACTAATTTGACAGGAGACTGCTTCCTACCGGTAGCATAGACACTAAGATCAATAATTAATGGGACCTCCTGAAATGGAAAAGCTACTAAAAGGCACTGTGAACAAGACAAAACGGCAGCCCACAGACTGGGAAAATATACTCACCAACCCCACATCTGACAGAGGGCTGTTGTCCAAAATATGAAAAGAACTCAAGAAGCTAGTAATCAAAACATCAAATAATCCAATTAAAAAGTACGGTACAAATCTAAATAGAGATGTCTCGTTAGAAGAATCTAAAATGACTTAAAGACACTTAATGTACTCAACATCCTTAGCCACCAGGGAAATACAAATTTAAACATCTCTGAGATACCATCTTACTCCTCTCAGAATGGCTAAAATAAAAAAACACCAAAGATAGTTTATGTTGGAGAGGATGTGGAGAAATGGGTTCAATCCTCCACTGTTGGTGGGATTGAAAACTTTGTACAGCCACTTTGGAAATCAGCATAGTGTTTTCTCATGAAAATGGGAATCAGTCTACATAAATTTTCAGAAATTCCATTCCTAGGTATATACCCAAAAGATGCACATTCTTACAACAAGAATGTCTGTTCAACTATGTTCATAGCAACAGTATTTGTAATAGCCAGAATCTGGAAGCAACCTACATGCCCTCAACTGTAAAATGGATAGAGAAAATGTGGCACAATTAAACAATGGAATACTACTCAGCTGGAAAAGAAGTGGAATCTTGAAATTTGCAGGTAAATGGATGGAACTAGAAGTGACATAATCCTGAGTGACGTAACCCAGTCACAAAAAGAAGGACATTGAATGTACTCACTCCTGTATGGTTTATGGACATAGATCAAATGATTACCAACCTATTATCCACACCACCAGAAAAGCTAAACACTGAGCAAGACTTTTGGAATCCAGTTGCAGACAGGGAGGAGTGATGAGCAAGTGGTCAAGACCAGGCTGGAGAAACCCATTGAAACTGCTCACCTAAACAAAGGGGAGCTCATGGACTCCAGTCTAACAGCTGGGAAAACAGCATAGAATCGACCCAGATTCCCTGAATGTGGTGTTAGTTGGGAGGTCTGGGCAGTCTATGTGGCCTCTTGTAGTGGGTCAGTATAGCAATGGATTTGGGAGCCCATTCCACATAGAGGGATAATCCCTCAGCCTAGACACATGGAGGAAAGCCTGGGCCCTTCTCCAATATGATATGATAGACTTTGAAGATCCCCATGGAAGGCCTCACCATTTTGAGGAGCAGAAAGGGGATAGTATGGGAGTTAGTGGGAAGAACAGGTGAGGATGAAAGGGTGCAGGAACTGGGATTGATACGTAAAATATGCTTGTTTCAAATTTCAGTAAAACTTGCATTAAAAATTACTTTTATTACTATTATTATAGTCACTTAAAATAAATGTAATCTAGGCACAAAATTATAAATATTAGTCCTATAGTGGTTCATAGTTTCTCTGAGTTTGCAGCTGTATTAGTCACTGAAAGTGCAGTGGCAAAAGATACTCAGAAACAGTGGCAGAAGAACTTCTTGTATTATGATATTAGAGTATATGCACTATTTTAACATCAATATTGTCACTTCCATGCAGTATGAACACCTAAGATTGCCTAAGGACAGTTAAAAGTGGTTCAAACCAGGTAGGGAATAGTTTGGGTCAAATCAGTTAATATTATATGTACTGATTTGTGGAAGTTACATATTTCTATTTAGATAATATGAAAACTGTTGGTCAACTTGTTATATTATACCAAGTTTATTCTTGAGAACCAGATCCTAAAATTTCAGAGAAAGAAGAAAAAGGGTGAAGAGGAAAATTGGAGAGAGAGAGAGAGAGAGAGAGAGAGAGAGAGAGAGAGAGAGAGAGAGAGAGAGAGAGAGATTACAAACTTCATGGGGCATACATGACTATGCAATAAGTCATAATAATTCCAGAAAAAATCTTTTATTTTATTAAATACAAAGACAACATTTTAAGTGAAATTACAAATGATTTTGATAAAGAGCCAACAGTAGAAAAACAAGAAAGGCAAAATAACTTTTGACCTTAAAATTGTAATTTATATAAAGCATAGCAATGAAATGTTGAGCACCTTAATGTTTAATAATTAAATTTTCATTGAAAAATTCATATAGATTTTTATTTACTGAATTAATGAATGAACTCAATTTTTAAAAATGATATTCTTATGAGATATCATGATATAATTGTTATCACTAGGAGTGAAATATATGTTCATCATTATTCTTGGAACCAAAATATTAGTATGATATGGAATAAACCTGTGAACAAATGATGGATAAAAAAGACTTTCACTTACCCAAGAGGTTTGTAATTCCATGTTAGAGAAAAGGCATGTTTGTAGAAGTAAAGAACTCAAAATATAAACTTGTATATAGAATAGGTCAAAAGATTAGTTGAAGTGTAATGTATCTGGATTCTGCACTGGCATCATGTTCCTATAATGGGCCCTGGAGAAAGTGGTAATGACAGCATAGGAAGGCAGGATATAACAGGCAGTTACAATAACATGAAAAATTCTTCCTAGAAAGTTGGAGTTTGTTCATTTGATTCTGGGCATGATTCCTGAACCATAGTGAACATCTATTAAGAGTTGCTGGGAGATAAAGTGGAAGTGGGTTTTAGAGAAGTGATGCCAATCTGAAATAATTGAAGACTCTTTTGAAATTACATCAAATACATGTACAAAGAAAGGTTCTGGGAATTTGAGTCACCAACTCCAAAATATCAGAAAGCCCTGAAGTTTTATAACAGTCACCCAATTCACACAAAGCTGTGAAGGTGAGGGTAGGTGATGGTCTCTGGGTTACTAGTCGTACAGGCATTAGAGTCTGTAGGGAAAACAAACTATCCAAGAAGACACAATCTGATTCTACATCTCTAAAGTGAAATTATTTAACACTGTGTGATGGAATAAAGGTTTCCTATGTATATATAAATTTGGTTGAAATGCTTGTAATGATTTAAGATGTAAGATGGAAAACATTGCTGAACTCCTTTAATAGAAGGTGAGAGGGAACAGATCTCTGAGAGAGGAATGGTAGGAAAGCTCCAGTTGGTTTCTATTTTTTCCCCAAGAGATTTATTTGATGCCCTGAAATTAATATCATGAGACAGATCAGAACTCACTACAGAGCATTAACTGAGCATGTCTTTAACAAAAGACTTCTCCCCTCAAAGGATAGTGTAATCTGCAACATACAATTCAAAACAACCTAGGATAAAGCACAAAATTTAACTCTACCTAATACCAAACTACTCCCCAGGAAAGAACAAATCTTGTCAAGTCCCACAAGTCCCAAACAGTCAGCCCTGAAAACATACACATGGGTAGTGTATGAACTCAACAGGTTATATTTATGTAAATATATATATATATATATATACACACATATATATATACATATATATATATATATTCATGCAATAACAACTAATAAAAAAGAGGATATGACTTTGTAGAAAAGCATGGAGGGCCTATGAGAGAGGTAGAAATTGTGAATGAGAGGGAGATATGCTGTAATTAAATTACAATCTCAAGCAAAAAGCAAACAATTATGCATTTGCCTTAACTCCAGCACTTGGGAGTCAGAGGCCAGCCGATCTATGTGGCTTCAAGGCCAGCCTGGTCTACAGAGTGAGTGCCAGGATATGCTCCAAAGCTACACAGAGAAACCCAGTCTCAAATTTCTCCCCTAAAATAAACAAAGAAAAGTGCCAGATCTGTGAGTAATGTCTATGGTAGACATCTGAGTTTTAAGTTACAGATCTGTGGAAGTTATTAATTCATGAGTATTTCTGGCTCATTGGACACAATCAGTCTATATAGCTCTCAATTGGGGGAACTGTACAATCTCTACATAGAGAAATTAAACAATTAATCCTGTCAAAAAGTGTTGTGGAGGTGAAAGGTAGTGACTCTGAAAACTTGCTAGGAGGATCTTTGTAGTAATTTGAATTTGAAGAGAGGCAACTTCAGAGAACAATCACATGTAGCAAGATGGATACCAAAGTGAAATATTGGACAGTTACTTAAGTTGGCATTATTAAATGTTATAAATTCCAATCTAATTTGGTTAGGCTTTATTGAACAATAAAAAAGCCTTCGAAGATTTGCGCATGGTTGAGACAAATGCGTTTAATACAATGATTCAGGAAAATAAAAGCAGAAAAGTATAAGAGGAGATCTCCAGAAAATAAATCAAGAGTCTTGCATGGTATTTCTGAGAAGAGTAATGGAATGGCCAATAGTGAGTACAATACTTAAAATGGGAAAATGCAAACACTTTCTTATTCTTCCCATACCTCTTTCTCCCCTTCCCCAAGTATTGCCACTTCGTACTCCAGGTTTGCTAAAGAAGAGGCAGTGAAACTCACCACTGTGACCATTTGTTACAAATAATATTCAATAAATTATAAAATACTAAGGAATCATTAAATAATTGAAAACCGGTGTAATCTATGCAGAATGGAAACAACTGTATAATAATGTTTTCTTAATTTGTATAAAAGTAAAATTTTCCTAATAAAATGTTTATAAGAACAAATAAAAATATGAAAAGAACAAAGAGTAAAATGTAATTAAACTGATAAAGTCAAGAAATAAACAAAGTTGTGGTCATGAACTAGGACTTTAAGGTTTCTACTACTCATTTGTCATGGCTACACAGTGTTGACCACAGAAAATAATTGTTATTATATCAGTGTGCTAATGTGTCATCTTTCTTTTTTAATGATGAGAAAACTGATTCAAGGAAAGGGTGAATCACAGTGTCCTGATACAGTAAGGAGAGGAGCTGATATCTAAATTACGATCAACTTCACCTTGGTTCATTTACATAAAATATTTTCTCAGTGGAGAATGCTATCTATTATCATAAATAACAAATATGGTTCTGATAATATTTGTTTTTTGTATAACCATTTCATAGGGGACAGCTTAGAGCTTTCCTCACCTTCCTTTGACTTTTCATACACCCATTATCTTTTTCCCATTTGAACTCTTTCCATTTTTTAAATCAAGAAAGTGGAGAAGAAAAACCACTAAAAGAGGAAAAGTGATTATCATGAAGAATAATTCCATGTGACACACTGTCACATATTAACATTAGAGGACAAATGATATGGGTGAAGGAGGCCTCCTGGATCTAAGGACCAGGTTTGTGTCCCATGGCCAGCAACAGAGCTTCTGTCATCTGGGTTGGTCTCAGAGTTTATATTTTCCTCCAGATTTAAAGAAATGCACCAGTGTTGTTTCAAAAACGTTCTGACTCTTCTTTGTCTCCCCCAGGTTTTTTTTTTTTGTTTGTATGCTTTGTCACACTAAACTGGATTATGCACATCTTGTCTCCTATAGCCCCTCATGCTTTGTAAAGAACGTCCCTTTCCTGTTTAGTTTTGGCTGATTTATGCTCATATCTTTCAATACTAAACCCTGAGTTGTCAATTTCCATTGGCAATTCAGCAATCAATGTTAAACTCTGAACATTCAGTGTGTTTGTAATACATTTCACATCCTTAATTAATTAGCTCTAATATTTGTAGCATATGACATACATATAAAATACAATAGAATAATTTTTTTAAAGTATAATAACCTCAAAGCTGATACTTGTGTCAGTTCAAATTCAATTTGGTTTACAGACTTTTGTCCTGGGTGCAGGTTGTATTTTATATGTTTTTTAAAACTAGGAATTTTTGTCATCCCATGCTTGACATTTTAAGGAGGCATTTTCATGAATATTTACTTTTTAAATATTTGTTTATTTATTACACATACAGTGTTCTATCTGCATGTATCCCTGCGGACCAGAAGGCACCAGATCTCATTACAGATGATTGTGAGCTATCATGTGGTTGCTGGGAAGTAGACTCAGGACCTCTGGAAGACCAGCTAGTATTCTTAACCACTGAGTCATCTCCCCAGCTCCAGAATGTTTATATTTTTAGGCTAACTTACTTGGAAATAATTGCAAAATTTTAGATAGCATGTTACAGCTTGGTTAAGTAGCAGCAGTATACCATTTAGCCAAGGGCTAATTTTGTCACAATCCTAAGGCTAAAGACCTCTTACCATTTTATCTACCTCCATGAGAAATAGGAAACTGTAGTATTAGTGTTATACAGATGGTAGGAGTTGTTTCAGGGACTGTGTGAGCTTTGAGTTTCTAGTTGGCTTAACTTTTTCTAACTCTGCAAAGTGCAGGCAGGGTTTTTCCATGAATGTTTGATTAATACTCAACAGAAAACATGACATAGCCTCTTAGCTTTGTATATCTCTCTCATCTCTGTGTTTTGTCTTTTAAATTCTGTTCTTGAACCATCTAGTAACTCATCTCTATATTCTTGAAAATGTAATTTTTGGAAGGATTTATTAAGTAAATCCATACTCTCTGAGAAAAATATTACAATTTAGCATGTCTTAGCTAAAACTAGTAAATAAAGATTTGCTTTAAATGCCCCTGTTTTAAAAATAATCTCTAATGAGAAAGATCATGAAGTTGGGTGGGTAAGGAGGTATGGAGGACCTGGGAAGAATTGGAAAAGTGTAAATAATGCGATAAAACATATCATTTGGATAATAATGGAGGTCAAAAAGTATAGTCTTTAACAACCATCATCATAATAAAGAGATAAAAGAAGAAAACCAAAGTCAACATGGACTTTTTGAATCCCATCTAAAGTACCTAGTCCTATAGTAATTTTTTGGCACATTGAATAATGTCTGTTTTGTGTGTGTGTGTGTGTGTGTGTGTGTGTGTGTGTGTGTGCCTCACTGTAAATGTTACTTGGTGAATTATTACAAATAGGATCTTAAGATAGTGGAGAGCTACAGATATACATTTGTAGAAAACATATAGATGTTGGTCTGTTCACACATTGAGAAAGTCTGTCATGATGGTTTTCTTCATTTCCTATAGTTTTTATGTTAATTGGGGGATAATAACTTATGTCTGAGTATTGTTCAATGCTGAATAACTACTATGATATTTAGACGTATTTATCAATTCATGTTGATGCTATATTAATGCTAGAGGAGAGAAAAAGTTTGGAAATATTTTCATTTACCCCAAATTCTAATAATTTAACTCATAATGGAGAAAATAGTACAGAAGGTATAATCATTTTGATTATAACTAGTGTTCTCATAGTGTATTTTTTCTTATTTTTAAATCCTCATTTTCTATTCTCCATTTTAGTAGGAAAAAAATCACAAATAAAAGTGTATTGAAATCATATATTTTTTTCCCTCAGAGAATATTGTTAATTTAAAGAGTATTAATCTCCCATTCAGCTTCAAGTAAAATTCTGAACATTTATTCTATTAGCTACTTTCAGGCTTTCTCATACTTCTCATGCCAATAACTTCCAGGATATTGTAAGTGTTATTTGAATTTGTTTATAATAATATTAATTGAGATTACCATCAGAAACTGGTACTAGTATAGACACAAAAGCTCTTGATTTCAGAAAACAGTGTAACTTCCTTTCATTGCAGAGACTGGAGAGTTTTAAGCACAGCAAAACAGCTGTTCACATACAAACACAAAATTTAGTTTTGTTTCCTCGGCATATCAGTTTACCTATAGCCTATTGACAGAATTTGAAAGAATGTTTATTTGTTTCAGAAAGTTATACACTTGTAGTGAAGTCTGTCTGCTTTCTGACTGTGATTTTTTTTGTATCAAAGGGAACTTCGAAAATGAAAACCTGGCAGTGCAGTTCTATCAGGCTTTTTTGAATTGAGTTTGAAGTTAACTTTGATCTCTTGCATTGAGATTTCCTTTCCTTATTATTTTCTGGTCAGTTATTATGATTTCTGTCTTGTTATAAAACCAATTTTTATGTCCCTTTGTCAGTGTTTTTTCAAACATACCAGTAAAAAGGACACAACAAAGTGAAATGAACAATAAGTAACAGTAAGGATGTGAAGGCAAATCATCACATTTCACAGGATTTTTAAAAAATTTTCTTCAGTATTTTCTCCACTCTGTTCTTTTTTTTATATATATTCATTTCTTAGGCATAAAAAATGTACTGCTACAAAAATAGTACATGAAAATATATAATAGGAATAAATCAACAATGAAGATCTGTGGCCTTCTCATTCAAGTAACAGAGGTTGTGAAACTCCTAAATTGTTTCAAGCCCTGTTGCACTGTTGTTCAGAAACAAAACATATAGTATGAAGGATGTCTTTACATCTGGGAGGAAGGGAGTTCTAAACAACTTTTTATAGGAAGAAAAAATTGGCAACAAGTTAATGTATGATGTTGTCTGTAGACAATAAATTGCCTACTGTTGAAGATCATGTTCACCATGAGAAAAACTGGGAGAAGAAATGGCAATATCTACCATGTGTCTGTTTTAGGAATCAAGCTACTCAATGTCTTTTTAATATACTTTTCTGAAACATTGACTGAAGTTTCAGAAAAGTACTAATTGTTTATTCATCCCTGGACAACCATCTCAAGACATTGTAGTCCATTACTTTTAAATATGATGTTTCAAAGTAATATTGACATAAGGAGGAAGGTATAAATACATTTATTTTGTGAGCTCTCAAATTGCAGGAATGCATTCAAACAAAAGAAAGAAAAACAAAATATTGTGTAAAGACCCATGCTCATAGACAACTACTCCTTTGCTTAGAATTTCTTAAAAGAATTAGAGTTTCCTGTATAGAAGATCAGCTAACACTAGAGTATGACTTGAAAACAAGGGTCACTAAGTGATCTTCTAAAAAAGAAACTAGCTTACTGTGGTGATTGTCAATCATGCTATGGCATAGGAAGATACTCATGCTACAATGAAAGAAACTCACATAAACTTTTGTTTTTGTTGTAAATAAATTTACTTGGATATAAATTTAAAACCATGAATAGGACTTACATATGTTGAATGGTCAATACTGACAGAAAAGCAATTTGTTTCATTTTTACAGTTCCAATTTTTTTATTCCATGTATTGACTTACAAAGAGTAACTGAAAACTGATTTTAGACAGTCTAATAGTAACGAGTTAAATATTACATTAAGCATTAAGCCAATATTTCATGTTGAAATAGAAAACATTTAAAATGTCTCTCCTCATGACTTTTTCTCTAAATCTAAATGATCTCACAGCTTTTCTACTTCATGTTTGGAGGGATGATTCCCATGGTTACAGCAATGTGAAAAGTAGTGCAGTTAATTAAAGAGCAGGCAAGCCAGAAAAGGTGGTGTATACCTTCTATCCAAGGATGCAGGAAGTGGAGGCAGATGATTTTCTGTGAGATTAAGTAAAATCTATTTTACGTACAAGGTGCTTTCCAAGCCAGATAGATATTTGTGGTGAGAAACCTTCCTAAAAGTCAGTCAAACAAAACAACTTATAACCCACATATACACTTTTGCTAAGAACAAATCCAAATGACCAACAAGTATATGAGTAAAAACTCATATCACTCTATCACTACAGAAGTGCAAATGAGCCACAATGACTAGACTAGCCACCTCACACTAGGATAAAGTTACTATCAAAACCATGAATAAGTCTTGGTAGATGTGATGGCTTGGATGAAAATGCATGCCATAGGCTCATAGGAGTGACACTATTATGAGGTGTGGCCTTGGTGGGGTAAGTGTGGCTTTATTGGAGAAAGTGTGTTACAGGGTTAGGCTCTGAGATTTAAAATGCTCAAGCCAGTCCCTGTGTTGTTCTCTCTTTCTGGAGTCAGCTAATTCAGATGTAGAATTATCTAGCACAATGTTTCCCTGTATGTTGCCACACTTTGTACTATGATGATGCGCCACTGAATCTCTAAACTTTAAGCCAGACACAATTCAGGGTTTTCCTTTATAAGAGTTGCCGTGTAATGATGTTTCTTTACAGCAATAGAAAGTGGTCCCCAAAATTGGTGATAGGATATGGAAATTACGGAAAATAGTATGGATATATTTCAAAACTTAAAATCTGAACCTAGAAACATGGTTCAACAGTTTCATGTGTTGTTTCTGCTGAGACACAAGGTCTGTTCACAGAATCTCCTAATTTTCTAGGTTTTCAACTTCAAAGGCGTCCAATTCTTTAGGCCTCTACAGGCACCCAAACATATGTACATATACCCAAACACAGACACAAGCATACAAACACATAATAAAAAAATAAATTTTACAGAGTAGAAATGTACTATGAATTAGCAATCTCAGTAATCTTTATATCTAAAATGGAAATGAAATCAGTGTGTAGAATAGGTATTTCATGCTTATGGCTTCAGTGACAATATTTACCATGGACAAGATACAAAATAAAATCTGAACTTCTATCAACTGATAAGTAAAGAAAATATTACATGTATAGCCAGTGGAAAACAATTCAATCATTAAAAATAAAATTTTATAATTTGCTCAGATGAGCAGTTTCTATGGGTTTCTCCAGCCAGGTCTTGACCCATTTGCTCATCACTCCTCCCTGTCTGCAACTGGATTCCAAGAATTTGGCTGAGTGATTAGCTGTGGCTGTTTGCTTCTGCTTCCATCAGCTATTAGATGAAGGCTCTAGGATGGCATATAAGGTAGACATCACCTCAATATCAGGGAAGAACATTTAAGGTAGCCTCTCCACTATTGCTTACATTGTTAGTTGGGGTCATCCTCGTAGATCTCTGAACATTTTTCTAGTGCCAGATTTCTCATTAAACCTATATTTACAGGCTCCCTCTATTACAGTATCTCTTTTCTTTCTCCCCCTGATTCTTTTCCTGACTCAGTCTTCCTGCCCTGTCATACCCACCTCTCCCTTTCTTTTTCCCTAACTCCTTCTCCTTTCCTCCCATGCTCCTAATTTGCTTGGGAGATCTCATCCCTTTCCTCTTCTGTAGGGACCATGTATTTATCTCTTAGCTCCTCCTTGTTTCCTAGCTTTTCTGGCATTGTGGATTGTAGATTGTTTGAAAACCACATATGAGTGAGTACATACCATGTTTGACTTTTTGTGACTGTGTTTAGTGGTGGGTGTCTGCTTCTGTTTCCTTCAGCTACTAGATGAGGACTATATAATGGTGGCTAAATGACTCATCAATTTCTTTATAGGAAAAGGGAATTTATGGTGGCATTTACACTGTTGCTCAAATTATTAGTTAGGGTCAGTCTTGTAGGTCTCTGGACATTTCTCTAGTTTCAGTTCTCTCTTCAATCCCCTGATGGGTCCCTCTTTTATTTTCTCTCTCTCTCTCTCTCTCTCTCTCTCTCTCTCTCTCTCTCTCTCTCTCTCTCTCTCTCTCTCTCTCTTCTCTCTTCTCTCTCTCTCTCTCTTCTCTCTCTCTCTTTCTCTCTTCTCTCTCTCTCTCTCTTCTCTCTCTCTCTCTCTTCTCTCTCTCTCTCTCTCTCTCTCTCTCTCTCTCTCTCTCTCTCTCTCTTCTCATCTATTCCTCTCCTGACTCAATCTTCCTGTCTTCCTAGTCCCACATGCTTTCCTCTCCTCCCCTTCAATCTCTCCCAGTTCCCTTTCCACTCCCCATATACTCAGGAGATCTTGTTCCTTTGTCCACCTGTGAGGGATCATTTATGAATCTCTTAGAATCCTCCTTGTATCCTAGTTTCTCTGGCAGTGTGGATTATAGGTTGATGATCCTTTGCTCTATGTCTAAAATCCATATATGAGTGAGTACATACTATGTTCCTCTTTTTGTGACTGGGTTATCTCATTCAGGTTGGTTTCTTCAAGTTCCATCCATTTGCCTGTGAATTTCAAGATTCCATTACCCCCACCACCACCAAAGAGCAGTGTTCCATTGTGTAAATGTCTCCATTCTTCAGTTGAGGGGCATCGAAGTTGTTTTCATGTTCTTGCTATTACAAATAATTCTGTTATGAACATAGTTGAATTGATGTCTTTCTTGCATGGATGTGTATCATTGGGGTATATGTCTATGAGTGGGATTGCCAGATCCTGTGGTAGACTGATTCCCATTTTCCAGAGGAGCTGCCATACTGATCTCCAACTGTCTGTACAAGTTTGCACTCCCATCTTCAGCGGAGGAATGTTTCACTTTCTCCATATCCTCTCTAGTATAACTTGTCATTGGTGTTTCTAATTTTAGCCATTCTGACAGGAGTAATATGGTATCTCAGTGTTGCATTGATTTGCATTTCCCTTATAGGTAAGGATGTTGAGCACTTTCTAAGTGTCTTTAAGCCTTTTTTATTTCCTCTATTGATAATTCTCTTTCTAGTTCTGTACCCCATTACTAATAGGGTTATTTGGTCTTTTGGTGACTAGTTTCTAGAATTCTTTGTATATTTGGAGAGCAGCCCTCTGTCACAGGTAGGACTGGTGAAGATCTTTTCCCAGTCTGTGGGCAGCTATTTGGTCTTTTCATCTATGTCCTTTGCCTTACAGAAGCTTCTCAGTTTGAGGAGGCCCCATTTATTAATTATTGATCTCAGTGTCTATGGTACTGTAGATGTCTCCTGTACCAATTTATTCAAGGATACTTCCCACTTTCTCTTCTAAGAGATTCAGTGTGGCTGGATTTATGTTTATATCTTTAATCTATTAGTATTAGGGTTTTGTGCATGGACACAGACATGGGTCTATCTGCAGTCTTCTACTCACCATTATCCAGTTGTGCCAGCATCATTTGTTGAAGATGCTTTCCTTCTCCCATTGTATACTTTTAGCTGTTTTGTGAAAAATCAGCTGTTCCTAGATGTGTGGGCTAATGTCAGGATTTTCGATTTGATTCCATTGGTCTATCTGTCTATTGTTTTTTTTTTTTTTTTTTTTTGCCAGTACCAGGCTGTTTTCAGTACTGTAGCTCTGTAGTAGTGTTTAAAGTGTGAAGCCTCCTGAAGTTCCTTTATTGTACATGGTTGTTTTGGCTATCCTGGGTCTTTTGTTTTTCCATATAAAGTTGATTATTATCCTTTGAAGGTCAGTACAGAATTTTGCTGGAATTTTAATGGGGATTGCATTGCATCTGTAGATTGCTTTAGGCAATATTGCCAATTTTACTATTTTTATCCTTCCTATTTATGCAAGAGCATGGGAGATCTTTCCATTTTCTGGTATCTTCTTTAATTTATTTCCTCAAAGGCAGAAAGTTCTTGCTGCATATGTCTTTTACTTGTTTGGTAAGCATTACCCCAAAATACATTATGCTGTTGGTGGCTATTGTAAAGGGTGATCTTTTTTAGTTATTCTTGTATCTTGCTCGTAGAGATTTTGGGTTCCTTAATTAAACTATCATATCATCTGCAAATTGTGAGTTTGACTTCTTCTTTCCAATTTGTATCCCCTTGTTCTTGTTTTGTTGTCTTATTGCTTTATGTAGAATTTCAAGTACAATATTGAAGAGATATGGAGAGAGAGGGCAGCCTTCTCTTGTTCCTGATCTTAGAGGAATAACCTTAAGCTTTTTTCTATTCAGTTTGATGTTGATTGTTGATTTACTGTATATTGCTTTTATTATGTTTAGGTATGTTCCTGTTATCCCTGAACTCTCCAAGACCTTTATCATGAAAGGGTATTGAATTTTGTCAAAGGCCTTTTTCAGCCTCCAGTAAGATAATCGTGTCATTTTCCTTTTTCAGTTCGTTTATATGGAGGATCATGCTGATAGATTTTCATATGTTGAACTATCCCTGCAACCCAATGATGAAACCTATTTGGTTCTGGTGGATGATTTCTCTGATGTGTTCTTGGATTTGATTTGGCCATATTTTATTAAATATTTTTACATCAATATCCATGAGGGATATTGGTCTGTATTTTTTTTTCTTAGTTGTATCTATGTGTGGATTTGTGCCAAGGTAATTGTCGCCTCATAAAAAGAGTTTGGTAATGAACCTTCTGTTCCTATTGAATGGAACAATTTGAGTAGTATTGGTTTTAACTCTTCCTTGAATTTCTGGTAGAATTCTACACTGAAGCAATCTGGCCCTGGGCTATTTTCTTTTCTTTTTTCGTTGGGAGGATTTTGATGACAGCTTCTATTTCATTAGGGGTTATAGGTCTATTTAAGTTGTTTGTCTGTTCTTTATTTAATTTTGGTAAGTGATTGTTATCCAGAAATTTGTCTATTTCCTTTGAATTTTCAAATTTTGTGGAGAACAGGTTTTTAAAGTATGACCTGAAAATTGTTTGGATTTCCAAAGTGTCTGTTATATCCACCTTTTCATTACTGATTTTGTTTATTTGCATGTTCTCTCTCTGCTTTTTGGTTAGTTTGGATAAAGTTTTGTCTATCTTGTTTTCTCAAAAAGCCAACTCTTTGTTGAATTGATTTATTGTATTGTTTTCCTGGTTTCTACTTTACTAATGTTAGCCTTCAAATTGATTGTTTACTGGTGTCTACTCCTCTGCGGTGAGTTTGCCTCTTTTTCTTCTAACGATTTCAGTTGTGTTGTTATTTCTCTAATGTGAGTATCCTCTGTTTTCTTGATATGGACACTTAGTGCAATGAACTTTCATCATAGCACTGCTTTCAAGGTGTCCTTTAAGTTCAGGAATGTGGTGTCCTCATTCTCATTGGATTTTAGGAAGTCCTTAATGTCTTTATTTCTTCTTTGATCCAGGTATGGTGCAATTGCGCATAATTCAGTTTCCATGAATTCGTAGGGATTTTGCAATTTGCTTGTTGTTGAATTCTAAATATAAGCATGGTGGACTGATAAGATATAGGGGACTATTCCATTTTTTTGGCATATGTTGAGGTTTGTCATGTTGCCTAGTATGTGATCAGTTTTAGAGAAGGTTCCATGTGGAGCAGAAAGAAGATATATTCTTTTGTTTTTGGATGGAATGTTCTATAGATTTCTTTTAAACCCAATTGACACATAGCTTCTGTTTGTTCATTTGTTTCTTTGTTGAGTTTCTGATTGGATGTCCTGTCTAGGACTAAGGGTGGGGTATTGAAATCTCCCACTATTAGTGTGTGAGGTTTTATGTGAGCTTTGAGTTTTAGTAGTGTTTCTTTTACAAATGTGGTTGCCTTTGTATTTGGGGCATAGATGTTCAGGATTGAGACTTTGTGCTGATGGATTTCTCCTGTGATGCATACGAAATGACTGTCTTCATCTTTTTTAATTGATTTTGGTTTGAAGTCTAACTTGGTAGTTATTAAGATAGCCATACCTGCTTGCTATTGGGTCCATTTGATTGGATAAACTTTTCCTAACCCTTTGACTTGAGGTAATATCTATCTTTGAAGCTTAGATGTGTTTCTTGTATGCAGCAGAATGGTGGACTCTGTCTTCTTAGCCATTCTGCTAGCCTGTGTCATTTATAGGCTAGTTAAGACCATTAATGTCAAAAGAAAATAAGGACCATTGATTGTTAATGCTTGTTTGTTTTAAATTTGTTGTTGTTGGTGGTATTGTGAATGTATTTGCCCTGTGTTACCCCTGGGTTCTGGTGAAGTGGGATTATCTATTGCCTATGTCTTTGTCAGCATAGTTAATGTCCTTGGTTGAGAATTTTCTTTCCAGAACTATGTGTAAGGCTGGATTTGTACATATGTATTGTGAAAACCTGACTTTGTCATTAAATACCTTGTTTTATCCATCTATAGTGATTGAGAATTTTGCTGGGTATAGTAGCCTGGGCTGGCTTCTGTGGACTCTTAGTACTTGTAGAACATCTATCCAGGTCCTTCTGGCCTTGAGAGTTTCCATGGAGAAGTCAGGTCTAATTTCGATTGGTCTGTCTTTATATTATCTGCTCTTAATATTCATACTTTATTCTGTATGTTAAGTGTTTTGATTATTATGTGTCCAGGGGTCTTTTTTGTTTGGTCCTGTCTATTTGGTGTTTGGTATGCTTCATGTACTTTTATGTGCATGTCCTTCTTTAGATTGGCATAATTTTCTTTAGTGATTTTGTTGAATATGTTTTCTGCACCTTTGAGCTGGTCTTCTTTCTTTTCTTCTATGCCAATAATTATTTGGTTTGACCTTTTCAAAGTGTCCCACATTTCCTGGATGTTTTGTCTTAAGGATTTGTTGAACTTACTGTTTTCTTTGGTCAATGAATCTATTTTCTCTAGATTATATTCAGTGCCTGAGATTCTCTCTTTCATCTCTTGTATTGTGTTGGTTATGCTTGCATCTGATTCCTATCCTGCCTTACCTGATTTTTTTGCATCAGTGAAGAATGTTTGAACTCCAGAGATAGGTGTTTTTCTTACAATGCATGGAAGGACCTAAATCAGTTTCTTTATGAATTTGATTCTTTCACTTTTGGGATAATTGTTGCTAATCACTCCCAAAAAATTACTGCATTCTCTCTGCCAGTATTCATTATCTTTCCATCGGGAGGAAATTTCCTCATTAGTTAAAGGTACTATAATTTCTGCTGTGTCCCTTTCTGTTAGTTGGCAAAGTCTTGATTTACCTTTGATAATCAATTCAGAGATCTTTTCTATATATGTTTTCAGTTTTCACCCTGTTTATGTGGTAGAAATATCCATTCTAATATGATATCTTCCCTCTGCATAAAATCCCTGAAGGATATTCTCTAGATGGTAATATAACCAGAATAAAGTCTAGTTTTTGATCCACACGGTCCCTATGTGCTTCTAGTATCCACTTTTCTACCCATTCTAATTCCTTTTCAGTTTCAGATGATAGTATTTATGAAATATTCAACTCCTTGTCCCCTTTTAGGGGCATTTTCAAGTTTTTCAAATCATGCCCTTCCACTTCAATAATGGTTTGCATTTAAGAAATCTCTCCTAGTAATTTAAAATATCATTAATAGCCTGGTAGCAATCTCTCCTGATCTGTGCTTTTTTGTGGTCTAATTTTCTGTGTAACTATTTTATGTCCTAATTAGTTAATAGAATCTCCCTTTTGTATATTTTTTGGTGCAATTTGTAGTTCCTGGTGAGGTAAAAACTTTCTTTACTTTCTCAAGCATTTTTTTCTAATATTTCTACTTTAGAATCAGCTAACAATATATCATCCATGTAATGATTGATTATGGATTGCGAAAACTGTTTATTAATTATTTCCAGCTGCTTTTCTACAAAATATTGGCACAGGTTGGGACTAATTAGAATTTTCTGTGGCAAAACCTTCCATTGATATCTCTTCACCAGTTGAGAATCTCTGTGAAGGCAAATTTCTCTTTATCTTGTTCTTGTAAAGGTAAATCAATAACTATAATAGGCCATTTTTTATAGGCAAGGACATTCCAGGCTGTAGAGAGCCCATTGGCTGGAGAACTGATGGCTCTCAGGTCTGTAAGCATTCTCCATTTACCAGATTTCTTTTTGATAACAAATACAGGAAAATTCCAAGGGCTGATTGATTCCTCGATATGTCCAGAATTTAGCTAGTTCCTGAACCAGGTTTTCTAAAGCCTCTAACTTCTCAGAGGTCATAGGCCATTGCCCAAACCAGACAGGTTCACCTGTTAGCCATTTTAAGAGTAGGGCTTTTGGTCTCTGTTTGTTCGGCACTTGTATTCTGTTTTTGTACAGCCTGGATATTTGGTGCCTGGCTTGTATAGTACTTTATAATACCTTTTCCACAATCATGAGATCGTTTATGGTTCATACCTAATACTGGAGGAATTTTAATCTGTGTATTCTATTGCTGTAATACATCACAAGCCCATAAATGTACCAGTATATTAGCCACATATGATCTCAACCTTCCTCTCTCCATCTAGTGATGTTTTACCTGAGACAGGGTTCCAGTCCGTAAGAATTGAACATTTACCTCTTGCAGGGGCCATTTTCGAGGCCAAGATTTATTTGATAGAATAGTTACATCAGCCCCTGTGTCAACAGTTCCTTCAAACAGTCTGTTATTCATCTTCACTATCATCTGGCCTTTGACTGTAGAGGTTTGCCAAAATTTTTTTGTTTCCTTCTTTCATATTTGATTCAACTTCCATCACTAGTTTGTCATTCAGAGCAATATGAGTTTTTACAAAAGGCAATTCTAATAGTCCTGTGGGAGATAGTCCTCCACTGTGACTGGAAATATTCAGACCACCTTTGACATGGGGGCCTTTGAGAGGCCTCCCAAATATTTTTCTGATGGTACAGGGTTTCAATGCTTGTATCTGGTCGATCCACACTCTTTTGTCCAGTGTCTGCCTTTGTCACACCTTCTACATAACCCAGAAGTCTGAGACCTTCTGTTCGATTCATTCCTGAGAGTGTTATTTCTAGAGATATCTTGCCTACAATTTATTTTTAGATGTCCTATCTTACCACAGTTATAGCATATGGCATTTTGATATTTTTTCAAACCTTTGGAAATGGCTTCTCCTACCCAAGCTTCTATATCACCATAGTTAAAACCTCTGTTATCTTGATGTCTTCTCATACCTTTAAATATTGCTTCTCCTTCCCATGCTTCAGTGTTATTGTCATTATACTATATGTTGGATGTATATTTGACCCATTCATCCAAGGGTGCTGATCGATTTTTTAAAGGCCAAAACATTTGATTGCATTGTGGATTCTCACTCTCATAAGCTAATGATTCTATGAGTATTTGCCTAGAATATATGTCGGCTACCTCTAATTCTACTGCTCTAGACAATCTTTCTAGAAAGACACTAAAACATTCTCTCAGTCATTGCCTTATCTTGGTATAGGATTCTATCCTCTCCCGTCATTCTTGAACCTTATCCCAGGCATTCAAAGCCGCTGTACTGCATAGAGACAAGATATGTTTATCATAGGCAGCTTGGGTCAGCATAAAGCCCCTCACCAATAATTTTAATTTGGGGAGCTTTATAATCTTTCTTTAAGCCTTGAAGTTCAAGAGCTTTTGCTTCCTCTCTATATAAAGCCCTCCATTCTAATTGAGAGGAGTTTTCAAGGACAGCTAATATTAATTGATCCGAATCCTTAGGGGTTACTTTGTTATTCTTTGTCCATGATTCTGTTAATTGCTTCACATATGGTGAGTGCATGCCATAATAGACTACTTCTTCCTTTATACTTTTTAAATCTTTCATACTTATTGGTTCCCACTGATATGCAATCACAGCTTTTGAGTGTTTTTTCATTGCTGGTTTTTCATTAATAGATACAGGGAAACCTTCCCTGACCATAAACAGTGTAGAAAATTTTAAGTCTTTTTCATGCCCTGTTACCTGTAGTTCTTTTTCTGATGTATCAGATAGAAGGTGTTCTAAGGCCTGAAATCTATTCTCCATTGCTTCTTTAAATGTCTGAACTTCTTGAATCAAATAACTTTCTAGAGACTTCATTGCATCAGTCAGTTTCTTACTTTCTTCAACTACAAATGATTTCATGTTTTTAATATTCTCATCCTTAGATATTATCCGAATGACATGTAAACTGCCTTCCAGAAACAAGCTATCTGCAAGCTTGCCATATCCTCAGACATGGGACAGATTCTATCTGCTAGTTTTTCTATCTGATGTTCTAGTTTTTTAACCTTATTAGTAGCATCATCCCACCAGGAATGAGCTGTTTCTGTTAGCATGTTTATGCATTGCATTATTTCTGTTTTGGTTATTGAGGCATCAGACATGGAACAAATTCTGTTTTCTACTGGTCATTTTTATTTTCCATGTTTTGTATTCTACCAGTCAGCTCTCTATTGCCATCTTCAATATTCTGAACCTCTTTTTCTAAGCATTCTGTTTTGCCTTCTATCATTTTCAATGTGTTGAATCCTTGTTACTAAGTCTCCTATGGTTTGTACAAGTTCCTTATTGTCTGCTCTAATCTCAAACTATTACTTTAAGAATATCATGTTAATGATGAAACCCATTGCATAATTTCCTTCTTCCAAATTTCTTCCTGAATTGTAAAATTATCTGCCATAGGTATGGAAAATTGATCTCAGATATTATATCAGCTTAAATTGCAAAGGATGTTACAATTACCTTAGGTGTAATTCTGCTCTCCTGGAACTTTGGTGCTTTTAATTGTAGATCTCAACTTGTGGTAGTTTTGCCTGGAGGTGTACCACCAAATAGAGTGCAGCAGCAGAAGATCCTTCTGATCTCTGTTCTACCCGGAAGTGTACCACCAAATAGCGTCCAGCAGCAGATGATCCTTCTGATCCCGGTCCTTGTAGAATAGCTCTTAACACAGTAAGGCAAGCAAAATTTTGTTAAATGGAGGAGTGAAACGAGCCTTGTACAAATTGCTGGGACCACAGGGCTAACATGTGCTGCCTCCAACTGGTGTTGCCAAGGTGCAGAAACACACAAACAGGGCTGGCCCAGAGTCCAGGCCTTGTGCAAGAACACACAAGCAGCGTGGGTGCCGCAGGGCTCTGTGCAAATGCAATGTGAGGGTATGGGCAGGAGATGAGCAGTGGTCTCAGGGCTGTGGTGGAAACAAAAGGAGTTGTAGAGCAGACACAAATGTCTCACAAGCTGCAATGTGCTCACATGATTAGGCAAGGCACTAGCCTGTTCAAGGATGGTGGGGGAAAGGAATGGCATCTGCAGACTGGGTGAAACCCAGGTCCTGTGAAAATCTTGATCCTGCTTCTGACGTCAGATATTGCAGTTTAATAAGGATCAGGATAAACATATAGGCTGAATAGATGTTTATTCAGGGAGAAATATCTTAAAACCTAGACACATGAACACCAGCAGGTTCCACCGGATGCTCTCCTCTCCTTGTCCTGCCAGCAAGAGAGTATTCCTTGGCCCCTCCTCAGACATAGCTCCACCCCAAATTGGCATGGTCAGTGCCACTGAAGCAGACAAAGTGGATATCTCACTACATGTCTTTGCTTCATTCTGAAACCTCATGGACTTGACTTCCATTTTGACTTCTTGGCAGCACTTCAGTGTCAATTACTTGTCTTTTGTTATGATAAAATACCATGACCAGAACAATTTGAGAAAGCAAGTTTATTTGATTTATGGTGCCAAAGGGAAGGATGGTACTGCAGAAGAAGAAGGAAAATGGCTGAGGAGCATGGGGCTGGATCTGAGTCTATAAATTTTCAAACCCATCCTTCCCTTCCTTGCTGTCATACTTCATCTAGCAAGATTCCAATTCCTGAAGTTTCATAACTTTACCAAACAGCCACACCAGCAAAAGGAACATGTATTCAAATATATGAGCCTATGGTGGTCATTTTGCTGGTCATAGACAAGTAGAACATCCATCAAGAAGTGAATTAATAAAAATTTATTATACCGTGCAGTCACAACCATCATTTATTTTATTGAAAGTGTGATTCCAGACAACATAGTTCTTATAAACAATTAATTACCTTGGCCTTCACAACTCAAAATTTTCTTCTCATAGTAGATAAATTTTTATTGGCTTCTCAAAATAATCATTTAAGAAAGAATAACTAAATGCTACTTTATGTCTGGTCATCATTACTCTCAAGTCTATAGCCAACAAAAAGTCCCTGCAAAGTATCTGCATTGTCTTTTGCTAAACTGCAGATGCTGCTGAATGTAAGTTGGATTTCTATTCACAGTTTACACTGAGCAAAAATCTGATGGTGAATCTCTGTATGATAATCGTTTCTCAGTTTAAATTTCATATTGTTTCTTACTTGACAGGTTTACAAATGTGTAGATATATAAAATTAGTTTGTGACATCTAGTTAAAAATAACGTAAGAAATTGGATGTAAAATATGAGTTGGTTTTAACATAAAAAGAATCTCTGTATTTCATACTTAGTTCAAATGTATTTAAAATATCTTTGTTCAGCTATAAAAAAGTATAATGCTCAGTAATTTTACAACAAAACGTTGTTATTAAAAATATGCTATATTTTATTCCACTATATACTACTTATTACAAAATTGCTTTAGCTAGTGTATGCAATGTTTTCTTCATTGGAACTATATTTAAATTTCTATGTGTTAAATACTCAAGTAAATTTTTAAGGCTACAGAGTGTATTTACTCTAATTATTTATACTTCTATGAGTACATTTCAGGAAATGAGGTCAAATTAGCCCAATCTAACCAACCTGACACTATCAATTTTGGGATAGCTTATTTTCTTTTTTGGCTTAAATGGGCAGTGTTAGCACACTCAGGAGACACAGGCAGGTGAATCTCTGTGAGTTCAAGGCAAGCCTCATCTACAGAGTGAGTCTAGAACAGCTAGGGCTTTTACACAGAAAACCCTGTCTCAAAAAAAATTATTTGGCTCTTCTGTTGGGATAATGGAAAACTGAATAAAAAGTAGGAATAAATATTAATATTCACCTATAATTTAAAAAGAATATATATGATACATTATTTCTTATAATAATTTTTATTTACATTTAAAACAAGCTTGTCAATCTCAGTTGCAGGACCCTCCCATCTTCCCCTGTTTCCCAACCAATCCCTATTCTATCCACTTTCTGCGTGCCAGGGAGCATACTTCCATGGTGAGCCTGCTATATCATTTGGAGCAAGACCTAGACTTTCCCCTATGTGTCTAGGCTGAGGGAGTATCCCTATATGTGGAACGGGCTTTCAGAGTCAATTCCTATACTAGGGATAAATACTGATCCATTGCCAGAGGCCCCATATACTGTCCCATACTCCTAACTCTCACACACTGGGAGTCTAGTTCAATCGCTGGTTTCCTAGCTGTCAGAATGGAGTCCTTGAACTCCCCCATTTTCAGGTCAGCAGTTTCTCTGGGTTTCTCCAGCCTGGTCTTGACCCTTCTGCTCATTACTCCTCCCTCTCTGCAACTGGATTCCAGGAGTTCAGCACAGTTTTAGTTGTGGGTGTCTGATTCTGCTTCCATCATTTAGTACATGAAGGCTCTAGTATGGCATATAAGGTAGTCATCAATCTCATTATTGTGAAAGGGCCTTTAAGGTAGCCTTTCCACTATTGCTTATATTGTTAGTTGGGATCATGCTTGTAGATCTCTGAACATTTCTATTGAGTCTGTTTTGTCTTCAAAACCTATAATGGCTTCCTCTATTATGGTATGTCTTTTCTTTCTCTCCTCTATTCCTACCCTGACTCAATCTTCCTGCTCTATCATGCCCACCTCTCCTCCTAACTCCCTCTCCTCTCCTTCCATGCTCTCGATTTCCTTGAGTTATCTTGTACTTTCCCCTTCTCCAGGTGACCTTGTATGTTGCTCTTAGTGTATTTCTTGTTTCCCACCTTTTCTGGTGCTGTGGATTATAGGCTGGTAATCCTTTGTTCTACGTTCAAAAACTACATATGACTGAATACATACCATGTTTGTTTTTTTGTGACTGGGTTACCTTACTCAGGATGGTTTCTTCTAGTTTCATCCATTTGCCTGAAAATTTCAAGATTCCATTTTTCCCCCATCTGAGTAGTAATCCATTGTGTAAATGTACCACATTTTCTTCATCCATTTTTTAGTTGAGGGGTATATAAGTTGCTTCCAGGTTCTGGCTATTATACTCCTCCACTGCTAGTGGGAATACAAACTTGTACAGCTACTTTGAAAATAACTATGGTGGTTCCTCAGGTAAATTGGAATCAGTCTACCTCAAGATCTAATAATTTTACTCTTAGGCATATACCCAAAGATGCACATTCCTACAAGAAGGACATCTGTTCAATTATGCTCATAGAAGCATTATTTGTATTAGCCAGGTATGATGTCTTATTTCAAATCCATTGAATGCAAAAACTGCTAATTTTTATATTGGTATAGAGAGGTGTTCATATGAATGAATGAATGAAGGTTGTTGACATTGAAATTTTCTTATTTCCATGAAAAAAATGTATGCACACACAGATTATTTTTTATGCCCACTGCATAAAGACAAAACACATGGGTTGAACTAGAGACAATAATTGCTTTGCATAGGTGTTCTCCTGCATTCCTAGGAATCTTTTTTATGGGAAATTTTGTCTGTATCTGTCTCTGAAAGTTAAGGTAGGGAACAATCTGCTGACACTTTAGAGTTGAAATGGTTGATTAAGAAGACATCAATTGACCAGGTGTGGTGGATACTCCTTTAATCCCAGTACTTGGGAGCCAGAGACAGGCAGATCTCTTCGAGTTTGAGACCAGCCTTGTGTACAAAACAAGTTACAGGACAGCCAGATAAACTGTGTCTCAAAAGAAACAACAAAAACAATTATGAAAGTTGGTAAATTAACTTTTATGAGTTCATAGTATCATATTATAATTCTATCTAAAAAGACCAGACTTAATACAATATACTGTCTTTTTACCTTTTCAAATTAAAACTCAGCACAACTAATTCGTGTCCCTTGATCTAGTCAGAGAAATATGACATCTGGAAGAAAGATGATGATTGGAAAAAAAAGAAAATATGAACCAATGGACATTGTTCCTTTTTAATAGTTATACTTCATCTTTGCTACATAATCTCATATTTAATAACCACAAAATTTCTATTCATAATTTCCAACTAATAAATTTGAAATTCACATCCCATTCATTTGTCTTTATTCTTCACAGGGTAGTTTCCTCCTGAGAGGCATTGTATAGAGCAGCTGTTCTTGTCTTCATTCCTTTTACCTTCTCTGGCTTTCTTGGTACTTGCCATGTCTTGTTCATTCCTCAAATGATTAATCACCTTTTAGTGCCATGATTAACTCACTCAATCTCTTTCCACACACACTCTGAAAATGTGTCAATATATTCAGACAAAATGAGCTATGGTATAGTTACCAAGTGACTGGGGCTCCATCAGATATGCTGCAAAAAAGATGTAAGGGATCCTTAAATTGTGAATCTCTTCAGGACATTAGATCCGTAAAGGAGGAAGAGAAGATATTACATTGCATATAGTAAAAAGTAATGATGTTAAAAAATACATCACTCATATGGAGCTATGTAAACTGAAAAAAATTATTTCTCATGTCAGCAACAGCAAAAGGCAACAGAAAAATGAGGAGGGGAAAGGATATTAAGGAGTTGGTGAGGACTCTATAATGACGGCCTTGCTTGCTGACATAGCTCTTGCTTTTCAATGAACAGTGCAGATGCTTTCATTACTATGCCAAGACAGATAATGAAATATCTTTCAAAGGGTTACTTTCTGATCAATATACTGTGTAAATCTAAGGAGGAAAATTATCTGGGAGAAAGAATGGTGAAAAGGTAAATTCAAGTTGTGAGCATTTGGACAGACATGAAGTGGGGCACAGAGCTCTTTTGTGGAAAGCATACTGTCATCTTTTGAAAGTAAGGCCATGCTGTGAGCTAGTCCATTTGCTGTGACCTTCTGAAATGACAGAGGCTGCTTGATGAGATCCCATTAGTGGCAGCTTATTCTCTACATATTTTGCTTCATGCTAGTACATCACTTTTTCCTTCTGATCTGACCTCTAATCCACTAGTCAATAGGGCATGAGACAGTGACATGATTCTTTGACTCTTCAGTCAATAAGTAGGTGGTTTAGCAAAGATTAATAATGATGGCGACCAACCTTTATAAGACTGGCATTTGCATCCAGACTGGTGAGGAGATAGACAATTAGATTGCAGAAACATTCGAAGTAGTGATACTAGGCCTCTTCATGAAAAACTATATTAATATAAAACTGTAATTGTGCTAAAAGATGTGTATTTCATGATTTATGAAGTACAACTTCATAAATGCAATTGCATTTGCATTTTTCTCATGTTGTGATTTATTGACAAACCATAAAATTATAAAAATATAAAAATTCAGCTGGAGTGGTAACTAGCACTAGTTACTCTTCTATAGGACTTATGTTAGTTCCCGACAACTCTTAAGTCTACAGTGCCTGTTCCAGAGGATCCTACACCCTCTTCTGGACTTCAAAACACATGTAGACATACATTAAAACAACACACACACACACACACACACACACACACACATTTAAAAATCAAACCTTTATATACTTAAAATACCATTTTCAGCTATTGTTTTAATATAGAAAAATTCAAAGAATGATTTGTGTGTCTGATAATAATGCAGATTTATAGAAATTTAATTGTATTTAGTCGCTGAAATAATAAATCAAGATTTTTAAAACTAATGTTCCAATTGACAAATTGTGCCTTCAGCACATGGCTTCTCTATTAAATCTTTCAGGAAAAGATCTATTTTAAAAGATATCAATGAAAACAACTGTACTGCTATTTAGCCAAAAATCATACTTTTGGAATCCTAATACTGAAGATTAAGAAAGGCATCCATTGTGGTTGAGATAATACTAAGTTTCTTGGTTTGTTGGGCTCACAACATTTTCAAGCACAAATTCGGTTGACTAGAGAAGGTACTTTGAGAGAACAATACATAGGCATATAAACACAAGTTCTTTCCCAATCATTTTGAGGGTCTTGAGCTGTGGCTTGGTGTTAGGAGTAGGTTTTTCCTGCAAGTCAGGGTCCACTGCCTCACCAGCCACAAATAACACACAGAGACACTGTATTTGATATAATGCTATTGGCCTGTTACTAGTTTCTTATTGGCTAGCTTTGTCTTAATTATTAACCCATTTCTACTAATCTAAGTATTTTCATGTGGCCTTATCTTACAGGAGAGAGGGATGGTGTTCTGCTCTCTTTCCTCCATGTTGAATTTCCCCCCTACTACTTCCTCTCTCCTCCTAGCCTCCTGGTCCTGCCTATCTTGCTTTCATATTGGCCAACAGTGTGTTATTCATTAACCAATATGAGAATCATATTTGCAGAATGGCAGCTTCCATCATCTCCTCTTTTCTGTCTAAAATAAAAAGAATGGTTTTAGCCTTAACATAGTAAAATATATAACAAAAGAGTAATCAAATAAACCCCTTAGTTAACAATATTTAGTCCATTAACATTTAGTAAGACTTAAAGAAATATTCTATCATGTATCCTATCTTTGAGAGTCTAATAAAGTCTTATATGTAACTCATCTTTAATCCTCACTAAGGAAAACTATAACCATAACTATCTGTCTTCAACTCCATCAAAGACCACATGAGGGTAATATATAAACTTCAGATATTACAGTGACAACTCACTGCCTGGTCAGTCACCCAAAGTTCTGTAATGTTCCATCTTCAGCCTGTAGGTCATAGTGTGTCTGGCAGACTCATCAGCAAAGTAGGAAACTTTAAGCTGTCTATCTGTATTGGCAGTTTGTCAATCACATTTCTCTGTGTCCTGCAGACTGTCGAGCAGACTCTTCCATGAAGCAGGAACTCTATAACAATGTTCATCATGTTCCTATGGGTCCTGCATGTCCTATTTATACAGCATAAATTCAACCTCTCCAGACAAGAGCAGTACCTTACTCAAATGGCTAGCCTTGCCATATGTGAAATCATATCCCATAACGTGTTTCTTCAAGGTCTATCTTCCTATCTGACGCAGATGGTGTTGCCAGGAGAAGTTGTGCCTCACTGTTAAGAAAAGCCCTAAATCATTTTAAATGTCATATTCTTTAGGTCTTTGAAAGGGTTGGAGAATGCTTATTCTTCTCAAATACCTATCTATATATCTAGAAAACCTAACTAACTTAACTATAAGTTTTAACTATTATAGGTATAAAGATAACTAAAGTTTTGACTATTATAGGTAATTATCTAAAGTCTGTACTAAATTATACATTACATTTCTAAATGAGCTATGCACACACAATATCTAAACAAGAGGAGAAACATACACATCACAAAATTTTCCTTAAATTGTATCAATAAATAAAAATCCATTACAAAACAAAATATTTATATCTATAAAATAGTTCCCTTTTTACCTTTAAAAAAGGTTGGTTGTGGTCATTAACCATTTATAATCAACCCCATTTAAATTAAAACAAACATATATATATATATATATATATATATATATATATATATATATATATATAGAGAGAGAGAGAGAGAGAGATACTTTATTTGAAAATTTGGGTGTCATTCTTTCCAAACTGCTTCCTGCTGGTAGGGGGCGCTGTCAATGGGATCCTAAGAAGACATAGAAATCCTAGCCATAGCCTATAAAACTGCCTTGTCCCAATTGATTTGAATGTTGGATCACCTGGGATGCTGTTTCACGAGGTCTGGTTTGATCAAACCACATTAGTTTGGAAGGAATTCAGAGCTTTTCATTTTCTGTGAAAACAAAAATAGAAATTGTTTCCCCCAGTAACCTGTCCTTAGACTTAAATTTGGAACTCAAAGAATTTTTAAAATATATAATTTGGATTATTCTAGCAGTATTTCTTTTAACAGTTGCTGTTATTTCTTCAGCAGTCAAACAATTTAAAGACAACAGAATTGCATACAGTATCCAAAGTTTCTCTTTGCTTTCCATTTTTATTTACTCTATTTCTTCTACTTCTCTTTTTTTCATTTTTTGATACAGGGCTTCTCTGTGTAACTTTTATCTGTCCTGGAATTAACTCTTTATGACAGGTTTTCTTTGAAATCACAGAGATCTGCTTGCCTCTGCCTCCTGAGAACTGGGATTAAAGGCATGTGCCACCACACCCAGCTATTCTCTGTCCTTTAAAAACCATTTTATTCTTTTTCTCTCCTAAGCCTATGTATATTTTAAAACACACTGTCAATCTTTAGTGGGTTTTCTTAACCTGAATTTGTCTTACTGCAAACCTTTTTCTTTTTTCTATCCACGAGTCTTTATCTAGTAAATAACAACATTCAAAAATGAAAGCCATAGCTGTATTAGCCACAGTCTATACAAGATGGCTGCAGGTACTTTTACAGCCAGAACTGAGAGGTATACTCACTGCCTTGGTCTGTGCTGCCATCCAGCAGCATGTTGCCAGCTTGGAGATGTGGTCACTTCCATTTCCAGCTCTCATGCACACCAGTAAGTTGTTAGCAGAGTTCTTTAAAAGCCTTGTGGGTTTTTGCTGCTTATGCTGAGTCAGGAAACCTCTTTTAAGGAGCCACACAAGTCTCTGCTTGTCTCTAGTAAAACAGAGCCCAACTGAGAAAAATGCTACTATCAAGAAGACTTGTTTGTCTCCGTCCTTTTGTTTCCAAAACTCTTTTTTAAGTTTTTGTTAAGGTTTAAGTGGAAGTTCTTTGGTCCGTGTTCGACACCATTATGTTAGGAGTAGTTTTTTCCTGCCTGTCAGGGCCCACTGCCTCACCTTATTTGCTTAGGACAACTCTAATGTAAACTCTGTTATGCCTTTACCCTGGGACTAGATATGTAGGTCTTAAGTTTGTATGTTCTTGATTTTTCTTTTCTTAGAGCACATTTGTTATTCACTGTTGTGTATATAGTTTAGTATCAAGCCCAAATCTCTTCTTTAGACTAAAAGGAGAATTCTAGTGAAATATTCACCTTGTCCACATCTGTGGCACTGGCCATGCCCATTGTGGGGTGGAGCCAGTGGCGGAAGTGACCTGTGGAACTAGAGCCTGGGAGCACTCTCTTGCTTGTTGGACACAGAGAGAGCATCCGGTGGAACCTGCTGGTTTTCATCTGTCTAGGTTGTAAGTTATTTCTCACTGAATAAACATCTGTTTGGCCTATTTGTTTATCCTGATCCTTATCAAACCGTGATAGCTTGGTGGATCAGTGCCTGCCTACCAGGTACAAGGGCAGGGTTCATTCCCCAATTTAGAAACATAAAATACAGCGTGTAAAGTCCAAGTACCATTGAAAACACTGATTTCAGCATCTAGATACAAGTTTACAAAACAGAAAATAAAATTCTAAACTCTAATCTCATGGACTCAGTTGATTTGGGTCAACTGGGAGAAAGTATTATAGCAATCAATTATTTTATTTATTGGTGCTTTGGAGTCAGGTGCTCCCCTTGCAGTCCAGGATAGTGTCAAATTCAGCATCTTCTTGCCTTGGCTTCCCAGTGCTGAAAATGCAGGAATATGTCACTTTACCTCGCTGGCATACCAATGAATTTTATACATTTAAATATCTGTACATACTTTCAATCAAAGTACATTTAGTAATATTTATAAAATCTACATTAATCATTCTTTAAGATTGCTTTCAAAAATGATTAATTTCAAGTGATCTCATATTACTCATATTAGAATTTTAAACACAATTGCATATCTGTTTAATAGTATATTCATCCTATTCCAGTTTATAAAAACTATAGTTTCCTAAAAGTTTGATTATTTAATTTTCTCATTGTACTCATATTTATATTCCTCTAGCCGTACACAATTTTATTTTTGTTCTTGTTGTTGTTGTTTTGTAACAGGGTCTCTCTATGCAGCCCTAGCAGTAACAGCTAAATGAGTAATGCAGTGTTTTAAACTTAGGAAAGAGATGTGAGGATGTGTTCCTAAATAGGTGGTTTTTTAATGATTTTATTACTGTGAATTTGCCAACTTAATGATATAAGCTAATAATATAGAATGATAATTTGCAACATAAAGAAGAAAATATGAGGTGAAATTAGCCATAATGTCATTTGGTAATTAACTTTTGCATAGGAGTGGATGGTTCTGAACTAATAATATTAACAGGGTGAAATGACTAAGAGCCAATTAAGACAAAGTATAAATACTGACATTCAGGTGAGCCCTTTGACTGTTATTATTGAAACCACATCCTCATTATAACATAACTAGCTATCATTATCAGATGATCACTCAAGCCAGTATAACTGGAAATTTGTGCAAACCATATCAGATCAATTACTGAAGGTTCAAACTTTAATGAATTAAAGCAGATATTTTGAGAGTACTTAAAAATTAGGACAGTATCAAAAGTATCACAGTATTTAATTTATCCCATTATTAGAATAGTGCAAAGAATTAGGAAAATCAAATTTTGATTTAAAAGACATCTATCTTTCATGAAAATTTTATGAAATATATAACTTGTAGCAGTAAGTTATTTACATATATATGTTAAATTACATAATTTTTTTCTAGGTGTTCCTAACTCTTTTTAATGAATTCTTTATTTTAAAATTAAATTATTTTTAATTAAAATATAACTTCATTATTTTTCCTCTTCCATTTTCTCCCATGTGTATATTTAAATATGTAAATACAACATATTCATTCTGTTTAGTATTTGTTACTTGAATATATATGGTTTCAAGGCTGATCCCTTAGTACAAGATAATCAATTAATAGCCTTTCCTCTTTTTGCCACTATCAGAATTCTTCAGTATTTTTGGCATACTTCCCAACAGATCTTAAAATTGTTTCTCTAATTTTTTTTAATCTTTATGATTATGCATTGGTTTTATATATTTATATAATTAACAAACAAATACTGGAAAATCACCATAAAGTAAAATCAATGTTATAATAAGATTTGCTTAAAATTTTGCATAAAGCATAAATTTTGCTCTAATATCATAATTCGTAATGGTCATAACAGCATTGGCTACTTATGGCTATATCCTTTGTAGACACTGATAAAAGGGAAAGAATTATACAGACAGATAAATGATGGATATTTGATCATAAAAACAAATAAATAACAGATAAATGATAGATAACATAAAAACATAAGATAAAACGATAAACAGATAAATGAAAACCACACATGGAGAGATACCATGATAAATGGATTAATAGAAATAGTCAGATAGTTGGAGATGGATATGTTAATCTATATAAGATAGCTACATAGATACAGAGATAACTCACTCCTCGCAAAAAATTTCCACAGTATTAAAGCTCATTTTGCAAATAAAAAAAAAGTATGACTTTGGCACAGTAAATGGGAGCATTTGTGAATTTAACTCAGGCCTATAAAATATTGAAGACCAAGTTTCTGTTTCTCCTTGTCCCACTACCCTCCAGACCCAAATAAATACACAAAGACTTATATCAATTATAAACTGTTTGGCCAATGGCTCAGGCTTTTTATTAGCTAGCTTTATTTCTATTAAACCATGTATTGCCACAAGGCTGTGGCTTACCCATATTATCTCAGCATGTTACTACTTTGGTGGATACGTGGCATCTCTATGACACATAGTCTGATAGTGCCACCTATATTTCTTGCCTGGCTACTGGCCAATCAGCATTTATTAACCAACCAATAAGAGAGGCATATATTTACAGCATACAGAAGAATATCCCCACCATAATGTTAACAATTAAGTAATAAATTTATTATATCTCAAACACTTTTCATATATACAATTTTACTAAGATTGGATAAAAGGTAATAAAATGAACATGCATAATGTTCAAAGGAAAAAAGGTACAGGTATACATAAAAATTAGTTATTGATAACAATATTTTCTGGAATTTTAATATATACTCTGATTCATGCATTAGCATTAATACCTATAACTGTGGGTAGTCAGCAGTTCTTTGAATTATTAGTATTGCAAAACTGCATACCATATGATGTGACAAAGAATCAGGAACTGTGAAGGGAAGTAAGTGGCAGAAAGAACAACAGCCACCAAGAGTTTGGGCATTTTCCTTTCCTGACCTTAAATTCTAGGGCTTCCTAAGACTCTAATGTGATTGTAGAAAGCATTAGTATTTGTGCCATATTACTGAGAAATATCTCTTTTAAGACCTGAAAACCAGTCGATCTGTGAGGATGGAACATTGTCCTCTTTTGAATTCTTGGATATGGTGTATTCACTGGAAGTTGCCTTAATAGATTGATGTCACAAAAAGACATTGAGAGGAAATTTAGTTCAATGACCTTCAAACTGCGAGTAATGAAACATTAGTAGAGTAAAAATTACTGTTACTATTATGATTAGTTCTAAAACATGAAATATTGTTGAAAACGGCATGTGTTGTTGATATAAATGACAAGTGTCTTCTGTATTCTGTGTAACTTTAACAATTTAAAATTATTTCACAGTATCAGACACAGTCAAAGGAAGATTGAAAAATCAATTTACTCCTGTATCTGATATTTGCTGAAAAATTCCAGAATTAATTTCATGTATCATTTCTATGTGTTGTAAACATTCAAAAGCCCTTATTTCTAGTATTTTTTTGGTCAAATTTTAAGAGAACATACATCAAAACTTCATATGGCACCTCAAAAACATTCATATATCTTCAGATTTCAATAAAAACATAATAATATCTGTAGTCAGAGAAAATACATTTCCTTCTCACAAACAAAACGCATGTTGAATAAATTGCAAACAATCACAAAACTATTTCCCTTCAGCTGAAAAAAATCATTCTTTCCCTCATTTCTATTATATTTCATAATTTTCTAGAATGTTTTCATAGATTGGTATGCTACTCAACCAAAATAGTTTTTTGGCTTTCTTAAAGTATCCATCAACTATCCACTATCTTTGTACCTATCATCTATTTACCAACCATCTACCTTTCATCTGCCTACCAGCCATCTTCTATTGTCTGGCTATCATCTACATGAAATCTACAACATTGAAAAAAGGCATGCTTATACTGTTCTCTTAATAATAACACAATTTACTAGCAAGAATTAAAGTAAAGCATGGGGTTATTATTATTATTATTATTATTATTATTAATTATAAGAACTGTTTGAACCATTATCTTACCTTGGGTTTGTGTTTGATCCTGCAGACTTGGCAGTTTAGAGTGACTTTGATGAATATATAGTTTATGCCTGAATAAGAAGAGAAGCTAGAGCAAATGGAGAATTACCACACAAAACTGAACTGTCAGTCATGATTTAAGTCCTTGACTCCAGCTACTAAGTAGGAATACCTTAGGGCCATTGTTATAGCCAAGCAATTCCAGAAGTGGTAAGTTACATGGCATGCCTTTTCCCTAGTACTTGTCTTTTGCTGTTGCTGGGCAGTGGCTCACTTTTTATATTCTAGTTTGTCTGTGTAAGTCATCAATACAATTCACTGGGATAGTCAATTTGTATTTGATCAGTTGCATGCTGGTTTAATAGAGCAGAAGTTTTGACATTATTATTAAGCATTTACATCATAAAGTTATGAAAAATTCTATCTGTGGGCCTAAAATAATTTGACATTTCGCTCTGCTGACTTGAAGAGGCCAAATTATAGATTTTCTTTTTAATGTTGAAAGGTTGATTCACTTTCCATTAATTAAATGTCCAGAGTAGTTGGAATTAAGCTGTCAGGTTTTATAAATGAAGCCAAAGGCATTCTAATTTCTCTTTCTCAGTTTGTTGGAATTTTAACTGCACCTCTTGGAGAAGAGTGGATTGCAATTGTATTTTAGCTGCTTCAACATCGCTGCAAATATCAGCACACCAGATGTCTATTGCTTTGAGATAAATAATCAGGAAGTGGGGATTGCCATTAATGTAAAGAAGAACAGTGAATCCATGCACTGCATCTTTGCCAGAGGTGACTGTATGGGGAATCTGAGCTAAGAAGTGCTGTATTGTAAAACCATTGTCTCCTAGAACACAACATATATTAATAATTACTCTCAAACTGGGAGTCAAAAACTTCATGCAGGTGTACTGGACTGTATTCCTAAATTGATCTAAATTTGTGACTGTTTAGCACACACCTAATATGCACCTAATATATTCAGCAAACATCAAGAATAGAATGCCACTGCTGAAGTAAATGCTGAAGACCAGTAATAACCCAGGATATGATGTAAGATGAGAAATTTGAAGATAGCATGAAGAATAAACACAAAACTTAATAATCATTAGATTGTATGCTAGAATTTAAGTTGGAGAAAACATTTTAAACAGGCTAGTAGGTATAAACCAAGTGTCACCACATGGAAAACATCCAAGGGAGGCATCAAGTTTTAATGAAAATAAAGAAAAGTGGAACTCCTCTTCTACTGTACCAATTTCTGTATCATCATGGGTGTCTGAAAGTCACCTTGAGTATGTTTCTTCCCCAAAATTCAGAGAATAAAGCAATCAGGATCTTCCCAGTGCTTTCTTTATGGTCTACTAAGATAGGACTGTCCAACCTAGAGTCTGATGCCAAGTGTATTTCTAGAGGGGGTTTCTCTGAGTAGCTTTGGAACCTGTCCTGAAGCTTGCTTTTTAGGCTAGGTTAGCCTCAAACTCACAGAGATCTGCCTACCTCTGTCTCCAGAGTGCTGGCATTAAAGGTGTGCACCACTACCTTCTGGAAATCACTATCTTTCTTACCCAATCACCAAGTGTGCCCATTTCCCTAAGACTAAGGGATCTCTTGGCCTCAGATTTTGAATGGTAAAATCAGCAGTGTCACTTACCTTATTCATCATTCAACCGATCAGCTCATGGTATTCTTGGCACCCATCCTATGTGACCCACACCACTAGGAAACTTATATTTTACTTTAATATGTGTCTAATTTTCTAGTCTGGTCTGCACACACGTGCCTGATCCTCTTGGTCATGTCATTCAAATCCCTGCACAGTTGCCAATTTCACAGATTACACACACCATATACCATGAGATTACAAATGGCAGCTTTATATATTGTCTCTATTATTATTTTATTTTCCTTAACTTTGCCAGTAAGTTAATTACACTTACACAGATAATTCTAATTATATTTTAATTAACACATATATAATACCATAAGAATAAATTGCTAACAATCTTTATTTTTATGTATATTATTTTTGTCCTAACAATGAAAATGCAGTGATACTACACTTGTTTTCTCTGTTGTCATCTTTATTGTGTCTCTAGCACCCCTTTAATGTTGTTCCTCTGATACAGGATTTTATTCCATAGTCTAGGCTGGCCTGGGCTATGTAGCTCAAGCTGACCTCAAGCTCAAGGCAATTCACTTATCTCCTATAAAACACTAGAATTATAGGTATGAGCCATTACACCTAGATTTCTTAAATTGAACACTTCTGACAGAGTAAGGCATTTGAAGTTCAATTTTTTTCTTATTCTGGTTATATGTTAGATAATGCCAACTGGTGACTCACATACATCCTGTAAGGTGATAGGTCTAGTGTCATTTTACCAAAGTCTACATAGCCTAGACTGGTGATAATTCTAATTTAGGATATTCTGGATTTCAAAGACCTGGTATTTAAGTGTGTTGACCTACAATGCTTGTGTTTCTGAGTTTTGTGTTGCTGAGACAAAAAGCCTAATGGGATTATGCATGTGTGTGGGTGTAGACACATATAAATTGGCTAAGGAGTAAGAGGGTCACCTCTAGTGTTGGTGTTTGAATTGTGAAAGCAAGGAAAATTGCCTTATGCAAATAAGAACTGCTCATTGCTTACTTCTGTGTACACCAGGCTAGCTGTCCTGTCAGCTTCCAGGATGTTTATTGCCTGAATCTCCACCTGGTTGTGCATTCAATGCTGTGGACAACTGTGCTACTGTGCACTGCTTTCTATACATAGCTTTTGGAGATTGGAGGTGGCGTCCTCGTCCTTGCTTAGAGATCACTTTCCTCACTGAGTGATCTCTGAGGCCTGAATTTAAGACCTTAAATTATAATAGATAGTTGTTTCTTTGTGTCTATTTATTTGATTCTATGTTCTTAGTCTTTCATTACAGTATTCCTTTAATGCCTAATATTATTACCCTCTTTTCTTCACAAAATTCCGGATTTTAATCTTACAGACATTTTCTATTGCTTCTTTATATTTTGCTGTGCAAATCTCTGCTTTTAAATACTCTTTCTCTCCACTTCCTTAGGATTTGATATTTTTCCTTGTGAACTTAATAAATTGTAAACCCAAGATACCTAATTTAAATCCTTTCTTGTAGAATGAAAATCCCTATAATTCAAATGGTTCAAATTTTAATATTCTAATTTTCTTCTTCCTTAAAACTAAAAATTAGGTGGTAATAGACATAATTGTTCTCTATTGTATAGATCTTATTATAGTTTGCACTTAAAGAATTTTAAATCAAGTAATGTTTTTGCTGTATACCTTCTGTTATTGCTGAAGCTATGAACTGCATATTATCTTGTATTTAAAGTTTATTGATAACAACTAAGTGTGGCAGATACTGTATTTCTATTTTGCAGATGGAAAAATTTCAAATAAAGGTAAGAAAACTACTTAGTATCATAGAAATTAAAAATAAAATTCAGGCAATATACCATAAAACCATCTTATAAAATGAGAATTCACCTGTGACTTTGATTCCCCCTCTCATTCTTTCAGACATATTTGCTGTTTAGATTTTAAATTTTATAAGCCATTTTACTATTTCCATTTCTTTTGGAGTCAGTTATCCGTTTTTTTTTCCAGGATTTAACTATTCTTTCATTAATGTTGGCCTTACAGAATTTTTGTAGTTGGTAAAAATATGTTACTTTGAATTTAGAACTTATTACAAACATATTCATGCATTGCTTCCATGCTGACATCACAGGGAGAAGTCTTGTTCTCAGACTAACACAAACCCCTTCTGTGAAGATTTTCTAATGTTTAGTAGAAGTATTTCACCTGTTTCCAGAAGAGCATCATCCCTGGCTACATATTCCAAGGTGACTCATGACCACATGCACCGCTTCTGTCAAGGCACAAAAATGTGAATTCTTCAACTATTGTAGATTAATGGTTCACTTAGTTTTTAAAGAAATTATTTATTAAAGCAGCACCATGAAATGTATTTTTAATATCAATGCAGAATCAGATATTTGGAGGTACTTTGCTTTAATTTTGAAATTTAGTTGATAGCTATATTTGTGCCTCTAGTTTTATAGAAAAAAAAATATTACTATGAAATATAGGTGATGGAATCATATTTGATCAAATATTTACCACAGTCTTTTTAAATTTACAGGTTGAGTGACAGGATCAATGAAATGAGACCTTATCTCTTGTAACCATATCCTTAAATGAAAAGGAAATAGAGACATACATAGATAATAAACCAAGATATTAACATGAGTCACCTACTAACTGAATTTACACAGAAGTTAGGATAGGGATCTCGGACATTCACTTCCTTATAGTCTCATAGAAATTAGCTCTACTGGAGTTTTGAACTTTTCAGTATTAGCACCCCCAAGATAACACATTTCAAATGTCTTAAGCCACCATGTTGTACTAAGCAGGATTACACAACAGACCAGAGACGCTAATCTCAGACATTGAAAATCAAGTGAAGACTTTATTCAAATATTGCATCTTCCTTATGGAATCTAAAAGGTATTGTGGAGTCAGTATCACAATTTGTAAATCTTCATTGTTTTGTGAAATGTTCGCTCGAATATTTGGAGTAATATTAATGTGGCCCAAATGGATAACAGAGGGCAGTGCCTTCATGAAAGCTGAAGGGAAACCAAGGGATTTCAAAGTCCATACATTCACTGTGTTCCTAATGAGTCCTTATTATAATTGAATGTGATTTTTGCATTACCAAGGACATCAAATAAAATGAGATCAGGAAAATTCTAGGTACTGCATGTATTCTAGTCTAGAAGGAGAGATTTAAACAGGAATATTTTTAAATTGATTTGAAGCTGTAGCTTCATGGGAGATAAATCTGCATTTAGAATATGTAATGACAGGAAACAAGCAGGTTGCCTCTACCTCAGGAAATGCCCTTCACATGATTAACCGTAGCAGGGAAGAAAAGAAAACAATCCTGTCTCCTCATTCTAAGAAGAGCAAAAAAATTTGTTTTCATGCAGAAAGAATCTTCCTTTCATCTAAAAATCAACCAACACCATGAAAAGTAACATATCCATAGCCTTAAAAAACATAGATTTATTCTCAGTAAATCTGTTATACTATAAAGTACAGACTAGAGAAAGAATTTCACTTGTTATATGGAAGTGTTTGTATTAAATAGACCCAAACTTCCAATTCTGTCCTGGTGGTCACACTATAATGGACAAATATTTAAGAAGATAGTGAATAGATACATTGTGCTGGTAGTAAAACTAATAAATCCAATGTTCTTAGAATGGGTCTATATGTATAGCAGTATGCAAGGAGAACAAAAACAAGGTGAGTCTTTTACAATATGACTAATAACTACAGAGCTAGGATTTTTTTTACAACACGTTCATTTCTAAAATATGTTCTGTCTTGGTACATCTCTCACTTAAGAGTATACACTCATTATTGGTGTTAGTCAGGAGACAATTCACAATATACTATTGACTTTTAATCTACATGAATGCTTTAGAAATTGAAAACCATGAAGGCAAACAGTGAAAAATGGCCATCATCATCAGAAGGGACATCAAGATTGTTGACTTTATTTTAACATTCCGTAATCTCTTCTGTGTCTAAAGGCTTGAATGGTTAGTAATCACTTTCTTGGCTGTCCTGCCAGAGGGATTTTAGTTAAAGTGAATTTGTAGTTGATGGAATGCAGAATAAAAAAAAGCCATTATTCTTTAGTGACAGCATGTTGTGGCACACATGGCATTTGTGTCTGACAGACAGGCAGCTGCACAGGACTCTCCCTGTGAACTATGAGCTCCTTCACTCTGAAACTACGGTTACCTGCCAAATCCCCTTCAGATTCTTGTGTTGTACAGTTTTCTAAATGTAGTCACCCTATACTTTAGCCTTCTTTTTTTAAACAACAGTTTGAACTTCATATTCTTCCAAGAAATACATCACATGTTTCATATGTAAGTGAGACTATGAAATAACACAGAGAAGAACACAGTAACACCATGGTAAAAAGCCAACAATAAATTAAAAGTCATTTAAAACTTGACAATACATACTGATAAAATGAGTAATCAAGCAGAAAATGCACACAGGGACTCTCAGAGCAAACCTCAGATAAGGTAATTTTCCATGGTTCTTATTTGTTTCAGACAGGCGCTTGCCAAGCAGCGTAAGCTGGCCTCAAAGACCAAAGACCTGTCAGTTCTTTCAATCTCCCAGTGCATGGGTTATAGGAGATTACCACTATACCTGCCTCTACATTATGTATTATTTTGTAACATGCAAAATGTGTACTTTAAAATGAGGGGAATCAAGTAGAGTAGTTATCTTTGCTTTTGTTGTTTGTTTTATTTTGTTTTTGCTTTTTCAAGACAAGGTTTCTCTGTATTGCTTTGCAGCCTGTCTGAGAACTAGCTCTGTAGACCAGGATTAACTCCAACTCATAAAGATCCACCTGCCTCTGCCTCCAGAGTGCTAAGATTAAAGGCATGCACCACCAACCCCTGGCTAAAAGTTATCTTTATTTTCTTTTATTTGAAATGGGCTTATTTTACATGTCAATCCCAGTTCCTGTACACTTCTGTCCTCTCCTGTTCTCCCCACCAATCCACATCCCATCCGCTTCTGTTCCCCAAAGAGCTCCCCCATGTGTCTACACTGAGGGAGTGTACATCTATGTGGAATGGGCTCACAAAGTCCATTTTTATACTAGGCATAAATACTGATGCATTTCCAGAGGCTCCCTATACTGCCCAGTCATCCTAAGTAACATCCACCATTAGGGAATCTGGGTCAGCCCTATTCTGGTTCCCCAGCTGTCAGACTGGAGTCCATGAACTTCCCCTTGTTAAGGTCAGCTGATTCTGTGGGTTTCTCCAGCCTGATCTTCAACCCTTTGCTCATCACTTCTCCCTCTCCAACTTGATTACAGGAATTCAACTCGTTGTTTAGCTATGGGTGTCTGCTGCTGCTTCCATCAGTTAATATATGAATGCTCTAGCATGGTATATAAGGTAGTCATCAATCTCATTATTGGGGAGGGATATTTAAGATAGCCTCTTCATTATTGCTTAGCTTATTAGTTAGGCTCATCCTTGTAGATCTCTGGACATGTCCTTAGTGCTGTATTTCTCTTAAAACCTATAATGGATACAAGGTGTATTCTAAGAGATTCATATAATGTCCCTCCAAGAAGGGGGAAGGGACAAGTCCACTAGAGCACATGGGAAGGGGGGGCAGTGAATGGAGAAGGAACTAGGAGAAAGAGAAGGGGAGAAGAGGAAAGCATGTGAGACTAGGAGGATTGAGTCAGGGTAGGAATAGAAGACAGAAGAGAGGGAGAGGGGGGGTAACATAAAAGGGGTACCTGTTATTGGTTTGAAGAGAAAACTGAACCTAAAGTAATGTCTAAAAATCTACAAGACTGACTCCAACTAACAATTTGAACTACCATAAATGCCCTTCCCTGATAATGAGATCAACAACTAACTTATCCACCATAATGGAGTCCTCATCTAGAACCTTTTGGAAACAGAACACATAGTCGAAATAAAATCCAGATGCAGAGAGGACAAGACCTGGTTTCAGAAACACACAAAGACAGCTGAGTTGAACAAGGAGGAGCTAATTGGCCCCCAGACTGATAGCTGGGAAACCAAGGTGGGACTGACTCAGAACCCCTGAATATGGGTCTCAGCTAGAAGAACTGAGCAGTGTAAGGGACCTCAGACAGTGGGACCAGGATGCACAAAAGGACCTTCAGGACACATCCCCCATGGAGGGATACTCCCTTAACCTAGAGACAGGAGAGAAGTCCTAGTCCATACTTCAAATGACTTGACAGATTTACATGACCCCACCTGAATGGCATAGCCCTATATGTGGAGTGGGGGTGGGGGGATGGGAGGGGAGGGTGGTCAGGGTGCATGTGAGTGGAGAGAGAGGGTAAGAGGGAGGGAGGGAGAAAGAGGGAACTGGGATCGACAAGTAAAATAAAAAAAACTATAATGGCTCCCTCTTTTATGGTATCTCTTTTCTAAAAGTTATCTGCCTAAATTAGAGTGCTGAATTTCAAACATTTAATAGCTATTTAATAGCTATACACCACAATGGTTCTAAATAATTACTTCTAGTTCCAGTAAAAATTGTTTTGGCCTTTTGTTGACACCTGCGATGGTTTGAATAAGAACGGTTCCCATAGGCTTTTACAATTTACTACTTAGCCACCAAGGAGTGGAACTCTTTTATAGGATTAAACTGATTAGGAGGTATGGCCTTGTAGGAGGAAGCACATAACAGGGGATTGGTTTTCAAAATCCCACATTCAAACCTCTCTCTGTCTCTGTCTCTTTCTCTTCTCTCTCTCTCTCTCTCTCTCTCTCTCTCTCTCTCTCTCTCTCTCTCTCTCTTTCTTTCCCAGCTTATGTTGACATGTTTGATGCCATAATGTTAATGAACTAAGCCTGTGATACTGAAAATAAGCCTCCAATTAAATGTTTTTTCTTTTATGAATTGTCTTGGTCATGGTTTCTGTTCACAGCAATAGAACACTGACTAAGACAGCATCCTTCTAAAATAAAGGTTTATATGTCACCTAAACATGTTCTTCTTAATAATGTTTCTTTAAACTTTCTTAAGGTGTTTGATTTTTTTTCTTTATTTTACCCCTAGTGAATGCCTCATTGGACGTCTCAAATATTTGTGTGGTCCTCTCTCTCTTCTTACCTAATTTAACTATTTTATTTTAATTTTAGTGAATAAGTTTTTTGCCTCTATATATGTCTGTATATCAAGTTCATTGTGGTTCCCAGAAAAGATAGAAGAGAGTGTCAGATCCCCTGAAGCTGGAGTGAGTTACAACTGTGAGCTAACATGTGGTTGCTGGGAATTGAATCCTGGTTTTCTGGGAGAGTATGCAGTGTTCTTAACTACCAACACATTTTTCTAGCTATCTCCTATCATTTTTAATCATTGTGTTAACAGCACAAATTTGATGAAAGATTGCTTACTTCCCTTAATCTGTTAATATGGGTGTTGATTGTTTGAAGCAGAACTGCAGTACAAAAAGTACCAGGATACTCATAATTTACACTGATGTCTAGTGATTAATCTTTGTACTTTTAAATCATAGTACAGAGAACGGGAAACCTCCCCCTCCTTGTCAGCTAATGGACTCTGGTGGCTTGTGTTCTCATTTTGCAAATTGCCAAAACTTTGCTGCAGATATTTTGATTGCACTGTGACAGTTCAAAATTGTGAAATAAATTTAACCTTGAATCAAGGGATAAAGCAAGTGACTAGATGAATGGTATTAGCCATAAAGAAGCCAGCAATTTGGACAAAGAAAATGCACAGAATAAAAAGGTGTGGACTTGAATTTGTTGCTTCCTTTCAGTTTTGGAATGAGTAGAGAGACACTTCTTTTGATGGGTTTCTGCCCAAAAATCAAGGTCAGCTGGATGCTTCTCAGCTTCTCCGACCAAGTAGGTTTTCACTACCACAACTCATTTCAGAGTTTTGTTGCTAATTTGAACAATATTTAGTTTAAAACTCTACTGTGCAACAGACAAAAAAAAGACCTACAGACTATATAGTGAGTGGCCAGCAGGGTGTTGACTGTGAGGCCATGAGGCTGCAGATGATAATGTATCCACTGATCCATGTGCAGCCAGTAAGATAACAGAGAAGCGTCATTTGGCACTACAATATATGGTACAACCACACAGAATTCCCATTGGTCTATCCTATCCCCTACCCCAAACACTGCCTGAGCCTCTCTGAAAGACACACTCAATAGTCCTGAAAGTTGGCAAACACTTAGAAAATTCAGGAGGAGCTCTAACCCTCCAATGATTGTGCTGTTGTTGCAGGCAAATGAGAAGTCAATGAGTGAGACATTGGGAAATAGTTAAGGAGAGAGTTAAATAGTATTAAAAAATCTTTTCCCACATTAAAAATTGAAAACATTGAAATGCAAGGATTTGGGACTCTGTATAGTGCTTGTATGGATGACTTGCAAATAGAAAAAAAGAATGGCAGGCTTAACCAGTTGCTAAAATTGATATATAATGATGATTGTAACTACTATCAGTTTGGTAATTCGTATTTTATCCTTAAAACGTGGTTTTATAACTATGTCAAATATAATAATTTGATAGGATGCAAGTAATAGAAAGGCTTAATAATGAAAATAAAAAAAAAATACTCAGACAGACAGGGAGGTAGAGAGAGAGAGGGAGGGGGGACCTGAATAGAACCTATAGCACTACTGCATTATGAAACTGAAGACTAGTAGCCAAAAGTTACTAGAAAACGAACCAATGATCATATAAGAATGACCATCAGATGGCAGGCACCACCAAAGCTATGCAGAAGATAAATGGGATCCTGTAGACATAACATGTGAAGAAATTTAAGGAAATAGTAATTGAGCAAGGTTTGCATTCACCTTTGTGAAGCAGATGTTGAATTCATAGGCAACTCATAATAGAATTATACAAGATTGAAAAGATTTACCTGCAGCAATATTGGAAACTGGTCCTCAGTTACAATAGAAAATAAAATGGAAGGTGGAAGTTAAGGTCATAGAACAGCTATGTATGGCTAGATATATGGGAATTTCCCAAGAAGGCCAAAATTCTGATTTGCAATGATGGTTTAGATTTGATGATCCCACCTTGGCACTAGGCTGTATAGCAGGTTTGAATGCTTGGAATAGAGTTGAAGAATCAAAAAAGAGGACTAAGCCATTTATAAAATTATTCAAGGCTCAAAAGAAGCTTTCACTGATTTTTTTTTTAACCAATACTGACTACAGTTGTAAATAACACGATATCAGATGCAAGAAGCTAGATGTTAATTGAATATCTGGCTTCTGAAAATGCTAATTTAGAAGTCAAAGAGGGTGATTGGGCCTTTAAGTCAAAATCAGCACACATAAATGAATGGATCCAAAACATAGCTGTCATCGGATTTTATAGTTATATTGATAAGGGAATAGAAGAAGTCATTTCTAAAAATTTTAAGAACACTTAAAATATTAGATGTTTTAATTGTGCTAAACAGGGTCATTTGAAAAGGTGTTGTAGGCAAGTTGTTTCTAGAAAAAATGCGTTTTCCAAAGATAATCCAAACAGAAGGCCCCAGTGTTCTCAGATATGCAGAAGGTTTTACATAGGCTAGAATTGCACTAATGAATGCAGATCAACAGGGAATAGGCAAGGTAATACTTTGCCATAGAAAGACACCCTGAGAGGCCTCACATAGGCTCCAATATCAAATTTGGTATAATCATTCTCTTTCAGCATTAGAAAAATTCATCCACAGAGCATTTAAAAGACTAAATGACTGCTCTTAAAAAAAACCTGTAGTGTTCGGGATATTATCAAGGACTACAAAGCTTCAGTAAATAAAATAAAACATTCAGGAGAGGCCAGAAAATAAGTATGTTGACAAACTACTTATAAGTTATAAATTGTCACAGACCAAAGCTAAAAATAAAAATAAATGGCATTGGAATTAAAGATTTAATAGATATAAGTGCACATGTAACAAAAGTTTCACCAAAACTTTGGCATCCAGATTGACCTCTTAGGAAGTACATGTTCAGCTTCTGAAGATTGGAGCTTTATCTAGGGTAAAACAAAGTGCAAGATAGGTCAAGTGTATAGGGCCAGAAGGAAATGTAGGAAAATTAAAACCATATGTATCTAACTTACAATGAATTTATGGAGATGTGATTTATTATAGCAGTGGAAACACAGACCAACAGAAACAACATATAATAAATGCTTCCGACAGAAATATTAAAAGGTATTATCAAGAATAGTCACAGATGGTTCAGGTTTCACATAAGCAGGACAAAATAGCTGTTGGTCTTTCAAAGGCACCAATATCCTTATCTTTAAAATGATTAACTGACAAACCTATGTGGGTGAAACAATGGTCTTTGAAATCAGAAAATGTGTTAGAGAGGATTTTTTTTCACAGGGCTTATTTATAATACTTCCCAGCCTGTTAAAAAATACCACTTGGAAAGGTCTGCTACAAGGAATATTAACCAGCCTCACCTTGGTTCAACATTTTGTACAACAACCAATTCAAAACTGTTTCCTTAATATATTATGGATTTCATCTTACTGACACAAGATACTTCAGAAAAAAATGCTCCATAAAGTAAAGAGAATTTTGCCTTTTTCAGGATTAAATATTATTCCTTAAAAACAGAAAGAAGAGATTCTATTAATTATTTAGAATATAAGAAAGGTTTATAGAAAATTCAACCACAGAAAGTAAAACTCAGGAGAGATCCATTATGAACTCTTAATGATTTTCAAAAGTTCCTTGGAGATATAAATTCATTTTGGTCCACAATTTGATTAACAATTCAAGAAATAATTTAAAACTTACAAGGTTAAAAGGACTTAAATAGTCCAAGAGAACTATCAGCTGAGGCCGAGAAAAGTAATACAGGAAGCACAGGTGTATTGCTTAAGTTTGGTTGTATTCTGGTTGTTTTACCTGAGCTTGATTATATTCTTGTTATTTTACCTTCTATTCATTCTCCTATAGGAATTATTATGCATAGAGAATATCTGATAATGATATTTTTAATATGCAGAGTTAAAAGTTAAACACCTACATAAAACAGGTATTGAATGGGAATTGAGGCTTTGTCAGTTTGTAAGAATAGATCCAGCAGAAACTGTGGTACCTTTTACTAACACTGAAATTGCTTTGTTACAGGCAGAAAATGAACACTGGTGAAGAGCTTTTAGGAATTTTGTGGCAGAGATAAGCCACAAATATACTAAAAGCAAGAGCTTTCATTTTATAAAAAGAACCAATGGGTTCCTTCCCCACTTTGTGTGAGGAATACCAATTTCTGGAGCCCATATTTTCTATAATGAGGCAAATAAATCAGGAAAGATAATTTGTAAGTCAGAAAAGTTAAGTAAAGTAGTAAAAAGCCCTTAAAGACTCAATTCAAAAGTAAGCATTATTTGACATTCTTATGGTATTACTAGATTTTCCAGAACCTGTCAATATGCAGAAAGAGTTGTTTTACATATTGAAGCTGCAGAACTTATTCCAGATGATTCAGAATTAACTTTTTTATTTGATCAAAAGAAAAGAAAACAATCAGAAATAAAAATCATCCCTTGTATGTAACACATATAAGATCCCATACGGGTTTACCAAGCCCTCTAGGACAAGGTAATGCTGAAATTGGTCAGCCACTATTAGTAAATGTGCTGGAAGTTTAGAATTTCAGAAGAAATAACATGTTAAAAGAAAATGGTTTTGTTCTTTTTTAAATTTAAATTAGAAACAGTATTATTTTATATATCAATCCAAGTTCCCTCTCCCTTCCATTCTCCCATGCCTCCCACTGACCCCCATCCCAACCCTCTTCTGCTCCACAGAAATGGTGAGGCCTTCTATGGGTCTTCATCAAAGTCTGCTACATCATTTGGGGCACATACCAGGCCTTACTCCTTGTGTCTAGGCTGAGAGAGTATCCCTCTATGGAGAATAGTCTTCTAATGTCCATTTGCACACTAGGTATAAATGCTGTTCCATTACCAGGGGCCCCATAGACTGCCCAGGCCTCCTAACTAACACCCATGTGTAGGTGGCCTGGTTTCATCCTATGCTGGTTTCCAAGCTGTCAGTCTGGGGTCATGAACTCTCCCTTTTCAGGTCACATGTTTTTGTGGGGTTTTCCAGCCTGGTCTTGACCCCTTTGTTCATCCCTAAGAGAGACAGCCAGGATCCACTGAAGAAGAGGAAAGGGGCAAGAACTCTTGAGCAAATTGGGGGCAAAGGGGGATAGGGAGTTAGGAGGAAGAGAAGGGGAGAAGAGGAGGGAGGGAGGAAGACATAAGTGACCAAGAAGATTGAGACAAGGAGAAAAACAGCAAATGTTTTAAGGAACATTTTTCTATCACTTGGTAACTAGCCAAGAAAATTATAAGGAAATGTTCTGTTTGTTTTTTGTATAATCAAACTTCATTACTTGCAGGAATTAACCCAAATGTACTTAAATAAATGAAATTTGGCTAAAATATGTGCATCATTTTGCAAAGTTTAAAAATTTGATATATGTGCACCAAACCATAGATACATTTTCAGGATGTCAAGGCACAAATGTTTTAAGTTCTGAAAGACTGAGTCTATAATTACACATTTAGTAGGAGTGATGGTCATTATGAGGATACTTGCACAAATTAAAACTGATCATACTCCACCATCTTATCTGTAGTAAAATGAAATAGTTTTTTGCATATTACAACATAAATAATATTACAGGTATACTCACAGTCCTACAGGATAAGGATCTATAGAAATTCTATTTGTCCTGTAAAAGATATGCTTAACAAAAAAGAAAGGGGTATTAAAGATCTTCAGAAATAGACTACAAAGTGCTAGGATGGACTCAGACCCCCTGAATGTAGATGTTAGTTAGCAGGACTGGGCAGTACATGGGGCCTCTAGTAATGGATCCGTATTCATCCCTAATACATGAATGGACTTTGGGAGCCCATCCCACATGGAGGGATACTTTCTCACCCTAGACACATTGAGGAGGGGCTAGGCCCTGCTCCCAAATGATATGACAGACTTTGATGACTCCCCAGCAAAGCCTCGCCCTCCCTGGGGATCAGAAAGGGGAGGGGTTGGGGTTTGGAAGAGTGATAGGGAAGGAGGGGAGGGAGAGAGAACTTAGATTAACATGTAAAACAATGTTGTTTCAAATTTAAATAAAAATATGAAAAGAAACAAACAAAAAAAGCAAAGTGTTTTATTAACTTTTAAATTTTAAAATGCTAATGAAAAAGGAACTACAGCTAAGGAGAGACCCTGGATAATAGAAAAATAACTGCTAAATTAAATCAGCCTATATATTTTAGAGATGTGTTGACCTCAGAATGGAATCCAGGATGTGTGTTCCATAGGGGAAGAAGTGTTACTTTTGTTTCCACAGGAGAAGAAAAACGTTGGATACCATCAAGACTGAAAAAATTTAGATTCATAGAGAAGAGAGAAACCACTTGATTAGGAAAGGTTATAGTTTATCAAAGAGTTTGGTCATTCAATCCAAACTAACTTATAAAACTAAGAAATGCCTTTCATTTGATCAAGTATGAAAAATACTTTTTTTTTCCAATACCAAAGATATTTTTTTTCTGTCATCAAAAGTTAGGGTTGGTGCAGGGTTTTATTTTTTTTTTTCTTTCTAGGAGAAAACAAGTATCTAACTAAGGTATCCAAAGAGTACAGGACAAGTGAAACATCTGAAGAAGAAGGAGAAATCAAGAGATACTATCCTAAGAAAAAGATTAATTTGTTCTAATTGTATAGCACACATCCAACAAGACAGAATTTCATAAATATTCTCAAATATTTATTTCTGCTGCTCTCTACAACACGAAAGACAAATGGTGTTTTTGTGGTCCTGATGCAATTAAAAAACTCAAAGCTGACTTTGGAGTTGGAGTATGGCTCTCCTCCTTTAAACTCAAAAATGCTTGTTAAATAAAAATTCAAAATCTCTTTCTAATGTCAGAAGAGATACCTGGTGTGGGATAGAATAAAACCAGTATTCTGGGCCTATTATAGTTTCACTATTCTTATAACCCTCTGGTTTTTCTTTGACTCCTTAAAACTTTTTAAAATATAACTATTATCTGAAAAGTGTATGCTTATCATACATCTATATACATAAACTTTCTCTCATGATATTAATGGTCATATAGAGTACTAACCAGTTCTAGAAATAAAGCTTCAATCAGCTCCCTGTACCTGATTCTGGGCTCGATGCTGAAGTAGGTAACTAGGAACTAAGTTTATGCTCCTGGATGTATTCAGCAAATTTTGATCCTTTAACATCTTCAATATCTGCTGAATATGACATTAAAATGTTTAAGTTTTTTTGTAGTGAACTGTGAACATTCCCAACAGTGACCTTGGAAGTCTACAAAAAGATGATAGGGCTCCACAAAGATACTTTGTTTGGAATCCCTTTTTCTCTTGGCTTGTTGGCCACCAGTTTATGAGGACAAGAGGCAGAAGCAATGACAGAGAGATTTGTGTGGCCTGTGATCATAATGGAGACTGTCCTTCAGGAGACAGCTTCAATGAGTCTGTTCAGCTTTATTCCAGAGTACAGAAAATACATAGAATTGGGGACAGTACCTGGGAAATCACTTAATTTTCATTAAAAAGTATGTCCTATCATAAAGCTCCTAGTACAACTCTTAGTTATCATCTGCAGAAGCACCTATCATAATGTTCCTAGCATTATGTCTAATTATCATATGGGAAGCAGGGAGAAAATTTCTATAGGGAACTGTGTACAGGGTCATACAGAGATAAATCAGGCATCAGGGCCTAGAGACAGTCTCCAAATAAGGTTAGGTAGAGAATAGGGTGCCTTCCACCGTGAGGAGGGATCAGAGCTCAGAGAACTCTGACTGCAACCTCTGACCAGCTGGGCCCTCAATGATGATTTTACCTGGATTATGGTAATGCAGTTAAATTGACAAACACCACCCAAAGATCAGCATTGAACTACAAACTGCTCAGGACAACTTAAAAATGGTTAGCTAAGATGGTCTAGCCTCAGAGAATACTCCAGCAGTAACTTCAGATAAACACTGAATTTTATCATTATACAGAGACCGAACAAGAAATGATACAGATAGCTCTCTCAGAACTTGACCATTATCTCAATATTCTCAGGGTCCCCTAAAGATACTGTCACTCTCAAACCACACAAGGTGGCGTCTCCTGGGTGACCCTTTGTGTTTCTTTTCCCTGCTTTCTAGTCTGGTAGCTCTGCCTATACTTCCTACCTGTCCATTGGCCAAAAAGCTTTACTTATCAACCAATAAGAGAAACATATATTCACAGAATTTAGAAGGACCTCCCCCCACCAGTCCTTTTTATTTAACAATAATTTTGAGATCTAATGTGTACAACTTATATTTATTATATTTAGAAAATAATGTCTCACACCAGACATACTGACCCTCTAACATTTAAAAGGAACTATAGAGATAGAGAGGAAGAGAGAGAGAGAGAGAGAGAGAGAGAGAGAGAGAGAGAGAGAGAGAAAGACAGTGAGAGAGAGAGAGAGAGAAAGACAGTGAGAGAGAGAGAGAGAGAGAAAGACAGAGAGAGAAAGACAGTGAGAGAGAGAGAGAGAGAGAGAGAGAGAGAGAGAGAGAGAGAGAGAGAGAGAGAGAGAGAGAGAGAGAGAGAGAATCCTAATTAATTGTAGGTTCTAGGAACTGAACTCTTGTCTTGTGGAAAAGAAATGCTTTGGATGTTTGAAGAGTCTCCCCAGCCTCAAAATTTAATGCAGTTCCTGAATGTTATCCAACAATCCTGTGTTGAAGTATTCACAAAAAGGAGTTGCAAACTTATGCCTGCACAAGTGTTATGTGTTAATAAATTTTAACAAAGCAGAGGATTTATTGCAGACACTGGGACCAGGTCTATACCCAGGCCTCAGTGCCTGTCCACCTCAGTGAATGGTTTACACAGGTAAAGAATACAAAGCAACAATGTGCTCTCCTGCAAACAGAAAGTCCTTTCCTGCATATCATGCTTTTTATAGAATCAGAAACAGTAGTTTAAAAAAAATTACTCATTAGCAACCCTTAACATTTGGTGGTCTAATTTTCCTTTATAGTTCCAAAATGACCTGACAGAAATTTAAATTCACATTGCTACGCCATGAAGTCAATTTAAGTCTGTATTGCATAATTTTATCCACATGGCTTCAAGCTTGATATAATAAAATGGAAGTATAGGTCTTGGGGATAAACTATTTATGTGACACCAAAAATCAGACTTACCAAGATTAACCTACTTAAATTTAGGGCCTTAAGTGATAGCAATGGAGTGACATAGATATACCAGATTTGCATTGCTAGGGGAAATATCTTTGATATGCTAATTTATGAGGAACAAAGGTTTGTTTTCACTCAGGTTCATAGTGGTTTTAGTCTCTGGTTTCTTGGACTTGTTTGGTCCTGTAAAAACACAAATGTACTCTAAACAGAACAAATGGTAGTGGTGATGGCTGTGTCTTCCTCTCAGGGTAACCAAGAAGTAATAGTAAGAGAACATGGCTACAATGTCACACTCGCGGTCATACCTTTAGTGAGATATTTTACTTTACCTAGGGTCTAGAGCCTCCCAGTAAGTAGTGCTGCAACCTGGTGAATGGCCCTTTAAAACGTGCCTTTAAAGGACATTTAAAATACAAGCAAATGGCAGGTTTATCTGTGAGTTCTAAAATTAGGTCAAGTGTGATGAATTATGCTTATAATGATGAAGGCTCTGTGTAGGCATAGGATAAGTGGGAAATCTCCATACCTTGCCCTGAAGTTTTTCTTGAACCAAAATAATGCTCAGAAAAATGAACAGTGATGAAAAAAATTACATACTATAAATTGTAGGCATATGTGTGTATGTATTATATGAGTCTACACCAGTCAATTTCCCTTAATATGCTCTTTCTTATCTTGGGAATAGTTTTAAATGGATAATTTGACTTAATATTATTTGCTCTGGCTCCATGCACTTTGTCACAAATGTCAGTATTTCCTTCTTTCTTAGTGTTCAATAATTGAATAACATTTCATTTTGTGTGGGAGGCAGATGTCTCATGTTTTACTCATGGGAAAGATTTAATAATAATCTCATATAAGGAGCAAGGAGAATAGTGTTATAGTTTCTATCTGGAGCATCTCAACCTGAAATAGGAAGGTGAAGGAGGGGAGAGAGGACAGAGAGGGAGGAGCAGGAAGCAGGGCCTGTCTATAAATGTCTTTACGGTGGAACTACCTTAAAATGTAAGGCCACAAAAGAAGTTTTAGTTCTGTAGGGATAGGACTCTGGTCCTTATTTTTACCCATCATTTACTCATCTTATAAGTACATAGTTTTATTGTATGTGTCTACCATGATGTGACATTTGGTTTGGGGTCTGGAAGTACAATACCAATTATAAACAAATTTACAAACAAAATTATAAACAAATATACACACTTTGTTGTTATTAGTTTACTATATGAGGTATTTGTTATAGAGCAATGGGAACCTGCAGAATATTGATATGAAGAAGTAAGGCTGTGGCCCTGAGTACCTAACAATGATATTTACAGGACTTTGATTTACAGGTAGCTTTAAGAGATTAGAAGACAAAACAAGGAAAATGAAGCCACAGTACTATAAGAAGAAACCAGTTAATAGAACAGGCACAGAATAGATAATGTTAGTGAAGTTTCACTCAGAAATGTGCTGAGCTTTGTATTGGTAACCAAACTACAGTCTGTTTTCATTTAACCGAACCAAAGAATTTGGACACGCTTTGTCTAAGCCTTGAGTTTGTCAGAGCTGAATTGAAAGATAATGGGCTAGTTTCCATGCTCTAGAAAATGTAAAATAAACCATATCTAGGGAACGATATTTATATTGTATCAGTTACTTGTATGCTGAGGAGATAAGACAACAAGGTCAAAAGCAACCTAGAGTGGGGTGAAAGTTTTATTTTAGCTTGCAGTTCCACAAAGGACGCAATCAATCATGGCAGGCAAGGTATGACAATAGGCATGCATAGCTTTTGGAGAAGAAAGCTGGAGGATCACATTCAACTTCAAATAGGAATGTGAGAGAGGGGGGATAGGAAAGAGGAGGTGAGACAAAAAGCAGGTCCTGTCTATAAAATCTCAAAGTCATCTCCTGATGACATAATTCCTCCAGCTGTCCTCTACCTCATAAAGCTCTGCATACTTGTCAACTAGGAACAGTTGTTGAAATATATGAGCATGTTAAGGTATTTTCTCATTCCAATCACCACAGAGATTAATGGCTCCTTTTAATCAGATTTATAGTGGTGACTTGTGGTAAAAACACACTAAGCAGAAAGATTTGAAAACAAGGAGTTTGGTGTGTAAAGGTGTACATGTAAATGTGTGCCTAGTACTCTGGTTTCTAGACATAGAGCTATGGGGTTTATTTGCCCTACTGATTTCTGTATTGTTTTGGTTATATCTTTCTTTCTTTTTGTTACCCCATTCTTTCCCTGCAGAATTGAGTGCCTATCCTGTGCCATTGTGCCTGGCATGAATGTAACTCATATTTTTATTATTTCTGAGGCTCATAGCTTAATTTGCCCTGAATCTCAGGAAGGATTAAGATTTAGTTTTTGAGCAGTACTAAAACCTGTGAGACTTGAAAACTTAGACATAGGATTGAGTCATTTGCATTTTAAGATTTGTATTGTCTTAAGCTGAGGGCACCACCAAGATGCAATAGCTTGTGTCTTAAATGTCCCTGAAGTGCCCAATTGTGGAGGGCTAGGTCCACAGCTTGCAGCCCCTGAGAAGGGTAAAATCTTTATGAAGTCAGTGAGAAGTAGTGTGAGATTTTAAATAATGCATCTTCAGGGGCTGAAATGAGAGGCCAGCTCCTGCCCCCCACTACACTATAGCTTTCCAGCCACTAAATGAGTGGTTTTAAAGCATGCAGCTACTGTATCATATTGCCTCAGGCCCAGAAGCAACAGAATTTATTGACACTGCTTAAAAATCTCCACATATGAGACAAACTGAACCTTTCTCTTATAAGTTGTTTACCTTGTGTTATTTTTAATGTAGCATCAGAAAGTTGACTAACAAAATGATTACTGAAGTCTAGGAAGGACTCTAGGTATCAAAGAAAAGTTTGGTAAATAGACAAGTTCTAGTGTTCTGGTCTCTTTAGGCCAAGCACATTTTATATATTTTGGGAGAAATTTTGTAAGCTTTTACAGAACTGATAAAAACAGACTTAAGAAGCTCATAATAAAAAATGTTAAAAAGCTTTTAGGATGGAAAGACAAATTTAACTGATTTGGTCATTGTCCACTGTACATGTATCAAATTATTATACTCCACTATAAGTATGCAAATCATTAAGTAAGATAAAAACCATTAAAATATTTTAGAGAAATTATTCATTGGGATTAAGAATATTAAAATTAATTTTTAAAGTACAATACTTTCATTTCTGGATTTGCTTCTTTGTGTCTCAGCACTGTAGCTAATACATTTTTATGAATGTGTTCCCCAGGGAGGGCAGCTACATATGAACTCCAACTTTCTCACTGATGCTAGTGGGAAATTAATTTCAGTTAGCACTATTAAAATATGTTCAACTACAATATGTGTCTAAAAACATTTTCTAGCATTCATAAGTATAAAGAATTAATTAGAAGTAATACAAGTAACTACTTCTGCTATAAAATATTTTAAAAGGGAGCTTAAATAGTAACATGCATTTGGAAATTATGAATGGGAAAATTGCCAGAATATTAAGTTACACATTAAACTACTTTCATTAATTCCTATGAAATAGTTCCATAACTGCCAGATATGGTATAGAAGAGAATATGATAGATGTGTCTAAGGTATATTTGAGTTTTAGAACCATATTCTGTAGAAAATAATATATATATATATATATATATATGCATATATATATACATATATACACACACACATATATTTGTTTCTATATGATTTAATGCACACTATTTTGTGATAATTCTCCAAGCTCCTATAAGTCTCAAATACATTTTAATGGAAATTTTGTACAAGTGCATATTGATAGAATCATTATTTTTCTAATGCTCACTATGGAGCCTGGCATTTACAGCAATAGTGACAAACACTTCTGAGCCTCTGAGATACATTAAAATAAGTTATGATTTCTGTTTTCAGGATGCAGGTTTTGTGCTTATGTATGCATGGATCTTCGAATAGTGCTAGTTCCAGAGCAAGACCATTATATTGTTACTTTTTATTTTTTGAGTGTAGTAGTGATAAATGCTAACATTTATTGAGTCCTTTACTGTCCCAGATACATTGTAAAGTGATTTGCAAAACATTCTAGTTTTATTCTGTCCTCAATTGAATGAGAAAGGAACAATTAATACCCTAATTTTTGTAAACGTTGATAAATTTTGATGCTGTGCAATGTTGCTCAAGGTCTTATAGAATTATGTAGCAGTGCTCATAATAATATAAAAAGCAAAGCCGTTTTAGTCTCAAAATCTGTGAGGGTTTTGTGTGTGTGTGTTTTTTTTGGGGGGGGTTTTGTTTTTTTTTTTTCCCTCCTTTCCTCTTCTCTTCCTGTTGCTCCCATTTCCTCCCAACCCACCCAACATCCACTCCTCAGAAAGGGTAAGGCTTCCCAGGGAGGCAACAAATTCTGGTACATTAAGTGGGACAGGATCCAAGGCTGAGTAAGATATCCCATAATAAGGAATGGGTTCCAAAAAGCCAGCTCAGGTACCAGGGATAGATCCTGGTCCAACTGCCAGGGGCTCCTCAAACAGACCAAGCTATACAGCCATCACTCACATGAAGAAAGCCTAGTTAGGTCCCAAGCTGATTCCCAGATTTCAGTCTAGGGCCCATGAGCTCCCAGGAGCTCAGCTCAGGTGTCTCTGTGAATTTTCCTGTCATGATCTTGGCCCCCTTTGTTCATGTAATCCCTCCTCCCTCTCTTTGACTGGACTCCTGGATCTCTTGCATCTGCTTCCATCAGTTACCAGATGAAAGTTTTATGACAGTAAGGGTAGTTAACAGTCCAAATACAGGGGAAGGCTAGATCAGGTACCCTTTGAACTATTTCTAGGAGTCTTAACTGGAATCATCCTTGTTGATTCCTAGGAATTTCCCTAAACCAGGTTTCTCCCAAAACCCATAATGGCTCCCTCTATCAAAATATCTCTTTTGTTGCATTCCTGCTCTATCCCTCACCCAACTTGACCATTCTGTCCCTTTGTGTTCCCATTCTCCATCCCTTTTCTTCAATTCCCCTGTTCCAAGTTTACCCAGGAGGTCTCTATTTCTCCTTCCCATTCCTCTCAGGGTTCTCCTTATTATCTAGCTTCTGTGGAGCTGGGAATTGTAGTCTGTTTAACTCTGTATCTCATTATTTAAATATGGTTATTTAGTATTTTAATGTTGCTTGAGGGTTTTTTATCTTCTCTTTTCTTTTTCTTTTTCTTTTCTTTTCTTTTTTTTTTTTGCATAATTGTTTAGAGTCCCCAAGACATTTTACATTGTTTTACTTTTTTCTTCTTTACTTCATTTGTATTTAGGTAGGCTACAGATGTTTTAAATTTAATTTTGTTTACAACCAATTTGCTGAAGGTGTGTATCACCTGTAGGATTTCCCTGCTAGAAACTTAGGGATCACTTATATACATTATCATTCATGTTACCTGCAAATAGTAATAAATCAACCTCTACCTTTTCAATTTGTATCCCCTTGATCTCTATTAGTCATCTTATTGCTCTAGCAGGAATTTCAAGTACAGTATTGAATAGATATGGAAAGAATAGAGAATGGTGTCTTATTCCTTAATGTAGTAGGATTACTTTTGGGTTTCTTTCCCTTCAACTTGATGTTGTCTATAGGCTTGCTGTGAATTAACTTTATATGGTGATGTATATTCCTTGTATGTATATCGTTTCTAAGATTTTTATCAGGAAGGGGTTTTGGATTTGTTAAAGCCATTTTTATCGTATAATGATATGATCATTTTTTTCTCAGTTCATTTATGTCATAGGTGACATTAACTGATTTTTATATGTTGACCCATCCCTGTAGCTTCAGGATGGTTTAAGAACCAAAGTTCATCTGTAAACCTTGCCTGCCCAAGGACAAGATAATTTACTGAAATTTTGGGAGTTGCAGGTCTCAGAAAATTTCAAGCCACATTATTTAATTCCCTAAACAAGTTTGTTTGAACCAACTAAACTAAATATGTTTGATCACATGTACTTGTGAGGTATGTAGGCAGGAAATATGGCATTATATATATATTTGCCCTTGATTGGACCTGATGGAAAATGCAATCAATTGTGTGTTGTGCCTTTTTAAGCCCCTACAAAATGTTACTTGTGGCCAGTTACTTGAAAACAAGGGTGTACAAGACTAGAATCTATTTTTGTGGTCAGTAATTAATTAAGTGTGCTTTGAATTTGGGTCAAAATTTTAGAACTAGTTATTTCATTGTAAATCTCAGGATTAACAATAAAGCATACTTGGTCTTGGTGGCTATTTTTTTTTTAAATGTGTTCTTAGATTCAGTTTTCCAGTACTTTAGCATGTAGGTTCATAAGGGAAATTGGTCTATAATTTTCTTTCTTTGTTGTATATTTATATATCTTGGGTATGAGCATCGCTGTGGCATTCTAAAAACAATTTGGTTGGACACTATTCTTTCTGTTTCTATTTTATGGAATAATTAGAAGAGTATTGGCATTAGTAATTCTTTCAAAGTCAAATAGAATTCTGACCTAAAGCTGTCTGGCCCTGGGCTTTTTCTAGTTGGGAGAGTTTTAGTGACTCCTTCTGATTTCTTAGGGGTTATAGGGATATTCAAAATCTTTATATTACCTTGATTTAACTGTGGCAAGTGGTATCACTTGAGAAAATTATGCATTTTTTAAAATTTTTTAATTTTGTGGATCACAGGTTTTTATGGTATGACCTAATAATTCTTTGGATTTTCTCAGTGTGTGTGTTGTTAGGGCCCACATTTTGCTTTTGATTTTGCTAATTTGGATATCTCTCCATCTTTTAGTTAGTTTGGATATGTGATTTTCTATCTTGTTAATTTTCTTAGAGAACCAACTATTTGTCTCACTAACTCTGTTTCTATTTTATTGATTTAAGTCATCAGTTTAATTTTTTATTGCCATCTACTCTTCTTAAGTGAGCTTGCTTCTAGATCTAATTTCATTATGTAGTCACTCAATGATATGAACTTTTCTCTTAGCAACTCTTTCATGTGTCCCATAATTTTTGGTATATTGTCCTTTCCTTTTTATTGAATTCTAGGAAGTCCTTACTTTCTTTCTTTTTTCCTTCCTTCACCAAGTAGTCATTCAGTAGATAGTACTTTCCCATGAGTTTGTAGGATTTTTGTTGTTTCTATTGTTGGAATCCAGCTTTAATACATGTTGGTCTTACAAGATGCATGGAGTAATTTTAATTTTATGATGTATTTTGAGACTTCCTTATAACTGTTCTAGTGTTATATTTTGGAGCAGGTTCTGTGATGTCCTGAAAAGGAAATATACTCTTTTGTGTTTGGATGATAATGTTGTGTAGAGTTCTTATATTTCTCTGTTAGCTCCTGTACTTTACTGTTTACTGTTTGGTATGACTTACATGTCTGTTGATGAGAGTTGAGTATTGAAGCCTCTCACTACCAATGTATGAGGGTCAATGGATTGATGAAGTTACATGCTAGACAACTTCTAACTCTGTACAAGGGAATTGTTTTATTATTTCTATGATATATTATGAGACTATAAAAAGAACCTTGGTAAAATGAATGTCTTCTTGTTTAGTATCATTAGAAAAAAATTTCAAGGGCCACTTTGTTTGGGACACCCCGTCCAAAGCCAAGCCTATCTTTGAAAAGAGCTCAATGTCCTAAACAGAATTTATATTTTGATTTTCAAATTATGTCATTAAAAGTAAATCATATTCACAATTTAGAATTGCATTTATATATGTATTTAAAGTCCTACCTCATGTTGACTTTGACATTTTGGTTTTTTTTGTTTTTGTTTTTTGTTTTTTTTTTTTTTTTGCTTGTATGTAGTAGGTATTGCAGGCAAATGGAACTTGAACAAAGCATCCTGAGTGAGGTAAACTATTCACAAAAAGAGGAACATGGTATGTACTCACTCATATATGGGTTTTAGACATAGAGAAAAGGATGACCAGCCTATAATTCACACAGCCAGAGAAACCAGGATTCAAGTAGGAGACTAAGAGATCCATAGCACACGGGACTAGGAGATTGAGTCACGAGAAGAATAGTTGAAAAAAAAGAGAGAGAGGGAGAGACCATAAAAGAGGGAGACATTAGAGGTTTGAAGAGAAAACTGATTCTAGAGAAATGTGAAATGTCCAGAGACCTGCAAGGATGACACCAAGTAACAATGTAAGCACCAGTGGAAAGGCTACCTTAAATGCCCTTCCCTTATAATTGATTGATAACTAACTTATATGCCATCATAAAGCCCTCACCTAGTAGCTGATGGAAATAGATGCATCCACAGCTAAACACTGAACCAAAGTCCTGAAATCCAATTTCAGAGAGGGAGAAATGATAAGATAATCGGGGTAAGACCAGGCTACAGAAACCCACAGAGACATCTGACCTGAACAAGGTGGATCTCATAGATCTCTAAACTGATAGCCTAGAAACCATCATTGAACAGACTCAGATCCCCTGAACATGGGTCTCATTTAGAAGGGCTGGACAATCTAAGGGACCTTTGACAGTGAAACCAGGATTTATAGCTGGTGCACGAAAGGATTTTGGGAGAACATTCCCCATGGAGGGATACTCCCTTAGCCTAGAGGCAGAAGGGAGGGCCTAGTCCTTACTCCAAATGACTTGACAGATTTTGATGATACCTCCTGAAAGGCATCACCTTCCATGTGGAGTGGGAGTGGATGGGATCTGAGGGTGGTTGAGGAGCATGGGAGTGAGGTAGGAGAGGTAACTAGAATCAATATGGAAAATAAGAAAAAAATCTATGCATATATATACATATATACACACATACATACATACATACATACATACATACATACATACATCATACATACATACATATGAAGAAATACCAGAATATTTGAGAGGGCAAGCTCAGACTTTTGGACAGGTGAAAACAGAAAAGAAAAACATATCAAGTGTCAGAGGGTAACTTATTCCAAGCTCCTGCGTCCCAGGATTAAGTATTGCACGAGGCAATAGGAAAATACACAATGTATTAATAATATAATGGGGGGTAACATCTCAGAGGATTTGGAACAGGCAAAACTGTATTCAAATTGTATCATTTTGAAAAATCCAAAACTGTTGTCAACAAACAAGGGGGCATAAATGAAAAGGAGTATACTCCAGAAAACAGTTTTAAACTAACGGCTGACATAAACTCCCAATATGGTGGCTCTGGTAGTGTGAAATAAAATGTTCCCCACAGGTTTATAGGGACTGGCACTATTTCGATGTGTGGTCTTTTTGCAGGAAGTATGTGACTATGGGAGCATGCTTTGAAGACTCCTATGCTTAAATCATGTCTAGTGTGGATTTACTTCTTGCTGCCTGCTGATCCAGATACAGAATTCTCATCTCTGTCGTCAGCACCATGCCCACCTATAAACAGCCATGCTTCCCATCAGAATGATAATGAACTAAACCTCTGAACCTTAAGACAGGCTCAATTAAATGTTTTCCTGTATACAAGTTACTGTGGTCATCATGTCTCTCCATAGCAACAAACTATTAACAAAGACACTTGGTCACAAGTCCTATGATGCTACCAGGACACTAATATAGCAGCTTTCTCTTCATAGTCCATATAGCTCAGGATAGTCTAGTTTGCTATCTGTTACCGATGTGAAGCTCAGGGTAGAAAGGGTTTCTAGTCTTCTTTACATGCTGGCTTCATTCATATGTTAATTTTGATGACTCAATCTCCAGTTCTTGTACTCCTGAAACAACTGCATTGGGTTAGAAAGAATTCTCAGTGTTTGCTTTTGATATCTACATAGAACCAAGTACTTATAGCAAATATGTATTCCTGAAAACAAGAATGATATGTTGGCCTATTTCTACTAATGTGCCCATGGCTTTTCTGTGCCAACAGCCTCCAGTCAATGAAAAACTGAAGCTGTTTTCCTATTTCAAACCACTGCTGGTGATTTTTCTAGCAATGTGTCGCCATTAAATGCCAATGACTGTCTCTTATCCTTTATGCTACATACTCTGAATCAATAGTTAGCACATTGCTTGTTCTTATTGATTTCAACACGGTTGACAGTTCTTGTAATATGACAGGAATTTGCAGGTAGGAGATAAAACTGTGACTTTTCCAAGTTGAAAAGAAAGTCAATAAAATCTAGCAGATTAAGTTGAGATTATGAATTTATCAATGACCTACATTTTATGAAAATGTACAAATTATAGAAATAATGAAAGTAATTAAAATTTGTATTTAAAATGATGTGCCTTAACCTTCTATTAAAATCCATGTGGGTTTTTTTGTTTTGTTTTGTTTTTCTATAACCACTTCTGGTTCTGATCAAAGACAGTATTTAAAATATATTTTTTTTATTATAAAGTTTGGCTTGCCTGATTAAATGTGGATAAATCATTTAGAAAAACACCACAAATGATTTGCCATACTGGATTTTAAAATAAATCTCATTCAACTATAAAGCCAAGCAAGAAACTTCTGCTTTTCATCTAAAAAAAAGCACAAGATTGGATGAGTTGCTATTAGAATATTCTAAAGTATTATAAGACGTCTGTCCCTGGCAACAACTTTCCTTGCATTTTAAAGGCAGGAAACATGGGGCTCAGGTATTAGGCTAGTCTTAGGAGTTTGTTAGGATCTCTTCTAAAAGCAATCTCAGCTCTTGTAAATCAAAAAGATGACTCCATTCAAGGATATTGTAACAGAGGAAGGTTATGACAACAGAAGGTTAGTGTATGTAGCTTCCACCCAAAGTGGAAAGTTTCTAAATGCTGGAGAAAGGGGAGAGCAGCTCATCTGCTTAACTAACTGTCTTTACCCAAAGGAAAAGTCATCATTCTTGTGTATTGCTGACAACAGACAGTTTTACAACTTGGAGCAAGGAGCCAGGGACAATAACCTCCTCTCTTATAGAAATTAAATTTAGGGACTGTTCTTTTACTTGTAAACTGTAGCTAGTTGTTTTCTGCCAGTCCAGCCATGTCTCCACCCCCAATGGGCATGGTCTAAGCCACAGATGAAGACAAGATGAGTATCTCACTACAGTAAACATTTTGAAGGAATTGCTACCTGTTCTGTGGGAAAGATATTTGGATTATAAAAGTGTCAAGGGGCTTTAAAGAAAAGATTTACCTATATGTTAAGGGGACAGGAAAATAATTTAGAAATGTAAGTTTTCTAATGAAATATTTGAGTAAGAGAGTGTGAAAGCTAAAGCCAGGAAAGAGTATGTTTAAAGCTAAACTAGCTAAGGGGAAGTTAAGGTCATTTGGGTAGCTTTGCAAAAGTTTCTGATCAACATTATGAAACCTGCAGGATTCACAGATGAATGGTTTGGTTATAACTAGTGCTGCACAGCTAGTCTTCTCAATTATGAGCTCTTAACGTTTTATTGATTTTTAAAAATAATTGTATCACATAGTCATGAAAGAAAGATACTGATAATATAAGCATTTAATTTATCTATATAGGCAGAGTTAGGGCTCGGGATTTGGCTTGTTCAGTAAAGTGCGTGCTATGCCTTCATGAAGTTCTAACTTCAGAGGTACAGAACCCATGTAAAAGCCTGGAACTGTAATTTCAGTACTGGGTGGCCAAAGTGGGGACACAGGTCTCTGGAGTTTATGGATCACCCAGAATCCATGAGGTAGTGAGACTTGAGGTTCAGCTAAGAGACTTTTCTCAAAAATGAAAGGCCACATTGACTGTGGCCTCCATATACACATGCACACACAGATTTTAGTGTAAAATAATGCATAAATGGTATTGTAGCTAGTATGTTTTCCCGTCGGCCGCCTGGTCTGGTCCTGCCACCACGCCAGCCCCCAATAATAATACACAGAGTCTCTGTATTTGCTATAAGGCTGTTGGCCAGGTACTAGTTCCTTACAGGCTAGCTCTGTCTTAATGATTAACCCATTTCTACTATTCTAAGTATTTCCATGTGGTTCATCTTACTGGGCAGCCCCACGTGTTGTTCTCCTTGGTCTCCATATTGACTCCTCCTTAGTCTTTCCTCTTTCCCCCTAGTCTCCTAGCCCCACCTATCTTGCTTTCCTATTGGCCAACAGTGCTTTATTCATTAACCAGTATGAGAAACATATTTACAGAATAACATCTCTCATCATCTCCTAGAAACACACAAGCAGGGTGGGGGCCGCAAATACAAAGTGGGGAAATTGGCAAAAAATGAAAAGCAGTGAGTGTCTTCTAAGGGCTGATGTGGAGGTAAAGAGTTGTAGTAGGGCATAGGCAAACTTCCCACAAGTTGTGGTGTGTCCACCTGGTTAGGCAAGGGACCCTGCCCATTTGGAGATGGTGGAGGAAGGGAGCGGCTTCTTGCCACCTGGGTGAAAACCAGGTCTAGTGAAAACCTGGATCCTGCTTCTGACACCAGATATTGGAGATTAATAAGGATCAGAAGAAACAAATAGGCCAAATAGTTGTTTATTCAGTGAGAAATATCTCACAGCATAGACAGCTGGACACCAGCAGGTTCCACAGGAACCTCTCCTCTCTGTATCCTGCCAGCAAGAGTCTCTGACCCCCTCCTCAGCCTTTTCCCCCAGGTTACATCCCACCCTGTATCTACCCCAAATGGGCATGGTCTAAGCCACAGGTGTGGACAAGGTGAATATCTCACTACAATGATTTTCCTTTCTTAGAGCATACTTGTTATTCACTGTTTTGTATACAGATTTTGTATCTAGCCCAAATCTTTTCTTTTCTGGTATAAAAGAAAAGCTCAAGAATGCAGAAAGTGCAATATAGATGTGATATTGCACACATTATTCTCCGTAGCAATAGGAGCTGTAATTTGGCATTTCAGCCTCAAGAATTCTGAATCTCCACTCATGTGTAAGCTAGCATCTTGACTTAGATCAAAAGAAAAAATACAGTACAGTTGAGATATTGAAAAATTTATTAAGTAAGATAGGTTTACTAAAGTAAATGGATGACAGCATGAACATTAAGTTGACTGTACACATAACTCCACTGAGAATTTTGTAATTGTTGATGGTATATTGATCAAAAATGCAAGCTATAAACTTAAAGATGAAGTAAAAATATAAACCAAAAAATCCCCGTAATAAAAGACAAACAAACAATCCCAATTTAGCTGGATTACTTATTTCCCTAATTTAAAGAGTTTTAGTTATTAAAAAATACAAATAATTTAGCTAGTACTTGGTTGCCTTTAAGAGGTTGAGGGTGGGCCTATATTACTGAAGACACCACACACTAAATCACAGATCTAAGTGATTCAAGCTGGGCCTGACATGAAAGCCCCTTTTCTATGATACAGCCTGTGTGGGTACAGAAAACTGTATGCAAGCTACCAATTGAAATCCCATTAGAAGCAAGTAAATAAATAGTCCTTCCTGTGAAACACAATTGTCAGCATGCCAAGATATGAGTAAAGGTACATAAGTAGCATTTACATGTCAGTGGCAACCAGCAGCTGTCTAATTCAATTTAGGGCCCACAGAATAAGAAGTGCATGATGTCTGGCACTGTGAATTTTAGTCAGTTTCCCTGAAGTAGTGAGGCCATGGACCCTGGAAAGGAATGTAGTATTGCCATTTTTGCTAGAGCAATGTAATTTCTTACCATGCTCTAAATTGTGTCTTCACAGATAAGTATTGCTACACAACCCCCTAACAAAGAAGCCTCTCCAAAGCAAATGGAAACCAACATAGAGAACAACAACTAGACACAATGTGGACATCAACAGTGCATGGGGACCTCATCTACAGTGAATATATCTACATAACAGTTCTTGAGTCTATTAGTCATGGAACATTACAGAAGAGAGAGCAGAAATACTTTAAAATACCAGGTTTCCTGTGAAACAATCTCTCCTAAAAGTAGCTGCATAAATAAGATTGGAACAATGGCAGTATCAGTGGGTATACTAATGTGGGCAGGGAAGAGTCTTGGGGACAGACATGACTAAACAAAGAACTAAGAACAGACAATGAATGACTGCAATGAGAAAGAGAACAAACCACAAAATGGACTCAACAGATTTTATATATATTTGGGAGACTATGGAAGAGGTTCAAGGGAGGGTGTTTGGAGGGGCTAGAGCTGAATGGGAAGTGAGAAGGTGCTCCAAAATTCTTTATTGTTAATCAGCAAGCTAAGTCCAGGATTCTTTTTCTTTCCATACTCTGTTAATGCTCTCTATGTTTTTAGTTATGCTTTATTTTATATTTTAAAATGTACAACTGAAATTCAGATAGCAAAGGTCCATACTTCGGTCTAACATCAGGCATGGCAGCATTAGAGTTCTCATAATAAGATTTTAAATGTACAGCAAGAGCATTGAGGGTAACCTTGGCACTCCACGGTCGGCAAAGAAAGTTTATGAAAATGCTGTTTTACCCATTTAAATCGTACTAGTGAAAACTTAGCATTTCTACAGATTTGAATGCTTCCCCATGCAATTCACACAAAGGAAGCCTAATTATTTTAGTATAATGGCCTTTATAAAGCGAAAGAACAAACTATTTGTAATTTTCCAGGTGCAAATTTAGGTGAAAAATACACCATTTGAGATTTGATTTTGTTCCTGCAATGTGAAAAGTTATAAGGATATTTGAATATTTAATTAAATAGAACTGTCCTACTTTGGCTTTGGTTATTGTGATAAAAAACTGACTTTCACCAATTTGGGGAAAGAAAGGTCTTATTGTATCTAACATGTCAAAGTTCATAATTGAATGAAACTAGGGAAGAAGCTCAAAGCAGGAACCTGGAGACAGAAACTGAAACAGAAACCATGAAGGAATACTTTTTGCTGCTTTGTTTTCCATGGTTCACTCAGACTGCTTTTTTAAACAACCTATGACCATCTGCCAAGTGATGGTGCCTTCAACAGTGAGGTGAGCCCACACACATAAACATTAATCAAGACTTACCCAAAGGCCGTTATGATGGAAGTAATTTCTCAATTAAAGTTCCCTTTTTCATATATGATTCTGTCTTGTGCCAAGTTAACAAAATGCAAACAAAGAAGCAAACAAACAAAAAACAGCACATGATCCATTGTCAAATTGATACAAAAACATAGCATTATTCTACCTTAATCTTTTATTTTTTATCCCTAATAGCCCATTACTAGCACATCACAAATAATAGTATAACTTTAAAATTCACATGATCTTCAAAATTTCAAATACTTTAAAAGTTCAATTGTTTTCAAATTACACAAATGTTGTCTTTAATATTGAAGGTCTCTCAAAAACTAATTTAATACTTTACTACTCCAAGAAGGAAGAACCAGGATATAGTCACAATCAAATCAAAGGGAAATCAATCTCCAACATTGTAAATAACTCAGTATTCAACATCAGGAAGTCATTTATAATTTTCTGGGCTACAAAAGGCTTTTTAAATCACCATTTTGTGGCTATGTCACAAAAACACACACAGTTTATCTCATAGTCTCAGATAGGCTCCACTCTGTATTTGCTGCTGTCATTGGTGGACATCTACTAACTTACGATCCTGATATTTTCATTATGCTGAGTGAAGTCTTCACTCCAACGCAGTCTGTAGCTTCACCAATGGTATCTCCTCAGTTTTCTTCAGGGATTCCAATACATACTGAAGTGTTAAGCCTTAAATTTTTCTATGACCCTTTAATTCTGGAGCCTATACTAAACTGAGGCTTCATCTTTACTGATGGCCTTCCAGCCTCTCTTGAGGGACATTGAATCTCTCAAAGCATTCAGTCTCAGCTCCTTTTGATAACCCCTTAATTCCTATGGTTTTCATTGTTACTGAAAGTTTGTTTTTACCATTGGTCAGTCCTGGACTTCTAGAGTTCTAAGCATCAGATTTTCTCCATGAGCCCGTTCATGCTGCAAAACCAGTACCAAAAAGAGCACTCTTACACATTGGTTAATATAACTTCCAGTTGCAAATGCAGCCTTGGTCCCTCCTGGCCATAGTTATATGTGCTGACTCCACAGAAATACTTCTCAATAGATTTCATACGAGTGATTCTGGACTCATGTCAATCATAGTTAATTTTTCAGACCCAGGTAACAGGCATCAATTATTGCAGCAAAGCAAAGGTTTTTTTCTTCAGTAATAAGAGTCTTTTGACTATGTATCACTGAGGGAAATAAAGGAAATATCACTGAACTTGAGGCAGAAAGCTGTGGGAAAGAAGGCAGAGAGATATGGGTTTCTGTGGAGCTGTGGAGGAATCCTACTTACTGGTTGGCTCTTGATAGCTCATTCAGTCTGTTTTCTTATACAGCCCACTTAAAAATGAATTCAATCTTCTGTCTATTTCTATCCTGTCAAATGAAATTTCCTCCCAAGGAATTTTCTGTAACACTTTATACTCATTTAGGTATTTTTCAGAGTTTACTCATTTTCACTGTGGAAAATAAGCTTTGAAACTTTAGAAGCATGCTGCCCTTGCACTTTACTGAACAAATTTCCTGCACTCTATGCACATAAACTGCTCCGTTATGTCACCATTCTGGTAGAGTTTCTTTTACATACATTGAATATGTTTTAGACCAGTAACTTCTTTTTCCAGAAAGCTAGGAAGCAGCTAATTATGAGCTATCTTTCACAGACCAATTTTTTGTAACAGACCCCAAGAGACCATAAATTATACATTTCACACTGAGTTATAATGTTCTTCGGTTCTATATCTATATAGGCTTTCCACCTTAAAGATGAGTGGAAATTTTCTAAATTTCAAATATTCTTTGCTATTTTATTTTGCTAGGAATAATGTGCATGTTTAATGACTACCTACTAATTACTTAATTTTGCATAAGCCTATACTTTTAAAGTATTCAAGAACATTAGAAATAATTCAGATGTATTGTAGAGTGCGAAAATAGAAGCACTATTGTAGTAAAGGTTGTCAGCATAATTATTCAAGCCGATCAAATGCAAATCTACATTTCTCATTATCTTTAGATATCAATATTGGGTGTTAAGTTCTTAAACCAGTTAAAGTTGAGGGAAAGTCTCCGCAAATAAAGGAAAACATGCCATAATCATAATGATTCAGAAGATTTAGCCAATTCACATACATTGAAACTGTGAACCTGCATTATTTCAACATTTGGATTGTTGAAATCTCGAAAAATACCTTTATTTCTTGTTAAAATAAATTAAAATCTATTTTCCTGACTCATGGTAAGTTTAAGAATATTCACTTTATTTGTAAATCAATCAGGATAGAAGTCCTTTTAGGGATTTTATAATCAAACTTAAAAATACTGTCTAGAAGTAACATGTCATATGCATGCAACACAAACACAATTGGATACAAATGTTATAAAATATTGCTTCAATCCTACAATTTTGATTCCTTAGTTCATATAAAAAACCAATAGTCTTTATCACACATGTAGTGGTGGTGAGTCTCTGTGGCTATGTCTTGAAGGTATTGTTGCCAGCTTGGTGTACTTTTAAGATGGTGGAAATTTTATGGAGAGGGAGACAAGTAGTCCTAGTAGGCAAAGGATATAAGAAAAATAACTCATAGTATAAATTGTGTCCCAATTTTAAAAATAGTTTGTGTATTTCAGGGGTGCTTAGGAAAACTGGAAGAATTTGGTCTTTTCATCTAGGAAGACACATGTAGAAATCCATCTGTGTGAATGTTTACTCCCCTTTGAAATAAGGAATTAGTTACAGACACAATGGGGATGTTTTCCATAAGGTTAATAATGGAAGAGAGGAATATGGGGTCTTGCTCCCTCCAAAGGTTCTTTTGCTAAATTTTATAGGGCACAAATTGCCCTGACATGTTTCTTCCTAATTAAATCATGAGGAATCAGCTTATATTGTATTGATTTTTTTTTTGCAAAGAAACCCTTGTGGTTATGACGTAATAACTATATCTTAACCACATGGATACTTCATTGGTGTGTGAGGTGGTTGAAATATTTCTAATTTTATTGAAAGCTTTTGAAATCAAAAGTAACAGCAGGAGAGACTCAGTTGTTAAACAAATCCACGTATTTTTTCAACTAATTTATCTAAATGCATGATCAAAGTTGGATTCTTTGTTTTCTGAAACCTTGAATCTTCCTCTGTCAATGTTGTGCTCTCTATGGTTATACCCTTCATGCCAACATCACAAGTGTTCTGATTTGTTTAATTTTTTTTCTTGTTCTCACTAGGAGCTGTGTAAGTGAATAGATATCAGCCAACCTGGATGAGTAGGTCTATAGGATTAGTCTGAATTGATGTTTAAATTCTTCTTGTAATCCCATAAGGTCCTGGATATTCTTTGTTAATACCGTGTACATCTGTGCATCTGAGTTATAACAAGTCTTAAAACACAGGTGGGTGACTTCTCTTTTTAATCACAAGGTAAGTCTGACCAGACCAGTTTTATGTCTTAAAAAACACGAAAGTAGTATATTAGATAGAAGGTAGGGTAGGAAAATGTAAGTAGAAGAGGGTAGGAAAGATAAATAAACACTGAAAGGAAGATAGAGAAATGTAATTAATGGTGAAAATGAAAGTCATTGGTATACATGGGAGATTTAGTGGATGGAAAGAATGTGCTTGTTGGAAATGAAGAACCAATAAGAGACACCATCCTTAAAAATTTTTTGTCAAAGAGAGGTGATAAAAAGAACATCTGCCCTGGGGGTAAACAAATAACCCATGAAGATTTGGAAGGACTCAGAAGTGAGCTACAATTGCTAACAAAACTAAATAAAAACTGAGAACAAGCAATCCAAAGTAGCCCAGACACAAGCAAAATCTAATCTTTAGTACCTTTCTAGAGACATCCTTGGAGTGAGAGCACAGAGTGTCATGCTGAGTGTGGAGCACAGTGATGCCCACAGGCCCTATAAGTAAAGGAAGAACATGTGCTCTACATGCAGCTTCCACAGAAGCTGTGGAATCAAACAAGAGTGTGAAAATTGGTATCATTTAGGCACCTGAACCAGAACCAACTCCAGACCTAGAGGTGAGTATCTGAGATGGGAACATATCCTCAGATGTTTTAGAAAGTGGTGGGCAGACTCTTAGTAGGCTGCTTTTTACACTTCAGATTTGATTTCATTTTTTTTGTTTGTTTTTTGTTTTTGTTTTTGTTGTTGTTTTGTTTTTTTTCTAGCCAGCCATTGGTGGTGCATGCCTTTAATCCCAGCACTCAGGAGGCAGAGGCAGGTGGATCTTTGTGAGTTTGAGGCCAGCCTGGTCTACAGAGTGAGTTCTAGGACAGGTTCCAAAGCAATAGGGAGAAACCCTGTCTGGGAAAACCATTTAAAAAAATGATTTGACTTTTTTCTAATCCAGGATACTTTGATGAGCCAAGCAGAAAAGGTTTGGCACCATGTCTAGTTAGTATTATAGAATCACATGTATTAGTATTATAGATTGTCATTTATAAGACAATCTGTTGGTGCTTAACATATGTGTTCATAGATAAGTGTTATTTATGTCAATGTAGGGAAAGTTTTCTGGCTGTTAACTGGTTCCAGCTCATAGCATGATGAGCTATTGGTTTTCCAGTATTTCAGGGCCCAAGTAAATCCCAACATTGTGTGCATATTCAAGTACAGTTTAATGCTTAGCATTGTGTGCTTCTGTATACACAGTTTAATATTTAACACTGTTTGTATCTACATGTATGGTTAAAATTGAACATTGTATGCATCTATATGTATAATTTAATATTTAACAATTGTTTGGAAATCTTCCTCAATTTACATTGTTTTTTCTTGCTTCTTTTAACTTTTTTCTGGGAGTGCTGTGAGTGTTTCCTATACCTTATGTGAAAATTACAAATCTTATTTTGAAAATTTAGTCACAAATGCATTTTAATATGTTAAGTGGAAACCCATGTTCATCTCCAAAATGACAAAAGGAAAAGGTATGTTATGTTTTTATTCTTCTACTAGAGCCTTCTTGTTTTTTAAGTGAATATAACTGGTAATCACAGGCCTAGTTTATAAAATTTTCATTAATTTGAGTTGAACATTTTTATCTATACATAATGCTTTTAAAATTATTTCATTCATCTTCAGATTTAATAAATATATCATTTTCACATTATGATATAATTAGTTAATAATTAATATTTGAACTTACTTCAGTCAAGAGAGTTGGCTGCTTCATTTTTTTCAACTGAACCATGAATTCTTTCAAATGTTAGAAACAAAGTTTTATTGAGATTCATAAAGTAGGCATAACCTTTGCCATCTCTGGCAAAGTTTTCTTTCTCTGGTATGGGTTATATAAAATTGTGCTGTGTGTCTGCACTTCTTCATATCAATGGTCCCCCCTATGACATATTAGAATGATACTGTGAGCATGTATTATTAATGAACCAGGACTACACCACATGTAACCTCCATCACCATCTTGAACATGAACTTCCAGTCTCTGAGCAGTGAAAGTACTCTTCTGTATTGAATTGCCTAGGGTCTGTTTCATACAGTGAGAGGATTAGACTATGACACTGGACAGAAGATTGATTTATCCATATTAGTTATGATAAATTCAAATGATAATTATTTTCTGCCACTCAATTTAACTCATAAAAATAATTTCTATTATCCTACATTATTTTTTTTAAAGTAAACTTTGCCTACCTTCTCTGATGCTATTGTTTGAATCTGAAATATCTTTCCCAAACTTATAAGGGGTTGAGTCTTATGCCAACATGCCATTTAAAAGTGATAGAAATTTTAAGGAATGAGGTCTAGTTTGACAATGTTTGGATATTGGGGGCATTCCCTGTAAAACACTGGTGTATATCTCTGTGTCTGTGCCTCTGTCTCTGTTTGTCTCTGTGTGTGCTTCTCTCTGGTGGATATCAAGTAAGTAGTTTTCACTACAAACATTCTACCATAATGCATTGCCTTGCAACATGCTCAAAAGCATCAGGTCAATTAAACATGGATTGAATCCTCTGATACCTTGAGGTGAAATAAACTTATCCTATTTTACTTTTTTTTAACTTTAATTACTTATTCTGTGTGTGTGTGTGTGTGTGTGTGTGTGTGTGTGTGTGTGTGTGTGTTGGCATGCATGTCTGTGTAACATGTGGATGCCTGGTGACCACTGATGCTAGAAGAGGATTGAATGAATGCCAGAAGTTGGATAAACTGACAGTTACTGATGTTTATGAACGTCCTTTTATATGGTAGGCACTGAATCTGTGTCCTCTGAAAGAACAAGTAGTGCAGTTAACCACGAAGTCATCTCCCTAGCCCCCCAATTTTCCTATTTTTGAGCTGATTTATCTTAATTTCTTGTAATACTTGAGTATCATGCTTCATAATATGTTTTCATTAAATTTTACTTATGTATCTATAAGTACTGTAAGTATGTATAAGTATTCAGTCATTTATATTCACCTCAAATTTTATCTCCTTTAAGGATTATTTTAATGTTATAGATTATACAATCCCTGCTATGTATTTCCCCCATCTCTTCTTCCCTGCTTTTGTAATTCTGCTTTTCATTCATAGTTTTCTTTATTACATAACCATAACTATACTTTAAAGAGTAGCTCAGAGGGAGATACTTAAAAATAATGTAGTCCTTGCCTCATTTCCGCAGTTTCTATCCATAGGTATACTAGTCCTATGGTTTTGTGTTTAGCATCAGTAGATGTGTTTAGTCTAGAAATTCTTTTCTGTATAAATACAGCCAGGGAGGTACTAATGAACAACTGGTTCCTTCTTGATTCTAGTAAGAGAGCCCCCTGATGTACAGCATCCATACTCATATGTCCCTAGAACTTTCCTGCCAGCCTGGTCCCAGAGCCATGTTAGTCCCAAAATGACACACAGAGACACTATATTAATTATAAAACTATTGGCAGGTTACTAGCATAACTTTTTGGCTAGCCCTCTCTTAAATATTAACCCATACTTAGTAATATATGTATTTCTACATGTTCTTATCTTACCAAGAACGCCGGACTCACGTCTTCTTTTCCCAAGATCACATCGTTACTCCACCACATTTTTCATAAAACTCCACCTCACCTAGTCCCACCTATCTTGATTTGCTATAGGCCAACAGTGCTTTATTCATTAACAAATATGAGAAAACATATTTACAGAATGAAATCTCCCATCACTCATAGGTCAATTTGCCAGTTGTGTTTAAAGTCTTTTGATGCTGCTATTCAGTTTCCGAATTCGTGATTGAACCAGGAAGTTAAATGTGATTTGAAGTTTTTCTCTTTTCAACACTACAGTTCACAAATACTGCCATTCACAGTGTGCTACACCTTGTATAGTGCTTTCCTTAGATGTGTGAGCATTAAAGGGAGTGAGGAAGCTATGCATATGCTTGTACCATGCAGTGAGGCAGGTTGTCAGAATATCCCCCATTGCAAGTGAGAGAAGAGCTGTTGACAGAGGCTGGAGCAGAGCTGCAAGCTTCTGAGTACATAAAATGGTAACTTCTGTTCATGTAAGGGAATGATGCCCATTTTCTCATCATTTCATGATATATTTCTTATGTTTTTGCCAAATCCAGATGGTTTGTTAAAATCCTTATTTTATTTTCTTTTTTTGTCAAATATTATGTTTTGTTAAGATTACAGTTGAGGATACTATGTTAATGCAACACAATTTTTCCCTACTTAATTTGCTTCCTAAGACAGAAGTTGCATACAGTTTGAGAATTTATGTTAACTTGATCACTTTCAAATTTACAATAAGGTAAAATCTGATTGAAATGTTATTCATGGTATTTAATTTTCATTAATAAATGACATTGGTGCTCACTTTTTGTGGGATTGTGTACATACATATAAGGAAACATTAAAATCATTTCAAGTGATAACACCTGTCAGCCTGTAACTCAAACATTTGACTCCATCAGTGTTCAAGCCTAAGGCAACTCACGTTAATGAATATTTGCCATGGAACCACAGTACCTCCTTGGGAAAATTCTATCAGGGCAGTCATAGATAAGAATATTTATCTCCCAATCTTCACTCCCACCATTTTCTTTTTAGAAATATGATGCTTTGTTATTTTCTCCTGAAGAAAATTTATTGTGAGTGCCACTGTCTACCAGAACATTGACTTCCTAGATGAAAAAATGTGATAAAGTCAGGGCACATGTAGTATGGGCAAGGTAACCTCAACATAATGTGATGAAGATAACTGTACTCTCATTCTTTGATAGCATAACCCAAGCACAGGTACTTTTTGCTTCAGCAAAAAAGACATCTGACACCTGATGCAGAGGAAAATGACAAATGTAATAGCAAGTGGCTTCTTCACTCAAGAGTTCTTTTAAGAAAGAAAAGTAAGTTTAAATATTATTTAAGTTCAAGATTCTAGTTAGACTGTGCAATGTAGTATTGTACAATGGGTTGAGTAGAAACAATGATAGTGCATGTATATTCCTAAAAAGTCCAAATTCCTCACAGAAAAACATAAATATTTGAGTAAATTTATATTGCCAATGACGCTTCACAATCTATTATGTGTAAAGAAAACCTTTACATATATATATATATATATATATGTGTGTGTGTGTGTGTGTGTGTGTGTGTGTGTGTGTATAGTGTTTATATATGTTAAAATAAATTATTTATAATAATAAAAAAGTAAGTTTGGGAATCTTTATTTTCACAGAATTTCCTACACCAAGTAGAGAGTGATTTCTAGAATGTAGATGTATGTTCCTCCAAAATGAGAGGAAAAAGGTTCAGTGGAGATTCCAGGGGCTCTTGAATAGTGCCTTGATGAAATCTGGCTCATAGCAGTAACATTTCTTCACAGTGAAGTGCTAATGATTTCCTGGAGTTTCTGTTGCTTTCAAGCTTTCGTAAGTGGAACAGTAAAAATAGATGTATCTCAGACTACTTTTTTTTTTTTTAATAGAAGCCCATATGCTCTTCTTTCTTAGGAAAGGATAGTTGGTAGGAAATTACTAAAGAAAATTCATACCCCTGCCAAAAGATCTCATGACATTACCTTTCAGGAAATGTATAAAGGGGTTGGTGGGGGGAGAATGAACTACTATCTTTCTCAATGACACATTCCATTCTCTCACAGTTCCCTTATCAAAGGGTATATTTTAGAGGGTGAATTCAGACTCTTTGTAAAAATTTTATATAACATTTTAAGGCTATCCTGATATCCTGCAGCTATTTTCCTTTTCCTCCAGTGGAGATGTGAAGTCAATGATAGCATCTTGGCCTCTGATTGGCTGCCGTTGAGCATGGGCTACATCAGTTTCCTAAGGAGCTCAACAAAGGAGAGGGGTTGGCAAGAATCAGAGCCTCTGGCTTGTGAAAAACAGAAAGAAACATGTATGCTTCAGAAATAGCAACGGCTTCCCTGCCAACCAGCCCCGTGGTGCTCAAGCTTCTCCATTACAGGTCTGCCTGCTCTGAACTCAAAGCAGAAAGGAAATCAGTGTAGCCCTTTCTGATTTTCATCTTTTTTGAGACATTGCCCTTGTGAATATCTGCTAATGGAATAGCTATGAGTTTCATATCTGCAAAGAACTGATGCTTCATAGATTTTTCTCAGTTAATGCAGACTTCCATGTGCTTGCTTATCAAAACAGCTATTAAAAACAATTAGACTGTAATGTAAGTGCTGATATTTATTGAAATCACAAGGATGAAAAATATTGAGCAATACATCTCACTGTTAAGATGTGTTCGCTGAAATACATTGGTAGCCTTAAGAATAGTAAAAGAGTACTGTGAGACATCTACTATATTGACCTTAACACCGTAATAACTCATACAATAGCATCTGTAGTTTAAAAATGAAAACACTGTTCTATATTTTGCTGTCCAAAATTTAATTGCTGCAGTAATCAGTATGAGTCATTTAGTGTCTAAATACTATTAAAGATAAGTGTTACTACAAGGAAATCAAACAGTTTTACCATGCATGAAACTATATGAACTAGAGACATATAATTATTATAAATGGTTAATATAGGCTGTTCATGCAAACCTACTTTATTACTAAATTTAGACCATACCTACTGTCTTTAAAACAAAATTATTAATGCCAGGAAATTAATGCTGGCATACCTTTAATTCTAGCACATGGGGGAAAATTCAGGTGGATCTCTAACTTAGGGGCGAGCCTGATCCCTAAGATCCAGGACAGCCAGGAATACAGACAGAAACACTGTCTCAAAACAAAACAAAGCCCAAACCCAAAACAAATCATTGTATTTATGTGTGCATTATGTATGCAATACTTCTATTCATCCCTCATCTCTTTATCTTGCTTTCCCTTTCTCTCCTTGTGTGCATGTTGTTTCTCTCTTTCATTTTCTTTCTCTCTGTGCGTGTGTGTGTGTTTGTGTGTGTGTGTGTGTTGTTTAGATATGAATGTTCACAGATTTAACGTAGTGGTTAGAGGACAACTTATAAGAATCATTTCCGTCCTTCTACCATATGCACTCTGTGTATAAATTTTACGTCATCAGACTTGCTAACAAGTGCCCTTATCTTTTGAACCATAATTCTGGTACTCTTCTAAATTTTGCTGTCCAAAATTTAATTGCTGCAGTAATTAGTATGAGTCATTTAGTGTCTAAATATTATTAAAGATAAGTGTTATTACATGGAAATCAAACAATATTACTATGCATGGAACTATATGAACTAGAGACATATAATTAGAGACCTTTTAAAGAATAACTGAATTCACATTATCAACAGAAGTCTTCAGAAATGGTGAATCATCCTAGCCTTAAAGAATATGGTAGGTAGGAAGAGATTTTTTGACATGTGACCCAAAACACCACCCCTAAGCAGTGGTGTTCCAATCCATAACTTACCTCATTTTGCTTTCCATTTTATCATTCTTCTAGTCCTCCAAATTAAAAACAAAACAAAAAACAAAACCATGCAATTGGGAAAGCAAACAAAGCAGAATAGATTATTATAACAAAAATCAAACATTAATCTAACACCACAGTATGTGTTTAGCCCCCCCAAAAGCCTATCCTCATCTACATGCAAACACAATACTGACCAAGCAGTTGTGACAGCAGTAGCAGCAGCAGCATAATAGGACTGTGTCAAAAGGAAACATAAGGAAGGAAACCTTGGAAACATCTTCCACATTTTTGTTTCTCCTTATTTTCTTAGTAACAGAGTGAATGCAGCTTCAACTGCCAAAACTGCATCATTTGAGTGAAAGCCCAGCTCTAAGCAAATTGCTTTTAGGTTCCACTAATTGCTTGGCAGTGCAGGCACACACAAGGAAATCAAGTCTTTTGTGCTCTGGAAATACATACGTATGATTGATTTGCTCTATTTCTTGCTTCCAGATACTCTCATGTTGCAGTAAAAATATGGTACTGTAACTATTCCTAATATTCCTTCCCACCTGTTTGTAAGTCTCTTGGTTTTTCTCTCCCAATATACAACTATGTGATTTTATAACATAGTCACCTAGTCTCTTTTATTGACTGTTGAATGGTCTGGCAGTCTTCCCATGAAGCTAATGAACCACAGTGGCCATAGTGTTGACTGTTTACTTACCTTGGATTTTTACAATGCTCCTTGTACTCGAGAGTACTTTATGTGACACAAGGACTCCTACAAATCGGCCAATTCTGTTTAAAGAATTTCAGATTAAGTTTATCACTTTGTTTGGATTTATTTGCCTATTAAGATTCTATTTTTTATCCACTTGTTAATTCATTTGTTTATTCTTACTATTATACTCTACTAAAATTCAAGTATTGCTTTTATTTTACTTATATCCAAACTTGGCTTGCCTTTTCTCAATATTTTTTTCCTACAGGAAAATAAACTAATTGTCATGCTTATATTTTTGTTGTATTACTTTTCTTGGGCAGATAAGAACAGATGACTATGCACCCCAGAACAAAAAATTATTCTGTTCAAGTCCAGTTTGTAAGCATATAGGTTTATTTGCCTTACTTACAGGAGAATGGCTGACCCAAAATCAGCTCCATTATCTGAAAGTAGTACTCATTCGTCACACCTCATAAAAAAAGAACTACTGGAATTCTACATTCAGTAAGTCTCCAACCTCCTGGTAATACAAACATGCCCCCAGCATGCAGCTAAGGGACAGGTGAGTATGGATAGCTGGAATTGAAATGAAATGCTTCCTCTTCTACTAGGTGACACCAATGCTTTTATTAGTGTGTTCATCGTTCTAGTTATCAGTGTGATGTTTTTGTAGTTCAATTGTCATAACTTTAGGGCAAAATTATTTTATAGAATTTATTTTATAGAATTAATTGCTTCATGATGGTCATGGTCATGCTGTTCCTAGAGTAAATAGCAATACCCTAATGTGTCTTTGTATATACATACACACACACACACACACACACACACACACACACACATATATATATATATATAAAAGTACTATAATTTGAATAGAAGCATGTAGTTTATTCTTACATAGATGTCTTATCTAGGACATTTATTAATAGCCATCAATTTATAATTTAATGGCTAAAATATATGTATATATAGACATAGAAGCTTTATTTTTGTTTCTAAATATTAATTTCTTTTGTGCTCTCTACAGCAATAACTTGATATTGTGGTTAATGTAAATTAAGCAATATAAAAAACACTTTCTTTTCCTGTGAGGTTTTATACTGCATATACCCACCCATATCCATTCATCTTTTTACCAACAATTCTTCACTAACTAATAAGTTCACTCATGTAAGCATTAAGGTTACATTCAGATGTTGAGTGCAATTTTAGGTGATGGAGCTAAGCTATTAAAACTTAAGATAAAAGTAGCCCTAATATCATAGGATATGTATTGTGATGAATGAAACCAATACCAAGGAAAGAAAGGGAAAAGTCATGGAGTATATACTAATTAGCATTAGAAAGAAGGGTACCTGTAAGTGATAACCAAAATGTTGACACTATGTTCAAAAGCTACCAAGATTCAGTTCTTCATTTCTCAGATCTGAAGATCTAACTCACATCATTGTGACTAGAATTAGCAGTATATACTGTGATTTTGAATGTGAAATAATTAGAAACTGAACATTCTTTTGCAAAGCTTATAATTGTCTCCACTGAAATGGCTCAGTGGAGGTGCTTGTATATGGATAATTGATCTCTGAACCTCTCAAGGTGGGAGGAGAACTGTTTCTAAGAGTGCTTTCATGTCCACATGTACTTGGTAGTGTGTTTATTTCTGTACACAGAAATACACACAAACTTAAAGTATAATTTTGAAATATGTGGAAAGATAGATAGCTTATGTTAGTAGTGTCATAATGTGTACTCATTTTTGCTCTACTCTCTTATAACATTACACATATATACTAGTTATTTCTCAAGTAAGTCTCAAAAAATCTGGGATGAATGAAGGATGAACCGATTCAAGGAGCAAAGTGAACTCTACAAATCCTTTACTTTATAGTGGTCAAGAAGACTTTCTTCAATCAAATTACATGAATATATACTTATGAAAGTAGAGAAGAGGACAAGTATATGGTCAGAAAGGAGAGTCACAAGTTTCTTAGAAGAGAATGTCTAAGAAATGTGCAATGGTCTACCATATTAGAATAGAAGGAGTGGAAAGAAAAGTGGTAGGAGATAAAACCATGCAAGAGTTGACCAACAATATAAAGTGAGCTTTGTGGCTCATAAAAATTATTTAAATATTGATTTATTAAAGATCACCTAAATGTTTTTATCATTAGTTGCGTTTTCTTGAAGACTGACTCAATAAAGCAGGAAATTTGCACATGTTGTGAATACGGCAGACATGTAGGATCTTTACGAGGCTTGTGGAAAGGATTTCTCCATGGATGAGGATGGGGATGAGAGCATCCATAAATGAAAGTGAAGAATTGGAGGGACTGTGGCTTTGGCTCTGAAGAGGGGTCCTGAGGACAAGAGAAGATTATGAGAGTGTCAGGAGTCCACAAAGCCACTGAAGATGATATCCATGAAAAATTCATTGAATATGGTGAAATAAAAAAAAATCCATTTTAACTTGGACAGAAGTACAGAATACTTGAAAGGGTGGTATACTCTAGTTGAGTATGAAACATACAAAGAGGCTCAAGCTGCCAAGGATGAACTCAGTGGTCAAGATATGATGGGACAGCCAATCAATATGAACTGATGTTTTGTTCAGAGTCCACCAAAGGGCAAGAGGAAAGGTGGTGAGTTGATGCTATATTGCTTTTTCTTTTACACAAATCTTATGTAGCCCAGGATGGCCTAGGACTTCTGTTACTTTGCCTCTGTCTTCCAGGCGCTCAGATTCTAGGCATAGGCCACCCTGTTTATGTGATCCCTATAACTAAAACGTGGGGACTTTGAGTATGTTCAGCCATCTCTGCCTTGAGTATGGTGTTGCACATATAGTTTGCTAGGTTTTACAACACAGAAGAAACTCAGCTTGTACTATATAACAGTGCACAACAGAAAAGGACATTGTAGCCCAGCAGTGGTGGCACACACCTTTAACCCCTGTACTTGGGAAGCAGAAGCAGGCTGGGTTCAAGGTCAGCCTGGTCTACAGAGTGAGTTGTAGGATAGTTAAGACTATATAAAGAATGCCTGTCTAGAAAAACAAAAGCAGCCGTGTGTTGGTGGCACATGCCTTAATCTCAGAACTCAGGAATGGATCTCACTGAGTTCAAGGCCAGCCTAGTCTACAGAACTAGTTCCAGGACAGGTTCTAAAATAATACAGAGTAACCCTATCTTGAAAAAATCCAAAACAAACAAACAAATAAACACATAAATAAGTACATAAATGAAAAAGAAAAAAGCAAACAAAAATGGCATTGTTATCCCTTTTTCATAGTTTTAGTTAAAATTATTTTTGGTATGTCTGTAGTAACTTTGTGTAATTTTTGTGTGATTTTTGTTTTGAAGTCTATGTGACTCACTATGTGGCTTACATTGGCATCAGACTTGAGATATTCCTGTTTCCCTGGTGCATAACAGCAAATATTAAACTTAACTTTTTTTTTCAGAAAAAAGCTAACCCCTAATATTTTCCAATGCAATCACATGAATTTTCCATATTCTACTGTTTGTAGTCTTAAAACTACTCTGCCTTTTCCTTTTTAATTGTTTGCATGAGTTACAATGTCTTAATTCTTCCACAAATGAAGTCTTTCTATGACCAGTATACATGTGGTAATATTTCTTCCTAGGACTGTTAAACTTTTTATCCTTTCAGCTTTAAACAGAAGTAACTCATAGCAAAGTGTATTGGGGTATTGGAAACATGATGGATGTCTTGTTTTGCTTGATTCTTCCTGGCTTCTCTTTTAGGTTGAGAGGAAGAATCTGCCTTATTGATGACCGTGTCCCCAATCTGTAATACTTTGTAGCCAAAACTAAACTGTAGACCTTTTTTCTGCTACCTTACCTGTCTTTCCTGCAGATCTTCATTCTTAAATGCCAGCTCTCAGATTTTTATTGGCTTTCTCTCCAATTTGATTTAAAATTGTCCGAAAGACTCTTTACACTAACTTAAGGTTCTTCATCTACTTTCTATTTATTCTGTATTTTCTCATTTTTAATCATTTATCAAAGCAACTATTTTTTCAATTTTTTAAAAAATATACTTTAAAAAATTACCTAGGTTTTACATTTACTAAGGAATTGATTTATTACCAAGTTTCATAAAAATCACCTGATTACACCATGGTTTTGTGTACATAATTTCATAGTCATATTTCATATTCATTTTATTAGTTTCTGACATATAAAATAAATATTGTTATTATTTCATGTTTCAATTCACAATATTTTCTAGCAAAATTTCTGTTCACTTTTCCTTTTAAAATTAATCATACAACATAATGAGTTTAATTGAATATATTCTTGAATGTATATGCTTTGATGATGCCAAAAGTTTCTCAAGGACATTATAATGTGGAAATGAAGACATGTATGATATGCACATTAACATGATTAACAAAGCTAGTGACTTTCAATATTTGTTATGTTAAATGTAAATGGAAAAATTAGAATTCTTTACTCATCATCTGACTTTAAAAATGCATTTCAAAAATCATAAATATCATGTTTTGAAAGGAATGGCATTCGGTATAGCTATTATATTTGAAGAACTTAATGTATACACTATTTTTATAATAACATTTCCACAGGCAAGCATCATTATGAATTTAAAAAAATAATTAATAAACTGATGGGAGATGTTATTCTGTAAATATGTTTCTTATACTGATTAAGGAATAAAGCACTGTTGGGCCAATGGCAAAGGAAGAGTCAGCATGTAGAGCCTAGAGAGAGCATATGCAGGCCCACTGCTCTACAGTAAGATGAGCCATGTGGAAATACTTAGATAAGTAATAATGGTTTAATCATTAAAACAAAGCTAGCCAATAAACAATAATAGTAACTGGCCAACAGCATTGTATCAAATACAGAGTCTCTGCATGTTATTTGGGATCGGCACGGCGATGGGACCAGGTGGCTTGGTGGAAAACATACACACTACAATAAACTGAATTAAAAATGTCTAATGGTAAGGCAAAGTGGATAGAAAGACACAACAGAAAGGATAATTTAATGTCTTATAAAAAATCAAAACTAGCAAGCTGCATAAAATATAAAGCCTGAAACTATAGATCAAGTAGTTTTAATATATTGTTTTCAAATTTTGCTTACTTACAATGACAAGACTACATGCTTCTGATTTTTCTGGTAGTTATCAGTAGGAGTTGCTTGTATTGAGTGTAGATGCTACAATCATCAGGTACCTTCTCTGCAACAGAAAACATTGTTTTGCAATGAGGTACAATAACATAAAATTGAAATGTTCTTGGAGAGTTGTGTCCAGCACAAGTTGGTTTGATGATAACAACTACCATATATCTTTGTGGGTATGTACAGAGAAAGAAAGAAATTTTACTTGATATTTTATTTCTTTCTGTTGTGATTTTTATTGTTTTTCTTACACAATATAATTAGCAAGTGAGAATATTCCCACATCATAGCAGCAAAGAACAGAATAACAGGATTTAAAATTGTTTCAACACCTGACTTTTCCATTAATAAAGCCATCCAAATGGTAAAATTCTGCTCTATTTATATTGCAGCCAATTATTTTACATAAGTTAAATTAACAGATTTTTAAAAACCATCTCCCCCACCGCATACCAGGCTGTTGAGAGTCAGCAGCATAAATGAAAAGAACACTGGTATTGGGTCATGAGTTTCAAATGTGATCATTTAAGGAAGAAAAAACTGTGTTCTCATAACCAGATCTTAGTAATTTTCAGTAATATAAAGACCATAAACAAACAAACAAAATTAACAAAAAACAATGGTTATTTGTTTTCTGTTCAACGACTGATTCCCCATACTGCAACTTACCCAAATAACAACTCTGGAAAATGATGATTATTTTATGTTGTCTAAGATCCAAAACTTATATGACAAAGATGCATCAATATATTACTATTGTTAAAGAACAAGATGTAATGATGTGTTTTCAGAACTTTGAAGCAGTGACAAATGAAACAATTCAATGGGAAAGATAATGGAGTCAAGAGAAGTGATTCTCAAGTGACTGGTAATTTTTATTTGTGATATATCATTGTGAGAGAAATGTTTTCACTACTATGGGGAAATGATTAGATTTTGCAAGTATTGGAAACAGATTCCAGCTGACATTTCCATTCAGAAAAGCTTCATTCTGTTACCTTTGCCTCATTTAGACCCATGCTAATTTGGGCCTCTTTCAAAACACAATGCACATTTTATCATTAGAGACCATTCAGTTTCTTTATCTTTTTAAATGAAAATGTCTAGTAATCATATTCAAGGTTTTGTACATATATACAGTTCAATGTCTATGATATGAGGCATTTAACATGAAAATATAAGAAATATCCAAGATTGTTGTTTTCCTTGATTGTTGATTGATTTTGTTCATTGTTCATCTTTTTGTTGTTTTATAAGCTGGAAATAGTAAGGTTAATGTCGTTATTGACTGACATAAATATGAGATTCTCACCTCCCCCAGTATTCACTTTAGCCAAAGGAAAACATACTTTTTAGCAACATTCTCCAGACAAGATTTGCTTTTTTGGTTTCAGCTCTGATAACTGATGATTTTTCTCTAATCTTGGCACCATATCTCCTTTCTAGTTACACTGACCTGTATGATTTACTAGCTCGAAGGTACTTTTATTCTTTCTCTGGAGCTACCCCTGTTCCAAACACTACTCTCTTGCCTTATAAACCTCCTTTTACCTACTAGGCTTCATTGGCATGCCCAAATTCAGATGGAAGAAAATAATTTAAAACATGTTTGTTGGATTTAATGCTTTCATTACAAACACTTAAGAATGTATAGTTCCTTATTTACTGACTCATGTAAATATATCCTCCTTCCAGCAATCCTTCAAATTATCAACTTACCTTTTCTCCTTTTCTTCACATTTTACTCTATCACAATGGGTGAGAAATTGGCCATTCACTTTTTAAAAACTGCCTTTTCTGAATTTTGTAATACAAAGCTCTTCCTGATGTTTTCTCTCTAAATTCATTATTGTCTCATTAGGGACCTCAGTCAACTTCATAGGCTCTTCTCTCATTATTGGAACTTGGACACATATTATTTTGAATTCTGGCTTCTTCCAGGAGATTATTCTGTCTGTGTTTCTTGGATTTTCAGTTATTTCCAGGGTATTCAATTTTAATGCATTGTAATTTCAAATTAATCAGGTTTTGTTCCATCCCTGCCCCAAGACACACAAATTCAGAGTATTCGCCCCCACCACTTTTTAACATCCCAATTATCAAATTTGTCTATACCCATAAACTTTCATCCTTTTATGTGTCATTCAATCTTGTCACATTACTCTAAGTCCCTAAGTTTTTTTGTTTTGTGCTATTGCCATTGTATTTACTCCATTATTCTTACCTAAATTGAAAACCAATGAAGGAAAAAGTCAATTTGACATTATCATCTCCATTTCAGTATTATTATGCTAATAAAACGTTGACTTCTGAGCCTTTTGAGTTGTCACTTTGGGAGCAGATTCACTAATTCAACTCAGATATGACATTCCAAAATATAAAATAACTGTTTTCAAGAAAGCTATTGCTGTGTGACTCACAATGACTTGTCAATGGCCTCCTTATAGTAATCTAGCAGGTCTCTCATTGATTCATCAACCCAGGATTCCCATCATTTGTCTGCCTTTGAGATGTTTGTAGAACTATTAAGTGGAAATGTACTTACCAGTATTTGGGTCCATCTATCTTATAAAATTTGTATTTAGAAATTCTCCTCCATGGAGCTTTTTAAGCATACTTTCAGGTGTCATCTCACAGTCCAGCCATCTGCAACACAAAATTTTGTGAGTTATTCCTTCCATTTTATTTGCCTGGAACCCTAGTGTTCAATATATGTTAATGGACAAATAGTGTATTTTGACTTTGATTGACAGTCTAAGGAATAATTAATTTGATTAACAATATTAACGTGTTGGGAACTTGAAATCTTTACTAACTGAAGGAAGAAAAAACTGTTATTGTATAGCATACAGAATGTAAATGGGAAAAATATAGGTTAAATCAAACAATTTTTTAAACAGTAGTTGAATATGTGTGTGAAAATAAACTATCTCCAAAGAATTATCAATTTGTTAAATGGTAATTAAGAAAATAAAACAGTATTTTTGTATTGTTTCTTATTATCTAAGTAATTTGGTTTAATTTTAAAATTTCTGTTATTTTGTCTTTAGAATGAGCTGTAAGACCTGAAGGACCGAAGTTTGTATAATGCTAATTGTTTTCTTTTTATTTATTTGTGTGTTTATTCATTTCTAGACAGAGACTCATTTTGACCCCAGGTTAGACTGGAGCTCACCATACTTCTAAGATCAAAGACCTCATACCACCAAGATTTTTTGTTTTTTACACTTGTTTCATAAAATAGAACATTTAAAGTCATGTAAAATGCTCTATAACAAAGAAGCTAAAGTAATAAGTATTTATATTTATATTTTTTTTGCATTCTCTGTATTTCTAACTTCAAAACTCATGTATTCTGGGTCTTCACTGAATATTTGATGAGGTGTTGTTAACTCTAGCCATCCTGCTGCACTTCATTCATCCTGCATCCCTTCATTCAATCTCTGCCTTTCCTCCCCACCCTCTCAACATCTTCTAATGACTATTATATTCCATTTTGAAATTAATTCTATTAGTTTTCACAAACAAGAGATAATTGTTTTTGCAGTACATGACAAACTTTGCTTAACACAAAGCCCATCCACTTTCCTGCCAATAATAAGTTTTACCATTTTTTATGGCAAAATAATATTACTCAGTGAATAAATAGCATATTTTTTCTAATATCCACTTATGAGTGAATACATGCAGTGTTTCTATTTCTGAGTCTGGGTTACTTCACTCAGGATGTTTTTATTTCCTATTTCCATCCATTTGCCTGAAGATTTCATGAGGTCATACTTTTTCTTACTGCTGAGTATTAGTCCAGTGTGTAAATGCACCATATTTTCCTTATCCATTCTTTGATTGAGGGGCATCTAGGTTTTTTCCAGCTTCTGACTATTATATATATATATATATATATATATATATATATATATATATATATATATATATAGTGTGTGTGTGTGTGTGTGTGTGTGTTTGTGTGTGTGTATGTGTGTGTGTTTGTGAGAAAATGTTCTTGTTGTATGAATTTCATTTGAGTAAAAACCCAAGAGTGTGGTATTGCTCAGTTTGAGGCAGATTGATTCCTAATTTTCTTAAAAACTTTCACGCTGGTTTCCAAAGTGGCTTGTCAAGTTTGAATTCCCACTAGCAATAGAAGAGTGCTCTCCTGACTCCAAATCCTCTCCAATATAAGCTGACCTCAAGATTTTTGATCTTAAAACATTCTGGCAGGTGTAAAATGGTATCCCAGACTTGTTTTGATTTGCATTCCCTGATCATTTAAGTATGTTGAGTGCTTCATTAAATGTATTTTGGCCATATGAGATTCTTCTGATAAAAATTCTTTGTTTAGCTCTGTACCACATTTTTCAACTGGTTTGTTTTGCATTTTGATGTCTAGTTTTTTGAGTTTTTATGCATTTTGGAGATCAGCTCTCTGTCTGATGTGGGGTTAGTGAAGATCTTCTCCCATTCCATAGGCTGACATTTTGTCTTATTGAGAGTGTTCTTTGCCTTCCAGAAGCTTTTCAGTTTCATAAGATCTCATTGATTGTTAATTCACACACCTATGAACAACTTGATTTTTGACAAAGAAGCTAAAATTATATAATGGAACAAAGAAAGCATCTTCAGCAAATGTTTCTGGCATACCTGGAAGCTGACATGTATAAGATTGCAGAAAGATCTTGTCTATCACCATGCACAAAATGTAAGTCCAAATGGATCAAAGACCTCAACATAAATCTAGCTACACTGAACCTCTTAGAAGAGAAAGTGGGAGGCACCCTTGAACAAATTAGTACAGAAGACTGCTTCCTGAACAAAATACCAGTCGTACAGACACTGAGATCAACAATTAATAAATAGGACATCCTGAAACAGAGAAGCTTCTGTAAGGCAAAGGACAGAGTTATCAAGTCAAAAGGTAGTCCACAGACTGGGAGAAGTTGCTCACCAACCCCACATCTGACAGCGGGCTGATTTTCAAAATATACAAAGAACTCAAGAAGCTAATCACCAAAGCACCAAACAATCCAATTAAAAAGTGGGGTATAGAACTAAATAGAGAAATCTCAATAGAGGAATCTAAAATGGATTTTCATTTAATATTCATCAACATTTGTAATTTTATACTATTCTTTATTATTTAGAATTAATACAAGGTCATTATGCAACATAGTCATGACACTTCTCTACACGTTCCCACTTCATGTCTTCACCAGTGGCATCATCACCCTTGTATTTGTCCTCCTCCTCCTATTCCTATTCCTCCTTCTCCTCTTTCTCTTCTTCTTCTATCCATTTCCTCATCTTCCTCCTTCTTCTTGCTCATTCATTTCTACACTTGATAATATACTAAGTCTAGCAATGTGTCCATTGTTGTTGGGACAATTACTGGCGCAAAAGGAATCTACTAGTGGAAACATCCACAAACATGATATCTCACCTAATACCTCTCAACTTTCAATAGCTTCTTGGTAATATGTGGAAGTAAGAGAGCATGTAAGCCTTCTTTGCTATAATCTTTCCTGTCTTAAACTCATGCATGTCTATGTTGGAAATAGTGATGTGATATGTATGGCAAACAATATTTCATGGCTTCCTTTCTACCAGAATCTAAATTATATTTGTATTCTTTCTATTCCAATATTCTTCTACCAGCTTCTACATTATTTTTGCATCCGTTCTACCACATATTCTCTTGCATATGGTATGATGATGATGTGGTGGTGGTGGTGGTGGTGGTGGTGATGGTGTGTGTGTGTGTGTGTGTATGTGTGTGTGTGTGTGTGTGTGTGTGTGTCCCGTTTAGGGCTGGGCACTCAGTTCTTGATTTGCCATACCTTGGACAGTTTTGCATCTCTCCATTACTTGCTAACAACTGTGAAAAGGAACCTGTTCTGACCAACGTTGAGAAATCTCAGGTCTACAGGTATTTAAATAAATATTTGACAAAATAATAATTTAGTAAAATTGTGAGAGCACATTCTACCCCAAGGTCTTTGGCATTAACTACCATGAGATTTTGACCAAGATTACAGAACAAGGCACAAAATTCCCCTCCTTGGAGCAACCTCATTAAAAATAATGAGCATAGCTTGTTTTGCTTTGCAAATCTCAAGGACCTCCCAGACCAATAACTCACAGGGAAGTAAGTGTCCTATGCCTTTCACTATGATATTCATTTAATAACCTTTAATAACCCATGTCTTCTAGGAAAATCACTGCCCTCCAAGCTTCTTTAATTCATTGCCTTTCTGGAAATAGCCATTGTAACAAGACTAAGATTATATATAATTTTGTTTATGACTTTCTTTATCTGTTAGCAAATTATGTAGTACATTTTATATATAGCATTTATCCATTAATATTTTTCCTTTTTAAATATCCATCTCCTTCATATTGCCTTGACAATGCAATTTTGGTGGCATTGAAGTCATTAACAACTTTCTATACCACCTCAACTGTCCTGTGACATTAATGGGTAAATACTTTCTGAGAGCACAGAAAACTTTCAAATCCTATTACCCAACAGCCTCACCCAGGAGGAACAAGAAGTAAAAATTATGACTTTCATAATTCAAGTGACTACATTAATGCCATCTTCTCCTGAATCTATTTCATATTTCTGCTCAAACAGTTCTCACTTTTCCATCTCCCAATAGCCACATCCACTTTAGCAGTGCTTTTGAGACTGTCCCTCACCCCAACTATTATACTAATACTAGGTATATTAATTAAAAGACTTAATAATAACATTTTCAATATAAAATGTATTCAAAATTAGGTATATGAAACAAAAACAGGTTATGAAGATTTGATTGGTTGAGTAAAATGGCTTAAATTTATAACATAGTTGCACGGACATATGCAGACCAAAGCAGTGAGTTTTATTGTCAGAGGAAGTTACATGCTAGCCTCTTTACATAATAAGGATTCAGGGACAATAAAGATTTACTGGAAATCTGCTGCTTCTATCTTAGACTATGTACCCTAATCAGAAAACCCTCCTCTTTATCTATAGAGAAATAAATTATTTCTCACATCTCACATGACAGAATTATGAATTTTCTTGGCCAGTGGAGGATTTAACAGTCTTCAGCCATAACTCAAATGTCTCAAGCAACATGAGGAAAATAATGTTTACTCTGTTGCTATGGGCAGGTTTTTCCTGCCAGCCACCTGACCCACTCTTTGTTCCTCCCTGCCTGCCGCCCAGGTCCACTGCCACATGAGCCCCAAATAACCCTCAGAGACTCTGTATTTAATCCAATTCTGTGAGCCAGTGACTATCATTGTCTTAATTATTAACCCATTTCTACTTATCTAAGTATTTCTGTGTGGCTCATCTTACCAGGGAGCGGTGGCCGCATCTGATCTCTCCAGGCTCTATATGCTAACTCCTTCTTACTACTTTCTCTTTCCTCCTCCTACTCTCCTAGCCCTGCCTATCTTGCTTTCCTATTGGCCCAACAGTGCTTTATTTATTAACCAGTATGAGAAACATATTTACAGAATAACATCTCCCATCACTCTGTCCTCAAGGTCTCCCAAATTGACCTATGAAGATGCTATGAAAAGGGGATTCTTTTACCCAAACCTACCACTCAACTGTTATGGTCACTGCTTGGAAGTTCAATTGCCATGTTCTTCACTCTGACTTTAAGTCTTCCTCTTAACAAAAGCTAACCCCAATGCCCCATATTCACATATATTCTTTTATTTTAAAAAGGCTTCCAGATACTCTGACATCAAACTCAGTCCTGTGTAATTATTCAGAAGAATATCCAAGCAGTGTTTTTGGAAAATGTACTTCATAATCCAAAAAAATAATTGGCAATAAGATTCTATTTCTCTTTTAAATTCACAGTCAAATGCTGAATTTATCTGAACTCATATATAAGGCTCCAGGTACTTTTTATTTTACTCAAGAATCTGACATATAGTTAACATTACCTTTCTACATAACTCTAGCATATGGTCTAGACAGTTACACAGTTGTATTTAACCTTATTAAACAGATCTTATGTTAATTCTGTTATAAAAATCTTAAATCTTAATGTTTTTCACAAAGTTATAGAAGCTCTATGGATAGCTCTGAATGTACTGTAGTCAGTGAAAAATTGTCTCACATTCTTCTGCCAACCAATGGTTTTACATTTTTGACTGATAATAATGACAACAATCATCCATCTATGCCTTACTGTGGTATCACCTGCCATTAATATCAGCACCCAGGAGGCAGAGGCATGTGAATCTCTTGAGACTGAGGCCAGTCTGGTCTATAGAGTAAGCTTCAGGAAAGCCAAGTCTACACAGAGGATACCTTTCTGGGCAAAAACAAAAGCAAGCAACAACAAAACAACAAAAAAAAATTATCAGTCTTGCCAACACCTTTGAAAAACCTGCCTGAGATTCTTTATATGGTTTTCTTTCTGGTTCTCTTTCTCTAATAAGAATGAAAAAGCCCTACCTTGTTAACTATTCCCTCAGTGAAACATATAATAGTACTAACAGTCCCATTTATCTGTTGCACATACAACCTCTTTCACATAAGCAAGCTCTGAGAATGCATGCTCTCACAAAATGGTAGTCTTATATTTTGGATCTTTGTCATCCGTTCAATTTTATTGTGAACACTTGGTATGATTATACTCTGAGGCACTCTATTCCTTCCTTCCCTACCTATTTTGACAACTTTAAGCAAATAAGATAAATCTAAACTCCTATGAACTCATTGGATGACCTTTGAGAAGAGGAACTAATGGAATATTCATCCCATTCCTCTACTTGCCACTTTGGGTATTTTTTCAGAACTCAGAACTAAACAGCTGGACTGAAGCCTTCTTTGCTTCAGTTAAATTCTCTGTCTCACCCCATCTCAAAAACTTTATAGAATTTCATTTCATCTTTATATCCTTAAGTACCTTTAAATCCTTGGTTGAAGCATTACTCTAAGACTAGATTCAAATGATTGGATTTATGATCTCCTGTACAAATAATGCAACTTTCACACCAACAAATCCTAACTGCTTTGAGAACTAACCCAAAGATAAAGAGACCATAAAATATTTAAACCACAAGACCCCTGTTATGCATTGGCTATTGATTCCTTCCCTCTTTGGCACCTTTTCTTCTTCTTCATTGTCCACATGTTTATGTTTTTATCTTGTCTTAAAATGTTTTACTTAATGAACATCTTCAAATGTATGATTATTCAGGACCAGAGTATAGAAGAGCCAGTGTAAAAGAGCCACTTCACTACTTCTTTTCACATTGGTAGGCATTGAGGTTGCAGAGGCTGCTGCCTGAAGTACTACTGTCCTGACCAGAGGAGAAATTGGCCTACAACAGATGAGTTCTCAAATAGAGGCAGACATTAGAAACCTTCAAACTCCAACAAACACTTCATGCCTAAGTAGAGTCCTATGCTGTCTTCTGAAACAGAAGAATAGTGACCTAGAGATTTATCAATATAATTTTAGTTTTTACTCTGTTTCTTGGAAAAGAATCAAGTATTTCATTTTTCTTTCTCTATGTTCCCAGGCAACAATCTATAGTGTGATAATACTCCTTTTAGTAACATTCAAGTAAGCTACATCATTGGATAGCCCTGGCACATGATCAAGGAAATTAGCCACCTTTATAATGTTTTCTGTTTCAAGATTTTACCCTCTTCAGATTTTTGCTCAAGAATACTTAAGGGAGTTCTTTCCTCTTTACCACAATCCCCACTCCCATTACATTTCATATTTCTTTCCCCAGTGTTATATTTCTCTGTAATACTTAAAATTATCATATATCTAATGTACCACATAGAGACAATGGTTTTGAAAGTCTTCAGTTTATGATAACACTTTAACATTGCTATTTGCTATTTGTGTAATTAAAGTATCCCCTAATACATTTCTTAGAAAGCACACATAGCATTGAGTTATATTGAAATTTTTCTTTCACTTACTGACTGTTTTGTTTGTTTGGTTTTTGTATTATCTCCCTAGAAGCCAAGCTACTTTAGGACAGGGGTTATTTCCTTCTTTAAATATTTCAGAGTACAGATTAGTTTCCAGTTAGTAATAAGAAATCAATAGCAAATGTAGTATGAGTGAAGGGACATTTACAATTTATGTTCTGAATTATATAATTTCCCCCAAAATGAAGTACATATCTTTGTTTTCTGGCTATTACATGTGTTTTCTTATTTCTTTTATGGAAAATTTTGTTAAAGCAGAAAGTTTGCTTCAGGTTTTCAATAAATGAATAAGTGATAAGGTATAACATGAGCAAAGGGAACTAGTAAATTGAAGGTATTACTTTGCAAACACAATCCTGTTTTCTCTAGATGTGTTAGTTTTTTTGTGATGAACTATTTCATGGATTAAGCATGCCTTGTTAGGTACTGAAATTCTTCTGAAAACAGACTTGTCATTAATAATAGTTATAAGAAATACATTTTTTTTTTACTGTAGAAATCTCATTTAATTCTCACAACTTACTTTAATTCTCATTCAATTTTCTCAATCTGACAATTTTTCCTATATTAAAATAATAATGGAAAGGAAAAAAAGGAGTCTAAACACTTGTCCTAAGATCACAGTCAATAATAGTGCCAAGGTTTGAATTCTTAGTGAATATATGATTTGTAAACAAAAACTATCATCTTTATTTAAAGTTAGTATAACATTAATGCTAGTAGTTATATTAAATGTTGGCAAAATCTTCATAACCCAAACAGAGTAATGAAACCTAGATTTATTTGTATGGTAAGGAAGAGAAGATCATGAAATGTTTCTAAATACATTCGTTTGTTGTTTTTTTATCTATCTATCTATCTATCTATCTATCATCTTTCTTATATCATCTATCATATATTATATTATTCTTCTCTCATAGAATATATCCCGACCACAGTTTTCCCTCTCTGCACTCCTCCAAGTTCTTCTTCACCTCTTCAGCCTCAGATCTACTCTTCTTCCGTTTCCCTTCAGAAAAGATGAAGCTTCCCAGCGATAGCAGCCAAACTTGGAGTAACAAGATACAAACTGGCAGAGACACCCCAACACCCACTGTTAGGAGTCTACCCCTAACAAAGACCCCACACTAAGAACCATAGCATATATGCAAAGAAAATCATGTAGACCCATTCAGTCTTTGTGGTGGTTGCTGTTTCAGTCTCAGTGAGGCCATATGATCCTAGCTTTATTGATTCTGTGGGCTGTGTTCTGCTCATGCCTTTGATCCTTCTGACTCCTACAACTCTTCCTACCTTCTTCTTAGGGATTTATGAGCTCAGAGTGAAGATACCCAGTGTAGGTTTCTATTTTAAGTTTTTGGTATGACTAATGTTTGTCTGACTCTATGCAACTGCTCTATCAGCAACTGGAGAAAGTTTCTCTGATAACCAGTTGGTTGAGCATGAATCTTTGAGTATAGCATAATACTATTAGGAATCATATATTGTATCATAAGTCTTTGTCCAGACTCTGGTTCCTATTCATCCAGAGAGTGTCAAAGATGGATTCTTTTTCATAGTTTTGGCCTCAAATTTGACTAGTTGTTGGTTGACCGTCCCCTAAAGTTCTTATATTTTTTCATTGTGAATCTTGGCTTTAATAGCTGAGCCAACTCTCCAGCCAAGTTACCAGACTTCAAGTTCTGCCCCTCAAATATTCCCACATATTGTACAGACAGGATGGGGTATAGGCTGAATGTATTGTGACAGGATTGCTTTTCTATTCTCAATAATGGAAACTGCTTGGTTACAGAAGATGGCCAGTTTAAGCTCACCATCCTTCGTTACTAGGAATCCATGTTATGTTTACCTTAAAATTTTTGGAGTTTCTACTGCACTAGCTTTCCAAATCAAAACCCAAATACTAACAAATTCCAGTCTTCTGGTATTCATTCCCTCCATGTCATCCCTCCTAAATCCTGTTGTTCCCATTATTATTTGTCCCCAGTCTATGCACAAAATCTGTTCTATTTTTCCTTCCTAGGGCCCCTGAGGCATTTCTGGGTCTGTGGTTGTATTATGATTATCATTTACTTAATAGCTATATCCACTTATAAGTGAGAACATATGATGTTTGTCTTTCTGGGTCTGGGTTACCTCACTGAATATGATCTTGTCCTAGTTGCAACTATTTCCCTGAATTTTATGGTGTTATAAGCCAAATGGACTTGAGATATCTACAGAACATTCCACCCAAACTCAAAAGAATATAACTTCTCATCACCTCATGTAACTTTTTATAAAACTGACTACATACTCAGTCACAAAGAAAGTCTCAACACTTATAAGAAAATTGAAATAACTCCATACATGCTCTCAGACCATCATATATTAAAGCTGGATTTTATCAACAACAGAAAAAACAGAAATCCTACAAAGTCATGGAAACTAAACTCTCTAATGAATGAATACAGGGTCAAGGCAGAATGAAGAAAGAAATTAAAGTCTTTCTATAATTCAATGAAAATGAATGTACAACATACCCAAGCTTAAGGGACAGAATAAAGTAGTGCTAGGAGGAAAGTTCATATTATTAAATACCTACATAAAATAATTACAGAGATCTAAACTAGCAACTTAAAATCTAAAAGAAATAATTTTCTTGATAGATGTCACTTATCAAAGTTATATCAAGCTCAGACAAATAATTTAAATAGACGTATAACCCATAAGGAAATAGTATTCATTAAAATTCCAACCTAAAATAGATCAGGGCCAGACAGTTTTAAGGCAGAATTCTACCAGGATTTCAAAGAAGAACTAACTCCAATACTCCTCAAATTATGCCTCCCAAAATTAAAAGAGAGGGAACACTGATAAGTTCATTTTATGAGGCTACAGTCACCATGTAAATACATTTTATTAAACAAACTCAAGATATAATGGAATGTGTTTGTATTCCTGGGTACATAAAATTAAGAAGATCCTAGGGCTCTAGGCAAGCCAGACTCAGCTACTTGGCAGCTCCAGGAAATTGAAAATAATTTGTTTTATATGTATATAAAGGAAATAAATAAAAACAAAGATGGATAAAACTTAAGACATTATAATTAAACTTGTCTCTTACCCTCTGTATGTACCCTGAAGTACTTTGAAACTCACCACTATGCCACCTATTCAAACAGAAAACTGTTAGAAGACAAAGATGACTGCTCAGAGGTCACAAGCTTCCCATGGCCTAGCTGCTTATCTCAATAGCTCAGCAGAATGGTGCTTCCTCCTTCTTGCAAGGCATCCTGCTCTCTCTTTGTCCTTATCATGAGAATGTCCTTGGGCCTAGAGGACAGATCTTATCTAAAAGCTACCTCTAAAATCAGATGCCCGATTCTTCTGATTTTAGCTTGATTTTTGGCACAGGTTCCAGCTGATAAGACTTGTGCTAGGGACTTTGATATAGTACACTGCCAAATACTCGGTCTTTTGATAGGAGTGTGCAACTTGATGCAAATTAGGGTTTGTCCCAGCTCCCCAACCCTACATATTCCTTATATTCTGGGTTTGTGCTCTTCCACTCCTTGGGTCCTACTGTTTTCAAAAGACCATGTTCAAAATACCACGCATAGTATTTAGTAGTTAACACAGTGACAGAAAAAATATTTCTTTGGATAATAACAACCACAATAACATATATTTTTAAATGCTCTGGAGCCAGCAACATACATAATTGTTTGTTTCATGAATATTAACACAGTGCAAGTAAGCTTGGATCAGTTGTCTCATAAATCCTTGGGATATTTATCATCACATACAAAGTATTTTTAATCTGTGTAGATTACCTTATACATGTGTGTGTTCTTTGACATTCGGCATCAGGAATCTTAAGGTTTGGGTGGCAGCTGTAGATTCTATAATTTGGCTGCTATTCTTATTATTATTTCATATCTATTCCTCCATTTCTCTTCTCCTACCTTTCAAATTAATGAGAGGTTATGTAACTATGTCTTTAAAGCTGAAGCTAAATTTTTAAAAAGAACATGTTTTCAAGAAACAAATTTTAGATGTGTTCCAACTGAACTAGATATATGAACTTAACTATTTTGGCTAGGTAACAGAAATTATCAACAGAGAACAGAGCAATCCATTGGAAATTGCTGATGGATTGTGTCTACACAAAAGCTAAAGTCAACAACAAAACAAATGTCTGCATTATAAAATTTTACTTCTCATACCTTTAGTAAATTATACTTTAAAATAAAGAAAATTGTCAGATTGCATAACATCTGAATCTATATATCTGCTTGCTTATATTTCTATCAAGGTTGTGATTTTTGATTGACATATAGTAATCATGAATATTTTGAGGGAAATGGTTGTTAATTAATATATGTATTGTTTAATAACAAAATTTGGTTAATAGACATACTTATCACTGTAAATTATTTTCATGTAGAGTCATTAAATCACTATTTTACCATATACAAAGTAAATTGTTAACTACAGTCACCATGCAGTACCATAAAACATAAGTCTATGACACTGTGTTTGGACTCTTCTCAGCCCCTGGTACTAATCTATTCTGTAAGTTAAAGTTTTTTTAAAAGTCTTCAAAAGTAACATTGAAAATATACCACATAGGTATATTCATCCTGTTGAGGATGAATATAGTTGCAAAGAGAAAGTAGTTGCAAATTTATTGATTTAGTTTGGACAATTTTGGACAATATGAATGAGTGACATTCTAGTTTGCTCTTGAAAAATGTTATTGTAAAGGCACAGAGTATGTGCATTGAATTCATTAGTTCTGTTTATGAGTATAAAACCAAGTGTGATCAAAGACTAACCCTGCAACAACTTAGAACAGCAAAAAGATTATGATTTGGCCCACTTCAGCATCCACACAAACATCCACCCCATCTATGATGTGCTGAAGAAGAGGAGGCATGGCTTGCATACCCAAAGTTTCAGAATCTCCATAACAAATGGCAACAGTATGCCATCCAAAAGAAACCCCAGTTAGGACCCACTATCAATAATGTATCAGAAACCAGAGGACTCAAACCAGACCAATGAACACTTGCAAGTAAAGATATATGAACTCACTGTGCCACACTACAGTATTCATGATGAGATTTATGAGATTTTTAAAAATTTATTCGTTTGGTTTTCTCTTAAATTTTATTTTATTTTTGGTAGGGGATGGTTGCAAGGGCAGAGGACAGGTACAAAAGGACAAGGAGATGAATGGATTGAGATGCATGATGTGAAAGACACAATTAATAAAAAATTTTTAAAGCAAAGTAGTGTGTATTTTCCAAATATTTAGAAGTTATCATTTGAATTCTTGAGGCTATATACTCAAGATTTTTAGAATGGAGAAAAGTGGTTTTTCAGGATCATACAGCCAGCCTAGATTGGGGTGGGAATGGAAACCCAAAGGCCATAAAAGCCATACTGTCAATCACATAAATGGTCTTGAAGAAATAACAAGGTGTAATTATTAAGTTGTATAGTTTTAAAATTTTTATATAAATTTCTGAAGCAGGGTATAGTTTACTATCACAATATCAAGTTTCCATTTTTTATCACTTCTCTAACTTGTCTCTTGTCTCCAGTGCTTGACTTTCAGGAGGAAAATAAAAATAACCTTTCAAAAAATTCTATTAGTATTATGCAGAGAATCACTTTTTGAGGTTGCTAATACAAATATTATAAAATTTAAAATGAAGCATATCAGTATAGGTTGACTAACAGTGACACATGTGTCATTTTGGTGGGGGATGCTAATAAGAAGTAAAACAGAGGATGTATGATATCTTTTTTCATCTCTCAGTTCTACTGTGAATCTAAAACAGCCATGGAGAATAAAGTCTTATGATAAAAGTCCTCCTTTGAATATTCAATGCATAGGTTGGAGCTTAAAATTAATCCTCATATGAATAAAATTTGCCCATTTAAGATTTTACCCAGAATTTCAGGGGCTATGCAAGTAAAGCATTATATTTCTGAAATTCATTTTTGTGTAGGCAAATTTACCTTCCTTTCTCATTATTTCAGGGTTTGAATTTCTTAATAATATTTTGTAAGAATTTGCTAATCAGTAGAATCCCAGCATTTTATTTGTTTGAAAGCCACAGTCATTTCTGTCTTTCAGGGAATGAATTTTAGCAGTATGGAAATATGGCATGCTTTATTCCCATATAACCAAGAAGTGTAGAGGACATTTTGTAATCTGTTATAGTAAATAGTAAGTAACATGAAGCATTGTTACACCTAAATTTTTTAGATTTTTTTTTGTTTTATATTCTAACAAGATATTTATAACATATATTCATCATTGTTGTATACTGTTTGACTAAGAATAAGACTAAAATTCTTATTTTCAGAAAGTTTGATATTTTGTGAGGGTTTAAGCAGAAGGCAAGAGCTATGTATAAGTCTATGAAAGTAAGGCCAGTGCCCACCACTGCATCATCTTCATGTATTTTCAGCAAGTTAATTGATATGTTCTAAGTCAAGTTCCTCATCCTGATACTCTGGGTATCAGTTATTTTCTTCCTCTAGTAAGAAATGTCTTATTTATACTCTATTAATTTAGTAGCATGTTAGCCAAATAGAGGAGCTCAAGTGTCTGTTTAGAATGTGTGTGTGTGTGTGTGTGTGTGTGTGTGTGTTTGTGTATATGTGTTTCTACTAGCCAAGCTCATATATTTCTATTTCTATACTCTTTTTTAAACACCTTAACCTTGAGGTGGAATATACTTGTTTATGCAACTTATGTTCTAAAAAGAATACAAGTAGGAACCAAGAGTAGAACACATTCCAATAATGTCTGGTTAACTTGTGTAACTTACTTAGTCTCTTGTATTTACTTATTTCTGGAAGAGCTAGTACAAGCTACAGTATCTTGTCAATTTGATGTGTTCTTGGGTAAAGCCAGGGGTGGCCTCAAACTTGACATTATCCTTATTTAGCTTAATATGCTGGGGTTCCATGCAAGGACTGCTCTGGACACTGGTTTTATTGCAATTCTGACAGATTCCTCCATTGTTTATGAAAAATAATTTCTGACATACACATTAACTATTATGTTATTTGTTCTCTACAGTCCCCCATAGTCAGTCTTAGATTTGTCACTTGCTTTGATTTGATTCCACATCTTGGTGGTGCTTATTTTGGCTTTTTACTCACCAAAATGTGAGCCTATTGTGTACAATACATATGTGTAATCTTTACTTTGATGATAATTTAAGTCGCCTAAGAGATTTTATATCTCCTTTAATAGCAATAACTTCTGTTTCAATACTTATTTAAAGATAGCCTATGAAATTAATCCTAGCACCTTAATTCATATAGAAAGTATCAGCTCTGGGAGTTAGAAGACAAGGGACTGACGTTTATATTAAACATTTAATTAAGCAGATAAACCTGCAATTGTATATCAGCATCCAAGCCCCATATCAGAGGTTGAGTTATTCTGGACAATGCTAAGATATAAGACACTTTATCTGAGATTTTGGCTTGCAAAGGCCTACAATTTATCACCTAACTTTGTATTTTTCATATGATCCAATTTTATGAGTGTAGTGATATATCCACCCTGTCTGTACCTATTGCACTGACCATTCCTATTGGGGGTGTGGAGACAGGTATGGCCATGACCTAGGGGGACTCTGTTTGAGATCCCAGACCCAAGCTTGTTCTCTTACTTCCTGGTTAGAGACAGAGAGCATCTGGAGGCATCCTTGAGACTAGAACATACCGTGGTCATTGGTTTCTGGTATAAGTGATTTCTCCCCAAATAAAAATCCTCAGCCTATTGTTTCTCAGATTCTTATTTACCACACATCACACGAGCCTTTAAAATAAATACTTTTTATTAATTACCTAATTATTTTTCCCAGACTGTATACATTTTTGCATTTCTCCTCTAATTCCAGTTATTCCAAAAATCCACCTTTCCCCAACCCCCATTCATCCCTTCTCCTTTCTTTTCAGAAAAGGCAGGCCTTCCATTTATATCAGCCAATCATGGCACATCATGCTACAGTAAGTCTAGGCACCTCCTCTTGTATTAAAACTGGACAAAGCAACCCATTGAGAGGAAAGGAACTCAAAAGCAGGTAAGAGAGAGATAGCCTCAATATTTTAAAAGATTTATACAGTATAAATTTCAAATTTTTCTCTTTATGGGCATTGTATCTGCCAGTATTTAAATGCAGCATGTGCTCAGGAGAAGCAAAAGAGGACATCAGATTCCTTGAAACTTGAATTATAGGTAGTCTGAGATACCATTTGGGTGCTGGGAACAGAACCCAGGTCCCACAAAGAACATTCAGTGCTGGCAACAACTGAGAATCTCTCCAGATGATTTTATTGATTTAATGTAAGGATATCATCTCAGATCTGTGGTTTGTTTGTGTTAGTCTCTACAGTTTAAGAAAGAGCAAAGTATGGTTGACTCTTCCAGTAATGTTAGTTTGAGGCATTGAGGCCATCCTCTATATAGTTAGAGATCATAAATTGAAAATATTTGTATAGCAAGGAGATTTAGTTCTTGTTTCCTATATGGAAAAAATGTCTCTACACAATACTTTTTTAATGGAAAATCACTAATATAACCACATTTAGATATAGGCAATTTAATCTAAGTTAGAGAAAAATGGACGTAGTGGTTAAGACAGGATAGAATATTTGAAAAGGAAATACTAACTTTGGAAAATTTTCTTCTAAATTGTCTTTATAACATTTTATCTTAAGATGGTAGGTTTATAGCTTCTGTATTTTCAAATTCAATAAACCTCTTACTACTTTGTAATGTGATGCAACGATTAATATATTACACATTCAGTTTTTCCATTTTTTACCTCAAGCCTAAACCATATTTGCTGAAATACAACCAATTTTTAAAGTGCTCAATTGAGGAAAAAAATAGGTATAAAGAAAATCTAGAGAAGTCAAATGTAGCAATGGGTAAGATGACAGAGTTATTCTATATATTCTACATTTATAAGGGATAACAAGGACTTTCATTTTATTATTATCTAAACTAGTAGTGCTTATTAGTCCTTACATGTATGTCTGACATATAGGCTTTACATATTGATATATAAAACTTCATAAGACACCAAGATGCTTGAACTGACAGAAACACATCCACAGGAATTCAAACCATGTGTAAAGTGTTATCGAAATTCCTAGAATAAATTTAACTCAAGAGGTGCAAATATTACACTGCGATTATATTTATAGGTTTCAGTGCACTTCTGGGAATTAAATTCTGTACACAGGCTAGTGCTTATGGGTCAGAAAACTAGCACAGAATGTAGATTACTTTATTGTCTGTTCAGAGAGAAGTTATTACATAATGAATGACCACAGTGCAACTATTGAACCCAACCACTATTCGTAAATGACCATGTAGCCACTAGGTTCTTCTGGTTAGTATTTTTATTGATATTGATGAAAATATTTCTAAAATAAAGGCTTTATTTTGGGTGATTAAGGATGTTTCCATGATTACTTTCCTATCATTTTGCAACAGGTAAAACAAGAAAACATAACTTCCCAAATTGATTTTTAAACATCTTCTTTAAACTGCAGAGTTTGTTAAAGGGAAATTCATATTCTATAAGCTATGTTTCTTCTTTTGAAAATATATGTAAGAAAGAGCACAGACAGAGATTTCTCATATATAAAATATTTTCCATGAAGTACATTTTTCAATATTTCCCAGAAAGTTAAAGACAATAACAAGAAAGCCTACATATATTGAATGTAAGCATATCAAGCATTAGATAAAATTTTCAAAAGACAATGAGTTACTATCCTAAATCTCATCAAAGATGTAGAAATAAAGTTATTCAAAGAGATTTATAAATACTGTGATTAAAGAAATAGCATATCCTTAGAAATGTAAAATAATTTATAAATGAGATATGATGGTATAAAATTTCAAATTCCAGAGGGTAAATGTGATACACAGACAGCAGTGAGTTTGATGCACATGTAGACTGACAGTTATCATTGCTCCTTTCTGGACTACATCCTAGCACTTTGTACTTCCCCTATTTTTTTCTTGATTTAACCATATTGAGCTTTCAAACCTGTATTGCCTGAGCATTATTCCTTAATTTACTCCCTCCAGTCTAAAGTAGTTAAGCCACTAAACTCATATTTTCCTCTAGGACCAAGAACATGACAAGGAGCCAAATAGGCAAATTGTATGGCTAGCTGGTATAGTCTTATAGTGCTATCCTCTTATAAATGTAAAATATGGGGATATATTCTTAAATTAACCCTGTGACCAAGTCACTTTTTTTCTTGCCTATTTTTGTCCTTATCAACTCCCAGAATTTGATACTCTCTGTACATACCTTAACACTGTCTTACTTCCTTTGAACTTTCTAGAATACAGACTATGCCCATTATACCAGCTGGTCATATAATTTGTCTATTTGCTCACTTCAACTCACTTGTCCTCTTTTTCCTTAAAAAACTTCAGCTAGCTGCAATTACCCTCCTTTATTTTTTGCTTTCCCCTTTGTTGTGACAAAATATCTGGCAGAAAGTCACTCAGGGGAGGAACATGTTCATCTTACAATTTGAAAGGTTCAGTCTGTAATGTTGGGGAGGAATGATAGTAGAATATCACGATCACCTTGACCAGCAAGGAAGACGCAATGCTTGGACTCTTCTTTAAGCAGTTTTAATCAGGATCCTTGAACAAACTTCTGACCAAAGGGAAAGCCAGCCCACATCTTATAAGGCCTTGGGGTAGCCAATCCTGGCATGCCACGTGGTGAATGCAGATAGGTCCACATACATGGAAGCAAGCCTAGATCTCAGCCTTAGCCAAATAAGGACTTGTTTACTCCAGAGAGTACTCACCATTGGGAAGGTGGAAGGAGGAAGCCCAGCGCCAACTTTAAGGCACAGCACTTCGCAGCTCTCTACAGTAGAAGGCTGTTTGTTGACATCTCAGTGAAACAGAAAATAGAGAAAGGAAAATTCAGGGGGGAATCTTCTAGATTTTTCTTTTTTCTTTTTACTTATCCAGGGTCCCCAGATCATGGGATGGTGCTTCTCACTCACTTCATGGTAAATAACCTAACTTGGGGAATGTTTTCTAGGATTGACCCCACAAATATACCTTGATGTTTGGGTCCTGGTACTATGGTTTGAGTTCATCAGTTTTTGCCTGTACATACATCTCATATCCAAGGTGTACATGTCAATTTCTCTGAGCTTGTGCAATGTTACTAGTTGAGGAAACTAGAATCTATGTGCTGTCACCGCTGATAACTCTGTGCTCAGTGGTGCTACTTTGGTTATTTTAAAGGCATTCTTTATTGATTTTACATGTATGTGCAAGAATATTACTAGATGGGCATTCTCTAGGAACTATGTGGATACAGATTTAATACCTTCTGTTAAGCAGACAGCTTCCTTCGGTTTCTCTGCTTAGTAGATACCTTCCTAGTTTCTTTGTGAGGTTTCCGTGGTTACGCAAACGCCTGTGCATTCATTTCCTCTTTGTTTGTTGCTTCTTTACCATAATCCAATTTTTTTCAGTACAGTGTTTCCCCAAATGACAAAAGTTCACAATGTATGTTAGAAGAACAAGAACCTTTCTTGGTTTCATATTTTTCCAGTTTAGTTAAACTTGGGGAACCCTTAAATTCAAAGATTAATAAGTGTCTACCGATATGAGATGGGATTAAAGCATTTAATATTTCATTCCCATCTTTAAATTTTTTCTTAGCTCTTTTGGGTCCTGTGATCTCTAACAGGACACATGTTTAAAATCCAAAAGCCCTTTTAGATGGATAAGGCTTTTACTTTCTCGTTAGAAGGTTATGATTTTATTTTCCCCTAAAGTTGTAACTCTGAAGTCCATCACATTTTATGGCTTGGCTTTATTTCTTAACAGCTTTGCTAAATCACCTCAATTGTCTTATCCTTCTCACTACTCTCCAGCACTTGGAAATCACCACATACAAAACTGTTCATCACAATCCTCACAGATGTGAGGCACATCTATAAAGCTTACTGTTCTCAAGGTGAGCACCAGCCTTTAATGTCCCTTTCAACTGTTTCTAACAAATGAAGCAATGACAGGTCTCCAAGTGGCTGTAGTACTCTAGGACAAAGAACTCACTATTTCTATGTGTAACCCTTAAATACATTTTTTCAATTAAAACAAAACTAAACAGCCAATAGAAAATCAAAAGAAGATTACTAAATGATATGATACTTGCAACCCTCAATTAAAAACTAAAACCTAGATTTCTTTGGTCTCATATTCCCCCAAAGTGCCTGCTTTTTTCATTGCTGTGAAAATAATTAACAAGAAGCAACATAAAGAAAAATTTAAATTTATTACTATTTTTGCTCATTGAGGAGTGGCTTTCAGCTGGGCCAGTGGGAACTTGAACACATATATGTGAGCCACTAAAGCACAGACTAATTACCTAGTTAGGGACACTAGTGGATGGATAACACCTTTCATTCATGATGGATCTTCCTTTCATCGTCAAACCTTTCTAGAAATAGTATCTCTGAAAATATCTGTATTTGAATCTTTGGAAAATGAGCATTGACCATGCAAAATCTTCCTTCTAAATATTCCACCATCTCATACATTTCACTTACATGATGATTCTATTGGATGCCTATGAAGCCAAATTTATTACCAGTCTTCACATGAGCTTTTGAAACTGGCTTTATTGTAACTTCTTTTGCCTTGTTATGTTGATATTTCTTACATGGCTATTTCTGAAGGGAAACAGAGGATGAGTGTGTCTGGGAAACAGTAAAGGTAGGGGTGCTGGGAGAAGTGGAAAAAACTGTTGTTACAATGTATTATATAACAAAATAATAATAATATCATTAATAAAAATAGACCAGCATTTTTCTCATTACAAAAGAAAGTTTAAGCTGAGAGGTTGGGGGTGTCCAATTAGATACTACAGATTTTGAGTTATGAATTTTTTTCTCATAGTATTTTGTTTACATGACATGAAGGAAGAGTTTGTACCTGAACTTCTATAACAGGACATATTATACAGCAGCATTTGAAGGTCTAATAATCTCAGTCTTCCTCTACACTACTTCACAGACCCCTAATTACCTATATGTTTGAGAAAAGGATAATAACACACCTTAGGCTTCTTACTTGGGGAACTTGAAAATCATGACAACTGAATAATTTGATTTCATCCTACATTGTATACTATAGTTTATCCTGGATACTTGCAAGCAATAGGAGCAGTTGCAAAATTAGAGATAGAGCTGAATTTTGTTATGTCTTTACCTCTAACACTGATTCATTTCATGTAATTCTGACCCTTCTGCTAATAAAGAGATAACTGAGCACTTCAGCTTTATCTGTTTTGAAACATTTTTGTTCTTTCCTGATATCACCATCTGTGGTGAAATTTGTCTATCTGTATGGACAGACAGACCTCTATGGTTAGCTAGTGGAAAGTTCTATCCTCTTATCTTCAGACAAGCTTTATTTGTACTAGCAAGATATCTTTACAACATTCTGCCAAAATCTCCATCATTTAATCTTTCTCCGCATCCCAGTGAAAAGACAGATAAAGCATCCAAACAACCCCCCAATCTTTTTTTCCCCTCTTGCAAATGCAGATGAGTAGACTTCTATCTACTCAGAAGAACTGTACAAACTAGATATTCCATTAACATTTTCAAGACTCGATGAATGTAAACTTTTGACTTTTTCAAAATTATATGATGTCTCTCAATTATTGCCTCTCATAACGTCCTATTCTCAGGCTACAAAAAGAGTAGCCAACCATCTATTAGGTATGCTTTGGGGATAGTTCATGGTTTTATTATTTGAGGAAACCAGAGTCTTTATGGCATTTACCATGAATAAAAGTTAGAAATATACACATCATTTCTCAGAGCTGTATTTGTCAACAAACAAGTCATATTTAATTTTGACTCTCACATGTAAAATAAACTATTTGATAAATTTGCTTACATCATGTCTCATAAAAATGTTCTGATTTGATTCTAGGCACAAATGTTCTTAAATGTTTCCTAACAGCAAATCTACTAAATGAAGAACATAAAAATCAGGTGTTAGTGGGAAATGTGCTACTTACACATCTAAATATTTATGGTTATTCACCTAGACTATTGCAAGTTGGGTCAGAGAAATGTCTTTCTACAGTGGTAAACAGTTGCTCCAGAGATAAATAGCAATAGGTCAATGTGCTAAAAGTAAGTGACTACTAACTATTCAATGACAAATGGAACAATTTGGAAGAAGACAAAAGGATTTTAAAAGATAAAATATGGGAAAGAAGGCCAGAAAATGCTGTGTTAAAGATATCATAGAACTGTTGAAATCATGGGAGCATAATGGTTATGGCTGTCTGCCTAAGATCTACAGACAATAAAATTACTTGGAACCAGGATAAAGACTTACTGAGAAAAGAGATGGCAGGAATAGAAAAGGGATAGGAGAATGTATTGTGGGTGGGGTTATGAATGTAATCACTATATACTGTAGACACATATGTATGTAATTGTTAAAAATAAAAGAAACCCATTTTTTAAAAGTCTCCCATTGAAAATATCCTGAACATAAACTACATTTGGGATTGAGTTGGCTAATTTGTCAGTCTAGAAGTACTCTGGGAATATCTAGATGGCCATTTTATCCCCTCAGCACAAATATAACCTCTGAATTTTATATCATCACTTAATAAGAAAGGGAGAAATTCAATTTCTTGCATGTCAGTGTGGGTGGGAACATGTTATTTGCATATTAAACAACAGGTATGTTTCTTGTAAATATCAAATCCAAAACCTAAACTAAGGCATTAATTGAGATGCTTATGGGACTCCTCTCCAAGAAGAATTGGAAAATAAGCATAAAGAAAGTAAGCCTTCTGCATCTCATGGGAATTATTATACTTACTATTTTAGTAGCATACATGCCATATATACTTCATTACCGTGTGTGTGTGTGTGTGTATGTCCTTCAATAACTCCAGCAAGTGGATTTCCTCAATTGTCTTGCTCTTGACATGACACTGCATGTAAAGAGGACATTCTTGTGATAATAGTTACTGTATTTGTATTTCCTAAAGCATCTCATGTCTATGCTTTCATTGAAAATATTAATACTACAAATTATAAAGCTTACTTGATTAACACTGCTATCCTCTACTACTAATAACATTTTAATGTCTTGCAATCCTCATTGTCTTATTTTAAGTCTCAAATTGTGGGTAAATTACTATGTTAAACAATTAACAGTAACTGCTGTATTATTATGAGAGAGTTAAAGGCCCTCTGATTCTCCTTTCTCATCTACTTCTGAAGTAAGTCCTTTAAGAACACCAACAACATGAAAGCTAGCACACCTCTATAAAGTATATTGACAGCTCTACCATCAATAGTGTTATTGGATATACTCTACCTGCCCTCTATAAAGTAAGGGATAGTTTTGAAATTTCTACACTTGTTCATTTCTTACCGTTTGCATTGCTCAAATTACATTTTAGTCGGGCTTTTACCCTCCATCTAATCATTGTATTTTTGTTTTCAACTCTTGGAAAGTGTGAATTTCAGAATTCACTCCTCGGAACAGAATATCCTGCTAATTAATTAAAACCTTGGAGCTCATTACTAGCCAGAATGGTCTAATGGTGTTGTCTACCCATTCTAACTGGCTTGTTCACATGTTCATCCAGCTCTATCTTTTGGCTTCACTTTGAGAACTAATACATTTCTAAGATCAGGAAGGTCTATCTAGTCTTCTTGAGAAGTCTGTTTTTATTATTATATGTTCCCCTCTGAATCAATTTACCTACTTTTCAGTATAGATTTGACATCTTTGACATCTTTAGTTTTTATTTTATACTCAACACATAGCAGATTTTGTTTTTTTTCCACAGATGATTTAAAATTAGACTTTATTGCTTAATAGTTCTTAATTTTGTCTTCTGTCATTTGGTTTTGAACTGTGTGTCAGTTGTGTTCTAAAATTACAGATATTACCTCTTGTTACGAGTATGATTTTCCCTTCTGGTCAGGTCCCATAGCCATGCCAGCCCCCAGTTAACACACTGAGACTCTGTATTTGATATAATGCTGCTGGCAAGTTACTAATTCCTTATCAGCTAGTCTTAATTATTAACCCATTTCTACTATTCTAATTATTTCCACGTGGCTCATCTTACAGGGAAGTGACGGGCTGGCATGCTGTTCTCTCCGGCCTCCCCATGCTGACTTCTCCTTACTCCTTCCTCTTTCCTCCTAGTCTCCTAGCTAAGCCTATCTTGCTTTACTATTGGCCAACAGTGCTTTATTCATTAACCAGTATGAGAAACATATTTATAGAATAACATCTTCCATCAACCTCTTTCTGTTTGTGTAAGTAATCTTAAACCTTTTACACATTTGCCTTCCTCTTAAAATACTTTAAAAAGTTAACCCACGAAAACCCACATACAATTTATTACTGCTGATTTCATGTCTGGTTCCTTTGATGCTTCTTCCTTAATATCTTGCCTCCTTTTATGCAACTCCTTTTTACCAGAATTTGACCATGACTTGAAACATGCCTCCATCTGGTATTCTCTAGCAGTTGTATTATCATACACTGACTGTGGTATTAAAAAACTCAATATCAAGGGAATATTTATGCAAGAGGATGAAAAATAACGATAGTTTTCTAATAATTCCTATTGTTGCAATGCATAGGTAAAAACCAGGTTTACACCCACACAGTTCTTGGAATATATTTTAATTGACTAAGTAATGTATGGTGCCTACCATCAAATGAATATATAAAGATAACATCAACTAATATCCTGGAAGAAGGGAAGCCAAAAAACTGATGGATTGCATTAATGATTATTATAATTTTCATTCAATTATTTATAACTCCAATGAGCTTTATCTGTCTATATCTATAACTCAACACCATACACTCTCATCATTTCTCTTAAAGGGAAAGGTAAACAATATAGCCATTGTACCTTCAGCAACACTAGAATAAGCTAGAGGAATCTGTAAAATTATTTGGCTTTTGTGGAAGAATACCACACCAAAAAAACTCATGTTTCTGCATTGTATTTCCTCTCTTGAAGAGAGGATTCAGGTTTAAACTAAAGTAGCCATCTAAAACTACATGACACTAAACTAGGATACATAAAACTATTTTTTGTTAATATTGTAGAATAACAGAATGATCAATTCTTGTATGTCAGAAACTGATACCTAAATAATTGACCTGTTTATATACAAGAACTGCATATTACATCACACTAAAATATTTTATCAAAATTTTAATATTCTTTCACTTAATTAAAAAACATCCTAACAAAAATAATCGACTGCATAAAATTATATTAAGCAAGAAGTTAATGACAACATAGATTTAAATAACAGTTTTTAGCATATTAGAATTCAGACACTCTAGGTAAAGATCTTCTCCTCACAATAGCATGGGTTTTAGGGTAATATATTTCATGTAATATGAACTCCAAAGGGCAGGCATAAACTTTACTTTCATCTGTATTTTACATAGTCAATTATTATCATAGTACATATGGCAGGGCAACAGAGCATTATTAAAGCATGACTCTCCACCAAGCTCTAACTGAATGGGAAGATGTGCTGAGCCTGGGAACCTTCTGTGTCCTATTCACATTCACAGCTACTGTCTCTGAACTACCATGATATTTTCAGGTTTTCAGGTGTTACTTTGGCCAACTAGCTGCATTATCCCTTTAATTTATATACTCAGTAATCCAAGAGCCAAGGTTATTGAATATTTTCAGTAGACCTTGCTGTGCACAGAAGATATTTTTCTCTGCTTTTTTAGGACAGGCTATATCATTATAAACTTCTAACTTGAGAACTGATTGCCTACCAAGTCTGAATTAGACACATTCACTCTGATTTGTTTGCAATTTATTTCAATTCTTCTTCCCTATTGGTAATTATGGTGTGATTATTATTATTCAATATTCTTGATATAAAACAATTTCCATTTTTGTCTTTTATACACAGAAACAGGGGGACATAATTTGGAGTTATGTCTTACAGCATTCTGTCAACTTAATTTAGTTACATCAACTCTTTAAATGTAATTTACTTGTCTTTAAATAGGAATATTATACTATACTTATTTTCCTGGATTCTCTGAATCTCCTTATGGAAAAGTTAAGCTTTGCAACCTATTAATAATAAGTTGCCCAAGAAACATTTTTTATGATATATATATATATATATATGCATATGTTGTCAAGATAAATGTTGCCAATTATTAAGAACATCTTTCATTTCATAGTCAGTTCTTTCATTTCAAAAAGTATGCAGAGATCTAATTATTATTCAGTTTCTCCATTTCAGTTTAACTGCACTGTAGTTGATTGGTAACTTGTAATTATAGAGTACATTTGGCAAACTGTGACATTATTACAGCAGGTGTGGTTGGAGTTCAGTGCATTTCTTTTCCTTAGTTTTTCTATTGAAACAAATAATTCTCAAAATCTATCCTAACATATTTGCTAATATATATTGAGAAACAACTTTATTACACTTCTCTCATGTGTGTTTAAAGACAATTTTATTAGAACAGTCATGTTTTTGCTTTGATCTTAACTATATTTGAGAATAAGTGAAGCTTCTGAATACTAATAGCATAAACCATCACTCAAGGTGCTAAAGACATAGTATAATGGAAATGTATTCAAACTGTATTGTGCATTTCTTCCTTGCTCTATCTAGTACATCTCTGTCTGTAATCATGCCTTTTTGTTGTTAGCTCTTTCTTCCTTTTTACTTCATTTGTAATCACAATGTGAAATGAGATCCATTATAAGGAGTATGCTGATGTAGAGGAAGTCTTCCCTAGGGACTCCTTTTTCCCTAGGGACTCCTCTTTGTGCACTGGTTTCTCCTTGCCATCCTGATTCTCCATTCCATAAGTATCAGCAAGGAATCACATACTTAAAAATAATATCTTTGGATTTGGAACTAATATTATGGGGGTTGTGTTATCAGTGCAATATATGATCATAATTTATACTATCTTCCAATATATGACAATATGGGACTTTCATTCAAGATGTATGATCAAGTGCATTAAATGGCTCAGAATAAGAGAAAAACTGTAATACACCGAGTATCTAGCTCAATACATTTTATCTATCTATATATAAATCCTGACATTAACTTTTTTAAACAATAAAATCAATGGTATGCCATAGTTATGGGAGAGTTACATACCAGATTCTAGATAGAAAGAGGAAAGAATACATTTTGTGGGAAGCATAAACCCAGACAGTTGTTTATACTTATAGTATAATTGCTAGTAGAGAAGCTATTGAGCCACAGCAGATACAATAGCTTCTTTATCAGCAGTGTTTTTGATTAGTTAGAATTTTCATATGTGTGGAAACTTGATCCTCTTGCCTTGTTGCAGCATCAACGTTTGTGAACTTGCATGCCCTAGTTTTTTTTTTTCCTTTGGTTTCAAATGCATGACTCATATTCTGAATTTGTTTTTCAGCATCACTTCTGCAACTGATATTTATTGTGTCAACTCAACAACTCAAGTAACACCTACATAGTTCACAGCATTTTTTTTACACTGAATTTATTTGGAAGAGAAGAAATGAGAAAAAGATTATCAATCAATTCTGAATTCATAGAGCAGGTTTATTTTGCTTTTAAAATGCAATAATTAACGCATTTCACATTGAAGTAGAATGACTACCCAAACTCGTCTAATTCTCTCAGCAAAACAAACAAACACACATACATACAAACAAAAAACCAATATATATTCTTATATGACTAATCACAAGAATTTAATTCCATTGGAGAACTAATTCCTGGGTCTACATTTTGGTGACGAGGGAATTCAGGCACAGTAGGTTCTAGTGACTTGCTCAAAGTGACACATTCCAAAGGAAGTGAAGTTTGTGCTTGAATCCAAACAGTCTAAAGTATAAATCAAATTTATAATAACATTCAATATGACCACATGGGACTTTCATTTAAGAAGCATCATCAGATACATTAATGGTTTAGAGTAAGAGATTAACTGTAAGATGCTTCAGTGTCCTGGTGTGGCTACTCACATTTTGTGCATGGTCACTCAGCAAAGATACCTGAGGAAACCCAGACTCAAGGCCAACCAATGGAGAAGGAAGAGATTGTAACCTTTGCCTTTCAGAAATTGCCCACTTTATGTTCTTAATCATCAACACTCCCTATTCAGATGCTCTGGACAAGATCAGATGTGAAAGTCTGACAGACCCTAGTAAACTATACTCTGGTAAGGAGTTGTACATTAATATTATTCCCAACAAACATGATTTAACCCCTATCATACGGATACTGGAATTGGAATGACCAAGGCTGGCTTGATTAATAACCTTGGTACCATTGTCAAGTCTGGCATGAAAGCCTTCATGAAGGCTCTGCAGGCTGGTACAGATATCTCTAAAATTGGCCAGTTTGGTGTTGGTTTTTACTCTGCTTATTTGGTTGCTGAGAAAGTGACTATCATCACCAGACACAGTGATGATGAGCAGCACACATGAGAGTCTTCAATCGGGGGCTGGATCACAGTGAAGACTGACATGGGTAAACCAATGGTTGGTAGAATGAAGTTTATCTTACACCTGAAAGAAGACCAAACTGAGTGAGTAATTGGAAGAAAGAAATAAAGGGATTGTGAAGAAACACTCACAGTTTATTGGCTATCCCACTATTCTCTTCATGGAAAAGGAATGAGATAAAGAAGTCAGTAACGATGAAGCTGAAGAAGAAGAAGATAAAGAGGTGGAGAAGGAAAAATAAAGAAAAGGAGTCTGGCAACAAGCCAGAAATAGGAGATAGCAGTTCTAATGAAGCAGAAGAAGAAAAGAAGGAAGGATGGATGAAAAGAGAAGAAGAAGAAGAAGAAGAAGAAGAAGAAGAAGAAGAGAGAGGAGGAGGAGGAGGAGGAGGAGGAGGAGGAGGAGGAGGAGAAGGAGGAGGATGAAGAGGAAAAAGAAGAAGAGGAGGAGGAAGAAGAGGAAGAAGAAGATAAAGAAAAATTACATTGATGCGGAAAAATTTAAAAAAAAAAAAAACGCCTATTTGGATCAGAAATCCTGATGACATTACTAGTGAAGAATATGGAGAGTTCTACAAGAGCTGAACCAACAACTGGGAAGAACATTTGGTCATAAACATAAGCACTTTTCTGTTGAATGACAATTGAAATTATGGGCCCTTCTCTTTGTCCCAAGACTTGCTCCTTTTGACATGTTTGAAAACATAAAAGAAGAAAAGAAAAAAGAAAAAACCAACATCAAGCTGTTTGTGCATAGAATTTTCATCATGGATAACTGTGTGGAGTTAATCCCTGAGTATCTGAATTTCATTAGAGAAGTAGTAGATTCTGAGGATCTTCCTTTAAATATTTCAAGTGAAATGCTGCATCAAAGAAACATTTTGAAAATTATCAGAATTTGGTCAAGAAATGCTTACAACTATTTACTAAATTGGCAGAAGACAAAGAGAACTACAAAAAGTTTATATAAGCAGTTCTCAAGAAGTATAAAGCTTGGAATTCATGAAGACTCTCAATATCAGAAGAAGCTTTTGGGGCTGTTTTGATACTACATATCTGTGTCTGTAGGTGAGATGGTTTCTCTCAAGGACTATTGTATGAGAATAAGGAAAACCAGAAGCACATTTACTTCATCACAGGTGAGACAAAGGATCAAGTTGCTAATTTGGCCTTTGTGGATTGTCTCTGAAAGCATGGCTTGGAAATATTCTATATGATTGACCCCATTGATGAGTGCTATGTGAAAAGCTGAAGGAGTTGGAAGGCAAGACCTTGGTGTCTGTTACCAAAGAAGGACTGGAACTTCCAGAAGATGAAGAGGAGAAAAAGAAATAGGAAGAGAAAAATCAAATTTTTAAACCTCTGCAATACTATGAAATATATTATGAAGAAAAAGTTTGAGAAGGTGGTTAAATCAAACTGATTGGTGACATTCCCATGCTGTATAGTCACAAGCACATATAAGTGGACAGCAAACATGGAGAGAATCATGAAAGCTCAAGCACTCAACACCCAACAATAAGTTGCATGGCAGCAAAGAAATACCTGGAGATAAACCTTGACCACTCCATCATTGAAATCATATGGCAAAAGGCAGAAGCTGACAAGAACAACAAGTCTGTGAAGGATGTGGTGATCTTGCTGTATAAAACTGCACTCTCAGTCTGGTAGATCCCCAGACACATGCTAACAGGATCTACAGGATAATCAAGCTTGGTCTCGGTATCGATGAAGATTATCCTACAGTGAATGATACCAGTGCTGCTGTTACTGAAGAAATGCCACCCCTGGAAAGAGATGATGACATATCACTCAGGGAAGAAATAGACTGAACTTCACCAGAGCTATCAGTTTGATCCTTACTTTCGTTCCTTCTGATCATATATTTTGAGGATTTTCATTAACATTTAAAACATCTGTGTGGCATGAAAACTAAGGGGAAGATAAAATTTCTTTCTAATTGTAATACTGTGTACAGGTTTTATTCAACAGACTTTAGAACATTTGTTGTAAGATGTAATGTATTAACTTTCTGAAGTGTTTAGCTGTTGAGCCATTTAGGTGTTTAGCTTAGTACACCAAGTAAATTGTCACTTGGAAGTGTTCTAAGATAGCTTCATATTTAAAAGATGGCTTCAGTTTCATCTTAAAAATTTTCATCCCCTGTAGTTAATTTAGAAGTAAATACACAAGCTAAAACAACTGAGCACTTCCACATATGCCTTGTTTTCAAAGTACTGAGAACAAAACCCTGAGCTTCCCTAGGTCTTGTAACTGAGCAAGGCTTGTGAATGGAAACATCGTGCCCAATAATATTCTGCGTTAAATAATACCAATGAGATAAAAAGGTGGGGAAAAAAAGAGAGATGATCTGTAGCACCCATGCTATGATCTATTCCACGAACTGGGCGAAGGCCTAGAGATTGAAATAAAGACAAGACAGCAGGTCATTCGTTCAATGGCAATGTTGGAACACCAAATGCCAAATGCCATTTATTGAGGGAACTGAACGGGCTTAAATACTGACTTACAACACAGTGAAAAATTACAGGAATTTTAGGCTTAGCTCCTCCCTATGAGCTGTGTATTGTCACGAGGTGTATTGTCACTAGGTAGGTGTTGTCACAGGTGTATGTTAGCAAAAAACAAGGAGAGTACCAACAACAGTGAAAACAAGGATTTTCAGCCAGCAGCTTGAGGCTTGCTCAAGGTGCTCCAGGGATTCATGCAGGGGCCTACAATGATCTGAGTACAGTGACAATATATAGTCCTATAAATTTTCTTTATTTATTTAAGTCAAATCATCATTTGAAACCATAAAATTAACTATTTTAACCAATAGAACCAATGCTGTGGCTTAGTTATTGGAGAGTATCATAACCACTCAGACTCTAGATGAGAAAAAAAGAAATGAAGTTATTTACACCTCAGGTAAGCAAAGTTCATGTGGTTGTAAATGGAAAGTAAAACAATGGAACTGAATAAAGTAATTGTGGAAGATATGGGGACCAGCAACTTAAACTGGGTGCAGGTTTCTCAAGTGCTTTTAAAACAAAAACTGAATAAGTTAAAAAAAAAATCAAAGGATGATCAGCAACAAATAGTGTTTTAGAGGGGAAAACAAGTACAAGATCTGTGAGAAAGTAAGAAGGAAACAAGTGTTTGCATGAGTTTGGAGAACTTATATGAGGACAGTAGAAAAAAAGTAGCCAAAAGGCCACTCAGGGTGTAGTTGGATTTAAGATATTTAGATTTATTCTGATTTAAATGGGAGAATGTAGTATACAGTGAAATTTAGTTTACCTTAAAAATGCAATTAGAATAAGTACAGGAAAATGGATAGACATTGAAGATGTATAATATATATATTATATATAATATATAGTGTACTTTAAGTAATATATGTTGATTAAATATGTAACATATGTAACATACAGAACATATGTTATATATTGACTGTCAGCCAACAATAGGAGCAGACATTTTTGGAATTTAGTTTAAGAAGAGATATACCTGTCTGTTCATGTGATAAATAACTGTTAAATTTAAGAATATTTATTTCCCTTGGTTGTCATAAGTTTTTTCAAAAGGATTTACTAAAGGTACCAAAGTAAGAAAAGAACAGGAGGCTATGAAAATGGCAAGATTGTTTTGTTTTTATTGTTTTGTTTTTTGCTTTTCTGGAGAAAATGGTAGAATGATGGATACAGTAACTTCAATAAAAAATGTAAAGGGGCATTGTTATTGATAGTATTTCTCTGTCTTTAAATAGCATAATAAAGAACTCAGTATGAGTGAATACTTATTAGATTGACTATCACAAGAGAGAAAAAGAGACAGAATTAATAAACCTAAAAGACTACATACAGTCACAGCCCACCAAGGTTGCAAGTTATGGATAAACATAAGAATTAGAGTGCTGTGACGTAATTTACTGACTTTTTATATTAATTTGTATTTTTATTCAAGTAATTGTTAGAGAATGATATTAAAATATGTATATTCTTTGATCCTAAGATATTTATCAAAGCCTGTAGAAGAGTTTCAGAATCCAGCATCAACTTTCAAGTGACATTATATGATGCCAGGATGCACAACAGAATCTCAAGCTCTTCCTACCAGTGTCTCCCAGAACCGTAAGTAATGGTATTTTAGGGCTTGATGACATGGTTTGGCTGTTAAGAGTACTTCCTGCTCCCATAGGATCCATGTTCTTTTCCCATAATGTACTGTGAAGTGTCTTACAACTCCAGACATCCCACAATTCTGACCTTCAAAGACCCTTCAGTACTGTGCCCAAATCTACATGGAGACACATACATACTGCAATAAAAATAATCTTTTAAAATAGCTCTAAAATAAAAAGAAATAAAATCTGTGACGCTATTAATTAAAAACAAAGTTCTTGTTCTTAAGCCTTGCAAATCATTTGAAATTTTAATTTTCTGTTTATGACACAACTATTAGATAGTATAATATTGCAAAGGAAAGCTTCTTAGATTGACATCTAAATCCTTTCACATAACAAAAAAAAATTACACAGGTCTTAGAAAAAATATATGGCTTTTGTTAGGAGCCTTCAGTCTCCTGACTCTGCCTCTGACTATGGGTGGGACGCCTATGGTCACATCATCACTAGGCCAGGCTTTACCTAGCTGTTCAAGGTTTTACCTGGCGCAGGGTACCCAGTTATGTATGCGCAAGACCCCCTTTTAAAGCAAGCGCGCCAAGCGCACCTCTCTCGCTCCTGCTCTTTCTCTCTTGCTCTCTTGCGCTATCTCTTTCTGGGGCCCCTTCTGTCTTTTTCTCTCCCTCTGCTTTCAGTTAGACACCAGCTATCCCCCTTTTCCTCTCCCCTCTCTCAATAAACTCTGCGTGGGCACTGAGTCTCGTGTTTATGTTTCTTAGGCAATAGCAGCTGCAAAAGAACAACAGCTTTAGTGTATGAATGATCATTACAAATAAAAAATAAATAACCTCAGAACTTGAAAGTACAAGCAATCATGTCTAACATTAATTATTTGGTTTCAATTGTTGAGGAGTACAAATATGATGATTACAATATCTTTGAATATTTTAAAAATAAACGTGAAATACACTTAGAAGTGTATCGATAGGCATATGAACCTTAAATTTTATTTCTCATGTGCTTGTGTTATCTTGGACATTACTGAGATGATAGGATGTCACACTTTTCTTTGTTAATGTTGACATGTTTACTGTTCATACAGACTATAATTTCATCAAAGTGATGAAGACAAATTCTAATATGAGAAATATGTTCTTTCTTTGTTTATTTGACATTTTTAAATTTAAATTGGAAACAAGATTGTTTTACATGTCAGTATAGTCTATGCACTCTCCTTTCCTCCCCTGTCCCCCCACACCAACCCACATCCTATCCCCTTTCTGCTCCCCAAGGAGGGCAATGCCTTCCATGGGGAGTCTTCAAAGTCTGTCATATCATTTGGAACAGGGCCTAAACCCTCCTCTATGTGTCTAGGATGAGAGAGTATCCCTCTGTGTGGGATGGGCCCCCAAATCTATTCCTATACTAGGGATAAATACTGATCTACTACCAGAGGCCCCATAGACTGCCTAATCCTCCTCTCTTACACCCACATTCAGGGGATCCTGGTTGGTCATATGCTGGTTTCCCAGCTATCAGACTGGAGTCCTTGTTCTCCACCTTGACCAGGTCAGCAATTTTTGTGGGTTTCTCCAGCCTGGTCTTGACTCATTTGCTCATCACTCCTCCCTGTCTGCAACTTCATTCCAGGAGTGCAGCTTATTATTTAGCTATAGGTGTCTGTTTCTGCTTTCATAAGCTATTGGATGAATGCTCAGGGATGGCACATAAGGTAGTCATCACTCTCATTATCGGAGAAGGGCATTTAAGGTAACCTATTGCTTAAATTGTTAGTTGGGGTCATGTTTGTAGATCTCTGGACATTTGCCTAGTGCTATATTTCTCTTAAAACTTATAATGGCTCCTTCTATTATGGTATCTCTTCTCTTGTTCCTCTCTATTCTATTCCAACACCATCATGCCCACCTCTCCCCTCCTCTTCCTCCTAACTCTCTCTCCCCTCTGCCAATGCTACCAATTTGCTTAAAAAAATCTTGTCCTTTTCCTCTTCTCCAAGGGATCATGTAGGCCTCTCTTAGAATCCTCCTTGTTTCCTATCATTTCTCATGGTGTGGATTTTAGGCTGGTAATCCTTTGCTTTATGTCTAAAATCCATATATGAGTGAGTACATGTTAGGTTTATCATTTTGTGACTAATTTACCTCACTCAGGATGGTTTCTTCTTGTTCCATCCATTTTCCTGTGAATTTCAAGATCCCATTGTTTTGTTTTGTTTTTCCCGTGAGTAGTATTCCACTGTGTAAATGTTTGTTTGTTTGTTTTGTTTTGTTGGAGCAGGGTTTCTCTGTGAAACAGTAGTAACTATTTTGAAACTCACTATGTAGACCAGGCTCTCCCTGAATTCACAGAACTAAACATTTTTGGAACATCTAGTGATGGCTCAATGGTTAAGAGAACATAGTGTTCTTTCCAAGGACCAGGATTTTATTTTAAGTATCCACATCAGGGAGCTCACAATGGCCTTTAACCCAAGTTCCAAGGGATTGTGGATGCCCTCCATGTATACTGTACTCATGTGTACTCAAAGAAACATAACTAAAAAAATAACATTAAAAAGAAAAAAAAGACTTTATTGAAATGCATACACATTTTCAAAAGCTGTGCAGAATATATTGCATGATACATCACAGAGTATAGACCATTTTTTTCTTACATTTATTGGAAGATCTAAATAATTTTAGTGGTATTATAGAAGTGTTAATTCAATTGTTGGTAATGTATGAGGTGAAAATAGAAGAATTTTGAGTTCAAAGTCAGTCTGAGCTACACAGTGAAACACACACAAACATACACACACACACTTAAACACACACACACACACATACACACTCATTCACACACACACATACACAGCAAAATAATAAAAACACAGAGCCAGATGTTGGGGTTTAAACTGAAGTTCAGAAAAACAAAGTAGCCAAGCTGCTAGAGAGCTCTCACCTCTACCAATGTTCAGAATGAAGGAGTGATTCACTGAACCTCAGATTGCATCTCCAGACTTCACTCCTCATCACCAAATCATAGTCTACAGCCTGAAACTGTACTGAGATTCTTGTAATCTCTCTAGTGTTGGGATTAAAGCTCTGTTTCTCTTTTAGACTGATTCACTCTCATGTATCCCAGGATAGCTTTGTATTCACAGAAATCCATTTGCCTCTGTCTCCTAAATCCTGAGATTAAAGGTATGTGTCACCACTGGCCAGTTTCTAGGGCTGTGGCTAGTTTTGCATTTTGAACTCCAGGCAAGATTTATCAGAATATAAACAATGTGTCATTTTATACACACACACACACACACACACACACACACACATGCAAATCATGAAATGAAGAAATGTGTAGAATAAGCTTGACAACTGTCATGGAAATTGGTAGTCGATTCAAATGAAGACCTCTCACAACAAATAAGTGACCTGATCTACCTTTGAGAAAAATAGTTTTAAAAATGTACATGTGTGTGTGTATGTGTGTGTCTGAGCACACATGCATGCACACACATATATGTGCACATACACATACATGTATGTTTGACATATGGCACCTCTGTGAAGCTCAGAAGACAACTTTTCAAAGTTAGTTTTCTTCTACAATTCCTAGGAAGCCTCAGAGAAGCTTTCCAAATGTTCTTGTACTGTGTATTATGATCCCCCTTTGTGGCTATGCAAAGTTGAGCCTCCTGTGTTCAGAGAATAGTATCATCAAAGCATCCTTCTTATAGTGTCTAGTGGTCAGGAGCTTTAGTAATCCTATAATGCAGTCAACATTTTGCAAATTAAGATGTTTTCATTATTTTGCAATATATCATAAAAGATGCATCACAAATGAGTTTTCTGAGGAAATTAGAGTTGTTTTTGAGCACTCATTACCTACTGTCTTTGGGTTTGGCCAGATGTAGTATTTTGTGTGCAGGGGAAAACTACAACTAAGAAATTCAAGGAATGACAAATATGGAGATTGAAGGAAGACATCAGTTGGAAGTGACTGAGAAGCCCACTCCTAAAGGATAGCCAAAGGATGTCAATAACTAGAATTTCAAAATATGTGACTTTCTGTTTAAGTAGTGTAATAATGTTTGCTCAGGCAAGATGTTTATTCAGGAAAGTTCATCTATGTCTGGTCCTCAGAGTTTGACTTTGCATCTCTATAATGATACACCCAGAGTATCACAATAGAGTAGGCTTGAAAGTAGTGGCATTATGTGAAGTTTCTGAACAATGGAAACATCTGCAAAATTCTTCCCCTTAACATGTGCTAGTCAGTGACTAAGGAATGATGAATAACTAAAACTTTCAGCTATACACAGGACACAATGAACCTGGGGTCAATATTCAAAGACTAAATACAGCAATATTTATTTATTTATTTATTTATTTATTTATTTATTTATTTATTATTAACTTACTGCTTTTGCAATATGTTATTCTAAGTTGAGTCCTGAAATAACATTACACTTTAAGAGATGATATTCAAGCAATGTGTATTTATCCTCTTTTAAGTCTGCTGTGTCTAGGTTGAAGAAATGCTCTTTGGAACATTACTGAAACTATTCTTAGTGTTTGTATCACTGTATCTAGGTCTACAGCTCAGTAATCCCAGTAATGTGAAAAACACACAAAATGGGTGATTACTGCTTTCAATTTTTCTTCTCTACATATTTGATCTTTTCCCTCATTTAACTTGAGAGAAACATATTCCATTACAGACATTTGTTGATATATGTTTTTCATATGATACTAGAAATTACATTTTAAAATTACTCTGTTTTGTAACATAAAATGTATATAGAGAAGGTAGCACAATTTAATTTTAAATTTATATATGTTTCTTATGAAAAATGGGTTTTAGAAATTTATATATAATTCAGAACCTAAACATAAAGTCTTCTGTGCACACTCACTAATTTCCTATGTAAATTCAAACTATATGTTGAAAACATTCTGGATTGGCTCCTTAAAGATAGTTTTACAAAATTTAGAATTTGTTAATTGATTAAAATAATTTAAAAATATTATCAGATCATGTCAAGGTTGGAATATAAGGGAATAGATATTTATATATGGACAGAAGATAATGAAAAAAGAGAAATAGAACTGAAATAGAAAATGAAAAAAAATATTTTAAAAAGGTATTCATTTTAAATTTATCAAAGACATTTGTTTCAAATGAATATGATTTGCACGATAATGGTATATATTGTTATGAGCAATTTTCCTGTCAACCTGGTCCTACAACTGTGTTAGCCCCAAATAACAAAGAGACCCTGTATTAGATATAAAGCTGTTGGCTTGTTACTAGAGTTTCTAATTGCGTAGTTCTGTTTTAAATATTGACCCCTTTCTATAAATCAGTATTTCCATGTGGTCTTATCTTACAGGAGAGGGGGTATGGACCTTTTCTCTCAAATCTCTACATCTTGAAACTCTACTACATCTACCAGAATTCTCCTTTTCTCCTAGTCCTGCCTATCTTGCTTTCTCTGTTGGCCAATAGAAAGGCAATATAGGTGGGACTAGGAGACAAGGACGATTCTGGAAGACATAGGATGGGAGTCCAGATGTAGGGACTTGAGAGAAGAGGTTCTGACCTTCTCTCTGGTGAGATAAGACCACATGGAAACAATTATTTTTATAGAAATGGGTTAATATTTACGACAGAGATAGCTAATAAGAAACTCTAATAAGAGGGCAATAGCTTTATAACTAATACAGCTCCTCTGAGTGTTATTTGGAGCTGTGGAACCAGGCTGGTTGGGAAACTGCTTGTAACATAAAATTTAATATTTACTTCTTCAATCTAAACAGCGAACATGTTGAGGAAGAAGGATGATACAGTTCAAAGCCAGTCTTGGATACATAGGAAATTTGAACTCGAGGAAATCCTGAAATGTATACTGTGGTGATTTGAATAATATTGGCTCCAATAGGTTCATTTATTTGAATTTTTAATCATCAGGAAGTAGCGCTCTTTGGAAGGATTAGAAGAAGTAGAAGGTATGTGTTTTGGGTGGAAATGTGTCTCTGTGGGTGGGTTTTGAGGTTTTAAAAACCTTTGCCAATCCCAGAGACTCTTGGCCTGCTGTTCTGGCTGCAGGTTGCCTCTAGGCTCCCCAGATGATGGAATAAATTGCTGAGTTTATAAGAAAGCCCACAATTAATTGCTTTCTTTTGTAAGACTTGTCATAGTCATCCTGTCCCTTTCCCTTCATCACAATAGAACAGTGACTATTATAATAGAACACAATAGAACACACAATAGAACTAAGACTATTACAAAATTATGTGTAATGCAAAAAAAGATGCTTGTATTTTCAACAACATTCAGTTAATAAATTAAATGATCACTAAATTATCATATATGTAGAAAATGAATGATTGTAAGTACATGTATTGTATATGCCTTTTTGTTTTGAGTATGTGCTTGTTGGCCTTTTTACTGATGCACTTACATACTTGGGTATATGTATGTGTATGGTGGCCACAGGCCAACCTCTTGTGTTCTTCATTAGCCATACATTTTGTGGTTTTGTGTCATGTTCACTGAATAACATAAATCTTCCTGATTAAGTTGTAATTAAGGATTATAGCAATATGTCTCTAGACACTGTTAATATTGTGTATATTCAGGGGTGAGAACTTAGGACTATATGGTTGTAACTTCTTATTAGCCTATTGTTCTAGAGTTTAAGTATGTCTTGTTTTGCATTGTTTATTTTATCTTATTTTTTGAGACTGGGTTTTATGTAATCCACTTGTTACTGAACTTACTCACTAATTAACAGAGGATGACTTTGAACTTCTGATACTCCTGGTGGTCTCCCAGTGTTGGAACAAATTGCAAATATCATGCAAAGTTGCTTGTTTTAATCCCAGGTTTTTATGTATATTAGACATGAACTTAACATCAAAGGCATATCCTTAGATACTATATGTTATAATCCACAAATTATAAAGTATTAATGAGAAGTGAAGCTGTAAAATTAAATAGGCTGTTCTTTACATGAGTTACACTAATGTGAGAACAGTTTTAATTTTATTTCTTTTAAAGATTTATTATTTATTTATGTTTGTGTGTGTGCACCAGAATGAGTGTATGCTACCTCTGTGCATGTGTCCTCAGAAGCAAGAAGGCATTTTATCTCTTGTAACAGGAGTTACAAACAGTGAGCTGCCTAATGTGGGGTCTGGGAACTGAACATAAGTCCTCTGGAAAAGAAGCAAGTGCCCTTAAGAGCTGATTTATCTCTCTAGTCCCTCTGAAAACAGTTTTAAATCAAAATGGGAAAAAGGAGCTATCCAATTTAATCAGAGTAATATAGAAGACTAGAGACTCACAAATCTGAATGCAAATTATATCTTGGAATATTGTGATAAATTCAATTCCTTTAGGTTTCATAATGATTTTGTAAAATGAATATGTACAACATATTACACATAAAAGTTATCATTTCCAAAGACAAGATGATGTTAAAAACTTCCCTCGTTGATTCTCATTTTGTTTGGTTTCTATGTTCATAATTAAGCCTGCCATTTTGTCTCTTTTTAGATCTCCTATAAAGCAGGAAATGCTGCATAGAAAAAGTCCAAGTCTTTGTAACTGTAGTATGAGTACATGGAAGCCTCAATCAAGTTATAATATATATACATATATAAATATATAAATTTATATAATGCATTTATATATGTATATATTATATATAGCTATCACATATATGTAGATATACATTACATATATATATATACATATGTCTATAATATATATACATAATGCATAAATAAGTACTGTCTTCAAGTTGTTTCATTTCTTTTGTAACTCCTTTTCAATTACATAAACAAAAGTTTCTCATCAAACAGTGCTATTTCCATCAGTGTTGACTAATCCAATGAGCAACTGATCATTTTGAAAGTCCACAGAGAATTTCCTTCTAGTTGACTAAATTTTTAAGGATGAAACTGAGGATATTGTGAGATATTTGAATAAGATGTTTGCTGTTTTGCCTAGATTACACTGGTAAAACCTTCAGTGTAAATCCTAATAGAAAGCTATGCAAATGACGTAGGCTACAACCCATTTTCTCTTTTGAGGATGATTTCTGTGTTAAGCAATTGTCTCTGATTCTAGCACTATACATGTGTCTGTGTATAATTCTTTTTTTATTTTCAGGGGCATATGAACCTGAAAATCCCAGCAGCCATCCATACTAAACCAGTATCCACCTATAATTATTGGGAAGATTTTTAAGAGGTAAAAATTCTGTTTAGAATCTCTTTAAAACTTTTTAACTAATCCAAGGCTGCCTGAGAAATCCTATGTTTTTCTTCTCTTTGTTCCTAAAAAGTAACCTTCTATCATTAGTGACTCTAGTTCTCTCTTTCCCCCTGCTTTTTGCAATAAAGTCTGCTTGTATTTTTAGTTTAATCACATAGTCTGAATCAGGTAATGTTTCACACATCTTTTTCAGTAATAAGAGTCAAACATTATTCTGCTATTACTGGAAAAGTCTCAATTTATGTTGCCTATCTCCTCCATGCTCCTTGTTATATATGCTATGAGAATCGAAATCATATAATGTAAAACTTGCTACCACCCTTAAAAATATTATGAGAACAGTTATGACTCTTCTCTCTCTTGGGGATTAGTCTGATATTCCTCAAAGTTTTGGCTCAGAGATGAAGGATGCTCTGTGAAGATGCTTCTTTGCCTCCTACTTGATATGCACCTCCTGGTTGTTATCTCTCACATCCTGGATTGATTTTTTTTTTACTACCATTTCTTAATGGCTAGCTCTGTCTTAAATATTAACCAATTTCTATTAATCTAAATATTTCTATGTGGTCTTATCTTACTGGAGAGAGGGCATGGAGTTCTACCCTGTTGGACTTACATCTTGAAACTCCTCTTTCTCATTCTTAATGAAACACACCTTTCCAGGCTTTGGGTGAGACTTCTCCTTACTTCTAGTTCATCTTGATGTTGAAATCACTACTACCTCTGTCTAAAGTTCTTCCTCCCATTTCAAGGCCTTATCATGACCTTGAGGCCTTTTTATTTTAGTAACTATAATCAAAGGAGTTGGGTTACATTCCTTGTTGGATTGAACTGATGCAGTTTTATTTCTGTTATGGTTAACATCCTCCTATCTCTCTAACTTTTTTTCTGTGTTGATGTAAATTGCTAAACTGGGACATATCTCTGTAGTCAAGCAAGGACAAGCCCTTGCTACAGCTGGGCACATATGGTAACTACAGAGTTATGGGGCCTCAAACCTCATAGCGCACAATGTGGTGGTACTGTATGACAATAAAATAATGTGTCTGCTAGTCAAAGATAGATTGCTGTCATGCCGATCACAGTTGGTAATGTCTACTTGCAGGGTGCAGTCAAAATTTTGTGGTGCCATCAGGGTGTCACTAGGTATAAAGGGCATTTGGCCATTGCTCCACTCCCTCTCACAAGCCCACAGTTTCCTCAAATTTACTTGAGTTGAGAGCACTTTGTCTATATCTGCTCTCTTCCTTCTCATCCTCCCTTAAGGGCTCCAAAATTGGAACACAGTAATCAAAACATCATAGTTGTTATAGCAGTATGAGGACAACAACAATCTGGAAGTTAATGGCAGCTGAATTTGATGAACCCAAATTACTAGACATGGACATGGGGCTTTGCCTATCCCCCAAACCTGTAATAGGGAATTGTCAACAGTCTGGGAGACATGTCTCTGGCCATTCTCATTCCACTGTCTTTGCTTCTGCTCTAATATTGAGGTTGGGCAGTAGGAATGATAGAGCAATGAATCTGATGAAGAATTGTCCTAGTTTTTTTTTTTTTTTTCATTTAGGTTCTTCATCTCACTTGTGGACCCACCCCATCCCTGCACACACAGATACATATACACAAAACTTCATTAGATCAATCACTAGTCTGTATAAATCTGTTGGAACAGCCCATTCTGGATCTTGCTTTCTCCCAGCACTGGCTCCAGGAAAGGTCCAAGCTACTCCTCAGGATTACTCACCGGAACAAAAAGATGTCTGTGGCTGCCTTTGAGGCTCACCAGAAATAGAACACTCAGAGATGTGCTGCAGGTACTAGAGATTTTTCTTGCTGTAATTCCCGAGAATCAGAAGAATCATTCAAGACCACCTTGTGACAAAGTTAGTCTCTAGTCTTGGTGATCCCATTCCCATGTTGCCATAGGGATATAAAGGGGCATGATAATGATAGAATCTGGAAAGACAAGAGACACGGTAGAATCATGAAGCTCTGGGTCTTAAACTAGCAAGAGATCATGTGGTGTATGGTTTGAGGTATATCAAGGCAACAGGTTCTTGCCCTTCTTAATATTTCCCCTTTACTCTGTTAACAATGACTTACTGATGGCTTGGATCAATGAATTTGTTTCTTTATAGTTCTTTGTGTCCTTTCCTTCTGACTTAAAAAACAAAATTCCATCCACAAAGACTTGGATTTAGTCTGTCAAGTAATGATACACTCTTTTGAGGTCAAAATTTATTCTTGTTGAAAGATTTACAAGAAATAATATGATTTAAAAACTATTTCAACAAAAAATATGATGTTAATTTATCATAGTTAAAAAGTAGATTTAACCTAATAAATCTATCTTGCTCAAGTGTGCTCTAACTTCTTAAAAAGCATATTAAAATATTACTTATATTACTTGGAGTAATAGTAAATGATTATTAGGAATGATAAAAATGTCTTGATTATAGAATAAAGAGATATTAGCAAATATATTTTTCTTTTGACTATCACTTTATTAAGGGGGTGACTCTAAAAGTTGGTGATCTTTTTGAATATTGTCATTGTTCACAATAATTATTGATTTAGAAAGATGTTCACCTTGCTAAACTCTCATTCCTAGTTAAGCCTCTCTGAACAGATCCAGGACATACTGTGCAAAAAAAAAAAAAGGTTACACAGCTACACAGCTGAGGAATTTTAATGAACAACATACAAGATCAAAATTGGGAATATATATACAAATATACAACAACTATTTTAGTAAGACAATAATCCAGAAATTAATATGGACTATGGACTATATAGAATTTTTAGGAAAATGGATATTTAGAAGAAATCAAATTTTATTTCACATTTTAACACATTTATGAGTAACAAAACCAAGATTTAAAAATACTTTGTTAGTGGTGCTATAGGCAATTGACATCAGTACAGACCTCAGCTGTACACGGACAGTGGACCTACATATGGTTCATGGAAGTAGCCCAGGATGGAATATCATGATTGTTCTGATTAACAGTGCAGGTCACTCAGATCAGTATAGATCTAATGGCAGCATGTCCCTCGAATCCCCACATGGCCCCAGATGTGGGCCCAGATCCAGGGACATCACATTGCTTTTAATGGCTACAGGAGCCTTAGACAACATGTGGTAGAGCTGACCTTGTTGGCACAAAATATGAAGAGCTAGTCCTGCCCCTTACAAAGTGCAGCAATCCAGAGAATGGGTCCTACACCTCACCAGGGCTAAATGGTAGAGCTGGCTTTGGTGGCATGAGAGCAGGTGAACTGAACTTGGAGGTGTGAAAGCAGAACTGTTGTCCTCTACTTTGAGTGAGCTAGCCTGGAGATCTTGCTTGGTGGTGATGATGAGGGAAAGCTGGCAGGCTGCTCAATCTACCTACTACTCAAGCCCAGAACCAGGACTGCTAGGTAGCCTAACCCCAACACTCCCCTCATCTGTTAACTACTGGAGGTTGGGAAGGGCAGAGACCTACAGATTCAAGGCTATACGATCTCCATGACATAAGGCAATGATAGGATATACAAGAGGAATCCCAGTGATGGCACAATTGAGGGTATAGCAGAAGCTGGAGGACTTAAATGAGACCAATGATTCATTGCAACCAACACTTAGTAAAGTTGCGTGAAGATTAAAGGATTTACTGTATGATTTAATGGGCTACACTATAGCTTCCATGGTGAGATTTTCCTTTATTGTTGCTTTGTTATTTATTTATTTACATTTAAATTTTATTTTGGGAAAAGGTTCCAAGCAGAGAAAGCAGAAGCAAGCCAGTGAGGAGATCATTGATATTGGGATGTGTGATGTGAAATCCACAAATAAATCAATACATAAAAACATTTTGTTAATAAAAGTATATTTAAAAGCATACATTTAAAATCCTTTTATTTTAATTTATTGCTACTTTTCTTCTCTCTCTCTCTCTCTCTCTCTCTCTCTCTCTCTCTTTCTCTCTCTCTCTCTCTCTCGTCTTTTGTTTTTGAGACAGAGTTTCTATGCAGTTTAGGAGCCTGTCCTTTAACTCATTCTGTAGACCAGGCTAGCCTTGAACTCGTAGAGGTCTGCCTGCCTCTGCCTCTGCCTCCTGAGTTCTGGGATTAAAGGTGCCTGCCATCCCCAATCCCCACCACTTCTTTTTTTAAAGGAAATATTCTTAACATGTGAAAATTAATATGATTTTTATTAAAATTAATAATTGTGTATACATATACACTTGTTTGTCAAAGTTTTTATGTTAAATTTCCCTTCTTAAATTGGAAATCCAGGAGATAAAATCACGTAATTAACAATATCATTCAGGATCTTGGTAAACTTACTCTGAATCTTATAGAAAGAAAGGCTAAGTAATGGTTTTATTCACAAGGAGGATCCGATTTTTCAAGGTTCTTATCTGATTTTTCTCCGATTTAAACAACAAGAAAAAAATGGGTCCTTAAGAAACCCCATTGCTGCTGGTTGTTCAGCCTGCTTAGTGTATAATAGCTGAGGCTCTAGAGTGTTTCTGTTGAGATATGTGTTTGGAAGTGCATGTTGTAGATTATGGGTTTCCAAATACTGTGTAGGATTATATGCAGACCAACTGTCTGACATGACAAATGACAAATAGTATCCTCTCATTGATAGCTCTAACTATAAACCACAAAATGTTCATTTTTAAATATATTTTTATTTATGACCATGTTGCACATATACTATCTACATGTGTTGTATTTTTATAATATTTACATGACACTAAATTAGCTTATAAGTTAGTAATCATGTAAATTAAAATTATAAATAACCCAAAATCCCTTTTAGTTCATAGTATAATTAGAGTTATAAGGGATTAAAAATATCCCAGCTTCATCAGTCCCAACAGACTAAATAAGCTTAAGTACCTTTTCCAAATGTCAATCAAATAAACAAAATACTAGTGACAACTTGTACACTATTTTTTGAGGGTATGGATGCATACTCAGGAGATGATTTACCTAGCAGGGTAGAAATTGTCCTCATGTACACTTGCCCTCATCTAAGTTGATCATGCTAGACGGAGGTGATAATTTATCATGATATTTTCCCTTTCTCAAGAAAGATGCTAGACAAAACAGTTGCTAAAGTTTTATTTTCCTTTGATTGTCTTTGAACTCAAATGAGAAATAAACCCTTTTGAAGAAAAACTAGTTCAAAATGCCTCTTAACATAATAGGATTTCTACCTGAACAGTTGGTTAATACAACTTTGTTGATTTAAGAAAATAAATGAATGGAAATGTCAACAGGATTGTTAAGAACATTTCCTTTGTTCTAGATATAGTTAGTATGTTTTTACTGTGTTATAGTATTTGTTAAGGGAAGCCCATATTTTATGAAGACAAATACAACATAACAGAATTATCACTAATAAAAGCCACTAGAAAAGAACATAGTATGGGTGTACTATAGATAAGCTTAAACTGAAAGGAAAAAGCCAACTAAGAAAGAATTTTAGATGGTGGTCTTGTCCTAAAGTAAATAATTCTTCCAAAATTGGACAGAACTTTGACCCGAGGGTAGTAATTTGAGTGAAATTCCTTTCTTCTGGTTCAACACAAGAGATCTTTGGCCTGGGTAGATATTAGCATTTCAGTTGAGAACCATAATAGGAAGGGAAATCATGTTAAACCATGCAAAAAACAAAGAAAAATAAATTTCCTTTTTATGAGTCAATTCCTTTCCTAAATTTTGAAACTAAATTACAGAAGAATAAAATCATTTTCTTTTCTTTTTTTCTCAGTTAACATGTTTCTCTGATGTTTTGGCCTTCACTCTTTTTCCAAAGCTTTTCTGCCCTGCCATGAGGTTGACCTGCATAAAAGCTTAAGTGAAATGGCATGGCTTTTCTTTCTCTCTCCTTTTTCCTACCCTACAGCTGATAAAATGTACAGGTTTTCTAACCTGGGTTTTTTTTAACTCCAATGAAATTATCTTTCAAGCCTTGGCTAACTCTAATATTTTTAAAACATTTTTTTGAGATTGTAATATAATTGCACCATTTCCCTCTTCCCTTTCCATCCTCCAAACTCTCCCATGTATCTTCTCCTTACTCTTTTTTAAACCTATGACATTTTTTGTCCTTTAATTGTTTTAAAAACACACATGTACACACATATGTGTTTGTGTGTCATCCTAAATGCATCATTGCAACCTGCTATATATGTTAATTATATAATGTTAATTGTATTGATATGTTTTCAAGACTGACTAGTTTTGCTTTGGATAATGCATTGGCATGCTGTTCCTTGGGGAAGACTATTTCTACCATTCTTTGCATTCCTTAGTTACCCATAATTCTCTGTCTAAGAATGATGCCTCATGAACTTTCAGGTGTCCTTTTCAGCATGTCTATTGGTATGATCTATGTTTCTGTCACGTTATGGCAGTCATAATGTTGAAATTTCATGGGTGTAGCTTCTGAAATTTGTAAAATATATTAATCCAAATTTCTTTTTATTGTATATGTAAGTGTGTGTGCCCCTGAATGCATGTATCTGTGTCACATGTGCACACAAGACCATGGAGGTCAAATAAATGTATCAGATTCACTACAACTTGAGTTGCTAGAATACCGCTGAGTGTCAAATTCAAGTCCTCTGCAAGAACAGTAATGCTCTTAACTTCTGAGTCACTTCACCAGTCTCAAGTAATTTCCTAAATTCATTTATTTTTAATAAGACTATGAACCCCAAGAGGGAACTCTGGTTACCTGGTATTATCGGGCAAGCAGATAGTATTATTTTCCTAATCTAAGGTAACAAAAGGTAGAAGAAATTAAAAAAAAAAAAAAACTAAGCAGATTGCAGATGGACAGATATATCATTTAAAGATTTACTAAAGTTAAAATTTAACACTGGCATGTATATGATTAAAGATTTTATAAACAGTGATTATTAAACTTTTTTTTTATTAAATTTTATTTTAAAACTATCTTATTTTATATACCAATCCCAGTTCCCTCTCCCTGCTATTTTCCTGCTCCCCCCACTTTCTCCCCACCCTATCCCCATCCACTTCCCAAAAAGAGTAAGACCTCCCATGGGGAATCAACAAATCTGTCACATTATTTGAGGCAGAACGAAGGCCCTTCCCCCTATATCTAAGCTGAGCAAGGTATCTCTTCATAGGGAATGTGCTCTAAAAAAGCCAGTTCATGCACTAGGGATAAATATCAGTTCCCTTGTTAGTGGCTCCACAAATTGCCCAAGCCACCCAACCCTCACCCACATTCATTGGCCCTAATTAGGTCTTATACAGGTTTCTCAACTGTAAGTCTGGAGTCAGTAAGTTTCCACTTGCTCCGGTCAATTGTTTCTGTGGTTTTCTCTAGCATAGTCTTGACCCCTTTCTTCATATTATCACTCCTCACTCTGTGCAACTGGATTCCAGGAGTGCTTAGCTAGATTCCTGTGTTTAGCTATGGATCTCTGAGTCTGCTTTCAGCAGTTTCTGGAAGATGGTTTTATGATGATATTTAAGGTCATCATCAATCTGATTACAGGGGAAGGGCAGTTAAGTTTCCTTTTCTTTTATTCAAAGTGTCAGTAATCCTTAGATTATTACCTTATTAGATAATGTGTTCTAGATGTCACAAAAAAGCCAAATGAAGCAATAGGACTCAAGATACAATAATTACCTTAACAATTAAATTTGAATTTCAAGTTTCTCAATAGCAATAAATGAAGACATTCTTAATGGCCTAAGTGAAATAATTGTATGCACAAGGATAAGCACAAGGAATAGATAACATTAGCACTGGAAGTATATATTTAGGGCACAAAATAATCAACTTACTTAGAAGTAGGGATTTCAAGCTTAAGAAAGGTGATTCTAAAGTAGCAAATTCTTGTCATTGGGATGAGAACTAGGATATTAAAAAAGGAATTATCTTACCTTTGTTATGAAGAAGAGCACTCTGACCCCCAGCAATGAGGGAAAACACTGCAATATGAGTCAGCTCTAATGATGGCTGCCATGAAGAACTAATGATGCACAAGGACACTGATAAAACATATTTAAGTGCCTATAAATGCCCATTAAGCCACTTCAGGTAACTCCTAATATGATACCTAAAAGTGTTTTTTTTCTTTCCAATATGGAGCTTCATTATTTGCCTTAATTGATAACTCAGAAACCCTTATTAAATGAATTTGTGTAGAAACCACTGTAGTTGGGGACATCCAAAACCCAAGTGAAATATAGTTGCCAGCTTCAGCAACTATATTGAAAATTGCTTCATAAATTTGTATTTTAGTGACATTTTTGTTCCAAGAATATCAATATCTTTGGGTGTTTGCTGACACCTTCATAATTGGATAAAAGCTACTTTACTGATGAGAAGAAAGTTAATCTCTAAAATATAAGCTTTACTTCTCAGTCATTATAATGATGGAAGCATCTTAAAAACAAGAGCACTTTTACCTGAAAACCACTAGGAAAAGTAAAAGTTCTACTGAATATATATATATATATATATATATATATATATATATTTTATGCTTCTTGTAATACCAAAATAAGTACATTTATACACATTTCTGTAGTTGTAGTATAAAGTGCCTACATTCTACACACCTTTTTCTTGTAAGCTATTTATTCAATGGTTCTGATGCTTAAAAATATCAATAACAAACAATAACAACAAAAAGTTTTTACCTCAATAGGAGAAGAGAGTTCATTCTGGAGCCAAATATGAGTAACCTGGACCAAAGGACATTGATTTTGGTTACCCTAATATCCACATTTCAAAATGGAAGCAATTTTGTTATATATTTTCGGTATCAAAATAAAAATTTCATAAATAAGTTGTGTTTTTTTTTTCCAAATACATTAGTGATATCAGTGGATATCTGGGCTAAAGCACAGAGATATCTGTTATAAGTCTCAGGTGTTACCTCTCAGTACTCTTAGCTTTTTGGGAAGTTAGAAAATTGTAGTCTGTTTGCACATCCCAAATGAGTTACCTAATTGTAACAAACATGTTAATTCTGGTACAGAAAAGTGCAATAAATGCATACCAACATGGTAAAGGATGTCCCCCAATAATCTGATTTCAGATGTCTCCAAACTCTATAATCGTTAAGGTTCTAATCAGTTAGTAAAATTACAGAAGGGATATTGATGTTACAATTTCTTTCTTGGAATTTCCATTCACTATTTCATTGAAAATTCTATTGTTTGTTTTGTTGCAGTCTTAGTTTCAACCATGAGTAACTTTATTTTAAGATGAAAGGATAATATCTCTGGAATCAAAATACTAAAGAATCACACTCATGGAGACATTGCATACTCTTGACTTTCCTGGCTAATACCTCTTTTAGACTCACTGGTTGGCATAACATGCTACTCTTTTTGTAACCTTCTGTTTTTAACTGCTCTGTAAAGTTTGTGTCTGCAATAAAATGATTTTAGAAAAAAAACTCATTGTGATGCAGGAATTCTAGCAAGACTTACTGCAGTGAGTCCAGACACTACTATTCAAACATTGGACTAATAGTGAATGTGTTTCATAGTGCTTGTTTTAGGGTTTTCCATTGCTGTGAAGAGACACCGTGTCCTTTGCAACTCTTATAAAGATATCATTCAATTGATGGTGACTCATGATGGGAGATATCATTCTGTAAATATGTTTCTCTTATTTGGTTAATGAAATCACTGTTGGCCAATATTGAAGCAAGATAGGTAGGACTATGAGAAGTGGAGAATTCTAAGAAACATAGTAGAGAGTCACAATGTGATCTCAGGAGAAGAGGACACATGAGTCTGGTGCTCTCGGTAAGATAAGACCAGATGGAAATACATATATTAGTAATTATGGATTAATATTTAAGACAGAAGTAGCCAATAAGAAGTTTTAGACAATGGCCAATGGCAATATAGTTAATACAGCATCTCTATGTGTTATTTGGGGCTATCGCAGTTGTGGGAAGAGGAAGGAGGAAAAGTGCCTGTAGCATAAAGCCAGCCAATGAGGGTACTAAGAACTTACACTTAAAACTTGACAAAAGTTAATATTTTCTTTAATTCCTGATAATGTTAATGGACTAAATATTGTTAACTATATAGTTCTTATTTGATAACTGTTTTGTTATATATTTTACTATGTTAAAAGTTAAAACCTTTTTTATTTAGACAAAAAAGAGGGGATGATGGGAGATGTCATTCTGTAAATATGTTTCCCTTATTGATTAATGAATAAAGCACTTCTGGCTAATAGGAAAGCAAGAAATGTGGGACTATGAAGGGTGGAGGATTCTGGCAAACATAATAGAGAGTTGCAATATGATCTCAGGGTGGAGGACACATGGGTCTGGTGTTCTTGGTAAGATAAGACCACGTGGAAATACATATATTAGTAATTATGAATTAATATTTAAGACAAAGGTAGCCAATAAGAAGTTATAGACATTAACCAACAGTGATATAATTAATACATTGTCTCTGTATATTATTTGGGACTGACATGGCTATGGGAAGAGGCTTGTGGGGAAAATGCCCATAACAGACTCACTTAAGTTTCAGAGGTTCAGACCATTACTCTCATGACAGGAGCACAGCTGAATGCAGAAAGACATGGTTCTGGAGCTGTGAGTGAGTTATATGCCTTGCAGGCAACAGGAAGTAGACTTATACTGAGGGAAGTTGAGGAAAAGAGACTTCTAAGCTAACCCCCACAGTGACATAATTCCTCCAACAATGCCATGCTTCCTGATAGTGCAACTTCCTTTGAGAGCCATTTCTTTTAAACCACCACATTCCACCCCTAGACCCCCAAAGACTTTTAGTCATATAATAATCCAGAAAGTTCATTCAGTCCAATTTCAAAAGTCCACTAGTCTATAATAGTTTCAAAGTTATTTAAAATTCTAAAGTCAAATTCTCTTCTTAGATTCACACAATTTCTTAACTATAATCACCTGTAAAACCAAAGTAAAAAAAAAAATGGTCACATAATTCCAGCATATATTGGAACAGGATATGTATTACCATTCCAAAACATATGGAAGGGAACATAGTGAGGACATATTGGCAAACTCTGGACAAGGACAAAAGGCAGCCAATTTCTTCACTAAATTATCACTAAAATACTTCTCCTGTGAAACCTCTTGAATGAGCCCTCAACCACTCATTTAATTACATTCAGCACCACTGTCCTTCCACATTCCTCCTAGTATGTCCCATTATGCACTGCTTAAAAAATTTCACTGCTCTCATAACCCAAAGTACCAAAGTCCAAATTCCTCCAAAAAAAAAAAAAAAAAAAAAACATGCTCCGACCAATCATAGCAATACCCAGTCACTGGTATCAATTTCTGTCTAAATTAAAGTTTCTAGTGGAATGAAGAGACACCGAGACTCCGGCAGCTCTTTTAAAGAAAAACATTTAATTGGGGTAGCTTGCTTTTGAATTTTGAGGTTTGTTCCACTAACATCATAGTAGAGACATGGTAGTGTTTAGCCAGACATGATATTGGCCACATGTTGATCATTAGGATACAGGAAAGGGGACTGTGTATTACACTGAAGAAAGCTCAAATAGAGAGACTTCACATACTGCCCCAACAGTGACACATTTCCTCCAACAAGGACATACCTATACCAACAAAGCCTCACCTCCTAATAATGCCCTCTTTGGGGAGACATTTTATTTCAAACCACAATACCTCCATAATTTGTTGATAGAATAAAAAAGCCTTTAAGTATAAGAAAGATAGAGCTATTTTAAAACTGCTTGAGGTAACAATTTTTAAGTTATTAATAACTATCTAAACTTTTACGTAGCCCAAGGAAGGAAATATAAAAATAATTGAAACATACAATGCAATAGAAGATGGTTGTAAATAAATGGTGGCTCTTAAACCACAAAAAGGATACTGTCAATGAAGGACAATCTATCAGTGTCTCAATAAAACTAATATAATATTAAATTAAAAATTAAAAAATTCCCTCAGTGTGATAGAAGGAAAGACATTTAATGTCTTAGTTTGTTTCTGAAAATCAACATCACCTAAGACAAGAAAGTGATTTATTTCACATTAGGTATTATAGTCCAGTACTGAATAAAATGCAAGAATTCAAAGCAGGAACTGAAAAGGGTACCGTGGTGCTTACTGGCTTAATCATCCTTGATTGCTCAAGTTGCCTTCTTATATAACCATCACCATTTACACAGAATGACACCAGCCCCAATATGTTGGGCTCTTCCACACTGGTCATTTTCTAACTTAATAATCTATTATTGTGAAATGACAACATGATCATGGCTATTCTAATAAATGAAATATTTACTTAGAATGTGTTTATAGTTTCAGAGGCAAATTATTGTTAATGCAGATACCACAACAGCAGGCTTGCAAACATGGTATTAGAATATAACTGAGAGTTGTAAATCTGGGTCCAAGACAGCAGGCAGAAAGATAGATTCAATCAAAGGTTCTGTCTTGGACCTCTGAAACCCAAAACTTACCCCCAGTGACATATTTCCTCCACCAAGGTGACACCCACTCCAACCCTGCCACAGCTCTTAATCTCTAAGTAACTCCACTCCATAATGATTAAGCATGCAAATATTTTAGGATATGATGGACATTCCTACTTAAACCACTACACTCCTTTGCCTCAGTAGATTTCTAGTCATATCATAATGACAAATGTAGTCAGCCAAGTCCCCATAGTCTATAAGAGCCTCAAGAGTGTTTAAAAGTAATTCTTATGAGACTCATGTCAATTGCTTAATTGTAATCCCATATAGAATCAAAATAAGAAAGCAGATCACATAATTCCAACACAAAATGGCATGGAACATACATTACTATGCCAAAAAGGAGGAAAGAAACCATAGTGGCAAAACACTGGACCAAACAAATACCTAAAACTGCAGGGAAAACTCTAAACTATGCATATCCACGTCTGTTGTCAAAACATTCTTCAGACCTTCAATTCCTTACAGTTTGATTGAGTACATGAAATTTCTTTCCACTTGGCTGATTCCACACCCAGACTTCAGCTCTTTTTTGGTAGGTATGACATGATTCTAACATCTCCAACATCTTGGGGTGTCTGAAGCAATACAGGCTTTCCTGTCACAACTTCACACAATGTTATCTCTGAGCCTCCTATCAGGGATTTCCCTGACACATGCTTGGCTTCAGAATGATATCTTAATCACAGAAGTGGATCCTCTGATCCCTTTCTTGTATTCTTACCACAAAAGGAAGAACTACTTTTGTGGCCAAAATTGCCAATTTTCTTCATTTGTGGCTGCAACATATCCCCCACTGCATTCAATTACATTTGTATCTCCTTTCTGTTTTCAATGGTTTCCTTAACTGTTTAAGCTTTTCTTTAATTCCTTTTCATGACTTGAAAGCTTAGCTGGTTATGGTTCTGCCCCAAGGTTACCATTCCTTTTATTTCCCCATTACTATAAGGCTTTTCTTTAATATGTTTATCTACTTGAACACAGGATTTAGCTCCATTCCATTTTCTGGTGCCCCTTTTCTCCTTAATCTGTACATTTTATATGTTTACTTTCTCAGTTTGTTTCTTTTCATTGTAAGTTATCGAAAGAGTGAACACTATTCGCCACATGACAGAATCATGATTTCCTCTGCTGAGTACAATAATCCAAATCTCTTCACTTTAGCCTAAGGCAGACTCTTCAGACAAAGGCAAAATTCAGCCATATTCTTCATCAAATTATCACAAGGATAGTCAATAGGCAACCTACTAAAATTCTTCTTCTCTGTAACCTCTTGAGCCAGGACTCCACAGTTCAAATCACCCTCAGCACCACTGTCTCCCATGTTCCTAACTAGTATAGTTCATTAAATAGTACTTAAAACATTAATCTGCTTTCCTTGTGCAAAGTCCCAAAGGCAACATCCTGATAAGAAAAAAGTATGGTCAGATTTGTAACAGTAATTCATCCACTTCTGGGACCAACTTCTATCTTAGTGTTCTATTACTATGAAAAGACTCCATTACTCACAATTTTTATGAATGAAAGCATATAACTGTGGATTGCCTGTAGCTTCACTGGTTTAGTCTATGAACTTCATGGTGAGCAAGAATAGCTGAAAGTTCTACATCTCAATCTTCAGTCATCAAGCAGAGGTAGGGGTGAAGGGGAGGGGAGGGAGGTGGAGAGAGATGCTTAACCCAGCTTGGGTTTCTAAAACTTCAAGTCCCACTCTCAGTGGCATACTTCCTTCAATAACTCTACACTTACTCCCAAAAGGCCACACTTCCTATCTTTCTCAAATGGTCAAACATTCAAATATTTGAGATTATGGGGAACATTCCTATTCAAAGCACCACTACCCCAAAAATGAAATGTCTTTTATGGGTAAATCTAAGAGTGGTGTTTTCTCAATGGAGGTTCTCATTTCACTCATGAATCAAGTATATAGGCAAAGCTGAGAAAGCCATCATTGATGCACAATTTGGCTCATGCATACATTGTAGTCTAAGCTGAGGATGCAATCAGTGGCAGAGAACTTTCCCAGATACAGAAAACTTCAGTTGACCAAAAATTATGAATGTAGAAGCAAAAGCAATGGGTTAGCAAATGAAATACAAAAATTCACTAATTATGGTGCACCCCAGAAACACATAATTTTAATGCATGTTAGAAGTCAAACATTTATTAAACCACAAAATAAACAAAACCTAATTAATTTGATGGATAAATAATCCCAAAATGAATAAACTTAAATCCTATACATAATTTAAAAATGACTAGAAGTTGTAGTAATGTATGAAAGAGAAAGAAATTTGCCCAATCTGTTAAAAAGCATGCATATTTAATTATTGCAGCATTGTAGTAATAGTGAAACATTGAGTACCATTTTCCTTACCTTTATTCATTATTTTTTATATATTGTCTCACAGATAGTTTTTCTAAGTCTCAGTTTCTATCTGCACAGAATTTATACATTGCTCCAGGTGATTCTGGATTTTAAAGTTTCTGTTGAAAAAACATGATGTTATTCTGACCAGATTTTCTTTATAGATTATTTGGGATTTTTCTTGCAGCTTGCAATGTGCTTCCTGGTTCTCTTTACTTACTGTTTTCACTGCAATATGTTCTTTCTTATTTTATGATATTGTCTATTTGGTATTCAATATGCTTCTTGTTCTGTTTATAAATGTCTTTTCTTAGTTTGGAGAAGTTTACTGCTATCATCCTCCCTTTGGCCTGGAGTTCTTCTATTCCTTAAATTTGAAGATTTGCTCTTTTTTTGTGAGTCCCATAATTTCTGAAAGTTTCTTCCCCACATTTAGAACTTTTCCTATTCTTTACTTGAGTGTTTCAGTTTCTGTACTTCACCTTCAAGATCCGATATTCTATCTTCTATTTTCTCCATTCTAATTGTAAGGTTTTCCCTGGGTCTTCCCATTGCTTTGTTAAGCCTGCCCATTTGTTTTCCATTTTGTCTTGAGTTCTCCTTATTGAATTAAGTTTTAAAATCCTGAATTGTCTTGATTTTTCTAGTCGTGTATTTGTGTTAGTTGGATAGCATTCAGACATTTGATGTCTTAGTTTGGATTCTATTTAATGTGATAAAGCAGCACAAACAAAAGATTGTGTCAAGTTGACCAAAAATTAAATAAACAATAAGCACTCCTTAAGTTTTTTTTTTTGTCATCATTGAAATCTTTGATCAAGACTATGATTGTATATTGATGTTCACCTAAATATTTTTCTAGGTAAATCTAATAGGTTTCATGGGAGACATACTCTCCTGTCCTTCCATATTGTTTTTGTTTTTGTGTTGTGACCAAGACATGAGGGCTTCTTTTCTTGGTTGGATATCTCATAAGGTGAGCTCTCATTTTTAGGCCAGGTGAGTACAAGTGCTGAATAATCAAAGATGGGCTTAGAAATAAAAGCTTGCATGGGAAACATATACCTCTGGAGTTGGTTTGGGAAGTATGAAAATTCATCAAGAAAAAAACAAAGAAAAACAGTGGTTGAAATGTTCCTCCTAAGGTAGCTCTGAATGTGCAGGGATGGTAAAATGTAAATAATATCCCCAAGGACAAAATGCAATATATTTTAAAAGGCATTTGAAATGTAACCATGCATAGGTATACAATTATTAATTAAAACATCTCAGAGGTATGCATGGATTACCACCCTACAAATTGTTGATCAGGAAGAAGCAGAGGCACCCAAACAGCATTGGTTATTTTCTTGGCTTTTTCTCAGCATAACTACATGGTAAGCCTCTATTGTTGAAGATACTGTAAACTTTCCTTATAAGACTGTGATGGGAGATGTTATTCTGTAAATATGTTTCTCATACTGGTTAATGAATAAAGCACCGTGGCCAATGGGAAAGCAAGATAGGCGAGGCTAGGAGACAAGGAGGAAAGAGTAAGTAGTTAGGAGGAGTCAGCATGTAGAGCTGGAGAAAGCAAGATGCCAGCCCACAATTCTCAGGTAAGATGAGCTACGTGGAAATACTTAGAATAGTAGAAACGGGTTAATCATTAAGACAGAGCTAGCCGATAAGCAATGATAATAAGTGGCCAACAGCTTGTATCAAATACAGAGTCTCTGTGTGTTATTGGGGCTCCCGTGGCAGCAGGACCGGGTGGCCGGCAGGAAGGAACAAAGACTGGGACCAGACTGGACCGGCAATGGGAAAAATGTACTTGTAACAAGACTGTTTCATGAATTCTCTTTGGTCTTTACAATAAAAACTCAGAGTCTGGTATGTGTGGTGGTGGTGGTGGTGGTGTGTATGTGTGTGTGTGTTTGTGTGTGTGTGTGTGTGTGTGTGTGTGTGTGTGTGTGTGTGTGTGTGTGTGTGTGTGTGTGAAAAAATCAGAGAAGCAAAGCAGCCAGCCACTAGCTCTCACCTCTATCTCAGACCAAATGGCCTTACCCTGTCTGCACAAATCCTCAGACTGAATACTCAAAATGACTGCCTGAGACTGACTGCTTAGAGTGTCTGAGCTCCTGTTTCCTCCCACCTTATAATCCTCTCTATGTCCAGCCATGTCACACCTCTGTCCAACTCCCTAGTGCTGCGATCAAAGGCATGTGATACCAAGTTCTGGGATGAAAGATGTGAGCTCTGTTTTTCTTTTAGACTGGTTTACCCTCATGTAGCCCAAAATGGCCTTTAATTCCCAAAGATTCACCTTTCTCCGTCTCCTGAGTAAAGATGTGTGGCACCACTTCCTGGCTTCTATGGCTAAGTAGTGGGACTAGCTCTGCACTCTGGTCTTCAGGCAAGTTTTAATTATTAAAACATAATAATCATGTCCTCAAGGAACATGACAAAAGATGGGATGGTAGAATACTAGAGATAAAGGCCAGGGGTTAGTGGTGTGAAATGCTTCATGTTAGACAATGCTTGGTTTGTCTGCTCATATACTCACAGTAGCTGCCGATGTGATCATGGGATTTGTACAAGATCAAACTTGTCAGTTTTCCACTATGGGTTATGGTAGATATTAGAGTGTTCCATCCCTAAGTGAGGAAAAATGCCAGTTTATTGGGACAAGGAAAGTACCCACTGTTAGGTAGCCCATGTTGCAGTTTATGGTCTCAAACCTGATATGTGCATGAATAGAATTAATTAGACCCAGTAAAATTTTTAAAAAGAACATGAATTTGGCAGTGGGATGAGTTTTGAGAGGAGTTGATGGGAAAAATTTGGGGGGGGTGTAAATGTGATCAAAATGTATTGTATACATGTATAAAATTCCCAAAGAATAAATTAAAATTTCTATGGAGTACTAAACTAGTGTGATAATAGTGGATTTAACATGATTAAAGAATACATTCACAAGACAAAATTAGTTGTATTTCTGTGCATTATTGAAACAATATAAATCAAAATTAATGCTGCTCTACAAATTAAGTTTCAGAACATTCAGGGCTACACAGAAAAACACTATCTAGAAAAATCAATTAACCAATTAACAAATATCTATGAAATATTTTCAAACTTCATCAATGAATATTAAAGATGAAATGTTAATTTGAGACAGGTTCTTACTGTACACTCCTAGCTGACTTGGATTTAACTCTGTAGACCAGAATGGTCTTGAACTCAATGGGCTCGGCCTGACTCTGCCTCCATAGTGATAAAGGCATATACCATCATGTACCATCTTTAAAGAGGAAAAGGTATATTTTACTGTTTAAAGGGCTTAAAATCTTGCTCAACATTATATACAAATCTTACATTGCCCCATATATAAATATGTATATTTATATATGTATATATATAATATTTTTCTTATTTTATATATTGATCCAAATTTCCTCTTCTTCCCTTCCACGCCCCCGACTACCCCCTCCCATCCCATCTCCCCCATTCCGCAGGGAGGGTGATGCCTTCCCGGAGGGATCAACAAAATCTGTCCAGTCATTTGAAATAGGGTCTAGGCCTTCCCTCCTGCCTCTAGATTAAGGGAGTATCCCTCCATGGGGAATGTGCTCCAAAAGTCCTTCTGTGCCCCAGGGATACAAAATGGTTCCACTGTCTAAGGTCCTTATACTGCCCAGGTCTTCCAACTGAGTCCCACATTCAGGGGGTCTGAATCAGTCCAATGCTGGTTTCCTCGATATTAGTTTGGGGTTTCATGACCCCCCTTGTTCAGGTCAGTTGTGTCTGTGGGTTTCAGTACCCTGGTCTTGCCCTCATTTTCTTATCACACCTCTCTCTCTGCAAATGGATTCCAGGAGTTTGGCTCAGTGTTTAGCTGTTGCTGCCTGCTTCTATTTCCATTAGTTACTAGATGAGGGTTCTATGATGGCATGTAAGTTAGTTATCAATTTCTTTATCACAGAAGGGCACTTAAGGTAGCCTTTCCACTGTTGCTCAGATTGTTAGTTGGGATCATCCATACAAGATCCCTCACAGAAGGGGAAAAGATTAAGATCTCCTGAGAATATTTGGAGTCGGTGGGGAGCCATTGAGTAGAGAGGAAGATAGGCTAATTAGAAGGAGAGGAAAGAAAACATGTGGGACTAGGAAAATTGAGTCTGGGTACAAATAAGAAAGAGAGAGAGACAGAGAGAGAGAGAGAGACAGAGAGAGAGAGAGAGAGAGAGAGAGAGAGAGAGAGAGAGAGAGAGAATGAAAGGGATACCATAATAGAGGGAGCCATTATAGTTTTGAAGAGAAAACTGACTCTAGAGAAATGTTCAGAGACCAACAAGGATGTCCCCAACTAAATTGTCCCTCTTACAGAAATTGATGTTTGTCTTGAAAATATCCATGGAAAGTAAAGGAAATGGAATAGATTTACAACCTGTAAACTTGAATCTCCACAAAGGTATCTTCTGCTCATATCAAAGGTTAGTACAGAAAAACCACAACCAGTCAAAATACAGAGTTATGAAGCACAGTATAAATGGATACATCAACAATACAATCCTACATTCAAGGCTCAGTGAACATTGTGAAATGTGGGGTGGGGAAATTATGAGAGCCAGAGGATTTGGGTGTTTGCTGTGAGATTGTGTGTATTATTAATATCACAAGCTACACCCTGAGAGCCTTATCAATCTGAATGTCCAAACATAAGTTGAACAAGGATGACACCAATGGATAGGCCAAAATGAGTGGGAAATGTTCATGAGGTTTTAATCCTATTCAAAATGAAGAACACTGGGAGCAAGAGAGGTAGTTTTCCCCAGGGAAGAGAACACCAATTGGTTGTTTAGGGTCAAATAATCAGCTCTGAGAATATATGTAACACATAGTATATATGTAATATTATATTGATTCAACAGGTTATATTTAGAAATGCATATGTATATGGCACATACATGTATATGTGCAACACCAGTTAGTGAAAAAAGAGATCATGAATTTGAAAGAGAATGGGAAGTGATATATAAGAAGGTTTAGAAAGATGGATGTGATAAATGTTGTTATTATATTTTAATATTAATAAAAGTGATGTGTATATCCTAAAATGAAAAATATGGAGAGTAATTATGATTTACAGACTTAAATATTGTTCATGAAGCCACAGAACAAAGATATACAAGGACATGTCAAGGCAAATGCACAAACTGTCCCAACTCAGAATGATAACTACTGTTTTGGAACAGGAAAGGAAGCTAAAGAGAAAAAAATAATCCTTGCCCTAGTAATTTGTAGTGTGTATGTTTTCTGCCAGCCCGCTGCCAGCCTACCCGCCATTGGTCTGGTGCGCAGGCCCCAAATAACACTCAGAGACTCTGTATTTGATACAATCCTGTTGGCCAATTACCATTATTGTTCATGGGCTAGCTCTGCCTTAATTATTAACCCATTTCTACTCTTCTAAGTATTTCCACGTGGTCATCTTATCGGGGAGCCACGGCGGGCGTCTTCCTTCCTCCCCGGGCTACATCTCAACTCCTCCCTACTACTTCCTCTTTCCTCCTCCTGGCCTCCTAGCCCCACCTATCTTGTTTCCTATTGGCAACAGGGCTTTATTAACCAGTATGAGAAACATATATACAGAATAACATCTCCCATCAGTAATTGTCTGAGATTATTAAGAAATTCATCAGTAGGTATTTATTTGTACCCTATTTCATTTTGTAAAGAGAAAAGAATTTGAAATGTTTCTTAGTGTTGGTATAAAAGTACTACAATAAAACTTTTTAATCATGGAATTGGTACTTATTTATTTGGCACCATCCAAAAAGCTCTAAAAATTAGTTAAATAAAATTCATTAAAATTAATATTTTATTCTATTTGGTAGACATTGCTTAAAAGTGAACAGGCATGGGGCCTGGAGAAATGGCTCTGTGATTAAAAGCACTGTCTGATCTTCCAGAAAATCTAGCTTCAGTCATCAGTACCCAAATGATGGCTCAGAGCAAGCAATAACTCCATCCCATGGTACCAGATACCCTTTTCTAACTTCTGTGGGCATGACAGGCATATAATGTAAAGACAAACATGCAAGAAGAATGCTTACAAGCATGAAATAAGTAGTTTAAAAAGTTGTTTTAATTAAAAAAGGCAAGACTAGCACAGGGAGATAATGTGTATAATAAATATAAAATACAAAGGCCAAAACATATTTATGGTATCAATTTTTGCATCTCATCATAAAGAAACAATCCAGTTAAAATAGATACAAAACAGCAAGGGATACTTAAGAGGATAAGATATAAGTAGCCAGAAATTGCATGAAAACATTATCCTTATATTAACCACATGAGGAAGGCATATTAAAACTATTACGAAGTCTATTATATACATTATATAACTAGTGTAGCCAAGATTCTGACTGCAGTCAACACTTGTGTGATAGAGCACTGTCTTTACTGATGCGTGGTAAGATTTGAAAATTTCCTTTGAAAAATAACTTTGTACTTTCTTATATGATAATTTTACCTCATCTAAATTAAAATATCTGTCATTACAAAGGCTTGGAAAAAATGTTCATAGCTCTTTATACTCCATAGTACCTAAATGGAATTCAGTCACATAAACACAAGTAGTAGACAAAGAGTCAAAGTCTATATTCTCCCAATAAGAATGCACGAATAAGCAGATTTTTAATACATGTGCTGATCCTAAAAGCAAATATGTTACAAGAACATGAGCTTGTTATTTTGTCATTTCATTCTTATAATCATTTCCTAAAACAGAAAATATTTCATCAAGCACTCACAGAAGTAAGCACCATAGTTGCCTTGGAGCTAGGAGATGGACAAGGGTAGTATATAAAGGTCTTTTAGAAAGCCACAAAATGTTGTACCCTAAGAAGGGCTTTTATTTTCAAGCTTATACATATTCCAAATCTCAGCACATTCTAATAAAAATCTGAAAATTAATAATGTTAGTAAGTGCTGTGGTTGGAATTCATGTTCCCCAGTGGTATAATTATTAGTTAAAGAATAATTAATAGTTCTGTGGTTTGGGATGGCTAAAACTGTATGAATTGAGATTGAGTAAGAAGTAACTATGTAACTGTGAGCAAACTTAAAGTGGCTGATGATATCAAAGCCTCTTCTTCTCTGTCAAATATTTGCTGTGAGATCCATGGTATTGCTTCTTTTTCATCTGACCATGATATCTCATTGCAGTCCTAAATACAATGGCACCAAAGCATATTGGATGGAAAGCTTCAAAACTGAGAGTAAAAACGAATATTTCTTTTTATATATTCATTATATCTGGTATTTTGTCAATGTAAGAATAACACAATAAGTAGCATCTAGGAAAAATATTAAGTCACCATCATGCCTAAACATAGAAATGAAAAAATGTTGACTAATATAATAGTATGTGTCTAATATTAAATAATATATTGAATAATCAATGTAAAAACATTATTTATCATCTGTAGAAAATCCACTTATGTGTAACTTGCAAGAATAACTTGAGCACTGAGTGCGAAAACTGAAACTAAAAGCTATGCCAGATAAAGAAAAGCAAAATGACACCAGTACTACTATGCAACCCCTTTGAAAGAGTCATTTGACCTACAAAAAATTGAGAAGCACAGGTCAAAAACTGGATATGAAGTTGATAGTGGTTTGGAGGTAAGGAGTGGTTCTGAAAGGAAGGAGTTAGAAGGACAAGGGCGAGAGTGCTCAAAATTCATTGTATGCAAATGTGACAGTCTAAGAATTAATAAAAATTTATACAAAAATCTTTAAAATAATAAGATTATATGCGGTTAAAACTACTATCCTTTTATAATTTAACACAATTTATTTATTTACATATGAATACTACAAAGAATAACAACAAGAGAGCAACAGGATTAAAATGACAAAAACCTGCTGCACTCTATCTTAGCATCTTTATCCTTGTTGTATCTGAAAATAGCATTTGTTATTACATTAATCATTCATTAATTTCAGTATGAACTACAGGATATTTGGTTTTGCTTTGGTTGTATTCCAACATGACTTCATTAACCATGTGACTTAAAAATTTATCAGATTAACCCTTTGGAAATATCTACCTCATGTATTATTTCCCTCTGATACTTAGGAATAACAAATAAAAACTTCTAGGTTTATATGCTTTTAGTGACTTATTTTTGTTTGACTGATAATCACTGATTTGGGGAAGTCAGAAGTAAGAAGAAATAGCAATATGTTTGTCAGTCTCCCTCTAGCTTGGCTGTGGATAATACGTCTGATATGTAATTATGCTAATAGCAGTTGCCCACACACTCCATTTTATAGACTGAAATTTTCTCTTGTCCAAAGAAGTGACTCTACCTAGTCCCTTCCTGTTAAATAATGGGTAGTGAAAACCTTGCATTTCTACCTCCTTTCTTACTTTAAATTTTGGACCTGATTATTTCTCCATAGTTCCACGTGTAGCCAGGTCATCATTTAAGAAAGATTTTCCTAAGTTGCACGGTGGGGGAATGCCCATCAGGTCTCTGAGCACGGAAAGAAATACATTGATAGAGGGAGCTGTTATGGGTGTAACAAGAAACCTGGCACTATATAAGTTCCCAGAAATCTACAAGGATGAACCCCCCAACTAAGAATCTAAGCAAGAACAGAGAGGCTGCCTTAAATGTCCTTCCCCTATAATGAGATTGATGACTACCTTAAATGCCATCATAGAACCTTCATCCAGTTAGTGATGGAAGCAGAAGCAGAGATTCACAACTAAGCACTGAGCTGAAATCCTGGAATACAGTTGTAGAGAAGGAAGAGTGATGAGCAAAAGGGTCAAGCTCATGCTGGAGAAAGCCGCAAAAACAGCTCACCTGAACAAATGGGAGTTCATAGACTCCAAATTGATAGCTGGGAAACCCTTCAAAATACCAAGCTAGGCCCCTGAATGTGGGTGTCAGTTGGGGAGCTTGGGCAGTGTATGGGGCCTCTGGCAGTTGAACTGTATTTATCCCTAGTACATGAACTTGCTTTTTGGATCACATTCCCTATGCGTGAATACTCTCAGCCTACATAGAGGGGAGAGGGTCTAGGTACTGCCTCCAAATCACATAACAGACTTTGATGATCCCACATGGGTGGCCTCACCATTTCTGAGGAGTGGATGGAGTGGGATTGGGCCATTGTGTGCACCTACCCCTGCCAGCAAGGAAGATGCAACTCTGGGTAGATCTTCATGCAGTTTTAATCAGGATCCTTGAAACATGTTGCTTCTTGCCCGCAGGGGAGAGAGAAAGCCAGAGAGCCGGGGGACCTCTGCCCAGACTTAAATACCCTTGAGCTAACCAACCCCAGTGAGCCATGTGGACCCTGCAGATAGGCTACTCTAATGCGGAAGCAGACTTAACCAATTAAGGGCTTGCTTATGCCAGAGAGCCTTCACCAAAGGGAAAGTGTAAGGCAGAAGCCACCACCACTTTAAGGCGTGGCACTTTGCAGCTCTCTACAGGCCATGTTGGGGGGTAATGAGATAAGGGGAGGGAGAGGGAACTGCAATTAGTATGTAAAATAATACTTATTTAATTTACATCATAAATTTAAGATAAAGAAAAAATGAAAATTTGTCCCCATATCAGAGCCTGTTTATTTATTTCCCCCATTCCTTAGATCCTCTCCTCACCAATGAAAATTGATGGTGCCAAGACTAAAAAAAATTTAGGAAACTTTCAGGATTTCCAGGGAGACTGCACTGTGATTAACAGATGGTCAGCTGCTATGGTTTGTAATATTCTCCTCTTAATCACAAGAGGTTCCTAGAGGTTAGGAATAATCAATCACTTCTTAAACTAACCTTGACATCCAACTCATTCACCTGAAGATAATAGTACACTAAGATAGTCTTTCGTTGTGCCAATTTTGCTGGTGTTTAAATAAATCTTTTTCCTTGAGAAGACAAGTTACAATTGAAGAATAGGGCCCCTTTCATAGGAGGTGAATTGGCTTGGATTCTGTAGCAATTTTTTCCTGGATCTTCAGAGATATGCAACTACTTCCTTCCCCTCTGTCGTTTTCCCTACCCATACAGTAAGCCACCATAGGCTAATTTGTTTTGCTCCATTAAAAATGTTCTTAAAGCTTCTCAGTTTGAGATCCCATTTATTAACTGTCAATCTCAGTGTCTGTGCTACTGGACTTATGTTCAGGAAGCGGCCTCCTGTACCAATTTGTTCAAGGGTACCTCCCACTTTCTCTGCTAAGAGTTTCAGTGTAGGCTGGATTTATGTTGAGGTCTTTGATCCATTTGGACTTGAGAATTGTGCATGGCAATAGACATTGCTGGGAATCCAGCAGAACTAACTCAGACCCTCTGAAAGTAGATCTCAGTTAGGCATGGGTAGTCTAAGGGACCTCAGACAATAGAAACAGGATGTATTCCTGGTGCACAAAAGGACTTTGGGTGCACATTCCCCATGGAGGGACACTCCCTTAACCTAGAGGCAGGAGGGAAGGCCTAGTCCCTACTGTAAATAACTTGACAAAATTAGATGATCCCTCCTGGAAGGCATGTAGAGTGGGGGGGAGAATGGTGGGAGGGGAGGGTGGTCGGAGGCATGGGAGGGAGGGAGTGAGGGAGGGAGAGGGAACTGGGATCGATAAGTAAAATAAAAAATTAAAAATAAAAAGCAATGAAATAAGCAAAAAAGGTAGTCTTAGAAATTTTAGAATTCTATTATTTCTGTTAAAAAATAGCAATACCATTTTTTTAGCCCCATATGTATGACCTTCCAAATCTGTAGGTCAAAATATGAGACACGTTGTTTGATTAAAAATCAGTGTTGACCTTCTAGCATCTGGAAACAGAATGTATCCTTCATCACTCTATAAAATGTTGACTTTAATAAAATGCTGTGTATTCTGCAATATTTGATAATAAAACACTTTAGTTGATTTTTAACTCAATAAAATGTAAATATTGCTTAGAAAGCACCTGTGTCAGCTATTAAATCTTCAAGCAAAATAAAATGAAAACTGCAACAAAATGAAAGAAGAAAACTATTTTGAAAATCATGTCTAGTTAAATTCTTTTAAAAATATACAGTTATTATTTCCCATTCAGAAAAAGGGAGCCATGGTTGCATAGATTTCTATATTGCTTTTATAAATTACAGTCTTATAAAATGAAGAATGAAGAATAATTAATTATTGCTTTGTAATTAGTCTTTTATGAACTAATAGACAAAAAATTAAAAACTCAAATCTAATTTGTATTTATAATTAAAAACAGAGTTTAGAGTAATTGTAAAAATTCCAAGCTGTCAATCAAATTACTTACAATATTTAGCTTTTTCATTGCCAATAATTTATGTGACCTTTATATATTCTACCTGCTTACCAATAATATTATTAGTTTGTCATAACTATTCTAAGACATGTGAATGGGGTCTCATTTTAATTTGTTTGCTTTTTCTTATTGTTAGTTTTATGTTTACTCTTATGATCTGCATTGTTTACTAGTTCCTGTGATGATTGTATCTTTATCTTTCTTTCTCTCTTTGTTGCAATGAAAAGCATTTCAATTTTAATGCAATTTAGATACGGGAGTATTTTTGGTAAGTAGTGCTTTCTCAGAAAAGTAAAAAATCTAAAGTTGCAATATATGTATATGTATTCTATGTATTATTCTAGAAGGATCCCATTTAAGGCTCAGGAATAAACATCTGCAATTGGAGATCTAGCAGTTTCAGCATATTTCTTTTTTCTTTTTGTGGACTTGAGCTAACTCAGGTATTAAAAGTCAGATGATTGTGTAAACATGTTTCTGGTATCTTCATCCTGACCCATTTATCCAAGCTTCAATAAAGAGTAAATTGTTTCATCTTCCAGGAAATTGGAGGCAGGTTCATTATCTACCTTTTATGCCATGAGGATTAAAGACATGAATACTTACTGAGAACTTCTGCTGCTTTCATTTCATCTGTCAAAACACTGAGCCTTCGAAGTAGCAGGCTGTCTTTATATCTCTCTTTTCTCCTCTAAAATTTCCAGGGAATTTCTCATTAGATAAATAAAGGATAAATTAATTGAAGTCGAATCACATATGCTAAAAACAAATGTGAGAAATACTTCTATCACATTGACAGTGTTGGTGCCTTTTCACAAAGATTCTTTATAGTATTTTTTTTTAAGAAACAGAAGTTTTTGAAGATGCTCTGAGGAATGCAGCTTTGGCAAGTATTGTGCATGGAAATGATCAGCTTTCCAAAGCTCTTCCACAGAGCATGGGAAACAATTGCTTTTCCTGTCTATAGAAAAAAAAATGTTTCTTTCAGGGACACAGGCTTGTCATTCAATTGCATCTGGAGAAAGCCAAATTCTAAACAATCTGAGCTTTCCTTTGAATATAAAGGAGCCCTTTAAATTATATTTTTTGATTTTTTTTGTGTTTCTCAGCACATCAGGTTCTATTCATCAAAGTATGATAATATTTCACATTGACTGAGACAGCAGACAAGCATAGTCCTGCTTTTCCCATGGTTTCTGTTACTGGACGCTAATCTCTCCTCAGCACACCCCTGAAGCATTATCAGCTGTAAAGAAGTGAAACAGAAAATCCGAAGAGTGATTTCTTAAGCCTGTGACAGCTACATTAAACCTGATTCTAAAAAAAAGGTGGCTGTGGTACTTTCTTTTTTATATGGTGAGGTTTGATGACAAATGAATGCTTATGAAGGACAAAGGATTCCAGCTATCAGTAAGCAAGCCTCCAGTTCAAGCCATACACTGTATGATTGACAAGAGCAGCCCTTTCTCCTTTGATTGCTCAGCGTCCTGAGCATAGGAAGTCTCTGTGTCCCTGAAGGGTGTTCTAAGGTTTGTCAAAAAATATCAGTCTCTCAGCACGAACCTGGAGAGCTATCAACATTGTCTCTAATAGTGCTGGTAAACAATGTTATATTCCCCCTCATTAGTCTACAGAGTCACCTTATATTAACAAGAATATATATGCTATGAACTTTTCATTCTGCTAAAATTCTGTCATTGGTTCTTCTTAAGAATTTTCATACCTTTGGATACTACACCTCATTTAACACGGCCAATATGTCATTCAACATCAAATACTGCAATGTTTGATGCCAGTGGTAATAATCTCTATAATAGCATGGATAACTGAGCTGTAAGAAAAATATTTTATAATACTATAAGAGATACTCATGTTCACCTACTGTATATAAGAAATATCCTTAAGTTACATCCAAATTAAAGTATTCATGTCTCATTTAGAAACAGAGAATGTATAATAGTATTTGACACATGAGGTGGGGAAATTTCTGAAAACATCAACGAAGGGGAGAAGATTAAATTAAACAATACCAGCTTTTATTTCAAAGAAGCCAACATAGTTTTAAGAGAAATCAGCCACAGGACTGGAGAGATGCCTCAGTTGTCAAGAACACTTAAGTGTCCTTGCAAGTGACTGAGTTTGATTTCCTGAATCCTCGTTTTGCTTCATAAACACTTAAAGCTCCAGCTTCTGGAGAATCAATGCTTCTTGATTATTCAGTTACATGGACTTATGTGTGCATATACTGTACAGAGGAATGTGTACATATAATGTAAAAATAACACTGAGGATTGTTGTGAAAAAAAGACAAGTACTTCATATAACAAGGTAGTCGTTGAGCTTCTTTGAAATAGTTTACAGTTTACTCTTTTCTTGCATTTGAATATGTAAGAATGAATATTAAATCTAAGCTATTCTATGACTATGACATGATTGATACCATATAGTACTTAATATATTAAGAATTATATTCACAATATATCAGGCCACAAAAGTAACATAAATGATCATAATCAGGGGCAGAATTAAACAAAGTATTAGTCTTTCCCTTTGTTTAAATTCAAAACAATCTTATTTTACATACCAACCCCAGTTCCCTCTCCACCCTGCCCTCCTATTCTCCCCACCAACCCCCCATTCACTCATCAGGGAGGGTGAGGACTCTCAAGGAGAATCATCAAAGTCTGTCACACCATTTGGGTGCATGACCTAAGTCCCTCCATGTATCTTGCTGAGAGAGAGAATCACTCCTTGGGGAATGAGCTCACAAAACTCATTTGTGTACTAGGGATAAATACTGGTTCCTCAGGCATAGGCTCCATAGACTGCCCAGCCACCCACATTCTGGGGGAATAGTTCAGTCTTTTGCAGGTTCCCCAACTGTCAGACTGGGATCCATGAGCTCCCACTTACTCAGGTCAGTTGTTTCTATGGGTTTCTCCAGCATGGTCTTGACCCCTTTGGTCATCATTCCTCCTTCTGAACAACTGGAGTGCTTAGCTGTTAATCTCTGCATCTGCTTCTGTCACCTACTGGATGAAGGTTCTATGATGGCATTTAAGGTAGTCATCAATCTCATTATAAGGCAAGGGTACTTAAGGTAGCTTCTCCACTATTGCTTAGATCTTAGTTGGGAATCATGGTTGTGAATCTCTGGAGATTTCTCTAGTGACAGATTTCTCTTTAAACCCATAACAGCCTCCTCTATTAAGGTATCTGTCTCTCCTTGCTGTCCCTCTCTGTTCTTCCCCCAACTCAGCCTTCCTGATCCCTCATGTTCTCTTCCCCACTCCTCCTATCTTCTTTCTCTCACCCTCTCCTCCCTCACCCATGCTCCCAATTTACTATGCAAATTAAGCACATTTACTGTATTTTGTATACATAACAAAGATAATATTTTAAATTCCAAATACCAGATTTCTTGGAATGTGATTTTTAAATTAAGTTTTATTTAAATGAAAAACAAGCTTATTTTGCATACCAATCCCAGTCCACTCTCCCTGCTCCCTTCCATGTCCCCCATCTCCCCATTCTACTTTCTTTCTACTTCTCATAGAGGGTGAACCCTCCCATGGAGGATCATCAAAGTCTGTCACACAATTTGGGGCAGGACTTAGGCCCTCCCCTGTGTATCTAGTATGAGAGAGTATTCCTCCATATGTGATATATTTTAAGTTGTAATACATTCACTTTATCTAGTGATAGGATTCATTTTTATACACGGGCATAATGTGCTATAAGAATATTTTTGTTGTACATCCTTCCTCTATCCTTTTACTGCCTGCTTTCTGTTTTTTTCTCAACACTAACCAGACATTTTTCTACTTTAATATCATACTCATTTGTATAAAATCTAGGAACTACAAATGAAATAATACAAGATCTTTGTCCCATTGAAAATGCATTATTTGACTTGATATGTTTATATCCTGTTGCATCTTTTTTTTCTCCCAGAAAGCATCACTTTGGTCTTTGTGGTTGAAATTCCATGTACACATGTAACAATTTCTTCCATTTTATGATTGATGAAAACCTAAATTGATTCCAAGACAGGTACTGTTAACAGTGCTCCAATAAGAATCAGTGTATATGTATCTCTGTGCTACACATGGTTTATAGAATAAATTCTTACTAATATGATACAACTGGGTAATACACAAATCTCTTGTTGCTTCTGGGGAACCTCCATGCTGGTGGCTACAGTGAGTAGATTAGTTCCTTACCAGTAATGTACAAGGGTTCCATTTTCTGTCCAAATTATCAGCATTTGTTGTTCTTTGGCTTCTTAATGACTACCATTCAGATGAGGGGGAGATAGAATGATAAAGTAATTTTTACTTGCATTTCTTTGGTAACTAATCATGCTGAATATTTTTCTATGTTCAATGGATAATTTTTGAGATTATAATATATGTAAGCCATTTCATGTTTTCATTTCTTCTGTTCAAACTATCCCTGCTGTACTTCAAATTCATGGCCTCTTTTTCCTTTCATTGTATTATATTGTAGTATATTAAGAATAAACACATATAGATTCTTAAATATAATCCAGTCAGTATGTATAATATTACTTGTATATATTTCTTCAGGGCTAAATATTTGACATTAGACTTCCAGCTGTTATTCTCTTCATTGGAGAAGTACCTATCAGTCTGCCAGCCTATAGTATATTTGTAGAGTTGAGCAGCCATCTTATTTGTCATGTTCTACTTATGTTTGGGTAGTCATGTAGGTAAGACTTTATGGTGGTAAATTCTGCTATTACCAGGAGATTCAATCTCACAGCAAACTGCTGGATCATCGGGTGCTTACTAAATTCCTGTCCCCTCTCTTACAACATTCTCTAAGCCTAATGTGTACAAGTTTTTGTTGATAAATCCCCTCAGAATGGGCATGATTATTCTGCATTTCAATTGATATTTCCCCAGTAGTCTTTGTCTGTTTCAAAGAGAAGTTTCTGTAACAAGAGGTGAAAATTAGACTTATCTGTGCATGAATGAATTTATAGGTTGTTGTTGGGAATTATATTAGCTTAGTAAATTAGTAGTTGTAGATTCTCCCCCCACCATAATTTAATTCATTTTCTGATAGTCAATTTTCTAGTTCATTTCATAAGCTCAAATAATGTTATGGTTGCTTGATTATTTTTCTTTAGGTTTTGAATTTTTTATATTCTATGAATTACTCATTTGTCATATGTAGAGCTGGTATAGATTTTCTCCAATTCTCTAGGCTGTCTCTTCACTCAATTAATTGTTTCTTTTGCTGTGTAGAAATTTTAATTAAATGACATCCCATTTGTCATTTTTTGACATTATTTCTGAAGTAATTGTTTTCCTGTTTTACTTTTCTGTTGCTCTGATAAAGTACCATGATCTAAAGAATTTGTGAAAATAAGTCTTTATTTTGGCTTATGGATCCTGAGGCAGAAGTGTTCTTTATTACTGAGGAGGCATGGAAGTAAGTTACTGGCATGACAACAGAAATGAGAAACTCAGCAATTACACACACACACACACACACACACACACACACACACACGCATGCACTCACGCACACACACATGCACACAAGCACACACAAACTGAACTATAAGTGAGAATGAGGCTATAATTTGTGAAAGCTCACCCCTATGATGTACTTCTTTCAACAAAGCTGCATCATTTCATCAAATAGGGCTACCAAATGGAGACCACATGGCCTAGTGCCTAAGCATATGGGAGATATTTCTCATTCAAACAACCATGTTTCTTTTTGACAAAGTCCTTGACAAAGTCTAGCTCTTGAAGTGTTTTCAATACCTGACAGTTTCAGAGTTTTAGATTTTATAATCATGTAATTTATCCAATGTTGTTGATCTTTTTTTCCTATAGGATAAAAGGTAAAGTTATATTTTCTTCTTCCATATGTAGACATACAGTTTTACCAATAATGTTTGTTTGAAGAGGTCCTATTGTCCAAACTAGGTACCCATATTAACCAATGTTTATATTTTGGTTTCTATTGTATTCCATCAACCTCTCTATGCTTATGCCAGAATTGTGTCGTGTAGTATAAGCTGAAATTAGGCATGGTGATACCTGTAGCATGTTTTTGCCTTTCTAATCTTTCATTGTCTATTTGGGGTCTTTAGTGCTTCCAGATGAAATCAAAGTTTTGAAGAACGACATTGTGATTTTAGAACAAGCCAGATAAACCCTTTCCTCTCCAACTTTCTATTAGTCATGTCCATCCATCACAAGAGAGCTCATTCATGCATCTATGTAACTTTTAATATTTCTCAATAATATTGCAAAGAACACCATTGGAACTCTTATGGAGATTGTATGTTTTGAAATTTATTTTCTGTTGCTACTTGCTTTATTTTCTATTGCTTATTCTTCAAAGATTTAGCATTTTAATTGTAGAGGTCATTCACATCTTTAATAGTATCATGATATTTTATTTTTATATTATTACTTTGTATGATATTATTCAATGTATTATATATTACTCAGTATTCCATAATATTTTTTCCTTGAGCATATTAGAAATAGAACTGTGCCAATTTTCTCTTTCTCAGAGAATTTGTTTTTGATATATCAGATGGCCATTGATTATTGTAGGATAGTTTTACATTTGGCCATGTTATTTCCAGAAGTATTCTAGTAGAATATTTTGAAATTTTTATTAACATATGAATATATATGAGATGTAGTATACATATGTATTTGCATGTATCAAGTAATCCACAAATCAGGATAATTTGAATTCTTCAGTTTGTGTATTCAAACTTCTTCAGTATAATTTAATTCTTTTTTCTAATTTTTCTAACTAGTGTTTCAATAACTATTTTTGAAAGGAGTGGAGGTAGTGGACAAGTATATCCATTATTACCATTCTTAATTTTAATGAATTTTCTTTGTTTCTCTACATTTAGGACGATGTTGGTTCCATAATTGTCATTCATAGCCTTTTTACGTTGAAGAATGATTTCTGCTGTCCTAATATATTTTGGACTTTATCATCATGTAAATATGTTGGATTTTGTAAAAGGTATTTTCTACATTTCTTGAAATATATGTGTGAATTTTCTATAAAGTTCATATAAATCATTTATTACATTTGAATTTTTATGTCCTTTTTAATTTTAAATTTAAATTTGAAACAAGTTTGTTTTACAGGTCATTTCCAATCCCTGCACCCTCCAGATCTCCTCTGTTCTCCTTTTCTGCTATCCTTGGGGGGTGGGTCCTTCCATGGGGAGTCTTCAAAGTTTGCCATATCATTTGGAATATGGCCTAGGTTCTCCCCCATGTGTCTAGGCTGAAGGATTATTCTTCTATGTGGGATGGGTTTCCAAAGTTCATTCCTATATTAGGGATAAATACTGATCCACTACTAGAAGCCCCATAGACTTCCCAGGCCTCCAAACTAACAACACCTTCAAGAAATCTGGGTAGGTCATATGCTGGATTGCCAGCTGTCAGACTGAAGTCTATGAGATCCCCCTTGTTCAGGTCAAAAGTTTCACTGGGTTTCTCCGGCTTGGTATTGACCTTTTTTTCATCACTCTTCCCTGTCTGAAACTGGATTTCAAAAGTTCGGCTCACTGTTTAGTAGTGGGAGTCTGCTTCTACTTCCAGCAGCTACTAGATGAAGGCTCAAGGATGGCATATAAAGTAGTCATCAATCTCATTCTCTGTATTCTCTGGATTTCCTCAGTGTCAATTGTTATGCCCCTCTTTTCATTTCTGATTGTGTTAATTTGCATATTCTTTCTCTTCGTTTTGGTTAGTTTGGATAAACATTTACCTATCTTGTTGATTTTCTTGAAGAACCAACTCTTTGTTCCATTGATTCTTTGTATTACTTTCCTAGTTTCTACTTAATTCTTTTCAGCCCTCTAATTGATTATTCTATGGCATCTACTCCTCTGGGGTGAGTTTGCTTCTTTTTTTTCTATAGCTTACAGTTGTGATGTTAATTCTCTTATGTGAGTATTCTCCAGTTTCTTCATGTGGCCACTTAGTGGTATGACCTTTCCTCTTGGCACAGCTTTCAAAGTGTTCCATTAGTTTGGGGATGTTTTGTCTGCATTCTCATTTAATTCTAGGAAGTCTTTAATCTTTTTCTTTATTTTTTCCTTCACCTGGGAATGGTGCAATTTCTCATTGTTCAATTTCCATGACTTTGGAGAGTTACTGAAATTTGTGTTGTTGTTTAATTCTACTATATTCTATGGTGGTTTAATAAGATACATGAGGGTTATCCCATTTTTTGTATCTCTTGAGGATTTTTTATACTGCTGAGTATGTGGTCAATTTTAAAGAAGGTTCCATTGTTTCTGAGAAATTATGTTCTTTTGTGTTTAGATGAAATGTTCTATAATGTCTGTTAAACCCAATTGGGTCATAACTTCTGTTAGTTCTTTGTTTCTTTAATAATTTTATGTCTGGTGGATGTGTCAAGTGTTGAGAGTGTGGTGTTGAAATCTCTCACTATAAGTGTGTGTGGTTTTGTGTGAGATTTGAGCTTTAGTAATGTCTCTTTAACAAATGCGGGTGCCTTTTTATTTGGAACATGGATGTTCATAATTGAGATATTATCCTGAAGAAGTTCTTCTATGATGAATTACAAATGCCCTTCTTCCTCTCTTTTGATTGGTTTTAGTATAAAGTCTAATTTGTTAGATATTAGGATTGCTATACCCACTTGTTTCTTGAGTCTATTTGATTGGAAAATCTTTTCCTAAACCTTAACTCTGAGGTAACATCTGTCTTTGAAGTTGATGTGTGTTTCTTGTATGCAGCAGAAGGATGGATTCTGCATTTGTATCCATTCTGCTACCTTGTACCTTTTAATAGGTGAGTAAAAATGATTAGTGTTGAGGTATATTAATGACTATTGATTGTTAATTCTTGTTTGTTTTGGATTTTTTGTTGTTGGTATTATTATGTGTGGATTTCTCCCCATTTTTCTTTTGGCTGGTGATAAGTAGGATACCTATTGCCTATGTTTCTGTGGGTGTATTTGAAGTCCTTTGGTTGGAGTTTTCCTTCGAGAACTTTCTGTAGGGCAGGATTAGTTGATGTATATTGTTAAAATCTGCTTTTGTCATGGAATATCTTGGTTCCTCCATCTATAGTGATTGAAAGCTTTTCTGGGTTTAGTAGTTTTGACTGGCATCCATGGTCTCTTAGTGTTGGTAGAATGTCTACCCAAGACCACCTGGTCTTTAGAGTTTCCATGGAGAAGTCAGTTGTAATTCTGATAGGATTGCCTTTATATGTTACTTTGCAGTTTTCCTTTGCTCCTCTTAATATTCTTTCTTTATTCTGTACATTTTGGCGTTTTGATTATTATGTGGTGAGAAGACATTTTTTTTTGGTGGTCCATTCTATTTGGTGTTCTGTAAGCTTCTCATACTTTCATTGACATGTCGTTTTTAGATTATGAAAGTTTTCTTCAATGATTTTGTTGAATATATTTTCTGTACCTTTGAGTTAGGTATCTCCACTTTTTTCTATACTTATTATTCTTTAGTTTCATCTTTTCACGGTCTCTCATATTTTCTGGGTATTTTGTGTTAGGAATTTATTTTTGACTTAAGATTTTCTTTGATCAATAGGCATTTCATTCATTTAAAAAATAAGACCTTAAATTGACAAATTGGACTGATAAACCAAAAAGTTTCTATATAGAAACAGAAACATTTACTTCATTGAAGAGCAAGCCCATAGCATGCTATACATCCAATAGAGTATTGTCCCTGGTATATAATACTGCTTTGTGGCACCCATTCCCTATGGTTGGGGGGAGCCTCATTCAGGCTCGATATGTTGGGAGTAGCTTCGTTCTGCCTCAACATGATATGCCATGTTTATTGACTCCCATGGAAGGCCTTACCCTTTCTGAAGAGTGGATGGGGGTGAGTAGGAAAGAGGTGAAAGGAGGGAATGGCAGAAGAAAAGGGAGGGGAAACTGATTGGCATGTAAAATAAATTTTAAAAATAATTTAAAATATCACAAATATATAAATATCTCAAAAAAGGGGTCAAGACCATGCTGAAAAGACCCACAGAAACAGCTGACCTGACCAGGTGAGAGCATACAGACCCAAGTTGTAACACAGAGGAATGAGCATTGAACCAAATTAAGCCTTCTGAATGTGGGTGTTAGGAGGTTGGGCAGTCTATGGGACCTCTGACAGTGGAACAAGTATTTATCCCTAGTGCACAAATGAACTTTGGGAGCCCATTGCCACATGGAGAGATACTCTCTCAGCCTATATACCCCAAATGATGTGACAGACTTTGTTGAAGACAAAAATAATAATGGCTAAGAAATATCTTAAAAATTATTCTATGACCTAAAGCAATTATTCATATTCAAATTAAAATAACTCAAATATAATCTTACCCAAGTCAATATGGCTAAGACAAAACAATTAACCACAAATTCTGCTGAAACTATTGGAAGAGGTACCTACCCTCACTGTTTCTGAGATTTAAAAGTAGCACATCCACCATGTTATCTCCAATTTGTTCTTTCTACTTTAAAATTTTCAAATGTTACAGTATAACCCAGAATACTACTAATATTTCTTTGCTTTCTAAAAATATTGTAAAGTAGTCCTTTGTATCTACTTCCCTAGTTAAGGATGTTTTAATTATCTAGAAAGACAGTGTAGTTGTTTTTGTTTTCTTTTTGTTTTTTTTTTCTTAAACAAAGAATGAATTCTTAATATGTGGCAAATTACATTGCATACATATCAGGCTGAACTCTCAAAGCCTAGATGTATTCTCCATTCAATAATCATAGTCAACACTAGCCAACACAGCACTATTAGCTGACCTTCAGAACTGCTGAAATAATTTTTAAGTTTAATTAATTAATTTATGTATTTATTGTTTATTATGATTTTACATTCCAATAACATGTACCCCATCCACAACCTTTCTCTTCCCCCATCCCATCCCCAATCTTTTCATCAATACAGGTAAGGGCTCCAATGAGCAGTCAACAATATCTGGCACATTAAGTTGGAGTAGGACCAAGGTCCTCCCAGCTGTATTAGGGAAGAGCATGGCATACCACAATACGGATTGGGCTCCCACAAGCAAGCTCATGTTCCAGGGATATACCATAGTACGATACCCAGGGTCCACTCAGAGAATCCAAGATTCACAACTGTCTCACACATATGGTGGGCCTAGTTAAATCCCATGGAGGCACCACTGCTATAGAGTTTATGAATTTCCAAGAGTTGGTTCAGCTGTCTCTGTATATTTCCCCTACATGAGCTTGACCTCCCTTGTTATATATTCCCTCCTGCCACACCAGCCCCAGTGGAGACAGTGTAGCAATGCTGAGAGAAATCTCAATGGCTATCTGTCCAGAGGTTCGCACCACATGTGGTTACGCCTCCTGGGGAAAAGTGGTTCAGGTCCCTGCAGCTGCTTGCATGGCTGGCTGTTTGGAATGGGTGCTAGATGTGTTTTGTGCTATGATAACAATATTGCCTTTTATTCAAGGGATATTTTATTCAAGGGATATTTTAGCCTGTAAGCTCCACTAGTAATTCAGAGATGCCTAGAGAACACTTAGATATAGTTTCAGGAACTGAAAGAGATACAGATCAGCAGCAAATAGGTGGGTATTGCCCTCTGTGCCTTCAGACACAGATCCTAAGGTGCCAGTTGTGACTTCAGATGTCAGCCAGGGCCTGATAAATCAATTAGGGCTAAGGCTATAGGAAGCAGCCCACAATGAGACCCTGCCTGTAATTAACCTGCCCACAACAAACATGCTGTGGGATTCACAACAATACTCTAATTTGGGATCTTAGGGCCCCTAAATCAACACTATAAAAGTTTACTATCTAGAGACAAAGATTAGCCTCTAAACTCAATAAATCAAATCTCTGATATGCTGACCACAAGCAGGCCAAAATAAACAGAGGTTCCTAATTATGCACTTGCTGAGAAACTTCAAAGGGAATTGTTGACATCTGTAGAATGCCTGTTTATCTTTAAACTGTGACCAAAGATCTGTTCTTTGAGCTTTCTGTATAAAAACCCAATACTTTGAGGTAAACTTTGCAGCAGTTCGCAAACCTCCTCAGGTGTGTTTGTGTCTGTCTGTCAAGCCGAAGCCACTCCTGACCTGGTCATCCGAGTCTTGGTCTCCACACAGACCTGCAACCCACTGAGCAGTCTGTGGCACCCTGCTTCTTCCCTTTGGCTAGATTTCCAGAGTTTGGCCTAGTGCTTGTTTGTGGATCTCTGCATATGGTTCCATCAACTACTGGATTAAAGCTCTATGATAATAGTTTGGATATTCACTAATCTGATTATAGGAGAAGTGCAATTTGGACACCCTCTCCACTGTTGCTAAGAATCTTAGGTGAGGACATCCTTGTAGATTCTTGGGAAACCATAGCACTTGTGTTTTCCCTAACCTCACAGTGGTTCTCTCTATCAAGACATCTCCTTCATTTCTTCCTCATTCCATCTCTCCCCTCCCATCCTGTTCACTCATGTTCTTATACCCACTCCACTCCCCTTTTCTTTCTCCTGATGAGGGCGGATCTTCTGTATATATGTTTGTCCTATTGGTTGATGAATAAAACACTAATTGGCAAGTAACCAGGCAGAAAGTATAGGTGGGGCTACCAGACAAGGAGAATTCTGGGGAGAGGACACAGAGAGAAGCTGCAAGGAGAAGCCATGCAGTCACTCGAGAAGTAACATGCCAGAGAATTATGGTTAAGCCACAGTCTTGTGGAAATATAGGTTTTAATAGAAACAGGTTAATATTTAAGAAAAAACTTAAATAAGCCAATAAGAGGGATGAGCCATTGGCCAAACAGCTTATAACTAACATGTCTTTGTGTATTTTGAGGGGCCTGAGGGCAGTGGGACAAGGCAGAACAGAAACTCTAACTACAACCACCCCTTGTCCCCAGCTTAGCCATTAGATCCCATTTAATTTTTAATCCTAGGTAGATCCAAGTGTCTTTAGAGTACTGATTTTTACCTAGCTTTGAAGACAATATGGTACAATGGAAAAAGGAAAGTATCTTTACCAAATGGTGCTGGCATTACTGGATGTCAACATGTAGAAAATTGCAAATAGATCCATGTTTGCAACTATGTATGAAATTCAAGTCCAAGTAGATCAAGGACCTTAAAATAAAGCCAATTTCATTGAACATGATAGAAGGGGAAGTAACCTTAAATGCATTGGCACAGGATACCACTTCCTAAATATACTCCAAGAGCACAGACACTGAATGCAACAATTAATAAATGGTTCTTTGTGAAAAGCTTTCATAAGGCAAAGGAAATGCTAAATAAGACACAATGAAAAGTAAAAAATTTACTAGCTGTCTGTAGGGACATGAACTCGCCACCCTAGGGCCTCCATCCCCTGCAGGTGGTCGCTCACGAGGTCGCTCACGGAACTCTCTTGAGAAAAATAGTTCCTGAGATAACTCCAGGATGTCCCAACAACCTCTGTGGAATGTTCCAACGCCTTGTTTAATACAATACATAGCTTAACTGATAAGTAAACATGTAACTCCGGATCTCCCCTACCCCCTCCCTAGTCAGCTAATAAGTGAATGTGTAACTTTGGACTTCCTCTATTTCCTTCCACTCTTTTGATGTTTTTGCCTTTATAAGCTTGTCACAAGTTTGGGTCGGGGTCGAACTCTTCCACTCCCCGTGGGTGTAGAGTCTCGACCCCAGCATGCTGGCCTGAGATCTCATCCAATTTCGTTTTCAATAAACTTCCTCGTGTGATTGCAGCAAGTCCGGTCTCGGTGCCTCACTGGGTGCGCGCTATTCCCGAGATTTGAGTGAGGGTCTCCCTTCGGAGGGGGCTTTCACTTTGGGGGCTCATCCGGGATTTGCGTGACCACCCAGGAGTCCTAGACCCACTTGGAGGTAAGAATTTCTGTTCTGTTGTGACTCTGTGTTTGTGGCCTGTTCAAAAATCTGGTGCGATCGCAGTTTCGTCTTTCCAAACGCTCTATTGAGGCCGCTCTCCAGGAGGAGGGTGGAGTGGACAGGGATAGACGTGTCCAGGTGTCCACCGTTTGTTCGCCCTGGGAGACATCCCAGGAGGACAGGAGGAGGACCAGGGACGCCTGGTGGACCTCCGCAGGGAAGGTCGGGAGATAAATTTTCTCCTTGACGACTGGTGTCAAAGGGCCATTTCTAGCCTGTCTGACTCCTCTCAGAATTACTGGTCGACTCGGAGTCGACAGCTGCTTTTGTGTTTCTGTCTTTCTGTCTTTGTGCTTATTTTTGTTAATAGAGGTAGACATGGGACAGACCGTGACGACCCCACTAACACTGACTCTGAACCATTGGACAGACGTTAAGACTAGGGCTCATAATCTTTCTCTTGAAGTCAGAAAAAGACCTTGGAAAACTTTTTGTTCCTCCGAATGGCCAAATTTTGGTGTAGGATGGCCTTCGGGAGGAACTTTTAACCTATCTGTCATTTCCGCTCTCAAGCGAATTATCTTTCAGGACACAGAGGGACACCCTGATCAGGTTCCATACATCCTCGTGTGGCAGAACCTAGTCCAAAACCCACCACCCTGGATGGAACCTTGGACATCAGGGATAGAGACGGTGACGGTGGCCGTGGCCGCAAAACCGAAAGTACCTCCTTCAGATCCGCCGGCGCCCGCTCCATCTGCTCCCCCGAGGATCTATCCTGAAATTGATGATGTTTCCCTCCTTGACCACCCTCCTCCCCCATATCCTCAACCCGTTCCTCATGCAGCCCCCTCACAGGTGCCAGCCCCAACGGACTCTCGGACGGCCTCCGAAACAGGACCAGCAGCCGGAACTCGAAGCCGCAGGGGTCTCAGCCCGGAGGGATCTGGCGCAGGACCTGACTCCACCGTTGCCTTACCATTACGGGCTTATGGACCCGCCCCAGCTCCAGGGCAACTAGTCCCACTGCAATACTGGCCGTTTTCGTCAGCTGATATGTACAACTGGAAAACTAACCACTCCTCTTTCTCAGAAAACCCCTCAGGCTTGACGGGACTCCTGGAGTCCCTGATGTATTCTCATCAGCCCACTTGGGACGACTGTCAACAACTCTTTCAGGTCCTCTTTACGACTGAAGAAAGAGAGAGGATCCTCCTGGAGGCCAGAAAGAATGTTCCAGGACCAGATGGGACCCCCACCAACCTCCCTAATCTTATAGATGCCGCTTTCCCCTTGGTCCGCCCTGACTGGGATTACAACTCTGCGGAAGGTAGGGAGCGTCTCACAGTCTACCGCCGGGCTCTAGTGGCAGGTCTCAAAGGGGCCGCACGGCGACCCACCAATTTGGCAAAGGTAAGAGAAATCCTACAGGGTCCAGTGGAGCCACCCTCTGTCTTCTTGGAGCGACTGATGGAGGCTTATAGGAGATATACCCCATTTGATCCCTCCTCAGAGGGACAGCAGGCGGCTGTAGCCATGGCTTTTATAGGGCAGTCGGCCTCTGATATCAAGAAAAAGTTGCAGAGATTAGAGGGGCTCCAGGATTATACTTTGCAGGATTTAGTAAAAGAGGCAGATAAAGTGTATCACAAGAGAGAGACCGAGGAAGAAAAACAATAAAGAGAAAAAAAGGAGGCAGAGGAGAGGGAAAATCGGCGGGATCGCCGCCAAGAGAGGAATTTGACTAAGATTTTGGCCGCAGTAGTAGGTGGAGAAAGGTCAGAGAAAGGACAGTCAGGACACCTGGGCAACAGGGCAAGAAGACCCCCCGGGAGGACAGAGGCTACAACTTGAGAAAGACCAATGTGCATACTGTAAAGAAAAAGGACACTGGGCCAGAGATTGCCCCCGAAAGAAACAAAAGGGCCCCAAGATACTGGCCCTGGAGGAAGATTAGGGGAGTCGGGGCTCGGTCTCCCTCCCCGAGCCTAGGGTAACTCTCTCTGTGGAGGGGAACCCCATTAATTTCTTAGTAGATACAGGAGCCGAACACTCAGTTTTGACTAAACCATTAGGACAATTAGGATCAAAACGAACTCTGGTTATGGGAGCCACTGGAAGTAAACTTTACCCCTGGACAACGGAAAGAAGTTTAGAAATAGGAAAACGCCAAGTAACACACTCTTTTCTTGTGATTCCTGAGTGCCCTGCACCCCTTCTGGGGAGGGACTTGTTGACCAAACTAAAGGCTCAGGTCCAGTTCACCCCGAAGGGACCAGAAGTCACCTGGGGAGAGGCCCCTATAACATGCTTAGTTTTAAGTCTAGAAGAAGAATATCGCCTCCATGAACCCAAGACTGGGATTTTGCCCCCTAGAGAGTGGCTGACAGCTTTTCCAGAGGTTTGGGCAGAGCAGGCTGGAATGGGACTGGCCAAACAAGTACCACCCGTCGTAGTTGAGCTGAAAGCAGCTGCCACCCCCGTCTCAGTCAGACAGTACCCCATAACTCAAGGGGCTAAAGAAGGCATTCGACCACATATCCAGAGACTGTTACAACAAGGTATACTGATTCCCTGCCGGTCCCCTTGGAATACCCCCCTCCTGCCGGTACGTAAGCCTGGAACCAATGATTATCGACCCGTCCAGGACTTAAGAGAAGTCAATAAACGGGTACAGGACATTCACCCAACTGTGCCCAACCCTTACAACTTGCTGAGTTCCTTACCGCCTGAACGATCCTGGTACACCGTTCTGGATTTGAAAGATGCCTTTTTCTGTCTCAGATTGCATCCGAGTAGCCAACCCCTGTTCGCTTTTGAGTGGCGAGATCCCGAAGGTGGACATACGGGTCAACTGACCTGGACTAGGTTGCCACAGGGATTCAAAAATTCACCAACTCTTTTCGTTGAAGCCCTCCACCGTGACCTTGCGCCCTTCAGGGCCCAGAACCCTCAGATTTCTCTCTTGCAGTACGTGGATGATTTACTACTCGCAGCTTCGACCCAGGAACTGTGCCTCGATGGGACCAAAAAGCTCCTAAAGGAATTGGGTGAGTTGGGGTACCGGGTGTCCGCCAAGAAAGCCCAGTTATGTCGCTTGGAGGTGACCTACCTAGGATACACCCTCCGAGAAGGGAAGCGGTGGCTCACTGAAGCATGGAAAAAGACTGTGATGCAGATCCCGACCCCCACCACTCCTCGACAAGTACGTGAGTTTTTGGGAACTGCAGGTTTTTGTAGACTCTGGATACCGGGGTTCGCCACGTTGGCGGCCCCTCTGTACCCACTCACTAAAGAAAAAGTCCCATTCACCTGGACGGAGGAGCACCAAAGAGCCTTTGACAATATAAAGACTGCCCTGCTCACAGCTCCTGCTTTGGCCCTGCCAGATCTGACTAAGCCTTTCACTCTATATGTTGATGAACGGGCTGGTGTGGTCCGTGGAGTTCTGACTCAGACCCTGGGGCCCTGGAAGCGGCCGGTGGCCTACCTATCTAAAAAACTAGACCCCGTTGCCAGTGGGTGGCCCTCTTGCTTGAAAGCCATTGCTGCAGTAGCCCTGCTTGTCAGAGACGCTGATAAGCTCACTCTGGGTCAGTATGTGACTGTAATTGCTCCCCATGCTTTAGAAAGTATTGTGCGGCAGCCCCCCGACCGCTGGATGACAAACGCCCAGATGACACATTACCAGAGCCTGTTGTTAAACGATCGAATAACCTTTGCTCCTCCTGCTATTCTCAACCCGGCCACCCTGCTCCCCGAAGCAGACGACTCTACCCCGGTGCACCGATGCACTGATGTCCTGGCTGAAGAAACCGGGACCAGGAAAGACCTGACTGACCAACCTTGGCCGGGGGTGCCTAACTGGTATACGGACGGCAGCAGTTTTGTGGTAGAAGGTAAAAGAAGGGCAGGAGCAGCGGTGGTAGACGGAAAGCAGGTAATTTGTGCTAGCAATCTCCCAGAAGGAACCTCTGCTCAAAAAGCTGAGCTTCTGGCACTGACTCAAGCTCTGCGTCTGGCAGAAGGTAAGGCTATCAACATTTACACCGACAGCCGTTATGCTTTCGCCACAGCCCACATTCATGGGGCCATCTACAGGCAGAGGGGCCTACACACCTCAGCAGGAAGAGACATTAAAAACAAAGAAGAAATCCTGGCCCTCCTAGAAGCCATACATCTTCCAAAAAAATTAGCCATTGTCCACTGCCTGGGACACCAGAAGGGGGCTGACCCAGTCACAAAGGGGAACCAGATGGCTGATCTAACGGCAAAGCAAGCTGCCCAGGGAGCGGTAGTACTGGCGGAAGAAACTGGAACCCCGCCAGAACCCCCGCAAGCCATGGATCCCAGCTTCATCTATCCCTATAAAGATTATGATTTAATCAACGATATGGCCTGTGCAGGAAAAGCTCGGATGTTCAGTTCCGGCGGATTGGCAAAAACCAAGGATGGACGAATCATTCTGCCCTCTAAGGAAGGGCATGACTATGTGAGACGAATACACCAGCTAACTCATCTTGGAAATGAAAAGCTTAAGCAATTAATCAAAGGTTCTAAATATTATGTTCTAAGATTAAATACAGTAGTAAAAGAGGTAGTAGAGTCATGTCAGGCCTGCACCTTGACCAATGCTGCCCGGCCGTTCAAAGAACCTGGAAAAAGGATGAGGGGAGACCGGCCGGGAGTTTATTGGGAGGTAGACTTCACTGAAATTAAGCCAGGAAAATATGGTAATAAGTACCTTCTAGTTTTTATAGACACTTTTTCAGGATGGGTGGAAGCCTTTCCCACCAAGTCTGAAACTGCTCAAGTAGTAACCAAGAAGATACTGGAAGAAATCCTGCCCCGGTTCGGGATTCCCAAGGTAATCGGTTCGGACAACGGGCCTGCTTTTGTTGCCCAGGTAAGTCAGGAGTTGGCCACCCAACTGGGGACTAATTGGAAATTACATTGTGCTTACAGACCCCAGAGCTCAGGACAGGTAGAAAGAATGAATAGAACCCTAAAAGAGACCCTTACTAAATTGGCTATTGAGACCTGCGGCAAAGACTGGGTGACCCTCCTCCCCTTTGCGCTCCTTAGGGTCCGAAACACACCTGGACATTTCGGCCTTACCCCTTATGAAATCCTACATGGGGGACCCCCCCGTTGACTGAATCAGGCGGGATATTGGATCCTTGCACTGACTCTCCCTCCTCCTCTGCTCTGTTTACTCACTTGAAGGCCTTAGAAGTTGTCAAAACACAGATCTGGAATCAGATCAAAGAAGCCTACACTCCAGGGACCACTGCAGTGCCCCACGGGTTCCAAGTCGGAGACTCAGTCTTGGTCAGACGACATCGCACTGGCACGCTTGAGCCTCGGTGGAAAGGACCCTATCTGGTGCTGTTGACTACTCCCACGGCAGTAAAGGTAGACGGGATTGCTGCCTGGATCCACGCTTCTCACATAAAAAAGGCACCCAGTCAAAATGAAGACAACCGCGAACATAATTGGACAGTGGCAGCCAGTGACAATCCTCTTAAGCTGCGCCTTCGCCGTAGCCCCAACCTTGGGGGATAACCCTCATGCCCCCCAAAGATTGACATGGGAAGTGCTTAATGAAGAGGGCACCGTTGTGTGGTCAAAAACCGCAGTGCACCCCCCTTGGACTTGGTGGCCGGATCTTGCACCTGATATCTGTAAGTTAGCTGCCGGTTCCCTGGCCTGGGATCTTTCTAATTATGACAATTTAGATAAACCACCCCCGGAGGAACAATGTGTCCCTCATGGTATAGGGAGCACACTGGGATGTTCCGGACAATTCTTCCGAGCCAACCTCCAGGCAGCAGACTTCTACGTCTGCCCCGGGCAGGGACATAACAGAGAGATGAAGAGGCGATGTGGAGGGGCATCAGGTTATTTCTGTGCTAAATGGGGATGTGAGACCACAGGAGAAGCCAACTGGAATCCTTCCTCCTCCTGGGATCTGATTATAGTAAAAAAGGGTCGTAAGCCGGAAGAGCCAGAAAGAGGAGAGAGAGACACATCTAAGTACCCATCTTATAAGACTGGATGTGCTCCCGGGGCCTCGGGTGGCCCTCAGGGGCCATGCAAAGGCAACTATTGCAACCCTCTGAATATTAGTTTCACAGCACAGGGAAAACAAGATCGTCGATTGGTGAAAGGTAACCGCTGGGGGTGGAGAGTCTATACTGGAGCAGGAGACCCAGGGTTTGTTTTTGCTATCAGGATGAAGATAGAGAGTCCGCCCGCACAACCGGTAGGCCCCAATCCGGTGCTTGATAACCCCCTACCCAGGCCTGAGAGACTTCCTAGTCTCACCCCATCACCAAAGGAAGGTTCCTCCACCAGCCCTACTCCATACCCTCTTTTGATCACATCCTCCCACCCCCCTATGAGAACCGAGGATCGCCTATTTAATCTGCTTGATAGTGCGTTCGTTGTTTTAAACCGCACAAACCCCACTGCTACCCAATCTTGCTGGCTGTGCTTTGCTTCTAGTCCCCCTTATTATGAGGGAATAGCTCAAATGCGGAGCTATAATGTTACTTCTGACCATTCGCATTGCCCCTGGGGGAGCCAACGAAAGTTGACCCTGTCAGCGGTACCAGGCACTGGACTATGTATAGGCAAAGTGCCTACCAGACACCAGCCCCTCTGTAACGTAACTATTAACACCCTGACAGATGGCCCAAATCAATATCTAGTACCCCCCCCCCCCCAGATACTTGGTGGGCCTGTGGCACTGGCCTGACCCCCTGCCTGCATACGTCACTTTTTAACAGTACTAGGGACTTTTGTATTTTGGTCCAGCTGGTGCCTAGGGTCATCTATCATGATGATGGTTCATTTATAGATGAATTTGATCACCGTACTCGTTACAAGAGGGAACCTGTTACCCTGACCTTAGCTGTCTTGTTAGGATTAGGAGTAGCAGCAGGGATTGGGACTGGAGCATCCGCCCTTATTCAGCAGCCCTACTACTATAATGAGCTCAGAGCGGCTATGGATGCAGACCTGGGAGCATTGGAACACTCCATAACTAAACTAGAAGAGTCATTAACTTCATTGTCAGAGGTAGTGCTGCAAAACAGAAGGGGATTAGACCTGCTTTTTCTTAAAGAGGGAGGGCTCTGTGCTGCCTTAAAGGAAGAATGTTGCTTCTATGTAGATCATTCCGGTGTCATCAGAGATTCCATGGCAAGGCTTAGAGAAAAGCTAGAAAACAGAAAAAAAGAAAGAGAAGCATACCAAGGATGGTATGAAAATTGGTTTAATCGGTCACCTTGGTTCTCTACTCTGGTCTCCCGCCGTGGCCGGGCCTTTAATCATTTTGATGCTGATCCTAACCTTCGGGCCATGTATTCTAAATAGGCTGGTGGCATTTATAAAAGAAAGGATAAGTGCTATCCAGGTAATGGTCTTAAGACAGCAGTACCAGATACTACGAGAAACTGAGGGATCGCTCTAAGATTAGAGCAATTCACAAGAAGAAGTGGGGAATGAAAAGTAAAAAATTTACTAGCTGTCTGTAGGGACATGAACTCGCCACCCTAGGGCCTCCATCCCCTGCAGGTGGTCGCTGAGGTCGCTCACGGAACTCTCTTGAGAAAAATAGTTCCTGAGATAACTCCAGGATGTCCCAACAACCTCTGTGGAATGTTCCAACGCCTTGTTTAATACAATACATAGCTTAACTGATAAGTAAACATGTAACTCCGGATCTCCCCTACCCCCTCCCTAGTCAGCTAATAAGTGAACGTGTAACTTTGGACTTCCTCTATTTCCTTCCACTCTTTTGATGTTTTTGCCTTTATAAGCTTGTCACAAGTTTGGGTCGGGGTCGAACTCTTCCACTCCCCGTGGGTGTAGAGTCTCGACCCCAGCATGCTGGCCTGAGATCTCATCCAATTTCATTTTCAATAAACTTCCTCGTGTGATTGCAGCAAGTCCGGTCTCGGTGCCTCACTGGGTGCGCGCTATTCCCGAGATTTGAGTGAGGGTCTCCCTTCGGAGGGGGCTTTCAACAACAGCCTACAAAATAAGAAAAGATCTTCAGAAACCTCACATCTGACAGAGGACTGATCTCCAAAATACACAAAGAACTCAAGAAACTAGACATAAGAATGCCAAATAATGCAATTAAAAAATTGGGTACAGAGGTAAACAGAAAATTCTCATCAGAATAATATCAAAGTCAAAAGATAGTCAGGGGAACATTCCTCCATTGCTGGTGGGAGTATAAAGTTGTATATAGCTACTTTGGGAATCCCTATGGTGGTTTCTCAGAAAATTGGGAATCTATTTGCATGAAGACCCAGTGATACCATTCTTGGGCATATACCCAGAGAGCACTCAACTGAAATGCTATGACACTTGCTCAACAATTTTCATAGCAGCATATTCATGATATCCAGAACCTGGAAGCAACCTGGATTTCTCTGAGGTAAAAAATTGATAAAGAAAACGTGAAACATTTACATAATGGAGTATTACTCTGCTGTGAGAAACAATGACATCATGACATTTGCAGACAAATGGATGGAATGAGAAAACCCAGATTCAGACAGATATGGTATGTATTCACTCATAAGTAGGTATTGGATGTGAAGCAAAGGATAGCCAGACTACAACCCATAGCTGCAGAAACATTGTTTATTTACTTTTAATTGAAAATAGATCCTTCTGTCATAAAATATATCTTTACCACAGTTCCTCTCACTCCACTCCCCAAAACTTCCCCACACCTCACTCATCCCCCAGCTCTATATACCCACCATGATGCAAGTTGGTACAAAGACACAAAGTGAGACATGATGCAGAGTGAGAGCCTAAATTGGAAGTCTCCATCTTGTCTGCAACTGTGAATGCAGATGATAGAGAAGACAGACTGTAGGAGTTAGGGAGATGGAGGGCACCAGAAGAACATGGCCCACTGAGTCAACTAAGGGAGACTCTTATGGGTTCACAAAGATTGAAGCAGCAGCACTGGGCCTTCAAGGATATGCACCAGATATTCTGTGTATGCATGGGGGTGTTAGTTTTGTAGTTTTGTGGGACTTCTAACAATAGAAGTGGTTGTGTCTCTGATCCCTTTGCCAGCTATGGGGATTCATTTCTTCCCATTGAGTTGCCTTATCCAGCCTTTGTATAAAGGCTTTTGTCATGTTTTATTGTCTCTTGCTTTGTCATTCTCTCTTGGAAGCCTGCTCATATTTTATTACATATTTTTTTAAAAAAATAGAAAGCTTTTAACATCCTTGCTTTCATTTATAATCATTCAGCATTAAATAGTTTTGTGTTCAAGCTCAATGCATCTATACACGCAATGCATTTTTTTCTGTTGAGTCTAGTTTTACGTTTTTTGTGGTGAGATAGGCTGAAGAATTTATGAAGTTTCTTGTATTTGTTAATATTAGCCTTGTGTTTCATTCTATTATCTATTGTAGATAAAGATTCATGAAATCCTAAGAAGATGTGTATTCTGCAATGCTTGCAAAGAGTATTTGTTAAGTATGGTATGTCCATTTGATCTATGATGTCATTTATCTCACATTTTATTTTTTATTTATTACTATTTATTTGTGTATTTTTGGTGATCAAATGAGATATTGATGTCACACAGTATTCTTATGTTGAGGTTAAGCTGTGTTTTTCCACAGGATACATCAAGTTCATGGCCATTCATTGGTTGATTGTGACTGATTTTAACATATTGGGTCATACCTCCTAATGTGGACTTTGTCTTTGGAATCTTTGTACTCCACCAAAGAGTCTGAATCTTTCCAGATTTCCACCTTTCTGAATTTTGATTGGTTCATACTCATGCCCCCCCCTCTCTCTCTCTCTCTCTGTGTGTGTGTGTGTGTGTGTGTGTGTGTGTGTGTGTGTGTATGTGTGTGTGTGTGTGTTTGGGGCTGAAATTAAGTGTACTGTCTCATGATACTTGCTCTTTTTTAATATATTATGAAGTCCAATGAATGCCTATTTCATCTTGGGTGGCCAAGCCACTTACTCAGAAGATATCTTTGTATAAAGGTTTCTACCCTCTGTTCTGATTGGTTCTCAGAAGGGTCAGCTTTCCTTGACACTCTCCCTTCTGATCCCACTGCCACGCACAGTCTTTTTTTCATTCTTTTATTTTATTTGCTCTTTATTGAAAGTATAGTACAGATTTTCTGAAGCTCTCTGTCATAGACTGAGTCTCTGGTCTTCTGCCATTACCTGTCATCTCACTCGGAGAGAGAGCATCCCAGATAGCCCCAGTATCTGTCACTCCAAAGTTCTCTCTGATTATCTGTTAAAACTAGAGTGTTTTGGCCACTGTCTACCTTTTCTATTAGTTTTCTGTTTTTTAACTATTCCTGGTTTTGTTTTCTGGTGATACATTGTTTATGATTTATTAAAATGATTGGAGAACAAAATAGCAAAACAGCCATACTAGTTAATCACAGAAGCGTTTACTACCAATACTCAATATTAAGAGTTGGGTCTCTTGAATTCAAGAGCACCTTGGGCTACTGGAGAGTGACTAGTGCTCATGCTTTTAATCCCTGGATTTGAGAGGAATATTAAGGTAGAGGTATTCAGTCTAAGAGTTAGTATTTAAACACAATAAGGAAAGCATAGCAGTATTGAGTGAATCTGAGAAGTGAAGTAGGGAGTAGTTTGAGGATTGCCCTTTTGGTCTGTGCTGAGATAGAGGTAAGAGCTAGTGGCTAACTGCTAATCTTCAGCTTGAAGTTTGAATCCGGTTTCTGTCTCTGGGTCTTTGTATTATTATAGACCACCCATTAATGTAATATGCCTACTTTTTGAATCCCAATTTTACTTATAGTTCTATTTTACTGACCTTTCTTGTGATTATTGATCACCATCCACCTTTTAATACACAGTTATTAATCCAGGAACTTTTGTTCACTCCTTATCACCTCTCACTAGGTTTAAATTTTCTCAACTTTTTGCATATTTAGGATTATTTTATGTTCCATTATTACTCACTTTTCATAGCACATTGCTTATATAATTATGATTTAAAGCCTATACATTATTTTAGCATATGTTTGCATTTGCATATTTTTGTGAAAAATATCAAAATTTGAATAAAGAAGCCATTCTTCTTATCAAGGGGAATATCACATGGCAAATGTGAATTATTCCTATAATCTTCTGCAAATTAATTCCAAACTTGCCCTTTAGTTAAATGAAATCCTTTCAGGCACGCTGTTTTTCTGCATATTTACCTCATGCATCCTTACCTCCTTGTGACACATCAGCAAGTCCTGCATCCCTAAACAGAGATAGCCATCATAGCCACCAAATTTCTTTATATTCCATATCTCTAATCATGAAATTTTGAAAACTTAATGTTTTACACAATATTTCAAATTTTATCTTTTCTAATGGGTAGAAATTCCTTCCTGGCATTACCTATTAACCATAAATTCCATTTTTACTCTTCCCTGGTTTATTTTTAAATATATTAATAATCTTTTTCTTACCTTTAACAATTCTATCATTATGGCTTTATTTAGGAACTTTGAAGTTTATAAATTACAAAATATAATTGGAGAATGGTTGCTATTTTTAAAAGTGTGGTTCACATCTTGAGGAGTGAGATTCTTCAATGCAGCCCGTCTATCTCTATGACCACAGCTTCATCTGAGCATATTTCTATTTTACATTGTCCTCTTAGATAAACTTCTCCTTATAATATCAAGTGACATGTTCTATAATTTACAAATTAAAAATATATATATTAACTTTTAAATATGTGTCTATGTGTGTATTTGGGTGTAGATGCACTCAGCATCCAGAAGAAAGATAAGATTCTCTGGAGTTGGAGGTGCAGATGTTGTGAACTGCTTGAAATGGATGCTGGGAACTCACACTCTGATGTTCTGCAAAAGCATTGCATACTGTTAACAACTGAATCATCTCTCCAGCCTCCCAAAATTTTCATATTTTAATAAATGAAAATCAGCATGCAGTTTTAAGAAATCATATATGCTTTTCTCCTTGAGCAGGAAAGGTTATAACTTTCCCATTTGAATTGTATTTACCATTTTGTATTAGTCTTTAAGAAGTAATTTGGTCATTATAGGAAGAAATCTTGGTCTCTTGAGATACGTTTTTATATTATTACTTGTTTACTGATAGTGTTTATGATAATTTTTTTTTGGTAAAGAAACATTTCTTTTGCTCACACAATTCATACAGTTAAATTATGTTTTTTTTTTGATCCTATGAAATATGTAAGTATGCTGGGTGTGGTAGAATGTATTTTCAGTCCAATTAGTGGGGAAGCAGATGCACATATATATATATATATATATATATATATATATCTTTGTATTTTTGTCAGCCTAGTCAACATAACAAGTTTTAAGTCAGCCTGAACTATATAATAAGACCCAGTGTCAAATGATATAAATATGTTACCCATCTTGATTTTAGGTTTCCATATGATATCTTACACTATTCATTAAATTATCCACCATTTTTCCCTCAACATATTTGTATTCATTGGTTTTAAAATCTCAAATCTCATATTTAAACATTGAGTTTTGTCTTCTCCATTTTTTACTGTTCTTTCTACACCCATACATGTACTATGCTACTTTTGTTATATGTCTGCTCTGTATACTTCAGTGTGTTCACACTAAGTTTTTCATGCTGCCACATATTTTATTACTATTGCAGATACATCTGCTATATCTGTTTGTTTATTTATTTGTTTGTTTGTTTGATTGTTTATTTATTACCTATAGAACTAATTATGGAAACATCTGTATTGGATAATTCCATGAGAATTGGTCATTTCACTTTTGGCATCTGGCTATTTTCAACATTGTGGACTGTTTGTGGCAAAAAATGTCAACTCTTATTGAATATACACAGCTTCAAAATTTAGTGAATAAATTGTGGTAAAAACTGCCTACTTCTCAGAATGTCATTCTTTACATTGCCTGGATAACCCAGGGAAGTGTGCCACATGAACATCAACCCAATGAATAGATACCCATCTTCCAAAGAGTCTTTTCTTATTGCATCTATTACTGATGTCCTTGTTCCCCAGAAACAACCCAAAACAAGCACCATGTGTACAAACGAATACAATCATACACAATTTTGAAGTTAATTTTGTTTAATTCCATCACATATGTTTTAGGAGTTTATTTATATTTTAAAATGCTTACTAATTTCATAGCTAATGATTTTCTATGGTGTTCAAGTCCTTCCTACATTTGATTTTAGACATGTTTTTACTGTTTTACATCTGCTAATGTATACACTTATTATGTAAATGGATGTAAATGGATAATTTATATATTTAATATGAATTCAAACTTATTAGGATCTGGTTATTCCACTGATATGTTACATCTTCAAGCTTATATTCATAGTTTCTTATTTTTATATATTTGGATACTATATTTATGACAAAGAAAATGAAAATGATATAGGAATTACAAATATTTTTTTCTTTCTTAAGTTATTTCCCTTCTATTTTTCTGTGGATTGCATTACAGGTGAATATATTTTTCTCTTGGCAGCTGAGTCTGGTAGTATGTAATTCATTTACTTTCTGCATTTTTATTTCTTCATATGTTTTCACCTATTGTGTTTCTACACTATATGTTTTGTTGTCATTAAGGTTTTCTTCTCCAAGTCAAACACATGTGAAAGTTTTATTTGATTTCATTGACATAATATAAATATTGATTATCACAAAGATTTTTGCCAGATACATTTATGATTTTACATAATTGTACTTTTACATTATAATAGTCCAGATTTGCCTCTGGTTCCCGTTCTCCCTTCCTCGTTTTCTTTCTCCCTCCCTCCCTCCCTCTCTCTCTCTCTCTCTCTCTCTCTCTCTCTCTCTCTCTCTCTTCTTTCTTTGTTTCTTTCTTTACTTCTTCCTTTTTCTTTTTTGTTTGTTTCTTTCTCCCTTCCCTCCCCCCTTCCCACCTTCCATCCTTGTTTTGGTAATTTGAGGCTTTGTTTTTGTAAGATTTTCTCTTACAATTAAACACCAATATCTTGATTTAACCTGTGTTGTCATTGGTTGATTTTCTTGTTAAATTATATTAGTTGTCTTTAGAATGTCCTACATTGTACAATTTATAAGGGTTTTGTTATGTATAAACATTCAGAATATAAATGTTTGTTCTTTAAGCTTTATATTTGTATCATAAGTGGTATGCTAGCACATCTCTCTTAGGAATCTTTGTTGGTGTTTCCAATGTATCCTTGTTTTAATTTTCAGGAGTGCTTGCCTGTATGCATGTTTTTGTATCACATTGGTACCTGTTGCTAATGAGGCTAGAAGAGGGTACTAAATCTCATGAAACCAGAGTTCCAGGTGGTTGTTATCTGCTGTGCAAGTGCTTGGAGCTGAACCTGATTCCTCTGGAAAGTCAGAAAATGCTCTCTATCACTGCATCATTCTTCTAGCACCCAAAGTAACTTTTAGTTTGGCAACTTCTTCCTCTTGTTCTCTCTAGCTCTTTTTCTAAGCATTTTACTCAGTTTAGAGAAGGAAGGAGATAGGGCACAAACCTTTCCTACATCATTGTATACATCACCCAGAATGAACTACCTTATAAAATTATTCAGATTCTTAATTATGAAAGAAACCTAAATTACATTTCAAATGTTAAGTCTTCAACCTTCCACATATTTTCCATTTATATAAAATTAATCCAATAAAACACAATTTCTTGCTATATCAGATTTTCTTACTCACTGCATGAAATCAAAGAATATGGAAATGAGAAATTAATTAAATATGTGTAATAACCACCTACTCTATAATTTCTTCATAGCACTGAATTAGATATAACTATTTACAGGAACTGGTTCATAGAAACATTTTATTTTATTTAATTTAAATTTAGGTCTCAGAAAACATTTGTAGTTTTATTAAATGAAAAATTTATCCATAATTCTGATCTATGTTTTAAAGCCTTGTGAAATAAAGACAAATTCTAATTTCAAATTTCTATGAAATTAGAACACATTCAGCATTGAAAAATAGACTTCTAAATGTAGAACTTTAAAGATTTAGATTTGGAATTTCAAAATACAGCTTTAATTCTTTTATTATATTGATTTTATGAAAAGAAAGGTATTTGGAAGAATATTTCATATCAACTGTGAATGGAAGTAGTAATATGGCTTCACATTATGATGCATGTTTAATTTCACCACTTCTACATAGTAATTCTAGTGTTTTATGCATAAGTGCTACAGTTAGAGAAAAACTTACAATCGCAATCATTTCAAGCTTTTCTTTCTGCGGTGTCATTTCAGAGAGATGTGTTTGTTGTCTCTCCTGACAACATCAATCAGAATAAAAGACTCACTTGTACTTTACTCAATCACTAAGGGTGTGCTGATGAATAGTGAATTGCTATCCAGGTCACTCACTAGCTAGTTGATATGATCATAAAAATTGTTTAAGGTTAATGAATACAGGATGTTTTTAAAGGATAAATCAAGAATGTGGAGAGGTGGAGGGAGAACTGTGGGTGGAATGCATAATGAAATTTAATAGACTTAAAAAATAAAGACAATCTCTTGGTAGTGAATCAAGGCTTATAACAAAAAAAAATTCTTTTGTTTCTCCAAAGAGTGGAGCACAAGGTGGCTAGGATGGGGGTTGCTGTGGGAACTGGGTTCAACATGTAAAACAAGCTTGTTTCAAATTTAAATAAAAAATTATTTAAAAAGAATATAGACTTATGTACAAGAAATATTTTTTGAGAAAAATTCTCACTGTAACCCTGACTGTCCTAAACTCTCCATACATATTAGATTGGCCTTGAACTCACAAAGATCTTCTGGCATCATATGGCCTCTATGATGCTAGTTGATTTGCTTGCTTAAAGTGCACTTATTTGCAATAATGTATTTGAAAGCATTTCTCATAACTTTGCTTAGTGAAAGGAAAAATAAGAAGAGAAACTATATCGATTAAGCTGGCTTCTTTACTCTTCATTTTTAAAAGTGGCCTGTATGAAGTTTGTGTATTTTTTACCTGTCTTGCTCAAGACTTTACAACAAATACATTGATAGGCATTGTTTCTTAATTCTATTTTACTTTTACTTGTACCTTAGCATCACACAATTATTAAATATAGGTAGTGTTAATGTCATCAAAATAAAGGCTATATTAAAAATAAGCAAAGAGTAAACTTATTTTTTGATATGTTTTCTTACAGAAATCTATGAAAGGATATAATACTTCAAAAGATAAGCATATTTGGGGAGTTGAAGTGGCAAAAGGTTTACTGGTTAATGTATTCCTTTCAATAGAATAATAGTTTAGATTAAATGATGAATGTGTAGTTTAGATTACATGATGGACTGTGAAGGATAAAGTGTATGTATCATCATAACTGCCTAGCAACAAAAACTCGGATAAAAGTTCTTGTTTGATTATGTTTGGGGAGGAGAGCATAATTATATTATGATCTCAAAAAATCATGACATAATTCAAAAAAAGAATGTGATGAGTTTTCAAGTGAGAAAAAAAGGGAGAAAATGATAGAAATAAAAGGATTATTAATTTATGCTTAAGTATTAAGGGAGATTCTTTTTTCAAATGTAAGATGAATAGACTACTCACTAAGTTGAGATTTAACAAAGTAGAATGGAAAGTGCGGTTCAATCTAAACAAAAGTGAGATAGAAAGTGATGTTGGTCATTGCTCTTTCCTGGAGATAGTGATGAAGCCTGTCATTCTAATGCACTGTTCAAGACCTTGAGAATTGTTATGGTGACAATAGTAACTTTACTCAACTAATAAATTTGGAAATATGTATATGAAATATTGAGATAGCCTCATTGTTAAATTCATTAGGGGAGCAACATGCATTGGTAAGAAAAAATCATATAAGCCTTGATGATTTTGGAAAGCATTATGGTGCTCTGTCAATTAGTTCATCTAATGTTCAGAGTAACCAATTGTAGGTAAGGTCATGCTCTCTGGCTTGTGAAGAAGTGTTATCATTAGGGTGAGAGAAAGCACTGCATTTTGGGTAGCTTTATAGTGAGATGAAATGCTTAGAGAAAGTAATTGTATAGTGTGTGTTGACTTTAGAACTGCGTATTTCCAGATAGAGCTGTGTGTGTAGCTCTGATCGCTGGGAGATGAATGGGGATGCGTGCCTTTTGGAGGTCTGGAGGAATTCAGATGTTCATGAGCCTTCATCACCATTTTTCATTATATCACTTGTAGTATACTCAAGTTGATTTCATGAAATTGAGTCTGTAATAAAATCACCCCTTTTCCATGTGACGCTATGTCATAATTCAGTTAGTCAAGGAGGTGTTGAAGACTGGTTCTCATGGTATTAAAGTCATGCTTAAAGTAGACATTAAAAATTGTCTTTTGGCTAATTGCCTATAAAAGTAGAAATATTAGCCATTAGTAGAAGGCAATGATAATTATCTGGAGGAGATGATGCAGAGCACAATAATCAAGAAGTAGTATGAGGGAATAGAGATTAAGTCAGCCCTTTCAGTTGGTAAATTAGATAGAAAGGAAAAGTCACCAAGACTTGCAGGGAGGTTAATTTGAAGACAAATGCTTTAAGGTCATGAAGAGTCCTTGTTCTATATACATTTCCTCTGTAAGTCAATTTGCAGCATGTGCTTTCTCTTAGAGCATGATACATTGTGGCCTCATATAAATCTCAGATGAATGAGGAGATAATTATCTTCAAGCATGGTTAACTGAATTCCTACTTAGTGGGAAGCATTTGAAATTTGTCTGTCCAATTCATAGTGGATTCATATACTGAATTCTCTAATGTAGTGAACAAGACAAGCCTGTTAACTGGCACACATATCAGGAAGAAGTGGAAACTACAAAGTTCTCAGATTTTGATGCTAAGAAAATTCCATTGGGAAGATTTGGAAAAATACAACTTCAGTTGGTGTTTAAATGAAGAAATTTTTCTGGAACAAAATGGAAAAATTATCTTACGTAGCTACACCAAATGAAGTATGTCATAAAATCAGGAACTCAAAGTACAAAAATGACATGCTGTTTTGCTGGAGAATGAAAAGGGGGACAGTAAGGACACAACTCTATTGACATGTATTTTGTACCCTGTTTACTTTTCATGAAATCACAGGTAAAATTAACAGTTAGAGTTACATAACTTCATGCTGCATACAGTTACAGTGTTATGTGTAAGAAATATAGTCAGTGAATTTTATTTTTCACTTTTGTTTTTAGAGGCAGTGTTTTATGTATTGCAGGCTGGGTGCAAAGATGTAGCTGAGAATGACATTGAACACCTCATCTGCCTGCCTTTGCCTGCCTCTGCTTCCAAAGTGTTAGGATCACAACTGTGTATCACTGTCCCCTGAAATCATAATGAAAGACTTACTGTCACAACACATCATAATACTGACTTAGTTTTAAATATATCTAAGTTGATGATAGAAAGATATCACATATGCATATACAGTTAGAGCTTTTTAGTAATTCCAACAATAAATTAAAATTGATTTTATAGGTTTGCAATAGTAAAAATGTGGGATCGCTGAACTAGTGGAATCCACACAGTACAATGAAAGGAAGATGGAAGCACAATGAAAAAAAAGTCAATAGATAGAAATAAAAGATCAGTCCATTTTGAAAAGGAAGCTGGTTTTATATAAAAACCATATATTATGGTTAAGAATCTCACCTATTCTGACCTATGGTAAAGAATTTAATGTGTTAAGCCTTAATAGTCATATCTTTGTAAGTTAAGTAGCTCTAAAACACAGTTTGAAATTAGCATCTCATTTAAGTAAGTTGTTATGAGCTGTTTCGGGTCATGAGCCAATTACAGCAAATAACAAGTGATACTGATAAGCCTAACTACCAGGTAATCAACTAGACTTTTATGGGAAAGACTTATGAAATTATTCCTATAAATATTGACTGCTTTTGTCTTTCAGTTTACTTGTGCAAAGACAGATATGGTATCTCCCCAATACCTACATTGTAATGTGTAATCTCATGTGATATGTAAAAGTAATTTCATGAGTACATTTCAATGTTATGGGCTCATAAATATCTATATATTAAGATGGTCAGGGTGTTGACTTCTCATTAATCTGTATAGTTTTGATACATTGAAAATATACTAGGAAATGCTCAACAAAAGCTGTGAGACACTTAAAAGCTTGCTCTGTTCCTTTTACTCAGACTAATACAAGAAAATAATTTCTCCTCAGTTTAAGAAAAACTGCACACAATTAGCTCATTTTACATCAGAGCAAGTTCAAACTAGACTAAAAGTTTTAGTATAAAGATCTTAAGTTTAAAACTTTACAGTTATGTATAAGGTGAGAGTTGCATGTGTTCAACCAACATTGTAACATAATGTAGCCAAAAACAAACAAACAAAGAAACAAAACAAAACAAATAAAAAAAACAAAAAAATATCATTAGAAAAACTACAAAAACAGATGATTCCAGTAGTTGGAGCTTACAGACTCTGGACATACAGAGGGGGAACCTGCATGGGACTGAACTGGGCTCTCTGAAAGTGGGTAACAGTTATTTGGCTTGATATCTCTAGGGGGCCCCTGGAAATGGACCCATAACTTATACTAGGGGCTTTAACTGGCTTTTTGGAGCACATTCCCTATGATGAGATACCTTGCTCAGCCATTATAAAGTGGAAGGGCTGGGTTCTGAATCAACTTGGTATGCCAGACTTTGCTGATTCATGAAGGGAGACTTTAACCCTCTCTGAGCAGTAGATGGAGGTTGGGAAGGGGGAAGCTGAAGGGAGCACAAAAAGGGGAGGGAGAACTAGGGTTAGTATGTAAAATGAAAAAAAATATGCTAATTCTTAGCTTGCCAGTTTGGGCTGATAAAAGAGATAAATCCAGAAGTTCATCTTACTGGATACTACGCCCCCATTCTTTGTTCACAGTCTTACTCCAGAAACCTTGAAAATTTGTGTTGCCACAGTAGAGGGCTCTGCCCTTATTACTCACCCAAAAGAATGTGCTTTTGATCAATGAGATGTAACCCTTGTAATTATTTTATTATTGCTTCAAACCTTCTGTAAAGAAAAAAATTATTTAAGCTAGGTGTACAGAAGCTGATAGTGAATTGAACTAGAAAGAATTAAAACATAGAAAAAAATAGAGGACAGAAAAATAAGCAGAAGAATAAAGGCCATGACTTGAACTGCATGTGTGTGAGTTATTCTGTTACCCCACAGAATACAAATTTGCAAAGTTCATTTTGTTATGCTTTAGTTTCTAACCTGAGACCTGGATGTAGTTTGTGAGGAGGATTCAGAAACTATTGATAGTTACACGAAGGTTATATTCCACCAAATTCAAAATTGTAGGTATAAAGTCTCAAAATGTTTCTACAATCATTTATAGATAGAAAAAGTAACATTTCATATAATCATGGAGTATTATCATAAATTATTTCCTTTGTGAACATATAGAGTTGGATGAATATTACAGGGATATTTTCATATATCATTTTCTGAAAAACTCTGTAAATAACATAGGGAAAAAGCCAATTAACATACTTGATTTAAGGTTAATTTAAGGTCTTATTTTCTGCTTTGTTTGCCAAAAATGTTGCTTATTCTACCCAGAACTGTGTGCTAAATTCAGGCTTCATAATTTGGATATGTTGTTGGGGTGTCTGTGTGACAAGTCAGTGCTGTGAAGGCTGATATTGACCTACAGTATCAGGAACAACACAGAACTCAGAGAAAAAAATCCCCTTTAAAAAGTACTCTTTTTGCTGGGCGTTGGTGTTGCATGCCTTTAAATCCGGCACTCAGGAGGCAGAGGCAGGCAGATCTTTGTGAGTTCAAGACCACCCTGGTCTACTCTACAAGAACTAGTTCCAGGATAGGCTCCAAAACCACAGAGAAACCCTGTCTCAAAAAACCAAAAAGAAAAAAAAAGAAAAAAAGAAAAGAAAAGAAAAAAGAAGAAAAGAAGAAACGAAGAAATGAAAAGAAAGAATGTATTTTGTAACAGATGATAGATATCCTAGAGGCAACCAATTCAAATAATAGGTTTCTACTTTGAAAATGGTTATGGGTTCTGCATAGTGTCATTTTTGATATTATCTTTTTTCCTGTCCTAGGCACGGCCACTGGCATTTGAGTAGAGTACGGTATGAAGAAGACTTAAGATGCAGGCTAGATTTTTTAGCAGCATATAAAATTGGCCTGACTGGCCATAAAAATATTAAGCTTTGCAAACTTCTGCATTTTTACATAGGTGTCAGCTTGGTAGAATTCTAAGAATAAAATTGACCCCAGGTCTGAGACTCTTAACCACTGTCTGGAGGCCAGATGGTACTCAGAGGGTACTTCCTGCTTTGCTCTTTTAGTTTTAAGATAAGTTGTCAACATTTAACCACTTATGAGATGTAACTATGTGTAACCTGGCATGGGGTCATATCTTAGTTCCTACATCATATGTATATATCTCTTACTGAAGTAAACTTACAGCATTTTCACAAGCCTCTCTTGTGTTTGTGTCTCTCTGCATTTGCCATAACTGTCCCTACCTGAGTACCTGGGTCCCTGAATCTCCCTCTGTCACAGACCACTGTGTAATATGCAACAGAACTTCAATATTATTTTTCTGGATTACTAATTGTTAAGTTTCAGAAAAATAAATATTACATACTTAAAAATTTTCAATTTAAATCAAAATAAGTCTGTAATTTACTGGCATATATTTATTTATTTTATAGAAATGGTCTTTCTACTAGGTCCTTTTACTGGTAAATTGTTAAGCTTAGACATAGTCACTTTATGTGCATATATAAATTACATAGAAAACATATACATACATAAATATATGCAATATTTCATGTAATACACTCATGGAGTGTCAACAAATACAACCCTTAGCTCAATAATATGTACAAATGCTCCTCAAATTATGATAGAATTATATTATGAAAACACATAATTCACTGAAAATATTATGAGGTTAAATGCATTGAATAGACTAGCCCCCCACGAATTCTAGTATCTATGATTACTCCTGTAACTGAGATGATTGGAAACGGAAGCTTGCTGATTATTATCTAATTTCATGATAATCCTAATGTATACAGGTAGTGTGAGAAAAAATAAAATTCAAAGTTGGAAAAATGTTCTTTAATGAATATGCATTATTTTTAAACACATTGAAAAGTGAAAAAAATCTCAGTTCTAATCAGATTATTGTCTTTTGTATACAAACATGCGTATTTATATGTATACATACATATTTTGTACATTACACATCTTGTTGGCTATTATAGCATTTATTTTGAATAAACCATTAAGAAAATTAAATCATAAGTACATTTTGATCTAAAAATTCTATCTTGTGTTCAGTCGAACAGAAAAAATAAAATACTAGAGACTTTTTTTTTTTAAAAAAATACAAAAAGCTATGGGAAGTCCTTGAAAAACAGGTATGCACTGGAAAACAGCAAGTAGACATTGTTGTCTTCTTTTGAAGAAGAAAAATTGTATCATTAAAAGATTAAAATCCTGCAGAGTCAAGTAGATTCTCAGTAGTAAAGCAGAACTATAAACTGGGAAAGGTTGTCCCTGGGGAGGATCTATACTATATTAGGTTATGATTCATGTAGTACCATGCATGCGTGTAGATATTACAGTCCTTTATCCTTTTGAGACCATGTATTTTATTTGTTTTAATACATGAACTGTATAATTTATAAATTTTCCCATGTGTAGGGGTTGAACCCACAGCCCTACCTTCTTTGGCAGCTATTTAACATAAATCTAGCAATTTCTGCTTTTGAACAGTAATTATTCCCAGAGATTTGAAGAATGAGAAATTTTCTGTTTGTCAGCTCTGATATTCACTTGCTATTTTAGAAAGGGAGGGAGTATAGATATATTTGTGCATATATCTTCCCATTGAACATTAAGTAAGAGACTCAGACCATTGAGGTTAGACAAAATCTCATTTGTATTCTAAACAACAAACATCAAGTGAAAATCAGCTTTTCCCTACACTCCTTCTTCAACCTCCAACTGTTTTCTTCATTTTGCATCAAAATCTTGAAGAATGATGAATTTTTCAATCTCAGAAGGCATTGATGTAGTACAATCTATATGAAGTCAAGTTTCATAGACACAACCTGCAACTGCTTTCAAACAATAGGCACATTGACTATAAGTTGCTTAGACATTCATAAACATTTGAAGCGTAAATTGCAATCAGAACTTTGCTTCTCATTTTGCACATATTCATTAACACATGTATGAGGTTAATATTCGAACAGTCAGGAAAGCTGATTCTGATCTGGAGTGTGCATGTGTGGACTGAACCAAAGGGTCCCTAGTATTTTCTTTTTATGATTGTTTTTATTCCTTCTATTTTATAAAATAACAATCACACAATATATCAAAAATGATTTTTGAATAAACCAATATATGGGTTTTAAAAAAAATAATTGTTTTATATATTGGCATCTTCAGATACTTTGTGGTTATCAGAGTAATGATTTAAGGTTATGGTTTGAGTTTGCTGCTTAAGATTTCAATAATAAACATTACAAAATATCTTTAGCTATTCTAGTCTTACAAAGAGTAAAACCTGAAAGGATAAGAAAACTGACTAAGTTTCACATGCAGCAGGGTTTCTGCATCTTACAGTTGATTTCTCTACCACTTATTGTACAAAAATATTCTATAGCTATTGTTTTGTTTTGTTTTTGTTTTTGTTTTTTGAGACATGCCTCTCTGTATAGCTCCATACCCCTGGGTGAACAGTTTGCAGATGAGGCTGGCCTTGATCTCAGAAAGATACCTTTGCCTACTGAGTGCTGAAATTAAATGTGTACACCCAACCCTAACGATAACCCTATCCAGGTCTGTAACTATTCTTGTAACATTATCTTAAAATGAAATATCTCATGTTTTATCTCATTAAAAATAAGAATTCAGGGTTATGACAAACCTGTTTCATTTCAGTCTCCAGAAGAATAAGCTAAATCCATGACACCAAACTGTCTTTCTGAAGTGTGTGCTAGAATGTGTGTGGGGATTCAAGAAAGGTTGTGTGAACAACAGAATATCTGAGCCTAAAATTTTTCTATTTAAACAAGTTATTGAATCCAGACTCTGATCTAAGATCAGACAAGTGTATTGCCCAGATAGAACATATTCCCATAGAATCAAACTGACCCATTTCTGGAGAAGAGGAGCAGAAGGAATATACATCCTACCTACATTGCACTGTCTCTTAATCTGCCAAGGTTTTCTACTAGCAAAGTACAATGGCCGTATCATCTGGTTTGTTGTGATCGACTGTAAGTCTTCTGTGAGTATTGCATGGTCAAGGGATGAGAGAAGGAAAACCAAGTGGAAATGTGTAGAAACCTTTGCTATATTATTTTTCAATATAAAATAAGAATGTTTGTATTTCAAGAAGCAATAAAGTTAAAATGATCCTAGCTACATAAATTCAAATTATTTTGTAATGATTTCATTAGATTACAATGATAATTATTAACAGCTTGAGTGTTAGTGTAGACATACAAAACACACACTCACACTTTAAACATACTTGCACTTAATAATGAATTCACCTACATTATTTTACTAACTTTTCACCTTGGAGGAGCTGAGCTAATGTCATTCACGTTTACATTTTATAAATTCATGTAGAGTCAAGAAAAGAGCAATCAAATTGAAGGTGAAGTGCAAGCCCCTTAGTCCAAGGACACTTTGCTCACCTCTGATCAGAAGCACACACTTACTCTATAACTGAACACTCTACTCTCTATTACTGAACACTTTAGGGAGAGAGAATAAAGGTTAATGTATCTGCAGACATACTTGTCAAGTGGCTCCTGAAACAAAGACAAAAGGAGAAGTAACCACATGGGATCTGGGCTCTTTCCTTGTAAATTATTTCAGATTGTAGTCTGTACAGTTTTAACTGAAAGTACATATTGAATACTTACATTCTGACTCACTGTACTTCAGTCTACATAGCGAGAGTATGATACTGGGCACATACAGCAATTTAAAAATCATTTTTAAAACATATTCAGAATTGCTATAGTTTACCATTAATGCTAGAAATAATTGTGAGTTTTAATTGTAAGATATAGGTTGTATACTTCTGTAATTATGAATCAGTATCAACTTTCTAAATTTCATTATGTATCTTTAACAGACAAAATTCATTATGGTTAGGCACACAAATAATTAGCGTTCAGTTGCAGTTGTGTACAGGGTCCTGTATGGTACTAATACCTAGCCCTACTGTTTGGAAATTCAAGAACAATCGGTCTATATAGCTGAAGATTATTGTAGACTATAGTGTTCCATTTACAGGGGTGCATCTTGATAGCCATATAATAACAAAACTGCTTAATGCACTACTTTTCTGAATAATACTCTACCATTAAGTGATCTGTTACTTTAGCAAGGAAGCAATCCTCACCTAGGCTTTTGTATGTGTCAACTTGCCTAGAACATTAAAAATTATCTAGTATTATGATCATTTTATTAACATATTTTTAAATTACATGAAACTAAGCATGTTGGCCCTGCCAATAGTCCCTGAATTTAGGAGGCTGAGGTAATAGGACTGTAACAGTTTAATGCCAGTATTCACAACATAGTGATTTCTAGACTAGCCTGAGTTACAGAATACAAACTTGTTTCAACTTTATAATCATATTCTTCTTCAATTATAAATTCTAAATGACCTTCAAATCTCAACTTATTTCCAATTTCATCTACTTGGTTTCCTCATCTTCTCTCCTTTCCTGATTTTTGCTCTATTAGGGAGTCTTATGGGTCATTCTATAACATCCAGTTCATGTGTTATTTAGATTACAGGTGGCAAAACATACTAATAGTACTAACAATTTTTAAAAATTCTATACCACTATGGCTAGTATCTTCATAATTTATAATGCACATGTACATAGATACATATCTGTATCTATACATATTGTGGTTGTTGTTCTTTTGCTACAATTATTGACAACGAAACACAAAACCAGACTCAGCACTTATGTGGAGTTTATTGATAAAGGGGCGAGAAAGGAGGGGGGTTAGCTGGTGGCTAACTGAATGCAGGAGAGAGAGAAGGCGGTAAAAGCACAATGGAGAGGGAGGGGAAGAGAGCAAGAGAGAGGTGCACTTGGCACGCTTGTTTTAAAAGGGAAACTTCCAAGCACAATAGACCTGCCTATCCACTCGTGACCAAATGTACTTTCCATCTGCCTGGTCTCTGATCCCCACCACCAGTCTTCTACCGGATTTTTGGGCCCATCCCAGAGACCCATGTATCTATGCGGGACCACTCTGAGTTCGTGCAGGCTGGATCCTTAACACCCATCGCAGGGCCTCTGCTAAAGCGGCCTCAACTGGAGAGTACGAGGTCCAAGCTAGACCCGCCTATCCCTATGGGTGCAGAAACATCATGAGTATCAGCCCAGCCTTTGTCCCCCATTGTCATGCCTTGGCTAGAGCCCATAGAGAGAGGGAGAGACCCCACCAACACAAACTGAAAGAAGCTATGGGAAGATGACAATACAAGAAAACTCCTAACAACAGAAAAGCTTAACTCCACCAGAATCTAGAGAATCTACACCAACTAGACCAGAATACAACAAAGCAGATGCAGCAGAAGAGAAGAAACGACTTAAAAATTGTGGTCATAAAAATGATAGAGGCCCTCAAAGAAGATATGAGGAAATCCGTTAAAGAAATGGAAGAAAAAAAAAACAAAAAAAAATGGAAGATATGAAAATATTGGAAGAAATGAATGAATTTCTTAAAGAAAGTAAATAGAGCCAAGAAAAAATAATTAAATAAGAATAATAGTTGTAGAGGAATGTGAGAAAGCCCAGCTCAAAGGTGCCAAAAACATATACAACAATATCATTGAGGAAAACATTCCTAATCTGAAGAAGGTCATGCCCAGGAAAGTGCAAGAAGGATACTGAACATCAAATAGACTGGACCAAAGAAAAAAGTCAATTCAACATATAATAATCAAAACATCTAACATACAGAATAAAGAAAGAATTTTAAGAGAAGTGAAGGAAAAAGGACATGTAACATATAAAGGCAGACCTATCAAAATTATGCCAATTCTCCATGGAAACCCTCAAGGCCAGAAGGTCCTAAATACATGTCCTACAAGTACTAAGAGTCCACGGATGCCAACCCAGGCTACTATACCCAGCAAAACTCTAAATCACTATAGATGGAGAAAACAAGATGTTTAATGACAAAACCATATTTTTACAATACATATCTATAAATCCAGCCATACAGAAAATTTTGGAAGGAAAACTCCAACCCAAGAAAGTTAACTGCACTCACAAAGACATAGGCAGCAGATAATCTTACTTCAGCAGAAACCAAGGGTAAAGCAGAACAAATTTATTCACAATAGCACAGCCAACAACAAATCTAAAACAAAAAAACATTAACAATCAATGGACCCTCAACAATAATGGTCTTAACTCACCTATAAAAAGACACAAGCTAACAGAATGTATACAAAGACAGAATCCATCCACTTGCTGCATACAAGAAACATATCTAAACTTCAAAGATAGATATTAACTCAGGGTAAAGGACTGGGAAAAGATATTCCAATCAAATGGACCCAATAAGCAAGCAGGTGTGGCTAACCTAATATCTAACAAGTTAGTCTTCAAACCAAAATTAATCAAAAGAGATGAAGATGGTCATTTTGTAGTCATTTCAGGAGAAATCCATAAACACAAAGTCATGATTCTGAACATCTATGCTCCAAATACAAAGGCACCCACATTCATAAAAGGAAGGCTACTAAAATTCAAAGCTCACATAACACTTCACACACTCATAGTGGGAGACTTCAACACACAACACCCATCACTAGACAGGACAGGATCACCAATCAGAATCTCAACAAAGAAAAAAAAAGTATGTCTCTACTGGTTTTAACAGATATCTATAGAACATTCCATCCAAACACAAAAAATTATACCTTTTCTGCTCCTCATGAAACCTTCTCTAAAATTGACCACATTCTAAGTGGCATAACAAGCCTCAACAGATACAAAAGAATTGGAATACTTCTCTGTATCTAAACACCACCATGCTTTAAAATTGGAATTCAACAACAACACAAATCGCAGAAACCCTGCAAACTAATGGAAACTGAAGAATATGCAATTGCATCATATCTGGGTCAAAGAAGAAATAAAGAAAGAAATTAAGGACTTTCTAAAATTCAATGCAATGAGGACATGACATACCAAAATTATGGGATACCTCGAGAGCAGTGTTACAATGGAAGTTCATTGCACTAAATGCACATATGAAGAAAACAGAGGATAGTCACATTAGAGAAGTAACAGCACACTGAATGCCTTAGAACAAAAAGAAGCAAATTCACCCCGGAAAAGTAGACACCAGTAAATAATCAATTTGAGGGCTGAAATCAATAAAGTAGAAACCACGAAAACAATACAAAAAAACAATGCATCAAAGAGTTTGTTTTTCGAGAAAATCAACAAGATAGACAAACCCTTATTCAAACTAACAAAAAAAAGAGAGAGAGAACATGCAAATTAACAAAATTAGAAATAAAAAGGGGGACATAATAACAGACACAGAGTAAATCCAGACAATATTCAGGTCATACTTTGAAAACCTATACTTCACAAAAATTGAAAATTCAAAGGAAATGGACAAATTTCTAGATAACTATAACTTATGAAATTTAAATCCAGAACAGACAAACAACTTAAATAGACCCATAACCTCCAATGAAATAGAAGCAGTCATCTAAAGCCTTCGAAACAAACAAAAAAAAAAAGCCAAGGGCCAGATGGCTTCAGTGCAGAATTCTACCAAAAATTGAAGGAAGAGCTAATTCCAATACTCATCAAATTGTTCCACACAATAGGGACAGAAGGCACATTACCAAACTCTTTCTACCAGGCAACAATCACCTTGGTACCCAAGCCTCACAAAGATACAACTAAGAAAGAAAACTACAGACCAATATCCTTGATGAACATCGATGCAAAAATACTCAATAAAATATTGGCAAACGGAATCCAAGAATACATCAGAGAAATCATCCACTATGACCAAGTCGGCTTCATCCCTGTGTTGCATGGATGGCTTAACATACGAAAATCTATCAACATGATCCACTGTATAAACAAACTGAAAAAAAAAAAATATGATCATCTCCCTAAATGGTGAAAAAGCCTTCGACAAAATTCAATATCTTTTCATGATAAAGGTCATGAGAGAGCAGGGATAACAGGAACATACCAAAACATAATAAGAGCAAAATACAGTAAACCAATAGCCAACATCAAACTGAATGGGGAGAAGCTTAAGACGATTCCTCTAAAATCAGTAACAAGACAAAGCTGTCCTCTCTCTCCATCTCTCTTCAATATTGTACTTGAAGTTCTAGTTGAAGCAAAAGAAAACACAAGGAGATCAAGGGGATCCAAAAGGAAAAGGAAGAAATCAAATGGTCTCCATTTGCATATGATATGACAGTTTACATAATTGACCAGTAAACTCTATCAGGGAACTCCTAGAGCTGATAAACTCCTTCAGCAAACTAGCAGGATACAAGATAAACTCAAAAAAAATCAGTAGCCCTACTTTATTCAGACGACAAAGAGACTGAGAAAGAAATCAGAGAAAGATCACCCTTTACAATAGCCACAAACAACATAAACTATCTTGAGGTAATGCTTACCAAACATACAATAAGAACTTTATGGCTTTAAAGAAAGTAATTAAAGAAGATGCAGAAAATGTAAAAATATCCCATTATCTTGTATAGGAAGGATAAATATAGTAAAAATGGCAATCATGCCAAAAGCAATCCCTGTTAAAATCTCAGCACAATTCTTCACTGACCTTGAAGGGATAATAAACAACTTTGTATGGAAAAACCAAAGACCCAGGATAGCCAAAACAACCATGTACAATAGAAGAACTTTAGGAGGCATCACCATCCCTGACTTTAAGCTCTATTTCATAGCTATAGTTCTGAAAACAGCCTGGTATTGGCACAAAATAGACAGGTAGATCGATGGAAGTGAATCAAAAATCCTGATATTAACACACACACCTATGAACAGCTGATTTTCAATGAAACAGCTAAAAGAATACAATAGGGAGAGGTAAACATCTTCAACAAATGGTGCTGGCACGACTGGATGATGGTGTGTAGAAGACTGCAGATAGACCCATGTCTACCACCACGCACAAAACTCAAGTCTACATGGATCAATGACCCCAACATAAATCCAGCCACACTGAAACTCTTTGAAGAGAAAGTAGGATATACCCTTGAACAAATTGGTATATGATACTGCTTCCTGAGCATAACTCCAGTAGCACAGATACTGAGATCAACAATTAATAAATGGGACCTCTTCAAATTTAAAAGCTTCTATAAGGCAAAGGGCACAATGGATAAGACCAAACGGCACCCCACAGACTGGGAAAAGATTTTTACCAACCCTACATCTGACAAAGGGCTGATCTCAAAAATATACAAAGAACTCAAGAAACTAGTCAACGAAACACCAAATATTTTTATTAAAAATTTGGGTACAGAATTGAGGAAAGACTTCTCAATAGAGGAAATAAAAAAGGCTGAAACACACTTAAGAAAGTGCTCAATATCCTTAGCTATCAGGGAAATTCAAATCAAAACAACTTTGATATAACATCTTACTCCTGACAGAATAGCTAAAATTAATAACACCAATGACAACTTATACAGGAGAAGATGTGGAGAAAGGAGAACACTCCTTCACTTCTGGTGAGAGTGCAAACTTGTAGAGCCAATTTGGAGATCAGTATGGTAGTTCCTCAGGAAAATGGGAATCAGTTTATCACAGGCCTGACATCCCCCCTCGTAGGCATATACCCAAATGATCCACATCCATGTAACAAACATGTGTTCAAATATGTTCATAACAGCATTATTTGTAATAGCAAGAATCTTGAAGCAACTAGATGCCCCTCAGCTGAAGTTTGGATAAAGAAGACGTGGCACATCTACACAATGGAACACTACTCTGCAGGAAAAAAAATAATGGAATCTTGAATTTGCAAGCAAATGGATGGGACTTGAATGAAGGAACCCAGACACAAAAAGAGGAACATGGTATGTACTCACTCATATATGGATTTTAGACCTAGAGCAAACTATTACCAGCCTATATTTCACACCACCAAAGGAACTATGATACAAGGTATATTCTAAGAAATTCATATATCTTCCCCACAAAAGGGTGAAGAGACAATTCTCCAGAGCTCATGGGAAATGGTGGGGCAGTGAATGGAGAGACCTAGGAGAAAGAGAAGGGGAAGAAAAGAAAGCACATGCTACTAGTAGGAATAGGAGAGAGAGAAAGTAGGAGAGAGAGAGAGAGAGAGAGAGAGAGAGAGAGAGAGAGAGAGAGAGAGAGAGAACATAAAAGAGGGAGCCATTATTGGTTTGAAGAGAAAACCTAAAGAAAGGTCTGGAGACCTACAAGGCTGACTCCAACTAACAATTTGAGCAACCTTGGAAAAGCTACTATAAATGCCCTTCCCTGATAGTGAAATCATCAACTAAATTACCCACCATCATGTAGCCCTCATCTAGTACCTGTTGAATACAGAAGCACACACCCATAACTAAACACTGAGTCAAACTAGAATACAGATGCAGAGAGAGACAACAAGACAAGTTTGCACAAACACACGAACTCAGCTACCTGAACAAGGAGGAGCTAATGGGCCCCCACAACTGGGAATCCAGAATGGGAGTGACTCAGACCTCCTGAATATGGGTTTCAGCTAGAAGGACTGAGCAGTTTAAGGGACCTCAGACAGTGGTATCAGGATGTAGTGTTGGTGCATAAAAGGACCTTGCAGACACATCCCCCATGGAGGGATACTCCCTTAACCTAGAGAAAAGAGAGAAGTCCTAGTCCCTACTTTAAATGATTTGACAGATTTTCATGAGCCCACCTGGATAGCATAGTTCTAGATTGGAATTGGGATAGGGTGGATGGGAGGGGAGTGTGGTCAGTGTGCATGTGAGGGGGAAAACAGTGTAAGAGGGAGGGAGGAAGGGAGCAAGGGTGAGAAAACTGAGTTCGACATGTAAAAATTTTATATTATATTATTGATAAAAAAAAGGAAACATGCACATATGTACCTAAGTGCCCTGCACTGTCAGGTGAAGTTTCAGCAGCCAGTTAATTTATGATGTAGAATCCTGCACATCATAAGGGGGAACAGTCAGCAGACTGCTGGGTTCCAACAGTGGTAGCTTGTAAGAAAGTGGTCTCAAAGTGAGTGGCATTATTAGAAGGTGTGGCCTTGTTGGAGCAGGTGTGGCTATGTTGGACGAAGTGTGCCACTGTGTGGGTGGATTTGAATTCTTCTTGGCTCAAGCTACTTCTTGTTGTCTGAATATCAGCACACAACAGCTCATTTTCTAGTACCATGTCTGTCTGTATGTATATGACAATGTCCCATCATGATGATTATGAATTAAACTCTGAAACGGTAAGCCCCCACCTCAAGAATTTCCTTTATAAGAGTTGCTGTGGTCATTGTATCTCTTTGCAGCAATGAAAGCCCTAAATATGACAGAAGCTGGTACTAGGGATTGAGGTTTGTTGTGAAAGGCCTGTATCATGTTTTTCTTTTCTTTCTCTTTTCCTTCATTTTTAATTTAAATTAGAAACAATCTTATTTTACAGTTTCCTATCCCTCCATCCTCCCAAACTCCCCACAGATCCCTTCCCTAACACATCCTATTTTCTATTCACTCCCCAGGAAAGTGAGGCCTTCCGTGAGATATCGTCAATGTCTATAATATCATTTGAGGCAGGACCTACACCCTCTTTCATGTATTTAGGCAGATACAGTATCTCTCCATGGAGAAATGGGCTCCCAAAGTCTATTCCTACACCAGGAGTAAATACTGATTCCACTGGAAGAGATCGCATAGATTGTCCAGGCCTCTTAACTATTGTCAAGGCCTCTTAACTGTCACCCAAGTTCAAGAGGCCTGGATCATTTCTATGCTGCTTCCTCAATTGTCTGGCTGAGGTCCATGAGCTCCCACTTGCTCAGATTAGGTGTTTCTGTGGGTTTCCCCAGCATATTCTTGATCAATTTGCTTATCACTCCCCTGATCTACAACTGCAATCCAGGAGTTCTTCTCAGTTCCATCGACTGCTGGATGGATGCTCTAGAATGGCATTTAAGGTAGTCATCAATCTCATTACACGGGAAGGGCATTTAAGATAGCCTCTCCACTATTGCTTTGATTCTTAGTTGGGGCCATTCTTGTGGAATTCTGGTCATTCCCCTATTGCCTGATTTCTCTTTAAACCTATAATGGCTTACTCTGTTAAGGTATCTCTTTTCTTCTTCTTCTCCATTCATCCCCATACCCTATCTTCCTGATCCCTCATGTTCTCCTCTTCCCTCCTCTTCTCCCCTTCTCATTCTCCTACCTCCTTCCCCCTTCTCCCCTTTATTGTGCTCCCAATTTGTTCTGGAGCTCTTGTCCCTTTCCCCTTCTTCAGGGAACTATGTATATTTTTCTTACGGTCCTCCTTGATTCTTAGCTTCTCTGGAGGTGTGGATTATAGGCTGGTAATTGCCCTATGTCTAATATTTGTATATGAGTGACTACATACCATGTTTGTCTTTCTTTGACTGGGTTAACTCACTCATGATATTTTCTTCTACTTACATTCATTTGCCTGTGAAGTTCAATATTTCATTTTTGTTTGCTGCTGAGTAATACTCCATTGTCTAAATGTTCCACATTTTCTTTATAGATTCTTCAGTTGAGGGGCATCTAGGTTTTTTCCAGATTGTTTATTTCAGTCCTCAATTTGATTATTTCCTGGCTTCTACTCCTCTAGGGTGAGTTTGATTATTTTTGTTCTAGAGCTTTCAGTGGTGCTGCCATTTCTCTAGTATGACTATTGTCCAGTTTCTTCATGTGGACACCTAGTGCTATGAACTTTCCTCTTAGCACTGCTTTCAAAGTATCCCATAAGTTTGGATGTGCTGTGTCTTCATTTTCATTAAATTTTAGGATGTCTTTAATTTCTTTCTTTATTTCGTCCTTGACTCAGGAGTGATACAATTGATCAGTTTTCAATTTCCATGACTTTGTATGCTTTCTGCAATTTGTGTTGTTAAATACAAATACAAATACAAATACAGAGGGATATTCCAATTTTTTTGTATGTGTTCCATAAATTTTTTTGTATCTCAGTCATAATTTTTAATATTTATTATTTTATTTAAGTTGTAGAAGTTACTTTAACTATGTAAAAATGTGTTACATTTGTTTATGCTGCAGAATATTTACTTTAACTGCATAAATGTGTATTGCATTTTTCATGCTGAATCTGTTTAATTATATAAAAAATGTGTCAAAATTATTTCACATTGCCTGCCTAATAAAAACCTCAAAGTCCAATAGTTAGTTAGGAGACAGATAAGAGAGTCTGGAAGGCAGGGGAAATGAATAAGAAAGATAAGGAGAAGGGGATGAAGAAAGAAGAGGGGGAGGAAAACAAGGAAGAACTAGGTAGGGATATATATATATATATATATATATATATATATATATATATAAAGAGAGAGAGAGAGAGAGAGAGAGAATGAGAGAGAAATGCCTTGGGTGAGCCAGGTAGGTGCCAGCTTGCAAACAAAGAATATGACATACAGTAGAACATATATAAAGGTAAAAATCCTGAAGCAAAACATAGATATTGAAAAACAGTTTAACTTAAGTTAAAGAATAAAAAGCTATCCAGAAAGAAGTATAAGCTAAAGACAAGCATTCACTACTAACAATAAGTCTCTATGTTCAATGTTATGATTTGAGACCTGCTTTGCGGAGCAAAAGAGAAAGCCTGGTGCATTTAATAAATCTCCCTGACATGATTTGGGAACTATTTGGTGGCCCCAAAAAAGACTTGGTACATTTCATTTTAATGAATAACCGGTTCACTCATTTATGCTTTTGCATAACTAAATTACTGTGCTTCTAATTCGTTCCCGTGGCTATAATTGTTTGATTCTTGGTAATGGATCTCAGCTTACTACCAGCATTTTTATTGTATGATCCAAGTTCTGCCTATGGTAATGTTTAACCCAATGAATGTGATTGGGCCTAGTCTTGGCTCCACCCCTTTCCCCAGACCCACATCTATCTGATTCAGCTCCTTTACTAGCAAGCTCCAGGACATCACAAGCAGCGAACTTAGTCAAGTTGAAGATGCAACAGGGCAGTGACAAAATCCCACTGGATCTCCACATATTTGTCCTCAAATGTTTCATCTTCAAATGGATCCATGAAATCCAATACTTTGATATATTTTTAAAGACTTATATTAGGGTTATCATTCAACAAATAGAACAAAAGGTTTGCTATATAATTTATTTCTCATTGTTTCTGCTGAAAATGTAAATAAACACAAATTATGACATACTTTGAATAGTCTGAGAATATCCAGAGACCTTATCGATTTGATTAAATATGACGCAAAATTAAATTTATGTCAAAATTAAGTTTTATTATGTTAGTGTCATAAATGCAATATGCATCAGACACTTTTCTGAGTTTTGATATCTTCACTGATGAATTAATTTTTACTTCTATCATAAATGTTTGAAATTTATTTTCTTATACATACTAGATACTTGGTATGTAATCATACATATAATTTGAAATATTAAATTAATGAAAAATAAAGCATGATTATATAGGAAGTCTCAAAATAGAAAACTTTGAATAAAAATATTGTGTCAACTACAGATAATAAACCGATTAAACAACACTACAGGGATATCTGATTCTTTTGGTAAATTTTGTTTCTCTCTCTTCTTTCTTTCTTCCTTTCTTTTTTGATTTGTTGTTATGAAGCCCAGGTGGTCCTTGAACTAATACTTTGTTTATGATGACTTATGAGCTTCTGATACTCTTACCTCCACTTCCCAAACACACAACGTGAGACAAGCACTACTATGTTTGTCCTATTAAGAAATCTCTGGACTGGAGAAAGTGCTGTCTCAGTGCTTAAGAGTGATTGATGTCTTTCATGGGACCTGTGTTCAATTCACAGCTCCCAAATCTGTACCTTCAGTCACAGGTCACCAGCTTCCTCTTCTGGCTTTCTTTGGTACCAGATAAATAGTGGTGGTCACATGTGCATGTAGGAGAATGTTACACACATACAAATTATATTAGATCATTTTATTTTCTCTTGAAATATTTTAGCATTCCAGCTCTCTCTTTGGAACGTGGTAAGTGCCTTGAAAGTCCATGACAAGATAGATTCACCTTTTACTCTTCTACCATGTGAGGACAGAGAGAAAGGGCAGACATCACCAACCAGTGGTAGTTGTAGTACCTTGATATTGGACTTCTTAGGATATAGTAAACTAAAAATTAAATTTTAGATCAAATTAATTTGTGCTAGTTTATTGAGACAGCAGAAGCAAACTCAAACCAAGTATAAGACAAACCTTTTTTTTTTTTTTGCTTATTTTGAACAACATTCTTACTGTCACACTATTAAAATATGAAATATATAATACATCAGTGTATTTTGTGGATTCAGTTCATAAAACCACGTTTGAGGGAAATAGAGTAGGTGCTGATCCAATTAGATTTAAAACTAAATTATAACAAAGATAAGATTGGGAATATGTTCAAGATTGCCCCAGCTCAGATACAGTATTAGAATGCCCATATAGAAGAAATTAGTTCCTTAGGCCACCCACAGCCAGGGGGAAAACAGTTGGTTTGAGGTGAACAAGAAATTAGTTTCAATGAGAATCTGGAAAATACAAAGAGAGAAGTGCTGCAGTAACTATAAATTTCTCCTGAGGGATTTATTCATTTGTCCATTCTTTCATGCATGACTTGTTCAACTAATGAATCATATTGCTCAATATTTTGATAACGCAATATGGTATCTATCTATGAATTATTAAATAATCTACCAGTCATTCAGGAAAAAAATTACCACAGTGTTTTATATTAAGGTAACAGCAGAGACAAGGTCAATGATTTTTCTCAGAGGGGACAATTTCCAGATATTTAGGAGACAAGCTTTAACAGAATTGTGCAAAGGAGCTTGGGAATGAACTATATGTGAATTATGTAAAGACTCAGGGAGTAGGCACATTTTGGGTTTAAAATGATTATCAAAAATAGGACAGAAAATCTGAATAAATATTAGCATGACACAATCATTGAATAAAATGATCAGAAACTGAGGAAACTTTATGCTTTAAAATAAAAAAGCTGAAAAAGAGACATTCAAAAGTTGAATGTACATAGAACAATTCCAGAAGAGAAGATTGAAAATGATATAAAGAAGAGATAAAAACTTATCAAAAGCAGTGAGTTATTACTTTTGCTTCCTTGAGCATAATTCCTATTGTTTTCTGACTTTTAAAAATTCTTGGTCCATAACTTCCATCTCAAATGTCAACTTTTATATTACCCAATTTTCTATGAGTAGTCTACACAATATGATCATTTATTTATGTTTCTGAGAAAGTGGTGTAGCCCTCATTTTCTCTTCCCATATGCTTGCTTTCCTTGTTCTTGTGTACACTAGCTCCATTTATATAATACCCACACCTTCTAAAATTCATACCCTCTCTTCTAATCACTATTATTTGTTACAAATGATCACGCACACATTGTATACAACCTACCAAGTCACAGTGTTGCTCTTAAGACACATTTTATGTCTACAATACACTATCACACAGCATTCAGCACGTATTTACTTCACTGGCCCTTACAATATTTCTCTCCCCATTTTGCAATATTTGTTGAGCATTAAGTATAGGTATTGCTTGTAGACATACTAATTAATGTAGACCAGTCTGTATTCACTTATTCTCTACATTTTGGACAATTGTAGATCTCTGTGATACTGCCCATATCTTACAAATAGAAGATCATTGTATTCATGAGGCATGAATACTACACTTACATGTGAATATGGGAATGAGTGTTTTGGATACAGTCAGAAATTATGTTGGTTTAGGAAACTGGCAACAGTAGGATTTACTCTAGAGTCTATTACTGCTATATCCATGGGTAGTTAGTTAATTTTAGCATGCCAGTGAAGTCCCTTCTATTTAGCTTTCTGTAAGACAAATTAGATAGCTATTGGTTCCTCCCAAGATGTAAGGGCCATCACTGCATCATTGGAGAAACCATGCTGGATCAGTCATTGCTTTGATTAATGTAATTTACAGCTGGTCTGATGTATAATCTTGGTTATTAACCTGACTACAATAGAAATCAAGTGTACTACAACCAAGTGGCTATGAAATTTTTTTAATTGGATAATTAAGGTGAGCAGAGCTACAATATATCTGGGACACAAGTTCACAAATTCTTGGGGCAGCCCATATAGAAGAACATGAAAAAAGGAACGTTTTGATTTTTTACCTCACTTTCATTGGCATGTTTATCTACCCTCTGCGTGAAGCATTCCTTCACTGCTGTCATATGCCACTTTTTCTGATTCCCAATAGATTGTACCTGTAGTTCTTTAGAACTTTTGTGGACCTAGACTGCCATTTTGGGACTGCTAAGACTTGGCTATTCCATCAGTTTTGCCAAAATCTGTAAGTCATTCTAATAAAATGTTGTCTCCAATATGGCTCCATTCCTAGGGGTAAGTATCCAGAAAGCAGGTGGCAGATTAACTATGTTGGGCCGCATATGTCAATGAAAAGTCATTATTATTACTGGAATAAATTTTCATTTTTCTTACAGACTGGTGTTTCCTTCATATAATGCTCCTGTCAAAACCACTATGCATTAATTGACAGTATGTCTTTTGTCAAACCATCATCATGTTATTGAACATAGCATAGCTTCTGACAAATGATATCACTTCACAGTAGATAAGTGTGAGAGTGAGCTCACATTAATGGAATACATCTGTATTACCATGTTTCCCACCACCCTGAAGCAGTTAAAAAGGTAGAATGATGAAATGGCATTTTTTAGTGACAGTTATAGTGCCAATTATGTGGCAGCATTCTGGGTGGCTGGTGCAGTATTCTCCATAAAGTGTGTGTGTGTGTGTGTGTGTGTGTGTGTGTGTGAGAGAGAGAGAGAGAGAGAGAGAGAGAGAGAGAGAGAGAGAGAGAGAGAGAGAGTAAAAGAAGGAGTCATTATAGGTTTGAAGAGAAAACTGAACCAAGATAAATGTCCAGAGACCTACAAGACTGACCCTAACTAACAATTTGAGCAACAGTGGAAAGGCTACCATAAATGCCCTTCCCTGATAATGAGATGGACAACTAACTTATTTACTATCATGGACCCCTCATCTACTAGCTGATGGAAACAGAAGCAAACACCCACAAATAAACACTGAACCAAATTGGAATCAAGATGCAGAGAGGGAGGACAAGACCAGACTGCAGAAACACATAGAGACAGCTGACCTGAACAAGAAGGAGCAAATGGCCTCCCAGACTGATAGCTGGGAATCCAGCATGGGACTGACTCAGAACCTCTTGAACATCGGTCTCAGCTAGAAGGCCTGAGCAGTCTAAGACACCACAGACAGTGGAACCAGGTTGTATTTCTTATGCACAAAAGGACTTTGCAAGCACATCACCCATGGAGGGACACCCCCTTAACCTAGAGACAGGAATGAAGACCTAGTCCCTACTCCAAATGACTTGACAGATGTAGATTACCTCTCCTGGAGGGCATCACCCTATATGTGGAGTGGGGAGGGATGGGAGGGGAAGGTGTTCAGGGGGCATGAGTGGGTGGGAAAGAGGGAAAGATGGAGGGAGGGACAGAGGAAGGAAGAGGGAACTGGGATCAATATGTAAAATAAAAACTAAAAAATAATTAATATTAAAAAAAAGTTATGATAGAAAGTGGTTTAGGTATAAAATGTTGGATTCATCAAGATAGGATAGATAATCATTTTTCCAAATTTTCCAAATGCAAATGTACTTTACATTGTGAATGTAATTCTTACCTGATAATTGTTCTTATTGTATATAGATTTAATTTGTTATAGTTACACCCTTTCCTTTTTATTTAGATAAAAATGTGAAAATGTTGTGGGATATTTGATTGAAAAGAAATGCATATATATATATATTGCATTCATATATGCATATGTACACTGTATGTCCACTTGTGCATGGGCACATGCGCATGCACACACACACACACACACACACACACACACACACACACAAACACACACACATTTGTAAAGCCAGGTTTTAAGGTTCCTGGAACCAAAGAGTGGAAATGTGAATAGTTTTACTTACTATCATTCCTACTGAGCCACAAATAAAAATTTGACTTCCTGTTCATTTGACTTGAATTTATGCTCACCTAGAAATTTTGGTTTAAGTTGGAGACTGTTCCTGCCTAAGATATAACAAATATTTTATTAAACTGGAAGAACAGATCTGGAAAAAATGTATTTCTCATGCCCTGAGACAACAGTCTATGATTGAAACAGACCAACAAAGGGGAATCATAATGCTTCTCCAAAAGGGAGATATGGAAGATTATTTGTGGAGTTCAAAAGACCCTTTAGGGCATCTCTTTGTGCTGCCATGTCTGGTATTAAAGTCAGGGGGAATCTACAAGAACCCAATACAAGCAAGATGAAAAAGGACAAAGGGCATTTAGGAATGAAAGTACGGATTACTCCTCCAGAAAAAGAAGCAACACCCATATAGTTGTTATCTAGTTGTGCATGCAATAAAAAGGGATATACAGGAAGATAGTAATAAATACATACTAAAGGCACCTGATCAGTTACAGAGGAGTTGATTGTGAAAGACATTAGTGTTTCTGTCTTATTTTGTTAAGAATATGCTTTTGTAATGTAAATATAGATTAAGTATAATTTGTGTTTTCTTTCCTCTTTAGCATGTAAAGAAATATTGATTGAGGTAGTATCAGGGGTTATTGTATTTTAGCCATGAGAAAATAGGGTTACTCTTTTCATTTGGAATGTAAGAATGACATAAGGAGATATGATTGTTTGTCAAGGTCAAAAGGGGTGAATTTATAATGGCTAATATAGGTTGTAAATTTGACTATGTTTGGGCTTAACTGAACTCCAAGCAGCTAGAAAAACATGTGACAGATATATTTGATTGATCATTTGATGTAAGAAGACCAACACACCCATAATCTTCCTTGTGCTGATAGCCTACATATAAAGACAGTGAAAAGGAATCTTCATATTTTGTCTACTCTGATTATGTTTATGTGTCCTGTTACTGAGGCACTTCTTCACTGGTGTTGAAACCTGCTACTTTAAGACATATGTAAACTGAAGACTGGGAGATCATTAGTACTTGTTCGGAGTCCAGGACCAAATTGGTACTGATACGCCCTGTCTCACATTGTGAGCTAAACCACTGCTGGAACTTTATCGTTTTTTTATCAGGAGACATCTATTGTTCATGTTGAACTACTGGGTTCATAGCCTACAAAGCCTTCCAATAAATCCCATAAATCTTTATTTAATAAATCTAATAAATGATACACACACACACACACACACACACACACACACACACTATATATATATTCTTTCATTCCAACAAATACAGCTTAGTAAGACTATTGATTGATTTGATTGATTTTTCTTCTCTGGAGCTTTCATAACTCCTCATATTATGAGAGTTAATTCTCAGGAAAGAGACATCCATGTCAGTTCCAGCTCCATTCCTCCAGGTCCTGTGTAGTGTAATCAGCATCTGGGTATTACTTGGAAGTTCTTGGAGGTAACCAATGGCAAAGACAAAGAAGTATATTGTTTGCAAACAACCACTCATTCCCCTGGCCAACATCTCAAATCCCAAGCATGGTCCTGAATTTTGTTAAGTTATATATGGCTCTTAGGGTACAAATTATCAGTCTGTGTTGCACATAGAGCAGTGTTTGTGTGTGTGTGTGTGTGTGTGTGTGTGTGTGTGTGTGTGTACATGTTTCTAGATATTTTACATAAGCTTATAAAATCATATGTTTCTTCATGCCTTTTTCAAACTTCATCGTTGTCTGTATTTCCATCTCCCTACTCCCTCTGTCATATCATCCCTTTCTTCTCCACAGTTAGAGTCAACCTCCAATCAAAATTTCTGTGAAATTCTTTACTGAAGAAGACTAAGGCATTTTAAAATTCATGAGAAAGCACAAAATACCCTAGAGAGACTAAAGCAATCCCGAGAAAAATGAATATTGCTGGGGGGAATCCCATATCAGAATTTCAGCTATATTACCGAGTTATTGCAGCAAAACTAGGTTTTTGCTTAAATAAAACAATACATGTAGATCAATAAAAAAATTTGAAGAGCCAATCTTGAGTGCTTGTAACTACAGAAATTTGATATTTAACAAAGATGCCTAGAGTAAATATTGGAGGAAATACAGCGTCTTCAATAAATGATACCCTGAAAACAGAATGTTCACCTGTAGGAGAATGAGGTTAGACCTATATTTATCTATTTTCCTGCAGCAAAATCAACATAAATGGCTCAAGACATTGATGTGATACCTGAAATAAACTGTTGAAACTGTTAGAAGAAAACATTGGCCATGGCCTACATAGTGTATATGTGGGAAAGACTTTCTGAATTCAACTGTATTGTATTTATTCAAGAATTAAGGCTAAAATTTGACAAATGCAGTTTCATAAAATTGTTCAGAGACATGCACTAAATATGAGTTGTTCCATTCTATATGATGAGGGTTTATAATGAATGAAATTTGAAAATAAAAAAGCCTGATGAAAACTAGCATTCATGTTCCCCTGCCTTGTGGTTGAAAACACAATATGACCAGCCATTTTTTACACCTCCATTGCTATGCTTCTGAACTGCGACACATATGAGGCAAAATGAGCTTCTCTTTCTTTCACTGCTTCTGTCAGTTATTTTGATTTAATAATGAAAAGTAGTGGATATAGAAAATTGGTACCAACAGTTTGGGTTACTGCTCCATTATCTGACCACTGGATTTGCAAGCCTCCTGTTTTACAGGAGAAATTTGGACAAGTTTGGAACTGTGGGCTACAGAAGTCCTTGAGTGTTGTTAACAGAGCTTACTGTGTCATTGTGGTAGGAGTATGGAAGAATAGAATGCCTATAGAAATATGGACTGTGAAGTTCAATCTCACATAGTTGAAGATTAGAAAAAGACTCTTGTAAATTAGGCAATCACCCTTTCATGATCTATTATAATCTGGATGCATTCTACCTGTGTTCTTGGAACACAGAGAATTCAGAAGAGGTAAAATTCAAATCAATGATCTAATTTGTCAGAGTACATTTCAAGGTAGCATATCATTGGGGTGATGGCATGGTTCACGGCTCTTACCTAGGATGACACTGAGTAAGGACAGCTAGTGGAGATAGAGGAGATGATGAATGAGCAGATGTTGACAATAAAAGTAGGAGCAATTTTAAATTATCTGAGAAGGAAAGGTTGATAAATCACACATGATTGTTAATAATAGCACTTTTAAAGGAACACGTTTCACTTGAACTGGGGAAACTGGAAAGGTCCTTAGCAAGACCAAAAAGATGAAAGGAAAATAGCTAGTGAACATTAGAATTTGTTTGATGTAAGAGAAACTGGCCTTCAAAAACTCTATGAAGTGGAGTTAACTGTATATTAAAACAACAGCAGAAACACCATAATAAAACACTTAGAGAAGTCACCCTCTCCAGTGTCAGTTGCTGAAGCTTTAGAGATCCTAGAGATCTCTAAAGCCAACCATGGAAGAATGGAGACTGGAGCTGGACTATATCTCAAGTATCATCAACATAATGCTGGTTTAACAGAAAGCCATGAAGACCATGCAATTTGTGGCAGGGTTGTTGTTTCTACAAGGAGCTTCTGAAAAATTACTATATGAAGGGATGAAGATAAAACTTTAATGTGCATGGAGAACCAAATGTGATAGAAATGCAAGGATCATGGACTTATAGCAGAGACAATGCAAGCACTGGGTAAATTCAGCTGTGGAGAAAGACAGCAGAATGGAAGAGGGGAGACTAACAAGGGCTTTTCTAGTTCAAATCATGCCACAGAAAGCTCAGATACTAGACATGAATCTTCAGAAAATGTTGCTTCTTTGGTTTCTATCACATTTTTGTCTAATCTTTCTTCCCATGGCTGTTTCTCCCCTTTGAAAGAATAATAATTATTTTACAGTATTTTGTAGTAATTATATATTATAAATACATGTTTTTATTTCCTATAGTCTTTTTTAAGATATTAGCTTGAGGCTATGGAGACATTTTATATTTTTGAATAGTGATGAAACTGGTTAAGATTATGGGGAATTTTGAAGCTGGAATGAATACATTTTACATTATAAAGTGATTATGAGTATATGAAGAAATAGAATATTGTAAATGAAATTGTATATGTTTGGAAGTTAAAAGGACATGTGTTTATTCTTCATTTCCAACTGGACTACATTTAAAATTACCTAAAAAAAAGATAAACTGTTATATCTGTGTGAATGTTTCCAGAGAAGCTTGTCTAAGAAGGAAAGAAAATTTAAGCAAGTGTAGCACCAAAATACTTAATGAGTAAAGCTCTTGTCTGTCCATGCTTTGTAGATGTATTGTAGCAAGTCATTGAAAACTCCTCTCTTCATGCCTTTTCTACTGTGACCTCATTTATTTTTTCAAACCCATGCCAAAATAAAATGATTATTTCCCTTTAATTGCCACTGTGGAGTATTTTCTCATAGGAAGTTGAGTGACAATCAGTACACTAAAAAATCTAAAAAGGGTAGATACAACAATGTTTTGAGAATGTATAAACATTATAAAGTGTTAAGATCTATTCATTTAAGTAAGATATATTAAATAAACATTAGATATACTAATGCAAATAAATTTTATCAAAGAACTTCTTATGAGGTTAAGGAAATTACTAAAAGTTTAAAGGTTAACAAATTCTCAAAATAAAAAGCAGATTTGAAAGACCATCCCTGAATGAGATGATAGAAGAAACTGAGGACAGAATCAAGAGAAAATTGAACTTCATGGAGGGTCCTATCATAATAGTCTTTATGGTAAACTCTGAGCATATTTGTCTATTTAGTGTAATTTTGAGTCACTAGGTACTACAGGATAAGATAATGTCTCAAGAAACCCAAGAGTTGAGAGTATAGATCAGTGGCAGAGTGTCTACATGAGTTCTAGATACAAAATTTTGAAAACAAACTACAGCAAATACCATTAAGCTTTGTAAGGAATTGCAATTATTTTTGCTCAATTAGAACTTCCTTATTCAAATATAACATTATAGATATCATGAGTAGAATAATTGTGATACGAAATATTTTCAGTCATATAACTCACCCGTGTTGCAATTAGGGCACTACAGGACAAACAAAACAAAACATGGTATTTCTTTTTTTCAGAAGTTATATTTGTTGAATCTTTGTCGGCTTATGTCTCACACTTCTTTCTCAAAATGACATCTAAATATGTCCACTTGAATATTGTAGTAACAATGTTAATTTTGTAAAATGAAATTTTATTATTTATTGTGCATAGAGAGGTCCCACAATCCACCAATAGGGTTCTACACACATACTGATGCAGGGTACCAGTGTGGACATATACTTTCAAGAGCGCCATTTAGTTAGCCTTGAATGCATCACAAATTATCTAATATTTTTGAAAGTTTTTGTGAGAAAGAACTCAAAATGTACAACTTCATAGCTCAGGTATTTTCAATTCAATTTCATTCTCAATTTTCAGTTCACAGTATTCAAACACACACACACACACACACACACACACACAAGAGAGAGAGAGAGAGAGAGAGAGAGAGAGAGTTAATATTCTTCTTATCCCTTGTTTATGAAAGAGAGATAATATTCTTCTTATCCCTAGTTAATTCTCATTATTTCATTGATTATTTGTCAAAAGCAAGTTGCATTTTGTGATGGCTCTAAATAAGTAGGGTGTCAGTTATGTGTCTTTAGTTCTTATACATCTATCCTATTGCTTCTCATTGTAGATGAAATAAGATGTCTTGAAACAAATATGCAGGACTTTATTTAAAGAAAAGGATATTTAATGAAACTTACATTTTGCTCTATTATATTATTTATGTTTCCTGGCATTCACAGTGAGCAATCTTTTGAAATATTACTTTTTTTTTCTTTCCAGGCCAATAGTAAGTCTTTATTAGCCAGCTGGCAACTATACTATACCGGGTGTTTTGAACCAAACAACAATTCCAACCCTTTCTCAAGGTGATCTTTAAACACAAAAACTACATTCTGGGTTAACACACATTAGTTAGCAAGAAGCAGAACTCCAAAAGCCAAGAAGTAAGATCAGTACCTTTAGAGACTTTCCCAGCAATATAGACTTTGACACATCAGGTCTTTGTAGCCATTATTGGCAGATGTTGCTGCCCACATGCTGGGTTCCAAGGCCTGAATGGTTTTTCCATTATGTATCAGTTGTGTTAAGGTCTGGGAGGTCAGTTACACAGCTGGTTCATCACTGGATATCTACCGATGGAAGGTCCAAGATTTCAGTAGTTCTTCAGTTCGTGATGCTGGATGTCTCAGATCGTCTTCAACATACTGTGGAATCCTGAAGAAGTAAGCTCTAATGCTAATGTAGTAGTGGACCAGCCAGTGAAAACAAGAGAAAGCAGGCAAAGAGCAAAACCTTCCTTCTTCAATGTCATTTATATAAGCTGCCACCAGAAGGTGTGGCCCAAATTAAAGGTGGAACCTCACACCTCAGAAGATTTATTAAGAAAATTTCCCACACAGGTCTACCCAGACACTTGGGTTTTAGTCAATTTAAGCTGCCACCCAAGAATAGCCATCAAAGTAGAACTTATTTACATTAAAAAAGAAAAAAAACTCACTGAATAAGCTATGCTTAAAGTGACAATTTGTTGCCAAAATGCCTAAGTAAAGAAGAATATACTCTGAATAGATAAATTCAGTTTCTACAAAATTCCAACTTGGATGCTTGCAACAGTTTTTTCAGTTTGATAGGGTAAGTCACAAAGTCCCTCCTGTACTGTCTGCTGCCTGCCAACTTTGCAAAAATAAACAAACACAAAGAAAATAAATACAGAAAAGTTTAAAACATATATATATATATGTGTGTGTGTGTGTGTGTGTGTGTGTGTGTGTGTGTGTGTGTGTATTATATATTATATATATCTGTGACACAGGCGGCGCTAAGTCAGGACCAAGGCAGGTTGTCCAGTTTCTTAATGCAAAATGCAAGCCCGCAATTCTTTCCAAAATTAATTCAAGGCAGATAGACAGGACTGTCCTCTACTTAAAAAAAAAAAAAAAAAAAAAAAAAGGCAATCAGAAGAAATTCAAAGGTAAGAACTCGCCAGAGCAGTCAAATTCCAGAGCAGAGCACCATCACTGGTGGATCCCTTGCTGATATCATGGCCAAGAGGAATCAGAAATCAGAAGTCAGGAAAGATGAGCGAGAGCAGGCCATCCCGGCTGCCAAGGGAGCAAAAAAGGCTTAGCAGATATCCAAGAAGACAGCAATGGCTGCTGCCAAGGCCCCTACAGAAGCAGCACCTAAACAAAAGACCCTGAAGCCTGTGAAGGTCTCCACTCCCCGAGCTGCTGGAAAATGCTAACTTGGTAAATGGGAGTTTCGAATAAAGATCTAACTACGCTAAAGAAAATAAATAAATAACCCTTTAAGAAAACAGACAGAGCAGCCCATGTGTATTTAATTGTGCTGAAATATTGCTTGTTTTATTTAACTTTTTAAATGTAGAGATTTTATAATGGAAAAATTCATCACATATTTCAAATGCTCCATTATAAAATTTTATATTTGATGAAGCTATGTTAAAAGAGAATTATTACAAAATCTTTTAAAATATAATATTTACAGATTTCTATATGCATGTGTATTCATGAGAGTGACCTAATCACCTGAGCACGTATATGCTGAGACCTAAGGTTGGCAGCTGCTGTCTTCTATTGTTAATCACTTTATGATTTGAGATTTGGCTTCTTGCTGAACCTAGAGGTTAATGATTGTTGAGACTTCTGTCCTGAGACTGTTATCTTCCTCTCTCCCTTGCCAAATGTTATGGCTTTTGTTTGTGGGTACTTGAGATACAAAGCCAGGTTCTCATTAGTGTATTGCATACACTTTATGTAGTAAGCAATATCTCCATCCATAACTTGAGTATTTTTAAGTATTAAAATCTTTTCAAAGAAAGAACTCTCCAGAGACAAATGAGACATAAATTTCTATAATTCTGAAAGGCTTAAATAGGACAGCTAGAGATATAGCTTAGATGGTATAGTGCTTGCCTTGCAAGCATGAAGACCTGAGCTAAAAGGCCAGAACTTATGTAAAAATGGCTGGGCATATTAATTCACACTCATGAGTCTAGTACTGAAGTGGAGGAGACAGCCACAGTAATAAGGTTCATTGGATATTGAGGCTTGATTACTTGGGGAGCTCCTAACAGGTGAAAGAAACAGTCTTACAAAGGTCAGAGCAGCACTGGAGAACTTCATCCAAGGTTGATTTCTGGCCTCTATACACATATGCAAACACACCTGCAGACATATTTACATTGATCCCTTATACCCAACACACACACACAAACACACAGACACACACACACACGCACACATAAACACACACACAATGTCATAAGCAAAAGCAGACTAAAGGTGACAATGGATACACACAAGTAAATATGAATTTGTCACATTTGCCTATACATTGTTTAAGCGATTCAAGGTTAAAAATTCATTGTTAAGTTCCATTTCGCTAGGAATAGAGGCTATGTGTGTCCTTTGCCATCCATTCCTGGAACAAGAAAAGTGCATATACATGAGAACATAGGGAAGGAAGGAAATGCTTCTGAGGAGTGACTCAGAAAGAGTGTTAGTTGATATATCATATTCAGCTTTTATATTTTGAACATTATCATCATTCAGACAATAAGCTAAGATTTTCATATTACTCAATTAATATAGCAGCATTGTCTTTGTATCATTGTTCTTGAAATGCTAGAACATTTTGTATTCTATAACTAGTAATTAACAAGGATTATAATTTAAAATTTTCTGACACCTTAACAGTAAATCCATTTCTACTGACTTAATTTTACTTATTTATTATATTTATTTATACCATAAACTATCAGTGATGTAACCTTTAAGGAACACTGTGAGACATGACATATCTTCTATAACCCGTGGATCTATCTGAATACCCATTAGACCAAAATCTATATAAAAAAATATATTAAAATTGTCATATGTATCCACTCCCATCTTAAGTATGTAGAACTTAGTTGCTTTTCCCTTGATTGTGGCCTGAACTGAGAATCCTTTTCTGAGGAGAAATGTGTGTGCAAAGAGAAAAATAATTGTTTTGCAGTAGAGTAACCTGGCAAACACTACCATTCAAGTGGCAAAGGTTTAATATCAACAGCGAAAGTCTAGCTGAGCCTCAGGTATGTTTGATTGTATTTTGCCTAAAGCCAATGTGATCTCTGTGGATTCTTAAATAGCAACAAAGAGGAAAATAACATTTTATATTGTACTTTGGTTTGAATCCTGTTAAGGAAAAATATCCAGAATCTTAACAAAGGAGAAAATATGCACTCTGATGAAACTCATGTCCAAGAGTATGAAAATCACCTTAATCTATTGAACTTAACAAATATCTTTAAATACTGTAAGATGTTGATATTGGAGGGAATAAACAACAATTGTATATTTATTTTTATTTGCAACTTAGAGAAATCAAAAGTGATTCCAAATTTAGAAGATGAATTATTTTAAGAAGTTTTAGTGAACACAGTAGGGAAGAGTGATGACAAATTTTGTTTATTATTTAACCATGGCAGTAGCATTTAAATGTAGAAAATATCTATTATATGCTTTGTGGGAAGAAATAATCCCAGGATCAAGGGTATTTTATGGGAAATAGGATGTTATGTGTTGGGATATATTGGATTTTTGAGTTTGTATCCCATATATAATCATCAACTCACAACTAACAGATATTGTTTTTGTTGTTGTTTTGTAATTAAGACTTGTGTCAAGTCCTTAGTCCTTCTTCAGTCATCATACAAGGCTTCAGTCTGTAAGATCGCATTCATTCTTTTCATAGTCTTAAGAAGGGAAATCAATGAGCCCTGGGATAGGGCAACATCATTCTCTGCATTCTAACATCTGGCTCCCCTTCTATTCACTTCTTCCATTGATATCACCCCTACAGCTCCCTCCATAGGATTCAACTAATAATGCCTTAACAATACCACAATAGCCTATTATTTTAAGTTCTAGAACTTCAAAGTTACATATAGGTCAAAATACACTGTATGTTCAATATTATTAATAAACACATCTCCTTCTCCACTCTTTTCTCTGGTCTCCTTTTGGACCTTGACATTCTCTCCAGTTCCTTTGCCAACCAATTTCCTGTGCTCAGCACTTTAGAAGACATCTAGCATAGAGCAGTTATTTATAAATGTGTTAAATAGACTATCACAGTGATTTGTTACAGAGATAGGACCGGAACATTGTACTTTAGGACATCTTATTCATGTCCACATTTTAGTTTTGGCTGTTTACACTGCTCAAAACTCAAATGCAATAAAGTGTGTTTGTAAAGACTACAATAGAAATATGGCTTACTGAATAGTGCTATGATGATCTAGCTAACTAAAACCTTAAGAAGGAGTTAGATTTTGTAATTATTACAAAAATAAATAAAAATATTAACATATCTATTTTGTAGATATGTCATCCCTTCAGGGCTTTTGTATTTTTAAACCATGTATTTTAGTTGATAAAATTCATTGTGGATATCTCAAAACTTTGAGAAAAGTTTCAGTTTAATTTGTGAATCTGTGGAATCTGAAATAAATAACTCAAATGCATTTTGCCATAAAAACAAAATGGAATGTAGCATGTATGTTTTCCGGCCAGCCCGCCCACCGCTCGTCTGGCGTGCGGGCCCCCAATAACACGCAGAGACTCTGTATTTGATACAATCCTGTTGGCCAATTACCATTACTGTTTATGGGCTAGCTCTGTCTTAATTATTAACCCATTTCTACTTATCTAAGTATTTCCACGTGGTTGTCTTATTGGGGAGCTGTGTGGCAGGCGTCCTGCTTTTCCCTGAGCTACATGTTGACTCCTCCCTACTATGTCCTCCTTCCTCCTTGTCTCCTAGCCCCGCCTATCTTGCTATCTCATTGGCCACAGAGCTTTATTAACCAGTATGAGAAACATGTATACGGAATAACATCTCCCATCATCTCCTCTTTTCTGTCTATAGTAAAAGAAGGGGTTTAACCTTAACATAGTAAAATATACCATATAACAGTTATCAAATAAGAATCACAGTTAACAATATTTAGTCCATTAACATTTTGTAAGACTTAAAATAATATCATCTATCTTTGTGAGTCTAAAGTCCTATATTTAACTTATCTTTAATCCTAACTAAGAAAAACTGTAACCATAACTATCTGTCTTCAACTCCATCAAAGACCACAGAAGGATAATATATAAACTCTAGAAATGACAGAGACAACTCATTGCCTGGTCAGTCACCCGAAGTTCTTCTGTAATGTTCCATCTTCAGCTCATAGGCCATAGTGTGTCTCCAGACTCCTCGACCAAGCAGGAAACTTTAAACTGTCCACCTGTATTGACAATGTGTCAGTCATTTTTCTCTGTGTCCTGCAGAATGTCTGGCTGCCTTTTCACAGGAATCCTGGAGCAATGTCCATCTTGCATCAGCAGTCACCTTTTTGTGGGTCCTGCATGTCCAGTTCCTACAGCATAAAGTCAAACAGTCTAGAAGAGCAGTACCTTGTTCAAATGGCTAGTCTTGCCATATTAGAAGCAAACTTCATAACGAGTTTCTTCAATGTCCATCTTCCTTTTTGATGCAGATGGTGTTACCAGGAGCAGGTGTACCTCATTGTCAATAAAATTCCTAAACCATTTTAAAAGCCATATTCTGTAGGTCTTTGAAAGGTTTGAAGAATGCCTATTCATCTCAAATACATCTCTGCGTATCTAGAAATCCTAACTAACTTAATTTTAAGTTTTGACTATCACAGGTAACTCTATAATCTGTATTAAATTATACATTACATTTTCCAATGAGCTATAAAACACAATACCTAAACAAGAGGAGAAATGTACATATCACAAAATTGACCTTAAATTATATCAATAAAAGAAAATCCATTCCAAAGCAAAGAATTCATATATTCTATACCCTAATTCCCTTTTTACCTTTAAAAAGATTGTTTGTGTTCATTAGCCATTTACAACCAAGCCAATCCAAATGAAAACAAACATTTACAAACAATATTTAGGAATTTGGGCGTTGTCCTTTCCAAACAACTTCCTGCTGGTAGAGGGCGCTGTCATGGGGTTCCAAAGAAGATGCAGAAATCTTAGCTGTAGACATTGCTTCAGGGGGTCTTGCTTGATCAAACCATATAAGTCTGCAAAGAATCCATAGCTTTTCATTTTCTGTGGAAACAAAAATAGAAATCCTTTTCCCCAGTAGCTTGACTTTATGCTCAAATTTTTGAGTCAAAGCATTTTTAAAATATATAAATTGAATTAATCTAGCAGCATTTCTTTTATCAGTAGTTATTTTCTCAGCAATCAAATAATTTAAAGACAACAGAATTGCATATAGTATCCAAAATTTCTCTGTGTTTTCCATCTTTACGTGGCCTTTTTATTACTCTATTTATTCTACTTCTATTTTTCATATTTTGAGACAGGGTTTCTCTGTGTAACTTTCATCTGTCCTGGAATTCACTGCATACCAGGTTTACTTTGAAATCACAGAGATCTGCTTGCCTCTGTCTGCCGAGTGCTGGGATTAATGGCTTGCGCCACCATAGCCATCCATTTAATTCCTTTTTTCTTTTTTAAACCATTGTATCCTGTTTCTTTTTTTCTCCCAAGCCAGCATATTTTTTAAAACACAGTGTAAACCTTCATTGCAGCTCTAGTACACACCAATAAATTGTTAGCAGAGCTCTTTAAAAGCAAGGCTGTTTTTTTGCTACTTATGCTAATTTTGGAAACCTCCCTTAAAGGAGCCGTGCAAATCTCTGTCTACAGCAAAACAAATCCAACAGAGAAAATGGTGCTACCAAGAAGTCTTGCTAGTCTCTGTTCCCTTGTTTCTAAAATCCCTTTTTAAGTTTTTATTAGTTTTAAATGAAAGTTCGTATAGCCACGTTGGAGGCCATCTGTAGCTTGTATGTTTTCTGGCCAGCCCGCCCGCCGCTGGTCTGGCGTGCTGGCCCCCAATAACAATGGAATCCATTAGACATTCAAAATTTGGTTATATAGAATTTTATCTTTAAACAAAGTTGTTTTGAGGATTATTTTACCTACCTTAACTACGTATGTTATATCATTAAGGATTATTTATAGTCTACATTAAATATAATAAAGGCTACATAGATTAATCCTTTATTAAAATGTATAACCTTTATATCACAAAACTATTTTCTTAATGGCTAAAATCTTATACTATTGCTTTGCTCTGTGTATATAATGTGTTTATTGATTGTTTTAAAGAAGATTATATGGACTTGTCCTTTTCCTATGAACTGTTTATACAATAGACAGAAAAACCAATAGACTACAATTCCTAAGAAAAAAGCAGGTCAGTCAAGCTTTGTATTTGGCCTTATTTCTTGCATTTATGCACTTAATTATCATGTTATTCAAGTATGGATTTGAGTACATAGTTGAGGAAAACATGGGGAAAATAATAAATCAGCATGAGACATTAGATCCCTACAAATACCTGAACATTATTGTTCAATAGTTCATTAGTATTTGATGAACATTAAAATCATGATTGATAGTATATTATAGTGACTAAAGTCTTGTGTAATTGGCATGGCATTTAAAATATTGAGGTTGCATGAAAAAATTGAAAAGAATACTTATATTCTTTTCATAATATCAAGATAATCAGAGATATGACGAGTTAAAATGGTTTAACAAGGATGTATATACAGAGAAGTTGATATTAAAAATTGATTTAAAAACATTATTTGAGTGTTAATATCTATGCTTGTGAAATTAAAAACTGTGCATAGATTTAATTGGCAAAACACATTAAAATCCAGCTATATTGTTAATTACTGGTAAAATGATATGAATATGATAAAGCAGACAATTATTTCAGTAATTGTTCATATGAAGAAGGCTATATTTGAAATGAGTGTTTTCAAGGTTAATACATTTACCTTGAAAACATACATTTGAATATTTTGAACTTTTGTTCTTCTTTAAAATTGAGCCAATGGACTATTTAGTGTTGAATGACTTATAATTACTTAATTTGAGAGCTATATTGATAGTTTAAAACCTCATTTTATGAATCAAGAAAGTAACACAGAACAGATGAATCAAGAATAGAATGAACTTTTCAGTTCTAATCTAGCATACAGGGAACACTACATTTAGCAAGAGACCAGTTTAATTCAGAGCCTAAGGCAGATGGTCTCCTGGGAACTCTCCTAGCTAATTATGCAATGAACACTGAAAATTAATTCAACTGTACACTACATAGTGTGAACATACCGACAAGGAATCCTGAAAAACTTATCCTGGTTAGACTGGTTTAAGTGTGGAAGTCAAACAAAACAGAGCTGAGTTTAATTTTGGCACAGATAACATTCTCTTAACTGAAAAACAATTACTTTACATATTTCACATTTCTGAAATAAAATTTAAGAACATTATAGATCATCTTATATGTAAATGTATCAAACTGAGATTTTTCATTTGTTTCTTAAATTTAAGATTTCTGCATCATTTACTTCTATGTAGCTAATTTCAGTTATGCTCTTATATTTTTGTGCCTTATATTTTTAATTCTTACATTTAATACAGACTTTATTAGATTCTTCAGAGTAGGAAATTTGTCCTTCAAATTTGTTGTCACCTAAACTGTTATTCATTTTTTAAAATAATTAATTAGACATTTGTAAAGCCAATTTCTAAGTACTTGCTTTGGTCTTATCATAGTTCAAAATTTTCGATTTTCTCAGCACTTGTTTATGCAATACAGAACATAGTTTATTTGACTAACACATAAGTAAAAAAAATCAGTTTCTATCGTTTCTAAAATATAGCATTGTTCTTACAATAAACTATATTTATTAAATAAACATGAATTAAAAAAATGTATGCATTACATTTTAAATTAACAGACATAGAAGTTGAACTTCTGCTCCAACTTCATGGAGATCTTAAGCAAAAACAAGGGCAGGCTGAGTACAGTAGTGAGACCTTAATTTAAATACAGCTATTTTTCTGTGTATTTCCTTTTGTCCTATAGCACGTATACATATATTTGTGTCTACTATATACTGTCTGATTATTCTGCTTTAGATAAAAGTCCCTTATTTTGAAAATAATTTTACAGTTCAAACTTGTACTTAGTAAGGTACTGTTTCAGAAATTTATATTTTATATTATCATTTAAAAGTTTAAAACTGGCTGAAAGAATACATCAAATATCTGGGATGTAAAGATAGAGAAACTAGGTATTATCTATCATTACTGCCTAAATTCATCTTACATTTGGAATTGTTTTATGTTCAGTTGACTTGTGGTGCTTTTGAGCATGGTGTTGAAAGAAGATGTCATGATGAGTTATTCTTTTGGATGTTCTCTAAAGGAGAAGATTGTATATTTTAACCCACACTGATTATGAAGATATCTTTGTATATAAGCTCATATTAAAATAACCTTATGAAAAATTAAGTGTTCCAACTTAGCTATAGGGAGGTATAATTCTAGGTAAATGGTATATGACATTTGATGAATCCAGTGGTGAGAATTATTTCCTCAACAGTTCTAACATTATGTACCATTGATACCACAGATTATTTATTCTAGTCACTTCATGCAGAGTTAATATCCAAAATATGTACATGGTAGCAGGCTATCAGAAATAGTTAGCAAGCAGTATGTCTATTTTCTGTCAAAAGCGACATACTTGTGGGGCAAACAATGATTGTGAGTTGGCTCTGAGTAGCTGATGAAATAATGAAAAGATGTGACATGATGTCTTTCTTCTATGGAAGTATGAGCTCAGACGCCATGCTTCATTAGCTTCCAATGAAGCATACATAATAAACCCAGAAGGTAGGCAGTTGTTTGATTTGTTATGAAAATGCCCCTCCAATCTTCTTTTGAATGACAGTTTATAAAAACCAATAAAAAACAGTTTATTAAATGAAGGGAATAGTGAAAAATATCCCAAGTAGAACAGAGGCTGGCCATGTTTTAGGCACCTGACTGCACAGTACAGAGGTCAGGTCTCTATCTCCATCTTTTGTGATTAATAAAGTAAATGTCAAAATAGGCAGCATTCAATTTAAAGAACTTACTGATTTTTTTCTTCTTTGAAAACCATTATTTTCATTATTTAATTGAAACCTAAACTGTGACTTAAAAATATCACCCCATTCCAAAGTATGAAAGAATGTTATTTTCTCTATTTTTAATTTGTTTAATTTAGAAACAAACTTTTTTACATATCAATCCCAATTTCCTCTGCCTTTCTTCCTTCCATGCCCCCAACCAACTTTTCTATCCCCCTCACATTCACTCCCCAGGGAGAGTGAGACCTTCCATTGTGAATCATCAAAATCTATCAATTGGGGGAGGGACTAGGCCCTCCTTCCTGTATCTAGGCTGAGAGAATATCCATCCATGGGAAATGGGCTCCCAAAATCTGTTTGTGCACTAGGGATAAATACTGGTTTTACTGTCAGAGGTCCCATAGACTGCCCAGGCCTTGTAACTGACACCCACATTCAAAGGGCATGGTTTGGTTCAACGAAGGTTCCCCAGCTTTACCACTGGAGTCCATGTGTTTGCACTTGGTAAGATCAGCTGTTTGTGTGGGATTCTCCAGCATGGTCTTGACCCCTTTGCTCATCCCTCCTCCCTATGTACAGTGGATTCAAGGAGTTCAGCTCATTGTTTAGCTGTGGGTATCTGCTTCTGCTTCCATCAGCTACTGCTTGAAGGCTCTAGGATGGCATTAAAATAGTCATCAATCTCATTATAGAGAAAGGGCTTTTAAGATAGCCTTTCCACTATTGCTTAGATTCTTAGTTGGGGTCATTCTTCTAAATACCTGGACATTTCCCTAGTTTCTGATTTCTCTTTAAACCTGTGACAGATACCTCTACTATAGGTTTTAAGAGAAATTTGCTAAACATTGAGTTGAACTATAGAACTCTAGTTGCAGACAGGGAGGAATGATGAGCAAAGGAGTCAAGTCCAGGTTGGAGAAACCCATAGAAACTGGTGACCTGAAGAAGAGGGAGTTCATAGATTACAGTCTGAGAGCTGGGAAACCCGTAGGACGGACCAAGATTCCCTGAATATATGCTGTTAGCTGGGAGAATTGAACAGTCTACGGGGCCTCTGGTAGTGGAACAGTATTTACCCTTAGTATACAAATGATGCATACTCCCTCAGCCTAGACACATGGGGGAGTGGCTGGGTCCTGCTCCAAAAGATATTACAAACTTAGAAGAGTTCCCATGGAAGGCCTCTCCCTCCCTGGGGAGCAGAAAAGGGATGGGATGAGTTTGGTGTAGGAACAGGGAAGGTTGGGAGGATGAGGGAACTGGGATTGACATGTAAAGCAAGCTTGTTTCAAATTCAAATAAAAAAAAAAACGTTTAAAAACTGGTATCTCTTTTCTTGCTTTCCTCTATTCTTCCTCCAACTCAGTCTTCCTCATCCCTCATATTTTCCTCCTCCTTCCTTGTCTCCCCTTCTCTTTTATACAATGCAGTATTATTCATAGGGGGGAAAATGCAATGAAATCTTGAAATTCCAAGGCAAATGGATGGAACTGGAAGAAAACATTTTGAGTGAGGCCACCCAGTTACAAAAAGGCAAGCATGATGTGCACTCACTCATATATGAATATTAGACATAGGACAAAGGACTACCAGTGTACAATCCACACCTCTAGATATGTTAAGAAACAAGGAGGACACTAAGAGAAAATACATAGTTCCCCAGAGGAGGGGAAAGGGACAAGAGGTCCTGAGAAAATTGGGAGCAGGGGGGGGGATAACAAATAAAACATGCTCAAGTTATCTGTGTGGTGTATAAGTGAGAAAATATTGTTCAACCTATATTTATCTTGGATATATTTCTGGGTTCATTATCTGAGAACATATTATCTTAGTCAATAGTTAATTTTATAATCCACTGATAATTAACTCATTGTTTACTTCTTCCAAACCAATTGACTACAACAAGATGTGATTATGACGTGTTTTATTACAGGTTCTCTAGGGTTAAAAAATTTAAATATAAGCATTGGCAATGCTCTTAAGAAACTCATGGTCAGAGGGATAGGCACACACAGCCATACACAGTCATGCACACACATACACACAAATATTTATGAATTGTTTCTAGATTAAAATTGCTTTTAATAAAATGCCTGTTACTGATATATTTCAGATAGTTAAGAAAGCTTATACAAATTATAATAAAGAAAAAATAAGTGTAAAGTATATATTCTGTCCTTCAACCATTTGAGAGATATGATTAAATAAAACATCTGGAAATCCAGAAAATAAAGTGATTGTAATGATTGTCAACACCAGGAATAAATGCTTTGAGGGATATGGTATTTAGTACATAGTTGTTAACTGAGCATAGATGTAGTCATTACCACCAAAGTCATCAGTGAACACTAGGACAGTAAAAAGAAAGCACAGAGTATGTTTTATATAATGAAGGACTGGTAGACTCAGTGATAATAAAGAAAGCAAGAAAAGAAATCATGAATGGGTATAAGATTACAGAGAGAAGATATTTTTGAATTGAGAAAAATGTGCAGAATAATTACTTAAAATGTTTACAAAGAGAAACTTACATGTAAAAGGAAACAACTTGATGGTGTAGAAGATAATTTGAATAGATGAACAAGATGAACTGATAGATTAGGTCAGATATCAGTATTTTCCAGTAGTACTTCTAGAAGTTAAAATGATGAACATTTCAATTGGGAAACCAGAAATCACCTTGCATTCTCTGTAGTTTTGTGTTGATTCTAATATCATTACATTGTGTTGGAATGATGCCCACAATGTGCTTATTCTGAAATACATTTCAAACTAACTGGCATGACTATGGGAAATTCAGAAGTTTAAATTCTGAAGTCTTGCAGATGCTTGTTGTTGTTTAATATACACAATTGCAGTTTAAATGCCAGTTTAAACATTTAGACAAGAAATAAAACACACAGTGATAATGTTGCATGAATTTAGATCTCATTTACAGTAGAGCTACAGAAGTTTAAAATGTAATTTTTACTTTTGTGATGTTTTCAAATATAGGTCGTCTTAATTTATTCCTTACACCCTTGAGCATAGCTATCATCTCATGGCAAGGTCAAGTATAAAGTAAAGCTTTTAGATTTTGATAGGTGAAAATGGACCTTACCTGTGAGCTATTTGCTTAGTCATGATTTTTTTGTTGTTTTGTTTTTTTAAATAATTTATTCTTTTAAATTTCATTTTACAATCCATTCACATTTCTCCCTTCCACCCCCTCCCACTTCTAACCTCCCCCACAGTCCACCCCCAGTCCACATTCTCTCATGGGTGAGGGATCCCATGGGGAGTCAAAAAAGTCTGGCACAAAAGGTTGAAGCAGGGCCAAGCCCTTTCCAATGCATTCAGGCTGAGCATGCTCTAACAAAGCTAGATCATTTGCCAGGTTTGTATCATGATCCTACTGCAAGGGTCCTCTATGGTAGTCCAAATATCATAGTTGTCTCCCACATACAGAGGAACTAGTTCTATCTCTTGGAGTTTCTACCATTGTTGGTCTAGATTCCACGTGTTTCCACAACCTTGATTTAACTGTCTCTGTAGTTTTCTCCATCATGATTTTGATCTCCATTGATCATATATTTCCTCCTTGCTCTCTTTGACTGGATTCCTGGAGCTCTGCTTGGTGCTTGGTTGTTCATCTCTAATTCCACCAATTATTTATCTGATTACAGGAGTAGGCCAGTTCAGGCATCCTCTCCACAATTACTGCAAGTTTTCGCTGGGGTCATCCTTGTAGATTCTTGGGAATTACCCAATTACCAGATTTTTCCCTAACCCCATAGTGACTTTCTATTAGGATATCACTTCCATTGTTCTTCCACTGAATCCCCACCTTTGACTATCCCACCACTCAAGTTGTCCCTTGAAAGGTAAATTAGATGAGGTCAACTGGGTAAACTGTGGGAGAGGGTTGGTAAAAGAGAAGGGAGTGGAGATGAGTCACATTCATTTAAATAAACTAGACTAACTTTATAAAGCCTTGTGAAGCGTTCTTTCTTATTTTTGCATTTTTTCTTATACAAGGAACTTCCATGACATAGGTAAAGTTTGTCATGAAAACAAACTCCCCAGGAACACAAAAGTTGTATATGCTATTAAAGTAGTATATGCTCTCTGAACATACAAAAGCCATGGGACAGAAAGAGACATGGATTCTGTCTCACATTCTGATATCTAGCTATAGTAGACACATCTAGATATATTATCATCTCATTCATTCATTTGAAAATATAAATTATGTTTAATGAAACATCTACCTCCATGATTGGTACTGGAATGTTATCCAACGTTGCAAGCCTACTGGGATCATGAACCTTAGAAAATTATTCACCTTCACTTAGTTAGGGCAGTGTATCCCCATTAAAAAATTTATTCTTATATCCCTAGATAAGTGTACTTACCCACACCCTTCCCATCAAAGATGTTCCTCTCTATAGCAAAGGGAGACTATCATAGAAAAACACAACTGAATACAACACAGAAATCAATAAATAATGGGGATACTAGATGCAATAAATATATTTATATTACAACTCCTGTTTCTTTGTCTCAGGAAAAATCTAGAAGTGAGTGGCAAATATGCTCATAGCCAGAATACAGGATGTCTGCTGTGTAACAGTCTCTCCTAGAAATGATTACATGAACAACACCTGAACAATAGCAATGTGAATAGACTTGCTAATGGAAGGGATAAAAATTCTCAAGGTCTCATTCCTATGAAAAGAACCACTACTACAGCTAACTGTTTGGAAGGGAGAATACTTCTCTCAGGGATGAGCCTCCTTATTGCTTAGCCAACAGAAAGTATATAGCCCTAAATCCATATACATACAAACAATAAAAATGGACTCAGCAAGTTATATTCCTATATTTGTACATATATATTTGTGCACATATATATATATATACATATATATGCATATATATACATATATATATATATATTGTATATGTGATAATAATCCAAGGAAAATGGTGTCTAGTAATATTGGTTGGAGGAGACAAGAGGGCTTAAAGGGAAGATAACTGGGAGGGCATAGAGTGAGGGAAAGGTGGTGGTCAATTGATGTAATTCTCTTTAAATTAAAATATATTTTAGCACCTGAAGAAATAGCTCAGTAGGTATGATGCTCGCTGCCTTTCAGAGGATCCAGAGTCATTCCACAGTATGCATATGGCAGCTTATACCTACCCAGAACTCCAGTTCCCAGGGATATAAACCCGTCACACAGACATATATGCAGACAAAACCCAAAAGCACATAAAATAAAACTAAGTAAACATTAAATATTTTTAAATTATATTAAAAAGCAATCTTAAATTATTTTTAAAGGCACTAAGTAACATTGGTAATAAGCTATTGGATGATTACTACTTGGATATGGATATTTTCAGAGATACCAGACATATGAGATATTAATATGCAATCAGCTTGAAAGAGAAACATAGCTATGAGTGATTGGGATCTTTGGCATATAATTTTAATATGTCAAAACAAATGTTATAATGTATAATATTGGAAAGGAAGAGATGTATAGTTCAAGTTTTAAGATCTTTTCTTCAAATTGTATGTAAATTATCCATTATACTTTATGTTCACAACAGAAAAAATAATTCACATACTTAATATTTGTGGAATATATACCATGTTTCACTGAACGTACTAATCTTAATAGTAAACATACCAGCAACAAAGTTATAATGCCAAGAAATTTTATCACTTCTATAAACTGCATTCAAAAATTAAAATTAGTCTAATTGTATATTTAAATTCTTGCTAAAATAACAATTTAGAAACAATGAATCATTGTACTGGTAAAGCATATCTTACTCATATTTTGCTGACATTGTGACAAACTAATAGACCGACCAACAATAAATGTTCTCTCACAATTTATACTACACTTTGAGGTACCATTAATCTATTACTTCTTGCACATGAGGACTAGACCCTGTTTTTAATTGGTTTCATTTCTCCATGCTGGTATTCATTCTTTGGGTTGATCCATTCTTATATCCTATTTTTATGAACTAAAATCCTCAGGAAAGCTAAGGTGATACCTTAGTCTCTACAGTACTTTGAAGAAGTCTTAGTCTTGGTCTCTACAGGAGAGACATCTGACAAAACATTTTTCCAATATTTGCCCAAAAAGTGAGAAAAACACTGGCCCCATCCTCTACATAAACAATAACTTAAATGATGTTATTTTATGAAGAAAACAAACAAAGAATGTGACTTTTTTCAACATTGTTTAGGTGTGTGAGATAAGATATCAGAATAATATCGTCAAAATGAAATTACATTTAGAAATCAGAACAGCCATGAGTCAGTATCTTTTAAAAGTATTACAAAGTCTTAAAGACTAATTTTGCATGTTTGCAACTATGGTTTGTTTATAAGCAAAACTATTTGAAACACACATACCTAAGTACTTAAATTGTTCATATATAAAGAGTCTTGATTGCTGTTTTGCTTTTATACTTACTGCTTAATAAGTGAACAAAGACAATGAAGACTCCTAAGTGCAAATTTTTGGAATATATAATGAAAAAACAAATAAAAATACTACAAATTTTACTAAGAATACACAGAGGACTCCTGATCTAAAATGGTTTGGATAAGTATGATTATTTTTGTATATAAGAGAAAAAGTAAGAATTTATAAATATTCGTGTCTAAAGCATTCACTCAGACATTGTTAAGTAAATTTATTTCGAGATATAGTACAGAGCTGTAGTAATAAAGGAACATTAATGTAGATCAAAGCTACAATAGAGAATTCAAAAATGAATATACAAAACTTCTTACCATTTGGTAACTGACAAAGATGCAAAATCCCACATTAGAAAAACAAACAAATGAAAAATAATATCACCCACAAATCATGTTTGAAAAATGTTATATCAACTATAAAAAAATGAATTTAGACTCAATTTTATTGTCCTCCAGAAAAATCAATTTAAAAAGTATCAAAGACTTCAATGTAAAATTTAAAATTCTGAAATGGATAGGAGAAAACACACGGCAATTTTTTCATGATATAGGTCTATGAATGGACTTTTGCAATAGGACTCATGTCAAGGAATTAAGACTAAACAATTAAGAAGTGAGAACTCATAAACCTAAACAGCTTCTTTACAATGAAGTAATTAATGAATCAAATTAAGAACCCCACAGAGGGGGAGAGTCTTCTGCTATGCACAGTCTATAACAAGGTACAATGTGTGTTCTAATTATACTTCAGAAAATTCTGTTTTTCATTAGGATGAGCTGTGTCATGTCTCATACTGGATTGTAACATCTAAAAAAAATGTCTGGCTCAGTTTTGACCTTGAATATTACTAAGTACACAGATAGAGTCTCTATACCTTCTTTAGGTTCAATTTCCTTTTCAAACCAATAAGGGCTTCCTCTTTTATGTTCTCTCTCTCTCTCTCTCTCTCTCTCTCTCTCTCTCTCTCTCTCTCTCTCTCTCACTCTCTCCCTTCCTTTTCTGTCTTCCATTCCTACCCTGACTCAATCTATCTAGTCACACATGCTTTCTTCTCCTCCTCTTCTCTTTCTCTTAGTTATGTCTCTATTCACTGTCCCCCCATTTCTCATGTGCTCTGGGGGATTTGTCCCTCCCCCCTTTTGTGAGGGACCATATATGACTCTCTTAGAATACACCTTGTATCCCAGTTCCTCTGTTTGTGTGAATTATAGACTATTGATCCCTTGCTCTAGGTCTAAAATACATACCATATTCCTCTTTTTGTTACTGTGTTACCTCACTCAGGATTGCTTCTTCAAGTTCCATCCACTTGCCTGAAAATTTCAAGATTCTGTTATTTTTTTCTGCAGAGTAGTATTCCATTGTGTAGATGTGCCACATCTTCTTTATCCATTCTTCACTTGAGGGCCATCTAGGTTGCTTTAAGGTTCTTGCTATTACAAATACTGCTGCTATGAACATAGTTGAGCACATGTGTTTGTTGCATGGATATTGATTATTTGGGTATATGTCTAAGAGGGAGATTGTCAGGTCCTGTGGTAGACTGATTTCCATTTTCCTGAGAAACTACCACACTGAGCTCCAAAATGGCTGTACAAGTTTGTATTCCTGCCAGCAGTGGAGGAGTATTCCCCTTTCCCCCCATCCTCTCCAGCATAAGTTGTCATTGGTGTTTCTAATGTTAGCCATTATGTCTGAAATAATATAGTATCTCAAAGTTGTTTTGCTTTGCATTTCCCTGATAGATAAGGATGTTGAGCACTTTGTTAAGTCTCTTTCAGCCTCTTTGATTTCCTCTCTTGAGAATTCTTTCCTCAATTCTGTACCCAATTTTTTATAGAACTATTTGGTGTTTTGTTGACTAGTTTCTTGAGTTCTTTGTGTATTTTGCAGGTCAGCCCTTTGTCAGATGTTGGATTGATAAACCAGTCTGTTTCCCAGTCTGTGGGATGTCGTTTGGTCTTGTCCACTGTGTCCTTTACCTTACAGAAGCTTCTAAGAGGTCCCACTGATTAATTGTTGTGCTCAGTGTCTGTGCTAATGGAGTTATGTTCAGGAAGCAGCCTCCTATACAAATTTGTTCAACGATACCTCCTACTTTCTCTTCTAAAAGGTTCAGTGTGGCTGGATTTATGTTGAGGTCTTTGATCCATATGGACTTGAGTTTTGTGCACGCTATCATACAATTGTGCTAGCACCATTTGTTGAATATCCTTTCCTCCCCATTGTATTCTTTAAGCTGCTTGTTGAAAATCAGGTGTTCATAGGTGTGTGGGTTAATATTGGGATTTTTTATTTGATTCCATTGGTCTACCTGTCTATTTTTGTGACAATACCAGGCTGTTTTCAGAATTATAGCTCTGTGGAGGAGCTTAAAGTCAGGGATGGTGATGCCTCCTGAAGTTCTTTTATTGTACAAGGATGTTTTGGCTATCCTGGGTCTTTTGTTTTTCCATAAAAAGTTGATTATTATTCTTTCAAGGTCAGTGAGTAATTGTGCTGGGATTTTAATGGGGATTGCATTGAATCTGAAATTGCTTTAGGCAATATTGCCATTTTTACTATATTTATCTTTCCTGTCCAAGAGCATGGGAGATCTTTCCATTTTCTGGTATCTTCTTAATTTTTTTTTCTTTAAAGCCACAAAGTTCTTATTGTATAGGTCTTTTACATGTTTGGTAAGTGTTACCCCAAGATACTTTATGCTGCTTGTGGCTATTGTAAATGGTGATGTTTCTGATTTCTTTCTCAGCCTCTTTATCATCTGAATAAAGCTTGGCTACTGATGTTTTTTAGTTTATCTTCTATCCTGCTAGTTTTCTGAAGGTGTTTATCAGCTGTATGTGTTCCCTTTTACAGTTTATTGGGTTGCTGATGTAAACTATCATATCATCCGCAAATAGAGACTGTTTGATTTCTTTCTTTCCAATTTGGATTCCCTTGATCTCCTTTTTTGTCTTTAGCTCGAACTTCAAGTATAATATTGAAGAGATATGGAGAGAGAGGATAGCCTTGTCTTGTTCCTGATTTTAGAGGAATCACCTTAAGCTTCTCTCCATTTAGTTTGACGTTGGCTGTTGGTTTACTGTATATTGCTCTTATTATGTTTAGGTATGTTCCTGCAATCCATGCTCTCTCATGAATTTTATCATGAAAAGATTTTGAATTTTGTCTAAGGCGTTTTCACCATCTACTGAGATGATCATATGGTTTTTCTTTTACTGTTTATTCACATGGTGGATCACGTTGATAGATTTTCATATGTTAAACCATATCTGCAACCCAGGGATGAAACCTACTTGGCCATGGTCAATAATTTCTCTGATGTATTCTTGGATTCAGTTTACCAGTATTTTATTCAATATTTTTGCATCCATGTTCATCAGAGATATTGGTCTGTAGTTTTCTTTTTTAATTATATCTTTGTGAGGCTTGGGTACAAAGGTGATTGTGACCTTGTAGAAAGATATTAGTAATGTACCTTCTGTGTGTATTGTGCAAAACAATTTGAGGAGTATTGGAATTAGCACTTCCTTGAATTTCTGTGAGAATTCTGCACTGAAGTGGGCCCTGGGCTTTTTTTTTTTGTTAGAAGTTTTTTGGTAACACTGAGGGTTATAGGTCTATTTAAGTTGTTTGTCTGTTCTTCATTTAATTTTGGTAAGTGATAGTTTCCAAAAATTTGTCCATTTTCTTTGAATTTTCAAATATTCTAGAGTACAGGATTTCAAAGTATGACCTCAAAGTTTTCAGGATTTCTTCTGTGTCCGTTGTTATGTCCCCCTTTTAGATTCTGAATTTGTTAATTTTCATGTTCTCTCTCTGCTTTTATGTTTGTTTAGATAAGGGTTTATCTTGATCATTTTCTCAAAAAACCAACTCTTTATCGCATTGTTTTTGTTGCATTGGCTTCCTGGTTTCTATTTAATTGATTTCATCCCTCAAATTGATTATTTCCTGGCATCTACTCATCCAGAGTGTTTTGCTTCTTTTTGTTCTAAGGCTTTCAGTTGTGCTGTTACTTCTCTAATGTGACTATCCTCTGTTTTCTCCATATGGGCACTCTGTGCAAGAACTTCCCTCATAACACTGCTTTCAATGTGTCCCATAAGTTCAGATATATCATGTTCTTATTCTCATTGAATTTTAGGAAGTCCTTAATTTCTTTCTTTATTTCTTCTATGACCCAGGGGTGTTGCAATGCACATTGTTCAGTTCCCATGTGTTTGTAGGGTTTCTGTGATTTGTGTTGTTGTTGAATTCCAGTTTTAAAGCATGGTGGTCTGATATGATACAGGGGGCAATTCCAATTCTTTTGTATCTGTTGGGTTTCTTATGCCCCTTAGTATGTGGTCAATTTTAGAGAGGGTTCCATGCAGAGCAGAGAAGAATGTATATTCTTTTGTGTTGGATGGAATGTTCTATAGATGTCTGTTAAACCCAGTTGTGACATAAGTTCTATTAGGTTTTTTTTTGTTTCTTTGTTGAGTTTCTGATTGGTGGTCCTGTTTAGTGGTGAGAGTGGTGTGTTGAAGTCTCCCACTTTAAATTTGTGAGTTTTTATGTGTGCTTTGAATTTTAATAGTATTTCTTTTACAAATGTGGGTGCCTTAGTATTTTATGCATGGAAGTTCAGAATCAAGACTGTGTAATGGATTTCTCCTGTAATGCATATGAAATGACCATCATCCCTTTGGATTAATTTTGGTTTAAAATCTAACTTGTTAGATATTAGGATAGCCACACCTGCTTGCTTCTTGGGTCCATTTGATTAGAAGATCTTTTCCCAGCCATTTACCCTGAGGTAATGTCTATCTTTGAAGCTTAGATATATTTCTTGTATGCAGCAGAAGGATGAATTCTGTCTTCTTATCCATTTCATTCGCCTGTGTCTTTTTATAGGTCAGTTAAGACCATTAATATTGTGTGAGATTATGCACCATTGATTGTTAATGCTTGTTTGTTTTAGATTTGTTTTTGGCAGTGGTATTGTGAATATATTTGTCCTGTTTTACCCTTGGTTTCTTGTGAAGTATCTGTTGCCTACATCTTTTTGAGCTTAATTAACTTCCTTGGGTTGGGGTTTTACTTTGAAAACTTTATGTAGGGCTGGATTTGGAGATACATACTGTGAAATTCTGGCTTTGTGATTAAATATCTTGTTTTCTCCATACATAGTGATTGAGAGTTTTGCTGGGTATAGTAGCCTGGGCTGGCATTTATGGACTCTTAGTACTTGTAGAACATCTCCTAGGGGCCTCTCTCAGTTGCTGCAGGCTGGATTCTTGACCACCATCACAGAGCCTTGCCAAAGAGGCTTTAGCTGGAAAGTGCCAGGCCCAGGGTTGATCTGCCTATCAGCTTAAGGAACAGCCTGGGTCCCAGCCTTCGAGATCTTTGACTCCCATTGCCAGACCCCTGACTGTGGAGAGACCTCTTAGAGAGCTTGGATCACTCAGAGTTACAGACATTGAACCTCTGACCCACCTAAGCCCATCGGGGAAGTACCATAGTGAGAGGGCGAGACTCTACCAGGTAACATATAAAGACAGAACTATCAAAATTACACCTGACTTCTCCATGGAAACCCTCAAGGCCAGAAGGTCCTGGATAGATATTCTACAAGTACTAAGAGTCCACGGATGCCAGCCCAGGCTACTATACCCAGCAAAACTCTCAATCACTATAGATGGAGTAAACAAGGTATTTAATGACAAAGCCAGATTCTCACAATGTCTATAAACCTAGAGAAATGTCTGGAGAACTACAAGACTGACCCCTAACACTTTGAGCTACAGGGGAAAGGCTAGCATAAATGCCCTTCCCTGATAGTGAGATCAATAACTAACTAATCCACCATCAGGGAGCCTTCATTTAGTACATGATGGAAACAGAAGGAAACACCCATAAATAAACACTGAGTCAACTTGAGTCCAGATTCAGAGAGAGAGAGAGAGGACAAGACCAGGTTGTAGAAACCCACAGAAACAGTTGACCTAAAGAAAAAGGAGCTAATGTGCCCCTCCCAGACTGCTAGCTGGGAATCCAGCATGGGACTGACTAAGTCTGCCTGAATATGGGTCTCAGCTAGAAGGACTGAGCAGTCTAAGGGACCTAGACAGTGGAACCAGGATGTATTCCTGGTACACAAAAGGACCTTGTGGACACATCCCCCATGGAGGGATACTCCCTTAACCTAGAGATAGGAGAGAAGTCCGAGTCCCTACTTCAAATGACTTGACAGATTTACATGACCCCACCTGGAAGGCATAGCCCTACATGTAGATTGGACATGGGGGGGCTGGGAGGGAAGGTGGTCAGGGTGCATGTGAGGTAGGAGAGAGTGTAAGAGGGAGGGAGGGAGGGAGAGGGAACTGGGATGAACATGTAAAAAAAATGAAAGAAAGAAATACCTCTCTTAGAAATTCCATACAAACAAAATGGGTTAATGCATTGAAAGATGAACAAACAAGACATATTAGAGGGTGTATTCATTAGGAAGCATATCGGTGTTTTCATTCCATTTCTCTCTTGACCTCAGTTATTTTCATGGTTTTGACTCTGAAACAAATATCTGTTCCAGGAAGATTAGAAACCACAGTGAAATTAATGGCTAAAGCTTTTGTCTGGTATTCCTTCCATGTGGCTATCTGTGTCTGGCTTATTTTTTATCATCACCACCACACAGCGAGAATTGGGTAATTTAAAAGTAGAATTTTATTTCTTTATTATTCTGTAAGCTGAGATATATGACATGTAGGTATTGGAATCTAGATGGTTTCTTCTTAGTGTGTCCATATATAGCTAATCCGCAGAGCAAAAACAATGTTGGGAACCATGTGGTCTACTTTCAATTCATCATATGAATGCTTGTCAAATAGATATCCATGGGAAAAAGCCTGTGGAGATGGCCTCTTACTTGACAAAGACCAATATACCTTGAGACAGCTAGCTCAGAATTCTTCACACTAAGCCTGCACATTTTCTTCCATTTCATAATACTGATGATTCTCTTTGCAGATTTAGTTTCATTTTTACTTGTAAAATTCATCCTGTATAGAGAGGCTTAGGCTTGTAGGACACTTTGTAGGACAGGGAACAGTTAGAAAAACCATAACTGTATTTAACTTATGCGACTCACCCCTGTAAATCTGTAAATCAGTAAATATGTTTTATTAGCTGGAAAGATATTGTAGTTCTTGAAAATATGTTCCTTCCTCTTAGTTTTGTAAAGACAGGGTGTACCTGCTTCAATATTTAACACTGCCAGAGAAACTAGGATACAAAGAGGAATCTAAGAGATTCATACAAGGTCACTCACAGAAGGGGAAAGGAACAAGATCTTCTGGGCAAATTGTGAGGGGGGGTCAGTGAGTAGAGTGGGAGCTAGGAGAAAGATAAGGGGAGGAGAGAAAAGCACATGGGACTAGGAAGACTGAGTCAGGGGAGGAATAGATGATGTGAGATGAGAGAGAGAGAGAGAGAGAGGAGAGAGAGAGAGAGACCATAAAAGAGGGAGCCATTATAGATTTGAAGAGAAAACTGAACCTAGAAAAATGTCTAGAGACCTACAATTTGATAAAAAGTGGAAAGGCTACCATAAATGCTCTTTCCTGATAATGAGATTGATGATTAACTTATCCATCAACACAGAGCCCTCATCTAGTAGCTGATGGAAACAGAAGCAGACAGCCACAGTGAAACACTGAACTGAACTGGAATCCAGATGCAGAAAGGGAGGACAAGACCAGGCTATGGATACCCACAGAGACAGCTGACCTGAACAAAAGGAAGCAGTGGGCCCCCAGACTAACAGCTGGGAAACCTGCATTGGACCGGCCCAGAACCCCTGAATTGTGTCTCAGTTAGAAGGCCTGGGCAGTATAAGGAACCTCTGACAGTGGAACCAGGATGTATTCCTGGTGCACAAAAAGACTTAGGGAGCATATTTCCCATGGAGAAATAATCCTTTAACCTAGAGACAGGAGGACAGTCCTAGTCCCTACTCCAAATTACTTGATAAATTTTATTGACCTCTCCTGGAAGGCACCACCCTCCCTGTGGAGTGGGGGGTTGGGATGGGTAGGTGGTCAGGAGGTATGGTAGGGAAGGAGAAGGGGAGAGGGAGCTGGGAATGATATGTAAAATAAGAAAAAATTAATAAATTTTTAAAAAAAGAATAGAAAAGCTGAGGATTGTTTTTGGGTTAAATGCTGTTTTGATGTAAAAGTGGGAACAAATGTATTTGACATATTTGTTTTTGCTGGAGTGGAATGTTAGAGAATGGGGAAAATAGGCTTGGTTTTGAAGTGAGATAAAAGATGGCTGGAAGTATTTGGGACAATCACTTGTGTAAAACCCATCTGGTGGTTATATAATTGTCTTCTGCTGATGCTCCTTTCTTATATTATGACCTGAGCACAAACTGTGGCCAGGTAATGGCAATGTAAACTAACTAGAAAGTTGAATAAGAGTTCTCTTCTGGAGGCTTCCATTCCCCAAGGAAGAAGAAAACCTCAATAAATAGTTCCTTGGAAAATTCCATCATTGACACTATCTATATTGGAAAGGCATCAATACAAAGGCAGCCCTCACAAGATAAATGAATCACACTTAAATAATGGGGTAGAATACTGTATAAAATAATATAGTAATTTTACTTTATTTCTAAACATGGATGATAACATCATACTTTACGTGCTATAGTAATCTCTATATAGGTGAGAAGAAAAAAATAGGGTTATTGCTCTAATAAACTTAGGAGCTCCTAACATTTGAAGATATTAAGTAATAGTGTAGTATAGTACTTTGAATGCAATTGTTCCCCATAAACTCACAGGGAGTGACACTGTTAGGTGTGGATTTGATGAAGTAGTTACAGCCTTGTTGGGGTAGACATGAAGGTCTTATATTTTTCTAAGTCATAACCAATGTTCAGTTCACTTCCTGTTACCTGCTTCTGTCAGCTACCTCTCAAGCACCATGTCTGCCTGCATGCTGCCATGTCCCACCATGATGAAAATTGATTGAAACTCTGAACTATAAGCCACCCAATTAAATGTTTCCTTTATAACAGTGGCTGTGGTCACGATGACTCATCATAGCAGTAGACACCATAACTAAGGCATGCAGTAACTCAAATATGCAATCTAACATACTGAACATGAGAGTTCATAATAAACACTAGAATTACATCTTCCTATAGAAATACATTTAATCTACATATCTTTTATTCTAAGCCTAAAAGAGTAAACATGTCAGAGAAATCATTTAAAATGTAATATTGTCAAACTTTGATTAGCTAGTAATCTAAAAAACAAAACAGGAGATAAAAAAACAAATATGAGCATTAATTTGAAAAGACAGTTAATTTGAACATTAAGTATCACCCATTTTTGGAAAAAAGACATATGTACTTCAAACATCATCAACATAAGATCCACATTTGTTTGAGAAAAGAACACATAGGGTTGGAGAAATGACTCAGCCATTAAAGGTTAAGCTCACAACCAAAAATATAAAAGAATACATATAATCTAAGAAGAAAATATATAGTCTCTTATACTAATAATTTGTAAACCATAATAAAACAAAAATCTTGAAATTATGTAGTGAGCATCATATAGTAAGGAAATTGGAGAAAATATTCGCTATAAAGATTTTAATATTCACATAAACACTGATGCCCACATTAAATATTCTAAATATAATTGTCTAATTTTAAATAATTACAGCACATAAAAGTATCTGAACGTAGGAGACATTTTTACCATATCTCAAATATTTAATCTAATAAAATATGTTGTATGGCATACCTTCTTTATATAAATACATGCATTTAAATGTATTAAACTTGCATCTAAAAATAAAAGTATCCAAATAATCAATTTAACACAGAATTGTGGTAAATAATTCCATAGTGCAACTCATGGAGTTTAACACAGGACTACAGAGATGATGAGTAATCTAAAGGCAGTTTTAAGATTCAGTATGTTAACAGATGAATATAATCACCGTGGACAGTAAAACACATTTGGTGATTTCAGCAATGCTTAATTTAATTATAAAATTCCTATGAATATATGTTCAGATAGAAATTTGTTATCAAGACAAGAAAACTAACTTTAAGAAATAACTTTTAAACACAGTTAACAAAGACAAAAAATGTGGTAATATATTGTTTATGATATAATTAAGCTTATCTGAAGATCAGAATGCAAAGGTAGCTACAGCCATAGACTCCGGGCAGTGGTGGTATACCCCTTTAATCCAAGCAGCCATTTTAGCTAGTCATAGAAGCTGGGCACTGGTGGTACACACCTTTAATCCCAGCACTAGAGAGGTATATAATACAGGATCAGGGTCTCAGTCCTGGCAATTAGTCACCAGCCATGTTGAGGACAGGATTGCCCTAGCCGTGGTAGAGGTAAGAGCTCTATGGTGGCTTGGCTGCTTTTCTTCCCTGATCTTCAGCTTGTATCCCAAATTCTGTCTCTGGTTTGATATTACTCATACTACAATGTCATTGCTGAAATGCAGAAAAAAATGTAGAAATGTAAAAAATCACAAATATTTACATACTTTCAAGATAGGTCCAGACAGAAGAAAACCTTGACAACTTCGGTAACATAATTTTGGCTTTACAGTCAAGATACAAATACATGCTATTGATTCTCCCTTCATAGCTAAGAAAGCCACTGAGGTAAGCCATATTGCAGGAGTGACTCTGAATGGAAGTACAAAGTGGCAACTGTGTGAAGTTGTGAAGGTGAAACCAGAATGGTCTTAGAAACCTCAAAACGCTAGAGATGCCAGAGCCATGGGAGAATTGCTGAGGAGAGTTGCTTAACAGTGAATTGAGTCAGCTAGAAGGAAAGAAGTGTGTTGCAGTCAAGAAAGCTTGAGAAAGTTTGAGATCTGAAGAGTTCCTTGATATCTTACATAGAAATGCAAAGTTTGGAATTTGTCCAACTGGTTTTTTGGTCTTTAGTCAATCATTTCTATAGTATGTTCCCTTCCTTCCATTTTGGAATGGAAATATATATCCTATGCAATTATAGGCTGGATATATGGGATCTTCTTTTTCATTTTCATTTCACAGGGGATTATAGTTAAGAAACTACATGAATCGCAGAAGATACTTTTTGGACTTTTAAATAGTATTGATTCTATAAAAGAGTATACAAACTTTTAAATTTGGACTATGATTTGGCTACAAGTATATGGTAGCTAGGGAGAGGAATGTGGTGGTTTAGATGAAAATGGCCACAGTAGACCATAGGGAGTAGCACTATTAGGAAATGTGGACTTAGAGAGGGGAAGTTGTTTTCAAAGAAGTATGTCATTGTGAGTGGACATTGAAGTATCAAATGCTCAAGGCAGGACCAGTTTCACTTGCTCTTCCTACTGACAGATGACCAAGACATAGAACTCTCAGCAACCTCTGCAGCACCATGTCTGCTTTTTATCAAAGGCCATAGTCATGATATCTCTTCATAGTAATAGAAAACTTAAGGCAGATGTTGCAACAAATTCCCCAAAGTCAATTTTGAGAGCAACTTTCTTTCCTAGGTATGCAAACAATAACCTGAAAGGCAATTACAGCATACCCTAGTAAGTTGGGAGAGAGAGAGAGAGAGAGAGAGAGAGAGAGAGAGAGAGAGAGAGAGAGAGAGAACAAGTGTTTCTGCTGTGTTTTTAGTTAAATACCAGTCTGAGAGTCAATTTATAAGCAGATCTTGTTTTTGACACTATGTTCCAAACACATCTTTATTTTAACAAAACCATGATTTCAAAGGATTATGCACTAGTAATTCTTGTTGCTGAAAATAGCCTTCTAGTAGAAGGGGTATGTGTTTTATTTTGCTTTATTTTCTTTCCAACTGAGCAGTAGGACTGTGTGCATGGTATTTTCAAGAATGTTTTCTTCCTTGCATTTCAGTAAGGTAAAACCATTTCTTTGATTCATTCTTGACAAGATCTAATCTATGGAGATAATTCTGTCTCCAGAAATAAAGCAATAAGTTTTCAATCCTGTACAGTTTTTCTAACAGCCAAGAATTTATTGTTTACCTGTCACACACTATACAAGCAACCATTTTGTATAAATGTAAAAGGTTTCAGGATGCTTCTAAGGCCAGTAGTTAATGTCACTCAAACAACTTAATGGGCACACATGTCCAAGATGTTAGAGATAACACAAGGTAAAACAGCAAAAAACTTGGGAAAACAGAAAAAAATAAAGAAGATAAGTGACATCATCTATGCCCTGAGCAGAATACATGTTTTTAGTTTGAGACAGCTTCAGGTTGTGTTCCCCCTGTGATGTGAAAACTAAACAATTTTATTTCAGATGAGGATAAATTGAAGAAACTAGCCATAAAATTTTGTTGGTAATGTCCAATTTCTTAACAACATTTCCTAAGTTAGTCTTTCTCCCAATGATCTATAACACATGAGTACAAAGCAGTGCTTGGACACTATCAGTGAAGAGTTCATGTATGTACTGAAGTATGTATGTATGAGTGCCATTAATAAAATTTGAACAGGAATTAAGCCCTCCCCCATCTATCTAAGCTGAGAGAGTATACTTCCTTGAGGAATGGGCTCCCAAAGCCCATTCATGCACTAGGGAAGAAACTGGTTCCACTGACAGAGGCCCTATAGACTGCCCAAGTGCCCCAACTGACAACCACATTCAGGGAGCCTTGTATGTCTTATACTGGTCCCCCAACCATCAGACTGGGGTCCATGAGCTCCTCCTTGTTGAGGTCAGCTGTTTCTGTGTGTTTCCCCAGCATGGTCTTAACCCCTTTGTTCATCCTTCCTCCCTTTCTACAACTGGATTCCAGGAGTTTGGCTGAGTACTTAGCTGAGGATCTCTACTTCTGTTTCCAACAACTGCTGGGTGAAGGTTCTATGATGGCATTTAAGGTAGTCATCAGACAGACTTTGGTGATCCCACATGACAGGAAACCTCACCCTCCATGAGGATTGCATAGGAGTGGAATGGGGGGATTTTGGTGGAGGGAACTGGAAGCGGTATGTAAAATAAGATTGTTTACAATTTAAATAAACTTAATTTAAAAAAAAATAACACAGGGTTAGAGTAAATACTGATTCTTACATTGTTCAAAAATTATGGGTAACAGATAGTTTTCTTTAAGAAAAATAATACACTGATGTGACTTTATAGCTAATGAAGTTGAATGACTCATGGCATATGTAGATTTGGCTGTACAAGTGTTCATCTTGCTGATTTCCCATGTCTTCTCCTCCCTATCCTCTACAAATTGTGGTTCATTCTTAGACTCAAGATGAAGAAATATAAAAATGATATTGAATGTCCTCATGGTAGCAAAATGACTACAGCAGTTTTCTATTTTTAGGTACAATCTGTAGAGAAAATTCTCCTTTTAACATCCCAGGAGCCATGAAATGTGTATCAAAGAACTACAGTCAACTATGGAATACTGAGAGTAGAAGTCTCCTTCCACGTTGAAGACTTCCAAAGTCATTATCCACTATCAAGCGGATGCCCTAAACTAGTACATAAGCAAGCAGTTTTATATGGACTGAGAAGGTTTTATTTTTATTTGTGATGCAGATGCACACACAAATATATATATATATTTGTGTGTATTATATAATATATGCATATATATGTACAAGTGTGCATTATATATTAATATTATGTATGTGTACATGCATATAACACATTTTATACACACACATACATATATACATACATATATAAATATATATATGTATATATATATATATATATATATATATATATATGCAATGAAGTAAAAGAAGCCATTAATTTGAGAGAAAATTAGTGAGATACACCGAAGGGGTTTGACGGAGGATAAGGTAGGGAGAAATGAGGTAATTATACTTCAATTTCAAAGTGTCAGTTTTACTTATTACTCTTTTAAGATCATCTTTAAATGAACCTCCTGGCTAAGAAATAAAATTGGGTGTCTCTCATACCTAGTTTTAATCATATAATGAGAAGGGATAACCATTCCTAATAACTATGATGGTTATAAGAGTAAAATTACACCACAACTGGTATCTATGAGTACTTACTGGGCAAGGACAAACCCTAGTTTACCCCTGCTTTTGTGCATGACATCTATTTTTGTGATGGGAGATGTTATTCTATAAATATGTTTCTCATACAGGTTAATGAATAAAGCCCTGTTGGCCAATAGGAATGCAAGATAGGTGGGGCTAGGAGACTAGGAGGAGGAAAGAGGAAGTTAGGAGGACTCAACATGGAGAGCACGGAGAGGTAGAACGCCAGCTGCTCTGGCCGGTAAGAAGAGACCATGTGGAAATACTTAGATAAGTAGAAATGGGTTAATCACTAAGACAGAGCTAGCTGGTAAGAAACTATTAACTGGCCAACATCCTAATATCAAATACAGAGTCTCTGCATGTTATTGGGGGCTGGTGCGGCAGTGGGACCAGGCAGGCTGGCAGAAAACATACTCGTTAAAATGTTTGTTTTGTATGTGTTTGATTTCCTGTCTGATGCATGTTATTGTCATTATTCTGTCTTAGGCTATGTCCAGGATACAAACATACTTCCTAATTTCAAATCAAACTGAATTCCTTTAAAAGCCATTAACTTTGACGAATCCCAGTGGAAGGCCTCACCCTTCCTGGGGAACAGATAAGGGATGGGCTGGTGTTTGGTGCAGCTGATAGGGGAGGTTGGGAGAATGAGAGAACTGGAACTGACATTTAAAACAATCTTGATTCTAATTCAAATTTTAAAAAAAATGAAAAAAAAAGCCATTAACTAGTTTACCTATAAACTTTTGTTTCTCTGTAGACAAGTCCACTGTGTCATGAACTTGAAGCATGTGTTGTTGCTGGTGGCTTGATTTGCAATTGTGTGTGTGTGTGTGTGTGTGTGTGTGTGTGTGTGTGTTTTCAAATAGAGTCTCACTTTGTATCCTTGCCTGGCCTAGAATTTGATAGGTATATCAGGATAGTTTGCAAGTTTTGAACTTACAAGGATGTCTTCCTTTTTTGTTAAGTGCTGAATCTATAGGAGTGAACACAAATACACACACACACACACACACACACACACACACACACACACACACTAGATCATTGGAATTGGAGACGTATTGGGTTTCCTTCCATGCAGCAAATTGTATCTCCCTCTCTCAGCAGTTGGTAATTGTCTGTGTCTCTTCATCTAGGGCTGAGGCCTTATGTTATTTTCTCTTTTTTGTTAGTATGTAAATTGGTGCTCTCTTTTTTTCAGCCTTTATAACAAACCCATGAAATCTGTACATTACAAATCATTCAACAATATGGTTTATTATATTTTTGAAATTTCATGTATGTATAAAGTATATTTGGTTACATTTACCTCCCACTCCTCTCTTGGGTTTTCTCTATCTACCCTTCCTCCTCACTTCTCCCCACAATTTCTATTACTTCTTTATCTTATGATCTACTGCATAAAATAATGCCCATGTTCTCATGAGTTTGGGGCCATCCACAGTGCATATTTGACTACTATGAGCCACAACATTAAATGACAGTGACACTAATTTCCAACTCTCCCCACCCTGCATCTATTACCTTCCAATATTTCCTCAGTAAGGCATGGGCTTTTGATCCCCTCCTCCCTCATATTTATCTGTCCATTTCTATTTTATATCTACTAGAGAAGAGAAAGCAGTGAAGATACTTCATTATTCAAACAATTTTTAACTAGATTTCACTCTTTGTTCCAACAAAAGTTACTTGTACATGTTATAATTATGTACATTTTAGTTCAAGAGGAACTTATTATTTGATATGAAGGATGATAAATTAATTTTTAATTACACAATTACTTTCTAGTATGATTTACTAACTATGGTACTTGAGGTTCAGAGTATCATCAAGACATTACTTTAAATAATTCCACCTGATAATTAGTTTTTAGTCATTTATTTGAATTTGCAAAGAACAAATGGAAATTTATTTTTGAGAACTTAAAATAACAAGATCTTGGTCTAATTCAGATGTAGAAATGATTTTTTTTCTTTGTAAATGTGGATTTTGGGCCTGTCAGAAAGATTTGCTATTTATTACATAATATCCTTCCTCTTTAACATAGTTTTGATTTTCCCATAAATGATAATTCAGAAAGAAGTGGATTCTTTTTTAAATATTATTTTGTGAGAATTCAATACTCCAGGCTCTGGGCTAGAGCAAAATGTAGCTGATATTTTATGTGGGTGGTAATTATCCTCTAATTACCTATGAGGGGCTCTTATTAAAATTTACTTCCAATAATGACCCATGCACTTCCCTCACCTATTTGACAAATCTTGCAAATTCTCTTAATTTTTTTGTACGCTTTAACTATGACATGCTTTAATTTTTCTCATCCTGTAAACCACAGTCTTCTTATCACTTTTGCAAATTTAGTTCCATAGCCTCTTCATGAAGATGACAAACCAGATATTCTCATAAAGCATTATCATGCATAGAATGTTTCATTTATTAACATATAGTTGAAAAAGTAATTCCAAGTTCTACAAAGCAAGTTGTTGTGCAACCTATTCATCACTTGAAACAGCCTTTAAGCAGAAAGATAGACAACTCAAAATAGCTTCAGAGTCCCTGAAACTGATCAAGATCATTAGGAGCCTTCTTCCCAGGGCAAGCAAAAGACTCAGAAAAGGCAAGTGGCAAAGAAGACTCTCAGGTGATAAAAACTTCAAAGAAGATGGAGACCAGTCCTGCAGTCTAGAAGAAGCACAAACCAGTGAAGGTGCCTGTTAATTGTTTAGAACAGAGTTACTTGGAAAGGACAGTCTTCTATGTGTTGAACTTCCTGTGGGTTTTCCAGGTTTTATGAGCTGTCAACAATACCAGAGTGGAACTTAATGATGCTGCTCTCTTTAAATAATTTCTGCTTCTGTATGTAAACTCTCATCCAATGCCCTATAATTTACCCCGATAAAATTCATTGATTTACAGAGTTGGAATTTACTTGTATCTGTCCCTTGTTCTATTGTCAGCTTCCTATCTTGCATAAATGGATTGTGTGTGTGTGTGTGTGTGTGTGTGTGTGTGTGTGTGTGTGTGTGCATGTGTGCTGCATCTCCCCAAGATGTATTGTTTCATCATACAGAACAAGCTAATGAGGCATGACGGTATGTATGAGATTTATGCTGAAAGGACACACATGGCATGTGTGAGTAGTAACAGATAGCTTACAGTTCAAAAATAAATTTGGCATTGTCCCTGTAAAAGACATGTTTTATGTACAACAATTGGAAGAACTTTCTATTTACTTAGGTGTTATCAGTATCAGAACAGTGATAACTTCCCAAATTTTTCCACCATTTTCATTTACTTTTATTTTTTTCTATCTTTTTTTTCCTGAATAATTCAAACCTAAAGCCAATATATGGGGCAGGTGTGCATATGTTTCAGAAGTAGGGGGTAGGGGACATAAGGTCTCACAGTATGGAGTCAGAATAAATAAGGATGGTGTCAGCTTGGGTCACTTTGCAACTTGTTCAGAGCATGTGAAGGCACAGATAAAACCCTCTTATATTCCAAATGCACAGAGGAAGGGACCAAGACAGAGTAGTTTTCTGATATGGACACAAAACCGAATGAGAAGAATGATATAATACTTTTTGGGAATTGTGGGAATCTTCTATGTCATATATAAAGTGAGAACCTCTGTAAAATATTAATATGTTGTCATACCATTCTCAGATAAAGATATTACACTAGAAATGGACATTAGACTACAATGCACAATTCAGCAATCTTGGAATTATTGTTGTGAACACATAGTTTAAAACTATGGATAAATGTCAAGAAAAATATAAGTATAAATGCTTTTGCATGCACATATCCCCTATCCACTAAACGAATCTTGGAGGAATAGCTTATTATCAATGATCATATTATGTAAGTTGGTTCTTTAATTCTAAAACCTACTAGAAAAATGGCTAATACTATGTCTAGAAAAGATACTCACGAAGTTAACTTGGTAATGTTTTATTATTTATTATTATTATTATTATTATTATGATGATGATGATGATGATGATGATGATGATGATGATGATGATGATGATGCAATATGGGCAGGTATATAACATTGCACAGAAATAAATTCCAGGGATAACTTTCAGGAGTCAGTATTTCTTACAGTGGTATCAGGAGTTCCAATTCGGGTTGTCCATCCTAAACAACAAATGCTTATTTTCTGGCTTTAACATCTTGCCAGTCTGAATTTTTTTTTCTTTTTACACAGGTTTCTCTGTGTATCTTTGTAGACCATCCTGTCCTGGAACTCATGAGATCTGCTTGATGATAATAATAATTTATGTTTCTATGGCTTAATCTTTGGAAAATAAATTTATATTATGTACTAAATAAATGCTTTGTTATTTCAAAATCATACTCTGCTTTGCAGAACATGACAAAAGCATAAACATTCAATTTAGAGTGCATCAGAACTATCTGTTTTGTAGTTCTGAGATTTTATACTATTATATCTAGCATTTTCTTTGTATTCAATAAAATTGTACTCTATTTTAAATATAACTTGGGAGATATTATATTCTATATTGATTGTAACCCAGATTTATTTGTTATCCATTTGTGAGTTGGATGAAATCACTGTCTGGTAAAGAATTGTTCATTCAAAATGGAATTAGGAAATTTAGGTGCAGGGAGATTCACCTAAAAAGTAAAAATGGTAAGAATTTCCTTATGATTAAAATAGCAGAATTTTTGTCATGTTGAGAATTTTGTCTGTTTTTATAATTATCAACAAGGGCAAAGTTCACAGACAGGTGAAACATGATTGAGGTTGAGATGATGACAGTGGTTGCTTTATAACATTTACAATCAAGAAACTGGATGAATGCCTAATCTTGGTTGATTCTAAGAATATTCGCAATTGTGCAGGTACAAGTTAGTACATGAATTACTGTTTTCTACTAAATATGTGAGTTGCGTATATAAAGTAATTTAGAAATGAAGTTTAATCTGAATAAATGAAGCTTCTGTTTAGATAAGTTTAGCTAATTTGATTCTGCCAAATATCAAAAATCAGTATATGATACTCAGGTATTCCACTAGAAAATAAAATGTATAATACACTTGCAATTATTTCTCCATTATTTTAGCTTATAGTCAATTTGTTCCTCACTTTTGTGTTCTCATCGAATGAAATAGCTACAAAATATGTAAGTATACAAAAAAAAGGTAATGAAATTAGTACTGTGAAAGATGAAGCAAGTTCGTTAGTTTTCCATGTAAAGAAACATCAATTGTAGTAATGTAATGGTTTGTGGAATAAAGTAAGTCCACGCGACCTATGAAACAAAAAAGTCAAATCTTCATGCCTATAATCTCAGTCCTTTGTAGTCCTTTGTAGACTGGAGAATTGCCATAAGAACAAGGCCAGAATGGCCTATACACATATAAAAAAAATTAATCTATTTGTTTTTGGGTTGATTAGTGATTAGTCCTCTAAATTTAACTATCTAGTTGTTTCAGATTATCTAAATGAAAAATACTATACTCTAAAAATAACCTTTGTTTTCATATTGAAAGGAATTTTTACTTCCTCCCTCCCCATATCTCTGAATAGAATATAACATGGCTATTTGAACAACAGTCAAGGCTTTTTACAAAATTGAAGTCCCAAGAAACTAAGTACCTATGATGTCCTTAAAATAACAAAAAACGTAGCTATCTAAATAGTGACATTCCTTTTTTTTTTTTAAATCAGTCTAGAAAACTTCTTGATGCTTAAATTATACATACTCTTAAGTTTACAAGTTCTGGAATCATGTAGGACATAAACCAGCACATGTTTCTGCTAAATGGATTCAATGTCCTTGTGGAATGTCTTTGAGAGTATAGCTAGATGTGTGAATTTTGATAGAAAGGTGTACTCTAAGTGCTGTGAGTCTGCTCTTTGAGCTGAAGTCCACAAAAGCATAGAAATGAAAGCTAGGTGAGCATTAGCACTGATCACACTCTGTTGGGAGTCCCTGCCCAATTTCCTTGTGCTAAGATTTCTCTTCCTTGAAAGACTGTACATTTGAACTGTGGACCAAAATAAATGTTCTTTTTAAAATCACTTCACTTAGTAACCATGCTAATAATTCATAATATTTATTTATATTTCATTCTTTGTAATAATTTTGTAGTGGGTGTATTCACTAATAATATAGATATTTTATTTAGGTATTTCAAAATTTTTGTATTTAAATAATTCTAGTTCAGTGTCAAGTTGCTTTGTCAAAAGGACGCAATTTAAATGAGTACTATTTTAATATTAATGTATATCATTATTGTTTGAGATTATTTTTTGATGGTAACTGCAACCATTAACCGAAACAAACTATACTGCACAACATTCAGACTTAATTTAGCTGAGGGTCAATAGAGCCTAAGGAAAAATCAATTTTTGAAGGATATAATTAGCTTCAGAACACAAAGAAAATATCTTTATTTGTAGTTACATAAATTCAACAAACATCTTCCTCTACAACATGATTTAATTATGCCATTGATTCCTTGATCTCATTGCTTCCTTAAGCATTGAGCAGAAACTCAATCTATACTACCCTATCTCTGTTCTGCTGTTAAGAGAAAGGAGATAGAACAATTGATGGCATTTGATCATGATCACTAGAGAGAACCTTAGAATAAAAGAGTGTAACTGAGTCCCAGTCTTTGTATAGGTTGCTACAAGATATCTTACCTAACTAACTTCCATAAGCCTTAGCAGTTTAAAGAACATAGAAAAAAATAACTATGCTGCACATCATGAAACTGCAGAGTTTGAATCTGCATCATAATAAATTATAGGAACTTCATAATCATACTTGTGAGAAGAGACATATGATATAGAAGAGTGACAATTACCAAGGCAAGTGCTAAAATAGAAGTTATTTTAAAATATTACTTTAATATGTAAATATCACATAAAGATTTTTAGTAATTAAGTCTAGATTTTCAATGGATGTATTTTCTTTTCTGTTTTATAAAATAATATTCATTTATTTTATGTAAATGAACTATATTCTCTCAATATTAACTAATTTATTTGCAAAAAATATTATAACACAAAGTACTATTACTGTGATGCAGAATGCTGAGTTGTTGTGACAATCACATTGAAATCCAGAGGTGGAGACATGGCATTCCAAGGCAAGTTGAAACCAGAGTATTGGGATTTAGAGAAAAGTCATCAAAGAAGACTCCTCACATTAGCCATGTATGTGCACACATAGATACATAAGTGCAAATATATATATATACATATATATATATATATATATATATATATATATATATATGTGTGTGTGTACACACACATATGCCACATACATATATACACACAGACACAGGAAGAAAGAGATAAGAGAAAGTCACACACAGAAACAAAATGAATTATAATAAAAAAATCTTTGTCATCTTTATCAAATCAAGGCCTGGATCTTTTAAGACCTTTGATTTGGCCCTTTTCTATAAGTACTTCCATTTCTTTATTTAAAAATTAATTTTTTTCACAAGAGTTTTTCAATGTGAGGCTTCAAGTGATGTTATGTATTCCCAAGAATATCAGATCTGCCCAATTGAATATTAATTTAAATAAGCTTATAGTAAATTATAGTGGTGGAAATTCATAAATTGAATAATTGCTTTCTTTGCTTTGATTTGAATCTATTTTGAATACCTATCATTGTTTACAAATAATGTAAAAATAATAAAAACATTCTGTGCTTTCTGAATGTTTCCCAAGCTAAAATGCAGACATTTATGGTATTTTATAGTTGAGAAAATTGGTTTCAATATTGTCAACAAAACCTAACTGGAAATGAATTTAAGAGAAAATGGAAATGTTTGGAAATGTTGAGACACAGCATAAAAAAAAAAGAAAAAAAAAAACCTTCCAAACTTAGAACTTACCATCAGGAATCAACTCAATTCAATTAACGTAAATGAGGTATGTAAATAGCTTAAATGCTTATGTTGAATTTTTTTTTTTTTTACTCAGATAAAGATGCAGTCATACTTATTTCTATTGGCTGGAAATTATGTGTGTTCTCTAATTGTAAGTTTACAAAGACATGCTATTAACCCCTCCTTTAAAATCTACCTTATTCTGTCAGATAAACACCCTCAGGCAGTTCTTTGTTCATATTTATACACCGTTCTGAAAGGGGTACAAAATTTTGTTATTATTTTTAATAATCATAGATGTAGCCCCATAATTGCTAATACTATCCAGAGTTTGTCAGAATACTATGTCAGAATTTTTTTCATTTGAAATTTATTTTTTATGATAATATGACAAAATAACATGGCAAGAAACAACTTAAGTGAAGGATTTTTTTGACTCATGGTTTTCTAAGGTATAGTCCATCATGCTTGAGAGGGCAAAACTGACAAGCAACTCTCCATAGTATTTGTGTTACCAGCATGAAGAGAGTCCCTTTGGTAGATTGTTAGTCTCATAGATAAAATAATTTAAAAACAGACATAGCAGAAAATTTGAGGTTGACTTTATTTAAGTTAAAGAAGAAAAAACAATGAGATGAACTGGAGATCTTGATAGTTTTCAGGAGGAGGCAGATGATATGAAGAAAGGTCATACTTTTAGAGATCAGCATGAAGCATGGTGGAAGTGGTTTTCTAAGAGAGAATGAGAATGTCTAGAATGCTAGGGCAAACTGAGTAGCAACTAAGCAATATTCATAGAGTTAGTCAGTAATAAGGACTAAGAAATGTTATACTTCTTTCATGAAACTTTCATGAGTTAAAACTCAGAAGTGCAAAGGCTTACCAGTGAAGAACTCTTGAAGATCTTTGTATGCTTGAGGTGTATAAATGTATGCCTCTTTAATGGAATTTTACTCCTTTCATCTTAACCTGTCTTCAGGTATATGTTTCTTGTTGTTACACTACTCCTGTGGGACAGTTTCTTGAATCAATCCTTAAGGGATAGAACAGAGGTGTGTCTTTATAATTATATAATTTTTGTCACAGTTTAAATTTCAATGGCTGGTGGAACACCAGTGTTTTTCATTCTTTAGAACAACAATCATGTAATAAGAGATTTAAAAATTAGAGTAGAGGGTATAACTCTGGTGGCGAACTATTGTCTGACTTACAGAGGGCCCTGGGTTCAAGCCACAGAACAATATGAATTAGAGAGGCTAGCAAACAATTGTAATCTCATTACCAAGCATTTGGTAGAGGTGAAAGTTCTATGAACATTTCAAGTATGTCTTTGACTGTGTATATTTAAGGACAGAAAATGATATTTGAGACTTCATCTTAAAAATAAAAATAGATGAGCTATGTGTGATGAAAAATGCTTTTAATCTCAACACAAGTGGCTTAAGCAGGTGAGTGTATAAGAGTTTGAGGCCAACCTGGTGACCTATGAGTTCCAATGTTACTTGGTTATATCCTATTTCAAAGAGAATATATATATATATATATATATATATATATATATATATTTCTTTTTGAATATATATAACGTATTCTCTCCCAAAGAGATAGTGAATGTGAATGACTTTAGTGTGCAGACCAAGGATGTAGAAAAGAATAAGAAAAATAGTTCTTACAAGCAGAATGTAGAAAATCATAAAGAATGGACATTTACATGGGAGGAAAGAACAGAAGTTATGAGAATAAGAAAGGTTACTATGGTGATGGGGCTAATGGTTATATGCTAGACTGTTCTTGTCAAATAGGGCTACTTCAGACAAGAGAAAGCCAGAGTATGAAAGAAGTTTCTCATGGGTCTTGGCCCACAACAAGGAAATAGACCCCAACCCTAGAACAAATGATTCTAGATGACCATCACTGTTTGGGTCACTCCCGGACAACTGACAGTCTGGGGACTTTCTAAGTCATTCTATGGTTTATCCTTTGAATAAGAACAGGTCACACCTGGGTGGTCTCTCAAACATGAGATCATACTTAATCAATCACCTTATGCCACATGCTTGTATACTGATTTGTGGTTTGTCTCTATAAAAGGAGCCTGAGCCCTTTGGGGGGTGTGCAGCTTTCTCTTATATTGCTATCACCTGAGTGCACTCATTCAATAAACACCTCTTGCTTGTTGCATCTCCTGGTTTTGGTGTTTGTGTCACAGGGCTCTCCTACCAGGCCCATCAGGACCCCAGAATTAGGTCCAACAATAGGTATGCAGACAGAGAGACAGACAGACAGACAACTTATGAAATAGTCATGATTTTTATGGAGGAATTAACCCTTTGTCAATGTATTTTCACAGGGTTTCATTGTCTCTACCTTTCATAGAGAGTTTTAAAACTATTTTTCTGAGACAGGGCTTCTCTGTGTAGCATTAGACCTGTTCTGGACCTTTCTTTATAGAGCAGGCTAGCCTCAAACTTACAGAGATCCACCCATCTCTGCCTCCAGAGTGCTGGGATAAAGGCAGGTTCTACCATAGCCCAGCTTTGAGTATTTTAAATCTTAAAGCAGCAAAACTATGATGACTATCTGATGGGAGATGTCATTCTGTAAATATGTTTCTCTTATTGGTTAATAAATAAAGCACTGTTGGCCAATAGGAAAGCAAGATAGGTGGGGCTAGGCAACTAGGAGGAGAGAGAAAGTAGTAAGGAGGAGTCAACATGGAGAGACTGGAGAGAGCAGAACCCCAGCCCCTCTCACCGGTAAGATAAGACAACATGGAAGTACTTAGATTAACAGAAATGAGTTAATACTTAAGAAAGAGCTAGCCGATAAAAAAACAAGTAACTGGCCTACAGAATTATATCTATCACAGAGTCCCTGTATGTTATTTGGGGCTGGCACGGCTGTGGGCCCAGGCTGGTGGGGGGAAAAACCTTACTCCTAACAACTATCACCTCACTTCATAGTAGTCTTTCATATTTTAACAAGGGGATATTATGATTGTTTTCCTTCCAAAGCTTTGTGTGTTACCAGAAACATCAGAGGGTGATTCAAAGCAGAATATGAGGGAAAAGGAGGCTTATATTGCTTAAGATTTCCAAATTCTCTTATAACTGGCAAGCTACCTGATAGTGGATATGCAGTCCAAATAGGTCTCCTCCCAGCTGTAAAAGTAGAAGATGTATCTAGTAGGCTCTCTCAATTTTACTTCTTCATTCATCTTCAAATGCAAGCCAATGGGTTGGTTCTGGGTGTACTCTTCTCTCCTTTCTAGAAAAACAATCTCAGCTTCCCAAAGTGTACCTCATTAATGCCTTTTGGGCTTTTTATTTATTTCAAGTTAAGAGTGAAATTTAGCTATCAGGCACCTTTCTCGGTGTTTCAACTTTTTTTTTTAAATTCACAGGATATTAAAAAGCATTCTCAGTTTTAAAATATTACGGAATAATATTTATATTAAGACTGTTTCTTTGAAAATGAAATTTCTACCATTGACGGCACATTCCTATGAAGTTTTACGTACTCATTTGAGCTTTATTCTGGGAAGGGGTTGTGTGTTTCATTTCTTTTTAATTTAAATTTGTAACAAATTTGTTTTACATGTTAATCCCAGTTCTCTCACCCCCCCTCCTCCCCTGCCACATTCCCAACACCCATCCTATCCCCTTTCTGCTCCCCAGGGAGGTGAACTTTCAAAGTCCATCATATCATTTGGAGTAGGGCCTAGGCACTCCCCCACATGTCTAGGCCTAGAGAATATCCTTCTAATTGGAATGTGCTCCCAAATTCCATTCATGTAATATGGATAAATACTGATCCAGTACCAGAGGCCCCATATACTGCATAGATCTCCTAATTTACACCCATGTTCAGGGGGTCTGCGTTGGTCCTATGCTGGTTTCCCAGCTGTCAGACTGGGGTGCATGAGTTCCTACTTGTTCAGGTCATGGTCTAGATCCCTTGGATCATCACGATTCCCTCTCTGCAACTGGATTCCAGGAGTCCAGCTCAGTGTTTGGCTGTGGATGTCTGCTTCTGCTTTCATCAGCACTAGATGAAGGATCAAGGTTAGCATATGAGGTAGCCATCAATCTCATTATCAGGGTAGGGCATTTAAGGTAGCCTCTCAACTATTGCTTAGATTGTTAGTTGGGGCCATCCTTGTAGATAGATGGATATTTCCCTAGTACCTGATTTCTTTTTATACCTATAATGTCTCCATCTATTATGGTATTCTCTTTTCTTGTTCTCCTCTATTCCTTTCCTGACTCAATTATCCTCCCTCATGTTCTCTCTCTGCTCTTCTTCTCCCCTTCTCTTTCTCCCAACTCCCTCTCCCTTCCCTCCACACTCCCAAATTGTTCAGGAGATCTTGTACCTTTCCCCTTATCAGGGGACCATATATGTCTCTTAGTGTCCTCCTTTTTCCTAGCTTTTCTGATGGTGTGGATTATGGGCTTATAATCCTTTGCTCTATGTCTAAAACCCAATTATGAGTGAATACGCACTATGATTGTCATTTTTGTGACTGGGTTACCTCACTCATTTATTCTTAATGATAGTCATTTTATTTAATTTCACCTGAAGCAATGCTGATATTTGTTCCATGTATTTTAATAGTATTCATTCCCCTAGTTTTTCCCAAGTACTCCCTATCCACCTAACTTCCCCTTCTCACTGCCTTTGTCTCTCCTTCTATCCTCTTAAAAATTCCATAGAAACCAGTTTGTGCTGGGTGACTACTCTTGGGCTTTAAGTCAACTGTCACTTCATTGAAGAAAACTGAATTTACCTCACCAAGCAGCAATGAAATGACAATGGCTTCTTGGCTGGCAATGAGACTTAATTGCCCAAATCATCTCCTCTGTGCCTCTAATTTTGTTTGAGAGGGTCTTGCCTATGCTGTCAAAGACTCTGTGCATTCCTAAGAGCCTGTTGTTTCTTGAAAGCACTCTTTCCTTGATGCCATCTACCACCTTTGGCTCTTGTATTCTGTCTGCCTCATCCCTCTTTATCAATCCTATTTGAATTTTTAAGGAAGTCACAAATAAAACCTACACAGATTTCAGATATATTAACATAGCCACACAAACACTTGCCAAGCCACAAGCTCTGTACATCTCAGTGAATTTCTACATGCTCAGAATAACTACTTAGAAGACATCAAAATGGTTTTAACCCAAGAATTTGTCATTTCATTTTATGTGGAAATTTCACTGCGGGGAAGGGAGTAAGAGAGGTAAGGGAGAGAGGGAAGAAAGAAGAGAGAGAGAGAGAGAGAGAGAGAGAGAGAAAGAGAGAGAGAAAGAGAGAGAGAGAGAGATGGAAAGATGGACAGAGATCTGTCTGCCACTTCAGAGAAATGGTAGAAATATTAGATATGTAGTTGTATGGTTTGTTATGATCTGAATATTATCTTGAATTAACTTGAAATAAATGAATAACTAATATCTAGTATTTCAATAAGAATGTGAAGAGAGAATGATTAGGTCAATATGATCATAATATATATATATATATACATATACATATACATATATATACATATATATATATATATATATATATATATATATATATAGTTTTCTTTTAGGATTGTAAACAGGGTTCTTCCTAGACAGTCATTAGCGTTGTAATGCTGTTAGAGATCACCATAGTGTCCTTAATAAGAAGTGAGACAATGATATATTTTATAAACTGTAAGTTTATTGAGTTAGTTCTGTGTAGCTACTCTAATTTTACTCACCAAATAGTAACACTCTGGGAATAAAATCCAACAGTGCAGTTTTCATTAGTGCAAAAGAGAATTGACTCATATTATATTATGTTTTGAACTGCTGAATACAATTTCATAACTTGTATTTCTCACTGACTTTGGTTAGTTACCTTTATGCTATTAATATTTATATCAGTCCACTTCTGTACCACTTTTCTTGACAAGACCAGTAATCCAAAAGGCAATATATACAGTATTGCCTTTACTTCTCATTTTTAAGTACATGAAAACTCTAACATTACATGGCCAGGCCTCTTTCATTCTTTTTCCCCATTTCCAAATTTAGAAAAATATCTTGTATATAACAACATTGAACAAAATTGACTATAACCAAATATATCATCACAACTGAAGTTCATGATACAAAATCAAACAGCTGTGATTTTTTTATAGCTAACATTTTCTTAGAGTAGCACAAATATGGGAGATAACATTGCCAACTGGTCTGTCTTACTGAGAGGATTTAGCTTCCCTGGCCTCATCATTTGTGACTAATTATTCAAAGTCTAAAGAACATGCTATGTTATTCTAAGATTAATAATAGCTCCTTGCCACTATGTAATTAAAAAACCTTAAGATTATTTTCAAAGTAATATTGCTTTCAAAAATATTGATTTTTACTAAGGGGATGTTTGCAACATTTATTCTATTGTTTATCAAATTTATTTTATTATTCAAAAGAATTTACATTGATCTTGATATTGTTCACATTTCAAATTTATATGTGATAATGAATTTCTCATAGTCTCCAAATGTTTCTATTATGTTAGTATGATGGTAAAGTGATAAAAATGTAAATTTATTAGAAGATAAAACCTTAAAGCCAGAATTAAAGAAAGTGTCATCTCTAATAGCTATTGAGATCAATAGATTTTTTGAACTTTACTTAAAATAAATTAATTCTTACATTAATTTTAAGACTATATGCTTTTTGGAAGTATATATTTCATTCTTTTGTGATATAATTATTTATTATTTTTATAGTAAAATAAAACCACAGTTTTATGCTAATGCAATGCTGATTTATAAGTTTTTGAAAAATGTTTATTTATTCTTTGAGAATTTAATATGCTATATTTTTTCTACTTAAACGGTCTTTAATGAAAGCTGTGTATGTGATGCCCCTACTCCCGCATCTTCTCAATTGTTCCTTCTTTGTCTTTGCCCTTCTCTTTTCCTACTCCCACTTGTCAAGAAAAGGCTAATGGTACTGTGGGCATTTACCCCAGCAAGGTTGTTATCACTAGGCTAATGCTGCACAAAGACCACAAGAAGACCCTGGAAAGGAAAGCCAAGTCTTGACAAATATGCTATATTTTAACTAAATATAATTTTATCATTTTCCTTTTTTTCTTTTCTTCCTCTGGCTATTCAAAATCCCCAATCTGTCTTCTCAAATTGATGACCTCCTTTTCTTTGATACACACACATACACTTATACACACAAATATAAATACAATGTGCTGAATCTACTTTTTTATTTGTGTATATATACAATTTAAGGCTGACTACTTAGCATTAAATAACCAATTAGGAGTTTTGTCTCTAGTAGGAACTAATTCTTTCCCTCTCAGAAGTCATTAATTGACTAGAGTTATTTTTCAAGGGGCAGGCTCTGTGATATTTTCCCTCTGCACTAGTATGTTTATTACTATTATTATAGGTCAAGCCTTGTTTGGCATAATTTCTATGAGACAAAGTCTTTTAGGAGATTACCTGGCTCTCTGGCTCTTAAAATCTTTCCATCTCCTTTTCCTCTATTGTACCTTAACTGTAGGTGCAGTTGTTAGTCATGGTAGTTCAAATGACTCCCAAAACAATATAGTATATTCATGGCGTCTTTGGTTGCTCCTCAAAGCAACAAATTGAAGGTTAGTTCTTAATGCTGAAGACACCATCACTTAGGGCTCAGGATGTAGATGATTTGAGCAGGATCTGACCTGAGTCTAATTCCTGCAATCTAACTTCCACAAAACAAATAACAAACAACAACAAAACAAACAAACAAAGAACAAACAAAACTAAATAAAACAAAACAAAACAAAAAAACACTATGAAATCTCTGATAGGATAGAAACATTTCAACAATCCCACCCAACATTGATGACTATGAATTTCAACAATGATCAGCACAGCAAAGTGTGCTTAAAGTTGCAATAGTGGCACGCATGTCTTGGCAGAAACCTAAAGGTATCTAATTGGGTTTAAAACTCATTTGACATGAGCGGTACTGGAAACCTTATACTAAGCAACTACCAAAAGCTAGTGCAGTTTGAATGTTAGAAGAGAACCGACTATCATAAAATTAATGAACCAGGATATCATTCTCAAACTTATACTCAAAAATAAGTGTATTTATAACTCACTTTAAAAAAAAAAAGCTTTTTTTGGAGAAAATGAACACAATCACAATGCAGAGATCAATATATCATAGGGATCCCAGCACCAACTGGTATACTCATACATTTTACTTTTAAAGATAAATTATTTCACTGCTTTTAAGGAGTGAGTAATAAATGAATGAATATCCTCTGTATTTATCAGGTTCTGGTTAGAAAAGAGGGTTTATTGAACTTCTCTCTCTTGTCAATTTCCAGATATTTGTCACATGATTGTAGCAGGCTTCTGATTGATAGATAATTCCTCTCATAAGACTTTTGAAAACACATACAAGTGAGCTGATGGTCTTCCCCTTATGCTGTCCCTGAATATGTTAGACAAGATTGCATTGTCCTTATGTTTGAGTAGAAATCTTTTCCACAATGGCAAATTTCAATTCATGGTCCAACTTCATTAAGACATCACTATGGTTTGATTTTATTCTTTAAAATGGGAACTAACTCCTGGTATATTCAGCTCCAGGTAATTTTGCCTTTGCCACTAGGCCAATGAATCATTATTTTCTTCATGAACTTGAAAATGAGTGAACACATAGAAATTCTGTGAAGCTTTTTTTAAAAGTCAAATTTCAGAATATTAGAAGCTAGTTATTGCTATAAATTATGTGTTATACCCAAGTTTAGAATAGCTTTCATTAAGTATTGCTTAATATTTCTAGTGAGCAATTATTTTCCATTTAAATTATATGACATAGAAATAAGTTTTTCATCCCCACCAAAATTAGTTTGATTAATTTTAATACTGTAATGATTATAAATACCTACCACTTACCTGTATTTAGCATATAAAAACCCTGAATACTAGGTACAAAATTAACTTACTATTTTATACTCATTTTTATTTCATATATCCTCTAATCATAGTTCTCCAAAATTCTATGGTGACAAATTTGCCTGTTTATACATAAAACCATTATATATTCTATTAACTTTGGTAGCCCATTCCGTGCAGAGTGATACTCCCTCAGCCTAGAAAAACCAGGTAGGGCCTGGGCCCTGCTGCGAATGATATGACAGACATTGAAGATTCCCCATTGAAGACCTCACCCTCCCGGAGTGGGGGGAAGTATAAAGGGGATTGTGATGGGGTTTGTTAAGGTGAACAGGGCAGGACTGGAAGGTGTGTGAACTAGGATTAACATGTAAAACAAGCTTGTGTCAAATTTAAATTTAAAAAAAAGAGAGAGAATTCTCATATTAGTTCTGTACCCCACTTTTTAATTGGATTATTTGGTGTTTTAGTGACTACCTTCTTGTATTCTTTGAATACTTTGGAGATCAACCCTTTGTCATTTGTGGAGTTGGTCAAGATCTTTTCCCATTCTGTGGGCTGCTGTTTTGTTTTGTTGGCTGTGTCCTTTGCCTTATAGAATCATTTCAATTTCAGGAGGTCCCTTTTATTAATTGTTGATCTCATTGTCTGTCCTACTGGTGTTATATTCAGAAAGCAGTATCTTGTACCAATTCTTTCAAGGGTATCCTGGGTCTTTTGTTTTTCCTTATAAAGTTGAGTATTGTTCTTTAAAGTTCTGTGAAGAATTGTGCTGGTATTTTGATGGAGATTGCATTGAATCTGCAGATTGCTTTTGGCAACATTGCCATTTTTACTACGTTGAGCTTACCTATTCGAGAGCATGGAAGATCTTCCTATTTTTTGGTATCTTCATTGATTTATTTCTTTAATGACTCAAAGTTCTTATGTTACAGGTCTTTCTCTTGTTTGGCTATCCTTACCCAAGGTATTTTATGCTGTTTGTAGCTATTGTAAAGTGTGAGACTTCTCTGATATATTTTTCAGTCCATTTATCATCTGTATATAGTTGGGTTACTGTTTCTTTTTTCTTTTTCTTTTCTTTTCTTTTCTTTTCTTTTAATCTTGTATGCTGCCACTTTGCTGAAAGTGTTTTATCAGCTGTAGGAGTTTCCTGGTAAGATTTTTCAGGTCACCTAGGTAGACTATCATATCATCTGCAAATAGTAAAAGTGTGAATTCTTCCTTCTAATTTGTATCCTTTTGATAATCTAATTCTTATAAACATCTAGGTGAAGTTTTTGCAATTATCAAGAACTAGAACTGGAACTCTTTGATGTTTCCAGAGAAGTTCTGTGGCAACATGTGTTGGGGACACATAATTATAGACTAAAGAATATTAGAAGACAGAATTATAAAAGTTGAATTTGACTCTGGTTTTTACCTATGTAAGGTCTGGAATGGATGGGGAGAATCAGATAGTCCAACCATTTAGCTTGTAACATAAACAGTTCTGGTAAAGTTGTAGAGCTGCTAAAAAAATAAATAAACAAACCTTTTTTATCACAGTAGATGGATTTGAAGAATTTAAGAGATTTTGTGAATAGGAGATAAGCACAGGAAAGAGAGATAAGGAAAATGTACCTATATTCACTATATTCAGTATACTCCCTTAAAAACTTGCACTGAAAATTGTCCTTTTGGAAAATTTAGGAATGGTTGATAACAGTGATATAGTTCATGAAAATATCGCAGAGATAATAGGACAAAATTTGAAATTCAGAACTTTTGAGGAAACTTAGAGTGAAAATCCCAGGATGCCACTGTAGAGGTGTTTATTTAAATCAGACATAAAAAGCTCAACAAAACATAAGTCTGAATCCAGGAAGCTCAATTGTTAGTAAAGTATTGGATTTTTAATCTAACATCATTTGGCTCCAGACAATAGTATTCTTTATGAAAGCTGAACTTATTTGTGATGCAATGATGAAATTTTTACTACCAAACACTATTTAATCTACATCCAAATTGACAGAGTGAAATAACTGAAGCAATCAGTCATGTACTTGAATCAATTGTTACCAATATGTTCAAGAGGGGGAAAAGTGGGGTTTTAAACAAGGGATGGTGTTATTTACAGTAGACAAAAATCTTTGACATTAGAAAATACAACAAGAAGAATTTGATAAGCCATATAATTATACATGGAGTATCTGAGTGAGAGATCAACAAATACATTCAATCTAAATCATGCAGTACTAAAACTTATACAATGAAAGGTGAAGAAATAATGAGATAATTGCAAAACTGACATACACAAAGCAGGCTGAGAGGAAGAGAGACAAAAGTTAGAATGTAAAGACCAGGAAGGAAGAGAAAGAAGGGGAAGGGGAAAGAGGAGAAGAGGAAAAGGTCATTTCAAAATGGTATTTGGAAAGAATAAATGGAATTTATTTGTTTTTTTTTTTTTGCTTCCCAATTTATTTCTAATTTGTCTGTGTTCTAGCATACAAAACTTTGTTTACAAATATTCACAAAGAGCTTTAGACCGGATGATTCACTCTTCCATGCCATCACTTCTCCTACCTAGGTTTCAGGATTCTGTATACTGATACTTAGCAGGAGAGGTTATTAAAATATCCATTTCTATTCTGATCTGGATGTTTTTATTTATTTCATTGTAAGCTATTAAATTTAATATTTTAGTTCAAAAGTTTCTCTTTTTTAGAAGATTTGAGACAAGCTCTACTGATTTATTACCACTGGGCAGTAACTGCTTGCTGAAGAAACTATTATAGTAGAAATAACATCCCTTATGTAAAAGAAAAGAACTACATTTTGAACCACTTATTTATTCCACAGCAAACATCACACCTTCTCCCTCTCCTCCTCCTTCTCTTTCGCCATGACTCCTCTCCCTTCATTGATCGCCTCTATTTCCATCCATCTTTCTTCTTCTTCCTATTTGGATGATAGCTTGTTGGTTGACATGGTTATTGTTATTAAACCTTCCATAGAATTTCTTTGTCATTGTGACAGAATAGAATTGAATTGATAATACTATACTGCTTTCAACTTTATTAACTTCATAGTTTGTGAATTTCATTAACATAAAGACAGTAATATAAAACTCTCAACAGAATTTTAAATGTTGACAATAAACCACCAGGTCTTCAAAAACATAAATCTCTCTCTCTCTCTCTCTCTCTCTCTCTCTCTCTCTCTCTCTCTCTCTCTCTCTCTCTCTCTCTCTCTCTCTCTCCCCCAAATAGAGCACATTCCACTTTCATTGTACCACAGAAGAGTCAGTGAACAAAAATAAACAGCTTCCATCTTTCTTTCAGAAGACTGCCCTTATACCTGACCAGCCTTACTGGGTCAAATGTGAAGCTAATCTCATGACACATCTTGGGTTTCAGATGATTCAAACAGAGGCAATCAATAATGTTATAATGAAAGCTGTATGAAAGGGCACTTGGCACATCTTGTATAATTGATTTCAAAACTGATTTAAAGCTGTGAGTTCTGTCATTTTGAATTTTGAAAACAGAAGCCATAAACAATAGTGTTCCATTAACCCAAGTATTTTAATTGGCCATGTATTTTCCTGTCACACAAAGCTGATAATTTTCTCACTGTTATGGCATTGGGAATAGTAGACCGAAATTTATTAGTATTTGTATAGGGAGTAATAAAATAAAATAAATAGAGACACAGCCCCCAGAGAGCATGGGTTACTCTTGTGACATAAGATGTTGCAGAATTTTTTTTGTCTCTATGAAAGGCAAATTTGAGCCGCACTTTTTCAAACATGAATTTTTGAACCCAGAGACAATAGGTTTACTTCAAGCATTTAAATACAAAATACACATTCTTCAGACACTAAGGAATTAAAAAACTGGCTTGGTAATTGTTTCTTTGAAATTGTTTGTTAATGAAAGAATGAGAAGCAATAAATCTTGGAGTCATAAAACTGAATATACTGTTCTACATTGGTAAAGATGTTCATTGTTCCTCTATGTATTTTTTTTTGGAATATGGTCAAAATAATGATACACGGTGAATATTTCCTTGGTGAACTGTGAGAGTGGCTACAGAGAAAAGGCAGAGGACCTTATACTCAGGTATATTTTGTTTCCTAGGTTGTTCTTAGATGTGATTTCATGACCCTTGTTACAAACATTTGCAAGTAATTGATAGGAGACATCATTCTGTAAATATGTTTCTCTTATTGGTTAATGAGTAAAGCTTTGTTGGCAAATAGGAAAGCAAGTAGGCAGCACTAGGAGACAAGGAGGATTCTGGGAGATGTGCTAGAGGAGAATCAAGATGTAGAGACTTGACAAAAGAGGTTCTGATCCTCTCTCTGGTAAGTCAAGACCACATGGAAACACTCAGATTAATATAAATGGCTTAATATTTTACCTCCCTAACCCTGTTAACTAGCCAGTTAGATTGTTTTCATCATTTACAGTTTGAAATGTGTGTGTTGGATATTGTCTTGAAATTAACTCCTGCCATCGGATGGAGAAGAAATCATTTTATCTGTCATCTGTATTTCTCACAATTTATGTAGCACTTCTCATCTCTCATTTGCATGACCATTATAATTTTATTGTTACTGTCTCATGCATGTTTCCTCAGCCCAAGGTATTCTCTGACAGGAAATATTATGTGATAGTTCCTACAAGGTTGTCCTCTACAGTATTTTGTTATGATCAATTGTAAGAGACTATTCCAGAACATAAATAACACAAGTTGATATGTGTACCTGGGAGATAAAACCTTCCATAAGTCATTTATTCTCTTCGACTGTACCAGCTGACGATCTTTTATAAGTCATGAAATATAGTCATTTGATTCTGTCTGTCATTAACATCATTTAAGTAAATTTCAGGAAAGTAGTGAAAGACAAAATCATTTTCTTAGTGGGTGATTGAAGGAGAATTTTTTAAGTAAATCTTGAAAGAAATAATTAAAAGATTATTTAGAAAGTTAGAAATTTGTGATTTCTCTCCATATTGATCTTTGCCACGCAATTTACTAGGGCCAGAGAGTCTTAGTGGGTCTAATCAAGTGAAGGTTGCTGATCTTAAACCCTAATGAAACTGTCAAGATCTTATCATCCATCTGCCCTGATATGCATATACCAGATGGTTTGATAATGGGTCACCTTAGAGTATGACACTATATTCATTTTGGATAATTCATGTGACAGTGGTGTAGGTTCAAAATCAACTATAATCTGTGCCGTGTGATTATGGCTGGGCTTATGGTGGCTATTGAGTTGCACAAATAGAATGCAAACTTCATGGTGCTTTGGAATTTGCACAAAAATACAGCAAACTTATGTTTTATAAACTGAAATTATTCAGGGAAAACATAACATGAAAGCTGTTATTTTGTACAATACGGAATATGTCACATCACCAAACAGAATGCATGTTTGGAGAAAGGATGATTTCACCTAGTGGAGAATAAGTGATGGAGAGAGGAAGAAAAAAAAAACACTGGGAATTAATTATAACCTTGAGGTGCATGACCACAATAAACTATTTCCTCTAATGAGGCCCTTTGCAAACGATTTATACCAAATCCAAAAATAGCACCATGATCAGAGAACAATGAATTCAGCACAAAAGTAAATGGGGCACATTTAATATTTAAGCCATATCACTTGTTAGAGAAGAACCCAGCATTTACACCGGCAAGTTTTCCTTTTCCTTTTTTCTCCATCTGTGCATTCTTAGTCTATTGTATAGTACAGTCAATATTCAAGGTGGCTCTTCCCTTCTAATTGCTAACCCACCTGACAGTTATTTATGAAAATAAACTCACAGACATAACCAAAAAAAATGGTTTACCAATATTCAAGGTACCTCTTAATCGACTCAACTTGACAACCAAAATTAATTATACACTTGCAATGGTCAATAAGATATCAACTTGACTGACTGTGGTGGATCATTTTTTATGTTAACACAGGCTAGAGTCACTTAGGAAAAGGGCAATGCAATGGGGAAAATACCCCCAGAAGGTTGGCCTGTGGACAGCCTATGGTAATATTATTATTAGTGATGGACATGAGAAGATCCAGCTAACTGAGCTATGACAACCCTGGTATGGTTGCCTGGGTGCTATGAGAAATTTGCTGAGTAAGCTCATGTGATCAAGTTATTAAGAAGGACTACTCCATCAGCTTCTGCCTCCAGACTCCTACTCTTTTTGGGGTTCTTTCCTCAGTAAAGGACTGTTATATGGAAATGTAAGCTCAAATTAATATTTACCTCCAATGTTGATTTTTGTCATTACATTTTATCACAGCAATAGAAAACCTAGCTAAGACATTGATTAGCTAAATATTTTGAAATATTAAAAGAGATAATAACACACTAGCACATATAGACTATTACACTCTTGTAATATTGTCATAATCTTCATAGTATACCCAGACTAGACCACCAAGGAATAAAAGATGAGGGGAGTAAGTTCCAAAATTAATTCCAGTTAATGCCTACCTCAATCATCCAATACCAACATAACCACCAAAATATAAATAAACACAGTAAAATGCCTTAAAGCTCACACTGGCTGATCTATGAGAGACTTTAAGAAAAAAACATTACCATTTCACTGTACTTGAGTGATACATGTCCTGCTCCAAGAGGACAGATGGCCAGTAACCAATAAACTCAGTAGCTGTTCAAATCATTACATTTTCAAGCTCATCCTTGTTGTGTAGTGGCCACTGCAGTGTGTAAATGTTCTGATGGTGAAATATCAGAAACACAAGGCAAGCACAGTTATGTCTTCCCACAATTATTAGTCAGAATTTACTTTATCCCAGTAAACTCAAATGGTTATATGATTCCAGTGACAATAGTTTGTCATATAATTCTTCTTTTCTTGTTAGTAAATGCAGCTTCTATTTTTCTTAATTACTAATATGAATTTTCATTGGATAAAATTATATGTCTGCATATCTATATTTATCTCTATGTATGTATGTATGTTCTATTTATCTACTTTTTATCATATATTTATTTATCATCTATCCTATCATCTATCTAGTCTGTAGATCTATCTTCTATCTTTCATCTAGCTATCATCAATCTTTCTAACATTTGTCAATTTATCTATGTGTCTATGTATCTATGAATTTATTTATCTTTCAATCAGTCAATCATCTATCTATTTTCTCTCTGTTTACCATTTATCTGTATTACTCTATCCATTTTTCTATACAGTTTAATGAATGACCACAAGTTGAAAAGCCTGTAGCATAACTCAGATTATTTTGGGACTGGGTTGTGTATTCATATAAATTGAGGCAGACCAGTATGCCAGGAGATACCTACTGAAGCCAGGATGATTTTATACAACCAACAAAATTCAGCTACAAAGAAATAGGTCAAACCAAACTTGGCACATAGCAGAAAAGAGTACATTCATGTCCAGATCTATGTAGGTAAACAGGTGGATGGATGGACAATCAATTAAATAGGCAAAGTCAACCACAAGTGACCCTGATGAGTTTAATCTCCATGGGAAATGGGGAAATTCTCTTTACTTGAAATATGGACAAGTCAAATGAAAGGTTGTTGTTAGCCATGCCATTAGAGTAAATAATGATCATCCTTTTATGGAATGTAGGCAAGACAGTTACACCATTTATTGTATCTGGTGTATCTGATAATTTATTGGGTCTGATGTCTCTGATATGATTTGAATACATTCATGTGTTCCTACAGTCTCAATTTTCTCCAATTTTGAGGTGGCTTCCTATCTACTTTCAGGACAAACAATTTCAGTTATCAGTTTAAGTTGGATGGGTGATTCCTGCTGATGGTAATTTCTCAGTATACACAGATCATACAGGCATCCTTTATCCTCAAGAAATCAAAATCTGCTTGTAAAGTAATTTTCTAAAACAAGGCACTGCTAATGATGACTACCTAAATGCCATCTTTGAGACTTCATCCAGTACTTAAAACAGAGATCCACAGCTAAGCACCTGCCATGTTGCATCTGAGCCCACAAATGTTGTTGAGGAACATGTATTTACTGACAGCATTTCAAGAATTTTCAGAGTTGACTATGAAATCTGAATTAGTAGAAGATGGCATTTTGTAAACTGTTCAAAAATTATCTTGGTTTTTATCTTTTCTCCATTTAAGTGATGTATATTCAGAATTTCAGACATTTCTGTACTATGCTTTATTATTTTTTATTGTAGTTTGATGTAGTCTCACAGTTGTGAATAAGCCTTATCTCATAAATGCTGAGATTTCAGGTGTCCACTACTATAGCTACCAAACATGGGTTATTATTTTACATACTTTTTTCACAATCCTTTTCTATGTCATTCCATATAATTTTCTTAAAATTAAATATCCTTTATTTGAGAGTACAAAAACTATCATCTCAGTGAATGTTTAATAATACAATTTATCTAGGTCACTCACTTAGTCACAAAGACCACCTTTGGAAATAATGGTTCACCTTAACTAATGCAAAAGAAATATGTGGAATAGTTTTTTCTTTAATGAGATGCTGTACCTGGCCTCTCCAGAATTTTCCCCTATAAGCTACTATGAGGATCAGCTGAATCCGCCCATTTCTTAGCTTTAGAAAAAGAGAATGCAACTCTTCTTTTTCATCACTTTTCAAAATGTCTCTTTCTTTTAGTGCTGGACAGAAACTAGGTATGTTCTCTCTGATATTTTGACTTCCTTAAGCTTTGTCTGAAGCTCAGCTTCTAAACATGTTGCTGTACATTTGCCACACAACTGACCATTATGTTATGTTAAATTGCATGCAATATCCTGTAGGTTCTCAATTCTCCTTTGGAGACATGCTAAAGACTATATGTGCCTATTCTGGGGATATTTCCTTTTATATTCTTTTAAACTTGTCCTAGTGTTGACATTTGCACAGGTTCTCAAGGTCTTTTATTAATGAGAGTTAGAGTCCCAAGAGGGGACCCTGTATGCCTCTGTAACAATTTTAAATGACTACATAAAATTTTGTTTAATGAAATCTTTAAGTCTCACCACAGGGAGTAATTCTTTAATCTTTGGATGTTGACTTTTCAAATGAGATCATGTAAGTTTGAAAACTTGATTGTTTAATAAGAAAATCTGGGGACAGAGAGAATAAGAGAGAGAGAGACAGAGACAGAGACAGATAGAGAGATCTAAACTGAAATATATTCAAATCATGCTGAAGAAATGCAGAAATAATTAAAATCAGTACAATACTTGTCCTCAACTAACATAATCTTAGAAATAATGAAATAGCTAAAATGTTACATAAATCATCCAAATGCTTTTTGGTAAAATTTACCAGTTATACTAAAGGGGATAAAAAAGATGCTGATCTCCCAGAGTGCTGCAGTTTTACCGGCAGTACTCATAGAGTTTCGAATTCCCAGCTTTCCTGTGTGTCTGTGTATGCTTGTTTGTCTTTCATTCTCTTGTGTTCCTTGTTTGGTCAATCTCTGGAGCCATGCAAAGACTTGGCATGGGACATCTAAGAAGTTTTAGATACAATCAATAATCCAAAACTAGAAATCCATGGGATGGAAAATGGAGCTTCAAGGATCTGTTAAATTAAATATTCCAATTTCAGAGAAAGAAACAGACATTTAAATACCAGAGATTTTTACAACCCCAAATATTCACAACAACAAGAGAAGAAACTCTACAGCATATATGATTCAAGATGTCGAAAATGCAATGCAAATGAATTACTAGTAGCTAGCTATAAATGGAACAGAAAAAAACCATAGCTAAGCCCAGAAAGTAGAAATATATGCTCTTCCAAGCTAGGAAATCAGAAAATGATATTTCAAACCCTGAAATTAAATAATTCTCAAGATCAATATAGCCAGAAAAACTATTAAAATTGGCATTTTAATTATGAAAGTTGAAAGGCAAGCAAGGATTGAGCACCAAACAAGCACTGAGAGTGAAAATTAAAAGAGTATGCATCATGTAGAAAGAAGGAAATACAATATCATTCACTAGACATGGCAAAGAATAATTTCCACAAGAAGAAAGGATGTAGAAAGGAGCATTTCCAATGTGGTAAACCAAAAATTCCATGATACTAATGAGAGAAAGTGGGGGTAATGATAACTCAAAGCTTATGTTGGTGACAGACCGGTGACTCGTGTTACTTAAGGCATAAGTCATGAGAAGGAGCCCATGCCAGCCACTGCCTGTAGGACCAGGAAACAAAAACTCAGTGTCCCAGAGACCAAGGTAGATCTAAACACAATTGGCAAAAAAAGTCAACAAAAATGATTTCTAACAATAACTTGATAAACTCATAGATGATGATCTACACCAATTATCACAGATGTTTCCTCTGGCAACTGATGGAAGCCGATTCAGAGACACAAGTTAATGACAAGGAAGAGATGGAAGATGAATTGGAGGAGTCAGAGGGTCAAGAATACCAGGAGTACACAGCACAAGAATCACCTAAATAGTTTTCACAGGGCTCTAGAGAGAAAGAAGCTGCAACCAAAGAGATAGAAAGAGCATGTGCTAGGACATTTGCAGATATGTCACATTTCTGTAGTTTGGTATTCTTGTGGAAATTCTAACAGTGGGAGTGCGAATGTCTCTGATGTTTTTGCCAGTTCTTATGACCCTTTCCCTCCTACTGGGTTGTCTGTCCAGCCTATGTATGAATGTTTCAACCTACTCTTCTTAATTTCTGTTAGGCTCTATTTGATTGATATTCCTGGAAAGACTGAAATTTCCTGAAGGGTATTTGAGCAGCAATAGATCAGGAAGAAAAGAGATATACTGGTGGGGATCTAAGAAGAGTTGAGTGAGAGGAGTGTATTGTTGGGATATATTGAATAAGATAAGAATAGACAAAAAGAAAGAAAACAATGAAAAAAAAAGCATCAAATATGTATTCCTGCCACTGAATTCCCCAGAGAGATCTGGAGGCAGAACAAAGCATCTAGCATCTGCCACTATCCCTACCTTGGCCATACACCTCAGAGAAAGGTAAGCAACTTCATTGACATCATCAGTGAGTCACAGATGTTCACTTATTCCCTTGCCTATCTAATGTTGCAATGGAAGTATAATTGGAGTAATAAGACAAGAAAAGACAAGTAAAGGGATACAAATAGGGAAAAAGAAGTAAAAATTTCCAGGTATGCAGGTGATTTGATTATATATTACATATTCCAAAAATTCAACCAGGAAACTTCTGAAAAATTCAAGTTGTGGCAGGATACACGTGCACATAGCACATGCAAAAATCAACAGCTTTTCTATACACCAGTACCACATTTGCAAAGAAGGAGATCATGAAAAAACTCCCAATATCTTTAAAATGAAATATTTATGAACTAACCTAATAAAGGAAATGACATTTCTGTACATTGAAAGCTATAAACTTCCAAATAAAAAAATACAGAAAGATACTAGAAAATCAAGACATCTGATGCCCACAGATTGGTATAATTATTATTGTGAAAATGACCAATTCTCCAAAAGCTATTTACATATACAATATAATACCAATTTAAAAAAACCTCTCATCAAATTATTCAACAGTTAAAAAAAACCTATCCTAATAGTCTTATAGAACCATATTATTATGATGAATACTCATAACAATGTTGATAAAATGAACAATGCTGGAGGTATTATCTTTCCAGGTCTTGTGATATATTGTAGGGTCATTACAATAAAGAATGATGTGGTACTATCACAGAATCAAACATGTAGACCAATAGAACAAAATTGAAGACCTAAAAACAATTACACATACCTTCAGCCACTTAGTACTTGATGAAAATACCAAAAATATACACTATAAAATTAAAACATTCGAAGACTTTGCTTGAATACTTGGAAAACTTGGTATCCCCATGCAGAAGAGTGGAATTAGACATGCATTTACACAAACACACAGACACACACACACACACACACCCCACACACACACCCCCCCACACACACCCCACACATACACACACTCCTTCAAATAATTCTAAGACCTAAATTTGAAATCTGAAACCCTAAAACATCTAACAGAATATGTAGCCAGAATGCTACATATACAAATGTAGGAAAAGACTTAAGACTTAAAGTCAACAATTGTCAAGTAGGACTCTGTAAACTGTAGTTTCTGCATAACAAGGAACAATTATTTATAAAAATATCAGAAAAGATGTACTGACAAGGTCTGATTGGCTGATTAGAAATTCATTACTGTAGAGAGAGATTGGATTATTGCAAATCCAGTGGCTAACCACCTTATCTTGGGCTAAATTTTGTCCTCTCATAACAAACATTCTTTATCCATTTCTCCTGTTTCTGAGCTAATATCCTGTGGTAATAGATAAAAAGTATTTTATAATCTTCTAAACATCAAACATCTAGTTTCCACCAATACAAAGCTTAGACAGATCCTAGAACATATATAAATGCTGTCCTCATCTCAATGTAGCTGCTTCTTGATGTATCCCTCCAATATATTTTCAACTTTCCTTGATACGTGATTTTTATATTCTTTAAAACTATAAAACTTTTGTGAAAATGCTTCCACAAATAATTCTCTGTCCCCAGGCCATGGTCACTCAAAATAGCTTTAGAATAAACAATCCCTTATTATCTTTAAAATGAGAGCTGTAGCTTTCCATCAACACAATCAACTGGTTGAAGGAGAATGAACCATTGTCATCTATACAACTGCCAAAGAGTCAAAACAGCATCAAAAATAGATAAACAAAACAATACAAAAAATGACTACTTTGAAACATAGGTTTGAAATTTGCATTGAGAATTTTCCAAAGATAAAATTAGTCAAGAATTATCTCAAAAAAAGTTCATGGTTCCAAGTAATTAAAGAAATTCAAACTAAAACAACTTTTCCATTTTATCTTACCACAGTCAAACTGGCAAAGATGAAGAAAACTGACAAATGCTAGAGGAAGTTCAAGAAAAGTAGAACCCTTCATTCTTGGTGAATTTACATGTTGTTACAATCACTAGGAAAATCAGTGTACATAATTCACGGCATGCTAAAAAATCTACCACATGACATAGCTGTAAATTCATTGGTACATGCTGAAATGACTCTACATCCTACCATATGTGTCTTTATCATGTTCACTGATGCTCTATTTACAATGACTAGGAAATGAAAACAGACTAAAGGTCTTTCAATCAAGGACTGAATAATGAAAATATAGTACTCCTATCTTATGGAATAATATTCAGTTTTAAATAAAAATAAAATCATGGCTTTGTAATTAAATGGAAAGAACCACAAAAGAATACTGAGTGAAGTAATTGAGGCCCAGAATGACAAATATTGCATATTCTCTCTCATCAATGGCTGCCTAACCTGTCTTCACATGTGAGTACATATCCTTGAGTAACTACAGAGATCAGGAATGTTAAAATCTACTGTTGCCAGTGTAAGGAAAGGGTTTTATAGAGCGATAGGGACAGGAATATTAGGAAGCAAGTGAGCTAATTATGCAAACTGGAAAAGGGAAAGCTCTTGAGGGTTTTTGGAAGCTTGTAAATCCAGAAAGAGGGAAGATACTAAAATAACAGCAATGGCATCTTTAAAATCTATAATCAAAAACCTTTACTATAATTTTTATTAGTCTACATGCCTAAATTTATGCTAATACTATATAAATATACAAACTATTTTTAGTGAAATTTCATCCTATGTGCTGACAATGATCCTTCCAAGAGCCAAAGATCACCTATCAAAATGCCAAATCCTCTGGCATGATATTTCAAAAGAAGCCCTCAGATAAACTTGTGGTTATGTATATCCCAGATTCTTCCAAAACATAAAACTTGTTGATATTGCCCTTGCTTGCCACACAGAAACTAAGTCCTTATTACCAAAGAAAGTTTGCATTTTATCGTCAGACCCTAGAACACAATCTAGACAAGGCATGAAAGTCTTCTCCTGAGAACTAAGTTTCATGACCAGAATGTACCATGCAAACTTTAAAAGGGAAGGATCGGTAACCACCCCATGTAGGTACACCTAGGGACCACAACAATGAAAAGCATCTCATGAAAACTGTAAACGTGCAATAGTGAAACACATATGTTACGGCAGGTTGTTCCTACCCGCCAATTCCATCCTGCCTGCCATCAATCTGTGCCCATAGCCACACCAGCCCCAAATAACATTCAGAGACTCTGTATTTGATATAATCCTGTTGGCCAATTACCATTATTGTTTATGGGCTAGCTCTGCCTTAATTATTAACCCATTTCTACTTATCTAAGTATTTCCACGTGGTCGTCTTTTCAGGGAGTTGCAGCAGGGGTCCTGCTTCTTCCCAGGGTTACATCTCAACTCCAACTACTACTTCCTATTTCCTCCTCCTGGTCTCCTAGCCCTGCCTAACTTGTTTCCTATTTGCCAACAGGGCTTTTTTTTAATTAACCAGTATGAGAAACATATTTACAGAATAACATCTCCCATCATCTCCTCTTTTCTGTCTAAAATAAAGGAAGAGGTTTAACCTTAACATAGCAAAACATACCATATAACAGTTACCAAATAATAATCACAGTTAACAATATTTAGTCCATTAACATTTTGTAAGACTTAAAGAAAATATCATCTATTCTATCTTTGTGAGTCTAAAGTCTTATATGTATCTTATCTTTAATCCTAACTAAGGAAAATTATAATCATAACTACCTGTCTTCAACTCCATCAAAGAACACAGAAGGATAATATATAAACACTAGAAATGACAGAGACAACTCATTGCCTGGTCAGTCACCCGAAGTTCTTCTGTAATGTTCCATCTTCAGCCCATAGGCCATAGTGTGTGTCCAGACTCTTCAACAAGGCAGGAAACTTTTCTCTGTGTCCTGTAGACTGTCTGGCTGTCTGGCAGCCTCTTCAATGAAGCAGGAATCCTGTAGCAATGTCCGTCTTGAATCAGCAGTCACCTTTTTGTGGGTCCTGCAAGTCCAGTTTCTATAACATAAAGTCAAATAGTCCAGAAGAGCAGTACCTTGCCCAAATGGCTAGTCTTGCCATATTAGAAGCAAACTCCATAACATGTTTCTTCAATGTACATCTTCCTTTTTGATGCAGGTGGTGTTACCAGGAGCAGTTGTGCCTCTCTGTCAAGATAAATCCTAAACCATTTTAAATGCCATATTCTGTAGGTCATTCAAAGGTTTGAAGAATGCCTATTCATCTCAAATACATCTCTGCATATCTAGAAATCCTAACTAATTTAACATCAAGTTTTAATTATCCTAGGTAACTCTCAATTATACATTACTTTTTCCAATGAGCTATATAAACATAATACCTAAACAAGAGGAGAAATATACATATCATAAAATTGACCTTAAATTGTATCAATAAAAGAAAATCCATTTCAAAGCAAAGTATTCATATCTATACCATTATTCCCTTTTTTACTTTTAAAAAGATTGTTTGTGGTTATAGCCATTTATAACCAAGTCCATTTAAATGAAAACAAACATTTATAAACAATATTTGGGAATTTGGGCATCTTTCTTTCCAAACTACTTCCTGCTGGTAGAGGGCGCTGTCATGGGGGTCCAAAGAAGACACAGAAATCTTGGCAGTAGTCTGCAAGGCTTTGTCTCAACTGCTTTGAATGTTGATCACCTGGGGCACTGTTTCAGGGGGTCTGGCTTGATCAATCCACATAAGTCTGGAAAGAATCCATAGCTTTTCATTTTCTGTGGAAACAAAAATAGAAATCCTTTTCCCCAGTAACTTGTCCTTAGGCTTAAATTTTGGAGTCAAAGCATTTTAAAATATATAAATTGAATTAATCCAGCAGCATTTCTTTTATCAGTAGTTGTTATTTTCTCAGCAATCAAATACTTTAAAGACAACAGAATTGCGTATAGTATCCAAATTTTCTCTGTGTTTTCCATCTTTACGTGGCTTTTTTATTATTCTATTTATTTTAGTTCTATTTTTACATATTTTGAGACAGAGTTTCTCTGTGTAACTTTTATCTGTCCTGGACTTCATTCCATACCAGGTTTACTTTGAAATCACAGAGATTTGTTTGCCTCTATTTCCCGAGTGCTGGGATTAATGGCGTGCACCATTACACCCATACATTCTATTTCCTTTTTTCTTTTTGAAACCATTGCATCCTGTTTCTGTTTCTCTCCCAAGCCAGCGTAATTTTTTAAAACACAGTGTAAACCTTCATTGCAGCTCTTGTACACACCAATGAATTGTTAGCAGAGCTCTTTAAAAGCAAGGCGGCTTTTTTGCCGCTTATGCTAATTTTGGAATTCTCCCTTAAAGGAGCCACGCAAATCTCTGTCTACAGCAAAACAAATCCAACAGAGAAAATGCTGCTACGAAGAAGTCTTGTTAGTCTCTGTTCCCTTGTTTCTAAAAATTATTTTTTAAGCTTCTGTTAAGTTTTAAGTGAAAGTTCTCAGTCCCAGTTCTGACACCATTATGTTACAGCAGGTTGTTCCTACCTGCCAATTCCATCCTGCCTGCTGCCAGTCTGTGCCCATAGCCACACCAGCCCCAAATAACATTCAGAGACTCTGTATTTGATATAATCCTGTTGGCCAATTACCATTATTATTTATGGGCTAGCTCTGCCTTAATTATTAACCCATTTCTACTTATCTAAGTATTTCCACGTGGTCGTCTTATCAGGGAGCCACAGCAGGTGTCCTGCTTCTTCCCAGGGTTACATCTCGACTCCAATTACTACTTCTTATTTCCTCCTCCTGGTCTCCTAGCCCCACCTATCTTGTTTCCTATTTGCCAACAGGGATTTATTAATTAACCAGTATGAGAAACATATTTACAGAATAACATCTCCCATCACACATACCTTGATAATAATAAACAGCTCTTAAGACCTGTCTTCCAAACAGTAAACCATTTCAGGTATTCAAACCTAGCCAACTATTCAAGGGATGTGAAGCTGTTGATACTGGAGAACCTATAATAATCATCTTAGTCATATTACCTACCTACATTCTAAATATTTTTAATATCCACAGGTAAGTGTACTCTTATCTATTTTAATTTAAGGAGGCCATTACAGAAAACCATAACAAACCAAAATGCTGAGTTGCAGACTTAATCGCACTGGATATACTTCCAAAACAAATTCTTCACCTAAGGCTTAGGCAACAGGGCAGATAATGTAACACAAAGATTAGGAGAGCCACAAAACCCGGGATGTTTCTGTGAGTTTGAATCCCTTACTACTATCAGAAGTACATTCTTAAAGTGTCACCAACATGACTGTATAAACATGAACTGAAAAAGCTCAACAGAACTCAACAGTGGATAGATGGAAGCCACAGAAGCCTTATCCCTTCACAGAGAACTTCAGGCCAATGAGGCACCCTGAGAATGTGAGATATAGTCATTCCTAAGGAAAAAGTATAACTTTAGGTTATTTCAAATCAAATGGTCAGCCCCGAAAACATGCACACAAGTCACATTATATTCACTAAGCAGGCTACATTTAGAAATAATTATGTATACACCTGCATATGTATTAGCAATTAATGAAATAAAATGACATGAATTTGAAAGAGAGTAATACAGGTATATGGGAAGATCCTGAGACAAGGAGAGGAAGGAAGAATTATGTAATTACATTATAATTTCAAAAATAAAAAAAAAGTTCTACCAGATATTAGACTTGTGAGTCATTTTTTCTACTGAAAAAGACACCTATCAAAAAAATAATTGTAGAATATCTACTGAATTCATCCATATGTGCAAGGCAAAGTCTTGCTTTATTGCCCAGTATTAGTTGTGTCTTCTTCATTCTGCTTGTTACCAGTCTGCTATTGCTGTTAGACATTTTCAGTGGAGAGTTTGAAACATGAGTATTACTTTATACAAGAGTTTTAGATTGATAAAGTGTGGGTACAGGAAGTATTGGTAAACTATTTGTTTTCATTTTGTTCTTGCAACAAAACACTTGAGCCAAGCAAATTAAGGACAGAAAAAGTTCCATTTTATCTCATAATTCTAGGTTACAGTACATCATAGGGTAAGTGTGTATAGAGTCTTTCAAGCAAAAACTGAAGCACAAATTAAGAAGGAATGTTAATTAATGATTTGTTCATTGGTTCTTGGTCAGCTAGACTTCTTATTTAGCTTTGAACCATATGTGTATAGATGCAGCTGTCCTTGCTGGGCCTGGTTCTCCCACAACAGTCTTCAATTGAGTCTCTCACAAACATTGCCTCAGAACAATCTGACCTGGAAGATATCTCCTTTGAATCTCTTTCATGTGATTATAAGCTATCTCAAAGTGACAGATGAGACTGACTAGCATATTCTAGTTTCAAATTACAACATACTTTATTATTTATGTATAATATATAATTATACATAATACAAGATATAAAATATATAACAATACATATCACATGTACAATATATATTAGTACTATGTATTCACACAGGTCTATTTCTTTCTCCAACTTTTTGTTTCTTTAATTCTTATTTTTGATTCCATATTTTATTTTGGTCATCATATTCTAAGGCCATCTGTGTTTCCTAGACAACTTTTGTCTTCAATGGCTTTCAAAGTCATGCCGACTTCAACTTTTTTGTAGAAAGTATCTTAAGGAACAACCATCTAATGGAATAGAAGAAAGACTGAAGTCTGATGTTCTCCCATGATAATTCTGAGGTGATGAACTTTAAAAAGGAAAGTATAAAGCAATGGACCACTCTGTAACATTCCATCACATGTATGAATGCCCGATCACACTTGGCTACTGACTTTGAATTCTTGATAGGGTCATTCTACATCTTTCATTAAAAGGGGATGGAATTCCACTTCCTTCAGGACAGAGTATTTAAATATATTGGCTGGATAATCCACTGGTTTAAGTTTTGTGTTTCTTACTCGTTTATTAGTTTGTGTCAACTTAGCATCCTGCATTCTTACTTCCTATTCAGCAATTAAATATAAAATTTGATTTTGTTGATAATGTACTTGGAGAGGATTTTATATGTTACTTAGAATTAATTAATTTTGTTTTGTTTCACATGGCATTATCTTTATAACCCCTTTGCATTGTGATACTACAGTAAATTCCTTGTAGAGTCATAAACATGTATATGGAGCTTTCAGTTCTTACATTTAAGGTTGGAGTTAGAAATCAAGATCTGAGCAGTAAGTTTATTCAATGTTTTTCAGACATATATGAATTTAGGACATCAGTTATGAAACAGTCTACACACACACTCAGTTATGAAACAATCTACATACACACTCACACACACGCACCTACCTTTCCTTTAAACCAAAAATTCACATTTGCCAACTTTTCCTTTCCTCCTCTTAGGTTTATAATCCAGTTACAACAGCAAGAAGCTGCCTTATACTACTACACATAAATTGCTTTCTTTCAGTATCATATACATAATCATGAAAAAAATATTACGTTTTATGGCAGAATACCATCAAACTCTGTACATTACAACACTTTGGTATAGATTTAATTTGTGAAATGACTATTATTTTAGACCAATTATAGCATCACAGAAACAATCCTGGAGCATAAATATGGTCCTTCCTGGATCTGTAACAGATTATAGCATCTTACTGTATAGTGATCAACGTGATGACAGAACTTTTTAATGAATTTGGTATTACCTTCAGTCCATGGTGAAGATAAATAAATGCTTCTTCTCTCACTAGATGTAATCACTCAGGACTGGGGTGGGATCTATTGTGTATTATTTATATTTTCTCATTTCTGTATTCTACCCTGGTACTGTAATATATTTTCTTTTCTTCTTAGGCTTGTACATATTTGTTCATCCATAAAAAATGATTTACATAGTTTATCCTTTGAAAGGACAAAATACCTATTCTGAATCATATAGATGCCATACAGAAATATTTGAATAAGCCATGCCTCAGGGAAACTGACATTTTACCAATTCTGTGTTTAAAAATACTGTAGTCATATTTTGTGTGTGTGTGTGTGTGTGTGTGTGAGTGTGTGTGTGTGTGTGTGTGTGTGTGTGTGTGTGTGTCGTGTGCGTGTGTGTGTGTGTGTGTGTGTGTGTGATGTGAACCAGGGTATGTTTATGGAAGCCAGAAAACATTTTCCTTTAGTTATTTCTCTCTTTGTTTCATGTAGAACTCAAAGACTAAACTTAAACCCTAAGGTGTTTTCATGAAGAAGCTATATCTGCTGTAACACCTTACCAGCTCAACTCTGTGGTTTTCTAGTTTATGTTTCCTTAATATTATAGACTCCATGTTTTATAGTCACTAATCCACCTATGATGTCTCATACATTTGTCCCATAATTCAATTTCGTAATCACATTTTGCATTCAACTCTGAAATCACTGGAAATTCTAAACACTTGAGGATATTTTCAAGCATTATGATAAATGAATATTATCATATGTACACTAATATAGTATATTATGAAATCTTTGTAACTTTTGGAAAAATCATGCTATGTTTATTCAACTCTACTTTCCCACACAGCATGTCCTTGCTAAATACACTTATCATGAGGTCTACCATCTTATTAGACTCCTGAAGGTACAGACTGTACATTTTGAGACTACTATCTGTAGGGAGAAAATTGTACATTATATATACAGACTAAAGATTTGTACATATGGATTTGATACTCTCTTACCTGGCTTCCAGCAGCCATCAGGCTATTTGTGTTGTGAATATGATTATTTTAGACACTTCAGAAGTAGGATTGGACAAGATTTGTCCCTTCTGTACTTGACTTCTCACCATCACTGTCTCATTGTATTTGAGAAGATAAAACTCAAGATTTTTCTGCCACCCTGTTACTGGAGTTTATCTAGCACTTTATTCTCCAGTGAGTTATTAAAATTATCTCTTGGCTATCCTTACCAATCATTGGCTTCAGCACAATCCATCCTATTCCAGGAACTATTAGGTAAAATTACCCACATTTTCTGTCACTTGAAAATTCCAAGTGACAGTTTGCCCTGTAACCTATGGTCTTTGATTAACCCTAGATGAGTTATTAATTTACACTTTGTACATCTGCTTCTTTTTTTGTTAACATTAGTGTTAGTATTGTATGTAAAATATAACTTTTCATTATTTTTTACACATTGAAGTTAATATCTGGAATTCGTGGTTCCATAGTTTTAAATCTCACATTTATTAGAATTTCTTTTCCAAATACAATGTTAAAAGAGTTCATAGATTATTGATTTTGAAAATTTTTCTTCTATCAACAATAATGCATTAACTTGTATTATTCTGTGAATCTGCAATGTGACCTACAAAGTTATAATTAACTACAGACACTCTATTTCTCATCTCTTTGACATCACCTTCCTGAGAGTATGAGTAACAGAGAGGAAAACTATTGAAAGCCACAATAAAAGTTTCATCTCTTATTTTTCTGATAACTTTATGATTTATTACTTGGTTTATTTTAGCTTTACTTCAATGTATGTTTCTATATTTTTTTAAAGATTGAATTCAGATTTCTATTATTATATTAGGGTATGTTAAAATGAAACTTTGTAGTTAATAATTAAAAAAATGACATAATTATTTTATACTTTTTGCATTCTTTCTGCCTTCACTCACAATGAGGAATTCTAAGTCTTGTATGCTTTATTAGCTTCTACAAGAAATTTTTTTATTGATTTTTCTTTGTCTCCTATAAAAAATTATATATACTTCTAAAGCTTGTTTGTAGAAGTAACAAAATATCTTAGAGATTAACACAATCAAGAACATAAACTGTAACATTAATTAGCATACATATATATATAAAATCATTATAGATAACTTCTATGATATTGGATTCAGGGTTTTTTTCAACCTTTCCTATTATCAACAATGTTATAACACAGTATATTAAATTTTCTTTTGTTTGTAAATGTGAATCAACCTCTACTCTGCAGGGTCACACTGTAAGATCTCCTCAAAACATGTAAAATTATATTCTCTATAAAATAGCTGATAAAACTTTATTTTTTACTAATGGAAGATGAGGAAATTTGGTTCCTCTGAGAAGTTCTTGTGTAGGATTATTTTTGTTCTTGTTAATATTAAACTCAACAATATTTCATGTCTAAAAGTCTTTTTTCCAAAGATCATTTGTCCTTCCTGCTAACACTTTGTTTTCTTGTTTCTCAATATAGTAGACAGTGTAAATATTTGCATATGCTAGCAGTGAGATATATTTTATGACATCCCTTCCTCTGACCATTGATTTTCCTGCAACTGTGTTTATTTACAAAGTTCATTTATAGAATTTATCAGTCTTTGCCAATACTGTTTTAAATAACAGACCATTCAATGAGCATACAAAATTCATATTTATTTTTTTTATTATCAGGGAATATATTTAACTACACCAATAAAATCTTCCTATTGACTGACATTTGTTTGTTTGTCATTTTTATTTGATATAGCCTCCATTATCTAAGACATAAAAACAGTGCTTATGGGTGTTATCAGAATCAATACTTACTGATGGAAAGAGAAATAGTCAATATTGGCCAAAGTAAGTCGCCAGGCTCTGATGTATTTCCAAGAGTCAGATGATTCATCAAATCTCAGGCACACTGTATATGAGATAGTACTTCAAGGCTGTGTATGCAACTGAGATCTTACAATATTTATATCTTCCCATTGATGCTTCTCAGAATACAGCCTATTGCCAAAAAGGAGACACATCCCCAGTTGTAAGTGCTGCTGGCCTAAACCAATCAATAATGAAGACTAACAAATATGGTCTGCTTGCTGTGCTACTATTCCAAACACATAAACACAAGGTCTCTCCCCTTAAAGAAATTCAAAGAACCTAGAAGAGTAAGTTTTGATTATGTTTTGTCTGTTAAATAGCCTCTGTTATTTTGAAGTGGTACTTGATTTTATTTTATTTTATTTTGTATTTACTTGTCAAAAATTGTTACACAACTCTTCCTTGCCAGTGTTATAACTCTGAGAATTATCAATTACTATCAAAATAAATATATCACTGCCTCATGATTTCTACTGCTTCAAAGAAACATCATGGCCACAACAACTCTTATAAAGAAAAACATTTAACTGGGGTCCTTACAGTTCCGAAGGTTAGTCTATTATCATAATGGTGTGTCATGGAATTGAGCAGACACACATGGTCCTGGAGAAGGCCCTGAGAATTTTACATCTTAATCTTAATGCAACAGTAAATGGACTGAACATTGGCCATGACTTGTGCATATAAGAGACATCAAAGTTGGACATCACAGTTAAATACTTCCTCCAACAAGACCATACCTACTCCAACAAAACCATACCTTCTATTAGTGCCACTAACTATGAGCTTATGTGGGTAATTGCATTCAAACCCCCATACTCACATTGTCACATTGTATTTTTGATATTAAATCTCTTCTTAGATATGAAGTTTTCAATGTCTCTTAAGGTATTATTTGAATGCTTAGTCATCAGAGAGTAGAACTATTTGATAGGTTAAGAGGTGTGTCAGTCTTGAAAGAAGTATGCGATTATGTAATTGGTGGTGTGTTTTGAGTTCTCAACATCCTATACCAGCTCTCTCTCTCTCTCTCTCTCTCTCTCTCTCTCTCTCTCTCTCTCTCTCTCTCTCTCTCTCTCACACACACACACACACACACACACACACACGACACAGCCACTGCTCTGGCACCATGCTCTCTACCTGGCTTTACTTCATGATGGACCTCTGAAACTATAAGCAAGCCCCCAAATGAAGGCTTTCTTTTATGAGATGTCTTGGTCATGGTGTCTTTTCACAGCACTATAACGGTGAATAAGGCACCATCTGTCCAAGTATTTTTACTAGGTCAAACTTGTTAATTCATTTTATGAAACTATAAGGGCCTCAATAACATAAATTATATGTTTACCAAAAGGTAAATCTGCAACTCTTTTTCTCTCCGAACTGCAACAAAATACTGACCAAACTCAAGAAAATATTAACAGTTGAAGCAAAATTGTTTTAAAAAATGTATTACTCCTCCCAATTTCAAATAATGTGTTATTCCCAAATACAAGTCTTGCTTTTCCTTCTGTTGATGAACACATTTTACTAAAATAATGTGGCTTTAGAAAAATATTAAGATAATTAATAAATTATATAACAATATCAGTTTGTAAGCTAAAATATATATTGTTTCTACAAAGGTTTTGTAAAGAAATTGATTATGCTTTGGTGCTACTTGAGTAAATGTCTTGGAATCCTGTTGTTTACCAAGAATAGGTTAATAAGGGGGTCTGCACAGCTATTGTAACATCTGTTTCCATTTCTAGGAAGATTGCAATAAGCCACTATATCCTAGTCTCTGATATGTGAAGGGGCATGAAGATTTGTGCTTCGTCTCTTTAATGTAATTCTAAAAGGTCTAAAATAGCTGTGGCATGATATAAGTTTCTCAGACAGCAGACAGTTATGTCGTATAGGGATGTTGACTTCTGTTACCTTTTGTTACTGAGCCCTTCTATAAGATAGGCAATAAGAAAAGCAGATTTTTGTGCTTTTCTGCCATATGCTACAGCCTTAATTAAAGAAAAAAAATTGATTCCTTAATATCTTTAGTAGCCAATCCATCAACTTTGCCCTGACCATGAAAGAACATGAGAATATGATGATACTCTACCTACTGTTTCTTCTCTAAACAGCAACCGTTATGTATCTTGGAGCAGGAGAGATGTGTTTTCTGCAATAGCCCTTAAAATGTAACAGTGCATTTGTGGTCTAAATGTTCAGTCATTCAGAGTTCTTGACAAAGGCATATCAGGAAGCATGTCAGATATACACCCCAAATGGTTGATAGATGGGTCAGAATGGTATATAGCTTAATTTTGTACCTAACATGTCTGCATTGAAAGATAAATTCTTGAAACATATAGCAAAATATATGAAAATAAACCCATATTTTATTTAGTGATGCAATCGATCAGGGAGAAAATTATCTTTTTGTTATAGTTTCTTTTCTTATAACTTTACCTTATATTTTAATAGCACAGTCATATCTCATGGGAATGGCAAAAGTCATAAGGCTATCATAGCTACTTGACAAAGATCCAGCAAAGCTAAGCCATAAGATGGCCACCATGCCACCTTTGGTTTTGAATCCCAGCTGTTGCATACTTGGTGGATTTTAATATTTGTACTGTTTGGAGATATTGAATTGGTGGGAAATTCCTTCTCCCAAGAGCACTGCTTCTAAACGTCTGAAGAAAATTCCTGAACATACTGCCATTCCTGCTTTTACCTACTTCAAAATCTTTCTTATGCCCTGAAGATTGTAACACATATAAAAATGTCAGAGGTCTCTTTATGTGTGGTAGTATACTCTTGTAATCATAGAATTTGGAAATCAGAGGCAAGCAGATAAGAAGTTTCAGATTTGTTTGAATAAATAGTGTGACCCACAAGCTCAGATATTTAAATGATTCATAATCATGAAATATCACTATTTGAGAAGGAATAGGAGCTGTGGCCTTGGTGGAGTTGGTGTAGCATTGCTGCAGGAAGTATGTCACTGTGTGTGGACTGTGGGGTCTCTTTTTCTCTCTCTGCTTCAGATCACGATGTAGATCTCTCAGCTGCTTCTCCAGCACAATGTTTGCATGTGTACTGCCATGTTCCACAGCATTGTTGATAACAAACTAAGCCTCTTAAACTGAAAGTGAGCCCCTAGGTAAATGCTTTCCCTTATGGATTACCTTGTGCATTGTGTCTCTTCAAAGCAAAAGATCAGTGACTAAGACATCATTTGAACAGTTAAAAAAATAAACTATGCCACTTTCAGTTACATAAACACTTGATTGTTTTCAGTGAATAGAAACTAAAGGGGACACAGAAATACATTTTAGAACATTTAAAAACTCCAATTTCTTATTTTTATTTTAGAAAGGCATTATCTGTTTCCAGACTTTAATGTACAGATGTTATACTATTATTAATTTAAAAGATGTACCTTTTAGGAATTGAGTGTACTTCAATGCTAATTATAACTCTTAATGATTATATAGTGTCCTGGGAGATGTTAATGAAGAAGACTGCAGGATTATATTACCATTGATAAGTTTTCCTTTCTCATAGAAGTATAAGGCTTAAAAAATGTGTTTGAATACACAAAGGACAGAAGTAATTGATTAAAGTTCAGTAAATGCTAACAATTTCTTCCTGACCCAGGAGTCATGTATGGGAATTATAGACATATGTTCTCTGATATCTTGGTAGTATTGGGTCTCTAGAATTAACATATACAAATGGGAAGAGGAAATTTTAAGCACTGATATTTCTTACCAAAACCACAACATACTTACTTAATTCAAAAAAGCTTCAGTTAAAACAAATAATAAGACTACAGCAACAAAATAACTCTACAATTTGCATTTCTATGGCAGGATCTTCCTGAGTAATTGACTTGCTAAATCCTGGGTGTTTACCAGCAAACCAAAACTCTAAATTAAAATTGCTCACATGTTGTACAATGTGAGGGTCATCAGCACTCTAAATTATATGGTGTGCAATTAGTAGTCAAGCTGATGTTCCTCGAAAACATTATATCTTTTACTTGACTTGCTATAGTTTATCTGATCTGCTGCATCCAATGGTTCATTTGTGCTCAGTCAGTTAACATTTCTTATTGCAATTCCATCTCCCTTGTGGTTGCTGCAGTTCAAGGGGCTAAGTGCTACCATTTCTCTTTACTGTTGTCAGATGTGAGCATCATGTTATGGATAGAAGAATAAAATGTTCTTCCCCTTGGAAATAGAGAAGTCCTTTTTCAAGATATGTTATCAGGAAATTAAATGCCTTGTTCAGTTGAGGTGTTTTATCTCAAAGATTGATGATTTCAGGTGGCAGCTGATGTTACAGAACCACTGATTTCTAGGATAAGGGATAAGGATTTTGACTTTTTAAATGGTTCCTAAGATTTCCCCAGGAATTTCTGATGAATTACTTCCTATTTGCATTTGAAATCTATAAAATGAAGATTAGAAATGTGGCTAACCTTCATGAGGCCTGGGACTTAATCCACAGCAATGTAAAGAAAACCTATAAACTGAAGCAAATTCTATGGGAAGAAAAGGATAACAATGATAGACATTTTAATGGTTTGTAATGATAAATGAGCACTTTATACTAAATCACTTACATACTTATGAATCCTAGTTGAGATTTCAGAAGGAATAATTATGTGTCCAGAGAAAACTCTGAACATATAAATGTGTTATGCTACAGAATCTGGTTTTATTTCTTGTAAGGACTTACAGTGTAGCCACATTTTAATCAAACTAATAACTCAGAACTCTTAAGTTAATAATCCATAAATTAATATAGTATGATTGAATTATATTTTCCAGGATCTTTAATTAAGTCTGTTCCTTGACATCAGTGTTCCAAGAAGTAGCCTAGGTCATGAATTGATGGCTATACACATTCTAAAATTATGTGGTCAGTGACAAATGATAACTAAGAAAATTGTCTATATTTTAAAGTATTCATTTGATAAAATAAATTCATAAACATCTAGATGAAAGTGATGATAAATTACTAGCATAACTCTGCTAGAAAGCCATAGGATAATTACATTAATATTGCTAAATTCATGATCCATAGGTTAAATGTTTTGTCATAGAATTAAAAAGCAATCCAATAGAACAAAAACAAGGTTGATAATTTTGTGATATCAGCTTTTCTTTCCTATTTTTTTTCTATGGGGTATGTTAGGTGAAGTTGTGGATGTTAGTATTTGTGATATTATTGTTCAAATGTATGGAAGACCATATAATACAAAGCCATACTTGTGAATTTGTGAAACAAGTCAATATAGATGATTCTGACTAATCATATCAGATATTCAATGTTCTAAATTGCATATTTATGATGACTATAATTCAAGAAAAGTTCATTTTATTTCTTCTGAACGTTCTTGGAATTCTGATATTATGGTTATCTATCTTGACATAATTAAATGTAAATTTTGTTCATAAGGTTTTCTGAGATAAACAATGCCACAGAATTTAAAAACACAATATGAAATAAAACAATAAATTTATGAACTTTCATTAAACAATTTTTTAATATATTGTGAGATTTTCTTGGTTGTGGCTGGGACACTAATTTTAATCACTGACTCTAGGAAACAAAGAGGGATCAGTTAATAATTTTGTATCTCTGAATTCATAGATTTCATGTATGTTATATCCTTTCTCTGTTTTTCTACCTTTATGGTTTCATAAATTCCTAGGCTCATTTAATTATTGTCATTGTTGTGCCTGTGCACAAATACATGTGGTTTTTTGTTATTTTGTTTATCCCACAGGCACAAAATTAAACAAAACAAAATCAGCTTCATAGGTGTGACAATGGAGTAGGGAGGATTATTTACATTCAATAGAAAAGTATATTTACAAGCAAACAAAACTTTTTCTTATAATTTTTATTATATAGCACAGGAAAATTAGATGAGTTACTAATTTAGAAGACTCTGAATTATAAAATTGCAGTATTGTTTTGTGTTAAGTCACAGAGCTCATAAGTAAACACAATACTAAACATTAACACAATAAGTAAGATTTACTTATAATAATTTTTGTGTATTTTTTATTAACTACATTTTTTCATTTATTTTACATCATGATCTTACTTTCCTGTCCTCTTGTCCAATTTCCTCTCTCCCCTACTCTCCAATCTCCACCCCTCCCCTCCACCCTTCCCCATTCACTCTTCCACCATCTCCTCTCCAGTCAAAAAGGGGCAACCCTCCCACAAGCATCAACAAAGTATGGCATTTTCAAGTTGAATTTGAGGCAGGACCAAGTTCCTTGACCTGCATCACAGATGGGCAAAACAATGGGTAATATGTTCCCAAAAGCTAGCTCAAGGACAAGGCCAGGCTTTATTATAAATTTTATCATAGTAGTGAAAATAAATATATCACAATAGATGTACAAGTTTAAGTTGATATTGTACTCTGTACTCTGTTCTGCAAGATAATTTGATAGCTGACAATAGAATATTCAGGAATATTTTTCTGTAAGCAATCTATTAATCTCGAAGCATGGATAATCAGGTTTCTAATAGCTAATGAATAGCATATACTAAATAAATATGTTAATGTCATAATCAAATATTTTCTAATTAAAAATTACCTACCCTGAGTTTCTAATTAGTTATAAATTGCTCTCTGTCTTCTTTGTATTTTTTTTCTTTTTCTTGTTTTGGTTTTTTGAGACAAGGTTTCTTTGTATTATTTTGATCCTGTCCTGAAACTATCTCTGTAGACCAGGCTGTCATTTAACTCACAGATATCCACCTGTCTCTGCCTCCAGAGTGCTGGGATTAAAGTCATACCCCACCAATGCATGGCATATTCCCCTGTTTTTTTTTTTAATGATTGGCATATTAAAATGATAGCATCCCATTTTCTATAGTCATCATTGATTCTTATTTTTTTTTAATTTTCAAAATTTGTGATAAAATCCTAACCCTTAGTTCAAAACATTCAAAAGACCTCTGTAAGAGAATTAGTTTCTTGTCCCACACATTCATATTCTTCTCTCTACTTTATTGAAGCAGTAATTTCACTTACCTTCTTGTTTCTCTTTTGTTTTGTCCAATGACACCAGTAGCATGAATAGAAGTAGGTGAAACAAGTTTCATAAACAGTAATTACAGAGAACTTAATTCAGTCTTCATGGGGTCCTCACCATCTCCCTGGAGGGAAGCTTACTATGAAGTCTATTTATTTCTGATAAATGTTCCTTCTTTTGGAGAAGAATTAACCAAAACAAAGGGAGTATGAAAAAAAAATCATGTCAAAGACTAATATCTTATAATCTAATTAGAAAACCAAATTTATACATAAGACTAAAGTATTTGAAGGAAGACAGCATACATTGTTAGAAAATTTAGTTCTATAAATCATAGTTTATAAAAAAAATCACAAAATAGCTTCAGTGCTATATCTGTAGGATATCTCTCTATGAGTACTTGATCCAAGAAAACCTAAAGGCACCTATAATTCCTGAAGTTTTTGCCACTTCTCTTAAAGTTCTTCCAGAATAAGATGGTAAGGCCATATTTCTAAATAACCCAGACACCTTGGATATATGATAGAAGGTTCTTGTCTGGTTTTGTAATTCACATGTATGTTAAAGTGTTTTTTTGGGGAAAAACGCATCAATGTATTGTACAGATATAAATTCTACTATCTACAAGATCAACCTACAAGACAAGAAGAGATGCCTCATTTGGATAGTATCACAATGGTTATGGGGGTAACCTACTGCTTTCTTGCTCAATTTGAAACATACCCTATGGGAGTAAATTCATACCTAATACAGCAAATCTCAGGCATAAACTCTTAATCATCTTCCCTCAATTTGTAAAGTGCTAGGATTGTAATGTGGTTTACCATGCCTGGCTTTCACTAAAATTTGACATCTGAGTACTAATAAGTTTTAGGCCACTTTTCAGAATTCTATTTTGATCCACAATTCATTGTTACTCTGGTACTTGTTTGAAATGGTGAGGAAATTAAAATAATGTAAACTTCAGCCAAAACCCTCCCTTCTTCATCTTCTGTTATTCTTCTTCAAAGCCAGCAAATGTTATTTTTTCAACAAGTATTTCCCATAACCTATGTGCACTGCATAGCTCTCCTTGGGTATTTTTAATACATGAATCAGTTATACCTTCGTTCTTTATTAGTCTGAATATGCAATTTCTAGATACCCACATTCAGCACAAACAATAATATTAAAATTAATGAATTTAAAACTTGGTCTTTCAAAATTAATGACTTAACAGCTGAGTAATACTTTATTTTCTTTATTCATTATTTGGTTGAGGAACATCTAGGTTGTTTACAGTTTCTGGCTACTATGAATAAATTTGCTCTCTTAGGGTTTGTTTGTTTTGTTTCCTGTGAAAATACATTATGACTACAACAACTTATAGAAAGAAAAAAGGAAAACATAAATGGTATTCCTAGCTTACAGTTCAGAGTTTCAGTCCTTTATTATCATGGTGCGATATGGTGGTATGTAGGCACACCTAGTGCTAGAGAAGTAGAGTCCTGTATTTTATAGACAAGAGGAAGTTGTATGTCTTGTTGAGGGATGCCAACCTCTATAGTGACACTCTTCCCCCAATGAGACTACACCTACTCTAACAAGGCCACAGCTCCTAATAGTGACACTCCCTCTTTGGAGGGCATTTTCTTTTGAACCTCCACAATACACTCCCTGTCCCCCAAAGGCTTATATCCCTACCATAATGGAAAAGTGCAATCAGTCCAACAGTCTATAACAGTCTCAAACATATTTAAAAGTTTAAAATTCAAATTCTCTTTTGTGATTTATGCAATCTCTTAACTATAATCCCCTATAAAATTAAAATAAAAAACAACTCACTTACTTTCAACACATTATGACACATTATATACATTACTCGGGATGTAGAGCATGGAGAAAGAAGATGTCGGCGGCAGCTCCCCGATAAGATGACCACGTGAAAATATTTAGATAAGTAGAAATGGATTAATAATTAAGAAAGAGCTAGCCCATAAACAATAATGGTAACTGGCCAACAGGATTGTATCAAATACAGGGTCTCAGTGTGTTATTTTGGGCTGGCACGCCAGACCAGCAGTGGGCGGGCTGGCAGAAAACATACATGCTACACATTACCATCTCATATCACAGAGAAGAGAGCATAGTGAGGAAATAGTGGACTAAAGCAACACGAGAAAGGAGCTGGGACAGCTCTAACTCTGCATCTTCATGTCTGATGTCAAAGCACTTTTCAGATCTCCAACTTCGTTTTTGTTGACTTCAAACTACTTTTTTCTCTTTTGGACTGGTTCTTCTCCATATTAGCAGATTTCCCTAAGTATTCTATGGGTTCAAAATCTCCAACATCTTGGGTTTTCCAAGGCAATCCAAGCTAAATTCTACATTCAAGGAGATATACAAATAAAAAAGTGGCATAAAGAGAATGGTAAATTCAGAGAAATACCAACAAGCTGTTTCCAACTTGTGAAAAGGAATAAAATAAAAACTTAGAGCTGGATGTAGTGGTGCATTTAATGCCAGTGCTCCGAAGGCCAGCCTGATCTACTGAGCAAGTCCATGAACACTCAAACTAAAGCAGTGAAGCTAACAATCAAAAACACAAAGTTGGCAAGGATGTAATTAAATAAGAGAGCCATGTTCCAGCCCTAACAGGGAGTTAAACTTGGCAGTTTCAGTCATGTAGCTCTTACTTGTAATGATAAAAAAAAGGTGTTATGAAATTAGCCTCCATGACTAAGGAAATGCACTATGGTCAGGCTTGTGTCGGGGAGTCCCTAAATGATGGCCTAGAAAGATCACTGTGTGGAGCTGTGAATGTTATCCCCAGATCACAGGGTCACTTAAAAGCCACTGTGGAGTCCTCAATCATAGGCAAAAGTGTAAGTTTGGACTATCCATCTGCCTGATGCAGCAGTTAAGAAGAGAGAATCCCCATCCAGGGAAGGGTAGAGTTTTTTTTTTTTTTTTTTATCATAGAGATTGGGATGAGGGATTTCTAAAGTTCAGTACCACTGATTGGCTGACATTTGTCTAGGTGTTATTTGGTGTAAAGGGGTGTGTGTGTCTTATGCTAAGGGACATTAAGTTATCCTATCTATGATGGTTGAAACATTAGGAATTTTCTTTGGAACATAAGGCACTTTCCCCTTGGATGATCTGTTCCTATGCTGGTTCCCAGGTGGTTCCAGATTGTGGTCTCTCCTGGAGTTAGATGTTGCTCTAGGGTAAACTGAAACTTCATGCTTACTTTCTGGTTTGTTTCCACTGAACCTTGGCATGGCAACAGTACAACCAAGCAGCAAGTGTGTACCAAGTTTCCTTGTGCTCCACAGTGACATTGAAATTTGGATTGCCTTGCAGACACCAAGATGTTGGAGATGCTGAAGGAAGCCATGACAAGGAATGCTGCTAATAGGAGTAGAACCTAAGTCCAAATTCCTCCAAACAAGAAACATGGTCATGGCTATAACAATATTACCCCAGTCCCTGATACCAACTTCTATATTAGTTAGGATTTCTTTGCTCTTAAGACACACTATAACCATGAAAATTCTTATAAAGGAAAGCATTTAATTGAGGTGGCTTGCTTACAGTTTAGAAATCAGCCCATTTGACTATGTGGGACAAAATGGCATGTAAGCAGACATGTTTCTGGAGAAATACCTGAATGTCATTCATCTTGCAACCAATAGGAAGTAATGTGTCTCACTTGGCATGACTTGAACATATATATATATCCCCAAAGACCATCTTATAAATGACAAACATTTTTTCAACAAGACCACCTATATTCCAACCAACTAGGCCCCACCTCTTAATAATGATAGTAACTTTCTGGGCCATTTTCTTTCAAACCACCACAGCTTCTATGAACATAGTTGAACAAGTGTCCTCAAGGTAGGATGAGGGTTCTCTTAAATATATGCTCAAGGGTGTTGTAGCTGGATCTTGAGGTAGATATAGTTCCAATTTTGTGAGAAGCTGTTATCTTGATTTCCATAGAAAATGTAAAAGCAAGCGAAAGAAATGCTTCTTGCTTCATTATATTTTCTGGATATCTTCTCAACAAATAACAGGAAGAACAGAATGAAATGAAATGCTTATAAAATTAAAGAAGAATGTAATAACTATTACTAGTCATAGTAAGGCTTTAAGTACTAGGTTTATTGGGTCTTAAGCACTAGTCAGGCTTTAAGTACTAGGTTTATTGGGTCTTAAGTCTAATTAAAAAAACTGTTGTTAGCCATTAAACTATGCATGTCATTATTTTATTCTTAATATTGTAATGACATACTGATCATTTGTGTTGTTTATATGACTATGAAATCATAGCTAGATTGGACTATTGACTCCCTCTGAAATCTTACCTGGAACATTGTAGTACAATGAAGGATAGCCCTTATCCAGTACTATATTGTCAGCCCTGAAAATAAACATACAAGTACCATCAAAGTGACACAGTTATATTTATGAATATGTATGTATGTATAACACATTTTTATATAACAATGATTTTAAATAGAGGCCATGAACTTAATAGAGAGTAAGATGTAGTATATGGCAGAGTTTGGTGGGAGGAAAGGAAATACAAAAATGATGTAATTGTATCATAATATCAACAAGAAAGAAAAAAATAAAACATGAATTTTGAGTTACTATGCTAACTGAAAACATTTCTTAAACAATTGTTGCAAACTTTTTACATTATGTATGTACAAATGAAGAAAGATGTTGTTTAACCATAGCATTGAGAACTAGTATTATAATTTTATATATTCACTTCATGTTTCCACATACCAAATATTTATTTAGAATTTGTATATCTGACATTTCTAATGTGGATATAGTTATTCCATCCACTTAACCCTAACCACTTTTTGTTGTCAATAGATATACTGCATCAAATAAAGATGCTTTTATCATATGATAACAGAAAGATTAATAACTAAAATTCCTTGTTTTATAATTTCAAGATCATTGTAAAATGAAAGTCTGAGCAGCCTTGCTCCTTAAGTAATGGGTTGACACATAGAGAAAGATTCTAAGGAAGTATTAAATTCTTTATTGATGTAGATTTCTATCTAAAGTATAAATTATTCTAGTTTTAGAATTTGCTACAAGCTTCAGTATAATAGTTACCACTCTCTTAATGGGAACAATTCTTATACCATGTCTTTCTAATATGGACTCTTATTATCCTCAAACATCTCCTTTTCTTTATGTCAGTTTGTACTGAATTCTTTATATTTTAGCCATCTTAATGTTTGAATTTTACTCGGACGGAAATGATATGCTGCATTCCTAACAGCTCACACTTTGAGCAATCATAGCTTGTGTTATAAAATTACCTTTTATATAAAACAACAAATATTGATTTATTTTTTTCTTCCATTTTCTCTGTTTTCTTATATTTGACCTTAGAATGATGGTTTATTTTAGCATATTCTTACTTAGATTTAATTATTATAGTGCTTTTACTGCTTTTATTTTATTGTACTTCATTTATTTATTTTGGGCAATGTTGAGTGTGGGTATATGTATGCATGGTGTGAGGGCATATGGGCACAATAGTATGTGTATAAAAAATAAAGGAAAACTTATCTTAGTTTTCTCCTTTCACCATAAGAGTCTCAGGAATTGATCTTAGGTCATCAGGTTTGTCAGGGGTGCCTGTGCCCTCTGAACCACCAAATGAAAGACTAAAGACAGTGACTAAGATAATTATGTCTATGTAAGAAGCAAGCATCAATTCCATAACGTATATACAGAATATATTAAAATAAAAATTATGTGAATACTATCTGACTGTTTCTTATGATTTTTTGTTCTGAAGTGTGAGTTAATATTATACATGACATGCAGCATTGAGACTGTGTGTGTTGATTTCCCATAGAAATAATGGCTGTTAAAGTGAACCTTGATTATGGAGCTAGGATGACAAACAACAGTGTGTGCAGAGCTTTTTTCATCTTGCCTTACATTTTCTGGCAAGGAACTTCAGAAATTTACTGAGTTGTTCATTTGCCTATGAACACTATAGGTGTTGGTAGAAGTTTCTGTCCCACCAGCTACTTCCCAAATAACCACACAAAGACTTACTATTAACTATAAATGTTCAATCAATAGCTTAGTCTTGTTATTAACTAGCTCTTACATATTAAATTAACCAATGATTTTAAGTCTACATTGGGCTGCATAGTGGTATCTCCTTTAGCAAGGCAAGTTCATGTCACTTCTTTCTATGTCCTGGTGAGTCTGCCCTCCCTTTTTCCAGTGTTCCCTTAGTCTGACTCTCTCACCTAACCTCTACCTGCCTAGCTATTGGTCATTGGCTATTTATGAAACCAATGAGAGCAGTACATCTTCACAGTGCACAAAAAGACTATTCCATAACATTTCCCCTTTTGTCTAATTAAAAAGGAAGGTTTTACTTTTAACAAAGTAAATATATATATATATATATATATATATATATATATATATATAAATAACAAAACAGTTATCAGGTAATAATTAAAGTTACACTTTCCAGGGCACTTGTATTTGGATACTTTAAAGAAAATATTCCTATTCTCTACCTTAAGGGAAACTGTAAGTTTAACTATTTAGCCTTTAACTCCATGAAAGACCCTAGAAAAACAGAAAATTACATAACAGATATCTAGCTACGTGAAGAATCACCAGATTTTTTATGCAACATTGGGGCATATATCTTTTGCCCACAGGCCTATTATATCTGACAGACATTACTAAGACTCAAGGAATTTCGAAGAGGTATCCAACATTGTCTAGACAAACTTTGGCAGTCACATTCTTTTGCATCCTGCTGGTCCAGTTTAAATAGAATATTGTCAAAAATCAAAGTGAGGGCAGTGTCTACCCTAACTGTTAAGCTTTCAAAGCTTTTTTTTTTCATAAAATAGCAAATTCTATATAGAGATTCTCCATTGCCCATTATTGCCTCTGAAGTAGATATGGTGCTGTCAGAAGCAAACATCTCTCACTGCCATAAAGAGCCTCAGGTTGTAAATATTTTATGTGTAATATTATATGGGTCTTTGAAGTGTTTGGGACCATCTATATATCTAAAGATATCTGTTCAACTTTGAAAATATATCTAATATAATTTCAACTTTGATTATTATAGATGACTATGTATTTTAATTGTACATTACATTTTAAGTGAGCTACATAAGCAGAATACCTTAAACAAGAATAAAAACACATAGTACAACAAAAATATCTTTAAATTTTTATCAATAAAACAAAATACATACCAGTGCAAAAAATTTTATTAGTTGTTTTTTAGATTAAAGTAGATTCGTAATCTACCCTTTTATGTTATCATTTTTCTATTATAACCTACATTTTTTCCTTTAGAAAAAGATCTTTGAATTAAACTCCTTTGTTTAGCTTTTTCCTTGATCATGACCAATAACAACTTGTAACCAGCCACCCTCAAATAATGACATTCATCTATTAACTATCTTTTGGGAATATGGGTGTTTCTAGTAGCTGCCTCTTCCCTCCTCAGTTCACTATTCTCATGGTGGAGGTATCCTAGAAAAAGACACTATTAATTTACCATATCTGTTGATATTTTGTCTTCTTTCCATTGTAGGTGTTTCTACCTAATCTAATGATATGGAGTAGTGCATCAGCCACTGTTCATAAAACCATGCAAGTGCACAGTATCAGGGCCACATAAAAGAGTCATGTGTCTGCTTGTAACTAGTACTGAGCATTCCTGGAGAGAAGATGATTAGCATGAACATGTATTGGCTCTATGTTGTGAATTTTTTTTTTAAGTTTCTCAGACATTATAAGAATGTATATACCCTGGATATCAAGTGCCATTTGTAGAAAAAGTTTCTGTTCTGCCAGCAAGCTCCAAAATAATCACAAAGAGAATTACTATTAATTAATATTGCTTGGAGAAAGCTTAGACTTGTTACTAACTTGCTCTTATATCTTAACTCATGGATATATATAGCCATGTCCTGGCCCATTCTGCCATCTGTTACAGGCAGGTTTTTCCCACTTCTGACACTATTATGTTACGGGCAGGTTTTTCCCGCCGACTGCCGCCTGTCGCCGGTCCTGCTGCCACGGTCCCGCTGCCACGTGAGCCCCAAATAACACTCAGAGACTCTGTATATGATACAATACTGTTGGCCAATTACCGTTATTGTTTATGGGCTATCTCTGTCATAATTATTAACCCATTTCTACTTATCTAAGTATTTCCACATGGTCATCTTATGGGGAGCCGTGGCCTGCGTTTTTCTTCCTCTCAGGTCTACATCTTGACTCCTACTTACCACTTCCTCTTTCCTCTTTGTCTCCTAGCCCTGCCTATCTTGCTTTCTCATTGGCCCAATGGTGCTTTATTAATTAACCACTATGAGAAACATATTTACAGAATAAAATCTCCCATCAGGCATCCTTCATTCCAGTGTTCCAGTGTTCCAGTCTCGCTTTTACATCTAACCTCTTTCTGCCTAGCTATTGGCCAGTAGCTCTTTATTAATCTTATGAGAGCAACATATCTTCACAGTGTACAAATAGACACTTCCGTAATATTTATGGAACCAAATATTAATTTGGGAAAGTTGAAATAGGATTGAACTTACTTCTGATTCTTGATATTAGACTTAATATTACTTTTCAAGGTACCTGTAATATTTTGATTTTTAATTTGCTTTGTGTTTCATACTTTTAATTTTGTTGATAGAACAATTCTGAATGTAACCTTAATAGACAATTTTGTTAAAGAAGAAAATAACAGGGCAGTGAAAATATTTTTCACTATAGAAAATAATTAATTAATTAAAACAGAAAAACAAATAACAAGGTTCATTGAGGAAATGTCCATTCAGAAGTCACTAGAAACGTCATTTTTTGTACAGCATTTCTAGCTTTCTGACAACATCATTGAATTAATTTGATAGATGTTCTGTCAAATTTTAGAATAAATATTTTAGTATATAATGAGAAAAGCCATATTCACAGAAAATGTGAATTATAGCTTCTAAAATATGAAATGTCAATATAAATATATATGACTTTGTTTTGTAACTACAGGATGTAAAATTGCTTAATGTCCTGACTTTGATTTTTTATGGTCTTTTACATGAAGCTGCCATCATGCCTCATGTATTCCACAGTTAAATAGATGAGCTGCTTCGTCTTGACCTTTGGAGAGCCTATGTTGGGTAGAGGGCTCATTTCACTACTTTTAGCATTTCCAGATGTCTCATAATGGCAAGGGTGTTTCAAATGTTTTCTAATCAGGAAAGCACCTTTATTAAAGGTCAGCATACTAAAATCTATATATCAGGGATTAAAATTATGATTTATACCTACCATGCAAGAAATTCTAATTAGAGAGGCAATATAATCATTCTCTTGGGTCAAAGCATGTCATGAATATCACAGTGCTACATTTAGGATTACAGAATCTACATTCATACTCTCAGAGTTAAGCATATTCTCTAATACTGTGTTGACAATGTCATTTCTCTTATTTTCCAATTTTCTCTGTGGACTTTAAAGTACCCATTGGCTTGGTTTGTCAGAAAGTCTTTCTCTAAGGCTAAACTAGCAGGAACATTATGCAATTTTCTGAGTTAATCCTGTTAGAATATTTTACTCTATCACTGGTTCAAGTGTCTCAAAGAAACAACTAACTGAAGAACACCTATTCTGAAAGAAAGCAGAGGAACAACTAACTTATAACAGAAGAGAAATGTATTCAAAAGAAACCTTTAGAAATCTATGGCACACATTGTGAATGGAAAAATAAATCCTAAAAGAATAAGACTTAATAGTTTTATCAAGTAAAATATTTTTAATATTATATGTTCACATATTCTTTAATGTATGAATGCTCTGTCTGCATGTATGCATTCATTTTAGAAGAGGACATCAGACCCCATTAACATTAGCAAAATTTAAAGAAAATTCTATCTTTGTGAGTCTGATCTCTTGTATTTAACTTATATTTTATCTTAACAAGGAAATCTATAACCTTAACTATCTGTCTTCAACTTCATGAAAGACCTCAGAAGATATTATATAATTTCTTGAATTGACAGACACATCTAGCTGCCTGCACAGTGATCCAAAGTTCCACTGTAATATTGGAGCATCCATCTTCAGCTATAGGCCTACAATGTCTAGCAGACTTCTCAGTGAAGCGGGGAATTTCAAATTGTCCTACCTGTATTGACAATTTGTCATTCACTTTCTTCTGTGTCCTGCAGAATGTCTGGCAGACTCTTCCATGAAGTTGGAACCATGCAGGGGTGTCACATCTTGTTTCAGCAGTCACTTTTCTGTGGGTCCTACAAATTCACCTTATAGAACATACAGTCAAACAGTCCAGGAAAGAACATTTCTTGACCAAATAGCTGTTTCTGTCATGTCAATGACAAACTCCATAATGAGTTTCTTCAATGCCCATCTTCTTCTCTGAAGTAATGGATATGGCGAGGAGTAGTTGTGTCTAACTGTCATGAAACACCCAAAACCATTTTAAATGCCATATTCTTTAGGTCTTTGAAAGGTTTGAGAATGCCTGTCTATTTATCTAGAAAGCTTAACTTATAGGTAACTATTTATAATCTATACTTAATTATACATGACATCTTTAAATGAGTTATATAAGCATAAGACATACACAAGAAAACTATACACATAACAAAATTGATCATAAATTTATATCAATAAGCAAAAATCCATATCAATATAAAGTATTCATTTCTATGACATACTTCCCTTCTTTTTTCCTCTAGAAAGGGATTGATTGTAGTCCTAAAACATTTATAACCAATACCATATAAATGAAAACAAACATTTATGATCAATATTTGGGAATATTGTAATCCTTCATTCCAAACTGCTTTCTGATTGTTGGGGACACTGTGAATGCCATTAGGGATCAAGAGAAAACTCAGAAAACTCCACAAATCCTGGCTGTTGTAGTCTGAGACCATATTATATCAGGTGTCTTGGAAGTTGAATCACCTGGGCCACTGCTTCTTCAAACTGTTTTCTGGAAGAAATCCACAGCTTTACATTTTCTGTGGAAACACAAATAAAATCTCTTTTCCAAAGTAACATGATATTAAACTTATGTTTTGAAGCCAAAGCATTATTTTAAATATGTAAGTTGAATTAATACAGCAACATTTATAATAAAATTTATTTTAGTAGTTGTAGCTCCTTCTTCAGCAATCAAAAAATTCAAAGAAAAAACAATAACATACAGTATCAAGAATATCTGTGTATTTTCCATTTTTATGTGCTTATTAATTTATTTATTAATGATCTATTTATTTTAATTTTATTTTCTTTTCTCTTATGAGACAGGGTTTCTCTGTGTAGTTTTGTCTGTCCAGGAATTCACTCGGTACACCAGGCTGGTCTTGAAATCACAGAGATGTGTTTGACGCTTGACTCTGCCTCCTGAGTGTTGGGATTAAAGATATGTGCCATCACCTCCAGCTACTCTATTATTTCTTTCCTTTTTCTTTTTTTTCCAAAGTCTATGTATGTTTTTAAACACATTGTAAATTTTTTAGAGGTTTTACTTCATCTGACGTTGCTGTATATCTTTATCATCTTCTTATGGCCATGAGGTTTTTTTTTTTTTCTTTTTTTTTTAAATTGGAAACAATCTTATTTTACATATCAATCCCAGTTTTCTCTCCCTCCTATCCTCTCATGCTCACCACCTATCCCTTATCACAAATCTCTTCTGCACCCCAGAGAGAGTTAGGACCTCCACAAAAAACTTCATAGTCTGGCACATCATTTAGGGTAGGGTCTAGGCTCTCCCCCATGTGCCTAGGCTGAGAGAGTATCCCTCTATGGGGAACTGGCTACCAAAGTCTATTTGTACACTAGGGATAAATACTGTTTCACTACCAGAGGCCACATAGACTGCCTGGGCCTCCTAAATGACACCCACATTTAGAGGGTCTGGTTTGGTCCTATCTTAGTTTTACAGCTGTCAGTCTGGGGTCCTTGATTTCCCCCTTGTTCAGGTCAGCTGTATATATGGGTTTCTCCCGTGTTTTGTTGACCCCTTTGTTCATCACTCCTCTATCTCTACAACTGGATCTTAGGTTCTGCTCAGTGTTTAGCTGTGGGTCTCTGCTTCTGCTTCCATCAGCTACTAGATGAAGGTTCTAGGATGACATATAAGAAAGTCATCAAACTCATTATAGCAGACAGGCTTTTAAGGTAGCTTCTCTATTGTTGCTTAGATACTTAGTTGGGGTCATCCTTGTAATCTCCTGACATTACCCTAGTGCCAGCTGTCTCTTTCAACCTATAATGGCTTCCTCTATGAAGGTATATGTTTTTTTTTTTTTTTTCTCTCTCCTCTGTTTTTCAACTGACTCAATGTTCCTGGCCTTTCATGTCTTTCCACCTCCCCTCCCCCTCTTCCATTTCTCCTAAATCTTTCCCCCATGCCCCAAATTTGCTCAGGAGACTTTTTCCCTTGAGGAACATAAGAGAGACACACATGGTCTTTTGTAGAAGGGGAAAGGGACAAGATATTTTGAACATGAGTCTTAATCTTTTAAACAGCATGGCAAAAAAAGAGCTGTGCAGTGGTTTTTCGCCATTATTCGGGAATCATGAAACTACTCTTAAAGGAGCCCTAAGTTTCTACTTGTCTCAAACAGAGCTCACTGGAGGAAAATGCAGCTACGAGGAAGCAATGTTTGCTTCTGTTCTTTTCTTTTTAAATTTTTCTTTGGTTCTACATGGAAGTTTGAACAAACCACATTGCCAGAGTCATTTTTTTAAGGGATAGTTCTTCCTACCAGCCTGGTCCCTCACCTGCACCTGCCCCAAGTGAACACACAAACACTATATTAGTTATAAATCTGTTGGCTGATGACTAGGCATTCTTATTTGTTTGCTCTGTCTTAATTAATAACCCATAACTACTAACCTATGTATTTCTAAGTGGTCTTATCTTACTGGAGATTTCCTTACTCACGTTTCTCTTCCCAGGATCACAGGGTAACTGTTTAGTGCCAGTGTGTCCAAGATTTCTGCTCATCTCCAATAGGGGCTGGTAGTTTGCAGGTACAGGGGAGGAAGGGAGGGAGAGGCAACTGGGATTGACGTGTAAAACAAGCTTGTTGAAAACTTAAATGAAAAAAGATGTTAAAGATATTATAAAAAAGAAATTTATATTTCTAGAATTTAATGAGAGTGAAAACACAGTGGGACACAATGACATCTTATATGTTAGGTTCATAGCACTAGGACTGACTTCAAAAAATGGAGCCATCTCACATTACTGAGTTGGGGGAACACCTAAAACTCTAGGACAAAAATGAAGAAATAAAATTCCTACACACAGCAGGAAACAATCAAACTGGGTATTTAAATCAATAAAGTAGAAGCAAGCAAGCATACAAACACATAGAATCAATGAGACAGTGATGCTTTTCTGAGAAAATCAGTTAAGATTTACCCACATTACCTAAAATTTATGGACATCCACAATGAACCAAATTAGAGATGAAGAGGATATCATAGAAACAGACACCAAGGAAATCCAGAGAATTATAAGAACATTCTTTAAATCCCTGAAATGCCCTAAATGAAGAATCTATAAAAATGGATAATTGGATTAATATATACCAATTAGTAAATTGTTATTAGTAAATTCAACATATCTATAATTCCAGTGAAATAAAATCAATAGTTAAAAGCCTCTTAAAAGCAAACATACACTAGACACACCTGTTCACATGAGACCATCCTGAGTCCCTGCCTGTCTGATCTTTGACCGCCATCACTGCACTTCTGCTGGAGGAGAGTCTGGGACCAGATCAGGTGGAATCCGCCCCCCACACCCTTTCCTGTGAACTACTTGGGTTAACCTAGAATCTCACTTCCCCCACTTCCTGTTCCCTGTCCCCAGTGAGAGTGCTCCTGGTGCTCTAATCCATAAACCCCACCCACACAGAGCCTGCACTCCCCAAACATGTGCCCTATCTAGCCCACTGTCCCACTGCCCTGGGTGAGGACTGGACCAGAGAGTGACTCCCACATAACTGCTACTTCCAGGGAACTTCCTGGATCTTCTCTGTGGACACTAGAGCTGCCTATCCAAGTGGAACCCCCTGAGTCCCTAACTGCCTGATTTTTGACCCACATCACTGGGCCGGTGCCTTAGGAGAGATTTCCTAGAGATCATAGAGCTCCTGACAAACCTAAGCATCTAAGCCCACTGGGGTAGTAGCAAAGAGAGAGATCCCACCTGCACCCACTGGAAGAAGTGATGAGAAGATGGCAATACAAAAAAACAAAACAAAACACAACAAACCAAAAATCAAAAAAACCTAACAATAGAAAGACAAACATGACACCACCAGAATATAGGGAATCCACACCAACTAAACCTGAACACAACAAAGCAGATGAGGAAGAAGAGAATGACTTAAAAAATAACTTAATAAAAATGATACAGGCCCTCAAAATGATATGGAAAAATCTCTTAAAGAAATGAAGAAAGAAACGAATGAAAAATTGGAAGAAATTGAGGAAAGAGCAAGCAAAAAAAAAAATGCAAGAAATGAGCAAATCTCTTAAAGAAAGAAAGAATAGCCAAGAAAAAACAATTAAACAGGTGAAGGAAATGGTTCAAGACTTGAAAACTGAAATAGAGAAAATAAAGACAACACAAATGGAAGGAACACTGGAAATAGAAAAACCAGGCAAAGGATCGGGAACAACAGACACAAGCATAACCAACAGAATACAAGAGATGGAAGAGAGAATCTCAGGCCTGAAGATAAACTAGAGGAAATAGATTCATGGACCAAAGAAAATCTTAAATCCAACAAATCCTTAACACAAAACATTTAGGAAATGTGGGACACTGTGAAATGGTCAAACCTAAGAATATAGGCATTGAAAAAGAGAACGTGAAGAGCCCCGCTCAAAGGTACAGAAAACATATTCAACAAAATCAATGAAGAAAACTTTCCCAATCCGAAGAAGAACATGCCCTCAAGAGTACAAGAAGCATACTGAACACCAAAGAGATTGGACCAAAGAAAAAAGACCTCTCAACACATAATGATCAAAATACCTAACATACAGAATAAAGAAAGAATACTAAGAACAGTGAAGGAAAATGTAAGGTAACATATAAAGGCAGGCCTGACTTCTCCATGGAAACTTCCAAGGCCAGGAGTTCCTGGATAGTTGTTCTAAAAGTATTAACAGTCCACAGATGCCAGCCCAGGCAACTATACCCAGCAAAACTCTCATTCACTATAGACTGAGAAAACAAGATATTTAATGAAAAAAACACATTTTCCCAATACGTATCTACAAATCCAGCCATAACAAAAATTCTTGAAGGAAAACTATAACCGAAGTAAGTTAACAATATTCACAAAGACATAGGCAATAGATAATCCCACTCAACATAACCCAAGGGTAAATCAGGGCAAATATATTCACAATACAACTGCGAACAACAAATCTAAAACAAACAAACATTAACAATCAATGGACCTTACTCTCCCTCAACATTAATGGTCTTAACTCTTCTATAAAAAGACCACAGGCTAACAGAATGGATATGAAGACAGAATCCATCCTTCTGCTGCATACAAGAAACACATCTAAGCTTCAAACACAGGCATTACCTCAGAGTAAAGGGTTTGAAAAAGATCTTCCAATCAAATGGACCCAAGAAGCAAGCAGGTATGGCTATCTTAATATCTAACAAGTTAGATTTCAAACCAAAATTAATCAAAAGAGATGGAAACTGTCATTTTGTATTCATCACATGAGAAATCTATCAGCACAAAGTCTCAATTCTGAACATCTATGCCCCAAATACAAAGGCACCCACATTCATAAAAGAAAAGCTACTAAAACTCAAAGCTCACATAAAACATCACTCACTCATTGTGGGAGACTTCAATACCCCGCTCTCACCACTAGACAATACTATCAGACCGAAACTTAACAAAGAAACAAAAGAACTAACAGAAGTTATGTCTCAAGTGGGTTTAACAGAGATCTATAGGACATCCCACCCAAACACAAAAGAATATACCTTCTCTCTGCTCCACATGGAACCTTCTCTAAAATTGACCACATACTAGGTGATATAACAAACCTCAAGAGATACAAAAAAATGGAATAGTCCCCGGTATCTTATCAGACCACCACTCTTTAAAGTTGAAATTTAACAACACAAATCGCAGAAAACCTACCAACTCAAATAATGCACAATTGCACCATAACTGGGTCAAGGAAGAAATAAAAAAAGAAATTAAAGACTTCCTAGAATTCCACGGCAATGAGGACATAACATAAATGAACTTGTGGGACACCTTTAAAGCAGTGCTACAAATGAAATTCATTGCACTAAGTGTGCATATAAAGAAAACAGAGAACAGTCACATTAGAGAATTAACATTACAACTGAAAACCTTAGAACAAAAAGAAAAACAAAACAATCTCACCCCAGAGGAATAGATAACTATACCTTACCAAAATTAAATCAATAACAGATAAGCAACTTAGATAGACCTATAAGACCTAATGAAATAGAAGCAGTCATCAAGAGCCTCCAAAACGAGAAAAGCCCTGGGCCATATGGCTTCAGTGTTCAGTAAACAATGCTACCAGAAATTTAAGGAAGACCTAATACCAATACTTCTCACATTGTTCCACAAAATAGAAACAGATGGTTCATTACCAAATCCTTTTTATGAGGACACAATTCACTTGATACCCAAGCCACACAAAGATATAATTAAGAGAGAAAATTACTGACCATTTTCCCACATGAATATTGATGTAAAAGTACTCTATAAAATATTAGAAATTTGAATCCAAGAAAACATCAGAGAAATCATCCACAATGACCAAGTAGGCTTCATCCCTGGGTTGCATGGATGGTTAAACATACAAAAATCTACCAATGTGATCCAACATATAAACAAAATGAAAAAGAAAAATTGCATGATAACTAGATGCTGAAGAAGCCTTCGCCAAAATTCAACACCCTTTCATGATAAAGGTCTTGGAGACATCAGGGATAATGGGAACCTACCTAAACATATTAAAAGCAATATACAGTAACTAACAACCAACATCAAACTTAATGGAGAAAAGGTTAAGGCAATTCCTCTGAAATCAGGAACAAGACAAGGCTGCCCTCTTTCTCTATATCTCTTCAATATTGTACTTTAAGTTCTAACTAAAGCAATGAGACAACTAAAGGAGAACAAGGGGATACAATTTGGAAATAAAGAAGTCAAACTGTCACTATTTGCAGATGATAAGGTACTTTACATAAGGGACTCAAAAAACTCTACCAGGAAACTCCTACAGCTGATAAACACCTTCAGCAAATTTGCAGGATACAAGATAAACTCAATAAAAAAAGTCAGTAGTGCTACTATGTACAGACAACAAAGGGGCTGAGAATGAAATCAGAAAAACATCACCATTTCCAATAGCAACAAACAACATTAAGTATCTTGGGGTAACGCTTAACAAACAAGTGAAAGATCTATATGGAAAGAACTGTGTGTCTTTAATGAAAGAAATTAAAGAAGATACCAGAAAATGGACAGATCTCCCATGCTCTTGGATAGGTAGGATAAACATATAAAAATTGAAATCTTGCCAAAAGCAATATACAGATTCAATGCAATCCTCATTAAAATCTAGCACAATTCTTCACTTATCTTGAAAGGAAAATAATCAACTTTATATGGAAAAACAAAAGAACTAGGATAGCCAAAACAACCCTGTACAATAAAGGAACTTCAGGAGGCATCATTATCCCTGAATTTAAGCTCTATGTAGTCCTGAAAACATCCTAATATTGCACAAATTAGACAGGTAGACAAATGCAGTTAATTTGAAAATACTTATATTAACTCATAGACCTATGAACATTAGATTTTTGACAAAACATCTAAAAGTATAGAATGGGATAGAAGGAAGGGAGGAGAGAGGGAGGGAGAGAGGAAGGGATGATTTAAGGGAAAGGGAACAGTGATCATTATGTAAATAAGAAAAATAAATTATATAAAAGAAATAAATATAAAGAAGAAAAAATATAAGGAAATTTTGAAAAAAGGTCCATGGATTGCCAAGTGGAAACACACAATCACACACACCACACACAAACAAACTATAGCACACAACTTTATGTAATAACACTAGCTTAACACTATGCTTTTCGAGCCTTAGACCATTTATCTAAATAACTGACATAAAGCAATTTCACTTTTGAGATCTCATAAATGATCAAGAATACCTTCTTATTGGCTTACTTGATGAGTATAAATACAAATTATAGCTCTACAACAGAGCTATAGTCCTGAAAACTGCCTGGTATTTGCAAACAAAAAAAAATAGAAAGACCAATGGAATCAATTCAAAAATCCTGATATTAATACAAACACCTATTAACACCTGATTTTTGACCAAACAGCTAAAAGGGTACAATGGGAGGAGAAACGCATCTTCAACAAATGGTGCCAGCAAAACTGGATGATGGTATGGAGAAGATTGCACATAGACCCATATCTATCGCCATGCACAAAATTTAAGTCCAAATGAATCAAAGACCTCAACATAAATCCAGCCACACTTAATCACTTTGAAGACAAAGTGGGAGGTACCCTTGAACAAATTCGTACAGGAGACTACTTTCTGAACAAAACTCCAGTAGCACAGACACTGAGATCGACAATTAATAAATGGAACCTCCTCAAACTTAGAAGCTTCTGTAAGGCAAAGGACACAGTTGAACAGAACAAACAGCAGCCCCTAGACTGGAAAATATCTTTACCGATCATACATCTGACAGGGCTGATCTCCAAAATATACAAAGAACTCAAGAAACTAGTCAACAAAACATTAATAACCCTGTTGAAAATGGGGTACAAAGAATAAAGAATTCTCAATAAAGGAAATCAAAAAAGCTGAAAGACCCTTAAGAAAATGCTCAACATCCTTAGCTATCAGGGAAATGCAAATCAAAACAACTTTGAGATACCATCTTACCTCTGCCAGAATGGCAAAAATTAGAAACACCAATGACAATTTATGCTGGAGAGGATGTGGAGAATGGGGAACACTCCTTCACTGCTGATGGGAGTTCAAACTTGTACAACCATTTTGGAGATCAGTATGGTAGTTCCTCAGGAAAATGGGAATCAGTCTACCATAGGACCTGACAGTCCCCCCTCTTAGGCATATACCCATATCCATGCAACAAAGACATCTGTTCAATTATGTTTGTAGCAGTATTATTTTTAATAGCAAGAACCTGGAAGCAACCTAGATGCCCCTCAAGTGAAGAATGGGTAAAGAAGATGTGGCACATTTACACAATGGCATACTACTCTGCAGAAAAAAAAAAATAATGGAATCTTGAAATTCGCAGGCAAGTGAATGAAACTTGAAGAAACCATTCTGAATGAGGTAATCCAGTCACAAAAAGAGGACCATGGTATGTACTCATATATAGATTTTAGACATAGAGCAAAAGATCACCATCCTATAATTAATAACACCAAAGAAACTAGGATGAATTGAAGATTATAAGAGATTCACATAAGGTCCTTCACTGAAGTGACAAGGGACAGGATCTCCTGAGCATATTGGGAGTGTGGGGGGAGGTGAGTAGAGAGGGAGCAAGGAGAAAGAGACAGGGAGGAGAGGAAAGCACATGGGACTAGGAAGATTGAATTAGGGGAGGAATAGACAAGAGAATGAGAGAGAGAGAGAGAGAGAGAGAGAGAGAGAGAGAGAGAGAGAGAGAGAGAAACATAAAAGAGATATCCATTATGCTATTATAGGTTTGAAGAGAAAACTGACTCTAGAGAAGTGTCCAGAGACCTACAAGACTGTCCCCAACTAATAATTTGAGCAACAGCAGAAATGCTACCATAAATGTCCTTCCCTGATCATGAGATTGATGACTTACTTATACACCATCAAAGAGCCCTCATCTCTTAGCTGATGGAAACAGAAGCAGACATCCATAACTAAACATTGAGCCAAACTGGTATCCAGATGCAGACAGGCAGTAAAAGACCAGGCTACAAAAACCCGCAGATATAGCTGACTTGAACAAGGAGGGGAAAATGCCCACCCCCAGACTGATAGCTGTGAATTCAACATTGGTTCGACTGAGAACCCCTGAACATGAGTCTCAGTTATAAGGCCTGGGCAGTCTAAGTGACCTCTGACAGTGGAATCAAGATGTATCACTAGTGCACAAAAGGACTTTGGGAGCACATTCTCCATGGAGGGATACTCCCTTAACCTAGTCCCTATTGCAAATCATTTGACAGATTTAGATGACCCCTAATGGAATGCATCACCCTACATGTGGAGTGGGTGGTGGAATGGGTAGGAAGGGTATCTGAGATTGATATGTAAAATACAAAAAATAAATTTAAAAAAGGAAACAAAGGAAACAAAGAAACCCTAGGTCAAAATGGTTTTAGCACAGAATTTTACTTTATAATCAAACATAAATTAACACTAATATATATATATATATATAAATATATATATATATTTACTGTTTGATGACTAATGCTTTTTCAATAATGGATAGATAGGAAGAAGCTATGCAGGAAATATAGGTGGCACTACCAGACTAGTAGAATTATCACAAGGGGAACAGGAAGAGTGAGTTCTAAGAAAGGTGTAATGTAGCCACTAAGGAAGCAAGAAGTCCAGGCATCACTCTTAAGCTAAGACTCCATAGATGTATACAGATTAATAGAAAGTAGTTAATAATTAAGATATAGCTACCCAAAAAGAAACCTGAGCCATAAGACAAATAGTGTATAATTAATATAAGCCTCAGTGTATTTATTTGGGACTAAATGGTTTTGGGACCGGGTAGGACCAAAACTTCCATCCATATCAAACCTACCTCCACAGTGTCATATTTCTTCCAACAGTTACACTCCTACAAAGCCACACCGCATAGCTATTTTCTTTCAAACTACCACAGAGTATAGATCCTCCTAAAGACACTCTTCATTTCTTCTCCATTCATATGAGCCAGTAATTGAAAACAACATAAATGTCCATCAATGGATTAAAGGATTGAGAAAATGTGATACATTACACAAAAAATATTACTTAGCAGTAAAGAACAATGAAATCATGAAATTTGAAGGTAAAATGTTGGCACTAGGAAAGACTATATCATCCTGAATGATGCAACTCATATCTAGAAAGACAAATATGCTATGTCTGGTTATATGTGGATATTAACCTTATATGTTTGATAAGCAAGTTAAAATTCATATAACCACAGAAATTATGTATAGTGTATGGGACTTAGATAAGGGTGGATCTTCCTTAAAAGAGATATTTAATGATAAATGAGTGGAGAATTGTAACAGGAGCATCAAATGGGATAGGATAGGAAATGAAAGGAAAGAGGAGGGAAAAGGAGAAAACATGAGGAAGGGGAGATAAAATTAGGGAACACCCCAGAAGTTGAATGAAAACTTAACACAGTAGTAAGCTTATTAAATATATAATGGTATGAATGCTATCTAAGTGAAATCACCAAATAATTTGGCATAAACCCCAGTAGGAATCTTTTGTCACCAAATAAAGCTCTTAGTACCAGGAATGTGTAACGTAATTGTTTTGTTTTCAAAAGAGATCTCACAGATTCTCTAAACAACTTCTGTTGCCATGAATACAAATATTCTCCACAAACAGATGGCAAGCCCTGTTGCTGAAGACAACACATACACAATTCACTGAACATTGAGTAGTTGTTCTGGAGAACACTTGAAGCCTTCACTCCTATGTGCTAGAAATTTGGTATAGGCAGGTTCTCTGAGTGCTACCCAAATGCAAAACACAAACACCAATTCATCAACAAATGCTTAGACCTACAATGATGCTGTGCATGCAAGATATAATAGTTCAGTGGTGGCAACAAACTTGTGAGGGAATCAAACCAATACTTGATTTGATTTAAGGCCTAATTCATAAAATGGAATCTGTACCGGATACTACTTGAGTACCAAGAACCTGAGCCCAGATAACCCAGGGATAGATGATAAACAAAATACTACTGTTTTATTTTAAAAATGTCAAAATAAAAAGACTCCTAATGACATTCTGCTCTATCAAAAGATTGTTACCTTGCTTAGTCATCATCAGAAAAGCCTTTTCCTGAAGCAGCTGGGAATAAACACAGATGCACAACCAGATGAAATGCAGATATTGAGAGATATTGAACATAAAGCCTTAAACAGTAGGTTTCCATTAAATCCCTCCCCTCAGTGCTAAGGGAACCCTGTGAAAGAAGAGGCAGCATGATTTTAAGAGCCTAGAGACAAAGCACACCAAGGAAACAAAGACTTCTAAACAGAGCAAAACTGAATGATGCACATGTATATTCCAAGACACTATTGCAATATGCACACTGCCTGCCCAGGTCTGTGCTACATGAGGCCCCAGTTCTAAAACGATAAGTGGAAAAAAAAAACCATCTGGAACTAGGAAGCTATATCCAATTGATATCCACTTGCAATTGAAAAATTAGTTTTCTCTAACAAGTCTCACTGGGAATATAAACCACTCTTATGGGAAGGCTGTGTTCCCAGTGGCAGTTTGCCTACCTGAAACAAACTCAATGCTATCTCCAGAGGGTCTCTCTCTCATATTTGCTTGGGCAGTTTATTTTAAACATTTCAAGGAATTTGTATGCATATGTATATATGTACCTATTATGGTTTCCAATTTTGTGTTTTTATAGGAATGCTGTGAATGAACTTGTATATCCCTATATCTATGTTTTTATCTTATTTACTCTTTTACTCTTTTTCTACTGTTTGTTTTTTTTTTTGTCCTGTCCTAGTGTATTCTTATTTTATTTTATATTATTATTATTGTCTAGGTGCCTGATGGTTTTCTAAGGAGAGACACAAAGTGTATAGATTCAGATAAGCAGGGCATGGGCAAGGGTTCAGGAAGATTAGAGGAAGATGAAATTGTAATCATAACATATTGTATAAAAAGAATATTTGTTTAATAATATAAAGTTTTTATTGAAAAAATTTAAATAGTGTACATTATATTTATGTATGTATGTGTATATGGTGTATGTATCTCTGTTTTGTGTCAGATTGTATGTTTACCAAGGTACACTTGTGAAGGTCAGAGGATAATATCATGTGTCAGTGGTCCCTTTCTAACTTGTTGAGGTAGAATCTTTCTCTTCATCACTGAGCTGCAGGCTCTAGGAGAGAGGGCCCCAAAGATTCCAAGTAATTGCCTATATCTGCCTCCCATCTCATACCAGGAGTGGTGGTATTATATATCTTCCTCACAATATTTGGCATATGCAAAAATTATGAATGTCCAAACTCATGAATTTAAGGCATTAGTAATGATTACCTTTACCTACCTCTTCTGGTCCATATGATTTCCAACCATGATGGTAGGAAGTTAGCATAGTATTACTTAGTGTTTATTGGCTTTATTTTATTTTATGCTACATTGCTTCCAAACTTCATTATTTGGTTCTTCTCATTATCTACTAAAATATTTTCCTTTTAAAACACATTAGTGTAAATTTTAAGAATACCTATATATGAAACTAGTGATTTTCTTAGTAACTTTCTCTACAGTGAAAGTAGATAATACTTAAGAAAAAACCAAGGAAATTTTCTTAGAAAATATTACTTCAGGTGAAGTAAATCTATCTTCATTAACTCTAAAGTTATTTATTTTAGCCCTTTGTTTCTATGATTATTTTTAAATAATGTTTGTTTAAGTATTACCTTTAGTTCTCTCTATTCGGAAACCAAAGTTTTATCTACTAATTCTCAAGTCCCTTTGACACATTTGGTGTGTTTTAAATTACCAAGGACACTGGAGATTATCATTAGGAAGCACAATTTTTTGGAATGTTAGCGCTAGGTGCATAAATACTTCATGTGAAACTCTATGAGCCATTCTTTAAATTGTAAATATGGACATCCTTTCTGATGGCTCAGCCATTTAGCAGCTATTTGTTTTCTTCAAAAGCCAATAAAGAGAATGTTTGGAAAAAAGACAGCTCTTTGAAGCTTAATTCTATTTTAATTAACCAAGGTCCCCAGAGGCTACGAAACATTGACCCATCTCTAGTTTGTATCACAGCAGTTTGAACTGTATTCCATGATTAATGTTACTCTGTGCAGTATTTCAGATTATTGATTCTTTTAATTTCATATTTCTACGTACTTTTTGCATAAAAACAGGTAACAAAATTTACCATGTTTCAGTTCACTGCAATAAAGTACACCTATAATGATGGATAACTACCTCTATTGTCTGGTATATTTATCCTGATGAATTTGAGTGTATATTCCTCTGTAACTGTCTGCTCTATACTCACCAGGTCCTTGCCCTCATCCTTTATTTTATTTTCACTTAATTTGAGTACTTTGTATGAACCTTACCTACATTTTCCCATATGCATGGAAGCATATTGCATTTTTCCTTTGGTGATGGTGTCATTCAACTGAGCACAACAATATGAAAATAAAGCCTTTCCTTTAAAAAAGCAAATACAAGATATATGGCTATTTATAGCTGTTAGATGTGTTAAGTATGCATCCATGTTTTACCATGTGTAGTTCTACTTCATTCTCTTGAACTACAATAATATCGTCATCTAAATATATGTACATTTTATTTTAACCTTTTATTATAACTGAAGGATATTGTGTTGGTTCTACCAGCTGGTTGTGAATGAATATGCTGTCAACATTGGAGAGGCAGACTTTTGTCTATCTAGGCACCACTAGATCTGATTTTTCTCCTCCCACTGGTCTCTGAAAGATCTTAATGAAATAAACACTCAGCTACTTCATATATATTTATAATTGTTTGGCCAATGAATTATGTTTCTTACTATCAAGCTCTCCTTTAATTACTAACCCTTTTCTATTAATCTGTGTATTACCATATGGCCTTGGCTTATTAGTGATGCCTGGGTCTCTTGACTATCTGGAGGAAACCTGGTGTCTGCCTCTCTTCCTTCTCCTGCCTCTTTGTTCAGAATGCCCTCCTAACTCAGTTCTGTATCCCATTAGCAGAAGCATCTTTATTCATCAACCAATAAGAGATACATATAATCACAACATACAAAGGACAACCCCCATCACAACATGACTGTACATGTGTGTTGACATTAATATTCTCAATTTTTTGTAGACATATCTTTTATCGATCATCTATCATCTATCATATATCAATCTCTGTACATGTAAAAAATATATATATATGTGTGTATATATATACACACACACACATATATATATTCTCATTTTCTAGTCTTTGTACAATTTAAGATCTCTACCACTAGTATCTATAAGATTTATTACTAACAGTTACTCTCCCTTTTTTCTCTTTCGCTCACACTTTCTGTTTTCCTCTTTTTTTTTTTTCCTTGCCTTCCTATTGTTCTCAACCTCCTCTGTTTCTTAGGAGTTTTAACTTGTTTTTTCCCATTTAATAAAATTTAATATCATTTTGCATTCTTTCTTATCATTGTATATCATGTTGTAGTAAGTAGTTTCCATGTCTTCTGATTGATTTTATAATTATAATGACTTATTGTTTTGATTTATGGTATGAAGCTTGATTCTCAGAAGTTTTTTTATATTTTCTGGATATAGATCACCAGTTGGATGTACAATTGATAAATATAGTCATCCATTTTGTTGATTACAATTTTAATCTATTGACAGTGTCTGACAGTGTTTTTTAAAACACAAATTGTGTGTGTGTGTATATATATATGTGTGTGTGTTTGTTAATGAGTAAGTATGTGTATATGACATTTCTCTATTTTTCTTTTCTGCAATACATTTTGCATGTCATAGAAACCACTAAATGCCAAATCAGGAAGATTTAGCTTTACTTTCTTATAAGAGATGTCATATTTCTTATATGTTTACATCTTTGATTTAGTTAGTTATAATCTACGTTAACACCTGATTTTTGACATAACAGCTAAAAGTATACAATGGGAAGGGAAAGCATCTATGACAAATGGTGCTTGCACAACTGGATGATGGTGTGGGGAAGATTGCACATAGACCCATGTTTATCACCATGCACAAAACTCAAGTCCAAATGGATCAAAGACCTCATCATAAATCCAGCCACACTGAACCTCTTAGAAGAAAAACTGGGAGGTACCCTTGAACAAATTGGTATAGGAGATCGCTTCCTGAACATGAATCCAGTAGCACAGACACTGAGATCAACAATTAATAAATGGGACCTCCTCAAACTTAGAAGCTTCTGTAAGGCAAAGGACACAGTGGACAAGACCAAACGGCAGTCCAAAAACTGGGAAAAGGTTTTAATCTGACAGAGGACTAATCTCCAAAATATTCAAAGAATTTAAGAAACACAAAATAAACCTATTAAAAAATGGAATACAGAACTGAATATAGAACTCTCAATAGAGGAAATCAAAAAGGCTGAAAGTCACTTAAGAAAGTGCTCAACATCCTTAGCTATCTGGGAAATACAAATCCATACAACTTTCATAATGACCCTTTTCATAAGTTTGATTTTTAAATGTTAACATGTGAGTGGTCTGTATATTTTACCATGTTTACTTTTCATAATGTACTATTTTATTGTTTCCATTTTGCTGTGATTTTTCTCCATAGTTATGATCTTAGAGATTCTTTGAGAAGATTAAATATCAGTACCATTATTAAGAGTTTTATAGTAAAGCATCTATGCCATCTCAGGCAGAATAGAAGTTCAGAATATAATATAAGAAGAATTGTTAAACACACTAGCTTTGTAAGTTTGTCCTTTTATCTTAAACTATTATTTGGAAACATTAAAAAGTACATAACTTAAAAATTAGTTAACTGTGTTTTTTCAGTAACATGTTTATATCGAAAGGAGATGCAGAACAGAGTAAGTAGAATAATTCATTAATTAATTAAGAAAATGTAACCGCCATTTATTACCTCAGTGAGCATGGTTATTTCAGATAGTGTATATTTCTCAACAGGTAGAGAGAAAAGTTTGTGTGTGAGGGGAAAGATAGTATGGCACCTTCAGTGTCACATCTAAGATTCCATTATTTTCTGCATACCAAGGCTCTTCTCATTATCACAGCATGCAAGTATCTACAAGTTCAGAACTCTATCATTTCATATATCTTGAAATGATATTTATACATATGGAAATTGAAATTCATGGAATAAAGTGCTTTGCATTCTTTTTAGTATTCTGAGGATAAACAGTCTTATTTGCAATTTTACTTTAAAGCTAATAAATGTAGACAATGAATCTGTGAAAATGGCCATTGTTTTCCACATTTACTTCTTTCTTGTTGAAAATTAGGTGTGCATAGGTCATAACAACAGTCACTGTTCAGTACAGATTTATGTCAGCAAACTTATAAGAAGCAAAGTGCAAAAGATTGTCTGTGCTTCATAAAAAAAGATGTGTTAACATCAGCAGCTTTCGAAACATAAAATTTGAAAAAATGGCAACGGCCATATTGTACATTAAATTTTAATTTTGACCCATGACCATAAATGTTGGCTATGATATGAAAAATCCAACCATGTAGCAATCAAGCTCCAAATAGTCAGGACTTACTGTAAACTCTACATCTACAAGTTGCCTAATTATTTCACCTTCTTTCATTCCCTTTATGACCAAGTAGGATACAAGCATCTTTGACTAATCACATAGGTTATCTTCAGGATAGGCCATCTATGGTTTCCTTACCCAGCAACCATCACAATATAACAGCCTCTTTTACCATTATTTTCATTACAAAATATTACACTCCCATGCCCATTTTTTATTATATCCCAAGTATAAATAATAGTGGCTGTTTCCTATAATATAGGAACCCTTTTATTTTCATATTTTGGTTCTTTTCTATTTCCAGACTATTTATTTAAAGGTTATTTAATTGATAAGATCATTGATTGTATATATGTGACCAATTAAAAGACTAGAAACAATGTTTTTGATAAGAATATTCAGACCAAAAATATTTAGTGAGCATAAGCTGCTGGCTGTGTTCTGGAAGAAACAAAGTATAAGCATTCACTGTATTTGCTAAGAGGGAGATCCTTTCAGAAACTAGACGGTTATGCTTTCTGGAGCAGGGGCTTGAGAAGTTTGTCAGTTCCTTATCAGAACTCAGGTCCTGTACAACCAAGGCTTTTAGCTGACATTTTTGTGGGTGTCTATGCAATTTCTGACAGTTCCTGTGTCTTCTGAACCTATCCTTTCCTTGAGTACTTATTACCTGATGAAATCTTTGGTTTGCCTTCCTCTGGAAGTTTTTATTACCTGTCCTATCCTTCATATGTTCTTATTTTAATTTTCACTATCTCTACCTCTACTTTTCTTAAAAATATTATGAACAATTATATAGATATAAAATGAGCTAAGTGTTGTATAAAATGCATATAGATATATGAATATAAATAGCCATTATATTTTAACAAATCTATGTCCAGCAAATAGGTTAATAGTATAACATTTTAACAATACTTAATGGACACATTTTATATTTTGTAAATACTATCATTTGATATTTTCATTTGATGAAAATATCATCAAAGTATCATTTAATCAAACAATGAAATAAAACATGGGGGAAGGGAGAAATAAAGAGAGGTGCTTCTAAGCTAACATTTGTGGTGTGTGTGTGTGTGTGTGTGTGTGTGTGTGTGTGTGTGTGTGTGTGTGTGTGTGCTTTTCTTCTGCACTTTAAATTTGCAGTAATGATTTATTTCTATTTTTGGTGGTTTGATTTTTATAATTCACTTTGTAATTTTATTCAGACTGCACTAAAAAGGGGAAGGATGAGTGTTTGCTTTTAATGCTTGAGCAAAAATTTTCTCTGGCTTTCAGTGATAGCAAGAAGCTAGCTATGTTTTATTGTTGGCTGTAATGTATGTTTAAATTTTTAGCATACCTATTTCCTCCAAACAGAATCATTCTTTCTGCAGGCAAGAGGAAGCTTACAAAACTATGGAAGTTAAGAAGGGTCTAAGATTCGTGAGATCTCCACAGCCTGTGTAAGGACTAAGAAATTGCTGGAGTAAAGACGATTCTTCAGTGAAGCTGCCTATAAGCTGGCTCAAGAGTTCTAGTGATGCCACTTTGATTGACTGTCTTCATGCTGGGTGACCCTTTTTTTTGCTGGTATAGCTGACTTTGTTTTACTCTTGCATTCTAGGAAACCTCTCAGTGAGTCATACCAATAAACTACTGATTCATGTGACTAAACTGGGGTAGAACATTTACTTTAGCTAGTTATCACTGCCCTCTTTGGGGTTGGATAGACTTTGTTGTGCTGTCCCCAGGAAAAGCTTTACCTTCCTAGTGAGACTGTAAAGACATTGTGACATGCTATTAGTGAAAAGTCTAAGATTTCTTCAGAAAACAAACAAAAATCAACAACAACACCAAAAACCCCACTGGGATCAGCAAAGGAAGAATCCAACAAAACTTGAATTTAGAAATAACATCTCTGTGTTAATTATAATAATTATTATGATAATAAAATAATGGGAAATCAGGGAAAGGAAACAATTGTGTAGAGTAGTGGTGGTCAACTAAATGTTCATATATTTATAGTGCAACTCACTAAAGATTATTTTGGTTGAATTTTTTCATGTAGATAGGCAAATGCTTTTAATCCTAGAAAGTATTTAGCTTTCTCAGAAGTTATCTAGAAACACATGAGAAGTGTTGTCACTCACCAAGTATTCATCACATATTCTGTATATTTTACCCACTGAAATGTCAAAAATTCTAACAAAAGTGAACCCCATTTTCACAGACTTTACTATTTTGACAAGTGTTCCCTTTGTATCTTTTTAATGTATTTGTTTACATAAAGAACATGAAATCTGAGGCTCTAATTAGATAGGTGGAATATTCAAACAATGATTATTTTTCTAGTTTCTGAGCAATAATTTGAAAGTGAAAAATGAGTACTTAGGTGCTTTAGTAGTAACAGTAGTATTTCTTAAAGCTGTTGTGGCATTGCTGGAAACCTCATTCTGTTAGAAAATTAAAGTAAGGTTGGTTAACAGGCTTTCCAAGTTTGCTTGAAATGTGAAGTGTGAAATCTTGAAATGTCAAGTGCTGGTCTTGGGCAGATATGCTCTTCAAATCTGTCAGAGATTAGGGACTTACTGGATTTTAGCAGAATTGCTTTAATAGTAAAGTAATTCTTATGTTATTGACTGTACCATTGCCATATCCAGAAATTTACATGTTATTGCAAAGCTGTGGTTTATATATTTTAAGCAAGATCTTTAAGAAAATTGACTATTAGGTCAACTGTTTCAACTATTCTATTTTATGGATTTTTGGAAATATTTTCAGTTAAAAATAAAACTAGAAATTACAGTTTAGCAAGTTCAGTGGATGCCAGATTTCTATCCTCTTCTATAACCTGGCACAAATCCGACCATGTGGAATTGCTTTTGCAGTCAATACTTAATGCTTCCCATTTAAATCATTCCTGGAGTAAATCACATTAACTCTTCAAAATGATTCAGTTTATTCAAGGTCAGAAACTCATGGTATTTACTGCATGATACACCCTGGTGGGGCTCACTGCCAGGCACAGAGTTAGTATATTACAGGTCAATTGAAAGAGAATTTAACATGCAAAGTTTTTCTGCCCTAGCCTTCCGGGAGATCTAAGATTCTGTGATATGATTTTAGAGGATGCAAACAGGTCTCTAAGTGTACTCAGACTACATACATTTTGTGAGGGAAGTGATATTGATTTTTAAGAAAAGATATGACCTGTCTTTTCTAATGCACTGGGATCATTTAAGATTTTTCCCTCCTCAAAAGAAACAGTCTTCTAGACTTTGCTTCAGTCAGTATGTTTCAAAACTGAACACTTACTTTCAGATGGATACCATCATAACTCTGTGTTCCTAATATATTTTTCAGATCATAACACAGCTACTTTTTGTTTTAAATTGAACACTATAAATAGCTAAAAGAATCCTTCATAGGCATTCTGAAATAGACTCTTTTAGAATCCAAAATAAAACTTAAAGATAGCTTTAACATGTTTTATAAACCATTGTTTTCAAACATGGATCTATTTATTATTTATTAAAACATTTTAGATGCATATTTGCTCTATATATTTTTGTTGTATGGAGTTAAATATAATGGCATCTTTAGGGACTGGGGAGATGACTCATTCAGTAGAACAAATTCACAACATGCATAAGGACATCAGTTTGGTCTCCAGCACAACAGAGAATTCAGTATGCTAGCATGTACTTGAAGCATATTCTGGGGTGGCAGGCCTTACTACTACATCACCTTATCAAGTACATTATGCTTAATCATCAGTGAGATATGATTTTCAACAATCAAATGAGGTGGCTTCTCAAGGATGCTTTCTGAGGCTCACTTCTGGCTTCTAAATTCCTGTCACATTGGTGATGATATTAACTGTCAAGGAGCATCTTTAGATATATGAGTTGGAGTAGATGTAAATGGAGTTCTTTTTGGTCTAAATAATAAAAATCCAGAGTCATATAAAAGGAAAATACGAGAGAAAAACAAGAAAGCCAAAGCCACCTTTACCTCATTAGCTTCCCAGTGGAAAATAGAGCAAATTACTCTTCCTTCCCACTTATTTCCTATTTCTTTCAAGCCATCTCACTTCTTGTCTGTCTGTATAGACATTCAGACCTCTACGGTTAGCTAGTGGCTAGCTCCATACTCTGATCTTCAGACAAGTTTTATTTTTACAAGAAAGATATTATAAGTAGAAGCTTCATATTATACTAATTGGACATCCCTTAGACACATGCTTATGAGAACACATAGACTATTTAAATGGTGTTTCTTAATTTTAGCACCATATCTACATATACTATTTTCATTAATTCTTTAAAGTAGTAGAATAATTGGAAAATATTTGCTTTATAATTAAAAAGTCATAGAGAAATATTTCACTCAGAAGCTAGACTTGAATCAAAAAAAGAGGCCACTATAAAACATTATTTTTTCCACAGACATTTTGTTGTAATTTGTTTTATGATCTTGGTTTTTTATGTTGCATTGATAGTCATTTGTCTTATCATGTGACCATAACCACAATGTGCTCTTGTCTCACTGTGCAGTTAAGTCTAATTTTGCTGACTTACTGGAGTTAATGAAGCAAAGTGACAGGTAAATGATGCCTACACATTATGAAAGGCACTCTTGTGATAACATACAGTTAGTTTTCTATTACACCAAAAAGCTGTGAGAGATTTACATAATCACATAGATTGTGAATTATGAAAAAATTAAACTGAAAATACTTCATTTCATAACAACTCTTTACATTTGTCTCACTGTGCTCTATAAATTATCATGTCAGAGACAAGTGATCACAAAAAGGCATAGATGTTTCCTCTGCTTTATATCATCTTCATGTGTCCCTTTGATGCCTCCCATCCCCAACAACTTATGATTGTGCTGTGGGTCTGCTTCGTCCACCAATGCTTATCTGGATTAATTTACTTTTGTAAGTGCTCAGCAACCTCTATCTTCTATTAAATATTAATTCTTGAAAGAAGACTACTCTAGGAGGCTTCAAAGATAAGAACCTGCAAATGTTTCTAGGTTTCTAGGCCTGTAAAATTATATACTATGAAACTATGTAGTCTCTGAAGATGTTAAGATATTTTCTTCATCGTATCCACACTATCTTACACATTACTCTGTCCCAACTCCCACAGCCGTTTTTCTGGACATGAAGTGCATCACAGATCTCAGTCATAACATTTCTAGTTTTATCTTTGAAATATACTTGATTCATCTTCCAGTTCATGCATCAATCTCTTATTGCAAGCCTTCCTATATTTTCAAGTCAAGTCTGTGTTTTTATGGCCCTGGTTCAATTTCTTTGGACTTTTTAAACACAAAGTACTTTCATATACTCCAGACCGGTCTTCAATGTGTTATCCACCTGACTCAATGTTCTCCATGATAGAAATTCAAGTCATTACATAAGGCTTTGAAACACAATGTTTTATTGTTTTTGTATTTTGTTTTTTGTTTTTGTATTTATCTTTCTTAATATTTATTAAAGTTTGTAACTATGTTACCAATGACTAATTCTTTTAACTATGAGAAAATCTTGAAGAAGTCAGGCATACAGATATTGTTGAGTGGATAGGAGTTTCTGTACAAGTGTGAAGATGTGAGGTCAGAACATTGTCATATCGTTTAAAGCAATGCCTTCCTCTAAGTGGTGTCTACAATGAATGAAGACAGACACAGATGAATCCAGGTATTGATGACTAACAGTGTGATGGTTACCTTTAATTATCAATTTGAAAAAGCTCTAGAATCCCATAAGAAAGAGTCTCAAGTAGGCACTATCTATATTGGGTTGGTTCGTGTGCATGTTCATGGGCTTATCTTGATTAACTTGATTGAAATAAAGAGACCCAAGTCACCAATCCCTAAGAAAGGGACTCTGAACTGTGTAAGAGTACACGGTTGAAACTGAGCACAAACAAACATCTGTATTTGTTATTCACTCTCTTTCTTGACTGTGAGCATGGAGGGACTAGATGGTTTAAGTACTGGTACCTTTATTGTTCTATGACATTCTGAATCTGAAAACAGTAGATTGTAAACCCATCTCTAACTTTATTTTTGCCTGAGTATTTTCTCATAGAAATACACATCTAGCAGGCAGAAATGATGGGCTTCAGGTTCAATGAAGAGATTTTGTTAATTTGTTTTATAATATAAGGTGGGGACTGTTGAAAAAGGACATCCAAATAACAACATCTTGCCTCCCTGTATAAGAAGGACACACACACACACACACACACACACACACACACACACACTGAGAGAGACAGAGAGAAGAGAGAGAGAGAGAGAGAGAGAGAGAGAGAGAGAGAGAGAGAGAGAGAGAGAGAGAGAGAGAGAGAGAGAGAGAGAGAGAGAGAGAGAGGCCATAAAAGAGGGATCCTCTGCAGGTTTGAAGAGAAAACTGAACCTAGAGAAATGTCCAGAGACCTACAAGACTGACCCGAACTAACAATTTAAGCAAAGGTAGAAAAGCTACCATAAATGCTCTTTCCTGATAATGAGATTGATGACTAACTTATCCATCATCATGGAGCCCTCATCTAGTAGCCGATGGAAACAGAAGCAGAAACCCACAGTAAAACACTGAACTGAACTGGAATCCAGATGCAGAAAGAAAGGACAAGACCAGGCTATGGAAACCCACAGAGACAGCAAACCTGAACAAGAGGAGGCAGTGGGCCCCCAGACTAATAACTGGGAATCCAGCATTGGACCGGCTCAGACACCCTGAATTTGGGTCTCAGTTAGATGGCCTGGGCAGTAAAAGGGACCTCTGACAGTGGAACCAGGATGTGTCCCTGGTGCACAAAAGGACTTTGGGAACACATTTTCCATGGAAGGATACTGCCTTAACCTAGAGGTAGGAGGGAGGGCCTAGTCGCTACTCCAAATGACTTGACAGATTTTGTTGATCCTTCCTGGAAGGCATCACCTTCCCTATGGAGTGTGGGGGGGGATGTAGGACAGGAGGGTGGTCAGGAGGCATGGGTGGGAGGGAGGAAGAAGGGACATAAGTGGTTATGTAAAATAAGAAAATATTAAAAACATTTAATAAAAGAAATGCTGTTACCTATAATAGTCTTATTGTAAGTGTAATGCAACAAAATACAAGATGCTTAAACTTAAAATATCTCAAATATTGCTATGAAAATAAAGAATTATTAAAGAGGATGTTATGATTAGGCATATAATACCAAGAAAAACAGTAATAAAAGAAGTGGAATATTTTAGCAGGATTGGAAACTAAATATGAGGTTAAAGTAGAAAATCTAGAAATTAAAACAATTATTGCACAAAATTTAAAGATATATTAGTTAACATAAATGGAGCAGAGAGAAATAAAACAAATTGACTTTAGAAGCAATATAGTCTTCCAAGGTATAATTCTATATCCAGTGAAAATACACAAGAAACAGAATAAACAGAAAACCTTCTGTCTCTCTTTTTCTGTCAAATGTCCAAAACACAAACACACACACACACACACATACACAAACTAGGGGCCTTAGATTTATCACAGAACACAACCAGACACTGAGTTCCAGCACAAAGGAAATTTGTTACCTTGCATGGACAAATTGGGGTATCTGCCTCTGGATCAGACAAAAATAATTGCAGGCATTTCTGCAGAATTGGATTTTAAAGGGAAGAAAAAGGGCAAGTGTGTGCTAGGATATGTTGGCAAGTATTGATTGGACATGATTGTCATTGTAGCCAAAGAAGGAAATTTGAGTTTTGGATCTTGGTGTTTTTATAGTTGGGCCTTGGTGTCAAGAATGGGTTAAGAATAAGAAAGTGTCCAAATAAAGGAATAGACTTGGGTGTTATCTTTAGGAATGAAATATAAGGGAAAGAGAAGGGAAGTGGGCAAGCCCTAATTGCACCATGTTTGTCACACTTGGGTCTGTTAGAGAGTCCTTCACAAACACTTGCTTTTAATACTTGAAAATCCCATTAATACTCAAAATTATGCTTCCATTATTATAAAAGTTGTTTTGCTTTGTTGAAAAGTAATGTATTGCAGAGTCAAGGTTATTTTCTGACCAACAGGACAGCTTTAATATTTGGATATCACCCTCACTAGTAGCATCTCACATAGTTATTTATTTATTCCTGTTCTCTTTTGGTATGAAATCAAATATTTAACCTTTAGCACACAGAAACTTATCACAAAATGAATTTACCTAATTCCAACAGTTTAGCAATGCCCAATCTTTTGCATTTGTCATGGCATAATGGACAAAATGAATTGCAAGATGATTATATTCAGTACTACACACTGACTGGTAAAAGAATTGCACTTAGCATGAGAAAAATTAATGTTTATCACATCAAATGATAAAGGTTAAGTTCAAAGAGTGAATAATGACTATACCTCACATATGAAATGCATCACAATGCATTAAAATAACCTAAGTCAAATAATTTAAAATTTTTGAACACAACTAAATTGGATAACCACTGCAATATGAAGAATCTTAAAAAAAGAAAAGAAAAGAAAAATTAGGAGACCATAAACAAAATCTGCAGTTCAAAAACTGAATAACAATGCTATTACGGGAATGAAATGAAATAAAATAATAATGAAATCAAAAGATCTATACTTAGAGCACTCATTTACAACAGGGTTTAGGAAAGCTTCCAAAATTAAACTATTTAAATACATTTGAAGGAACCTCCACTTAATGGTTGCAGTTCACATATCCTGATAGTGAGTTTGGCATCATAGATAGTACTCCTTTCTCAGCAGGACTCCCATTCTCTGCCTAACATTATTTAGAGTGTCTCCAGAAGAATGGCTTTACAAAGAGCTCCACTCACATGCTATATGACTCAACCCATAAGTTTTCTTCTTTCTTAATGTGTGCCATCGTATTTGAATTGGTGGTTCATTAACATTTGTCTGTCATCCAACAGTTTGGCATGTGAAAATTAGGTGTATTATCTCCATTGTTCCTTTGTGACTGCAACTAAATAAGCTAGAATTTTGTTTCAACAAGGGAATTGTCTCTCTGATGTTGATTTCTGCAACCAATCCCAAGGAAAATGGAGACCCACATACAAAGAGAAATTGTTAATATAAGTGAGTGAATACTATTAAGAAGCAAAAAAGTAAAGAACAAATCAAACTGTAAGAAGGAAATCAATGACATTTAAACACTAACAATCAATAGTACCAAGGAATCTAATAGTGCTTCATTGAAAACATTAGAGGATTATCCTATATCTGATGATAGGAGATTTTCATCACCAAGCTCAGCAAAAAAAAAGGTTTCTTTCATAATATATCAAAAATTTAAGAAAATTAGTGTTGTTACCTTTATAATGATATAATGATTTTATGGAGTACTAAACAAATTCCATTGTGTGTTTTTATATTACTATTTTACTAAAATATAAAATATCCTTTTAGAACATTGCATCTAGTAAGCAGAATCTAGAGCCTGTCTCTTTACTTAGCAGCCTGATTTGCATGACTATATACCATAAACAAAGATATATTAAATTATTTTTCAGGTGATTTTAAATGCAAGGAAATTCAGTTTTTTTTCCTTACTGCTCTTACTTGAAATAGATCAAAACACTGGAAGTCTGAGTTGAAGACAAGCTTCATCCTCAACTATAGACCCAGTGAGATTTCAGACCCAAGGCATGGTGATAAATTTTCAGAATCAATCAGGAGCATTCATCACAATCCAGAATAGAACAGACAGTTTTAAAGGATGGTAAGAAAAGCAACATCCATCCAGGAATACAATGAAGAAAGCCATACTTATTAATAAAATGTCAATAAACAGTTATTGAAACTTAGTGTGCTTGGTTGTCAACTTGACACACCTGGGAAGAAGGAACCTCAATTGAAGGGGTGCCTCAATCAGTTTTTCATGTAAGTAAATGTCTGAGGCATTCTCTTTACTACTAATTCATATGGGAGAGCCCAAACCATTTCTGGGCAGTGACATCTGTGAGCAGATTGTATTGGGTTGTGTAAGAATGGTAGCTGAGCTAGTCGGGGACAGCAAATGTGTAAGCAACTTTCCTTCATGGCCTCTGCTTCAGTTCCTGCCTTCTTGTTAAGGTCTTGATATCCTTCCACCAGTTTGATTGTAATCAGTGTTTCTTTTTTCATCAACAGAAAATAAAGCAGAACAGTATATTTCAGGGACAATTTAGTTCCCAGAATATTACTGTGAAATTATATGAAACCTCCCTTCTTACTCTTATTATAAAATAAGTTAAGTCAGTGAATGGCAGTCATCCTAATTCCTTCTACAGTTAGTAAAAGTACACTGGAAGTGTGAATGTTGATTTGTGTCAAAATATTACATATATATATATATATATATATACATATATATATATATATATATATTTAATTGTTATAGATGTCACTTCTAGGAAGGAGCATTGAAAGTTTTTGAACAAATGAGAAAATATATATTTGTTAATTATGAGATCTATATTAAGCTGATTTCTAGAATGGTAGAGTAGATTATGAAATTCAGCTCAAAGTATTCATGTTTCATGGTTTTCTATACCACACATTCTTATTTCAGTCTTAGGATTCTTGGAACTCTTTAAAAATTAATGAAGATCTAATGAATTTTGTTTATGATGCTTATTTTTATCAAATTATAATAATATGTGAAAATAAAGGCAGTTTTAAAACATTTTTGTTATTTGCCAATGATAAACTTATTATTTGTTATAAGTAAGTATTTTACAAGAACCATTGTCCATCCAAATTGAAGTGACTAGTATCATCTTAGATTTGTTTCCAAATTTATTTAACATCATTCTTACCTGTTTTTACACCCAGTGCCTTACACTGTGCAAATTGATTGAGCTATTTATAGCAATTTGGCCTTAGATATTAGTTGTGAAGGAGAGATTGTTAATTAAATTTATTGAGTATTTTTGGCCTTTGTTCTCAGATACTGGCCTAACTCAGCTACTCATAACATTTTATAACAATGTTTTGTTTTGTTTTTTAACTGAAATGATTTTACATCTAATGAAGAGTTTCTAGGCAGACATCACCTAGTTTTATTCAATGTTAAAGACATATTTAAATATTCTGAGAAAAATAACACCAGCAAAGCACTGGTGATTCAGAGTAGCAAAAGCATGATGCATTAAGCCTTTTCTAAGTCAGGCATTAGCCTAGAGAATAGACTAACTGACCCCACATAGAATTCTACTTTTACCCCTCAAGACAAGCAGTCTCCTTGTATACCCCCCCTTAGATGATTTAGCTGGCGAATGGATGGAACTTGAAAAAAAACCATCCTGAGTGAGGTACCCAGTCATAAAAAAGAGGAACATGTTATGTACTTACTCACAAATGGATTTTAGACATAGAGCAAGGGCTCACCAGCCTATAATTCACACTGCCAGAGAAACTAGGATATGAAGAGGAATGTAAGAGATTCATATGAGCTCTCTCACAGAAGGGGAAAGGAGCCAAGAGCTTCTGAGCATATTGAGAGTGGATGAGGGTCAGTGAGTACAGAGGGAGTTAGAAGAAAGAGAAGGGGAGGAAAGAAAAACATGAAGGACAGGAAGATTGAGTCAGGGGATGAATAGACCAGAGCCAAGAGAGAGAGAGAGAGAGAGAGAGAGAGAGAGAGAGAGAGAGAGAGAGAGAGAGAGAGAGAGAGAGAGAGAGAGAAGAGAGATATAAGAGAGGGAGCCATTATAGGTTTGAAAAGAAAACTGACTCTAGAGAAATGTCCAGAGACCTACAAGGATGACCCCAATTAATAATCTGAGCAATAGTGGAAAGGCTAACTTAAATTCACTTCCCTGATAATAAGATTGATAACTAATTTATATGCCATCATAGAGCCCTCATCTAGTAGCTGATGGAAACAAAAGCAGATACCCACAGCTAAACACTGTACAGAACTCCTGGAATTCAGTTATAGAGAGGGAGGATTGATAAGAAAAGAGGTCAAGACCAGGCTACAGAAATCCACAGAGACAGCTGACCTAAACAAGAGGGTGTTAATGACCCCCCAGACTGATAGCTGATAAACCAGCTTTATACAGACTCAGACCTGCTGGACGTGGGTCTCAGTTAGAAGGACTGGGCAGTCTAAGGGACCTCTGACAGTGGAACCAGGATTCATCCATAGTACACAAAATAACTTTGGGAGCACATTCCCATGGAAGGATGTTCCCTTAGCCTAGAGGCAGGAGGGAGGGCCTAGTCCCTACTCCAAATGACTTGACAGATTTTGATGATCTCTCCTAGAAGGCACTACCCTCCCTCTGGAGTAGGGGGGAAATGGGATGGGAAGGTGGGATCATGGGCACATTGGAGGGAAGGAGGAAGAAGAAACTGGAATAGATAGTAAAATAAGAATATATATATATATATATATATATATATATATGTATATACATACATATATATATGTCACATCTTCATATTGTTAGGTAAGCTCAGATGTTAGTAGCTTTTCTAATCAAAATTTCATATTTGGTTATTGCTTAACAGAATTTGTATGTTTCTTGCGGATAGTTAGACTATTAGTTGGTTTCCAGTATGGACCTAACTTGTCTATAGGTACTCTTGAAAAGAAAGCATCAATTTTTTTTATTATAAATAGAGAGCATTTAACAAAGTTATAGGCCCATTACTATTAACTGAATTACCAAATTGGGAATTTTCTTTTTGCGCTTTCAGGATTGGCACTAATCCTGTCTCCCTACTCTCCAATCTATGACTATTTCTTTGTCTTCTGCAAGATACATAGAGGAACTTTGTAGTGACACAACTATGCAGGTAACTGAAATGATTCTGTACCCAAGGGATGTAGTTACTGTAATAAAATCAGGTTCCTTTAGTAAGGATGACAAATCTGTCTGGTGGCAGTACCAGTACAGTTGCTGTGCTGTCAGGTTCCCCTGGGTAAATGTGTCAGTGAGAAGAGTTAATGCAGTAGTTTACTACAAAGACCAACTGTGAAACCTGATCTGGGATTTCATTCCTAATAGTGTAGCTAACTACATGGCTCAGTAATGCACTAGAGAATTCTATGAATGACTATCTTTCTTTCTTTCCTACTTTCTTTCTTTCTTTCTTCCTTCCTTCCTTCCTTTCTTTCTTTCTTTCTTTCTTTCTTCCTTCCTTCCTTCCTTTCTTTTTCTCTTCCTTTCCTTTTTTAATCTTTAGACTGAACCACCTCATTTGTTGATTTAAAATGAATTTATTATCTTGTAAGGTCAGTGATAAATGGTCTTGTTTTATAATTAGGACTCTTGATACTTATTCAGAGTCCAAGCCACAGTAGGTCCCTGCAGGCCTGATGGGGTGTTTTAATGGGAATAGCTTAGGCTGTCAGTAATGATGCACACAAAATGGTAGAAGTCATCAGTACTCCTATTCATTATAGAGAATACTAACAAATTTCCTTTGTATGACTTTTTACTAAATTCTAAGTAGAAAGTATCTGGGTTCCCACTGATTACAGAACTCCATCTGTGAGATCACAGGAATGTGTACTGTAACAAACACCTCTCTTTGCTTTTTCTAATTTCTGCATATGTACAAATTTCCAATACACAGACACAGCTACAGCCACTTATCTACTCTCTATACATGTGACTCCTTTTACATCAAGATGAACTGTTATGTTTGGAGGTGGTGGGGGGGTGGACTGGTGAATAGACCTGAAAAAATGTAAAACAAAAAAAATTATCACATTGAATTTCCGTTCACATTATGCTGTCATTTTACCAACCTTAGTCTTGCTGACTTAATATCTGGATCTCAGTAATTATGAGGTCTGAACTCTCTGAGCAGAGACACACAGTTGCCCTTACTGTACATATCACACAATACAGGGTTGCTTTACATTTTCTGTGAATTTTAAAGAGTTTCAGTGAAAGCTGCCAAAAAAACTGACAAATTTTTTTCCACCTCACTTTCTTATGTGTTGATGTTAAGAGTACAAACACTTTGGTCATTTTGTCTTTAAGGAAATTTACATCTTTCTTTTGATGTTCAAAGTTTCTTTGAGGCTACTAGCTTGAGGGATCCCCATAAAATTGACAAAGTTCAGAAATAGTTTTAAAAATTTTAAAATGTAAGTTTTGACTATAACAACAACATCTTAAAGAAATTCTCTGGATATAATCTGGAGGGTCTTCTTCCATAAAGAAGCATAGAAAACACAGGTACAAAGGACATACATTTTTGGAAACATAGTTGAAGAATAAAATACTGGAAAACTTTTTACAGCCCATAAATTTGAAGTTGAATTCTTCTTTGTATAATGTTAGCAATAATATTCATAAGAAAGCTAGAATTATCTATTACCAGGAGCTAGTCTTTAAAAGAGCTAAATTGTATAATTCATATTTTAAGAACAGGTAGTCTCATCTCAGGATCTCCGTGTTTGTCTATACTTAAAGAATGAATCTTTTCTGTCCATCTTCTTAGGAACTATATCTCAGGAGTACTAAAAGAAATATGGACACAGGCATATAGGAACTTCTGAGAACAATAAGATCTCAGCTAAAGAGAGATAAAGTTAAGGAAGGACAAAGCTTCATGAATTTCTACTTTACATAATTCTGAGAGACTATTTTATTTTCTTTGTAATGCCTAAAGTATGTGATACTTGGCTGTGAGAATCCTAGGAAACTAAGAATTATATTCATAAAATGACCTGAAATGACAGGCTTCAGATTACTACCTTTGTTTGTAGAATTGAAGTGGGTTTGTTTTCCCATTATTGTGATTCATCATGTACAAATATGTGGCATTCCACACAGTTGTCATTAACATAAAAACAGGAGCTGCCAAGCTCCTGGATTCCTGATTGAGTCCTCAGAATCCATGTAGTAGATAAAGAAAACATATTCCTGCCAGTTATCCCTTGATAAACTTTATGGTTTATAGAAGTATAGGGAATAATGTTGAGTTCTTCCACTGTAACTCACAATATCACTAATATACTAAAATGCCCCCATTCAAACACATCATCAGTCTGCCAGACATCTGAGCATTCATTACAAATTTACCAAGGGGTAGGTAGACAGGTTTACACAATAGGAGCTGGGTACTCTAGCTTTAGAAATGTGGAAATACTGAGAACATAGTGGCTGCTTAACTCAAGAAAGTAGATATATGAGCAGTCCTAAATGGGTCTTAAGTTTCTGGTATAGCTTTTTAATATTGCTGGTCCATGTTGGAAGACTGATGAAGCTGTTGTCTGACACAAGTAGAGGATGGAAGCAGTAAGAGCAATAGAATATCTCCTTGGAAAGGTAGCAAAACTAAACAGACAGCACTGTTTTTTTTTCCTGTGTTTGCTAAAATCTAGGCTACATGTTAGAAAAGTGTCACCTATTCTGATGGTAGATATTCACCTACAGTATTTATTTATTTACTTATCTTATTTTACATATCAATCCCAGTTTCCTCTATCTCCGTCTCTTCCACACTCCCATGAACCCTACAACTCTCTCATCTCCTCCCCACTCCACATGTAGTGTGATACCATCATGGATGGGTCATCTAAATCTGTCAAGTCATTTGGAATACTGACTAGTCTCTCTCTCTTGCCTCTAGGTTAAGGGAGTATTCCTCCATGGGTAACATGCTCCCAAAGTCCTTTTGTTCACCAGGGATACATCCTGGTTCCACTGTCAGAGGTCCCTTAGACTACTCAGGCCTTATAACTAAGACTCATGTTCAGGGGATTCTAAGTCGGTCCAATGCTGGATTCCCAGCTATTAGCCTGGGGGACTATTAGCTCCTCCTTGTTCAGGTCAGCTATCTCTGTGGGTTTCTATAGCTTGTTCTTGCCCTCCCTCTCTGCAAATGGATTCCAAGAGTTCTGCTCAGTGTATAGCTGTGGGTGTCTGCTTCAGTTTACATCAGCTACTAGATGAGGGCTCTATTGTGGTGGATAAGTTATTCATCAATCTCATTATCAGGGAAGAACATTTATGGTAGCCTATCTACTATTGCTCAAATTGTTAGTTGGGGTCAATCTTGTAGATCTCTGGACATTATAGGTTTCTCTGGAACCTATAATGGCTCCCTCTTTTATGATCTCTCTCTCTCTCTCTCTCATTATCTCTCTCTCTCTCTTTCTCTCTCTTCTCTCATCTATTCCTCCCCTGACTCAATCTTCCTAGTCTCATGTGCATTCCTCTTCTCTGCTTCTCTTTCATCTAGGCCCCTCTCTACACACTGCCCCTCCACTCGCAATATGCTCAGGAGATCTTGTTCCTTTCCCCTTCTGTGAGGGACCTTTTTTAAATCTCTTAGAATCCTCCTGTATTCTTGTTTCTCTAGAAGTGTGAATTATATGCCTAAAAATATCCTCAACAGACTTCCTCAGAGGTTAATTAGTTAATTCCATATCCCATCCAGTTATCAATGAACATTAGCCATCACATGTTCATTTGTTGTAAACCTGATAGCAAATCACATCTCTTTATGAAATGTCTAATTTCTAAAGGGAAGATAATGAAATTGACAAACAAAAGAATAACATTCAGAGAGAAAATTACTGTGTAACTCTGTGGGCCAATGACTGAATATGGATATTTATGACAAATCTGCTTATAGAGCCCAAGGATAAATGCACAAGAAAATAGACATTATTTTTTTTCTGAGAACTAAGGTCTAGAAGTTATTGACATATTCTCCTTTTTAGATTATTCTTATATGTTTTTAATGCCAAAAAGATAAAGTAAATCCAAACCAAATGTACTAAACAAACAAAATAACTTGAAAAGACATATAGAGAATGGACTGTAAAATTTCAATTTTGCAATGAACATTCAGGACAGTTACCTTACAAACTGTTAAGATTATTTTGACAATTGGCTTTAAAATTTCTCACCCAAGCTAGTGGCTCTAGAACTGTGGGCCTCTGTTGATGCTGAAGATCATGGGGGAAACAGATGTTGAAGCAAAAGTGTTTACCTTATGTGTCAGAGAACAGAATGAATCAAGAAAGGCAATTCTACTAATTCTGTTTCTTGGTAAAATGTAAATAATACAAAAACTTTCATAGAGAAAGTAGATTTCAGTGATAACCTGAAGAGGTGATGCAACATTTGGTAAATGTAACCTCTGTGATTTTTAAGAAAATATGAAATGCATACTCTTTTATATGGATTTTTATTACAGTTTAATAAGAATCAGGATATACAAATAAGCCGAATAGATGTTTATTCAAGGAGAAATAACTCACAACATAGACAGATGAACACCAGCAGGTTGGACTGGATGCCTCCTCTCTGCGTTCAGCCGGTAAGAGAGATTTCCCCTGCTCCTTCTCAGATCTAGAACCATGGGTTACTTCTGCCCCTGGCTCCACCCCCCAATGGGTGTGGTCAGTGCCACAGAAGCAGACAAAGTGAATATCCCAATACAATCCCCCTTTTAGTCTAAAGAAAAGATTTAGGCTTGATACACAACTAAATACAAAACAGTGACTAACAAGTGTACTCTTAGAAAAGGAAAATAGAGAACAAAATAACCTAAATATGTAGTCCTAGGGTGAAAGCATAAGAGAGTTTACAATAGAGTTGTCCTAAGATAGAAAGCTTAGGTCTAGTACCTAATATATCTAACTAGGAAGAGAGAATAATAGTTGTGATAGTTTAAACTTCAACCTCATTAATATCTGAGAAGGAAAATAATGATACTAGGGTAGACAGGAAGTGTGAATGGGCAACTTCCAAAAAATGTAGCAAGGACAGAAACAGCAAGCTACCTGGTCAGTCACCCAAGTTCTCACAGCAATGTTGGTACAGCCAGTTTTGGCTAAGACCAAGAGTACTTGACAGACCACAACAAAAGCAGGGATGTAGACAGGGTGTCTTACTCTGACTTGGCAAGGTTCAGCAGTCTTCTATGTTTGTCTCCTGCAAGCACATAGGTCCGCATGTCCAAAACAGTGGTCAAGATGGGGCCAGTTCCTTTCCCAACAGGCCATTAGTTGAAGCGAGGATGAACTCTTGAAGGAGCAACAACAATGTCCAACATATTTTTCGGGAAAGTGCACTGTGCTGTCAGGAGCAACAGTGTCTCATGTCAACAGAGTACTAATATGAAAACATTTAAATGCCATGTTCTTCAGGTCTAGGAAGTGATTGAAGATTAAGCATCTGTGTGACTAATCTCATAGGCAAAGGAAACATGGGTGGAGATAATCTGTAATACTCAGTAACTTAGATAAATACCTAGTTTTACATACACACAAACATACATACATATATATATATACATATATATACATATATATATATACATACACACATACACACACACACATACACACACACATATACACACGTAAATTCCTAAAGTAGAGGTAGAGTAGAAATGTCTAAACAAGAGGTAGAACTCTAAAGGGCAGCAAGACAAATATCCCAAATTGGATCAATATACAAAATGTCTTGAACATAAGCAAAAGTATACATACATTGAATATGGCAAGAATAATGTTCATAAAACATCATAAATGGAAAGATTTCACACAATATGACAGAATATAATATACAGTTCTTCTAGGAAGGGAATAAACTTAATTTTACATAGGTTAACACAAATAAGAATATATAACAATGTAAGCCATAGTACTAATATCTCACTCTTACTAAATAATTCACAAAAAGATAGGGTAATTTACTTATATCCATTTTGAACCATACCTTCCCCAACCATACCCTATTCCTGTCTAAAAGAGATAACCCAGTCTAAGTATCACCTTTCATATCCAACCGCAAGTAACTAAAACCAACCCTATGAAGAAGAATATTATCCCTAAATTCCAGGAGTGGATGAGTGGGGTAAGGGAGCATCATTATCTAGAGATTACTTCCTGCTGAAATGGGAAGATGATTGATCCATGGGATCCTGTAGGAAAAAAAAATTAAGTAACCAAATTTCTCAATAGTACTGGCTGTAACATATGTAGGTAGTCATTGTGTGGCAGAAAATGCTTGACTGGTGTTCTATTTGAAACTCTGGCCAGGTAGTAATAAGAAGGTGCACAATTATAGCTAGCTAGTCATTAGTTGTCTCGAGCAAAGCAGTCTCAAACTGTTTTAAGGGTGAAGTTTGAAGGCCAGATGCATCAGGTTGAGTCAAGTGGAAATGTACAAATGGGGCCCCATCTTCTTTCCAGAGTGTTCAAAGATTGCTGTTAAGAACTGTTATTATTCCTTGTGGAAACTTAAATATCAATATCAAAGTAAAATTTTCAGTTTTTATGGTATGCATTAGGGAAAGACAACAATAAGAATTAAAATGTATATGAGAAAATTAGGATTTCAGAGAGAAAATTGTGTATAAGCAAATGGTCCCTAGATTTTGTTTTCTTCTGCCTTACACCAACTGCCTTCTTGATATAAGGCAGAAACTGTGAATTCAATCTTAACAACATGCTTGAATATAGAGAAGGAAAGCCAAATCCAACTCCAAAGCCAGCATTGGTTTACATGAATCAGGACTACAGGAATACTAAAGAGAAATAGATTTCATTATAGGAACTGTTTACTAGACTAAAATATTTTTTTTTACCATAAATCAGATTCCTCTTCATTAAGTGATTCTTTCTGGAGAGCTGTCTTCACTTCTGTAGGTACCTACATGTTCATTATCTCTTGGCTATTTGAAGATAGGTATTCTCTGTTTTCCTGTAAGGACAAGAACAAAACACTTCCCCTAACTTTGAGAGGTCTCTCCACATTTCATGGGACCTAATTTGTTGGATGACTTGTCATTTTTCTTCATTATGACGTTTATCTTGTTCAACTCGGATCTTGATTAACTTAGATGGTATCTATAAATTTTCTTCTCCCGTAGATACAAATGTGAAATCCCTACTCCAACGTAACACATATCCTGGTTTCCATTCTGAGGTCAATACATCCTTGAAGTACACTGGCTGATTTAGTTCAGAAGTTTTTTTATTGTTCAGTGTTTTTCTGTAGCTGTTTTTCCTTTTTCATCAGCATTAAGAAAATTTAATATTAATAAAGCATTATATAATCTGTGTTTAGGTGTCTTGGTTCCTCCTTCCTGTTTATGGAGCATTTCCTTCAAAGTATGATTGGATCTCTCAACTACTGCTTGTCCTGTAGGATTGTGTGGTATACCAGTTATGTGTTTTATGTTATAATACTCAAAAAACTGTTCCAATTTGCTGAAAACATATGCTGGAGCATTGTTAGGTTTTATTTGTGCAGGTATGCCCATAATGGCCATTACCTCTAAAAGGTGTGTGATAACAGAATCAGCCTTTTCAGAATTCATAGCAGTAGCCCATTGAAAACCTGAAAATGTATCTATAGTGTGATGTACATATTTTAATTTACCAAATTCTGCAAAATGAAACACATACATTTTCCATATTTCATTTCTATTTATACCTTTGTGGTTATTCCCTGGTGGTAAAGAAGTTTGGTTATAGAATGAGCAAGTAGGACATTTCCTTATTATTTCCTTGACTTTTTGTCAAGTGATAGAAAAATCCTTTTTCAAACCTTTGCTGTTCACATGGTGTTTCTTATGAAACTCTGAGGCATCCAGCACACTTCCTATCAATAACTGATCAATTTCATCATTGCCTTTGCTAGAGTACCTGACAGACCAGTATGGAATCTGATGTGTGTTATATACATAGGATGAATCCTATTTCTGATAGTATCTTTTAACTATATAAACAATGAAGTTAATTATGTATTGTCAGGGATAAATTCTGCAATCTCAATGTGTAAGACTACTCTCTCTGCATATTTTGAGTCAGTAATTATATTGAGTGGTTCTGTAAAATCCATTAGAATGGCATACAATTCTGCCTTTTGTACAGAATTGTAAGGGCTTTGACCTACTTTGCTTATTTCTCCTGATTTATATCTTGCCGTACCAGATTATTTGAAACTCGTTACAAAGTTTGCTTTCAATATGACAAACTAGCCATTTGAGTGCAGTGCTGTTCTTGTCTAGACTGTTTGACTTTATTCTGTATAAATTGGATATGCAGGACCCACAGAAAAGTGACTGCTGAAACAAGATGAACAGTACTATTGGGTTCCTGCTTCATAAAAGAGTCTGCCAGGCACACTATGGCCTATGGGCTGAAGATGGAACATTACAGAACTTTAGGTGACTGACCAGGCAGTGAGCTGTCTCTGTCATTTCTAGATCTTTCTGTGGCCTTTAAAGGAGTTGAAGACAGATAGTTATGATTATAGTTTTTCTTAGTTAGAATTAAAGATAAGTTACATATAAGACTTTAGACTCATAGAGATAGGATAGATGATATTTTCTTTAAGTCTTACAAAATGTTAATACACTAAATATTGTTTACTGTGATTCTTATTTTATAACTGTTATGTGATGTATTTTGCTAAGTTAAGGTTAAAACCCTTCTTTTTATTTTAGACAGAAAAGAGGAGATGATGGGAGATTTTATTCTGTAAATATTTTTCTCTTACTGGTTAATGAATAAAGCCCTGTTGGCCAATAGGAAAGCAAGATAGGTGGGGCCAGGATACTAGGAGGAGGAAAGAGGAAGTTGTTAGGAGGAGTCAAAATGGAGAGACTGAAGAGATAGAATGCCAGCCCTGCTGGCCGGTAAGATGAGACCATGTGGACAAACATACTTAGATTAATAGAAGTGGGTTAATATTTAAGACAGAGCTAGCCAATAAGAAATGATAATAACTTGCCAACAGCAATGTATCAAATACAGCATCTCAGTGTATTATTTTAGGGCTGGCATGGCTGCTGGACCAGACCTGCGATGGGAAGACCCAGCTAGTAACAGATTTTGGCTTAAAAACTTCGAGAAAACAAAACTTATTATTTTTGTTGAACACAGTTCTCAGACTGGAAATTATCATTGCTGTTTTGAAATGAAAGCAACTCATAGTAGATCATCACAACAATAGGCCACATAAAATTACTTTGTGGAGAAGGTCACAAGGCTAATAAGATACTGATGATGCATGGCAATAGCACTTTACAAGTAAACTCTTGATATGCCCAAAATGCTACACAGCAGGGCTTACATCTTTTCAGGATACATGGGTAGTTAATTCAAAACTGAGTAGGGAGACTTCTTTGTGGTACAACCACCTATAAGTTTTCCATAAATCGAATATCTCAATCAAAATCACCAGGATGGACTTATGTGAAAGCATTTCCCTTGTTTGTTGTTGATGTTCTATTTGGGGACAGTAGTCATTCATTCATTCATTCATTCACTCATTCACATATTCATTTCTTCCCAGGGAATATTCTTTTTTTTTAACTTTTTTATTTTAGTTATTTATTTATTTTTACATATCAATCCCAGTTCCATCTCCCTCTCTCCCTTTCTCCCTCAATATCTCCCTCTTTCCCTCTCTCTTCCACCCTCACTTGCACCCTGACCACCTTTCTCTCCCATTTCCCCACTCCACATGTAGGATGATGCCATCCTGGAGGGGCCATCTAAATCTGCCAAGTCATTCAAAGTAGGGACTAGGATCTCTCTCCTGTCTCCATGCCAAGGGAGTATGCCTCCATGGGGGATGTGCCCTCAAGGTCCTTTTGTGCACCAGGAATACATTCTGGTTCCACTGTCTGAGGTCCCTTAGACTGCTCAGGCATTCTATCAGAGACCCATATTCAGGGGGTCTGAGTCAGTCCCATCTGGATTCCCAGGTATCAGTCTGGAGGCTTTTTAGCTCCTCCTTGTTCAGGTCTGTTATCTCTATGTATTTCTGCAGCGTAGTCTTGATGCAGGAAATATTCTTACAATACTTGCTGCCCAGCCAAGAAAACAAAACAATAGACAATAAGTATGAGAAGAGCAATTACATTGCCACTGAGATATGGAATGGCACAACTCCTTGATGATTGGGGCTAATCATGTAAATTACAAAGATACCTTCATAAGAGTCAACACAAAAAATGAATTCATTTTAATAGCTGCAATGAGCTTTTATAGGATGGGAACAAAGCATGCTGTATGTCAGTATTGTCACTCCTTAATTGATCAGAAAGATATACAGCTGAGACTCAGCTTTCTTCTCAGAAAGAAATTTTTCATATAAGGGAAGCGTTGCAATGCGGAAAGTAAATGAGGGCTATGTATTTTATAGTAGCTACTGTTTTGATAGTGAAAAGGAAAAGAGGGAGATATTGGCTCACTGTTTATTAGAGCTTGCAGGGTTCAAGCAGAGAAAAGAATATACATATAGATATTCTGAGGTTAATGCAAAGGAAGGGAAAATCCCATGATTCAGCATACACCATACACATTGCAGCCTAATTATGACCCAATGGAGAAAAATATGTTAAGTATGGGATTGACTTTTTCTCTACTGCTAGCATTATATAAGATTGAAACACTGAATGTGTGACATCTTCAAAGCCTGGCTTCATAGGCTGTGGGCATAGAACAGATGGAGTTAGTTTTAACTCCATGAAAAGCAAAAGACTAAGCAATACTGCTACAATATTATATGATTGCTAACATAGAAACAATGGTAAAACCCAAACAGAAGATCCCCTGTATGGATAGACAAAGGTTTTTCCAGAAAACACATAACACAATGTCAGTGTAGGCTACCTTTATGAATCCCTGTCCAGAGACTGTCTTCAAACAACATCACAGTACAAGCCTTGCTTATGATGTTTTCTGTATACTCTAAATAAAAATAGCATATTTATAAAAAGTACATGTTTTGGTATAAATCATGGATAAAATAAGTCAGGACTGAGGTAAGCAAACATGTCCTATTGACTGGATTATATCTTTCTTAAGGATACTTATTCCTGCTGCAGGAAAAGAATTATCCTGCTAAATTATCTACTCTGTATGTTATGTTGTTGACATATAAGGCAAGACATGCCAGCTGGTGAAATAGTGGCATAACTATTATGGGTCAAGAGGACCCTGAGTATCTGGTTCACAGGAGGGCAACCATGTTTGATACTATAATGCACAAACTATAAGTAGGGTATAGTTTTTGCTAAATATGTGAAAAATACTTATAAAATTGTTCAATAATAATTTTTGTTTACTCTTAAAGATTATTGATACTATAAGGCAAAGGCAGGGCTACTGTTGGTATGGTTACTGCTGTCAAAGTTCTATAAACCACTGGCTATTAAATCCTCAGTCCTAAAGAGGGTATCTATATTACCTGTTCCAAGGTGCAGTGAACATTGTGGGGGAATGAGATGAAAAGAGTGTAATAAAGAAGATGGTGTAGAGTGCAATAGTACCAAATCTTTCAAGCCACATTGGCTTTTGCATCTTGAATCTTCAATTCTGTTAAGAGACACAAGACCCACACAATATTTCACCTCCTATCATCCATTTGCACAAGGAAGGGAGGTCTCATGAGTTGTCTCATAAGGCTTTAATTGATATCGCCCCCTCATCAAAGCTATAAAAACATTTAACAATTGTCAGTTCTGGGAATGAAGATTCTTCTTCAATGATAAAATCTTCAAAAAAGTGTAAATAATGACTTACTCATGATTCTGTATGTAAACCCAATGAGTTTACTCAAACTTGGGTAGAATAAATTTTTGATCTATTTTCAGTCCACTATTGAAGTGAATGGATATTAGGATCACCCAAGAAAATGTTAATGAAACACAAATCATATTCTACGTCTTAAAAAACATCCAAAACATTGTAAATATCATAAATTGTTTCACACACATCTCAACAAAGGGAATTTGAGAGCACATTCCCTATGGAGGGATACTCCTTTAAGCTAGAGACAGGAGAGAAGGCCTAGTACCTACTCCAAATGACTTGACAGATTTAGATGACCCCTCCTGGAAGACATCACCCTACATGTGGATTGGGGGTGGGTAGGAGGGGAGGGTTGTCAGAGGGCATGGGAGGGTGGGAGAGAGGAAACTAACTGGGATAAATATGGAAAAAATCATTTTGATAGATGATATATTAAAGAACTTGGCTATAAAGAGTTAATGACTGAAGACTTATTACTACATTAACAGTGTTCAAGAGGATATTTCAGTAAAATCAAGTCACTTATTAAAATATAAATAAAACAAGTTTTTGTCTATAGTGTCTGTAATGACTTGGGAAAAATCCTCATCTGCAATACATACAAAAAAATACCCTTAAGTTCAAGTACATAACAATGAGAAATAACGATATCTCTTTCATCATTAGCTTATATGAAAAGATCCATATGATGTTGTAATAATGAGATTTACCCAAAACAAGATTCCACTATTAAAGTTCAAAACTTTTTCATCATATCAGACTTCTTTTATGATGATTTCTACTGATAAATAAGAGATATTAGGCCCTAACTGGAAGACACAGTACTGAAGTTATTTGCAACCAAATTTATTTTTAATAGCATTATACCTTCTGGAAACTTGCACATAGTTCATACTGAAACATCTTAAAAATTTCTGGGAAACTAATTTTGTTTTTCTTCATCACTCCAAAGATGAAGAATCACAATATATATTTCTAAGGCTTAAACAGAGAATGTGATAGACTCATACTCACTTATTTCCAGGCATCCTGAACCATATTTTTTACCTGTAAAAACATGTGGGAATTTCAGTTCTCACAATGTATGTAAAACTCATGAAGTAATTTTGGAGCTTAATGTTTTTTCCACAAATGTGTGTTTTTTCCCACAGGAAGCAATAAAGTTTGAGGGGGAAATAAAAATAACATAGTAATGGTCACAAGGTCCAAAAAGCTTGTGAAGGAGCTGAATTCTGAGCTCACACTTTATGACTAATTGCATCCCACCTTGCCTGCTGCAAGACTATACTTTTCTCACATCCAAACTCATGAATTTTTGCAAGTTGATGCTTATTACATTGGCGGGTGGAAGGAATTCTATTCTTGTAGCTGTAATTTGAAACTGTTGGAAATAATCAGGCAATTGAATTTGGAAAGAAGGAAGAATTAGTGGTAGAATGTAGAATCTGTGAGGGCAAATGATACTATGTTTAGTATTAACATGTCTACTGCTTGCTGGATGCTTTCAGTGTTAAAACAAACTATTTAGGCATAGAAATTAATTCACTTATATACTTTCAGGGAGGCCAAAATGTCACCTGTGTAGCTAAGGGTTGCATCGAATTTATGATCCAACAGTCTCAATCTTCTGAGTGCTGGCATTGTGACCATGAATAACCATACCACATTTTAGTGTTCAGAAAGTAATTCATTTGGCAACATTCTGGGTTATGCATTAATCTTCTTTTCATGAATTGCATGCTTTTTGTGTGATCTACAGTCAGGATATAAACCACTGTGAGTTTATGAAGGTGTGGGCCACAGATGACCATCCTTCAACTTTTTTATTGTCCTGCAAAGCATATTTGTGAAATAGTCTGGATCTACAGTTTACTTCATGGTAACTGTTGTTGTAGCAGTTCATATTTAACACCCCACAGTCTTATATCTTCTGTGTGTTTGACTAGTTGTGGATTTCTATATCATCTTCATATGATGCAAAAAGAAGGAACTCTTACAATGTTTGAAAACTACACCTATCTTGGAGTGTGAATCTATTTAGAATATAGTAATGAATTATATTGCTTTAAGAAAATGCCGTTAGGAGGTTCTCTTTGCTAGTCTGAAATCTGAAGCCATGTTCCAGGAATAAATTCCCCCTATTAAGTAGATCTTAAACTAATTTGACAGCTCCTGGTTATCACCAAGATAAAAGGATAGATACTGTTACAGCACTGATGATACTTTGCTGTTCTGGTTATTGTTGTAGTTCGTAAGATTTTCAAATGGGCTTGACTGTGGATTGCTTTTATCTCTTAGCAAGTTCATAGCACCTTCTTATAGTATGAGAGCTAGTCCTCAGGGAGGGCACTTTTAGGTGTGTTTTACTTCATTCCTTTAAATTGTGTGCTTTTATACATGCATGTGTAATCACACAGAAACATACACAGTCACACATACAGAGACAGAGTGTCTATGTATGATTTTAGAAAGCTTTTTAAATATTTAAGGCTTTTAAAATTTGTTAATTTGTTTAATTTCAACACCCCCCCTCCCGGTCCTTTTCTTTATTCTTCTCCCCTTTCCCATTCAAAGCTCTCTGGATTTTCCCATTTCCCATTCACAGCAACACAGGTGCAAGCTTTAATTTAAAAATGTATGAAAGTAAGGAAAGTCATACATTTGTACCTACGCATACTGATTTTAGATTCTTTTTCCTTCTTGGCATTGATGAATACTGAATGCTGATGTTCTAATATGTCCTAAGAATAAGTCCTAATCTCATTTCTCCTCCATTCAAAATTTCACATATTGCCACTCAACTTCTTCCAGAAGATCATATTTCTTGGTAAAACTTTTAAGAGATGATATTTTTTCTGGATTTTTGTGTGACAATGGATGGATTTCATCTTTGTTTAGGAAAATTATCTTGTGCATTTCTTATTATGTATAGTCTCCTGTGTACTAAAAATATGTCTCTATGGTCATGTTTTCCTTTAAAGTTTCTGTCAGAACGTATGAATGAAATGCTTAATATTTTTTATTTTTTATATAATCTCTTTTTTTCTCTGTCATATTTTAAATCTTTGAGCAGCATTTTTTTTTAAATTTTGCTGTGTTTTGGTTTCCTTTCATTGTTTTTGCATTTAAGTTTGTGGAGATGTGTATCTATAAATTTACACTTTTTTTCAATTTGCAAATTTAGCACCTAATATTTTATAATTTTCCTTCTATATTACTTTCCTCATTTCAAATTTCATTTTTGTTTGTTTGTTTGCTTTATGATTTTTGAGACAGCTCTCTGTGTAGTTTTGGAGCCTCTCCTGGCTCTCACTCTGACAACTAGGCTGGCTTTGATGTCATGGATTTCTGCCTGCCTTTGCCTCCCACGTGCTGGGATTAAAGGTGTGTGCTACTTCTGCCAGGCTCATTTCAAAATTCTTATCTATGCTTTTATATTTCATGTACTTTTCCTACATTGAGTTAATGAACTTTGTCGTTTTTAATTTGTTTTTTGGCCAGATATGGTGGAGTATTACTTTAATGCTAGCACTAGCAAGACACAGACAGGAAGTTTTCTGTGATTTAAGGATAGTCTGGCCTACAATTAAAGTGAATACCAGGTAATCAGGGTTTTTACATGGAGAAATCCTTGCTGTAAAAAAAGAAGTCTTTTTGAGCAATGTATCTGTTTTGGTCATTTATTTTAATGCTATATTACTTTGTTTAACTTTCAATGTCTGCACAGTGTCTATTGCCTTAATGTAAACAAGTTTCACATTGGATATGTATTTTATCTCTTGAAAACTAACTTGGAAATTACACATAAACACATGAACATGTACAATATGCACACACATATGCATATAACTACAAACATATACACCCATATATTTATGTGTGTATGTATGTATAATCATGGCTCTTATATTTTGCATACCTCATAGGGTCATGATAACTCCATCTGATCTGTAAATCTAGCACCTGCCATAATTGTATTGGTCTTAATTGTTTAGAGTCAAGGTTTTCTTTTCAGTGTATTAGGTAGTCTGATAGTTTTTAGAGGCAATCAATACTAGGAACATTTTCAGTTAAAAAGACTGATATTTTCAGTCCTGGTATTTTGATGTACACGACAATTTCCAAACAATATGCAGCCTAGGTAAACCGAAGGGCAGACCTCCTGGGGTATGTTCCCCAAGACGCTGCAAACTTTTCCAGTCTGGCTAGTAAGCATTAAATCTGTTCTGGGCTCTACTCCTCCTCCTGTGGGCACAAGCATCACTATTTCAAATACTTTATAATGACTTCCACTGGTCTGTGAATTTCCTAATCATTATTCAAAGTCAGTTTTCTACTGAGGTGCAATGGTATCCAGGGATGGTTCTGTTCAGTTCTTTTTATCAAGATTCTTCCATGATTCATAGACATTTTGATTTTCTAGAATATGGATACTATTTCCCATCCTAAAATAGCACAACAGGCTCTACTTGGCTTTTCTTCTTTGTATTGAAGTAAGGAAAATCTCTCATAGTTGTAACCTGAAGAAGAAATATCACAACCTGTGTTTTGTTCCTCATCTAAGAACCATTCCTCAATTTATGCCTGGTTAATTAAAAATTGTTGTTACAAGCATTATATACATATGCAGATTGATTTAGATTTTTTAAACATGATATCCATGAACCTACACATTATTGTGAAAAACCAAAAATTTATGAAAATAATTTTAATACATTTAATCTACAGTATGGAAACAAAAACATTTAATCTCACATTCTTTTTTTTAAGATTTATTTATTTATCATGCTTGCAGTGTTCTGGGCTTACATTTATGCCTGTAGGCCAGAAAAGGGCACCAGATCTCATTTCAGATGATTATGAGCCCACCATGTGGTTGCTAGGAATTGAACTCAGGACTTCTGGAAAAATATCCAGAGCATTTAAAGCAGCCAGTGCTCTATTATGACATTTCTTATTTTCATAATGAATGTAATAAATTTTATCAGTTCTCCAAAATGTACCCAATAAGTTTAGTGGTAGTTGGATTTGCATTACTACTATGATAACATTTACAGATATGTGGAGATGTTTAGAACAGGAGAAAAAAATGAAGCTAAAATTAGGCAATGGTATTAACATTATAACAAAGACATTATAAAAATGAATAGAAAGAGTAGATGATTTAGTCAACATGTTGATAGTCATACCAATTCTAGATTAAATTGATGCTGTACACTTGGGGCACTTTAAAAATGGAAAGATAGCTGGGTGTTGGTGGAGTGTGCCTTTAACCAAGTACTAAGGAGGCAGAGGCAGGTGCATCTCTGTGATTTTGAGACCAGCCTGGTCTATAAGAGCTGATTCCAGGACAACTTCCAAAGACACAAAGAAACCCTGTCTCAAAAAACAAAACAAAAACAAAACAAAACAAAACAAAAAACTGGAATAATATGGATGAAAGTGTACCCTTCAGGGTCAAGTATAAATGAGATACAAGAAGGATACTCTCTCAGCCTAGCCACTTGGGGGAGGGCCTAGGCCCAGCCACAAATGATGTGATAGATTTTGATGAAGCCCCATGGAAGGCCTCACCCTCCTTGGATAGCAGAAGGGGGATGGGATGGAAAGTTGTTGGGGGGACATGAGAAGGAGAGGGACCTGGGATTGATATGTAATTTCTATTTTAAATTTATTTTAAATTTGTTTCTAATTTAAATTTAAAATGTGAAAAAAAGGAAAGAATCCAAGGATCCAAGGATGCCCAGGTCTCCTATAACTCAGTCTTAAAGATATGTTGTGTTTTACGGTACAAAATATTTTAAGTTAGTGCTTGATAAAGCTTTGAAAATTCAATTATCTACTTTACAGGCACTCTTCAATAACCATACTCTGAAAAACAACTTTACAAAACAGTTATTAAAGCCTAGTGTGATTTGGTCTTGATTCCCATACTTATAAGACAGAATCAGGAACAACTCTTCTGAGTTTGAAACTAGTCTAGTCTACACAGTAAGCTCCAGAGCAACCAGGGCTATATGATGATATCATGGGTTAAGACATCAATTATTAAGAAGTTGGATTAATTATTAAAGTCAAATTGTTGTTTTTACATTTGTTAGGCTCTAAATTAATAACATCCAGTCCCTTTACTGAAAGCTCCAAATGGAGCTCTTTGATCTGGTTTTAGATGCATATATTTAACTGACACCTTATATTTAGCAAGGGGGTCTGAGTAGTTCTAAGGAGCATTACAAATGCAAATATTCTACATTTTAAGTGAATTGCTTAATGTTCACTATGTCTTTGTGTAGACTGTGTGAGAGCATGAAGACTGAGGCTATGTTGAGAACTCTGATACATCACTGAGGAGATGAAAAGTAATATCCGTTATAAGTTACTGCCTCCCCACCTCATGTAGATTTTTCATGAAAGTATATCATTTTCATTTAGCTTAGTCACCAAATTAATTGCTTTTACAGAAAAACTATCTGACTCCAATTAAGAAAAAGTAACATCTTCAAAAATTGTAATTTTATTATGGGTAAAATGACAGGATTAATATGTAAAGTTCAGGGCTAGAAAGACTGCTTTTACAAAAGACCTGAGTTTGATTCCTAGCACCCACATGGCAACTCACAGTTCCAGTTCCAATGCACATGAAATAAAATAAATAAATTATTTAAAAAATATGTGAAAGTTCAAAATTCAGTTATAAGTAGTAAAAGTAAGGAATCAAGATCTTTACATTGAGATAATAGAAAATTAGGAAGGCTTTATTTGATTTTTATAGAAAAAGTAACTGAGAAATGTACACTGCTCGCAATCTTTATTTCACACTTCCTTGATATTTTATGATGATATGCAATATCATGACATTATTTATATTGTAAATGCAAGGTGATGCTCCATTGTATCTATTACAGTTTTCTGCTAAGTGTTGGGACATCATTTGTGGTGTTAATTGGTAAAGTGAAGATGTTATCACTATAGAGAAAGGTCTTGTTTCTGTGAGAAACCAATATTGACATTAGTCATTTTACCAAGTTGGCTTTCACTTGACTATATACAACATAAAACTTAGAATGTTTTAAAATAGAGCTTACTTATGTTTACACATGTCAAAAGTTTGCATTTAATTAATTGTAATATACTTAACTATGTGTACATTGGATCTCTTTGATGCTAATTGGGCCTTTCTATTTTTATAAGAATTATGCTACTATGGGAATTGAGGCATGGCTGGAGACAGGAAAAATGCAAGTAATCACACAGTTTACAAGGAACAGCTAGCCTCTCCTATTAGTGATGTTTTAACATCTCTTATATTTGCTTACTCAGCAAACTTCTATATTATTACCTGTAGTAGTATTACAAGTCTAACTTTAAATGAAGCTAATGCTACATAGTTTCTCTTTTATAGTCAAGTAATGGTGTGTTTGTTAGAAGACATTTTTCTTTTCCAAGTTCTGTGTGCTATAGTTATTTGTTAAATATATATGTGCTTCAATCCTTGTCTTAGGTACCATTTAATCTGCTCAGAAGGATGTGAAGTGAATAACATTACTAGGTTTCTAAGATGAATGTTGAGGAATAAAACACTTCTTTTATTTGCCCAAACCAAATGCATTATAGATCTGTACATGAAGATGCCCTTATTTTCCAAACTAAATAACGTGGTATTTCAACACTAAGTATAAATAAATTCTTATCTGAAAAAATGTGCTAAGCTAATTCAAGTGAAGTTGTAGGAAAAAAAGGTTTCTGCCTGCCTACTACTTCATATGTTTATTTACTCTGCCTATTAGAGGAATAGCATGCACCATCTTCCACGTATTCACCCTGAGTCACAAAAAAACAAAACAAAACAAAACAAAAAAGCATAAAACCCTACAGTTTCAAGTAGATCAATCTCATGTCTTACTAATCTTCCTCTGCTCCATTAGCTTTCCTGGGAACGCTGTTTCTGATGATTTCAAAGATGTACTTTATACACTGATTAGGGTTCCTTCTTTGTCAAATAGTGGCTAACATTAGCTAATCATTTCAGAATCTCTGTGTGTACAAGCTTCCATTTGTGTTAATGCTAATAACTGCAAACCCAAGTAACCTAAGTAAGATAGCAACTTATGTGACCTCATCAATTTATTCATTAGATAGAGAAAAGGAAATGCATATGATTGTTTTAAAACATGGTCTACTGAGAAAAGGAAACATTAATAACTTAATGAAACATCTCTCTCTTGATTATGGTGTTTTTCTATATTGTAATCAATACTTACAGAGATTAGTCTATTTGTTTGGGATCTGGGTCGCTTCCTCAAAGATAATGTCGTCATCTAATCTTTATTTGGTTTTCTTTCCTTTTTTGAAGATTTATTTGTTATGTATACTGTAGTATACATACTATTCTGTCTCCTTCTATGGCGCTGAACATGCCCATTGGGGTTGGAGCCAGGGGCAGAAGTGACCATTGGAACCCATGGAACTAGGTCTGGGGAGGGGCTGGGGAATGCTCTCATGCTGGCAGGACTTGGAGAGGAGAGGATCTGGTGGAACTTGCTGGTGTTCATCTGTCTAGGTTATAAGTTATTTCCCCTTAATAAACACCTATTCGCCCTATCTGTTTATCCTGTTCCTTATTAAACCACAATAGTATACAGTATTGTCTCTGCATGTATGCCTGCAAGCCAGAAGAGGGAGTCAGCTCTCATTATAGATGGTTATGAGCTGCCATGTGGCTGCTCATCTAATCTTTATTAAAACAATTATATATCTTTTTTTGCAAGTGGTTCAAACATGAATGCATATATTCACAACAGATTTTACAGCTGGGCAATTATCAGATATCTAGTGTTTGTGGAAAAGTACAAGAGCAACTTAAGTATCTATGATTCTTATAAAGCCATTAGCTTGCTGAGTATGAAAGAAAAGTATCTGGGAGTAACTACTTAAAAGAGAAAAGAGATTTTCAGCTCACCAATGCAGATATCTATATCCTTGTTTTAATATCTGCAGCTCTGGGGACAGAACATTATAATGAAGGGAGCATGTGGGGGAAGTCAAGAACACATGGATTAGACAGGAGGCAGGATTCAAACCTAAGACTAGGTATAAGATATAAAATGTCAAACTCCAAATGACCTATGTCCTCTAATAATATTCTAACTCCTGAAGTTATCATCACTAAATCTTCAAAACGGAAACCTTAGAGGGAGAGTTACCTTATATCCAATCCATAGTTCCTGAACTCAGTATGCTTTTTAAATTATTTATTTTTATTTTTACTTTTAAGCTTTCTTCTGTATATCAATAATTTGGTTTAAATATCAGTAATTCACAGCGAATCTCAGGGAAAATTATTCTGCATGTTATGAGACCATTAAGAAATACATTAATAGAGGACCCAAAGAATTTGGTTAGTTTTCTCAAGAGATGATGGTTATAACATCAGCCAGGCATCTCCTTTCTCATTCGCTGATGCTCTCCTTTGTACTTCCTAGCTAAGTTTTTGACCATACGTTCCTTTTTCATCTTACAACATGTGAAACTCACAAGAAATCAAGTACATGTTAGTGCCATTATTTTGGACTTCCAAAACTATGATATAAAATCATATCTTTTTTTTTTTTGAAAAGCACCCTATTTAAAACACTCTGTTCCAGTCTTGGAAAATGTTACTGATAAGAAAAAGAGAATAGAATTATATATTAAAAGACATTGAGTTGAGAAAAGTGGGTTAAATTTACTGTGGTTAGAGCATATTTGCATGAGTATATCAGTTGGGAATTCTGTTATAGTCATACAATGCTGTGACCAAAAGCAACTTGGGGAGCAGAGAAGGAAGGGTTATTTCCACTTACAACTCTTTGAATAACTGAACAGAGTAAAAGCACAAAGTGATGGCAGGAGCCTGGAAGGTGAAACTGAAGCTTGTTACTGGCTTGTTACCTAATGCCTTGCTTAGTCTGCTATCTTACAATATATGACATTTTGCCTATGGTCAGTACCATTCACAGTGGCCTAATGCCTACATATTGACCTTTATTTACAAAAATGTCCATCATTGTTACGTATAGGCCAATTATTTTATCCAAGCATTTTCTCGACTGAATTTCTCTCTTCCTGAAAGAGTCTAGCTTGTTGCTTATGTTGAGAAAACACTAGTCAGAACAAATGACTCATTTGACAACTTGACACATAAACACCTTACAGATAAACTATAACCTTTCCATTTTTGTTTAACCCCAAGATGTTATATTAATATTAACATGAAAATATAAATACTCCAACTTTTAGAAGTCACACAGCTTTAAAAGTTCAGTATCTTTAAGATATCCAAAATTTCTTTCAAACTCAAAGCCTCTCTAAATTTTCAGTTTCTAAAAAATTCCCAAGTAAAATAACCAAACTGCTTTAAAATATACTGCATTTCTAAAACAAAAACAAGCAAACCAAGCACACAAGAAAATAAATTTGTATAAAATTCTAAAATTCCTCAAAAAATTTTTCGAGATCTCTTTAACTGTGTGTTCCTGTAGAATTTTAAAAAAATCAATAAATTGGATACTTCATATTCCACAAGGGAAATATACATTCACAATCAAATCAAACCAAAATAGAAGTCCAATAGTGTGAAGCTCAGTGATTTAGGTATTCTCTCAAGATCTTCTGATCTCTACTAAAGAGATGGAACAGTCGTCAAATGGCACACAGCTTTTCTCCTAGGCTCAACACAGCTTTATTCACTAGCTAATGCTGTCCTTGGCAAAATTCCCAGGGTACTAGCATCTTAGATATCCTTAGGTTTCTACTGGAAATAGGCTGCAGCTTCACCCACCTCCTCTTCTAGGCTCCCTTCAGGGATTCTAATCTTGTCACATCATGCCATCCTTAAATTTACCTATATGATTTCTTCATTCCCTTGGTTTCCATAGTCACTCAGGCTCCACCTTCATCAATGACCTCTGTAGGCTGCTTTTAGGAACTAAAGCTCTGCTGAAATAATGCTAAGCCTTAACTACTTTCAGTGATACCTTCATGCCTTCAAAACCAATACCAAATGAGAAGTCTTTTATATAAAAAGTTCCACTGCAAGAATAAGCAACTGCATAGCCCTTTCTGGACTGCAGCTTTTGTGTATTGACCTTTGAGAAACATGTGTCAGAATATTTTGTGTCAATAACATTGATCCCTTCTTAGTAAAAGCTGAATCATTATCCCTATTTGAACAATATCAACATCTCAACAAAGCAAACATGTCACTTTATTAGTACTAGCCGGCAAAATGAGATGGCAATGAATCCATAGAAAGGAATTCTCAAACAGTTTGAGGAGAAAAAAATGTATAAAAGAGACACTTGGTGGTTTCTTTCTTTCTTTCTTTTTTTTAGTTAGATATTGTTTACTAATAAGTGGGGTGTTGTGAATCAACCCCATACCATTGAAAGAGTAGACATCACAGCCGAGCCATCTCTGCAGTATCCATTTAAATTATTTCTACATACATGTATGTATATATTTTTCAGAAGAATATACAGCAGTTATTTCCACTTAGCTTGAAAACAATTGTAGGAATTTTACTGGAGATTTTTGTACCAATGTACATTAAAAAAAAATATCTGTTAAAGCTGATTTTCTGGGTAGTTCTGGCTTCAGATGGTATATTATTCAATATCCCTGCATTTGGAATAGTTTCTAAATATTCCTTACTATTAAATAGTAAGTTTATTTTACTGTGAGTTGATAAGTTGGAAGGCATAAAATTTTTCCTTGTGTCTGGTTCCTATTTAATTTTATTTTTGTGTTTTTTTTTTTTTTATCATACTAGCAGTTATCACTTGTACTTACCTAGATTAAACCATTTTATTCTGTTCATAGTATTCCTTTACATAGCTACTACAATGTGGGATTTTTAGTTTGTGTTTATTTTTAAAGACCTTTATTTAACTGTTTCTTTAATATACATATATATATATATATATATATATATATATATATATGAGTGGGCACTTTTGACTCTGGTTTTAATTCACTGTGCAACATACACACACACACACACACACAAACACAAACACACACACACACACAAACTATTTCTCCATTGTGTGCTCTGATTTTATTGGCTATATGATTTATTACTTTCATATTTGTTCCAGCTACTCTGTCTTTCCCATGCAGTGTTAACTATGATCTTTTGAATGTATCAAAGTGTGATCGTACTTATGTTTGTTTTTCTTATTGATGTTTTATTATATTATTTCACCAGCCAAGTTTTCTTTATGTGGTAATTGTTTTATCATGTTTTTACTTCCAACATTTCTATTTTGCACAAATATCTCAATTTCTGTGCCATATTGTTTTTATTCTATATTGGTAAAGCTTTTAGTCTTATATCTCATTTTCTCATCCACTTTGATAATGCGTTCTTCTGCATTGCAAACTTTCTTCTATTGGACTGATCAAAATTGGCTTTACTGTTGTTATTTAATTTGTCATTATTGACCATTTTCTATAGACTTTTGTCCATCATTTATAGTGACTTGAACACATCTTTGGACTAGGTGGATTTGTATCAATCTTATGTATTAAGTATTAGAACTCCAATTGTTGGATTAATACACTCTTCACATAAAGAGCCAAAACAAATCTAATAGATAAATCCAGGTTTAATGGACAGAACAAGGCAATTCTTGGCTGGAACTTAGAAAAGGAGGAGATAAATCTCATGGCAAATATAGTTACCAGGTTTTATGTAGCCTGTAGGCATGGTCCTGAGCATTCCAAGGGAGGGGCTGACTTTTGGCAGACTTTCTCAGGATCATGGTTTGGAGTGGGAGGAGTGAGAGCAGAGCATGGAATGGGGCTGCTAGCTGGAGATCCCCAACCTTATAGATCTACTTACAGAAATCTAATACTTGACAGAAATGCCATTATGTTATTCATAACAATACAAATGTGTGTGCGTGTGTGTGTGTGTGTGTGTGTGTGTGTGAGAGAGAGAGAGAGAGAGAGAGAGAGAGAGAGAGAGAGAGAGAGTGATAGAGTTTGTGTAGAGAAAGAGAAAAGCACACAATGATAAAATGATTAAGGAAGCCCACATTCTTTGATCCTAGTCAAACAAAGTGTAAAATATTTTCCTCTAGAATTAGTTACTGGAAAATTAAGAAGCACAATACATTAAAGTTGAATTAAGATATAAATGTAAATAAGGAGACAAAAATTACTAGAATAAACCTAGAACTTAGATCAGAGGTGCAAAACAACTGTTCTCTAAGTTCTTTTTCACCAGTTAAGCAGGAGACACAAAGTGATAGACATTGGCAGTGTGGAAGCAGCAGCCAGTGAACACTGCTATGAACGCAACACTTTGTGACATAAATGGATTGATATGAACTAGAACTTCAGGAAATATTAAGAAGTTATTAAAATCGGTGCTTAATCTTTGTTTTCAATTTTAGTTAAGTAGTTTAAGTCCCCAAATGCTTTCCTTTCATGTTGGTATCCCTCTGTGCTTTGGTTAATCTATATTCTTTCAGAGGCAGAAAATGGAAAACAGTAAAGGACAAAAGAGAAAATGAGTCACTAAGGAAGCTGACACCTCATTAGATTTAAACAAATGCATCCTGTTTTTCCATGAATATCATTAAAGCCCCAAGAAGACTAGAAAATCCTATCAAATTCCAAATAGTAGAAACAAGCAAAATAGCTCTACTAGTTCTGAAATGTGTACTCTATCAGAGCAGAATCAGAATTAATTCAGCAGCCTCATAAGCCACCCCATATCATTTAAACAGAAATTGTTTTCTCACATATTAAAATATTTGACTTTCTAAATATAAAAAGGTCTCAGATAAAACTATTTCAGTCCATAAAACTGAGAGGTCATGGAATACCACTTGCATCAAACCTTAAGGCAGAAGTCTTCATTATAAACCTACTGTATGAGGAGAAATGAGAAGATGTAGAAATGTGCATGTAGCAGCAAACCTCAAAGTAGGTAAAGTGTCCCAAGTCACAAGGCAGTTAATATTTCTTAAGGAAATAAATAGTATGAATTAAGAAACTATATTAAAATTAATATATATTCACATACATATGTATTAGTATCATTCAAAACTTGGAAACACTAGTAAATAAAACAAGAAAACCTGAACATTAAACATTAAGTGTCAGGTAAGGAAGATAGATCAGTGGGAAGTATGCTTGCTACCAACATGACTATATCTTATTCCAATAACCCATGAGGTGGGAAAAAAAGAACTTTTTCCTAAAGTCCTTCTATGATTACTACATATTTGTTAACACAAAAATACGCACATGCACACACACAGAGAGACAGAGAGAGAGAGAGAGAGAGAGAGAGAGAGAGAGAGAGAGAGAGAGAGAGAGAGAGAGAAAGGATACAAGATCCAGTTTAACATTTTCATTATTTGATGCATGGCCTAAGATGTATCAAGTACCTTTTATATTCAGTTGTAGGCTGAATATCTCTGTGTCCCAGAAGTTGATCCCAAATATAAAGAAAGAGCCTTATTATTAATTACAATAGCTCTGCCAAAAACTCAGGGCTGTTACTAGTTAACCCTTACATTTTAAATCAATCTTTTTACATTAATCTACATTCTTCCCCATGATATAACCTCTCCATCTTGTACCTCATGTTTCTTTTCTGTTCTTGTGACTACTTTAACTCTACCCTTCTTCCCAGTGTCCTTAGTCTGATTCTACCACCTAACCTTATTGTTTTTACATGTCGATCACAGTTTCCTCTCCCTCCATCATTTCCTTCCTCCTCCTTTCCACCCCCCTCTTAACCTTCTCCCCACTCACATGCACCCTTATCACCTTCCCCTCACATCCCCCCACCCCCATTCCACATGTAGGGCTATACTATCTAGGTGGGGTCAGGTAAAACTGTCAAGTCATTTGAAGTAGGGACTAGGATTTCTCTCCTGTCTCAAGGTTAAGGGAGTATCCCTCCATGGACAGAAGTGTCTGCAAAGAACTTCTGTGTACCAGGAATACATACTGGTTACACTGTCTGAGGTCCCTCAGTCGGCTCAGTCCTTTTAGCTGAGAAGAATGATCAGGGGATCTGAGACAGTCCCTTGCTGGATTCCCAGCTATCATTCTGGGGGCTCCATTAGCTCCTCCTTGTTCAAGTCAACTGAATTTGTGTGTTTCTACAACCTGGTCTTTTCCATTCTCTCTCTGCATCTAGATTCTATTCAAATCAGTGTTTTGTTATGGGTGTTTGCTTCTGTTTCCAACATGTACTGCTGCTATGAACATAGTAGAACAGGTGTCTTTGTTGCATGGATGTGGACATTTTGGGTGTATGCCTAAGAGTTGGATTGCTGAGTCCTGTTGTAGACTAATTCCATTTTCCTGAGGAGCCACCATATTGATCTCCAAATGGCTGTACAAAATTTTACTACTACCAACAGTGAAGGAGTGTTCCGCTTTCTTCATAACCTTTCCAGCAAAAGTTGTCATTGGTGTTTCTAATTTTATCCATTCTGGCAGGAGTAAGATGGTATCTCAAAGTTGTTTTCATTTGCATTTCCCTGATAGCTAAGGATGTTGAGCACTTTCTTAATTGTCTTTCAGCCTTTTTGATTTCCTCTACTGAGAATTCTTATTTAAATTCTGTACCACATTTTTTAATATGGTTACTTGGTGTTTTCTTGACTAGTTTCTTGAGTTCTTTGTATATTTTGAAGATTAGCCCTTTGTCACATGAAGGATTGGTAAAAATATTTTCACAGTCTGTGGTCTGCCATTTGGTCATTCCCACTATGTCCTTTGTCTTACAGAAGTTTCTAAGATTGAGGAGGTCCCATTTATTTTTTATCTCAATGTCTGTGATACTGGAGTTATGTTCAGGAAGTGGTTTCCTATACCAATTGGTTCAAGGGTACCTCCTACTCTATCTTCTAAGAGGTTTAGTGTGGCTAGATTTATGTTGAGGTCATTGATCCATTTGGACTTGAGTTTTGTGCAGGGTGATAGACATAGGTCTATCTGTAGTCTTCTACACACCATCATCCAATTGTGCTAGCACCATTTGTTGAAGATGTTTTCCTACCTCCATTGTAATCTTTTAACTGTCTTGTCAAAAAAAAATCAGGTGTTCTTAGGTATGTGGGTTAATATCAGGATTTTTTATTCAATTCCTGTCTATTTTTTGTGCCAAAACCAGGTTGTTTTCAGAGTATAGCTCTGTAGTAGAGCTTAAAGTAGGGGATGGTGATGCCTCCTGAAGTTCTTTTATTGTACACAGTTGTTTTGGCTATCCTGGGTCTTTTGATTTTCCATATAAAGTTGATTATTAACCTTTCAAGGTCATTGAAGAATTGTGCTGGGATTTTAATAGGGATTGCATTGAATCTGAAGATTACTTTTGGCAAGATGGCCATTTTTTACTGTATTTATCATATCTGTCCAAAAGAATGGGAGATTTTTCCAAATTTCTTTCTTTTACACTACTAAATTCATAAAGTATAGGTGTTTCACTTGTTTGGTAAGCATTACCCCAAGATACATTATGTTGTTTGTGGCTATTGTAAAGGTTGATGTCTATTTGATTTCTTTCTCAGACTCTTGGTCGCCTGAATAAAGTAGGGCTACTGATTTTTTTTGAGTTTATCTTTTATCTTTCTAGTTTGCTGAAGGTGTTTATCAGCTCTAGAAGTACCCTGATATAGTTTATTGGGTCACTTATGTGAACTATCATAGCATCTGCAAATAGAAACTGTTGACTTCTTCCTTTTCAAATTTGGATCCCCTTGAAATCCTTTTGTTGTCTTATACCTTTAACTAGAACTTCAAGTACAATATTGGACATATATGGAGAGAGTGGGCAGCCTTGTCTTGTTCTTGATTTTAGGGGAATCTCCTTAAGCTTCTCTACGATCAGTTTGATGTTGGCTGTTGGTTTACTGTATATTGTTCTTGTTATGTTTAGGTATGTTCCTGTTATCCCTATATCTCTAAGGCCTTTTTCATGAAAGTGTGTTAAATTTTGTCGAAGGCTTTTTCAACATCTAGTGAGATAATCATTTGGGTTTTCTTTTTTCGTTTGTTTCTATGGTGGATCATATCGATAGATTTCCATATGTTAAAACCATACCCACAACACACAGATGAAGCCAACTTGGTCATGGTGGATGATTTCTCTGATATATTCTTGGATTTGGTTTTCCAATATTTTATTAAGTATTTTTGCATCTATGTTCATTAGAGATATTGGTCTGTAGTTTTCTTTCTTAGTTGTATCTTTATGAGGCTTGGGTACCAAGGAGATTGTGGCCTCCTAGAAAGAGTTTGGTAATGATCCTTCTGTTTCTATTGGGTGGAACAATTTGAGGAGTATTGGAATTAGCTATTCTTGAATTTCTGGAAGAATTCTGCATTGAAGCCATCTGGCCCTGGGCTTTTTTTAGTTGGAAGCCTTTTGATGACTGCTTCAATTTCATTGGGGTTTTAGGTCTATTTAAGTTGTTTGTCTGTTCTTGATTTTATTTTGTTGATCGTTATCTAGAAATTTGTTAATTTCTTTGAATTTTAAATTTTGTAGAGTACAGTTTTCAATGAATGACCTGAAAGTTGACTGGATTCCTTTTATGTCCATTGTTATGTCCCCCTTTTCATTTCTGATTTTATTAATTTGCATGTATTCTCTCAGCTTTTTCATTAGTATGCATAAGGGTTTGTCTATCTTGTTGATTATCTCACAAAACCAACTCTTTGTTGCATTGATTTTTTTATATAGTGCCTGGTTTTGTTGATTATTTCCTAGCATCTACTCCTCTGGGGTGAGTTTGCTTCTTTTGTGCTAAGGCTTTCAGTTGCACTGTTAATTCTCTAATGTAACTATCCTCTGTTTTCTTCATATGGGCACTTAGTGCAATGAACTTCTCTTGTAACACTGCTTTCAAGGTGTCACTTGAAATGAGGACAAGAATTTCTTGTCCTCATTTTTTTGAGTGTTAGGAAGTCCTTAATTTCTTTATTGTTTAATTGACCCAGGTGTGGTGCAATTGCACATTGTTCAGTTTCCATGAGTTTTTAGGCTTTATCTGATTTGTGTTGTTGAATTCTAATTTTAAACATGGTGGTCTGATAAGATACATGGGACTATTCTAATTCTTTTGTATCTGTTAGGTTTATTATGCCACCTAGAATGTGGTCAATTTTAGAGAAGGTTCCATGTGCCTTTAGAAGAAGGCATATTCTTTTGTGTTTGGATGGAATGTTCTATAGATGTCTGTTAAACCCAGTTGAGACATAACTTCTGTTTTTTCTTTGTTTCTTTGTTGAATTTCTGATTGGTGGTCCTGTCTAGTGGTGAGAGTGGTGTGTTGAAGAATCCCACTATAAGTGTGTGAGGTTTTATGTGAGGTTTGAATTTTATTAGCGTTTCTTTTACAAATGTGGGTGCCTTTGTATTTGGGGCATAGATGTTAAGAATTAAGCAGTTGTGTTGATAGATTTCTCCTGTGATGAATATGAAATGACCATCTTCATCACTTTTGATTAATTTTGGTTTGAAGTCTAACTTGTTATATTTCCTCTAGCTTATCTTCAGCATCTGAGGTTTTCTCTTCCTCTCTTAAATTCTGTTGATTATGCTTGCATCTGTAGTTCCCGATCATTTGTCCAGTTTTTCTATTTCTATCATTTCATCAGTTTGTGTTGTCTTTATTTTCTCTATTTCAGTTGTCAAGTCTTGAACCATTTCCTTCATCTTTTTTAATTGTTTTTTCATGGTTTTCTGTACTTTCTTTAAGAAATGTGTTCATTTCTTCAATATTTTTTTTGTTTTTTGTTCCATTTCTTTAAGGGCTTTTCTCATATCTTTTTTCTCATATCATTTTTATGACAATAATTTTTAATTCGTTCTCCTCTGCTTCATCTGCTTTGTTATGTTCCAGACTAGTGGGTATAGATTTCCTAGATTCTGGTGGTGTTATGCTTGTCTTTCTGTTGTTAGATGTGTTGTTTATTGAAGTCTTCCCATAGCTTCTTATAGTAGGTGTTGGTTGGGTCTCTCCCTCTCTCTATGGTACATTCCTGGTGGGCTTAGGTGGGTCAGAGGTTCAATATCTGTAGCTCTGGGTGGTCCAAGCTCTCTAGGAGGTCTCTCCACAGGCAGAGGTCCAGCAATGGAGGTCAAAGATCAGGCTCCAGCAGAAGACTGGCAATGAGAGTCAAAGAACTTAATGGATGGGACTCAGGATATTTCTTAAGCTGATAGGAGGATCTAGCATTGGCCTGGCACTCTACAGCTGTGGCCTCTTTAGCAGAGACCCTGAAATGGGGGTCAATTATCCAGCCAGCAGGAACTCAGAGTGTTTCTCCAGAGATAGACAGATCTCTGGGAGGGGCCCAGAACTCCACTAGAGATCCGGCCATGGAGGTCAGAGACCAGGCAGGTGGAAAACTACGGGTGGTTCTGCGTGGATAAGCAGCCATAGTGGGCTCACATCTGCTTTTAGGAAGTTCCCCAAAAGTGGCTGGATTGTTGGCTCCACCCTCTTTCCCACCTAACCTTATTCTCTCCAACTATTAGCTAGTCAGCTTCTTTATTAAACCAATCACAGGGATATATATTCACACATTGTAAAGAAATATTACACATTTTAATTTTTGACCAATTAAAAAGGAAGGTTTTAACTGTAACATAGTAAACATATATATAGCTAATACACTTATTAAGTAATAGTTACAGTTGTGATATTGAGTCTACTTTTATTTGGAAAATTTAGAGAAAATAATCTTACTTATCTCTGTGAGTTTAAAGTTTTAAATCTAATTTACCTTTTTATCATAACTATGAAAAATTATAACAATGAGTATGTAGTTTTCAACTCCTTCAAAGACCCCAGAAGGGTGAAATGTTATCTAATGACAGGGACATCTGGCTGCTTGAACAGACAGTCATCCTACTTTATTCTGTAATTTTGGAACATCTAACTTTGGCCTACCTGTCTGCTATATGTGACAGATATTTCTTAGAAGCAAGGGATTTTGAAAGAATGTTCTTCATTCTCTTGGAAAAGTGTGGCAGCCACTGTTTTTTGCATCCTGTAAGTCCATTATGGAAAGCATACTTCCAACAATTGATATAATGGCAGCTTCATTGTCCAAATGGCTAGCTTTTGTCATAAGGTACTACAGAGGTTGAATGATGCCTATCATCCTGTTTTGAAGTAGATTGGTGCTGTTGGGAGAAGATGTGTTACACTGTAATGAAAAGCTTTAGGTTATTAAACATATTAAATGCAATACTCTGTAGGTCTTTGAAGTGTTAAAAGACTATTTATTTATTTTAATACATCTGTGTATTTCCTTGAAAACATACCTAAATTGATTCAGTAATCAGCCCTTTTTTGTCTTATCATTTATATATTTTACTCCTCTTTTATTCTTTAGAAAGAGATCTTCGAACTTAACTCCTTTTTTCGTTAATGAATCTTTAGAAGGGTTTATTTTAAAATAGTTATTTGACATATACAATTTTAAAATTCATCAGTGATGAAAGTAAATTATCATCCTGATGAGGTGGTTGTACTTGTTTCTCTTTTACTGATAATGAAATCTTGGTTAAATATCAAATGCTGTGGGATACAGTACATTCTTAATGTTTGCCAGAGTTGATCAATATTTTGATTTTATATATGTCAGTGTTGAGAATTGCACTTCACATAAATACATAGTTTAAAATTGTTGAAGTAAGTTGGTCGGACTGTTGTGGTAATTTGTTGGCAATTCTGTCACAATTCCCAAGTTAGAATTTAACTCTTTCATTTATACTTTTAAAAAACATGATCAATAACAGCTTGTAACCAACTTTTCAAAACTATGACAAACATTCACAATTCATTGAATAACCTAAGCCCAGTCAGACCCCTTTTCTTGGGAATGTGGGCATCATTCTTTATACTACTTACTGTTATCTGTGGACTATGTTATATTTGGAAAACATTAAGAAAAACGGAATCTTTGTTTGATCTTGGCTGAGTATGTTATGAAGCTGGACCCTATCATCCAGCAGCCTTATATTTGCTCGGGCTGCAAGATCTCCTGAGTCACCCACTTTTATGATGTCTCGAAAATACATATAGTTTTAAAGGTAACTTACATGTCTGTGTTAATACAAGTATTCATTGTGCATTGTACATATGTCAGTCAAATAAATTATTGTTTTATATTTGAGCAGGTAAAATATACACCACATATCTTTAAGTTCTTCTATGGTTATTTCTTTATGTTTATTGCCAAGATTCTTAGGATCTTCCCCATTTAAACTTAGTCTATTTCAACTTTGAATAAATCTACAGTCTCTCAATTTCTGTGGAAATAAGAGCATATACTCTCTCCAAGCAACAAACCTTTTGACTTAAATTTTGAAGTCAATATATTTTTAAAGTATATAGGTTGGTTTAATCTAGTAGTTTTTATAATCCTGTGTCTCTTAACAGCCAAAACTTCAATGATCGTACAATAACATACAAAATCTTGATTCTCTGTGTATTCCCTATCTTTATGTGCCTTTTGTAAAATATTACTTCACTTCAATTTTAAGGACTTTACTACTTATTTTCAAATTACATATTTAATTTTTATTCCCATCTATACACTTTTCTTTCTTTCCCAGCTTTTGAACATTTTTAAACATATTTTAATATGCTTACAGATATTTTTCATTGGAATCTATTTTTACTGAATATCTGTAATCTTTTTCTGACTGCATGAACCTTTAAACAGCTAGGAATTTGCCTCTGCTTTGTTGGCTGGTATTGCCTTACTAAGTTCCACGAGAACCTAGATTCATGGCAGTGTTACCAGTGCAAGCCAAGTTTACCATCATTTAATTTTGGAATTTGCTTGCTCTGTACTTCTCATTTACACTTGGAATGTAATATACTTCTCAGGTCTTTGATAAGATTGAAGACTATATAGTTATAGTTATGGTTCTCCTTTATCATGATAAAATGTAAATTAGGTATTAAATACTCAGTACTCTTCAGGCGTGGACAACTGGTGGAATATTTTCTCTATTTTGCCAAATTCTTATTCAATAACTGTTTTTGTTATATATAGTAATTGTGTTAAAGTTAAAAGCTTCCTTTTTAATTAGATGAAATGGGCAAATGCTGTGGAATATTCTATTTGACCACGGTGTAAAAGGGTTGCTCTCATTTTAATTAAAATCTGATTGGCCAATAGCTAAGTAGGGTTTAGGGGCAGAAAGAATTCTAGAAAGAAGAATGGTAGAGTCTGAGGAATTTTGAGGCAGACATGGAAGAGGATCATGAGAAGGTCATAGATGAAGTAAATAAGCCTAAGGCTCAGCGTGATGAGAATAGAAATTGGTTAATTTAAATTATAAGAGCTGTCTGGATAAAAGTCTTAACTATCGACTGAACATTTATAATTAATAACAAGTCTCTGAGTAGATATTTTGGAGTATCTAGGACACAGAAAAAAGATGTACCTACATTCAGTTGCTCCTTAAGCTAAAGAAAATGTTGAAATGGATGTCAAAGTTCTAGTTATACTGAAGGAATTGAACAAGGAAATGAATATTTGTGTGACTTAACAATTCTAATTTGCCAAAAATACATTTGAAGGGGCATATGAACTGAGTTTGTGTTGTTTGCTGTATGCTACCAAAATCATACCCAGAGAACAAATGGAAGGGGCCTTGGCACCGTCTCTCACCATAGGCTTATAATACAGACAAATAATGGCTTAAATATATTGACATGAATGTGAACACTTCTTAGAAAAATAATGTTGTAAAACACAAAATATGAAATTACACATAGGTATCTTTATTCTTTTTTTTCTTTGGCAAATGTTTAAGGGATTCCATGGGTTTAGTACTTTCCTAATTTTTATTTGTTTACCTGGTTTTTGTTTGTTCCTATATTTATACTTTTTTTAATTTCAAGATGAATATGCAAAATGGGAAGAAACTCTTGCCTCCCAGACATTCAAATTCTACAGAAAAGACAACTAATCATTTATTTACATAATTGCCTAATTATTAGCATCTTTTTAGTTGAAGTGAATAGAAACGGTATGTAATTTAGAAGTATCTTTACAATGTACCCATACATGATCATAAGTTCAGAATCTCTTGCCATCTCTCACTGTAAGTATTTCCTGCGAGTGTTAATTTGGAAGTTTTCCTTTGCCCTCAAATCAAAGCCATCTGTTGTATTCATTAATTACATTGAGTAAAAAAATTGAAGAAAATTATATTTTAAAATGATCAGTTCATAATTTTATAACAATTTTGATAATATTTTTGATGACAAAGAGTCATTTGTCCCAGATTACATTTCCAAAAATTGTGTTTCTTGAAAAATCTTACAATCTTTTTTCTGAAGTAGTCTCAGATCTATTAAATATTATAGCATTTTCTTAGCCAAATATTACAAGTTTTATAAAATCCATCTAACATAACAGGAATTCCCAATGGTATTTGCATAAACTTTCACTTAATGTTTTCAATATAAAGAAAATATTTCAAATACCAATAATGTGTTCAGTATTTACTTTTGTTAATTTACTTTAGTAATAATTTTGTTAAGTGTCAAAACCTGAGAAAAGGGGCTGATGTGCCTGCTTAACTTATCAAAGTGAATCTGGCCTAGGTTTTCCTAGAATCCCTTATTACATAACTGTCAGATGTTATGGATGGCATACACCACCCTCTATTCTCTACTCTGAACTTTCTGGCCTAAGGGTTGGATAGTTTTTTCTTTAGAAGCTCTTTTCTATATAATCCAACAATTTTGGTTACATGCCCCTTTGTACCTTTGGTTCCTTGGCTGCTTCCCCTGGTTCCTCTCTGTCTCCTCTCCTCACATGATTCAGTATCATGCCCACTCTAGTCTCTCCCAGATGTCCCTGCCTCTGGCTATGCTCTCCCCTTTATATACAATAAACTTTTTTCTCCACCATACCTATGAGGAGTCATGTTCTTTCCTTTGTGTTCCTTTTTCAACTCTGACCTAATGTTTATAGTGAAATCAATAATTTAATCTGCTGATTTTATTTTTTAGGAAGCTGAAAAATACAGTTTTCACCTTTGTTCACCAGTTCTATTGCTATGAAAACAGTTCATTTCCTCTATGTTTAAAATGCAGAGTAATTAAGTTACAGTAAATGAAGTGTTCCCAAGAGAAGTGAAGTGTGTATGTTATAGGAATTGGTAGCCAAAAATATGTCATGGAGGAGTATTCTTTTTCTTGTGAATAGATGATTTTAAAAATAGGATTCATTTACTTTTATATGTATCAATGTTGGTGAATGAAATTGTACCACATGTGTGTAGGTACCTGCAGTCACCCAAATAGGGGAACAAATCCTCTGAGACTGGAGGTAAAGATGAATGTGGCTAACTCATAGGTGTTAAGAATCAAACCCACATCTTCTGCAAAGCAGTGGGTGTTGTGACCTTTTCAGCTCTCCCTACAATCATTTATCTTGTGCAGGCCTTATCAGGCCACCACAGATGTTGTAAATTCATGAGTGTGATTGTACTTTATGTCAAATGAACACTGTTTTGTCCAAGTCCTCTCCAGTCTCTGGCTCTTATATACTTTCTATTGCTCCCCACTTTAGAGATGTAACATGTGAGGAGTGTATGATTCAATGTAACTTGTGAGGAGGGCAAGTTACACAGATGTGTCATTTTTGCACAAGAATTTCACATATATTTAATCTTTGTATTTTGACTAGATGTGAGTCTCTTTATTAAATATTATATACTACTGCTACTACTGTAACTACTACTACTACTACTACTATCCCTACTCCTCCTCCTACTATTACTACTCACACACGCACACACAGATCTTCTCTGATGAAAACTAAGACCTAACTAAGCACTAACCTATGGGCAGAGAAGTAAATATTTAGAAGATAATTTATTTATATCTATTTAACAAACTATTACTTTCTCTACTAGATCTTCAGGCCTCCTTAGCCACATGTTCGTGGCAAGATTTACAGTGTTCTTCCATGAAATGTTCCTTAATCAAATAAAATGTTTTCTAAAATCTGAAATAATTGTCATAGTGGCCCTATAAAATTGAAATGTTAATAAAATTTTAATGATTAAATATTTAAACATACACTATAATATAGTATAAATAATTATTTTGTAAAGTACCTATAAACAAAATTTTATAGCTGTATTCTAGCATAATATCTATATATTATATAATATTTTGTTATTTTTGAAGCTTTGTATATAAAACATTTTGTAAATTACCACTACTTTAATGTTAACAAAAAATTTGAATCAGGAAGTTTTATGAAATCATAAAAGATATTTTTCTGTAGGTGGGTAGACAGAAGGTAGATTCCTCTTTTTCAAAGCAAACCGAACTTTAAATTCAGGTAACTACTGCACAAGTGCCTTTGCTCACAGAGCTTCACTAAGGTCTTTCACTTCTAGAGAACACTTCTAAAAGTCTTTCATCATTCAAACAGAGTTCATACTAATAGTTTTGTGCACATGCTTTTAATTTATTATCCTGTGCCATTACTTGCTCAACTCCAAAGGATGAATTTAGGTAACAATCAGTACTTACAGTCAAAAATGATAGTGTTCATTCTTATGTATACAGTAGCATTTCCCAGAGAAGACTCCAGGCAGCAGATGATTCTAAAATCAATAAAAAATGAATTAGGTATCCCTAGTATACGAATCTACTTTGGAACTCCATTCCACACAGAGAGATGCTCCCTAGGGAGCAGAAAAGTGTTGGTATGGAGGTTATTGGGGGAAACAGGAGAGGACAGGTGGGTATGGGAACTGGGATTGATATATAAAACTAGCTTGTTTCTGAATTATTTTTAAAAATATTTTTAAAAAAGAATTAGGTAAACAACACAAAAGATCAGGTTATTTGTGGTAATGCGTCTGACTCATAATTTCAATTTTAGCTGATTTCTTGGGAGAAGAGCTTCCCACAGATATAAAATAACTAATGAATGCACCAAGCATATTAGATATGTGTAAGGAGCTATGTGTATTGCTTGACCAGGGGTCTCAACAATATAAGAAAGAGTGGATGTATTAAAGAGTATTTAAGAGTTCACGTACAGGGAAAACTGCTGTGACTGCAAAATAAATACTTGTACTTAAACGGGCTTCTCCAAGATTCAAATTTATTGTCATGCGTTCTAGCAATCTCAAAGATCATAAACTTGATTGTATAGTATAGTGTAGTCATTAAAATAAAATGGCAAAATTATACAAGTTTTCTGAGCTGGATAACTGTCTTCTAAATTCAACATGCTCTCCAAGACTTAAGATTAATGAGAATTCATGGTGGCTATGATCAGCAGATGTACTTCAGAGAACTAACATGTCCAACCTGTTTTTTTTTTGTTTGTTTGTTTGGTTTTTTTTTTTTTTTTTTTGGTTTGGTTTATTTGAGACAGGGTTCCTTTGTGTAGCTTTGGAGCAGGTCCTGGAACTTGCTCTGTAGACCAGACTGGCCTGGCACTCACAGAGATATGCATGCTTCAGCCTCCTAAGTGTTGGGATTAAAGGAGTGTACCACCAATGTCCTGCTCATCTTTTTATAAATAGCATATATGCAATGTGTTGCTAGAGGAACAAGAATACAGGATAAAAATTTGAATAAGTAAATGTATGTCCTATTCCAATGCAGTATCACATCCCTTTAAGTAATTGTTTCTCGTTGGTAATTTTTAAATTTTGTGGTCACTTGTTAAACCTGTGCTAATTACACACTATGTTCCAGTTATAGTGTGAAGATTAAGATGATGTCCATGCAGCACCACATACCAAGCACCTTTTGCTTTTGAGAGGTGAGGGATGGGCCAAATTGAAATAATTTAAACATGCCACATTATATAATTAGATATGCTATAAATTCAAATTTTCTACATGCTATCACAATAGAAGATTATTAAAGGGTTAGAGTGACTAAAATATTCCCCATTGAGGAATATTACCTTAGCCTAGAGTAATGAGAGTGGGCCTAGTTCCTACTCCAAATGACTTGACAGATTTTGTTGATATCTCCTGGAAGGCATCACTCTCCCTGTGGAGTGGGGGCAGATGGGATGGGAGGGGAGCTGGGGGATATGGGAAGGAGGGCGGAAAAGAGGGAGAGGGAATTGGGATCGATATGTAAAATAAAAAATAAATTTAAATTAATTTAAAATATTATCATATGACATATGATAAAAACGTGTTCATATTAATGTATATATTATAAAACTGGAAATTTAATCTTTTGAGGTATTCAAAATCTCTTGGAAATGAATGGAAATATTTTTATGAATTTTTTGGCACACATATACTTTTTTTCTTTCATTTTCTTTTGATAGTAAAGCTTCACCTTTCTTGCATGAGCAGCTAAATATTTGAAAAAGATTATTTCTGTTCAGATAATAAAAGTTTATTTGTAGTCTTGATTCACACAAGACCATATTCCAATTCATAGTTGCCTCCTGCATAATAATATTTAGATATTGCAATTTTCCTTCAAAGCACAATTTTCATGAAAAATCCAGTCTACTGGAAAAGCAGCCACTCAAGGATAAAACCAAAATATTTCTAAAAATCTATGCATTATCTTAAAAATAAATTTGAAATCACATGAATTGTATTATAATGACTTCCTTGGAACATTGTGAAAGCAACAGTTCCATAAAATATTAACGTGACATTAAGTTGTTTTCTGTTAATTCTTTGTGTGATTATAAAATAAAATTTGAATCTATAGAAATATAATGACATTGAATAATTTTGCATATCATAGTAATAAACTTGGAATTAAACTTGTAATCTTTGATTGCTACTTTGGAAAAACATTTAATAGTGTTTAAGATGCTTCCAAATAAAATGAACTTTAAATAAGTTTTATTATTTGAAAGTCTTATTTATTTCATCACTATCTCACTCCAACTCTCTCTAGTAAATGTGATACCTTTTAAATGTTTTTCAAATTAAAATGTAATATTAATATTCCTTGTTCCCTGTCCTTTCCTCTCTCTGGCCTCTCAAATTTAACCCTCTTCTGCTTCATCTTGAAATCTTGGCCTCTTTCTCTTTGTTATTGCGACACACACACACACACACACACACACACACACACACACACACATTCTGCTCAGTCCATTTCATCTTTTTTAGTATTGTATTGGGTATCAAATTAGGGGCTTATCCATTGATAAGTCTTTTCCTCTCTCCTGTACCTAAACCTAGTGGAAAAACTTTAAAGAGTAGCAACAAAGATTTAAAGGGTTAGAGAACTAGAAACCTGCTGTGAGACCATGTCTTTTAAAATGCTAGAAAAGCTTTCATGATACATCAACCAAAAGACCTGAAGAACTACACCATTAAGAGACAAGATCTTATGGAAAAGTGATATTGTATGGTTCTCCAACCAAAAAAGAATTAAACATTCTCTGTTTTATTTTATTGATAATCCCCTGAGTGCAATCAGTGCTGCCCATATGACGTATCCCAAAGTATGGGCAATCTAGCAGTGGATGGAAAAATATTTGTAAATCAGATATTCTATAAGAATTTTATTTCCACAATTTGTGAGGTACTCATTCACACTAATATCAAAATCATATACAATCTGATTAAGATAATGTCATCATAGAGAAAAACGGTAGTTGTGTGAAGGAATATAAAGTTTCAAATCTGACCCACAGACTGCTGAAATTGTGATTGTTATCAGTAGGATTCTGGCAAATGTCAATCAAAACTACAACAGGACATCTCTCACATATTAGTATCCAACACAAACAGTGAAAACGTAAGACCTGTTGGTCAGCATGTTAAAAAGAGAGCATACTTATATATTGACAGAGAATATAAACGGATACAGTCATTGTAGAGAGCAATATATGGGTTAGAAAAAAGTTAAAAGGAAAATACAACTGTATGATTCAGTAATCCAATCCTAGAAAGAACATAAGGCCATACATTGGGTAATTTAGATACAACTCTACTTAATATCTCAGAAACCACCCCATTGTTGACCATAATATTTTTGTGTGAATAATATGGTATAGACTTGGTATAAGCCAATGGACGAGTGTGTAAATAAAATCGGATTTCAAAAATATCAGAAAATATAAAACACAAAAGTACATTGTGTTGTACATCTTCACAGTATATTCTCATGGTTCTGAAAATACATTTGAGCAAGGAGGATATTATGCTGCTTTGTGTATAAAAGAACCACAAGGACTAAAGCTTCACATTCCCACCTACGGGAGGAAAATATTTCAGTGAAGCACATAGGACTATAGATGGACAAAAGGTTTCCCAGGAGTGATAGTGGTACAAATGTAGAGATTATTCTCATCGGGTCCAAAACTTCAATATATGATGCTCCAATTCTGATCCAAGAAGATACACCAACCTCTAGGAATGTAAATTTTAATTACCCTTCCCATACACATCAAAATAAGGTAACTGTGTGAAATATAGTATTGCTCTGGAGTCTGAATGGGTAACCAATAAATAATTTGCATGTGAATATACACTTTGTTAGTTATCTATTCATCAATAAAGTTATCAACAATCCATTTAAATTAATATAACACATGAGATAAACATTTTTCATCACTGGCTATTTTAATCCTCTTAAAGTTTACATATCGAAGCTCAACCAATAATCTGAAAAAATTAGGTGATTGGTTTGTGGGGGGGATATGATTATGTTTTTTAAAGCAAACTGGAAGTATTATTTGTGATATTATATAACTGCATGGACATTCATATTTTGAGACAAATACTTTCATAATACAAATGGGATTATAGGCATAACCTACCCACCAAAAACATTTACAACAACAATGGCTTAAAAGAACTCTGAATGTTGAAAATTTGTGATGAGTCTACAGCTGGAATAGAAAATTGGCTTCCCTCCTTTTACTTTCTCTATGTTCAGTGATCAGCTGGAATGGAACAAGTCAGCACCAATCCTGTAAAGAAGATTTAGGCATAAATGCCAGGTTTAAATGTATTTTTCAAATAAATGTCTTCTCTTCAAAGATGGATAAGGATGAGATTGGACCTGAGGACGAAATAGGGAGAAACTTGGAACTTATGAAATCATAACCTTTGAGGAGTCAGGAGTGAGTGCATGCCAACTCATTACCTCCTCTGACGTGTCTTTTAAAAAAAATGCCAATGCAGTTTCATTTAACCAGTTAATTCTAAATTGTACCTGGAGGCTGATTTTGTAGGACTTCTTAGATATTTTATGGTTCTACAGTTTTATGAGAGCAATAAATGGCACAAGATAATAAATGGCATACAAGATCATCTACCCTCAAAAACAGGAACAACTTAGCTACTGGCTTCAGAAATCTATTAGCAGTCAGTCCAGTATAATTTCACAAGAATCACTAAGATGGCCAGTCATTTATTATAACATTACCCAAGTAGTTTGATCATAGATCTTCATTACTTAAATGTTCTTTCTTCATTTCTTTCATGCAGTGTCGGCAATGCATGATCCATATAGAGAGTGACATCTTTTAGTATCTATAATGTTAATACTTTAGCAATACATTTTCAAGTACAGAAACATAACTCTTAAGACCTGGGGCATACAGGCAGGCAGGAGAATTGATACTCAGAATACCAAGCATTTAAAATGTAAACAAAAATATCTATTCATAATGTTGTTTTTGAAATCTAGTAGCAGTGTGGTTTCTAAGAGGTATTCAGACCCATGAGCCTGTTTCTGATGGGTCCCAGGCTATTCAATATGTGAGACATGGAAACCATTAAGAATGGGGCATTTTTAAATCATACAATTTTAATTTTGGTTCTTAAAACTTAACTAGGACTCTGCTGCTCTTCAAGTTTAAAATATTGTCTCCATTGAATCCAATCTACCTTACCTTACTATACTTTTAGAGAAACAGTAAGAATACAAGTGATGTCAGTACTGAGTACAATTTTCTACTTTATAAGTGAAATCAGTCCTGAGGACTTTTCAGCACTTTGCTTTCCCTGAGAGAGCAATAATTGATTATTCCAAACTTAACATTGCCACACAGAACAAGGAGACTGTCTCCAGATACACCTGCAATGCTTTTGCTATGTTTAGCTTTTCAAAAGATGATATAGATTTCATAAATACATTATTACAGTGTTTGTTCAGAAGCCAAAAGTTCACACAAAAGGCTGAAAAGAGAATCATTTCAACTTCAAGTCGAAAGCTATTATTATCTCCATCCAGGATTCCAGTTAAAGAATATCCAAGAAAAAACAATAATAGTGAAGCTAATAGGCAGAATTTCAAATTAGACTGCATTTCAAAGACTAAAAATAAGGAAAAGGAGCCACATCACACAAATTCCATAATGGTTATTTGGACCATTAGACAATATAGTTAAAATGGAGCTGATAACAGATGCCGTTAAGCTGATAATACCAAATATTTTGCTTTTAAATATAATGGAACAATGCATAGCCTTTCATTTTATTTAATTTAAGATGAGTGAGAACAAAAGTATAGGGTATAGTGTATTGTCTGGCTTTTATTTTGTGCAATACACACATTGTATCTTGATTTAACATGTTGTCTCTTAGAATCCTGTTCTTTTCTGAAGGGACAAGAGAGGGCAGTGGTAGATCTAGAGAGGAAAGGGAAAGTGGGTGGGAGATGGGAGGAGTAGAGGGAGAGCAAACTCTGTTTGGGATGTATTTTATGATAGACGAATATATTTTCAATAAATAAAAAAATAAAACTTTTTTTCCATCCATTCAAGTCTTCCTTATTGGAATAAAAATTGAAGCTTACTTTATTTAATTTGGATTTTATGATTTGGATGAGTGGTCCTTATCATCACATCTTTGGTATTAACATTATGTGACTGGGATAAGTTATCTAAGTTTTCCCTTACTATATGTAACATTGTTTGTAATAGTCTTCCACATCTGTAATACAGGCTTTCTATCCTTCCATAATCAATTTATGTGTCTTGTGAAGAACTGGATTAACTATGTAAAAAATAAAAGATGTAATTCTTCTAAGAGTAGAATGTGCAAACTTGCTGATATGTAGATACTATATTTAATAATGAAGATGGAAAATCATAGTACTAGTAACATTTGTTACTTTGATTTCAAAATATATTAAATATGTAATCCAATTTTATAATAACAGGAATCTCATATCTTATAATTTGAAATGCTATTCAGGCTGACTACCATTAACTTGGTATATCAGAAAAATCATCTTAATTTTTAACAAGGAAGAGTTTACAACTATAAATTGAAGAGGGGCTGGATGTGACACATGTGTCTTGATTACTTGGTCTGATTCATAGGTGAATACTTTCATAGAAAAATGTTAAATTTGTTTTTATTTCTTGAATTTCTATATAGATACTTTGCAGTGTTTGATGGATATTAAATGAGATACAACATTCTAAGAATTATAGATATGTATGCTATGTACTCCACTAAAAGTAATTCTTAGTCTATTCTGAGCTTCACTCTATATTTAACCAATATCAAATATTATACTAGTAATGTATATTTTATACAACCCCTTATAGTCTAGGCTGATGAGTCAGTCAGTAATTTACTGGACATGCAAAGAAGACACAATTTCAAATCTCTATCACTTGTAAAATCAGAGTCAGACATGGTATCATGTGCCTACAATTTTATTGCTGACTATGTAGAAGTAGTAAGATTCAAGGATCGCTAGGACTTTCTGCTGAAGCAGTGAATGAGTCAGTGATCTTTGCATACAGAAAATCCCTTTGTCAAAAACAAGGTACAGATCAATTGAATAAAGCAGAAGTCAAACTCTTGTCTCAACTACCTGCCCATGCACACCCAGATCCACATTCTACATAAACACACACAGATACATGGAGAGATAGTGATTGAAAGACAAGAGATGAGAAAAAGCGCACACACACACACACACACACACACACACACACACACACACACACACTACCCTAAATGTAAGCTTAAATTTTATTTGGTACAGTTTTGTTAGTTTGGGCAGTTCTAAACTAAGATATTGCTTTTTCTCGGTGAGGTCAGACAAAATAATTGATATACTTGAATACTAGGTAGTTTGACAAATGATTAACTATTTATCACTGTCATGACAAGACAGAAAACAGTGTGGTACATGTGTTTGTGACATGACATATATGAGTTCTTCAAACCTTCTCCCGTCATATGGTTAGAAGGTGGCCTCACATGACAGCTAGGTAGAGAATGGCAAAAGCAGAAGCCATAGAATTCTTTATGCTTTCATTTGTAAATATTCAGAAGTACTTGTCCATATCAGATAGGGTAATTAGTTCTTATTGTAAAGAGTTAACAAGATGTGTATATACCCTTGAAGGCCAAATCTCCAGAAATCTACTCCAACACGCTGAACATTGTTTTTAAGACTTTGGTAATATTATCTTGGGAGTCATCTTATACCAAATAAAAATGTTAAGGCAAATAATATCTATACAACATATATTATGCTATTATAAAATACTTTAAATTTCTGAACATGTATATATTTTTGCAAGATTTTCTAACAATGCCGACTGCTAGACCTCAGTACCTATGCTGATTATGAATTGTAGCTTTTGAGAAATTTATTTTTATGTTAATCACTAAGTATATCACAAAAATTCAAATTTTAATAAAGACTTGTGATTTCCATTTGCAGCTGTTTTAGTTCAGATGAAAGCTAAAACATGCCTATGAACACATATGTTCATTTCTCCAGAAACAAACAAAATGAAAAGCACAAATGAAGTTAGGGGAGATATTTGTTTTTTATTTCTTGCTATTTTATTTCTTGCTAATTTCATTGTCATCATATGCATTCATAAAATCTAATCATAAAATTATTAGTTATCAGATAAAACACACAAAAGACAAGAAAGTTTGGTGTCATGCCATTAAAAGTTGTTTAAACACTTATAGATGAGTCACCATACAATAAAAATTGTTAGACATGTAGTGTGGTTTTATATGTAAGAAGATAGAATTATGTTCATCTGATCTAGTGATAAAGATTGTTTACTTGATTTTTAAGTAGAACATTGATACAAGGCTTACCACAGTAGACGCTGAATATCCAGAGCATAATATACATATGCTAATTGCACAAAAGGGACAAGACAGTTGAGTATAATGCCTTTTTATCTGCAAAATGTCATTCTTTATAAAAACAAGATTCAGTTGCCAATACTATACCATTTATCTTCACTAATGTAAAATCAATATTTCATTGTAAACTAATTACAATGGGCATTAAGTAACAAAAGCATCCTGTCTTTCCCAGTGACTCAGAAAGAAAAGGTTGCTAGGGAACAAGTCAGCTATGGCTAAATGTTAATTGGCTATCTGGAATTTATTGTTTTTATGAGATAAGTCATTTATTTGGTAATACTACTTTAATTTTATGTTGTTAATTTGCAGAAGGACTTTGGTTTATCTCAAATACTGTATTTGGGGAGCAAAGAACAGTAGAAATTCATCTAGATTTCAATATAATGAAAAAAAAAAGAACCCACACATTTCAATAAGACAGAAAAGGAGAACTGAGGGCCTGATTATTTTGGTATGAGTTCTTGCTCCCCAAGATTGAAGATTTTGGGTTTGATGACTATCAGGCTATCTCAAGTGTCATTAAGGGACCCTGTTTCAAGGGAATAAAGACAATTATTGACGGAACATTATACCATATGGTTTTTTTTTCTGTATTTAGATGGTAACATGGGTATATGAAATCTCATTCATGTTTATGTACTCTCTCTATCTCTCTCTCTTCCCCTATCTCTCTCTCTATCTCAAACTCACACAACACACACACACACACACACACACACACACACACACACACCACATGATTGCTATAAACTACAGAAATCTTTATTCAAATAAATGAGGCTGAAAGCAATAGAACCATCATTGGTGTACAAAATCCTGTCTGCATCCTACCTCAGTCACCATTCATTTTGTGGAACACTTCATTGGATATACTAAAATTTCCAAATCTGAAAGTCTTCCAAATATTGGGATATACAATGAAATATGAACTCATGTTTAAATAGATATGAGCTAAAGTAAAATTTGAATAGTATGTAATTTTCTGAAATTTGAAAATTGAAACATTATCTCTATCTAGGATAAGGACAACATAGTCTGTGACCACGTCATTGTTACTGCAACATTAAGTTTTCACAAAAAAAAAAAAGGCCTAGATGCATATTTATTTTGGTGCTACATTCCTTGAAGTCTACAGTAGGTCTCGGGTCCTATATGTACTACAGTTTTTAGAGCTAGAAGTCTGTAATAGTTCTCAAAATGATAAGATGTCAGATAGGCTGCCTTTCTTCCTGAAGCTTCTTAAGAAATACTTTCCTTTCTACTCTCTGGAACCCAGATGAAGGCAAGAGTACTATATCTTGTTTTTACTCTTCTACAGTCACAGGTACCTAAACCACATTTAGGACAAGGCTTAGGCTTACCTCTGTACTCCAGAATTATATCCCAAGCCAGTCTCTTCAGTTATAAACACATCTACACCATACTTGTATAGGAATATTTCTGACAGTTCTGTACTCTTTCCTTATTTTCATACACTCTAAAGTGGGTGCTCAACAAAGGGGAGGATCACAGAAAACCTGAACCTGAGATATACTATTTGCCCTCACTACTGATGGAGGAGTAAAATCTCTTTCGGTAGTTTTCCAAATGTTACACTAACGTACTAGGGAGGCAGAGTGTAAATCAAAGAAGATTATAGGTGAATGTGACTCTGGAAAACACAGTCCTTGAATATTTCCCAAGTTGAAACATGTATACGGAAGTGACATGAAGACAAGTGGTGATTTGTTAAAGGCAAGACTATCATACCGTAGGTTTATATGTAAATAATCAATACGGGGCAGAAGCCAAGCCTTTATTATGGACTCTTTTATTTTTACTTTTTATTTTTATGTATTTTAAATGTTGATCCCAGTTCCCTCTCTCTCCCTCCCTCTTACCCTCTCGCCCCCCTCACATGCACCTGACCACCCTCCCCTCCCATAACCCCACCCCCATTCCACTCGTAAAGCTATGCTATCCACGATTGGGTCATATAAATCAGTTAAGTCATTTGAAGGAGGGACTAGGACTTCTCTCCTGTCTCTAGGTTAAGGGACTATCCCTCCATGGGGGATGTCCCCAAGGTCCTTTTGTGCACCAGGAATACAGCCTGGTTCCACTGTCTGGAGTCACGAAGACTGCTCAGTCCTTCTAGCTGAGACCCATATTCAGGGAGTCTGAATCAGTCCCATGCTGGATTACCAGCTATCAGTCTGGGGGGGGGGGGGCATTAGCTCCTCCTTGTTCAAGTCAGCTGTCTCTGTGTTTCTGTAACCTGGTCTTGTCCTCTTTCTCTCCATCTGGATTCTAGTTCCACTCAGTGTTAGTTATGGGTGTTTGCTTTATATTTCCAACAGGTACTAGATGAGGGCTCCATGATGGTGGATAAGTTAGTTGTCAATCTCCCTATGGAAAGGGCATTTATGGTAGCCTTTCAACGGTTGCTCAAATTGTTAGTTGGAGTCAGTTTTGTAGGTCTCTAGAACTTTCTTTAGGTTCAATTTTCTCTTCACACCAATAATGGCTCCCTCTTTTATGTTCTCTCTCTCCCTCCCTCTCCCTCTCCCTCTCCCTCTCCCTCTCCCACTCCCTCTCCCTCTCCCTCTCTCTCTCCCTCTCCCTATCCCTCTCCCACTCCCTCTCCCTCTCCCTCTCTCTCTCCCTCTCTCTCTCCCTCTCCCTATCCCTCTCCCACTCCCTCTCCCTCTCCCTCTCTCTCTCCCTCTCCCTCTCCCTCTCCTTCTCCCTCTCCCTCTCCCTCCCTCCCTCCCTCCCTCCCTCTCTCTCTCTCTCTCTCTCTCTCTCTCTCTCTTTTTTCTTCTGTCTTTTACTCCTATTTTGACATCTGACTCAATCTTCCTAGTTGCACATGCTTTTCTCTCCTCTCATTCTAGGCTGTTTATTTCAGTTACATTCCTGGTGGAAAATTTCAAGTTGTTATCGTACCTCAAATTATTGATATTGATATTTAAATTATATGTCCTGTCTTATTCTGTGTACCTTTGTTTCTGAGAACTATCATTGTTGGAAGATTTTGTCATAATCAGATCTGTGAGTTCATGAACTGATTTCATCTTTGCATTCCTAGAACAAAGGCATGAGATGGAAGATGCTGTTTCTGAAATGTCTGTCACTTTAATACTGAGTGTCAGAAAAGATGTACTAATTCCTTTCACAAATGTATTTGTAAAAAGAGTGTGATTTCTCCATATTTTTCATGGTACATGAAAGTAGAGATTTGTAACAGTTGCAAGAATGGGTAAAGTTGTTAAGCCTGCATTTGACATTAAACTTGACTGTTTAGCAATAAACTTGAGGGATTACTTTATTATTACATTCTAGCTTACCTCTTCCTATATACTAAGAATTATTTAGCATAGCTACTATATGTAATTGATAATAATAAATGTATGCAAGCATTGGTCATTATGTTGCCTCCTATGTTTTTTTCCTTTGTTTATAGCTTGCCTATGACATTGTGCTAACTCAGGCACGACATTAGAAGCCAATCTCTATGTAGATAAGGAATCTCCCCCAGTATGTGGTGAAATATTTTTTGGACTCACTAATGTTAACTACATCTCTTATTATGGAAACTTCAATTAATTCCAGAGGAAATGGTAGTTCTTTCTCATTATAGTAATGTGACAGTGGTCAGATCATAACACCCATCTCATAGATGGCTGTGCAGCAACACTAGGAGGTGACGAAAGAAGCAGAATGCTGGTAATAGAAGAGATTTTATTCTTGCCACACACTGGAATGCTTTTTTAGTCAGCTTGTGTGCTTTTTCTCTGCTATATTTTTGACATTTGGGAAATAAAAGGAAATCATGTGTCCTGGGAGCAAAATGACATTGATAAACTTGGGAGGCTTGACTGCCATTTCCCCAATTTGAAAGACTTTTCCTTTCCAACACAAAATGAAGTAGTTAGAAATGAAAAGCAAACTTAAAAGAACACTTCATCAAAGGAAAAGAAATGTTTTATATTTAAAAATAAGAAGAATCACAAGAAATTCAGGTTTATAAAAGTGCTGTGAGAATGTTCTTTTATCTCTCTTATATAAACAAATATGAGTCTTCTCCTAAGGTACAATTAACTCAGATGGAAAAGGAACGCTGAACCAGATGGGAAGTAGGTCAGCTCATTTGAGGTTCTGGCTGCACGAGTACTGACAGTTAGCTGAATATTTCTCTCTATGTAGGGTATATACAGGTTCCAGTGATTTATTGGGCTTTCTTTCCTTATGTCTTTTATATGAAAACATAACAAAGAAAATCTATACTTTCTCCATTTTGTTTAGAAAGAACTTACATCGGGGATTTGAATACAATTATAAACTGCCATGTGCTGTGCTCAAGTATGTTGAAGACACAGCTAATTACATACAAACATGAGGAAATATGATGGGTGAAATAAAAATGTTAGTATTTTTTGGATACTAAATTTTATACATTTACTTTAAATTAATATCTTTGTTAATAATTATTAATTAAAGTTAGATATAATCCTCTACTTACTAAACAACCATAATATCTTAAACACAGTAGTACTAGCATGCTTTCTTTGTTGAAAACACTCCTTTAACTTTGCCATCAATGAATTCTGGAAAGTGGTGAAATAACTGTTTCACGGGCGCTACCTCAACCATGATTGATTCATTAACACCCTCTGACCCTTTTGGAGGACATCAGGACCTATTCTTCACATGTATCTCCCTCAGGGCTCTATGCCTTTGAGGATAGTCACATGCTTAAGTTTGTTCTCCCAATTACTAAGCAAGCCTTGGTACCTATCAAAAGCATATTTTATGATTCTATTTTACAATTCACAAGTCACTCGTAATTCAAGAAATGTTCTGAAATGAACTTATCTCTTTTTGTATCATCACATATCTTTTTGAAATGAAAAACAAGGATGCTAATAAGATGTGTAATATATGTGTACTATATTCTTTTCTTGCTTAATAACAACTAAATTAGGAACTTAAGCATAACTGAAATGTTGTATGCTATGTTCAAATACAATGAAAATATTGATAATAGCATTCAAACACAATAGAATGGAATAATATGAGTGAAATATTTATAGCTATAGCTATAGCTATAGCTACAGCTATAGCTATAGCTATAGCTATAGATATAGATATAGATATAGATATAGATATAGATATAGATATAGATATAGATATAGATATAGATATATCCCCAAACAAGTTGCTTAATATTTTGTTAGCAATTTAATATTTGTAAGAGACTATGGTCCATAGGAAACATGTTAACATTTAAAAAATCCTAAAGTTTTTTCATATTGATGTATGTGACTGTGACCTTTATCTATAGTCAAACTAATATGAATTTAACTGTAGAAAATATAAAATGTAGAGAAGCATACTCCAATAATATCCATTTAGTATTGTAAATTTTTTAAGACAGAGTTTCTCTGTAGCTTTAAAGCCTGTCCTGGAACTTGCTCTGTAGACTAGGCTGGCCTTGAACTCACAGAGATCCACCTGCTTCTGCCTCCCAAGTGCTGGGATTAAAGGTGTACACCACCAACACCTGGCTTAGTATTATGATTTTATGAAGATTAAACAAAGTCTAGTTTTATTATATTGGACTGAGTACAGACAATTCTGATACATGTCATTTTTGTTGTTAAATTAACTGTATTGTTTGATTTTCCTCCTGGATATTTTGACCTTCTTTCACTCCACCATTCTTAGGAACATTGCTTTAGTTACAGCTCTTGCAAACTTCTGTTTACATTACTTCAATACACTTGTAATGGGTTTCTGATGTTTGCAATGTGGTTCTTGACAATTTCTTCAAAATATTCTGTTAATAAAAGCAGCCAAAATATTCATTGATTTAAACTCATTCTTGTTTTACATGTCTTTATGAAATTACTGAATCAAATAGTCAATATTTTTTTACATCTCTTAGGCTGTATCTATACTTCATCTATTGCATGCCTTGGTCACATTCAATTGCTTTTAGTAACCTCAGTGATCACACCCCTGTCATGCTTGAGCCTTTTGAGTTCCAACAACTTTCATTCTGCCTCTAGTATTCTTGATTTACATTGTCCTTAAAACCTGAAAGTACTCACTCAAGTAATCCTTGATTCTTCAGAGAAATTTTCTCATCCCACTTTAGTTTGTTTTCATAGAACTCTGATTATTTCTCCATTGTACCATAAAATAGTACACATATTATCAGGAAGTTCACTGACTATGGACCTAATAATGTCCAGTCAAATGTTTGGTGAAATTAAAGGTGTGAAATTTGTGGCAAACAGTAAGTAAAGTGACAAAATGTTATCAATCCAATAGAAGGGAAATGGCTGTAAGTTAAACTTTCTTTGCTACATTCAGTATATGGATCAATAATCATGTTAATCATTGTGAATTTATTTGCTTTATGAAATCATTCATCATGCCATATAAATTTACAATGAGAAATGAATTTTAACAGATTCTATCCATGATATCATGGATAGAAAGTAAATTCAAGAAATGAAATGTGTGCATTTACTGAAGAATGCTCTATCATTGCCTTCCAGTGCTAATTTTGTTAAGTCTTTTAACCTTCAGCATTATTCATTGGACAGAACATAGGCAAGTTTTTAAAAAGGAACCTGGAACCAAAAAGGCATATAATTAAAATATCTGTAAGTCCTAGGATAACAAGTTGGCACAAGCGGTAACAGCACTTGCCTACCAAGCCTGACCACTCAGTTTGATTCTCAGATACCAGAGTGGAAGGGGAGAACTCACTAATAATGTTTTTCTGGTGATCTCATGTATGACACACACACAAACACCCTCCCCCAGACACACAAAGAGACAATGACACATGTAAAAATTATGTCAAATTTCATAATTTAATACAATATCAATTATATTAAGTTCTTTAAAACTTTATTCTGGTAAGTCTTGTTAACAGACATATGTCAGTCTTTACTTCAGGATGAAGAAATAATAAAAAGTGTGAACATATGAACTATGTTTCAGGAGAGTGGCAATAAATGTTTCAAGTAGATTTACCTTTAAAATGCCTCAGAATTCTTTAATCAACCAAATTAAACAATGTGTACTTAACTACAGTTAAGGAGAAGGAAGATAGATAAAGCAATATTTCAGAATACTCACAGGACTTCTCTGACAAAGGAAAATAATCTACAAAATAACAAAATTTTCAACTAGCATTGTTCTGAGAAGGAACTAATTTCCTCATAGTTGCCAGAAAGATTCATAAATTGTATTGTTGTAGTTATAAATGTGGCATTTATACTGCCTGTGTATTCTGAAATGATACTTTAAGAAAATATGTCCTATATGCATTTAATCCTTCAAGAGAGTTTAAGATTTAAACAGTTCATGAAAATTTGCTCATCTAGTATATATATATATATATATATATACATATATATATATATATATATATGTATATATATGTGTGTGTGTGTGTGTGTGTGTGTTTGTGTGTCTGTGTGTGTGTGTGCATGTGTGATACATTCTAATTCTAATATTAGCAACTATGACCAATATATGAGCTTCATAATTTTTCCATCACCCAGAAGGTGAATGATCTATGACACTTGTCATTCAGCTGAGAGACCCAACATCCTATTCCAGAAATACTGCATATCCATGTTCACTACCACTCTATTCACAATAGCTAAGAAATGGAAACAACCCAACCTCCCTCCCATTAGAGATGGACAGTTGAGTGAAAGAGAATATGGGAAATATGAAGGTCTTTGACAGTGGATAGGGAGAGAGGTATTAAATAGGGGTAGAGAGAAAGATAAATACCTTTAAGAATGGTTGAAAAATCCATAAGGGACTATGTGGTGGCATTACACACCTTTTATGCCAGGAGAAGCAGTTCATTTCCTTGAGTTCATGGCCAGACTGGTCTACAGAACCAGTTCCAGTACAGTAAGGGCTACACAGAGAAACCATGTCTTGACAAAACAAACTAACAATAAAAGCCATTACCCCCCCACACACACACATATAATTTTTTCTGTATTTAAATTTGAAGCAAGCTTGTTTTACATATCAATCTCAGTACATACACCTCCCCATCCTTGTCCTCTCTTGTTTTCCCTACCAACCCCTATCCCATCCCCTCTCTGTTTCCAGAGAAGATGAGGCTTTCCATGTGGAGTTTTTAAAACCTATCATATCATTTGAAGCAAGGCCCAGATCCTCCCCCATGAGTCTAGCCTGAAGGAATATCCCTCTATGCGGCATGAGCTCCCAGAGTCCATTCATATACTAGGGATAAATACATATTCATTACCAGAGGCTCCACAGACTCCCAACTAACACCACATTCAGGAATTTGGGTTAGTCCAATGCTGGTTTCCCAGCTATCAGACTGGAGTGCATGTGCCCCCCTTGTTCAGGTCAGTAGTTTCTGTGGGTTTCTCCAGCCTGGTCTTGACCACTTTGCTCATCACTCCTCCCTATCTGTAAATGAATTCCAGGAGTTTGGCTCAGTGTTTAGCTATGGCTGTCTGCTTCAGTTTTCATCAGCTATGAGATAAAGGCTGTAGGATGGCATATAAGGTAGGCCTTAATCACATTATTGGGAAAGGCCATTTAAGGTGGCCTCTCCAGTGTTCCTTAGATTGTTAGTTGGGGGTCTTCCTTGTAAATCTCTGAACATTTCCCTAGTGCCAGATTCCTCTTTAAACCTATAATGGCACCATTTATTATGGTATCTTTCTTCATCTCCTCTATTCCTTCACTCACTCAATCATCCTGCTCCTTCAAGCCCACCTCTGCCTTCCTCTTCCCACTAACTCCCTCTCCCCTCCCACAATGCTCCCAATTTGCTTGGGAAATCTTCCCATGTATGTTTCTCTTCGGGTCTTTGTTTCCTAGCTTTTCTGGTGCTGTGGATTGTAGGCTGTTAATATTTGCTCTATGTCTATAAACCCTATATGAGTGAGAACATACCTCCTTTGTCTTTTTGCGACTGGATTATCTCACTCAGGATAGTTCCTTTTAGTTCCATTCATTTGCCTGAGAATTTTGAGATTCGATTTTTTTTTTCTGCTGAATGGGAAATATTTTCTCCCTCCATTCTTCAGTTGAGAGACATTTAGGTTGCTTCCAGGTTCTGGCTATTACAAATAAGGCTGCTATGAACATACTTGAGCAGATGTCCTTGTTGTATGAATGTGCATCTTTTGGGTATATTCCTAAGAATGGAATTACTGGATCTTGAGGTAGACTTATTCCCATTTTTTTGAGGAACTGCCAAACTTATTTCAAAAGTGGATGAGTGAACCTTTTTCTCCACATCCTCTCCAGCATAAACTTTCTTTGGTGTTTTTGATTTTAGCCATTCTGACAGGAGTTAATTGGTATCTCAGAGTTGTTTTTATTTGTATTTGCATGGTAACTAAGGATGTTGAGCTCTTTCTTAGGTGTCTTTCAGCCATTTTTGAGTCTTCTATTGAGAATTCCCTATTTATTTCTGTACCCCAATTTTTAATTGGATTATTATGTGTTTTTGTATCTAGCTTCTTTAGTTGATTGTATATTTTTGAAATCAGCCCTCCATCAGATGTGGGATTGGTAAATATCTTTGCTCATAATATGAGTTTCTGTCTTGTTCATTGTATCCTTTGCCTTATAGAAGCCTTTCAATTTTAGGAGGTCCCATTTATTAATTGTTACCTTGAAAGAACAATACTCAACTTTATATGGAAAAACAAAAGACCCAAAATAGCCAAAAATACATACCCTGTACAATAAAGGAACTTCCAAAGGCATCTCCATCACTGACTTCAAGCTCTGTTATAGCGCTATAGTCCTGAAAATGTGTGACAAAATTATACAGGAAGTCCAATGGAATCTATTGATATCCATGATATTAACTCTCACAGCTATGAACACCTGGTTTTTGACAAAGAATCAAAAATTATATAATGGAAAAGAAAAGCATCTTCAACAAATGGTGCTGTTATAACTGGATGCTGACCTATAGAAGAGTGAAGATAGAACCATATCTCTTACCATGCACAAAACTTAAGTCCAAATAGATAAAAGACTTCAACATAAATCCAGCCACACTGAAGATCTTAAAAGGGAAAGTGAGAGGTATCCTTGAATAAATTGGTAAAGGAAACATTATGTTCTAAGCTTGCTTACTTAAAAGTACACGGCATGAGTGACAATAATATGGCCCTCAAAAGCCATAGATTTTTCACAAAAATCCTAATGAAGGCATTGGAATCTTCTTTTGAGTTATTAACCAAAGAAGTCCAATATCCCCACAAAACAATACAATGTACACTATTATTATTGTCCAGAGTTGCCTCAAAGAATTTAAATGTAAGATTCTATTAGTGAAAACAACACACGAATAAATTTAAGACATTGAAAATTTGTTATAAAAATCTCCTTGCTGGGGAGTATCTCTAACAGTATTAACAATGACTGATATGGGAATATTTTCCTATTGGTACAATATGAGTACTTTAACCTTGAGGTTAACCATCTGGTATTTAACTGAATGCAATCACCTTTTATCAGAGAGAATTTATACCTGTTAGTTATACTTAGCCAACTACCTATGGTTGGAGTGATCATATAAGCTACAGGAGAAGCTAATGCTGACATTTACCATAATCCTTTTAAATTCTCACTGGATTCTATTATCCTTATGCCCACAGTTATATGTAGCTCTCAATGAGCATCAAAGACCCCTTTCCCCTAGTGTATGGATACTATTTACAAGGAAACATAACTGGTCAAAATGCAGGGAATAAGTGATTTGGGGAAACCTAACCACAACAGATAAAACTCTGACCCCCATTGCTCAGGAAAAACTAAGAAATGGGGACCAGGAAAAATTTTAGAAGCAGAGGATAAGGATGTCAGGTATGATATAGTATCTTTAAGAGAATTAAGCTGCACCCATAAAATTACAGGAGCATGATTTCCTAAATAGCAATATCCATTGATATATCAATGGATATGAATGAAATTTCCCAAAGCCCCACTACTGGGTGAAAATCAACAAGCAATTACTGAGAGCTAAGAGATAGAAAGAATCAGTTTTCTCCCTGGTAATGAGCTCCCTAATAGGGCATAAAATTGAGAAGGAATGTGGGAGAGTAGAAGGGTTTATACAGGAGAGATGGCTATAGAAATATTGTAAATACTAAATGGAAACTCATGCATGAATTCTCAGAAAATACTAAAATTAAAAAATAAACTTAAATCCATAGGTCAAACACAGTTCGTTGCTTGTTTTTAAAAGTAAATACAGTTAGCTCATAGCGATGCCTACTAATTCTTCTTGTATTTCTCTTTTCACTTTGATGGGAGAGTGGAATAATTGGGGCAAAGACTGTATGACCCAAAACACTTGAACTATGTTCTATTTAGCATTACTTGAAGATTTTGCTGACCACTGCTGAAACTTGCAAGGAATACTTGACCTAATTACTTTTAAAAGGTCTTCCCAAAGCCCAACTTTTTTCCTATATAGATGTTCAAATATTTTAATATGTTTATTTGCACACACAGACATAAAATATCACAGACACATATACTCATTATTTAAATATGTGTTTGTCTCATGTAAAAAGATCTAGCCACATACAAATGTCTGCCATAGAATAAATGGTCTTAAGTGTTCTTTACACAACATATTACAAAAAATACTGACCAGAGGATATCATTGAGCTTTGAATTCTTACTAAGTAAACTCAAACCTAACATAAAGTAAAATTGTACTTCAAACTAAATTACAGATATAATTTTAGCCTACTAAATTTATACAAAATAGTCAATTCTATTATTGAATTTTCTTGTTTGTTTGTATGCTATTTTGACTCTTTTTATTCCTTATTCTTTATAGAGATTTTGAATTATCTCAGCAATGTTAAAACAGACATAAAGCATACCAAGAGAGAGTATAGTAATAATGCAGCATCTGAGGACTAACAAGCTATAGACACAAGGCAGGTTCTGGGGAAAGAAGACTTTGAAGAGAAAGAACTCATGAGAAAATCAAGGTTTCAGTTAAATATACATCAGGTCATTAGTGTGAAACCAATCCCAAAATCTTGGGAAAAGAAAACCCTAGATGTTGAGATGAAAGGTGTCTCAAGGACATTGAATGCAGTGCTAATTTCTCTTCAGTCATAAAAGTGGACATATCAGAAACTCCTTAATGTAAGAAAAGCATTAGGATGATTAGCATACTAGCAGAGAATAGTTAAGTCCAAATTAAAACTTGCTTTAACCCTGTACTAGTAACTTTTGTTCCACTGTGACAACAATAACGGACAAAAATTACTTAGAGAAGGAAATACTTGTTTTGAGTTCATGGTGTTTAACAGTTTTGGGCCATCAGAGCAGGTGGCAGAGGGTATTCACATTGTGATTCATAAGGAAGGAGAGGGAGATAACCAAAACTTTTATCAGTTTATAGTATGTAGGATCTACATCTTACATACTATAGCTTCCACAAATACCTAAACTAGTCTTAGCAATGGACCAAGAAATCAAGACATAGAACAATGAGAGACATTTCTTGCTGAAAGCATAATAGACCAATACTCAAAGCATCAGAATAATTTCTAGTCATTCAACCATTTATCGAAACAAAGGTCAAGAATATTTAAGTAAATACAGCAATAAAAAATCTTACAGTATAGAATTCAAGCTATTTTAAAACAGCTTCAGAAATCAAGGAATAATAAACCACAAGAAAAATGAATACCGAAATGTTAGCATAGATGCCAGGGATGGCAATATACATTTGTAATCCCATCACTTAGAAAACAATGGAAGCAGGAGGATAAGATGAGGAAGGTCAGTTTTAATTAACATATTGAGTGTGAGATAAATCTAACAATCTCAAAAGAGAAAATGACACAGAAAAAGCTATCTAATAGAATTGGTGTGAATGAAAATTGAATACTAATGTTTCTATATTATAAATGTGAATAAAATTATTCATGCAAATATAGATATAGAATATACAAATAAATGTCAATGAAAACTTTTATTCCTGACTAAGTTTAAGGAGGGAAGAGAGCCCTACTCTGTGGCTTACAATTCCATGGATCACAGTCCATCACAAATAGAAAATTATGCAGGAAGGATTAGAAGATACTAATCACATTGCACCTACAGTCAGGGAGTAGAAAGAAATAGTCATGTTAATTCATCTTACTATTAGTTTTATTCATCTACTTTCATGTATATGGGTGATATAGAAATATGAAGAAGGAGTTACTTATAGGAATATAAATGATTCAAAGACAGCTATATCACCAAAGACCACCACAGTATGAGTAAAATCTCAGAAAAGTTTTAAGCCAGGAGCTCACTGCACAATCTAGAAGTAGCTTACCATATTGGATATGTCTTTCCTGGGTCTCTCAGTTGGTTTGAGCCTCTTCCAAGCAATTTAGCTTGTATCTACTTCTTCTAAACAACTTAGTTTATCCCTTTGCAGTTCTTACTGCTTACCTGTATTTGGAAGGAAGGGAGCCTAGTGCATTTGTACAGTTTCAGAGACTTCTTAGTTCCTTGACTTGGTTAAGTCTTGAGCTTCAAGAGGTTCCCTGCATATAGAATGCTTTACCTCCCCTTAAACATACTGTTGGTTTTACATTCATTTTAACACCTAGTGTTTTAAAAAAGCTTCCTCTTTAAAATGTTTTGTGATTTTAGTTCCTATTGAATGTATTGACTTAAAATGTTCTGTTCTTTCTACATTCCTTTTGCATCTTGCATCACAATGAGATTCACTACAAATTTTGGTCTATGAAAAAACTGCAATGTAACATGATTAGAACAACTTCATTCTTTTTTAATTGATAGAATAAGCCATTAATTTAAGCCATAATGTTTTAACCATTGTTTCTTAGGTTCAAGGATATCTAATATTCAGTTCAATTATATAAATTATATATATATATATATATATATATATATATGTAATTTATCAGTTCCATGACAGTCCACAAGTACAGAATCAAAATTAGTTCTGATGCATCATATAACTTGTATGGTCCAATTACATCATCAAAAAATTTCCATATATAATCCAAATATATGGAACAGAAAGGGAACACTATGGAACAATGTTTACATTGATGAGATTGAATCAAGACCAAACTTCAGTAAAATAAATACTATATTCTAGAGCTCTGCCTCTGGCATTGGGAGTTAGAGATGGAATTATGTAGGCTCTTGGGTAGTCAAACAAACCATCCTTACAGTATTACTACCTGAAATATACAAAATCTATGTCTTAGATTAGTTTTGTTTCACTAAACTCCTGAAACTTTCCTTAGAGGATAGCTCATGATCTCAACTCCCCTGACATTTTTATACATCATTGAGGCTCCATTGCAAAATAAGCTTTATATTCACAGCTTCTTTCAGAGGCTGATCATAAACTTTTTTAAGGTAATTTGACCCTACTGTGCATTTTTGGACATCAGAAGTATTGTAGAATCTTAATGCACAACTTCAAGATTCCTTGCTGAATGCCTCTTTTCTGCCTTCAAACATGATGCCATGTGCTCAGTGTTATAGAGTTTTTCTGTCTGCTTTATTAGAGCCTGATCTCTTTTGACCACATTGTATTGTGTTTTGAGTATTGACCCAGGGAAGCCATACAATATGTAGTTTTTGAGCAAAGAATTTCAATGAAATTCTTAGTTTTAAATCTATCTTTTCAAATAAATTTTTATTTTCATAAGATGTAGCCTTTGATGAGTAAACTTTTACCTTTGGGAAACTGCCTTTTATTGTCTCCCACAGAGCACACCTCTTTCAAAATTTGCATGTGTATCACTATTGACCCATTCCTTGTATTGTCCATAGCTTTAAGCTTGTTCATATACTTCTCCTTACCAAACTTCATCATTTTCTTTCTTCATAGTTAATATTTTGTTCTTTCTGCATGAGCACAGCCTTCCATAATTATAAGTCAATATGAAGCAGATGAGGGAACAAAAATGTTAGTTAATATTTATTCTTTCATATGGTTGAAATCTTGAAGAGGTCTTTGCAAGAATCAGAGACTCCCATAAATCTAAAAACTTAGGTAATTACACAAGAGAAAGGTAGGATAGTGAAGGAGGTCAAAATTCCTTGTTTTGACATGATCTTCACAATTGCTATTAGTTACTAACAAGTAGTCAGTTGAATAACAGGAGATAGATAAACATATTTCATTAATTGCCATTACTGGGAATCCATAATTCATAGAAGGCAGAAATCTCTAAACAAATATGCTACTTTAGGTCTGAGTAACTAAGGTATTTAGTTATGAGATGTGCTGGTTTGAACCAGAATGGCCCCTGTGCTCATGTTTGAATATTTGGTCCTCAATTGGAGGAAATGTTTGGGAAGAAGTAGGGCAGAACTAAGACAGATGTTTTAGTACCAAGAGTATGGGCATTATTGTGACAGACCTGACTATGCTTTTAAAATAATGTGGAAAGACTTGGAACTCTAGAGTATGAAAACAATTCGATGTTGTAAGTAGAGCTCAAGGAACTATTCTAATAGGTTCTTATAAGACAATACTATACTGCTAAGAGCAGAATGAGGGTTACAGTTTCAGAACTTTAACCTATAACCATCATGGTGGCTAATAGGGCAACAAGCAACTAGGTATGTCTTAGAGCAGTTGCCAAGAGTTTACATTTTGAGACAGAAAAAAATCAAGAGAGAGAAACAGAGAACTAACTTTGAATGGTATGGTTTTTTGAAACCTCAAAACCCAACTATAGTTGCAAACTTATCCCAACAAGATTATGCCTCACAATTGTGCCCGAAGAGTTCTACCAACTGCAGACCAAGTACTCTAACAAACGAATCAACTATAGTTATTCTCATTTAAGCTGCCAGATTCTCCTCTCTGGTCCCTATTAGCTTATAGTCATATCATAATGTAAAATGTACTTAATCCTACTTAAATTTTTCCATAGAATTTTGATGTCTCAACAGTTTAATGTCAAAAGTCCCTTCCCAAACTAAAGGCAACCTCTTAATTGTAATTATATTAAAAATTTTAAGAAGCAAATTATATATGAAATATACCTAAAAAGGAAAGAAAGGGAGCATAATGACCCAAAAAAACTTGTTTCTTCTCTAAACAATTATGGCATTTCTAACTTCAATAGGAAGCTAAGACATGGAAATAGTTTAACAAAATTGAGGAGCTTTGAAATATATTAAAATGTTTTCTTTCATTGAATAGGTGAAGGAAAAAATTTAGAGGCTTAAATTTCCATATCCCTCTTTATCACTGAAGGAAATTAGGAAAAGAATTCAAACTGGACTCACACCTGGCTACATTAATTGAAGCTACTTACTGGCTTGTTCATCATGCCTGAATAGGTATGATTTTGTTGTTGTTGTTAAATTTGAAATAAGCTTGTTTTACATGACAATCTGGGTTTCCTCACCCTTCCCTCCTTCCCTGTCCCCTCCCCAAACCCGACCCCAAACCCCTTCTGCTCCTCAGGGAGGGTGAGGCCTTCCATTGAGGATCTTCAAAGTCTGTCATTTCATTTGAAGCAGAGCCTAGTTCCCCCCCCCCTTGTGTTTAGGCTGAGAGATTATCCCTCTATGTGTAATGGGCTCCCAAATTCCATTCATATACTAGGGATAAATACTGATTCACTACCAGAGGCCCCATAGACTGCCCAGTCCTCCCAAATAACACCCACATTCAGAGGGTCTGTATATATCCTATGCTGAATTCCCAGCTATCATACTGGTGTCCTCGAGCTCCCACTTGTTCAGGTCAGCTGTCTCTGTGGGTTTCTCTAGGCTGGTCTTGACCCCTTTGCTCATCACTCTTCCCTGTCTGCTACTGGATTCCAGGAGTTCAGTTTAGTGTTTAGCTGTGGGTGTCTGCTTCTGTTACCATCAGCTACTGGATGTAGGCTACTGGATGGCCTATGAAGTAATCATCAATCTCATTATCAGGTAAGGGCTTTTAAGGCTGCCTCTCCACTAGTGCCTAGATTGTTAGGTGGGGTCAAACTTGTAGAACTCTGAACATTTCTCTAGTGCCAGATTACTCATTAAACCTTTAATGGTGACAGATATTATATTATCTTGTTTCTTTCTCTCCTCTATTCTTCCCCTGACTCAATACTCACTCTTTCTGCTCCCTCATGTCCTTCTCTTCTCCCCTCCCACCATACTCCCAGTTTGATCAGGAGATGTTGTCCCTTTTCTCTTCTCTGGGGGACCATGTATGTCTCTTAGAGTCCTTGTTTCCTAACTGTTCATAGATTTTTAACTCATGACTACCAGTCCAGGAATGGCATCACCTACATGTACTAAGCACTCACCCATATATCACTAATTAAGAAAATTCTATATGGCCAGATTTTATGGAGGTATTTTCTCAATTGATACTACACTTTTAAAACTAGCTAGGATGACTTGAATGCTATCATTTTTAAATTTCCCCCAGCAAATAAATTAGCCCCTTACTTTTACATGTCAACTTCGAATGCCATGAAGTGCTAAATTATTTAGTTGAGTATGACATAAATGTCCCACATTTCAGCTAGTATTCTTGCTAGTGTTAAACTGAAATCTCATGATCCAGGCTTCAATTAACTGTTTTTCTCTCGGCCTTCTTGTTATCCTATCATCATGTGGACTTTTATGGTCTGTAGAAGACGTTGTTGGGCTCTCCAATCTAGAAATTACTATTTTATATTTCTTCCACACAGTTGTTCCAAAGGATTCGAACTACATAATTAACTTTATTACTCTAATCGTCATACTTCTTGGTCCCTATTTTCTGTATTAGAACTTGTCCCATCTCTAATAAATAAGTTATGAAACAAAAGCCACTTAAGAAGGGGAGACTATTTATGCTACTCTGTATGACACAGTCTAACATGACAGGTAAAGTAGTGGAGTGAAATGGATAGACAAATTTTATCAATAGTCCAAAAACAGAGGTAAATAAACACTTGTAATCTTTATCTAAATGACTCCACAAAAAGGTACTATCCATAGTATTCTTTCTACCTCAATTAGCCTAATCTAGATATTGTTATTAAGCATGTCTAAATATTTTCATTCATGTGAACTAATTCCCTGAAAGCAGGTAATCAAAATCAATTATCCCATGCGTAACAGATTTTATTTCAGTGTTAATATTGTTTCATAGTCCATCTGTATTTATATGGTGATTATTTTTGCAGGTAATCTTTGATAATCAGGGGAATATAGGATCAGGTGTTGATTCCCCAAATACCAGTCTCATATGAGTAAATAATTCAATAATAATACATAATTGTCCCTTTTGAATATTGTAAAACTATTATTAAAAGAATGCATATGATTAAAAATAGCAGATATAAAAATGTCCAGAAAATATAACACATATAGAAAAGCAAGACAGCATTATTCTTTCAAAAGTTACTAATCCTATAATGTTTTTTTTTCTAATGGCAATGAATCTGATTAAATCTCAGAAAAGTAGGTTGAATGAATATAATCATGTAGGATAATAAAGGAAGATTGAGACATAATCTTTAATCCCTAGAGAACAATAACAAGGAATCTGTTGGAGATGTTATTCTGTAAATACACTATGACCTATGGGCTAAAGATGGAACATTACAGAAGAACTTCGGGTGACTGACCAGGCAATGAGTTGTCTCTGTAATTTCTAGAGTTCATACATGATCCTTCTGTGGTCTTTGAAGGAGTTGAACAGATAGTTATGGTTATAGTTTTCCTTATTTAGGGTTAAAGATTAGTTACATATAGGACTTTAAACTCACAAAGATAGGATAGATGATATTTTCTTTAAGTCTTACAAAATGTTAATGGACTAAATATTGTTAACTGTGATTCTTATTTGATAATTGTTGTATGATATATTTTGTTATATTAAGGTTAAACCCTTCTTTTATTTTAGACAGAAAAGAGGAGATGATGGGAGATGTTCTTCTGTAAATATGTTTCTCATACTGGTTAATTAATAAAGCACTGTTGGGCCAATGAGAAAGCAAGACAGGCGGGGCTAGGAGACAAGGAGGAAAGAGGAAGTAGTAAGTAGGAGTCAACATGTAGACCCAAGAGGAAGCAAGGTGCCAGGCTCGGCTCTCCAATAAGATGACCACGTGGAAATACTTAGATAAGTAGAAATGGGTTAATAATTAAGACAGAGCTAGGCCATTAACAATGATAGTCACTGGCCCACAGGATTGTATCAAATACAGAGTCTCTGTGTGTTATTTGGGGCTGGAGCGCCAGACCAGTGGCAGGCAGGCTGGCAGAAAACATACATGCTGCAGAATCCATTAGAATAAAAATTCTATAAAATATTATAAATAATGAAAAAAACTAAATTCTAATACTATAAGTAAAGTTACAATAACCCAAATAAAAGTCTTGTTAAACCTTAACAATAGAAAAAGGAAATAATGTTAAGCTTTGAAGTCAAGGTAGAAAAATAGGAATCCTTACCAATATGGGTGATAAATTAAGATGGAAGTAAATTTTGTATTCAAATATATGAGACATTATGAAGCCTTACCACTAAAAGTAAGAATCATGGGCAAAAAAAAATTGATAAAATCTCATTGTTATCAAAATGTTGTTGATTGAGTTATTACACACAATTTCTCAAAATCAGGGCCAGAACTACCTGGAAATACAGGATGAATTCAGAAGAGCAAATATCCTTGACTAGAAAGAAACTCCCCATGTCATATTAGAGTTTCAACACTAAATATACAGAGAGCAAAAACAGAGAAACATAAAGTGAAACATGAAGGCATGATCAGCAGAAATATAAGCTTCCCTATAAATCTTGAAAAGCCAGGAGGGAAGGATAGTTAATGAAGTTAAAAAATAAAAAGCTATGAATTTGGAATACTATACCCATAAAGACTATTATATCAAAGGAAAGAGAAAAAATCTCTTAGACATGCAATTTATTTTCCCAATTATGTTCCTTTTATTTTCTTCTTTTATCTTACTCTTGCAGCTAAGACCTAAAAAAGTTGTAATAAATAAGAACAAAATGAGTATCCATCCTTGGCTCATTCCTGATTTAGTGTGAACACTGAGTCTTCCTCTATTTAGTATGATTTTGGCTATAAGTTTGTTATATATAACTTGAATCAAGTTAAGGCATGGCCTCTTAGTCCTTAGCATCTCCATGACTTTCACCATAAAAAAACATTTTTAAGTGTACTACCCATAAAAATCCTAATGTGAATATTCACAGGAATAGAAAAGAGTACAATCTTAGAATTCATGTGGAAACACAAAAATTACTAGATAGCCAAAGCAAAATAAAGCAAATGAAAACTAATACTGCAGTTATTATAGTTTATTGCATGATATACCCAGAGTAATATTGGTGCTGCTTGCACAAAACAAATGTAAAAGTCAGGGCAATAGAATTAAGACCAAGAAATAAATGAATACTGTTATAGACATTGGAATTCTATGACAATTTCATAAACACACAGTAGAGATCATAAACTCTTTTTTATTTGGGGGGAACAATCATATTTGTTATTGCCAAAATATTACAGGAACATTGTCTATCCCCTTTGCTAATATTGTACCCCTATCAACCCCAGTTACTGTACCACTGTTGCCCCCACCAATCTACATTTACCATATCATCTTCATTCTGCTCACCAGGGAGGGTGATGCCTTACATGGGGAGTCTTAAAAATCTCTCATACCATTTGGGACAGGGCCTAGGCCCTCCCCCATGTGTCTAGGCTGAGAAAGTATCCCTCTACGTGGGATGGGCTGCCAAAGTCCATTCATATACTGTGGATAAATACGTATCCATTACTAGAGGCCCCATAGACTGCCCAGTGTTTCTAACTAACATCCACATTCAAGGGGTCTCTGTCCTATGCTGGTTTCCAAGCTATCAGACTGGGGTACATGAACTCTTTTCAGCAAATGTTTCTGGAAAATCAGAAAATCAGGATCTCACTCTCTCTCTCTCTCTCTCTCTCTCTCTCTCTCTCTCTCTCTCTCTCACACACACACACACACACACACACACACACATATATATATGTATGTATATATATATACATACATATATATGTGACACAAAGCTCAATTTCCCAGGACCAATGATCCTACCATAATAAAGTAGGAAAATACTACATGATATATACACAGAATAGAAATTTTTGAATGTAAATATGGCCACTCAGGAAAAAAGGTCAGCATTTCACAAATAGGGCCTGATGAAACAAAAATATCTTCTGTATAATAAAGGTATTTGAATTGAATGAAGAGTAAATATGAAGGAAGAAATAAAATCCTTACCACTTATATATCAAATAGGAGAGTAATAACCAGAATATACAAAGAATTGTTTTTAAAGCCTAAACAAACAAAACATATCCAAAACCATAGGCTAAAAACTTAAACTGCAAATTCTCAAAAATAAATATAATGGCCAATAAACACCTATATTTTACAAATGGTCATCCTTCTTAGCCATTATGAACAAGTAAATTGAAATGACATTTTGTTTGCTCATTGTATAGGTTTTTCTCTGAACCTTAACAAGTTGTGATCTGTGCACTAATCACTATCAAATACAAGTGAAGCTTCTCTGATGAAGAATGAGATGGTGTTGAAATGTTTAAAATAGGAAGATGATTGAATTGATAAATGGATAGATAATAAGATTGGAGAATATCAATCAAAACTAATATGACATAAAGTTATTAAGTTTATTAGATAACCTGGTGGAAACTTATTTAAAAGCATAAAACTAAAAATCATTAAAATAAAATGTTACTTGATTAATTAGACTAAAGTTCTGGTAAGAGACAGAGATTATTCTAGGAAAATCTCATCACCAGGAACAGGCTACTGCCTTACATTTTATTGTTATGAGGAAACTAAGGCTTCCAAATCATTATAGAATGCACTGTGAAAGCCTGTACTCCACTATATTAGAAAATGTAAAAGAAATTGCTGAATTTCTAGGTGGATATAACCTACCAAAATTAAATTAAAAGAGATAAGAAATTTAAACATATCTATAATAAGCAATGTGATTGAAACAGCAATAAAATTGTTTCTCATGTAAAAAAGTTCAAACCTACATGGATTCACTGACAAAATCTGACTTTTAAAAAACATAGAGCAATTGTTCTCGACCTATTGCCTAAAATAGAAATGAAAGAGTCATGACAAAATTGTTGATGAACACAATGCTACTCCAATATTAAAATCAGTCAGCATGCAAGAAAATTACAAAACAATTTTTTGAAGAATACAGATAGTTAGTTCTCATCAAGATGTTCTTAAAAATAATACAAATACATACCAAACAGTCAGTGATGTTAGGATGATATAATACATATATAGTAAATCTAATGCATCAATCACATACATGAACAGAAAAATCAAAAATATTTTAATAGACATGGGAAGAGGTTTGATAAAATCTCTTCATAATAAAATTCCTATAATGCTGGAATAGATTTAACATACAATAGCAAATGATTTCTATATATAATAAATTTAAAACCACTAAAATTACTAGAAAGTCATAGGTGCCATATTATCCCATATTTTAATTGCTATTTGCTCAAAATATTGGTTAGAACATTAATAAAAATAAAGTAATGAGAATGAATAAAAATAACAAAGAAAAATTCAAATTATAATTTTTATATGTGATACAATTTTATCCATAAAAGTTCCCAAAAACATGACCAGGAGTTTTTTGGTGCTGATAAATATTGATAAAAGTGACAAAACACAAAATGAACATGCAAGATTAAGAGCTTTCATAAACACAAATAAAAACATGCTGTGATAAATCTATAGTAGCACAGATTCATGCTTTCTACACATACAGGTGCAGTAAACCTAACCAAAGGAATAGAAATTGCTAAAAATATTAAAGACATACAAAAAAAATTTGAGAAGTTCAAAGATAGAAGGAAACTGCTATTTTACAAAAGCAAAATTTGTTAGGTTGTTGCTGTGATAGATTACCATTACTATAAAAAACCAGAGTCTGGTCACTTACGACTCTGAATAAAGAGTCCATACTGGTGGGTGAGGCATGGGAGCAAAAAATGTAGAAATCATATTACCAACCACAAACACAAAGTAGAAAGTGGAAGTAGAGGTAAAGTGAAGAAGTTATGGACTCGCTAAGCTTATTCCAATGGCCATACTTCCTGCACCAATGCTGCATTGATCTCTACCCCTGGCTTCCCTACAGCTTCACCAACTAGGAATCCAATGATCAAATATACCAACATAGTAGAGACATCTTATCTGTAACACTACAAATTCCAGATGTCACTCTCTGGTTTCTAAAATATTGGGTTTTTTATTGTTGTTGTTGGTGGTGGTAGTGGTTGTGTCTGTTGTAATACACCCCTACCACTTTTTATTCTGTTCATCTGGGTCCACTCTGTCTTTAATTTTGTTACTTGGGTCAAGCATCTGTCAATCTCATTCACCTTCCCATAAATAACTGTCTTAGATTTAGTGATATTTGGTATCATTTTATTTGTTTTAGTTCATTAATATCAGCTCTTATTTTTAATTTTTACTTATGTCATCTGTTCTTGTGTATTGTTGGATCTTATTCTTTTTCTTGATTTCTCTTAAGCCTTTAATCCTTCATTCAGTAATGAATTTATTTCATCTTCTTGTGCTTGTGATATTACTAGAAATTTTTTTTGCTGTTCAGTTTAATGTTTATTGTGTTATTACTAAATATGATATATAAAGATTTATTTCAGCCTTTCTGTATTTGTTACTATTTGTTTTGTGTATTAGAATCATTATATAGTTTTAAAAGGGTCCACATGTTTCTGAGTATAATGTATGTTCTTGGTGTTTATGTGGAATATTCTATAGGTATCTGCTGTGTACATTTAAAATATAGTGTCATCTAGTTGTCATTTGTTTTTACTCATTGTTTGTTCAGTCTGATTGTATATTGGATTAAGTGGAGTACTGAAATGATATACTATTAGTGGGTTGATATTTATATGTATCTTTAAGATAAATTTTATAAAATTAAGTATACTGGTGTTTGCTACACAGGCACACATACAGACGCTTGATTTTTTTTTGGATGTTTTTACATCCCAACTACAATTTCCCCTCCCTCTTCTCCTAGTCACATTTCCCACCTCCTCTCTTCCCACATCCAGTCCTCCTCGATTTCTATTCAGAAAAACATAGGTCTTCCATGAATATCAGCCAGTTTGGCATATTAAAGTACAGTGAGACTAAGTACTACTTATATTAAAGCTGGAAAAGGAAACCTAATAGTAAGAAAATGTACCAGAAGCAGGTAACAGAGTCAGAGTCAAAGCTAGCTCTGGATCCCACTGTTAGGAGTTCTGCAAGAATTTCTAGCTACACAAAAATAACATTGGTATATTTATATTTTTACAGTAATGTATTCTTAATTAATGGTTTCTTTTATTTGAATTAACTGTCCTTCTTTATATCTTTAGATAATTATTAGTTTGAGTACATTTCCTGAGACATTAGAACAGTAGTATCTGCTTCACTTATGGTCCCATTTGACTAGAGATTTTTATCCATTCATTCACTCTAAGATGATTTTTATTTTTTAATAGCTAAGATTGAAGACAAGGATTATATGAGTTACTTTTCTTGATTCATCCATTCAGCCAGTGTCTTTAGGTTAGATGATTAATATTTTTATTTAAATGTAAAACAAGATAATTAAATATGCTATTAATGTTATTAATAACATGCAGCTTTATATTGTGTTATTTAAATTTTTTTGATGTTTGTGTTCTCGGTGAGGCCTTGTATTTCAACATTTATAGCTTCATATCTTTTTCTACATTCTTTTGTTTATGAATTATCTGTGTTATCTTTAGGTTTTATTTATATATATATATATATGTATGTATATATATAAAACACATATATGTGTGTGTGTACACACATAAATACATACATACATACATATTAGGCTGTTTGTGCATTGAATATTATTTCTTTCTCTTTCAAATATGACTGAGAGTTATACTAGATAGTCTAAGCTGTCCCTCCTTGTCATTTGGTGCTTGGATTAAATTCCTACAACATCTTCTGACTTTCCAAGATTACTTTGGAATCTGATTGGTTTTCCCTTATATTTTGCACATTTTTGGTTTTGTTCTCTTTTATAGCTTTCATTACACTTTTGTTGTCAAGTTTTTAGTCTTTAACTATTACCTGGGAAATCTTTCCTCTCTTGTCTATGTGCTTTTCTATGTATTTCCTATTGCTATATCAATAGCAATATTTTTTTTCTTTATTTTCTTTTTCTTTACTTTATTTCTGTGATCTTGTTGAAAATCTTGTCTAAACCACTATTCTGTTATTTTTTCCCATCATTTATTTTCAAATGCTCATCTTTTTATGGTTTCACACATTTAAAGGACGTTCCCCTCAAGTTTTTTCTAAAACTTTTCATATTATTTGTTTCTGTGGTCTAGATAGTCTCTAGATTCTTATATTCTATCCTTTGCTTAATTCATTTTACTTGTAATGTTTTTTCTTGAAATTTTTAGTTGAAATATTGAGTTTTTTTTCATTTTATTTTCATTTATTTACTCATTTATTTCTTATTTTACATATCGATCCCAGTTCCCCCTGTCTCCCTCTCACTCTCCCTCCCTCCCATTCCTCCCATCCCCGACCACCCTCCCATCCCATTACCCCCACCACTCCACCACTCCATAGCGAGGGTGATGCCTTCAGGAGGGGTCAACAAAATCTGTCAAGTCATTTGAAGTAGGGACTAGGCCCTTCCCCCTGCGTCTAGGTTAAAGTAGTATCCCTCATGGGGAATGTGCTCCCAAAGTCCTTTTGTGCACCAGGGATACATCCTAATTCAACTGTCAGAGGTCCCTTAAACTGTGCAGTTCTTCTAACTGAGACCCATGTTCGGGGATCTGAGATGGTCCAATAACTGGTTTCCCAGCTATCTGTCTGGGGGCCCATTAGCTCCTCCTTGTTCACGTCAGATCTCTCTGTGGGTTTCTGTAGCCTGGTTTTGTCCTTTCTCTCTGCATCTGGATGCCACCATCATATAGCCCTCATCTAGTAGCTGATGGAAACAGATACTGGTCTGGGCTAAGGGAAAGTTTAGCCAGCTCCACGTGAACACACTTGTTACAACTCATCAGGAAAAGATGTGTGTCCCAAGTTTTCACTGTTGCTATTGACTTCTTGCCAGAAACAAACATGTCTCCAGCCTTTATGATATCAGTGTCAGCCAAGGTGTCAATTTGTTGAAGGAAAGTGGTTGGTGACATGTAAGAGCCAGCAACTAGAGCGTGGTACCCAATCTCACTCAGGAAAACCTCTGAAGTCTCCACAGACATGATGTAGTAAGCTTTTAATTTGTTCTTGGGAGCTTGGACATCTGTACTGGAAAGGTTTCCTTGAGTAACTGCTTTTACTTGATTATAGGCAGCCTCGATATCACCAGAAGCTGCAGCTTGGGAGATACTGTAAATACCAAAGAGCACCGAATTTGGGTAGCCAGCATTAAATGCAGAAACACCAAAAAGTTGGTTACCTCCTTTGGCAACACTCTGGCTCAGGAAGATGGTGGTATTTTTTGCCTTTCTTGATATGAGGTTCAGCACCAAGGAGATGCTGAAGTACACTAAATGCAGTGCTTCTGTATTTCCAATGGCAGCACTTCGTGCTAGGTTGTCTCCATTTTCCTCCCGAATTTTACCTCCACGGTATTTGGCGGTTCCTCAGAAAAATGGGAATTAGTTTACCACACGACCCGGAAATCCCCATCTTAGGCATATACCCAAATGATCCACATCCATGCAACAAAGACATGTGCTCAACTATGTTCATAGCACCATTATTTGTAATAGCAAGAACCTGGAAGCAACCTAGATGCCCCTCACCTGAAAAATGGATAAAGAAGATGTGGCACACCTACACAAAAGAATAGTACTCTGCAATAATAAATAATAATAATAATAATAATAATAATAATAATAATAATAATAATAATGGAATCTTGAAATTCGCAGGCAAGTGGATGGAACTTGAAGGAATATTGAGGTTTTCAATTCCATCTTCATATTAGCTTGAGTTGATGTGTTTCTATAACTTTAGTGAATTCTTTTTTCAATTCTTGGGTTGTTTTAACAATCTCCAGCTGCCTTATATTTGTATATTTTTAGGAATATCTCAAATATTTATTCTTTTTGAGTTCATTCTTTTATGTTTGGTTGTTATTTCTTTGTTTTTTCTTTAAACTTCTTGATTTTTCTGTGGAAGTTTTCAGTTATCATTTTAAAATTTATGTTCTATTGTTTATCTTGATAATTATTACTGGTGTAAATTCTGTAGTGTTGATGGATTTTCTTTTTTGGTTGGGAGACCTGGCTTGATCTTTAATATTGTTTTGTGTTTGTTTGTTTGTTTGTTTGTTTGTTTTAGGGTCTGTGCATGTAGATTTCTCTGTTATTTCTTCATCTGATAAATACAGAGCAGCTGGGGGAAGACACAGAAAATGTTGGCCAAGCAAGTGAAATGAAAGCAGATGGACACAGGGGTCTGTTTGCTAGGTATGCTGTGTATACTGGGCTAAGCCTGGAATTTGTAGTAGATCTTAGGGCATGAGTTTATTCATGGAGGTCAGGAGTCAGTCTGATCTAGCCAGACTCTGGCAAAGAACACTCATGTTATGGCTTTATATTATATATAGCTTTAAAAAGGCCTGTAAGTTATGAGCAGGTAGACTTGAAGCTTAGTGTTTAGAGACCACACAGACAGGAGAAGCTAGAGAAGATTGGAGACTGGCTGTGTGACCAAGCTACATCTGATGTTTGTTTAAGGGTTTGTGAACATGACTGTCATTTATATTCACCGTACTAGACTCTGGCAAGTTATCTGGATAAATACAGGGACTGAATTCCATTGTGTATTTTGTGAACCCTAAGCAAGCACTTCAGCAGGTATTATAACTGCACCTGGATGCCTGGCACATACATTCATTCCTGAAGGGTTTGCTACCTTCATTATTCTGCTTGGAATGGGTTACTATAGTTTGTCATTAGCCTTAATCATTAACACCAAGAAGAATCCTAAAGGTTCTTCTGCAATCCAGACTATATCTTCCTTACTTCCAGTACAGAGAGAACATCCAACCCCCACCCAGCCCCAGTAATCTGTATCAGTCATCCCTCCAAACAGCATGACTTCTGCCCTAGCCTTTTCAATAAACAATATAAAGAACCCAATGTGGCCAGGAGTGAATCTTAGCTTCCTCTTCAATAGAAAGTTTATTGTACTTGAAATAAATACCACCCCCTGCCAGAACTGAAACTTCTAGTCTGGAAGAGCATAAGGGCATAATGACAAAAAGCAAACATACTCTTTGTGTGTCACTACAGGTATGAGTAGTAGCATTCTATCATTTTTATTTCTTTGGAGCCTCATAAAGTGAATGATTTGTCCTCCATTATATCCCTTAAAGAGTCTTCTGTTACCTTTCAGCACACTGATTTAATGTAGATATATTCTGCCCCAAATGGTACTCCCACAAGTTAGAATATAGTAACCTTTCTTCTCCTTCTTCTGGCTTCTTCTTCTTCTTCTTCTTCTTCTTCTTCTTCTTCTTCTTCTTCTTCTTCTTCTCCTTCTTTCCATATACATCATCTTTCTTCTCCTCCTCCTTCTTTTTTTCTTTTAGGATTTTTGAGACAGAGTTTCTCTGCATTGTTTTTGAGCATGTCCTGAATCTCACTCTGTAGCCCAGGCTAGCCTCAAATTCACAGAGATCTGCCTGCCTCTGCCTCCCGAGAGCTGGTCTAAAGGAATGCACCACCAATGCCAGGTGATTATACTATCTCTTTTAAGGAAAGAAATTTTGATGAATTTTTTAAAGATTTTTCAGCACACTACTTAATCAAAGAAAAATATTAATTTTTAAAACAAAAGCACTTTGGGAGCACATTCCCCATGAAGAGATACTCCCTTAATCTAGAGGCAGGAGGGATGTCCTAGTCCCTACTGCAAATGATTCCACAGATTTTGTTGATCCCTCCTGAAAGGCACTACCCTCCCTGTGGAGTGGGAGTATGGGATGGGAGGGTGATGGGTGGCATGGAAGGGAGGGAACTGGGATGGATATGTAAAATAAGAAAAAAATAAATACAACAAAAATAAACATATTCCAAAAGAATACATAAAATTTAAAACAAAAATCTAACAAATGATGCCCAAATTTCCCATAATTCCTACATGACTGAGGACTTCTGATTCTATTTATTTAATGAAGATCACTGACAGTATACATGTAGGAAAGCAATTCAGATAAATGGCCATACCAACAATGTTTACAAATTTAAAAAGTGCAATCAGCCTTGGTGCTATCAAGTTACTCAAACATAAACCTCATGGGGAATATGTGCAGAATGGAATATTACCTGCTAATGAAAAGTGACATACTCCTAATATCTGCAGCAGTACTGATGAACCCTCCCCCACTTTCCTAGAAAACAGTGCTACAGTAAGGAATCCACATAGTGAATACTACATATGATTTCAGTTAAATGAAATTTATAGAATAACTATACTGAAATAACAAAAGCAGATCATTGTTTGCATGGGATTGTTTACATTTTAGAGGGCAATGAAATATCTAAACCTAGCTGGTGAGAAAAATCTGAACAAATATTTGCTCCATAATTTCTATTAGCCATCAATACACACACTTTTTCTTTCTTTTTGCCAGAGAGATTAAACACCCCACAGTAAATTCACAAAGCAAACTCAGAAAAATAATAAACAGAATCAGATTCTCTTCAATCTTTTCTATCTGAACCCATGAGCCCTGCAATAAAGGAACCACTACTATACTCTAGATCCATTGTATATATAATCTTCTAGGGAATATTTTCTAGAACTCCAAACTACTGCTTCCTATTTGCAATTATAACTATATCTTTAAAAGTCTGCTTCAATATTTCTTCAAGCCAGCTGTTTCAAAATTTTGGGAAACATTATAGTAGAGTAAACTCCATGAGAATTCTTGAATATGAAATTTGTTCCTTAGGAAAAAATAGTATGTTAAAAATTATGATGGTACATAGAGCATTCTATAGGTTGATGGACAATACAATTGTTAATCTTGGTTGTACACTTTGATATTATTATACTAAACTAAGATAGCTACATCTGTGTAAATTTGTAACAGTATGACCTGAAAGTATTAGCAGACAGAGACAACACATCCAAGAGGGTAAAACACCATCCATCAGAGGTTCAGATATGGGAACATAAGAGAAAAGATTTTCTACTCCTGCATACTTGCCCTAACTTCTTTCTGGTGACTGAGTCTACTTTATTGGTGCTGTCATCTTTCCTTATATTGGAGGCCAGTTTCCCCAGCCTTCTAATTTTCACTAAAGACTCATATTCTTCAGTATTCCTTCAGGCTTTTATCACAAGATTGGGGACTATAAGTCACTCAGTATCGTGGACCACCAAGTTGTTATTATTTGCAAAATGAAGAAAGGCATGGTTGGGCTGTTGGACAACTATGCCAAAATTGTGTATGCCAAGGTAATAAATTTCTTTTGGGTAGAATATATATATATATATATATATATATATATATATATATATATATTTAAGTCAGTACTTGTTGCCTTTCAGATCTGGAGATTTAATAAACCCATGAATTAGAGCAGTAAATATGTACTACTAGCCATTCCAGCTAAAAGAAAATTGCTTCTAGTGGTCCTTTTGGACAGGTGAAAGAGAAAATCATTTGTAAGATCAATAGCTGCATAATACATGCCAAAAAAATTGTTAATCTTCTCTAGCAAGGAACTGAATCTGGTACAGCAACTGCAGTCAGATTCACCTCTTGATTAAGTTTATGATAATGAAGTATCCCTGGAAATGGATGGTATAGAGTAGTTTCATAAGATGAAGTAAGTAACTTTAGTACTTTGGTCTCAAATGATCTCAATATATTCTGAAATTTTAAATGGGTAAGAATGCTTCTGACTCATGTGTGGGAAGCATAAAATGTGAGTGCCTACTGGGTATTTTTGGGTAAGAAGAAACAGTACTGTGGGATAAAATGAACATTCACCTCAGTATTATAACTTAGTTTTCAGGGATCCTGATCACTGTTTTTCCCCCAAGTTTCATGGTGGTCTTTTATTTTGACAACAGTATGCTGATGTGATCCACAGGTAGCACCATATCAGGGACTGCTTATAAACAAATATGTATTAGAGGATGAAAAGTAAATATAATAAAATGTGAAAGCAATAATCTCTGTAAAATTTCTAGTAGTCCTGTGAGAGTGGCATACAAATATATTCTTTCTGAGATTCAGAATAATATGTTTTATCTGGCCCTTCCCAGTATCAAGAAATAGTAGTGCTCTATGGATTTGTGAGGAGGCACTTTCTTTACTCTTTTTTTGTTCCTATGACCCATATAACTGGTACTTAGAAAGTTGTTATTTTTTTTTCAGTCAACAGTAGAAGGTTTTTCAACAAGTTTGGGTAGCTTTGCAGGTCACTCTTCAATCTGAACCATATGATTCCACAGAGCAGTCCAGCATGAGAGGTCAGTGAGACGTAAGGATACTGTTTATAATATTTGTAGAGACCAATGGATAAATCTCAGCAGCAATTTTGTAATTGTGGAGCTGGGTGTTAACATCATGAGCTGAGAAGCTCAATTGCAACCTGAATAATTCAATACTAATTACCCAGCTAGAGGACCATTTGGGAAGAATAAGAGGAAAGTTAATGATACATTTTTGGTATTTTTCAACAAAGTTTTTAGTCAAGAGGACCTAGGCTATTATTCCTTCAAGGAGATATGGTCTGCAAGGTAGCTCAACTTAGGTGTATGGTTAACATAACATGATTATCTGAATTTCTCAGTCAGATAAGGCTTTTGGTTCAGATATTCCCTGTTTATAAGATTAAATAAGAACTAAATAAATTTCTAAATTATTTCATTTGTTTTTGCAAGGATTACATAGCCAATATCAGAGATCTGCATGAATCAGATTATTTTGCATATTCCTTTGAGTACATTGTCCATTTCAATAAATATGTACACTTCTTATTTGGTGTTTCAGTGCTGCTACCTAGTCCTTGTTTCACTAGAGTTGTGTTATATGTAATCAATCCAATTGTGCCTCAGATACTATAGATACAAAGAAGAGGAATGCCAGCTATCTTCAAATAAGCTTTTGCTCTTTCATATATCTATCTCATGATTTGCTGAAAGATATGCTACATAGACTTTAGTTGTTAAAGACTTTATTTTGAATGGAAAATCTAACAGATTATAAAATTTTAATTGAACTTTGGAACTCTTCATCAGCCAAAATTCAAGGGATAACAGTACATGGTATATCACCCACAGTAAACAATTCTTTGGCCCATACTTCAACTTTACAATAATGAGAAATATTGTTTTCATTTGTTGACTGGGGAAGTTTAAATTTTAAACATTTTAATGGTATTATATTTATAGACTGTCTGATCTGGTTTTGTGTCCACATTTTTCTAGGACCTTAAAATCAATTCATACAAATATTTGCTAGATTTCAGTTTGAATGCATTAGAAAATAATGGACTTCTACAGAAAGAGAATATTTGCACATAAAATATCACACACTTATAGTGGGAGACTTCAATTCACCACTCTCACCACCAATAAGAAACTCAACAAAGAAACAAAAGACTAACAGAAGTTATGTCTCAACTGGGGTTAACAGACAAATATAGAACATTCTATCTAAACAGAAACGAATATACCTTCTTCTCTGATGCACATGGAACCTCCTCTAAAATCGACCACATACTAGGTGGCATAACAAACCTCAACAGATACAAAATAATTGGAGTAGTTCCCTGTATCTTATCAAACCACCATGTTTTAAGATTGAAATTCAACAACAACACAAATCGCAGAAACCCTACAAACTCATGGAAACTGAAAAATGTGCACCCCACCTGAGTCAAAGAAGAAATAAAGAAAGAAATTAAGGACTTCCTAAAATTCAATGACAACATATCTGAACTTATGGGACACCTTGAAAGCAGTTTTACAATGCAAGTTCATTGCATTAAGTGCCCATATGAAGAAAACAGAAGATAGTCACATTAGAAAATTGACAGTGCAATTGAAAGCCTTAGCACAAAAAAAAGCAAACTCACCCTAGAGGAGTGGACACCAGGAAATAATCAATTTGAGGGCTGAAATCAATAAAATAGAAACCAGGAAAACAACACAAAAAATCAATGCAACAAAGAGTTGGTTTTTTTGAGAAAATGAACAAGATAGAGAAACCCATATTCAAACTAATGATAAAGAAGAGAGAAAATAAGCAAATTAACAAAATCAGAAACAAAAAATGGGACATAACAATGGACATGGAGGAAACACAGACAACTTTTAGGATATACTTTGAAAACCGGTACTTCACAAAATTTTATATTTCAAAGGAAATGAACAAATTTCTAGGTAACTATCACTTAACAAAGTAAATGAAGAACAGACAAACAACTTAAATAGACCTGTAACCTCCAATGAAATACAACCAGCCATCAAAAGCCTGCTAACAAAAAAAAGCCCATGGCCAGATGGCTTCAGTGCAGAATTCTACCAGAAATTCAAGGAAGAGATAATTCAATACTCCTCAACTTGTTTTACACAATAGGAGCAGAAGGCTCATTACCAAAATATTTCTACGAGGCTAACATCACCTTGATACCCAAGCCTTACAAATGTATAACTAAGAAAGAAAACTACAGACCAATATCCCTGATGAACATAGATGCAAAAATACTTAATAAAATACTGGCAAAACAAATCCAAAAATACTTAAGAGAAATCATCCACCATGACCAATTAGGCTTCATCCCTGGGTTGCAGGGATGGTTTAACATATGAAAATCTATCAATTTGATCCAGCATGTAAACAAAATGAAAAAGAAAAAACATTATCATCTTTCTAGATGCTGAAAAAGCCTTTGACAAAATTCAACACCCTTTCATGATAAAGGTCTTACAGAGATCAGGATAACTTCAAACATTACATTGTTTCTGGAATTTTGCATAATGATTGCAAAATATCTCAGCATGGCATTTTAACATGTAACATATGCTGTGATGTTGCCTTCTCAGTTGTTCTGGTCGAATTACGTTTAATCTTAAGTGTCTTTCAGCCTTTTTGATTTCCTCTATTGAGAATTCTTTCTTCAGTTCAATGCCCTATTTTTAATAGGGTTATTTGGTGTATTGTTATTTGGGATAACAGGAACATACCTAAACATAATAAGAGCAATATATAGTAAACCAAGAGCCAACATAAAACTGAATGGAGAGAAGCTTAAGGCGATTCCTCCAAAATTAGGAACAAGACAAGGCTGTCCTCCCTCTCCATATCTCTTTGATATTGGACTTGAAGTTCTAGCTAAAGTAGATTAACAGAATCCAAATTGGAAAGGAAGAAGTCAAACTGTCTCTATTTGCAGATGACATGATAGTTTACATAAGCGACCCAATAAACTCTCCCAGGGAAATCCTACAGTTCATAAATACATTCAGCAAACTAGCGGTTTACAAGAAAAACTCAAAAAAAAAAATCAGTAGCCCTTCTTTATTCACATGACAAAGAGGCTGAGAAAAAAAATCAGAGAAAGATCATCCTTTACAATAGGCACAAACAACATAAATTATCTTGGGCCACAAACAACATAAATTATCTTGGGGTAAGGCTTATCAAACATGTGAAAGACTTACACAATAAGAACTTTGTGGCTTTAAAGAAAGAAATGAAAGAAGATACCAGAAAATGGAAAGTTCTCACATGCTCTTTGATAGGAGGGATAAATATAGTAAAAATGGCAATCTTGCCAAAAGCAATCTACAGTTTCAATGCAATCCCCATTAAAATCCTGGCACAATTCTTCACTGACCTTGAAAGGATAATAATCATCTTTGGATGGAAAAACCAAAGACCCAGGATAGCCAAAACAACCCTGTACAATAAAGAACTCCAGGAGGCATCACCATCCCTGACTTTAAACTCTACTACAGAGCTATAGCCCTGAAAACAGCACAAAAATAGACAGGTAGACCAATAAAATCGAATCGAAAATCCTGATATTAACCCACACACCTATGACCACCTGATTTTCGACAACACAGCTAAAAGTATACAATGTGGGGAGCAAATCATCTTCAACAAATGGTGCTGGCGCAACTGAATGATGGTGTGTAGAAGACTGCAGATATACCCATGTCTATCGCCATGCACAAAACTCAAGTCCAAATGGATCAAAGACCTCAACGTAAATCCAGCCACACTGAACCTACCAGAAGATAAAGTAGGAGGTAACCTTGAAGAAATTGGTATAGGAGACTGCTTCCTGAACATAACTCTAGTAGCACAGACACTGAGATCATCAATTAAAAAATGGGACCTCCTCAAACTTCGAAGCTTCTGTAAGGCAAAGGACACAGTGGGTAAGAACAAACAGCAGTCCACAGACTGGGAAAAGATTTTTACCAACCTTACATCTGAAGGGCTGATCTCCAAGTCATACAAAGAACTCAAGAAACTAGTCAACAAAACACCAAATAACCCTATTAAAAATGGGGCATTGAATTGAAGAAAGAATTCTCAATAGAAGATATCAAAAAGGCTGAAAGACACTTAAGATTAAACATAATTCCACCAGAACAAGTGAGAAAGGTAACATCACACCATGTGTTACATGTTAAAATGCCATGCGGGGATATTTTGCAATCATTATGTAAAATTCCAGAAACAATGTAATGTTTGATGTTTTCAGTAATGAAGAGCTATTAGAAATAGCAATTACTTCAAAACAATGTTACTTTTTAGCCACTAAGAAAGGAAGATACCATAGGAGAAGAAAATCACATGTGTGATACTACATTAGCAGAATAAATACATATAATTCTTAATGAAAAGTAACCCAAAAGCAGATTGTTTCATTAATTAGATCATTAATTAAATTTTATTTCTTTTGATTGTGGTTTCATCTGAAATGACCATTTAAACCTGTATTTTATTTCTTAGACATATTGCTCTGAATTTATTTGTGTTTGATATTCCCTGTCAAATGCATTGCGATTCCTTCTTGCATTTTTTCGAATGCACTCAAATCATGACATCTGAGGTAATATCAGGTGCCAATTGTTAGCTGATCTTTTGAGGCAATTTTAGTACATAGACCTCTATGCTCTTTGGAAAGTTTCATGTCAGTATTTTCTGTATTGGGATGACACTCAGGTGCTTTAGAAATGTCATTGTTTTTGTTTTGTTTCTAATGATATTTATTTATTTATTTCACAGCCACACCACAGCTTTCTGATCCACTTTCTGATCCCCCTTTCCATCCCACAGCTCTCCTCCACCTTCCTCCCAGTCCACTCCTGTTTTTTTTCCCCCTTTGGTTTTTGTTTTGTTTTTGTTGTTCAGAAAGGAGCAGGCCTCTCATTGGTATCACCAAAGAATAGCATGTCAAGTTGAAGTATTAAGGCTGGGCAAGGCAACCCAGTATGAGGAAAAAGTTCCTATAAGCCAACTAAAGCATTAGGGATAGCTCCTGCTCTCACTGTTAGGAGCCCTGACAGTAGACCAAGCTACAAAACTGTCACATATATGCAAAAGTCCTAGGTGGTTCCCATGTAGAATCCCTGGCAGTAGGTTCAAACCCTGTGATGTCGTATGAGCCCAATTTAGTTATTTCTGATGGTTTTCCTGTGATACCCATGACTCCTCTGGCATTACCACTATCTTCAACAGGAGTTACTTACATAGGCCTATTGTTTGTCTATGGGCCTTTGAATATGTTTCTAGCAGTTACTAGAGGAATGCTCTCTGATGACAATTAGTGTAGTCACCAATCTAAGAATTCAACAGAATATCTTTAGGCATCATTAGGCTGATTTTTTTACCTTTTCCGCAAATGTTGTTTGGCTTTATCCTAGGTCTTGAGCCATCCAGGCCCTGAAGAAAAAAAATAACAGAATCTTGAAATTCTCAGGCAAGTGGATGGAACTTGAAGAAACCATCCTGAATGAGGTAACCCAGGCACAAAAAGAGGAACAGGGTATGTTCTTGCTCATATATGGATTTTAGATATAGAACAAAAGATCACCAGCCTATAATACACACCACCAGATGAACTGGGATACAAGGTAGATTCTAAGAGACTCATATATGGTACCTCACAAAAGGGGAAGGGATAATTCCCCCAGAGCACATGAGAAATGGGAGGGGCAGTGAATGGAGAGAGAACTAGGGGAAAGAGAAGGGGAAGAAAGGAAAACACGTGTGACTAGATAGGTTGAGTCTGGGTGAGAGAGGAGGGGAGGGGACATAAAAGAGGAAGCCATTATTGGTTTGAAGGGAAAACTGAACCTAAAGAAAGGTCTAGAACTATAAGACTGACTGCAACAAATAATTCGAGCAACCATGGAAAGGCTACCATAAATGCCATTCCCTGATAGTGAGATCATCATCTAAGTTATCTACCATCATGCAGTCCTCATCTAGTACCTGTTGGAAACAGAAGCAAACACCCATAACCAAACACTGAGTTGAACTAGAAACCAGATACAAAGAGAGGAGACAAGACCAGGTTGCAGAAACACACAAAGACAGCTGACCTGAACAAGGAGGTGCTAATGCCCCCCCAACCAGACTGATAGTTGGGAATCCAGCATGGGACTGACTCAGACCCCTGAAAATGGGTCTCAGCTAGAAGGATTAAGAAATCTGGGGGACCTCAGACAGTATAAACAGGATCTATTCCTGGTGCACAAAAGGACCTTGCAGACACATCACCCATGGAGGGATACCCCCTTAACCTAGAGACAGGAGAGAAGTCCTAGTCCATACTTCAAAGGACTTGACAGATTTACATGACCCAACCTGGATAGCATAGCCCTACAAGTGGAATGTGGGTGGTGAGATGGGAGGGGAGGGTGGACAGGGTACATGTCACAGGGGAAAGAGGGTAAGAGGAAGGGAGGGAGTGTTGGAGGGAGGAAGGGAGAGGAAACTGGGATCCACATGTAAAATTTTTAAATTATATTATTAATTAAAAAAAGAAGGAAAATAATGCTACTGGATTAAATATATATATATATATATATATATATACATATATACATATATACATATATATATATATATATATATATATATATATATATATATATATATATATATATATATAATGCTTTGATTTTAAAATTTAAGCCTAAGGACAAGTTACTGGGTAACAGAATTTCTAATTTTGTTTCCACAGAAAAATGAAAAGCTGTAGATTCTTTCCAGACTGATATGGTTTGATCGAGCAAGAACTCCTGAAGCAATGTCAATGGAACAATGCAGTCTTGCAGACCACTACAGCCAGGATTTCTGCATCTTCTTAGGATTCCCCCATGACAGTGCCCCCTACCTGCAGGAACCAGTTTTGAAAGAACAACGCCCAAATTCCCAAATATTGTTTATAAATATTTGTTTTCATTAAAAAAAGAAAGTCTTTGTATAAATAAAAAAAGAGAGATCAAACAAAAAACAAAAATAAAAGAATGTGCTCATCTTAATTAATTAAATTATTTAGTAAAAGTCAGTATCTAGTCTTAATAAAATCTAAGAAAAGTCTCCAAATTCTAAAGAGTATATTTGCAAAAGCAAAGATATCAGGTAAAAATCTCACCAAAACCCTCCAACACATATGAGGTTTTATGGCAAATAATTGATGACAATTCCACAGATAGCCAGAACAAATAAATTTCTACATTGATTACTGTTTATTATTATTGCAATAGGTATTTTTGAAGTGGCATAAGAATAATAAAATGCATGAATATAATAAGAAAAGACAATATGTTGTTCACAGATAAAAGTGTTTCATGAATTATTAGAAATATAAAGGCATTTAGAGAATTTTCCTATTATAATATTAATATATAAACAACAGTTTTCCCTCCACCTACACAATACAAAATTATGCTAACAAAATCTCATCTCGAAGCTTGTATATTATATTTTTCTGTTATTGTGTAACACAGTTCCCCCTAGATTAAAGCTTGTCATTTTCAATGAAAGGTCATTAAATCACAGGATGTTTGTGCGGGGGGAGGGGGAGAGGGGGATTCCAGAATCTGGGGTTTGAAAATATGATTTCAAAGTGGTAATATGTGTAAATTTCTCAGGAAGAACAGGAAAATGCTATAACTTATTACCTTATGATTCTGGAAAATACTTTACACATGAGTGATACTTGCAATTATAAGAATAATATAATGCTAATTACAATTTACCTGTAAATGAATTAAGTACTATTTTATAAGTTATTCAGAGATAAAAATGCCTAAACTGTGTAAGGGGACTTTCTAGCATTATAATTTCTGTGAAGTTAGTGTTTCAAACATAAAAGAAAATTTTTGTGGGGAAAGGCCCTGGATTTTCTCTCTATCACTCTTGTTCTCAAATTTTCTTCTTAATTTTACTGATAGATGGATATATGTCCTTAATGATGTTATTTCCCTTTATTCACACACACACACACACACACACACACACACACACACACACACACACACACACACACACACGGAATTTATGAGTGTTTTCCTGTATGTATGTATGTATGTATGAATGAATGAATGTGCTGCATATATCTGCCTCTGTGCCTGTTGCCCTCAGTCTTCAGAAGAGAGCTCAATCCCCTGGAACTGGAGTTACAGAGGTTATAAGGTAGCATTTGTTACTTGGAAGTGAACCTAGATCCTCTTTAAAGAAGCAAATGTTCTTTACCTCTGAACCATCACTATAGCTCTATGCTATTTCTATTTTAAGGAATTCAAAAGACAGGTTATCCAAGTATGTAAACATAAACCATGTAAAAACATAGCCAATCAACCACAGCCTTATTTTAGCATATACACTATTCATATTTCTTCCAAAAACAGTTGTAGATTTCAGTGAGTTGTTGCTCCCAACACATTTTCATCACTCATGGTTAAATCTGAACATTCCTATGATTTCTACTCCTTTCAAGTCTTATTGATTTAAACTCTAAAGCACATAACCACAGGATTATATGACATCTCTAGACTTTAATATTTATCATTCTTTATTTGCAATGACACATTATAGTTCAATAGATTCCCTTGCTGGAAGTCTGGGTCTGCAATGTCTTTAGTAGTAATTGATTTCAGAATCAAATGCCAGATTTATATTGATTATTACCATGAAGCCATTCATGATTACTGTGACTTCTCTAACACGATGGTTAATTTTGTATGGCATGTCATGCTAACCTAGAATAATGAAAACTGACAGTCTGTCTGGCTTAAAGTGATCGTTTTATCCACTACGGAGGGAAAAATAACAGTTTCACCACTGTAGCAAATTAGGTAACATGGTGAGACCAACAATTTTGATTAAAACATGGCGATGGGTCAAGGTTATAAATCTCTGAGAGACTGATACATATGATGATAGATCTGATTAATTTGTAATGAAGCTGACATATAACAAATAGCTGCTTATTATCAATTTCAGATAAATTGAAGAAATTAATGGCTTTTTAATGTTACTTCATGAGAGCATCAAATTTTTCCCAGGTGGTTGACATGGTGGATGCCATAGTAGGTATTTGTATATAGTTCAAACAGGGATGACATATTTTTACATGTGAGATATTTGCATTTAGCAAATATTAATATCATTATTTATGTTATAAACAAATGGTCAATACTCGAATGTAGTTCAGATGCTGGTCAAAATGTAAAATAAAACTATTGAGATACTAGCATTCTGTCTTCTGAGCTGTCATAATTTAAATCATAAACAGCCCTGTGATAAACAGATCACTCTACTGTCAAGAAGAAATAGGATTAGTAATTAAGTTGTAATTCTACTATTTTAAAATAAGAATTGTGGGTTTTGTTGTTGTTGCTGTTGATTTGTTTTTAAGTTATTTGTCTTTCTTTCCCTTGAGAAAAAGTACTTAATGCTCATGTTTCATCTCAGTGTCTGGAGCAAAATAATCATTCATGTTACTGCAATGTACTGTATTATATTTCACTATAACAATTATGTGAATATTCAGCTCCTACTGTGGAGAAAACTAATAAAACTATTGTGAAGGCATAGAGAAGTTATCCTATTAGTTAGTAAATGAAACTAGAATACTGGGAGAATATTTTCTTGATAATTTATGTAGTAAGATGGTAAAAGAATGACAGATGCTCCTCTGTGTGTTGTAGAAAAGATAATATAAAAAAAGAAGAAAAATTAAAATTAAAGATGTGAATTACAGCATATTGGGTTACACATATAGACAGGAATTACTGTTTTTGTGATTATAAAAACTATCATAGACTGTCTTCTAGGTTGATAACAAAAACAAGCAAAATCATCCACAAGCCTTACATTATGCATCCAATTGACACTGGTGTATAAGCATAGCTGTATTTCCTGAGTTCTGAAGTATAATAAAAATCTTTCATTGGAGAGAAGCTAAAATATTTCTCTTTGACAAACCTGAAGCAATATCCTCTACAAAATTATCTTAAAGAAAATAACAATTTTAAACACTAAAGTGACTTTGACTTTTATTTTACAGTCACTAGAAGCTTAATTTCACAGCAATGCTGCATTCCTTTATTAGTTAATTTCCTCAAATTCCTAAAAGTGGCCATGAGAAATAATGGTTAATGAAATAAAGAATATATTAATGTCCTTGACATAGGAAATGATGTGAGGCTCATATCCCAAGGAGTTCATCACAGTTTGGAGACAGGCATAACCTAGTTGCACAAAATTCAATGCGTGGTAAAATCAGAAAAAGAGAAATGTGGAAGCAATCATCTGGACTCTGGTTCTCACTCTAAGCACAAGGTCATAACTACCCATCTCCTAGGTATTGGAGGCCTGTTAATTACAAAAGATAACTCTATGAACAATCAAACCAGGTCAAACAATTAAAATTGTCTAAGACATCCCTGACTATGTATAATACGAACTGGTTTGTTTAGTTCTGGGAAGTGGCATCATTTATGGTAGATTTCAATGTTCTAAACAATGGCTAATATTCAAAATCAAGAAATAAAAGTGATGTTTAGCTCCAACTTGTAGCATTTGGAAGTTAACATTTACATCCTTCAAACATGATGGAGTATCTCTAGGATAACAAGAAAATCAGAACTAGAAGACAAAATATCCTGTACATTGATGCTGGCTGCTTCTGGGGTATTATTAACCTGTTTGACTGTTTCAAAGATTCCTTAATAAATACTCTCTCGTCTCTGTCTCTCTTTCATACCCATTGGTTGTGTTCATTCTGAGACTCTCAATACATATCTTTTTAACATAAACAGTGCTGATTAGATTCGTTTTGTATTTTCTGTTATGTATACGCATACAGGCACATGTAGAAATAGAAAAATAGGTTAAGTTGAATACATGCATTTTTCAGGAGAACCAATGTGGATGTCTCATTGTCATTTTGTTCTACATGTCCGTAGTTTGAAAACTGGCTTCATCCTATCTATTTAACTTGAAATAATATTTAATATGTATCAATATTGTGTCTTTACTTGAATTAAGGCAAAGGTTGCATACTGTTGTTATAGAATACATATAAATACATACATGTATATAAGTTAGAAATTATTTTCTCATTGTTTTTATATTGATTTTCCATAATATTTTGTTTTCAAATATCATTTTTTTTATTCATGATGCTATTCAAAGCCAATTATGTTTTCAAAGTGAACACCTGTTAAATGAATATTGACTAATGAACACTACAGCTTGTCCTGGATATTATTTGTTCATCAAACAAGCTTTGTCTAACATTGAGGAAACTTCTGAAATCATGACAGAGTTATTTTAAATTATTTTGATAATTATTTATACAGAATGTGTTTTTGCATCTCTCTCTCTCTCTCTCTCTCTCTCTCTCTCTCTCTCTCTCTCTCTCTCTCTCCCTCTCTCTCTCATCACTCCACACTCTCATATCCTTTGGCTACTCTCTTGATCCCATCTACTGCCCTTTCTATTTTCAGTTTCATCTTTTCTTCTTTCTTTTTTTCTTTTTTTCTTTCTTTCATTCTTTCATTCTTTCTTTCTTTCTCCCTTCCTTCCTTCCTTCCTTCCTTCCTTCCTTCCTTCCTTCCTTTCTTTCTTTTTGTGTATAGATCATATTTATGCAGGCACTCTGTATTCACTGTGCGTATGCAATCACAGAGGTCATAGCAAACTCAGAAAACAGTGTTTTATATTTTTCCCTTGCATTCTCTAATTCTGATTATCCTTCCACCTCCTCTTTTAGGATGGTTTTGGGCCTCGGGGTGGTGATGCAGATGCTTTTTTTTTTTATTTAAGAGTAAGCCCTGAGCTGTTGTCTTTACTCAGCATATCATCCAGTGGATGAAGAGCTTCCTTGATAGCCTTGGAGAAGACACAGTCTATGTGCCTAAGCATACATATTTAGAAGGCACTTTGGCTATGTGATCACATAGAAAAATGTCATTAGTAAATTGTCACCTAGAGCCAATGGCCTTTCAACTATACGCTTTTAACCAGGAAGTAGCTTCCCCTTATGGACCTGGAAGTGATTTGTTAATACAAAATATGCTTCCAAAAATAACCTCAATAAATTTATTTGGATCTAAACATTCATAAATAAATTTTATAACACATTTAATGTTTTAAAGCATAAAAAATATTATAGAAAATATATAGCTTCAAAAAGAAGAGTTGGGTAAATATTAACATATTATAAAATATAATAATGTGTTTCTACTGGGCAGTGGTGGCACATGCCTTTAATACAAGCACTCAGGAGGCAGAGGTAGGAAAATATTCTGTGAGTTTGAGGTCAGTTTCAGTTTACCAAGTAAGTTCCTGAGCAAGCAGGGCTACACAAAAAGAAACCCTGTCTTAAAAAACAAAACAAAAACAAAAACATGTTGTCTTTAGGATGAACCATAAGCAAACATGGAAACACTTTCCAGTTAAGTATTGCTCAGTTGCAAAACTTCAGAAAGAAGTTATAGTAAGTAGGTTCTTTGGTCGTGCTGATAAAAGCAAAATGCAATACAAGGAGATGGATTTGATATGAGTAACTATGTGGGAAATGTAGTTTTCCTTTTAACTCATTGCCCCACAGTTAATTAAGTTTGGATACTAAGCATATTCTAAGTTTTAAAAAGAACATCACTTCTGTACATAGTCGTTAAAATTATATCATATATCACATTTAAAATGCTTGCAGGATCTAATTGGTTTACTGAGCATGTAAGGCTATAAGCTCTCAATTAGATGCTGGCACTTCTGGTCCCATTCCTCTGTATCTTGCATTTGGATTTCAATTGGATTTAAAATTTTAAACTTCCATGTACTAAACATAATTAACACAAACAAGAGACATTCTGCTCTGATCATTCAATTTATGCAGATGCCTAGTTTTGGCTGTAATTTAGTATCATGACTGTCTACAAGTAAGGATTTTCAATTTGGTGGCAAAATATAATTAGTCCATAAATACACTCCAAAGTGAACACATCTTCCCCTGACATCTAAGGCTAAGTAAGTTGTAAATGAGAATTTCTTACACTAACGAACAAGAAATAGGTTCTTAGGGCATGTTTGTAGATTTTACATAACTAAGAATTTTGCAGATTATACATAACTAGGAATCTGAATTTCCATTTGCATTCACCTAAATATGATCCCATTTTAAAATAAAACTCTATTTAGAAATTCTAAAAAAATGAGAACACTTACTATTTTTACATTTTTTTAATTTCTAGACATTGTATTTTAAAATATCAATAAGGACTTAGAAGTTCCTAAAACATTAATTTCATTGTGTATAAGAATGAAGACTTACATAAATGGTGGTGGAATTTTAGTAACAGAAGTATTGATTCAATAAATGCATTAGTGGAACTATTGAAAATTTGTCATTTTGAATGATCAGGAAAGGAAATTGAGACTAGTAAAGTCTTTTGTTCCTGTTTACCAAATCGGTATATAGGAATCTTATATCGTCATCACTCATTTGACTTTTTAAGCCTTTTCACATTATTGATATTTTTAAATTTTATTTATTTTTAATATATTTTCTTATTTTATATATCAATCCTAGTTTCCTCTCTATCCCTTCCTCTCAAGTCCCCACACAGAACGCCCATTCTATCCCCATTCACTCCCCAGGGAGGGTGAAGCCTTCAATCAGGGATCATCAATTCCTGTGCAGTAGTTTTGGATAGGGACTAACCTTCCTCCTTTCTAGGCAAAGGCAGTATCCCTTCATGGGGAATGGGCTTCTGAAGTCTACTCATGCACTAGGGAAACATCCTGGATTCATTGTCAGAGGTACCATAGATTTTCAAGATCTTCTTACTAAGACCCACATTCAGGGGTCTGAGTAGATCTTATGCTAATTAATCCAGCTAGCAATCTAGTGTTGATGAGCTCCCCCTTGTTCAGGTCAGCTGTTTCTCTGGATTGCTCCTGACTTGTCTGGACCTCTTTGATCATCATTCCTCCCTCTCTGCAAATGGATTCCAGGAGTTCAGCTCAGTGTTTAGTTGAGTATGTCAGCTTCTGCTTTCATCAGCTACTAGATGAGGGCTCTTGGATGGCATGTAAGGTAGCCATTATTCTCAGTATTAGGAAAGGGCATTTAAGGTAGCTTCTCCACTATTGCTTAGTTTGTTAGTTGAGGTCATACTTGTAAATCTCTGGACATTTCCCTGGTGCCACATTTCTCTTTAAAACTATAATGGCTTCCTCTATTGTGGTATCTCTTTCTTGTTCTTCTACATTCTTATCCTGACTCAATCTTCCTGTTCCCTCATGTTCTCCCCTCCCCAGCTTCTCTTTTCCCCTTCTCTTTCTCCTAACTCCCTCTCCCCTCCTACCCTGCTCGTAATTTGCTCAGAATATTTTTCCCTTTTTATTCTTCATGGTAAATTTTGAGGCAAAACCAATGTTATTTCATCTAGCAATGTTGAAAAAGAAGATGTATCTTAATGTTTTGCAATAATAATCAGAAGTAATAACTAATTCATTTGATTCAAACTATAATTCTAGAGGTCAGCTTAGTGATTCTTCACTTCTGTCATGTGTATTACCAACAATTCAACTTCTTTGTGTAATGTATAACTCCTCCAAATATACCAACACAATTTGTCTTCTTGATTACCAATTTATGGAATATCACAAATTGATAATTTGACTGTGTGTACATTTCAGTATTATCAAAAAATTTGTATTTCCCAACTGTGACAGCTTCAGCAATTTATATAAGCTATAAATCTGGTGGTGAACCACTGCAAAAATCTCTTGACCTAGGTTCCCTTAGTGATAAAATACAAAGACCATTAATAGGAATGCTCTCAGTTTCTATAATTAGACACCATGCCTAAATCCTGCCATTATGAAATCTTAGGCACTTTGGATTATAAGAAAAATAAATCCTATCTTATTAATGGTGATTTTGTTGTAGAGTTTTATTATGTTAACAAGAAAAGAACTGACACAATGAGGTTGAATATATTATAACACTGTCTGTATTAAACCATACTCAAACATGAGTATACCTAAGTTCAGCCACTTAACATTTCATCAAAATAAAACTAACATAATGGGAGAAAAGAACATTTGCAACAAATGGCTCTGGAAAATTGAATAACTACATTCAGATGAATAAAATTAGAGTTGTGTCTTTTACCTTGTATATTAAAAAAAGTTAAAATGGATCAAAGATGTAATTGTACAACACCGAACTCCTGGAAAAATGTGGATTCTATACATGATAAAGATTTGGAAAACTTTTTCCCTAATAAGAAGTAAGGTTATCCCTTGACAATTGGAATCCAGAAAACTAAAAGCTTCAGCACTGCTAAAACATTATCCAATCAGAGAAAAAAATAGGGAACACAATAAAGGAGAATCTTGACCAGCAATGAATCTAACAGGGGATTATTAAATAGCATATAAAGAACTGAAATAAGAAAGGCCTAAAAGAAAATTCATTTGAAAAATGTGCCTGGGATCTGAGTGGTAAGTTTTCAAAAAAAAAAAAAAGAAAACCAATGCATAAAAATTACCTGAAAACTTAAGGTTTGTCATGGTGATAGATATGGATCTATGTGCAGTCTTCTGCAAGTGAGCATCCAGTTATGCCAGCACCATTTGTTGAAGATGTTTTTATTTTTACATTGTATAATTTTAGCTTCTTTGTCAAAAATCAGGTGTTCACAGGTCTGTTGGTCAATATCAGGATTTTAAATTTTATTCCATTGGTCCTCCTGTCTGTTTTTGTGCCCAATACTAAGCTGTTTTCAGAACTATAGCTCTACAATACAGCTTGGAGTCAGAGAGTACGATACCTCTGGAAGTTTCTTTATTCTACAGGGTTGTTTTGGCTATCCTGGGTCTTTTGTTCTACCATATAAAGTGGAGGTTTGTCCTTTCAAGATCTGTGAAGACTTGTGCTGGGATTTTAAAGGTGATTGCATTGAATGTGTAGATTGTGTTTGGCAAGATTGCTATTTTACTATGTTGATCCTACCTATCCAAGATCATGGGATATCTTTCCATTTTCTGGTATCTTCTTTAATTTCTGTTTTTAAAGACTCAAAGTTCTTATTATGTACATCTTTTACCTGTTTGGTTAGCATTAAATCTAGCCATACTCAACCTCTTAAAAGAGAAAGTGGGAGGTACCCTTGAAAGAATTGTTAGAAGAGACACCGTCCTGAACATAACACCAGTGGCACAGACACTCAGATCAACAATTAATAAATTGGACCTCCTGAAATTGAAAATCAAATGATACAGTTAATAATACAAAACAGCAGTCCACAGAATAGAAAAAGATATTCAACAACACCAAACTGATAGAGGGCTAAATTCTAAAATATACAAAGAATTAAAGTTAGTTACCAAACCACCCAATAATCCAATTAAAAAGTGGGGTTTAGAATGAAAGAGAGAATTCTTAATAGAGGAATCTAAAATGGCCAAAAGACACTTAATAAAGTGCTCAACATCTTTAGCCATTAGGGAAATGCAAATCAAAACAACTCTGTGATACCATCTTACTCCTGTCAGAATAGCTAAAATCAAAAACACCAAAGAAAGCTTATGCTGGAGAGGATGTGGAGAAAGGGGTATTCTCCTCCACTGCTGGTGAGAGTGAAAACTCATACGGCCACTTTGGAAATCAGTATGGTATTTCCTAAGGAAAATGGGAATCAATCTACCTCGAGATCCAGAAGTTCAACTCTTAGGCATATACCCAAATGGTGCATATTCATCCAACAAGGTCATGTGTTCAACTGTGTTCACAGCAGCATTATTTGTAATTGGCAGAACCTGGAAGAAACCTAAATGCCCCTCAACTGAAGAATGCATGGAGAAAGTGTGATACATTTACATAATGGACTTCTACTCAGCAGGATAAAGGAGGGGGCATCCTTGAAATTCACAGCCAAATGGAAGGAACCTGGAAGAAACCATCCTGATTGAGGTAACCCTGTCACAAAATGGCAAACACTGTACATACTCACTCATATATGGTTTTTAGACATAGAACAAAGTATTACCAGCCTACAATCCACACTACCAGAAAAGCAAGGAAACAGGAGGGCCTTAATAAAGACACACATGGTCCCCTGGAGGAGGGGAAAGGGACAAAATCTTCCAAGCAAATTGGAAGCTATGGGAATGGGAGATGGAGTTAGCAGGGAGAGGAGGGGAGAAGTAGGTATGAGGGAGCACAAAGATTGAGTCAGGAAAAGAATAGAGGACAAAAATAAAAGGGATATCATAATAGAGGGGGACATTATAGATTTTAAGAGAAATCTAGCACTAGGGAAATGGCCAGAAATTTAACAACATAAGCAACAGTGGACAGGCTACCTTAAATGCCCTTCTCTGATAATGTGATAATGTGATTGATGACTCCCTTATATGCCATCCTAGAGCCTTCATCTACTACCTGATGGAAGCAGAAACAGACACCCACAGCTAAAAACTGAGCCAAGCTCTTGAGATCCAGACACAGACAGAGAGAAAGGATGAGAAAAGGTTTCAAGAACAGGCTGGAGAAACCCATAGAAACTGCTGACCTGAACAGGGGGGAGCTCATGGATGCCAGTCTGATAGCTAAAAAACCAGCATAGGAGTGATCAAGATTCTCTAATGTGAATTAGAGAGGACTGAGCAGTCTATGGGGCCTCTAGTAGTGGATCAGCATTTATCCCTAGTATACAAATGGGCTTTGAGAACCCATTCCATATAGAGGGATACTCCGTCACATGGAGGTGGAATCTGGGCCCTGCTTCAAATAATATGACAAACTTTGAAGCCTTCCCTTGGAAGGCCTTACTTCTCGGAGGAGTAGAAAGGGGATGAGATGTGGGTTGGTAAATGGAACAGGGAGGTAGGGGATGGTTTGAGAAATAGTAATACAAGATTGTTTCAAAATTAAATTAAATTTAAAAAACAATTACCTAAAACCATTCATTTACCCTCGCAAATTAGGGAAGCACAAATTAAGAAAACTTTGATATTTCATTTTCTAGAAATTCATATTCTTAGTACAAGACAGACAACCATCACACACTTCCTTTCATTAGAGGTTCTTAATTCTGAATATTAAGTTCAGGTGTGAGTACAAATCCTGGTGTAATCCCAAGGAGGAAAAAAAAAGGACCATTTCCATAATAGGTAGAGTAGGGGAGTATAAGGGCTAAGAGACCTGACCATACCCAGTGATCCATATGTGAAATGCTTCTCAGGAGCGAAGGAGGGGATAAAAAATATCTGTAGTAACTTCAGAGACAATAAGAGTGTCATGCTCTTCATTTCTTGTACTCTTTATTGTTCTGTTTCTACCATAAAAATCCTGCCATAATTCTGCTTCTAGATTCTTCTATTCTAAAAACTTTTCTTAGGGATCCTTGAAGTAATAAAAAAAATATTTTATTGGTCAAAAGCACATTCTTAGAACAAGCCATAAGGAACTGATTCAGTTATAATGTCTCAATTAAGGTCTTTTTTGCCTGGACATTAATACTGAACAACTGTTTGGCAAGGAAGATAACTGCAAAGAGGCAGATTTCTAAATTTATACAAAGACATTACTGAGAGAATAAAGTTTTGAGTGCAATTACTTCCTTGCCAGAATCACTCATTGCTGAGGGGAGTGATGCAATATATCAATATATAAAGGAAAATGTGCCCAGTAAATGATTAATACACTATGGGAGTTTTGGGAATGAATCCCACTATAGAAAAGATAGAGCTTTCATTCTGTTTTTTCATTTTAAACAGATGCCTCTTTCTTGTAACTCATAGTTTTAAGGATTGTTTCTATGATGTCTGGCCTCTGTGGCATGCTTGTCTAGGGAGGTAGGCAATTACAGACACTCCTTTGTCTTGGTCTTGGACAAAAGGAGAGGTCACATGGCAGTCTGGTAGTTCTGATTAATTGGAGAGAACACAGAGCTATCAGTTTTTTTCTGTGAACTGCTTCGTCATCACTTTTGGTGAGGATTGAGAAAAAACTGAGGAAAATACATGGAAGGGCCTGGCACCTAGGTGTCCACTGGTGGACTTTCAAAGACTAGACAGTACAACAGAACTGAGGAATCATAAGGACATTCTATGGCATTGGAGTTCAAACCAAGAATTTACAGAGGCTCAAAGTTACATGTCAGGCATTGTAAGAGTTAAGGAGAACTTAGAAACCCTGTCTTTTGATAGGTTTCTAAAGTGTTGTATGGGGAGGGGAAAAAACCAAAAAACAAACAAATAAACAAAAAAAGAAGGGATGGTTTCTATTTGTCAATAAATTTCTATGGTAAAATTTGCCATGACTTTAAGGTGAGATTACTTCATTTGTCTTACAGATACCAATTACCTGGTCCTTCTACAATATAAAACTTAAAAATACAAAAAGTGGTGATGATAAACTTTTTATCTCTTTTTGTAAACTAAACATATCATGTAAGCTTCAGGGAATCAAGAGAGTCATAACATTTGGATCTGACTCTCAAAGGTCAAACAGACTCCAAATAAGTACAGCCTAAGTTTCCACACCTGCCAAATTCTGTACACAGGATTTCTCTCCCTATTTCTTTCTCACCCCCACCCCACCCACCTTTTTTCTTTCTTAGAACTCATCCCCTTTCCCAACGAACAGAATAACTGTCCAGAAAGTTCCAAATGTAAGGTTTTCCCTTATGTTCCTAAACTTTAATTTCTCTCACTAGCTGAATCAGTAAAAGCATCTTTCCACTTGGCTGATAGACACCACTCAGAAATCAGCTTCAGACTAAAAACTGCTCCAAATGGTTGTGAGCTCTGGACTTTCAAAAAACAGATGTGAATTAGTCCAGCTGATATGTTTGATCCCTGTTTCCTCATCTAACCAGATGCTTCTGATGAATGCTGCATTGCCTGACTGTCTAGCCTTCTAGCCCCTCTGTGACCTGACAATTATGTCATGGTTTCAAAAAGAAGTAATTACAGAAGAGAGTTTGTTTTCCTTTGTCCTCAAGAGGCTGGAATATTAGGTCAAAAGAAATCTCTTGGGCATAGGGGATAAGCTAGCTATGTGTAGTGCCTATTGGTATACCAGGAAAAGCAGCTGTTACAAAAGTAGGCCCAGATCTTTCAATAGGTAGATTCCTTAGCTGAAATAGTTCTATAATATACTAGTATCCTCAATCTGTTCTATATAGAAGAAGAGGTATCATATGGCTTTAAGAGAAAATTATTTATTACAAATTACTTAAAGCATTCTAATTATTATTAGATATAATTTGGCTGTAATAAAAAAATTGCAAAAAATACGGGTCCCATGATGAAAAATAACAACTTTGCATTCTCATGTCTTATGTCAGCTATCGCAGTCTTTGGACCTTTTGCTTCTATCATTATTATGGGTCCTTGTATCATTAACGCCATAACTAGATACATCAATTTCTTTTTTGGGTGCAATTAGGCTGATGGTTATTATATTGCAATATAATTAAGTACTCACTACAGAGTCAATGGTTTAGACCAGGATACAACACAAGGGGGAGTGGATATAAGGGCTAAAATTAGCCCAAAAACCTCACATACACAGGGACAAAAAAAAAAAAAAAAAATGTCCTAGAATGCTGAGGGCTGTATTCATTGTAAGCCATGTTTTTTCACTTTAATGAATAATGTTGGTTGCCCCAACTGTACAGGACATAATTGATCACATGTCAGTGGGACTTAAGTAGTATGATGTATATCAGGGTGTATGCATGCCCTTAATTGGATGGAAGCAGGAAGTACTATAGCCTTATGGGTACTGTCTTTATAAGCAACTTGCATACCTAATTTGGCACTTGCAATCCTGGGCATGAACCTGGCCTGTGCTCTTCATCCTGGCCAGTATTAAATAAAGCTTGCTTTAATTTGACGGTTATGGATTTGGTCACTCTTCTTGCGATTTTCAGACTTAACCATATAAAACAGGTGTGTATTTTAACTCAAACTGCAGGATGAATGGAGAGTTCATAGTTTATCATTATTATTCTGAAAAAAACTTAAATATAAGAAAATATATTTAGACATGTTTCAACTGAACTCTGTGCCAAAATTTTACAAGTAGGTCAAGAATTCTCTAGATGGAGGATATTATAGTTAATAAACAACTTACTTCATTGACCCTTCATTGTTCAATTTTTTTTATTATAAGTGTCCCCCTTCCTTCTTTGTGGAATTTACTTGATAAACAGAAAAAAAAATTGAAATCTAAAGATCTGTTTTTAGGGAAAATTAATGAAGAGGTATATTTTTACTAAACAGCCTTTTCCTCAGGAAAAGGCAAAATTTTCTCTAATGGAAAACAACACAAAAAAATGAAAATCATAGCAAAGTAATGTGCTTTGAAAGCAAAGAAATTAATAACAACAAAACCAAACAACTCAGAAAATATTGCTTGCAGAGAAGATTTCAAATTGCAAGAGTGAATAATGTGTAAAATATTCTAGTTAAGAGGGAATGACTGTGTTAGAGCTATTATACTGTGTTCCTAGTCATCTGATCCTTAGGGTTTTGCATTCATATATAAGATCAGTATCCATTTTGATACTTCCAGGTTTCTCTGCAAAGTTTCAGATGGCCATTTGTGCTTCCTCACTCATACCTGGCAAAAACAACTCAGCTGTGGCTTCTGTGGAGATTTGGCAAACAAGTACCTCAATCATTTCATCACAACCATTTTATCACAAATAAAGAGGGTCTTTAGTTGGTTCCTAATATATTGAGCCCTACTGTGTGCTTGAATGTTAGCTGGTATACTGATTGTTTTTCTTTCTTCCATTCCCATTTTTTACCTTATTTCTCATATCCTTTCATACAATCTGCAGAGTTCTAGGCAATTATGTGCCTCTAAGTTAGATAAAAACATTAGCAAGGTGAAAAAATATATTGTTCAAATAAGCCCCTCAAAATCTTCACATAAAGTGAATATAAGAAAGTATAATTATAGTAAAAGTGAAGCAAAGCAATAATGGATATCAATAGCATCCTGGTATCGAGTAGGGAAAGCTGAAACATTTTCTGTTTGGTGTGAGATACATTCATTTAAATTATTCTTGAGCTGAAAATACATAAAATTAAAAATCTAATATTTTATTAAATATGCATCTGATTTTTTGTGAGAATATGTTAATGTGAGTGGAGGTGATCACATAGTTTAATAAGACAGCCAGAGGCCCTGGTAGTGGACTTATAGACAATTGTGAGTCACCCACATAGGTGCTAGAAATATAACTTAACTTACCTGACTGATCAAGAAGTGATCACAAGCACTAAGTAACCTCTTAGGCTTCTTAAATATTTTTTTTCAAACCAGAAACAGGATAAAGATATTCAGGTACAATTGATTTAAACTGTGTAATTTCCAAGTACCATGAAATTCTGAAATGACAAAAACAGATTATTAATATTAAATCTCATTGAAATAAATTTATTAAAAATATACTAGTGTAAGTAGCTCCAAAGATTTCAAGAGTTTCTATGTACAGAATAATTAGAGTTTAGGAAGTGTTTTATATGACATAGTTAAGCTTTGTGGAATTTATAAGAGGTAGGTCTGAACTAATTTAAAAAAAAAATAACTGTCATTCAAATAGATTTTAAGGCCAGAGAATGATGATTAACAATGATAATTACATAATGATAATATTACTATCAAGTCAGAATCTAAAACAATTTATTTTAAAATAGAATGTCATTAATATCATGGTTAAATATGATGACACTGACATAGAAGTTAAAGGAAATTTAAAAATCATTGTGAGCAATAATGAACAATATATATATATATATAAATATACATATATATTGTCAATATATATATATACATATATGTATATATATATATTGACAAATTGGAGGCAGAGGCAGATACATCTCTGAGTTTGACACCAGGCTGCTCTACAGAGTGACTTGTAGGACAACAAAGGTAAGACAGAGAACTGTCGTCTTGAAAAAACTTTTTGAAAAGAAAACATATGAAGAAATAGAGGACATCATAAAGTTAGAAAAATGACAGAAACTTTATGAAGAAAAGTAATGGTAACTGAGTATTGTAAGTTCTTGGGAACCAAACTGTCTTTGAATGGTATAAACATGAATATGCATACTGTCAGTATCATGAATTCCTTGTATCTGTTTGGCAAATTCAACCCACTTTCAAGAGAAAGGATGAACTATGATCTTATTTGCTTTTGTGATAAGTATTAGTGCATAGAAAATGAATGCTGGCAGTCTATATATCACAATGTGTTTACAATGATGTTAGCTAAAGTGCTGTGCTAAAGTTCTTGGGTGTATGGAGCAGAATAATAACATAGTTAAACAAACAACAAAGCATTATTTTTAAAAATATTATTAAATTTTTTGGTTTTTTTTTTTTTACATATCAACTATATTTTCCTCTCTCTGATCTCCTCCAGTTTGTTCTCTCTACCTTTGTTCTACCCCTGCCCCCATCCATGCCTCCATATCCATTCAGAAAGGCACATATCTCTCATGTAAGTCAACAAAGCATGGCACAACAAGTTGAAGCAGGACCAAGCTCCTCCTCCTTTGCTAGTTTGAGTGAGCAATCCATCATAGTGAATAGGTTCCCAAAAACCAGAGCAATCACCATAGATAGGACCTGATTCCACTGCTAGGCACCCCACAAACAGACCACAACTGCACAACTGTATAAGCTACACAACTGTCAGGCATATGCAAAGTGCCTTAGTCTGACCCAAGCAGGCTCCCTGAATGTAGGTTCACAGTCAGTGAGCTCCCAGGAGCTAAGGTCAGGTGACTTTGTGGGTTCCGTTGTCATGACCTTAACACCCTTGGATTATGAATCCTTCCTGTCTTTCCTCAACAGGACTTCTGGAGCTTGGCACAAGAGTTTTGCATCTTTAAAAAGCTAATGTCTTGGGTCCTAGTTTCTCTGGTGGTATGGATTGTAGGGTGGTATGTTATGAGTATGGATTTTTCAGCCTGCTGGTCTGGTCCCACCACTATGCCAACCCCAAATAACACACAGAGACTCTGTGTTTGATATAATGCTTTTGGCCAGTTACTAGTTTCTTACAGGCTAACTCTGTCTTAATTATTAACCCATTTCTATTAATCTAAGTACTTCCACGAGGTCTGGAGAGAGCGGTTGGTGTTTTTTTTTCTCTCAGTCCTCCATCTTGGATCTCCTCCCTACTACTTCCTCTCTTCTCCTTGTCTCCTAGTCCCACCTATCTTGGTTTCCTATTGGACAACAGTGCTTTATTCATTAACCAGTAAGAGAAACATATTTACAGAATGACATCTACCATCAGTGGAAGTCCTTTGCTTTATGACTAATATCCATCTATGAGTGAGTACATACTATGCTTGTCTTTCTGTGACTGGGTTACCTCACACAGGATGGCTTCATTTAGTTCGTACCATTTGCCTGTGAATTTCAAGATATCATTGTTTTTGTTGTTGTTGTTTGTTTGTTTTGTTTTGTTTTGTTTATTCTGCTGAGTAATACTCCATTGTGTAAATGTAGCACATTTTCTCCTTGCATTCTTTAGTTGAAGGGCATCTAGATTGCTTCCAGGTTCTGGCTATTGCAAACAACACTGCTGAGCGAAAAGGGACAAGAACTCCTGAACAAATTGGGAGAGGGGAGAGTGGAAGGTGGTAGGAAAGAGAAAAGGGGAAAGGAGGAGGAGGGAGAAGAACAAGAGGGATCAGGAAGACTGAGTCAGGGGAGAGAGCCAGTATAGGTTTAAAGAGAAATCTGTCACTAGGGAAATGTTCAGAGATCTATAAAGATGCCCCCAACTAAGTATCTAAGCAGTAGTGGATTTAATGCCCTTCCCCTATAATGAGGTTGATAACTATCTTCATTGCCACCCTATAGCCTTCATCCTAGCTAAATGGAAGCAGAAGCAGCCCCCCACAACTAAACACTGAGCCATACTCCTGGAATTCATTTGTAGAGAGGAAGGGGGGATGAGCAAAATGTCTAGACTCTGCTGGAGAAACTTACAAAAACAGATGACCTGACCTAATGATAACACAGGGACTATAATTATAAAGCTAGAGAACTAGCATTGGACCAAATCAAGCCCACTGAATGTGGGTGCCAATTAGGAGGACTAGACAGTCTATTGGACCTCCAAGAGTAGAACCAGTATTTATCCCTTGTGCACAAATGAACTTTGGGAGCCCATTTCCTATGGAGGGATACTATTTTGGCACAATTTCACAAAGGAGGAGCTAGGCCCTCCCTGAAATGATGTGACAGACTTTGACATTCCCCCCATGGAAGTCCTAACTATCCTTGGGGAGTGGATTGTATAGAGAGCCACGTAGTGCCACGCCTTAAAGTGGCGCTGGTTTCCGCCTTACACCTTCCAACTGATGAGGGCTCTCTGGCATAAACAAGCCCTTAATTGGTTAAGTCTGTTCAGCCTGTCTGCTTCCTCATTAGAGTAGCCTTTCTGCAGGGTCCAAGTGGCTCACTGGGGTTGGATAGCCAAGGGTATTTAAGCCTGTGCAGGGGTCCCCCGGCTCTCTCTCTCTCTCTCTCTCTCTCTCTCTCTCTGTCTCTCTCTCTCTCTCTCTCTCTCTCTCTCTCTCTCTCTCTCTCTCTCTCTCTCTCTTTGCGGGCCAGAAGAAACTTGTTTAAAGGATCCTTATTAAAACTGTATGAAGAAGATCTACCCGGAGTTGCGTCTTCCTTGCTGGCAAGAGCAGGCGCATACAGATTGTTTGTGGTGTTGGTGTGGTGCATGGGAGGATGGGAGGGAGAGGGAACAATAAGTTTGATATTAAAATAAGATTGTTTCTAAATTAAAACTCAATAACAAAATATATTCAGGAAAGTGGAAAGAAAAATGCGAGACCTTTCAGAAAACGCCTATGAAATACAAAGGTTAACTGAAATAAAATTAAGTAAAATTATTTATATCAATATTATTGTAAGGTTGATTCATTTACACAATAGAATAATTTTGGTTGTGTAATTTTTAAAAGCTAGCAACTAGTCAATGTTTCCATACTGCATAAATTTAATGTGTCATAATTTTAAATAAGTATATTTGCATGTATTACACCTTAACTGGTCAGGTAAAGTAAATTTTATTATATAAGTTTATCGAGCTCTTTCCATAAGGATACTTGAAATTCTTTAAATCAACAATTACAATTACTATTGTCTTTTGGCATGTTTGTTCTGCGCCTGGAGTGTGTGTGTATGTGTGTGTGTGTGTGTGTGTGTGTGTGTGTGTGTGTGTGTGTGTGTGCTTAAATGGTTGTGATATATATGATTGTATGTATGTGGTACATGTGTGCACATGTTTATTTCCATACACTTATGCACATTCACAGTGCAAGAATAGGATATTTGGTACATTTGTCACTTGTTCAGTCTCTTTGAACCAGTAGCATTTGATTTTATTTAGGAGATCTAGACAAAAAGCTCCAGGCATCCTGCTGTCACCATCTCAGAAATGCTGGGCTTGTAGGAATATGCAAAAATATCGGGCTTTACACATGTATACTACAAACTTGAACTTAGAACCTTATGGCATACAGAGAGAGAGAGGTATTCTTACCACTGAAACAGCATTCTAAGTCCCTTATTATGTTTGAATTTCCATTTTTTATACTGTATCTTCACGCATGCATTCTTTTGTATGTATCATACACATAGGTATTACGTGCATATTAGTTTCCTCTACATGTTGACAATTATTTGAACAGCTTGTCAGTTATATATACACAAAGGTTTAATTAAAGAGCAGAGTTTGCTCTCATCTTTATAAAGGTTAAGTCCTTAGATAATATTAATATTTAAAACTGTGTATTTTAAACATGGCAAGGGAAGAGAAGCCAAATACAAAATAAATGTACATCTCTGGGAAATTATTGCACATGGGAATGAAGCATGAATTACAGAAAGATACAGTCAACTGTTACGGCAGGTTTCCCCGCCGGCTGCTGCTGGTTCTGCCGCTATTGTCCCGCTGCCACGTGTGTCCCAAATAACATTCAGAGACTCTGTATTTGATATAATCCTATTGGCCAGTTACCATTATTGTTAATGGGCTAGCGCTGTCTTAATTATTAACCCATTTCTACTTATCTAAGTATTTCCACGTGGCTCTTCTCATCGGGGAGCCGCGGCGGGCCTCTCCCTTCCTCCCAGGGCTACATCTCGACTCCTACTGCTTCCTCTCTCCTCCTCCTGGTCTCCTAGCCCGGCCTATCTTGTTATCTCATTGGCCACAGTGCTTTATTAACCAGTATGAGAAACATATATACAGAATCACATCTTCCATCATCTCCTCTTTTCTGTCTAAAATAAAAGAAGGGGTTTAACCTTAACATAGCAAAATATATCATATAACAGTTATCAAATAAGAATCACAGTTAACAATATTTAGTCCATTAACATTTTGTAAGACTTAAAGAATATATCATCTATCCTATCTTTGTGAGTCTAAAGTCCTATATGTAACTTATCTTTAATCCTAACTAAGGAAAACTATAACCATAACTACCTGTCTTCAACTCCATCAAAGACCATAGAAGGATAATATATAAACTCTAGAAATGACAGAGACAACTCATTGCCTGGTCAGTCACCTGAAGTTCTTCTGTAATGTTCCATCTTCAGCCCATAGGCCATAATGTGTCTCCAGACTCCTCAAGCAAGCAGGAAACTTTAAACTGTTCACCTGTATTGCCAGTTTGTCAGTCACTTTTCTCTGTGTCCTGTAGACTGTCTGGCTGTCTGGCAGCCTCTTCCATGAAGCAGGAATCCTATAGCAATGTCCATCTTGCATCAGCAGTCACCTTTTTGTGGGTCCTGCATGTCCAGTTTCTACAACATAAAGTCAAACAGTCTAGACAAGAGCAGTACCTTGTCCAAATGGCCTGTCTTGCCATATTAGAAGCAAACTTCATAACACAATTCTTCGATATCTATTTTCCTTTTTGATGCAGGTGGTGTTACCAGGAACAGTTGTGCCTCTTTGTCAAGAAAAACCCTAAACCATTTTAAATGCCATATTCTGTAGGTCTTTGAAAGGTTTGAAGAATGCCTATTCATCTCAAATACATCTCTATATATCTAGAAAACCTAACTAACTCCAAGCTTGACTATCATAGGTAACTCTCTAATCTGTACTAAATTATACATTACATTTCTAAATGAGCTATATAAACACAATACCTAACCAAGAGGAGAAATATACATATTACAAAATTGACCTTAAATTGTATCAATAAAAGAAAATCCATTCCAAAGCAAAGTATTCATATCTATATCATAATTCCCTTTTTACCTTTAAAAAGATTGCTTGTGGTTATAGCCATTTATAACCAAGCCCATTTAAATGAAAACAAACATTTATAAACAATATTTGGGAATTTGGGCGTCGTTCTTTCCAAACTACTTCCTGCTGGTAGAGGGCGCTGTCATGGGGTTCCAAAGAAGACGCAGGAATCTTGGCTGTAGTGGTCTGTAAGGTTGCAATGTCCCATTGATGTTGCTTCAGGGGGTCTTGCTTGATCAAACCACATAAGTCTGGAAAGAATCCACAGCTTTTCATTTTCTGTGGAAACAAAAATAGAAATCCTTTTCCCCAGTAACTTGTCCTTAGGCTTAAATTTTAGAGTCAAAGCATTTTTAAAATATATAAATTGAATTAGTCCAGCAGCATTTCTTTTATCAGTCGTTATTATCTTCTCAGCAATCAAATAATTTAAAGACAACAGAATCGAGTATAGTATCCAAAATATCTCTGTGTTTTCCATTTTTACGTGGCTTTTTTATTACTTTATTTATTCTATTTCTACTTTTACATATTTTGAGACAGGGTTCCTCTATGTAACATTTATCTGTCCTGGAATTCACTGCATACCAGGTTTGCTTAGAAATCACAGAGATCCTTTTGCCTCTGCCTCGCGAGTGCTGGGATTAATGGTGTGCGCCATCATAGCCATCCATTTTATCTCCTTTTTTATTTTTAAACCATTATATCATGTTTTTTTTCTCTCCCAAGCCAGCATATTTTTTAAAACACAGTGTAAACCTTCATTGCAGCTCTTGTATACACCAATGAATTGTTAGCAGAGCTCTTTAAAAGCAAGGCGGCTTTTTTGCCGCTTATGCTAGTTTTGGAAACCTCCCTTAAAGGAGCCATGCAAATCTCTGTCTACAGCAAAACAAATCCAACCAAGAAAATGCTGCTACTAAGAAGTCTTGCTAGTCTCTGATCCCTTGTTTCTAAAAACTATTTTTTAAGCTTTTGTTAAGTTTTAAGCGAAAGTTCTCAATCCCAGTTCTGACACCATTATGTTACAGCAGGTTTCCCCGCCGGCTGCAGCTGTTTCTGCCGCTATTGTCCTGCTGCCACGTGTGTCCCAAATAACATTCAGAGACTCTGTATTTGATATAATCCTGTCGGCCAGTTACCATTATTGTTAATGGGCTAGCGCTGTCTTAATTATTAACCCATTTCTACTTATCTAAGTATGTCCACGTGGCTCATCTTATCGGGGAGTCGCAGCGGGCCTCTCACTTCCTCCCAGGGCTACATCTTGACTCCTACTACTTCCTCTCTCCTCCTCCTGGTCTCCTAGCCCCACCTATCTTGTTATCTCATTGGCCACAGTGCTTTATTAACCAGTATGAGAAACATATATATAGAATCACATCTCCCATCAGTCAACAAATTATATTATATGGCTGCCAAAGAAAATAAAATAAGAGAAGAAAGAAAAGCAGAAATTGAAGAAACAATATGCCCCATCACAGATACACTTGGTACATTATGATGTTCATTATTGCTTTGGTCTATGGGAGTGAATTGCTGCTCACAGTATTGTGAGTTAACACATGTATGCAGAACAGGAACAGAAACTTACAAGTAAATCTTGTTTCTTTAATTTACCATTTCAGAATGACATTCTTCAAAGTTTTGAGAGCCTTGTGTTCATATGCTGGGAAGACAGGTAAAACAGAAATATAAATGCCATCTTCCAATGATAAAAGTTATTAAGCTGTCCCATGAGTGCCAAAACATACATTATTTTTGCACTAAAAATAAAACTATAAAATGGTGCTCCATATCTCATTTATTCTATGCACATGACATTGAGTATTGTATATGTAAAAGTTACATAGTTAAATCATTTGTTTTAATTTAAATCATTTGAAATGTGCATCTTACATCTCTCACAGACCCTCCAAATTAAAGATAATCTAATCACTGCAGACATCTAACTGCATACAACAGACTTTCTGCTTATGGTTCTCATATCTCCACCTTGGAAAAATATTAACTATATTAAACTAAATACTAATCAAAGAATCATACTAAAGACTCTACTAAATGTCTTCAGATGAATGAAGCAAACATTTTGGCTCAGTTCTCTCTGAATTTTTTGCCCATTTACCAAGAATATAGGTCAAATTTTCTAGATTATGGACATTTTGTGATTAACAGAGATGATATTACCCAATCAGGAAAGGAATAAGTCAAAAAGCATATTACCTTTTAAGAAGAAGGTGGTAAAAGACGGTCCTGAAAAATTTAACTCAATTATAAAATACCTAGGATTTTGTTAATGACCTTGCATCATTCAATAGAAGAGAACTACTTTATTATAAGGAGGACAATAAAATAAGGTTTTTGGTCTTAGTAATGATTTCTCAATATGGACTAAAGTCAGCAGACAGAAACCTTAAACCGCCGTCTCCCTAGCAAATTCAAATCATTTCAATATTTCTGTACTGTTGTGTATTTAAGAATAAGCATTGTTGGGGTTTGTGGAAGAATGTATTTGAAGCTTCAGTATCAACACTGAGTTATCTTCCACTCCTGTACCAGTTGGAATAAATAGAATTAAAATTAAACTTTTTATATGTTATTCTACAATTTTCTTTTTTAATATATACTTTTTAAATTTAAATTTAAAACAAGCTTGATTTACATGTCAATCTCAGTTCCTGCACCCTTCTGTCCACCCCTGTTTCACCCACACCCTTTCCATCTCATCTGATTTTTGATCCCCAGAGAGGGTGAGACCTTCCATTAGGAGTCTTCAAAGTCTGTCATATCCTTTGTGGCAGGGCCCAGGCTTTCCCCCCATGTGTCTAGTCTGAAGGAGTATCTCTCTATGTGGAATGGGCTCAGAAAGTCCATTCATATACTAGGGATAAATACTGATCCATTATCAGAGGCCCCATAGACTTTCCAGTCCTCCCAACTAACACCACATTCAGGGAATCTGGGTCACTCCTATACTGGTTTCCCAGCTATCTAACTTGAGTCCATGAGCTCCCACTTGTTCAGGTCAGTAGTTTCTGTGGGTTTCTCCAGCCAAGTCTTGACCCCTTTGCTCATCACTTCTCCCTGTCTGTAACTAGGTTCAAGAGTTCAGCCCAGTGTTTAGCTGTGAGTGTCTGCTTCTGCTTTTATCAGCTACTAGATGAAGGCTCTAGGATGGTATATAAGATAGTCATCAACCTCATTATCAGGGAAGGGCATTGAAGGTAGCCTCTCCACTATTTCTTAGCTTGTCAGTTGGAGTCATCCTTGTAAATCTCTGGATATTTTCCTAGTGCCATATTTCTTTTCAATTCTACAAGTGTCAAAGTTCATTTTGGAGTAAAAAAAATAATTTTGCAAAGGTATAGAAATAGATGTTTTTATGTGGTCTACTTGAAATATGTGCATTCATTATACACTAGTCCATTGGCTTATATATGAAAACAAGTCAGTTTTCCTTGAAGCTTAATCTCTAATATTTAAAAAAAAATTAGATGGCATTTAAATGATGCTGCAATTTAATTTTACTAAAAGTGTATTATAACTTTATATCTAATACTGCTGAAAACAGAGAGAGTTATAAAAACATGAACATGAATGCAATTATGAATATTATTAATTGGGTGTCTTTGTGGCAAAATAAAGTCCATAATGCATGACAACGTTGATGAGGCACCAAAATAAGTCCTAAAGGAAATACTAGCAAGAAAGGAGACATACTATTTTTCTAATGATTTTTAACCCCACACCAGATTATCTCTAATTTTTCTTACTATTTAGGATGAATTTCTATTTTAATGATCCCTTATAGCACCTTAATAAATATGAGAATATTCATCTTACATAAGCCTTTCAAGTGAGACAATTCTGTAGTTCTAATGAGCAACTTTTTTCTATGTATCTCATCTTAGTTGACTAGATATTCAATATTCCGCTATAAATCACAAAATATCCATCAAAGTATACACTGTAGCTTTGATTAGCATCCTTTAATTGGTAGATTTCCTATATTATTAACCTCTACCTAAGAAGATTCTGGCTTATAAAGGTGTTGTAGTTTGGGAAATGTTTATAAAAGTTTGCCTGGAAAATCAGAAATACATTGATTATGATCTTAGCCTCTCATGTCTTAATTAACTCTATGTAGTTAATACCTATGCATATATTACACAAATATACACAGAGGCAAAGGTAATCACAATAACCTTAGTCTAATATTCATAAGGAGATATGTAATAAAATACATGGACTCATTATTTCATACAGTCATTAAACAAGGAACAAAAATTCTAAATCATACAAATTTGTATTTTATTAATTGAAAATATTACTTTAAATCCATAATCTTCAAATTCTATTTGTGTTATATGCCTATTTTTTAATTTCCAGAATTTATTATGTGATCTCTATGTGTTACAATTCTCTATTGTGAAGTTTTAATCAGGAAAAAATTAGAACACTATATTTTTCTTGGTAGAGATTACAAAGGTGGGCAGAGAAAGCAAGGAAATGTGAAAAGCACACCCCACTTACAGCCACAAAAATTGATGAACACCCTGGTGTCTCTTCCATAAAATAAAATCATCAGCAACATCAAGATTGAGGATAGGGTCTTATGAGTGAGTGGAAATACTCACTGCATCACTATGGACAGATCTTGTTTTGTCTTGCTTTGATTTCTAGTGCAACTAATTAGGTTTCCCTTGTCCTTGAAGAACCAGAAAGAAGGGATGGTTTTAGTGTTCTAATTTCAGACATTTAGAGACCATATATGTCTCTGAACACAATCAACCGATGTTGACAAGTAACTGATCAGATTACATGACTAGATGATAGAAGACAAGTAGTAATTTCCACTATCCTTCATTTGATCTATGTTTCCCAAAAGGAAGATCTCTCAAGAATGAGATTTGTCTTAAGGCAATTCTAGTTTTAGATGTGAACTTGTTATTTTTATAACATCACATTAAGAGGTCATTTCAACCTCCAAGGATGAGCACAGGGCCTGCAAAGATACATTTCCTCTTTATTAAATTGCTGTCTGTTGATAAACAAATTTAACCTAACATAATTCAAATACTTGCAGTACCTAATTGCCTAACCAAAACAGTCTGTAAATATAAACACCTGAAGTGCTATAATTAGAAAAAAGAACATCATCTGCTGATTCAATAAAAGCAATTTTCCCCATCATTACACAATAAATGTCTTTGTTAACTAATCATAGGATGGCTTAAGGCACTTCTAAAATATTAGTACAATTCCAGTTTTTATGCTTCTAATTGGAACATGTGATAAGAGCTGTGCCTCTGATGTCATTTAGACTGCCATCCCCTGTGTTATATAGACATCAAAGGAAAGCTGCATGGACTTAGCCATTTGCAATTTCTGTGTAAATTTTTAGTATTGTAGAGAATATGTGCATAATTTAGATGAGATTAAAATCAGAGTCTCTTTTATCATATGAGTGAGAGTACCAACCTACTTCACTAAATTCTGCTTTGTATGCTCCATGGTGAGAAGAGATGAGACAAAAAGGACAGATTTTAGCATGATGTTTTAATGCTATCTCTGCTAGAAGATATGTTTAGAATTTGTGAAGCTCTAAAATATCCCACTACATTAATTTAAAACAATTCATCATTTGCTTATAGCAGAAATAATTCTCTGAGATTTAAAGTTGTTTCAACTTTATTATCAACTGATGACAAATTCTGAAAAATATTATCCACAATTGTAATTGCTTTTACTTTGCTCCTGGAAATCAAAATTGTTATAGTAAATAGAATATTCTCACAGAGCATCTTCAATGATAAAGTACAATATAGACAGTAAAAATGTAGAGAAACATTTTACCTATTTATATTCAGCCTATACTCTTTATGCCTTGATAAAATTGACTGTCATCAACATATTCTCCCAAAAACAATTTCTTCCATAAGCATTCAGAAAAATTTGTAAAATTTTATTAATCAAGAATATTAGAAAATGCTTGTTCTTTCTTCAGTGTTCATTTTATCTGTGTTCCTTGTTTAAAATCTTTATGAACAAAAATGTTTTGCATATCACCTGTATCTGCCTGTAGGCTATAAGATAACAGTGCATAGAATACACAGTGATATAAGCAATGGATATTATAAAGCATAAAGTTTTATGATCATAACTGGATCTTTGATATGTTCCTGTTCAGCAATTTTATGTACCATATTTTGTTTTATATGAAATACACTTTTCTTATAATATTTTATTTTGTCTTTACAGCAGTAACAAAGCATATGAGTTTTAGTAGTGTACAAAGAAATAACTTATGAAAAAATGTGAATAATAGGATCTAGATCTTTTTGTTTTAATGTTTTTGTTTTTTTTTTTGTTTTCGAGACAGGACTTTTTCTGTGAGATAGTCTGGGCTATCCTGGAACTTACTTTCTAAACCAAGGTAGCCTTAAACTCAAAAAGGTCCTCCTGTCTCTGCCTCCCATGTGCCTGGTTTCCTGCCTGTAGATGGCTGATATCTCATTTCCTAGCACTTGTATCCTGTATCCTCCAGAACTAAAGAATGCATATATAATATTAAAATAAATGTTAATATTATAGCTTTTGATGAATTCTTCGTCCTAGTAACTATTTTCAACCTTTGAAATTTAGGTAATTAGTGTAATAATTATTCCTATATTAGTGATACATTATGAAAATAGGTCTTAAAATTTTAAGTATTTAATTTCAAAAGTGGTTGTTTTTCCCTTGAATCTTGCATGCAAATATATTATGATTATATGACTACTATATAGGACTTTGGCTTGTGAGTCTTTGCTGCCATAAAAACTAAATGCTTATGTTACATATGAAAATACCTGTACATAGATTAATCATTAAGTTTCAAACTGAGTGAGGTATAATTTTTATTAGACAGTGATAATGTCCTATGTTTTTCAACAGGAGAAAATAAGTCCAAATCATGTATATATATATATATATATATATATATATATATATATTGTGTGTGTGTGTGTGTGTGTGTGTGTGTGTGTGTACTCTTCAGTATGTTACTTGACAGTTTCATTTAAATTAATGAAAAATCATTGAGTTTTGTGTTTTATATTTGATGCTATAACATTCTCACACATCAAAACTACATTTTAATGTGTTATAGCATTATTATAACAAATTTTACAATGTGCAGTTTTTTGAACAATTTTGTAAAATAACATTTGGTATGTTTTTAAACAAATTTGAGAAATAATATTTGGTTTTTACTCCAAAAATTGATGTTGCTGAATTTAAATAAAATTAAACAAAGTTAATGCATGCAATAATTATTCAGGGTACAGTACTCATGACACAATACCCAGATAATCCAGTGAGTGGAGTATTTGTAAAAATTAATGACAGGTTTTTCTGAGTGATGAGTATTTATTCTTGCTTTGAATGTAGATGCTAAAGCTTCTCAAAGGAAAGTTTAATACAAAATGGAAATGTGCACAGTTATTTCAGTCAAATAAAACAGCATAACTATCTTATCACTATACAGATTTTCCTTAGATGAGTCACTCAAAAATTGCTCTATGTGAGAAAATCAATGTGTCTGGAATCGTGCTCTTGGCATGGCTATTAGGGACTAGGGACTTTGGAAAATTCCTTAGGTCATTAGGAAAGAAAATTAGAATTACATTAGGGGATGCAAATCTTCCAATGTCCCTATTTCTCGACTCAATCTGATCCAGCACATATTCCTGTCATATTCTATTGTCAAACTCATCACTGTTCAAAAGTGGTTGACTATTTGTTAATGAGTTTCTGGATCTGACAACTAAATAAGGTTTTTCTCTAGTGAGGTAACTCCCCTTCTTTTTTAAATCAGGGCTTTAGGTTAATAGTTTCTAATCCTTATGTATTTTCTATAGCAATCTATGAATAATTATGTTAATCCTGACATAGATAAACTTAAATCAGTATTTTACCATATAAATCACAAGCGAAGTTTCCAGGAAACATGTAACTCCTATTTCTAAAATATATAAATGTATATTTATAATATACATGTATATATATTATAAATATGAAGCTACATTAACTGTAATTTTATTATTTTAATTTTTCATACAACATATTTTGGTCATATTCTTTCCATTATTCAAACATCTCCAATTTCCTACACTACCAAGTTCATATTTTTGTCTCTCTTAAAAGAAACAGAAATAGCATTCCTCAATAAAAGCAATAATATCTGTAAAAGAAAACAACTAATATAAAAATAAAAATGTAATAATAAACACACATAGAATCTAATTTTGATTTTGTTGTCAATAAGTTCTGAGCATGAGGCCTAACCTGAAGTGTGGAAAGAGAAAGAGACAGAAAGACACACACACACACACACACAAAGAGAGAGAGAGAGAGAGAGAGAGAGAGAGAGAGAGAGAGAGAGAGAGAGAGAGAGAGTTTTAATCAATGTTCTCATGGTTGGTAAGTCACCACACAACAGTACAAACTCCATGCTTAATAAAATTTTGGCAAAACAAATTGGACTTGATGGGCAAGGAAGAGAGAAAAGATTGAAAATGTTCAATGAAGAGGTAGATGGGGATTCATCTGGAAGAAGTTTAAAATAATAAAACATGATAAATACATGGTATATGATATGAAATTTTAAAGAATTAATTAAAAATATTGAGAAGCAAGATCTCTTAGGTTCCTTCTTGTATCCATGTTTCTCTGGCTGTGTGAATTATAGGCTGGTAATTCTTTGCGCTATGTCTAAAATCCATATATGAGAGAGTACATACCATGTTCCTCTTTTTTTGTGACTGGGTTACCTCTTTCAGGGTGGTTTCTTTGAGTTCCATCCATTTGCTTGCCTAACTTACCTACCACCATAGAGCCCTCATCTAGTAGCTGATAGAAACAGAAGCAGACACCCACAACTAAACACTGACCCAAAATGGAATCCAGATGTAGAGAGGGATGAGTGATAAGAAAATGGGGACAAAACCAAGCTACAGAAACCCACAGAGACAGCTGAACTAAACAAGGGAGAGCTAATGGACCCCCGCCAGACTAATAGCAAAAAAAACAGCATTGGACCCACTCAGACCCCCTGAACATGTGTCTCAGTTAGAAGGCCTAGGCAGACTAAGGGACCTATGATAGGGGAACCAGAATATATCCTTTGTACACAAAAGGACTTTGGGATCACTTTCTCCATAGAGGGATACTCCCCTAACCTTAGAGGCAGGAGGGAGGGCCTTGTTCCTACTCCAAATGACTTGACAGATTTTGTTGATCTCTCCTGAAAGGCATAAACCTCCTTGTGGAGTAGGTGGGGGGGAATGAAGGGGTGGATGGGGAGCATGGGATGAAGGGATAGAGGGAGGGAGGGACATAGTGGGAACTGGTATCTATATGTAAAATAAGAAAAAAAATAAAAAAAAAGAAAAAGGAAGAGAAGAAATGGTTTACAGTAATTGGGGATTATGAGGTTGGAGAAGGTGATGGAGGACTATGAGAGGAAGACTGTATTTTGGATTGTTGAGGGATACATTTATAAATTTTTCTAGTTATAAGTTAATTGTAAAGCTTCATTCTTTAGGAATTATGGCTACTAGCATGTTACAGAGCTGTTGAAGACTATGTATTTTGTCTTCATTTTAGATGATTGTAAAATAGCAGTGAAGTCTGTTTCTTGACATGTGAATTCGCTGCAGTCCATTATATTCAATTTTTCAGAGGAAAAAGAATGACATTATCAAATGAAAGGGAAGCTAAGAGAATTTAGCCTCAAATGTTTATGAGACACAAATGATGTTATAAACCAGGAAATCTTGGGCTTCAAGAAAGAAGATTATGCCATGAAAAGAGCATAACTACAAATAAATATGGGCCACATTTCTTCTCATAAGATTTCCCAAAATATAATAAAATAAACATAATGATATATAACAAAACAGTAGAAATAAATAACAAATATAACATATGGAACCTTTTCTTTTAATTTGAAGAAAGTAAAGTGATAGAAGTAACATTAAAGTGTTCATTTTTCCTGAACATAAAAAAATGAAATTAAATATAGGTATTATAATCTCCACAGCACCTACTATTAAAACAGTAATAGGACAATATAATACAAAATACTGAAGACATTCATCATGAAATCTTTAAAATGTGTCCATAAAATTCAAATGAATGAAAAGCAAAATAGAGAAACCAAAAATACACAGAACAAATAAAAATCATATGAGCAAAGAACAGTGCATTACCCAAGTGAATACAGTGTACAATAAAAAAGACACTAAGCACTAATTAAATAATTGAATAAATATAATTGAATAACTATAAATCAGAAAAATATAAATATAAATCAGAAAAATGGTGTGAGGAAGAAGAATATACATAGCAGCGTGAAACTGGGCCATGAACATCACTATATGTCAGAATGGATACAAAGCAAAGGACCACTGCGTCAGGAATGTCAAGTGTCATTCTGGGGTACTGTTTAGCGGTTTCCCGTGAAGTAGTGAACAATAGTTGTTAATAGCATTTAAACATATATTTCAGAAAATTAAAACATTTCCTCAATCCTCTGTATGCAAATATTCATTGACATTTATATATAATCACCATTAGCTATAAACTACCTACATGCAGCAAAAGTGAGTTAAATAATCCAGAAACACATATGACCCACAAAAAAAATCAGAATACAATATTGTGCACAAAAGTTTGCACAAATTTCAAAAACAATAAAAATTCAGCTAAGGGAAGCTGTCTTTGACTATGGACATGTATCAATCTGACAAGAAAAATCTAAGGGAAACAATAAAAAAATGCAAGAACTAAAAATGCCAGTCTAATGATCATGTAGAGGCCAAGGTATGAAGTAAATTACAATTGCTATTCAAGGACAATTATGACTTTCAGAACTTCGGGCTATACTCTGGTGGGGGGTAGTGGAATCCATTAAAAGATGCTCACTGGTTCCCTGAAGTTTTAGTGTTACACTGATGCAAGTTAGACAAACAAAATATAGGAGTTAGAGATTAAGCACTAGATTAGCTGAGAGATTGTTGTAATTATTTAGCTGAGATTAATGCCAGGCAAATAGCAATAGAGTACAAAATGAATCAATGAAATCATTTTGGAAATCCTCCAGTGGTAGTGGCACACACTTTTAATCCCAGCACTCGGGAGACAGAGGAAGGCAGATCTCTGTGAGTTTGAGACAAGACTGGTCCACAAGAGCTAGTTGCAGGACAGGCTCCAAAGCCTTTGCTATCACACTCTAAAAGACCAAACATATTAGAGCTAGGATTTATAAAATTCAAATAAAGGTCAAAAAGTATTTTCTCTTTTATATTTACACTTGATCAAATAGAGATTAGATCTGATATGTGTATGTATTAGTGATGCACTGCTGCACTCTAAAATAGAGCTACTAGCATTATCTACCAAACTGTTAAAAATGTGTATGTGAGTGGTCAATAATGAAACATTCCAGAATCTTCTTAGTTTTTACTTACCCGTCTTTCTTGCAGATCTCCTGATATCAACATCTACAGATTTTATCAGCAGTGCACAGGAAGTTAGAAGGAAGATAGGGGATACAATGGGAAGAAGAGCTGGTAAAATGGAAGAAAGAGGAGAAAATAAGAGAGAGAGAGATAGAGAGATAGAGAGAGAGAGAGAGAGGGAAGTACATTGTATACATGTGCAATATTTCAAGGTATTATATGTTGATTGTAAAGTTAAGTAAACTACTGCATTCTATAATGTTAATGTGAAAGTAAAATTTAAAATAAATTTAAAATAAATGTAATGGGACCCCAGACTGATAGCTGGCAATCCAGCATGGGACTGAGTCAGACCCCCTGAACATGTATCTCAGCTAGAAGGCTTGAACAATCTAAGGGTACTCATACAGGGGAACCAGGATGTATTCCTGGTGCACAAAAGGATTTTTCTGGCACATCCCGCATGGAGGGATACTCCCTTAACCAAAAAGCAAGGAGGGCCTAGTCCCTACTCCAAATGACTTGACAGATTTAGATGACCCCTTCTGGAGGGTATCACCCTACATGTGGAGTGGGAAGTGGGGTGGAAGAGGAAGGTTGTTGGGGTGCATTGAGGGTGGAAGAGAGAGAAAGAGGGAGGGAAGGAGGGAGAGAGAAAGAGGGGAATGGGATTGATATGTAAAATAATAATAATAATAATAATAAAAGAAATGTAATATAGCATTTATATTAGATACACACAGACACACAGACATAACAAGTTGATGTAAATCTAACAAATTATGTAGAGACATGATTTGATAAAAAAAAGATATTATAAGAAAGAAAGGACTTAACTACATTAATATAAATGTATGATATGTGTAGATAGGAGAGCACCATACTCAAAAATTCCATTCTTTTATATTTGTACCCTGATTCAAAACAATTGCAGTAATATTACTGAAAATTTGTAAGTAAATATAATAATATTTCCTTTAAGCTCATACACAAAAGCAAAAGATGCTGAATAAAGATAGTGTTGTATATATGAGAGTCGATGGACTGAAAAACCCTGTTCTTTAAAGTGTGTCACTGGTAAACTGCTAATGAAGACAGTAATAACATATTACTATGTACATATTAGGATGATCATAGTTCAGAATATTAAAACAATAGATTAACAGTGACAACTCATAACAGGGAAATCCAGTTACTGATCATCAAAACACAAAATCAGCCATTTTAGAAGACACCTTGGAATTTTTTCATATAAATTTAAATGTAAAGTTATATGATTTCTAAATTACAACTCAGGATATTTGGCCAAATGATGCAACAATAAAATTCCATGCAAATTAAATTATTTATATCTGTATAATATCTATTTAAAAAGTCCAAATCTGGAAGTAATAGTAAAGTCCTTCTGCCGATGAATATGTGAACAGTAGTGTATACAAACTCTGGAATGCTTCTCAGAATTATATTAAACGAGAAGCAAAGATATGAAGAACCTAAGAATTAAACATAGAAGTATATTACTAAGTAATATAAAGTGGTATCCAAAGGATGCATATTGTAAAAGGTCACCTATATATTAATTTGTTATAGGAAAAACTAAGGAGTTTGAAAATATGATGGATTAGCAAGTGTTGGGAAGAAAGGAAGGGTATGTGGGGAAAGCAAAAATTATTTTTTGGACAGTGATACTAACTTGTATATTACTTGTAGAGGACACATATGATCATACTTTTATTTAAATATATGAGTTGCCCAAAATTAAAAGATAGTCCTCACCAAAGGTGATATTTCCAGATGAAACATGTGAATTAATGTGAATTCCATGATTAAATGTCATTTTTATTTGTAAGACATGATCAGGGTGATTTACTCATGTGTAGAAACAGGAAGACCAAGAATATTTTGGTACTACCTTTACATTTTACCTGGAACCTAAACATTCTAAGATTATTTTCACTCATCTAAAAATAAACAATTTGCAGTATTTTTCCCTAAGAAAATTAAATAAATAAATCTTGTATGTGAACTTTGTTCTGACTTTGTAAATTAATTCTATTCACAGAGAAATAAATAAATATTCAAGAAAGCTAAAACTTTAATATTTATTTAATATTATATTTTGCTAAAACAATAAAAGGTTTATTGTTTCTAAACTTTCTAAAGAAGGTATATTTTCTTTAAAGCAAGAGCTTACATATTTCATATGCAGTAAACAAAATAGTAGAAATATCTGTGTAAATTATTAACTATAGATTAAAATGTTCTTATTTCTTTGATTTATATTTAGTAGGTAGTCATTTTAATGTAATCTATGCCTGAATTAACACGCACACCACAGATTTCTATCTGATCTCTTAAAGTAAATGTATATCTCTCAACTTACTAAAAGATCACTCACAGATCATACTTGTAAAAACATTTTTAATGAAAGCACATGTTACACTTTATTCTAGACATGGACATGTGCATGCACATAAATGAGTTGCAGAGATGCTGGGAATTGGTGGAAGGCTGATATATCTTTTAATGTTGGTTTTTGTTGTTGTTGTTGTTTGTTTGTTTCTCCAACTGTAATTTCATTCATAAGTGTAATCCAGAATTTTTTATCATAAAAAAATGGTTTTCAAGAGCATGTGGAAGGGAAGAAGAAGAGAATCTGATTCAGTGAGTGCAACATTAAAGTTAGAATAGCCAAATCTCTAATTACTTCATCATCTCATAAGATTTTAGTTGGTAGTATTTAAGAATATTTAGTTATAATTTAATGTTTGATTAGAATCATTGTGAGCCCCGAATATTTCTTGGTTAGAGAAAATTGTAAGTGAAAAGGAAGTTGGTAATACTATGGTATACTATGAAACACATAAGACTATAATGAGTAGAGTGGGTTTGTCAAATTCTTCATAGCTTGGTAATATTTTGTGGTTTTGTTTTTGTTTTATTTCTGTTAATGGACATCTAAACATGAAAACAGATTGAATTGTAAGCACACCATCTGTAACTTCACCTGTTTTCTTGTGAAATACTGTTTATTACTCCCAACATGAAGGATCTACAAATTCCAATAAAGAATTCTGTAGCTTTTACCACTGGGCATGTTTTCTAAGACAATTGCTATGTTATTCTTGGTGTATATTTATTTGAAATTGTTCTGAAGCTTCTTTGTTTATATACTGCTGTATTTTATATAATTCTGAAGCATAACAAAATGGTAGGAACAAATTTAGTTCTGATGACCACAAATATGAGACTCCCTTTCATAGTACACTTTCAATGAATACACTAGACAATCTTAGGTATCAGTCATTTGAACTTACTGGTGTCTCTACTGAGTCGCACTGTTATCTCTTGGTTTGTAGCTGGACTCTACCTCATGTATAATAATTTTTTTAGGCTGCATGGCTAGAAACATGAACTAGTCACATCTGTTCTTACTTTGTATTTCTTATAGTGCCCGGATTTGTTGTGGGATACTTCTTCACACTGTGTGAAAAACAGTTGCTGTTTTAACTTGCTTTCCTAATGCACCTGATTGGTTTGCTAAATAGCTGAGTGGTCAATAGCTAGGCCACAGAGAGCAGGCAGAACTTGTGAGAAGAGAGAGGACTTGGAGGAAGAAACTAAATGTCAGGGAAATTACCAGACAAATGAGTGAATAAGTTACTAACAGGAAACAAGCCATGTGGTAAAATGTACATTAACAGAAATGTGTTAAACTAACTTATAAGAACTATTTGGGAAGAAACCTAAGTTTATGCCAAGCTTTCACAATCAAAAATAAGTCTCCATGCCATCATTAGGGAGAGGATGGTCCAAAGAAAGTCCAACAAAAAAGTCTAACTGCACAGATACATGTGCTCTGTGTTGATTTATTATTGCAAAAATACTTTTGATGCCACTTGCCTATAAAGATCACAATGATTCTTTCCTGTATCTTGCCCATTACTGTCTTGAAAATTCATGTGAAAATATGATGGAATTAACTATGTTCTCTTGATAATTTTCCTCTCAAGCTCTATTGTACTTCATGCAAAAAATGCATGTTATTTTTTTACATCAAGGTTTTCAGAGATATTTGTATTTTGTTCCATAAACGGCTCTTGTTTTAACTAACATAATAAAAATTAGATTTTTTTTCCAGAATATTATTTATTTATTTATTTATTCATTCATTCATTCAATTGTTTACGTTATTGAGTATACAGTGAAAGAGGGCATATGGATCAAGAGGAAGAGACGTGGAGTGGACCACCACATGGTGACCGTTGCCATTTGACAAAGTTTAAACATTACAACATTGCAGACAGACCACACTTGTCCATCACATTTTTAAGTTTCATTCCTAATGTTTCTCAACATTTCCCTTTGGCAAATTTTCTAGAGAATAAACACTCGTATGATGGTGGGGTAGGGGTGGGGGCGACATCCCCAACACCAGGGGACCAGGATATCCACCTTGCCCTCCCTAACACCAAAAATAGGACACATTAGAGATATACTAGACATACCTGATGACCTACAATTCAGATGCAAAGGAGCCCGAAAGAGCCTGAGCCCATGAAAGGCAAGAATTCAGGTAATTAATACAGAGAAATCAGAATGGTATGTTATTCTTGGAGAAGACTGAAATGTCAGAAACTTCCCTTTGGGAATGTTGAGAGAGGGAAGAGAAACAAAATTAAGCTAAGCAAGCCTCTGCTTGCTCCCCAGAATTTCTACCCCCCCCCACACCCCCAGATTATGTGTTCGCATAAAGGTCTCCATTCATTCCCTTGGGAGGAACTCCACAGGTTTACATTGTAATACTTAAGACCCTCAGAATGAGGAGTCTTCCCGTTTCGGTTGGTACACCCCCCCAAAAAAAAATCAATGTCCAGTGTCCAGTCCAGTTGATTCAACATGCAAGAGGTTTTAATGAACGGGACATGTTTGTGCAAACGGGCTCTCTCAGCACACTGGCTAGAGAAGCAACATTTTTTGGGTGCGGGTACTTTTAAAGAAAAAACCCACAAGCTTAGGGTGGGGCTGTGTCACCCTGTCCATTGAGTATGTGACCAGTCATGGGTTTTCCCTTGAGGCAGGATGGTCTCACTGTTCAGATCAGCAGACCTTAGAGCCTCAGGGTGTGCTAATTAATCTTATCTGGGCAAACCAGAGTTGTTTCTTAAGGACCGTAATTACTACCTGCTGACACACTGAAGGGAGGGGCAGTGTGAATTCTTGGTATCCTGTTATCTTAGGGCCTTGTGAGGGAAAGTTGCAGGTGGTTAGCAAATTCCAGGTAACTGAGAGTGATCTGGGTTAGCTTTCCAGGTCAGACTGTCCTTCATTTTAAGTGGAGGTTTCCTTAACTTTTCTTTTGGTCTTTCAACATTAACCTATGACTGGCTTTGCAGGGGATGGGGACAGTGATAGTGCATGTCTTTAATCCCAGCCTCACTCACTCGGGGATGCAGAGCCAGGTGTTTCCCAGTGAGTTCGAGGCCAGCCTGGGCAAACACAGCGAGTTCCAGGACAACCAAGGCTACACATAGAAACTGCCATCTCAAAAAAATAAAATAAAATAAAATAAAATAAAAAAGAAAGAAAGAAAGAAAACAAAAAAAAAATCCCAAAGACAAAAGCATATGATGACTGGTGTCTATGTCTATTTTTAGACTAGTCAACCCCTAATCTCAAGTCACAACCCAGTTCACATTCCCTTCACCTCCCCCTTAATCCTAGGTGCCCTATAAATTGGAAACTTCTCTTAGTGAAATGCTACTGGCAGAATCCTGGTTTGATCTCAGTTCATGGCAGTCTCCTCCTTCTCTCCCAACAGCCACTTACAACCTGTATCACCTGAGTGAAGCAGGAAGTCTTCTTTCTTATGTTGGGGTGATGAAGTTTCTTCTTCTTTTGCATGCTGCAGACAGGCTGGTGTATAGTCCCAGAAGCAGGTGGATCTCAGGCAGCAGCTTCCTTACCACAATGTCGCCATCCTGTGTGGATGGATTAAGTGTGGATGGACTTAAGTCTGTCTGTCTATCTCTCCATCTGTCTGTTCAACCAGCACTGAAGGATTCCCAGAATATTCTTAATATTGCACATAATTCATGAATTCATATTACCTGTGTGTGTGTGTGTGTGTGTGTGTGTGTCTGTGTGTGTGTGTGTCCTTCCCTACCTTATCCCTCCCTCTCTGTGTCTCTGTCTCTGTAACTTCAAACAATAGGGGAAAAATTCTCATGAAAACAATAAAAACGAGCCTGAATTGGTTCATGCTATTACACTCACAATGCAAACAAAGGAAACTATGGAAATGGAAACTTTGGCTAAGCAAACAAAAACTACAGATATAAGCACCAACCAACCGAATACAAGAGCTCTTAGACATAATCTTAGCGGTTGAAGATATCACAGATTAAATACACTCAAGAGTAATAGAAAATGTTAAATCTAAAAAATTTACTAACACAAAACACCCAGGAAATCTGGAACATTATGAAAAGACAAAGCCTAAGAATAATATGAATAGAAGAAGCAGAAGATTCCCAGCTCAAAAGCCTAGTAAATATATTTCTTAGAAGTTGTAGAAGAAAAATGTTTCTAACCTAAAGACATTCCTATAAAGGTACAAGAAGCTTACAGAACAACAACTAGATTTGAACAGAAAATTTCCCCACTTCATATAATAATCAAAACATCAAAGAGGCAGAACAATAAAATAATATCTAAAGCTACATGGGAAAATGACCAAGTATCATACTAAAATGACATATTAGAATTATACCAGACTTCTCAAAGGAGACTCTCAAAGTCAAAAGGGCCTGCACATCTGCAAACTCTAAGAGCCCACATTTCTATAACCAGTAAAACTTTCAATTACCATAGGTGCAGGGACAAGATATTTCATGAAAAGTCAAAATAAGCAATATGTATTCAAAAATCTTTTCCTACAAAAGGTACTCCAAGGAAAAATCCAACCCAAAGAGGTTAAGCACACCCTTAAAAGCCCAGGAAACAAATAATTTCTTACCATCAAAAACTGAAGAAGTGAAACACACACACTACTACCACCACCACCAGAAAAAACAAAGTGACAGGAATTAATAATCATTGATCATCAATGTCTCTCATTATAAATGTACTCAATTCCCCAATACAAACATATTGCCTAATACAAAGATACAAAGACAATATTCACCCTTCTTTTGTATACAAGAAACACTGCAATATCAAAGATAGACACTACCTCAGATTAAACAGTTAAAAAAAGATTTTCCAAACAAATGGACTTGAGAAGCAAGGTGGTGTACCTATTACAGTATCTAACAAAATAGACTTCAAACCAAAATTAATCAAAAGACATAGAGAAGGATATTTAATACTCATCAAAGGAAAAATCACCAAGTAGTTATGTCCTAACAGCTATAATCTGAAAACAAGGACACCCACATTTGTAAAGGAAATGTCAATAAAGCTTAAATTGCTCATCAAGCCTCACACATTAATAGTAGGAGACTTCAATACTCCACTCTCCAAAATTGGCAGGTCACCCAGACATAAACTAAACAGATAAATAACTGGAGTTAAAAAACATTGTAAACCAAATGTACCTAACAGATATTTAGAGAACATTTCTCTCAAACACAAACAAGCATACCTTCTTCTTATCTCTCATTGATCTTTCTTTAAAATTGACCATATACTTTGTCACAAAGCATGTCTCAACAGATACAAGAAAATTTAAATAATCCCCACTACCTTATCAGACCATCATGATTAAAGCTGAATTCCAACAGCAACAGAAAAGCATAAACACTCATGGAAATTGAACAACTCTATACTAAATTACCACAGGGACATGGAAGGAATAAAGAAAGAAATTAAAGATTTTCTAGGCTTCAAGGAAAATGACTGCACAACAAGCCCAAACTTATGGGACATGATGAAAGTTATGCTAAGAGGATAGTGCATAGCACCAAGTGCCTTCATAAAGAAATTAAAGAGATCTCAGACTAGTGGCCTAAATGCACACAGGAAGGCTCCAAACAAAAAGAAATAAATAATCCCAAGAAGGGTAGAAAGAAAGCAGAAAATAACCATACTGAGGGCTGAATTCAAACCAAAAGAACAATACAAAGAATCAATGAAACAAAGACTCTATTCTTTTAAATATCAACACAATAGACGAATCTTTTTCCATACTAACAAAAAGACATAGAAAGCATGTCCAAATTCACAAAATCAGGAACTGAGAGATTTAACAACAGAATCTGAGAGAATCCGAAGAATCATTATATCAACAATAATAACGAAATCCAACCCATCCAATGGATTCAAAATCAAGAAGGGTTTTGTTCACTAGTGCTTGCAAAGGTTGCATTTTCACTTCCCCAAGAAGTATAGAGTAAATGCTAAATTTTGAAGGGAAAGTCATCATGTTTAGATGAAGACATTCCTGGGTCACACACCTGGCAATGGGCTTGCAGAAGACATACATACCTATGACTGAGTATATAATTACATGCTTTGTAAAGTAAGTACTATCAAATGTAATAAAAAGGTTCAGGAGACAATGAACACAAAGATATTTATTTAAAATCAATCATTTTGAGAAGGTCATTGAGGTCAGTTTAGTCATACTATAACATATTTAGTCCTTAATATGCTCAGAGATGTCAACAATGGGATTTATTTCTGTATCCTTTATTTCATTTTAATTAATTCATGAAAAGTATCCTTGGACTATCAATGTTCTCAAATTTTCTTTCCACAATATTGACACTGTTTTCTATGCCACACTTTAATTATTCCATAATTTCTAATGTTATATTGATAGTACCTTTATAATTATAATTTTGTACAATGATTGAATGGAAAACTCATCTGAAGATTACTTTCAGGTTCAGTTAATAGCATTCTATAAATAATATAACTCTGCTTTCTAATCTCTTTCTTAGGAAATAGAAGTTCATAGAATTTTATATCAGCCTTCCATGTTTATACATATGATAGCTTATCATCTTATTTAATAATTATATATATATATATAGTTTGTTTTCCAGATACATTAGACTTTATTTCTTGCTGATAAGACCAAGGCTGGTGGTTTATTTTAGAGTTTTGTGAAGTGATTCTTATATGCCATTGCAGTAAAATACTAAGATTACAATTTAAAACTTACATATACTTTCGCTGTTTGGTAATAGTTATTGCTCCATTTTTGTTCTCAAGGGACTCTATATATAACTTGTTATTCTAGAAGTGAATTCCCTAGTTCACAGAAAAAAATTGAAACAAATAAGTTCCCATTATTGACCATTAGAGATTTCACTATGCAATATGAATATCACTTTAAATTACATTCCTTAGACAATAGAGAGTTTGTCTCCATCCAACCAGGGTTCTAAGAAAATAAGTCTACATGTTTGGATTAATAAAATATTGAAATATCAGAAAATAATATTATTATAACAACTATATTTTTAATATTCCTTTATATCTTTCAAATTGATAGATATCTATTTTTAATTTGTTATTTTATGTATAAGAGTGTCTTGCTCACATGTATTTTTGTGCCATACAAATTCTGTTGCCCTTGGGTATCAGAAATGTGAATCAATTATCCAGGAACTGTACTTCTGGATGACTGATGAGCTAACATGCAGGAGCTAGGAGGGGAACTTAGGTTGTCTATAAGAACAAGTCCCCTTAACTACTGAGAAATCTTTCCAACTCCAATAAATAATCTTTATCAAGATCTAATGGCCAAAAAATACTAATTGTCATTAAACATTAAAAATATATTGACTCAACTCCTTCATCACTGTTTGGAGCCTCTTCCCTCAAAAAAGCTTCTCTCTTGAAGCTTCCATGGTTCCAAAAATGACTATGCAAGATACCAATTGCATTTCAGTTAAAAAAAATTGAAAAAATGCAATAAGATAAATAGCCTCATTTGAATAAAAATTAGTGATACTTGATGTTCAAACTATAAACATTACATCCAAATTTCAACAATGTAAGAGTATAATAGCCAATTATAACAGACAGTAGACATTAAATCATAGAGTATTGTGATATACATAATATAGAGTGAGTTACTATGAATAAAGTTAATAAAGATGGTTCTAGGATAATGAATTAACATGACAGTGACCCAGAGGTAATAATGAAGTGTCTGAATTCCAATGAAGGGGAACTTTCAACTAGGGGTGAGCCTGTTAGGAAGATGGATTTAGAAGCCTTTCTTCTGCTGTCATTCTCATTGCCACATTTGTGAAATGTGATTCTCTCTATCTGTCATTAGGCTCAAAGCAAAAGGAAAGAACAGACATTTCAAATCAAATGCATGTCCTCAAAGGTAATCTCCATGTTGTTAGCTCAGGACAAAGCTCATGAGGGATTTCAGTGTTCTGTTCCTTATTTTATTGAAATAGCCAAAATTGTGTGTGAGTGTGTGTGTGTGTGTGTGTGTGTGTGTGTGTGTGTATGTGTGTGAAAGCATATAAAATCATCAAATTGAAATCTCATATTATATTTAAGAATAAGGAAAAGCATAATCTTATAAGACACAATAAATAACATACCTTATGTAACACTGAATGAATGTTTGTCCTCCTTAATATTGTGTATGAATCACTTCTCGATCAGGTTTAGGCTTAACACTGTCAGACAACAGCTCATATGGAAGAAATTCATTCAGAGCTAATGTAAAAATATGAACAGAAAATCTATTGAATGGCCAGATTATAATTGGTTGGATTCAATTATAGCATAAACAATGCTGTTTAACAGTCCATCTAAACTTGTAAAATTCTCTATTTTAAAACTAAGTTGATATAACAGTAATAGATTAAATTGGTGTTCATATCCAGGAATGATGTGGAATAATATATTTGATTATAATAAGTAGATTGTATATAGTATAGCACAAACTTCTGCTTTACTTCAATCCCATGATATGTTTGTGAGTTTGAAAATAACTATATCAGGCAACTTATTTTTAGAGGATTTATGTAGCATGGAATTGAGTGTCCAGTACAATTGTGTGTGTGTTTGCATACATATATCATACATAATTTTGAATAGTTCAACACTGTTATATGCTCTTTTAATTTAACTTCTTGCAAAGAAGATAAAGGATAGCATTGTGTTCAAAGCCAGCCTGTCTATTAGGAAAAAAATAACAAAATTTGGATAAAATTTAAGAAGAAAAGGATGTATTTTGCCAGTTGTGAAGAAACTAAATACTTACAAAGGTAAATATTGCAAAGCTTTGGAAGTTTTTTTTAAGAAATTAATCAATTTCCTATCTTATACTTGTAATACGTAAAAAATACAACTTATGCTTAATGATTTTTTATAATTTAATGTTAGTTTGAATCATGTAATCAGTTCTAATTCAGAAAGCATAAATTAGACAATAACAATGAAGACATTTGAGTATATTTGATCATATTTTCATTACTGATTAAACTGGACATAGATACAGGCAAAAGTACTAATATGTCTGAGTTCAGATTGTAATATTGACTATGATCATAAAATTACTATCTCACCAATGCCCAAATGCCATATCATGCACCTTTTTGTAAACATTGACTTTTTGGTATTTGGATTCAGGTCAGAGTCAACAGGAGGGAAACAATGCCTGTTACTTGAAACCTAGAAAGCTTTCCTGGGATAGAGAACTCATGGATGTTAGAAAAGACACTGCTCTCATCACTTTGCAGTGGTAGCAGAAAAATTCCTTACTGTATTCTAAAACTTATCCTTAAACTCCTTTTCTGAACAGAAACTGAAGAAGAGTGGATGGAAACAGAGAAATGATGGTTTCTCATGGAATGGGAAGGGAGGACCTAAGCAAAAATGTGGCCAGGAAGTAAACAAAATAAATAATTTTTTAAAAAGAAAGAAAAGGCACAAGGAACATATATAGACACAGAAACAAACATTGACACACACAGAAATTCCATTTAAAAACAAGAAGCATAGCATGTAAGCAAAAGACCTATAGGAAAATAATTTAAAAAATAAGAGCCAGAAGAGCATTCAAAAACAAAACAATCAAAATGTAAGTTCTTGTATAGCCATCTCCTGCAAGGCACAAATCTGAGCTTAAAAGGTGTTTTAAATAACCAGTAAGATTCAATTTTCAGTTTTGAGTTTTATCAATTATAAAGAGCTTATATCAGCACTAGGATGTGATCCCATCTGGAACATATCCCTGAAGGATTTACGAATATTGTCAAAGTCTGTGTGAGTTCATGTTATAGCCCTATTGTGTTTGGGACTAGAAGAACTTGATTCCTTGTTGTCCTTCATCTTCTTTGGCTTTCACCACATTTCTGCATCTTTCTGCAGGGTTCTGGATCCCAGAGGGAAGGGATTTTATGGAATCATACCCTTTAAGACTGACTGCACAAAGGACCCTTGATCTCTGCACATTGTCTGGCTGTTGGTCTTTGAAATAGTTTTTATCCATTGCAGGAGGAAGCTTGTCTGATGATAGCTCAGCAAGGCATGGTCTATGGGCATATCAGAAAGTTATTTGGAGTCATTTTAACGCTTTGTTTCTTAAGCAGAACAGTACTATTTGGATTTTCTCAAGTTCCTGGCATATCTGGTCACAGGTTCTTGGTCATCTGAACAGCATCATATATGGGTTACATCTCATGGAAGGTGCCTTAAATTCCATCAGACGTTGGTTAGTTACTCCTGCAAGTATGTGCCACTGTTGACATATCTTGCAGTGAAGTCACTATTATAGAAAGAACAGTTTGTAATGGGTTGGTGTTTACTTTTCTTTTTTGGTAGTGTAAAGAGTACCTACAAGTACTAAAAATACTAGTTGATTGGAGTGAAGAATTATGGTAGGCACCTGTTCAACTTCTCAGTGTTTATAGAATTGTAAAAATATTTACTTTAGCAATGAGCCATTACTGCCAGTTTTGCAAGAGCAACCAATAGTCTTGAAAAATGTCTAGTTTGTTTGGGGATCCCAATGGGGTCTATTTTGCCAAAAACTAATTAGTCCTAGAAATAGAGCCTTAGTTGGCAAAGAGAAACATTCAGCTAGTATAGGGCTCCAACCCTTGTTATTTGGCAAGGCCTGTTGATCCAATGATTACATGCCACATTTTTATTTGTAACCTGAGTTACCCAATTACAGATGATTTTTTCTAGCTTTATCAGTTCACCTGCGAGTTTCATTATTTGTGACAAAACAGGTTATACTGTCTTTACTTTTGCCCAAGAGAACCCAGCATAAACCCAACCACCCTACTCAAATTGTCACAATGCCTGCTCACACTTCTGGCAGAAGCCTGCTACTCCACCAGAGGCCAGGCCAGTATCTTGAGCCCAAAGACTATAGAACCAAACCCAGATTTCATTGAAAGCAAAACTTTCAATCACATAGATTGGTTAAACAAGATATTTCATAAAAATTTAAATTCAAACAATATCTATCTACAAATCCAGCCCTACAGAAAATACTGGAAAGAAAACTCCCACTTTAGGAGGTTACTACTCCCAGGAAAACTGAAAAAATAATAATCTGACACAGGCAAAACCCAAAAAAGGAACACACACACACACACACTACACACACACACACACACACACACACACACACACACACACACACACAGAACTACTGCCAAAATCAACAACAAAATGACAGGAAATAACAATCATTGGTCATTGATATCTCTCAACATCAATACATCCAATTCCCCAATTATACTAACAGAATATATATGAAAACAAAACTAAACCTTTTACCACAAAGAATAAACACACCTGAAAATCAAAGGTAGATATTATCCAAGATCAAGACTTTAGAAAAACATTCTATTAGCAAATGGCACAAGAAGCAAGCTGGTATAGCTGTATTAAAAAAAAATTCAGCAAAGAAATGGAGAAAGACACTTCATACTCATAAAGTGAAAAATCTATCAAGATGTCATTTCAATGCTCCAAATTAAAATGAACTTACATTTGTTAAACAACCATTAATAAAACTAAAGGCACACATTTACCCTCATACATTAATAGTGGGAAACTTATATGTCACATTCTGACCAATGAACAGGTCATCAACACATAAACCTGACAGATAAATAATTGAATTAAACAAAGTTTAAATATTGCTTTATTTTTCCTGAAGGAAAATGGAAGGAGTGTATTTGTGGGTGGGGAGGTGACCAGAGAAATGGATTGAGGGGTAATACAGTCAGGATGTAATGCATAAAATAACTTAATAAATAAAAGACTGAATTTGTAATTTCACCTTCTCTTTCTTGTCATGGACCCTTAGGCAGAGCCTTTAACATTTGCCTAAAGTTTTAAGTCAGGACCAGGGCATGATAATAATATATCCCTGGAGGAGTAAAACACAAAGAAAAACAAAAAACAAAATAATATCTGAATGACACATAGTGTGTACCTGCTACCAAGAGCTCTGTATTGTTATTACTCTAGCCATTCTTTATTTTTCTTAGAATGTCAATGTCATTTTCATTAAAGTTGACCTGGTAATAATAGGCTAGAAAATTCAAAGAAAATACCTTCATGGGCTAAATAGGTCACACCAATTGTATCAATTTTCCTCAACCTATGCAGATCTGTGTTTCTTAAATCTGGGATCTGAGGACCTGAAAGAATGGGGTAAACTACTATTTATTGCTGTAGACATTACTTCAGAATTGGTGTACATTAAGACACAAATGTAATAAGGAATGGAATGACCCAAGGAAGACTATTTGGGTTAAAAAAATTGATAAAAATGTAAATGAGTGGCACTAAGCATGTACTAAATATTAACAGAGCAGTCCTTTCCCAGAACTTTCTCAAGACAGACCAATTTAAACACAATTTCCTGGCACATACTATAGATTACATCTGGGAAAGCATGAAAGTAAGGTAGAAGGCCATATCCAGATTCAGGGTATAATGAGTATAATATTCAGCATATTATTTCACCAGATTGGATTCTATAGCTTTATTCTGACATCAAACAAGAATAGACATGTCTTATAAATTGAATGCAAGTATTTACCACAGTAGACATAACACCCAAGAAAAATAACAGGGAGTGACTCTGCAATTTCCCGTGAAACCTCTTTTAAGTTTCCCAAAGCATTGTTCACCATGTGTCATTCTTTCATCTGGACTATGTTCTGACACAGTGGGACCAAGCTCACTATGCAGCAAATTCAGGAAGTAGGACTTATTCCATTCTACCCAGTCCTGTACATATGGAGCCTTGTCAGTGACTACCTGCACGGCATTCAAGAAAACATGGAGTTTTACTTAAAAAGAAAACAAATTGCAATATCCACTTAGTGTGTTTTCCTTTCATGAGTATATAGTGGACTCTTCTACTTTTCCAGAATAATTTTCATTTGAAGTTTATTTTGTTAGATACTGAAATGGATACACAGGCTTGTTTCTTGGGTACAGTTGCTTGAGATATCTTTTCACATCTTTTACCCTGCGTGATGTCTATTCTAGACATAATGATGTTTCTTAGATTCAGCACAAGAATAGAATTTGCTTTCAAATTCACTGTCTTTAAATTTTGTTGGGGCATTGAAACTACTAATGTTGAGAGTGACCATGGCATAGTGTTTGTTCATTTTCATTATTTTGTTTTTGTGATGTGTTTTGTTTACCCTCCTGTTTTGATATATTTTTTGGCATATTTATTCCTTTTACTTTTCTGGGTGTGTTTAACCCCTTCATGTTTCAGTTTTCCAACTAGGGCTTTATGTAGGACCAGATTTGTAGATACATATTCCATTAATTTGGCTTTTTCATGGGAGTTATTTTTTCTCCGTATATTTGGGTTTAAGGTTTTGTTCAGTATTTTTGTCTGGGCAGACATATCTGGTCTGTTGGCCAATAGGAAAGCAAGATAGGTGGGGCTAGGAGACTAGGAAGAAAAAGGAAAGAGAGGGAGAAGTCAGCATGGAGATCCTGGAGAGAGCAGCATGCGGGCCCGCCGCTCTCAGGTAAGATGACTACATGAAAATACTTAGATAAGTAGAAATGGGTTAATCATTAAGACAGAGCTAGCAGGTAAGAAACTAGTACCTGGTCAACAGCCTTATATCAAATTCAGAGTCTCTGCGTGTTATTGTGGACTGGTGTGGTGGCAGGACCAGACCGGTGGCCAGGCAAAACATACTCGCTACACTGGTCTGTAAGAGTTTGTAGAAAATACAATAAGGATCTTCATTTAAAAGGCTGGTGTTATTCTTCTAGTTCTGCCTTTATATTTTATTTCATTGTTTTAAATCTAGTTTAATATTTTGATTATTGTGTATTTGGAGAATTTATTTAATGTTCCATTCTATTTGTTGTTTTGTATGATTATTGTACCTCGAAAGACACCTTCAACTTTTAGGTTAGGGAGATTTCCTGCTATGAGGTTCTCAAAATTATTTTTGTTAGTTTTACCTGGATTCCTTTACATTCCTTTATTTCTGCTATTCCTGTATTTGATCTTCTAATGGTGTCCCTGATTTTTATTGGTGTTTTGTACTGTATCTTTTTAGATTTAACACTGTCCATGACTGTACTATTCCTTTTTTTTCTAGTCTTTATTTGATGCCTAATAGTCTGTTTTCCTTGTCTTGTATTCTGTTGGTAATATTTGCCTGTGAGCTCATGTTTGAACTTGGAATGTTTTCTTTTCCAGTTTTATCTTAGTTTGGATATCTTTATTGATTCCATTGCTAATTTAATTCTTTGAACATCTTTTAAAAACATCTCATTGCACTTTTTGTTTGTGATTTCTTAAATTTGAATAATGGATTTATTCATATCATTTTAAAGTATTGTTCATATTCATAGCTATTTGAGGACCTTGTATTGTGCTTCACTTGTATTTCATTTCTCAGGGCCTAGTATGGTAGTATACCTAGCTCTACTGGACACACATTTTCCTGGATGTTAACAATTTTGTTCTTACTTTGGAGTCTAGGCATCAGGATTGATGATGGTTGTAGTTCTAAGTGTTGACACTTGACCATGTTTTTGTTGGTTGGATTTTCTATTTCTTGGCTTTTCTCTAGAGTATAGGAGCATTTGATGGCTGTGAATTGCTTGGCAGGGAGTATCTTTGATAAGGTTTTTCATTAGGGGAGCCTGGCTATTAATAGTTTCTAGATATTGCAAGGTAAAAGACAGGAATTGGGCAGGCAGAAATGACAGAGGGCTGAGAGAGTCTACAGAAATGAGTAAATGTGGGTCTGCTTTGAAGATTTGATTCCTTGTCTCACATGGTCAAGGGCATTCCAAGGAGGTATTACCTGGGTTGTTGTTGGTTGAGACACTAGGATGAGGTGAAGAAGATTGGCTTTTGGAGATTAGATCACTCACTGGGAAAGGAAAAACCATAGAAGGTGGTCTTAAATAAAGCTAGGGATAAGTCTATGGAAATGGAATTTTGAGGTTGGGTGGACTGTGGAAATAACCCTACCAGATATCCTGACTTTCACAGCCAGGGGCTTTCCAGCTTTTCAGCTTTCCAGGTGATACTGCCTGGGTTGTTGCCAAGTGATACACTGGGCTCAAGTTAGGAAGGAAAACTGTATCAGAAGTTATGTTGAAGACACTTTTTTTTTCATTGATCATTTTTATTTTTTAAACAGTAAAAAACAGTAATTTTAAAGTGAAAATAATAATTTATGCTTGATTACATACTACATTGAAAACAAGCAGATTTACTAATGAGTTCAGTTACTGTTAACTAAACAGAAAATTTTTATTTTATGTACTTATACTTCACTGGTGTAGAACAAACTTTACCTATAAACATTTAATAATGCTGGCCACTTCCTTCTACATAACTCATCTAGAGAGTATCTTTTGTTTTGACTGCTTTATTTGCTATAATTTTTTATCTACAATTTAACGTAAGTGAATGTTTAAAAATAAAAGGTAAAACAGGTAAATATGTAATAATGTTGCAGAAAACTTGGCCTCTCATTCATTTACTATTCTGTCTGTTTCTAGAACTTTAGCTTACTTTTCCTTCTCACTTTTCAGAACTTTGGAAAATTTATCTTATATATATGATCAGGGGTTTTAGTAGTACTGGAGTAATTAGGGTTAGGGTTACAATTATAATAAAACACAACAAATAATTTACTGTAAACAATGTACCTAAGTTTTGGCTCACTTAATTTCTCTCTTAAAAATTTAACCAAAAAGGGGGGGCATTTTAGATGATTACTCCATTAGGCATGACCACAGATAATGTGAAACAATGAGGGATAGAGTGATACAATGGAAAAAATGGTCAAGTGGAAAGTTATATGGAAATGATATAATTTCTTTTAAAGAGAGCATGGTAAAACTTTAACATTAAATAGACATATAATTTAATTCTATAATATAAAATGATTACCTTGTGCTATTAAATAGATATTTATTTAATAAAAAATCTAAATCATTAAAAACTACTGAAGAATTTATGCACCAAACACTCTAATATTGCTATCAGGATACAGTATAATCTAAATAAACACAGATATGTGTTTTTAGGGTTTTACAGCTAATTCCAGAGTTTACACTGTCAAGCATAGGCAATGTGTGCTGAAGCCACCCTAAAAGAAATGAGAAACTTGCATAAATATACTGCTCATTAAAATCCACAAGTGCATGCTTATGTCCTTTACAATGGCCATGCTGGCAACCAGAGTCCATACTGGCAACCTCAGCAGTGAGGAGGATTAATATACATAGCAAAGCAACCCTTGTCTGGTCCCATCTGAGTCTGAAGACCCAAGATTCCTGAAAAAGATAATAGGAGGCTAAATCAGAAATGCTAATACTATATAGTTCTGACTTGCAACTCACTATGTAGATTAGCTACTTTTTAGAACTCAAAATGATCTGCTTGGCTCTGCCTCCCATGTGCCATGTGCTGTAATTAAAAATATGTGGCACTCTAGTCATCTTGCTTTTGAATTCTAAAATGCTTCAATATCTGATCTTACATTGTTTTTAATATGAATAATCATAATCATGAAGTAGATGTAGACAGATGGGAAAAAAACCTTAATTTAAGGATAGTAGAATACATGTAATAGGGAAGAATATGTATCAAAAACTGGAGGAAAAATGTTTAAGATAGATAAATGTGGTGAATGGGAGAGTGAAAGGAAAACAGTGAGAGAGGATGATCAAAATGATGAAAAGAACTTAGAGAAGCCTACTATTACCATTTAGGGTCGAGTGTTCCAAGATCTATAATTCTCTGTGAATGTCTGTCCATGGAAACATGTATGTGTTACTATCTGCTGCAGAGGGGAAGATTTCCTGATGATTGCTAAATAAGAACTGATATGAGTATAACAGGATATCATTAACAGTCATTTTATCACTATGTTTTTATTTTATTTTTTAAGGTTTTTGACCATTAGTATTAGGTTTTATCTTATGTTGCGGGGCTATCTAATAGTCATAGAAAAAAATCATCCTGAGTGAGGTAACTTCTATTGAGAAAAACAAATGTGGTATACATTTGCTTATATATGGATATTAGCTGTTAAGTCCCTGATAATCAAGCTACAATCCATAGAACCAAATAGAGTAGGTATAGAGTAAAGGACTAGAAATAACATAGATCTCATTGGGAAAGGGGAATAGAATAGATAATTATGGATGAACAAAGGGAACTGTAACAGGAGGCTCAAGTGGGGAGCAAAAGTGGAAGGAGATTATTGGAGGGAAAAGCAGGAGAGACAGCCAAAATTAAAGGTATTTGTGGGGAAATATGGAAACTTAATATATTAGAAAGTTTGTAAAACATATACATGCATGGAGATGATCTAAATTTAATTGCAAAATAATTGTGGAGACAGGGTCCCAACTGTCACCTCTTGTTACAAAATGAAGCATCCAGTTCCTGAATTGGGTTGCAATCATGGAGTTTGCACATAGAAAGGTCAAACAGAAATTCCCAAACAATCCAGACTGTTTCTAAGACAACATGTTGCTCCCCATCAACTGACAGAAATTCTCCATAGCTGAAGCGACAAATACAAGTCATTAAACAAGGAGTGGTTGAACTAGTGCCTATATAAAAACGTCATCCCTGTGTTCTAAAGTTTATGGTTCAGAAATAATCACTGGAGGGTACTAACAGAGAAATAAACAAACCTATAAAATCAAAACCATTTTGATCTGTAACTCTGTCTTGCCCATTCCTACAAAATAATACAAGGAAAATGGTGGAAAAGTCTTGATTAACCAACAAACAACTGAGTGACATTGCTGCCCATGTCATGAGATGGAACCCATAGCTGATATTGCTCGAATGACCAAGAACCAGAGACTAGATAGCCCAGTGACGTAAGTTAAAACCAAATACCAATGGTCAAAAAAAAATACAAATATAGTGATAAAATGACTCTTAAAGATATTCTGTTATTTTCATATCAGTTCCTTGTTTAGCAATCATCAGAAAATCTTTCCCTCTGGAGCAGATAGTAACAAATACATGTTTACACAGACAGACATTTCACAGAAAATGAAAGATCTTGGAACACTCAACCCTAAATGGTATACCTCCACCAATGTCCCTCTTTTCAGAGGTCAGGAACACTAAAGGGAAGAGAGAAACAGTGTAAGAGCCTGAGAAGGAGGGGAAATTTTTTGTTTTGTTTTATCCCAGACTATTTGGTGTTCTGTAACCTTCTTGAACTTCCATAGGCATGTCCTTCTTCAGGTAGACAAAGTTTTCTTCTATGATTTTGTTGAATATATTTTCTGTACTTTTGAGCTGGGCTTCTTTACCTTCTTCTATACCTATTATTCTTAGGTTTTGTCTTTTCAAGATGTCCCATATTTCCTGGATATTTTGTGTTAAGGATTTTTTTGGATTAAAGATTTTTTTGGTAGGTGAATCTATTTCTTCTAGTTTAACTTCAGTGCCTGAGAGTCTCTCTTCCATCTGTTGTATTCTATTGGTTATGCTTGCATCTGTTGCTCCTGTTCTTTTACCAAACTTTTCTATTTCCAGTACTCCTTCAATTTGTATTTTCTTTATTGTCTCTATTTTAATTTTCATGTATTGAACTGTTTGAATTGTTTCCTTCATCAGTTTGATTGTTTTCTTTTTTTTTTTTTTTTTCGTGGCATTCCATGTTTTCATTAAGAGATCTGTTGATTTCTTGCAGTTTTGAATTTTTTTCTTTCATTTCTTTAAGAATTTTTTTTTCTATCCTCCTTAAGGGTCTCTGATGGGTGATGTTATTCTGCAAATATGTTTCTCATACTGGTTAATGAATAAAGCACTGTTGGCCAAAGGAAAGCATCATAGGTGGGGCTAGGAATCAAGGAGGAATGAGGAAAGAATAAGGAGGAGTCAGCATGGAGAGACAAAAGAGAACAGATGTTGGCCTGCCACTCTCTGATAAGATGACCACGTGGAAATACTTAGATAAATAGAAATGGGTTAATCATTAAGAAGGAGCTAGCTGATAAAATTGATAGTAACTGGCCAACAGAATTATAACAAATACAGAGTCTCTGCCTGTTATTTGGGGCTGGCAAGGCAGCCGGACCAGGCGGTTGGCGGGAAAACAACTAGGTACAATTGGCACCCAACATGGCTAATAAGACCTTTCACTTAAAACTAAAAAAAGAGCTTATGAAATGTTTTAAAAACAAAGAAACAAAGACAAGCAAGACTTCTTGGTAGCAGCATTTTTCTCGGTTGGACTTTGTTCTGCTAGAGACAGAGATTTATGCAGCTCCTTTAACGATTGTTTCCAAAATTAACATAAGCAGCAAAAAACCAAATTGCTTTTTAAAAGCTCCGCTAACAATTCATTGGTGTGCATGAGAGCTGGCAATGAAGGTTTACAATATGTTTTATAATATACATTGGCTTGGGAAAGAAAAAGAAACAAGATGAAATGGTTAAAAAAAAAAAAAAAGAAAGAAAATAGAGTAACTGGGTTTGATGGCACACACCTTTATTCCAGCACTTGGAAGGCAGAGGCAAACATATTTCTGTGATTTCAAAGTAAACCTGGTATGCAGAATAAATTCCAGGACAGATAAAAATTATACAGAAAAACCCTGTCTCAAAATCTCACTTCTGACACTAGATATTGCAGTTTAATAAGGATCAGGATAAACAATTAGGCTGAATAGATGTTTATTCAGGGAGAAATAACTTAACATAGGCAGATGAATGCCAGCAGGTTCCACAGGATCCTCTTCTCTCTGCCTCTGCCAGCAAGAGAGAGTCTCCGACCCCCTCCTCAGCCTTTTTCCCCCAGGTCACATCCGGCCCAGTGTCCACCCCCAATGGGCGTGGTCCAAGAGACAGATGCGGACAAGGTGAATATCTCACTGCAGGCCTCTATCATTTCTATGAAGTTTTTAAAATACAGACCATTCTAGTCAGCTTCATCTACCTTGGGATGATCAGGTCTTGCTGGCATAGAATTCCTAGACTCTGGTGGAGTCATATAAATCTTTCTGTTATTGGATGTGTTCTTATACTGTCATCTTCCCATCTCTTTTTTCAGTATGTACAGGTGGGTCTCTCCCTCTCCTGATTGGTATGGGTTCAAGGCTCTATCCTCTCCTCTCTAATGGAGGTTACAGGGTCAAGACGATAATGGCTGCCAATGCTGGATGCTTTGTTTGGCATCCAGGTCCCCACCCCTCACCCCCACCCCACCCCCTGCCCCAGATGGTGGAGGGCCAAGACAAGAATGGTGATTGATACTGGATGCTTTGTTCTCCCTCCAGGTCCATTTGGGCATTTGGTTCTAGGGAGGGTCTTGTGGACACAGGTTAGGGGACTATAAGATGGAAAGGTGGGCTGGAAGAGCCCCTAGCAGGGCAAGACAGGAATGAAACAAGATAGTGGAGGCTTTGTTCTGCCTCCAGCTCCATCTGGAGGATTTGGTGGCAGGGTGGATCTGGTGGCCACAGGTCAGGGGACTGAAAGAGAAGCCCTAAACAAATTGCGAGAATGGAGGGAGGGTTCAGGAAAGTATGAAAAAGAGGACGGGAGAAAGGAGGGAGGAGAACATGAGTGATCAGGAAGATTGAATGGGGACATGAATAGAGCAGTGCAAGAAAAGAGACATATCAATAGAGGGAGCCATTATACATTTAAAGAGAAATCTTATACTTGGGAATACTGATAGATATACACAAAGATGACCCCAACTAACAATCTAAGCAGTAGTGTACAGACTACCTTAAATGCCATTCCCTTATAATGAGAATGATAACTACATTTAATGTGATCCTAGAGCATTCATCCAGTAGCTGATGGAGAATGATAACTACCTTAAATGAGATCCTAGAACCTTCATCCAGTAGCTGATAGAAGTAGAAGCAGAGATCCACAACTAAGCACTGAATCAAAGTCCTGGAATCCAGTTTCAGAGAGAGAGAAATGACAAAGAAGAAAACCCATAGAAACAGTTGACCTGAGCAAGTGCAAACTCACGAACCCCAGTCTGAAAACAGGGGAACCAACATAGGACCAAATCAGGCCCCCTGAATGTGGGTGTCAGCTAGGAGATCTGAGTAGTTTATAGGGCTTCTGGCAGTGGAACCATGATGTGTCCCTATGCAGGAATGGATTTCAGGAGCCCATTTGCCAAGGAGAGATACTTCCTTAGCTTAGAGTTACTGGAGGGCCTAGGCCAAGCTCCAAATAATATGACAGACTTTGAAAATTCCCCATGGAATGCCTCCCTTCCCTGCGGAGTGGACGGCAGATGGGATGGGGGAGTCAATGGGGGACATGGGAGGATAAGAAAGGAGAGGGAATTGGGATTGATATGTAAAATAAGATTGTTTCTGATTTAAATAAAATTTACTAATTAAAAAAAGAAGCCAGAGGAGATGGAAGACACCAAAAATCCCAAGTACCTCTAAATCAACATGAGCAAAACTCGTGCACTCATAGAAATTGAAGCAGCATGCAAGAGCCTGACCAGTCAGCAAACCTTCTGTGTGTTTATTATGCTTCCAGTTTACTGCTTTTATGGGATTTTTAGGAATGAGTGGCTGTCTGATTTTTGTGGCTACTCATAGTTTCCCTTCCGTCTGTTGTTGGCCTGTTCTGTTCAATTGTGATTGAATTGTTTTTGTTCTTTCTTATTATATTTTATTTTGTTATGTTTTAATGTTACTTCTTACAGGTCTGCCCTTTCCTAATGGGAGACAGAAATGGAGTGGATCCAGATGGGAGGGGAAGTAGGGGAGAATAGAGGTAAGAGAAACCAAATCAGGATATACTGTGTGAGAAAACAATCTATATTCAATAAAAGGGAATTAAGAATTATCCATGGAGAGAAATAAAATAAATAAATAACCCCTTTCCTTCTTAGTTTTCTTTTTTCATAACCTTATTCAGCAACAGATAGTAAACATACACACGCATGCACACACACACACACTATATATATATATATATATATATATATATATATATATATATATATATTTTGGTACCAGGACAATGAGATATCTCTGTAGTAGACTTTGACTTTGTTCTTTTTTGGAGGATTGCGCAATCGATTGGAAGTTGGCCTAAGTAATCAGAGAATGATGTGCTGATGTGGGATCTTGGAAGTTAGTATTGTGTTGAAAAATGGCCTGGTGACAGAGTCCTGACTTGTGAATTATTGGAAGAAATGAAAAGACTCTCTGTCAGCTGTCCATGTGATATATATATATATATATATATATATATATATATGAGTTAATAATATTCTGACCATTTGTGGTGAAGAATAAGGTTTCATCAATGAGATGAAACCTTTACTTTACTTATACAATCGATGCTTGGTAGCTAGGTCTAAAAACTCAAATGTGATTAATAAGACTTCAGCTCTAGAATCTTTAATGAAACTTTATGGGATATATATATATATATATATATATATATATATATATATATTTTTTATCAGGATCAACACACAGATAGTATGGTCCATATGGGACCAAGACTGCATCTTAAGTTGGTATCTGAGCTTGTAATGTGTACCAGTTTTCAATGTGTGTGGATTTCATGGTATAATCCCTGCATTGATGAAAGTTTCATGGAAATAATTTCAGGCTCAGCTGTGATCATACTGAAGAGGCCTTTGGTGAAGGTACAGTCACAGTTTTAGAAGAAGCATTGTGATTTCAAAGGGTCACAGAAAAGCTAAGGCTAATATCATGAGGCAGAATTGGAGTCTAAAGAAATCCAAAGAGAGGCTACTAGTGAAAGGGCACCCACAGAGGCTATGGAGAACCTGGGCATGTTGGAGATGCCAGAAATAGTTGGAACCAGACTGAGCTGAGGAGACAAGTTGCATGTGCTTTGGATAGCAGAGCTGTAGAATTTGAAGCAGCCAAGCCCTTGTGAGCCAAAAAGATTGCAGATCACCAACACTGGATTTAAACATTTAATAAAACAGTTGGATTTTGACTTTGCTTGGCTTTATTGTAACCGTTTCTTAACACTTTTTCCTTTTAGATGAAAAAAAACATTCTTTTAATTTTAAAAAATCTAAAATTAAGAAACATTGGATTCCAATAGACTTCTTGACTTCAAAAGTCTTGTCATGTTTAAAGATTGTGACTTAAAATTTTAATACTAATGACAACTTGAAATCAAATATGAAAAGGCAGCTTATAAGTTAACAGTGAATTGTTTGTATGTTGAATAGAGAATAGTCAACGATACACAGTTTTTTTTTTCACAATTTTAAGCATATTAGAATCCTCTAGAAATCAACTGAAAAAATTATCCACCAGATGGGCTATAGGCAATTCTATAAGTGCATTTATAAAAATGTATTATTGATGTGAGGGGGGTGTGTCCCGGGCCACTGTAGGCAGTGCTATCCCTGGTTCTGTGATATATAAAAATGGGAATTTAGCAAGCAATATGGGGAAAGCCAACGAGCAGCATTCCTACATGATCTGTGCTTCAGTCCCTGCCTCAAATTTCCTGCCTTCATTTCCTGTCCTAGCATTCCTTCATGAGGGTCTGAAGAAGATTATATAAAGTTGGAAAAGAAAATACTGTGGAAGCCCATGGAGAATAGGAGGAGAAAATTGGGGACAGCATGTATGAAAAACACATTTGTATATCTGTATATATTTCTGAAAAAAATGAATTTATTATGTACACAAAATATAAGTACATTTAGTTATCTTTATAACCAGCTATTTTGACTGGTTTCCATTGAATAAAATATGTGACAAAGAGAGCTTGCCTTAAATAAGACATCCATATTATCCTGCATTAAGGCACATAAAACATCATAGAAGGGAACAATGGGACAAAAAACAGTATCATGGACATGAGTGTTAGCATGGAAACCCATGATGCCTTCATGTACTCTTATCAACATGAATGTAATCAAATATCATGTTCTTAAATAAAACAACTAATTATTTATTTTAGATATAAAATGAGTTTCAAAATATAACAGTTGCATAATAGTTTTAGCACATAGTTTACTTTTTCTTAGGCTGCTGAACTAAATACAAATACTTGTTTTTCTGTCCTTGTATTTGAAAACTAGGGTTGATTTACATGTGACAATTAGGAACACAATGATGTAAACATTAATATTAATAATGATTTAGATAACATGTAAACATAATCTCAAAAGTTGACTACATCCATATTAAGAGAAAAAATATTAGTGTATTAAGCCTTGTGGACATAGCAAAAAGCTATACCATGTACTAGTTTATTTTTGTTATATCCATGCCTGTTAGTTAAGTTGGCATTCCATTTTAAACACTAAATATATTGTTCTTTAAAACATTGTTCACTGAAACTTATCTGTGTCACTAGTAATTTATTAGGAGAATTTAAATTGGCAGGAATAAAGATTATGGCCATACATTTTCAAAAAACTGACACCTACTTACAAGAAAATTATGCTACCTACTTTGCTCTTCAAATGCAGAGTGGGTTTTCAAAAAAATATATATATTCTTAATTATCTTCAACCAAAGAAAAACACATTGAAAGAAAGTATTGAATATAAAGTTGAAATGAGTTAAAGGGAAGAAAATGCAGAATTCTTCTTTTGAAGATACTTGAAAGAGGACCCCAAAAAAAAAAAAAAAAAAAAAAACCTCATCTGTATCAAAGAGCCTAAGTATGAGGAGATGATGTGGGATCCATGGCTTTTTTTCCCCAAAGATACTGCAAGGCACACTGAAAAAAATCTCAATAATTTTATCATACATTACATTTCTAAATTGAAAGTGTCATATAAAAATTAACTGGTACATCTCAATTGATACCTTTCAAGGTAAGTGGTTGTAATTAACTACTATAGATTATAAATGCATTGGCTATTATTAGTGACAATAGTTATTGCCATAGTAATACAAACACCACAGGCCTCAAACCAAAATCCTTACTCAAGCAAAATGTTCACTGTTTTAATGAGCATTCTATGTTAAACCAGATCCAAATTGTGCCCTGTGTGCTCACTTCTTCAGGAAACGTTTGAACTTGGTATTGCTTTATTCTTGTTAACAGTGTATTGTACAGCACATTTGAGTCACCCATAACAGCATGGGGTAATTTAGGCTGATATTGCAATTACATGTAGATTTCACCATCTGGGTCAAGTAAATGAATTTCAAATAAGCCTATTCCCTTCTGAAATGTGGCTGTGCTTAACAAAGAATGAAGCGAATGAAAGCCACATTTGAAACTGTGCTTTTGAGGGTTACTATTCAGTGAGTGGGCGTTGATGCCTATGCAACATGGGAAAACTTTGATTTTATAGCATTATTGGTGCCTTAAACTTCAGTTAAACACTGCAATGAGTTATTACTAGACAGCCCAACTAAGTTTAGTATATTAAAGAAGTCACCCCCACTGTAATAAAATCCAAATTCTGAATTCAAATGGATAATAAGCATCACAAGAAGTGAATGATTGATGTCATAATATTTAATAGCATAAATTTTACATGTGACAATATTTTATTGTAGGGTAATTTATTTGTCCCATGACCTTTTCAATGCATACTTTCCAGGATCATTTTTGATATTAATACTCAGGTGCAATGTTAAAAGTATAGCAAAAAAAATCAGAGATATAAACATGAATATTTCAAAAAGTATGTGTTTTAGAACTAGAATCAACTATGCCTCAAAACCTAGCACTGTCATCCATAAATCACATGCATATTATTGCAACTGATACTAAACTTCTTTGCCCATAACACATAGACAATAATACAAATTAAGTAAACTGTCTATTTATTATCTAAAGACATTCATGTATTAATATTCAATCTTCATGTCAAAAATTTGAAGGTAAAAGCCTGAGAATAAATGATGTTTAAACTTTTAACAAGAAGAAAAAGAAAAACATCTCAATAGTTGGTTTGGTGAAATACTCAACATATAAAGTTCTTACTGTCCGAGTTGATAACCCAAATTCTACCTTTGTAATCTACAAAGATACATATGTATGCCTGCATTTGTAACCCTAGTGCTATGAGAATGAAATGGGAGGGGGATACAGAAGAATCACCCAAAAGGCCACCAGTCAACCATCACACAGCTTGGTAAAAGCAACAAGACCTATTCTGCCTCAACAAGGTTGAAAATAAAAACTGATTTTCATGTGTTTCCTTTCATAGCCAAACCCACAGCTATAATACAATAACAACACCACAAAATAAACTCTCTGGTTTAAGTCTAATGAAATGAGGGCATAAAGAAGTCTAAAAGAGAAGAAAAGAGGTTACAGGACTAGCAAGTAGAATTAGATTATTGATATTTTATACTTTCATTCTGAAACTGAAATCTTAGTGTATTAGTTACATTTTTATTTTTTGGATAAGACAATATGGCCAATGCAACTTATAAAAGAAAGAGTTTAATTGGGTTTACAGTTTTTTGAGGGTTAGAATCTAGAATAATAGTGGGAAGGCATGGCTGCTGGAGAAGCAAGTAAGAGCCAACTCTTTATCCACAAGCAGTAGACAAATGAATCACACTAAGGAAAACAGGAGTTTTCCAAACTTTAAAGACTGTCATGAAAAAAACATCTCCAAAAATGTCACATGCATATTTCTCTGTGTTAGGAGTAATAAAAACTCAGCATCATATATTGAGGTTCAAGCTGAAAATCAGAAAAGCAAAGCAGCTAAGCTAGTAAAGAGTTCTTATCCTTAAAAAGGCTCAGACCACAAAGGAGGGCAATCCTGTACTCAGAGTGACTGTAATGGTCTCCAATAAACCTCAGACTGCCCCAACACTGCACTGAGCTTTTGCCTTATATTCCTCCCTAAATCTAGGATTAAAGGCATGTCATCCCAAGTGCTAGGATCGAAGATGTGAACTCTGTTCCTCTTTTACACTGATTAACTCTCATGTAGCCAAGGGTGGCCTTGAATTCACAGAGATCCAATTGTCTCTGTCCTCCAAGTGCTAGGATTAAAGGTGTGGCAATCACTGACTATCCTCTATGGTTAAATAGTAGTTTACAGTGTGCCTAACTTTGTTCTTCAGGAAAGCCTTTTACTACGCAGATTACAAACAAAATACCTATACTTCTTAAACAATTCCACTAACTTGGGACCAAGTATTCAAATATATGAACCTGTAGGGCCATTCTCATTCAAAGCACCATACTTAACTTACACCTTTCTTCCTGGGACCTTCTCTCCCTATTATTATCCCCCTTCTTTCAACCAAATATTCCCCAAGTTGGGTTTCTGATATTATCATCATTTCTTCCTCATCTTTTTTTTTCTTATTTAATCTTCTCTCATATATTACAACCTTACCACACTTTCTCCTCACCACTCTCTTCCCTGTCCTTTCTTCATGTTCCCCTCTTCCTGAGATCCATTCTTACTCCATTTCCATCCATATCCCTGTGGGGTGTCAACCAAACATGGCATGTCAGGTTAAAATAAGACTAGGCACATCCTCTCATATTAAGGACTGTAAGAGGCAATCCAGTAGGAGGGGTCCCAACAGCAAACAAAGGAGCCAATGACAGTCCCTGCTCCGTCTAGGATTCCCATAATAACTCTGAGCTACTGAACCATAATATATATGCAGAGGACCTAGGGCAGACCTTTACAGCTCCCTGATTATTGGTTTAATTTTTGTGATCCTCTGAGTCCCTTATTTAGTTGATTCCGTTGGGCATTGTCTTTTGGTGTCATTGACCATTCTGGCTCCTTTAACCTTTCTTTCCCCTCTTTGGTAGGATTCTCCGAGCTCCACCTAATGTTTAGATGTGGGTATCTGAAACTCCTCCCCTCAGGTGCTGGACAAAGCTTCCTTGAAGATGATTATGCTAGGTTCCAGTCTACCAGTATAGCAGTATTCATCATGGCTCATTTCCTTAAATTTAAAGATTATCTTTTCTTAATTTTTGACATTGTGTTTGGTTCTAAATCTCTGGGCAATTCCAAATCTGGTTCTGAGTACTCCAGAGTGTGTCACATGTGGGCTCCCTCACATGTCACATGTCTCAAATGGGACCAATCATTGGTTGGCCACTCCCACAAGGTCTCTGCAATGTTGACTCCAGCATATCTTAAAAGCAGGAAAAACTGTAGATTGAAAGTTTTCTGGCTGGATTGATGGCCAGGCTTTCACTGGAGCCTTGCCTTCTTACAGCAGATGGATACTTCAGGTTCTACATCCCTCATTACTAGGACTCCTCACTAGGGTCACCCTTATAGATTCCCTTGAGTTTTCATTGTACTTGATTTCTACCTCACCCTCTAAATATTCCCCATTTCCAGTTCTCTTTCCTTGTATTCTCTCACTCCTTACCTTCCCCCAGGGAATCCCTCCTGTTCCCATCTTCTTCTGCTTCTTAATCCTAATACTTTCTTATAATTTATATCTTTGTCTTTGTGTCTCACTCACCTATTAGTTCATATTCATACTTTAATATAGTGTGGTAAAATGCACTTTAATAGAGAAAATCCTGTTATAGATAGCATGTGTTTTGATCTTCATATTAACACACATATAATATAAAGATATATGTACATATTTGAAAAGGGTGAGAAAATCTATCATATCAAGTAACAGATCCAAACAAATATTTATAGATAGAAATTTTAGATAGTATAATTTAAAGAACTTAATGAGTCTTATGACATGTTTGCAGGGTTTTACAGTTGACATTCTCATCTGATTATATTTAACAATGGTATTGCCAATAATAACAGGCAGAATACACATGAATCATGCTGTAATCTCACAATAGATATATAAAACCTCAGTATTAGCTACTACTGATATACCACTTAATAGTAATATATGGTATTTTAAATCATTCATTTTGGAGAAATGTCAAAAAAAAATGGTCACCAAAATGATCTTAATATAATTGGACTAAATAGAATAAAGGGGGTAGAGATGGAGAATTTGAATTCTCAGGTTGCTTCTTATAAGATGACCTGAGAGGCTCTTTGCATCTCCAAGGACATCTTTATTTAACATATCCACTAGTAGTGATTGTCAGGAATCAAATTTGGAGTTCATCCTGCAGCTAGATGAATCACACAAATTAAACTTACGGACTCCTAGGTATGCCAACACAAAATTGGAATGAACAGGATTCCAAAAGCAGAAAGAAAATGTCCAAGGAGACTAATGGATCTTAAAATAAGGTCCCAGTTGTGACAAACCTTATTTTTCAATGAAAAGGAAGTCCCTACTTCCATCCAAAGAGGTACATGAAATGAATTGCCTACGGACACTTTTGGATAACTCTGATGCCCTGCGATAAGTAACATTGTTGATTCAAGAGCATCTTCTTTTTCCAAGTTTTTGTCTAGGGACTAGTCCTAAGCTTCAGTGTCCCTCCCCAACTCCTTAGAGAAGAAGCACAAAGTGTTTCTAATAAGCAAGAAGACAATGATACGAGAACCTACTGAAATCACAGGTTATTGAAGTATATGTTTCTTCAGTTTGTTAGATTCTTTGGCCAAAACACAGAAGAAATGATGGCATAGATTTAGGAACATGCAACTTAATAATGGAGAATAAATGGGAGCTTAGGGTATTAAACTGTGAAAATAAGTTTACTATTTAACTACTTAATGTACTAATTAACTACTTAGTCATGACTCTTAATATATTTCCCATAAAATATCTAGGTAATGAGTTTGTGAACAACAGTTTAAAGCCATTGAAAAGTTTATGTTTTTTTTTCAAATGTTGATCAGGTGTGACAGCTAGTAAAGCTAGAAAAATAGAGAGAATGTGGTAGGAATGAGAATAATCAGAGCCATAGACACAGGGGTAAAGTCACATATGCTCTGGCCAGTAAGATGAGCCACATGGAAATAACTTAGAATAATAGAATTGGGTTAATCATTAAGACAGAGCTAGCCCATAAACAATGATAGTAACTGGCTAACAAGATTGTATCAAATACAGATTCTCAGCTTGTTATTTGGGGCTAGCATGGCCATGGGACCAGGCGGCCAGAAGGGAGGGACAAAGACTGGGACCAGGCAGGCTTGCAAAAAACATACATGCTACAGTTAGCGCCCAACGTGGCTATAAGAACTTTCACTTAAAACTAATAAAAGCTTATGGAATGTTTTAGAAACAAAGCAACAAAGACAAGCAAGAATTCTTGGTAGCAGCATTTTTCTCGGTTGGAGTTTGTTTTGCTAGAGACAAATTTTGCACAGCTCCTTTAAGGGAGGTTTCCTGACTCAGCATAGGTGGCAAAAAACTGCACTGATTTTAAAGAACTCTGATAACAGTTCATTGGTGTGTATGAGAGCTGGCAATGGCAGTGATGATATCTCCAAGCCGGCAGCATGGTTTTGAATGCTAGCAGACCAAGGCGGTGAGCACAGCCCTCACTGCTAGTGGTAAAATAGCCACAGCTACCATCTCAGATAGACCACAGCTAAAACAACTGTAAATTTCAATTTAGTAATGTTGTTGTTTAATGATTAAAAGACTCGTGGCCAGAAAAAGATAAAAGATTTAAAGTAGAGACAGATTCACTTTAAGAAAAACTACTAATGGTTTACACTGTGTTCTAAATATATGTAGGCTTGGGAGATAAAAGGTATAAAATGATTTTAAAAATACAGATTGTGGCTGGGTGTGGTGGCACATGCCTTTAATCCCAGCACTCTGGAGACAGAGACAAGCAGATCTCTGTGATTTCAAAGTAAACCTGGTATGCAAAGTGAATTCCATGACAGATAAAAGTTACACAGAGAAACCCTGTCTCAAAATATGTAAAAATAGAAGTAAAAAAAAAAAGTAGGGTAATACATAAAGCCACGTAAAGATGGAAAGCACAGAGAAACTTTGGATATTGTATGCTGTTCTGTTATCTTTAAATTGTTTGACTGCTGAGGAAATAACAACTACTGATAAAAGAAATGCTGCTGGACTAATCCAATTTATATATTTTAAAAAGGCTTTGATTCCAAAATTTAAGTCTAAGGACAAATTACTGGGGAAAGGGATTTCTATTTTTGTTTCCACAGAAAATGGAAAGCTGTGGATACCTTCCAGACTAATGTGGTTTGATCAAGCAAAACCTCCTGAAGCAATGTCAAAGGGATAAACAACCTTGCAGACTACAGCCAAGATTTCTGTGTCTTCTTAGGATCCCCATGTCAGCACCCCCGACCAGCAGGAAGTAGTTTGGAAAGAATGATGCCAAAATTCCCAAATATTGTGTATAAATTTTTGTTTTCATTTAAGTGGGCTTGGTTATAAATGAGTAATTACCACAACCAATCTTTTTAAAGGAAATTATGCTATAGATATGAATACTGTGTTTTGGAATGGATTTTCATTTATTGATACAAATTTAAGGTAAGTTTTTTAATATGTATATTTCTCCTCTTGTTTAGGTATTGTGTTTATATAGCTCATTGGGAAATATAATGTGTAATTTAGTACAGATTAGAGAGTTAGCTATGATAGTCAAAACTTGGAGTTAAGTTAGTTAGGATTTCTAGATATGCAGAAATGTATTTGAGATGAATAGGCATACTTCAAACCTTTCAAAGACCTACAGAATATGGCATTTAAAATAGTTTAGGGGTTTTCTGGACAGTGAGGCACAACTGCTCTTGGGGACACCACCTGTGTCAGAAAGGAAGATAGACATCAGAGAAACACATTATAGAGTTTGCTTCTAATGTAGTAAGACTAGCCATTTGAGCAAGGTACTTCTCTTGTCTAAAATGTTTGACTTTATGCTGTAGGAATTGGACATGCAGGATCCACAAAAAGGTGACTTCCGAAACAAGAAGGACAGTACTCCAGGGTTCCTTCTTCATGAAAGAGTCTAGCAGACACACTATGTCCTATGGGCTAAAGATGGAACATTACAGAAGAACTTCAGGTTACTGACCAGGCAATGAGTTGTCTCTGTCATTCTAGAGTTTATATATTATCCTTCTGTGGTCTTTGAAGAAATTGAAGGCAGATATTTATGGTTATAGTTTTCCTTAGTTAGGATAAAAGATAAGTTACATATATGACTTTAGACTCACAAAGATAGGATAGACGATATTTTCTTTAAGTGTTATAAAATGTTAATGGACTAAATATTGTTAACTGTGATTTTTAATTGATAACTGTTGTATAATATATTTTGCTATGTTAAGGTTAAAACCCTTCTTTTATTTTAGTCAGAAAAGAGGAGATGATGAGAGATGTTATTCTGTAAATATGTTTCTCATTCTGGTTAATGAATAAAGCATTGTTGGGCCAATGGGAAAGCAAGATAGGCAGGGCTAGGAGACAAGGATGAAAGAGGAAGTAGGAAGGAAGAGTCAACATGGATAGCATGGATAGGTAGCACACCAACACCGCTCTGGCCAGTAAGATGAGCCATACTTAGAATAGTAGAATAGTAGAAATACTTAGAATAGTAGAAATGGGGTAATAATTAAGACAGAGATAGCCAATAAGGAATTAGGAACTTGCCAACAGATTTATATCAAATACAGACTCTCAGTGTGTTATTGGGGGCTAGCATGGCGGTGGGACCAGACCAGTGGCTGGCAGGCTGATGGAAAACAACTAACTACAATAGTTGTTCTTCACATTTTTAGTAGCTCAATAAATTCACAATAAGAACACTCAGAGTGAACTGACCCAATGCTGAAAGGCTATAGCCTTTCCATCTCCCATATATAGTCACTAGCATTGTACATTCATGTCCACTGCTTTAAAACTTACTAAAAAGAATATTTTCATCTGCTCTTTTTTTGTCTATATTATTTCATTAGAATCAGTTGTTTGAAAGCTTTATGCTTTTGGTTGAAATATTTTTATGAAGAAGGACAGGTCAAAATGGCTCTAGTTTTTCCACATATGACACATTCTTAATTTATTCATCAGTTAATTGGGGGCCTAACCTAAGTATAGAAAATAAAACCACTTCTTTCTCCATGTTCCTATCCCTGAGTAGGTTCTCTAAAAAATACTGAAAGGAATACTGGCAAACTTAACCTTGCTACACAACTTGGAATTACTGTGTCAAAATCATAGGATACTATTGTGCTTGTAAAGCAAGGGGTTTGAGTTAACTGGGAGTCAAACAATGGGAAGCTCAATAGAGGGAGATTAATAATGAACAAGATATAGAGAAGAAAATAGAGTGAGTCTTAATACAATCCTTGCCCATACATAATTCTCATATTTTGAAAGTCTCAATGTGGTGAATTGAAATAGAATAGCCTTCATAAGTTCAAATGTTTAAATATTTACTCAAATCAAAGAGGTAACACAGTCAAGGCCAGCCTTCTGTGCTAGTTCTCTAGTTTTTGTAGGCTCTGCTCCCAGACATAGGAACAACTGACTACTAAAATGTCAATTTGTGGCCAAAAGTCTTCCACCACCAGTTTAGTTTCTTCATTAGTAATACCTTAATAGGAAAGACCCCGCTGTGTTTTGTAGGTTTGACCAGAAGAACCATTGATCACTTAGCAATTTTATATGCAGACAGTAAACACGTATGTAGCTGCTATGGCCCCACCCAGATAGTCTCCAACTATTAGTAATCTCTCTTGTTCCAATACATAAAATATAACACCATAGCATTATCATTCAAACAGCACAGTCTCAATTAGAATGGCCTTACTGTTGTACTTTCAATGGGTTTGAGTAAATATATTATTACAAATCTGCCACTATTTTTCTTGTAGTTATTGTTTTCATTTTATCATAATCATCTTCAGTGTGTGTGTGTGTGTGTGTGTGTGTGTGTGTGTGTGTGTGTGTGTGTGTTTTGTGTGTGTACAAATGTACACATGTGCCTGCAAAGGCATGGATTTGAGGTCAGAGAGCAATTTTCAGAGCTCAAATTTATACCTTCAGCATTCAAGATTTGTGAATCAATTCCAAGTCATCAGGATTGTTGACAATTGAGGTCTAGTCACTGAAACATCTCACCAGGTCTACAAACAAAATAATGTGGTGGTTTGAAATACCCAACTATTTTGCTGAAAAATTCTTTCTGAAAAACCTCTAAAAATCACTGATTCAGATTTTTTCAGAATTAAAAAAATAACTCCAGATAATTTCTCTTTTACTTTTAACTGACACATGATAACTATGTATATAGAAACAGCATGATAATTTAATGATTACATTGTACAGTGATCAAATAAGAATAATTGGAATGCCCATTACCATATTATACAATATTGATTGAAACTCTCAAACCTTTATTTCTTTAGAATGGATTAAATTGGCTTTTTTCTTTTTTATTAATAATATAATTTAACAATTTTATATGTGGATCCCAGTTTCCTCTTCCTTCCTCCCTCCAACCCTCCCTCCCTCCCTATTATCCTCTTTCCCCTGTGAAATGCACCCTGGTCACCCTCCCCTCCCATCCCCCCCACCATTCCACTTGTAGGGCTATGCTATCCAGGTTGGGTCATGTAAATCTGTCAAGTCATTTGAAGAAGGGACTAGGACTTCCCTTCTGTCTCAAGGTTAAGGGGGTATCCCTCCATGGGGGATGTATCTGCAAGGTCCTTTTGTGAACCAGGAATAGATCCTGTTTCTACTGTCTGAGATCCCCAGACTGCTCAGTCCATCTTGCTGAGACCCACACTCAGAGGTTCTGAGTCAGTTCCATGCTGGATTTCCAGCTATCAGTCTGGGAGAGGGGCATTAGCTTCTCCTTGTTCATTTGACATTCTGTGTTTCTGCAACGTGGTCTTGTCCCCTCTTTCTGCATCTGGATTCTAGTTCAACTAAGTGTTTGGTTATGGGTGTTTGCTTCTGTTTCCAACAGGTACTAGATGAGGGCTCTATGATGGTGGATAATTTAGTTGATGATCTTACTATCAGGGAAGGGCATTTATGGTAGCCTTTCTTTCCATGGTTGCTTGGATTGTTAGTTGGAGTCAGTAGTTTAGTTCTCTAGACGTTCTTTTAGGTTCAGTTTTCTCTTCAAACCAATAATGGCTCCCTCTTTTATGCTTCCACCCCCAACTCTCTCACTCTGACTCTGTCTATCTAGTCACACATGTTTTCCTCTCCTCCCCTTCTCTTTCTCTGAGTCCTCATCATTCACTGCCCCCCTGTTTCCTATGTGATCTGGGGGACTTTTCCCTTCCCCCTTTTGTGAGGGACCATATATGAATCTCTGAGAATACACTCTGTATCCCATTTCATCTGGTGCTGTGTATTATAGGCTGGTGATCCTTTGTTCTATGTCTAAAATCCATATATGAGTGAGTACATACCCTGTTCCTCTTTTTGTGACTGGGATACTTCATTCAGGATGGTTCCTTCAACTTCCATCCACTTGCTTGCGAATTTTAAGATTCCGTTGTTTTTTTTTTTTTTCTGCAGAGTAGTATTCCATTGTGTAGTTGTGCCACATCTTCTTTATCCATTCTTCATTTGAGGAGCATCTAGGTTGCTTCCAGGTTCTTGTTATTACCAATAATGCTGCTATGAACATAGTTGAGCACATGTCTTTGTTGCATGGGTGTGGGTCATTTGGGTATATACCTAAGAGTGGAATTGCTGGTTCCTGTGGTAAGCTAATTCCCATTTTCCTGAGTAACTGTCATACTGATCTCCAAAATGGCTGTAGGAGTTTGCACTCCCACCCTTTCTTCACATCCTCTCCAGCATAAGTTGTAATTGGTGTTTCTAATTTTAGCCATTCTGGCAGGAGTAAGATGGTATCTCAAATTTGTTTTCATTTGCATTTCCCTGCTAGCTAAGGATGTTGAAAACTTTCTAGGGTGTCTTTCAGCTTCTTTGATTTTCTCTATTGAGAATTCTTTCTTCAATTCTGTACCCCAGTTTTTAATAGGGCTATTTGATGTTTTGTTGACTAGTTTCTTGAGTTCTTTGTATCAAAGATCTTTGATATTTGAGATCAGCCCTTTGTGAGATGAGGATTGAAAAAATTTTTCCCAGTCTGTTTGCTGTTGATTTGTCTTGTCAACTGTGTCCTTTGCCTTATAGAAGCTTCTAAGTTTGAGAAAGTCCCACGTATTAATTGTTGTTGTCAGTGTCTTGGGCTACTGGAGTTATGTTCAGGAAGCGGTCTCCTATACCAATTTGTTCAAGGTTACCTCCTACTTTCTCTTCTAGGAGGTTCTGTGTGGCTGGATTTATGTTGAGGTTTTTGATTCATTTGGACTTGAGTTTTGTGCATGGCTATAGACATGGGTCTATCTGCAGTCTTCTACACACCATCATCCAATTGTGCCAGCACCATTTGTTGAAGAGGCTTTCCTCCTGCCATTATATTTTTTAAGCTGTTTTGTCAGAAATCAGATGTCCATAGGTGTGTGGATTAATATAAGGATTTTTGATTTGATCCATTGGTCTACCTGTCTATTTTTGTGCCAATACCAGGCTGTTTTCAGAATTATAGCTCTGTAGTAAAACTTAAGGTCAGGGATGGTTATGCCTCCTGAAGTCTTTTATTGTACAGGGTTGTTTTGGCTAATCTGGGTCTTTGGTTTTGCCATACAAAGATGATTATTATCCTTTCAAGGTCAGTGAATAATTGTGCTAGGTTTTTAATGGGGATTACATTGAATCTGAAGATTACTTTTGGCAAGATGGCCATTTTTACTATATTTATCCTTCCAATCCAAGAACATGGGATATCTTTCTATTTTCTGTTATCTTTTTTAATTTCTTTCCTTAAAGACACTAAGTTCTTATTGTATAGGCCTTTACATGTTTGGTAAATATTTTATGTTGTTTGTGGCTATTGTAAAGGGTGATCTTTCTCTGATTTCTTTCTCAGCCTCTTTATCGTCTGAATAAAGCAGGGCTATTGATTTTTTTTTTTTGAGTTTATCTTGTATCCTGCTAGTTTATTAAAGAGGTTTATCAGTTGTAGTAGTTCCCTGGTTGAGTTTATTGGATTGCTTATATAAACTATCATATCATCTGCAAATAGAGACAGTTTGACGTCTTCCTTTCCAATTTGGATCCGCTTGATCTCCTTTTGTTGTCTTATAGCTTTAGCTAGAACTTCAAGCACAATGTTGAAGAGATATGGAGAGAGAGAGACAGTCTTGTCTTGTTCCTAATTTTAGAGGAATTGCCTTAAGCATCTCTCCCTTCAGTTTCATGTTGGCTGTTGGTTTACTGTATATTGCTTTTATTATGTTTAGGTATGTTCCTAAACTATATAGTTTTTCATTTTCAGTTTGTTTATATGGTAGATCATGTTGAAAGATTTTCATATATTCATCCATCTTTCAACCCAGGGATGAAGCCTACTTGGTCATGGTGAATGATTTCTCTGATGTATTCTTGAATTCGGTTTGTCAGTATTTTACTGAGTATTTTTACATCGATGTCATCAGGGATATTGGTCTGTAGTGTTCTTTCTTAGTTGTATCTTTGTGAGGCTTGGGTACCAAGGCGATTGTGGCCTTGTGGAAAGAGTTTGGTAATGTGCCTTCTGTCTCTATTGTATGGAACAATTTGAGGAGTATTGAATTAGCTCTTCCTTGAATGCCTGGTAGAACTCTGCATTGAAGCCATCTGGCCCTGGGCTTTTTATGGTTGGAAGGCTTTCGATGACTGCTCTAATTACATTGGGGGTTATAGGTCTATTTAAGTTGTTTGTCTTTTCTTGGTTTAATTTTGGTAAGTGATAGTTATCCAGAAATTTGTTCATTTCCTTTAAAATTTCAAATTTTGTAGAGTACAGGTTTTCAAAGTATGACCTGAATGTTGCCTGGATTTCCTCTGTGTCCATTGTATGTCCTTTTTTCATTTTTTATTTTGTTAATTTGCATGATCTCTCTCTGCTTTTTTGGATAAAGGTTTGTTTATCTTGTTGATTTTCTCAAAAAACCAACTCTGTTGCCTTGATTTTTTATATTGTTTTCCTGGTTTCTATTTTATTGATTTCAGCCCTCAAATTGATTATTTTCTTGCATCCTCTCCTCCGGGGTGAGTTTGCTTCCTTTTGTTCTAAGGCTTTCAGTGCGCTGTTACTTCTCTAATGTGACTATCCTCTGTTTTCTTCATATGGGCACTCAGTGCAATGATCTTCCCTCATAACACTGCTTTCAATGTGTCTCATAATTTTGTATATGTTGTGTCCTCATTCTCATTGAATTTTAGGAAGTCCTTAATTTCTTTCTTTATTTCTTCTTTGACCCAGGTGTAGTGCATTTGCACATTGTTCAGTTTCAATGAGTTTGTAGGGTTTCTGAGATTTGTGTTGTTGTTGAATTCCAATTTTAAAGCATGGTGTTATGATAAGATACAGGGGACTATTCCAATTCTTTTGTATCTGTTGAGGTTTGTTATGCCACCTAGTATGTGGTCGGTTTTTAGAGAAGGTTCTATGTGGAACAGTGAAGAAGATATATTCTTTTGTATTTGGATGGAATGTTCTATAGATGTCTGTTAAACCCAGTTGATACATAACTTCTGTTAGTTCTTTTGTTTCCTTGCTTAGTTTCTGATTGGTGGTCCTGTCTAGTGGTGAGAGTGGTGTGTTGAAGTCTCCCACTATAAGTGTGTGAGGTTTTATATGAGCTTTGACTTTTAGTAGCGTTTCTGTTACGAACTTTGGTGCCTTTGTATTTGGGGCATAGATGGTCAGAAACAAGACTTTGTGTTGATGTATTTCTCTTTGATGAATATGAAATGACCATCTTCATCTCTTTTGTCAATTTTAGTTTGAAGTCTAACTTGTTAGATATTAGGATAGCCATATCTGCTTGCTTCTTGGGTCCATTTGACTGGAAGTTCTTTTCCCAGCCCTTTACCCTGGGGTAATGTCTATCTTTGAATCTTAGGTGTGTTTCTTGTATGCAGCAGAAGGATGAATTCTGTCTTCGTATCCACTCTGTTAGCCTGTGTCTTTTTATAGTCAAGTTTAGACCATTAATGTTGAGGGAGAGTAATGACCATTGATTGTTAATGTTTGTTTATTTTAGATTTGCTTTTGGCAGTGGTATTGTGAATATATCTGTCATGTTTTACCCTTTGTTTTTTGGTGAAGTGGGATTATCTGTTACCTATACCTTTGTGAGCGTAGTTAACTTTCTTGGGTTGGAGTTTTCCTTTCAAAGGTGTCTGTATGGGAGGATTTGTAGATACATATTGTGAAAATCTCGCTTTGTCATTTTTTCTTTTACTTTTAACTGATACATAATAATTATCTATATAGATACAGCATGTTAATTTAATAATTACACTATACAGTGATCAAATAAGAATAATTGGAATGCCCATCACCATATTATACAATATGGATTGGAACTCTCAAACTTTTAGTTTTTTAGAATGTATGAAATTTGCTTTATAAAACAAGAATCACCAGTCTCCTGTAGATATTATGAAATTGTTGATATATTTTTGTGAACATTACCAGCCTTTTTCTACTTACACCAACTTCTAGAGATCATGTTGTACTTCTTAGTCTTTTGGAGACTCTTTTTTTTCTTTATCTTTTTTTTCTTTATATAAGCTCACATGTGGTATTTGTCACATGTGGTAATTTGCTTTTAAGCAATTTGCTTTTAAAGAATGTGGTATTTGCCTTTAGGTCTTTGATGTCTTTCACATAATACGATGTCCACAGATGTTTCATTTGTTTGCAGAAAATAAAAAATTGTATTCTGTTTATGTATTATAATATCATTTATGGATATGTATAACACATAAATTAAATCAGCACATCAAAGAAATGTTTTCACTCTCATGTTTACCACTGCACTATTAACAATAGATTTTACATTGTTGCAAATTATGTCTCTATCATCAGGAGAATTAATAATAAAACGTGGTGTGCATGCCCTAGGAATATTATTCAGCAACAAATCACACAACATCCTGAATAGGAAATTTTGAGCATGTTCAAAATCTGTAGAAGAGTACAGTGAACCCCTATGTCCCATAGGACAACCCAGATCAAAAATCCCAAACAATGCTCGCTATTGTATATAAATTCACTTAAAAGTTTTATTAAGAAAATTTCAAGCAAATATCAGGCACTATAGCTACATATTTATTTGCATTCAAGGCATTAATTTTTTTGAAAATTACAAAAATATAATATATATTTCTTTTCAAACATCATCAAATATAAAATCACTGTATACAATTTCATTATTGTCTTATTTTTTTGTCTGTTTTCTAATTAGTTCAATATGATCTAGAGGTACACACATTGCTTTTTAATATTTTTGTATATATTTTATTTTATTATATATATTCTCATACAATATCATGTTTCCCCTTCTCTAACTCCTCCCGTATCCTTATCACCTCTCTACCCTCTCAACTTTATGTTCTTTATCTTTACTTCAAAACAAAATGAAAACACAGGATACAAAAACAAGAAAACAAAACCAAACAACTATAATAACAAAACAGAAATATGAACTAATGTAAATCAAAAACAAACAGAATAGCAATAAAATAAAAAGTCCCCAAACTAAATAAAATAATAAAATAAAGCAAGTGCACAGTTTTTATTGTTTTGGCCAGTTATCCTTGGGTATATGGTCTGCCCTGAAGAGTGGCTGATACACTCAGCAACAGATAAAACTGGTTTTTCTTTTGCCAAAGGATATGTATAAAACTGATAGCTGGGAAACCAGTATCAGACCAACTTAGAATCCCTGAACATGGGTCTCAGTTAGAAGGCCTGGGAAGTCTAAGGGACCTCTGACAGTGGAACCAGGATGTATCCCAGGTGCACAAAAGGACTTTGGGAGCACATTGCCCATGGAGGGATACTCCCTTAACTTAGAGGCAGGAGGGAGGGCCTAGTCCCTATTCTGGATGACTTACAGATTTTGTTAATCCCTCCTGGAAGGCATCACTCTCCTTGTAGATTGCATGTGTGTGGGGGGGTGGGATGGGAGGGAGGGACAGAAATAGAAAGAGAGGGAGAGGAACTAGGATCGCTTTGTAAAATGAGAATAAATAAATAAATAAATAAATAAATAAATAAAGTAAAGACATGAATAGCTAGCTTCTTTTTTAGTTCATGTCCACTAATTCCTCAATGTGTTGGGACTGTTTTTGGATTGAATCTTTCCAAGTCTTGTATGTGCTGTCAGTCACTGCAATTTAATATGTTCATCAGTTCTGTTGTATATGGAAGATTCTATTTTCCTGAAGACATCCATTGACCCTAGACTTTACAATTCTTCCAGCTCCTTCCCATAGATGTTTGAGCCATGAGGTAAAGGGCTTAATAAAGATATCCAACATAAGTCAAATTGTTCCAAAGTGTTTCACTGTTTGCACACTATGAGTGGGTGTATGAATTCTTATGTACTGTAAGAAGGTAGGTAGGAGGATGTAAGAGAAAATTACTGAAAGAGATGTCTTGATGTGGCGGCAATTTTTTGCTCAGGTAGAAACCTGGCACAAGGGAACCTCCCACAAATCTAGGAGATGACCACAGCTAATACTCCAAGTAATAGAGGATAGGTAGTCTGAACTGGCCATCCCATGTAGTTAGATTGGTGACTACTCAAATTGTCATTAAAAAACCTTCATCTAGATGCAGAGACTCATAGACAAGCACTGGACTAAGCTTGGGGAATCTTGTTGAAGATAGGAAGGAAGGAATCTATGAGCAAAGTCATCACAAGGGAATCCACAGGCACAACTATTCTAGGCTCATATGAGATGTGGACCAACAATTAGGGCATCTGCATGGGACTGACCTAGGTCTTCTACATATGTGTTACAGTTTTATAGCTTGGTGTACTTGTGGGCCTCTTAGTAGTAGGAGCAGAGCTTGTTCCTAATGCTTTGGCTGATTTGAGGAACCTATGTCTAATACTGAATTGCCTTGCTCAGCTTTACTAGAATGTGAGGGGCTTAGTTCTACTTCAACTTGATATGCCATGCTTTGTTGACACCCAGGGGAGACATGCTACTTTCAAAACAGAAGCATAGGAGGAGTCAATTGGGGAATCAAGGGAATTAGAAAAGAGGGAGGAGAAAGTAGGATTTGTAATAAATTCATAATAAAAAATTTAAAAACATTGAATTTACATGTGAATTCAAAATATGTGGTGTTTGTCTTTCATGCCTGGATGACAGCATCTTTATTATTTTCATTCCTACTCATTTACCTAAAGATTTCTTAATTTCATGTTTTTATAGTTACTGCTAGTCCTTTCTGTATACATATCACATTTTCATTATACATTCATCAATTGCTTACCTTGTTGGTTGATTAATTATCAAGCTACTATGAATGAACTATGACTAAACATGGATGGACAAGCATGTCTGTATTAGAATATAAAAGCCAAGGAGTGACTGTGATAGGTATTGTGATAGTTCTATTCTCAGGGTATTGAGAAAACTTCAGGCTGATTTCCAAACTGCCTTCATTACTTTGCACCTTCCAACCAAAAGAGTATAAAGATGTTTTTCCTCGTCTAAATGCTAGCATATGTAGTCACTTGCTTTATTTTCTTGACTATTCAGACTGGCATAAGATAAAATTTTAAAGTAGTTGCAGTCTACCAGATATGTAAAGATATTAAACATTTTGAAATATCTTTTCTATTTGTGGTTATTATTTAAATACCTCTGTATTCAGTTTCATTGCCCTTTTGAGAATTGGATTGTTCAGAAGATCTTGTTTTCTAGCATCTCTGAGGTGTGGATTATTATTGTGGAGTAATAAGGATCAGAGAAAACAGACAAGCTGAATAGATGTTTATTCAGATAGAAATAACTTACAACAGAGACAGATGAACACCAACAGTTTCCAGTCTCAAGGATGCACTCTGTCTCTGTCCAGGACATAGTTCTTACAGGTCACTTCCCCACCTGTCTCCATGGGCATGGCCAGTGTAACAGTTGTGAGCAGTGTAAATATCTCACTATAGATTGTAGGCTAGTTATCCTTTGCTCTATGTCTACTTCTGAGTAAGTACATACCTTGCTTTTCTTTCTGTGTCTAGTTTCTTTCTTCTAGTTCCATCCATTTTCTGCAAATTTCAAGATTTCGTTGTTTGTTGATTTTTTTTGTTTTTTACATTGAATAGTACTCCATTGTGTAAATGTAGCACATTTTCTCCATCCATTCTTTGGTTGCATCTAAGTTGCTTCCAGTTTCTGGCTGTTACAAATAATGTTTCTATGAATACAGTTGAGCAAATGTCCATGTTGTATGAATATGAATCCTTTGGATATATGCCTAAGAGAAGAATTAATAGATCCTGAGGTAGACTGATGCCCATTTTCCTGAGAAATGGCCATTCTGATTTCCAAAGTGGCTGAACAAGTTTGCATTTCCACCTGCAATGGAGGAGTGCTCCCATTCTCCACATCATCTCTAGACAAAGGGAGAGGGGGAACATGAGAGATCAGGAAGGTTGAGTTGTGGGAGAAACAGAGTAGAGCAAGGAAGAATAGATGGAGATGTTTTGGGTTTAATGAAATACAGCACTAGGGAAATGTCGAGGGATACACAAGGATGATCCTAAAAATCTAAGAAATAGTGGAGAGGCTACCTTAAAAGCCCTTTCCCTATAATGATATTGATACTATCTTAAATGCCTTCACAGAGCCTTCATCTAGTAGCCAATGAAAGCAGCAGCAGAGACTCACAGCTAAGCACTGAGCTAAACTCCTGAAAACCAGTTATAGTGAGAGAGGAATGATGAGCAAAGTGGTCAAGAACATGCTGGAAAAACCACAGGAACAGCTGACCTGAGCAAGTGGGAGCTCATGGACTGCAGACTGACATCTGGAGAACCAGCATAAGACAGAATTAGGCTTCCTGAAAATGGATGTCAGATGTGGGGCCTGGGCAGTCTATGGGGCCTCTGGCAGTGGAATCAGTCATGAATGGTCTTTGAAAGCCCATTCACTATGTAGGCATAATCTTTCAGCTTAGATACAAGGGGTGGACCTAGGTATTGCCCCAAATGATGTGACAGACATTGATGATTCCCCATGGGAGGCCTCACTCTCCCTGAAATGTGGATATTGGATGAGATGAGGGGTTGGTAGAGAAAATGGGAGAACAGAAGGAGGGGGAACTGGGATTACTTTGTAAAATACGTGTTTTTAATTAAAAATAAAAATTAAGTAAAAATAGAGTTGGATTTTTCATTTCTCCATGTTGTTTTGTTTATGTATTTATTTATTTAGTATATTCTAGACATCAGTTGTTAAATGTCCAGTTAACAAAGATTTTCTCCATTTTCTGGGCTTTTTCTTCCCTTTGCTGACAGTTTCTTTCACGTTACAGAAGCCTTTTGTTTTTAATGTTGTAAAAGCCGAACTTATCAATTATTCCTGTTCTTTCACTATGATTTTTTAAATATTTATTTACTTATTGTGGATATAGTGTTTGCAGGGCAGAGGAGGGCACCAGATCTCATTACACATGATTGTGAACCACCATGTGGTTGCTGGAAATTGAACTCAGGACCTTTGGAAGAACAGTCAGTGCTCTAAACCTCTGAGCCATCTGCCAGTCCCCACTATGAAATTTTTATCAGAAATTTTATACCTTCAATTTTATAAATTGAAGCATATACTAGCACTTCCAAATAATCAGTTTTTGAGTTATGATCCTTGATCTATTTAGAGTTACATTTTGTGAAGGACAGTAGATTATGGTCAAATTTTGCTTTTCTGCGTACAGAAATCCAGGCATCTTATCTAACCAAATTAGTAGACACAGCATGTGTGTGGAGGCCAGAGGACAAACGGTAGAGTTTGGTTCTCTTTCCACATTTGGGTTTTAGAGTTTGAGCTGAGTTAGTTCAGGTTGATAACAAGTGCATTTATCTACTGAACCCCATCACTAGTCCAGACATTTGATTTTTTTTTCTTGAGTCTGAATTATATATTGAGTCAAGTATACTATTTTCTAGACTCATCCATTTTGATTCAATCATAGTTCATTGTGTTATACAGTATAATTTCATCCTATTTATTTGCTGTGTGCAAGCTCATTCCATTTCCTTGTTACAGTGCATAATGCACTAATAACCATGAATGTACAAACAGCTCTAAGGTAGGATATTGAGCATCTTGTGAATCATATAGCTGGGTTATATCACAATTCTTTTTGAATATTGTGAACATCTTTACTGAAATCAACAGTGTATGCATTAGTCTATACTCTCATCATCAATAAATAATGGCCACACATTTCTTCTATCCTTGCCAGAATTTGTGGTTATCTACTTTCCTCTGATGACTATTCTGATTTAGATGAGACACAGTGTCTCAAATTAGTTTGAATTTCCTTGAAATTTAACAACATACAACAACTTAAACTGCCTATTAGTCATTTGTATTAAGTTTCTTGAGCATTATCAGTTTATGTATTGCCTATTTTAGATTGGAATTTTTGGTGTTAACTAAAGTCAGGTTTTGAAATCCTTTATGCATATTGGACATTGATTGCCTGTTTATAACATAGTTGGTAAACTTTTCATCAATTGTGCAACCTGTTAATTTACTTTGCTGATAGTTTTTTTTTTATATGTAGAAACCTTTGACGAGGTTATCAAAAATACACTGAACAAAAAAACTACTTATTTAGCATTTGGTAATGAAAATCCATATTACCACCTACAGACAAATGAAATTTAGATATATATTTCTGACTACAGACAGACTTCAAATTAAATATTTAATAAATAGAGTTGATATTACTACAAATATTTTAAAATCTTCAAATATGTAACTGAAATCATTATTTAAAGAGGTGATATATTATCTCAGATAAAAGAAATAATAACAGATAATCATATTATTCCATAGACAGAATTAGGATATTTGAAAAACCACTGTGTTAATAGAAACAATGGAGAACACAGAGAATAGAGTAAGATATTCCACTCACATCTTTCTTACATTTTATTCTGAAAATGTAATTCTCGTCATCAATATTTTTGACCTTAGGTGTAAGATCTGATTCTGAAAGGTATAAAATGGTATCTCAGATTTTTTTTTATTTTTATTTCTTTGATGGGTAAGGATGTTGAATAATTTCTTAATTGTCATTCAGACATTTGAGTTTCTTCTGTTGAGAACTCTCTATTTAGATCTGTATACAAGTTTTTAATTGCATTTTAGTGTCAAGTCTCTTGGGTTTCTTATATATATTGGAGATTAGCCCTCTGTCAGAATGGGGTTGGTGAAGATCTTTTCCCATTCTGTAGGTTGCCATGTTGTCATATTGGCCTATCCTTTGCCTTATAGAAGTTTCTCAGTTTCAGGAGGCCCACTTTCAGAGTCTGTGCTACTCATTTTATATTTAAGAAATAATCTCCTGTGCCAATGTATTCAAGGCTGCTATGCCACTTTCTCCTCTATCAGGTTTAGTCTAACTGCTTTAATGATGGAGAGAATGTGAAATAAGGGTAACACTCATCCCTTGATGGTGGGAGTGCAAACTTGGACAGCCACTTTGGAATCCAGTACAGCTGTTTCTCAGAAAACTGGCAATCAGTCTACTTCAAGACCCAGCAATACTACTTTTGGGCATGTACCTAAAAGATACACAATCAAAGCACAAGGACATCTGTGCTGATAAATTATTTAATGATATATTAAAACTAGCCAAAGAATTTAGAAAGCAAACCCAGCCTTAAGCTACAGAGATCAGGCAGTGGTGGTATACACCTTTAATCCCAGAACTCAGGATTAAGAGGTAGGTAAATATCTGAGTCCAAGAACACCCTGGGCTACCAGGGAGTGAATTAGAGTTCACACAATGATATGATAGGTATAAACTATTGAGGCATTCATTCTGAATTTAGGCTGTAAGCTTGCTAAGAAGATCATAGCAGTCTGAGTTACTCTGAGGAGCAGTTAAATTGTGTGTACTTGGAGGATCACCTCTTTGCTTCTAAGGAAGAGGTAAGAACTAATGGCTGGCTGCTTCATTTCTCTGGTTTTAAGCTTGTAGGTTTAACCTCAATATCTATCTTTGGGTCTTTTATTTATCATCTGTAGACATTTGCTCAACTATGTTCAGAGAAACATGATTTATAATAGCCAAACCCGGAAACAACATAGACTCATATCAACCAAAATAATGGATAAAGAAAATGTGGAACATTTACACAATGGAGTATTACTCAGAAGTAAAAAAACAATGACATGCTGAAATTTGCAGACATATCGATAGAACTAGGAAAAAAAAAACAAAAAGAAAGAAAAAAAAAGTGAGATAACCCAGATGCAGAAAGACAAACATGAAATGTATTGTAGGTATTCAATCAAAACTGGATATTAGATGTAAAGAAAAGAATAACCAGGCTACAATTCATGACCCAAAGGAAGCTGGGCAAAAACAAGGCCCATAAGAGGGACACATATGGAGTGCCCCAGGAAGGAAAAATAATTAAGATCTCCTGGGTAAACTGGGAGATTGGTAGAACGGAGGGGATGAAGGATGGAAATGTGAGGGACCAAGAAGACTTATTTGGGTAAGGGACAGAAGCAAAGAACAATGAAAGAGGTATCTTGATAGATAGAGCCATTATGGGGTTAGGGAGAAACCTATTTACTAGAATAATTCTCAGGAATCAGCAAGAATGACCACAGCTAAGACTCCTACTAATACTGAAGAAGGTGTCTGATTAGGTCTTCCCATTTAATCAGATTAGTGACTAGCCTAATTGTCATCCAGAACTGATGGAAACAGATGCAGTGACCTTCAGAAAAGCACTGGGCCAAGCTTCTGGTGTTCAGTTAAAGAGAGTGAGGAGGGATCATATGAACAAGAGGTTGTCAAGAGCATGATGGGGAAAACCATCATGGGGATCTGAGGGATGATGGACTGACATCTGGAGAACCTGCATAGGACCAAACTATTCCCTGATGTGGGTGAAAGATATTTGACTTGATCTGTTGTGGGGACCTTGCAGGGGTACCAGGACCTAGCTCAGATGTATAAACTGGCTTTTTTGAGCTTGTTTCCTAAGGTGGGATATCTAGCTCAGCCTTGATACTATGAGGAGGAGCTTGGTCCTGCCTGAACTTGGTATGACAGACTTTGTTGACTCCTCAAGGAAGGCCTTACCCACTCTGAGGAATGGATGCAGGATGGCTAGGGGGAGGCAGGAATGGTGGGAGAGGGAAAGGAGGGAGAATTAGTGTTGGTATGTAAAATGAAAAGTAATGTTTTAAATGAAAAAAATCAAATTCCTTAATTTTTATTCACTAATTCACTCATTAAGAAGGCATAAATATATTGTAATATGTGTGAATTATACCAACTATTTTGACCCTTCAGATGTAAAGAGACTTGGGGATATCATTGTGCACATACTCCCTCTGCCATCACTCTCATTTAACCACCAAAGAATACTGCTGAGATTCTATGCATTAGTATTTATTACTTTTTACAATACATTGAAGTAGGATGCATAAACAATAGAAACCCATATCCCTCAGTTCTTCTGTCAAGATGTGAGCTGAGCTGACTATTCATGAGGGCCAGGAAGAACAATCTTCTTATGTCTCTGCCTTAATGCCTTCTAATTAGAGGGAACAATGAGATTTGAGAACACTGGGTATGCTAACATCCTTTGTTTGTATAAATCAAAGAATCAAACATCTATTATGTCCATGATATGAGATAATTCGAGGTACTTGTTTGTTAATATAGGCTACAATCCTCTCTAAAGCTCCACAATTAGTATGTTTCTTTTTATCACAACATTTCTGCTGGTGACAGAACTGCCATTCTAGGTGCTTGGTTTGGGTTGTTCTTATTGAAGTCCTACTTGGTCTCTGTGAGAATTCCTATAGTGATGTACAACTGTGCTTCCAAGTTTAAACTTAGGAGTTTAGTTGAATTTAGTATACTATTCTCTGTGTTATCACTATGAAATATTGTCCACCAATTCAGTGTTTATTGTTTAATTCACTTTTTAGTAGACATACTGCTGGAAATAAACTAAGCATCTAGTATACTGTGTTATTAATTTTCATTAATTTGTAGTATGAATTATTAGAGGGAACTGTACTATATATCTTTCAGGTCTCAACTAAAATAGATTTACTCATTCATAAAAATAAAACGACGCAGTGAAGGCTTTTGTATTATAATTCATATATTTTCCTTGTAGATACTTTATGATCAAGCTACATGCTAGTAATTAAATATGTTATTTCAATTTAGAATATCTTGTTGTTACTCCTGGAATATAATAGGATATTTTTCTAATGAAAAGGCAGTGGTAATTATAGACTATGCATATGTGTATGAGTTCAAATTGTACTCAAAGAGAGTTTTCAAAACTGCTAAATATATTTGCTTTTTCCCTACCCAGAGAAGACCAAATATAGGTGATACCTTCTGAACATCTGGGAACTCGTGTGTTGCAGCTACTTGATGTTGTTTTGCTGTCAGTTTTAAAGTAGTAGTGTGAAAGATCAGGACAGATCTTTATAAACCAAGAATAGGAGTTCACTCTCAGAAGACAGCAATTGTGTACAAAATAAAAAAAAAGAACACAAGAAGAGAGATGTTTGCGATCATAATCTCTGCTGCTCACCCAGCTGACCAAAGAGGACTGTTGTCTGTGAAAGCAGCTGCCAGTTATCTCACTTTGAGTCGACAAGCGGGATTCATCCTTTTGAGAAAAAAAATGTTCAGGGTAAAAAGAATTTGCTTTGAGGTCTGAGAAAAGAGAAAAAGTAAATCAAGACCTAGTTGCTGTATAAAAAAAATTGTATGTAGTAAATATTACTTATAAAGCTACAATAGTAGAGAATAATGTTTTTTCAAATGTACATAATTTAATTGAATTAAACTAAAATGATAAATAAATAATTGCCCAAATTCTAGAAATACTTAGTGTAATTTATAATAATTCTTCAGGAGTTAACTGCTATATCAAATTAGGTATTAAAAGCTGTAACAAATACATATATTTCTCTCCATCAACAAAGGCATGTTCTAGAAAATCCTTTGATATCCAGTTTCAATTCTATTATTATTCATTATCTTTTCTATGTTGGCTTTTCTAACCCTACAAGGCAAATTTCCAATAAAACTTAACATGCTTTCACTTTCATTTAAGAGGGATAAATGCTCCAGCATGCTTGCTGATGGAAATTAATTTCATTTAAATGCTCTCAGGCTAGCTCTCTGCAAGTGTAAATACTCGGATTGCAAATTTTGTTGCCAAAGGTTTTCTATCACTAAAAGGAGCTCTGACTAGATTATGAGAAAGCAGCAAAGCACTAATGAAAAAAAAATGTGATCTGCTTTCTCTATCACATTATCAAAAGTATCAGCCACACCGTCACATTAACAGGAAAATCTATCCAAATTCACGAAGGCTTCCTTCATAGCTTGGTATTAATGTCAAGTGATGGAAATGATTATATCTGATGAGCAACATTAAGTCCCAGAATCGGGAAGTGAATGATTATGAGTCTTGTGCACGCAACAGGATATTCATAAGCATAAAGTAAAACAAGACAGCTTTGTGGTCTCTTTCCAAGGCACATATAAAATAAAAAATAGCCATATTGTTTTAACATTTTGACTGACTCATTTCTCCTAATAACCTTATTCAATATCTTATATTTTTAATTCATAATATTTAGAACTTGGGTTTCAAATTTTGCTTCACTACTTCATTGACAAATAGTTTACAAAAGATACTGTAGATTTTCTGACCAATTTTATGAGTTTTATCATTTGTGGAAAGCCATGTAACTACCATCTCAATCAATGTATAAGTTCTTTCATGGAGACATGTCACAAGGAATCCCATGTCTTTGTAGCACAAAGTTACACAGAGCAGCTATGAGCAGTTACGGAGTTGTTTTTAGTTTTTCACTATTTTGGATAAAGATACCATTGTGCATCCTTTCCTACCTAGCCATTTACACTAGCAGAGTGGTTAAAAACTTTGATAAAATATTTATTTTAATAAAAATGATTTTATATCTATTCATGATGTTCATATATGCTCTTTTGTTTATTTAATTTATTTTTTATTTTACATATCTATCCCAGGTCCCACTCCCTCCCACCCTCCCATACCCCCCACCGACCCTCATCCAATCCTCCATCCACTCCTCTAGGAGGGTGAAGCCATCCATGAGGGATCATCAAATCTGTCAAGTAATTTGGGTTAGGATTTAGGCCCTACTCCGTGTCTTTAGGCTAAGGGAGTACTCTCCATGGATAATGGGCCCCCAAAGTTTGTTTATGCACTAGAGATACATCCAGGCTCTACTGGCAGAGGTCCCATAGACTGCCTAGGACTCCTAACAGACCCACGTTCAGGGGGGCTGGGTTGGTCCTATTCTGGTTTCCCAGCTATCTTTTGAAATTTAGTTATCATGATGCCAGGAACATTGGGACATGGATTTAGGGCAGGCAAACTGTATTGGGGGAGGAGGGGGAGCAAAATGTGGCTTAGATTGCGTATACTTATTCTAATACCTGGAACTATCAGACATCTCACACTGTTAACTAATACTGGGAAGTATCTACTAGTATTTTTTTTAATTTGCATTGATGCCAGCTATCATTTAATGAGCTTCCTTTGTTTTGAATATATTTTCCTTTGACAAATGCTTGTCTTCACTAAAATTTTAAATTGTATTGTTATTACATGTGTTTTTAGGAAACTTCTTTATTCAAAATTATTTATTTCATCTCACATTTTAATTGTATTTATCACTTAGATTTGTTATATGTTAAAATATAAAACCGTCAATTTTAGTATTCTAATTTTTTAACTTAGTAAAAAACATTATGAAAAGTAATTTGTTTACAGAAATATATAGAATAATTTTTTGAAAAGATTTGCTATCATCCCTAAATGTATTAGCTTGTACTTCATACAAACAAAGCCATCTTCCTGTAAAACCACAATATGGCGACTGACAAAATCAAAGTAATTACCGCAAAATTTGTGTAATACTTTTTGTATAGTATTTCTCCTGTGTTACAAAACACTGAAGAATTTTGTGTTTCAAAAAATTGTAGCATTGTTTTTTGGTAATGTAGAGCATTGGAAATTTGATTGGAATTGAATCTGTTGACTCCTTTCAATAGAATATTCATCTTCATAATATTGAATTTTTTCCAACCCATAATCATAAGATGTCTTTATATCTTCTAATGTCTCCAATGGTTTTCTTGACTGAAATTTTTATTATCATAATCATATACTTTTTTGGACCAGTTTGTCCTAAAATAATTTATTATCATTTTGAGGTTATTGTAGATGTCAGTATGGTTGAAGTTAGTATATGTGGGGATGTAGATTTTTGTATATTATTTTTTCCCTGTAGTTTTATGAAAATACTAATCATAAGGAGTTTAAGAGTTTCACATAAATTTTATTTCCACACTATTATATGTATTTTGTCTTTATATAAGATTGATAAGATTTTACATTGATGTAAAATATGAAAAAATAATGATAAAAAATTTGATAAAAAATCAAAAAAATAAAAAAGATTTCCAAAAGCCCTCTCAGCTCAGTAAGCACTGCATCGGTCTCATAAGATTTCTAGCACTGCATTAAATAGGAATGGAGAAAGTGTACACTCTACTCTTGATAACATTTTTAATGGGAATCTATGAAATTTTCCCTAATTTGAACAATGTTGGGTAGAGGTTTATTATATATATAGACTTAATTATGCTGTTGTGATATTTTTATTCTGATTTTCAGTTCATTTATCACTCATGAGGAAATGCTGAATTATGTAGCTTTTGTCCTTGAGCCTTTTTAGGTGACATTGATTGCTGCTGATTTGTGTAAGTTTTTTGTTTGTTTGATTGGTTGGTTTTGGTTATTCGAGAAAGGGTTTCTCTGTGACTTTAGAGGCAGTCCTAGAACGAGCTCTTGTAGTCCGGGCTGGCCTCTAGCTCACAGAGACTGCCTCTGCCTCCTCAGTGCTGAGATTAATGTTATACACCACTACCACCCAGCTCAATGTGTGTGTATGTTGATTGTGGAATGACACTGAACCTTTTTTCAAGTTACTGAGCCATAGTAACATAAACAGCATGTCAGTGGCAAAAGAAACTGACATGAACACCAGTGGAAAAGAATATAATATCCTGGTATAAACAGCCACAACTATACTAGAGCCACAGTAACTTTAGCCTCTCTCTCCTTGCTTTGAGGCTGCCATGACTTGGGAGGTAACCTGGATTTTTAAGGCAAACCAACTCCTATCCCCCATTACAGCAACATAAATAAAACTAGCATAGGACTTAAGGTTTTTTTTTTTTTTCCACAGCAAATTTTACTCTCACACAATGTCAAAAGATACACCCCAATATGTTATTAGCTCTCATTAACAAATACTCAAACCAATTTCACAAGATAGTTTTATATATTTCCCCATTACTTTTTTTATTGTAATTCTGAATAAATTTATCTCATTTGTTATTTTAAATTTTGTTTTTGATTTCCTGGCACTGAAAAACCCTCAAAGCGAGGACCTTCACACTCTGGCTCAGGAAAGGCTACACCCCAAATCACTCACGAGAAGCGGTCTTGATGGAAACAGCAAGAGGACTTTTATTCCAAGCATGAACTGGGGTCCACAGTCATATTCCATGCAGGGATAGAGGACTGAGGACCCCAGTGCAGAATCAAGACAGCTTTTATAGGGTTTACAACAAAGCCCGTGAATGGCAAACCAATCATTCTATAGCATCAAGAGCCTGCAGTGTGTGGGCCAATCAATTTAAACCATTTTATAGTTTTTAGACTAATTATTTTAAATCATTCTAGTCTGCGCTTTATAGACCAATCAGTTTGCTATAGCCCCAGACTATAGCATTTGTAGGGCTTCTGGGTGGGTTGACAAATGGCAGTTAGGATAGGTCACTGGGGCTGGTGTTTCACAAGCAGTTTACTGAAGCCAGATAAGAAGTTAGCTCATTTCCTGTTATCTTACTAGGCCAGGATCACACACTCAAGGGCCTGTCCTAAGCAGCAAGAAGTGTGTGTAACCTTTCGCCTATTTATTGGCAGAGGACAGAGTCTGAAATTTGAGGTATTTAGGACTTCTGAGATAGTATTTCCAAACTTCTAGCTTCCTGGGTCATTGGAGAGTTAGGCTGTATTTTCCATCCTTTTAGCACCATCTTCACTACATCCCCTGTCAGTCCAGAAGTATCAGAAAAATAATGTGGAGTCATTAGTGGAAGAATTCTACTATCTGAGAGAACAGATATGTTGCTGCTTACTTTTACTGCCTAAATGTTGTCTCATACCTTTTGAAATATTTTCTAGTTTTTAATAAGAGCAAAGCAGTTCTAGTTCCATAATCTTTGTTGTATCCAGAAGTGGAAAGAAAATAATACTTTTTAAAGTAAAAAAGTTACTAGTGATCTGATTCAAATTTTAATTATGGATAGTTATAAGTAAATGAAATCTGATGCTCTTTGTTTATATAGTAGAACACTTTCATCTTTATTTATATCACTGTGAGGTTTTTTTTTCTCAGTTTGATTCCAATTATAATTTTCATGATAGCATTTTGTAATTGTTTTTCAGTTCTGGCATGCTAAGGGATACCGATAGTTAGAACAGTCTCTTCTTATATTCTTTCAAATAATAAACACCAAGCTTCTTAATTTAAAATTAAATATTGTATTATATAAAAATAAAATATGTCTAACAGGGCTTTGTAGCATTTACTTGATAAATCTCAGTTATGGGCTGAAGAGGAATGTTTTCACAAATTCCCTGTCACATTTTTAATTAGGCTTTAATTTTTTGTCCTGTTGGCAAATTCAAATTTCACATATGGTTCACAATGCACACACACACACACACACACACACACACACACACACACACACCATACACATTTTCAGATAGTCAGCTTAGACACAAACAATTGTGAAATGCAGGGAAATGTGATAAATGTACACTATGTTTAAGAAAAAGAAAGGGTGTCTATTGACCCCATTTGTTTTTGGAATTCTTACATGATATTAAGGTTTAAACAGAGGAAGAATTGGTAGATTTGAGATATTCTAATTAAGTAGTCATACTCAATGTGTGAGCTGGGTGACAATGGCCTCATCTCTGGTTTTGCAAGGTAGTCTATAGGAGTTTTATTTCTTGATACTCCCAAGAGCTGGTCATTCATAGTCTACAGCTCACTACTGCTGACAATTACCCTCATCTAGGGTGTGAACTGTCCAGGAAGGCTCTGGGATTTCTGGAATCCAAAGTGATTGGTAACTGCAGGTTTGATGAAATCGCTGAAAAGCTTCAGCATACTTTGTGTAACTTTAATACTATGTCACAAAAGGTGACAGTAATGTGCCTCAATGCATCTTAACTTTGCGCATTTACTCTTAAAGGAAAAATGAGACTATTTATATACCAAGCATTTAACTTGTAATCATTTAAAGATAACTGATATTGCAACAAGAATACCCACCTTTATGTTCCAAAATGTTAGCACACAAGTGATTTTCAGCATAGTGAATAGAATTAGTTGAATCCTTATTTGATAAATGTGGAGTTAGCTAACTCACAATGTAATATCAGAATCAATGTGGAAATGTTGTCAAACTTACATTTTATGATTTATGTTCCTGAAAATAAGAGTTTACATACAGACAGATGTTTCTATTTTATGCAGCTATTGATTATTCCTGGAACTCTAACAGCATGAACTAGTTCCCATTTTCTTTATATAATGGAGTCAATGTTCTGGCTTGTTTTTAAAACAAAATGCAAACAAAATATTATTTCCTATTTAAGGTTAAAAAAATACTTTTTCTGCCTTAGGGCTATTATATACATTTTAAAATAGAGAAAATTTCACTATCTTTTTGTCATGAAATGTTTCAGAAATACATCTCCAAATGTGTACATCATCATACTTCAACACAAAGCCACACCATCTCACTTGGTAAAATTAGACATTTGCTACATACTTATTGATTTGACTTTTGCATTCTCTGGATAATGAAGATTAATTATTTAGAATTTTGAATCTCCTCAACCTCATTTCTTGACAAGCTAATGATTTTACAAAGAAACAAGCCCCTCTCCACCATACAGATGTTTAAAGATTATTTACTGCAAGATTAAATACAATATGTTGACACATTTTTAATAGTATCACCTTTGCAAGGTAACATGTTGCACAAGTTTAAAGTAATGGACCAATACCATATCTTTATGTGGACTTCAAATTAAAAATAAATTATTGTGATTTTCTTCTCTGACAGATATTTTGCTTAATTTGAGAATTTCACTACTCTATAACACATTTCCATAAGCATAATAATATACAGAAAGTTTCTTAAAATATTTCCTTCTGGAATAAATTTAAAATCTATTTTTGCAAATGTGAAGCAATGGCTTTAAAAGAACTGATATTGCAGCCATAGTTACTAAATGAGGATTCAGTAACTACTGGACTTATTCATTTAGGGCAAAGCAATCAATTTTTGTTAGAGTGCTGTCAGCATCTCACAGTGTATTTTGAAATGACACAAAATGTGCAACTTATGTTAAATAACATTGGAATATGCCCATATACAATATTGAAAAACAGATGTAAAGTTTTTAAAAGTTAAAAACACTAATTTTGGAACTCAATACAGATTGTTTGAAGCCTAGAGAACTCAATAAAGATTGTTTGAAGTCTAAGTATATTTGTATGTATTTTACATGTCAGATTGTATATAAATTGGTAATAAAATTATCAAGTATCATGATAACTGTTACTGAATCCAAATGTAATCTGTCTACAAGATGAATACAATTATTATTCTATCAAATGAAATTAATGCAATTGTATTATATGATATTATAATTTTTAAAAAGAGATTTATTTATAATTACAAAATACATTTGTTGATTGCTAAAGTCAGATACAGTCTGAGCTACAGAAATTATCAATGCAAATATTTTACACCATACTCATCAGAGAAAAAATTAAATCCATCAAATTGGGGATTGAGAAAGTTATTATTTATATTTCAAGTGTTATATACTTCCTGTCATGATAGAATGTACAAACATTTTGAATTCTCAGTTACATAAAATTCAATCAATTTTAAAATTCCCAATTACCTAAATATCACCCTTTATCCTTCATAAAAAAAAAATCTTGGTTCTAAAGCTTCAGCATCTTCATTTATTCTGACTTACAATTACTCAGCTACTCTTAGGAATGCAGAGTCAGAACTAAAAAGCAGGGAATCTGAATTGGACTCACTTAGGCCATCTACATATATGTGACAGTTATGTATCTTGGTCATCTTATGGGATTCCTAACTATGGGAATTCCTAATGTTGTGGCTGGCTCTTGAGAACTATGCCTCATATTGGGTTGCCTTACTCATCATGAATACAGGGGAGGTGCTTGGTCTTATGGCAACTTGGTATGCCATGCTTTGTTTATACACATAGTAGCCATGTCCACTTCGGAACAGGAAAGAACATGAGTGGATTGGGGGGCAGTGTAAGAGGTCAGATGGGAGAGGGAACTGGAGGAGAGGAAAGATGGGAAAACTGCAGCCAGAATGTATAAATAAATTAAATAAAGAAAATTGCTCAGCCATATTCTTTTTGTGAAAATGGATATCCTGAGTTCATTATATTTCACACACTCCCTATATATGTATATAACATATTGATCTGAAAATACAAAATTTTTACTATAATTTGTTTATGAGGGAGAATTGTATTTAAGAAATCTTAACATGATTGCATAAACAATGCTTACATAATAACAGCACTAGTTTACATTCCAACGCATAAGCAGAAAATCTCACCAGAGCTCATTTCTAGATGAAGAGCTATAGGCAATCAGGGAGGGACAATTACTCTTCTGTAGGAGGCCCTGATTATTTAACAAAAGTTAGCTTATTCCTGATCACATATACATGTAATAATACTAAATGTACTTATCATGTAGTTTTATACACATACACATACACACACACACACACACACACACACACTTACCCATAATACACATATAATAATTAAAAAAGAAAAGATAATTAGGTTTATAGGGAGAGGGGAACATGAAATGAGTTATGAAAATATTTTGGGTCAGAAATGATGTAAATATAGTGATATCATATGAGAAAATAATAAAGAAAAATTTTAAAATAATTGTTTCATGTTAGAGAGAATACTTAGTCGAGCACTGTTTTTTTCTGCTAGAGATCCTGAGTTCAATTCCCAACAACCACATGTCTCACAAGGATCTGTAATGGAATCTGATGCCCTCTTCTATACTGCAGACATGCCAGAAACAGAACACTCACATGCATAAATAAATAAGTTTTTAAAAATAAAGAATTAGTGACTATCATTTTATCTTCAATGATAGGGAGACCACACCTGTTCAAACAAGAAGACATCTTATGCCATTCAGGCCACCTAAGCATTTTCTGTAATCTACTGAGAATATATCTGATGAACATTTTTTCCTGGTTCCTTGTCTGAGGCATCAAAGGTCAACAATTTAGTGACACTGATATCTGTACATGGAACATCTTGAATTCAACTATTCTTTGACATTTGCTAATTTGACTTTTCAAAATTTCTCTTTGATATATAATAGTATATTATATCATTTACAGTAGGATTTTTCAATTTTCCTCTATAGTACAAAATAGTATGAAAAACTATTATTGTCTTCATGTTGCTAAGAAAACTAAATCTAAAATTATTATTAGTTAAATATATCAATAATATATTTGCTTATCTTTTTAGTGAAAGTATTTTTAATAAAATTTGAAAACAATTTTATACTTGACCTAAAATTTCATTTTTTGTCAAAATATGTATGAAAGTCATGGTTTAATTGTATGTACTTATTGTTGGTTGTGGATAAACACAAGACAAAAATGAGTTGGGTTTAGAATAAAAGGGAAGCAATCATAGGATCACAATGTACTTTATTATTAAAAACAAAAAGTAATCACTTAGTACTGGATAATATTATCCCAATTCAGGTATATAAATAAGACTGGAGTTAAAATATTTTGAACTCTATTTAAAGTAATATATTACAGTAGTATTTCTTCTGACTTTGTATTTAACAAGAGTGTTACAAATGTGGCAAACAATGTTGTATACAAAAAATTCAAAATCCATACTTTTTGCTTGCTTAAATATTTCTATAATTTAATTGACTCCATATGTTCTCCAGGCAGATGAATCAATTATACAGTCCATAATGGCCTTTGAAAATACAGACTAGTAATAAATGATTGGCCTGGAAAACATTAAGTGGCAATGAACATCAGTTTGATGATTATTTTAGTGTTAATTACTATTACACTTTCTGAATATGAAATGAATTCATCCCATGGGTAATTTTCCAATATTTTATTTTTCAACTAGCATCCCTTCAAATCTTGACAAATCCAATTTGATCATGTTATATAAAAATGTACAGTTTGTCACTTTTTCTTGAAGGACAAATAGTGCTAAAATAATGTTTCTACCTATTTCCACTCTAGGATTTATAAAGATTCACATCCCCACACACTGTTCAACAGCTTCATTCTGCAATTTGTAATATGGGCCTATGTGTTTGTCCTGAAGGGGTACATTGACATGAACAGGCACACATAACTTCCACCCTTAACATTAACTGTGTAACTCAGTGGCAATGGAGGCCAGTGAATGTAGAGAGGAGTTTGAGCAGCCACTACTTACATCCTGAGATGGAAGAGCCTGTCAAAAAACCAAGAACTAATCAGCTGCCATGCTGACAGATGATTTTACCGCATTCAAATCTATCACTGTGACCAAGTAAGGTCTACTGTTTACTCAGTGGATGGATAAAGTAGAGCTAATATATAGTTTCTAAGCAAATAGATCATTAATATTGTTAAAATGTGGGGATAGAGAAGGCTAAATCTTCTCCCAAGCAGTATCGCTTCCCTTTAGAGAAAGGATAAAGCAAGCAGAGGTTTACTAGGCAATAACGATACTTTTGCATGTAACAAATCTGCTGTCAGATTTTTATTTCAGCCTACTCTTTGCAATTGTCACTTACTGTTAAATCTATCATGGGATTTATTAACATGTTAATTAAAATGGCTGAAGAAGATAAGAATTGATGGACTGGGGAGCTGGAAGATTGCATTTTTTTTCACATTCCTTCCTACAGTGCAAATGATGTCTCTATCAGACTTTACGCTCTTGCTTTTTCATGAGCTGAAATATTTAACTTTCAGACATTGAGTTAATTGCATTTTATTAATACTTGGTTTCTAATTAATTGAAGAACATGCCATGAAATGACTTCTTAATGGCTTACAAATCCAACATTGGTCACCAATAAGTGTCAAAGAAAGATGGCTTAAATGTGCATTGTCAATACATAATTTGAGACATAATAAACAGAAATGCCAAGGGTTTTGTTTAGGTTAAAAACATATAACTAAGAATAGGGAAAAGAAGTTATACTTTCAAATGTAACTTACACTATTTTGCCAGTCGTCAAATTTAGGTCATCAATGTTAACAGAATTATTTATGTAAATCCAGAGAAGATATCTTAATAAAATTAATAAATTTAAAATGCCAACAAAATATAAGCAAATATGCTTTATGTTAATAATAAGCACAGTTTGAAATCCTTTTGGTCATACAAACAAAATTGGTATTTAGAATTTATTATATTTTAAATTAATATGGTATGTATTATAAGTAATTGATAGAAGGGATTGTAGTAAATGTATGTTTTACCAGGCTTAGTTAACAGTAGATTAAAAATTTTGTTCAAAATCTATTAAAGAGTTGAGAATATAATGTAGTTGTAGAGTTCTTGACTAAACACGAGACCAAACTCCAAAAATTACAAGAGAGAAATGCTTAAGTAAAAACTAATATAATCAAAACACTACCATTTAAACAAAATTTATGTTTAACAGTGAGGAATTCTATCATTAATAAATATGTGTGTGAATAAAACTAAAATTCCTTATAGACTTTGCCCTTTGCTCAATTAGTTCAATTCTCCTACCTAGTTTCCGTGTTGCTATATTCATTATAAATAAAAGATCCGCTGAAGGTTGGAAATTCATGACATTACATCTCTGTATTATCTGAATTGTTATTATGCAGAGGTTAAGAAGAATAATAAATCTCAATTTTATGAAAAAATATATGGTTAAGACTAACAACTTAGAGGCAATGATCCACATTGAAGAATTAAGTTCACGGTAGGAGGACCATAAACTTGGCTCTTTAGTCCTATCTTCATGGGTTTCCTATTTCCAGAACAAACAAATAAATAAGTATGGGCATATCATGTTGATTTCTTGCTGGCTCATTAACTAGGATCTGAATTTCAATATCTTAATATTGTAGCATGTTTGAATATTTGACTTATACTTGAACTTTTTACTCGTTTAGAAGCAATTTGCAATGTGATGAGCAGTTGTATATCTGACTATAAAATTGGTGTTTGTATGGTGAGAATATGGACTAATTTCCCTTTTCTGAATCTGCATCTTCTGAGTTCTATAAGTTATTTTTTAATTATAGAGAACTTAATATTCTAGGAAGAGGAAAAAAAGAGTCACGGCGCAACCAGAGATTTTATCATAACTTACTTTGTATTTGTGATATGATACTTTAAGTTACTCAAGTAAAATAATAGGAACAGTGACTATAACATTTTGTGTCTGATAAATGGTCAGTTGAAACACTTAAAACAAATCTTATTTCTTATTTTTTTGTTTAAATAAAGAAACCCTTTTAGGTATCTACAAAAGATTCTAAGCCATTCTGTATTTCCGAACCAGGACTCAAGATGAATGTTCACATTTCACAGGCATCGTCTTCCTATATTATGGAGCTAGGATTTCTACAAACCATGTGAAAAGTGCTTCAAGACAACATTGACCTAGTTTCCATAGTGAACCAGAAATATAGGCTCACGCTCCTCAGGAGATAACTATAGGTAATCCATTGTGGTAAGGTTACTGTGATTTTTAAATGTCTCATTATCTTGGATAGATGTCTTCTCCTGTCACTGTGGCTCCCACTAGCAAAGTTCTCCTGCAGTTTCCCGTGCATTTATTAGCCCTTGCCACCTATTTTTAAATGCCGTGTGACAAAAGATTCCAGCTCCAGACATAGAGAACTTTATGGTAATGTCTGGAAAATAAGTTTCCCTCAATAGAAAGTCTGTTGGGCTGCATCTGGGTGCTTTCTGAGGACTCACTATTTTCACTTTCCCAGAGAAAAACATAAATCCTGTGAGTCCCTGTGCCAGCACTCTCTTTGAATATTTAAAAAGGATTCACATTTGTTTGGGCTATTTGTATAAACACTGACATTAGAGCCTCTGCTTTTCTCAAATTCACATCCCAACTTGTAGCATACCACACAGTTACTGTTCAGCACTCGTCCATGTAGATTTGAAGCATCAAGATAATGCATATGACGGATGTTGCTCACCTCAGTTTTAGTGCTCAGTACTAAAAGGGACGGAAATGAAAGGGAACAGAATGGTGGGATAAATGTGGCACTTGAGTCATCTTGGCTCCAGAGAGCATTAACAAAGGCTGTTAACATTTATTCCTGCTCAATAAAATTATCTTTTCCAAATGATTACTTTAAAAGCCTATTGGCAGGTGTATTGCTTCTAGCTTACTGATCCTGCAGGGAAACCCATGATCCCACAGCTGGCTTTGTGACTTGTATCATAGATTAAATTGCTTGGTTAGAGGGGAAATCAATTGCTATTTTTACAAAACTTCACAAAATGCTTGCAATCTACAATCTAATCAAAATCTAAAAGCCCCTTGAAGATTAGTTTTATTGGCCGTTTTCATATTGCAGAACTGATGGCATTTTTCACAGAAGCTGTACTGCCTTATTCCTTCTAAGTGTAACATTGCTTTCTTTTTGTATTTACCAAGAGGAAATGAATTTTGGTGATGTAATTTCTGTTCTTCTTGCTCATTTTCTTAATGTGATAACAAAAAACTCAATTGGCATCATTCTATTCTTGTTTCTTTGGCCATTTGCTGCAAATATTCATTGCAATGGACAGGAACAACATATCACCAAGGATCAAGATAACAGCTCACCACTTCAGACCACCCCAAAAAGTATGGACTATTCATTCAATTAACATTTTATTGAATATTTATTAGCTCCAAGCAAATGAATTATGGAGGTTAAATGGAGAAAAAAGACATAATTCATAGACTTTCATAAAGGGAAAGATTTAACACCACAGCACATTTTAACCTTAAATTTATGTGTGTATATATGGAAAATATTTACATCGTATAGCATAAAATACCACACTTGTACCATACATAATTTGTAAGTGACAGCACTGTACATTTTCAAATAAATTTAATAATTCTAGTTAACATAGCAGTGAACACAACTTAATTTGCCTACATGAGGTAAATGTATGTGACAGTCAAATTATCTGTGCTTGCTTCCTCCCAGAATTTTACTGGTTTTATTATTGTATGATGCTGTTATCCCTACTACATGAAATTTTAGGAGTAATGTATATTTCTATTGTGTTAGTGGAAATGTGCTTTTCTACAACTCTGAGACCACTTTGAGTAACTTGCCTTTAAGACTAGGTAGTATTCCAAGTGAAAAGATATCCATTGTCAAGCAAAGCAAACTTAATTTTGATTTTATGTTAAATAAACAGAATCAGAACTCTATTATTCTTCATTGCCACATTAGCATTACATATTAAATTGAACTACAAATGACTGAAGGAAGTGGAACCATTCTGAATATCTATTTAAAATATAAATACCTTTATTTGAAATGCCACTCCGTACAGCAGATACAAATGATGCACACCTGGTCTGGCCCAGGATGTGTTGGATCACTGTATCTGTGGGTGAAGGGACCAAGGACCTTCATTTAGATTGAATGTATTCCCTTCCCACAAACATTTTTATTTTCTTATGATTTCTTAAAATATAATTTTTAAGATACAGACTTTTGCATCTGAAAAACAAAACTACAACCGCTGTTGACCATAGGAGAAACATGTATGTATTTTTTGGATGCTTCTGATTTCAAATTCTAATTCTATGGCCCCTGTTTATTCAGTACATCAATTGACAGCATTCTTTGAGAATGTGTTCAAATTGCAGAGTAATCACACCCAAGTAATGTAGAGACACAGTACTCTTTTTAACCATGAGGTTGTTCATGTCCAAGTTAAAGACATCCTTTAAATCATTGAAATACTATTTAATTCATTTACACTTATTTTTCAATCAATTAATATATTTTATACTGTTTTAGTAAAGCATTTACATTTTGGATATGATTTTTGACAACATTATGAATCAAAACTATGTGTTTCATTTCTTATACATCATGTTGTATTCAGTGTTTAATGATATAGATAATACTGCAATGGTTATGTCTATCTCATTAGGTATCAATAAAGGTCACAACTGACTCAGCTAATTATTCTAATAAAAAAGCATTGTCGTCTACACTGAGTAATTGCCACTAAAATTAAATATATATCAACTGCATCCTAAGAATTGAAGCCCCTACAAGTGTAGATATATTAGTGATATTAGTGATAATGCCACAAATAATTCTCTTTAATAAATGTAAGCAAAATGTATAAAATATCCATTCTTAAACTTAACAAAGAATCTTGTGTATTTAATCAGATTCATTTAACTGCTATTATAGTCTTATATCACTCATGTTCCCCAAGGTATCAGAATCATACCATTCCCTGTGGTCCTAAAGGGCACCAGCCTTAGCACTAGTGGAGTATGATCCAATCTTCAGTAGAATGGACAGAGTAGAAACAAATTGGGTTATATGAAATAGTTTAATGGAGAAGATATTGAAACCCCACAATCTTTCAATTTTATTATTATTTAATTCATTTTGTAAATCCCAACAAATGCAAGGTGAACAATAATTCTCTGACACACATAGATCCACTGTAATATACTGTCCTGGTACAGTTCCTCAGCCAATGAAGATAAATGACCATGGACTGACACATTAAAATTTAGAAGCCAAATTAAGGTTTTTGGTTCTTTTTCATTTTGTTATCTTTTTTTTCATATTTTAGTTATCTCAGGCATTTCATCACAAAAATATACTGTCAATATAACTCTTTATTTTCTTTTATTATTTGTTTGCACATTGAATTTTTTATGTGTTAAGGTGTCACTCCAGTTCCTGGCATCCAAATACTCAAGAGTCTGAATGTTATGATGGAAGTTCCACCTAAGTCCCCTCCTACATCTCCCTCCAAATCCTGCTACATCTCAAAAAGACTTCCATATGATGGCCTACCCCAGAGATACTCAAGACCACTCCCACAGGGTATTTATACTGTCTCCAGGGAATCGACTCCTGGTTTTTCCAGTATCACTTTCCCATCTTCTCTCTGGTTGGATGGAGAGCCATCTGGGAGCATCATATCCATTAAACATGGGCTTTCTCTAATTAGATTTGATTTAGTCAGATTTGGATTGCTGCATTGGCAGAGAGGATTAATAGGTTGTAGAAGTGTAGAAACTTTACAGTATGTAAATAGGTTTAATTAGAACATAAGAATATTTTAATTTGAATCAAAATGTCCACAATATTCCTAAATGTAAATATATCTGTTTGACTTTTTAGCACAATAACATTATGATCAGTTTTGTGTAGACAGTTATCCTACAAGGAAAGGTTTGATGAAAAACTTCTCCATTCTATTTCTCAATCAACAGATGTGAACTCTGTATTAAAAAAGACTCATCTCTTGACAATCCCGGCAAATAAATTACACCAGTCCCCATAACTTAACAATTATATGTAACTTCTTTAAATGAATGGTTTACAACCATTGTCTTCCACAGATCACTTAGATTCCAGGGTACCACTCAGAAATGACAACTACCTTTACAAGTCATCTTTACCTAACAGCAATAGAAAACAGAAAAACAGGAATTGCTCACATGGTGAAGAAAAGCTCACAAGACAAGTCTCAGAAGACAATACATCTTTAAGTAATGAAAAGAAGTAATCGCAGTCAGAAATGATGATTTGGGAAGATGGACCGCTTTCAATTAAAATAGCAAAGTAAAACACTCTTTTATAATTTCTATACCTTTTAATTATTTCTATATTAAAAAGGATCAAACCACACATGGTGGTATATAACTAATCACTAGTGCACAGATTGATGTAAGAGGATTTTGAGCCTGAGGTTAGTCTTGACAATCTAGCAATAGTCCATATTTCTTTTTTAAAGAAAAACATCCAATGCATGAAGCTATTCAGAAAAACAATGTTAGAGAAATTTTCTAAAATTCTTTGGACTTTGAAAATTAACTAAGTAATATAACTGAGTAATTGATATCTATTAACTATGGATTTTAAACAAAATACTTTGCATACATTTTTCATGATTTTTATGATTTTTTGCAATAAAATATTTTCACGAATAGTCAGAGTCCTTTCATAAAAACAAATTCAAAATTATCCACTGTTTCTTTTTTCTTATATCATCCAATTGTTCTATTATCTTCTCTTGCCATTACCTTCCTTCTTCCTCTTTCTGATCACCATTTATTCACTTGTGGTAACCACCTTTAATTTGTGTTCAATTCTATCATGCATTCAGATCCAACCATTCTAACATAATTAGTGACCATCTTGGTATGCATTTGTGTGTGTGTGTGTGTGTGTCTGTCTGTCTGTCTGTCGGTGTGTCTGTGTTCCTGTGTTGTGTGGTGAGAAAGGGAGTGGTTTTCCTTCATACATATTCATGTTTCATCATTTTTAATAAGCATTTTAAAAAATAATCTTAATAATGTGGTTGGTCCTTGCTTCCTTCCTAGCTCCTTTTCTTTCTTTCTCCCTCCATTCCTACCTTCCTTTCTCCCTGCCCTTCTCCCTTCTTTTTTTCCTTCCTTTCTTCCTTCCTTGCATGAAAAAGTATATATGAGTGTGTGTGTTAATGTGTAAGTGTGTGTGTGTGTGAGTTTATGTGTATGCGAGAGAGTTTATTGTGTGTGTGTGTGTGTGTGTGTGTGTGTGTGTGTGTTACTAGAGATAGAATGGAAGGTTTTCACAAACAGGGATACATTTCAAGGCCCTATGGTTATATTTCATATGTTCTCTTTAATGTTAAATTTACAATTATTTGTGTTACTCTTTATCAAGCCTTTGCCCCATGTGAATTCCAAAAGTTTCATTGTGACAGAGACACCGAAATGGGATGGATGAACAACATTTGGGCTAGATCTTTATATTTGATATAGTAGCTACATCTTCTTACTTATTGAGTAGTTTTTCTTTCAAGTATTCTTAGGCACAAATTATAAGGCAATTTTCTCTATTATTTAAAAAAAGAATTGGAAGATATTCATTAAGCATCTAAAAATGTATAATGTTCTTGTAGAGAACACAAGTTGTGTTGCCAGGAAGGATGTTAGGTAGCCATAATCTGCCTGTAACTCAAGCTTTAGAAATTCCTGTTATACCCACGAGAGCTTGGTCCCTTGTTCTCCTACTCAGGAAAGCCCCCCCCCAAATCACTCAGGAGAAGCGGTCTTGATGCAAACGCATAAGGTTCTTTATATTCCAGTATACTGGGGCCATCAGCCATACACCATGCAGGGTAGAGGGCTGAGTACGACCTCTAGCACAGAATAGAGACAGCTTTTATAGGGTTACAGCAAAGCAAAAGCATCGTGAACCAATCACCTCGAAGCATCCCGTGTGGACCAATTACTTTAAAGTATCCAACCCTGCCCTTAGCCCAGGAAGTCTGCTTTCGCACAGGCTTCTGGGTGTTCATTCACTACCGTAAACATTAAAGTAGGTGACCATCAGCTTGGGATTTAAGACTCCAGGCTTTTTGGGCTTTCTGGGGAATTAGGCTGAATTTTTCCATCCTAACAATCCAACCTCTTCAACTGAGCTCTGAATGCAATGGAACTCACACATGAGTATACCCACACAGAGATACAAAATTATAAAAGAAAATACATATTCAAAACACATATTTGGAGGTAATTAATCTATTTTCATTTGAATTGCCTAGTATAATGATAACAAATGGTTTGTCATTTATTCAGATTTTCATCTATCAATTATCCTTTTTCTATTTCTATCATATATCTAATAAAATAGATATATTTTTAAGATTTGATTAGGTTTTTTTTGTTGTTGTTCAAATATCTTGTTTAACTTTAGGTTAATTTAAACTTTATTTAGATATTGAGTTTCTTAAATTTTAAATTCCAAAATATACTTGTTCTCATTTCTATTAGCATGAATGGTTGTTTTATTGTTATTAACTATTGTGTAACATTGTAACTTCTGGGCAGAACTGAACTAACATCTATTTTAGCATAGATAGGAAATGAAAATTAGTTCAAAGTGGGTCATACCACCCAAATCCAACCTGGTCAGCCAGGGCATTTTTGTGAAGGTTAGGAAGGGAGAAACATTATGGATCTGATCAGTTGCTGCAACATGCAGAGAGTCCCGAGTTGTTTACTTCCTGAGTCTTACAGAATCTCCCATAAGTTATTAAATCATAAATTCCTCCTTTAGAACCTCATTGTTCTTAACAAGCATCAGAGGGAATGGCTCCACAATGTAACATGTGCTGATAAAATCTGTGGTGTTTGTGACTGGATTTATTTTATTTACAATGATTTTAAAATTTTAAGATCTGCTTGTTTGCTGGTAGTTCATAAAGTTAATTTATTTCTTTTTTACTAGAAAAAAATGGAAGAGTTTCATTAGGAGAGAGTTGAAAGATAACAGTCATGAAGCATTGATTTTCCCAACAATGTGTTTCTGTTGCTTACTTTCTTGTGTTTATTTTATTATTATTATTATTATTATTAATTCATTTAAATATAATATTTGATTATAAATATATTAACTTAAACTGTGTTGACATTATTTTTTCTTACAATAATGAGATATTATATAAAATATTTAAATATTAAATAGCACCTCATCAAAAATTTTACAATAGAACTATTTAATTTTGCTGTAAAATCCATAACATATGCACAGTATAAATAACATTAAATTTTCACATCTTACAATTTTATAGTATGATATTTTGCTCAAGGTTTAAAATTTCTTAGTGTGACCGCTCCAGTTTGTGGTATTAATAGGAACCTGCCTGACTCCATTTTGAAAGCAGGAGACATTATACTGTGTTTTTCAAAATAAGTTTCTAATTCCTGTGAAAGCTGAATTACTCTCTGTTTTCCAGAACCTGACCTTCTCCAACCTGAGATTTTAAATTGTTTTTGAGAAAACCCTTACTCTCCTACACCACTCCCTTATCACAGGGTGGCTGACCACATGGTGTTTATTAAAGTTTTTTGTTGTTTGTTTTTGTTTTTTTTTCCTTATTGGCCCATTATCTCCTTTCTGTAAATGTACTCATGCTTTTACTCTTTAAAAGGGGACAAAGAGATGGACTTATGGCTGTTCTTTCACCTGAATTAGGATGCAAGTGCTTCCCAGCTCCTGGGTACACTGCAAGGAAGATCATACTTTCTTCAAATTGGAATCAAATTATAGTAATGGTCATATTCTTACCTTTGCTATTAAGATGAACCAGGAAAAATGTCTCTAAAATTGAAGCAGATTAAAGTCTCGTGCAATAGCTAGCATTTGGGGAATCAAACAATATATATTCTGAGACCATTGTGAGAGTTAAGCAATGTCATGTGAGCAAAATTCTCTTAAATACAAGTTATGTGAATCACAAGGGCAAGATCACATGAATTCAGACTGTATACAGTAGGGAGGACAACTTTACTTTACAACACCATTCTGAATAATAATGGGTAAGATGGTGGGTATTCTTAAGTAAAATCCACCCCTCTTACTATGCTTGGAATAGTCATGAAAGCACATTCTAAGAACACCAAGCTATAGAGGGACAGTGATTATATAAGACTCCTGACTCATTTATTTGGCATTTTCTTACAAAGTCTCAGAACTCTCACATAGCTTCAACAATAGATGGATATGGGTATGTTTTAATGTGGCCTTATGTCACAATTCTACAATGGTCACAAATCTCACTTCTGTTTCTGATAAATATTCGAAGGGAATTATTGTTCTTCTTTGAGTTAAACATTGACTTCTATTCCCTAACATTCTTATCCATTTCTTATGCATGTGTTTTTTTCTTCTACAAGTGCCTATTTCATTCTGTGATTTCTTTTCTTTAGCTGAAATAATTACCTTATAGTGAAAGACCAAAAGCAAAGTTAAGGAAACCCCCCACTTAAAATGAAGGACAGTCTGACCTAGAAAAGCACAGACAACTTCCCTCACAGGTCCCTAAGATAGCAGGATACCAAGAATTCACACTGCCCCTCCTGCCAGTGATAGCTGCAACTCTGGTTTGCCCAGACAAGATTAATTAGCACATCCCGAGGCCCAAGATTCTGCTGATCGAAACAGTGAGACCATCAGACCTCAAGTAAAGAAACCATGACTGGTACTCAGTGGACAGGGAATCACAGCCCCACCCTAAGCTTGTGGTTTTTCCTTTAAAAGTACCTGTACCCAGAAAATTGTTGCTTCTCTCAAGCCTGCGTGCTGAGGAAGTCCATTTGCACAAAAGTATCCCATTCATTAAAGACTCTTGCATGTTTCCTCAACTGGACTGGACTTTGAGTTCTTGGGGGTACCAACTGAAACAGGGAGACTCCTCATCCTGAGGGTCATACAATAGTATTTTCTCCTTTGTCATTTTTCTGATGTAATTTTCTATAGTTTAAGCTAAACACTTGTGGCTTTACAATTTTTAAAGAAACTAGTTCATATTTCTTATGGAATGCTGGCTAAAGTATACTTTCAGTTCAAGTATACTTTTGACAGACTCTTTATCTGTTGCTGCTTTTTTGATTTGCAATCTCTCTGCCTCTTTTCCCTTGGTTTTTAGCAGTTTGGTGATATGATAATGTGTGTGAGTTTCATTTAATTATATTTTTGTATCCAATAAGTTTTGGTTTCTCATATCTATTACACAATGTGGTTTCATTTTTTTCCAGGTTAGGAGCTACTTGTGCCTTCTGTGTTTGCATCAGATATGTTAATCTGTCTGATAATCCTCACACTATTCACTATTCTTGGATGTAATTTCACATGTGCTAAGACTGTTTACATAATATATTCTACCCTTTCATTTAATGTGCTGTGACTTTTATTTCACTTTCTATGTATTCTTTTAACTAGCTTTTGAGTTCATGTGTACTATCTACTAAAGTGACAAATCATTTTTTACTTTTTTCAAGCAAATTCTCTAAGTTCTGTTTTTTCGGTTTAAATTCATCATTTCCTATTGATTTCAACATTGTCTTTCAATTCTCCATATGAGTTATTTCGTCGATACTTCTAATTTTTTTTTATTTAGCATATTTTTAATTGTAATTTTTAAGTTTTTGCCTGACAAATGTAGGGGCCCATAAAGATGGCTCCATTTCACCTTGCCTCAAGGTCACAGAGTTCAAAACTGTCCTTAGTAAGTCAAAAGACCTAAAGGTTCAAAGCTTGACTTCTGAAGGATGTTTTGGTCTTGGTAGCTGATCCCTTCTCTAAATAACAACAGACTTGGGCCCAGGCATGTTTATAGGCTGGATAATAGGTGTGGTTATCAATTGCTTGGAGGATTAAGGGAAGAAAGTTTTTTTGTTCCTTATACATGTTTTTGGTTGGGGTACTTAAAAATGTTGAAGAATAATAAACTTGGGTGTTAAGTGTTCACTGAATTTCCATCCTGACTCTCTTCTGTGTCTCTGTCTTCTTTGCATCTTTACCTGCCTTTTCTCAATCCACTGATGGGAGATGTTATTCTGTATATATGTTTCTCATACTGGTTAATAAAGCCCTGTGGCCAATAGGAAACAAGATAGGCGGGGCTAGGCACCCAGGAGGAGGAAAGAGGAAGTAGTAGGGTGGAGTCGAGATGTAGCCCGGGAAGGAGCAGGACACCTGCCGCGTGGCTGCCCGTTAAGACGACCACGTGGAAATACTTAGATAAGTAGAAATGGGTTAATAATTAAGGCAGAGCTAGCCCATAAACAATAATGGTAACTGGCCAACAGGATTATATCAAATACAGAGTCTCTGAGTGTTATTTGGGGCTGGCGTGGCTGTGGGCCCAGACTGGCTGGCTGGCGGAAACTTAAATGCTACAAATGGCGCCCAACGTGGCTATAAGAACTTTCACTTAAAACTAATAAGAGCTTAAGAAATGTTTTAGAAACAAAGGAACAGAGACTAGCAAGACTTCTTAGTAGCAGCATTTTCTCTGTTGGATTTGTTTTGTTGTAGACAGAGATTTGCGTGGCTCCTTTAAGGGAAGTTTCCAAAATTAGCATAAGCGGCAAAAAGCTGCCTGGCTTTTAAAGAGCTCTGCTAACAATTCATTGGTGTGTACAAGAGCTGCAAAGAAGGTTTACACTGTGTTTTAAAAAATACACTGGCTTGGGAGAGAAAAAGGGTACAATGGTTTAAAAAAGAAAAAAGAAAGTAGAATGAATGGGTATAATGGGACATACCATTAATCCCAACACTGGGCAGACAGAGGCAAACAGATCTCTGTGATTTCAAAGTAAACCTGGTATGGACTGAATTCCAGGACAGATAAAAGTTACACAGGGAAACCCTGTCTCAAAATATGTAAAAAAAAAGAAATAGAATAAATAAAATAATAAAAAAGCCACGTAAAGATGGCAAACAGAGAGATTTTGGATACTATACACGCTTCTGTTGTCTTTAAATTATTTGATTGCTGAGAAAATAACTACTAATAAAAGAAATGCTGCTGGATTAATTCAATTTATATATTTTAAAAATGCTTTGACTCAAAAATTTAAGCCTAAGGACAAGTTACTGGGGAAAAGGATTTCTATTTTTATTTCCACAGAAAATGAAAAGCTATGGATTCTTTCCAGACTTATGTGGTTTGATCAAGCCAGAACCCCTGAAACAACTCCCCAGGTGATCCAACATTCAAAGCAGTTGGGACAAAGCCTTGCAGACTACTGCCAAGATTTCTGCGTCTTCTTTGGATCCCCATGACAGCGCCCTCTACCAGCAGGAAGTAGTTTGGAAAGAACGACGCCCAAATTCCCAAATATTGTTTATAAATGTTTGTTTTCATTTAAATAGGCTTGGTTATAAGTGGCTCTAACCACAAGCAATCTTTTTAAAGGTAAAAAGGGAATTATGGCATAGATATGAATACTTTGCTTTGGAATGGATTTTCTTTTATTGATACAATTTAAGGTCAATTTTGTGATATGTATATTTCTGCTCTTGTTTAGGTATTGTGTTTATATAGCTCATTGGAAAATGTAATGTACAATTTAGTACAGATTCTAGAGAGTTACCTATGATAGTTAAAACTTGGAGTTAAGTTAGTTAGGATTTCTAGATTTGCAGAGATGTATTTGAGATGGATAGGCATTCTTTAAACCTTTCAAAGACCTACAGAATATGGCATTTAAAATGGTTTAGGATTTTTCTTGACAGTGAGGCACAACTGCTCCTGGTAACACCACCTACAGAAGAAAGGAAGATGGACATCGAAGAAACACATTATGGAGTTTGCTTCTAATATGGCAAGACTAGCCATTTGGGCAAGGTACTGCTCTTCTGAACTGTTTGACTTTATGTTGTAGAAACTGGACATGCAGGACCCACAAAAAGGTGACTGCTGATGCAAGATGGACATTGCTACAGGATTCCTGCTTCATGGAAGAGGCTGCCAGACAGCCAGATAGTCTACAGGACACAGAGAAAAGTTTCCTGCCTTGTTGAGGAGTCTGGACACACACTATGGCCTATGGGCTGAAGATGGAACATTACAGAACTTCGGGTGACTGACCAGGCAATGCATTGTCTCTGTCATTTCTAGAGTTTATATATTATCCTTCTGTGGTCTTTGATGGAGTTGAAGACAGATAGTTATGATTATAGTTTTTCTTAGTTAGGATTAAAAATAAGTTACATATAGGTCTTTAGACTGACAAAGATAGGATAGATGATATTTTCTTTAAGTCTTACAAAATGTTAATGGACTAAATATTGTTAACTGTGATTCTTATTTGATAACTGTTGTATGGTATATTTTGCTATTTGTTAAACCCCTTCTTTTACTTTAGACAGAAAAGAGGAGATGATGGGAGATGTTATTCTGTATATATGTTTCTCACACTGGTTAATAAAGCACTGTGGCCAATAGAAAACTAGATAGGCGGGGCTAGCAGACTAGGAGGAGGAAAGAGGAAGTAGAAGGCGGAGTCGAGATGTAGCCCGGGAAGAAGCAGGAAGCCTGCCGCTCGGCTCCCCGATAAGATGACCACGTGGAAATACTTAGATAAGTAGAAATGGGTTAATAATTATGGCAGAGCTAGCCCATTAACAATAATGGTAATTGGCCAACAGGATTGTATCAAATACAGAGTCTCTGAGTGTTATTTGGGGCTGGCACGGCTGTGGGCCCACGTGGCCGCAGGGCAGGGAGGCCGGCAGGGAGACCGGCCGTAACAATCCACACTCCCTCTCTCAGGTATGAACCAGGCAAGTTGGCTAGATCTGACTAAAGACCAATAAAGACAGGTTCCCACAAATAATACCACAATGTGGGTTTACCACAACAGACATGGTGTATGAGTTAATAATTTTCTGGGTGTGGGGTTTAACTTGAGAGTAAAATATTTCCATATAGTGCACAAAGCCCTTTGCTCACTGTAAGGATTCAGGCATTACTCTGACCTGCCCTGGTCACCTGGCAGAATGCACTCAAGCATTACTCTGGTCAGCCCAATAGGGTTCCATGGGTACTAGTCTGCAGGTGTAAGGATAGGAAAATTTAGCCTAACTCTCCATTGATTCCAGAAAGCTAAATCTAAGGCTAAAGGTCACATTCTTTAATGTTTACGCAGGGTTGCTTACGACAGTACCTGTGAGTGAGTGAACACAGGAAATGAGCCTTGTTGCCCCACCCAGAAAACCGTGCAAAAGCAGACTTCCTTGGCTAAGAGCCGGCTTGGATTGTTTAAATTAATTGATCCACAATGGGTGCTATGTGATGATTGGTTTATGGTGTGCAGGCTTTGTTGTAACCCTATAAAAGTCTGTACCCAGGGTTTCCAGTCCTCTACCCCCATGTGGAGTATGGCTGTGGACACCATTGCACTTGGAATATAAAAGACCTCATGCTTTTGCATCAAGACCGCTTCTCTTGAGTGATTTGGGGTGGTGCCTTCCCTGAGTTGGGGCATGAGGATCCACGCTCTGTGGGTCTTTCACAGGCAGGTGTAAAGGAACCCTTTAAAAGAGAGACCCTGCCCACTTACAACCCTTTTGCTTTCTCTGCACTTTCATTCTTTTGTTATTTTGCTCTTTGCTCTCTTTTCAGCTCTTCTCTCTGCTGCTCCCCCCTCTTCTTCTGTTCCTAGTGTCTCTGTCTCTTTATCTTCCCTCTTCCTCGCCTTTCTAAATAAATGCTTCATTCAACCTCTATCTGCCTGGCATGTTATTTGTATCACCTCAGCCACCCTTATCTGCTATGGAACCTGCTATGCTCTCCCACTTGGTCCCTTACCTTGGGACCCCCACATGTGACACCCCTGCTTCTCCAGTTTTATTCCTATAACTGTAACAAAAGAATAACATTCACCATTGCTATTAAAATATTAATTATCAAAATCTTTTTTCCATGATATCTGAGCTTTGGGGAGGGGGAATGTAGTACAAACATCTGGTTTAGGAAAGAACACTCCAAAGTATCTTATTATATATACTTTTGACAGTTATGGGTTTCTGTGTTAACAACCAAGTACTGTAAAAGAAAGTGTCTTTCATAAGTCTTGAGATCTTCACTAATCTATGTCTGTAACAATAAATAATTAGGAGATGATTTAATATTACAACCATTTTGGGAGTATTAGCAGTATGTTCCTCTCTAGAGATGATGATTTATATACACACTGGTTCTTTGCCTCAGGAAGAGTAATAAATATGGGTTCTTTCTTATAGAGCAAAACTAAAATACAAACTGGAAATGGTTGATTATTGCTAGGATTTAGATATTTGTAATGGCCTTCTCCTGGGTTCCTGACAGGATACATCCTCAGCTGCAGACAATAAGAGCACCACCTGTGCACATTTTAAAAGATGGTCTTGCCGAACACCCATCTCTTATTCTTTCACTGTCTTTCTCTGTCTATTTCCCCTCCCCTCTCTTTCTTCTGCCATTCTTATACCCAGGGACTGGTATTGGCTCCCCCTCCCCTGCCTCCTCCTCTTTTTTCTCTCCTCTTTCAATACACCTCCCATGTGAGCCCTGTTGTATGATGTGCCTTCTTCCTGCTACTTCTTTTTAAAATTATAACAGTTATACCTATGAAATTCTTATTACTGCTTCACTAACAGCTTGCCAGATTGGTCATATTCAAGCTTAAAGGATTGAAGATGACAGTAAAGTTCTCACACACTATAAGGAAAATACCCATGTGAATTTACAGAGGTTCTGACAGTATGCACAATACCTGAACAGGCACAAATAAGACAAAATTGCAGCATGTGACAAGAAGTTGAATACAAAATCCCACACACTAGGTGAGGAGCTATTGGTAATTGATAGCTTCTGGGAGAGGAAGAAATAATTTTTGTTGTAGGTGTGGAAATTTGTAGGTCAACCTTGCTGCAAAAATTTGCATACTTCCAATTATAAATGAACAAAAAATTTAGACTTATTAGATTTAAAAAAATGAGAATACAAAGTTGGGTATGCATGAAAGGGGATGTAATTCTGGGAAGGAGAGTGATTAAGATCCAAATATACTCTATATAATTCTAACAGATTCAATAAAGATATATCTTTTTTAATTTTTGTCATTTTAGAGGGACTTCTTCCTATTTCTATGTAGCCTAAGTTGTTTACTTAATATTTGATTTTAAACCTGCTTATATTTCACCAAAGAAACATATGTAAATAATAAAGGTGATATTTTATAACATGTAATTTCCTGGTTTGTTTTTGGGTAGGTAGATAAGATAACAATATATGGCTGAAGAGATCACAAGTAATCACACTAATAACTATTCACTAAAAATGCCATATAATACATGTAATTTAGTATGGGGGGTACACATATTTACTTGTAATGAACTTTTCTCATCTGAGCTGATGGTGCTTCTACTAAGAGCCAAACACACACACAAAAAAAAAAACCAACCTCCAATATTAGATATGAAAAGTTCTATTCTGATTTGAAGGCTGTTGCCCTTTACTATCTTCCAGAAGAAAAATGTAAGTATTTATTTCTGTAGGTACCAGTACTTCAGAAACAGGACCAAGAGACCGCCTGACCTGGAAATGAAAGCTTTCTCCCTGAAAATTAGCTTTCATAGAACCAAAATGCAGCATGCAAGCTTCCAAAACAGGAAGGTAGCCAATAGTCCAATCCAGCTGCAACACTTATGGGTCACATCAATGACTAGCACATGATAAATCTAAAAGTACAGTAGCATGCATACCTTGTTGTTAACCATTTGCACCCTAATTGTAAGTAAGACAGTCTCAACAAGAGGAAAATCATTCCTGGAACTGTAAACCAAGCTAATTAACAAGTGCTATTGTAGGTAAACTTATTGGGTAAGAATATACAATCACGGCTTGCCTAAATCAGCAAAATCCCTAATAACAATCTATAGACATTTGTCTTTATACTCACAGATGATTATTTTCTTTGGCTGTCATCCAATAAACTTCTCTTTGCCATAGACAGCCATTATAAAAAGCCATAACCATTCAACATGCACAGGGGCAGATCTCAGTTCCAAAAGATATATCTAGAAGACAACTTTCCTACTTAAGGCTCAAGAAACATTGTGGAAGAGAGGGCTGCAAGACACAAAGGGTTAGGGAGTTTTCCATTAGCTTGCGTCTCCTAGTATTATGAAAAGCTAAATCAATAAAGTCTCACTGACAATACTGCTCAAACATGAACTGAACAAGGATGACATCAATATAGACATAAAACTGGACAGAGAAAAGCTCACAAGGCCTCAACCATATATGCAGAACTACAGGCAAATGAGGAGAGCTACAAATACAAAAAGGAGTCTTCTCCAGGGAGAAGAGCACTAATTTGTTGTCCAGTGTCAAATTGTCAACCTTGAAAACATTCATGCAGGTAACATTTTGAGGACTTAAAAGATGGACTATATTTAAGAAAATAAATATATATGCATATATATACATATATACATTATATGTATACATATATATATATATATATGACTACACATGTAATAATTAGTGAACAAATAGGCCATAATTGTGAAGGAGGATAGAGAGGTGAATGTTGGAAGGTTTGAGGGAGAGGAGGGAAGAGAGAAAATTTAAATTAAACTGCAGTTTTAAAGTTTTTATAAAAGCAAAAACAAACCAGTGTTATTTGGTATTTGTGCTCTCCTGTCATAATGATCTGTTATCTACTGACATAAAGACGTCTTCAGGACATTACCACAAACATGTCTCTCTTTACATGTTTGGATCCAATATGTATTTTGAGGGGGGAAATCAAAAAAAACTTATATAAGATGAACAGCAAAGACAGAAAATTCTGAGGGAGAAATTTTATTATTTCAGTAAAGGATTATTTTAAGTTTTTCTTGTTTTTTTGTTTGTTTGTTTTTGGTTTGTTTGTGTGTGTGCGTGTGAGTGTGTATGTGTCTGTGTGTGTGTGTGTGTGTGTAATAAACACCATGACAAAAAGTAATTTAGAGACTAATCATAGCTTGGTTTACAGTCCAGAGCTGAAGTTCATATGAAGAGGTAAGTGTGGCAGCCAGTATCTAGAGCAGGAAGATGACAGAGCATATCTTCAGCTGAAAACAAGAAAGAAGAGAACTAGATGTGAAATACAGCAATGAACTCTCACAGCCTGTCCTCAGTGATGTGCTTCCTGCTTCCTCTCATGATCCTGGACCACCTTCCTAAACACTAATTCAGTATTCAAATACTTGAGTACTTGGAAAATATTTCTTATTTTAAGCTAAAGAGACAGAGAGAGAGAGAAGGAGAGAGAAGGAGAGAGAGAAGGAGAGAGGGAGGAGGGAGAGAGAGAAACAAAGACAGAGACAGAGGAAAGAGTATGGGATAGTTCAAAAATGAAGCGCCTCTCCTAAACAAAAAATAGCTTGATAATTTATTGGTAAAACCCATCCATATTCATATAAGGGAGTTACTTCTAGTTGGACACATTCTAAGCTCATTCAATTTAGCATGAATAAAATTGCCCCTGCTAATAATTCTAAAAAAAAGATAGCAGACAAGGGCATTCCTTGCGAAAATAGTTTGTGAAAAGGATAAGGGCACTTTGGCAGTTAGGCTGTAGAAACTGCAGAGACTGGCTTTTATAGTGTCTAAAAATGGCCTCACCCTGACACAGAGGCACCTGCAGTCTGATTTCATCTAGACATCTTCCTTACTTACTTACTACCTGTGATCATGAGTCTTTCCTTGTGAGGCTGGAGTTCTGAACACTCAGAAAAATGTTAACTAAATTTTCATTTGTGGCCAAAAAAGAAATTGCCACTCTTTATGTGTATGTACTTCCTAAACTGGCTGCTTCTGTCATGGCTCACAATTGCTCACCTAATATCACGATGTTTGTATATGCATGTGTTTAGATTTTTCTTTTTTCTTTTTTGTTTTCGAGACAGGGTTTCTCTGTATAGCTTTGGAGCCTGTCCTGGAACTAACTTTGTAGACCAGGCTGGCTCTGAGCTCACAGAGATACCCTTGGCTCTGCCTCCCTAGTGCTGGGAATAAAGTGTGCACCACCAATGCCCAGCGATAAAAAGAGTCTTAATACTGTCTTTATCTGGTACTGAATTCTACCTAAATGCTTGTATATTACCTTTCTTGATCATGTGATGAATCCTACACTTGGATCACTAGGGGTGTACATTCCTAATAGCATGCTTGTTTGGCATACACAAGAACATGGGCCACATATATAGTAGCATCAAGATGACACAACCAGTCAATCAATTACTACAACAACCCATGAATCACCTGTACTTGTTTAGGTCATATGTGCTAGCCATCCAAGAACTAGATACCACAAACCTAGGAACAGTTTCAATATTAAAAAAAATATATATATGCAAGTTAACCAGTCCAAAGAAAGCCTACAAAACCTATATTTACCTCCCTCATCGCAAATGTTTATCTTTCTGATTTACTTTTATGTATGTTTCCCTTACAGCAGGAACTTTACTCTCTCTTCATTTGCAGCCTTCCTATGTGGCCCTAAATTTCTACCTTAATTCTTTCAGAGCTTAACAAGCAAAATGTTTAGCCTTTATCTATTCAAATGGCATAGCGGTGTCCCACCATCAAAAGAATCTTTATATCTTGTTGAATAAGGATACATGCCTATTTTTGAAATTAACTTTTCCAAATAAAAGTTCAATCCTTCTGATATAAAGCTAGCTCTGAGATAGAAAAATATCTGGGAACAATGTGTGCAAACACCAGCACTGCTTTTCTAAAAGGCTGAAACACATCTTCTTCATCACAGAATCTTTGCACGTATCACTTTGCATGCAAGACTCAACATATAAAATGTTGCTCTGAGCCTTTGGACACCTGTAGTCTTGCAAAGACTCTGTTTGTAACACTCTGTCCTGGCCTTCTTCAACTCCTGCTGACTTCACTTACTTTCTTATAAACTTAACAGTTCCATCTTTAAAGCCATTGAAAAATACTTTATCCAGTATTTTCAAGTAGAAAGTTTTCTCTTTGTAGTTTCTTTTCTTCTTAATTAGAATGTCTTTTCAGAATCTGTACTTTTGCCTATTGAGAGAATGGAGGTCTGCTGACACATACTAATCACCAAGTTCTACGGATCAAGGAGAATTGAGGAACTAGATGTTCCAAGCCCACTCTTCTCTAGGAGCAGGCACACTATGGTGTCTGGAAACAGAATACAACCAGATATGCTTCAAAGTATTTGAAGACATTTAACTAAAGCATACCAGATAAGAAATGAAAGCTCTATCAACTTTAAATTATTAAAAGTTAAAGTTCCTAGACTTGGACACCTTTCCTTAGTTGTACCATCTGGCTACTTTTAGGATCATGTTTCACAATATATAGTTTTGCATGGACCATGACAAGATATTCTTCTTCTAGAACACACAGAATACAAATTACACCTAATAATTGTTAGCATGATCTCTATTTCAATGATCTTGTGCGTCCCCTCTGCAATATGTCACATACATCCTTCGCCTGACAGCCAATGATGGATCTTTCTTTCTTTCTTTCTTTCTTTCTTTCTTTCTTTCTTTCTTTCTTTCTTTCAGTTTTTTTCTATTTTGCCTTCAGTACTAATCTCTACTAAGAATTTCTATTCTACTATAAACACCCTGAAACAGACCAGACTTTGTTGACTATAGGCAAGCAAACAAACAAACAAACAAACAAACAAAAAGAATGTCTACACACACAAGCAGTTTTGAGCTGTTTCCATTGCAGTATGGCAATAATCTCTCTTATATGTAATATTGTATTTGTTGAACACATATAAGCTGTCCTTCTTTCAAACTCAATAAAGGGCTTCAGTCCCTGCCAGCTGGTATATGTTTCTACAAAAACCAGATTTAATTTGCTAATGTCTACACACAATCATTTTTAATGCACCCTGAACTCCACTTTTATAACAAGCTTCATTCCTGGGCTTGTTTCATTGAAGCTATTGACACTAGAACTGATAAGATAGAATTAGTAATGCAGACACAGAATGAAAAAGCAAAATGTGTGTGTTTCTAAATGTTGTCCTACTTAAATGATGTAGATATTTATGAATGCTTCAGGTGTTGATTTACGTATGTTATGAAAAAGGAGTGTGTATCTACACCTTCGAGAAAGAGTTTACATTATTGTCTAATTAATATCCAGTTTTGCTAAATGAAATCTTTTAAAATATCTGCTTGACCTTAGGAATAACACTGAGTTTTATGATATAGTAAAACAAAAGTAATATTTGGAATGATGTGTTAGATAGATTAATAAGTTGAGCAGCTTACTTGCAGGCCTGACCACCTGAACTTAGTTCCCACATCCTAAAAAGTGGCAGAAGAGAATCAATTCCCAAAACAATTTTCCTGGGTGCTATTAGTCTCCTCCTATTCCTCACCTGACCCTCTCTCTCTCTCTGTTTACATTTGTGATTGCATATTGGTATACACATAACATGACACTCATGTGGAGGTCAGAGGATAACTTCCTTTGCTGATTGTCATGTTTGAGAAAAGGTCTCTTTTATTTTACTGTGTATGAATGCACGAGGCTATTTAGCCTGGAGCTTCTAAGCTTTCTTATATCTCTGTCTTATATGTGCCTATGGAAGCTTGATGATACAGATGGCAGGATACATAGCTGGCCATTTACTTGGGTTCTAAGAATCTGAAGTTGGGTCTTCAGGCCTGTGCTGCATCCTCTTTTAACACATGGAGCAATCATACCAGTCTGAAGTATAGATGTTGAACAAGATTAAATGCCCATGGTTTCATGACAGTCCTCAAAGTACAATGAACTCTTGTGGCAATGGGAAAAAAGAAATGGAAATGGGAATCAAGAAATGGAAATGGGAAGCAGCTTAATATAAATAGTGTAGGTGTTACATGTTGGTCAGCTCATAATAAATATCCATTATCAAGCCTAATTTTTAAAAGTAATTTGATAATTGATTGTGAATGTAGTTGAGAGTATTTACCTTTTATGGAGAAAGAACTTAAATATCTAAATGGCCTTGATACAATATATGATATATTGAAGCCAGCCTCCTGTCTTCTTCTTATATACACAATGGCAGATGAACAAGCCTGATTTGTAGAATACAGTCAAAGTGAAACTGTATGTTGATTCCACTTGCTCATTAATATTTACTCAGTGGATCATTTCCTTGCCTTATGTGATAATTCTTGTAGATTATGTAATCTTATATTCATGATTATGTATTGCAAGGTCATTTTGTTGATTTAAATCATGTAAAATTAAGAAAACTTAAAATGGCCATAGCTATATAATAAATACTTTAGATTGAATTCAAATTCATCTTGTTTTCCCTGTCTTCCAAATGCCTTAGGATTCAGGAGACTGCATGTTGCAGTGTATCCTGGAACACTACAGACTTTTCTTTTACATCTGATCCCTTTCTCTAATCTGACAATGGAGAGAATTGAACATAACTCAAATCTTATCAAGATGTTTGACTTCAATAGAAACCTAGTTATATATTTTCTGTTCCCTATGCCTAGCTAAAGTAGCCAGTTTTCATAGTAGTTACTTGCTTTTTATGACTTGTTTTTACTTTTGGAATTTTTCCTTTAATATTTCTCACAAGACTGTTGTTACTGCTATTTCTAACATTCTTGCTGACTGCTTGAGTTCAGGGCTACCAGTGCCTCCTTCTTTTGAGATAGTTCATCTTTGTGCCTCAGGTCTAAGACCAGGAATAGCAAGTATAAGTGTGCTTTCCACCTTCTTAGCCATCTGTGCCTCATAAGAAATGTCAATAATGTCCCTTTCCAAAAATAGCCCTTGGCAGGTTCACCTGCAGCTGGCTCGGATATATCTGTCTTTGGACTTTTCTGCTTGGCCATACAAGATTCAAATCTACTCTCGCCTTACTTCCCACAGCTCCACTTCTGACCTGCAGTCTGAGGTAACATCAGGTGACTTCTATAACCTTTTGAGCATTGGATGTAACTTTTCTCCTAAAATTTTCATTTGAAAGATCATTAAATGCTCTCCACAATTTTGATATGTTACCAAGCATCTTCAGTTGTCATTTTGAAACACCTGTATCCATCCTTAAATTAATAACTATTTCGTATACCAATGACAGCTTATGCCAGAGGATGTGGAGAAAGAAGAACACTCCTCCATTGCTAGTGGGAATGCAAAATTGTACAGCCATTTTGGAGATCAGTATAACAGTTCCTCAGAAAAACAGGAAGCTGTCTACAACAGGACTGGGCAATGCCTCTCTTAGGCATATATCCAATTGATCCACATCCATGCAACAAAGACATCTGTTCAACTATATTCATGGCAGCATTATTTGTAACATCAAGAACCTGGAAGCCACTTAGATGCCCCTCAACTGAAGAATGAATAAAGAAGTTATGGTACATTTACACAATGGAATACTACTCAGCAGATAAAAACAATAAATCTTGAAATTCCCAGACAAATAGATTGAACTTGAAGAAACCATTCTGAGTGAGGTAACCCAGTCACAAAAAGAAGAACATGGTATGTACTCACTCATATATGGATTTTGGATATAGAGCAAAAGATCACCAGCCTATAATAAACTAGGATATAAGGAGGAACCTAAGAGATTCATTATATACGGTCCCTCACAGAAGAAGAAAGAAACAAGATCTCCTGAGCATATTTGGAGTTGGGGGGACAGGAAGTAGATAGGGAGTTAGGAGAAAGAGAAGGGGTGGAGAGAAGAACATGTTGGACCAGGAAGATTTAGTTGGGGGACAGATAGATAGGAGCAAAAAACAAAAGATACCACGATAGAGGGAGCATTATAGGTATAAAGAGAAAACTAACTCTAGAGAAATGTTCAGAGATCTACAATGATGACCCCAACTAACAATCTGAGCAACAGTGGAAAGGCCACCTTAAATTGCCTTCCCTGATAATTAGACTGATAACTAACTTGTATGCCTTCATAGAGTCCTCATCTAGTAGCTGATGGAAATAGAAGCAGACACCCACAGCTAAACACTGAGCCCCCCTCCTGGAATCCAGTTGCAGAGGGGGAGGAGTAATAAGGAAAAGGGTCAAGACCAGGTTAGAGAAACCCACAGAGACAGCTGAGCTCATGTACCCCCAGACAGATAGCTGGAAAACCAACATTATACCCACTCAGACTACCTGAACATGGGTCTCAGTTAGAAGGCCTGGGCAGTCTAAGGGAACTCTGACAGTGGAACCAGGATGTATTTCTGGTATATGAAAGGACTTTGGAAGCATATTCCCCATGGATGGGTATTTCCTTAACCTAGAGGCAGGAGGGAGGGCCTAGCCCCTACTCCAAATGACTTGACAGATTTTGATGATCCCTCCTGGAAGGCATCACCCTCCTGGTGGGGAAAAGGACAGGAGGAGTGGTTGGGGGCATGGGAGGGAAGGGGACTTGGATCAATATGTAAAATAAGAAAAAATACATATAAATATAAAATATTTCTACCATTTACTTTGAACTAGATGAATAAAGGTAACAATAGTTTTGTTGTTGTTGTATATTCAATGAAATACTCTTTCAGATTCTTTTTTTTTTAATTTTACATATAGATTTTAGTTCCCTCTCCTTCCCATGCCCTCCAACCTTGCTTCCATCCCACCCCCATCCCTCACCTCCACAGGTGGGATGATGCTTTCCAGGAGGTATCAACAAACTCTCTCAATGTATTTGGAGTAGGGACTAGGCCCTTCTTCCTGCCTCTAGGTTAAGGGAGTATTCCTACATGGAGCATGTGCTCCTCAAGGCCTTTTGTAACCCAGGAAACTATAATAACCTCAGATAGCTGGTAAATAATTTAGTCACATGAAAATTTGTGCTTCGAAGACTTTCCACAATGTTTTCAGGGATTCCTTTTTGGTTAATATCTGCCAAATCTCATAGGAGATTCAGGAGATTTGTGACTGCTACTCCCTCACAGCAATGTTTCTATACTTTTATAATATCATCTTCATTTTCTCATTTAATGTGCCTTGTTTATATGCCAATATCTTATTTTTGGAATCATTTTGTTCTATAATAATCTAACACTTGCTTACTTCAGAGATTTGAAAAATCTTTAGAATAGTTCTAAATAAATGTATGTTTTCCTAAAACCTATTAATTTATTTACAAGATTCTGGAAGTATTGTATGCAAAAAACACTTATTCTGTAATGTTACATTGCTACTGTGACATATTTTATAAAATATTTTTCATGTGGAAACCACTGAATTATTTTTATTAGATATACTTTGCTTGAAAAGATGTATTAGTTTATATTAGTTCATGAACATTACTTAAAACATATCGTTGTCGAGTTTGCCTTTTACTGCCATGTAGAATGCTTATGTCCAGACCCTTTTATTTTTCAAATTTAAATTAAATTTTAAATTTAAATTTTTTAAATTTTTATTTTTTAATTGAAGCAGGGTATCACTATGTAGGTCTGCCTGGCCTGCAGCTCCCATATATCTTCCTGTGTCTGCTCCCAAATGCTGGGACTAAAGGTGGGAACCGCTGTTTTTTAAGTCAAATACAGCAAAATATTATCAGGATTGATTTTGCCTTCAACTCCTTTTCAGACATTGTGTTACTTCTACCTTTTCCTCCTTTCTGTTTTTGTATTTCTTTGTTCATTATGTATCCTTTTCAGAATAACAATTAATACTTATATTGTTCACATTGAACTGTTAAAACACTGAGTCTATTTTATTAGAGATGAATCCAAATTTTCAAACTATGTGGCCCAGGACAGCTTGGTCAGACTGTTGCCTACAACCATGTCAGGCTTAATAAAAATCAGCTAAAAAGTAGGCCTGAGTTTCAGTTATTGGCAAGCAGCACCTGGTTCCAGGAAAAGTCATAAACTGACGCCATCCAGAAAGGGCAAGCATCTAAGTGGAAGTACCTAATATTCCAAACATCCCAACCATTAGATTAGGTTAGTAAGATCACCAGATGGCCCTGAGCATAGCATGAACCTATTTCCCTTTTGCAAAGACACTCCTAGACAAATATCAGTCTGTGTCTTGAACCATGAAAATTCCCTCACTCCCAAACTCTACAACAACAACAACAGCAATAATAATAATAACAATAAAAATAACCTTACCCCACCCAGGCTGGGCACTCTCTGCTCCTAATTGCTGTGTTAGACAGAAGGAGAGTCTCATTTTGATTAAGAATAACATATTAATATAATCAAAATGAAATAATATTTTAGTCTTACATTTTCATAAACATTGGAAAATAAACTGGGAAACAAGAGAATTATTTAGCTTAATAAATGTTTAATACTTTCTGGAAATATTCACACAACCTCATGCTAAATTATCTTCACAGGACAAAAAAAAAATGAACTTTTGTTTCTCAGGCCATAAATTTTGAGTCATTAAAGTGTTAGAATTAGTTTTACAGTCAGAATAAATATGAGCAGTAAAATCAAAGTTAATTATTAACTATTGTTAGAATTAAGTTATAACAATCTTAGCCAAAGTATATTACTTGCTATTATAAATTTGTTTTTAAGTACCATGTTTGCTTATTTCTTAAAACAATTCTACTTCCAAACTTTAACTTTATTTCAAAGACTTATTGTTTTTTATCTTATGTGTATAAGTTTTTTATTTGCATTTATATGCACCATGCGGATGCCTCATGTATATATGTGTACCATGTGCTTGCCTGATACTGAGGAATGTCAGACGAGGCTGTCAGTGTCTATTGAACTGGAGTGAGGGGTAGTTAAGCAACCGTGTGCATGCAGGAAACTGGGCTCTTCTATAAGAGCAACAAGTTACCTTAACCACTGACGCAACTCTAAAGTCCTCACTTCTAAACTTTTAAATATTTTATTTAACCCTAGATCTCCTGATATTTTCCTAAATTTAATAAATAATTATTAGAATATCATGTTAATTTCAAACAGTTGTTTCAGTGGTTCTATTTGATGAAGCAGAATTTAAATTCCGGAGCTGGAGAAGAATTTTCCTTTGAAATTGCGGATGGCCCTGAGGAGGCATTCTCCTGAAATATTGTTAGGTTGATGATGTTAGGTGATGGTAGCACCTTTTATGGTGAAGGGCATGAAGGATAAAAAACATTTTTCATTGAATGAATATATTGATGAATTCACATCTAAATGGAAAACATTCTGATGGCATCTAATTATCGATTGTAGGTCATTGAGCACATAGATTTGTGAGATATGCCCTGTTCCTGAGCCCTCCTCTCATGGCAGGAAGTTAGGTACTTTGTTCCAGCATACTATCCCCTCTGTGATGTTCTTATTTTGAACATCACAGCGATGGGTCAAAAAATACTGTAATGAGATGTCTATATTTGTGAGCCAAATGTTTTTTACTCTTAGGTATTTTTGTGGTGGTGAGACCATGCTAACTGGAACAAACTAATTTAATCAAGACACAAGAAATTACCTTTTGCAAATCATTAGATTTAGAAAATTGAGACTAGAAAGAACAGGCCTACCTAAATTTAGAACTGCAAAGTTTAAAACATTGTTTTAAACGTATATTAATTTGTATTAAATTCCATGAAATTATAAACTCATAATTATATTTCCAAAGTCTAAAATTCAATCTAAATTCAGTAAACAAGTATAAAGTTATAACTGTATCAGACTCTCAGTGATTTCTTAAATTAATCATAAATTATGCAGTTTTCTTCCTTCAACTTTTGTCACATTTTTACACTTGTCACAGTTTAATAGACTGACTTAATTTTTTTTTAAAGAAAAATTTAGTTTGCCTAATGGTTTGTTATTTATGCTTAGACATACTATATTGGGAATCAGTACATTAGAGATTCCTTGTTTTCCACAAATGTATCTGTATCACAAAGAGGTCAGCTACAGTATATTAGAGACTACGTTTTCTGGATCTCTTCACAGTTCCAGGACCACATATTTGCACTTTCCTAGGCTCTCTTATTTTTTCTGTGATTCAGCTGAAATTTCTGATCATGTGTCTTCAATCACTCATCCTCATAGTTTATCCCATCACTGACATTCTGTAGACAATTTTTCTTTTCATGCAAAATAATAAAAAGTAGTTCCTCTGTGCCCTAATTATATATCCTCCATTCCTGCTTACCTTTAAAAGCAACCTTACTAATTTTTCAGTATTTAGCAAAGGCTTCATTTTGATACAATGTTCCCTTCAATTTTTGTCTACTTTCTAATAAGTACTGTAAGAGGTACATCAGTTATGTGAAGATTTTACAAGGCATCATGGACTCAGAACAAAACACGGTTCTGAAAAAGGCCCAATGATTTTTGCTATCCTATTTTTAAGATTATAGTAAAATAAAAATAAATCCCCATTCTCATTTTCCTCCCAACTTGGAAATACCTTGCTTCTTTTTAAAATCAGGGCATCGTTATTGTATTAATTGCTGTTATATATTCATAACCCTAATTATAACCTGCACTGTCTTTATAATTTACTTGTCTGGTTGTCTGTATGTTTTCAGAGCTGAGTCTTCCAATAAGCTTAAACAGCACAATGAAAGCTCATGTAAGGAACTTGGAGGTTTCTTCCACATGACATAAAACGTTTAGGCTTTTTTAAAGTTCATTAAAATAGAGTATTAAATTATGAAAATAAATACTATTTCTTTCTAGCACAACTTCATAAGGCTATGCTACCATGCTTATTGCATAAGGAATTCTTTCAAGTCATGAATTTTAAAAAGAATTCCTATGGAGAGATGAGAACAGATTTATAAGCAGCTGGTACCAGGCTATATTTGGCATATGGATCATAGATTTAGTTATCATCTTCAAAGGACAAGAGTACCATCTAACAGCATCATTGTGCATGTAATGCAAATGACTGGGGATTCCTTTAAGCAATCTCCAGGTGTTGACAACCAGGTCAGAAGCCATGACAACGTATTGCAGTTTCTAATTCTACATCCATAAGGTGATTTTCTGAGACAGCCAAAGCTGTCAGAGATACAGGGGAGGACATTGGGTAGTGTAACAGGCTATATACAGCAGGTGGTTTTCTGAATTTTATGTGCTAGTATAGACACATACATTAGTTAAAAGTAAATATGCAAAAGATGTGAAGTCTGATCACCAGACTGGTGAGGCTGAATGAGGTAACTGTCTTCTCCAAGGAAACAGAAGTCCTCATGTGTCCTATCCCTTTGCTTGAGAAGGGACTTCCAAGCTTATTACAAAGAGCTAATTTATCTGTGTCTGCTCCCTTCATAGTTAAATGACTAAGTAGGTTTTGCCCACAAAAAAGAAAAGCAAAACAAAAAAACCAAACAAACAACAACAAAAAACCAGTCTCTTCTATTCTATTGTTGGCAGGAATCCCACAGGTTTTCTATTAACTTCTCTGACATCCCCAGCTCACCTATCACTGCTGACAGTTGAATACCTACAGGTTCCTCTGTTTTACTCCTTAGTATAGAAAACTATTAGCCAATTGAACCAGGATTAGATCATGAACCACCATCACCAACTAAAGTTACACGTTTATTTCTTAATACTTTATTTAAAAAAATGTTGCAGGGAATTGGTAGCACACACATTTAATCCCACCACTTGGGAGGCAGAGATGGGTGAGTTTCTGAGTTTGAGGACAGCCTGGTCTAAAGTGAGTTCCAGGATATTCAGCACTACACAGATAATCAAATTTTCAGGAAAAAAAAGAGAAAGAGAGAAAGTAACTTTTCTCTGAACAGGGTAAAACCTCTGATCCACCCTCACCAGTTACACTTACAGGTTCCTTTCTTTCTTCTTTAAAATTATATTAATGATAGCTGGGAAACCAGCATTGGACCAACCCACACCTCCTGAACATGTGTCTCACTTAGAAGCCTGGGCAGTCTAAGGGATTTCTGACATTGGAACCAGTCTTATGTTCTTGACTACCTGAGAAGTGTCAGGTCACAAAAGGGTTCCATCTCATGTAGAGGTCCTTTGATACAACCACATAGTAGTTGCTTACTCTAGCATTGTTTGTGTAACTATTGTACTGACATATCAGGTTTCAAGCAAATAACCTTTACAGTATTTCAATGTTTGCAACTGGCTTGATGGTTATCTTTCTCCTCTGACAGAACACAAAGTGCCTCCCAATGCCATGAATAATATTCATAATGAGTGAAGCCTCTAGTTAGGCACCAGGTTACAGTCTCCATATAAAATGATAAATTTAATTTTTTTATTTGTCAATATGCCTTTGCCATCCATTTGTAGAGACAAACCACTGTTGGCAATAGCCTGTTGTGTTTGGAGTGTCCTTGAGGTACATTTGGCCATTTAGTGAAGTGGATATAACTCATTCCTAGCACTTGAGTTTTCACTGATAAGAAGTCTGCTGCTGGTGACTCTCTCCTACACTTGCATCATCAGGACCATTCTGAAGATCCCCTCTGCACAGCAGAGGAAGAAGGCCTTTTCTACATGTTCTTCCCACATCTCCCTCTCTTATGGAAGCTGCATCTTCATGTACATAAAGCCTTCAGCAACTGAAAGAGTTGCCTTCAATAATGGAGTGGCTGTGCCCAATACCTCAGTTGCCCCTTTAGTGAACGCACTCATTTACATTCTATGTAATAAGCAAGTAAAATGAGCTTTCAGTGATGTGGTCAGAAAAATTATGCATTTTTATTCATTTCAGAGGCCTGAAAATAAATGGAAGTTTTGGGTGAAAAACAAAAAAGTCTAGTTCAGGTGCTGTCCCCCAATTATTTCTTTACATCATTTAACTTTCTTTCATGTAAGTGTATATTTTAGGAACTTTTTTCCAGTTGAAAGTTTTCATATCGTCATCAAATATTCCTTGTTACTCACCAGTTGTCTATGACTACCTTACTCTTCTATCCACCTCCCCATTTATTGCTCCCATTCCACTCTTCCCTGTCTCTATGTAACAATGAATTCTAACTCTTTGTCCATGGAAGATAATCTTAGTTCCTTACTGGGTATCAACATTAGTGGTATTTGAACTGTATGTAATTCATGTATTGGAGGCTTAAAATTAAGCATCTATATTCCAGAAGAAAACATATGGTGTTTGTCTTTTATGGCCTGAGTTTCCTTACCAAAGTATTATTTTTATGAGCTTTCCATAATTTTGTTTTGCTTGGCAACTGAATAATATTCCACTCTGTGAATGTATCACATATTCATTATCTATTTATTAGATGATGGACATCTCTATACTTTTCAATTTCTGGCCATTATGAATAGAGTAGAATTAAATATAAATGACCAAGTATCTCTGTGGTAGGATATAAAGTCTTTTGAGTATATGACCAGAAGTTGTATATTTGGATCTTGAGGTAGATCTATTTCAAGCTTTCTTAGAAACTAACAAACTGATGTCTTTTGTGGCTGTTTGAGTTTGCACTCCTACCAGCAAGGAATAAATGGTTTCCTTTCCTGAGATTTTGCCATGATAATCTGATGGGAGATGTTATTCTGTATATATGTTTCTCATACTGGTTAATTAATAAAGCCTGTGGCCAATAGGAAACAAGATAGGTGGGGCTAGGAGACCAGGAGGAGGAAAGAGGAAGTAGTTGGGAGGAGTCAAGATGTAGACCGTGGAAGAAGGAAGACACTGGCCGTGGCTCCCCATAAGATGACCACGTGGAAATACTTAGATAAGTAGAAATGGGTTAATAATTAAGACAGAGCTAGCCCATTAACAATGATAGTCATTGGCTAACAGGATTGTATCAAATACAGAGTCTCTGAATGTTATTTGTGGCTGGTGCGGCTGTGGGCCCAGACTGGCGGCAGGCGGGATGTCGCTGGTGGGAAAAACCTGCATGTAACAATAATCTGTCACTAGCTTTAATGATATCAGCCATTCTAATAGGTATAAAATGACTTCCTTTGTCTCTGAGAAATAGTTTTAATGGTACCAAAAGGAACTATGTAAGCTTCCAAAGAAAGTAATAACCAATATTCCTACCAAACTATGATGACTATGGAATACATCAATTACCAGAATAATACCATCACCATATGATGTAGTAGTGGCATGAATACCTTGTTGGCAACTAACGGCTCTTTCATTAAGGTTAACACCTACTCATCAAGAATAAAATTATTTCTGGTTCTTGAAATCAAACTATTTAGGTATAATAAAGTCATGGATCTTAAAAAGAATCTAAAATCACCACTTTTGTAAATAACCATAATACACATTATACTATAAATATTTATCCTTAAAGTCACAGATGAGTATTGATTTTTATTAATAACCAAGTATACTTGACTTTACAGTAGACAGAGGACAATAGCAAAAAATCTACTGCCAATCAAAATATACAGTTCTAAAGCCCAGCTCCAAAAGATATTGGAGGCTCAGGAACATTGTTGAAGAGGGGTGGACAAATTTTAATAAATAGGCATCAGAGAGTTCGTTTTTATTCTCTTCTCCAAATAATGTCAGGAGCAATCGACATAGAATGTAGCCATCAAGATTACTTAAGTATAAGCTGAACAAGGACAATTATAGTGGACATTACAAAATAGAAAGGTAAAATAACAAAATCCTCAACCTACATAATGAATGAATGTTAAGGAATTAAGGAATACTTACAGTTGGAGAAGATCACAGGTATCTGTTATCCAAATCCAAACAGTATGCCTTTGTCTTACTGGTTTGAACTTAGGTAATTATAGATTTGCAGAAATGATGAATCCACTTTCTTTCTTCCTTTTTCTTTTTTAAAAATATTTTTATTATTATTATATTCTTATTTTAAATATCAATCCCAGTTTCCTCACCCTCTCATCCTCCTATGATCCACCCCTGATACCCTTCCCATCCCATTCACCACCCACTCCAGAGGGAGGGTGAGTCCTTCCAGGAGGGATAATCAAAATCTGTCAAGTCATTTGGAGTAGGGCCTAGGCTCCCTCCTGTATCTACATTAAGGGAGTATCCCACTTTGGGGAATGCATTCCCAAAGTCCTTTCATACACGAGGGATACATCCTGGTTCCACTGTCAAAGGCCCTTGTAGACTGCCTATGACTTCTAATTGACTCCCATGTTGAAGGGATCTGTGTCAGTTCAATACTGGTTTCCCAGTTATGAGTCTAGGGTTCATGAACTCACTCTTGTTCAGGTCAGATATTTCTGTGAGTTTCTGTAGCCTGGTCGTGACCCCTTTGTTCATTACTCCTCCCTGTCTGCAACTGGATTCCAGGAATTTGGCTCACTGTTTAGCTGTAGATGTCTGCTTCTGCTTCCATGAGCTACTAGATGAAGGCACTAGGATGGCATATAAATTACTTATAAATTTCATTATCGTGGAAGGGCATTTTAAGGTAGCTTTTCCACTATAGCTCAGATTGTTAGTAGGGGTCATCCTTGCAGGTCTTTGGACATTTCTCTAGTGTCAGTTTTCTCTTCAAACTTATAATGGCACTGTCAATAATGGTATCTCTTTTCTTGCTCTCATCTGTTTGTCAGGCAACTCAATCCTTCTGGTGCCTCATGTTTTCTGCACCGTTTCTCTTTCTCCTAACTCCCTCTGTACTCACTGCCTCCCCTAATATGCTCATTAGAGCTTGTTTCTTTCCCCATCTGTGGAGGACCTATTATGAAGCTCTTAGGCTCCTCCTTGTATCCTAGATTCTCTGGTGGTGTCAATTATAGGTTGGTGATCCTTTGTATCTGTGGAGATTTGTTATGTTGCTGAGTATGTGGTAGATTTTAGAGTGGGTTCCATGTAGAGCTGAGAAAAAGGTATATTCTTTTGTGTTTTGATGAAATGTTCTGTAGATGTGTGTTGAACACAATTAAGACATAACTTCTGTTAATTCTTTTGTTAATTTGATACATTTCTGTGTGGTGGTCCTGTCCAGTGGTGAGAGTAGGGTGTTGAAGTCTACCACTATGAGTGTGTAAGCTTTTATGTGAGCTTTGAGTTTTATAAGAGTTTCTTTTACAAATGTTGGTGCCTTTGTATTTGGAGCATAGATGTTCAGAATTGAGACTCTGTACTGATAGATTTCTCTGATGAATATGAAATGACCTTCTTCATATCTTTTGATTGATTTTTATTTGAAGTCTAATGTTTTAGATGTTAGGATAACTACTCCTGCTTGCTTTTTGGATCCATTTGTTTGGAAGATCTTTTCTCAACCCTTTACCCTGAGATAATGTTTGTCTTTAAAGCTTAGATGTGTTTTCTGTATGCAGCAGATGGATGGGTTCTGTCTTTGCTTCCATTTTATTAGCCTGTGTCTTCTTATAGGCTCATTAAGACCATTAACATTTAGGGAAAGTAAGGACCATTGATTGTTAACAAATTCTTGTTTGTTTTAGATTTGTTGTTGGCAGTGGAATTGTGAGTAGATTTGGCCAACTTTTTCTTCTTGGTTATGGTAAAATGCGATTATCTGTTGCCTATGTCTTTGTGAATGTAGTTAACTTCTGATATTAGAGTTTTCCTTCCAGAACTTTCTGTACTGCTTGATTGGTAGATATGTAATTTGAAATCTGGATTTGTCATAGAATATCTTGTTTTCACCATCTATAGTGATTGAGAGTTTTGCTGGGTAGAGTAGTCTGGACTGGTATTGTCGACTCTTCATGTTTGTAGAATATTCATCCCGCGTCTTTTGGCTTTCAGTTTCCATGGAGAGTCAGGTGTAGTTTTGATAGGTCTACATTTATATGTTACCTGTCCTTTATCCTTTACTGCCATTAATATTCTTTCTTTATCCTATATGTTAGGTGTTTTGATTATTATGTGGCAATGGGATTCTTTTGTTGTTCTTGTTGTTGTCCAGTCTATTTGATGTTCAGTATGCTTCTTGTACTTTTATAGGCATGCCTTTCTTCAGATTGGGAAAGTTTTCTTCAATGGTATTGTTGAATATGTTTTCTGTATCTTTGAATTTGGATTCTTTGCCTTCTTTTATGCCTGTTATTCTTAGGTTTGGCCTTTTCACAGTGTCCCACATTTCCTAGATGCTTTGTGTTAAGCCCTTGTGGGATTCAAGATTTTCCTTGGCCAATGAATCCATTTCCTCTATTTTATGTTCAGTGACTGAGATTCTCTCTTTCTTCTCTTATATTCTGTTGGGTATGCTTGTGTCTGTAGTTCCTGATCATTTTCCCAGTTTTTCTATTTCCAGCATTCCCTCAGTTTGTGTTTTCTTTATTGTCTCTATTTTACTTTTCATGTGTTGAACTGTTTGAATTGTTTCCTTCATTTGTTTGACTGTTTTTTCTTGGCTTTCCTTAGTTCCTTTTAGAGATTTGTTCAGTTTGTTGCATTTTGCTTGATCTTTTCCTCTATTTCTTCTAATTTTTTGCTTGTTTTCTCTCCCATTTCTTTAAGATATTTTCTTATATAATATTTGAGTACCTCTACCATTGTCATGAATTTATTTTTTAGGCAATTCTCTTCTGCTTCATATGCTTTGGTGTATTCAAACCTAGCTGGTGTAGAATTCCTAGATTCTGGTGGTGTCATACTGTCTTTCTATTGTCTTCTATTTCCATCCTCCCATCACTGTTTCCAATGGGTGCAAGTGGAGTCTCTTTCTCTCTCTTCCCTACTCTCCCATTGTGTGTAGGTTGGACAGGAGTTCAATGTCAGTAACTCTGGATGATCTGAGCTTTCTTGCAGGTCTCTCAAGCAGAGGCCACAACAGTGTCAAAAATGTGGGAAAGGCAGGATCTGGATTGTCTCAAGCACTCAGGCAGAAGGCAGACAAGTGAACCCAAAGGTAAAGTTTGGGCAGGCTCCAGATGGTCCTGTGTATAGGGGCATGTCCAGTATGCTCAGAGCAAAGCCCTGAACACTGGACCCAACAGAGCCAAGGATGAGGGGAAGTAAGGCTCTGGATGGTTGATATTTTGAAGTGCCAGGACTGGATCACCCATGCCAAGAGTATAGGGGTCTTGAGAAGTGGTGCTAACCCAGGGAGTTTCTGGGAAAGAATATGTGGGGGTGGGGGGATTCAGCCTGGGCTGGTCCCAGACTCACCTCAGGTAGAAGGCATTTGAAGGGTCCCCAAGGTCAGGTGAGTTCAGGCTCAAAATTTTCCCAAGTGGTGTGCCCCACAACTTTCTTAATTGAGTCAAATGCACAACTGAAAGCAATGGTTACTATTCCATTGTAATTTTATTGATGATGTTCTTGCAAATGCTAGCAACTGAATCTATATGAGGAAAGTATGTTTTCTTTCTGAATTACTTATCTGTCACAAGGTATTATTTTGGAATTTATTTACCCTGTTACTGCCATGGAAACACATTGGATGACAAGTTAATTTTGGCAACTGTCAAATATACACATTTTCTCTTTATCTTAAAACTCACTTTTTATTCTTAACCTAAAATCAGTAAGACATGTAAATGTTTCAGTTTGCTACAGCATTGTGCCACATACTTCTCTTTCAGAATAAGCAGGGCTGTGGGGATTTAATATTGTCAGTGAATCCAGAGAACAAGAGAAAACCTGAAAGGTAAAGCAACAGAAATTGAAAATCACAATACCAATATTTAGTTAATGTAGAAGACAAATACACCAGAATTTAAAGTATCCTCATCCATTAAACATGTTCACTTAATGTGTACTAATATCAAATGAAAAATGACATGTACATGCTAAGGTGTTCATAAAATTTTCTAAAATACATATGTCCTGAAAACATGTGCAATTTTTTTATAATATTTTAATTATTCTGGCACTGTAGTTTTAATTTCCTAGCCTCTGGTTCATAGTTATGACAGTGCTGTCCTGCCCTGTTGTTGGGTAAATCTATTTAAACACTTAACATATGAATATGTATGCATTTTAAGAAGTATCTAGCAGTTTTCCATGTGAATTTTCAAAAGAGCCTCATTGTTAATTTTTCTTCTTCATATTTGCTCATATAACGTGCTCTATTGCACTCTTGTCCCCAATTAAAGTTTTCTATATCATTGCTCTTCTTTATACTAACAAGGTATATTTCCTATCATGTGGAAATTCCCCATTTAATAACCCTTTTATAAAACCTGACCTCTAAGTGAGACACACATATGTGAAATTTCCAATCTAAAATAAACAAATTTTATGAAATATACTGCATTTGTCTTTCTGTGTCTGTTATTCCACTGAAAATGATTGTTTCAAAGTCCACCCATTTATCTGTGCATTTAATTTCATTTCATTTAAAGGATAGATTACACTTCATTGTGTAAAGATAACATGAATTCACTATTCTTCATTTGATTGTGGACTTGAGCTGGTTTCCATTTCCTGGCTATAGGGCACAGACAACCAAAAATTTGGATGAGCAAATAACATTGTAATGTGATATAGAGTATTTTGTATGTAGTATTTTGGGAGGAACATATGATAGATATAATTTGAGTTATTTGAAGAACATCTTCACTAACTGCCATAGTGGCTGCACCAGTTGTCATTTCTATCACTAGTGAAAACAATGTACGTTTATTCCCATATCAGTGCCAATATTAACAATTATTCATTTTCTGACCTTAGCTAAACTGCCTGGAATATCATAAAATCTCAAAGTAGTTTCAGTTTCCACTTTCATGGTTGCCAAGGTTATAGAACATTAAAAAAATATGCGTGCTTCTCAACTATTTGTATTTTGTTTTTTGAGAAATCTCTGTAAAATATCCCCATAATTATAGGTGGGAGTTTACTCTGTTCCATTGATCAGCATCTCCTTTTGATGTAAATATGTGACTTTTATAAAAATAATTTATCAAATTATATTCTTGAGAGGATGGATCAATGAAGAACTATACGTTGGTATATATTTACTACCATATATGTAAACATGTATATATTTGTGTTAATTGTTAGAAACTAGCATTCTGTTGACCCTGCCCCTTAATGCTTATCCAGCATGGCCTTGTCATGCCTACATGGCTATGTCACTCATTACAGGAATTATGGGGCTGTGTAAGGACTCAGTACATGTGTGCAAACTTCCCCCTTTAAGCAAGTGTCCTCCCTCTCTTTCTCTCGTCACTCCCCTTTTCTTTTCTGTTCATGGTGCCTCCATATCTTTTTTCACTCCCCCCTCACTTCCCTTTCTAAATAAATTTTTCACTTAAGTGATGTCTGGTGTGTTATTCCCTATGCCTCTGTTAACCTCTCCCTGTTATGGAACCCACTATGCTTCCCATGTGGTCCCTTACCTTGGGACACACACTAGGGACACCCACCCCTCTCCAGTTTTATCCTAATACTAAAACAAAAGAACAACATCAATGGTATCAATCTATATCCTGATATACAAGAGGTTCCCCACAAGTAATCAAACTTCAAGGGAAGAAATTAGAGAAGATGAATTCACTTAGCCCTGTAATATATGGAAACCAAGAATACAGAAATATTACTACCCAATCTCTATTGTTGAACAACACTCAGTGGTATGGAGACCTTGAAAGTTCAAACACTCAACAATTGTACTTTCTGGGAAAAAAAATTTCCAGTGTTCTCTTTGGCTATGAACAAGTAAACTTCCACTTTCTGAATCAGGAAGTTAATTATGCCAAGTGCAATAGTCATCTGGGAACATGAATGAGGATTTAGCAATTTCTGAGCTTTCTTTGCTACCTGCTTTCATCTTTAGTTTCTTTCTATCTTTCTCCCAGACAATCCCAAATCTCCAACAATGGATGTATTAAACATCGTAACTTTTCAGTGTTGAAATAAAGGAAAAAAATTAAAATTTTTATCTCTGGGAGGGAATTGTTGTAAGAATTGTAAATCATTCCAGATGACATAAAAAGGGCATTAAAATACACATCTCTTATTCTCTCTTGAGTAAAAATTTATGAATATTATCCTAGTGGAGTTGTGTCATGCACATTCTCATTAATTTACACTGGAAGGTACTTCAGAAATATCTCTCTGAAACCTAGTTAGGTTTGGATGACTTTGGGAATCTCATCTTCCGCTCACTCCAGTGCTACCTTGGTTGCACTGGACATTCTGTGGAAGGATTTTGTCCATTCATCCAGTACTTCAACTTCTCAACTTCTCCAGTTTCTATTCAATTAAGTACTTTATTTTTCATGTTTTTAAATTTTAAAAATAAAAATAAAAATTGAATAAATAGAGAAGATTATGAATCTGGGAGAATTTGGAGGATGGTAAAGTTTGGCCAAAATATATTGCATAAAAATCTCAAAGACCAGCACATTTTTTTTAAAACCATGGATTTATGCATTGTTAATAAAAAAAAAGATAAGGCTCATTAGACTTGCCTCATTTAGAAGGATCTCTGTCACCAATCTATCATTAATCTAAAAACTACAAAGATTATTCCTATGTTTTTCTCTCCACTTTTGGTTCTTTCTACAATACTGTTAGCTGGTCTATCAGTGCTCTGAGACAGGTTACATATAAGCAAGTACTGGAGAAAAAAACTGGGGACATTAAGGTGTTAAGTGAGTGTTGTTGTTCAATTAATCTTTTTTTTACTGATAAGAATAGACATCTATGTCTTACTCTGACTTCTTTAAGTAAGAGCAAGATCTACAGCAAATGTCTACATCTTCAACCAGTCTGTCTCTTATGATACTGAGTAGGGGAATGGCTGTTAAAGATGTACTATTTTATTTTCACCCTTTTGTTTTTTCTGTGATCAAGGGAACCTCAGGATACACAAACTTTTCTTATCTCAATAGTAGATGGTTTAAAGGTAGTTCATTAGTTCTTTGAAGTTTTTTTTCTTATTTCCATTTATTGAAAATAGATTTCGCATTTATATAATATATCATGATTATAGTTTCCACTGTGTCTATTTCTTATACTTCCTACATTCTCTCTTCTCTGAATCCATTCCATTTCTATCACTCATTAGAAAAGAACAAGGTATTAAGTAATAACAAGTAATTAAAAAAATAAAATCTAATAAGATAAAGGAAAAATGGTGATGTTGATAGAATAAGCAACACAGTAGAAGGATAAGTGCCTGAAGAGCAGGCACAAGTATTAGAAACCCATTTATTGTCACATTTAGGAGTGTCATAAAAATACTAAGCTCAAAGGTACAATATATGCATAGTGGACCTTGTACAGACCTGTTTAGGGCATGCACTTGCTACTTCAGTTTCTATGAGCACATATGATTCTTGCTTAGTTATTATCTTATTGTATTACTAAAATATACAACAGAATTATTGGAGTGGAAAGTATTCTTCTATATGAGGCAAATCTAGTAATGCTTGCAACTTATATAACAATGCACAAATCTAAAGCTTATACAAACTCTTCTGATTTATGATGTAAGAAGACTGACAGAAAATGAGTCGGAAAAAATCTGGTAAACAGTATTCCTCTGTGGATTCTACCTCAGTACCTGCTTGAGTTTATTTCCAATGATGGATTACAAAATGCTAGATATGATATCTATAGTTTACAGAAAGAGAAATTTGAAGGAAATAGGTCAATGTTGTGTTCCTCAGCATGTAGATATTGTCTCCAGGACCTACCTTCCTCTCTACTTTCTTACTCTCTATACTGAGTACACATTTTTAGTTGTTAGGCATTTTCATTTGAATAATTCAATCTCTGGTTCTTTGTCACAATGCCACCTTCATAAGTTGGTTACATCTCTTGCAGTGGGTCTTAAATCTAGTAAAACCCTGGTTTGTTCCTCCGATAACATTGAAGTCTGTACTATTTAAATTTTATCATAGAGTGAAAATGCAAAGTGAATACATTTACCCAATAGAGTACTACTCAAATGTAAAAAACAATGGATCTTGAAATGTGCATGCAAATGTATGGAAGTAGACAAAACAATCCTGAGATAACCCAGACCAAGAAAGAATAGCATTTTATGTACTAACCCAAAATTATATATTAGACATAAAGCTTCAACATAAGAATAGGTAAAGGAAAATATTATTCACTCACAAAGTCATATAATCTATGAAAAAAATGAGAAAAAAAGAATAATATTAAGTCATTTAAAAATGCTTTTGAGACACAGTTGATGCAGTAATTTAAGTAATATCAGCATTTAAGAGCTGTTCAGAAAAAGAGACTTGGAGAGAAGACTCATGGGGTTAAGAGCAATTGTTGCTCTAGATAACCTCCATATTCTCTCACAGATTCAGGGTATTGCATTTCATCTTCTCCCTCTGTTAGTAGTGTGCCTATGTGGATGCAAACATGAAAGCAAATAACTCATTATAACTGATTAAAGACAAGTCAGGCAAGCAATCCTGTAATTTGATGGTCAATCAAACACTAAAAATGTAATAATTAGAGGAAATGAGCACATTCTAGACAGCTAGAAAGAGTGGCTGATGAAGAACTTGAAAATCTGATCATGTAAATATTGTGTAAGATTGAATCAGTACTAATGAATGCCTTTTTAGTCACAAACCAGATGGTTTCATGACTTCGTTCTCCAAAAATTAAAAATAAACAGCAATCCTTTTCAGACTCTTTTAAACTCTTAGAGAAGTGAATACATGAAAATTCACTTTATGAAGGTGATTATCCTGATGCCAAACAAAGAATAAGCACTCTAAGAAACTTACAGGCTAAAGCAAGAAACTAAAGCAGTAATGAAGTAAAAGTAATCCAATCAAAACATAAAGTTAAAACCCATTCACATGATGAACAGATGACAAGAGTTTGTGCCACTATTTTGAGAATTGGGTTCCAGTCAAGTACATAGTAAACAAGCTAGGCATTTCACACAGGTCAGTAACCCCAACTTTGAGAAGATGGGGACAGTAGATTCTGTGGAACTTCCTTATTTCCAGTCCAAGTAAAATGATATGATCCTCACATTCAGAGAGAGATTCTGCCTCAAGGAATTAATCAAGGAGCTATAAATAAGTGGAAAAATGCTCTTTGCTCTGCTCATGAAGAATAGCATGCAGTTTCTCTCACATATGCTAACATTTCATTTCCAGAAAAACCTAATTTTTTATTTGAATTATTGACTCTATTTTCAGTTTCAAGCATTTAAAAGTTTTATTTGTTTCCTTCATCTGTTTGTGTTTCCTTGGCTTTTTTTAAGGAGTTTATTCATTTACCTCAATATCTCATTTGTACTTTTCTGGGTTCTTTAAGGCATTTATTCATTTCTTGTTAGAGACCTCTATAATATTCATGTAGTTAGGTTTAAAATCTTTTAGTGTGGCTCACTCTTGAGGGATGGTTAGGTTATAGTGGGGGATGCATTGCCCTGGGTGTTAATAATTATTATTTTATGCTAGCACTTAGGTATCTGGTTTTGGAAATAATATAAATCAAGGTGCAGCTGATTTCTCTTTGTCTTTGTTGACTGGGTATTTTGTTCCTTGGTTTGTCTTTTGTTTATTTTCAAATAATATAATGGCTATGTGTTGTCTGCTGATGGGTCTGCAATCTCTTATGTTCACCAGGAGGTCCTGCTGGTATTGGAAACTTGGATAAAAGAGGGAATTAGGAAGATGGAAGGTTGGAAGAGAATGTCTTTGTGACCTGTTAGGCATGGGATTAGACAGGAAAGAAGAGCAAAGCAGATTTTTTTTTTTTTTTTTTTTTTTTTTTTACCACAGAGCTTTGTATAAAAATTTGGGAATAGGATCTCAGGAGCAGTAGAAAATGTGTATATTCCACTTCATGTCATCCCCCAATGAGCAGCTAAAAGATCCCCCAATGTGTTGGGGGATGTGACAAGACAACAAGTGGGAGGAGGAAGATTAGAAGTGAAAGACATATTGGATCTGTGGGAGACAGGACTAGTGGTCGTCAAAGTCTGCCATTGAGTTCTTCTATAGAGTTAGGAATGAGACTGGGAGATTGGAATTGAGGGAACAGAAAGAGAAATGGTCTGTAGGCAGCCTAACTTGTTTTCTTGCTGATATGCCCTATGGATTATTAGTAGGTAACTCTTGGAGATGAGAGCAAAGAAGAAGCAACAAATGGGGAGAGGGAGTTTTGGATCACCACACAGAGGAGACCCTCACTCGAATCCCAGGATGCAACAATCATCCCACAAACCATGGAAATCAGCACTTGATGCAAAACAGCAAGAGGCTTTTTATTCAGGTTCCAGCAAGCTGGGGCACAACTCGTACCACACAAAGGGTACCACACAAAGGAGGAGAGAGAGCCCCAGCCCAATTTCACATGAGCTTTTAAAGACAAAAACCACAAGAGGAGGGAGGAGACTTTAGGGGTTAGCAAGCTCCTGATGGTTGGGCCCAGGTGACTGGTTGTTGGCCAAGCTCAGGCTCCTTATCTGCATCTGTGTTTCTAGGAAATGTTTTGCAAGCCAATCCCCAGGGGTCCTTGTCAGGAGTGCATGTTCTCAGGCTATTCTGGGACATAGAGCAAATTTAAATTTTCCATCTTAACAGGAGGTTAAGAATGGGAAGATCTATGAGATTCACAAGAGATAGGGTCAGGGGCCAGGGAAAGTTAAGATGGGTGTACTGATGCAGCACATGGACTGAGTTTCAATTATTTGTTGATTTCAAATAAGTGTTATTAGATAAAACTTTTGTATATTTTGTTTTCAGTTGTTGGTGGTTTGAAAGATCCGCAGAGCGTGAACCCTCACACCTGACTCATGAAAGCCCCCCTCCCAAATCACTCACGACAAGCAGTCTTGATGCAAAAGCATGAGGTTTTTTATATTCCAAATGCACTGGGGTCCACAGTCATACACTACGTAGGGATAGAGGACTGGGGACCCTGGCTACAGATTTGAGACAACTTTTATAGGGTTACAACAAGGCCCATGCATCTTAAACCAATCATCTCATAGCATCCAGAGCCCATGTGGTATGGACCAATCAATTTAAACCATCCAAGCCTGTGCTTAGCCTCAGAGGTCTGCATTTGCATGGGCTCCTGGGTGGGGGGTGACAAAGCTCAGCTCCTGTGTTTACTCATTCACAGGTGTTGTCATAAACAGCAAAGAATGTGACCTTTTTCCTACAGGGTCTGGATTTAAACTTCTAGCTTTCTGAGGTCAGTGGAGATTTAGGCTAAATTTTTTCATCCATACATTTTCTTACTCTCAACATAGCCATTGGCACATCAGATTTTCTTCAGAAAGATAGAAATCAAGTATATTGATTTTATTTATTGTATCATTGGTATTATTGTTAAATGTCAATCTAAATTAAAGATCATCTACAAACAAAATATCTTGTTTCAATTTTTGTTTTAGTTTCTTTTTCAAACTCTGTAGTCCTGATTTCTTCTTCTTCTTCTTCTTCTTCTTCTTCTTCTTCTTCTTCTTCTTCTTCTTCTTCTTCTTCTTCTTCTCCTCCTCCTCCTCCTCCTCCTCCTCCTCCTCCTCCTCCTCCTCCTCGTCCTCCTCCTTCTTCTTCTTCTTCTTCTTCTTCTTCCTTCTTCCTTCTTCTTTCTTCTTCTTCTTCTGCAAAAGACATTAGACAACCATGTTTTCTTCTTACTTTTTTTCCTTATCCTCTCAATATTTCTTAATTTTATCAGCACCTACCCAGTTGTTGGAACTGTATTTATTAAAATGTATGTCCTTGTGTGCCAGGATATTCTTTTGCATGCTTGTCATTATGGCAAATGGAAAATAAATTCAAGAGATGGAGGCAGAATCATCCAGAAATGAAGGCAGCTTTAGCAACACTGAGGATTTTAGGTGCATTCTAGGGCCAACCACTTCAAAACCTAGAAGCAAATAACTATTCACTGTTCATTTCCTTTGCATTTTAAAATTATTTCTCATAATTTATAAATCTCATATTTATTGTAATATTTTGGATTATACTTATGGAGTAAAATTTAGGATCATTATATTAAATGACATCACCTATAATCCTTATTATAGTTATTACAGAGGCAACATATTTTATTACAGTTTGAACATGATCTTTGTTCACAGGCTGATGATTTGGGTGCTTCTTTTCCAGGTGAGATTCTCTATGGCTAATGGTCTCCTGACAGATTCTGATTCTTAAAAAATGGAAGCCATGGCTTCATGTTCTAGTGTGGGAAGATGTCTTTTCGGGGCTGTGATCAGAAGGAGCCATGCAACCCATGGTTCATACCTGAGACAGGGTGAATGAACTAAGAATGGCCAGCTGAGGTAGTTGGGAGACAAGCTGGAAATACAGGAATATTGTCAGGAGGGCCATTCAGACTATAATGAATGCTAAACACTAAACACTGAATGCCCTGAGTTTATTCTTAATATATTTAATTATCCTATCAAAAGCAGGGACAATGGCAAATGACTTCCATTGTTATATATAAGGGGCAAAGATAATTTTTTCCCTTAATCCTCCAGGCATTTGGTAGTCACACTTGCCATCCTGCTTTCATGATCAAGAGTAAACACACCTGAGCCTGAGCCTGTTGTTACTTACATAAAGACATCCATTACCAAGGTCAGAAACATCCAGCAGCAGCCAAAGTATGTTTCATTAGTGTTTTAAAATTATTTTGTGGAGTGCTATAGCAGGATAGGGAGGTGAACAGAAATGGGGTGCATGATGTGAAACTTCCAAAGAATCAATAAAGAATTTAAATTTTTTAAAAAGTTATTTATGTTGCATAAATTATTCACATTTGTAAAGAAATATTACTACTTTTACTAAAAAGCATGAACACTTGGAAAATGAATTGTGTTTAGAGCAAGAATATATTGCCAAAACAAAATTTTAACAAAATAGATTACTTTTATATTTCAGAAGAAAAAGATATATACTTTGATTTGTTTTAGTTAATTACCCAGTGATATTCAGGAATAAATGATAAAGCAAAAGACAGCATCATTTTACTGGATTAGGTTAGAATAGGGGAGATATACATAAAGCAAGTCTGGAAGACAGTTATAAAGAAGGGTAAACACCTGCTACTTGCTTGCTTCTAAATTAAATAATGCCACTGAATGTAACACATACAGTGATAGAATTAATGACAATGAATTGTATTTGAAGTCCTTTTTTATTAATATAATTGGTGTCTAGAAATACATACACATTTTAATAGTCAGTGGAAGACAGATGATCATAAAAACCATTTTATTTTTTCATATATGCAAGGATAAATCTCCATTTTTATTTAACAAGACACCAGCAATAACAAAGAGAAAAATTTAAATATCTAATTAAATGAATTATTGGTTTCCAATTTCCAGTGAGGCAGTATCTAAAATCTTCTACCAAGTTTAAAAATCCACTCCAATATTCTCCTAGCTTCTGGCAACTTTCACACCATATGGATGGCATAGAAAAAAAATTTCAAGACTGAAGTGTAAATGCTTAGTTGCTGATTTCACCTCATTGCTTTATTTTTAAAATTGGATGCATACAATTAATAAGTATTGCATGATAAATGAGGAATAAATTGAAGTGTGACTATAGCATGTGAAAAATCTTTGGTGCATGAAATTTTGCACATGATACATTCATATTTGAAATTTATTACATCCAAAATATAGTAACTTTGGCAAGTATTTTCTACAACACAAGTTTTAAAGAACTCAAAAAGTTTAATGAATGAGAGAATAAAAGTTTGCAATAAAAAAATCAGCCCATTCATGAATAGAAAATTTGGTTATGCCAATTATTTACTAATTATATACAAATATTTAGATGAGGAAGGTACACAACTAAAAAATTTTTACGAATATTTTTGGCAGATTGAATGACCAAAACCATGATAGTGTTCCAAAATAGGTATATAAGTTCACAGACTAAAAGAGAATTTTTTTTGAGAACATTTTATTCTGGATAAGGGAATAATGTTTAATGTAGATAATTATTTTAATAAAATGAAAGTGGCTTATAAGGAATAATATATCAGTTACCACTGATATTTCATGTAATAGAAAATGTAAGAATATTAGTATTCAAAAATAATCCTGAAAATATAACTAAGGTAATAAAAATAGCTATTTAAAGATAATAACATTTGGGATATTTTAAGGGCTGTACAGTTTCATGCTGCCTATTCAGAAAGGGGAATTCTTAGAACAAGGTGAACTGAAGCTATATTTTGGAAATGCAATTTCAAAACATGTGTCAAAATGTAGTAGACATTTTTATGACATGTATTCTTTTTGATAAAGTATTTTTAATATTAAGAGATATTTAGCTAAGTCCCTGAAGACAAAAGTTCTAGAAAATAAATATGTTGCAGATTTTTTTAAAAATGAAGGAAGTGCCAATGAATTAGGAGGAAGGTAAGGACAAACAAAAGGGTCACCTGAAAGAACTGAGGGTCCTCTAAAGAAGAAATAACAGTGAATAGGAAACATTGCTTTACAGTGTTCAACATCCTTAGCCATCAGGGAAATCAACATTAAAACTATTCTGAGATTGCATCTTATTCAGACTATAATGTCTATCATCAAGAAATAAAATGACAACAAATGCTGTAAAGAGAAAGAAAAGAAAATAATAATGCCTACTGTTTGTGTAAGTAGAAGCTGGAGTAGCCCCTATGACAATCAGTGTGATCATTTTTTAAAAGGTAGCAGACATTTTGCATATCTGCATGGCATACACTGAAAAGGCACTGGAAAAATTGTAAGGAGTCTGGTTCCCAAGGAAAGCAAAAGCAAATAAATTTTGTCTTCCTTCATATATGTTCTCTAAGTTTTTATGTTTGAATTTGATTTCCTATTAACTCCAGAAAATTAGAAAGACCTTTGGGAGATGATCTTCCATTAAGGCATGGAAGTTAATAGAATATAGGATTAAAGGAAATATAGACTGTTAAAATACTAGGGTTGGTAAGCTTTTCAAGGAATGTGGAAAGACATGAGCAATGAATAAGCATTAAGGAGGGATGGTAACTAAAATAAAGAAGTTATAAAAAGTGACACAGATAACAGATATCTATTACTTTGTAATACAAATTTAATTTTTAAACTCAGATTGAGTCATTTGTTTTTGTGTCTACTATTTTATTTTTACTCATATATTAATCTTCTCTAAGTTATACAGCTGGTAAAGATTTTTTTTTTTTTTTTTACTCAAACGATTGTTTCCTTAGTTCTACAGGAGCTTCTCATTTATATGAAATCCCACTTGTGAATTGTTGGCCTTAATTCCTTGACAAATATCCTACAAATTTAGCCTTTTTACATCTACATCATATATCTATCTGCTTTACAGTGTATGGTGGATAATAGTGAAGTTCATGGTTACACAAGGTGTTAAGAATAAGCAAAATATGAACATACAACCTTAAATATTAAAATCACATCATCTTTTTAAAGACAATGTTAGTAAAGACTGAGGAAGTTGTAGAAAGAAAGTAGGCAGAATAACTGAAAAACTGGTGACCAAATGTCAACTTCTGGGAAAAAATATAACCATCAAATTTGTGAATTCCTGCATTGGTCTACATTAGGCATGGAAGGAGAGGTCTACATGAGACATGATGGGTCATTACTGCTGAATTATTTGATAAGCATAGCTTTACAAAAAGGGAAATTGTTAACTTCAGTTTTGTATCCACAGATGACCTCTTCAGACTATAGAAGACACTTCAACACTTATGGTCCCACTAAAAGAAATGGGTCACAGAACAAAACCAAAATTCACAAAATAGGAAATGACAGGGAAGAAGGATAGGAGTGTAATTCATCAGGATGGGATTAATATGAGAGAGGATGCAGAAAGAACAGTAATCAAAACATTTTATATACAAAGTTCAAAATTGTTAATATAAAATATTAATAAATATTGCATCTTTTGCTCGAATGTATTATGCAGTATAAACACAGGAAGAAGAAATATTAGGGTTGTTGGAAACTTACCCTTAAATAAATAACATATAGGTTCAAGATTGACATGTTAAACTTGATTTAAACATTGCATAAGTATACATATATAAAAACATTGCATGTATATAGTGCCATGAGAAGGCAAATATGAACATGTTTAAGTTTGGATTGTTTGTAATAAATGAATCTATCTAAATAAATTTAAATTATCATTAATTCAATTTTGAAAACCCAAGTAATTAGGGTAAGTAGTCTGAATAATAGTCATTGATTTGCCAGTGTAATTTCTAGGTAGCTATTTTGTGAGAAGTGTTCCTTAAAGCAATGTGTGTCTACATATGAAAAATGAAAATTGATTTCTAACAACACATGCTTATGGGCTGCATAATTGAGTAATTTTCATCTAGCTTTAGGGTATTGCTCTGAATGTTTAGATTATGCTTTGAATTTTGATAATTACTTTTGAATATCATAAAAATGTCAATTATTTTTGTATACATATTAAATAATCCTTCAATATGATATATTTTTACAAGGTGGATATATAATAAGATTTCTAAAAACAGAGAAAAATTTTATATGTAATAGATTTCAAAAGTCAAAATCTGCATAGGTAAAGAAAATGTTTAATTTGACTTACAGTTTTAGAAGGTCAGAGAATATGCTGATGTAACAATAGAATCAGGGAGAGCTTATATCTTGTTCCACAACCACAGCAGAAAGAGGAATGACAGTTAGAGAAGTTTTTATACCTCAAAGGTGCATGCTGTGGTACTCCAAAGAGTTCTATTAACTAAAGACTATCTATTCAAGCATATTTACCTATTGGGCTTTTCTTCATCAAATCACTACAAACCCCAAACCACTATCAACAAAATTAATAATCAATAAAAAGATTTAATAGGTTTCATAGACTCTGATGCTATGGGCCATTTCTGTTAGTTGGCTTTAAGAACTTGATGACAAGACCCTTTTGCTGAAGACACCACATACATGGGAAAGAACACATGGACAAACAAAGCTAGTATCTATCTGGAAGCTTCATCTCTGCTGGCTAACTTTCATAACACTAGCAGATTCTATTCATATTTATGTTAGTCACAATAGTAACTGGTATAGTCAAATATGTCTACTGAAGTAATACCGGCATGAATATTATGGGAGTAGCCAAGCACTTTGTCATTGTATATGAGAAGTATTGCATCATTGTCTGGCTATATCATATGCCCTAGAGAGAACATAAAAATGATACTGCTAAAGTGTGCATAGTAATAAAATGTCCCTGAGTTTTTAACCTTTAATCCCAAAAATAATGTGTCTCTTAACTGTCGCCAAAGTAGTATATCCCTTTTCAGGAATGACAGACTCATAACTGGTCAATATTCAGAGAATAAGAGACTGTGGACTGTTCAACTCCAAATGGTATATTGATAATACACTCCATACTGTTTAACTTTGAGGTCATGGCAAAATAGTGAGCAGAATGGTTGTAAAGAGTCAACTATATTACAAACATGAGAGTTATACAAATGAACTTAGAGCAGCTGTGACTGCTCACAGACAACTTTCACAAGATCAAGTCAGCCAAAATTAAAGCATGGATAGGTATTTTAATTCAATCCACTGTCTGATTCCCTCCTCTTCAATACACTTTTTTTTTTTTTTTTGCGTTCACCATCACTGTTCTTCCCACAACTTCATATGCTTTTTATATCAACTCTGTATGTTTACCTAGTTTTTGCATATAATTCATAAGTATGGGACCAGCTACTGAAGTTTGGGTAACCCTCAGGTGCTACACACTTGAAAGAAATTCATATAAACCTTGACTTACAGTTTTTCTAGCCTATTTGATATGCTGATATTAGAGACTGTGGGAGTGACTAACCAATGAATAGAAATCACCTGAGAGATGGGGAGAGGGAAAGGGAGTGAGTGAGAATGATCCACATAAAATAAATAAGCACATTATTTAAGAAAAGAACATCATTCTTCTAAATAAAAATATAGCAAGGTTCTAGAACAGAAAGAAATTTCTTCAAATAAAATGTATCCAAGGACAACATGGATTTTAATATATTTATAAATATGAAAATAAAAATTAATAACATAAATATTTATCATCTTACACTTATCATAAGTGGCATTATACAATTAAACAAAAAAAATAAGGCTGCTGAAAATATGTCAACCTTGAGACAATTGAATATTTTCATGGAATTGTAAAACCTATTACAGGGGACACTTAGGAAAGCCCTTTAAATGAAAAATAAATCGAGCTATTTGTTTCAGCTAACCTGCTTCTAAGTAGTAGCAAAACAACTGAGGTGGTTGGAGGGCATGGGATGGAGGGAGAGAGGGATGAAGGGAGTGAAGGAGGGAGGAATAAGAAGCTGGAATCGATATGTAAAATAAAAAAATTGTATATTTAATTTTTAATCACAAATCAAAAGTGTAGATGTAGATAGCTTTGTATAATATAAAAATATTCTACATGAGAAGTGGCATATTTAGGCTTATACCCTACTGGAAGTGACTTAACCTTATTAAATCTGAAGAGTACTGTTTTTTCTTACCTTTTAACATTCTATGGACTCAAGGTTATAGAAAGACTATCTGCCATAGCTCATTACCACTATTCAGAATTAGTAATGCAAATGTTCCTCACCAAATAGCTCCAGAAATGCTACAGGCAGCAGTTGTGTATGAACTTTATGAAAACTCTATACTCCACCTAAACATTATGGATGTGCTTGAGCCCTATAGATGGTACTCAAAGTTAGCATGCACAGTGGGAGAGTCCAGACATCAATCTTCCATCTGTCTGTCCATCATTCTGCCTACATACCCATCATCTATTGATCTACCACTAACTCATGAAGAAGTTCTCTAAAACAAAAGTTATACATAGAAGCATCAGAAAATTCTATATAGATAAATTTAAATATAGTTGTCTACCTAATTTAAAAGAAATATCTCTATTTAAGGATAAGTTATGCATCTTGAATGCAAAGCTTGGCATTGTTTTCCAAATCATACCTAATTGTGTTCCATCTTAATTTATCAATTGTACTTGTAGATAAACTTTTAAACTTACAATTAGTTATTAATGAGATTTTTTTTATTTTTTTGACAAATATAAATCCAAATAGCTCTGTTTTGAAGCTCATGTTTTGAAGACATATCAAAATTGTTAACCTTTTCTGTTTACTTTAATTTTTTTCAAAATTTATTTTATATTCAAGGGCTTTTAACCAATGTATATGTTTAGGTACCTCATGAGTACTTAGTACATGCAGATACCAGAAGAATCCTTTAAAACTCCTGAAACTGAAATTAAAGAGAGTTGTGAGATTCCATAGGACATTGTATTACAGTCCTCTGAATGAACAGCCAGTGATCATACACACTGAGACATCTCTCTACCTCTGTGAATATTATTTTTAAATATACTATATTTCTAAAAATTCTATTTTCTCTGTGTGTGTTCTTGTACAGGTGTGGGCACATGCATGCATACAAGTGTAACATAACAAATATAAAGAGATCTGAAGACAACTTGTGGGAGTCTATTCTCTCCTCATATGTGAGTCCTACAGATTGAATTCAGATACACCTGATTTCAGAGACAGATATTTTTCCTACTGAACCATTTTTGATACCCTCTGCTTTTTTCTGTTTTAGCAATATTAATTTATAATATTTATAAACAATTATATTTAAAGTCACTTGTGTTAGACAGTTTTGTTTTCTGAGTACTTGCGACTTAAAATCAATTGTGTGCCATTTTATTCTACCACTTTACAAAACAACTCCAAGCATTTGAGTTGAATTAGGGAACAGGATGATGACAATTTAATATATAGTGATGAACTGAAAACATTTTTGAACTCTTACCAAACTAAATTCTGTCGAACATTCAGAAATATTGACTTGTCTCAGTAATCAAACCCACAAAGGTGGCACCAGGTTAGCATTCCTAGACACCTTTGTGCTGGTATTACTCTTTCTTTTAACATGCCATGTGTAGGAGAGAATGAGATGTTTTCCAGTCAATTATCCAGATAGTCTGTTCACAGTGACTCAGTCTTGGTACTCACTGAGCACCATACAAAATAATGACGAAAACCTTTTATTCTACATTTAATATGCAACTTTATTTTTTCATTTATTTTATTTTCTCATTATATTGTTTGCATTTCCTTTCTGAAAGTCTTTAAGTTGCTGTATTTCTTTTATATTCAGACATCTCTAGTATTTGTCCATAGAACATTTTCTACTTCATAGTAGGCCCTGACTTCACATTTCATCTGCCTCTGTCTCTATTCATGTAACTTTTGTCAATGAGCTCCTGTGTTGGAATTGCTTGTTAGGCAAAGAATATATATTCATCAAGGCAGTATTTCAACTTCCTATTCTGGTGTGTTTAAGATGACCGGATGCTAACTCTTTCTTTATATAATTATGATGATTCCATATAATACAATGATTTTCACCCATAATATTGTTATTGCTATTACTACATTTGCCTGAATGATTGAAACTGTATTGATGTTTCATTCCCTTTCATTTTTCTTTCTCAAATGAGATGCTTCCATCACTGTGACCCAAGAATAAATGTCTAGCCACAGAACTTAGAATGATAATATGCATAATTTGTGTTTTCAAGTCTATACTTAGTATAATAAAAACAATATACTAATATAAAAGTTTTCATGATAAACATTTTAATTGAAAATTTTTCATGGGTTATAAATATTCAAGTTATAAAATTCTTCAAGCATGAACTTTAGAAAAAGTTACAATAGTTGTTTAATCCAAGAACTATTAATACGTTTGTATATTTTGCATGGTTGAGAATCCATTAATTATCTACATACTTAAATACTTTACATCTACACCTTTCAGTATATCTCACTATTCAGTATATCTGACTTTGTTAACATACTTAAACATTATCTTTTTAAGAATTAATAAGTAACCTATTTTTTTGAATTTGGTGGTGCTTAGTATTATAATGTAGCATGAAAAAAATTATAAATAATAATTTTAAAATTGATATCCTAAAAGGAAAAGAAAGAAAAATGCATTAATTTTTAAATTTAATCATATGTAGAAGTAACATTAAGATTAAATATTTTCACAAGATTAAACATTTTAATAAGTGAAAATAACACAATGTAATTGGGGGATATTACAGCTTACACACCCTAAGTTCTACTTGGCCTAAATTATGTTCACTGATATTTTGAGAAAAATTATCTAGATATAAAACTTTTGTGTGTACCAGAACAACCTAATGTTTTTCTCATTACTTTATAGTGCAGGAGTATTTTAACTTCTTGAGTACACTGGTAATCCCTGATAACCCTGAAAGTAACAGACATCTAGCTATAACTGTTTTTAGGATCATATGTCAAAGAAATTATGTTTGTTTACAAAAGTTGAGCTCATTCTTTTTTATACAAGCTTTGTGTTTCATTATCCAAACTTGAGTTACCCAAGAGAGTAGTAAATCCACATTTAGCCCAAGACATATATTTTATTTCAGGTTTAACTAAAGAACAACAAATGAAGCTGCTTTCTATTTCTAAACTGATCCAGGGTTTTACTTTCTTATGTTTGAACAAAAAAATAAAACAAACAAGGTTTCACAATATAACATCTAAAGTTAGTTTTCAAAGTGTCTTTTTCCACTGATTTGATATATATTTATTCTGGACAGAAGTGCAGTTGCATATAAACATTTCTTAGCTAATATAAGACATACTGACACTAATTTTGTCAGAGCAAGATCTAATGGAAATAATACTGTCATTTTCCTCTACTGCAGTATATTTTGAATAATAATTTTCACTTTAAAAATTCTGTTGTTACTTTGGAAAAAAATACATAGTGATTCAATTTAAAAACTGTGACAGAAAAGAACTTCAAATGGTAGGTTAACTTTTTGATATTCCTTTCCTACCCATGAAAAAGCAACAGAACAACTGTCTGTATGTAAATCTGTTTCTATAGTTTCAAATGTTGTAATTGAAATCACCCACAGACAACAGGTTCCTAGCTACATCCACAGACAGCAGGTTCATAGCTATGTATTACTTACTGATGACAATAATAAATAACTCTTACACAGAAGGTGTATATTGACTATTCTAAAGTTTAAAATATCTTCTAGGGTTAATATTTATCACACTCTTAATTTAGAATTAGAAGTATTTCATTTAAGATACAGCATCCATGAAAGCCAGTGATATCATTTTTATCTCTCCTACAAATAGTTAACTGTAAAAGTAATTCTTAACACAGTTGTCAAATATAGTGACTAGTTACATCTTGTGTTCTCTTCTCTTCAATTTGATTATACTTTTTTGTAAGCATAGTATATGGTTTCTGTCATCAACCCAATAAATATCAGCATCTAGTTCTCATGAAGATACAACTAAACAATTCTAAATAATAAAAATGGAATCACAAGTAAAGAGAAGATATGTACTGTGTACCACATATGTTTCATAATACAATTTACGGGTAGGACATAGACAAAAATCTCATACAATTACAAGTTTACAACAAAACATGCTGTTGATTTGGGATACAATTCTCAATTAATTCTGCAGGTCCTTTTCCAAAATTACAGCTTGCTGTCAGAATCCACTGAGAAATCCTGATAGCCTTGCTGACTGTCCATCAGAAAAAAATACAAAAAGCTAACACCACAGGGACTCTGTTCGTGTCCCTCATTTCAGGGCTCATTCCATTGTGTCACTGTCTGTTTGCTGACTAGAAATTTACTCTCATTCTCCCTCTTTTCCTCCCGCCTCCCTTTCTGCAGAAATATCAATTAAAATTTGATCCAATCAAATACTTACCATATATATATATATATATATATATATATATATATACACACACACACACACACACACACACACACAATATATATATATATATATATATATATATATATATATATATATACATAAATAGAAAATGCTAAGGATAAACATTCCCAGAAATAAGCATAGGCAACCAATATGTTAATAGCAGCCCAAAGTGCCAGCAACAACCCAAGAACTGACTGGAAAAATTTATGGAATCAAAACCTACATCATGGAGAATTAATCAAAACAATAAAAAGAATAAATAGCAGAGTGGAATAAGTTTGTAGCCAGTTTTATCTCAGAACAAAAGAATTTATAGCAGCAAAAATAAATACCAAAGAAACAACTTTTCTAATCAAATAAATGAGTAAATTTCAATATTTCAAGTAAAGTATACATGGCTCAAAGAAACCAAAATAATGTTTACTACTTCTAGCCATCTTATATATGAGAATTAAAACCTTTAAAATAAATTTTATACCATTAAGCATGATTATAAGGAGCTAGAGATTTGGCATAGTGTTTAAGAGCGGCAATTGTCCTCCCACAGGAAATGGATTTGTCTTAAAGGAAACACATCATAGCTCACAACTATCTTTAACTCTTGTCCTTGGGATTCTGATTTTTGATTTGCATTTCCCTTACAGGTAAGGATTTTGAGGACTTCCTTAATCCTTTTTGATTTCCTCTATTGAGAATCCTCTCTTCAGTTCTGTACCACATTTATAATAGGATTACTTGGAGTTTTGTTGACTAGTTTCTTGAGTTCTTTTTATATTTTGGAGATTAGCTTTCTGTCAGTTGTGGGGTTGGTGAAGATCTTTTTCCAGTCTGTGGCCTGCAATTTGGTCTTATCAACTGTGTTGTTTGACTTACAGAAGCTTCTAAGTTTGAGGAGATCACATTTATTAGTCGTTGATATCAGTGTCTGTGCTAGTGGTGCTATGTTCAGGAAGTGTTCACCTATAACAATTTGTTCAAGGGTGCCTCTCATTTTCTCTTCTAAGAGGTTCTGTGTGGCTAGATTTATTTTGAGATCTTTGATACATTTGGACTTCAGTTGTATGCATGGAAATGGAGATGGGTCTATTTGCAGTCTTCTGCACACCATCATCCAGTTCTGCCAGCACCATTTGTTGTTGAAGATACTATCCTCCTTTCATTGTATACTTTTAGCTGTTTTGTCAAAAAAACAGATGTTTGTATGTATGTGGGTTAATATTAGGATTTTTGATTAAATTCCAGTTGTCTACCTGTCTGTTTTTGTGCCAATACCAAACTGCTTTCAGGACTATAGCAGAGCTTGAATTTAGGGATGGTGATGCCTACTGAAGTTCCTTTTTTGTATAGGGTTGTTTTGGCTAGCCTGGTCTTTTTTTTTCCATATAAAGTTCAGATTACTTTTTCCAGGTCAGTGAAGAATTGTCAGGGATTTAAATGGGGAATGCATTGAATCTCTAGATTGCTTTGGTAATATTGCCATTTTTACTATGTTTATCCTACCTATCCAAGAGCATGGGTGATATTTCCATTTTCTGGTATCTTCTTTAATTTCTTTCTTTAAAGACACAAAGTTCTTGCTATATATGTTTTTCACTTGCTTGGTATGCATTACCTCAAGATAATTTTTTTAACCATTTATATAGACATAGAGTAATATAGGAACACAATTAACTTTTTTCTTTTATATTACTTTGTTGAAAATGGATTCTTTTGTAATTAAATGTATCCTGGTTGCAGTTGATCTTTCTTCTACTTCTCTAGTTATTCTCTAATCCCTTCCCCCTACAAATCTACTTCCTTTCTGTCTTTCATTGGAAGAGAACAGTTTCCTAAGATATAGCAACCAAATATGACAAAATAAAATAGGAGGAGAATTAGACAGAGAAGCCATACAAGTCAACCAAACAGAAGGAAAAGATTTCCATAAGCAGCGTCCAAAATCAGACCTCCACTCATTCACACACTCAGGAATTCCACAAGAAAAATTAGCTGAAAGCTATAATACATACACAGAGGACCTGATACACATCCTTGCAGATCATGTATTAGTTCCTTCAGTCTCTGTGGGTTTGTATGACCCTTGCTCAGTTGATTCAGATGGCATTGTTCCCCTGGTGTCATCCATTTCCTCTGACTCCTACACTGTTTTTTGAGACAGCATTTCTCTCTAATTTTGGAGCCTTCCAGGAACTTAATCTGTAGACCAGGATGGTCTCAATTTAACAGAGATCCACCTGCCATTTTTCTGGGATTAAAGGCATGTTTCACCACTCCAGGCTTGGCACATACACTCTTTCACTCTTTAACCCTTCTCTTCTGTGTTGTTGGATGAGCCCTAAGGGGAAGAATTTGATAAAAACATCCCATTTAGTGCTGTATGCCCTAAGCAGTGTCTCTCTGTAAAGTGTCATGACATGAGTCTCTCCATCTATTCCCTTCTGATTCAAGAGTTAGCCTATCTGATGGTATCTGAGAAAGGCATTTATCTATGAGTATAGCAGATTATCATTAGTTTTCTTTTGTATTGTATATTCTTCTTTTTTCCCCCTTTTTAAATTTAATTTTAAAAGAAGTTTGTTTTACATGTCAATCCCAGTCTTCTCTCCCTCCCATCCTTCCCTATTATCTCCACAAAACCCCAGCTCATCCCCTTTCTGCTCACCAGGAAGGATGAGGCCTTCCATGGGGAGTCTTCAAAGTCCATCATATCATTTGGAGCAGGTCCTAACCCCCCCCTTGCCCCTTTGTGTCTGGGCTGGGAAACTATCCCTCTATGTAAGATGAACTCCCAAAGTCCAGTCATATACTAGGGATAAATACTGATCCATAACCAGAGGCCCCATAGACTGCCTTGTTCTCCTAACTAACACTCACATTCACAGGATCTGGTTCAGTCCTATGTTGTTTCCCAGCTTTTAGACTGTGGTGCACGAGCTTCCTCTTGTTCAGATTAGCTGATTTTGTGGATTCCTCTAACCTGGTCTTGACCACTTTGTTCATCACTCCTCCCTCTCTGTAACTGGATTCCAGGAGTTTGCTAGTGTTTAGGTGAGGGTGTCTTCTTCTGTTTCCATCAGCTACTAGATGAAGGCTGTAGGATGGCATATAAGGTAGTTGTTAATCTCATTATCATGGAAGGGCATTAAGGGTAGCCTCTCCACTATTGCTTAAATTGTTAATTGTGTTCATCCTTGTAGATCTCTGTCTATTTCCCTAGTGCCAGATTTCTCCTTAAATCTATAATGGCTCCCTATATTATGATATCTCTTTTCTTGTTCTTCTATATTCTTTACCTGTCTTAGTCTAAAGGGGAAAGGGACAAGATCTCCTGAGCAAATTGGGAGCATGGAGGGAGGGGAGAGAGAGTTAGGAGAAAGAGATGGGGAGAAAAAGAGAGGAGAGGTGGGCATGAGGGAACAGAAAGATTGAGCCACTTTCTTTTTTAAAAAAAAGATTAGTATTATTTTGGTTTATCTTATGCCCCTGTGCTATCTAATCTATGATTCTTGGTTCCCTACGAAGTGTTGGGTATGGGTTTTATCTTATTAAGCCTTAAGTCAAATCAGATGATGTTTGCCTACTCCTACACGTTCTATGCCACCATGAACCTAACATACATTTCTTGCAGGATACATCATGGTTTGTATATTGCTTACATGTCTATTTTAGGTACTCTACAGAGTACCTTCCCACATCAAAGAGTGGTGAAGGCTTTACATAAGCACTGGTTTGATTTCTCTTTGTTCAATAAGTTGTGTAAATGTTTTCCACAGCAGTGGGGCCATGCTGTCAGTTTGTGGAGTAAAACCAATTTTTAAGCAACATTCTGGGTTGTTTGGGATTTTTCTTAGGATATATTTGTCCACCAACTCAATTAAATGAAAAGCGATCCTGGTACTGGATGCCCAATTTGATGACAAGAGATTACCAGATGGGACTCAATATTTCTTAGTTGGTAGAAGGGATTAGTAGAGTCACCTTTTTATATTTTAGGAAGCTTTCACTACACTATGTTTTCATAACAAGATTTTAATACTAATGATATTCTGCTAAATATTAATTGATTAGTAAATAGATACTTGTGAAATCATAACTAACCTATGCAGAATCCAATATAATCAGGCAAGAGGCATCAGCCAGAACTCTCTCAGGACCAAAATAAACAAAAAACAAACAAACAAACAAACAAGCAAATAAATAAATAAATAAATAAATAAATAAATAATAAATTAAGTGGAATAAATTTACCTGAAACATTGGAGAAAATAAAAGTTTATAATCATTTTCACTTTATGTTTGGGGAAGTGGATACAAAAAATAAACATATGTATAAGAACACCAGCTTGTTCTATTATCCAATGTTTGGCATTAAATAAGTAATAGTTATTCCCCATGGCTCTCCAAGCCCTTATTCCCAATACTTGAAAAATATTACATTGTAAGTTCTACATAATCTCATCAAGCACAATGAAACATTTGTGCTACAGCAGTGTCCAAACTGGAAAACATTTCTCTTCTCTCCCGAGACCCTGCTTCAAATCTGTCTTGCTGAGTTTTTACCTCCTCCGTGATATAAACAAACACACCTTTACTTTATCATTATGTTGTCTGGCTGATATTTTCAAGAAGAACATATGTGACAGGAGACAGAAAATAGCAGGTATTTGACAGGACTTAAGTATAGTATTTTAAGCATAATATCAAGATACAAACTTGTAGTCATGGGTCAGGCAACAAATCTAAAAGGTTCTATGTGGCACATTTCAGAACTTGTGTATTAGTCTAAAGCAAATGGTTCAAGCAACAGAAGGAGACCCTGCTTAATTTTTTTTGGGGGGGTGGTAGGTCTATATTGAAGTTTTGAAGATAAAAAAAATAACAATTTAATAAACATACTTATTTTTAAAATATAAATATCAGAAATGACATGGTTTTATTTCTGTAATGTATATCCCAGCTATATCAATAGTATTACTACACTGAATAACTTATATTACAGAAAAAAACAATATTTTAATTTATGGCATATAGAGATTTTTAATACTGTATTTTTTCTACATTATTTCCTAGTTTCAAATTTGTATTTTTTTGAGTTATATGAGTAATGTATTACTTAGGTTTCTCTTGAGCAACAGTTGATATAACATGAATATATATATGTACATATATTTATACACATAGATGTACATATATTTGTATACATAATTTATAAACTTATTTCATGAGTAAAATGAAAACAACACTTATCTCACATATGAGACACTGAAACCCATGTTGTTTCTTATCCTTAATCCCAGGTGTCCCTGCATTCTCGATTTAGCCAGAAAACTGGGGAGTTCCGAAGAGCTGCTGGTTATTTGTCAAAAAATGGACCTTCATAAAAGCTGGTTCAGATATCAGTAAAGTGCACAGCACAGCAGTGGCGGCAAGGCAACAGGTCTAAAAACGCTTCAACAGAAGGAAAGAAGCAGATAGTAGGAAGAGCCAAGAACAAAAGGTGGGATCTTCCTTCTGCCATACACCTTTCATATGGCCTACTACCAGAAGGCTCCTCCCACCTGGGGGGTGGATCTTAACTTAAAACTAATTCTCACAAAGTACACTGGGTCAACTTGATAAACAATGTTACTTGGTAAAAACCACCATGTTATCCAGGGGTATGAATCTACACTTGGGGAAATAAAATAAATAAGTAAATATGCATTAAAAAATAAGCCATATAGAACAAAGCACTCCTGTCATATTTATTTCATAGTGTAAATATTGCCCAATTTGAAAGATCTCTAAAATCCATAAGAAATTTAATGCTATAAAAAAATCTCAAAATTTTAGCTCTAATCTATAAGTATCAAAAACTAGTAACAAATTTTAAATGTATCCAGTACTAAGAAGTTATACTTATTACAAAAGGGAGAAGTAACAAACAAAACAAAACAAAAACCAAGCCTATAACAAATGACAAAATAGAGAAGAAAAATTCAACAGCAGAGTAGCACCCAATTTGGTTGTTGTAACAGTGGCCACCTTCATGTTTAATCTTATAATATCCTAAGAGTTTGGTTAGGCAACAAAGTCTTTTGAGTAATATTTAATCTTTCATGTCTCCACACTTAAATGTCATAACATACATTTATAACACTTTGTGGTGTACTTTGTTTATGATATAACAAATAAAGCTTGGGTGAAGATCAGAGTGCAAAGCTAGTCACACTAATAAGCCATATAAATCAGGCAATGTTGGTAAACGCCTTTAATCGTAGCACTCTGGAAACAGAGGTGGGCAGGTCTCTATTGCGGTTTAATAAGGGTCAGGATAAACAAATAGGTCGAATAGATGTTTATTAAGGGAGAAACAACTCACAACACAGACAGATGAACACAGCAGTTAAAACTGGATGCTCCTCTCTCCGTGTCCCGCCAGAAAAGGGCTTTATTCCACCTCCTTCCGAGACTAAGCTCCACAGGTCACTTCCGCCCCTGGCTCCACCCCTCAATGGGTGTGGTCAGTGCCACAGAAGCAGAGACAGTGAATATCCCACTACAGGTCTCTGTTAATTCGAGGCCACTCTGAACTACAAGAAATTGATCCAGTCTAAAAGATTAACAGAGTTTACACAAAAGTGATCTCAACACTTGGGATCCCATGCCTTTAATCCCAGCACTAGAGTAGAATATAAGATTGGAGGAGACAAGAGGTAGGTGAGTCTGAGGAGCAGTGCAGTCAGGATCAATCTGAGATTCAGTGGATTGCCCCTTTGCCCTGAACATTGGTAAAGGTGAGTACACTCTAGTGGCTGGTGGCTTTGCCTCTCTGATTTTCAGCTTTAACCCCAATATCTGACTCTGGGTTTTTAATATGTGTGCTACAATACTTAACCAATCCTATTAACGCATGTAATATCATGATAAATCATAGGTATCTCTTTGAGGTATGTATTATATTATGGACAGATAAGCCAAATATATTTACAAAACTTTAAGTTCTTTTTCCTGTAATTGATTACATAGTCTTAGCTTGTATTCATAACAATCTTTGTCAAGGATTCATTCTGTATTTACTTTCAAGCAAGCACTTTAGTGGAATTTGGTTCTTTACCTGTTGTAGTCCATGACTGCATTCCTGAAGGGTTTTGACTCTCACCATCAGATTTCAGTTTGATTGTAGAAGTTCATTTACTTTCATCAAAGGACATGGTAAAACCACACTAAAAAAGATCTGCAGTACAGACATATTTCTCCTTACTTTAGTTGTGGAGAAACAGCACAATGACTCCTAGAGATTCTGGATCAATCCCACCTCCTAACATTGTTAACCTTTTTTTTTAGCCAGTTGACATAAGGACATCAAGATACCAATATAGCCAGAAGCAAGTCTCAACTTCAAGTTCAACAGAATGTCTGTTGTGCCTTTTGGCAGATTAATTTCTCCATCTGGAATAAAAACTTCTAGGCATGAAGATTATAAGGCTGAGTGAACAAGAAGCAAAAGTTTCTGAGTATATTATGAGAGTTAATGATGAATGGTATATTGCTTATTTTTACCCATTTGATACTGGAAACATATGAGAAATAATAGCATACATCATTGAACACTAATGCAAATCATATGTGATAATCAGCAGAATCTTGGAAAAACTATCCAGGCTCTGGCCACCTACCTGTCACTTTTGTAATATGGTTAATACATTATGTATGGCTTTATTAATAGCTTTACATATATTAAATTATGGTTTAACATTATATTAAAAGTTAATATTAAATAAATATTGATAAATTTATTAAGTATATTTAAACATAGAGATTATGCATATGGATTAATAAATATATGTATTATATAAGTATAGACACAAAGACATATAAACATCCATTTGATAATTAATAGATTGTTGCTATGCTCATGCACATTTATAGCTGGTTGTGGAAGGTAATGCCATCTCAAAGGAGGTAACTGGGCTCAGTGTCAAACATCCAGCTTCCATTAAGTCTTATAAAACACCAAGGCTTGTCTTCAATATAATAGTCCTACATCTACCGTGCCTTTTATTTGGGCTTCTAATTAAGCTTCATATGCATTCAGAGCAGCTTTACATTATCAATCATGTCTATCAGGATGGTTTTTTAGCTTACAGTCTCTTTATCAAGGTGATTCAATTCGTGGAAAAGTAACAGCAAAATAAAAAGTTGCCAATACAGAAAACCACAATCAATCAAAAATGCAGAATAATGAAGCTGCCTCCCAATGGAAACATCTACAAAATTCTCTTGTACCTAAGACTCAAGGGATATTGTGGAAGAGGGTCCAAAAAGGTTATAAGAGTCAGAGTATTGGGGATACTGCTGTAAGACTGTGTTTCCTGATGATATCAGAAGGTATACCATAAAGTCTCAACAACAATTGCCCAAATATGGGCTGAAAAAGGATAACACTAATGGCCATGCCAAACCCAGGAAGTCTCTACAATGAATAAGAACTTCAGGGAACTGAAAAAGCTTAGAACAGGAGTGGTGGTCTTACCCCATGAAAGAACACAACAATTGACTGTCCAGTGATAAATAGTACATCCTCCAAACATATACATACAAGTAACACTATATGGACTGAATATGATATATTTAGTAATATGTATGTGTTTGTGTTTACACATATGTATTTGTAGATAACAATGTAGAAAAAGGCTCTATATGTAAAGGTGTATAGGGTAAGTTTTATAGGGGTAAGAATGGAGGAAGGAGAATGTTTTAATTATAATCTAAAAAATAAAATAAATCAATAGTTATACCTTAATTTGCTGCAAAACAAACTACTTTTATGTCTGGTGAGGGCTACACTCATGAGTAGGACTGCAACCACATATACCTGAATACCTTATCAAAGGTTAGCTCTGTACTTTTCCCTGGGTCCACAGCTTACAACAAGAGTTTTGTAATAACTGGAGCCTATGAACTCTTCTTGAGTCAATTCCCTTAGTACACAGCTTTTGAATAAATTATAGAACTTTCAAAGCCTGTGCAACTTTTTATTGGTCATTGGTGGTCTTTCTGGATCTCCCCTGAATGCTCATATGAATAACTATACTTTAATACCATTCACCATCTAATTTCCAACTACTGCCTACTAGCAATATGAAATTTTCAAAGGCCACATTAAAAAACAATAAACACAATAGCTAGACCATGTAGATATATTTTCTTCTTAACTACTATATTAATTTGTTTGAATTATGCATACATTTTGCTCTTTTATTCAGTTTGTGTGCATTATTTGTAGACACAAACTATAGGGCTCATGTTGAGGTCAGAAGATGTCTCAGAGCAGTTGATTGCCTTCTTGGATCAAGCTTAGCTTATTTGGACTGGCAGCAAATGACTTCACTGACTCAGAATCATCTTGCTTGCCTTCTGCATGAAATTTCTATTCTATTTTTTGACATTACTTGCATGCATATATATTTTTCTAGGAAACTGAATAATTGTGTAACTTTAAATGACCAACTTCTAAATTAATTAAAAACTATTCAAAGTAATATGTATTTATCTTTTTACCCCTTATATTTTATTACTTGTAACATGAAATCAGAAGTTAGTTCATGTAACTGTCCTTTGAAATTGTATGAAACCTTGCATTTAAAATCTTCTATGTTGATTGCTTAAGAAGTCAATGTAAAGTATTTAATATTTTAGATAGACTATAAAAGTTTTAAATAATTTGGTGATATTTTCTTACTGTAATACAGATATTACATTACTTTACTTTTGCTGACATTTTAAAGTTGTGGTGAAACATAAGGTTGTTGGTCATATGATAACTAGTACATGAGCTCTTCAAACTGCTCAATAACTTAGAAGTAAAAGAAAGATTAAGTTAATAGAATTGGCAGTGTAGATGGTTAACATTTAGAATTATCTGAGATGTCCTTTTAGATCCTTAGAGTGATATTATAAACTAGGGGGAAAACCCTACAAATCTATGTGTTCTCTCCTCCCCCCAAAAAAGGGATAGATATGCTTAAAGAAAATGTGAAGCAGGGCATTGGTGGCTCACTTCAATCTTTGACACCAGCACTCAGGAGGCAGAGGCAGGCAGATCACTTTGAGTTCTCAGCTAGCATGGTCTACAGAGCTAGTTGCAATACAGAGAAACCCAGTCTCGGAAACTAAAAAAAAAAAAAAAAAAAAAAAAAATTAATGTTTTGATCCTTAAACTTGTATTTCTTTTATTTCCCTCATTAATTCAATGTAGACCTAATGAAAACAGTTTTCAAAATTTTCAACTGTAGTCCTTTTGGTTTTATTAATTTGATTTATTTTTTTTATTTTACACATCTATCCCAGTTCTCTCTCCCTCTGACTTTCCCTCCCTCTCTTCCTCCCTCCTTCCTTCCCATACCCCCCCAGAACACCCTCCCCTCCCATTCTCCCACCATTTACTGGGAGGGTGAGGCCTTCCAGGGGGGGATCATCAAAATATGTCAAGTTATATGGAGCAGGATATAGGTCCTCAATCCTTCCTCTAGGATAAAGGAGCATCCTTCCATGGGGAATGTGTTCCCAAAGACCTTTTGCGCACCAGGGATATATCCTGGTTCCACTGTCAAAGGTCCCTTAGACTTCCCAGGCCTTCTAACTGAGACCAATGTTCAGGGGGCCTGAGTCATTCCAATTCTGGTTTCCCAACTATCAGTCTTGTAATACAGCAGTAGGTCTTGTTCTGAGAAAATATATAATTTAGTAGTCTAAAGTGATGTTTTAAAACTCATTACTATAAATTAAAAATAAACATTATAAAAAGACAATATTCTCTGCCCCTTCTCTTATTGAATGAATCATAAAATCTATGATGGATATTGATTGTATATTTTCAAATAACTTTTCAAGATTTTCAAGATAATATCTAGGTCTTCAGCAAAGACAATCCAGTTTCTGTGATAGATCTTGTGTGTCAAGGTCAATGTCCTATGTTTTTGTGGATCACAGAGCAGCCGTTGCTTCTATTTTATACAGAAATTCACATAGAAAACAGGAATAGGCAGGGAACAAGCAATCTCTCTGGAGAAAATATAATATTTGATGGCTTAATTATCTTGATGTAAAGAAATGGAAAAATGTTGGATAGCATTAATGAGAAAGAACTGACTTCTAGAATAACTGTAAAAATACTTATGATGTCTTGGCTGTCTAGGCCTTTTGGTAGTTTACTCCAAATATCATGTTGATTTTCTATGTTTCCTTATATTTTAAGACATGCAAAATATGACTAATGCATGCTGAACTATTTTTTTATGTTTTAAAACATGGATATATGGTTTTAAGTGTTTATAGAAAGCCATATTTGATGGGAGATGTTATTCTGCAAATATGTTTCTCATACTGGTTAAAGCACTGTTGGGCCAATGGGAAAGCAAGATAGGCGGGGCTAGGAGACAAGGAAGAAAGAGGAAGTAGGAAGAAAGGGTCAGCATGTAGAGCATGGAGATTGCAACATGCCTGCCTGCTGCTCTCCGATAAGATAACCACATGGAAATACTTAGATAAGTAGAAATGAGTTAGCTGATAAGCAATAATAGTAACTGGCCAACATTATTGTATCAAATACAGAGTCTCTGTGTGTTATTGGGGCTTGCCTGGTGGCGGGACGGGGCGGCCAGCGGGGAGAAACAAAGAGTAGGAATAGACCTGGAGCAGCAGCAGCAGAGCAAACAAGCTCGTAACACATATTATATTTTATCAAACACAAGGAAATATTTATAATAAAATTATATTTTCCTAAATATCTCATAAATTTGCTTCTAAATTAATGTTTATTAGTTTAACTTTCTGTTACTTAGTTAAATATTTATTCAATGAGGCAATAACTTTACTTTGTGCCAATTCATGTACAAAATAGATTTTATATATTTGTTAAAAATAACTATTTTCCATGTCATATTTAGTATTTCTTTTTTTTTCTTTCATTTTCTTTTTGTTTTGTTTATCAAAACAGGGTTTCTCTATATTGCTTTGGAGCCTGTCCTGGAACTAGCTCTGTAGACCAGGCTGGCCTTTCACTCACAGAGATCCACCTGCCTCTACCTATCCAGTGGTGGGATTAAAGGAGTGAGCCACCAACACCTGGCCATATTTAGTATTTCTAGTAATGTTTGTTTCAACTACATTTAAGCCATAAATTTAATGTAGAATGAATATAAATAATTGAAACACATTGGCTTTTGTGCCATTTCATTCACTTCTTGTTCCTTCATTTTTCAAACATAAAATTCTGATAGAATAGGAGAGACTAAATAAAATTTTAAGGATATGTCTTTCAACTGTTGTCTTAATATATGTGAACAAAATTTAGCTCTTCTTTCTGGAATTATCAATTTAAAGCAAAAGAACAATCTTTTAAGAATCAGGGTAAACTTTGATATTTCCACTTACACCACTCAGAATGGACAAGGTAAATACAATTAATGAAAACTCATGCTGGTGATGAAGTGAGGTATGTGGAAACATTCATTGCTGGTAGATATGCAAATTTGTACAACCACCACTGAAATCATTTCAGTGACTACTCAGAAGCCCATGAATAACTCTATTGTGTCCAGCTGTACTGTTCTTGGGAATATACCTGAATACAGAGATACTTGATCATCCATCTTCATTACTGCCCTATTAATAATAGCCAGACTTGAAAAATCTTACATGTCTGTCAACAAATGAATCAATGATGGTTATACGGTACATTACACAAGGGAAAATTCCTCATCTATTTAAAATACGCCATTCACAATTAAATTGATGAGTGGAGTAACCCAGACCTAAAGAGAGAAATATGGAACGTGTTCACTAACATGTATCTGTTAGCATTTAAGACTTTGGCAAGCCAAAATCCATGTAAGAGGAGATGTTAAATAAAAATAAAAGATTAGTTGTCTGGGAAGGATTTTTTCATGGAAGGGAACTAGAAAATATACTTGTGGACAGATGGATCTTGGGATGGAAGCTAGAAAGGTAAATCATAATCAGAATATATTACATAAAAAGACATCCATGTTCAATTAAAAACTCAATGAGGATGATTTTTACAATTAAAGTGGCATGTTTACCATGACCTCTCTTTCTTAAACAATTCACCCTGTTCTGTCCACCTAATTTATAGTTTAGAATTAATTCAAAACACCACTTCCCTTCTGCTATTTATGCCTATTAAACTGTTTTTCTTTACAGAACTACCTACATAGAGCACATTTCTAAGAGTTTTCTTCTTAATAACCTGACAGTTGCACCATGATGTAACTAACCTTTCTATCTCATTGTTTGCATATATAAAATGGAGATAGTAAAAGAGATAAGGTTTCTATATATTATATTTGTTGTTTGGGGGAATGCATGAATTAGTGCATTGAAAGGAGTGTTTACAAGAGTAAATAACATATTCAATAAATAATAATTAATATTTTAATTTTGGTTGTCCTTAATTTTCTTAGAGTTTCTATTGCTGCAGAGAGAGCCACCAAGACCACAGCAACTCTTAAAAAGGTGAACATTTAATTGGGGATATTTTGAAGTTTCAGAGGCTTATGCTATTATTGTCATGGTGGGACAAGATAGTGTGAAGACAGACATGGTGCTGGAGAAGGAGCTAAGAGTACTACATATTGATCCACAGGCAATAGGAAGTGAACTGAGATACTGGAGGACATATCTTTAACATAGGAGGCCTCAAAGCCTGATTCCACAATGACTTACTTCCTCCAACAAGGTCACATCTACTACAAAAGGCCATACCTCCTTATAGTGTCATTCTTCATAGGCCAAGCATCCATACACATGAGTCCATGTGGATTATTCCTTTACCTTAAAGAAACATCATACAAATTTGGTTATAAACCATCTCCGGTGCTGTCATTAATGCATTAATTTTCTACTTTTATGTATTTGTTGTTATGGTTGGTTTGATATTTCCTTGGTTTTTGTTTTTTTGAGACAGAGTTCCTTTGTGTAGCCTCGGCTATTCTGGAATTAGCGCTCTACCTATCAAATGCTGGAATTAAAGGCATATGCCGTCACTGCCCAAAAGTTTTATGTTTTTTAATATATTCATTTTCTGATACAACTTGATATAGGTAGCAAACTTTGATATGATTCCCTACTTCACTTTTATATTATCCTTTCCTACTATGGTAACTTCTTCAAAGCTGAGATGGAAACATAATTCATAATGAGATCCTTAAAGTGTTAGCATTTATACAAAGCATCTCTGAGTTAGTTAATAGTATAAAGTATTTAAACTATAGTTTACACACTTCACAGGTGTTTGTTTCCTTTTGATTAATTACTAAATATTTAACTCTCATTATACTATATTTACTGTCATTCCCAGACACATTTTATCCTAGTAACCATTATAAATCAGAAAATACAAATGCAAACACAAAGAAATTTCATATGATCATCACCTCTGTACCCCAATCAAAACCAAGAGAATTTTTTCTGTCTTTAAGTACAGGTGATCCTAAAATGCCACAAGATAATTTCATCTTCTTAGTAAAGGAATGAAAGTACAGGAAACAGATTATTTCCTTCTCATCCCTAATAGCTACATGTCTTTCTATATAAAAAGCTACTTTATTAAGAGAAATTGTTTACTTGTTACTTCACCCAGACTTTTATATATTACAGTAATTTGACAGGTACAGACATTTTTAGTTTTAACACTTTGACACTCATTTATATGTTTCAAAAAGTCCATCTAAATTGCATGCTCAATTAGATAGTGGTGACATCACTATGTGTTATTTCTCTCACAAGGACTTTTAGATAGTATTTTCATTGGCTGTATATCAGTTATAGAATAACAAAGCTTCATAGCAGCAGGAAATCTTCCCAATCACTTCTGACATACATGCACATTACATGTAATGGATGCAAAACCTTAAATTCTTCTCATTGGGGATATTTTGGTACAGATACACATGAAATTCTGAAATCTGTGGAAATGGAAAAGGTGTCCCGCATCTCAGTAGCACCTCACATAAATATTTAACAAATTCTATTTTGAGTCTCTCTTCATTCTTGATACAGCTTGTTGTTGTTGTTTTGTTGTTGTTGTTATTGTTGTTTTGCTTTTTTGTAGACTCAACATTAAATTGCAATTTAGATAACTAGATTTGAATGCTGTGTTTTCTGATGAGATGGGTAACAGAATAATGAGGAAGGCTATTGTAGAATAATATTTAAGGTGTTATTTTTTTATGCTGTGGAAAATTTGTATAATGATGCAAAGATGTGTTGCCTTCATTTTTGTGACATTTTTTATCTCTGTGAAGCTGTTACTCTACCTGCCTAAATTACCTGAGGGTCTAGTAAAGAGCTGAACAGCTAATAGCAAGGCAGTAGAAAGAATAGGTGGGATTGTCTGTCAGATAGAACAACTAAAAGGGGAGAACTAGGAGCACGAGAGGGAGGAACTCACCAAGGGGCAGTCACTTAGCTATACAGCAAACGGAGTAAGAAAAAAAGAAAGACATATAGGATAAAGGTAAAATCCCAGAGGCAAAAGGTAGACTGGATAATTAAAGCTACAAAAATCTGTATAAATATAAAACAAGCTAATTCTGTGCTTTCATAAAGAAGTATAAGCCTCTTTGTGATTTATTTAGAAGCAAGGTGTTGGGCCTCCCAAAAATCCCAAGAGTAAAAGAAAACACCAAGAGCAGAAGACTGTTCTTGGGATTTCCTATGTTAAATCAATCTTCTTTATATTTTGATGTTCATTGCAAATAAACTAAAGTAAAAATATATTGAAATACTTTATTTTTTCTAATGATTAAAATTTTAAAAAATATAGAGAGTGGAATTATGAAGATTTTCTGTGATTACCATAGATATTATTCTAAATTTTTTTGAAATTCAAACAATAATTTTAAATATCTCACAGATACTTTAGAGTTCTCACAATAATGGCTGGACCTACTTCAATTACAGTGGTTTTTTTTATTTAAACAAAATTTTTAATGAGGCACCCAAAATACTTATATCCCATGAAGTCCTGTTTGTGTATTTCTGTGTATGTGTATGAGTGTGTGTGTGTGTGTGTGTGTGTGTGTGTGTGTGTGTGTGTGTGTGCATGCATACATGTGTACATCTGTGAAAAGCAATCAATAATCCTACCTAACTCTGACACCTTCGAAACACAACAATGCTCAGCATAGGAAGATATATAGAATGGTACAACAATGACAGTTACATCTGTGAGTAAGCAACTGTTTTTTAATTGACCTTAGTCACCACTCAATAGGTGGTATTATCATACCTTGTAATTTACACCTACTCAACTAGCCATGGTTGATGCAGTCACAGCACAGAGCAAAACCATAGCTTTTCCATTCTTAAACTAGAAAATATAGCTATCTGTATTCTAAACACTTATCATTATACCAATAGTATAGTCCACACACATCATCAAATAAACTTCTATATGAAGGAGAGAGAAACCATTACAGAAATTTACACATTGTCAAATGTAAATAACAGCTAAGAGTGGAGTGCCTAACATTACTACACGAAATGTTCATGGAGCATCATAAAGAAGGTGAAGAAATAATTGTAAAAGTCAGAGTATTTAACTTCTGTTATGACTTAGAAAAACTACTTGAATGAAATTTTAGCCTCACATGGTCTAACCAACACGAGAACATTGGCAACACCATTTGATGGGCTGACATTGATGGGAGAAATTTCAGAAGTGCTCATCCCTTGGCAAAGAGATAAAGGAAATTAATGACTGCTGAGAATGAGTTTCAGTCTTCTACAAGGACAAGTCCTATGATGTTATCCAATTCCAAGCATTTGCCTTAAATACATATTGAAACAATACATAGATATAATAGCCAGAATTATACTATATAGACTCAGCAGAGTATTTCTCCTCTCTATAGAGGTTTAAAAGGATCAGGAGAAACAGGCCAAATAGATGTTTATTTAGTGAGAAATAATTTACAAAATAGACAGATAAACACCAGCAGGTTCCTGGTCTCAAGGATGACTCTGGATGCTCTCCTGTCCCCGTGCTGCAAACAACAGAGCTTCCTAAAACTTCTTTCCTCCAGGTAATGTCCACCCCTGTCTCAACCCTCCGTGGGCATGGTCTGTGCCATAGGTGTGGACAAGTGAATATCTCACTACAATTCTCCTTTTAGTCTAAATAAAAGATATAGACTTGATACAAAACTATATAAAAAACAGTGAATAACAAGTGTGCTCTAAGAAAACGAAAATCAAGAACATTTAAATTTAAGACCTACATATCTAGTCCTGGGTGAAGGCATAACAAGGTTTACAATAGAGTTGTTCTAAGCTGGAAAGCTTAAGTCTATTACTTAGTATGTCTAACTAGGAAGGGAGAATAATAGTTGTGATAGTTTAATCTTCAACCTCATCATAGACCTAAAGAGGAAAATAACAATACTAATGTAGGCAGGAAGTGAAGACGGTCAACTTCTAACTGGTACAGTGAGGAGAGAAAGAGCAGGCTACCTGGACAATCTCACAAGGTCTCACAGTAGCATTGATACAGCCAATTTTGGCTAAGGCCTAGAGTACCTGACAGACCAGAGCAATAGTAGGGAGGTAGAAAAGCTGTCTTACCCTGACTTGCAGGGTTCAGCCATCTTCTATCTGTCTCCTGCAAGCACACAGGACCACACATCCAAATCAGTGGTTGAGTTGGAGGCAGTTCTTTGTCCAAGAGGCCATTAGCCGAAGCAAGGATGAACTCCAGAAGGAGCAACAACAGTGTCTGCACCTGTGGCACAGACCACACCCACTGGGGATGGGGACAAAGTGAATATCTCACTAACCCCCCCCTCTCTCTCTCTCTCTCTCTCTCTCTCTCTCTCTCTCTCTCTCTTTCTCTCTCTTTCTGTGTATATACCAAATGAGGTGAGAAAAGTATATCATATATAGTAGATCTAGAGTTCCTGATATTTGTAAAATACCTGAGGTGGTGTTTTTTTGGAGTTAAACTTGCATCCTCTGCAAAAGCAATGTGCTCTTAGCTGGTAATGCATCTCCACAACTCCTACTCATTCACATTTAGAAACAAATTTAAACACCAGTCACTGTTATATATCCAAAGGACTTTACATCTTACTGCAAAGACAATTATACATCCTTGTTCATTGATGTTTTGGTAAAACGTAGAAAATGGTATGAACTGATGGACCTGCTAGGAATGAATTTTTTTTACATTTATTTATTTTATGCTGGACATAATTATACATGCCTTTTTTAAATGAAAACAAACATTTATAAACAATATTTGGGAATTGGGTACCATTCTTTCCAAGCTGCTTTTTATTTAATATTACAATGGATGTGGTGCTTTTTAAGGCCTCATAACTAAGGAAAGAATTGGTAGCAGCTAATTGCTGCTGAAAAAAGGAGAGTTAATTTTTTTTGGAGAGTTGGTTTGACCTATCATAATTGTTCTCCCATCCATGGGCATATGTCAGCACTAAATGGACTCAGTAATTTGATATTACTTTTAAATATGATAACAAAATAAGACAGTGGAGGCAGAACTATAAATTGGCTGAATTATGGAGCAAATGACTATGGTGTAATCAATACATGTATGACAATTCAGAATTTGAATAAAACAAAAAATAATTATTCCAGTTTCACTAATTTTCATGTATGTGGAATTCCCATCTTTTCTTTGTTAATGGGCTTCTAGTTCATTGAATTTATTTTCTATAAAAATCAGAGAAAGATTATTTTTGCAAATCCACATTTTGGAGAGGTATCATCTCTATTTAATTAGAAAACTTATTAAAAATTAAAATCTGCATCATTTGAGCATCTGCTTTCATAAAATATTCTAGATACACCCCTAAAAATCCTGCAGATTTTTGTAACAGAGATATAAAACTGACAAATTTCCTAGAACATGAGGATAGTTGGCCTGCCTTAGGCTAGCTATGATAATCATATTCCTGCCAAGTTTACAAAAGAGAAGGTTGTGTGAAATATCTTGCTAATAGAAAAAGATTTCCCAGGTAGTTTGAATTGATATATTCTTTGAAGATCCATGTGTAACATTCTTACATTGTTGGATGTGTTCTCATATTTCTGTAATGGTTTACTTTTATTTCTTATACTCTTTTCCCACATTTAGTATATTTGAAATGTTACCCCCAATCTACATAGTTGGCATTTAGTCTGAGCCAAACTTTAGTGAAAGTCACTAAAGGACTTGAAATTATTCCCTGGCATAAAGATGCTCACAACAAAAGCAGACTCTCAGTAAAGCAGATTCAACTTGGTTATTAAGCCTTTAATTTACATCATAATTATTATTGGACATGACAGTTCATGTACAGTCTAAAATGTCTTACAAATATAAAATACATTGATTGTGCTATAGTTTCTTAATGGTACAGGAATTCTGATATTTTTGTATATAGAATTTTGTAAAAAAATATATATATATAGTGTGGTGATATTTTGTTTCTGTTATATGAAATAAAGCTTGCCTGAAGATCAGAGGGTGGGGCTTGCCACTAGTTAACAATAGAGCTAGGCAGTGGTGGCACACACCCTTAATTCCAGCACTTGGGAGGCAAAAACAGGAATATTAGGAGTTCAATGCCACACTGGGCTAAAAGAGATTTAACCATTCCAAAAGAGAAACAGGGTTCATTCTTTGACCCAAGCACCTGAGATCTCATGTCATTAATTCCATCACTAGGGATGTGGAGACAGGAAGTAATATGATTGTGTGAGGAATCTAACATGGGAGAAGACAGAAGCTCAACCTTTTTTTTGTTTTTTGTTTTTTTTTTTTTTTTTTTTTTGTCTTAGTAATCCATAGAGGTAAGAACTTTAATGGGTGGCTCCTTTACTTCTCTGATCTTTCATTATTAACTCCAATAACTAACTTCTGGTTTTTATTGTTCAGACCAACTAGAAATGATGCTACAATATAGCATTTAATAAACAGAAATATTTCATTGAAAGAATAAAATTATTTCCATGGCAAGAATATAGCTGGGATACTAGAGCAGTTAATCAATCTTCCTTTCATCACTAAAGGACACTGGGGTTAAAGTAATATCTTTAGATCTTCCACCACTATACTATCTTGTATACAAAATCTAATATTGTTTAAAACTATATAAAATTAAAAATCATCAAAAACCCACAGGTAAAAATGGAAAGCAAAATTCAAAATTATTCTGTTGTAGAATATACAAGTCCTTACCATGTCCAAGAATCTATGAGTTCTTGAAAAAAAAAATAAGTATCTGAAGATGTTTTCCACATGGGGCACTAAAATGAAATCCTGTACACTGAGTTTTATATGTGTAACAGAAATGTGATCCTCACAGTTCTGATGATTTGGAAGTTCAATATCAAGGAAAATAAAACAACTGCTAGTAACCTGTCTTCTACTTCATAGAAGTTGTTCTCAAAGAGTTTTTTTTTTTCCTTATGGAAGGCAGAGAACAATGTTCAGTCTTCTTTCCAAATGACACTCACCTTATCTCCAATGGTTAGTTCTTACTTCATGCCATTTCCTTATGTGCACTCAGAATCTTAATATTATTTACCATGCAGCATACTACATTCTGAGATTCTGAGAGAGGAACCCAAAGCCTTTTGACCTCTATGCAAGTACTTTGTTGGTGGGATACAAACCCAGCTAGAGTTGCTTCTTTTATCTTTTGTGATTGATTTTAACAATTTTCAACAGTTTTAAATCACATATAATCCAACATTTCTTGATTTCAGAACTTACTAAATCAGGACCTAGTAATACATGCACATTGATCAATTTTTTGATCCTTTTTATTTAGTTGGAGTGTATTTGATATTCACATGCAAAAAATTAAAAGCAGTATGTATCAATCCTAAGGCATGAAGTATGAAAGGATTTTTATTTATAAATCAAATCTACTCTCTTTTACCTCATCTTCTCAAATTTTGGGAATACTTTCAAGATGCTTGATATAATAGGAGCTTCTCAAATATATCACGTGTTCAATATCTTCTGGAATTGCTTCCACTAAGCACTGAATGAATCCCAAGAAATTCTGAATATTACATAATGAATTTTATGGCTCCAACACCTACTACTTCTGACACTACAGAAATTACTTTCACAAACATGAAAATTCAGATGCATATTACAATATCTAGATATCCATGAACTTGAAGACTTTTCCACCTTATTATATAAACTTATATTCAAATATATAATGTCTTGAATTAAGAAGGCCCATAATATGTAAAACTCATAACTTAATACTGTCATGTCAATAACTGAGTCTGTAGATGGTATTCATTACACTTTAATTATAAACATTTTATTGTTTATGTTTAATCATACATTGGCTTATATATTAAAATATTAAAATAATAACACTTAATAAAGGAAAAGGTAACACTATCATATTTCTAATGCTTTTAGATAACATTGTTTATTTTGATTGACAAAATGGTCTTGACTTCAAGAGGTTAAGAAACTTTCTTAAATGAAAATATTCCCTAAAAGTGAAGACAGCCAGCTCATTCTATTTGTGTAATTGATATATCTGTCAGATTCTGAACCGATTGATTTTATACTTTAAAATATAGATTACTTTTCAGGATTTAAATTTAAAAATATGTTAGAATGACAAATGTATATTCTTGAAGATAGAAAGAAATGAAATTAATGAGAGACATATTCCTAATGCTGTGAATTATGAACAGATACAAAGATTTAAAAAACACTCAAAGAACTGCTCAAGAACAGTAATCAAGGCATAAGACTCACTTATGCAGTGTAAAGAAGTTGAAACTGATAGGACAGCTGGCATTTTTTGATTTAGGAGAGACAACATAACGCTATTTGATGAGCAAAGGTGTATCAATTGTAAATATATGCATGTATGTATGTATGTATGCATATTCAAAGTTCTTTTGATCAATGAAATTAAAATTGAGAAATGGAATAATTAGAATAGGTTACACCCTTGACAAAACACAGCAAAGCTAACTAAAGAAGCCACCAGTGAATAGTCTCAAAAATGGGAATGCCAACATGAAATACACCATGGTTTGTTGGTTCTGGAAAGGTTGTCAAGCCCAAAGTATCTAACATTTGAAAAATAAAGGGTATCCCTCCATGGGGGATGAAGCCGCAAGGTCCTTTTGTGCACCAGAAATAGATCCTGTTTCTACTGTCTGAGGTCCTCCACACTGCTCAGTCCTTCTGGCTGAGATCCATATTCAGGGGATCTGAGTCATTCAAAAATACTTCCCATGCTCTGGAATTTAAAACAGTGTAAACACCTGGAACAATTGAATCATTGGAGACATTCCAAGAACATAGAATACTATAATGCATCACAATGTGTCAATACCTCTAAAGAAACTTCATATTATATAATGTTCCTGACCAATAAGAGGATGCTATAGAATACATTTATATACTAAACTTTCTAGCTGATAAAACTGAAAAAGAAAGAAAAAGTGCACCAAATATCTAAATATTATCAAAATGTTATTTATGTTATTATGTACAAGTATTGTTTTAACATGGATTTCAAACAAATTTATGAGTAAAATAATCAATATTCCATAGTATCTAATTTTTCAAATTTAAGGCACAGTTTATACTTAAGACACTTGTCCATTTATATCTTTATTTATACTCAGCATCAATATATATTATAATGTATTACACCATTCATGCCTGCAGTTGAAATAAAGGTCACATTGCTAGTTGATGTAAATAAGAACAGCTACCATCACTTGTATCAATTTATTAATGTCAACTCCAATTTAATCTGTGTTCAATATTTTATAAAGCAATGTTAACAGCATCAATATCAAATTGTTTTTTAAACTTTCCTTAGGTTTCTCAGCAAGCCTAAATACCACTGATTAATTGCAACCTTGCCTTTGATAAAAACATATATACCATTGATAAATTATAATCTTGATAAAATTTTAGAATTTGTCTTAAGGTCTCAATTGTTGTGAAGATACACCATGACCACAGAAACTCTCATAAGGAAACACTCTCATAGGATCCCCCTACAACAATCCCCTTCTATTTTCCTTGTTTCTTCTTATCCTGTAAATTAATAGCACAAAACAATTTATTTGTGCTTTATTTGGTACCTGAGAAACAGTGTAAAGTTTTGTCTTTTGGGCTTGAGTTACCTACTTCTCCATAATTTTTCTAATTCTAGCATTTTTCTTAAAAATTCTATGATTTCATTAATTTTCTTTAGAACTAAGTAATATTCTGTAATGTGTATGTGCCATAAATTTCTTGTCCCCACATTGATAGTCATGTGGATTTCTTCCATTTTCTAGTTATTATAATAGAGATGCTATATCATGGAAGAAGAATGACACTTTCGTATGATAAAAATTCCATTGGATGTATGCCCACAAATATATTTGGGCCACAGGAAAGTTCTATTTTTAGTTTTCACAGAAATATATAGAATTATTTCCAAAATAGTTTTATTAGTTACTTGCTTATATCAATATTATATAAATGTTGTCCTGTCATTTTTATTTTTACTTTTTATGAGACAAATTTTTATGTATAGCTGGCTACCCTCAACCTATTTATAAAATTGATATTTGTAACTTTTAACTTGTGGCCATCCTGTGTGTTCCCCCTTATTATGGACTTATAAGCATAAATCATGCACCCAAGGTCATATGCTTTTTGGTATTAAAACTAGGATTTTATGGACAACACACTGTATGAATTGAAACACATCCTTATACTTCAAAGTATTTTTCACCTAAATAATTCTTTTATTGATTCATTAGATGAATTATCCTAGTTTGCTTTCTATTGATGTGATAACGAATGTGACTAATATGAATTGTGGAGGAAAGGGTTTATTTTATATTAACTATAAAATATATCAGAAATGGAAGTCTAAACAGGAACTCAAAATAGGGACCTGGAGGCACTACATGAAGTAGACTCATGAATGACTTCTGTTTGCAGGCTTGTTCTTCATGGCATCATGAGCTTGATTTTCTTCCAAATCAAGCCCATTTGAACAGTATGGTACTACAATATCCCATTAAGAAAGTGTCCCAACAGATTTTTTTTCTTTTTCTTTTTATTTAACATATTGATACCAGTTCCCCTCTCCTTCCCTCCCTCCTCTTCTCCCTCCCTTTTTCCCTCTTTACCTCTTTCCCACCCTCTAATGCCCCCGACCACTCTCCCCTCCACCCTTCCCCCCAACTCCAATGTAGGGTGATGCCTTCCAGGAAGGGTCATCTAAAACTGTCAAGTCATTTGGGGTAGGGACTAGGCTTTCTCTCCAGTCTCTAGGTTAAGGGAGTATCCCTCCATGCAATATGTGCTTTCAAAGTCTTTTTGTGCAACAGAGATATATCCTGGTTCCACTGTCTGAGGTCCCTTAGACTGCACAGGCCTTCTAGCTGAGACCCATCTTCAGGGGGGCTGAGTCAGTCCGATGCTGGATTCTCAACTATCAGTGAGGGCCCAACATCTCCTCCTTGTTCAGGTCAGCCCTCTCTATGTGTTTCTGTAGCCTGGTTTTGTCCTCCCTCCCTGCATTTAGACTCAAGTTCAGCTCAGAGTGATTTGTGAGTGTTTGCTTCTGTATCCTTCAGCTACTAGATGAAGGCTCTATGATGGTGGATAAGTTAGTTATCATTATCAGGGAAGAGCATTTATGGTAGCCTTTCAACTGTTGCTCAAATTGTTAGGTGATTTCAGTCTTGTAGGTCTCTGGACATTTCTCTTCAAACCTATAATGGCTCCCTCTTTTGTGTTTGCTATCCTTCTCTCTCTCTCTCTCTCTCTCTCTCTCTCTCTCTCTCTCTCTATCTATCTCTCTATCTCTTTCTCGCTCTCTCTTCCTCACCCTTTTCTCTCATCTATTCCTCCCCTGACTCAATTTTCCTGGTCCCACGTGCTTTTCCCTTCTCTTTTTCCTAGTACCCTCTCCACTCACTACCCTACCACTCCCCAAATGCTCAGGAGATCTTGTCCCTTTCCCCTTCTAAGAGGGACCTAGTATGAACCTCTTAGAATCCTCCTTGTATCCTAGAATCTCTGGCAGTGTGAATTATAGGCTGGTGATCATTTGCTCTACTTCTAAAATCCATATATGAGTGAGTACATACTACCTTCCTCTTTTTGTCATTGGGTTAACTCATTTAGGATGGTTTCTTCAAGTTTCATCACTTGCCTGTGAATTACAAGATACCATTGTTTCCCCCATACACACAGAGTAGTATTCCATTGTATTATATGATACATCTTCTTTATCCATTCTTCAGTTGAGGGGCATCTAGGTTGCTTCCAAGTTCTGTCTATTACAAATAATGCTACTATGAACATAGTTGAGCACATGTCTTGTTGCATGGATGTGGAATATTTGGGTACATGACTAAGAGGGGATTTCTGGGTCTTGGGTTAGACTGATTCCTTTTCCTGAGGAACCACCATACCGATTTTCAAAATGGCTGTACAAGTTTGCACTCCCACCAGCATGGAGGAGTGTTCCCCTTTCTCCACATCTTCTCCAGCATAAGTTGTCATTGGTGTTTCAGATTTTAGCTATTCTGGCAGGAGTAAGATGATATCTCAAAGTTGTTTTGATTTGCATTTCCCTGATAGCTAAGGATGTGGAGGACTTTCTTATGTGTCTTTCAGCTTTTGTTGATTTCCTCTATTGAGCAATTCAGTCTGTACCACGTTTTATAGAGTTATTTGATGTTTTGTTGACTAGTTTCTTGTGTTCTTTGTATAGTTTGGAGATCAGCTGTTTGTCAGCTGTAGGATTGGTGAAGATCATTTCCCAGTGTGTGGGCTGCTGTTTGGTCTTATTAAATGTGTCCTTTCCCTTTCAGAAGCTTCTAAGTTTGAGGAGGTCCCATTTATTAATTGTGGATCTCACTGTCTGTGCTACTGGACTTATGTTCAGAGAGCAGTCTCGTATACACCATTTTATTCATGGTTATCTCTCACTTTCTCTTCTAAGTGGATCAGTGTGGCTGTATTTATGTTGAGGTCTTTGATCCATTTGGACTTTAGTTTTGTGCATGGTCTATCTGCAGTCTTCTACACACCATAATCCAGTTGTGCCAGCACCATTTGTTGAAGATGCTTTCATTCTCCCATGGTATACTTTCAGCTGTTTTGTCAAAAATCAGGTGTCCGTAGGTGTGTGAGTTAATGTCTGAATTTTCTATTTGATTCCAATGGTCTCCTTCTCTATTTTTGTGCCAATACCAGGCTGTTTTCAGAACTATAGCTCTGTAGTAGAGCTTAAAGTCGGGGACACTGATGCCTCCTGATATTCCTTTATTGTACAGGGTTGTTTTGGCTATCTTGGGTCTTTTGTTTTTCCATATAAAGTTGATTATTATTCCTTCAAGGTCAGTAAAGAATTGTGCTGGGATATTAATGGGGATTGAATTGAATCTGTAAATTACTTTCGGCATGATTGCCATTTTTACTATGTTTATCCTACCTATGCAAGAGCACAGGAAATTTTTCCATTTTCTGGTATCTTTTCTACATTCTTTTCTTTAAAGACACAAAGTCCTTATTTCATAGGTCATTCACTTGTTTGGTAAGTATTACCGCAAGATACTTATGTTGTTTGTGACTATTGTAAAGGGTGATGTTTGTCTAATTTTTTCTCAGCCTATTTGTCATCTTTAAATAATAGGGATACTGATTTTTTTTTTTGGTTTATCTTTTATAGAGCTAGTTTGCTGAAGGTGTTTAACAGCTGTTGGAATTCCCTGGTAGAGATTTTTGGGTTGCTTATGTAAACTATCATATCATCTTCTAATGGTGAAATTTGATTTCTTCCTTTCAAATTTGTATTTCCTTGATCTCCTTTTTTTTGTGTTATTGCTTTAGCTAGAACTTCAAGTTCAATATTGAAGAGATATGGAGAGAGAGCACAGCCTTGTCTTTTTCCTGATTTTAGAGGAATCGCCTTAAGCTTCTCTCCATTCAGTTTGATGTTGGCTGTTAGTTTACTGTATACTGCTTTTATTATGTGTATGTATTTTCTTGTTATCCCTGATCTCTCAAAGACCTTTATCATGAAAGTGTGATGAATTTTGTCAAGGGCTCTTTCAGGATCTAGGGAGATGATCACATGTTATTTTTTTTCAGTTTGTTTATATGGTGGATGAAGTTGATAGATTTTTGTATGTTAAAACATGCCTGCAACTCAGGGATGAAGCCTACTTGGTCATGGTGGATTATTTCTCTCATGTATTCTTGGAATCGGTTTGCCAGTATTTTATTAGGTATTTTTGCATCGATGTTCATGAGGGATATTGGTCTGTAGTTTTTTTTTTTTTTCTTATTTGATTTTTTGTGTAGCTTGGGGTTATTAAATGAGTGTTGCCTCAAAAAACAGTTTGGTAGTGAATCTTGTATTTCTATTGTGAGAAACAATTTGAGAGTATTGGTATTAGCTCTTCCTTGAATTTCTGGTAAAATTCTGCACTGAAGCCATCTGGCTTTGTGCTTTTTTGGGTGGGGAGGCTTTTGATAACTGTTCCTATTTCACTAGGGGATGTAAGTCTATTTAAAATGTTTAACTGTTCTTGGTTTAATTTTGGTAAGTGCTAGTTATCCAAAAATTTTTCATTTCCTTTGAATTTTCAAATTTTATGGAGTAAAGGTTTTCAAGTATGCCCTGAAAATTGTCTGAATTTCCTCAGTGTCCATTGTTATGTGTTTCTTTTTGTTTCTGAATTTTTTTTTAAATTTGCTTGTTCTCACTCTGTTTTTTTGTTAGTTTGTATAAAGGTTTTTCTATCTAGTTGAATTTCTCAAAAACCAACTCTTTGTTGCGTTGATTTTTTTTTGTATTGTTTTCCTGGTTTGTACTTTATTGATTTCAGCCCTCAAAATGGTTATTTCTTGCCATCTACTCCTCTGGGGTGAGTTTGCTTCCTTTTGTTCTAAGGCTTTCAGTTGTGATGTTAATTCTCTAATGAGTCTATCCTCTGTTTTCTTCTTATGGGCACTTGGTGCAATGAATTTCACTCATATCATTACTTTCAAGGTGTCCCATAAATTCAGGAATGTTGTGTCCTCATTCTCATTGAATTTTAGGAAGTTCTTAATTTCTTTCTTTACTTCTTCTTTGACCCAAGTATGGTGCAATTGCACATTGTTCAGTTTCCATGAGTTTGTAGGGTTTCTGTGGTTTGTGTTGCTGTTGAATTCCAACTTTAAAGCATGGTGGTCTGATAAGATACAGGGGACTATTCCATTTTTTTTTTGTATCTGTTAGGGTTTTCATAGTGACTGGCATGTGGTCAGTTTTAGAGAAGGTTCCATGTGGAGCAGAGGAGAAGGTATATTCTTTTGTGTTTTGTGTCTATAGTTGTCTGTTAAACCCAATTGAGGGATAACTTCTGTTAGTTCTTTAGTATTTTTGTTAAGTTTCTGACTGGTGTCCCTGTGTAGTGGTGAGTATTGGGTGTTGAAGTCTCCACTCTGAGTGTGTGAAGTTTTATGTGAGCTTTGAGTTTTAGTACCATTTCTTTTACTAATGTGGGTGACTTTGTATTTGTGGCATATAGCTCAGAATTGAGAATTTGTGCTGATGGAATATCCTGTGATGAAAATGAAATAACCATCTTCATCTCTTTTGAATGATTTTGGTTTGACATGTAACTTGTTCGATTTAGGATAGCCACACCTGCTTGCTTTTTTGGGTCTGTTTGATTGGAAGATCTTTTTCCAACTCTTTACCCTGAGGTAATGTCTGTCTTTAAAACTTCGATGTGTTTCTTGTATGCAGCAGAAGGATGGATTCTGTCTTTGTAACCATTCTGTCAATCTGTGTTTTTTTTATAGGTGAGTTAAGACCATTAATGTTGAGGGAAAGTAAGCACCATTGGTTGTTAATGCTTGTTTGTTTTAGATTTGTGGTTGGCGGTGGTATTGGGAATATATTTGCCCTGCTTTACCCTTGCGTTCTGGTGAAGTCTGATTATCTATTTCTTATGTCTTTGTGAGTGTAGTTAACTTCCTTGCATTAAAGTTTTTCTTCCAGATCTTTCTGTAGAGCTGGATTTGTAGATATGTATTTTGAGAATCTGGCTTTGTCATAAAAATATCTTGTTTTCTCTGTCTGCAGTGATTGAAAGTTTTGCTGGGTATAGTAGCCTGGGATGGCATCCATGGACTCTTAGTACTTATAGAACATCTATCTAGAACCTTCTGGCCTTCAGAGTTTCCATGGAGAAGACAGGCATAATTTTGGTAGGTATGCCTTTATATGTTACCTGACCTTTTCCCTTCTCTGCTCTTAATAATCTTTCTTTATCCTGTATGTTAGGTGTCTTATTTATTATGTGCTGAAGTGTCTTAGTTGTTTGGTCCAGTCTAATTGGTGTTCGGTATGCTTCTTGTACTTTCATGGGCATGTCCTTCTTCAGATTGGGACAGTTTCCTTCAGTGATTTTGTTGATTTTTTTTTCTGCATCTATGAGCTGGACTTCTTCTTCTTCTCTCCTTCTATGCCTATTATTCTTAAGTTTGGCTTTTTCATGGTATCTCACATTTTCTTGATGTTTTGTGTTAAGAGTTTGTTGGATTTAAGATTTTCTTTTATTGATGAATTTATTTTTTCTAGGTTATCTTCAGCACCTGAGATTCTTTCTTCCATCTCTTGTATTCTGTTGGTTATGCTTGTGTCTGTAGTTTCTGATTGTTTGCCGAGTATTTCTATTTCCAGCATTTCTTCAGTTTGTGTTTTCTTTATTTTCTTTATATCAGTTTTCAAGTCTTGTACTGTTTTTTTCACCTATTTATTTTCCCCCTTGTCTTTCCTTGATTTTTTTAAGAGATTTGTTCATTTCTTCTAGTTTTTTGTTTGTCTTTTCTTCCATTTCTTTAAGGGATTTCTAACATAGTTTTTGAAGCCTCTATCAGTTTTAAGAAGATATTTTTTTAAAGTTGTTCTCTTCTGCTTTATTTGTTTTGGGGTGTTTAGGTCTAGTTGATATAGACTCCCTAGATTCTGGTGGTGTCATGCTTGTTTTTCTATTGTTAGGTGTTTTCTTCTATTGCTGTCTTCCCATTGCTTCTTCCATTGGGTGCAGGTGGGGTCTCTCTCTCTCTCCCTCCTTCCCTCTCTCTCTCTCTCTCTCTCTCTCTCTCTCTCTCTCTCTCTCTCTCTCTCTCTGGCACTCCCCAGGTGGGATTAGGTGGGTTAGAAGTTCAATGACTTTAGTTCTGTTTGGTCCAAGCTCTCTAGGAAGTATCTTCCCAGTCAGGGGCCTGGCAATGGGGGTCAAAGTTCTGGCTCCAGCATAAGCCTTGCAAGCAATGGGTGTCAAAGATCCAGCAGGCAGGAACTCAGGATGGTCCTGTGGGTTTAGTTGGATCTCTAGCAGGAGTCAAGAACTTCATAAAAGAAGGGTGTTGGGGGTCAGAGATCAGGCAAGTAGAGATACTGGATGGTCCAGCATGGATAAGCACGTCTAGTGTGCTCAGAGCAGCTCCAGGAAGATCCCAAATGTGGCAGGATTGTTGTATCAGCCCTCTGTTTCAGTTCTCAACCAGAGTGGTGGGACAATGGTCAGACAGGGTGGAGGGAAGGCAGGCTCTTTGTGGTGGGAGTGTGCATATCAAAACACCAGGAGCACTTTCGCTGGTGACAGGAGACAGGAGGAAGGGAGTTTCTGGGCCAATCCAGAGTTCCCAGGGAAGGGTGTGTGGGGGATTAAACAGGAACTGGTCCCAGACTTACCTTCAAAAGAGGCCTGGGGATGGGGGTAAAAGATCCAGAAGGCAGGGACTCAGGCTCATCCAGCAGGGATAGGTGGATCTCTGGCAGGGGCCAGGAACTCTGGCAGAGGACCAGCAGGGAGGGTCAGAGATCAGGCAAGTGGGGATTCAGCTAGTGTGATGATTTGTAATGGAATTAATTTATTCACCATGGCACCTTTGGGTATCTAAGCTATCCAGCCTCCATAGGAATCAACAATTGCAGGTATAACACTACTCTGATATTGCTCCAAACATCACCATTTATCTCATTTTGGGTTTAGTGAAAGAAAAAGAAATCATAAATCCTATGAATGCCTACCAAACCGTTGACACCAGTACAAGTTCTCTTTTTGACATCTTGTGTCACCCTGAGTGCTGAATTGTCCATTCTATAGCACTACCTACCCAGTCTCTTTTGTTAGTATTCTTGGTTGAGTACTTTGATAGGTTTTTTTCTACACCTATTGAAATTTTCTACTTTTATCAGTAATGGTGGTTTCCTGTCAATTTAATTAGACCATAATATAATAAAAGTGCTGTGAAATCCTGCCCTCTGAAATAGTACTTGCACATGTGAAGTCACATAGGATCATTTGCCACACAACCCAAGTTTAAACACATATTTGCATGAATTATTCTGGTTTCTAAATTAAGGCTATGCCTTATAGTCATACATAGTTCATGCATATACTTACAAACATGCAGATAAACCACAATTAAAACATGCATGTAATACTTTTTCCACACTACTATTACTAAAATATATATCCTTAAAATGGTAATCAACAACTTTTTACATTTATTGCATCATTTCTCTGTAAAGGAGAAGTAAAAATAATATCATATAAACATACAAGATAATGATGAATTAAAACTATGGACATGTATGTATTTTACCATACATTGAAATAGAAAAAAGTATGTTACAAAACTTTCTATTCTTACTGTACAGTGATCTCTACATATTTATGGGAGGAGCTATCTTAAAATGTGTGTAAATTTGTCAGTTTTCAACAGCACCCTGAACCATTTAAATCTCTTTCAATGTAAGGTCTGTATTACAGGTCTTTGAAAATTAATCACTGTCATTGTACTGGTAAAAGAAAGCATAATAAATATTGATAAAGTGACTATAATTTGTGCACAGTGTATGGAAATTATATTATACAGAAGCAGACCAAAAGCTTAAATATATTACTGCAGAGAGCATTTCCCTGTAACAAGATTAAGTGGTATTCAAGAGGAAGTAGTTTCCTTGCTTTACTGGTTACATTGCATAGGCAGCCACATCTCTGCGTGATATTTTCTGCTACCTATTAGAAGAATTGTCTAAGATAACTAATAAAGTTATTCAACTTCTTCAATGTGACTTAATATTATGGGAAAGGACACAATTCTGAATAATATGGAAGAGGACTATTAATAATTCAGAGAGATTTTTTCTTTAAACCTATAATGGCTCCCTCTATTATTGTATCTCTCTTCTAGCTCTCTTCCATTCTTCCCCTGACTCAATCTTCCTGTTCCCTCATGTCCTCTTCTCCCCTCCTATTCTCCCCTTCTCTTTCTTCTAACTCCCTCTCCGCTTTCCACATGCTCCCACTTTTCTTGGGAGATAATGATAAATGTGGCACTAGGGAAATGTCGAGAGATCTACGATGATAACCTCAACTAACAATCTAAACAAAAGTAGATAGGCTACCTTAAATGCCCTTCCCTAATAATGAAATTGGTGACTACCTTATATGCCATCCTAGAGTCTTCATCCAGTAACTGATGGAAGCTGAAGCAGATACCCACAACTAATCACTGAGTCAAACTCCTGGAATTCAGTTGTAGAGAGGGAGGAATGATGAGCAAAGGGGTCAAGACCAGTCTGGAGAAACCCACAGAAACAGCCGATCTGAACAAGGGGGAGCTCATGGACCCCAATCTGAGATCTGGGAAACAAAAATAGGACTGATTCAGACTCTCTGAATGTGCCTGTTTGTTAGGAGGAGAGGGTAGTCTATGGGGCCTCGGTAGTAGATCAGTATTTATCCCTAGTGTAATGGGCTTTGGGAGTCCATTCCACATTTAGGGATACTCTCTCAGCCTAGACACATGGGGGGAGGGTCTAGGTCCTGCTCCAAATGATATGACAGACTTGGAAGATCTCCCATCGAAGGGCCTCACCCACCCTGGGAAGCAGAAAAGGGAAAGATTGGGGGATGCTGGGGGACAGGAGAGGAGGGGAAAGAGAGGGAACTGGGATTGACATGTAAAACAAGTTTGTTTCAAATTTAAATAACAATTATCAAAAAGTAATTCAGAGAGATAAGACATTTCTTTGCACTCAAGGAAACAAAGGTAAATTAGTTCTAAAGGGTACGAGTTAAATAAATATTTACTAGATTTATTTGATTAACTAAACCACCTGGGTGATCTTCTCTCAAGAAAATAAAAGATGAGTAGTCACACAGAAAGAGTATATAATACAATTCTTTTAACCTAAAATATGCATTAATTTAATATCGATAAAAATGTCAAATATACGATTTTCAAGTATTGAAAATATATACAAATATTTGTGGAAAATGAGAAAAAAATCCTTAAAAAGCCATAATCAGAAAAAGAATCTGTTAGTAAACAGAATCATTATGGTGGTAAAGTTTGTCCTACCATTCAAGGATTAAATTTAGTTAAATGAGATAAAACATGAAAAATATTGTAATACTACCATAATATTGTTTATATACAGAAACATATAACAATATGCTACTCTAATGACATGAAGAAGAAAAACGTGTAATTACATTGTTAGAGGCAGAAAGTAAGGGGCAGTATACAATGTTGAATACTCAACACTATTGGTTCAAGATAGGTTTAAAAAGATTAGCACAATTCAGATGATGGATGTTCTGTCTTTGTTGTTAGAATACCTAGAAGAATCCTAAAAAATAAATTAATGACTGAAAGTATCACCACCCTCAATTTCAAATGACACTTCAGTTATTGTATATAAAAAAACAAACACACAAAAAAACTGCATGACATTGTCACAAAAAATGATCAAAGGAATAAAATTAAAGGCACAGACATAAGTCTATACATCTTCAGACACTTTGTTTTTTATAAAGAAACCAGAAATATTTACTTTAAAACAGACATCTTTAAAAAAAAATGGTGATTGTCAAATTGTATGGTGCTTGTAGAACAATTCATGTGGACTCATATTATCATTGTTTACAAAACTCAACTACAAATGGATCAAAGACTACTACATAAAACCAAAATGTTGAATCTAGGAAAAAATCTTCTTAGACAACCCAAACTCAGAAAGATAAATACTGTACATATTTGCTTATATATAGATGTTAAGTCTCCAATAATCAGTTTATTATCCCTATCACCACAGAGGTTCGGAATAAAATAATGGACTAGGAGAAAAGATTGTATCTTACTTGGAAAGTGAAATAGAATAGGAAGATTTTGGAGGAATGTAGAGACTGGAATGTGAGGATCAAATAAATACGAAGAGGGAAGAAGAGGTAAAGGTAGAGAATAGAGGGGGAGGACCTAAAACTGAGGACAATTTGAGGGTTTGCATAGAAACCTGACATAGATACTGCCTAAAATATATGCATATGAAGATGATCTGAAAGGAATCACCAAATAATGAGAGAGTTATAACCTCACTTGGAAATATCCCATCCTCAAATGAAGATACCAGTTCAAGAAACAGCTTATATCTAATCAAATTGCTCACCAAAGGGAACCTACAAAACAAACAGTGCTGTTGCCAAGGTCAATGATTTTTCTCCACAAACTTACAATAAGTGTTTATTGGTAAATATAACAATTATACACCTTCACTGCCTTAGACTAATGCTTTTAGTACTAGGAGGTACTCTACACAGTACCAAAGGGGAAAAGTAAGCCCTAAATGAGCTATATAGTCTTCATTACAATGATTGTATGCCTGTGAGAAATGATAGTGAAATAGTGGCACAAAGCTTGTATGACTTACTAATGAGTGTTTGACTGGATTTATGGTCCATGCTATGAGGGGGTACCCAATCTCAACACTACTTAGATGACCAAGGACCCAACAAGAGATAGCTCAGGGAACTACACAGAAATAAATAAACAAACAAAACAAAAAACCACATACTACTGTAAAAGACCACATCAATAAAATGATTCTTAATGTACTCCTATAATCACATATCAATTGCTCACTCAGCTAATTTCATAGAAGCTTCCTTCTGTAGCATAAAAGAACAAATACAGAAAATCACAAGTAGACAATGTACAAAGAGTGAGAGACTTAGGAACCCTCAATCCTAAATTGAGAAGAAGAAGATTTCTTCTTCTAATCCATGTCCTGATGGCTCATATAACACAGCAGAAACAGGCAGCAGAAAAACTGTAAGAGCTAGCCAATGGGAATGAAGGACAGCATTGAAACAAGGCCTTCTAAATACAGCAAGACCAACATACATATGAATTCACAGTGACTGAGGCAGCATACATGCATATAATCTACACTGGTCTGCCCCAGACTGGGTCCTAGTAAAAATCTAGTATAAATGAATTATACACATGCCTCCATCAATAACCTAGAAGCTACCTCCAACTGATATTGACTTGCAAATGAAACATTGATTTTCTCCAATGGTGACTCACTGGCCCTTTGCGAGTACTAAATGGCCACAGAAAATGAAGTAAATTGAATCGCTTGGGACTGTCAGTCTTTCGTCAGGATTTTAAATATTTTATGATGTTTTTAGTTATAATACAGATCATTTATGTATATCTTATGGCTTTTTTTGTTTTTGAAACATTACTGTGTTACTAACATGTGTGTCTCAGAGTCTGAGTATGTGTATATATACACACATATATATATATATATATATATATATATATATATATATTTCTTTCCTTATCTCTTTTTTATTTGCTTTGTCCTATTCCAAATAGTTTCAGTTTTATCTTACTTTATTTTTATTCTTTACATGACTTTTTGTTTTCAAAGGAAAGACAGCAGTGGTGTAGATTTGGATGAAAGGAGAACTGGGGAATATCTCCAAGTAGCTTTGGAAGGTGAAACCTTAATCAGAATATATAATATAGAAATATTTAAAATAAATAAAATATAGAAAGAAAAATATGGTTAAGGGTATGGCACTTAAAAAGACATTTATAGCATTCCATTGAGTCTAAGATAACACTTTTGGGAAGATGAGGTAGAACAAATGCAAGCACCAAAAGATAGGAAGATGGGCTGTGAAATGTCTTCTAAACATGAATCAGCCATCTCTTACACTTGAGTGCCCAACAGTGATGCCTACTACCACTGTTCTTATAAAAAATAGAGGCTATGCAATAAACAGGCCTGGATTAAACATGGCCTCAATATCCCTTACCACTTAATGCTGAAAAATCAACAACTAAGACATCCTGGGACATGGGTAGGTAATTGTGTACACTCTTCTGAGCCCATGAGGCTCTAATGGTTAGATGCAAACCCCTAGCCACACATATGGACCTAGTAAAACTCTGGAACACAAAACATAAAAATAAAATTATAAATAATGGGGAGAGATTTGTAAGGGAGAAGGTAAGCCTGCAATAGTTGGAGAAAAATAAGAGATAGTTGAGTGGAAGAAAATTTCTTTAAAATAAAGATGCTGATGTTAGATGGAAATTTTCTGAGGAGATTCTATATTAATATGCTAGTAAAGTTAACCAAAAAAGAGAAAAGGAAGACAAACAAAATAAAAATAAGTGGGTACAGATATATTTTAGTCAAAGATGATAATGGTCTGATGTTAATTTAAAGAATGTGCATAAAATATCTTTCTCCCATAGTCATATGAAGGAGAAATAAATCAGGAGAGATTTCCATGAAACATAGATTACATACTTAATCATAAATTTTTGAAATAAGCTTCTAATTTGTGTCTACAAAGTATTAAAAAATAATTAGCTTGTAACTTAACAGCCTATTAAAAATAAATTTCATTGGCACTAAATAAAATGTCTTCTCATATCCTAGGATTATTATTTCTGTTTGTGAAATTGTAGGGCAGGCATTTATTCTTGCTTTATCTTGGATAACCACTTATAAATTGTAGATTAAGAAAGAATAAAACTGTGCTAGTTATGATTTCAATAACCTTGTACATTTCCAAAATAATTTCTCTCAATTTAGACCATGCACAACACTTCTTAGGCTCATTTTATCATCTGCCTCAATTATTTTTTCTCTCTTATTTCTTGTAGTTATTAGAACTCAGTTGGGGAAATGATCAGTTACTGTATTACAGACAGAACATGTAAGGAATAATTTGGAATAATTTGGCTCTGTGTTTATAATGCACTGAAGAAAAGTTTCCTTAGTTTCCATTTACAATTGGCAAACTATCGATGATGTACACTGACAATGAAGTGCTTTTGTTGCTATCTAAGTTACTTCTGATACTGAAATGACAATCTACAAAGCACATATTAATAGATAAATAAAACCCTTCAGCATCTTAGTCTGTATAGCACCACTGAGTTGTGATATTTCAGTCACTTTAACTGCCACAGGGGATCAGAAGGAATTACTGCATCGATCCTAAGAGAAGTACTTACTTATAAATACTTCATAGTTCATATAGAAGCACTATCTAGTGATTAACATGGCTATATTTCTGAAACACCAAGAAAAACTTTCCAATGACACTTTATTACAAATCAGAGTGTGCCTTTTGCGTTGAAAAACACCATTTCACCTAAATAAGACTACATTAAAACAGTTAGTCAGAAACAGTTACTAGTTGGGAAGAAGCAAACTTTTGCAACAAGATGTCAAGGATTTAATTAACCCTCCAAAAATCACAGAGGACCAAGGCAGCAAGACAATGTTTATCCTTTACTATAACGATCTGTGGTTTACACTGGCTGGAACAAAGCTATCAGCCAGTTTCAGAAGTCACCTATAGAGTATTTGTAGGTCTGCTCCAATGAATTATCTTCAGGGTAGATACTGTTGGAACCCAGCAGTTACTGACCCTGCCCCCTGATGATGGGAGGAATGCTCCTGGTCATGTCATCTCTAGGTCACAACTTACCTGGCTGCCCTGGCACATTACCTGGCTACCATTACCTGGCTATGCAGAGGACTCAGTTAAGCATGCCCAAGTTTCCCTTTTAAAGCAAGCTTGCCAAGTGTTCCTCTCCTCTTTCTCCCTCTCCTCTGTTTCTCCCTCTCCTCTCTTGTTCCCTCTCCTCTCTTGCTCCCGTTCCTCTCTCACTCTTACTCTGCTCGCCCTCTCTTTTCTCTTCCCTTGCTCTCCCCCCCTCCCTTTCACTCTTCCCTACCAATAAACTCCACATGGGTGCTGAGTCTCGTGTTTGTGTTTCTTATACAATAGTTGAATGAAAAGAACAACAGATACAATACTGTTTTCAAGAAGTAAGCAAGACAGCTGTATTCCCTTCACTTACATTTTATAGGGCATAGAAAACACTAGAACAGATGTTATATGGTGGGCATGGTATATTCCCACTTTGGAGAATCTGGAGATAAACTGAGCTGAAAAGAATTGGGAGGGGGATACCACAGCCTAATGCTGCAGATAACTTTACTTAGATTTCAGTATACTTTTATGCATAAATACCACAAAAAGAAGGCAGTGATCTTAGGAAGAAACTTATTTAAGTTCAGAAAAAACATGTGTAGAAAAACATGTGAAAAGTGTTAATGATCATTTCCTAAATATTAATAGAAAATCTATTTGTCAGAACTTTCTCAGGAAAAAAACTACATTCACCATAAATGTCTAGCACTTCAGAAGCTTTTTATTTTTTATTTTTTTCAATTTTATGAGTTCCCCTTTGGCAATTATTGGTACTAATGCCAGAGACAATGGAATTCAACACACAATGTTCCTTTTGAGCCTATATCTTGTAGATTACAACCAATATTTTTCTTCTACCAGTTTACCATTTGTGGATTGAAGTTGAAGTTTGGTATACTTGTCATTGTATTTTCTGTGCAATGAAAGCTATGGGACCAGTTTCAATCTGCTGCATCTGAACAACAAATTTCCACAGCACAGTGAAGATTTTTACCTTTTCTCTGTTGTATACCTTTAGCACTTTTGTCAAAAACAGTAGGCTGAAATATATGTATTCATGTTGAAAGACTTGATTTGAAAAGTTTGCTTTATAAAGAATACAAGAGAACTGAGGAGACAGGATCAGAAGGCCACCAGAGTAAAGAACAAGGCAATGATATGTCCCAGGAAGGAATTAAAATATGTATTTCATTTTCATTTATTCATCTTGAGCCCTAAGTTTAGCCATCTTCTACATTGTCATCATTATTTTTTAATAATGCCGTTGAGGCTCTCAATTGCTTATCTAGATTTGTCATAATACCTATAGTGTTTGCAAAGCACTTTATAGAACCCATTTGGGTTTCCTGTTAGCAAATATATAGCCCTTCTTTGTTGAAGTAGTATGACCATCAGAATTGAGTTGTCTCTGCAACATTTGTACCAATAATGTGAACTTCCTGATTTGTTGGATTATGTATATGGAGAATTCTGTCATTTTGGACTGAGTGGGCTGCATCTCCTCTTGCAAGTTTCAGATCAGTGAGAACTACTAAATGAAATTAATATATCACATTCAGTTTACAGTTTATGGTTAATATTTGATCAACAATTTGTGAGTAGGGGAATAGATCAGGGTTGTTTGACAATATTAAATAAGGTATTAGAGAAATATGTTCAGAGTAGAAGGTAACAAAATATTTCATTTTTGAAAAAAGATTATATTCATTATATATACATATTTATATATATATGCATATATATGTATTATGTTTTACCTCTATGTGTTTGCCTATGTGCCAGAAGAGTGCACCAGATCTCATTATAGGTGGCTGTGAGCCACATTGTGCTTATTGGGAATTGACGTCATGATGTCTGGAAAACCAGCCAGTGCTTTTAACCAGCCATTTCTCCACCCCATTGACAAAATATATATTTGTTGCATAAATATAGACTGCAGAAGGTAGATTGGGACAAGGAAATACAAGTGATAGACCTTTGTGGAAAGTGGATGATCGTAAAGGTTTTCTGCACTGAGGAAAACTGTTCTCTGCTGTAGTAACTATCATTTAGGGGCATAGAAAGATAGTACATAAGATGAGAGAATTTGGTTTAAAACAGTGGCAATAAAATTCTGTCAATATTTACTCCATACTATGAGTTGGTCTTGCTTTTGTGGCATGCCTACTATTTAGGGAGTAAGGTCATTTTATTTCATTGGAAAAAATAATTATAAGAACAAGTAAAGCCTTACCTAATATCATATTCAGAATGAAAGTACATAAAATGCTTTGGTTTGTAAAAAGGCTGATATCCTAGATTAGTAGTTTTACTCAACAGTTTGTAAACAAAATCTATCCAGAAGTTGGGAATCACAATAGTCTTAGTGTAAGAACAAATGTTCTATCCAGATATAAATACAAACATTTGTCTACTGACTATAAAAATTCCACAAATAACATGAATGGGCTTAGATGCTAATTACAGCACAATGTTCCAAAATCTAATTGACTCTTTTGTACATGGAATCTTAGAATTCCTCTAAATATATTTTCCTGAACTACAGCTGAGATAATTTTAATAGGCTGATCTGAGAGCTTGTACTGAGCTCCTTAGGAGAATGGCAAAATGATGGTCTTTTATGAAGGAATCCTTTAATTTTCCTGTTCTCTCAGACATATTGGGGAATGAGTTCACCTGAGAAATGACTGATATATTTTATATGATTGAAGTCTGTACCACCCTTTTGATTTTCTTATTGTGTTTGATTATAGTTGTTTCTAGAACACAGCCCAAATAAAATATATGTTTGTGTTTTCTCATGTTAAGATCCTGGCATGATTTTATAGGAGGTGTTCTTTCTGGCTGAATGAGGCGAAATCAAAGAAAACAGAGAAGTCAACAAACCTCAGGGCATATAGCCAGGTCATTATCTGATTATGTGTGGTAAGAAAAGAACAGAAATAATTTGCTAAGCTTGATCCAAATTTTCTGATCATAGAGTTTTAAGATACATATGTGGATATTATTTAAAGTTATTTGGGGTAGTCCTTATATTAAAAATATAGTACATACACAAAGTTGAAATAAAAACCTAAACTTAGGGAACAAATTTACCATGTGTTTTATAAATTAAAAGACAGGTTTTTTTCTCAAGCAGATTTAAATCAACCACTCCAATAAAGGAAAATAATACAATATGATGACACTTTTGTTTTCAAAAACAGTTAAAAATCTAGCCATTGTGTCAGTGATGAAACTTGTCAAATGCAAAACAGAAATCCATGAAGAGAAAATATCTTCTGTGAACTAATGTATGGCTGAAGTAAGAAGAAGTAATGAAACAACTCACTAAAGAAAAGACCAAGCGGTGGCACATGCCATTAATCCTAGCACTTGGGAGGCAGAAGCAGGCAGATCTCTGTGAGTTCAAGGCCAGCCTGGTCTACAGAGCTAGTTCCAGGACAGGCTCTAAAACCAACACAGGGAACAGATAAATCATGTCTCAAAAAACCAAAAAAAAAAAAAAAAAAAAAATCAAGTAACACAGATGATTTAGGACTACTGTAAAAAACAGACACTTTATACTCTTTCAAAATATTTGGATTGGTATTTGGGTTTTGGAAAGGAATAAATTTTTAACAATGCTCTAGGGTTACTAAATCATACTACAATCAAGCAAAGCTTTCTGTCACATTGAAACGGACTACCTGTCATAACCTTTGGGTTATTTATTCAATAGCTGAAATCCTCCATTCACAAAGAAAATAGCAAAAACATTACAAACAAACAAACAAAAAAACCTAGAGCCCAAGAAAAAGGGAAAGTAGTGAAAGTGTAAGTTACTTTCCATAATTAGGCTTTTAATAATTGATGATTGCAGCAAAAATTAAATTGCCATTTGATATGTTCAAACTAGTTGCATATAAAATGTGGAGAGCAGGACATGACCAGCAGCAAGAGCCCTACAACTTGCTTAAATTGAAAATCATGAAATTTTTGGTTGTATTCCTAGCTTTCAACAGCTGAACTATCTTAGAGGGAATATACGAGCAAGTGAGATTATGATCATGATGGAGAAATCTACAGAGATACTTGAATCAAGCTCATGAAACTTATGTATTCATGACCAACAGCCTTGGAGGTTCCATAGGAGCAAATTGGGCCCTCCACATGAAGAGGACATTAATGATGCTTGGACTCTCTGCGGGGTCCCAGGCAGTGGCACCAGGATCTACCTTGGTACATGAGCTTGTTTGTTCCAGCCAATTCCTTATAGTGGGATGCCATGCTCAGCCTTAATGCATGGGAAAAGGATTTGGTCTGTCCTACATTAATGTGCTAGATTTAGTTTATTCCTCATGGGAACCCTTATTCATGAGGAGGAATAGACGGGTTTTCAGGGAGAATAAGGGGATAGAAGGAAGGAGAACTCAGGTTGAAATGTAAAATGAAACTTAAAAATGTTAACAAAAATGATAATAATAAAAAATAAAATCATGAAATTTGTAGGCAATTGAATAGGAGAAAAATAAATCCTGAGTGAAGCAACTAAGACCTAGATAGATAATATGGTATGAAACCATTTATAAATTAAAATTAGTCATTAAATAAACAATAACCCAGTGAAAATCCATTGATCCAGAGAGGTTAGGAAGGGACTGGGAAAGGGAGATATATGGATATCCCTGAGAGAGGGAAATAGAATATATATTGGGGGGAAGATTGGCTTGAGGAAGGAAGTACAAGATTTAGAGTATCAGGTAGGAAAGAGGAGGGAAATAAAATTGACAGTGGGAATAAGGGAGTTTACAGAAGTAAAGGAAATGTGAGGGGCCATACGGAAATCTAGTGCAGTGGAAACATCTTATAATATATAAAGTTGACCCTAATGGAACCTCTAAATAATGAGGGAGACAGAACACCTACTGGCCCTCTCTTGTCACCAATAAATAAAGTTTCCAGTGTCAGGACTGAATTTTGTACTATAAGTTGTTGGCTGATAGTGTCCCATAGAAATCACTGAACAATCTAAGCTATTGCTAATATAATAAGTATTTCTCTACAAAATGACAGAATGATCCCATTGCTGAAGGAAACACACACAATTAATTGAACATGGAGAAGTTGAACTGGTTCCTACATATAACAATCCCCATTTTGTTCTAGCATCTATGAGACAGAAACGTGACTACAAATTCTATTTTAATTTTAGAAACATTAAAAAATATACAAACCAATTAAAAGCATGTCAATTTCTTTTTAAACAATCTTTTTAAAGATTGTTAAACATGTTAGTACAAATTTCCCAAATAAACAAAATAAAAATTACAATGTAAATAAATAGCAAAAATATATAAATAGCAAAATAAATAGATTCTAAAAAATCACAGAAAAAAATTCAAACTGGTTCCTACACACACACACACACACACACACACACACACACACACACACACAAAAATCACATGTACATATTTGTATGTGCACACACAGGGGTGCATTGACACACATGTAGGAACACAGAAAATAGACTCACATGAAATAACATTATTACACAAAAATAGATAACATAGACACTTGAATACATATACTCACCCAAGTATATACATGGAAAAAAATATGTAGTCACCATTTAAAAGGAAACATTAATGGAAGTGGCTGAGTTGGAGTAAGTTGACAGGGGCATACCTGAAGAAGAGAGAAACAATTTAATCTGATAGCTAACTGTGCTTTAGTAATGAAGAACATATGTGCCTCCATCACAGAGGTATTGTTTTATGATGTAGAAGACTAAATTTTGATCCCCCCATGGAACTTCCAGAAAATGTTCCTATGGCATTGCTGCTATTAATCATGTGTTGTTAGTGGAACATGTCTAAAGAAACCTCATTGAAAATTATGTACTTTCTTGTAGGTCTGTAGCAAATAAAGATATGGAAAAAAAAGAAGGAACAACGAATATGCTATACTGTGAAAAGGTACTAAGACATGTGGCAAAGAATAGATAAGAAAACAATGGTTAATTTAAATGTAAAAATAAGGTAGTAACATGTCTGTGCTATCATCAGAGCATTTATAGTTCATATTAAATCTGTTGTGCTTATTTGGAAGCAGGCAGTTGGGGCAAGAAACTTCTGCCAATAGTGGGTCTCTGTATTTGTTTACTTCAGGACAAAGCCTTTCTGATGATGGCTGAATATGACCAATATATGAATATAGCAGAATATCACTAGTGCATTAGGAGTTATTTTATTATTACTTTGCTATATCATTAATATTTGATTTTACATTATGTCTTTATGGTATCTAAACTTTGCTGTTTGGCCATTGGAGCAGTGTCTAGTATGGGTTTTATTACATGGAGTAGAAATGAAGCCAAATCAGTAATGAGTTAGTTACTGCAACAAGGTTTGCACTATTATTGTCCTAGTGTATTTTTCATGATGAAAAGTTTGTAGTTCAAAGGTTTTGTGTTGGGGTTGATGTTTACTTTTAGAATCTGTTTTGGTCAGTAGTTCTTAAAGAGAATAAGGAAAATGAGACTCAGATTATTTATGCCCAGACAAGATCTGTGGAGACATCAAAGGAGGAAATATTGGGAGTTATACCTTCCTAACCAAGCTTAGTTTTCTTTCTAAGCATCCTAGTCTCAGGATTCAAAAATACCTTTATTCACAGTGAAACAACATCAGCCAAGCCCTGTATATACTCTATCCTTCATCTAGAGTAAATTGTGGAAAATGGAACTTTGACTCCATGCTAATTTTTTGACTATAGGGAAGGGAAACAAAGATAATTCATCTTCAACTAAAATCTACTTCCACATAGTCACAAGTATAGAACAAAGAAATGAGTTTTCACCAGCCTTTCTGTTCTCAAAGGGTATACTAACCAAAAATGGACAGGAAGTGGGGTTTATCAACAGAAGTAGTGAACATCTACTGGTGTCTATGTGAATAGCATACAAAGTGCATGTTTTAGTGAACTTTTATTTAGTGTGTGTGTGTGTGTGTGTGTGTAATTGATTTTATCTCTGCTCACCCTTCACCTGTGTTGTCTTCTTTCTTTGACTGAAATAATTCTTTTTCTAAATGAATCCCCTTCCTAATTTGATATCTTTCCATGTATGTGAATAACTAATTTTAAATAGAGTTCATCATGAGGAGGAATGGGAGGTTACCAACTGGTGTATTATAAACTGTTCATTGACTCTTATCACTGAAGAAAATGATAACTCAGTCAGTGGTTTTTTGGTACTGTTTTCAAGCTGAAGCATGAGTTCCTTCCTTTGGAGAAACTCTAAAAGCCAAGCAGAAAATTGCTGGTTATTCCCATAATACTTATGCCGCTATTTCATCATTAGGCCTATCTTGTCAGGCTGGTCATTGGTGTAACTCATAAGAATCACAGCTGGAAAAGATTGTTGATTAATTTGATCCTTCAGCAGCATCACCTAGGTAAGACAACAGGACATGATTCTCTCCTGTATGCACAAACTATATAGTGTTGATTAGACATTAAGAGTAATCATTGAAGTAAATCCTATATAGTCTTTAAATAATACTGTTTGATCTAAGAGAAATTATCTCTATTATTTTCTTAAGCTCCAGCATAGTATTCACTATGTGAAAATATATAAATAACCAACACAATTAGAGGGAAGATATAGTACCAAATCTAATTGCAAATATATACACATATTTACATACATATAATTACACATACATTTGCATCCAAATGCATATATTTCTATTTACAAATTATATATGATGCTTTACAATAACCCAAAATCTTTGGCTTTTTTCTTCTCTTCTCTCTCTCTCTCTCTTTTTTATTTAAATTAGAAACAATCTTGTTTTACATGCCAACCCAAGTTCCCTCTCCCGCCCATCCACCCCAGCCCCACCTACCCCCTATCTCTTCAAAAAGAGGCCAACTTTATGAAGAAGAGTTTACTGTATCAGGAAATAGTAAAAGGAATTGTCAATTTATATTGCATCAAATTTTAAAATCTCACTAGGGGGAGTTTAATACACTAGGGACAAATACTGATACACTACCAGGCCTCTTAACAGACAGCTACATTCAAAGGGTCTGGGTTGATCTTATGCTGGTATCCCAACTATCAGACTGGGTTCCATGAGCTCCCCCTTGTTCAAATAAGCTATTTATGTGGGTTTCTCCATCCTCGTCTTGACCTATTTGCTCATCACTCTTCCCTCTCTGCAACTGGATTCCAGGAGTTCAGCTCAGTGTTTAGTGTGGATGTCTGCTTCTCTTTCCATAAGCCACTAGATGAAGGCTGTAGGATGTCATAAAGTATTCATCAATAGCATTATGGGGGAGCATTTAAGGTAGACTCTCCACTATTGCTTAGATTCTTAATTGGGGTCATCCTTGTAGATCTCTGGATATTTCCCTAGTACTGGGTTTCTCTTTAAACTTATAATGGTTTCCTCTCTTATGGAATCTCTTTTCTTGCTCTCTATTCTTCCCCTGACTCAATTATCATGCTCCCACTTTGGTTTTTATTGTTTTCCTGGCCCTGTTTAACAAAAATATCTGAACCTTAGGTGCAGAAACTTTACTGGAGATTTACCCCTTAGAACTGAGTTCTGCAAGCTGACATTTAGATCAAATCTGATTTTATGTAATTGGCTCTGTCAGTTTCTTTATGTGTGTTCTTTAGTGTTGTTTCAGTACCTACTGACAAAATGAAAAAAAATATGTAGAAAGAGTTAGGGGTTACTCTGGTTTAGTAAGGTTGTTTGATAAAGGTCATTAGGAATCACAAAACTAGCTCTATATCTAAAATATTCTATAATAAAAATAACTCATGTACAAATATACATATAGTTTAAATGATTTTCCCATCCCACATAACAATGTTTATTGTAAGATACTAAGACCATTGATTATTAGTTCTCTTCCAGGACCCATGACTTTACAAGATATTGATTATTGGATCTGTTCCTTGAGCTATGTGTTCACCAGGCCTAGATAAGTTAGCTATTGTGACTGTATTCTTTCCCTGCTTTAATTCTCAGTCCTTTGTCAGTTGTATATAGGAAGGGTACTAATTTTTAGGTATCAATTTTGTATCCTAATATATTATCGAATATATATGTCAGCTATAGAAGTTTCTCATGTAATGTTTAGGCTCACTTATGCATGCAATCGTATCATGATCAAATAAAGATACTTTGAATTCTTCCTTTCCTATATTTAACCCTCTTGACCTTCCTCAATTGTCTTATACTATAGCTAAATCTTCAAATAATTTATTAAACAAGTGTGGGAAAATATTGGAACTCTTGTCTTTTTCCTGATTTTTGTGGAAATGTTTCCTGTTTCTCTTTATTTTTAGGTTAACTTTGGCTGTGGGCTTGTTGTAATTCACTTGTTTTATTTTCAGTTATATGTGTTGTATCTCTAGTCTGTCCAATAATTTTGTCATAAAATGTATAGATTTTTGTCACAAGCCTTTTATCGACCTAGTGAGATGTATTTTTTTGTCCTTTGGTTTAATTATATACTATCCACATTTAACAGACCGTAACTACATACAAATCTTTCAGTCTGCATGAAAGTGTATTCATGTGGAGCAAGGGGTTACTATAAATCCTTGAGGCCTGAAACCACTCACAGGAGACATCAAGGGGAAGCACTAAGATGCTGGTATAGAGACCCACTTTATGAAGAAGAGTTTACTGTATCAGGAAATAGTAAAAGGAATTGTCAATTTATATTACATCAAATTTTAAAATCTCACTATGAAAGAAAATATCAACAGAATGACAATAAACTGTAAACAGTGCAAAGAAACCATTGTCAGCTATTTGTTGGCAGGGAATTAATGTATAAAATATACAGTGTTCTCAAAATTTAATAAAAGAGAAGAGTAATAAATAATAAATGTGCAAAAACCTGAACAGGCATTTTTGTTGCTATTCAAATGAAGAAGCACAAAAGTAAAAATGCATTAAATTTGGTTATCAAAACAATATTTAGGATATATTTACAGATTATGCTGATTTAGTAAATTGCTGATTGTTGGTTCCTCTACAAATCCTTGTTTTCACTATTCAAGGGCAGTTGGCTAGATTTTCAAAAGCAAGTATAAAATCCCTGTTGTTGAGTTCAATTGTGAACAATGAACTACCGGGAAAAATATTAGCTACCCAATGATAAATGGTCAACCCTGAAAACAAACATACATACTTATATACATACATACATACATACATACATACATACATACATACATATGTGTAGCATGTATGTTTCCACCAGCCCGCCAGCCTGGGCTCTCTGCCGTGCTAGCCCCAAATAATACTTAGAGACTCTGTATTTGATACAATCCCATGGCCAATTAAAATTATTGTTTATGGGCTAGCTCTGCCTTAATTATTAACCCATTTCTACGTATCTAAGCATTTCCACGTGGTCATCTTATCGGGGAGCCGTGGCAGGCGTCTTCCTTCCTCCCTGGGCTACATCTCGACTCCTCCTTCCCACTTCCTATTTCCTTCTTCTAGTCTCCTAGCCCCGCCTATCTTGCTATCTCATTGGCCACAGGTCTTTATTAACCAGTATGAGAAACATATACAGAATAACATCTCCCATCACATATGCATGCACATGTGTGTATTATAGCAATGGAGCAGGTTGCATTTAAATATTTAGGAATATATGTGTGTGGGAGTTTTAGGGGAGGAGGGAACAAATTATATAATTTAGTTATAATAAAAATTTTCAAAATAATTTAAAATAAATGAAATGCATTTATATAAAATAAAGAATTTTCTATGTCTTTATAAGAAAAATGCAAATCAAAACTACTGAGATTATTCCAAACTGCAGAAAGCATTATCATCAATAAGTGAGTTGTGGAAAACAAATGTTGGAGGTGTCACAAAGAAAAGGGAACTAATATACACTGGATAGGAAAGTATGTTAATGTAATATCTATCAAAATTAGTACAGAATTTTCTAAAAATTAAATACATAGCTGTGATATGAGACAGATTTTAACTTCCTAGATACATATAAAGGAGAATCTGTATTTGGCACATAATAGAGACATTTAGGAATGCCTGGCTATCACAGAATTATTCATCAGAGCCAAGACAGAGGACAAGAAAATATTGTACACTAACATTTTTGTGTATAAAAAAGTAAATGGCAAAACACATTTTAGATAATAGAGTATAGGTGGAACTTAGTAACACTCTTCCTTCTGAGGTGATCTTCTTGTGGATTCCCAATCAAATATCTGAAAATTTAAATAATTGTCTACAAGGAAAGAATAAAAAATCATTACTTCACTTGTATAACTTGTACATAACCATTTTCCCCAGTTGCTAACATATTTTTCCTGGAGATTTAGTCTTGTGGAATTTTTAGTGTCTTTCTATCTTAAAACCAAATTTTATGGCTTGTATTTTAACATGTTCAAATACTAGCAAATTGTTTTTTGAAGTTTTAACAATTTGAAGCACACAAAAGTATTTTGACCTATTTTTTCTCCAACCTCGGGTCAAATTATAGAAACAAATAATACTTGTATCTCCTGATGAAAATTTTCAGGGCCAGGTATTCTTAGATATCACTACTAGCAAAGGCATATAGAAAGACTTTTTCTGAGTATATATATATATATACATATATATATATGACTTCTATACTAAGATAATTTTAATCATAGCTATTCTAATTATTCATGTAAATATTAAAACAAAGAAAAATACAATTCAAAACATTGCAGAATACTTGAACAAGAGATAGGGAGAAAATAGAGAGAGACAAAGGTTATTTTCAATTGTAATCATGGTTGCAGGAACTAAATGAAATATTAAAATAGTTTAAATTAATATCAAACTAATAATTAATCATAGGGGAGTATATATTAGATACACATTAAAAGAATGTCTTGACAACATTTTTAATATATTTGTAAATTAATGAAGGGAGATAATAAAATCATATATATATATATATATATATATATATATATATAATATTTTAAAGTTGCCAATCCATTTCTGTTATTTTAAATGACCTTGTTATCTCAGAAGTATATTTGAGTTCTTAAGAACTTATCTGAGACTCTTTCAAAGGACAGTATCTACAATTAGAAGAATGAGAAATTTATTCATTAAGAGATGTATACAATTAAATTATGAGCAGTGTTCTCAAGCAGGAATGGCCAATATTCTTCACAAATTTATATAGCATATCACTTACCTTTCCATGACCAACTGGCCAATTTAAAAAAAAAAAATCATAGTACAGAAACTATTGATCATGATCATTTATTTAATGATTCAAAAATTTAAAATTTCTTCATTTGAAGTTTTATAATAAAAAGTAGAGTCATCACATGAATCGACTGTTACTGACAACCTATCTCTCTACCTTTAAATAAACGAAAAAAAAAAAACTGAAATAGAGTGAAAGTTTCTGCAGTCATTTAAAGACTGATTTCTTTTGAGAATCCCTATCTAATACATAGACAGATAAACTTCTACAACTTGCATAATCAACTGTAAAGTCTATGTTTAAAATCTATTTGAATAAATGTATGTGTATAGACAAATATGTATATATGTAACTTAGAGAATGCATAATAATATGGTCCTTTAAAGCTTTTTCAGACATACTCATTGTCATACAAACTAACAGCAACAGACTACCTACCCAAATCCCAATATCAAACATAAAAAGCCTAATTTTACATTATTGGACAGAGGAGATCAAAGGACTTCCAAAATACCTTAGGATATTTCTATAGCTCATGATTGCCACTCAGAGGGTAAAGATATATCTCTTTTTGAAGATAACCATGCACTTTAGCACTTTAGGAACCAGAGGATATGAGCTGGATCTATCTTTATCCTACTATATTCTACATCATCTTCCTCAAAAGACATTTATACCCATGTCACTTCTTATCTTGTTGCCATTCCAAGTGAAAAGCATATGTATAATTCTTAAAATTTAGCATTATATACAATAGAAGAGTTGCAATGTTTGACTTTTGGTCCTGAGGTACTCAGAACTAGTATTTGCAACATGATACATTTTATATGCCATTTCACTTTTTAATAACTAAATAATACTTCGTGGTGTAAGTGTACTACATTTTCATTACCCACTCATCAGTTTATAGACATCTAGTCTGTTTTAAATTCCTGGATATTATGAATAGGGCAGCAATAATCATGCATGAGCAAGTTCTTATGTAGTAGGATTTACAGTCTTTGGGTAGATGTCAAAGCGAGAGATGGATCTTATGGTAGATCAAATTATAAGTTTTTGAGGAGTCTCTACCCTAAGTTTAAAAAAAAGTATACTACCTTGAATGGCCAACAATTGGAGATAAATACCCTCCTACCCTTTCCCATATATTTTGTTTTCAATATTGTGTATCATACCTGGGTTATCCTTAGCAACTTATATGACATTAAGTATTATTGCTAAAGAAAACTGACCTCTATATTGTGCTGGCTTTTCCTGTCACAACTAGAAAATGAGAATGTCCTCATTTGTCCTGAATAACATTTTGCTTTGATTTTCTGTTCAATGACACTACCCTTTAAAAACTGTGAAAATAATAAATTACTGTTTAAACATATAGGATAAATAAAAGTTTCTGCCCAAATACATGAAAGAATTTAATTTTTATTTGAAAACAAATGTCACATAAGCTACTTAAAGTGGAATATGTTTTTCTCTACAATGAGAGAAGCAAAACAGTCCCAATGGAGCTCATTTGAAGACAGGATTATCTGTGATACTCCAGTATCATTTTCCACTCTATCTTTACTAATGACAGAGTTCTTTCCTGTTTTATATTTTGAGAAAGACATTATAAAACTAGAGAATTAACTAAAGTGCTTCCAAGACAATAAAGACCTCTAGTCTAATCAGAGCAACTTACCCATTAAAGATTGCATTCAGGTGCAATGGGGAGAGACTCTGAAGGAAATGATTCCCCAAAAGTTTTTTAATTCATTTTTTTATTTTACATACTCTCTTACTCCTTCCATCCCCTTCCCTCATTTCCTCTCTCCCACCCTCTCATGCTCCTTAACCACCCTCCCTTCCCATCACCCCCCAACTCCACCTGTACAGTGATGCCCTACATGAGGGTTCATTTGCAGTAGGGGCTAGGACTTCTCTCCTGTCTCTAGGTTAAGAGAATCCATCCATACAAGATGTGGCCCCAGTGTCCTTTTGTAAACCAGGAATACATCCTGATTCCACTGTCTGAGGCCCCTTAGACTGCTCAGGCCTACTGGATGAGACCAGTGTTCAGGCAGGATGAGTCAGTCCTATGCTGGATTCCCAGCTATCAGTCTGGGGGTCCATTAGCTTCACCTTGTTCAGGTCAGCTGCCTCTATGTGTTTCTGCAGCCTGGACTTGTCTTCCCTCTGTGCATATGGTTTCCAGTTCAGCTCAGTGTTTAGTTGTGGGTGTTTGCTTCTGTTTCCATCAGCTACTACAAGAGGACTCCCATATGGCAGATAACTTATTCATCAAACTCATTATCAGGGAAGATCATTTATGTTAGCCTTTCCATTGTTGCTCTAATTGTTAGTTGGGGTCAGTCTTGTAGGTCTCTGAAAATTTCTCTAGGTTCAGTTTTCTCTTCAAACCTATAAAGACTCTCTCTTTTTAAAATCTCTCTCTCCCTCCCTCCCCCCTCTCTCTCACCCTGTTTTCTCATCTATTCCTACCCTGACTCAATCTTCCTAGTCCCACCTACTTTATTCTCCTCCCCTTCTCTTTCTCAAAGTTCCCTATCCATCACTGCCCCCCCCATGTGCTCTGTAGATTTTGTCACTTTCCCCTTCTGTAAGGGACTTTGTTTGAATCCCTTAGAATACTCCTTGTATCCTAGTTTCTCTGGTGGTGTGAATTATAGGCTGGTGATCCTTTGCTCTATGTCTAAAATCCAGATATGAGTGAGTACACACAATGCTTCTCTTTATGTGACTGGGTTACTTCATTCAGGATGGTTCTTTCAAGTTTCATCTACTTGCCTGAGAATTTCAAGATTTCATTGTCTTTATTGTTTTTTTTTCCCACAGAGTAGTATTACATTGTGTAAATTGACACACATTCTTTATCCATTCTTCAGGTGAGGGGTGTCTAGGTTATTTCCAATTTCTTGCTATTACAACTAATGCTGATATGAACATAGTTGAGCATATGTCTTTGTTGCATGGATATAGACCATTTTGCCTAAGAGTGTGATTGCTGGGTCCTGTGGTAGACTGATTCCCATTTTCCTGAGGAACTGCCATTCTGATCTCCAAAATGGCAGTACCAGTTTACACTCCCACCAGCAGTGGAGGAGTGCTCCCCTTTCTCCACATCCTCTACAGCATAAGTTGTCTTGGTTCTAATTTTAGCCATCCTGGCAGGTGTAAATGGTATCTCAAAGTTGTTTTGGTTATAGTTAAGGATGCTGAGTACTTACTTAAGTGTCTATCACTTTTTTGATTTCCTCTATTGGGAGTTCTCTTTTCAGTTTTTTACCCCATTTTTTAAATAGGGTTATTTGGTGTTTTGATGACTAGTTTCTTGAGTTCTTTGTTTTTTGTGTATATTGGAGATCAGACCTCTGTCACATGTAGGATTGATGAAGATATTGTCCATTCTGTGGGCTTTCATTTGTTTTTTACAACTGTGTCCTTTGCCTTACATAAGCTTCTCAGTTTGAGGAGGTCCCATTTATTAATTGTCGATCTCAGTTTCTGAGCTACTGGAGTAATGTTCAGGAAGTGGTCTCATGTATCAGTTTGTTCACAAGTACTTCCCACTTCTAAGAGGTGCAGTATGGCAGGATTTGTGTTGAGGTCTTTGATCCATTTGGAATTGAATTTTGTGCATGGAGATAGACATGGTGTATCTGCAGTCATGCAGTTGTGCCATCATCATTTGTTGAAGATGCTTTTTTCTTCCCATTGTATACTTTCAGCTGTTTTGTCAAACATCAGGTATTCATTGCTGTGTGGGTTTGCATCTGGATTTTCGATTTGATTGCATTGGTCTACTTGTTTATTTTTATGCCAATAGCAAGCTATTTTCAGGACTATAGCTCTGTAGTAGAACTTAAAGTCAGGGATGGTGATGCCTCCTGATATTTCTTTATTGTACAGGATTGTTTTGAATATCCTGCGTCTTTTGTCTTTCCATATAAAGTTGACTATTATCATTTCAAGGTCTGTGAGGAATTGTGCTGGGGTTTTAATGAATTGAATCTGTAGATTGCTTTTGGCAAGATGGCCATTTTTACTATGTTAATCTTACCTATCCAAGAGCATGGGAGATCTTTCCATTTTCTTATATCTTCTTTAATATTTTGTATTTAAAGACACAGAGTTCTTATTATATAGGTCTTTCACTTATTTGGTAAGTGTTAGCCCATGATACTTTATATTGATTGTGACTATTGTAAAGGGTGATGTCTCTCTGATTTCTATCTCAGCCACTTTTCCATCTGAATAAAGTAGGGCTACTGATTTTTTTTTAAATTTTTCTTGAATCCTGCTAGTTTGCTTGTTATCAGCTGTAGGAGTTCCCTGGTAGAAACTATCATATCATTTGCAAATAGTGAAAGTTTCATTCTTCTTTTCCAATTTGAATCCCCTTGATCTCCTTTTGTTGTCTTATTGCTTTAGTTGGAAATTCAAGAACCATATTGAAGAGATATGGAGAGAGAGAGGGCAGACTTCTCTTGTTCCTGATTTTGAGGAATCCCCTTCATCTTACATCCATTCAGTTTGATATTGGCTGTTGGTTTACTTAATATTGCTTTTTTTATATGTAGGTATGTTCCTGTTATTTGTCATCTCTCCAAGACCTTTATCATGAAAGGTTGTTAAATTTTGTAGAAGGCTTTTTCACCATCTAGGGAAATGATATTGTGGTATTTCTTTTTCATTTTGTTTATATGGTGAATAATATTGATAGATTTTTCATATGTTAATCCATCTCTACAACCCTGGGATGAAGCCTACTTTGTCATGGAGGATGTATTCTTGGATTTTATTTGGCAGTGTTTCATTGGCTATTTTCGCATCAATGTTCATGAGGGTTATTGGTCTGTAGTTTTCTTTCTTAGTTGAGTCTTTGTGTTGCTTGGTTACCAAGGTGATTGTGGCCTCATAAAAAAAGTTTGGACAGATTTTGATGACTGCTACTATTTCATTAGGGGCTATAGGTCTATTTAATTTGTTCTTGATTTCATTTTGGTAAGTGATAGTTATCTAGAAATTTGTCCATTTCCTTTAAGTTTTCCCATTATGTGGAGTATAGGTTTTCAAAGTATATCCTGAAAATTGTCTGGATTCCCTCAGTGTCCATTGTTATGTTCCCCTTTTCGTTTCTGCTTTTGTTAATTTGTATGGTCTATCTCTGGTTTTGGTTAGTTTTGATAAAGGTTTGTTTATCTTGTTGATTTTCTCAAAAACCAACTCTTTGTTACGTTGATTTTTTGTATTGTTTTCCTGATTTCAGCCCTCAAATTGATTATTTCCTGGCATCTACTCCTCCAGTGTGAGTGTGCTCCTTTTTGTTCAAAAGCTTTCCATTGTACTGTTAATTCTCTGATGTGACTGTTTTCTTCATGTGGGTATTTAGTGCAATGAACTTTCCTCACGACACTGCTTTCAAGGTGTCCTATAATTTTGTGTATGTTTTGCCCTCATTCTTGTTGAATTTTAGGAAGTCCTCAATGTCTTTCTTTATTTTTTCTTTGACCCAGGTATGGTGCAATTGCCCATTTTTCAATTTTTATGAGTTTGTAGGGTTTCTGTGATTTGTGTTGTTGATTTTCAACTTTAAACATGGTCTGATAAGATACAGGGAACTATTCAAATTTTTTGTATCTGTTGAGGTTTGTTATTTTGCCTAGTGTGTGGTAGATTTTAGAGAAGGTTCTATGTGGAGTAGAGAAGGAACATTCTTTTGTGTTTGGAAGGAATGTTGTTTAGATGTGTGTTAAACCCAATTGAAGCATAACTTGTTTTTTTTTTTTTTTTTTTTTGTTTCTTTGTTAAGTTTCTGACTAGTGGTCGTGTCTAGCAGTGAGAGTGAGGTGTTGAAGTCTCCCATGATAAGTGTGTGAGATTGTATGTAAGCTTTGAGGTTAGTAGCATTTCTTTTTCAAATGTGGGTGCCTTTGTATTTGTGGCATAGATGCTCAGAATTGAGATGGATTTCTCCTGTGATGAATATAAAATGACCATCTTCATCTCTTTTGATTGATTTTGGTTTGAAGTCTAACTTGTTATATATTAGGATAGCCACACCTGCTTGCTTCTCGGGTCCATTTGATTGGAAGATCTTTTCCCAACCCTTTACCCTTAGGTAATATCTGTCTTTGACGCTTCAATGTGTTTCTTGTATGCAGCAGGACAGATTCTGTCTTCATATCCATTCTTTTCATCTGTGTCTTTTTATAGGTGAGTTAAGACCATTAACGTCGAGGAAAAGTAAGTACCATTGATTGTTAATGATTGTTTTAGATTTGTTGTTGGCAGTGGTATTTGAATATATTTGCCCTGCTTTATCCTGGGTTCTGGTGAAGTGGGATTATCCATTGCATTTGTGTTTGTGAGCATATTTAATGGTCTTGGGTTGGAGTATTCCTTCCAGAACTTTCTATAGGGCTAGATTTGTAGATACGTATTGTGAACATCTGGCTGTCATTAAATATCTTGTTTTCTCCATCTACAGTGATTGAAAGTTTTGCTGGGTGTAGTAGCTGTGCTGGTGTTTGTTGAATCTTAGTTCTTGTAGAACATCTATCCAGGACCTTCAGGCCTTGAGAGTGTCCATGGAGAAGTTAGGTTCAATTTTGATAGGCCTGCTTTTATATGTTACCTGGTCTTTACCTTTCACTGCTTTTAATATTTTTCTTTATTCTATATTTTAGGTTTTTGATTATTATATGTCAAGTGGTCTTTTTTCTTTACTCCAGTCCATTTGTTGTTTGGTATGCTTCTTGTACTTTCATGGGCATGCCCTTCTTCAGATTGGGAAAGTTTCCTTCAATGATTTTGTTGAATATGTTTTCTGCATCTTTGAGTTGGGCTCCTTCACTTTCTCTTCTTCTATGCCTATATTATTAGGTTTGGTCTTTTCATGGTGTCCCACATTTCCTGAATGTTTATGTAATTATTTGTTAGATTTACAAATTATTTTGGTTGATAAATTTATTTTCTTTAGTTTATATTCAGTGCCTAAGGTTCTCTCTTCCATCTCTTATATTCCCTTGGTTATGCTTGTGTCTACAGTTCCCAATCATTTGTCCAGTTTTTCTATCTCCAGCATTTCTTAAGTTTGTGCTTTCTTTATTGTCTCTATTTTAGTTTTCAAGCTGTGAACTGTTTTTTTTTTCACCTGTTTAATTGTTTTATCTTGGCTCTCCTTACTTTCTTAAGAAATTTGATCATTTCTTCCAAGTTTTTGCTTTTTCTTTCATGTCTTCAAGGGATTTTCTCACATCATCTTTGAGGTCCTTTATCATTTTTATGAAGATATTTTCTAAGTTGTTCTCTTCTGCTTCATCTGCTTTGTGGTGTTTAGGTCTAGTTGGTGTAGGGTCTCTAGATCTGGTGGTGTCATGCTTGTCTTTCTATTGTTAGGTGTTCTCTTGTATTGCCATCTTCTCATTGCTTCTTCCAGTAGATGCAGTTGGATAGTTGGATTCTCTCTCTCTCTCTCTCTCTCTCTCTCTCTCTCTCTCTCTCTCTGTCTTTCTCTCTGTCTCTCTCTCTCTGTCTCCCCCTCTGTCTCTGTCTCTCTGTGTCTCTCTGTTACTCCCCCAATGGGCTTAGGTGGGTCAGAGGGTCAGAATATTGATGTCTATAGCTCTGGGTGGTCCCACCTCTCTAGGAGGTCTCTGGGAGGACCCAAAACTTCAGCAGAGGACCAGTGGTGGCAGTCAGAGATCAGGCAGGCAGGGATTCAGCAAGTTCCCTTGTGGATATCAAGGTCTAGTGTGCTCAGAGCAGCTCCAGGAAGCTCCTCGAAGGTGGCATAATTTTTGGAAATGCCCTCTGTTCCAGTGCTCAACCAGAGCTCTTTGTGTGGGTGGTGTGTCTGTATCAGAGCACGAGGAGCACTTTCATTGGAGACAGTACACAGAGTGGAGCAAGATTCAGAGCCAATCCAAGGAGTTCCTAGGGAATGGTGTGGTAGGTATTCAACCTGAACTTGTCCCAGACTCACCTTTAGTAGTGGCCTGGTGATGGATGTCAAAGATCTAAAGGCAGGGACTTAGGATGGTCATGAGGGGATAGGTGGATCTCTGGGGGGCACCTGGAACTCCAGCAGAGGACTCTAGCAGAGGCCTTGTGATGGGGGTCGAGGATCTGTCAGGCAGGGACACAGGATTGCCCAATGCAGATAGTGCAATATTTTTTTCTGATTAAGTGGAATACAGGAGACTGATGTCTCTGCATTACATCTAGGATGGCCATTTCCTCATCTTCTCTAACATTCTACTGGCAAATTTCTTGCTATTTTTTTTCATTTTGAAAATATTGCAGCAATTACAAAGCCATAATTTCTACTAGCTAGAGGGATTTCATTGGCTTACTAAGTCACTCTTATTAAATATGAACTGTTTTCTAGGTCTTATTTAAAGGTTGATCCATGTTATTTAGTTTATTTTTGTCTTTAGTGGAATTTTTGAGCCTGTCATCTTGAGGTGTTTTGCTTTTAAGATGCAACATCATTAAAAATGACAACAGCAGCATTTTAGCTGACCAGAGAGATTTCTTTTTGTTGCTATATAGACCAGTTTCTTGCCTTGAGAAATTTGTTTCAAAAGGCTGAAAAAAATTGTTTGACAAGATGTCACAGTCTGAAATGTGGGTGACAAGGTGGACTTCAGTGAACAGTGCAAAAGAAAGATGATGTAAATTAATTCCAAAATAATATCTTGTCCTGCTGACAGAATTGAAACAATATTGATTATTACAGGCCCATCAGTGGCCCAAAAGCTTTATGAATATGAAAATAGCTATGGGGGAGATTTTCAGATTTCTGAGTTCAATGATGGAATTGTTAGAATAATAAGGAGAAAAGCTTCAAAAATTACATGTAGAAAAGATCACTCAGATCAGATCTACAGATTCTGAATTTTCTCAGGAATCCTTATACCTTTTGAGAAATGTAAAAGAAATTGTAACTCCCTGAGACTGCTAGCTGAAGTGGATTATCCCTTCAAGGTGAGTAGAAGAGATCTCAACTATATACACTATGTTGTGTAGGGAGAAGGTGTACTTTTTGAATCCACATTGTATTTCACATTATAAATGTTCTGTTTTTTTCAGTGTTCTTCCCTGCTTCCCACCTTTCAAGTTTCTGCTATTTCTCCGTCTCAAAACTACAGGAAAAAAATGAAGGCTGCTTAGCTAGCTCAGTCAGTAGAGCATGAGACTCCGAGATTCTGGGTCCTGGGTTTGTGTCTCACATTGAACAGAAATTGAAAGCGGGGTTTAAATTAGTCCACAAGACCCAAGAGAAATGTTCAACAGGTATTTATTAGGGCAGAACTTATTACACAAATATTAGTAAATAATCTCCATGGTCTTTCTGCTTCTGAAGATGCAGTCTCTGTCCTTTTGATGCTCTCACCACAACATTGGAGAGTGAGCCAGGTCCTCCTCTTTCTTAAAATTTTCGCCTCCTCCTCCTTCTCCTTCTCCTCCTCCAAGTAGCCTGTATAACACCTTCTATTACTATGAAACCTATATAGTAACAAGGAAACTTCCAGGTCTGTACCATCTTGGATTTTTTCTAAGCTTTGTGACAAGATTGGTTTCTGTGTTTAGTAATATGGTATTACATTAGCAACCAAGAGCGGTAGGAATACCTGCTCAGTTCTGGTGCTATTGGGGAACACCCCTGACCTTGAAAAAATATGAAACATCAAATATGAGGCTACAAGCTTATAAAATACTAGGCTTACTTATAGCTTTTCCCATATCTTATACCTAGTTAGCTCTCCCTCTCACCCCTTCCCCTTCTCTTTTTTTTTTATCCTCTTCAATGTTTAGAACACCTTATTTCTTTTTCCTCCCATTTCATGTCCCCTGTATTAAATTCTCCCTTTTCCTTTAAGATCTTCCTCCCCTCTCCAAACAAGTGGCTGCTTTCTAGTTTCTTATTTCCGGCAAATCACTTCATCTTGATATCATTTTGAAAAACCACTTTTCACTGCTTAAAATTTCCATGCATTAGATTAAACATCAAAGATACTTATTACTTTGATATTAATTTACTTAAAAATTGAGAAATATTGAGCAAAAGCTTTAGGAAAGCAATACTTAAAATTAATTCAATAAAGCCAGTCAGTGGTGGTATGCACTTTAATCCCAGCAGTCTGGAGGCATTGGCAGGCAGAGCTCTGTGAGTTTAAGACCAGCCCAATCTACATGAGTTAGTTCTAGGACAGCCTCCAAAGCCACAGAGAAACTCTAACAACAAAACAAATCAAAATAAATATCAATAAATTTCAAAGAGGTTATCAACTGGTACCCTCTACCTTTCACTTACAGGGAAGTAAGTGATCACAGTGTAAACACTAAAAATAAATAAATAAAATAAGATAAATATTATGTTAGGTGTACTGTGATGTCTCAGGAATGTATGGGAGGATTAAACTCTAACTGAAAATTGAAGTCAGCACAGAGGTTAAGACCATTGACATTCAAACCAGGAGGTTTTGGTTCACAATCTTGACCAGGTAACTCAACTTGTGACACTGTGAATGAAACACCTTTGCAATTACAGCATCAGGTAGAAATAGTGTTCTCCTTAGGATGAAAATGTCTTGTGTGTGATAGGCAAGCAAACCTGACTTCCAGTTCTCCTTGTTTTGACTGCTCCTGGCACCTTTCTTCCTGATTTGGTTTTCTTTAGGAAAATTAAAAAGACAAAAATGAAAACAACCAAAACCCAAATTATTTCTCTGAGCCTTTGAGACCTAAAGCCTCAAAAAATGTTTCTTGCAAATTTTGCCAGACAGAACCTATTTTCTTAAGGATACATAAAATTGTCCCTTGGAAAGTCAATCTTGACTAAGTTTGCTTGGCCTTTAGAAAAGGCTGACTCACAAAAGATCTCCTCTTCACCTTACAATACCGACTTTTTATTTGGTTTCCCAATGAAACAATCTTGAACAACATTTCCCTGCTTTCTTAAATTAACTTAGTGTCATATAGTATAATATGTACAGTTTATTATATTTACTAGTCAAAATTTTTTAAATGGGATTCATTGTTACAATGAAGATTCTAATCCAGGCAATAAAACCCTACTGTGTGTCTACTTTTTTTATATGTGAATATTCATTAAATAGTATTGATCAATTATATTTTCGAATAAACTGAACAAAACACTGTGAAATTCTGGTCAGGCAAAGCATCATTATCAATGTATTTTGCAATTCATATAAACACTATACATTAAAATTACAATCTGTTTATACAATGTTTAAATGAGTGCCATTTCCTGGATTTGTCCAATAATTGCTCAAAAACATCTTTGTAGCAAATCAAGGGCAAGCTTTAGGTACTTGGAAGCAGCTCTTTCCAATGATTATTACAGTTTCTCCTCAATGAAGATAAGAAAAACTACATTTCTTTCTTTTCTGCTAAGTAGGATGCAAACCTCAATGAAATCAAATGAGTTATTATTAGCATTGATCTTTATATTGAAGAAAGAAAATTCTTGTGTTTGTGAGTTTCTTTTGTTTGCTGAGCATGTGTCTGTAGTCAACAAAGCTATGTCTTCTATTGATATCAGAATGCAACAGCTTCTGGTATTGATCTTTATTTTCGCCTTATCTGATATCAGGTCTCTGTTTCTTTCCCATTTGTACTTTGTACTTCATATTGCAACCTAGTTGACCTTTCATCTTGCTGATAAAGTGTTGGGACTACAGCTGTATATGTATATGATTAGCTTTAATGATTTTAGGCATGTGAATTCAGGGCCTCATATTTCTACAACAAACACTGTAAGGTCCCACACTTTCTTACCAGGTCAAGATTATGTGATGTGGTCAGGTGGAATTAAATTGTGATGGTTGGAGGGGATACTACAAGACTGAGGCTGTGACACTGTTATTGAGAGCAATCAGACTTTTTATACCTTTAACAGAAACAGAATATAATGACAATCTCCAAGATTAATACGTATGTAGTTGCCATAATACAATTAATTTTGCAAGCTATACAGGGTACAAACGATTAATGTTTGAGATTAATTGTCCTGTCAATTATCAATGCTTCCATGATTACTAAGGAAACATACATAGAAATACAAAGTTGCTTGTATAGTTCACTGCCAGAGAGAGTGCATTATTCTTTCAGGAACTGGAAAGCACCTTATACCCCAGGAATGGACTTTCATGGACTTTCATCTGAAAAACCTCAAGGCAACTATGTTAGGCAAGCTGCATGGTTCCCTGTAAAGCAATTACCTTCTGAACCATTTTATTAAGTCCCAGATTATTTTGAAGAACACTATACTATAGCTCTGAAAACTTTTAGTCATACTCTAAATAGTTTATACAGAAAAACCTTGTAGTTGGTAAACTTTAAAGCCTCATATAATCCTAGTACAGATAAACTTTGTAGTGGATAAATTGTCAAGTCCTAGGATATAAATGTTCAGATACTCATCATATTGCTTGCTGATCCCTGTTGGTTTTGAATATATATAGTTTGTACATATGTTTGTATGTGTACGTTAGCATGTGTGTGTCTGCGTGCATGTGTGTGCCTATGTCTGTGTGTGTTTCTGTATGTCTGTGTGCCTGTGTGTTTGTGTGTCTGTGTGTCTGTGTGTTTGTGTGTCTGTGTATCTGTGTCTGTGTATGTGTTCATGTGTGACAGAGACAGGGCAGTAAATACACACTGTAGCAAAGGGAAGAAACAGCTCAAGAAAACTGCATTACTATCCTGCTAAGTACAATAATGAACTCCGGGGAACCAAAGGAGTTATTATTAAAAAGTACAAGATAAGCATTTTTTATACCAAGCAGCTGTGTAAATCTTTAATGCTTTCCTTAGCTTTGCAGGGTTCCTCAGCTTCAGCTGTGTGGGGGAAGGGTGCCCCAGATTTTATTCCTTTGTTCAAAATATGCATCTCTTTGCACTTGGTGCTAGTAACTCACAGCTGATCTGCGTATACACATGTCTTACATTCCCCAAAGCCAAATCATCTCAAGAAGGAGTGGCTCATAGTATAGGAAAGAAACATGTTGCCAGAGGCTTTCACTTGGGAGGACCCATAGAGGACTACTGTTAGTCTTTGCTGGGGCCTCGGTCCTGTGGTTGAGATATTTTACTATTTATCTCTGGAGTGAATACCTTTCTGGTTCTGAAACCCCCATATTATTCCCTCATTCTCAAATGGTCTCATTTTTACCTGTCACAAATATATATTTATATTGACTGTGCTGAATTGTAATACAGTTCTGCCAAATAGGGATAGTAGGGAATAGTCTCCACCCCTTTATTATTTTTTTTCTGGAAAATAGCTCAGTACAAAGAAAGACTTCCTCCTTGATAAATATAGACTCAGCTTTTTAAGAAATCCCAAACTTTGTGGCATAAAGACTAGCTGAATGGTTCCTGTCTACTAATCCATAAGTAGAAATGGCTCATTAATAATTAAACTAGCCATGCATGGTGGCACACACCTGCCCTCACAGAATTTGGCAGGTAAAGTCAATAAAATTTGACGTTCAAGGCTATCCTGAGCTTTATTTCTGCTTCCACTCTGCCTCTCCCTTTTGCACCTTCTTTCTAAAATTTTGCATTCATTTTTGGAAACAAAAACTCTGCCTAGCCTCTGAGGTTTTTTCATAACTCTCCGCTGTAAGTATTCCCTTTTATAATTGTCTTTAGTTTTTTGTCACATTAAAAAAATGCTTTAATTAAAACCTTACTTAATACTAGATTTTTTTTAACTTGACAGTTTGCACATGTAATCATTTCATTAAATTTTAGAATCATGGAATGCTAGCATTTGGAGGAAGCACAGAGTAAACATAACATTGTTTTGTTTATTTATTTATTTATTTATTTATTTATTTATTTATTTATTTATTTATTTGTATTTTATTATATAGAAGGTCTCTCGGGAGCACATTTGCAGAGGATTCAAGATTAAATGCCCCCTGCGAGCCAACATAGCATAGCAGTGCTTGGTTGCATATTAGATAACGTAAGGGTTTCTGAGTAGCTTTTAAAGAGCCAGCCTGAGAAATGCTGAATGTACAAATTCTTTATTTGCTAGGTAGAAGGAATCTGAATATATAATCTAACTTGGGAAGATAGAGTTAATTTGAGAGCCAGGCTTGGAACAGGACACTGATTATTCAAATATACCATTGCATAATATTTCCTGAATTGTAAATGTAGGAGCTCCATTATTCTGCTAATGACAGCTGAGTGATAAATCCACATGATAGTACTTTCCTGAAGATTGTGAAGCAATAAAGAGCCTCCTAGATGTGTGGGAATACTAGAATTAATTACCAAGTGCTAATTACTAGCACAACACATTTAATCCTGCAGTGGATTATGCTCAAACTGATTATAGAGAATCTACAAAGCCTTGATTTACATTCTTGGAAAACATTAAGATATCAGCTGTGTTATCTCTGCTGAGGACACTGTATTAGCATTACACTGATGAAAGCAACTTTATTCAATTAGTCTTAAAACAATTTCACATCTGATGTATTACAGAGCAAAACTGCACTTTATTTTCAAAGATACATTTCAGCACAAAACTCTCTCCCTCCCTCCCTCCCTCTCTCTCTCTCTCTCTCTCTCTCTCTCTCTCTCTCTCTCTCTCTCTCTCTCTCTGAGACAAAAGAGACATGTCCCCAGAGACCAATTAGAAGCATGTAAGGGTTTAAAATGATGGAAGGCACTCACTTGCTATGAAATAATGAAGGATGGAGTTTCTATTTTAACACACACATACACACTTACATATGTGTGTGTATGTTTGAGAGAGAAAAATTTTCAGTTTCTTTCCTAAGTAGTCTGTGTTTTCCATAGCTACCTTTTAAAAGATCAGAATATACATTATATTTGCTTCTATGCTCATCTTTCCAATTAGAATACAGTGTGTTGTCCAGATATTGCTTGACAAATTGGCAGTAGACATTCATTTTGCAATTGTTACAGTTGTTGACAATGATAAGGGCAGAGCAAAAAAAACAATTAAAAACAGATTAAACAAATAGCATTTTAGGGAGTAAGACCTTAGAGATGCTAATATAATGATTGAATACAAGATCACAATACAAGTGAGGTTATAAGAATAAGACATGTTAATTTTTTAATATGTATGCACATTTAAATAAGAAACAGGTGAGAAGTTACTATGAGCACATGTAGCTGTTCATCAGAGGTCTGCCTACTTAAGATTATTCCAGCACATGAAGAAATACTTAGGAAACCAATGGGTGAAGTTTGTGACTACTATAATGTCACATTCTTAAAACTTATAAATTATTTTCTTTTATATTATTTATGAGGCTATGTTTTCTATTAAGAAGTATGAGTTTATCCTTTATCATATTTGAAATACTGTCTTAGCTTTCATTTTTCCTTGAGTACTTACAATTAATTATATGTATCAATATCTAAGTGCCTAATAAAATCTTAAGTTCAAATTAGTTGTTTTTGTCTTATTCTGGGAATTATCTAAAAAAGAAAAAAAAAATAATGGCTTTCGCAAGGTTATCAGTATGAAAACTCTTAACATGAGATTGGAATCCAATCAAGGGAAAGCAACAATTTCTCATAGTTTTATCTGCTATTTAGATGAACATGGCTTGAGGCTAAAGAAAGGTTAAGAAAATAGCAAGGAAAGAATGGGGTAAATATTCTAGATGAAAATGAAAGTTTGATTATGGTTTTTAGTGATACAATGCTGCTTAATACTATATGTGGCAAATATGATACTGCAGAAAATTGAGATTTTTTTATTATTTGCTATTTCTGTTTTAGGTTTCAAACTTCTACCCTATGCCTGTAAAGTGCTGGGATTGCAGGTGTGCACTATCTCTTCAGGCTTTGTAGAACTTAATATGAAAAACCCAAAACAAAATTATAATTAAATTCTCCATACATACAAGATATTTTCACAGGTCTTACTTTTCTTCCATTTTATTCACAGTGTTCAAATTAATTGATTCAGTGAGCTGGGAGAAATAAAAATTGAGCAGATGGTTCAGTACTAGATTTCTGAAACTTAAGAGCTTAAGAGGTTTTTTTGTAAGTTTTTGGCAGACTAAGAGTATAACTATATATTTTAAATTTAGCAAAAATAATCTAAGTACAAAAAGAATAATATGGTTTGAGTAGTTATAAACAGAAGTTTAAATGTATCATGATCCAGAAAAATCTTGAAATTTTAATACATGACAAAAAAATTACTGGAAATACAAACCATGCAAACAATAAAAACACAAATCAATTGTGTGTTAAAGCAGATGCTACTGTGTGAAATTTTCTGGATTGACATATGAATCTTGGACTGATACCTAGATTACAGAATAGGAAATGATTTGGTTTAAATATTTCTCCTGCAAATGTGTTGCAAATGAATTGAAATAGTAATAGATTATAAGCCAAAATAATGAATATATTATCATATATGGATAATAGAGCCAGGAAGTCATATAGTATACTTATATTTACCCTTGTCACAAATTGTTAAGGCACATTCCTGAGAATATGTTTGAAAATTTTGCATGATAATTTGTGTAAAATTTAAAGTTTAATGATGTGTTTTTATGTAATAATACTTTTCTTCCAACTGAGACAAAATATGAAGGATAAAATACTTAACAATTATGTACTAGGTGATTTTATTTGGCAAAGTTTGGGAGAAAAACTTGCATGGGTCTTCTCATCAGGGATTTATTTTCTGTGAATAAGTCTGTCAGTCACCCAAGGACACTTTAGATTCTAGTATCTGTTCTACCTCCTTCTCCATGGAAATAGAAGATTTTTTTCCAAATACAATGTTTTTATGGAATAAAACAGAGCTTTTTAGGGTTTCATATACTTACAATGTCTTTAAATACTTCACTATAAATCCTTATCTGTGCCCCCTCCCCAACTCTCAGAGGAAAAGACTAGCAAGAGAAAGAGAATACATGGAGTTGAGATACCTAAGGTAGGCAACAGTTCAGTAGCTCATACCAGCTGCTATTTTGAAATCAAATACCATATATGTAAGTTGTAAAAGTGCTATTTGTGAAAGGTCTCAGTTCCATAAGAATTGGGGGAAAATTTAACAGAGAGGATATGGAGATGGATATGTTTCTGTGTATTCTATCAGCTGCTTCTTTATGTTCTCTAAATTGGTAACTCTTAAAATATGTGATCTTTGGGCTTTCTTAGTTTCAGATTTATAGAAATAGGGGTATGCTATTTACTTTGAATATTTTTCTTATGTATTTGATTGTATACTTTTGTTACCTTTGTTTACTGTTATGTGTATGTATGTGATTAGGGCAGGTATGCCAACATGCCATGGTATGAATGAGGAGGTAAAAAGAAAAATTAGGGTCTCTTCTTTCATAATAAGTATAGCATTGAAGCTCCTATATCCATGGAGCCATCACACTGATGCTGAATTTTAAAATTCTAAAACACTTCATTACTCATGATCTTATATACTTTCTAGACATTAACAATCTTCTATAGATTGGCTTGGTTTTGACCATTTATATATTAAAGTATATAAAAGGAAATTAATTTATTGAGGAGAAAATAGTCTGAATAACTTATTTATATTCCTAAAGTTGATTTAAGGAATATTTTGTATTATATAGTCTTACATTCTTGTATGTCTATATGTATTATCAGGGTTAAATTTTGTAAGGTCTGAATATAATTTTGCTAAATTGTGATGCATACCTTTCTTTATTAATTTAGTGTGTCCATGTAATAAAATATAATCTGAAAATTTCATTTAATAAGATTTTTATATAATTGATTCCTCAGTGTTACTCAGAATGAATATTAAAGGTCATTCTGAACATAAACATGAATGTTAGTTTGAGGTCATTTGTGAGTGTCACACACTGATTATTGTTTAGTGGTTTCTAGTATAAAGTATAAAATAATTATAGTCAATATTGTTTCTTTTATATTGCATATGGATTTTTAAATAAATTCTGTACTTCTGGGGACTTACTAATAAGTGTGTGTGTGTGTGTGTGTGTGTGTGTGTGTGTTTGTAGGAAAGGAATAGAAAACATAAAATTATGGGCTATTTGGTTTTGAAATTATATATTTTATTGTATTTCTGTGTTTATATGTTCATTCTCTTTAGCAGGTAAGTCAATTTTAATAAGACACATCAAATGCATCCTATCTGATATTCTTTAATAATAACAACATGTATTACAAAAATGATAGGAATATATGTTTTTGTCTTTTCAAGAAAAGATGGAAAAACAGAAATAATCAAATCAAAAATATTCATCATAGAAAGAAAAGGAAGAAAAGGAAATCTATGGGTTATGGAAAAAGAACACTTTTCCATACATGGATATGACCTACAAAAGAAAGAAGGAAGAAAGAGGATGATGATAGGTAGGGAAGGAATAGAAGGAAAAATAGGAAAAACTAAATAAATATATAGAGAGAAAAATAATAAGAGAGACAGTAACTGGATTTCAATAGTTTTATGGAAAACAGACAGACACCTAAGTAGTGGGTATAGTAAGTTTCATGATGGAGTTTATTACATGTTTAGCATGGGAAAGTTTGAGGAAAAATTTCCCCATTGCTTCATCTAGTTTCATTGTTCTTTTATATAATAATTAAGACAATTACAAGTTTTTATTGATAAAACTAAAAATAACAAATGACTTTAAACACAATATTAAAATATTTGTTTTAAATATGGAACATTCCACAAATTTGTGTGTCATCCTTTCACAGGGGCCAAACTAATTTTCTCTGTATCATTCCAATTTTAGCATATGTGCTGCTGAAGTGAGCACATTAAAACATTTTTAAATGGATAATTCACTTCTAATTATTGATCAGAGCTATGATCTTTAGAAATCAAGTATTTGTCATGTGGCATAAGATTATACAGAAATTGAGCTTTTTCAATACCTGAGCTTCAAATCTCACAAGTAAAAAGTAAATACACTAATAAACTATTCCAAGATTATAAAATCAATGGCATAATGATTATGAAATCAAAGGCATAATTTAAATTAGTGGATTAATATTTATCCCTAGTATATCAATGGATTTTGGGAGCCCATTCTATATAGACTGATGTTCTTTCAGCCTACACACATGGGAGGGGGCCTAGGCCCTGCTCCAAATATTATGACAGACTTTGTAGAGCCCCCATGGAAGGCCTCACCCTCCCTGAGGAGCAGAAAGTGGATTGGATAAGGATTGTGGGGAAAGGGAGGAGAGGAGGGTGAGGGAACTGGGATTGACATGTAAAACAACCTTGATTCAAATTAAAATAAAAAAATTATCATAAAAATTAAAAAAATACGGATATTTGATATAAAGTTCATGGATTTCCAAGTGAAAACACACACACACACAGAGACACACACACAAAGTATATTGTACAACTTTGTATGTTAACACTAGCTTAACACTACACTTTTCTAGCCATAGTCCATTTACCAAAATAACTAGCATAAAGCAATATCACTTTTGAGAGCTCATAAATGATCAGCCATAGCTTCTTATTGGCTTACTTGATGACTAGAAATGCAAAAATTTGGTACATTGAAATGTGTTCATGGTCCTAATATTAACAGTTACATTATTATTGTAAATACTTAAGTATGTGTGTGTGTGTTTAATTAAAAACAAAAATAGGCCATTAAATACATTTATGCACTTTTCATACTCTGGTCTATTTTGTGTTTTATGTGTTTTTTTTTGTTACTGTTGTTTATATTTTTGTTTTTATTTACTTTGATATTCTGGTGTTTTGGTTTGTGTTTTGTTTTATAACGGAAAGAGATAAAAAGGAGTAGGGAGTTAGGTTGGTAAAAATCTGGGAGAATTATTGGAGTATGGTGAAGGAAAACCATGATCAGAATATATTATATGATTTTTGAAATAAAAATCAGAGGTCATACAACTTATATTTAACATTATAATGAGTCAAACATATATCTCAAATCAGCTTTTCAGAATATTTTTAAATGATTTGATTGAAAAATATATGTTAAATACCCATCAATAGACACACAGTAACCAATAGTTAATGATTAGAAATAAAGATTAGGGAAATGACATATAAGTGGAGGAATGAATGACAAATGAAAGGCATTTGAAGGAAAGGGAAACTACACACAATCTAGAGTAACTAAGGAGTGATTATGTTGTAAAAGCATAAACCTAAATACAATTCAGCAAATACAATATGGTATAATATGAAGCTAAAATGAGATTGTGCGGAATTTGTACAAATTTAAGTTCTGTTTGTTTTGGGGCAAAATTTATCCTGTTGTCTATGTTTGGTAGCATTGATCTTAGATATAAAAATAGGCATATTTTATTAGGAGTTTATATTCATGGTTATTAACTAATTAGATGAAAAATAAACCAAAGGAAACAGACAAAGATGATTCTTAAATTTTTGGATATGCAGACTAACTTGATGAAAATATCATTCACAAATGAAACAATGGCTATAAGGCAATCATCATGCTCTTCAAGAAAAGGATTATAGAAACAATGCAATATTTGCTAAATTTCAGATGACCAGTGTAAATATGTTTCAAGTGTTTCACTGAAAACATTCAAGGAAAATATTTTTGAAATTTACTAAAAATGGACATTATAGTAATATTTATATTATTTCTTCTGAAAATGCAATATGTTAGTCTATTTTAAAAAGAAGGCATTACAATAAATATGCCAATTATCAACAATCAGATATTAGCCAACATTATGTGAGGATTTCTCACTGACAGATGCTATAGAGAGATGCGGATCTAGGTAAAGCTGTCATTGTTATGTTGAAGACCTGACTAACTACAAAATAAATATTGTACTGTTAATGTTTTCATTTCAATGGACACTGAAGACTTTTTGAGAATCATGGGGACAGAATTTGAAATTTATATTGCATTGTCCTAAAAAATGTGAAATGCATGAACGTTTAGACCCATAACTTAACCAAAGTAAAGACAAGATGAAATAAGCAATTCAAATACATTTATAGCAAATGGTGAGATATAAACAATGTTGCAAACCTCACAATTCAAATTCCCAAGGGCCAGCTGGGTATATTTTAAGATTCTTCCAGATGTTCAAGAAAATAATAACACCTACAAAAAATTGAAAGGTTAGGAGTATTTCCCAATATCTTCACAAAGCCTATCTTACCATATTAATAAATCTAGGAAAGGACACAATGGAAACAAAACTCCTTTTAAAAAATTCAAGTTTCCTTCCTGATAAAAGTCCTGAAGCAGTTAGGAATAAAACACAGTAAAGGCAATTTACAGCAAGGACATAGTCAACAAACCCAAATGGAGAGAAACTCAAAGCATTTGCACTAAAATAAAAAACAAGATGAAGATGTCCACCTTATCGACAAATATTCAATTTAGTACTAAAAGTCTTGCCTATACCAATCAGAAAACATAAGGAGATCAAGAACGTATAAACCAGTAAAAAAAAATTATTTGCAGATGATATGATTTTATACAAAAATATACCTGAAAAACTCAACTAGGAAGTTACTACATCTGAAAAACACTTTCAGGAAAGTAGGGTTATACAAACATAACACAAGATAAAACCATAACCTTTATATGTAGAAGTGACAGACAGTAAAATAATTCACAGAAACAATAGCATTAATAGTAACTTTGAAAGAAAATACCTCATAATAATTCTAACAAAGCTTGTGAATAACTTAGATAATAAAAACTCAAAGACACTGAATATAGAAACTCAGGAATATAGGAGACAGGTGAAAGAAAAATCTCCTATGGATCAGAAGGATTAATATAATGAAATGACCATCCTACCAAAAGCAACCTGCAGATTCAGTGAAATCCCAATCAAAATTCCAGCAAACTCTTCATAGAAATTGAAAGAACAGTTTACTGCTTCATATGGAAACAGAAAAATCCAGGGTAATTAATAAAAGAAGAAATTTTAGAAATTCAAAGAACTGTAGAGGTATCACCATCCTCAACCTCAAAGTGTACTACAAATTTTACTGCAAAACTATAGTAATTAAAACAGTAAAATATTGTCATAAAATCTGACACATTGGCCAATGGAATCAAATTGATGATTCATATTTAGGTCCACATACCTATAATTAACATATTTTGACTAAGAATCCAAAAATATACTCTGGAAAAAAGACAGTATCTTTAGAAAATAGTACTTGTGAAACTGAATGGCTGAATGTAGAAGAATGCAAATAGATCACTATTAAAAAAAACTGCAACTAGAATAACACTGTCAAATAAGGCCAAATACCCTAAATCCAATAGAAGACTTTCTTTTTCTAAACAGAACACCAATAATGCAGGCACATACATCAACAATTAATAAATGGGACACCATAGAACTGAAAAAATATATGGGAAAATGTGTCAATGTTTGAACCACCATTTATTATTAAATTTAAGACTTCCTCCCTATACAAAAATGTGTTTAGTACTGTAAATTTGACCAAGAATTCATTACTGGAAGTTCATAGGCCCCTGAAGTATTCCCGTGTTTTGTTTTTTTTTTTTTTTTGTTTTGTTTTTTTTTGTTTTGTTTGTGTTTTTGTTTTTTTTTTTGGGGGGGTGGACAGAATACTTAACTGCCTTCCATATTCATATTCTATATGCAAACATTATTGCTACTCTCTCAGACATTAATATCTTGACATTATCTACTATTTTACTTGGTTTTCTGTCTATATTTCAACTTGCACTAAGGCAACTATACCTTTACATAGAGTACAAATTTTCCAAATTGTTGCGTGCTACCGTCTTGCCTGTAACACATCGGATTCTTCTGCGAACAAGCTTTAATGAACGTATAGCTTGCTGATAAGAGAAGGACCCCGAACAAAGAACTGGGCACTGCTATATACACACTGAGGCACTCGTGTCCCCTCCTGATTGGTGCAGGTCTAGTGCATGCCCTGGACATTGGCGGTCATGAGTACAGCGTCTCTCGGGTGGACGCTAGCCCGCCATCGCAGGATCATAAATAAAGAAGTTGGTGCCATCCTTACAGCGCAGCACCAGGCAGCCCTCAGGCGGCTGCCAACACCAAATTACAGGGAATAAATCACTGAGCCATATACAGTAAATTTGTATTATATCTGTCACTGCAGGTACCAGGGAATATAATGGAAGAATAATCTGGAAGAATTTAAGGACAAGAGTATAGAGGAGAACATGGCCAAACAATGTCTTGTGAACAGAATACATTCCCTGATTAATTAACAGCTGATACAGTTATTTGTATAAGTTTTTATAAGATCAAGTCAGTGCCATTTCAGCACTGGGAGAAAGTGCTCATGAGATCCTTTTTTAAAATATTTTATTATAAATCAACTTATTTTACACATCAATCTCAGTTCTCAACCTGTCATCCACCCACGCCCCCCCCATGGTCCTACCATCCCAACCCCCATCCACTCCCTAGGGAGTGTAAGGCCTTCTATGAGGGATCATCAAAATCTGTCAAATTACTTGGGGTAGGGCCTAGGCTGAAAAAGTAACACTCCATAGGTAATGGACTCCCAAAGTCATTTCATGTACCAGGGAAACATTGTTTCACTGCCAGAGGTTCCATAGACTGGCCAGTCCTTCTTGCTGACACCCACGTTTATGGGGTATGGTTTGGTCCTATGTTGGTTCCCCAGATGGCAGACTAGGGTGCATGAGTTCCAACTTTCTCAGGACATTTGTTTCTGTCAGATTTCCCAGCATTGTCTTGACCCCTTTGATTTTTTATTCCTGCCTCTTTGAAACTGGATTTTAGGACTGTGCCTCAAGCTCATGAGTTCTTTTGTTGTAAATGTTTCTTCATTATGAGAGAATCTTTTATTTTCCAAGAATAAATAAGCATTTTTTCTTATTTTACATATTGATCCGAGTTCCCTCTCACTCTCATTCCCCTTCCCCTCTCCCCCCACAACAGCCCCTTCCATCTCCCATCCACTCCCTAGGGAGGGTGAATCCTTCCAGGAGGGATCATCAAAATCTGTCAAGTCATTTGGGGTAGGGCCTAGGGTCTCCCTAGTATCTCTAGAATAAAAGAGTGTTTCTCCATGGGGAATGGGCTCCCAAGGTCCGTTCCTGCACAAGGGATACACTCTGGTCCCACTGTGAGAGGTCCCATAAACTAGTCATGCCTCCTAACTGAAGCTCAAGTTCAGGGGTCTGGGTCTGACCTATGCTGGTTTCCCAGCTATCAGTCTGGGGTCCATAAGTTCCCATTAGTTCAGGTCAGCTGTCTCTGTGGGTTTCTGCAGCCTGGTCTTGACCTCTTTCCTCATCACTTCTCCATCTCTACAAAGAGATTCCAGGAGTTCAGCTCACTGCTTAGCTGTGGGTGTCTAATTCTGTTTCCATCAGATATTGCCTGAAGGCCCTAGGATGGCATTTAAGTTAATCATCAATCTCATTATCAGGAAAGGGAATTTAAAGTAGTTTCTGCACTATTGCTCAGATTGTTAGTTAGGGTCATCCTTGTAGGTCTCTAGACATTTCCCTAGTACCAGATTTCTCTTTAAACCTAAAATGGCTACCTCTATTGTGGTATATCCTTTCTTGTTCTTCTCCATTCTTCTCCATACTCAATCTTCCTGCACCTTTATGTTCTCCTCTCTCCTCCTCTTCTCCCCTTCTCTTTCTCACAACTTCTCTCCACCCCAAGGTCTGCTCCATATTTTATTAGGAGATCTTGTTCCTTTCCTCCTCATGAGGGAACATTTAGGTCTCTCTTAGAGTCCTCCTTGTTTCTCAGCTTCTATGGTTGTGTGGCTTGTAATTCTTTGTTCTGTGTCTAAAATCCATATATGTTCCTCTTTTTGTGACTTGGTTATCACACTCAGGATGGTTTCATCTAGTTTCAGCCATTTACTTGCGAATTTCAAGATTTCATTTTTTATTCTTGTTATTGCTTTTGCTGCTGAGTAGTACTCCATTATGTGTATGTGTCCCATTTTCTCCATCCATTATATGGTTTAGGGCCATTTAGGTTGCTTCCATGTTTCTGATATTACAAATAATACTGCTGTAAAAATAGCTGTACAGATGTCCTTGTTGTATGAATGTGCATCTTTTGGATATGTGCCTAAAAGTGGAATTGCTGAATCTTGAGGTAGTGTGATTTCCATTTTCCTGAAAAAACCATGCTGATTTCAAATTTGGCAGTATGAGGTTGCACTCCCACCAACAGTGAAGGAGTGTACCCCTGTCTCCACATCCTCTCAAACATAAACTAACTTTGGTGTTTTTGATTTTAGCCATTCTGACTGGAGTACAATGATATCTCCGAGTTAACTTGATTTACATTTCCCTGATGGCTAAGGATGTTGAGCACATTTCTAAGTGACTGTCAGCCCTATTGAGATTCCCCTATTGAGAATTCTTCCTTTAGTTATGTACCCCAATTTTTAATTGGATTATTTGGTGATTTGGTGACTAGCTTCTTGAGTTTTTTTAATATTTTGGAGATCATCCCTCTGTCAAATGTAGAGTTGGTGAATATCTTTCCCCATTCGTTGGCTGCAGTTTTGTCTTGTTGACTGTGTCCTTTGCCTTACAGAAGCTGCTCAGTTTGAAGAGACCCATTTATTAATTTTTAATCTCAATGTCTGTGCTACTGGTGTTATGTGCAGGAAGGGGTCTCCTTTACGAATTCATTCAGGGGTACCTCACATTTTCAGTGTGGTTAAATTTATGTTAAGGTATTTGATGCACTTGGATTTAACTTTAGGGCATAGTGATAGATATGGATCTATATGCAGTCTTGTACACACCAGCATTCAGTTATGCCAGCACCATTTCTTGCATATGCTTTCTTTATACCATTGAATATTTTTAGATGCTTTGTCAAAAATCAGGTGTTCATAGGTGTCTGGGTTAATATCAGGGATTTCAATTTGAATCCATTGGTCTATCTGTCTATTTGTGTGCAATACCAAGTTGTTTTCAGGACTATGACTCTATAGTAGTGTAACGAGTATGTTTTCTCTGCTGGGCAGACCCGCCGCCATGCCAGCCCCCAATAATAATAAACAGAGACCCTGATTTTGATATAATGTTGTTGGCCTGTTACTTGTTTCTTATCAGCTAGTTCTGTCTTAATGATTAACCCATTTCTATTAATCTAAGTATGTCCATGTGGTCTCATATTACTGGACAGCAGGCCAGGACCTCTGTTTTCTCCAGTCTCTACATGTTCACTCCTCTTTACTACTTCCTCTTTCCTCCTAGTCTCCTAGCCCCACCTATCTTGCTTTTCTATGAGCCAACAGTGCTTTATTCATTAACCAGTATGAGAAACATATTTACAGAATAACATCTCCCATCATAGTAGAGCTTGTAGTCAGGGATCGTGATGCTTGTGGAAATTCCTTTCCTGTACAGGGTTGTTTGGGCTCTCCTTGGTCTTTTGTACTTTCATATAATGTTGAATATTATTCTTCCTAGGTCTATGAAGAATTGTACTAGGATATTGATGTGGATTGCATTGAGTCTGTAGATTGCTTTTGGGAAGATTGCCATTGTTCCTTTTGTATGAATGTACATCTTTTCCAGAGTCAACTGGGAGCATGGAGGAAGGGGCGAAAGAGTTAGGAAAAAGAGAAGGGGAGAGGTGGATGGATATAGGAGGGTATGGGGGAACAGAAAGATTGAGATAAGGAAAGAATAAAGGAGAAAAAGAAAAGATATATCAAAATAGAGGTAGCCATTATACATTTAAGGAGAAAATTGGCACTAAGGAAATGCCCAGAAATCTACTAGGATGAACACAACTAACAATCTAATCAATACTGGCTACCTTTAATTCCCTTCCATGATAATGAGATTGATAACTACCTTATATCCCATCCTAGAGCCTTCATCTAGTAGCTGATGGAAGCCGAAGCAGACACACACAGCTAAAAGCAGTAGCTGAACTCCTGGGCATTAGTTACAGAGAGAGAGAAGGGATAAGCAAAAGGGTCAAGGCCAGGCTGGAGAAACCCACAGAATAGGCTGACCTCATGTATCCCAGTCTGATAGCTGAGAAACAAGCATAGGACTAATTCAGACCCCCTGAATGTGGGTGTTATTTAGAAGGACTGGGCAGTTTATAGGGCCTCTAGTAATGGATCTGTATTTTTCCCTAGTATATGAATGGACTTTGGGAGGCCATCACACACAGAGAGATAGTATCTCAGCCAAGACATATGGGAAAGAGCCTAGGCCCTGCTCCAAAAAACATGATGGAATTTGAAGGCTCTCCATGAAAGGCCTCACCCTCCCTGGGGATCAGAAAGGGAATGGGTTGGGTTTTGGTGTGGTAATAGGGGAGGATGAGAGAATCAGGGAATTGTGATCGACATATAAAACAACCTTGTTTCAAATGTAAATGTAAAAAGGAAAAATACTGCAATATTTAATATATTGATCATGTCTATCCACAAATAGTTTCTTTCTTTATTTCTTCCTTGACCCAGGAATGGTGCAATTGCACATTTTTCCATGAGTTTGTTGGATTTCTGCAATTTGTGTTGTTTTTGAATTCCAACATCAAAGCATGGTTGTTTGATATGATACAGGGGGCTATTTCAATTTGATTGTATCTGTTGAGGTTTGCTATGTTGCTGTACATGTGGTCAATTTTGGAGAAGGTTCCATGTAGAGATGAGAAGGTATATTCTTTTGTTTGAATGGAATTTTCTATAGGTGTCTGTTAAATCTAATTGGGACATAACTTCTGTTAGTTTTTCTGTTTCTTTGTTAAGTTTCTGTGTGGTGATCCTGTCTAGTGGTGAGAGTGGGGTGGTGATGTCTCCACTGTGTGTGGGTTTTACATGAGCTTTGAGTTTTAGCAACATTTCTTTTACAAATATGGGTGCCTTTGTATTTGGGGCATAAATATTCAAATTGAGACTGTGTACTGATAGATTTTTCCTGTGATGAATATGAAATGTTTTCATCTATTTTGATTGATTTTAATTTGAAGTCTAATTTGTAGACTTACCTATACCTTCTTGTTACTTGTGTCCATTTCATCGGAAAATATTTTCTAACATTTTATACTCAGGTAGTGTCTGTCTTTGAACCTGAGGTGTGTTTCTTGTATGCAGCAGAAAAATAGGTTCTGTCTTCATATACATTCTGTTATACTGTGTCTTTTTGTAGGAGAGTAAAGACCATTAATATTGATGGAAATTAAGGGCCATTGCTTGTTAATTCTTGTTTGATTTGAATTTGTTGCTGGCACTATTATTGGAGTAGATTTGCCACACTTTTTCTTTTGGGTTTTAGTAAAGTGGGACTATATATTGCCTATGTTTTTGTGAGTGTAGTTAACTTCCTTGGGTTGGAGGTTTTCTTCCAGAACATTCTGTATGGCTGGATTTGGATATATATTGTGTAAATCTGGTTTTGTCATGGAATATCTTGTTTTCTCTATATATAGTGATTGAGAGTTTTGTTGGGTATATTAGTTTGGGCTGGCGAACATTGTCTCTTAGTGTTTGTAGACTATCTCCCAGGATCTTCAAGCTTTCAGAGTTTCCATGGAGAAGTCAGGTGTAATTCTGATAGGTCTGCCTTTATATGTTTCCTGGCCATTTTCCTTCACTCCTCTATATTATTTTTTTGATTGTTTTATTTATATTTATTGTTTGATGTTTTGATTAATATGTGTCAAGAGGACTTTTTTCTTTCTTTCTTTTTATTTGGTGTTTGGCAAGCTTCTTGTACTTTCATAGGCATGTCTTCTTCAGGTTAGGAATTTTGTTGAATAAGTTTTATGCACATTTGAGATAGGCATCATGGTGTCCCATTGTTACAGCAGGTTTTTCCGGTCGGCTGGCCCCAGTCCTGCCACCACGTGAGCCCCAAATAACACGCAGAGACTCTGTATTTGATACAATCCTGTTGGCCAGTTACCAGTATTGTTTATGGGCTAGCTCTGTCTTAATTGTTAACCCATTTCTACTTATCTAAGTATTTCCACGTGGTCATCTTATGGGGAGCCACAGCCAGCATCTTGCTTCCTCCATGGTCTACATCTTCATTCCTCCCAACAACTTCCTCTTTCCTCTTCCTGGTCTCCTAGCCCCACCTATCTTGTTTCCTGTTGGCCACAGGCTTTATTAATTAACCAGTATGAGAAACATCTTTACAGAATAACATCTCCCATCTTCCCATATTTCCTAGATATTTGTTGGATTTAAGATTTTCTTTAGTTGATTAATCTATTTCCTCTAGTTCATCTTCAGCTCCTGAGATTCTCTCTTCCATCCTTTATATTCTGTTGGTTATGCTTACAGCATTAGTAGGTACTGATTGTTTACCCAGCTTTTTAGTTCCAGTATTCTCAGTTTGTGTTTTCTTTATTGTCTTTATTTCAGGTTTCTGGCTTTGAACTGTTTCCTTCACCTGATTGTTTGTTTGTTTGTTATTTCTTGGCTTTCCTTGCTGTCTTTAAGAGAGTTCTTGATAGTTTTGGTTCATATTTCCTCTCTTTCTTCAAGGTTTTTTTTTTGTTGTTCATTTTTTCTTCCATTTCTCTAAGGGATTTTCTAATACAATCTTTGAGTGAGGGCTTCTATCATTTTCATTAAGTTGTTTTCTAGGCCATTTTTTTCTTCTTCATCTGCTTTGGTTTCTTTTGTTTGTGTTGGTATAGAGTACCTAGATTCTACTGGTATCATGTTGGTCTTTCTATTGTTGAATATGTTCTTGTATTGCCTTGTTCACATCCCTTCTTTCAGTGGGTGCAGGTTCTCTCTCTCTCTCTCTTTCTTTCTCTCTCTCTGTCTCTCTCTCTCTGTCTGTCTCTCTCTCTATCTTTCTTTCTCTCTCTCTGTCTCTCTCTGTCTTTCTCTCTCTCTCTCTTTGTCTCTCTCTCTCTCATCTCCTCTCCCAGTGAGTCATGGCTTTGATATCAGTATCTCTGGTTGATCTGGTTTTTCTTGGAGGTCTCTCAAGCAGTGGGAACAGCAGGACCAATGATGAGGGGAGGTCAGGCTCTAGATTACCTGGCTTACAAGGGTAGAAAAACGTAAGTAGGCAGCATGGGGCTTTAAAAATGCAGATCTGACACACAAGAAGTTCCAAGAGAGGATGGGGTGTTGGACTCTAGCTTGCAAACAGTCACTTTAAGAAAGGGGCACAATAGGGCCAAGGATTAGGGGATGACATGCTCCAGATGGTCCAGTTTGCAGGGGCAGGACCACTCAAGCAGATAGCATAGGGGACGTTAGATAAAGAACCAACTCAGGAAGTTCTGAGGAAATGATGCGGGAGGTTGGACCTGAGCTGGCCCCAGACTCACCTTGAGCAGAGGAAGGAGGGGTACCAAGTGTCAGGTGAAGGCGGGCTCTGGATGATCCCTCATAGAGGGGCCAGTCTACTTAGCCCAGAGCTGACAGGAAGTTCCAAGGAGAGAGTATGGGTGTTAGACTCAAGCTGGCTAAACACTCACCCCGGTTAGAGCAAGTGCTTACTTTCTTAATGATTGATATTTGTACCCTGCATTTTCTCTGTCATATAATCGACAGAGATTCATCTTTTCTTAAGCAAGTCTAGAGGTATATTTGGTTTCCTTTGGGTGATTTTAATATATTCTTGACTCCAAACTGTTCATCCACTATTTAGAAAGGTATTCAAGTACTGATTGTCATTTAAAACTAAGATGCTTAAATTCATGGAAATAGATGGCAAGAAAACCAGAACATTATATTATTCCTATAATGTTAAGGAACTGTTATTTATTTGGACAGGTTTTTCTAAAATTTGAGTATAACTAGAAAAGAATGAATTGGGAAAATGGAAAGAAGGAAAATCTAATAAAGGATGGAAGGCAGGAAAGAAAAGAAGAAGAAAGGATGTAAAGGGGTAAGCTTATTTGTTAATATTTTATTTATTTTCGTTTATAAACCAAGCCATTAGATTTCATATTATACAATATGACATAATAGCATTTAGGGCACACTAAATTTATTTTTTAAAAGTTCTTTGTAAACTACATGAAGTTGTTCCATAAGTATTCCACAGTCATCACTATTTAATGGAAAATGTAAGTAGAATTTGATGAGTAGATAGTGGACATAACTGAATGTCTCATTAAGCAATGTTTAATCAGATTTATTGTTATTTGTTACTATTTTAATGTATTCATTGTTAATGTCCTGATTCATTCTTAAGTCTGCCTACCAAGGAATGAGATGATGGCATTTTCTCAAATTGTCATTATTTTCTCCCTTCCCCAAATACTTTCACACAAATCCAAAAATTTTTTTTTGTTGGTATCCCTTTTTCTTCCAATGTGTCTCACTTCATATCATCATATTCTGCTGTGCTTTTTTATTTTTCTATCCTTACCTTTCTCTAATAATCTTATTCCACTCTCATAATCCTGTTTATAATTTCATTACTTATACAAATACACAGAAATAGACACAGAAATATGCCACCTACACACACACATGGAGAGAGAGAGAGAGAGAGAGAGAGAGAGAGAGAGAGAGAGGGAGAGGGAGAGAGATGTGGTTTGAATTAGAATGACTCCCATAAGCTCACTATTATATTACTTGATCCTCAGTTGGTAGAACTGTTTGGGAAGGATATGAGGTATGAGGAGTGGCCTTCTTGCAGAAAGGATTTCACTGAAAAGGGTTTGAGATTTCAAATTACTCATATTATTTCCAGTCCTTTCTCAGTCTTCTGGGTGAGAATCAGGGGTGTCTTCACTATGCTATAATGGAATGTAACCTTCAGAAATACTTTGTTTCATAAGTTGCCTTGGTCATTGTCCATTATCTCAGAAATAGAAAAAAATATGATACAATTTGGTACTGTGGATGAGCAATTTCTGCCAATTATTATCATTTTGTTTTTAGAGAAACATGTTAGATTTGAACACTCTAATTGGAGTTGATACATCCATGCATGATATTATGACCACAAAAGACAATAGAGTCATAAGTAATGTGGACTATGGAAGATAGCCTAATGATGTTTCACATAGGAACAATATTAACATAGGAATTAGAAACAATCTTATGACATTTTGCCAAGAATGTGTCCACCCTCTGCCCTTTTCCTAAGACTCACTAAGCTGAAAAGTAGTGGACTAATTTTCATTGGCAGAGTAGATTACAAAACAATCTATTAACTCTGTCACATGGAGATTAAAATCAATTTTATATAGAATAAAAACAAAAACTGAAGGTGGGGCAAAAGTAAAAACAAAAGATAAATTTTGAGGAGAAGGTTCTTCCAGTTTCTTTAATGTTAGAACCCGAAGGGAATGAATAGAGTAAGAGGAGGTCCCATTCAAAAATCTAATAAAGTTAGGCATGACTTCAGAGCAAGACAGTACCAAGGTTCACTTCCAACTTTGTTGTGGAAAAAGTCCTAAATCATTGTCTTCTTCTAGAAGGCAGAAACAAATAAAAGCCACCCAAATGTCATTCAGTGGAACCAGGCTATAGTCAAAGTAGGCAGCCAAACTTGGCAGCATCCTTCTTACGGTTCTTAATTGAGAGTTAATAGGAATATGCAAGTAATTAGGTTTTGACTGCTGGATCTTCCTCCAAGTTTAAAATAAAGCCACTGAGAGCAGGAAATTTGTGTTCAGACAGACCCTTCATCAAGGCCTACAAAGGTCAAGAATTCTGAGATGTCTTTGTGTGAAGTATGAAAGCAAAATCTTACTTTTTTTTTCTTTTCTTTTTTTTTTAAAGATTCTAAGATGTTAGAGGGCAGAGCTACAGAGGAGATATTGCATATAGGAGAAGAACCAACCAAAGAGTGAGAAATGTGCTGCAACCATGAAAGAGCAGAGTCTTCTAAGCCCTTTGACATAAGAAAGCATAGAACTACAGGGTTTAGAAATTTCCATTCTGTGTCTCCTCTTGATTTAGATCAGTGTTTACTTTGTATATGCCCATCAAGTCTTTTGGAATGGTAATGTAGAATATGAATTTTGCTTTTTGATTTTACAAGAGCTTAAAATTAGAGAATTTTTTCAATCCCAGAATGGAATTTTAAGTAATATTTATTTAGATAGTGCAAGATATGGGAACATTGAATTTTACTAAATTAATTTTAAAATACCCATATACCTATGTGATTCATCAGGGTATCAGAAGGTGGTTTAAAATAAAATGACCTCTCTATGCTCATGTATTTGCATACATTGTCCATAATTAGGAGAACTGTTTGGAGAAGATTAGCGATTATGGCTTGTTAGAGGAAATATGCCATAGAAGTGAGTTTTGATGTTTTAAAAGCTATGTTAGACATTCATCTCTGTCTGTCTGTGTCTATTTCATAGTTATGAATGAAGATTGAAGCTCGCAGATGTTCCCCAGTTACACCATCATGAATTGTAATCCTGAGAAAACATGTGAGAAATTAAATAATTGTTGTATATGTTGCCTTGTTCATGCTGTTTTATTAAAGTAATAGAAAAGTAGCTAAAATGCTAATTCTACAATACAATAAAATTTAACTTATACAATTAATATTTGTATAGCTTATTTAATAAAAATGAATGCAAACACTTTCTCATCAAAGTCATTCTTTTCTATTTATTGAAACAAATAAATTTAATAATACTCAATATCAGAATAAATAAGTTCTTTTTGAAACAAACTAGTTGGAAATATTGCTAAATTTTCTCCAATAATAGCATAACAAGTCCTGAACAATACAAACTTACTTATGCATAAATATGCCATTAGAAAACTAGTTCTCAAAAATACATTGAAGCATTAAAATACAGAAGGCAAGATATTGAAAATTTACTATAATAAAACTAAGAAAATAAACTTTGATAATTTATAATGATAATTAAAGAGAATATTCCAAAATGAGAATTTTCTATCTAGAAAACTATAGTCTTAAAACCTTGTTAAGATTATTTTTTATTATTATTACTTTTTTTATTTTACACATCAATACCAGTTCCCTCACCTTTTCTCCCTTTCTCCCTCCCTCCCTCTCATGCCCCCTGATTATCTGCATTTCCCTGATGCCTAAGAATTTTGAGCACTTTCTTCAGTGTCTTTCAGCTATTTTGGATTCCTCTATTGAGAATTCTTTATTTAGTTCTATACTCCACTTTTTAATTGGATTATTTGGTGTTTTGGTAACTAGATTCTTGAGTTCTTTGTATATTTTGGTATATTTTGGAGAGCAGCCCTCTCTCAGATGTGGGGTTAGTGAAGTTCTTTTTCCTTTCTGCCATTTTGTCTCATTGACTGTGTTCCTTGCCTTATAGACACTTTTAAATTTCAGTAGGTCCCATTTATTAATTCTTGATCTCAGTTGTCTGTGTTACTGGTGTTATGTTCAGGAAGTGGTCTCCTATAACAATTCATTCAAGGGAACCTCTCACTTTCTCTTTGAAGACGTTCAATGGGGCTGGATTTATGTTGGGGTCTTTGATCCATCTGGACTTAAGCTTTGTGCATGCAAATTGATATGGATGTATCTTCAATCCTCTACATGTCAGCATCCAGTTATACCAGCACCATTGTTGAAGATGCTTTCTCTTTTCCATTCCACAATTTTAGCTTCTTTGTCAAAAATCAAGTGTTCATAGGTGTGTGGGTTAATATCAAAGTTTTCAATTTGATTCCATTGGTCTATCTTTCTATTTTTTGTGCCAATATCAAGCTGTTTTCAGACTATAGCTCTATAATAGAGCTTGGAGTCAGGGATTGCAATACCTCCAGAAGTTTCTTATTGTACAGGATATTTTTGGCTATCCTGGGTCTTTTGTTGAGTAATGTTCTTTCAGGGTCTATGAGGAATTGTGCTGGGATTTTCTTTGGGATTTCATTGACTCTGTACATCTTTTTTGGCAAGATTGCTATTGTTACTATGTTGATCCTACCTATCCAAGAACTTGGGAGATCTTTCCATTTTCTGGTATCTTCTTTAATTTTTTTCTTTAAAGACTCAAAGATCTTATTATATAGATCCTTCACTTATGGGGTTAGCATTACCCCAAGATTTTTTAGATTGTTTATGGCTATTGTAAAAGGTGACATTTCTCTGAATTTCTTTCTCAGATCCTTAATGGTGCATATTAGTTTACTGATATTTTTTTAGTTAATTTTGTATCCTGCCACTTTGCTGAAAGTGTATATAAGCTGTAGGAGTTCTCTGGTAGAGAATTTTATGGGTCACTTATGTAAACTATCATATCAACTGCAAATATTGAGAGTTAGACTTTTTCCTTTCCAATTTGTATCCCATTTTTTCCTTTTGTTCTTTTATTGCTCTTTATATAACTTGAAGTACAATATAGAAGAAATATGGAAAGAATGGTCAACCTTGTCTTGTTCCTATTTTAGAGGAATCATATATAAAAATTTTAAGCTATAATCCTTAGCCATCATGGTAGCCATCAAAACACCTGTTAGATACAATCTTTCTCCAGTCAGAATGGCTAAAATTAAAACCACCAAAGACAGGTTATGCTGGAGAGGATGTGGAGATAGGGGTGCACTCTGTCACTGTTGATGGGAGTGCAACCTCGTACTGCCAATTTTAAAATCAATATGGTGGTTCTTTAGGTAAACAGGAATCAGTTTACCTCAAGATCCAGTAATTCCACTCTTAGGCATATATCCAAAAGATGCACATTCATATAACAAGGACATCTGTACAACTATGTCCACAGCAGCATTACTTGTAATAGCAAGAACTTGGATGCAACATAAGTGCCCCTCAACTGTATGATGGATGGAGAAAATGTGGTACATTTACATAAAGGAGTACCAAATCAGCAGGAAGAAACGGAATCTTGAAATTCACAGGCAAATTGATCAAACTAGAAGAAACCATCGTGAGTGAGATAAACCAGTCATAAATAGACAAACACCGTATGTACTCACTCATATATGGATTTAGATACAGAGCAAAGGATTACCAGTCTACAATGCACACTACCCGAAAATCTAGGAAACAAGGATGACCCTAAAAGAGACATGCATAGTCCCCTGGAGAAGGGGAAAGAGGCAAGATTTCCCAAGCAAATTGGAAGCATGAGGGCAGGAGAGAGGGAACTAGAAGAAAGATCAGGGGAGAGGTGGGCTTGAGGGAGCAGAAATATTGAGACAGGGAAAGAATAGAGGAGAGCAAGAAAAGAGATACCATAACTGAGGGAGCCATTACAGGTTTTGAGAGAAGTCTGGCACTAGGGAAATTTCCAAAGATATACAAGGATGATCCCAACTAACAATCAAAGCAATAGTGGAGAGTCTACCTTAAATACCCTTCCTCAATAATGAGATTGATGACTACCTTATATGCCATCCTAGAGACTTTATCTAGTAGCTGATGGAAGCAGAAGAAGCCATCCACAGCTAAACACTGATCTAAACTCCTGGAAGCCAGTTGCAGACATGGAGGAGTTATGACCAAAGGGGTCAAGACCAGGCTGGGAAACCCCACAGAAACTGCTGACCTGTATAAGGGGGAGCTCACGGACTCCAGTCTCATAGCTGAGAAACCAGAGGACTGACTGACCCAGACCTCCTGAATGTTGATGTCAGTTAGGAGGAATAGGCAGTCTTTGGGGCCTCTGGTAGTGGATCAGTATTTATCGTTAGTGTATGAATGGACTTTGGGAGTCCATTCCACATAGAGGTATACTCTCTCAGCCTAGACACATGGGGGAAGGCCTAGGCCATTCCCCAACTGATATAACAGACTTCAGCAAACCTCTGAGGAAGGAAACATCCTCCTGTCGAGAAGATAAGGGATGGTGGATGTTGGGGGTGTAGATGGGGGAGAATGAGACTATGTGGAAAAAACAATCTTGTTTCAAATTTAATTAAAAAATGATTCTTAATAATTACCTGAAAATTTAATGTAGATACACCTATAACAGACAAGAAGGTTATAACTATATATGTGTATCTATGCTCTATGCATCGTGTGTGTGTGTGTGTGTGTATGTGTGTGTGTGTGTGTGTGTGTGTGTGTGTTTGCACATGCTCACAAGTGGGGAAGAAAAGGACCGACACTTGATGTTTATTTTCAGCACTATATACCATGACGTTTGTGAAAGGATAATTGGAGCCTCCAATGTGTCTACACATACTAGCTACTTATCTCTGGTGATTTGGATGCCACCTTCTTACTACTGGGTGACAGATCTATACAACAATGCTTAAATTTTAAACAGGTGCTGGGAATCTGAATTAGGTTGTATTGATTGCACACCAAGCATTTTCTCAATGAGTCATTATCCAAGCCTCATGCCATGATATTTTAATACAAAATTTAATGATTATTTTTAATGTACAGATCTCAGTGTACAGACCCCTCAAATGCTAACAAGACATAGCATGAGTACACACAGAAAACAGAAGAGTTGTTCTCTGCTGCAATTGATACTTTCTTTTTAATTCGTGATAGATAACATCAACATTGTCATCAATTACTTGAAAGATTCCTCTAATTTTACAGTTTCTTAGCCTACATTTCCTGACAGTAGTCTCCTGGATATTATTACTCAAGTGACTATAAGAACTATTTTCAGAGTAGTACAGTAAACAAAAGGTGGCAGAAACAAAGAGAATTAGAGGTGATGAGGTGATGGAAGATGTTATTCTGTAAATATTTTTCGCATACTGGTTAATGAATAAAGTACTGTTGGCTAATAGGAAAGCAAGATAGGCAGGGCTAGGAGACAAGGAAGAAAGAGGAAGGAGTAAGGAGGAGTCAGCATGTAGAGCCTGGAGAGAGCAGCATGCGGGTCGCCACTCTCCAATAAAATGACCATATAGAAATACTTAGATAAGTAGAAATGCGTCAATCATTAAGAAAGAGCTAGCCAGTAAGAAACTAGTACCTAGCCAACAGTCTTATATCAAATATAGAGGCTCTGCGCATTATTTGGGGCTGGCACGGTGGCGGGACCAGGAGGGCTGGTGGAAAACAACTAGCTACAATGAAATCTCAGCAGTATTTTAACAAGGATGTATTCTTTGGTTGATTTGCTAAGGAGAGATTTCGTCAAGTAGAAGGACGTTTTATCAGTCTAGGTTGAATAGCAATCATTGGTCCAATGGCAATTTTTGTGGAGTATTTATCTATGAGACAGTAAAAATTGGCTATAAAGAAAGGGAAACATCAAGGTTGGGAAAAAATCTGTAATATTATAGAAAGTTTAAATTTCATTTTGTTTGCTATCTTTTCATACAAAACTTGTTATTTAGATATGAGATTATTCATGGTATTTGGTTTTTCTCTGATTATTTCATCTCTTCACTTATTTGTATCTTAAAATTATTTAGAATTTATGTTTCTAAATTGATTTTATTCCAGGAAATGAACTTTTTATTTTCCAACATTTTCTTAAAAGAGATCATTCTTAGAGATCAAGTAACAGGTTTCTGTTTAATAGAGTTTATTTACTCACAGAGAACAGAAAAACTAATATGAACATCTATTGTGTTTGCAGTTCATAAATTGGTAAAAGTGCAATAAATTTGAGTGTGGCAGTGCAGACCTTTAAATCTGTCAGTGTCTCGGAGGCTAAGGCAAGCATTTCCAACCAACTTCATAGTCATGTCCAGAAGACTTTTACACATAGTGAGACATATTCTCACTAGGCAATAAAAAAATCTAATATAGCTGGGCAGTAGTGACACACACCTTTAATTCCAGCACTCTGGAGGCAGAGGCAGGTGGATCTCTATGAGTTTTAGACCAGCCTGGTATACAAGATATAGTTCTAGGATAGCCTCCAAAGCCAAAAAGAAACCCTGTATTGAAAAAAAAAAAAACAAAAATCTAATATAGTTGTCAAAGAATCAAGCAAGTGTGCCCATAGGCAAACCACGTGCTCATACTCTTTCTTAATGCATGTGTTGCAAGTAAGAGGGACACTTTCATATGTATTTATGCGGTACTTAGAAACTTTATGTCTATCTCCTATACATGCATCCTAAGATGTATATTTGTGGAACTGCCTAATAACTGGATATCCTTCCATTAATCCATGCTACTGAACATCCATGATTATTAGCCATTCCTCTAAAAATAGATTTTCAAATTTATTCAATGGTCATTCTCTAGTTAGAGAGATTTTGCTATGTGACTGCAACAAATTGTCTTCAGCATTTCCATGGTATTCTGCAGTTCTTATCCCTGATATTGTACGAACATAATACTTCTTATTTCTTATATTAAAACTCTTGGAAAATTAATATGTCTTCCTGCCTTGCTGCTGTGTAACAAGATCATACACTGAATTCTCTGCTTTACTTTTTCCAACTTTCATCTACTTGGTCAGCAATATATGCTGCCTCCAGCATACTTGTAAAAGTTCCCATCTTTCTTTCGTTTTTTCAGTAATATCCTTGTGATTGAAATATTATCACCACCTCCAGGCCATTCAAGAACAATCACCTTTGTCATCCATCTTAAAAATTCAATAATTAAAGCTCTTTACCTCCGCAAATCTTTCTGTTACCTGAAAGATTTGTTTGATGCAAGATGTTTCTGTGTTGTTTCAAGAAAATAAGTAAATATTCATATATATATATATATGAATCAACTATCTTCTCAAAATTCTAAAAATGAACTTTTCAATCATGGATGAGAATGTCTTTCAGAGTATAAAGTTAAAAGTCAGATCATCAGGAAAATATGATAAAAATTTTTACTGAATCTTTCAACATGTCACATGATGAATTACATATGTTTTGAGTAATGAATTACAAATGCCTACTGGAAGAATGATGAATCTCTTGAGTCCCTTGAACTTATATTAAATTATTTTTTCTTGTAGACTTTCCAAAGAGTCTAATCAGTGCTGTTTTTTTGCCGCCTGAATTTATTACTAGATTTTTAAAAACTAATGTTGGTACTTTAAAATAATTTTTAATCTGCATATTACCTAAAATTCTTAGAGTATATCTCTTTGATCAAAAGCTATTATTTAAATACCCTCACAATAAGACCTTTTCTGAGGATAGTGTGAAAGGTTTGTATCTCTTTTAGACATTAAAATGTTTCCAAGAAAGGCTCAACCTCTTGCCAAGAGAAGTTAGAATTCTTTCCATTCAATGAAAAAAATAAAGTTAAGTAGTTTCTTTATGCTACTGAGTTAGAACTTTTTGAAAGTTTATATAACAACTTATGATTGATCTTCATAGAGTGATCAGCATTTAAGAGAGTCCCCTGTGAAACACCAAGCTGTCTGACTATGGTAGGCACCATTGGCTTTTCCTAAAAGTAAACAGGATTGAATGAGCCTGTTAACAGTTGAAAAATGGAGAACATTGTCAAAGAAATTCAATATACTGGATTTTTTTATGGAAAGATAGCTGACCATTCACAAACAATTACTAGTAAATTCATCTTTATTCTGCTGATCAAGGCAGGAAAGCTATAAGATGGGAAGAATGAAGGCTTATTCCAAAAATGTTTTTACTCACACTGACAAAATTTCTTTTGGGGAGGAGAGGACTACAGATAATTTTCTTAATATGGATCAAAATGACATGAACTAGTTAGTTCAGTAAAGGACTTTTAGAATATTTCTGAGACATTTCAATATGTATTTCAGAAGAGGCAGAGATTTCTTCAATGAATGGTTCAGTAAAAATCTTTAAATTATTTTTTAATAACAGTGAGTATTTTGATGGCAGCTGTGCAGTGACTTTTGATATGAATATCTCTTTCTCTGTTTTTTAATTGTTTTCTTTTTATGTGGTAAATAAACTGGAGGGAGGACTTGTGTTTGCTGAATAAGTGCTGTGCCACTGAATTATATTGATAGTTCAGGTTGTTACTCCAAAGGAAAGGGTTAGAGTATGAAGGGTAATCCTAAAGGCTAAACAGAGTATTGCACATTCAGGAAAGGAGAAAAATAATTGACATATTTTTATTCTATATTTAAAAAATGTTAACATAAATATGGTACATAGATGTACTATAATAAAATTCATTATATACAACAGAAAGTTCTATTAATATGTATTTATAAGTGTCTCCTGTATTTATCATTTTTGTTTAGTTGTGCTTCAGTTAATACCCATGGGCTTTCTCCTGGTCTGCAAGTATTCTGCCACTAAGACCTATCTCCAGCCCTACAATATGTAGTGGGATATTCACTGTGTCTGCTTCTGTGGCACTGACCACACCCATTGAGGGGTGGAGCCAGGGGTGGAAGTGACCTGTGGGGCTTGGTCTTGGAAAGAGGCAGAGAACGCTCTCTTTCTGTCAGGACACAGAGAGAGGAGCATCCAATTTTAACTGCTGTGTTCATCTGTCTGTGTTGTGAGTTGTTTCTCCCTTAATAAACATCTATTCGGTCTATTTGTTTATCCTGACCCTTATTAAACTGCAATAACAACAGCTTAAAATTCTATGACGGGAATTCTATGATGGGAATTTAAAGCAGGAACTTATGAGACATGCATGGTATTATACTACAAGTATGAACTATATATGTCTATTCTTAAGATAACCTTTGATATAAAGTTATAAATATTTTGAAAGTCAAAACATATCTAGACTGGATTTGTTGTTTTTATGATTCTAGACTCAACTCAAATATTTTTCTTTGATTCTTAAAATCATTTAATTTATCTGTTCTGCATTTTACTTTTTATTGTAGCTTCGACTTGGTGCATCCACATTCATACTAACTTTGCCAAGCTATGTATGTGGATTAGAATAGCTAACTCCAAAGTATTGTATTTCAACTCAAGCTAATAGGATACCACTTACAACAAGGTTAACTATGTAGATGTATGCATTAGTGGTCATTATTGTCTGAAATCCCATTTTTTTTTTAGCAGATCTACCATGTTTTACTAAGATTTCACTTATAGTTTTGTATTTTCACTATTTTGATACTATAATATTTTACTACCCATTTAAATTTTCTTTTTCAATGGAACTGGATCATTATTTGGAGAATTTTACTTTTCCATGTTTGTAAACATTTGAAAGTAACTTTATTACTACATAGGAACTATTTGTGTATTATTTCTGTTGTAGAATTCTACTTTAGGACTGTCTTATATATCAAGATGTTCTTGTCTGAACAGAAGTGCTTAGAACTTAAAAATCCAAAAATCAAGTTCTTGATATATATTTAATAATGGCTGTGCTTTAAATGTCTGCTTATAATACCCTTCCCATGTCAAATTCATACACCTTTTCATAAATTTCAAAACAAGGAATGATTTTGTCTTATATTAAAACATGTGGAAATCAGTAATTGTAACAATATAAATTGGATTGAACTTTCTTTAGATTTTTTTCCTGATTCTGAATTGTTGTTATCCCTTTATTAAAGACATATCTTCTTCCGTATCCTTTGAATGAAAACAATAAAAAAAAACTTATGGGCAGGTTTAGAACTCATGACTCTCTTGTTTAAGGACCTAAAAATGAACTCCATTAAAGTTAATTTTTCAGGATAATCATTGTATCTCCCAGGCTCTATCAGAAATCAAAAGCCCAGTGTTGGTCAAAACTTTGTATATTAACATGAAGATAGGAAATGTTTCAATTTCTGGAAGGAATTAAACCAAATTCAATACATTCACATTTTTTGTGAATGAACAAATGAATATGGACATTTTAACTTTTAATAAAGAAAAAAACTATAAACTAAAGGCTGTAGATCTCCAAAAATAATCCCCAAAATAATGTTCTCCTTGAGAACAAAGATGTATGGAAATTATGATGTGGAAACCTATTCCTATTCCTGTGGGGAAGAACTTCCAGGTGTGTTTATATTAGAGGAGATGCTCAATTATGTATAGTTAAAGATAGGAAGTGACAGCAAAGATTACTGTTGATTATATTTAGGGTTGATCCAAAAGATGATGGCTAAAAAGATCTTTAACTGTGCCTAACTTGTGTTAAGAGATTGTAGGGAACAATACCATGAGACTACTTAACTTACATCATAAGTAAGATTTTCCCACAGTTCCTCTGTGATTGCAATAGATAAAATGTTTGCAATGTTTGTGATAGTTTCTCTTCCAAAATGATTTTTAGATGCAGCCTAAAGTGGACAATTGAATGTGTGTGAATGTAGGAATGTTCCCCCTGTATCCCTTTGCCATACCTCTGTTAACTATAAAGAAGAAACAGAAGGGTAATAAAAAAAACTGACATTAAAATAGCTAGACCTTTTTAATGATTTGATTGTTTAATTTATATAATTATTCATTTAAGTCAGAGTAAAAATGGTTGGTGTAAAGCCATATTACAAAAACTGTGCTACATAGCTGTTAACTATTATCTTATTTAATTATAATTCAAATATTTTGATGAACATTATATATTTACTCCCATTTTATAAAATCAGTATCTGAAGTCCTGAAAACATAAAATATTATTAACAATGGTGTTAAAGCTGGGAATGAAGCCCTGGCAGTGAACTGTGAAAGGGCTCTTTGAGAATCAAAATTATTCATAATAATTTTGTTATCCTACATTCACAAATAAGCTCAACACATCATGAAAACTCAACAAAATAAGCTCAATATATTTGCAAGGAGTGTAGGATCCCCCATTAATAGAGTTACACAAATGGCAGTATCCACTGTGTAGAGTTGTATATTTTTTCTTTTTTTTATCATAACATTATCATTGAAACAAAAAGGACAGTGAAAAAAATATTTTCTGACTTGGGGTGAATTAGTCTAGCAAATTTTTATTATGTAACTAAAGTTCAACATTGGTCAACAATGGTAAAATTAAAATTGCAACTATTTCAGGTAGAACCATATCTATAACTATAACAAATATGTTCCCCATTTGAAAAAAACTGAAGTGAGATGGACAGAAGAAAGCAAAGAAAGGAAAGTGATAATCATAGGGGAAGCTATCTTTTTAAGAATGGATTATTAAATATTCAAGAAATTTAAGAAATTCATTCAGTATAGTAGCATATAATATGCATATAATATGTACTCAATGACAGTGAAAATATGCAAGTAATTAAATGCAATAGTAGAAATCAGCATGTTTCTCCTTAGCACTTAGTATTATTACTATTGTTTTGTTTTGTGTTCTTTTTTTTTTTTTGAGATTGTTTCTCTGTGTAGCTTTGTAGACCAGGCTACCTCAGACTCAGTGATATCTGCTTTCTTCTGCCTCCTGCATACGGGGATTAATGTTGTGCATGACCACTGTCATGGAAGCTGTGATATTTTAATACATAACTTCTGATTATTTTAAAGTTATCTGATATACAGTACCTTCCCTATTCCCCTTCATTTATTCATTGACCTTGAAAATAGGCTTTGCTTTTGTTTGGATTATCTAAGTATTAATAAAAATAAACTTAGAACTGGTATCATTCTACTCAAACCTTCATGAAACACAAATTTCTATTGAATGAAATTTTCTGAAAATAATAAATCCAGTGATGTTTCTGAACAATAAGAACAATTATTACTTCCCTTATATAATTAGAGAGTTTTTGATTCAGTGGAGCCTTATCTAATGTTGTTCTTGAATTACCATGGACAGCTTAAATTCTAAGAAAATTTTGAACCAGCAACTAGTTTTGGATTCTTTAGTTCTAAGTCTAAGAGCTATGCCCTACTGAAACAGTTGTGTCTTAATAGTTTATAGTGCTTACCTTGGGCTGCTGTACAAAGTGACAAATGTATATGTTCTTTAGTCTACCATAATTGTATACTTTATGTTCTTTTACTTTTAAGCGTTCCTAGCATGTCCTGAAAAAAAAAAAATAACGTAAGTATTGCTACTGTTTTAGGGCCATAGACTGCTTGGAGTAGAGCAAAAGGGATGAAATAAATCTAACCTAGAAAACCAGAAGCTTAAAAATGAAATCAGTATTCTCTGAAATGATGTTATGTGTAGATTATTTTTACTTACTTTTTCACTTATTTTACATATTGATCCTAGTTATCTCTCTCTCCCTCCCTCCCATAGCCCCTGACCACCCTCCCATCCCTTCCCCCACCCCTGACTCCACAGCCTTCCAGGAGGGATCAACAAAATCTGTCAAGTCATTCAGAGTAGGGACTAGTCCCTCCCTACTGCCTCTAGGTTAAGGGAGTATCCCTCCATGAGGAATGTGCTCCCAAAGTCCTTTTGTGCATCAGGGATACATACTAGTTCCACTATCAGAGGTACCTTAGACTTCCCAGGCCTTCTAACTGAGACCCATGTTCAGGGGGGCTGAGTTAGTTCAGTGCTGATTTCCCAGCTATCAGTCTAGGGGCCCATTAGCTCCCCCTTGTTCAGGTCAGCTGTCTCTGTGGGTTTCTGTAGCCTGGTCTTATCCCCATTTTCTTATCACTCCTCCCTATCTGCATCTGGATTTCAGTATGGCTCAGTGTTTAGCTGTGGGTGTCTGCTTCTTTTTCCATCAGCTACTAGATGAGGGCTCTATGGTGGTGGATAAGTTAGTCATCAATCTCATTAACATAGAAGAGGATTTATGGTAGCCCTTCCACTGTTGCTCAAATTATTAGTTGGGGTCAGTCTTATAGGTCTCTGGACATTTATCTAGTTTCAGTTTTCTCTTCAAAACTATAATGGCTCCTTCTTTTATGGAATCTTTTTCTGTGTGTGTGTGTGTGTGTGTGTGTGTGTGTGTGTGTGTGTGTGTGTGTTTTTAACTCTCATTTATTCCTCCCCTGGCTCAATCTTCTTAGCATGTGTCACTACCACCTGTATGTGTAAATTCTTATCTTCCCACTAATGGGCAGACACTTGTTTTGGGGAGTCTTACACATTGAAGTTGCCTCTCCAACAGCAGGATACATTCAGGGTCCTACCAGGCAGCTAATTAATGCAAGTTGGTAGGTGGCACTGTATCTACTGATTTAAGCACCATTCCATCATACATTTTTGTAGTACTGTTGATCAACATCTCACATTTGCCAGATTATTTTTGTTGTTGTTGTTTTTGTTAGTGTAAGACAGTGGACATGCAGCTAATGTTAAAAGAACAAATCAATCTTCTTCTTAGCCTGTTTAAAAGCAGCAAACCCATAAAATGTGTAGATCTAATCAAGTATCCAGTAGCTATCACTTTAAATATTTTTCTGACTTCAAAGAAAACCTGTAACGTAGACAAATGAAGACATATTGAACACAGAAGAAAATAGATGTGTCACATAATTAAATTGCAGACACTATACAGTTCTTAAAGAGAAACTTAAGAACTTATCTCAAAACTTTGTGTCTTTTATACTACAGCTTTTCATTTAAGTTTTTGAATAATTCACATGTTCTTTTCTCTGCTTCTAGCAGGCTGTAATGAACACGTAAATATTTGATTTTTGATTAACTGACCATTCTCTAATAATGATTCCTATCACAGTTGCTGAAGAAATTCTCTACCAGATATAATTTCAAGTCCATTATTTGACCTCCACTAATATTCACTCATTTTTCATTAAATTTTTAAGTGCTAAGCCAAATTTCTTAGTCTTCAGTGTTTTTATATGTGTTCTTTACTTGGATCTAAAATATTAAAATTTTGGAGTTTTATATGCTCTAGAAATACACAAAGTGACAATACATATTTATTGAATATTCAAAAAGTTATACTGATTGAAATTCCTAATTAAAATGCTATTACTCCTGAGAATTCAAACAATAACTAGATCATGATTTGTCTTTCATTTCACTTATCTAAAAGCATAAAGTTTGTATGAATAGAAAAACTTATTAATCATCCTAATCTGGACTAGCTTCTCTTAGAAAAGTGGAATTTACAGAGTTTTCATGGCATGCATTTTCAAAAGTTCCTGTTATGTACTGTAATTGGAATTAAAATAACAAGGCCCTGGTATACTAAAGCTGATGAGCTCCACTAAATAGATAAGGATAGGGTGAATTAGCTCATCAATTGCTTGCATGTAAATGATTTCAAGAGTGCTTAGACACCTGAAAATATTACATTCTTTTTAGTCATTGCAGTCTTCTCTGGCTGAGGATTCATTGGGAGAGTAAATTCCTTCATTATAGATAAGTCAGAGCTTGAGCCATTTTATTACAGTTTTGCAAACAGCATAACCTGGTCTGTGTGTATGAATTAGTGCAATTAAAATTAATAGAAGTTCATGGTCATGGCTAAAACGTTTTTTTTCTGTGATTCCTCCACTCTCAAGATTTATGTCCCAGAATTTTGTACAGTATAATTTAGTTCTGAAACATTTGCAGTCACTGTATAAATAGTAACAAGTTCCTATTGCAGCTACATAAAAATATTATCTTGATCTATAGAAGTTCTTGTGAAAGTGAAGGGAGTTCATAGAAAATGATTTTAACAAAGTAAATGTATATTAGTAACTGGATATAGGCATTAAATTCAAGCAATAACAAGTACCATGTCCAAAATTACCATAAAGTCAAGAAAATTTTGAACTTCACTACTATCCTCTAAAGAAAGTTAAGGATTAATGTCAATAGTTAGACAAGGAAGAATGGATGACAATGTAATCATGCTGAAAGTACAAAGTTTCATACAAACATGAAGTCATGACTCCAGTTTAGAAGGTTTGTATGCTTGGACCTCATAAGTACTCAGTATAAGCTAAATAAAATGAAGCAGACTCTGGTACAGAGAGTTTAGAGCTGAAAAGACTAAAGAGAAAATCAGATAATAAATTCCTCACTTCTTTCCCCCATCTTAGAAACTTGATACCTACAATAACCAGAGGTTGTCTATGAAGTTCCACTTCATTAAATGTAAATTGAGACCAGAACCTGTAGTCATAAAACAAATATGTACTATTCACAGGGCCAAACAATGAAAATAAAAATATTATCATATTGATTTTCAAATGAAACAAATTTGCTTGTTAGATTGTTAGGAATGTCTTTATAAGCCAAATATTTTGGAGGCACTTTTTCCTCTCCATTTTGGTAAAATCCTTTTCTTCAATTTTTGCAAATTGAGCCATACTTGTGAGAAGATTCAGTATTATGACCTAGTCATTTCTGATGATATAATAAAGATAAACTTCCCTCAGTAACAGGTTAAGAAAGTAGGTGGGGGAAGCATGTAGTAATGCCTGCAGTGAGGGGTAAGGGTATAGAACATGAGGAGCTGAACATGTGACTTTACTACCGGGAGGAGGGGGGTGTTTCTTCCAAAAGACCTTTCACACTAGTCTAACATCTAATGTGGAAAAGTGAAGGATAGCACATAAATCTGTCACTCTATCATAGAAGTTCACACAAATGTTAGTAAAGGCTCAAGACACCTATACTTTTTATTTAAAAAAAATTTGATTTTAAAGTATAACACCCCAAAGTTGCATAAAATATAAATAAAAATATAAATATCTTGAAATATTCAAAACACTACCATTGTAAGCAATCATCCTACAATTAACAAAAGTAAATCTGGCAACAAGATACCAATAAAAGTATTGTAAGCATATTCTATAAGTACGTGTAGTCTATTCCCCCACCATTAATGTGATCTCCAGGTTAAACACATTTTTCTACAGATTTATACCATACATAAAAAAGGGACTATGTGACATTTTGGCAAAGGGGGGGTTGGTGGTGGTGGTGGTGGTAGTTGTGGTGACTGGGTTGCCTTGCTCAGAATAATTGCTTCATGAAAAAATATTTCTCATATATTCATATTTGTTCGAGAATTATCTCCTTAGTTCCATGTCCTAATATTTAATTGGGTTAAATGATTGCCAAATGTTGGTTTCTCCCTGCAACAGGCAACTGTGAATAGAGACACATTTAGAAGAATGAGAAAAATATGAAGTACTAGGCCCTAAATGTGATATCTGTATCAAACCCTTTCCCCCTAAATTTCAGAGATCATTATGAAAGTGCATTGTAGACAGATTATAAAATTCAAAAAGAGTAGACAACTGCAGTGTAATAACTATTGCCACAAATAACAGCACCATTCCATGCATGAACTCAGAGAAGCTGAACCTGCATGTATAAGACTTGCACAATATCTAGCCAAACAAAATGAATGCCTGGTGGTGGAAGAGCTCATGGAGTCCTAAGCCTCATGAGAAGCAATTAGCAATTGATGGCTTCTGGACAAAGGAGAGCCTGTTCTTTCATGGCTTCAGCCAATGAGATGCTACTCAGACATTGGCTTACACCACAAGCATACTGGCAGCAGTAAGTGGACTCATGGGGTTTTAGGAAACAGAGCATTTGAATTTGGAAGAAAACGTAAAGGTGGTTGAGTGGGGAAGGAATTGAAGAACAGTGATTGTAGGATGGATATGATTCATGTTTATGCAATTTGCAAAGTGGAAAAGATTAAATAAAAAATTTAAGCCACATTATTTTGTTTTTACTGAAAAAGTTTGTTTTAATTGTCAGCTGCAAATTTATAAAATAATGACATAGTCTGCAAAGTCAAGCACGATTCTTACGTTTTAGCCTTGAGAAAGAATTCTTTTTATCTGGAAATTACTCACATTTTTTTTTCTTAAGAAATTCAACTTATTGGATAAAGCCAATCAAAATGAAAGAAAGTAATATTATTTTATATAACATAAACTGACTGCAAATGTTACATGGCACCTTCAGAGAAATTGTAAATGCTTAATTAAATAATTGGACAACACACTACTTCTTAGCTGGCATAAAACAGTTGCCATCACAACCTCCTGTACATATATATGTAAACCATAAGCTCTTCACTCTGATCAACATAATCAATGTTCTGGCATGTCACTTTACAATGACCTCTTAGATTTCTACTGTATTGCCTACTTATATACAAGTGCTTTGGCATTGTGATGCAGATGTAGATAAATATGGAACTGAACTTCAGTTGGAATGGTTTCTTTTGCTTAACATTACTGTGCTTGGAGAATTCATAATGTACCCACTGATAATGCTGATTTTCAATTTAAACATTTTTGTATGATTTCTCTATATCTGTGGGCTTTGATGTTTTTCTCTGTTTTCATCTTTATAGTTGTTCCGATTGGCTGATTATTTGGCTTCTCTGTGTTAATATGGGGATTATGTGGTGTTTAATATTAACTGATCATTAAACTAAACATCATAACATCATTTGAAATACTGTTTCTTTCATTGGCATGGAAAAGGAGCTAATTAGAGGACTATGAGCACCTCCTCAGTGGCTCTACTATTAGACAACATACTTCCCTATAAAGTGCAGCACACAACAATTGCCAATGCTTGTGGGGACGAGTACTCACTTAAACCTCTGTGCTCCAACACATGTTAAATCTATAAATTTTCTGAGAGGTTTGGGGCCTTCTGAACCCTAAACCATATAAACCATCTATGAAGGAATGTGTATCTCTTTACTGACAATTGCAACTGTGTTGAGTTTGTAAGTACAAAAGACAGATTATGCCTTTTAGACAGTTTTCTACAACAAATATTTCCAAATTCTAGCTCTTACATTATTTCAATTTCCTCTTGAGCATGATAGTATAGAGGTCCATCTAGGGATGAGCATTTAACAATCACTAAAATTCAGCAAATTATATATTTATAAAACTCTTAAATATAAATATAAGTATAAATAACTTATCAAATAAAGTCTATAGTTGAATTCTTAGTCAAAATGCATTATTCATATAATAGAATTCATTTTTCATCTGGAAAAATACATATGTCTATGCATTCTTGATACTTGAAACATAGTATGCATGCTTACTTCACTGTTAAAGGTTCATCATTTTTGTTTCTTTTCCATGTTCATAATCTTTTAGGATAATGCATATAGAATGCATGCTAACAGTCTAATTATTTTGTTGATTAATGATAGTGTGGGGTCTTGTTGAATTTTTTCTTTGCTTCAAAAAAAAATTGAAGTATAATTTTAAAAATTATTGCTTAGAAATAATATTATTATTTACAAACATTCATAAATATCTTTAGAAACACTAGAATATATATATATTTTCCAATTAATTCAAAGTAAAAATTTATTTATATTTGTATAAATATATAAATATATATTGTAAATATATATAAATATATATAAATTTGTATATATATATATATAAATAAATTTTTATTTATAGAAAGCTTTGTTGTATTTTAATATAGCTCTGTAAACTTATAACCATTATTGAACATGCTCACAAAAATTTGCATAAATTTTGATTTTAATTATAGTGGTTAATGTTAAAATATTCATTTGTTGCTAAATGTTATCAAAACTTGACATTGCACTTTTAATATAAATCCCATGCACAAGTACAAATGGCATATTGTATTAAGTTGAGAACTGCAATTCACACCTTGCAAACTGATGCAGTACAAACAGAACTCTTTGAAATTTCTCCTGGACTGAGAGTACAAGAAAAATTATGAAAAACAAAGCACATTGCAGGGGTGGTAAACTATGCTATAATGCTAATGCATATGTATAACAGATTTTATTGACAACTAAAGAAAGTGTATTAAGCAAGCAATCACCAATACAAATTTTGGTTCTCCAAATCGATATAGATGACAAGTTCACTTTAAAACCAATGTTCTTCCTAAATCGTTATGATCATTTCATGGTTCATCCATTTCAAATGACTGACAGTTGATTTAAAGAATGGTCAGTGCTGATTTTGAAGAACATGGGTATAATAAGTGGTAATATCTTTAAAATCTGCTTGATACTGCTTTTGTGGTGCATGACATAAAATATATGCAGTGGAGCCTCCCAGTGAGAAAGTCAAGTGTGTAGTGAAATGTATGAATTCCTCGCTTTGATCATGACATTTCCCTTAAAAAAATAATAGATCAGATTAGGTAAAAAATTATATTTCTCAACAAATGCTTAAGAAGATTTTTCTCACAATCCCTGGTATGTGTATGTGTATGTGTATGTGTGTCATACTCCAACTGCATGAATTTATTGAGTAGCTGTGTGCTGGTTGGTTTTTTGGGATGCCAACAGATGCTATGACCACACTGGTACAAAATAAACACTGAGTTCTTGTCATAGACCAATTTATTATGTACACAAATTCTGTGGCTCAGGAGTTTAGATAAAATATAAAGGGACACCTTGTCTTTGTGACATAAGTTCAGAACATCAGTGAAGAGTAGCCAATTAGTTGGGGATAGCGTGACCATTTGGGGATTGTCATGCCCTGAAGGCTATTCTACGTACCATAGGGTTCTTCCCATCATCCTGGTCACTCAGCCACATCAGCCCCAAATGCATACACAGATGCTATATTAATTATGAAACTGTTAGCTGGTGAATTGGGCTTCTTATTGGCTAGCACTGTCTTAATTATTAACACATTTCTATTAATCTAAGCATTTCCATGTGGTCTTATCTTACATGACAAGTGTCCAGACATCTTTTATGTTCACACATGGCATCTGTGTCTCTTGCATGCTGGACCTTTGACCCCCAATGCTGGGCCTCTGCTGGAGGTGAGTCTGGGACCAGTTCAGGTTGAATCCACCACACACCCTTCCCTGGGAACTCCCTGGATTGGCCCCAAATTTCACTGCCCCCTGTGTCCTGTCTCAAGCAAGAGGGCTCCTGGTGTTCTGATACACATCACCCAACTCCCTGCTCTCAGTGAAGAGCCTGCGCTCCCCCACACTGTGGCCTACCTAGCCCACTGTCCCACTACACTGGTTGAGCACTGGAACAGAGGTCAGATACAACTATCTTGCCACCTTCAGGGAACTTTATAGAGCAGCTCTGAGCACACTGCATTTACCTATCTAAGAAGGAACACCCTGAGTCCAAGCCTGCCCTATCTTTGACCCCCATGAGGAGGCCTCTGCTGGAACCTGAACTTTGACCCTCATCGTCAGGCCCCTGCCTGAGGAGAGACCTCCTAGAGAGGTTGGACCACCCTAAGACACCATACTTCTGACCTAAGTCCATTGGGGTAATAGCAGTAGCAGAGAGAGAGAGAGAGAGAGAGAGAGAGAGAGAGAGAGAGAGAGAGAAAGAAAGAGAGAGAGAGAGAGAGACCACCAACTACACCCATTAGAAAAGGTGATGGAAAGACAGCAACACAGGAAAACACGTAACAATAGAAAGACAAGCAAGCATGACAACACTATAATCTAAGGACTCTACACCAACTAGACCTGAACACCCAAAGCAGATGAAGCAAAAGAGGATAACTTAAGAAATATCTTCATAAAAATGATAAAGGCTGTTTAAGATGATGTGAGAAAACCCCATAAAAAATGGAAGAGAAAAACCAACAAAAAATTGAAAGGGATGAACAAATCTCTGAAAGAAAATAAGGAAAGCCAAGAAAAAACATTTAAACAGGTGAAGGAAACAGATCAAGACTTGAAAACTAAAATAGAGAAAATAAAGAAAACCCAAACTGAATGAATGCTGGAAATAGAAAAATTGGGCAAATGATTGGGAACTACAGACACAAGCATACAAGCAGAATACAAGAAATGGAAGAGAGAATATCAGGTGTTGAAGATAAATTAGAGGAAATAGATTAATCAACCAAAGAAAATCATAAATCCAACAAATCCTTAACACAAAACATCTAGGAAATGTGAAACACAGTGAAAAGGCTAAGCCTAAGAATATTTTGCATAGAGGTAGGGGAAGAAGCCCAGCTCAATGGTGTAGAAAACATATTCACCAAATCATTGAAGAAAATTTTCTCAATATGAAGAAGCACATGCCCATGAAAGTACAAGGAGCATACTGAACACCAAATAGACTGTAGCCAAAGAAAAATGACCCCTCGGTATATAATAATCAAAAGACCTATCATACAGAAAAAACAAAGAATATTAAGCGCAGCGAAGGAAAAAGGACAGGTAACACATAAAGGTAAACCTATCAAAATTACACCTGACTTCTCCATGGAAACTCTCAAGGCCAGAAGGTCCTGAATAGATGTTATACAAATACTAAAAGTCCACTGATGCCAGTGCAGGCTACTATACCTAGCAAAACTCTCAATCACTATAGATGGAGAAAACAAGATGGTTACTGACAAAGCCAGATTTTTTTTACAATGTGTATTTACAAATCCAGCCCTAGAGAATATTCTGGAAGGAAAACACCAACCCAAGGAAGTTAACTCTGCTCACAAGACATAGGCAATAGATAATCCCACTTCACCAGAACCCAAGAGTAAAGCAAGGCAAATATATTCACAATACCACCAACAAAAACAAATGTAAAACAAGCATTAACAATCAATGGTCCTTAATTTCCCCCAACATTAATGGTCTTAACCTGCCTATAAAAAGACACAGACTAACAGAATGGATAAGAAGACAGAATCTATCCTTCTGTTGCACACAGGAAACACATCTAAGCTTCACAGACAGACTTTACCCCAGGGTAAGGGTTGGGAAAAGATCTTTAAATCAAATCGACCAAAGAAGCAAGCAGGTGTGGCTATCCTAATATCTAACAAGTTAGACTTCAAACCAAAATTAATCAAGAGATGAAGACGGTCATTTTGTATTCATCACAGGAGAAATCCATCAGCACAAAGTCTCAATTCTGAACTTCTATGCCCCAAATACAAAATCACATATATTTGTTCAAGAAATGCTAGTAAAACTCTAAACTCAAACGAATCTCACATGCTCACAGTGGGAGACTTCAACACCCTACTATCAGTGCTAGACAGGGCCACCAATCAGAAAATTTACAAAGAACCAAAACAACTAACAGAAGTTATGTCGCAATTGGGTTTAACAGACGTCTATAGGAAATTCCATCCAAACAAAAAGAATATACATTCTTCCCTGCTCTACATGGAGCCTTCTCTAAAGTCGACCACATCCTAGGCAAAATAACAAACCTCAAAAGATACACAAAAACTGGAATTGTCCCCTGTATCTTATCATACCACCATGCTTTAAAGTTGGTATTCAAAACAAAACAAATTGCAGAAACCCTACAAACTGAACAATGCACAATTCCACCACACCTGAGTCAACGAAGAAATAAAGACATTAAGAACCTCCTAAAATCCAATGAGAATGAGGACAGAACATTCCTGACCTTAAAGGATACCTTGAAAGCAGTGCTATAACAAAAGATCATTGCACTAAGTGCCCATATGAATAAATCTGTGAATAGTCACATTAGGGAATTAACAGCACAACGGAAAGCCTTAGAACAAAAAAAAGCAAACTCATCATGGAGGAATAGACTGCACGAAAAAAAATCAATGTGAGGGCTTAAAACAATAAAGCAGAAACCAAGTAAACAATACAAAAAAATCAATGCAACAAAAGTTGTTTTTTCAAGAAAATCAACAAGTTAGACAAACGTTTATCCACAGTAACCAAAAATCTGAGATAGAATATGAAAATTAACAAAATCAGAATTGAAAAAGGGGACATAACAATGGACACTGAGGAAATTCGGACAATTTTCAGGTCTTACTTTAAAAACTTGTACTCCACAAAATTTGAATATTTAAAGGAAATGGTCAAATATTTCGATAACTACCACTTACCAAAATTAAATCAAGAACAGATAAAAAAATTAAATAGACCTATAATCCCTAATAAAATAGAAACAGTCATCAAAAATCTCCCAACCAAAAAAAGGCCAGGCCAATTGGCTTCAGTGCAGAATTCTTCCAGAAATTCAAGGAAAAGCTAATTCCAATAGTTCTCAAATTGTTCTACACAATAGAAACAGAAGGTTCATTACCAAACTCTTTCTATGAGGCCACAATCACCTTGATACCAAAGCCACACAAGATACAACTAAGAAAAAAACTACAGACAAATATCCCTCATTGGTGCAAAAATACTCAATATAATACTAGCAAACAGAATACAAGAATAAATAAGAGAAATTATTCACCATGACCAAGTAGGCATCATCCCTGGGTTGCAGTGATGGTTCAACATATGAAAATCTATCAATGTTATCTATCCTATAAACAAACTGAAAAAGAAGAACTACGTGATCATCTCCCTAGATGCTGAAAAAGCCTTTGAAAAATTCAACACCCTTTCATGATGAATTTCTTGGAGAGATCAGGGATAACAGGAACATATCTAAACACAATAAAAGCAATAGGCAGTAAACCAACAGCCAACATCAAACTGAATGGAGAGAAGCTTAAGACGATTCCTATAAAATCAGGAATAAGACAAGGCTGACCTCTCCTTATCTCTTTAATAATGTACTTGAAGTTCTAGCTAAGGCCATAAGATATCAAAAGGAAATTTAGGGGATACAAATAGGAAAGGAAGATGTCAAATTTTCACTATTTTCAGATGATATGATAGTTTACGTAAGCAACCCAAAAAACTTTACCAGGGAACACCTACAGCTGACAGACACTTTCAGCAAACTAGGAGGATACAAGATAATCTCAAAAAATCAGTAGCCCTACTATATACATATGACAAAATCACAGAGAAAGAAATCAAAGAATAATCACCCTTTACAATAGCCTCAAACAACATAAAGTAATTTGGGGTAATGCTTACCAAACAAGTGAAAGACCTATATAGCAAGAAATTTGTGTGTTTAAAGAAAGAAATTAAAGAAGATACCAGAAAATGGGAAGATCACACTTGCTCCTGTATAGGTATGATAAACATAGTAAAAACGGCATTCTTGCCAAAGGCAATCTACAGATTCAATGCAATCCCCATTAAAATCCCAGCACAATTCTTCACTGACCTTGAAAGGATAATTCTCAACATTACATTGAAAAACTAAATACCCAGGATAGCTAAAACACCCCTGTATAATAAAGGAACTTCAGGAGGTATCACCATCCCTGACTTTAAGCTCTACTACAGAGCAATAGTCCTGAAAACAGCCAGGTATTGGCATAAAAATAGACAGGTAGACGAATAGAATTGAATTGAAAACCCTGATATTAATCCACACACCTAAAACACCAAAATAGCTAAAAGTATACAATGGGAGGAGGAAAAATTCTTCAACAAATGATCCTGGCACAAGTGGATGATGGTTTGTAGAAGACTGCAGATAGACCCATGTCTTTCACCATCTACAAAATTCAAGTCGAAATGGATCAAAGACCTCAACCTAAATCCAGCAACACTGAACCTCTTAGAAGAGAAAGTGAGAGATACCCTTGAACCAATTGGTACAGGAGACTGCTTCCTGAACATAACTCCAGAAGCACATACTCTGAGATAAAAAACTAATAAATAGGACCTCCTCAAACTGAAAAAGCTTCTTTAAGGCAAAGGGCAGAGTTGACAAGACCAAATGGCAGCCCACAGACTGGGAAAAGATCTTCACCAATCCTACATCTGACAGAGGGCTAGTCTCCAAAATATATGAAGAACTCAAGAAACTAGTCAACAATACACCAAATAACCCTATTAAAAATGGGGTACAGAACTGAATAGAGAATTCTCAATATAGGAAATCAAAACGGCTGAAAGACACTTAAGAAAGTGTTCAACATCCTTATCCATCAGGGAAATGCAAATCAAAACAACTCTTAAATACCATCTTACTCCTGCCAGAGTGGCTAAAATTAGAAGCACCAATGACAACTTATGCTGGAGAAGATGTGGAGAAAGGGGAACACTCCTCCACTGATGGTGGGAGGAAAAACTCGTACAGCCATTTTGGAAATCAGTATGATGATTCCTCAGGAAAATGGGAATCAGTCTACCACAGGACGCAGGATTCCCCTCTTATGCATATACCCAAATGATCCACATTCATGAAACAAAGATATGTGTTCATTATATTCGTAGCAGCATTATTTGTAATAGTTAGTACCTGGAAGCTACCTAGATGCCTCTGAACTGAAGAATGGATAAAAAAGATGTGTAGCACATTTACACAGTGGAATAATACTCTGTGGAATAAAACAAAACACAAAACAAAACAAATAAACAAAAAATCAATGGAATCTTGAAATTTGTCGGCAAATGGATGGAACTTGAATAAAGCATCCTGAATGAGGAAACCCAGTAACAGGAAAAAATAACATGGTATGTACTCACTCATATATGGATTTTAGACATAGAGAAAAGGATCACCAGCCTATAATTCACACCACCAGAGAAACTAGGGAACAAGGAAAATTCTAAGAGATTAATATAAGGTTCATCATAGAAGAGGAAAGAGACAAGATATTGGGGGTGGGGGTCAGTGAGTGGAGAGGGAGCTAGGAGAAATAGGAGGGTAGGAGAGCAAAGCTGATGGGACTAGGAAGATTGAGTCAGGGGAGGAATAGACAAGAGAAAAGAGGAAGAGAGAGAGACAGAGAGACAGAGAGAGAGAGAGAGAGAGAGAGAGAGAGAGAGAGAGAGAGAGAGAGAGAGAGACAGAGATACAGACAGAGAGACCATAAAATTAGGAGCCATTATAGGATTGAAGAGAAAACTGAATCTAGAGAAATGTCCTTAGACCTACAAGACTGACCCAACTAACAATTTGAGCAATAGTGGAAAGGTTACCATAAATGCCTTTCCCTCATAATTAGATTGCTGACTAACTTATCCACCATCATAGAGCCTTCATCTAGTAGCTGATGGAAACAGAAACAGACATCCACAACTAAAGATTGAGCTGAACTGGAATCCAGATGCAGAGAGGGGGAACAAGACCAGGCTACGTAGAGACAGCTGACCTGAACAAGGAGGAGCTAATTGTCCCCCAGACTGATAGATGGGAATTGAGCATTGGACAGACTCAGACCCCCTGAAGATGGGTCTCAGGTACTGGGCAGTCTAAGGGATCTCTGACAGTGAAACCAGTATGTATCCCTGATGCACAAAAGGACTTTGAGATCACATTCCCATTAACAGATACTCTCTTAATCTAGAGGCAGGAGAGAAGGTCTAGTCCCTACTCTAAATGACTTGACAGATTTAGATGACCACTCCGGAAAGGCATCATCCTACATTTGGAGTGGGGAGGTGGGAGGGGAGAGTGGTGGAGAAGTAAGGAGGGAGAGTGGAAAGAGGGAAGGAGGGAGAGGGAACTTGGATTGATTTGTGAAATAAAAATAAGAAAATAAAAAAATTGAAGAAAATAAACTAAAAACAACATAAAAAAAACAAAAAATATCGCATACAGTATCCAGACTCTATTATTTCTTTTTTTTTCTGTTTTTTCTTTTTTTTAGACAAGGGTTTTCTGTCCTGGAATTCAATCTGTATACCAGGTTGGCCTTGAAATCATAAATCTGCTTGCGTCTGCCTCCCTCAGCCAATCCTACCAGTGTGAACTACCACAAATTGCTCCTCTATTCCTTTTTAACCACTATCCTTTTTCTTTTCTCTCCCAAGGTTATGTATGTTTTTAATACACAATAAATCCTTTAGAGATTTGTCAGCATCTGGATCTGTCTTTACTCTACATGTTTGCCTTTTTCTAACCACATGAGTCTGTTCATTAACACCACTTGTTTGGTAAGAGATCCTGGTGTTTTGAGTTACTTTGCTGACTCAAAAAACCTCTGTTAAAGAAGCTATGAGTATCTGCTTCCCTCTGGCAAACAGAGGTCCTCTGAGAATAATGCAGTTATCAAGAAGCTGTGCTTAACTTTGTTCTTTTATTTTTAGAGTCTCTGTTTAAGTTTTTGTCAGATTCTACATAGAAGTTCCTAAAACCATGTTGCTGGTGCCATTTTGTTGTGGAGCTTCCCACAGCCATTTAGCAACAAATAAATTCACAGACACTGTGAATTATAAAACTGTTAGCTGATGACTAAGGCTTCTTACTTGGCTACTCTGTCTTTATTATTAACCCATTTCTATTAATATATGTATTTCCATGTGGTCTTATCTGACTCTGACTGCATTTCCCAGAATTGTACTCATCACCTTGACCCTTCTATCTGGCTTACCTGTTGGCTGAACAATGCTTTATTCATCAACCAATAAGAGAAACATATACAGAAGGACATCCCCTCGCCATGTCTCAACTGGATATGTCAATAATTTACTACATATAGCGGCCTTCTGAATCTTGGGTATTTTCCATGGTACTAACTGGGTTCTGAACGAAATGCTCCATGACCACAAGCAAACCTGTCTTCTATGTTATTGTATGACTTCGTAAGTAATTGTAGCACTTAGATCTCCCACAGTCTATAGAAATTCACAGTTTAAAGTCTTAATGAATACAAGATAATGACGATGGATGAAAAATACATAAAGGGAAGTACTTAAAGCAGATATTTGAGTAAAACATAGTCTTCTGCTTAGGAGAGACATAAAGTAACAAGCACAAAGCTTATAATAATGACTAATAGTCAGTACATAGGAAGAAACTTGGTATAGCTAATTTTGCAAAATGGACATAGTCTAATGTAATAATCATATGGTAGACTGAATAAAATTTGAGTTCTATAGGCCGATAAAGATGTCACAGTACATAAAAAACGCTTGCAGCATAAGCCTGTTGAACATAGTTTGATATGTGAAATACATGGTAGCATGAAATCCTACTCCAAAATATTGTCCTTAGACTGGTACCCTGGCTGCATGCAACTCTGTTGTTTGATGCTGGTTCATAGGTATCACAGTAAAGATAATCTCAACAAGATGCTAAGCCTTTAATTTCCAAAGAACAGTGAGGTAGAAGCTTATTCCATCTATTTTACTCAAATAAATACAAGGTTAACTGTGGCTCTGAAAGGTTCTAAGAATTAAATTCATATTAATCATGCTGCCCATGAGAGCAGACAACCCACACAAACGTTAGTCTTTGGGCCTAGGTCCATGGAGTTGCAAGCTCTTGCATAGCACCAGTGGCAGATTCTCCTGAGAAATGATCCTTCAAGGTTTAAATGATCTCAAAGTGATTTTTTAACCTCTACTGACAAACTCAAACATGGCAAAAGTTTGCAGAAACATTTGTCTCAAAGCCAGACATAAAGGCCTTAAATACATGTCACTATATAAGTATACTCACAAACATCACGTGCATACACACACACACACACACACACACACACACACACACACACACTAATATTTAATAAAAAGTAAAGCAGAAAAAAAAAGAATAGGAACAAACTGATCATTTAAAAATCGCATAGAACATATTTAAACTTAGAAATAAAGCATGTGTCCAATGAAAGAATAAACAAGATAAAACTGAGGAGATGGCCCAGACAAGTATTTGAAACTACATGTAAATGAATTATTCCAAATGGGAATGTATGCCCTGATATTATATGCAGTATTCTGTTTATTTTTTGTTAACCTAAAAGATGAATGTACTCTGAAAACACTGAAAGAATAGCTATATAGACATCTCTCCAAATGTTTTGGTATACAATGAGGGCCATAATTGCTACACACAGAGGAGATGGTGTGTCATGGAAGCAGGACTAAAAAATTCTGATAAAGTATAGCAGACATGAACAGGTAGGTTTGCATTCATTTTCTGTTATTTAAGAAAAATTAAAGATGTTTCCAAATGGCCATTAAAAAAAATCTCCCTTTAGTTGCAAGGGAGATTTTACAGGAATTCAAACTCACAGGATAATAAAAATAATAAAGAAAATTATATAAGTAAATAGATTATCATAAATCTATTTTAATTATGACTCCTTCAATTTACCATCCCATATGATGAATACTTCGACAACAAATTGAAGCTCTATTGTTGGATTTACAGTACAAAGATGAATGTATGACATCCAATATTATTTTGCAAGATTAAGAGTGAAGGGAGAAAACTCTTGGAATAAAATATTTTCATTCTGTTAAATTAGTTGTTTTTAATATAATCATGTCCTAATTATCTCACAAATTGAAAAAGTAAATTGTATGCTACATATTTCACTCTAAAACATAATGTCAGAGTATTTTAGTTAATATAAACATTGCAAATATTTTTATAAAGCAGTGGTTGATTTCATGTCTTATGTGTGAGAGACTAGCTAAAAATATACTGCCTAACAAAGTCCCTAATGGAATGCATTCTTAAGGGGTTATAGTTACATTAAGTTTTGCATGTCTAGGCCTTCTCAACTTATACATCTACCATTTTTCTTCTCCCCCTTTCATTTCCCAGCCTTCCTCCTCCCATCCTTCTCAAAGTGGAAGCACTGTTGCATTATCTGTGTCCATATATGACCTTCCTTTTAAGATGTCTACTATGATGAGCTCCTGCAGCATTTTTTTTCATGCACTTCCTGGGTTATTTTAACTAGACAGATTCCTCTCAGTATATCATGGAACACTTGAGTTCTAGAGACCCAGTGTCTGAGGGGTAGGGACAGGATGTCATATTGGTCCTTCAGTCACCAGAAGCACAGGTTTGACTCCATTTCTGCAGAGTAGCCTATAAAGTGATGCTTCTAGATCTTGAAGTAAGAAAAAGCCAGGACTCAGTCACCATGAAGATGAATCCAGTAACAATGAAAATCCAGGAATAGAGAGGGTCAGTAATGTCTGTTCTAGCACAGGAGGAACTTGTTATTGAAATGACCCTATTACAAGGGGAGGTGAATGTTTCAGTATCTTGAATTACAGGCGAAGACCCAGAGAAGATCTGTGGCACAAAAGACAGGGTACATAGCAAGCCAAAGCTCTATTGTCCTGGTGAGGAGTCCCGTCAATGTGCCATGTTGACTCAGACATAGCATGTAGTCCGAGACTACTCTGCTATGAAAGGTTCAGCTCTCAAGAGGTAGATTGCCTTATGAAGTTCTGGGGTCATGTCTCTGGCCCTGGCATAAACCTCCAGTATTAATGGGCTGCAGAGTAGTGAGATTGCTTAGGTACCATAGGCTGGGGCCACAGCAATTATAATTTCCATAGATATTTTTGGCTAGAGGTTATATCACTTGAGAGAGAGTGCAGTGCACATGCGTGGGTGCTGAGATCGCACGAAATTTCCGAGGTCTAGAAGTGTGGGCATTGGGATAGTTCGGGCTCTGAGGAGGCACAGCTGCTTTTTGGGTCTACACTATAAGTAGCCAGTGGCAGAAGTCAGGAACAGCAAGGCTGTAGAACACAATTTCCTGAGCTGACAGCTTGTTCCCGGGGTTATGAAGTTTGCCAGCTCACCTGGGGAACTGTGGTGTCAGATCAGATAGGGCTGTAGTATCAGCAGCAGTTACCAAGAAATATTGATGTTTAATAAGGATCAGGATAAACAAATAGGATTAATAGATGTTTATTCAGGAAGAAGTAACTTACAACATAAACAGATGAACACGAGCAGGTTCCTGGTCGCAAGGATGCATCCGGATGTACTCCTGTCCCTGTGCAGCAAGACAGCTCTGACAGCCTCTTCCTCAGACATAGTTCGCCAGGTAACTTCCGACCCTGTCTCCACCCCAATGGGCGTGGTCTATGCCACATGTACAGACAAAGTGAATATCTCACTACAAAGAAACCATATCATTAAAGGGAAAGTCTGCTTTGCTGAGAAAAAGGATGCTGAAAAGCTGGAGCTTAGAAACCAGCACTCATTAAAAGACCAGAATCATTGCAGGTAAAATTGTCTGCAATATTTCCTCAGTGTCAATATACAAAAACTGTTCTAATAATGGCATAAGTTGTGTCTTGTGCACAAATTGGCAACTAGAATTGGTAACAACTAAGAATCTCCCAGGTAGGACTACATTTGAAGGCAGGAAAGGGTTACGAAGAACAGCTGAGACTTGGCAATGTGAGAGGCCCAGATAGGCCATTGTGGAAAGTACAATCACAGTAGCAGTTGAAGCCCCAGGATTAAAAATGTAATTCAGAGAATGAAGGTTGGCATAAGAACGCAGGGAAAGCTCTTGGTTAAAGTGCCACCCAGTTGTGCCTGGAGACCACAACATTTTGAAGATGCCAATACCATGGGATGAGATTACCACCAAGGAAGGCAGAGGCCATGAATTGGAGCCAGCCTGAAGCTATGGCAGCTGTGAGAGCTGTGGGAAGCCTTGCGGAGGAGGGATAAAGCTAGTGAGTAAGTCTCAGAAGTCTGATAGTAAGCTCTGAACTGTTGGATTTTGGCTTTGCTTTTCAGAGATTGTGACTGTGTCACAGCAGCCCAGAATTACAGACTTCTAGCTTTTAAAGAGATTTGGGAGTTTGAGAGACACTGGAATTTTAGAGAGGATTTGGAACTTAAACTGAATTTTTAAAATGCTTCAATTTTTAAATTGGTGGTACTATTAAGTTTGTATTTGTTTTATGATGTGATATTTGTTGATAGGAAGTATTGAAGATGATAAAAAAAGGAAAAGTTAGTGTTAAACAATTTCATGACCATGTGTCTCACTGAGAAGGGTCTAATTTTCCTTGATAGTTTATTGAAAACTTTATGCATGCTAAAACCATCTGAGAGGAAGACTCTTGACTGAGCACATGTTCCTTTAAAATCAGGCTGCAGGCAAGTCTTTAGAGCATTTTCTTAATTAGTGATTGGTGAGGATGGGCCAGTCCCATTGTGATATTTTTGAACTGGTGATACTAGGTTCTATAAGAAAGCCGAATGAGCAGGCCATGAGGATGATGCCTTTAAACAGCACTCCTGCATTGTCTCTGCATCAATTCTTTCCTCCAGGCTCCTGCGAGATTTGAGTTCCTGCCTTGGCTCCCCTACACAGACTCTGACTCAGCATGTGTATGACAAATAAACACTTTCCTTCTAAGTTCCTTCTCATGATGATATTTTATAAAAGCTATGGAAACTCTCTCATGGGCATTCCAAGAGTCTGCCCTAGCCAAGATAGTATGGAAAATTAAGGGTGTCATTGGTACCTCCTTCTGCATACCTTTATGACTACAGTAGGAAAGCCATCCTGGCTCAGAGCTAGAGCACTAGGGGGACAACATAGAGGATGCCTTGTGCTTCTTTCATCTAGCTATGTCCACTGACCTTGTACTCATCCACTGTCCTGCTGTACTTTTGTGCTACTCCTGTCACTTTTCTGAAACTGTACTTGCTTATTCATTAGGTAAGTGGTTTCTTTTTTTTGTTTTTGTTTTTGTTTTTTTTTTCTTTTTGGTGATGTTAGAAACCTCTAGGTGACATATGATTGATGTCACATTCAGATATTATGTTAACTATAATTTAATTTTAAGTTTATTATCTCTACTCAATGTGCAAACAGAAATTCTGGTATGAATATTTACATGAATGCTATTTACAACCCAATTGACTGTAATTGAGACATAGTTCAAAAAGGCTAGCTGTTTTATTACAACTTTATGTCCCTGAAAAAACACTAAGAAAAATAAGATTTAAATAATCAGTATATTTTTGGAGAACATATATTCACCTCATGAGTTAGATTAACAGTTAATGATTAGGTATGCATGAATAAATATTCTTCAGATTGTAAATCATTATCTATACTGCTTTATGCATCAGTATGGTTAAAAAGATGATACAATATCAGAAAAGTCTTCCTGAAGTGACTGGACAAACGTGAACAGAACAAGGTCAACAACAATAAGCATTCCAGAGCGAATCAGGAGTCCTCAACCCTGTACAAGGAACCCTATACAAGCAGAAGAAATAGTTTTCTCAGGAAAAAGCACAACAATTGTTCATTCAATGCTGACTGCTCTGACTGGAAAGTATACATATAAATAATATTTTACAGACTGAGCAAGTAAATACTAAGAGAAATTTTTATGATGAGTTTATTTTCAGAAGATTCTCGAATCCTAACTACCTGCAGGTATTATCAGCTGTCAACATTTCTATCTGAAGATTCTTTGCTCACATGAGGTTTTGAGGTCAATAGGCATTTATTCCTATTCCTATTCCTATTCCTATTCCTATTCCTATTCCTATTCCTATTCCTATTCCTATTCCTATTCCTATTCCTATTCCTATTCCTATTCCTATTCCTATTCCTATTCCTATTCCTATTCCTTTCTCTGAGAATATAGAGAGGAATAAAGGCACTGCAGTGATCTGATTGCTTCCTGCTGCACAAAGTTCTACTTTTAGGTTCTGCCTGAAGAGGGGGAGGGTGGTTAACTTTGTCAGTAGGAGGAAAGTTTTATATTGATAATCTTTGGTGGATCATGTGATTGCCATACTATGTTCCTAGAGAACAGTTGGATAACCATACACTGGATGTGGAGGAATAGCTATTATGAGTAATATGAGCCTGCAGATTTAGTGGACCTAGTGGACCCAGCATCAGGACTAACTAGGGTAGCTGTTGACATAATGTGGACCAAGTGATGTCAGTGACTTGACCAGGGAGGAACTTGTGTGAAAACCGTAAATGGCTAGAAGGTTAAAGATACAGTATGAGAATATTTTGAGAAAAGAGCTATTAACAGGGGAAGCCACTGTAGGAAGGACCCAAAACCTCATCTGTGAGAGGATGCCTATCATTGAATCTTTAGTCTGGTTCCTAAGTCTTTGGCTTCCCAAATAACACCACCTTCAGGGATTCTGGATCACTCTTATGCTGGTTTCCATTTTATGGACTGGAGTCCATGAGCTCCCCACTTGTTCAGGTCAGCAGTTTCTGTGAGCTTTTGCAGTCTGGTCTTGACTCATTTTCTCATCACTCCTCCAAGTCTGCAACTGGATTCCAAGAGTTCAGCTCAGTGCTTATCTATGCCTGCTTCTGCTTCCATCAGCTACTAGATGTAGGCTCTGGGATAGCATATAAGGTAGTCATCAATCTCGTTATTTGGAAAAGACAATTGAGGTAGCCTTTCCAATATTTCTTAGATTTTTAGTTGGGGTTATCTTTGTAGACCTCTGGACATTTCGCTAGTGCCAGATTTTTTTCTTCTTAAAACCTATAATAGCTCCCTCTATTATGATATCTTTCTTTCTCTCTCTCTATTTTATTATTTTCCTGCTCCCTTATGCCCACCTTCTCCCCTCCTCTTCTTTCTAGTTACCTCTCCCCTTTCCCCATGCTCACAATTTGGTTGGGAGGTCTTAGCTCATTCCCCTTCTCCAGGGGACCATGTATGTTAGGGTTTGGGATCCATCTTGAAACAGCTGGTCTTCTTGATGCAGAGGCAGTATTCTTCCTAGAGGAGGACACAAATCCTACCCAAACTGGAAGACAGGAAATCAAATCTTCTTTAATTTTTGTGTACCATAGCAGAAAATAATCAAGTTGGTCCTCATGGACATGCAGTTGATTTGAAATTTCTTTAAGGTTTTCTGTAAGCTAGTAAGATAAAGTGGTTTACTGATACACACAAGCCCTCAGTCAAGGTATTTGACTTTGAAATCCTAAAGCAATGTCCCGTAGTGGCAAGAAAAAAACTGAGTTGGATATAAGACCCTTGCAACAAAAGGGAAACTATGCCTGCTACTGGAAACTTATCTAACTAGTCAGTGAAGTCATGAAGTCATGATTATTGAAGAATCTACAATTTATCTACTAAATCAGCTCAAATAGAGAGAGGTTGCCATTTCATAGGATAGAAAAAGATATTTTTGTGGTGGAAGATTTCACATGTAAAAATGTTCTCTTGCAATTTCCAAGTTGTGTATACCAATAGGGGTTCCCAGTATGTTGACCTTCTATCAGGAAGCTTCTACCATCCTAACTGCCTGCATGTTTTATCAAATCTCAATTTTTCTGTCCAGTGTTTCAACTCAAATGAGGTTGTTAGGTCAACCCCTTACTTGGAATGGGGCCTTTCCTGGAGTATGGTTGAAATACTCAGTGAACCTCCATTTAAAACCAGTCTTTCTCTTTAAATGAAATGTTCTCATTCAGGAATATCACACATTTTATTTTAGTAAAATTGCTCTGAAAACAGCTTAATAGTACAATTTAAAAATAAAGTATATATATATATATATATATATATATATATATATATATATATTTTTTTTTTTTCCCAAGGATGCATGCCTGTTTCTATTCTTTGACAGTAGGAGAAGATCTATTTTTTTTTCAAAGGTTATATTATATCTCCGCTGGGAGAGTGAAATAAACAAACAGATAATTTGCAGGGAATGGAAGCTACAGGAAAACAGTTGCCTTCGTTCAAACCTAGAGATTTCATAGAAAGTATTCATGTCAAAGTGAGCCAAAGTTGTTTTTATAAGAATGTGTATTATCTAGCCTTCCTCTGACTTATGCAAATAAAAGGGGGAGTGTGCAGCACGTGTAGGATAGTTATCCTTTCTTTATATTTGCTCTGCATAATATTCTGAGCTGTTTTGCTTTGGGTTCAGAGAATCATTGACAGTGCCTGGCTAATGCCTTCCTCTCATGTTCAATGGTATAGCAAATGGAATTGATGAACAAAGACCCACTTGCCCCTTCCTGGAAAAACATACAAGTTAATCCTTCTAGCAGGATTCAGTTGATAATCACTATCCAAGGCAAACTGACAAGGAAACTGATACCCGTTCATTATCTTTTTGTTTCCTTTTCTTTTCCCTTCAACCTATACTCACTCATCAGGAAAGAGTTATCCTCTACCTCAGAATTGGATGGGTCCTTAATTTGGGAACTGCTAGCTGGATTTTAGTTAAGGTTTCTATTTCTTAGTTAGGATTTCTCTTGTAGCACAGACACACCATGAGGGAAGAGCAAGTTTCAAAAAGAAAGAGTTTATTTGGCCAACACTACCATATTACTGTTCATGGAAGGAAGTTAGGACAGGAACTCATATGGGGCAAGATCCTGGCAGCAGGAGCTGATGCAAAGGCCATGAAAAAGTCCTGCTTATTGGCTTCTTCCTATGCTTTACTCAGCCTGTTTTCTTATACAATCCAAAATCACCTGTAGAGGGGTGTCCCCAGCCCCAATGGGCTGGGCCCTCCACATCGGTCACAAACTAAAAATAAATACTCTATAGGCCTGTCTGTAGCCTGACCTTATTCAGAAATTTTCTCACTTTTGGTTCCCTCCTCTCCAGTGACTCTAGTTTGTGTCCATTTGACAAAACAGTAGCCAGCACAACTGACCCCTTGTCAATTTTGACACAGTAACACATCACTAACGTCCACAGCCATTTATTTTATAGTCAAGCCACAAAGCTATTATTAAAATCATAAGAAACATTAAAGTCCTCATTGTCTTTACAACTTTAAACACTTTAAAATTCAGTGTCTTAAAAAAAAATCTCAAAAGTTCTTTTAAAACCTGAAGTTGCTTTAAATATTCTGTCTCTCAAATTGTTTAAATAAATAAAATAAGTAAGCACTTTAACTTCAAGAGGGAAGAATCAGGGCACAGTCACAAACCAATGCCAAACTTCGACTGTTTGATCAACAATGCAGTGCCTGCTTTCTGGAATACTCTCTTCTAGCTATTTCTCAAGCTCTGCTCCCTGCAGCACTTTTTGTTTTCTAAATTCGGGCAGACACCACCTCACCAGTGCTGCTGTTCTTGGTGATCACCCTATCATACTGGCATCTCCAAAATGCTGGTCTTCTGAAACTGGGCTTCACTTTCTCTGATAGCTTTTCTAAGACTGTTGTTATGGTACCAAATCTCTGCATGGCTCCTTCAATCCTGGGGCTTCAGCTTCCACTGAGGCATCACCTTCTGCAACAGCCTTTGCTTGCCTCAAACAGAGCCTGCCACAACTCAGTTTCTCTCCAAGACTCTTATATAATTTCAAAACAGGTACTACCTGGGTGAACTTTTCATTATGAAGTTTTGATGCCAGCTTGAGATGCAGCCTTGGCCACCTCTGAACTCAGCTTCACTGATCTGATTCTTATGAAACACTTCACAGAAGATTTACCTCAGTGATTATCCCTCTCCTTAATAATTGCTAATATTTAAACCTGCAGCAACTGTACCAGTAAAAGAAAGTTTTACTTTAGTGGCTTTGTTTGTTTGTTTTCTTTTGTTCCATTTTGACAACAGCAAATTCTATAGCTCCAGCTGACCAGACACCACATATTCACTGCACAAAAGACCAGGTAGCATATTTGCTTGATGGGAGATGTTATTCTGTAAATATGTTTCTCATACTGGTTAATTAATAAAGCCTGTGGCCAATAGGAAACAAGATAGGTGGGGCTAGGAGAGCAGGAGGAGGAAAGAGGAAGTAGTTGGGAGGAGTCAAGATGTAGAGCATGGAGGAAGCAAGAGGCCAGCCATGGCTCCCGGATAAGATGAGCCAGGTGGAAATATTTAGATAAGTAGAAATGGGTTAATAATTAAGACAGAGCTAGCCCATTAACAATGATAGTCATTGGCCAACAGGATTGTATCAAATTCAGAGTCTGTGAGTGTTATTTGGGGCTCACGTGTCGGCAGGACCATGGTGGCAGGAACGGGAGGCCAGCGCGGAGGAACAAAGAGTAATACCTGCCTGTAACATTTGCTTACCTCAGAAATGTCACGTGGCCTCTGAGAGATTCTTTTTTTTTTTATATATGTCTATCCCAGTTCTCCCTTCCTTCCTCCCTGGCAGGAGGGAGGGCCTAGTCCCTATTTCAAATGACTTCAAAGATTTTGTTGACCCTCCTGGAAGGCATCACCCTCCATGTGGAGTTGGGGGTCTCTGAGAGTCATATCTTCACAGTTCCAACAGAGCAGCTCACTGAAATCTCAATATTCAACTGATTTCCTACCACAGAATTCCTAAATCCTTCCAAAACACTTAGCAAAACAATATGGTTAGGTCTGTCCCAACAATACTCCACTCCTGGTCTATTGCCTTCCTAGATTTATTTCAACTTGATAAAAGCTAGACTCACAGGAGAGGAAGAAGCCTAATTGAGAAAAATGCTCCAGTAATACCAAACTATTCAGCCTTGTAGGGTATTTTTTAAAGTAGTGTTTATATGGGAGGACCCAGCCCTTTGTGATTAGGACCTTGCCTTGACAGATGGTCCTTGGCTATATAAAGAGAAGGGGAGAAGAGGGAACCATTTGGAACTAGGAGCATTGATTCAAGGGAGGAATATATGAGAGAAAGAGAGAGATACCATAAAAGAGAGAGCCATTATAGGATTGAAGAGAAAACTGAACCTAGAGAAATGTCCAGAGACCTACAAGACTGACCCCAACTAACAATTTGAGCAACAGAGGAAAGGCTACCATAAATGCCCTTCCCTGATAAAGAGATCGATGACTAACTTATTTACCATCATCGAGCCCTCATCTAGTAGCTGATGGAAAGAAAAGTAGACACCCACAAGTAAACACTGAGCCGAACAGGAATCCAGATGCAGAGAGGGAGGACAAGACCAGGCTACAGAAACACATAGAGACTGCTGACCTGAACAACAAGGAGCCTATGTGGCCCCAGACTGATAGCTTGGAAATCAGCATTGGACTGACTCAGACCCCCTGAACATGGGTCTCAGTTAGAAGGCCTGAGCAGTCTAAAGCATCTCTGACAGTGTAACCGGTTGTATCCCTGGTGCACAAAAGGAGAGGGAACTGGGATCAATATGTAAAATAAGAAAAATAAATAAATTATGTGGATTAAAATAAAAACCAAAAAAAGAAAAGAAAGCATGCTGAACAAGATTTGGGCAGCAAAGCAATAGGCAGTACTCCTCCATTGCTACTATTTTAGCTACTGCCTCTGAATTCCTGTTCTGTTTGAGTTTTTCCTCTGGTATCCCTTAATGATGACATTTGTGATTGTGGTGTTTCATTGCAGCAATAGAAACATTAAGGCACTATGGTACTACTGATTCATTTTTTTCTTATTTTTCCATAGCATATCATGTGTTATCAAAATGATATACTCTTATGTTTTCTATGGAGGAATCGTTTTCATGTGACTAATTTTCATCATCATTGATAAAAAAATATAGATGTATTCTCTCTAAACTTACTTCTACCAATTGGACTTCCTAGATGTTTTAATGGCCTCAATTCTGATTGTGAATCATGTGTTTAAGCTAGTATATTAGTCATGTTTAATCCTGCTCCTGTTATTTACTTAGTAACTGTTTTTAGTTTGTATTTCTATTGATGTGAAAAGACACCATTGCCATGGAGAATCTTATAAAGGAAAATATTTAATTGAGTGGCTTACAATTAAAAGGTTTGGTGCATTATCATCGTGGCAAGCCGTGGCAGTATGAAGGCAGATATGGTGCTGGAAAGGGAACTGAGAGATATATATTTTGTGCAGGCAACATTAAGTATTCTGAGATACTGGGTGTAGCTTGAGCATATAAAAGACCTCAAAGACCACCTCCACAGGGACACACTTCCTCTAGTAAGTTCACATCCACTCCAATATAGTCATACCCCCTAAAAATACCATTTCCTTTGGGAGCCAATTTCTTTCAAACTAACATTTCCCCTCCCTCACCTCCAAAGGCCTAAAGCCCATATCATGATGTGAAAATATATTCAGTCTAACTTCAAAAGTCTTAATAGTCTATAACAGTCCCAAGCTTACTTGAAAGTCTAATGTTCAAAGTCTCTTCTGAGCTTCATACCATGTTTTAAATATAATCTCCTATAAAATCAAAATCAAAAAATAGATCACATACTTCCAATAGATATTGGCACAGGATATACATTACTATTCCAAAATGAAGGAAAGGAAGCATAGTGAAGAATTACTGAACCAAAATAGGTTAAAAACCATCTGAGCAAACTGCAAGTTCTACATCCCCATGTCTGATATCAAAGCACTCCAGATCTCCAATTCCATTCAGATTTGCTGACTGCAACTTCTCACTTTTGGGCAGGGTCAGTTCCCTATTAACAGTTTTCCTTTGTAGGTATCCAAGTGCTTTAGAATCTCCAACATTTTGGGGTCTCCAAGGCAATCAAGTCTTCAACTTTAGAGCTTCATGCACTTGCCTCCCCTCTGGCCTCAGTGGCTTTCTTAGTGATATAGTCAAGTTCCATTGTCCCTTCCTTCTATTCTTGACTCAAAACCATAATCATATTGCTAAATCTGACAAGTTATGCTACTTGCTAAGGATAGAGCATAAATCTCTAGTTCAACTACATCTTTCCCAGCTTTCTCTTTAAAATGGGTACCTTTACTCCCTAACTCCAGCTGTCCTGAATCTGGATTTGCAGTCCAGGCTGGCCTCAAACTCAGAGTTCTGCCAGCCTTTGCCTTCCCAGTACTAGGATTAACCATGCACCTGCACACCCTGACTCTCAGTTTTCTTTAATTGATTTTTATGAGTGGGAAGCTTAGCTGTGTAAATTCTGCCATAGATCACTACTCCCTTTATTCTTTTTCTTAATCCATTTATCTCCTTGAACAGAGGACTTGGCTCTATTATGCTTCCTGGTACTCATTTTCTCCTCAAATTTTATACTTTGTGATTACCCCGCTCAGCTTGCATCTTTTCATTATAAATCTTCATTAGAGTTACCACTACTAATCACAAGATAGACTATACTAAGCTGTTTTGAGATTTCCTCTACAATGAAAATAATCCCAAACTCTCCACTTTAGCCTCTGGCAGACTCTTTAAACCATGGCAAGAGGCAGCCATATCTTTAATCAAACTATCATAAAAATGATCTCTCAGATACATAATAACAGTCATCTCATTTGAAATATGTTGAGCTAGTCACTCACAGTGAAAAACACACACAGCACTACCAACTCCCACGTTTCTACAAGGATGGCCCAGGAGTCTCCCTAAGCTAATATTTGTGAAGGTTTAATCACTAGAGAGTGTCCCAATTTTTTAAAGGGATAGACGGGGTCTTAGACATTGCGTTGTTGAAAGAAGTGTGTCATTGGGTGTGGGCTTTGATGTTGTAAAAGTCAATGCCAAGCACAGTCTTTCTATCTGCTTGTGGATCAGGATAAAGTTATCAGCACCTGCCTGCATGCCACCATGTACCTCACTCTGATGGCAATGGAGTAAATCTCTGAAACTATAAGCAAGTCTCCAATCAAGTACTTTCTTTTGTAAGAGTTGTCTTGATCATAATGTCCCTTCACAGCAATAAAATAGTGAATAAGACAATATGTATTTAGGTGGCCATGGATTTTTGCATATGAGCAGACTTTGCGTAGATGTCAAATGAGGCAACAAATTTTTTGGGACTAGAGTTAAAGGAAGTTGTATCATCACATGTGGCACTGATAAGGGAATCAGATCTTCTGTTGGAACTACACCTGCTCTTAACTGATAAACCATCTCTCCAGTGCCCAAAATTATTTATTTTTTCTAGTTGAGTATTTTTTTCATGTTTTAAAAATTTCATTTTATATTTTAACTACAGTTCTCTCTCTCACCCTCCTTCTATATCCCACACTTCCTCCCATCCCCTTTACTCCTCCTTAGCCCACCCCCAATCCACTCTTCCTCATGGGTAAGGGCTCCTGTAAGGAGTAAACATAATCTGGCTTATTAGGTTGTGGCAGGGCCTGGTACCTTTCCCATGCATTAAGACTGAGAATGACATCCCTCCATAGAAACTGGGATTCAATTAATATTGTTGTCCTAAGCCACTGAATATGGCATCTCACCCTAGGGAATGGATTCTAGCTAGATCATGTACCATGTTTGTACTGTGGTCCTCCTAATCCCAGGGGGTCCTGATAGTCCAAGCTTCACAACCGTCTCCAAGATCAGGAAGGCCTATTTCAGTCCTTGTATTTTCCACAGTTGTTAGGTCTAGAGTTCATGAGTTTCCATGAGCTTTGTTCAGCTGAGGACCACCATGATCTTGACTTCCCTTGCTCATATATTCCCCCCCCCTTTCTCCTGGTTTCTTGTAGCTCAACCTTGTCTTTGTTGTGGATCTCTGCATCTGGTTACATAAATTAATGGATGAGGGCTCTATGATGATAGGTAGGGTATTCAACAATCTGATTATAGGAGTAAGCCAGTTCAGGCATCTTCTCAACTACTGCTTGGAGTCTTAGTTGGTATCCTCCTTTTATAGGAAAAAAACACAAACTTAGGGTGGGGCTGTGACCCTCTGTTTGTATGTGACCAGAGTCATGGGTTCTTTTTTTGAGTCCGGATGGTCTCAGGTCAGCAGACCTAGGGCCTCAGGGTGTGCTAATTAATCTTGTCTAAGCAAACTGGAGTTGCAGCTAACTCTTTTGTTTCTTAAGGACCTTATTTACCTGCTGACACACTGACAGGAGCAGCAGTTTCAATTTTTGGTATCCAGCTATCTTAGGGCCTTGTGAGGGAAAGTTGCCTATGGTTAGCAAATTTCAGGGAACTGAAGTGGCCTGGGTTAGCTTTCCAGGTCAGACTGCCCTTCATTTCAAGTGTGTGTGGGGGGGTGTTCCTTAACTGCTTTTTGTCTTTCACACTGCACCCTTGCCTCCTAGGCCATTTCATTTCCTCCTATTTTTTTTTATCTCCCTTCCCCCCTCTTATCATCCTCCTGCCCCCATTTTAGAAACTAGACATCAACAAACAAAATACCACAACTGAAAATTGGGGTACAGAACTAAACAGAGAATTCACAACAGAAGAATTTCAAATGGCCTGAAGACATTAAAGGACATGCTCAACATCCTTAATCATCAGGGAAATACAAATCAGAATGACTCTAAGATTCAGAATGGTTAAGATCAAAAATACTGAGGACAGCTTACCTTGGAGAGGATATGGTGTCAGGAGAAACACTCCTCCACTGCTGTTGGAAAGCAAACTTGTTCAGTGAATTTGGAAATCAGTATGGTGGTTTCTAAGGATTTGGAAACAATCTACTGCAAGATCCAGTGATACCACTCTTGGGCTCAATCATACCACAAGGACATTTGCTCAGTGATGTTCATTGCAGCAGTATTCAATTATTCATACAGTTAAACTCAAAACAACCTAGATTCCCTTCAACTAAATAATGGATAAGGAAAATGTGGTACATTTACAAAATGGACCACCACTCAGCCATAAAAAAGTGATGACCTCATGTAACTCATGTCATTTTCAGGAACAGAAAAAGAAAGAAAGAAAGAAAGAAAGAAAGAAAGAAAGAAAGAAAGAAAGAAAGAAAGAAAGAAGAAACAAACAAAACAACAACAAAAACAAAAACCATCCTGAGCGAGGTTACACAGACTCTGAAAGTGTAGGCGCTCAACCTTGACCAGCAAGGAAGATGCAACTCCGGGAAGATTTTCTTCATTCAGTTTTAATCAGGATCCTTGAACATGTTTCTTCTGACCCTGGGAAAAAGCCCGTGCAGGCTTAAATCCCCTTATGCTGACCAACCCCAGTGAGCCACATGGACCCTGCTGATAGGCTACTCTAACAGAAGCAAAAAGGCTGAACAGACTTAACCAAATAAGGACTTGTTTACTCCAGAGAGCACTCACCATTGGGGAGGTGGAAGGTGGAAGCCATCTTTAAGGTGCGGCACTTCGCAGCTCTCTACAAGGAAGAAAGTATGTATTCACTCATAAGTGGATATTAGGAGTAAAATAAAGGATTCACAGACTAAAGTCCATAGCTCCAAAAAAATTAGGCATAAGGAGAACCCTAAGAGGGACACATGGATGACCCTGAGAAGAGAAATTACATGATAACTACAGGCTAAAAGTATTTATGATAAGCTGTAAAACCTGTTATTAACAGAGAAATAACTTTTCAATGCATAATTAATTTTCATGTTATCTAAAAAAGAAAATAGTACGTTCTTCCAAGATATATTAAAAACTTCAGAAACATGAATCATATAGTAACTGCTTGTAGCAAGACAGTAGCATTATAAATTAGTAGGTTTTTTGTTAGAGGAAAAACTTGTATTTTAAAGAAGGAGATAGACATTTCCATTTTATAAGCTAAGTTTCATATTTTTTCATAATAATTTAGACATATATTGTTGGATGGTTTGAACATAATAATATGTTTTAAGGTATTCTTTCTAGAAAGATATAAGCATTATTTTAGTTGCTATTTGTATTAAATTTTCTCATTAGGTCAAGCCACAATGTATATGTTTAAGAAGAGTTTAACTATCCTACCAACATGAACTATTATAATTTTTAAATTAAAAATAAAATATAACATTACCATAATAGCTGGGTAAAGAAACCTAGAGGCCAAGTCTGATAACCTGAACTTATCCTCAGAATTCACATGGGGGTAGGAGTAATACCTCTTCCTTGAGTTCTCATCTGAATTCTATTTCATTCCTGCAAGAGACATGCACATACACATACACATACATGTGTGCAGAAAATAATTAAATGAAATTATTTTAAATTCATAAAACACTTTAGATTATTGAATATATGCTTATGTGACAAAAATCAATGTGGATAGTTCAAAATATTTTAAAGACTTTTAAAATTAATTAATTAATTGATTAATTTTATTACTAGTCACAGGTTTTCCTTTCTCTTTTCCACCCAGTTCCTCCCCCACACACCCTATTTCTACTTCCCAATTTGCTCCGCTATTTATATTTAGGAAAGAGTAGGTTTCTTATGAGTTTCAACAAAACACAGCATATCCAGTTGGAGCAAGTATAAATACCTCCATACCTCCACACATACTAAGTTTAGGCACAGCAAACTAGTAAGGTTCCGAAAATCCAGTAATGGAGATGGAGATAATCCCTGTTCCTATTGTTAGGAATCCCATAAGAATATTAAGCTATGTAACTGTAACTTATATGCAGAGGTTCTATGTCAGTTCCATGCAGGCTCCCTGGTTTAGTTGCAGTCTCTATGAGACAATCTGAGCCCAGGTTAGTTGATTACGGGAGTTTTTGTGTGAAGTCCTTGACCTCTCTGACTCCTATAATCCTTTCTCAACCTCTTCTGCAGGATTCCCCAAACTCTACCTAATATTCAGCTGTGGTTCTGCACCTGGTACCATCAGTTGCTAGATGAAGTCTTTCTAAGGATAACCCAGGCATGCACTGATCTATGTGTATACCAGAATATCTATAGGCAACATTACAATGGCATTTTTCCCTCCATGTTTGTTCTATCCTAGGTCTCTTGGTCACACAGTCTGTAGGTCCTGGTGCTTGGGGCAGTGTCAGGGGTAGGTTTACTCTCCTGGTATGGTTTTAGAATAGCCAGATCATTGGTTGGCCACTTTCACACCCTCTAGTCCCCCCTTACCCCAGCACATACCTTAGGCAGGAAAGACTGTAGGTCAAATGTTATGTGGCTGGGTTGTTTTCTCACTCTCTCCATTTGAAGTCTTGCCTGATCACAGGAGATGGCAAGTTTAGGTTAAATATCTGTTATTTCAAGGATTATTAGCTGGGATCATCCTTTTGCTAACCTAGGAGATTTCACTGTGCCAGGCTTTTACGGGACCCTAAAATGGCCTCCTAACTTTCAAGTAGTCTTTTTCATTGCTATCCCTTTCAGCCATACCAACATAGTCACTCCTGTTCCTAGACTCATTTGCCTGCAATTTGATGAGTCTCATGATTTTAATGCTATACTTATAGGCAAGATGAAATAAAAATTATTACATGTATCTCCAAGATAGTATTAAAATGAGAAAAGATTTGAAACATTGAGATTAGAGAACAGAGGAAAGGATTTCTGAAAAATGTAAAAACAAATAAGAATCACATTCTAACTCAACATGTTGCCTAGTGGGTGCCTTTGTCTCAAATCAGTGTGGGAAAACCCAAACAGAAGACTAAAAACTGCCAGAGTTTATAATTTAGGGCTGAGTTTGTAGGAGGTACAGAAGAGCAGGTTTATAAGCATACAGTAAAGGAAAGCTATGTATCAACAATGTCTCACCCTAAAATAGCAAATGGAAAATTAATGTTACCTACTTGGAGTCAGAAAATTAATGTCTGAGGAGAATAAAAGAAACAATATGGGACATCCTCATAGATATTGGTAGCCCCCAGTTGAAGAATGGAAAACTTATATTATGGGTATTCAGTAAGATACTTAGGAAAGTCTTGCCTGAGAAGACAGAATAATCATCTCATGAATAATTTTGACCTAGTCTGTGCCAAATAAGTCATAAAAATTAGCTTTAAATAATCTTTACAAACAAGTTAACTATATCCCATGGAAACATTCAGGAGTATTCGTTAAAATAAAAATTTGTAGTTTATTTAAGCAGACCCTGCATGAAATAAATCAGAGAAATTTACAACAAATCAAGAAGAAATGAAATAACAATCTAATATGAAAAATAAAGCTATACTAACTCTTAAGTAGCTCATTTTAAGATATGGTATACATGCATATATTGTTAAATTAAAGATACCTATCAAATTATACGTTACAGGTCAATGCAATTTCTAAAGAATTTTAAGTATAACAGCTTACAATCGGAGGAAATGGCAGGGTCAAAGATCCTCAAGACACTACATTCTAAGAAAGAATAGAAGGAAGGACTCATGAAACTCACAACACAATTGTAGTCACTGTAAAAGTTAGAAGATCTGATGAGAGAAAAAATAAAACCACAGTGTCTGCAGGTGTGAAGACATTTGTACCCCTTTGTGTAGAAAATACTGGAGACACGCTATTGATGAAAAAAATTTATGTTTATAGAAGAGTATCTATCTCTATTGGGCTTTATAAAATTATGGTGCTTTTTAAGATGGACACATTTAATCTATATCAAAATCCAGCCATGATGTCCTTGTCAGGGGCAACTAAGGGATCAAGATTTCCTTAGAAGCTAGCCACATAAGCAATCCCTGCATATGTATTGTAAAAGAATGGAGTTCCAGAAGTAAAGCATGTGTTTACCAAATCATATTAGTTGCACAGCATTAGAACAATTGACCACTCTTATCAATAACTGCTGATGGGTGACCTGTAGAGTATCGAAATTTCCAGATGCTGCCCAAGCCTCACCAAAAAAAATTCTTCTAAGAGCCTCATGTATCATATGAACAATTTTCTTTGAGATGATTTGTTAAATAAACCCAAAACAAATTTATATTCACACAAAACTATAAAATATGTTATTCACTGATGCATTTTATATTAGTCAAGCAATATAATCAATCTAAGTTTTCACAAATGGGCAAGTGCATCAAGAAAAAATGGCATACAAATATGCACCCAAACTTTAAAAAGAGCATCATTAAATCATAGAAAGATGGAAATCATATGATTTGTGATGAGTTGTATGAACCTGGAGGATATAATGCTAAGCAAAACAAGAATACCTTCTGAAAATCTAAAAATAATATCAAATAGTAGAAGCATATAGAATGTTCCTTTCTATTGAAGAAGTGTGAGTTTTTAAACCAAATGTGAAAAAAAAAAGTTAAGTAGGAGGTGAGGTTTTAGAAATTTCTCACAACAGTGACCATGGCTAACAATAAATCATGCAGTTTCCTAGCCATGGATCTTCTAGACAAGGACACATTGTTTCTGAAGGGAATCACAGAACATAGAACTCCCTTCTTCAGTTTATGACATCACAAGAAAATTTTACACTTCCATTCATTTTGTCTAAGGTGCACTGCTTTGACTCAAGCCCAAAGAAATAGGGTCCATATACTGTGACCCCTTAAAACATAAACCACTGAATGATATTCTAAAAAAATCCAAGCTTTCTATATTTCAAAGAAACAATGTAGTCTTTTTTCATTCCTTTCTTTCTTTCTTTCTTTCTTTCTTTCTTTCTTTCTTTCTTTCTTTCTTTCTTTCTTTTCAAACAGGTTTTCTTTCTGTATTCCTGGCTGATCTGGAAATGGCTGTAGACCAGACTGCCTGAAACTCAGAGATCCACCTGCTTCTGCCTCCTGAGTGCTCAGATTAAAGGCCAGTACTACTCCTGCCATGCAATATGAACATTTCTTAAAAACATACACTAATATATGTCCTTGCAGCTCCTAGTTACTTTCCCACAAGGTTATTGAAGCATTTGTCTAGATAACAACATATACTTTTTTCTAGGATCTGACCAAACGAATCCAACCCCTGCAAAATCATTATTTCCTCTATTATGATATGTATTTATTTATGCATTTATTTATTTATTTATTTATCATGTGTGTATGTGTCTGTGTATGTGTGTGCTGTGTTTATTCTGAAGTCAAGGAAAGTTCACCATGTTCCCTCAAGCTGGAATTCTAGGCAGTTGTAAAACATATAATGTGAGTGTTAGGAACAAAACATTGGTATTAGGAAAAGAAACCAAGTGTACATGTTGAGCTTTTACTACAGTCTTGTGAAGTTATGTTAAATAAGTTAATAGAATACAAAATTCAGCAAATATATTAAGAGAGAAAAATTAATGTAAAAACTATAGACAAAGAGCAGAATTTTCAGATATGTAGTAAAACTTTTATTTCTTCTGCTTTATATGTGAATTGCAAGTGATCCAGTAAACCAGGATTCCGCAACTGACTGGCATCATTAGATAGTTACACCATGAGCAGGAATAAGAAAAAAATAGGTAACAATTAGAAATCTACAAGAATTAAATTAATTAAAAGGCAAATATAAATATTTAAAACTGGATGGAAATTTTAATGTAAACCAAAAAAGTAATGTAATAGAAAACATTATTAATGAGATTAATCAAAAATAGGAACAGTCTGTGTACTTGAAAATAATTACTTGAAAATGTCCAGGCAGAAGCAAGGAAGATAAAGAGCAAAGATAAAATGATAAAGCTTTTATGATTTATAACTGTATTTGTTACTTCCGACAAAATATCACACCCAAAGTGACATATGCAAGAAAGGTGCATTTTGCCTTCCTCTTCCAGAGGTAGAGTCCATAACAGCATTTAGCACAGCCATATTGTCACTAGGTTCCTTCAATTGTCTAAAACTGCTTCTTTCCTGTCACATACCTCCAGCTGTCTGATAAGGAGGCAGGGCCACAATTTGTGTGTATTACACTGGCCATTGGATTGGCCTTGCGTTGTTGTTTCTTGGCATATCGCCTCTTCTAAGAAGGCTCGATATAATTTATCATATCCTTGCTAACATATATTAGCATTTTCTCAGTATTCTACACTGTGAATTCTTATTTTATTATACATTAAACTTATAACATCAATGTAAAATTATTTTGGGATAATTTTTTTTCAGGGGACACACCTTTCTTCTATAGTAGTTTTAATAAGGCCATTGTCCCATGGGAAGCCAAGTGAAACATAAATGAAAAAAGTTCCTAGTGTTTATAAGAGGGCAGCTCACTTATCACAAAAAGGAGTTCCATTGACCAGTCTCATACAGGGCAGCTTTAAAGTTCTTTTTGCAATCAACAAGTGTATGTCTTTATCAATTAAGAGGAGAAGGCAGATAAAATACATGCAGCAAACAGAAACAGCAGGTAGTACATGTATATATGCATGTATTCTTTGTTTAAATTTTGTAATTGAATCTAAAATATGGATGATGTCAGGTTTTTACTCCAGCGTCTTATGACCATTGACTAAGACACTTTTGAAAAAGAAAGAATTCATGATTTTCCAGGATGCATCATTAGCACACACTGCTGCTGCTTCCCCATCAATTTTCCCTCCCACTTTGTCAGCTATGATCTTGTCAACTTCTGCCTGGGTCCCCTGTGAGCTCTGTTTGCCTAAGCTGATGGACACAAGTGGTCATCCCTGTCATTTAACCAGCCACTTCTCTGTTTGGTACTAAGAAGTTTGAGAGTAATAATATTCTTGTATGGCAGGTAATTTGTCCGCAGGTAAGTACCCACCCTAGTTTTGGCACTCTGCCTTTAGCTTTTCTGACTTGGTTGTGGGAACATCAAAGCAAACACTCACATTTCCTCTTGAGAGGCGTATTTTAGTATTATGGGACACATAGCAATAGTGCTCAAATTTCTGTTAAGTTCTTTCCAGTCACGGCTGACAGATGCATTTTCTCTTGCCTCTCAGAGTCAGTTTCACACATACTTTCTCATATGTGATCAAAGACTGGTTCAAAACAGGAGCAGCTGAGTACCTGTAACTTCAGGACAACTGCTGAGAGACACAGTAACTCAGCATGGCAAAGGGCTGGGTCACTCTGCATTGACATTCTGGTTAGAAAAAAAAATAGAGTTTCAACCTAATTTTCATTAACAGAGACTGCACTTTAGATCTTCAGCACTCAAATGAAAAAAAAAAATACATGGGGAAGAAGTGATTATGTAAGAAGGAAACTAAGAGCATTAGAATGTCCTTGAAATTCATGTAGAGTGTAAAAATGAATACTTTCAGTGAGGACTTCAATATAGCATGGGAATTTTTTACTGAGAAAATGTAGTAACTGAATGTGGGAGAGGCCAGAAGTCTCTAAATTTGAGCTAAAGAACAAAAAGTAATATTCTAGTATGGGTGAAAATAATTAATGTAAATTGATGGCAATTATTGTTCATATAATTTGACAAAATACTTCCTATATTTATTTCTTTTGACTTTTACTTTTTCCTTAGCATTCAGACAGTTATTATCAATAGAAATAATGGTGTGAGTGTGTACGTGCGTGTGTGTGTGGGGGGGTATGTACCATGTATTTTCTTTTGCTTTGTTTGAGAATGCATCTTGCAAGTTCAAGAAAGAATGAAATTCATTGTGCAGTTCAGACTGGCTTCTAACTCATGCTTCCACTAATACATCGTCTTAACTTTTAGATTAAAGGCTGAAGATACACTGGTGTAGAACACAGATTGCTCATGTAGACGACTGTATTGTAGTTAGGTTCCCAAAAGCCACAACCACCCATAACTAATGCTCCAGTGGACCTATTGCATCTTTTTGTCTCTATGGGTGCTGCACTTACTTGCTCAAACTTAGAGTCTCTCATACACACATTTACACATAAGGAAAATTCAAGATAACATATTTAAAAAATAAAAAATTTTAAAGATCAGCCAATATCTTAATGTCATTTTGTTTTTAGGACTTTGAATTCTTCACTTTATGTATTGGTATTTCCTAGACCATATCTAAATTCAGTGTAAAAATATCACAGAGTTTCCAGCCCAATAATTCAAAATAAGTATCTAATAGCCCCATTCCCATTTTAGCCTACAGCCAGATTACAACTGAAATGCTAAAACCAATAAAATTAGTTAGAACTTACTTTTATTCACTTGTATACTATGGATTACATGCTGTACACTACATATCATGGTTTTATTTAAATGGGTATGTGACTTACATATCATAATTTCATTTTAAAAACCTATCTTAATTGCTTTGGATTATCGTTTCTCTAAATTTGTATCAGAAAAAAATTTAAGAGTTAAATTATAAAACTATTATTTCACAGAAGTACTAAACTATTTTTTTGTAGCTAACAGTTGAGAGTATAAGCCAAACTTGCAAAAGTTATTCGAAGTTTCTTGAAATTTTCTAAACTGAAAAATATGGAAAGAATAATTTTATATATTTATTATATGTATATAACCTATCAAAAAGTAATCTTGAGAGAAAGGAAGTTTGCCCTGAGGTCTGCACATTAAAGTCTGTCTCTCTCTCTCTCTTATGTGCAGCTCAAGAATCAAAATGAGGTCCTCAGGATTGGCAGCTGGAGCTTGCACTGAGCACTTCACCAGCCCTGTAGGTGGTTTCTTTTTAGGGAAATAGCAATTGAAACCATCTAAACATTCCTTTGAGATTTTCTTTCTAGAAAGATGAGGATTAGAATGCAAAAGTGATTAATATACCATTCTCCAACTGTATGACATTTTACTTACCCCTACTTCTGTTTTGTAATTTACCTGAGTAACTCAGCTGAGTGTCTGTCTTTAATTAGGAGACATTTGGAAGTGTATCAAAGTAATAACAATATTTTCCACCTAATAATTAAATTTATTAAATTTATTTGGTACACATTGATGCGACTATGAAAGCCAGGACTAATACTGACATGTATTAAGTGATGGATGATAAATACTATTAGTAGAACAAATTCTTATTAATCAGGCATCATTGTTAGATTGATCATAAGGGGTTGCTTTGAAGTTTGCAAGTCCTGTACTTGTATTTGTATAAAGTACAGAATAGTGTGTATGATGAAAACATACAGAAATCCTACAAGGATATGATTGTATTCAGAAGTTAACCAAATTTCAAAAAGTAGATTGAGTAAAATAATCCCTTCACAGCTTTAGTTTGGACAGAATCTCAATGAGTAGCTAGGGCAAAGCCACTAAGCCACTTTCTTCCAGCATTAGCATTCAAATCCTTGGGTGGTAGAGTTTAATGACTTTTAAGTGAAGTAGAAATAGATTATTTCTCTTTCCTTCCTGTAACCCCTCCCAGCTATACCTTCAAATCCTTTCCATGCTATTCCATTCTGTAGTTGACAGGCTTTTTCTTTAGTTATTATTGTTGCTTACATATACGTGTGTGTGTGTGTGTGTGTGTGTGTGTGTGTGTGTGTGTGTGTAATTATATAACTGTACATTGCTGAGTCTGGTTTTGTTGCTGATGTGCACATAGATAAACTCTCAACATTAGACAAATAATGAGGAGGATCATCTGTGTGAGAGGCTAATTCCATTTCTGGCAGCATTTAGTTGCCTCTAGCTCTTTGTCAAGGAGTGGGACACTACAAAGGATTTTCCCGTCCATGATTATATGGACTTTGGAAAAACTTCAGACTTTTATGCTAGCGTAGCAGCGTTGAAATCTGTACAGAAGTTCACGAAACATTTATTAAAGATTTAACACCATTAATTCCCAAACTATTCTGCAAAGTGGAAATAGAATGTCCGTTGCCTATTTTCGTTCTGCCATAATAATTGGTACCTAAACTCGGTATACAATGAAATTTATACATCAGTTTTTCTTATAAACTTATATAAAAAAACAATTCACAACAAATAACTTGCAATCCTAATCCAATAAAACATTAGAAAGTTTATCCACCATGATAAATTAGGATTTATCGCAGGGATGCATGTATAGATAAATATACATATATCAATAAATGTAATCCACAACTTAAACATGATGAAAAAAATATGAACATCTCATTAGATGGAGAAAAGGCCTTTGGCAAAATCCAAAATCACTTCATTCAGAAAGTTTTGAACAGGCAAGGGATAACAGTGACATACCTAAACATTAAAACGACAATATACAGCCAGCTTATGCTTACATCAACCTAAAAAAAAAAAAAAAAAAAAAAAAAAAGTATTTTGAAGCATTTATTTCTGCTAAAATCAGGAACAATACAAAGATTTATACTCTATACTATCCAACACAGTACTTGAAGTCTTAGCGCAATAAGAAAACTGAAGGAGATCATGTTGATTCAATTGAAAGGATGTAATCAAATGTTATGAACTTATAAGTAAAGACACTTAAAAAATTACACCATGAAAATCTTACACCCAGTAAAACTTTCAGCAAAGTGTCCATAACAAAATTAACACTCAAAAATCAGTAGCCTTCCTATATACAAGTGGCAGGCTGAGAAATAAACCCAAAAAATAGTCTCAAAAAACTTGTGATAATTTTAATTAAGCAAGGAAGATTTTTTTTAAGTCTCAATATTCTAAGCCATTGGGGCAGTGCAAAATAGAAGTATTTTTAAATTTTCTCTTATCAACTCTTAATGGTTACCAAAAACATAACAAATGATGATAAATGTTGGCTAAGGTTTTTGTGTTTTCCACTTTAATGAGGATTTTTTCTTTAACATTTAATCTTATGATCAAATGTCTGATCTTGTGAGTTTGAAGTACAGAAAAATTTGAATCTGTGTTGCTGTTCTAATTTTTCCAGTTCATGTAATAAAAGTCATTCCTTCATTTCTTTCACAAATTCATCATTAGAAAAATTTTAATAAAATTACTGGAAACTGTTCATATAAATGTCTTTCTTATTTAAAAATTTTGCTTAAGTATGTGTTATTAGTTTTTGACTTTTCTATATAACATTTCATAGGCATATTGCATATTATTTAACTCACTTAAGTGTCTCTATAGATGTTATATATTATCCCCATGCTCTATTATACTACAATTTATAATTTGTTTCTTCTGAAGTTCATTGATGATCCTACTATTATTTTATCCTTCAAATTATTTATCTTTAGCAAATCACATAAACAAATTGGTTTAAATGAAAAATAAGTTCAGGAAGTCCTACTTTGCAAACCCATGTTTTCTACCTTTGTCAAGACTCCACTGTACACCAGAAAAAAATGCAAAGCACAGTGTTTAGTTTCAAAACTTTTATCACTTTTTGTATGTATGGACATTTTGTTATATTGTGTGGAGGAAAACATACTGTAAGTGAATGTGGAGGGAGTGGAGAAAGTGACAATCTCTGTTCATAATTTTAGTCAGAGATAAAATAACAAAGTCCTTGAAAAGTCCTTGAAGCTTTATTAAATAACCTTTGTGGCAAATGGACAAAGCCCTTTAAGATTTTTTTTGTTTTTTTTTTTTGTTTTTTTTGTTTTTTTTTTTTTTTTTTTTTTTTTTGAGACAGGGTTTCTCAGTACTGCTTTGGAGCCTGTCCTGGAAAGAGTTATACAGACAAGGCTGACCTTGAACTCATAGATAGCCACCTGTCCCTGCCTTCTGAGTGCTAGGACTAAAGGAGTATGACACCAATGGCTGGCTTCAGATTCATCCTTTTATCACATCCATAGTTACACCCTCTTCACTGTTTTGCTGTTTCCTACTCTATATCATACATATTGTATCAGGCCACTTTTCAGACTTACCACATTGTCTTTCACACTTTCCTTTTTGGGGGGCAATTGCATGTTGAATCCTTGTATCTGATTATTAGAGTTACAAAAAGAATATGAGAGAACATGAAACATTTGTCTAGGGGAAAAGATATATTAAGAACAAAACTAATCAGGTAGTGTGTGTTTGTGTGTGTGTGTGTGTGTTTGTGTGTGTGTTTGTGTGTGTGTGTGTTTGTGTGTGTGTGTGTTTGTGTGTGTGTGTGTGTGTGTGTTTGTGTGTGTGTGTGTGTGTGTGTGTGTGTGTGTGTGTGTGTGTGTGTGTGTGTTTTCTGGAGTCTGTGAACTTGACTACAAATGCCTATGTAAAAAAGATGTGTTTGAACTCTTGGAGCTAGAAGTAGGAATGGTTGTCAGACTCCAAATTTGAGCAATGGCAATAGGGCTCAGGTTCTTTGCAAGAACATTAAAAGAATTTAATCCCTGAGACATGGATAAAGCCTCAATGTGTATTAGTTAAATATTTATTTTAGTATGTGATTTGAAACATAAGATATAGATAATGAGTGTGTCTTTGTTTCCCTTTAATTTATATCTAACTAGGTCAGTGGTTTTCTAAACCTTGCAAAGTATGGACTGGATTTTTGAACACTAAGAAACCCTTTCATTTGTTTGAACATAATCTCAGTGATGTTTTTATTTTGCTCTCACATGTTAAAGTTAGAGTGTGCAAAGCCTGAAGTGAAGTGAGAGGTTGATGTGTTGTGACCTGGCATTCTCACTAAAACTGTGTTCTATTTTTTGGAAGATTGCTGCAAAGCATGAGTAGTTTTTATAGATTAAGTTTAACTTCAATCATGAGCAAAAGTAAGGATATGTATTTTCCTGTCCCCTCATTTCTTTCCTGTTTGTGGACTGAATGCTTCTTTGACCCAAATGCAAAACAGAATATGATGGAATTTTGGTCCACTAGTTACCCACAATAAGAAAACAACTAAACTGCTTTGTGAGAAAAAAAAATCATTGATATCTTAAAATTGTTCACAATAAAAGTCAGGTTATAGATTCAAAAATAATCAAAAATGGTTACCTTTGGACCAACATTCCAAGAAAAGCATTGACTAAGATCAAGCATCTAGATGCCATGATAGAATCACTCAAGCCAAGTAACTAAGGAGACAATCACCCACAGTGATTTTTGACATTAGAGTACTGACTTCTGAGACTGTGTGTGAATAGAATAATTAGGAAAGCAAAATTTTTAGTAATCTCTTTTGGCTTCTAATAATTATATTTTGCAATGTTTAACTAGACAGCTCTATGCTCCCCTAAGAAGGTATCCGTGCTAATAGAAATAAAGCAGAGAAATGAGATTCTGGAGTTACTGTGTCCACATACTGAAAGGAGCTCATATTTATAGCTGTTTGTCAGAGATAGCATAGAAAAATATCTTTTACCTAATATGGTTGGTTTTAATTTTATGAGAATCCTGATGCAGCATCCTGAGAGAGAACTGATCAAATATTTACATTCTCCACTTACCACACTGTTTGACCCAGCCATTAAACATTGTTAAATCTAGCCATTAAATATAGAAAGATGCAAGCTGAAAGGTATGCTAAAAATGTCTCTTTATGATATTTATATTAGACTGATGATACTAGACCCTGCCAAGCAGACTGGTTGTTTTGTAACATTTCATACATTGGTTAGGTAGGGTGAATGGATCCGGCTTTTCTACATGAAAATGTACCAGGACAATCTCTTCCTGTATGAGGAGAAAATTATTGTCATGTGTAAGTTCCAAATGAGCAGTGTTTATTGAGATTTATTCTAACATTTGATACTGGGATATGCAATTTTGTCATTTTAATGCATTCTTCATTTTCAGAATGTAAAGAGTTACAATCAAAATTGATTAAAATAATTAACACATAACTTAGGACAGTATATTTTGTATCTTCTGTCTATACATTATATATCTATTTTCTGTCTACAATCTATGATTCTAAACACTTTTCCTACCTACTTATTGTCAATCAACATATCTTATTTTTATAGGTATATACCAGCATTATCCCTTTTCTTTTTATATTTTTGATTATGAGCCTAGCCTTTAACAACTGAGGTATCTCTCCAGCCCACCTTAGTCTTTTTTTAAAAAAATTTCAACAATCATTACAAATAAATTATTCATATAATTTTCTTAAAATAATTTTTCATAAATTTCTACTACAATGGTAGATTGAACCTAAGAATTAGAAAATTGATTCATTGCTACTTCATAAACAATTCAGCTACAGAATCAGCTGAAAACTACAAAAATTGTTTATTTGAGAGAGAACCTGCCTCATATCATTTACCATTATTCCCTTCCCTGTTTTCCCACCATCTCCTTTCTGGATCTTTGTTAGCCCCAGATAAATAAAGTATCTAAAATGCTCTTTTTCAGCTGTGAAATATTTCTTTTCTGGTTTGGACATTTTGCCCCTGTCCTGTGCTTCTAGCCTGTAGAAGTAAAGCTTGGACTTTCCATTTATTCTTCATTCTCTGGATTAATATCCAAAATGTGGAATCATATAAAGTTTTCATTTTCATTTTTAATTTACATGTTTATTTGGTGATCAGCTTAATTTCCTCATAGATGTCACCAGCACATAACTTTGGAAAAGCTGTTGGTCAACATTCAGATACAATGTTGGTTATAGGAAGTATTGCTTTTCCTAAATTTAGATGCTAATTGTGTATTGCAAATATCAGTGACTAAATTAAGCATACCTTAATGAATTTCACAATGTCAGTCATTATAATTAAAGATCATACATATTGTATAGAACCTAGTTCCTTTTCCTGTGGATTTAGACAAATCTATTTTCAGACACTTTGTGTTGTATGGTAGTAATATTCTTAATTTTATGTCAAAGAAAATGTGAGTACATATGTCATTTTAAGCTCTATATTAAACATGAGTGAATAAATACCAAATTATATATATTATGTAATCAATGATTGTAAAACAAAACAAATATTTCAATTTTTTTATTTTAAAAACTCCAATTGAATAAAAATATGAATTGTATTTATTTTATATTCAACAGAATAAATATCCAGTTTCATATTCATCCTGACAAGTATTAGAAAGGGAAAACAGATAAATTTGTTTACATTACTCATTATTCTCTATAGGAATAGAAGTAAGTAATAGTTCAACTTTAAAATATTAATAAACAGAAACATAACTGAGAGCAGAGGATCCAATAGTTATTCAGTCTTTAAGGCTGGGTACTGTAGTAGTTAGTGTAGGTTCACAATGGCCATCTCTCACAATTGTTGGCATGTTTCAAAAACCATAGTTGCTCAGTCTAGGAGGCTAGGTTTCAGCAGTTTGAATCTGGAACAGGGAGAACACTGCTGGAGAGCTAATGCTCCCTAGTCCATGATGAAAGCTTAGAAATACTGGTTCTGACACCATAGAAGGCATCTTGAGCAGCAGCAGTAGGGCAAGTCAATTTTGCAGCAATACAGAGGACCAAGCTAACCCAATGCAAGATCTGTGATATATTATAGGCTTTTCAGCTGGAGGGCTATTGAAAAATACCATTCACAAATGGGGAGTTCTTTCCATATCAGGGTAATCAGGACATTCCTTAGATGTGGTTACATATTCAGGTGTTCCTATTTCATGTCAAGGTGAAACAAAAACCAACCATAAGGTGTGTTACATACTAGTTAATGTCCATGTATAATTTAGATAATAGCTAAGTTTACATCACAAATTTAAAGTAGTGTAGTACAATTTCAATTACAGTACCTGAAACAGCCCTTTCTATACTTATGTTTGTTCTAAGTGTCTTTTAGGAAGATATAAGAATGTAAGGTGGCATTCTCTTTTCAATATATGATCAACATGTATCACCAAGGAGAGGCAATCGGTGTTCCAAAACCCCACTTCCAACAGTTCTAAGTAAAATACAACTCTGCCTTTTTTTTTTTTTTTTCAATCTTGGAAGCTGACTAACTACTGTGAAATGACCGTCAGTGTTTCCAGAACCTACTGACTGGGAGTGGTAATGATGACCCATTTAGGGCTGAACACTCAGTATCATATTGTCACCACTTTGATCAATTCTTCATCTCTGCTATGACTGCTTGACCTGCAAAATGAAGTGTATCTGAGGAAGGCTAAGAGCTGCACAAGTAAGTTTACCCTCAGTATGTCCGTTATCCCCATACTTTCCCTTTACTTGTGTGTATGTGTATGTGTGTGTGTGTGTGTGTGTGTGTGTGTGTGTGTGTTGTGTCTGTGTGTCTTTGTCTATGTATCTATATGTGTAAGTGCATGAGAGTATAGATGCATGGCTGTGTTCCTACATATGGTCAGCCAAGGTGGACACTGGATATCTTCCCTCTGTCATGGTCCAGTTTTACTTCTTGAAATGGAATTACTTCCTCAAACCAAAGCTATGTTAGCTCTAGAATAAGTTGGATGACTAATGAGCTTAAGGAAACTCCCAGTTGTGTTCCTTGAAAGACTGGGACTACAGAATCATTTCTCCATTGCATGCAGGTAGTCCACTTTACCTTTACTAACCCAGCTTTCTTGTGGTGATTTATTGTCTATGATCTAATAAAGCCACTGTGGATCAAAATGCAAGGCTAGCCACATACATAGATCCAGGCAGTGGTGATACACATCTTTAATCCCCGCAGATATGCTAAGCAGCCATAAATGCCAGTTAGCTTAGGCAAACACCTTTAATCCCAGGATTTAGGAGATAGGCAAATGGATCTCTGTGAACTCAAGGCCACACATGGCTTCCCAAAAGTAAATCAGTTTAAAAGAATAACAGAGTTCATGACTTTAATCCCAGCACTGGGGAGATGTAAAAGGAAGAAACAAAGGGTCTCATGAGAGATTTAGTTTACAGACAGGGAAATGCTTGTTTCTTCAGATTCACAGAGAGAGGATTGCCATTTCAGCTTGATAGTGGTTCAAGAGCTACTGGCTTGACTGCTTTGCTTTTCTGATCTTCAACTTGAGTCCCAATATCTGACTCTGGGTTTTTATTATTATTCATGTTACACTATCTCCTCAGCCTTTTCTTTCCTCCTTTTTTCAATAGTGACTCAGATTATTATTGATTCTTTTTATTTAAATAAATAAGTAGCTTTTTTCTTTCTTTATTTATTTCACATTTATTATTATTATTTTTTTATTTTACATGTCGATCCCAGTTTCCTCTACATCCCTCCCTCCCTTCCTCTTACCCTCTCTCCCCATCACATGCATTCTGACCACTCTACCCTCAGAGCCCACCATCCCCAATGCCTTGACCAAGAAAAAATTCAGAGATTATATCAAAATTAAAATTGTTTGCATGTTTTCACATGAGGAAAATGTCATATTTTAAATCAGTTTTTATTAATAATATTTATGCTAAAAATTATTTATATTTTTATTTTTATGTATTTTATTTTACATCTAATGGCATAAAATTAAAAAATACAGTGTGTGTGTGTGTATGTGTATGTATAAAATGTGAGTACGTGTAATATTTTCTATTAACTTTCATTAGTTACAATTGGTTTAAACTATCATCCTATTGGCAAAACAGGATTATTAGTAAGAGTCTGAACTACTTCCTTCTAAATTTGAGGTACCTAAAGATCTCTCAGTGAACCAATTTCTTGTAATCTTTATGCTGAGCAACTCTGTCCAATTATACCTCTGTTATCTTTTGGAGAAGGTATGATTAGACAAAGTATAGATAATTTTAAATTTAAGGGAATGATAATAATATAGACATACGTTAGAACATTCATCTTCAGTCGAGCCAGTGTCACTATTAATGCAGGTTTAATTAAGAAAAGACTATAAGGAAGACGCTATGCACTGAGCAGCATGGACAGCCTGAGTGAAAAGAGCCTGTACAACATTAGGAAATATATTCTGACATTCATTTTAGAGAAAGCAAACAAGACTGATGAAAAATACACAGATGATATGAACATCATTCCAAAGCCCGGAAGATATTTCCTATCTTTAATAGGCAGTTTTCATTGAATAAGTATAATCCAAATTTGAAAATCTTTAGTAAAGCTTTAAAGTGAATTATTGCAAATGGTATCATAATTTAAAATTATAAGAAGTTCTATTGCACAAGAATGAAAAGAAACAGGTAGGAGAAGTTTAACAGATTGAAGGTTAAATCATATGAAAAAAAGAACTTTTGGTTATCATGAAATAAATTATTCTGCCTCTCAATACACACACAATTTAACAAATTGAAAGTATGCAAATGAGAGGCTATATATTTATCTGGGGGAAGGTAAAGTTTTAAAATATAATCAAATTGAAATATTATGAAATGAGTTCTGCAACAATATTTTAAAGTAATTGCCTAGATGCAGTTAAGCAATTTGCAAATCACATATTTCCCCACTGTTTGCAACATTACCTTATGAATCACCAGGATACATAATTCTAAAGACTTTTGATTTACATTTTCCTGAAAAGAAGACCAAAAAGGACATTGCAAATAAGACAAGCAACATGATCTAGTAGCTACAAAACCAATAAACACAAATAAATAAGCCTTTGCTTCCAAAAAGCTGAAGTTGACACTTTCTTTCCCTTCAGTCAATAATCCTCTACAAATACAGTTTTTATACCGATTACATTTTTACTGAGTTTTATCCATTTGTTATCTACAAAGTGTCATTTGAGGATAAAGATAAAAAGAAAATGTGTCTTCTTCTGTAATGTTTCCAATCTCTATCATCTCTCTGTCCTGTATTTTATGCCATACTTCTTTGCTCATTACTTTACTTAATCTTCATCCTATTCACTTAGACCTCATCTTAAATTCATTTTCAGTGTTATTGTTTTATTGTTTGTGTTATGAATTCCTGATTTTTTCCTGCACATAAGGTAATCTCTCTATGAAGAAAAACTTAACAAGTATCTAGGCGTTACCTGCACGTGTCAAAATTGTTTCTTAGTGATCATACATAAATCAGTTCATTCAGACAAAAATATGACCATATGATTGGTTTTCCTTCAAAACGAGAAAATAGTTCTTAGTAATAAACAAACTCTCAAGGTTAAATACTTCTATTTGACATTTGTATATATAAAATGTATTAACACTAATGGCCTTGGAATATGAGCTAATTTTAGAAGAATTCCTTTTTATGTAAATGTTTATGAATTACATCATGATTACACTTTATACAATTAAACTTCAAGGTCACAGATGAATAAAGATGAAGAGATAGCTATGACAAGCTGGTAATTTCTGTGTGTTTATTTATAAAGGTATTCACAATGTTGCTGCAAAACTACTTTATAGAAAGGGTATATATGAAAGAAGGCTGATTCTTGGACAGGTCCAGGAATAAGGCAAGTCACAGTGTTGATATTTTCCCAAGTAGCAAGAGCATAACTACCCTGGGTTGATATATAATTCTTGATTTTTTTGTGTTTGAGTTGGTCATCAGTATTTGGCATCTCTCTCTTTGACCATATGGATTGTAGAAATATTGTGGTTATTTATGAGAATCAGAAGTTAAAAATACTACACATCAGAGGACACTTACAACTATCATTATGATTTCCTCAAAAATTTGTCCTTTATTTTGTATTTCCACAGAATATCTTAATATTAGTATTTTTTTTGCTGTCATTTTTCTTCATTCTTTGTGAGTATAAGGCATTGGCTTTTTTGCAAATTGTTTAATATATGTCTAGTAGAAGCTTAGAAACATGATTTCCATTATGCATTTTAATTTTCAGACATACATTACATATTGACCTTATTCTTTTTCTTCCTATACGACCTCTTAGTTCCCCCTACTTCCTTCCTCATGTAATTTTGTTTTTTTTTTTCTCTTTCAGATCAAACCAAATACAACAAAGAATGACCCAAGCTAGTCATGGACATGGATAAATTCATAGACTTAGTACCAAACTAGAACTGACTATCATTCAAATTCTAGAAGGCCCTATACATGCTACCACAGGAGAAATATCATTATCAATATCTCCCAAGTATGAACCATGAGGTCCACAGTAGTGGCTGCCTATAAGATAGCCTGGTTCAGAAGAGACATAAATGTGAAGGGAATAAACAAACACCTTTTAATTTCATCCAAGGTACACTAATTGAAATGAATCACATACCTGACACAGTTAATGTGCCCAAGATTATGAGACTATATAGGTAGCTCATATTCTCTAGGGGAAATCTACAACTACTATTTGCCTAAGTGAAAATAGCAATTAAATGGCTCCTGGTTACATATTACTATACCCATCAATGCATTGCTCAAGCCCCATAAGACAAGTTACTTTTTACAATATGTGGCAATTAACTCTGAAATAACAAGTGAAAATGTGCAGAGTAAGAGAGTTTGAAGTACATAGTACAAAATGAAAGGTTTTTGTCCCTTAAATCTAATGTTTATATGCAGAAAAGGAGGAAAAAAATTTGAAATAACCAGAAATAACCACAAAGACAGTGTTTCTAAACACAAGAGTAATGAAGAGCTCAATTCACAGAGCCTATAACATCATGTACTATATAATCACAAGTTCAAGCCACACTAAATCCAAGCATTAAGGAAGTAAGTGGGCCCACAGTCCCTTCACCAAGGACCTAGTTACAATACCAAGGACCTAGTTACAATAATATATGCTGTGAGAGAGGAAATCTGTTTTCTTTAATGGAGGAGCACTGGGTATATTAACCACACACCAGGGATGGCATCATGCTCAGGATAACAAAAACAGACTTGTGTGTGCATTGTTCTTTTTGAGCACATAATTTCATCATTTTCCCTCTGGTTGATGGGATTTAAATTTCTATTCTTATACAAAGGCTATGAATAAGCTCTACCTTCTATGAAATCATTAGATTAGAGATTCATGAACTGTATATTTCTACAGCAGGTAGATTGAATTGATCAGGAAGTCATTTATACAAGAAAGCTGCATCTGTGATGCAGTCAGTTAACCTGGTTGTTCAACATAGTCTTGAATATCCCATTGTCTTTATATTAATTTTCTGCATGTACAGTGAAAAGGACCAAATGATAGTAGATAGCATTTATTTCTTACTCTGTTCTCATATTTGTCCAGTTTAAATGTGTATTTTCATGTCTTCGCTATCCTTTTGGCAAAACAAAACTTACCAAGATAACACCATGTCATTTGATGACATTTAGTATTTAATAATTTTTCTCACATAGACTGAACATCTAACTTCCATAAAACGAAGAAGCTCATCAGAACCATATTGACCATGAACTTGAAGGCTTGGCATGTCCTCAGTCATGGTTTTTAACTTCCATAGCAGGGAAGCTGATATGACATATTTGAAGGCTCTATCTAAGTGTGATTACTCCTTTTATTTCCTGTTCATTTCTCCTGGAGGCTATCTTTCTGAAAAAAAATAATAATCTACTCAGTAGTTTAACAAAAATATAGTCAAATATTGTTTACACATGAATCAAATAATTTAGAATAGTAAGAAAGATAATTAATGAAATGATACTTGCTTGTGCAGGTTTATTATTATACATTTCATTATTTAACAGTTTTCAAAAGAAATTGATACTTGTAATCTTAATTTAAATAACATGTTGCCAAAAACTTGTGGACAATGTATTCAGATATATTTTTTAACTTTCAAATAAACTTGATAGGAAAAAACATGTTAATTAAATAATTTTCTGCCAGCAGCTTATCCAATCTTTAAAAACACATCAATTAAAAAAGAGCAATTATAAATCCATATTAAACTTGTTATCTTTGTAAAGGCATTGATAGGTGTTTTCTTTTGACTTTGATGGCTTAGTTTTCCCATGAACTTCAAAATCTGCCTTAGAGATTTGACATGCTAACTTTTTTCAAGTGTTGCTTTTAAAATACTCTCTGAATAGAGAGAGTAAAATGATCTGGTTAATTAAGAAATATAAATGAATATTTTATGCCTCTATATAGAGAAAGCAGTATACAAGTACACATATCTGTGTATTAAATTATGTGATTAAAAATGTATAATGTAGCCAGTTGTTGGTGGTTGCATGTCTTTAATCCCAACATTCAGGAGGCAGAGGCAGGCAGATCTCTGTGAGTACAAAGCCAGCCTAGTTTACACGCAAGTTCCAGGACAGCCTCCAAAGAAATACAGAAAAACTCTGTCTTGAAAAATATGTATAATATATTAGGAAAATGAAAGGTTGAAATGCTGCTGTTGGATCTGAGACTTACCTGTTTCACTAGCTTCCTCCTCAATTAAAATACTCGACATAAATTGCCATAGTTTTATTATAGGTAACAGAGTAACATTTTTCTTCATTTGCCATATGGTCATGGTAATTAAAATATTTTACTCTTATCGTGTGTGTTTGTGTGTGTGTGTGTGTGTGTGTGTGTGTGTGTGTGTGTGTGTGTGTGTGTGTTTAGTTTTGCTTACTTTGTTTCTAGGTCAAGTTTCTTTGTGTAACATCTCTCTGTCCCAGAACTGACTTTGAAGACCAGGCTGGTCTTGAATTCACAGAGGTCCACCTATAAGTGCTGGGATTAAAGGTGTGGGTCACCATTGCCTTACTGTTTTCTATTTACATAAAAATGATTTAGTTGTTTTGCTTTGCTTATCTTATACAGAGCAATAAAGTCTTCAGATTTTACCAAAATTTTGTTTTCAGAGATTCTATTATAATTGTGAATACAACTTCCTTTTTCTTTATAATACACATGGATTTCACAAGGAAAAAAATGGAGAAATTACACACATATATGGAGGTCATGTAGCTCTAGTTCTTTCCTCCACTATGAAAATGTATGACTAGAAAGTTCTCTATATTATCCTATAAAAATATAGGCTTTGCTTTTCATTCCACAGACTCCTGAAACAAAAACATCACTGAAGCAATCATCCCATATCCTCTATGTGCTTCCGGGGCCACCCCAGCTCCTGAATTCCGGACCCTGAGAAATATGAAGAATCTAGCATGATATGTAATCACTCTCAAGTTTTCTCTGGCAGGAGAGCTAGCAAGCTGCTTCAGTTTGTGTTAGCCCCTCTAATGTGGTGATCAAAAGTTCATTGTATCCAATGCAAGTGTCTGTGGATTGGTCTTTATTTTTGTTTCAGTATAAGGTTAATACCCCTTAGGAGTCTTTGAGACTTTATCAAATGCTTAGGAGTTAAGAACTCTTTCTTTGTCTTGATATAGAGTACATTATTTGTTGTTGTTTACTGTATATTTTAATTATGTTCAGCTTTTAAGTATCACTCAATTTCTGTAGATTTTAAACACACTATAGAAGTAGTTTTAGAAAATAACTGCATGTTTTTTTCTTTGTTGTTGTTGTTGTAGATTCCATGCTTCAGCTTATACAGTTTAAACATTTTAATTATTTTAATTACATCTCTTTCCCCTTTTTTTCCTGCCTCCAGTCCCTCTAAACTCTATCTCTCAGTCTACTGCTATGCCCCACAATTCTGAAACTGAAGCTCTATTTAACCTTTAATTATTGTTACATATAAATGTATTTGTATGCAATACTCACACACACACACACACACACACACACACACACACACACACTAACTGAATGTTTTGTTCTTGTTGTTTCTTTATGTATGGTTTTATGGCAGTCTGCTTAGTATTGTATACACAATTATGGCAAGAAGATGCTACCTCTCCCACTCTAACAGACAGCATTATACCTCATGAGATTTTTTTCCCATTCTGGGCTAGACTGTCCATTGCAATTTCAACGTATTCAATATTATTTATACACATAAGAGGCACAGCAGACTTTCTGGTACTCTGGCTGTTAGAATCTCTCTCTGTCCTTCCAAGATTTTCCCTCAGACTTGCATGCAGGAACAGTGATGCAAATGTATCATTTGGGTCCGAGACATTTATGATTCATTCTAATTTTGTCTAGTTGTAACTTTTTTAATGTTTTCTATTCCCTTTAAAGAGAAGCCTCTTTAATGAGAGGCAATGGTTACACTTATTATGGGTATATGGTTTAAAATGTAGTTAAAAACTATGCTGGTCTCAAAAAGTGCTGATAATAGATTCTATTCTAAAGTTGTTGCCCTCACTAACCCTGAGAAGTTGACTAGGCTTTTCAGACTAGGCCCTAAGTTCAACTAGGCAGTTATTGGTTACAACAAACATGTAAGTACCACTAAGTGCACCTTAATGCAAAATTTGCTATACTGGTAATAGTTGTGATTCATATATTGTCATAGTACATGGGACTACTAACTATTCTTCCATCATACCAAATTAATATTATTTTCAGGCATTACATGATACCACTACAAAAACATTTCAAAAGACTCCCAAGAGTATTATATAGGTGTGTGTGTGTGTGTGTGTGTGTGTGTATGCATGTGTGTATTACATGTGTGTATATAAATCTTTTGAATAATATCTTCAGAATAAATTACTCAAAAATATCTGTCTAACAATAACAACATCCACTGAGGGAATGTAATTGAAAATATAACAAAATTTCCTACCCAGATTATATTGTTCATTTCTTTACATATTGATCAATAATTAATAGAGTAGAAAAGGATCACTAGTAGGGAAGTGTTTCTCTTCTGTTGTTTTCCTTTCAATTCTTCATTTAATAATTTCTTTTGCATGTTCATGTATGTTGGTGGGTGTGTATCTATGCCACACAAGCCAGATGACATGAATTACTTGGGATCATTAGAATACAGCCTGAAAGAGTTGGTACTCTTCTTCCATCATGTGAGTTCAAGGGATTAAAATGTTATTATCAGTCTTGCAAGCAATTACCTTCTCATCTGCTATGTTTAATAGTTGAGGAAAATATTACTATCTATAATTCTAAGGTTTGTTTATCTCTACATTAAATATTTTATTTATGGAAAGACTAATTTATATATGTGTACAAGTATATGTATGAGTGAGCATGTTTGCTGTGTTTCTTAGTTTTTGTATGGCTCTTAAAACAGTAAAAAAAATTGTCTAAATGAGGAGCCACAATCAACTCTACTGTGCTGTGAACTTATTTATCCAATTCACTTATTTCTTTCAGTATTTCATGACTGTGATTCACATTCTTTCATGCTTATATCTGCCTATTGGACTGAAGGAAACATTCTTGTTTGCAAATGATTATCATTGGAAGCATCACCTATGATATTTTTCATAAGTGAGCAAGGGTTGTACATGTGTTACCTTGACAAGAACCTTCTGCTGTAGTACATAATGTGGTGGAGATATGGCTGAAATTAAGAGCACTGGGTATTCTTTCAAAAGACCAGTGTTTAATTACCACCATTCAAATGTCAGCTCACAACTTTCTGTAAATTCCTGTTCTGGGTCTCCCAGATAAGTGGGCAAAACAACCATACAAAGAAAATGAACATTTTTCTTCTTTTTTTTCATATAAATTTTTATTTAAATTTAAAACAATCTTATTTTACATACCAATCCCAGTTCCCTCTCCTTCTCATCCTTCCTTCCCTCCCCACAGACATTTAACCCCCCCTCATTCAATTCTAGAGAGGGTAAGATCTCCCTCAAGTAGGGGGATCATCAAAGTCTGCCACATCATATGGGACATGGCCCAGTTTCTTCAGAGTTTATCTAGGCTGAGAGAGTATCCCTCCAGAGAATGGGATCCCAAAGCCCATTTGTGATAAATACTTGTTTCACTGTCAGGAACCCCATGGCCTGCCCAGGCCTCCCAACTGATACCCACAATCCAGAGGCTGCTTTGGTCCTTTGATGGTCCCCCAGCTTTCAGACTGAGGTCTATGACTTTTTATTTCCCCACGTCAGCTGTTTCTGTGGGTCACCCCTAGCAAGATCTCCTGAGCAAATAGGGAGCAAAGGGGTTGGGAAAGTAGGAGTAAAAGGAGGAGATAAGGGGAGTGGAGAGGAGAACCTGAGAGATCAGGATGATAGGACAGTTGAGCAGGGGAAGAATAGAAAAGGAGAGCAACAAAATAGATACCTTAATATAAGGAGCCATTATAGGTTTAAAGAAAATTAACATTTTTTAAGGGCATGACTTTGGAGGATTCTGGAAATCCATATGAAATTTCACAGTTTTTCCTACCTTTATTGGGAGTCCACACTAGAAGAAGAAGTCTAAGGCAAGTGACAATACTGTCTGATAAAGAAGACCTTTGCTGATGCTTAGGAATTTACCTCTGTTATAGAGTCAATAAAATCTTAAGAACTAGTTCCAGGACAGCTAGAAATGTTACACAAATAAACTCTGCCTCTTAAAACAAACAAACAAAAATTATTTTAAAGTTGGGAAACTACTGACTCAAAAAACTGTGGTCAAAACTGTCTCTTTTTTGTTTTGTTTTGTTTTTGTTTTTCCTAAAATCTAAACTTTTAATGGTTAGAAGCTTAACTATAACTTCTCTAAACAAAATTTTATGCAAAAGAAGAGCAGAGATCAAAGACAAAGTAAATCTATGTTCTCAACTTATCCTTATAAATCTCCACACCAATAATGTTTGATTGTATACAGGTGATTGCAGATAAGGAGAAAGCCTCTTCAAAGGGATAATTTTGGAAAGGAAGGTTTTTACATATTAAAGATGGCTCGTGTCCATGTACTTAAGGATTATCTCTCAATGTGTCCTGTGATCCTTTGAATGATAGTGCATCATATTCTGTGTTTGAATTTTGGTCCCTAGTTGATACCATTTAGCATAGGTTTTATGTTCTGTAACCTTGCCGGATGAAGTGTCCCTGCTGCCTGGGTTTGAGGTTTCAAATACATTTCCCATTTCTAATGTGCTCTCTGGTTAGTCTTGATGTTCATGTTAACTCTCAGCTCTTTTGGCTGCCAAGCCAAGGTAGAAAATTCCTAGTACTTGTTGCCTTGCTTCTATTTCCCAATTTGATATTGATTGGATCTTGTCCCTCTGAAACTGTAAGTCCCTAACAAATCTTTCCGTCTTAAGTTGGCTTGGTCATGGCATTTAATCGCAGGGATAGAAATGTAGCCAAGAAACCCTTTCAGCCTTTCTCTAGGGATTGTCCCTGGGAAAAACTGTACCTCTTCATTCTCTGCCCTGACAATGAATTATCCCTCTATTGTTGGTCTTGAACTGGTAGTATATCTTCCTGGTAGAAGTCCCTTCTGGCAAGTACAAAGCTCTGAATTCCCTCCCTTTCTCTTAATACATATACACATGAATAAATAATAAAAAATGCAAGCTCTTTCTCCTTTCCACAGTTATTCTTCTCATTTTCTATTACCAATAATATTTTCTTTTTTTTCTATTTTTAATTTCTTTTAGTATTTTCACTTTCAGTTTTTTACACACCAACCACCTTTTAACATTTTCATCCCTTTCTTCTCCCCACTTCTCCCACTCACTCCCCAGAAAGGGTAAGGCCTCCCATGGGGAGTCAACAAAGCTTAACATATCAAATGGAGGTAGAACCAAACCCCTCTCCCATGCATGAAGATTGAGCAAGGCATCCCACCATAGGGAATGGGCTACAAAAGCCAGCCCATGCACCAGACATAGATCCTGATCCCACTGACAAGGACCCTACCAACAGACCAAGCAATAGAATTGTCACCCATACACAGAAGGCCTAATTCAATCCTAAGCAGGCTTCCCAATCAGTCCAGGGTCTGTGAGCTCCCACTAGCTCAAGTCAGCTGTCTCGATGGGTTTCCAGTCGTGATCTTGATCCACTCTTGCTTATGTAATTGCTTCTTCCTCTTTTTACTGGACTCTCAGAGCTTGGCCCAGTATTTGACTGTGGATCTCTGGATCTGCTTAAATCTGGTACTGGATAAAGGTTCTATGATGCCAATTTAGGTCACCAAGTGAGATTATTCTTATATCCAGAAATAACTGTCACAATGTTCACCATTATACCTGTTCTATTAAATATCTGAAATCCTGTATGATAATAGAACAATCTTGTTCAAGAGGGACACAACATATAATAGTGTGCTTAAGATGGAGTTATATACACTTTGTATATTCTAGATAAGTAGATCATCTTTTAAAAACAAGCAAGAAATATCGTTAAATAACATTCCTTTCAAACGCTGGGTATTCTTATTCAATCAAGTTTTAGTTGCTTAACTACGGTTTTTTTTTCCAAAAATAAATATAAACAATAAAAGGTAAGGGTAGTAATCTAAATTTTCATATGTGTAACAAAACATGTAGAAAGATCTTGGAGAAATGCTCATAATTTCAGAATAAACATATACAATTGATAAGAAAAATCAAATGTCATTAATTGATATGGAAAGTTAGAATATTTTAAAAGGTGTTACAATATGTGTTCACCAACTTTCCTATTACAATTTCCATATATTTGTTGAAGTGGTAAAAAAATTCCATTCACTTCACACTTAAATATATAATGAGAAATACTTCTCTGAAAACAGTTTTCTGAAATTGCAAATGTTTGCATGTTTTCAAGAATAACATATACACAGACTAATTCTTTGCCCAGCACAGACATGTGTAACTGTTATTTTTAACATATGTCAGAAATTGAAGTCCAAACAAATGAAAAAATATTGAATCTAGTAAACTTAAGGAACAAATCATTTCTTATTTGACAGTTTGCTATATTTTAATTTACCTAAGAAATCTAAGAATTATATCTCAATAAAGCTTCAAATTATCTAGAAATGGTAGCTCACTGTTACTGCAGGTTGTTCCTTCCCGCCACCTCCATCCCGCCTGCCGCCATTCTGGGCCCACAGCTGCACCAGCCCCAAATGACACTGTGAGACTCTGCATTTGATATAATTCTGTTGGCCAGTTACCATTATTGTTTATGGGCTAGCTCTGTCTTAATTATTAACCAATTTCTACTTATCTAATTATTTCCATGTGGTCGTCTTATTGGGGAGCCACAGCAGGCGTCTTCCTTCTTTCAGGGCTACATCTCGACCCCTCCCCTTCCACTTTCCTCCTCCTAGTCTCCTAGCCACGCCTATCTAGTTTTCTATTGGCCAACAGGGCTTTATTAATCAGTATGAGAAACATATATACAGAATAACATCTCCCATCATCTCCTCTTTTCTGTCTAAAATAAAAAGAAGGGTTTAACATTAACATCACAAAATATATCATACAACAGTTATCAAATAAGAATCACAGTTAACAATATTTAGTCCATTAACATTTTGTAAGACATAAAGAAAATATCATCTATCCTATCTTTGTGAGTCTAAAGTTCTATATGTAACTTATCTTTAATCCTAACTAAGGAAAACTATAACCATAACTATCTGTCTTCAACTCCTTCAAAGACCAGAGAAGGACAATATATAAACTCTAGAAATGACAGAGACAACTCGTTGCCTGGTCAGTCACCCAAAGTACTTCTGTAATGTTCCATCTTCAGCCCATGGGCCATAGTGTGTGTCCAGACTCCTCAACAAGGCAGGAAACTTTAAACTGTCCACCTGTAATGGCAGTTTCTCAGTCACTTTTCTCTGTGTCCTGTAGACTGTCTAGCTGTCTGGCAGCCTCTTCCATGAAGCAGGACCCTGTAGCAATGTCCATCTTGCATCAGCAGTCAACTTTTTGTGGGTCCTGCATGTCCAGTTTATACAACATAAAGTCAAATAATCCAGAAGAGCAGTACCTTGCCCAAATGGCTAGTCTTGCCATATTAGAAGCAAACTTCATAATGTGTTTCTTCAATGTCCATCTTCCTTTTTGATGCAGGTGGTGTTACCAGGAGCAATTGTGCCTCCTTGTCAAGAAAAACCCTAAACCATTTTAAATGCCATATTCTGTAGGTCTTTGAAAGGTTTGAAGAATGCATATTCATCTCAAATACATCTCTGTATATATTGAAATCCTAACTAACTTAACTCCAAGTTTTAACTATCATAGGTAACTATCTATAATCTGTACTAAATTATACATTACATTTTCCAATGAGCTATATAAACACAATACCTAAGCAAGAGGAGAAATATACGTATCGCAAAATTGACCTTAAATTGTATCAATAAAAGAAAATCCATTTCAAAGCAAAGTATTCATATTTATACCATAATTCCCTTTTTACCTTTAAAAGATTGCCTGTGTCATTAACCAGTTATAACCAAGCCCACTTAAATGTAAACAAACATTTATAAACAATATTTGGGAATTTGGGTGTCATTCTTTCCAAACTACTTCCTGCTGGTAGAGGGTGCTATCATGACGTTCCTAAGAAGACCCAGAAATCTTGGCTGCAGTGGTCTGTAAGGTTGCAATGTACCATTGACGTTGCTTCAGGGGTCTTGCATGATCAAACCACATAAGTCTGGAAAGAATCCACAGCTTTTCATTTTCTGTGGAAACAAAAATAGAAATCCTTTTCCCCAGTAACTTGTCCTTAGGCTTAAAATTTGGAGTCAAAGCATTTTTAAAATATATAAATTGAATTAATCCAGTAGCATTTCTTTTATTAGTTGTTGTTATTTTCTCAGCAATCAAATAATTTAAAGACAACAGAATCATGTATAGTATCCAAAATTTCTCTGTGCTTTCCATTTTTACATGGCTTTTTTATTACTCTATTTCACCGATATTCTATTTCCTTTTTTCTTATTTAAACCATTGTATCCTGTTTCTTTTTCTCTCCCAAGCTAGCGTATTTTTAAAACACAGTGTAAACCTTCATTGCAGCTCTCCCACACACCAATGAATTGTTAGCAGAGCTCTTTAAAAGCAAGGCGGTTTTTTTGCTCCTTATTCTAATTTTAGAAAACTTACCTTAAAGGAGCCGCGCAAATCTCTGTCTACAACAAAACAAATCAAACCGAGAAAATGCTGCTACCAAGAAGTCTTGCTAGTCTCTGTTACCTTGTTTCTAAAAACTATTTTTTAATCTTTTGTTAAGTTTTAAGTGAAAGTTCTCACTTCCACTTCTGACACCATTATGTTACTGCAGGTTTTCTCCACAGGCTGCTGCCGGTCCTGCCACCATGGTCCCGCCACCACGTGTGCCCCAAATAACACCCAGAAACTCTGTATTTGATACAATCCTGTTGGCCAGTTACCATTATTGTTTATGGGCTAGCTCTGTCTTAATTATTAACCCATTTCTACTTATCTAAGTATTTCCACGTGCTCGTCTTATCGGAGAGCCTCTGCGAGCGTCTTCCTTTTTTCCTGGGCTACCTCTTGACCCCTCCCCTTCCTCTTTTCCCCTCCTAGTGTCCTAGCCCCACCTACCTAGTTTTCTATTGGCCAACAGGGCTTTATTCATTAGTATGAGAAACATATATACAGAATAACATCTCCCATCAGCTCACTCAAATAATTCTAGATATCAGTAGGGTGAGACCACACCAGGATTTGGTAGTACACGCCTTTAGTCCCAGCACTCAGTAGATAGAGGCAAGCAGACCTCTGTGAGTTTGAGGTCAGCCTGGTCTACAAGAGCTAGTTCCAGGACAGGCTCCAAAGCAATCCAGGGAAACCCTGTCTCAAAAAACAAAAACAAAACAAAACAAAACCCTCCAACATCACCATGTAAAATTATAAACATGAATATAAAATGTAAATAAACATAGAAGCAATATAGATTTAAAAATATTTATATGATTAAAAGTTGATATATTAGAAGTTTAAAAGTCATTCACAGACTGAATTACCAATTTTTCTATTAAAAAAGGAATTCTTGTTTTAACATAAGATGTTTTGAAATTTATGTGCTACTATTAATTAACAATTTTATTCAATAAGCATCAAAACCATTTAAAATAATACACATATATGTATATGTACTATTGAATTGAATTTTTTGAGACATAGTTTCCATGTGTATCCCTGCTTTTCCTGGAACTTGAACTCAGAGACACAACAACCTTTGCTCCAGAATACTGGGATTAAAAGTGCAAGCCACTGTTGCCAAATATAATATAATATAATATAATATTTAATGTCATTTTCATTACATTACATCAATTTTTAACCAATTCTTTTGTGCTCATTATGTTATGTGTTCATGTATACAATAGATAATGAAATATAATTTCCTCCTTATATTTTTTCCACATTTTCCCCCAACACATCCAACTCCCAATTTATTTTCTTGTTCTTTTTGCAGATACTTTATTAACACATATGTAACAACAACTAAATGAAAACATGTAAGATTTCATGAATTGGGAAGAAATGGTAAGTATGTGGGGCAGGAAACCAGAGAAAGAAACAAGGAAAAAAACAAGAATTGTATTTTAATTTCAAATAATAACACAGTATGTACAATTATTGTTGCCTATAGGTGTGTGAGTTTTGAGACACTCAGTGATATATAGGCTCCCCAGTAGTGGCCATACTTCCATAGAATAATGCTTTGCCTTCACTGTGCTGGGTAATTTTAAAAGTACACTTGACAAAACTAAAAGTTACCAGGGAAAAGAATCATAATGAGTAGCTATCTGGAATACATTGACTGTGCCCATGTCTGTGGAGGATTATCTTGATTATGAATTGATGTATGAGACCCAGTCAATTGTGGGGAAACCACTAAGTAGTCATAAGATTATGAACTATGGTTAAGAGAGAACACTAAGGAAAAACAAACGAGGGTGCATTTTCTCTTTGTTTCTGACTATGGGAGGGTGTGACCCAATAGCTGGTTCATTTTGTGACGACTTATTTAATATAGTAAAGGTATTTGTTTATCTTTAAAAAAGTGTATATAAAATGTGTATGGTTGTTGCTGCTATGAACCTGACTGTTTTGCTTTAGAGAAGGAATATAGATATTTTGGAACTTTGGGTTAGAAAATTTATTGGATACTGTGAGCAAAGTTTAATTAGCTGTTCTTGTGAAAACTTGGTAGAGTAGATTGCTGATAAAAATGTAGACAACTAAGACCAAGCTTATGATGCTTCCGATGAGAATTTTATGAGGAACTGGTCTCTAGACTATTTATATGATATTCTCACTAAAATTCTGTGTGTGATGATCAGACCACGACTGAAGATAGACAAAAAATAGAATATCACCATCAAAATGAAACATTTTATGTTTCATTGCATCAATTAGAAAATAGATTTTAAGGGTCCACACATAGAAACTTATAGTGTTATGGTTCAATGGAACCAGGCTACATCTCAAACCTGCAGCAGAATCTGGCAATTCTGAGTTGTCCATTTGGTACTAGTTTTTAAGGAATTAAGGAATTATGGATAGCAGCTGAGGTCAGGCACTATGTAGTAGCATTGGAGTCCCTATGGAACATCACTGAGTTGTTGAATGAAAAACCTCTGTTGAAATGAAGATTATGAGGATATTGGAGTTGCCAGGACCATAGGTTTGGAATTAAGCCAGGCTGAGAAAGAATCGTGTACAATGCAGGAAAAAAGAAAAAAGAAAAAAATAAAGAAAAGAAAAAAGAAAAAAAGAAACTGGAGAGGTGAGTCTGTGCAAGCCAAAAGTGCATTGTCAGTGAGTTCCAGTCACACAAGAAATCCTTTAGAAAGGGATAACTAAATAGGGGTTATCCTATTTACATACAATGTATGTATCCTATATACATACATTGTGTTGACCTCTTGGTCTATCTGTTAATTGATATGAAAAGACCCTGCCTTATGTAGACAACACTATTCCTTAGGCAGGGATTTCTAAACAGTATAAGAGACCCAGACAGAAGCTTCTCAGTTTCAACAGGTCAAATTTATGGATTATTTTCCTCAGTGCCTGTACTATTGGTGTGATAGTTAGGAAATATTCTCCTGGGTCAATTCTTTCAAGGTTACTTCCTAACTTCTTTTCTATCAGATTCAATGTAACTGAATTTATGTTGAGGTGCTTTATCCACTTGGACTTCAGCTTTATGCACAGCAATAGGCGTAACCCACAAAATAAATTATGATGATACAGATCTTGGGTTTCAAGCTTCAAGCTGAAGATCAAAAAAAAAACAATACAAAAAAACAAAACAAAAACAAAAACAAAAAACAAAACAGCAACAACAACAAAAACAAATTACCTGGGCACTAGCTCTCAAATCTGCCTCAGAATGAAAGGTGATCCTGGTTCCACCAACACTTTGACCAAACCTCTCCTCAGAGTGTCTCGAGAATCCTGAGAGTTCAATGTCTTCCTATCCTCAATGTGGCCTGAGAATAAATCCCTTATAATGACCCTGGTTCTATTTTTTTTACCCCTCTAGTGATGGAATAAAAGGCACACCATCTCAGGTGCTGAGGTCATCTTGTGTGAACTGTTTCTCTTTAGGACTGGCTCAATCTTGTGTAAATCTGGGTGGCCTTGGATTCTGGGATTCTTCTACCTCTTAATATTGAGTTCTAGGATTAAAGGTGTATACCACCACCTTCTAGATTCTGGGTGCTGGAATTAAAGGTATGATTACCACTGGCTGATATTTATAGATTGAGGTTGACTTTAATTTCTGAGTCCTCAGAAAAACTATAATAAACAATATATAATATATCCCCACACATAGATATGGATCTATTTGCAATCTTCTACATTTGTTAAAGATGCATTCCTTTTTTACCCTGTACCATTTTTGGCTTCTTTACCAAAAATCAAAAATCATGTGTTCATAGGGGTGTGGATTAATGTCAGGGACTTCAATTGGATTATTGGGTCCACATGTCTGTTTTTATGGCAGTACCAAGCTGTTTGCATTACTATAACTCTAGCTAGAGCATGAAGTCAGGGATAGTGATGCCTCCTGAAGTTTCTTTATTGTACTCGATTGTTTTAGATATCCTGGGTTTTTTGTTTTTTTTGTATGAAGTTGAGTATTGTTCTTTCAAAGATCTATGAAGAATTGTGTTGGGATTTTGATGGGAATTGCATTGAATTTGTAGATTGCTTTTGGTAATATTGCCATTTTTATTATGTTGACCCTACCAATCAAAGATCATAGGAGAGCTTTTGAGTGAGGTAACCCGGACTAAGAAAGACAAGCATGGCATGTGCTCACTCATAGGTGGATATTAGATATAAACAAATTATAAACAGATTACAATCCACAGCTCCAGAGAGAGTAGGTAACAGAACACTAAGAGGAATACACAGATCACCCTATGAAGGGTAAATGAATGAGATCTCCTGGATAAAGTGGAGGCAAGGGAGTCAGTAAAGGTTGGGGGATGGGGGATGAGAACATAATGGTATGGGGTGGTCCATGGAGAGATGGATGGATGGAGAGTGAGAGCAAGGAAAGTGATATCTTAATAGATCCACTATGGGTTTAGGGAGAAACCTGGTGCCAGGGACATTAAGAAGAATCCACAAAGATGACCACAGCTGAGATCCTAGCAATAATGGAGAGGGTATGTGCTGATATATAATTTATAATTTATTAAAGAGTGAAGATTCAGAAAAGAAAGTCAGCCACAAGCTACAGAAGCCAGACACCCATCTTTAATCCTACCACTAGGGAAGTATAAAAGATAGGAGCAAGGGTGTTCAGTAGAGTATCAGGCATTGAATTGAGTTTTTAGCTATATTGAGGGGAGCATAGTAGTCTGAGTGAATCTGAGGAACAGTGAAGTCTGGAGCAGTCTGAGGATCATCCCTGTGGATTGAGCTGAGGTAGAGGTAGGAGCTAGTGGCTGGCTGCTTTACATTTTTCTTCTTCAGCTTGAAGCTTGCGCCCCTATATAAGTCTCTGGGTCTTTTATTTACCATGCTACATGGCTGCCTATCCTGGCCTTCCCCTGTCATCAGATTAGCAAATACCCTCAACTATCATCATAGAGCTTACATCCAGTAATTGACAGAACCAGATGCAGAGGTCCACAACCAAGCACCGGGCTGAGCTTAGGGAATCCAGTCAAAGAGTGAGAGAAGGGAATACATGAGCAAGGAAGGACAAGATCATGATGGAAAAGTATACAGAGATAGCTGAACCAAGCTCTTGCAAACTCGTGAATTCTAGACCTATGGCCGTGGAGCCTCCATGAGACCAAACTAGGTCCTGTGTGTGTGGCAGACAGTTGTAAAGCTTGGGCTATCTAAGAGGCCCCTGGAAGTTGGACCAGGATCTATACCTGGAGATAAGCTAGCTTGTAGGAGCCTATTCCTTATGAGGGAATGCCATGCTCAGCCTTAATGTATGGGGGAAGGACTTGTTCCTACCACAACCTAATGTGCCAGACATTTTTGACTCCATATGGGAGCTCTTACCTGTTGGGAGGAGTGGATGTGGGGTGGGCTGTGAAGGAGGTAATAAAAGTGATGGGAGGGAGAACTTTGTTTGAAATTTAATATGAAACAAAGAAAAATTAATTTAAAAAGAGGAAGAAATCAAATTAAACACACACAAACAAGCGAGCATATATGCATTCTTCTTTTATGCTCTCTGCTGTGAAGATGATGTGATTAGCTATTTAAAGTCCATGTCTTAAATTATAAAGTGAAATAAACTCTTTTTTTCCTCATGTGTGTGAGTTTTTTCTTTCCTTTTTTAGGGTATTTTATCACATCAACACAAATAAAACTAGGGCACCCATCACACTGGAATTTTTCTGGATTGATCTTGTGCATGTAACCACAACTACTGAGAACTGAGGCAACAGTCATATCAGGTCCAAAAGAAGCATATCATAGCACTCAAACTGATACCTCAGCCTTCTCATTCATTGTACCCCCCTTTCCAGTATATTCTTTGTGTTAGACATGAGGGTACAAAAATGTCTCACTTAGGATTCAGCTTTCAAAATATGATATTCTTAGCACTTTGACCAGTTAAAAGTCTCTGAATAGGCTGCCATACATGTCAAGAAGACATGTCTTTCATAAAAGTTGAGAACAACTCAAATCTATGAGTGTGAACATAGATATTTAGAAGAAAGACTGAAAACATTATAATTTAGCAAACATATAATAGTAGTTACTTCTCCAAGATCTGTGTCCTAACAAGCCATGGATTTTTAAAGTATGTTTATAGTTTTTGAATATGTTTATAGAACCAAGAATGAATTTTTCTCCTATAAAGAAAAACTATACAAGGATCAGAGAGCAGTCTGTTAACCCCTAACACTATTGCATCTTTAGGCACATTTCTGTGGCAGATGAGTCTTTTCTCTCTGTCTAAGCTGTGGAGCAAGCTTCTAACATTATGATAGATATTGGGCAAGAAAATTCCCAGTCAATTTGAGAGTCATGTGTATATGTCCTATGTTCCAAGAGTAAGGTATCTTCAGAAATATGATCTTATTATAAACATTGTTCAAGTAAATAATTTTTTTCTGTGACTGATCTTAGAATCAGAACATCAATGACAGTGTTAGTTTGCTCCTGCTTGCTGTGATGAAACACTGACCAAAATCAACTTGGGAAGGAAAGAGTTTATAGCCTATACATTTACAGCACTGTTCTTTACTAAGACAAGACATGGCAGGAACAAAGGCAGAAACCATGGAGAAATGCTGCTTGATGGCATACTCTCTGTTGCTTGCTCAGCTTGCTTAAAGAACTTAGGACCAACTAAACAGAACTAGAAATACCTACCCTGTGGGCTTGACCCACCCACAACAATCTTTATTAAAGAAAATGCATCAAGATATATGCATAGGGCAATTTGATCAGGACAATTCCTCAGTGGAGATTCTCACTCTCTGGGTAACTCCAGTTTGTATCAAGTTGTCAAAAAATAACCAGCAAAGTTCCATGATAAAATATTGTGGGGTGGCAGTGAGTGACATCCCCAAAGAATTTGAGACTTTTGAAGTTTGTTCTAGTACAAATGATACAAAGTGCAAAATAATTTGCTAGTCTGCTTTTAAATATTTTTCATTTAAATTTGAAACAAGCTTGTTTTACATGGCAATCCCAGTTCTTTCACCCTCCCATTTTTCCCTGTTCCCCTCACCAACCCCCATCCCATCCCCTTTTTGCTCCTCAGAGAGAGTAAGGCAATCCATCGGGGGGGGGGGTCTTCTAAGTCTGTCATACCATTTGGAGCAGGGTCCAGACCCTCCCCAATGTCTAGGCTGAGGGAGTAGCCCTCTATGTATACTAGGGATAAATACTGATCCACTACCACAGGACCCATAGACTGCCCAAGCCTCCCAAATAACACACACACAGCTAAGCACTGATCCAAACTCCTTTAATTCAGTAGCAGATAGGGAGGAGTAATGAGCAAAAGGGTCAAGACCAGGCTGGAGAAACCCACAGAAGCTGCTGACCTGAACAAGAGGGAGCTCATGAAGTCTAGTATGATAGCTAAGAAACCAGCATAGAACAGACCCAGATTTCCTGAATGTGATGTTAGTTAGCAGTCTATGGGGCTATTCTAGTTTTATGATTCACATAAATGTGATATTTCTTTGTTGGTGATTTCTTCAGTACATGTGGTATTGGTGTGCTTTAAAATTACTATGACCCAATAAACATAATATTTCTTTGGAAAGTTAAAAATTAAATCTTTTTGTAAGACTATTACCATTTAATAGTATTTAAAATTAACTTCCTACTTTCCAGTTTTAAATAAATATATAGCAGATAATATATTCTACAAATAAAAGTAGGGTAAGACAAGCAGAGAAGTGATTATAAAAATATTCAAATATGAATTAGAGAGGCAATGGTTACAAAATTAAATAAAATATTTATAGTTAAGTTTATTCTAGTGCTTTGGTCAATAAGTCATTATCAAGGAAACAACACATCTAAATAGACCAATTATTTCAATTAGTAGTAGAACTTGTTTTGAATTGTTTAGTTAAGAACCAGTGTACATAATTTGTATGCAACTTGAGGAAATGAGAATAAGTTATGTTTGAGTCCTATGTGGAAAAGAAATTTAATTTTAAAAAACAAGAAAGCAGTTTGGAACATAATAGGGATTGGAAACATTTTTTCAGGCGACTTTATTTTTTAATGATACATGTAAACACAGTAGTTCAATGGCAATTATTTTAGTCTATGTATTTATGAACACACACACACACACACACACACAAACCTTAAAAGATAATTTTGTTAAACAAGTTAATTTAGTGTATATGTGCCTCTGTGTGTGGGGGGGGGTTTGTTTGTGTATGAGTGTTGAATATTTCATGGTCTTAACTGAGGGTAAATACGTTCAAACCTCTGTGGTTAATGGATTATAAAACAACATTTTTACCAGTGGTCAGTTACATTATTAGCATGTTTTCACTTGCTTAGTATAGATGTTTGTATTGAATATTATTCTGTTGTGATTCATGCATCGTTTGCTAATTTGAATTGTTTTTTTCTTTTATTGAAATTAGGTTTCTTATTACATATTATAGATCTTCTATATTCTCCCTTACATCTGGATCATCTCCCTTTCTGTTTCTTATTGGAAAACAATCTTCTAAATGATAATAATAAAAATAATGTAATAGAGTAATACAAAACTAACACCCTAAAATTGGAAAAGAACAAACAGAAGAAAAATAGCCTAATATAAAGCATGAAAAATAGAGATCACTCCTTTGCAAACTTAGGATTCCCCAAAAAAGGACTAAACAGGAAGCCATAAAATACAGGCAAGGGACCTGGTACAGACCCATCATCACCTGCACATGTTGCCTCAATCTCTGTGAGTTCATAATAGCTTTGACTAGATATTGACTAGAAAGCGTTGTTTTCTTGTTTCGTCCCTTTCCTTTGGATTTTACTCTATATCTTCCTCCTCCTCCATGTGGTTCCCTGAACCCCACGGACAGGAGTTTGGTGGATACATACATTTTAGTGTTGAGTGCTACTACGCCCCATATTTTTTAAATATTGTCTAGCTGTGGATCTATGTATTTGTTCCAGGTGGATTTTTTTTTTGATGATGGCCAAGGAAGACAATAATCTATGAGCATAACAAAACCTCATAAGGAATCATTTGAATATTACTTTTTTTAAACAGTAGCATTTGCTTACTCTAAGTCTATGTAGTCTCAGATTCTTTATCACTCAAGTACCGTTAGGTATGAATTCTAGCTCCTTAAGTGGGCATCAAATCAATTCAGCTATTAGTTGGTTGCCACACTTCGCTTTGTGGCACCATTTCACTAGCATATCTTGCAAGAAGGCCAGCATTATCCATCCAAAGTTTTGTGGCTTGGTTGGTCTTTACAATTCTCTTTTAATAGCATAAAGAGCACTTTTCTATAATAAAGATTCTGGAATGTAGAAATAAAGGCACTGGTAGATATCAGCTGGATGTCTCCAGGTTCAATGAATTGTTTAAAGGTTGCTTCATCAATAGAACCCATCTGTCAGTTGGTGAAGAGCAACCTACAGTCTTAACAGCAACCGTGGTTGTTTGGGCATTCCCATGTGACAGCTTTGATCAATTACTCATTAAGATTTAACCCAATCAAAGTACTGGAAGCTTCATCCAGTGATAAGAAATAGCCAATTGAGGCTCTCTGCCCTCTTATTTGACAATATCATTTAGATAAATTTGTGTGTATACATATATATACACACAAATAATATATATTACTACCCCTCAATGCCTCTTAGTTTTAGCTGTCATGTTATTTTCTTCCTTGTCCTCCTTTTCTCTCTTGCACCTCATTTGAACCTTGTATTATAATTCCCCATCTGTCCATAACTATCTATTCTATTTCCCTTTTCTAAGTACATATGTCTGTATCCCCTAGTCCTTTATTCTATACCTAAACACTGTATTTATATAGTATTGTCATTGACTTAAAATGTAATGTTCACACATAAGCAAATACATATGAAAAATTTCTCTTTCATTGGTCTAGATTGAGCAAATGTCCTTGTGATAAATGAGATAATTTTGGGTATATGCCAAAGATCTTGAGGTACACTGATTTCCATCTTCCTGAAGAGCCACTACACTGATTTCCATAGTTTGCTGTAAAAGGTTGCACACCCACCAGTAATAGATGGATGTTTCTTCTCACTGTACATCCTTCCCAACAGGTGCTGTCACTCTTTTCAATTGATCTTGGCCATTCTGACTCTGTGAGTTAAATGTCAATGTGGTCTCGATTTGTATTTCCATCATGACTATGGATATTGTACATTTCTTTTAAGACTTCCCTGTCACTTATGTTTCTTATTTTGAGAATTATCTGTTTAGACTTATCCCACATTTTTAATTGGGCTATTTGCTATCTTTATATCCAGGTTTTTTTTTGTTTGTTTTTGTTTTTTAGGTTGTATTCTTTGTATATTTTGGATATTATTCAACTACTGGGTGTGCTGCTAGTTAATTTTTTCCCCATTCCCTAAATTTTGAGTCTTCTGTTTCACAGAAGAAATCAAAGGAAACTTTCCCACCTTGATTTTGATTATTTTAAAGATTAAACACAAGAATATTTTAAAATGTAACAGATGCCAAACCAACAAACACCAAGTATATGAAACATAATATTTGAACTGTAGAATGAGGACTGTGTTATAATGAAACTGATCATGTATTTTACTGGCCTTTGGAATTGTTGGATGGCAGCAATAGAGTAGAATTATAACCTACAGAAGCCTTAGAATCCTTAAGAAGATTATGGAGAGATGCTCAGTGTTTAAGACTACTGGCTGTTCTTCCTGGAGACCATAGTTGTTTCCCCACTTTTTCCAAATGACTTTATGTTGTGTTAAATGGATAGAAACAATAAATAGCAAAACAATGATCCTAATCCATGAAATATGGTGAAAGGAGGATCTGAAGTTCAAAGCGAGTATTTTCAAATTAATGAAATTGTATCTAGCCTAGAATACAGTAGACACTGTCTAAGAGAAAGAAAGGAAGGATGGATGGAAGGAAAAAAGAAAGAGAGAAATGAAGGTAGAAATGAAAAAAGGCAAGCTCGAATTTACCAAAAATTGATGCTAGAAAGTCATATACTCAAATGATCCACATCTATGCAACAAAAACATCTATTCAACTACATTCATAGAAGCATTATTTGTAATAGTAAGAACGTGGAAGCAACCTTTTTGTCCCTCAACTGAAGAATGGATAAAGAAGATGTGGCACATTTACACAATGGTAGACAACTCAAGGGAAAAAAAATGGAATCCTGAAATTTGCAGGCAAATGGATGGAACTTGAGGAAACCATACTCAGTGAGGTAACCCAGTCACAAAAAGAGGAACATTGTATGTACTCACTCATATATGGATTTTAGACATAGAGCAAAGGATCACTACCAGCCTATAATTCACACTGCCAGAGAAACTAAGATACAAGGAGGAACCTATGAGATTCACACAAGGTCCCTCGCAGATGGGAAAAGGAACAAGAACTCCTGAGTATACTAAGAGTGGGGGGCAGTGAGTGATGAGGGAGTAAGGAGAAAGAGAAGGGGAGGAAAGGAGAACATGGGGGACCAGGAAGATTGAAGATTGAGTCAGAGGATAAATAGACGAGATCAGAAAAAAAAAAAAAAAAAAGAAAAAAAAGAGAGAGATACCATAATAGAGGGAGTCATTTTATATTTGAAGAGCAAACTGACTCTAGTAAAATGTCCAGAGACCTACCAGGACAACCCCAACTAACAATTTGAGCAACAGTGGAAAGGCTACCTTATATGCCCTTCCCTGAAAATGAGACTGATAACTAACTTATATGCCATCATAGAGCCCTCATCTAGTAATCTAGTAGCTGATGGAAACAGAAACAGACACCCACAACTAAGTACTATGTAGAACTCCTAGAAACCAGTTAAAGAGAAGGAAGAGTTATAAGAAAAGAGGTCAAGACTGGGCTGTAGAAACCCACAGAGACAGCTGACCTGAACAAGGGGGAGATCATTGACCCCCATACTGATAGCTGGGAAACCAGCATTGGACCCACTCAGGCCCCTGTACATGAGTCTCAGTTAGAAAACCTGGGTATTCTAAGGGACCTTTGACAGCAGAACCAGGATGTATCTCGTGTGCAGGAAAGGACTTTGGGAGCACTTCTCCCTACATCCTATTCCAAATGACTTAACAGATTTTGATGATCCCTCCTGGAAGGTATCACACTCCCTGTGGAGTGGGGACTGGGTGGGATGGGAGATGGTGTAGGGGGTCATGGGAGGGAGGAAGAGAGATGTAACTGGGATCAATATGTAAAATAAGAAAACTAGTAAATATAAAAAATTACAAATTATAACAATGTTGCAGGATCAATATTATTATATGAAATCAATTAATTCTATATATTAATAATTCACAACTGGAATTCAACCTTATAGGCACTAAAAGTGTTAATAAATTCTATAAATGAATACTTTAACATAAAAATAATGCAGGTTCTATTTGCATAACACTCCGTGAAAGTATGCAAATATTTAAGAATATTAAACATTCATTGTGACACCTTACTCAACTAAAGAAATTCTCTACATATCTCTACATATTGCAATAAAAACATGGACATTGATCATGCTGTCTTATAGTTACCTATAAACAATTTTTTAAATGTATGTGGAAATACAATTGAGAAGAACAAAAATCAGACAAAGGAAAGTGAGGAAATCATATGATGTCATTTTACATCTTAATTCTCAAATGACATGAACATAATATTGTATATGCAAGAAAATGTTCGCAGAATTACACAGAAGACAATGAATTTCTTAGAAATGTAAAAACACCAGTGTTTCATCCAGTGTACTGCAGGTTGTGCAACCCAGGGTAAGGGTATCAAAGGAATATAGGATAGACATGCATATAATAAAAATGGATCAGGTAGAGTTTTGTGGCCTATGCAACCTGGAACCTCCTCATGAGTTATGTGAAGTGTAGCAGTCTCAGGCTCTAAAATCCAGAATGAAGTGGCAGTTGTCATTCTATACACATTTGATCAGTCCCATATTAATTCTCATGCATAGTCTCTGCAGGAAAGCTTTGCCAACAGTCTTGAGTCTGACCCACAATGATAATCACCTTGCCAATTTCCCTTGGGCTTGTGCCTTGAATTCTTAGTCACTGTCATGGCCATATCTACAAGGCACATTCAGTGTGGACATTGATTACATAGGGCTTCATCTGCTCCCTGTATGCCTCCCCTTCTTATCCCTTAGTTCATAATGGATATTCATGCTTAGGTTAGGAACAGACAGCTGCAAGGCCTGGAACCAGACGGTAAAGAACATAAGAAGGAAGATCATAACAGCTATGTGTACAGCAAAACAAGGGAAATATTTTAATAATTAAGTAGATAAAAACTTTGAAGCCAACTGAGAATCATTTTGCCATATTAGCAGGTGAAACAGCCTGATCCCAAGGCTTTTGTAGTTTTAGGTTGCACTGACATGATTTGGACATATGTTTCGAAATGTCCATGAAGTGAGTCTCAATTCCAAAATATATCTGCTCTTTTTTTAGTAGATTTGAAAGATGAACCTTGCAGGTCTGTATCTGTTTTAAATATTGCATGTTCTATAACTGAATACCTAAGGTGAAAGGAGATGAAGGAGGAGAAGGAGGAGGAGCAGGAGGAGGAAGAAGTAGAGGAGGAGGAGGAGGAAGAAAAAGAGGAAGAAGATAAAGAAAGACAAGGAGGAGGAAGAAGAGGGCAAAGAGGAAGAAGAGAAAGAGAAACAGTTATCGTTGATGGGAATGCAAACTTGTATTCACTATGCAAATCAATGCAAAATCCTTCAAAAAGATTTAAGTAGATCTACATTCTGATTCAGGAATAACCTCTTGGGTATATAGCCAATATGATGTAGGAGAAATTCAAAGTAAACCAATTGATGTCACAAAGGATTTGTTAAAGTTTATTAGGAAATATTAAGTTGTAAGATGTAAGTAGCTATAGTTAGAGTGAGTGAAAACTATAATCAGGAAATATAGTTGGAAGAAAGAATCTATTGTCAATAAAAGAATAAAATAGGCAAAACTATATCTGGAGATACTAGGAAAAATACAGTCAAGAAATAAATGATAAATACTGAATGAATGCTAAAATATCAAGCTCAGTTTGGCTTTAAGAGATATTTTTACCCTTGAAATCTCTACCTAGCACGTCCTTTCTTTACTTTAGATTCTCAGCATCTCCTATTCAATCTTGTAGTATGTTCTTGTTCAGAAGTGACATGATCCCACAGATTCAGTTGTTGAAATATTTGTTCCAAGCCTAGACAGAACCCTTCAGAGATGGATCTTGATGAAGGAAGTTGTTCATGGTAAGATAGGCCTTGAGTGTTAATTCCTGGCTTCCCTTCTTTCCAGAGTTCTCTTGGCTTTCTGAATGACTAATATTTAAGTTGAACAACAGTATCTCATCAGCACAAATCAAACTTCTTCTGCTCCCCTGACAGTCCTGCAATTCCTGCTATGGTGGAAGATCTTTATAAACTTTAAGCACAAACAAACGTCTTTCCCTGTAATTTGTATCCATTGTACATGGGATTTTCTACAGTAATGAGTTACAGTATCTTTAACTTTTTAAAAAAATGTTATACAAAAGAGAGTTTATCTAAAATAGTTCTACATCCAAGATACTTTAAAGAGTAGTAAATGGTATCTGGGCCTGATAAACCTGTAGGAAAGAAAATTACATACCTCAGACATAACAGAGAATTAGAATTGCTGAGAAAAGAACACATTAAGGTTATTTCTATAAATATCTGTGCACCAAGATTTACAATTTCTTAGGTTCATTCTCATATCATAGTTGCTTCTACAAGGCAGCTCAAGGGGTTAGGGTAGGGTGGCAGCCTTACATAAGTCCTAGCCTGTCATTAAGTACTGGTTCTCTTGTCAGGAAAGCACAATTCTGCAAAGTGTACAAGATAATACTGGTTAACATCTATTCAAAAAAATACACAGATATACTTAAGAAATAATTACAGCAATATTTTTTCTGTGTGAAACTGCCCAAATGGCCACATTAACATTTATTCAATCCTCTCTGTATTTGTTGCTCAAAGTGTAACCTGGGGATCAGACTTGAAAGAGATTATAAAATGACAATATGTTTGGAATGTACAAGTCTATTGACTGTATATGTTGGTTAACTTTTATGCCCAGGGATAGTACCTGTTTGTGCATTAGCCCAACTGAATTCTATACAATTATTTAAAACTTCTCCTTTATTAATCTTGAGGTGCTCCTTAAGATTTCTCACTAGAAAGTCATATGAATACAATAAAAATCAGCTCCATGTTTTACTGTAATGATAATAGCTTATTTATGTTCATTGTCACAATTTTTCATAATAGAAAGAAATTGTAAAAATGAGAGGAACATTATATAGATACTAAGAAAAAACTATCAAATTCACAGGGATGGAGCTAGAAATTTACATTCTGACTGAGGTAACCCAGGTTCAGTAAGACAAAGATCACATATCTGTTTATATTTATTTTCATTAGTAAGAATTCACATATATATGTACATGTATATATATATATACATGTACATGCATACACATACATATATGTGTGTGTGTATGTGTGTGTGTATGTGTGTGTGTGTATATGTGTGTGTGTGTGTGTGTGTGTTTACTTTGGAATTCTCAGACCATGAAATTACCAAGGGGCCATGGCAAGAGGCTTTCAAGTCAGTGATGGAAGAATCTACTGTTACAAAGAGTACAATGTAATAAAGGTTAAATTTGCATGTTGGAGTGAAGAGTAAGATAGAGGATGAACTAGACGAGAGGTAAATAACATTAAAGGCCTTTTGAAAAAGATATAGAGGCCAAAGAGGTGGCAGCTCTTTTTTCCACCATGGAGAAATCCACTGTTTCCCTGGAGAGAAGTGCCATTTCTGGTACCTCATCTTGATGGCTCATTGACTTTGAAGAGATGCAAACTTCAATATCTTTAAGAAATAATGCTAGTTTTTATTATAATATACTCAGGCACCAGTGCATTGGTAAAGGTGTCCAAGCTGACAGATACATGTATTATGTATCATCAAGAAGTTGGCAGAGTCCTTTAAATGCAAAAGTCTTAAATATATTAATAATCAAGTACATGGCCACCATAGTCCCATAATTCCAAAAGTTTTATAATTCTATTGAATTGTCATTTATATGTGGAGATGTAATTAATTATTACTATTAAATGCACATATTTTGTAGCACTTCAAATTGAAAATTATTCATAATTTTTATTATATCTATTGTTGATTTATCATAATAGACATTAAGAAATTATGTGTAAATATACTGTTATTAATTAAGGATGGCTTATGCTAAAATTAATCATACTAATAATATTAAACAACTAGATTATGGGGATGTATAATAGGATATGTTTGTAATAAAAAATTATACTATCTTAAGCTATTTATGTATTTCTCTATTATTTTTTCTTTTTTTAATTTTTTATTTTACATGTCAATCCCAGTTCCTCTCCTTCCCTCCTTGCCTCCCGCCCTCCCTATTACACTCTCTCCCCTCTCACATCCACCCTGACTACCCTCTCCTCCCATCCCATCACCCCCATTCCACATGTAGGGCTATACCATCCAGGTGGGGTCATATAAATCTGTCAAATTATTTGAAGTAGGGACTAGGACTACTTTCCTGTCTCTACATTAAGGGATTATCCCTCCATGGGGGATGTGTCCACAAGGTCCTTTTGTGCACTAGGAATACAACCTGGTTCCACTGTCTGAGGTCTCTTAGAGTGCTCACACCTCCTAGATGAGAGCCATATTCAGGGAGTCTGAGTCAGTCCCATGCTGGATTCCCAGCTATCAGTCTGGGGCCCATTAGGTCCTCCTTGTTCAGGTCAGCTATTTGTTTTTTATTCTAAACTTTGAAAATATGACCATTTCATTCTTCTGCCCTTCATATAAAACATAATAATATTTTTGAAGCATGAAATTGTTCACACGCTTTTGTAGAATGCTTCTGAAATAAAGCAATCAATTTTGGTGACGACAAATAATATATTTGGGCCAAATGATACTGTACTGTCTTGCTTTGGTTCAGCATGTCACAATTTTCATCCACGCAGAAAATAAATAACCTCTATTTTACAGGAGGACACATATCTCCATTGTAGGAAAGCAATGAAAGCTAGAGAGGTGGGGATGTGTTTTAATACACATAGCATATTTGCAGTAATATTTTCATAGTTACATTTGCACTATAAGACACCAAGAATTTCAGAATTATCTGTAAAATATATTGCTTATAGAGAAAGGTAATATTCTGGACAAAATAATCAAACTAATCTTATAAATTCATGTATTTAATCTTCTTAGGTTTTACCAGAGCATATATCAGCACAAGCATGTACACACACAGATACAAACACACATACATAAACACGCACACATAATATTTATATATATATTCTATGTATGTATTGAACCTTGTGTTGTTGAATCATTTCTCTAATTATGATTATAATGCTGGCACTAAAAATATCATGTATCTTTTCTATATCACCTATTATTTATAATTTCAATTAAGTTACAAATTTACCAATGAAGAAGCAGAAATACATAGCTTCAAATGTTCTAAGAAGACCATGACAAATATCCAATTGGTCCTTTACAGCAAAAGCCAATTCATATTCACCAAAATGTTTGATTTGTGCACTTGCAATTATATTTTAAGAAAGAAAATACTTTTAACTTTACATTATGATATATATGTGTCGAGCAGGTCTTTTACATAAACTGTAGATCTAGTACTATTTCATTTTTGTGATTTTCTGATAATTGTCTCATTGCCACTAGTTTGAATCATTATTGGACATAAGACAGGAGTGGACTATGTCTACCTCACCAACGGAGGCTGATGCAGGGCACAGAGGGTATTCTTTACAATGTTCACAGATGATATTGCTGTCACTCTTGAACTTCGATTTGATGTGTTTCAAAAAACATTTTATTTGCACACATATGTGCATGTGTAGTAACACCCGTGTTGAGGGATGACTAGAGAAAGCAAAGAGGACATCTTGTATAGTCAGTTCTCTCCTTATATATTAGAGTTTAAACATGTGCCTCTAAATTTGTGCAGTAAACAACTTTACCTGTGGCGTCATCTCAGCAACATAAATATTGTTCCAAAATATCTATGATGCATACCCAGTAAGGCACTCATGCCAAAGAAAAGTAGAAAAATCTTCAAACTTCAATTTAGAATTAATGCATTAAAAATGGGGAAGTTTTAATTTATTTTTCTAAATTATATTTCAAAACAATTTTATATAAGTTGAAATGTAAAAAGCTGAACAGATGATTTGTCTGGCATTTACCAGTCCCAGTATTTTAGCTTCATAATCACAAATACATATTCAGTGATTTCTTCTTTGGCCTTCAGCATCCAGGGTCTTAGTTGATATTTGTACATCCTGTTACAACTGAGGGCTTTGGAATTGCCCCAGGTCTGGTCAACCTGAGACCATGTTGGTATTGAAGGGCCATGCTGTCCCCAGAGGCATACTGATTGACAATGCCAAAAGGGTTGCAATGACAGACATCCCTGTTGAGCTGCTGCCATGGACCATATCTGTGTCCATGAGCTTGATGCAACTGGGGTCTGTGACAATGTCACTTGTGCTTGCTGCCATGGGGGTGGGGGGGGAAGCTCATAGGATATTCATGTTGAAATCCTATTAGTTTGTCTTGATCTGGCTCTACACTTCACTAGCCTTAAGACAGCTTGTGCTGCCCATTAATGGACATTTCAGTATGACAACTGCACAGGGAAGAGCTGTATTTCCAACCCCTGCACCAGGGAGAGATGGTCACACCCCTCACTGTAGGCATGGGAGAGCTTACACCAATGATATGGGCATAGATGACCTTTTTCTACCCGACACTTGATTGGGGCATGCCAGTGTTCTAGACTAAATGGCTCATCTAGCACCTAGACCCATATGCGGGGCTTTGGATTGCCGCCTCCCAACATCTAACCCATTTATGACCTGTTAGAGTGTGAAGGAGAGACTGATCCTGCTGAGCTATGGTCTCAGTTCTCCATAATTCAGGACAGTGCCTGGAATCTCCAAGGGGATCAGTGAGAGTCCAGGGATGATCTTGGGACATAATTCTTGGGCCAGAGCAATTATTTATTTTGATGAACATTTGTGGGTGAGAATAATTGCACAAAAGGGCATACACCTCATTTCTCCATGTCACTAGCACAAAGGAAGAAATGTTGGAGAGGTGACAACGACAGAGGAGAAAGGTGATTTTTTTATTTGTTTTGTTTTTAAATTTTTGGTGGGCTTTCTTTCGATGGGGTTTGCTGCTGCAGCATGAAATGGAGGGACTAGGAGATGAGTGAGATTGAGGTACATGATGTGTAATTTCTAAAGAATCAATACAGAGTGATGTTATAAAAATATTTTCAAATATATGTAAATAGGAGGCATACATTAGAAATAACTAAAGTGAACTTCCAAGAATGTTCATTTTATATAGTCCAGAAGAGTATTATTAAGTTAAATGCTACTGTACACTAAACAGGATATGAATTTATACCAATAATTAAACAACTAAAAACAAGGGCAGAGTAGTATGTATATTCTATCATAATAATATGTTCTCTTTTTGTTTCTTATTAGATTCACAGAAAGAGCTATTGTATTGCCTTAAAACAAAATTTCTTTTGTATTAAAATAGTACAACACTTTTAATTGTACTGAATAACTCTCAGAGTGTAATTAGTGATAGAGGACATATAATTATCTCAAAAGTATAATATGCAACATTCACATGGATGATTATAGTAAAGAAATGCCCTTCAGAAGAATAAATGTAGACAAACTATTCATAGAAGAAATGTATAGAAATTATTTGAGAATACACACATATACACACATACACATGCCCATGCATTCACAGACATACATATACATATTTATATGCACAAACACATATTCACATAAATGCATACATGCATACACACATATTCATGCACATACATATGAATAATTTTATGTAAAATAGAAAAGATTGAAACAATGTAAGACACTGTCCATTTTCAGTAACTGATTTGAGAAGGCTAAGTTGTAAAAATTTACTTCCTAAAAATGACTAAAGAATTAAAACTCTCTTATTGCCCATGTTTGAAAATGCAATGACTATATTTTAGTGGACAGCTGCTTCCAGATAGGTAATGAATGGATGCATCAATAAGCAGCAACACACGTGACATGTAAAGTGTATTGACAGCAGAGAGAGATGAAGTGACATTATCTGAAAGCTGACCCATCCAATATGGCTTTCCCCATCATTGATAATTAGATGTCACAGTTCAATGAAATCCAGCATTGTCCAATTCCCAGGAGTGTTTCTCCCTAAAAAGAATACCCAGTTGGCTTTCTGCAATGAGCCTACAGACAACTGTGCTTGGTTGTATTTACTGCTGTAATGAGGCAGACTCTTCTAAACAAAGAACTACAGAATTTCAAACCCACGGTGGAAAACATAGTGTCTTCTTTGAATCTATTTTATTCAATATCAAATTTTGTATTAACATATTTTAATCTATTCATCTTCATTTTTGATTGACAAAGTGTTTGCATATATTTGTGGAGTATGGTAAGATGTGCGATTTATGTGCAAAGTGAAATCATAATGAATCAGATGTTTCTCTTTGGATCTGGAGAAAGTAATTAGATGAAGTTTTAGATTATTTGCCTTTGTTTACCTTCAGTCACTAGTCCAAGATACTTGTGGGATATAGGACATGCTGGTATAGGAATGGCATGATCAAGTGGGGAGGAAAAAGAGACATAGTGTGGAGGGAGGGAATGCAAGGAGAGACAGTTGGAATAGAGGGTCAATTTAGATTTGTATGGTAACTTAGTGTGGTGGAATTTTTCTAAACTATATGAAGGTCATACTAATGGAGATCTTCTAATATTGGAGGATATGAAATCTTTCCAGGCAGTCACCAAATGAGGCTTCCAGTACTGTGATTGGGTTGCATTTGATTGAGTTGTTGAACAAAGGGGATACCATGGATAATCCGAGATAACCCAGAGTGTTGCTAAGGCAATAGAATGCTCTTGTCACACTGACAGAAGGGGCCCATTGCCAAGGAAAACAACTACACAATACATTGAACAAGGAAAATTTGAGCTAGTGCCTACATTGACCATTCATATCTAAGTTCTAATATCTAAGGCTCAGCGAGGGTACTCTGAAGACTACGCACACACACACACACACACACACACACACACACACACACACATAAAGAGCAAACAACAAAAGAGAAGAACCGCCCAAAATAAAAACAAAGACATACACCAAGAAGAAAAAAATATATAATTTCAAAAGTAAAATATAAACACCAAACCAACCACAGAATCTTTGACCTATAATCTTCCCTTTCTGCAAGATATATTAGCAATATGGTATCACAACCTTGTGAGATAACACAACCAGTGAGAACTGAATTAAGGCTCACTCCATACACATGACTTTGTTGCATCTATGTGGATCATTTGGGTATATGCCTAAGAAGGGGATTCCCTGGTCCTGTTGTAGACCGATTCCCATTTTTCTGAGGAACCACCATACTGATCTCTAAATAGCTGTACAAGTTTGCACTCCCATCAACAATGGAGGATTGTTCCCTTTCTCGACATCCTCTCCAGCATAAGTTGTCATTTGTGTTTGTATTTTTATTCATTCTGGCAGGAGTAAGATGGTATTTCAGAGTTGTTTTGATTTGCATTTCCCTGATAGCTAAGGATGTTGAGCACTTTCTTAAGTGTCTTTCAGCATTTTGTTTCTTTTATTGAGAATTCTATCTTCAGTTCCATATCCCATTTTTAAATAGGGTTAATTCTTGGTTTTGTTAAATAGTTTCTTGAGTTCTTTGTATAATTTGGAGATCAGCTCTCTGTCATATGTAGGATTGGTGAAGACCTTTTCCCAGTCTGTGGACTGCCATTTGTTCTTGTAAACCTTTTCAGTTTGAGGAGGTCCCGTTAATTATTTTTTATTTCAGTATCTGTGCTACTGGAGTTAGGTTCAGGAGGTGGTGTTCTGTACCAGTTTGTTGAAGGGTACCTTCCACATTTGCTTCTAAGAGGTTCAGTATGGCTGGCTTTAAATTCAGGCCTTTGACCCATGTGGACTTGAGTTTTATGCATGGCTATAGACATGGGTCTACCTTCAGGCTTCTACACACCATAATCCATTTGTGCCAGTCCCATTTTTTGAAACTTCTTTCCTCTTTCCATTGTATACCTTTAGCTGTTTTGTCAAAAATTAGGTGTTCATAGGCATATGGGTTAATATCAGGATTTTCAATTTGACTCCATTAGTCAACTTTTTAGTCTATTAGTCTATTAGTCTTATTTGTGACAATAACAGGAAGTTTTCAGGACTATAACTCTGTAGTAGAGCTTAAAGTCGGGGATGCTGATGAATCCTGAAGTTCCTTTATTGTACAGAGTTGTTTTGGCTACCCTGGTTCTTTTTGTTTTTCTATATAATGTTTATTATTATCCTTTCAATGTCAGTGAAAAATTGTGCTGGAATATGAATGGGAATTGGATTGTGTATGCACCCAACCTCAACCAGCAAGGAAGACGCAACTCTGGGAAGAATTTCTTCATGCAGTTTATTCAGGATGATTGAACAAGCTTCTTGTGACCCCTGGGAAATGCCCACACAGGCTTAAATCCCCTCGTGCTGACAAACCCTAGTAAGCTACGTGGACCCTGCAGATAGGCTAATCTAACATGGAAGCAAACAAGCTGAACTGTAGGCGGCCGCCTGCAGGACGCCATTACAAGATGGCGAACTTCCTCTTTCTTGTACCTTATTCGGGCATACGCCAGCTTGGCGGCTGCACTCCAGCGTGCCTGCTCGTTCCCTAGCCAATCCCGTGGCTCCAACACTGAGGCTAGGTCTTTTGAGCCTATGAGACCGTGACCCATTGCCTAGTAGGATATATAAGCAGCTGTTCCTTCCTGCCCGGGGCCCCTCACCTTCAGCTCTCCCTTCAACCCAGAAGCACTCCAGTAAAGTGTGATCTGAGAAGAATCCTCGTGTGGTTGCCGTCTTTCCTGCGGGTCGGGCTTGGCACGCCACACTGAACAGGCTTAACCAAATAAGGACTTGTTTACGCCAGAGAGCACTCACCATCAGGAAGGTGGAAGGCAGAAGACAGCACCATCTTTAAGGTGTAGCACTTCACAGCTCTCTACAGTGCCCCCTTTTTGTTTTAATAATGCAACAGGCAAGGGTAGTTGTCTGGCCCCAGTAATGCAGTAGACATTGTATTGACCCTGAATCCTGGTAGTCAACCAAGTCAGTGCCATACCCATTTGGTATCTTTTTCTTAGAGGTGGGACCTCAGACACCAACCCTCATGCAACCAGACTTGCCCTTCTTGGAGTTGCTTGCTTCTGCTAACTCAGAATGCAGTGCTAAGCCATACAACCTGAGTGTGAAGGATCAATACTTGTTCATGACAGTGAGCCATGCTTGGGGGAACTGCCCTGCCTCAATGGCTGTAAATGCCTGGACAACAATAGCCACATGCAGCTTCTGAGCAAACCTCCTCTTCCAAAGGCACTACAGGCCCACGATGAGATAAGCAACAAGAGGACAACCATGGTTCCCATTCCCGCCTACTCTTTCAGATGATACATGGCAACAGCAAACCATGATGACAATCTGGCAGCCAATCCTACATCCACACATGTTGAATTTACTGCAATGATGGCCATTCACAGCTGTACCATTAAGTCATCAAAGTCAGAAGACCAATTTCCTAAAATATGGCTAGACAACTGTTGTGACAAACTAGCAGCACATGTAAAGTTCTCATACTGAATACTGGTAACACACAAACCTGGATATTTATAAGGGGTAATAGCAGCCCTACATTCTTTTGTATATTGTTCGTAGAAAAGTTGTTTAATCAATGGCATAGCAGCATCAGGATCACCAAAAATCTCCCTGCAACCTCTACCAAACAGGCCATAAAATCTGTAAAAAGGTTCCATGGGGCCTTGCAGTATCTTAGTGAGGTTACCACTCACCTTTCCTTATTGGGTAATAACTTCCATGCTTTTTTGGCTATCTGATTTACTTGTTCAAAAACTTGTATTGGATATCCTGTTGTTGATTGGCAAAGTGTCCCTGTCTAAGCAACATGCCCCTGTCCCATGCTGCATTTATGGCTGCCAGATTAGCTGCAGCCTGCTCATTGGCATACTCAATTAAAAAAGCTTTCCAATCCAGGTACTGTCCGGGGCTTAGGTATTTTGGAGCCAGCCCACTCCAATCACTAGGAGTCATGCAATGTCTATTTAGGCCTTCAACTTGAGCTACAGTAAAAGAAGCTGAAATTCCATATGTTCTCACAGACTCAGCCAAAGCCTTGATGACCTTAAAGTCTAAAGGCTCCTCATATCTATTGCGTTGGGCATCCTGGAAAAATGAATAAGCCAGACTTAACAGCTCTCCAGACCTCAGGGCAAAAGGAATGCCCTGTACCTTGGCCCCACCCTTCCTCACTCTGATAAGGAGAAGGTACCTATGGCATTGTCCTGGGAGGGTCCTCCTCCTCCTTACATCGCCATTTCTCCTTTCCTTTCCCTCTCTGTTCTCTAATAGATTGTTTCTGAACCTTTTCTATGAGGGCCTGCAATTCTTCCTCAGAATCTGTTTCGTCTGTACCTGAATCTCCTGTGCTCTTAACCTGTTCTGATCTTTCTTGTTGTAACATTTCTAGTGCAGCTGTCCCTTTTTCCATCACCTCTTTACAGTACCTCTGGTCTTCAATACAGCTATGCACTAACTGCCAAACAGGAAGGACTCCAGACTTTAGAGTCCCTTGTTCCCAAGCAAAGTCAAGATCCCTGCCTAACTTGTCCCAGCATGCTGCTGAGAGGTCTCCCGAAACTGCAAACCAAGGTGCAATGGCATTGCACTCACTCAGGAATCTTTCTAGTGTGCTTTTCTTTTTTAAGTTTCTTTGACGAAAGTAGCTCCTGAAGAGCCAGAAAAAATGGATGAGACTGAGAAGTCCCCAATTTGAAAATTTTACTTTTGTTTTTCTACAACCTCTCGCTCAATGCCTGAGACTTTACTGCTGCTTATTTCTGTGGTCTTTAACTTGGTCCCAACTTACCTGGGTCTTTACAGGACACCTTATGGCCTCTTTACCACAGGCCTTAGCTTGGTCCCAACCCAGAACTTTATTGCTCCTTACCAGAGACCTTAACTCCTCTTTACCAAGGGCCTTAAATTGGTCCCAACTTACATTGGGAACTTACCAGCACTGCCCTGACTGCAAGAAGTTCTGATCTGAAGAGGAGGTTCACCATAAGGGGCCACCAATTGTATGTGCCCAACTTCAACCAGCAAGGAAGATGCAACTCCGGGAAGATCTTCTTCATGTAGTTTATTAGGATGATTGAATACGATTCTTCTGACCCTGGGGAAACACCCACACAGGCTTAAATCTTCTTGTGCTGAACAACCCCAGTGAGCTACCTGGACCCTGTAGATAGGCTACTCTAAGGCAGAAGCAAACAAGCTGAACATGCTCAAGTAAATAAGGACTTCTTTACGCCAGAGAGTGCTCACCATCTAGAAAGTGGAAGGCAGAAGCCTGATGGGAGATGTTATTCTATATATATGTGTCTCATACTGGTTAATAAAGCTCCGTGGCCAATAGGAAACAAGATAGGTGGGGCTAGGAGACCGGGAGGAGGAAAGAGGAAGTAGTAGGGAGGGGTCGAGATGTAGCCCTGGGAGGAAGGAAAACGCCCACAGTGGCTTCCCGATAAGATGACCACGTGGAAATACTTAGATAAATAGAAATGGGTTAATAATTAAGACAGTGCTAGCCCATAAACAATATTGGCCAACAGGATTGTATCAAATACAGAGTCTCTGAGTGTTATTTGTGGCTCACGTGGCAGTGGGACCATGGCAGCAGGACCCACTGCAATCGGCAGGAACAACCTGCCATAACATAATGGTACCAGATCTGGGATTGAGAACTTTCACTTAAAACTTAACAAAAGCTTAAAAAATAGTTTTTAGAAACAAGAGAACAGAGACTAGCAAGACTTCTTGGTAGCAGCATTTTCTCTGTTAAATTTGTTTGCTGTAGTCAGAGATTTGCACAGCTCCTTGAAGGGAGGTTTACAAAATTAGCATAAGTGGCAAAAAGCAGCCCTGCTTTTAAAGAGTTCTGCTAACAATTCATTGGTGGGTATGAGAGCTGCAATGAAGGTTTACACTGTGTTTTAAAAAATACACTGGCTTGGGAGAGAAAAAGAAACAGGATACAATGGTTTAAAAAAGAAAGAAGGAAATAGAATGGATGGGTATGGTGGCTCACACCATTAATCCCAGCACTCGGGAGACAGAGTCAAACAGATCTCTGTGATTTCAAAGTAAACCTGGTATGCAATGAATTCCAGGACAGATAAAAGTTACACAGGGAAACCATGTCTCATAATATGGAAAAATAGAAGTAGAATAAATAGAATAATAAAAGAGCAACATAAACATGGAAAGCACAGAATATTTTGGATAATATAAGCAATTCTGTTGTCTTTAAATTATTTGATTGCTGAGAAAATAACAACTATTGATAAAAGAAATGCTGCTGGATTAATTCAATTTATATATTTTAAAAATGCTTTGACTCCAAAATTTAAGCCTAAGCACAAGTTACTGGGGAAAAGGATTTCTATTTTTTTTTCCACAGAATATGAAAAGCTATGGATTCTTTCCAGACTTATGTGGTTTGGTCAAGCCAGACCCCCTAAAACAATGCCCCAGATGATCCAACATTCAAAGCAGTTGAGACAAAGCCTTGCAGACTACTGCCAAGATTTCTGCATCTTCTTTGGACCCCCATGACAGCACCCTCTACCAGCAGGAAGTAGTTTGGAAAGAACAATGCCCAAATTCCCAAATTTTGTTTATAAATGTTCGTTTTTATTTAAATGGGCTTGGTTATAAATGGCTATAACCACAAGCAATCTTTTTAAAGGTAAAAAGGGAATTGTGGTATAGATATGAATACTTTGCTTTGGAATGGATTTTCTTTTATTGATACAATTTAAGGTCAATTTTGTGATATGTATATTTCTCCTCTTGTTTAGGTATTATGTTTATATAGCTCATTGGAAAATGTAATGTATAATTGAGAGTTATCTATGATAATTAAAACTTGGTGTTATGTTAGTTAGGATTTCTAGATATACAGAGGTGTATTAGAGATGAATAGGCATTCTTCAAACCTTTCAAAAACCTACAGAATATGGCATTTAAAATGATTTAGGGATTTTCTTGATAATCAGGCACAACTGCTCCTGGTAACACCACCTGCATCAAAAAGGAAGATGGACATTGAAGAAACACATTATGAAGTTTGCTTCTAATATAGCAAGACTAGCCATTTGGGCAAGGTACTGCTCTTCTGGACTGTTTGACTTTATGTTGTAGAAACTGGACATGCAGGACCCACAAATAGGTGACTGCTGATGCAAGATGGACATTTCTACAGGATTCCTGCTTCATGGAAGAGGCTGCCAGACAGACAGACAGTCTACAGGACACAGAGAAAAGTTTCCTGCCTTGTTGAGGAGTCTGGACACACACTATGGCCTATGGGCTGAAGATGGAACATTATAGAAGAACTTCGGGTGACTGACCAGGCAATGAGTTGTCTCTGTCGTTTCTAGAGTTTATATATTATCCTTCTGTGGTCTTTGATGGAGTTGAAGACAGGTAGTTATGATTATAGTTTTCCTTAGTTAGGATTAAAGATAAGTTACATATAGGACTTTAGACTCACAAATATAGAATAGATGATATTTTCTTTAAGTCTTACATAATGTTTATGGAATAAATATTGTTGACTGTGATTCTTATTTGATAACTATTATATGTCATATTTTGCTATGTTAAGGTTAAACCCCTTCTTTTACTTTAGACAGAAAAGAGGAGATGATGAGAGATGTTATTCTGTATATATGTTTCTCATACTGGTTAATAAAGCTCCGTGGCCAATAGGAAACAAGATAGGCGGGGCTAGGACACCAGGGGGAGGAAAGAGAAAGGAGTAGGGAGGGGTCAAGATGTGGCCCAGGGAGGAAGGAAGACACCCGCCACGGCTCCCCAATAAGATGACCACATGGAAATATTTAGATAAGTAGAAATGGGTTACGAATTAAGGCAGAGCTAGCCCATAAACAATAATGGTAACTGGCCAACAGGATTGTATCAAATACGGAGTCTCAGAGTATTATTTGGGGCTGGTGCAGCTGAGGGCCCAGACTGGCTGCAGGACCAGGAGGCTGGAGGGGAGGAACCTGATGTAACAGAAGTCAGTGCCATTTTTATGGCGCAGCACTTCGCAGCTCTCTACAGGATTGAATCTGTAGATTACTTTTGGCAATATTGCCATTTTTTACTATGTTTTTGCTACCTATCCAAGAGTGTGGGAGATCTTTCAATTTTCTTGTCTCTTCTTTAATTTGTTTCTTTAAAGTCACAAAGTTCTTGCTATATAGGTCTTTCACTTGTTTATTAAGTGTTACCCCAAGATACTTTAAGTTGTTTGTGGCTAATGTAAAGGGTGATTGTCTTCTTGTCATTTGTATATAATAGGGCTACAGATTTTTTTTTGAGTTTATCTTATGTTGTGGTAGTTTGCTGAAGGTGTTTATCAGCTGCAGGAGTTCCCTCCTAGAGTTTTTTCAGTCGCTCATGTAAACTATTATATCATCTGCAAAAAGAGACAGTTTGACTTCTTCCTGTCCAATTTGTATTCCATTGATCTCATTTTATTGTCTTATTGTTTTAGCTAGAACTTCAAGTACAATATTGATGAGTTATGGAGAGGGCAGACTTGTCTTGTTCCTGATTTTAAAGGAATAGCCTTAAACTTCTCTTCATTAAGTTTGATGTTGGCTATTGGTTTACTGAATATTGCTTTTATTATGTTAGGTATGTTTCTGTTATCACTGATCTCTCCAAGACCTTTATCATGAAAGGGTGTTGAATTATGTTGAAGGCTTTTCCAGCATCTAGTGAGAAGTTCATGTGGTTTCTCATTTTCAGATTGTTTATATGGTGGATCACATTGATAGATTTTTATATGTTGAACCATCCCTGCAACCCAGGGATGAACCCTACTTGTATATGGTGGATGATTTCTCTGATGTGTTCTTGGATTCGGTTTGCCTGTATTTTATTTAGTATTTTTGCATAAATGTTCATCAGGGATATTGATCTGTAGTTTTCTTTCTTAGTTTTATCTTTGTGTGACCTGGATTCCAAGGTAACTGTAGCCTCATAAAAAGAGTTAGATGATGAACCTTCTGTTTCTATTGTGTGGAACAATTTGAGGAATATTGGTCTTAGCTCTTCATTGAATTTTTGAATTTCTGGTAGAATCGCTGAAGCCATATGGCCCTGACCTTTTTTATTTATTTATTTTTTTCTGTTGTGAGGGTTTTGATGACTGCTTCTATTTTACTAGGTGATATAGTTGTATTTAAGTTACTTATTTGTTTTTGATTTAATTTTGGTAAGTGATAGTTATCCAGAAATTTGTCCATTTTCAAATTTTGTGGAGTACAGGTTTACAAAGTATGACCTGAAAATTGTAAGACATCCTCATTTTTCCTTGTTATGCCCCCTTTTTGTTTTTGATTTTGTTAATTTGCATGTTCTCTCTGCTTTTGGGTTAATTTTGATGATGGTTTGTCTGTTGTTGATTTTCTCGAAAAACCTACTCTTTGGTTCATTGATTTTTTTGCATTGTTTTCCTGGTTTCCACGTTTATTGATTATAGCCCTCAAATTGATTATTTCCTGGCACCTACTCTTCAGGTGCCAGGGTGAGTTTGCTTCTTTTTTTTTTCTAAGGCTTTCAGTTGTGCTGCTAATTCTCTAATGTGACTATCCTTTGTTTTCTTCATATGGGCACTTAGTGCAATGAACTTCCCTGGTAGCACTGCTTTCAAGTGTTCCTATGAGTTCAGGTATGTTGTGTCTTCATTCTTGTTAAATTTTAGGAAGTCCTTAATTTCTTTCTTCATTTCTTCTTTGACCCAGGTATGGTGCTATTGCTCATTGTTAAGTTTCCATGAGTTTGTAGGTTTTCTGCAATTAGTGTTGTTGAATTCTAACTTAGAGCATGGTGGTCTGATATGATACAGGGGACTCTCCAATTTTTTTGTATTTGTTGAGGTTTGTTATGTCACCTAGCATGTGGTAGATTTTAGAAAAGGTTCCATGTGGAGCAGAGAAAAGGTATATTCTTTTTTGATTGGATGGAATGTTATATGGATGTATGTTAAACCCACTTAGACATAACTTCTATTAGTCTTTTTTTCTATGTTAAGCTTCTGTCTGGTGGTCCTCTCTAGTGGTGAGAGTGTGGAATTGAAGACTCCCACAATGAGTATGTGAGGTTGTATGTGACTTTTGAGTTTACTAGCATTTCTTTTACAAATGTAGAATCCTTTGTATTTGGAGCATAGATGTTCAGGATTGAGACTTTGTGCTGATGGATTTCTGCTGTGATGAATACAAAATAACTGTCATCATCTATTTTAATTGATTTTGGTATGAAGTCTAACTTGTTAGTATTAGGATAGCTACATGTGCTTGCATCTTTGGTCCATTTGATTGGAAGTTCTTTTCCCAACCTTTTACCCTGAGGTTATGTCTCTCTTTGAAGTTAAGATGTGGTTCTTGTAAGCAGCAGAAGGGTTCTGTCTTCCTATCCATTCTATTAGCTTGTGTCTTTTTATAGGTGAGTTAAGACCATTAACATTGAGTAAAAGCAAGGTTAATTGATTTTTAATGCTTGTTTGTTTTAGATTTGTTATTGGCTGTGGTATTGTAAATATATTTGCCTTGCTTTATCCTTGGGTTCTGGTGAAGTAGGATTATTGTCTATGTCTTTGTGAGCATAGTTAATTTCCTTGGGTTGGAATTTCCCTTACATAACTTTCTGAAGGGATGGGATTGTAAATACATATTGTAAAAATCTGGCTTTGCCAATAAATAGCTTGCATTTTTGTCTATAGGTATTGAGAGTTTTGCTGGGTATAGTAACCTGTTCTGGCTGGGTATAGTAGCCCATAGAACATCTATCCAGGACCTTCTGGCCTTGGGAGTTTCCATGGAGAAGTCAGGTATAATTTTGATAGGTCTGTCTTTATATTTTACCTGGAATTTACTTTTGCTGCTCTTAGTATTCTTTCTTTATTCTTTAGTATGTGGCAAGGGGACGTTTTTCTTTGATCCAGTCTATTTAGTGTTTGATATGTTTCCTATACTTTCATGGGCATGTGCTTCTTCAGATTGGGAAAGTTTTCATCAATGATTTTGTCGAATATATTTTTTGCACATTTGAGGTGGGCTTCTTTGCCTTATTCTATACCTATTAATCTTAGGTTTGGCCTTTTCACTGTGTCCCACATTTTCTGGATGTTTTGAGTTAAAGATTTGTTGAATTTAAGATTTTCTTTGGTTAATGAATATATTTCCTCTAGTTTATCTTCTGTGCTTGAGATTCTCTTTTCCATCTATTGCATTCTGTTGGTTATGCTTTTGTCTGCAGTCCCCAATTGTTTGCCCAGTTTTTCTATTTTCAGCTTCCTTCAGTTTGTGTTTTCTTTATTGTATCTATTTCAGTTTTCAAGGCTTGAAGTGTTTCCTTCACCTGTTTGATTGTTTTTATCTTTGCTTTCTTTACATTCTTTAAGTGATTTGTTCATTTCTTGCATATTTTGGATGTTCTTTTCCTCTATTTCTTCCAATTGTTTGCTTGGTTTTTCTCCCATTTCTTTAAGGAATTTACTCACATCACCTTTGAAGGTCTGAATCATTTTTATGAAGATATTTTTTAAGTGGATCTCTTCTGCTTCATCTATTTTGGGGTGTTTAGGTCTAGTTGGTGTACAGTCCCTAGATTCTGATGGTGTCATGCTTGTCTTTCCATTGTTAGGTGCTCTCTTGTATTGCTGTCTTCCCATCACTTTTTTCAGTGTGTGCAGACTCTCTATGGTACTCCCCCAGTGGTCTTAGGTCGGCAGAAGTTAGATGTCTGTAGATCTGGGTGGTTCAAGCTCTCTAGGAGATCTTTCTTCAGGCAGGTGCCTGGCAATGAGGATTAAAGATCAGGCAGGCTGGGATTCAGGCATGGCAATAGAATAAAAGACCAGGCAGTCAGGGACTTAGGGTGGTTCCATTTGGAAAGGCGGGTTCAGTGTGCTTAGAGCAGGTCTAGGAAGTTCCCTCTAGCAGAGGCCCAGTGATTGGGATCAGAGATCAGGCCGGAAGAGACTCAGGATGGTTCTGTGCTGATAGGTAGGTCTAGTGTGCTCATAGCAGCTCCAGGAAGTTCCCCAAAGGTGGTGGCAGGATTGTTCCATCAGTTGAGACTCTGTTCCAGTGCTCAACCAGAGCAGTGGGGCAGTGGGCTAAGTAGGGAACTAGGTGTGGGGGGGCAGGCTCTGAGTCAGGGGGAGTGGGCGTGGAGGCTGGGGGTTGTGTATCAAAGAACCTGGAGCGCTCTTTGTGTGGATAGCACACAGGGGGCAGGGAGATTCAGGGCCAATCCAAGGAGTTACCAGACAAGGGGGGGGAAGGGTTCAACATGAACTGTTCTCAGACTCACCTCCAGCAGAGGTCTAGCTATGGGGGGGCAAAGATCCAGGAGGCAGGAACTCATGGTGGGTCACATCTTTTTTTTTTTTTTTTTTTTAAAGAGGACTTTCTACATTGGTTGATAGTTTGAGTATAGGCTACAACTTTTGTTTGTTGTTGTCATCATTTACTTAGAAGTTGATTTGAAACAGAAGCAGGAAATTAAGAAAGGAGAGATGCAAGATGAAAACTGGATAATCTATGATTAAAAAAAAAAGTACCATAGAATAGAGCAGAGTAGAATCCCAAAGCATCTGTATTTAGAGTTAAAAAGGGGAAATAGAACAGGTGACAAGTTGAATGTTACAATGCATTGGTATGAAATGTGCTCATGACCTCATTTACAGGATACAATGTCTTCCAGACAGTACTTCTCTCAGACAATACCTCTTCCAGTAGAAAGTAGTATGATTTGGGGGGAGAAGAGGTAATGAGAGCTACTCTAAATATACAAATCCAATGTGCCTCATAGAGATTTTACAGATGTTCTCTGTGACTAAAAGGCTAACTTACAACGTGTTTTACTCATGTTGACTGCTTGCTTTCTTTTGAGAACACAATGCTGTTATTTTGCTAAGTTGATTGATTGAGCAGGCTGACACCAGGCCATACTTTCAACAATATATTTTAAATGTGATTTAGTTTTTTTTTACCAGATCATGTTGATCAATGAAGTAGGGGAATTACATATCAGGTCTTAATTTTGATATGCAAATATATAATATGTTAATAATGTATTACTATCTTATTTTGCAAGCTTGCCTGAATTTTTTGCAGTAATTAAGAAGTGATTTAGTATAATTAGTATAATATATTTTTCCTTGAATAATTATTTTTCATTATCTTTTCAGTAGTTTGTACTATAGACCTAACTAGACAGAAATGAAAATTCTCCCTTTAAATAATAACCTTAAATATTCATGAAGAAGATAAATATCAAAAGGAAAATAAACATCTTGTTAATAAGTTTTCTAAGAATTTAATTTATCTTTGATGCTTTCTATATTTATTCTCTAGAGTAAGTAATATGTTGCCTTGCTAGAAAAGGTCTTTAAACCAATTACACAAGGTTAATTATATAAATTAACATACCTAATATGATAGCCACATCTGTTAAGTGGGTGTATAGTGAATGGTATCTAAATGATGTATTTAATTCCTCCCTGTTCTGCTACTAATTTCAACAATAACCTTTTGAAAATTAAATTCTAATGCCAAAACTTTATTTATGATATTCAGATTTTAAGATATTTATGAACAATATAACTTAATTTTCTTTTTAATACTCTTAAAATAATTAGTTCCTTAAAAATTGTGCAAAAATTTAAATTATATCCTTGCATTCCAATGCTATACTGTGTTTGTTAATAGGAAAATCTTGATTAGTATTTGAAAATTAAGAAAGCTGTCCTTGAAATCATTATGACAAATTATATCTCTGGTTCCCTCAAAAGCTTTCTCTTTTTCTCCTCTTGTGGACCAGCACAGGGTTCATAGTTGCTTGGTAATCCTGTTCACTCATAACTCTGCATTTGATGATTTTCTTTACCTCTCCTTGGATAAACTTTTTTCTTATTCCATAGAGAGATTAACCTGTTTTCTTCATACCTACACTTTTTCCTTCCTATCTATCCTTTAGCATACCAGTAGAATTAACAGTCACTCATCTTATTACAAACAACTCTGTATCTTTCTGTACAAATATGAGTTCTTTTTCAGTATAGTTTTTACACTATTAATAATGCCCACCCCCCCATCCAGCCTAACATTAACTTTTGATTTTTGTTTTTGGGGTTGGGAGAGGGGACAGGTTCATATTTTCCAGCAATTAGATGGAGTAAAATTTAGGTTTCAAATACAAATGACAGTGAGAAGACAATGCTATCTTGGTCACCATTTAGAGTTTGTCTGAGTACTAAATGTAGGCAGTATCTACATTTATCATGTATCAGGTTAAAATTATAAGTAATACCTAAAACATTTCAAGTCAAACAAACATAAAAATATGAACACTAAATTGCAAGTGACATCAACAAATGAGAGAAAACATGCTATGTTTGTTTTTCTGTTCCTAATTATATTCATTTACCTGTGTATTTCATTTTTAAGAGGGATTATATTACTTTCTGTGTTTTTGTGTAAATATACCATATTTTTATTATCTGTTAATCAGTTGATGCACAGCTAGGATTTTTTGACTCAAATGAACATGGAGACATAAAGCTCCATGTACTCTTCATCTCAGCTGGCTAGCTTTCATAGCATTGGGCAGTTTCATGTATGCTTCCAGAAGAGAAAAGTAATCTTTCTCACAGTTTTGAACATAGTGGTATACAGTCATAAATGGCATGACAGGTTATGCCTTTGATGCAATTGTGGCATGAATGTTATCACAGAATCCAGCTTAGATCTTACTGGAACTCAAGCCTGATCCAAAGACAGAACAGAAACATGTCACCTTTAAAGGGGCCTAGAGCATAGGCCCAAGTGGAGTAGATACTGTCACTCAGCTAAATGCATGTTGTTTTTTGAATATTCAAAATGCCTAATTTATTTTTTTCTGGATTACTCTATGAAACCATCTTTCAGCCCCCATGAAAAGAAGTTTTTTTTTTTTTTTTTTTTTTTTTTTTTGCAGTAGGTAGCAATAAATAGAAACACTGAACTGGTCAAGTTTCAGAAAGTCAGAAAGTAAGGGACTAAGGGACTGTGGAAAGTTGAGCAATAAATGAGATATATACACATCTTATTCTTTTCCCCAAAACTCATAGATTTTCATGTAAAAGTGTAGAGTATGATTGTGAGAGCCAAAGATAGACAAATAATAATTTCAAAGCAATAGTATTTTTCAGGCACAGCAGGGCAATTGAACACATGTAACCACAATGATGCACAAATCCTGTGCAAACTCCAGCCAGGTAGAGGTAGGTAGAACAAAATCCCCCCTTAGCTGATGAACTATTGAAACTTAATGGCTACTAAGAGAGGGAAAGACAGTTGTGTTTAATGATATTGATCCTTGGTAGCAGGAACATATTCTAGTGCTGGACTGACTCACAAGAGTAGCTGGGTAATAAAACATATGGATTGAATGAGAAAAAAAAGATAAGGAAATCTTGAAACTTAGTGGAATATTATGGGAGGGTAGAAGGATGGGTATGGGTAAGTCTCTGGACATTTCTCTAGGTTCAGTTTTCTCTTCAAACCAATAATGGCTCCCTCTTTCATGGTCTCTATCTCTTTTTTCCTGCCTTCTATTCCTACGCTGACTCAATCTTCCTAGTTGCACGTGCTTTTTTCTCCTTCCCTTCTCTATCTCTTAACTCCCTCAACACTCACTGCCCTCCCCCACTCCAAAAATGCTCAGGAGATCTTGTCACTTTGCTCTTCTGTGAGGGACCTTATATGAATCTCTTAGAATCCTCCTTGTATCCTAGTTTCTCTGGAGGTGTGAATTATAGGCTGGTTATCCTTTGCTCTAAGTCAAACTATAAACTTCATATATTTCACTAGACTATATCTTGTAAACTTTTGTTTTTGCACACTTACCTCAAATCTGAGCTACTAAGATAGAAAATATGAGTTTTTTGAAATAAAGAGTCCCCTTTAGTGCTAAACATTTATTTACAATATTAAGTCCAATTTAGGACAGAGCTTTTATTCTACTAATGAAACTAATCAAGTCAACAGTGTATCTTAGGCATATCCTTCCTGATCTTCACAAAGTTAATTGTTGAATATTTTAGAGTATTCATTTGAGTGATCTAGAGTTTTGTACTGCACCTACCCTGACCAGCAAGGAAGACGCGACTCCAGGAAGATCTTCTTCATGCATTTTTAATCAGGATACTTGAAACATGTTCTTCTGACCAGCGGGACCATGAGGAAATATCTGCACAGGCTTAAATACCCTTGTGCTAACCAAACCCAGTGAGCTACGTGGACCCTGCCGATAGGCTACTCTAATGCAGAAGTAGACAGGCTTAATAGACTTAACCAAATAAGGGCTTTTACACCAGAGAGCACTCACCCTTGGGGAGGTGGAAGGCTGAGGCCAACACCATCTTTAAGGTGCGGCACTTCGCAGCTCTCTACAGAGTTTAATTTCAAAAGAATCTGAGAATCTATATTCCGTGATGGTGATCAATAATTTCATCTAAGAACAAAATTGAGATGCTGACAAAAGTCAGTGTGATGATGAAGTTAATTCTATTTATGTATTCTCAAAGTTTGTTCATTCAAATTAAAATCACACATCTCCATGCAGTTCTCATTCTATTTATAACAATGCAGAGACATAATATCTATCTGAGACTATTTTGCCTAAAATGGAAACTACAGTAGCCTATCATTTTTTTATAATATAATTTAAACATTTTACATGTGGATCACAGTTTCCTCTCTGTTCCTCCCTCCAACCCTCCCTCCCTGCATCCCTCCTTCCCTCCCTCACTCTTACCCTCTTTCCCTGGTGACATGTACCCTGACCATCCTCCCCTCCCATCTGCCCACCCCCATCCCACTTTTAGGGCTATGCTATCCAGGTTGAGTTGTGTAAGTGTGTCAAGTCATTTGAAGTAGGGACTAGGAATTCTCTCCTATCTCTAGGTTAAGGGGTATCCCTCCATGGGGTATGTGTCTACAAGGTCTTTTTGTGCACCAGAAGTAGATCCTGTTTCTCTTGTATGAGGTCCCCCAGACTGCTCAGTCCTTCTAGCTGAAACCCATATTCAGGGGGTCTGAGTCAGTCCCTTCCTGGGTTCCTAGCCATCAGTCTGGGAGGCCCAAGCTCCTCCTTGTTCAGGTCAGCTGTCTTTGTGAGTTTCTGCAACCTGGTCTTGTGCCCTCTCTCTGCATCTGGATTCTACTTTCACTCAGTGTTTAGTTATGAGTGTTTGCTTCTGTTTCCAACAGGTACTAGATGAGGACTCCATGATGGTGGATAATTTAGTTGATGATCTCACTATCAGAGAAGGGCGTTTCTGATAGCCTTTCCATCGTTGCTCGAATTATTACTTGGAGTCGGTCTTGTATTTCTCTAGACCTTTCTTTAAGTTCAGTTTTCTCTTCAAACCAATAATGGCTCCCTCTTTTATGCCCCCCCTCACCCTGACTCAACCTATCTAGTCACACCAATAATGGCTCCCTCTTTTATGCCCCCCCCTGACCCTGACTTAACCGATCTAGTCACACGTGTTTTTCTCCCCTATCCTTATCTTTCCCCTAGTTCTCTCTCCAATCACTGCCCCCCATTTCCCATCCCCCTTTTTGAGGGACCATATATGAATCTCTTAGCATACACCTTGTATCCCAGTTCATCTTGTGGTGTGTATTATAGGTTGGTGATCCTTTGCTCTAGGTCTAAAATCCATATATGAGCAAGAACATACCATGTTCCTCTTTTTGTGACTGGGTTACCTCATTCAGGATGGTTTCTTCAAGTTCCATCCACTTGCCTTTAAATTCCAAGATTCCGTTATTTTTTTTTTCTGTAGAGTAGTATTTCATTGTGTAGATATGCCACATCTTTATCCATTCTTCAGTTGAGGGGCATATAGGTTGCTCCCAGGTACTTGCTATTACAAATAATGCTGCTATGAACATAGTTGAATACATGTCTTTGTTGCATGGACGTGAGTCATTTGGGTATATACCTAAGAGTGAAATTGCTGGGTCCTGTGGTAAGCTAATTCCATTTTTCTGAGGAACCGCCATACTAATCTCCAAAATGGCTGTGAGAGTTTACACTCCCACCAGCAGTGAAGGAGTGTTCCCCTTGCTCCACATCCTCTCCAGCATTAGTTGTCACTGATGTTTCTAATTTTAGCCATTCTGGCAGGAGCAAGATGTTATCTCAAAGTTGTTTTCATTTGCATTTTCCTGATATCTAAGGATGTTGAAAATTTTCTTAAGTGTCTTTCAGCCTCTTTGATTTCCTCTCTTGAAAATTCTATCTTCAAATCTGGACCCAATTTTAATAGGGCTATTTTGTGTTTTGTTGACTAGTTTGAGTTCTTTGTACTTTTTGGAGATCAGCCCTCTGTCAGATGTAGGCTTGGTAAAAAATTTTCCCAGCCTGTGGGCTGACGTTTGGTGTTGTATACTGTGTCCTTTGCCTTACAGAAGCTTCTAAGTTTAAGGAAGTCCCATTTATTAATTGTTGATCTCAGTGTCTCTGCTACTGGAGTTATATTCAGGAAGTGGTCTCCTATACTAATTTGTTCAAGGGTTCCTATTACTTTTTCTTCTAAGAAGTTTATTGTGGCTGGATTTATGTTGATGTCTTTGTTCCATTTGGACTTGAGTTTTGTTGATGATGATAGACATGGGTCTATCTGCAGTATTCTATTCACCATCATCCTATTGTGCCAGCACCATTTGTTGAAGAATGCTTTCCTTCCCCCATTGTATTTTTTTAGCTTTTTTGTTGAAAATAAGGTGTTTGTAGGTGTGTGGCTTAATATCAGGATTTTCAATTTGATTCCCTTGTTCTACCTGTCTATTTTTGTGCAAATACAAGGCTATAGTTCTGTAGTAGAGCTTAAAGTCAGGGATGATGATGCCTCCTGAAGTTCTTTTATTGTACAGGGTTGTTTTGGCTCTCCTTGGTATTTTGTTTTTCCATACAAGGTTGACTATTATCCTTTCAAGGTCAGTGAAGAATTGTGCTGGGATTTTAATGAGGATTGCATTGAATCTATAGATTGCTTTTGGCAAGATTGCAATTTTTACTATTTTTATTCTCCAATCCAAAAGCATGGGAGATCTTTCCATTTTCTGGTATCTTCTTTAATTTCTTTCTTTAAAGACACAAAGTATTATTGTATAGGCCTTTCACATGTTTGTTGTTACCCCAAGATATTTTATGTTGTTTGTGGCTATTTTAAAAGGGAATCTTTCTCTGATTTCTTTCTCAGCATCTTTGTCGTCTGAATAAAGTAGAGCTACTGATTTTTTTTGAGTTTATCTTGTATCCTCCTAGTTTGCTGAAGGAGTTTATCATCTGTAGAATTTTTCTAGTAGAATTTATTGGGTCGCTTATGTAAACTATCATATCTTCTGTAAATAGAGACAGTTTGACTTCTTCCTTTCCAATTTGGATCCCCTTGGTATCCTTTTGCTGTCTTATAGCTTAGGTAGAACTTAGAGTACAATATTGAAGAGATATGGAGAGAGAGGACAGCCTTGTCTTGTTCCTAATTTTAGAGGAATTGCCTTAAGCTTTTCTCCATTCAGTTTGATGTTGGCTGTTGGTTTACTATATATTGCTTTTATTATGTTTAGGTATGTTCCTGTTATCCCTGATCACTCCAAGACCTTTATCATGAAAGGGTGTTGAATTTTGTTGAAGGCTTTTTCAGCATCTAGGGAGATGATCATATGGTTTTTCTTTTTCAGTTTGTTTATATGGTGGACTTGTTGATAGATTTTCATATGTTAAACCATCCTTGCAACCCAGGGATGAAGCCTACTTGTCATGGTGGATGATTTCTCTGATGTCTTCTTGGATTCGGTTTGGCAGTATTTTATTGAGTACTTTTGCGTTGATGTTCACCATGAATATTGGTCTGTAGTTTCTTTAAATATAGATGTTTTTAGTGATGTAATGAATCATAGGAATTTAAAGTTAAGTGAATAAACTTCATATATATATATATATATATATATATATACCCAGCTACAATTATTGAGTTTATTAAGCATGGCTGAAGAAAATCACTGGAGTCTACACTGGGGTGTCACGAAAAATTCTGCCAGGCCAAGATCCCACTAGCAAAAGACATGAACCTTTTAAAAATATATCAAATTATTTTAAAGGGAGAATTTGAGCTTAGAATGCTGTCAAAAAGATTCCCATCTGAGAAGCTGTAGCCCACTGAGCCCACTGGAGGATTCATATTTACTCATTCCCTGCTGGAAAGCAGTGTCCAAGGGATATGCTTGGTATTGCACTGGAAGTTAGAAGTGTCAAGACATAGCCTATGCTCTTTGTTCATGAATGGACTTTTGTCGGTCTTTCATACTGTCATCCATATACATTTTCCTCAGTTCACAAACCACATGATTGCCAAAGCAGAGGCTGCTTAACCATATAGTGTAGGCATGATTTGGTCTCAAATAGCTCCTCTATGATTGACCACTTTTGGCTATTATAAAGAAAAAGAAACTTCTTCAGATATGTATCTGTTCTTTACACATGTCCCTCACAAGCTAAACTGATACTTATATGTTCACTATATTAGAATATGTATATCATGTCATTTTATTCACCATATCTCTCCAAAATATAACTGTAATTATTTAAACTGTATACCGGGAGAATCTTCTTTCATCATTACCATTAGATTCACCACAAAATAGCATTTTAGTTCGTTATTATCTGCTTTTATCTCACAAGGACTGAATGAGATGAAGTGACTAGGAATGAGCTATAAATTTCTTTGTCTATTGGCTATAGAAAGACGCATACCTATTTGGCCATGATGGGTCAAAGTCACTAATACAGATGATTAAGAAGTGATAATGACTGGTAAACTCGCCTAATAACACAATCTTTTCCTGTCTTCTGATGCTGAATGCAGTTGAATCACACAATGAACTTTCTTGCAGCATCAGTCAAAACTTATTTGATGAGGTAATATACTTTATGTAGTTATGATGGACAAAACCAATGATACTGTCCCTTAAAATAACTAACAACTTTGGGAATGATAGTGCTTCCTCATCATTTTAGTTTCCTTTTCTCACTCCTTCATGAACAGTCAACATTATAATGAGCAAGAACACTTATGAAATTAAAAGAATATTACCAATACAAATACCACTATGATGTTTTTTAGGGTATAAAATACAAACTTCCCATTAATAATATTGGGGCAGTGGTCATAAGGCTTATCATAATTATATATAAACATAAGATAAAGTGATCTCTGTTAGCTTGAGCTGTTGAAAAATGAAATGATTGCATAGCAAAAACTATAGGGTGTGGTCTTTGCATATCACTTCAACATCTAAAACCTTATGGGATTTAAATAACACATAGAACACCCAATTTAAAAAAAGAAAAGAAAATCTCATTTGAAATAGAAAATAATGCTATTAACCATGTTCACATTTCACTTTTTAAAGAAATATAAATAATAATGCACAAATAAATGAAATACACCTATATTAAATACACATATACACATATATACAGATATGTCTCAATATATATTGAGACAAGGTTTCTCTGTGTAGCTTTGTAGCCTGTTCTTGAACTTGTATGATAGTAAAGGCTGAACATAAACTTACAGAGATTAGCTTGTCTCTGCCTCCTGACTATTGAAGCTAAAGTATGCCACCACTATCTTTAATTTAAACATACTTTGTTTTTTTATTTTTTTACATATTATTTCTTTTTTTTTACAAGTCAATCCCAGTTCCCTCTCCCTCCCTCTTACCCTCTCTCCTGCCTCACATGCACTCTGACTACCCTCCCGTCCCCCTCACCCCCATTCCACATGTAGGGCTATGCCATCCAGGTGGGGTCATGTATATCTGTCAAGTCATGTGAAGTAGGGACTAGGACTTTTCTCCTGTCTCTAGGTTAAGGGAGTATTCCTCCATGGAGGATATGTTCGCAAGGTCCTTTTGTGCAACAGGAACATATCCTAGTTCCACTGTCTGAGGTCCCTTAGATTGTTCTGTCTTTCTAGCTGAGAGCCATATTCAGGGGTTCTGAGTCAATCCCATGCTGGATTTCCAGCTATCAGTATGGGGGAACTCATTAGCTCTTCCTTGTTCAGGTCAATTTTCTCTATGTGTTTCTGCAACCTGGTCTTGTCCTCTCTCTCTGCATCAGGATTCTAGTTCGACTCAATGTTTAGTTATGGGTGTTTGCTTCTGTTTCCAACAGGTACTAGATGAGGGCTCCATGATGGTTGTTGATCTCACTATCAGGGAACGGCATTTATGGTAGCCTTTCCACAGTTGCTCAAATTGTTAGTTGGAGTCAGTCTTGTTGGTCTCTAGACATTTCTTTAGGTTCAGTTTTCTCTTCAAACCAATAATGGCTCCCTCTTTTATGTTTTTTCTCTCTCTCTCTCTCTCTCTCTCTCTCTCTCTCTCTCTCTCTCTCTCTCTCTCTCCTGTTCTGTCTTCTATTCCTACCCTGACTCAATCTTTCTAGTCACTCTTAAGCTCATTTTAGTCTTTTATTCAAAACGTTTCTGTCTCATGTAAACATCATTTTTATAAATGCTAAAGACAAGTCTTCTGATTGTTTCCCACACCCGTGTAAATGCTTCTTTTATTTATAATTCAACAAATAGTTTCTGGTTTCATCTATTTATTTAGTGTGAATGTGACTGTGTATGTGCAAGCAAGCATGTGCCAAAGAGTGTTCGTGGTGGTTTGAGGACAACTTATAAGAGTTTGTTATCACCTGCCATCTTGAGGGACACAGACATGGAACTCTCAGGTTGGAGAGCCTAATGTACCAGTATTACTACCCACTGAGCCATTTCACTAGGCTGCATAATCTTTTTCTATGTGCTTATTTGTAAGTAAATCATCACCAATATAAAATTATTGGTTAAATTTAGTGTTGATATTTTTGCTAATAACATATTCTCTTTGTAACATAAATCCTTGAGATGATAGTATTGAGCTAAAATAAACTGACTGTTCCATTTCATTTTATTTGAGGAACTAAAACCTGTTGCAGGAGGCTTTTAGTAGGTGAAAAGGTCCAGAGTTCAGAAGTTAGTGACATAAAGCTGTCATCAGTAATGGCTCCCTGCAAGCAAAAAAGATAGGCAAAGCCACAGAAATGATCCACTATACATTTTATTTGGCATATACCTTATTATGCATGACATATTTTTATTGAACTTTTTTTCTGAAAGAAAACTAGGATATCTTCTCCAGTGTCCTCTGGCTTTAGAATATGGCTGGTTTTCTTTATTCTTTTTGTTTGTTTGTTTGTTTTTTGGCGCAATTAAAACAGAAAGCTAGAAGACACTCAGTTGTGTCTAGGCTGAGTACATTTCCATAGTAATGATGTTAGGAGTCTGTGATATGCCCCTCATCAACAGAACTTCTCCAGCAATCTTAATTGTTCCTGTCAAGCTGAAGCCTATTTTCCTCTAAAACACTTACAACCAGATGGTTGTTTCTGCTTTTGGTGTCAGTTTGGTTGGGTAGGCAATATTTAGGCACAACATAAGACATTTTCATTGATTCTTAAAAGTTCTTTATTCACGCTTGAGCTAAAACAGCTGGTGGTGGGTTAGAGAGCATTCATGTCCCCTAAAGCTCTGGGTATTGCTTTCTGTTTCACCATCTGTGCCCTGTTAAATATTCTTGATTTTTGCCAAGTTTGGACCAATTTATATGTAAAATCAGTTGCTTAAATCAGGATCCAAGAACCTTCAGGGATAAAAAACATGATTTTAGACTGCATAACCCTTATACATTAATCATTAATACTGGAAAGGGGGTTCAAGTACTGTCACTCAAAAGATCATTGTGTGAAATCATGCCTACTGGATTTTGAAATAGCAGTGAGGATGAATTATCTTTTTTGGAATACTTGATCCCAAAGTCACAGAATCATCCAAAGACCTCATATTTCACAATATGCAGAAAATATCATATGGTCCATTAGTAAACATCTGCAGATTCAATTACATTCATTTTAGTCTTCTGTTCAGCTTGGCACATTGATACTTAGCATAGTGGCTAATTGCTTTTGTATTCTAATAATTTTACTGGCTTGTATCTGACAAAAGCTTCAATTAACAAGTTTAGCCAGCATGTAGCTTCACACTTTAAGAGATAGAACATCATAAAGTGCCTAATGGAACATGGCTTTAGAAAGGCCACCATCCTGCTTTGGGGATACTGATTTTAATCAGTGTACATGGCTGTCCTGTTATTTTTAAATTATCAGCTAGTCCAAGTATATAATAGTTAGATATTACCACAGTTATATTTGTCATTCATTAAACTAAATATTAAACTTAAATTGTTAACCAGTAATGAAAGAAGCTAACATCTGACTGAGAATTTTATATCACAAATACAGGGTATAAAGAATGGCCAGCAAACTGGTTAAAACAGTGACAAACACAACTTACAGATACCATTTCCAGCAATATTTATTAATGCTAATGCTAACTACTTATGTATTTAGAAATTGATATAGGAATACACATTTTAATATAAATAAATATATACATATATCTTAAGGTAAGGTAATATGCAAGTTACTTTTAGGATCCCTGTCTAGCTGGCATCAAGCCATGGGTTTAACCACAAGAACTGTATGAAACGAGGGAAAACTGTGTTCAAGATCTCCTACCACTTATAAAGAAGAGACACGTGGATAAGAAGTTCAAGGTTTTCTTAGCTATATGAGTTTAATGAGAATATAGACTACATGATATTATGTGAGACCAGATCTCAAAAAGCCAAGACACAAAATGAGAAAAAATATCTAAAATAAATAAGCATTCTAAGTGTTTATTAGTTATCTTCTGCATGCATTATATCATATTCAGTTTATATATATATATATATATGTATATACATACATATATATAATATATACATATGTATATATTATCCCATCTAACTCATTTAAACTCAATTAAGGTGGTTTTAAAGGAAATGTTACAGTACAGCAGACAGATTACGTAGTTGAATTTTATGTAGTATAGAAGGAAGTATTGATAGAAAATTTTTGCAAATTTTATTATCAAAATTTATCATTCTTTACTTTTGGATATAAGATCTCAGATTCAATGTTTTCATCACATCATTTAATAGTTGTTACAGTTCCTGACATAAAAAATATGTGAAAAGACTAAGATGTCTGATTTTACACTTATGTTGTTCTCAAGTGAATAGTAACGTGTCCTACATGGAGAACATTTCTGTATAAAGCCCATGGTAAAATACAGGTAAAATGATCAGCTCCTGGAAACATAAAATATATAAACTGAGATTCTTAATGATTATTTGAAATTCTGATTATATTTAACTTCTTACATTTATACCAACAAATTATCCTTCCTGTAAGATTGAATCTTTTTATTGCAGTGGATTATTTTTTTCTCTTTTATTCCAGTAAAAGGTGGTATCAATTTGTCTTTACTAAGTTGTTGCATTTATCTAATTATGCTGTATCCATAAAAGTTAGGAGTCAGATAATAGGCTTAGAATCTGAATAATCAGAGAAGGTACCAGTGACCTCCTATCTCTTCTGTCCCTCTATTCAAAAGTACTCAGATCCTCTCTAATCCCAGCCCTACTACTTCTGTCTCTCTATCTGTACTCAGTTTTCCAAAATGTCTATGATTAATTTTGGTCAGCTAGTAGCTAGCTCTGCCCTCTGATTCAAAAGAAACTTAATTATCAGAATGTAATCAAAATATTACACAACACTGGTTTTCCAGGATATCTCTACAAAAGTTAAGAAAATAAATATTTCTTCATAACTTTAGTATGAACTAGTGAACTGACTGTGCAAAATAAAACATAAAGAAGCCAAGCAGATGAGTTTTTCAAAATCCCCCAAAGATAAAACCCACCTGTTTTCTGATAAGACGTACATTTAACTTTGTAAAATTCAATACTATCTGAAAGTTGCTAAAATAATCTACAAATATGACAATTACAGATATTTGAGAAGTTTTTCCTTTCCTCAAGCTAGAATATTGAGCTACAACATAAATTATAAACACAAGAAATATTTTACAAGTAGATTTTATTTCAGTGTGCCAGCTTTTAACATTTCATTGTAAATGAATAAATTGGGAAATGAAATAAAAATTTCAGCATCTTCTGAAATTAAGTTTCAAGCATATACTTACCCAAGCTGGAGCCTTTTTTGGTATATAAGGGGTGACAATGAAGGGTACTTCAGCCTTGAAAATTCATAAAATACATTAATATCTTACTCAAAGTTAAACCTGCTACATTATCTGATATCTGATGAGGACCTGCTTATTGTACACAGCCTATGCTGTGTGACCTTTGGGCTTTTTTTTTTTTATATATATAAGAGCAATGATGTAGTGTGCCGGTCCTCTTAACATCATAATTGTTTAAAGCCTCTATAACACCCCCCAAAACTCAAACTATTATAAAACTTTGTTGCTTGTCTAGATTGAAGTCAAGGCTCCATCGCTTAAGACAACACTTACATACTCAGTGTTTCATGGGTCTCAAAGAAGTCCAGCTTGTGTAGATACTTACCCTACCTTATTAGTGTTTGTGATACTGGAAGTTATTCTCCATGTTACCAGAAGAGCAGACCTACAATGGTGACTGTATACATGACACACTGGTACAAAAGTGGTACAAACTTTGGGAGCATTTAAGACCTAAATTTATTTCAGACTCATTGCATAATATTGAACCCAAGCCCAACTCTGGTGGCTAAGGACTTAGTATTATATAGCACTAAGTGTTCTTAGTGGAGGAAAAGCAAATATTAGTGTTCCATGAAAGGAACATAACAGTGAAATGACTTCTAATGGTCTTTTGCTATGCCTATAGATCAATATTCTTCCCAGCCATTACCAAAGAAGTTTCCTCTAGCAATAGCTGTAAAGTAATGCAGAGTCCCACAAGTGGACAATGTGCAGAGACTGAGAAACTTTAACACTCAGCCCTCTCCCCAAGACTTGGGGGATTATGCAGAAGAGGAGACAGAAAGATGATAAGAGCCAGTGGTAATGGAAAGCACATGAAGTGGTGTTTTCCAGATACATGGGGACTAATACATATATAAACTCATATATGACTGTCTTTGTCAACATACATAAAGGGTGGGTCAACACACACAGTGTGAGAAAAATGTCCAGCTGAAGAAACTCACCCAGAACAGAGCCAAAGGCAGTTTCCCCTGCAGCAAGAACCAAAGAAACGCACCTTGACCCTGAAACCAGTGCTAAAGAATCACACTCTGGAATCAGAGCCAGTGAAAGGAATACACCCTGGCCCTAAAATGAGAGCCAAGGGGTTAAAAAGGACCAGTGAAAGAAATACACTTTGGACCTGAAACCAGAGCCAAATCTGACCCTAAACCTAGCCAGTCTGAGCTCAAGGATTGAAATCTGAACAATGCCCACCTTGGAAATCTCCCTGGAGAAACTCCAACCCCTAAGAAGCGCTAAATAAAACCCATGCCTTTTCAACTTCTGGCTGTTCCTAATGCCCCATTGCCTGTTGTCCTCTGCCACCCTAGTAGAGGGCAACCACTCTTCTGGATTCTTCCCTTCCAATAAGTCTCCTGAATGAGGTTTGTGTCTTTTGCTGGAGCAGAGACAACAGCCCTGGGCAAAGCTGAGTGGAGCTGCAAGCTGTAACACTATTTTTTTCTGGGGAAATTTTCCTCTGACTATGCAAAGTTATTTGTTATATTCTACTCTGGTGTGTGTGTGTGTGTGTGTGTGTGTGTGTGTGTGTGTGTGTGTGTGTGTGTGTGTGTGTGTAGGGATCTGATATAGTTGGAAAGGCTTTTCCTGAAGTAGAGATGTAAGCTGCTGTTTACTGAGACCTGTGGTTTTCCTTGGCTCCCATTTGCCAGAATACCTTTCCTTCTGAGCTGTAACATTCAATATTCTATGACTCCTGAGTGCCAGAATCCATCCCTGCCCATCGCATTGGAGCCAGAAAAATGTTTACACACAAAACATGCACAGCCTGCACATATAAGTAGTGAACATTCAAGGGCAGGTCGCATATCCAGCTGTAGAGGAAACTTTTTTTCTGTCTAGCCCAGTTGCACTCACTTGACTGAGTTCTCTCTCTGCCCACTGGGTCCCCACATCTGCTTATGAGATAACCACTCAAAGTATATTTCTCATTGTTTCATCAATGGCTTAGGCTTAAGCCTAGCTTAACCTGCTAGCTCTTTTTCTTATAAATTAATGCAATTTTTTATTAATCTGCGTATCACTATGTGGCTGTGGTTTACTAGTGATGCCCTGGCGTCTTGCCCCACCTGCGTCTATGTGGCATTCTTCAACTCACCTTCCCTTTCTATCTCGCACTGTTCAGATTTCATGCCTGACTTTACTCTGCTTAGCTATTGACTGAAACAACTTTATTCATCAACCAGTAAGAGCAACACATATTCAGAGCATGCAGAGGAACAACTCACAACATCTAGCAGTAGATGGTCGGCAATTAACCCCATGGCATTTTTGGAGACTGTATCGTATTGCTTTGTTTGGGAATTTTTAGTGGTCTTTTGCTTATAATTTATGTTTACTGATACTGTGTTTTTATGAGGTGGTGGTGGTGGTGGTGGTGCTTGTGTGTGTGTGTGTGTGTGTGTGTGTGTGTGTGTGTGTGTGTATGTGTGTGCTTGTGTATGTGTGTATTTCTCATAATTCCTCTTCCCCCTCCTCTTCTTGTATTAAGGTTTGGTCTATATTCTTGCCTTTTCATTTTTCTAGATAAATAGAAGGAGAAACACACACTCACAGAGTCAGAGAACAGAAGAGGGAGAAGGATTGGAGTTAGGTAGATTGGGAAGGGAAACATCTTGGAGGAGATGAGTGACAATACATGCTAATTAGAATAAAATGTACCAAAATAATTTATTGTTTAAAAATTTAAATAAAAAGTAAAAAAAACATACCAATAAGGAATAAAGCATCAAATTACAACCTTGTGAAGGTTGAGGTACACAATTACATAAAGATACCTTCCAAAAGACAGTTACAGCCAATAGAAACTATTCCTTCAAGTAGAAGAGTCAACTCTAAGTGTAATTTATGTGTGAAGGCATAATTTTTTGTAAATACAATTCAAAATGACTCAGTCATTTAATACTTGATTTATAAAAAATTATTTGTAATAAAATCCCATTTTTCTCACATCTATTTGAACAGCTCTTACTATTGTCTTTACTACTCATTCCCAAGTCTACTTCTCCAATTAGTTATTCCATGAAATTTTGTATTTCATTTCTAAATACAAACATGTATTTCTTAAAACACAAAACAAGTCAGGATTTGTGGTGCATGCTTTTTATCCAAGCACTCAGGAGACAGAGGCAGGCAGTTCTCTTGAGGCCAGCTGCTGTACATAATTAGTTTAGGGATGCCAGCTGGGACTACATGGAAAGACCTCATCTCAATAAATGTAAACCAAAACCAAAACCAGACCAAACAAACTGTAAAGAAATGAAACATAGATAAATGAAAGTGAAAAATGTACTGTCAAAAGTCTGTAATGGTTCTTTGGATTATAACACACATATGCAAAAATATTATCATCTACATGTAAGAGAATATATGCAATATTTGTATTTTAGCATTTTGGGATCCTCACTTAGGGTGATTGACTCTTGTTCTGTACATTTTCCTACAAATTTAATCAATTTTTTCTTAACACTTTAATGATGTTACATCATGTAAATGAACTAAATGTCCCTTTCCCATTCAGTGGTTGGTGGACATCTAGACCAGATCCATTTTCTGGCTATGGTGAATAACGATAGAATGATTCTGCGTCATCATATAGAAGGTTATTCAGGCATTTGTCCAAGAGTGATATTCCTGGTCTTGAAGTAAATAGATTTTTAGTTTTTGAGGAACCTATACACTGATTTCTATATTATTTCTAGCTATTTAAATTCTTACCAGGTATAAATAAATGTCTCCCATTCCTTCTCAAGGCTGATCATGACCATTCTGATTGGGGCAAACTAAAATCCCAAAATAGTTTATTGTAGTTTATTTATATTTACATGATGACTAAGAATGTTTAAGTTTTCCTTGTTTCTCAGTCATTGTTTCATTTTTCTTTGTTTCTTTTTTTCTTTTCTTTTTATTTCTTTCTTTTGTTTTGTTACAAACTCTGTGTAATTCTATACATCATTTTTAACTTGAATATTTATTTTTGTAATATTTAACATTTTTAGTTCTTTATAGTTCTGATACCATTTATTGCTACCATTATTCTGCTAAAGGAACATAGTAATAAAATTATTTCTAATGACATTATTGTGGTACACATATATGAGTACAACACTCAAACCTTAATCAAAAAAATGTCTTCTTAGAGTAAATGGTAACTAACACAAATACACCAAACTGGATAATAGGCATAGAGTGAGATACTTAGTGGCATCAGGTCCTAAATTGAATGTCTTTATTAAACCCTACCCCTCAAGGTTCAGGTAGCTGTGTGGTAGGTGAAATATTGTAAGACACAGAGGTGGTAGATAACACTTAAGAAAGAATGTCTTTTAACACTGTAAGATTGATGCACGTAAGAACTCCAATAGACTCTAACATGTAAAAGACCTGCACAGGTTCAAATCATACAGAATCCAAAGAATAAGAAAAGGAAGTGTGCACAAATTCTACCCCTAATAAGAAAGCTCTTTATAATTGATACCATATTTAGAAGGTAACATATGTTTTATGTTTCACTCAATTTAATGTCACTGGGTGTATAAACTGTACTTTAAGACAGGCCTCAACACAAAACAGACTGATTTTCTGTGAGCTTTTGTTTTTGATTTAGGTATTTTTTTTGGTTTGTTTCATTGTTTGTTTGTGTTTTCTTTTTCTTTTGTTTAGGAAAGAGAAAAATAGAGGGGGCAAGAGAGAGAAAGAATAATAAAATATGTGGTTAGGAAGAAGGGTAAGATTTTAGAAGTGTTGGAATAGGGAAATGATAAAAACAAAACATACTGTATGAAAATAATTTTAATTAATATTTTAAAAAGTTTTAGGTTCTATCCTTTAGAAACATTTTAGATTCTCTATCTTTATCCCTTGATAATTTTCATACTCTCTCTTCAGAACTCTGTCATTATCCTATATATGACATTTTTCCTTTTATTTTTCTTTACATTCTCACTTTTTATTGTGATGGTTATGTTAAAGATCAAGTCTCATTAACTTGATAAGCATGTACAATAATAAGAAACCAACTTTACTGACTTGTTTTAATATATTTTATATTTCAACTCTACCTTAGAGTTAGGTTCAGAGCCATGAAATACAAACCTTCAGGAGACATTCAAGATTCAAGTTAAAACATTCTGAAAAAAAAGCAGTTTCAATAATTTAAAATGTCTACTTTATAAAAACAAAAACAATGTGAACTTAAAATAATATCTGTAGTGCTAAAAAATTTGTGTCCATTGTTAAGCATATAACTCTAATCACTCATCAAAGAAACTTCTCTTTGCAACAGCCTGAGACCATTACAATAAATTGCAATTGATCAAACTGCTGCAGAGAGCAACTTATCATGTTGTTTCTATCCCAGACTAATGTATCTATAGCACAACTACTGCATGTAAAGCTCAAGGAACATTGACGACGAGGGATATGAAAGATTGTAAAGAGCCAGAGAATAGGAAGTCGTCTGTGAGACTGTGTCTTCTAAAGATGTCAAGGAAACTAAATGTCTGAAGTCTCAATATCATGGCTGTCAAAATAAGAGCTAAACAAAGATGACTCCATTAGACATGCTAATATAAAGGAAGGTCAGACCCAAGGAGATCAGACCCTAGAAAAAGGGCAACAGAAGGCAACAAAGGAATGTTAAAAGTGGAGGAGAAATGTCTTCTGACTAAGTGGAAATTCAATAAGAAATATTTGGTGCTAAAATCATGTACACACATATTACATTATATGAACTGAGCAGGTTATATTTATATACTTTTAAATGAACACACAGATTTATTTTGTTTCACTAAAGTAACTCTTAGGAAAATGTTTTTGTTTCTAAAGTATCTGAAACATCATGAGAATCTTAATCATGCAAACAAAAAAAATGTATCTTGGAGTCAAATCTTCCCATAAATTAAATGAACATATAATCATGAGACAGGAAGAGACCCTAGGATGATTTTAGGAAGGAAACCAGTATTTCCGGTGAGATGAAATGTTAGAAATTGGGTTGAGGAAGAAAGCATGATTACAGTCTCATGTTGTGTAAATGATGCAGTGCTAATATCAGTGTGTTAGATAAGAATGAATAAGAGTCATTTTCCCAAAAGAAAATATTAAAAAAGGAATGAATATTTAGGTGCAAAGTACAGAGGTTACATTAGAATGAAAGATATATTATATGACATAATAGAATTAAAAATAGTTTAAAAACTTTTTAGTTACTACCATTTAAATGTATATATATATTTACATATATGTATACTTATTTCCTTCTTTAAAATTTATTCATTTTATCAAAACTGTCAAAAAGGATTGAATCAATATCTCAAGGTCATTCAACTATCAAGAGCAAAGCAATGTTCAAGACTTCAGGAGTTGAGCTGTTTACAACACATCATTAAACTCAGAAAGACTGGTATAAAAAAAGGAAATTCACTGGTATGAGATGCTGTTATTGAATATATTAAAAATATTGCTCAGATGAATTTAAAGAGCAAAGATGTCTTAGACTTTAATATGAATCATCACCTGAAGAACTTGATAAACATATCCAGATTTAGTAAACATTTGAAGGTAGTCTGGAAGGTCATCAACACAGGGGCCACAAAGTTTAAAATAAAAAAAAAACCCATCTACAATTTAGAAATAATTGCAAACATGATTTATATTTTGGAGGAAGTAAATTAACAGTTGATATATGGGGATGTTAATATAATTTCAAACGATGCCTTATTTGTAATGTCATATCTTGTTGAAAATTTCCAGTGAAGTTTTCTGAACACCAAGGCTCTGAGCTGCCAGCAGTATGCAATGACTCCCTGAATGCACAGATGTAAAAGTTCCTCTTGGCAAGATCTAAAGCTTGTCTGTCCAAATAATGCTAGAAAATCTTGGAGATGCAGAACTTCATTTCTCTTTGTCCTGATTACTTTAAAACAGAATAGCTTCAAAAGTATGTTCTCTAATAGCATTTAATATAACATAACTATATACAATGTTGGTGTCAAATGTTGTTTGTAAGAACAAGGTATGTCATTGACATTTAGTATATCCATGTGAAGAATAGAGAAATGCTTGCCACAGGATTTCTCTGTTTCCATGATTTCTGACTGTTTTGGCAAACATTATCTCCTATGCTTTACAATCACAGTTCTTTTTTAAAGGATAATGAAACATCTTTTACTTTACAGGTTTTACTAGGCCTACCACAGCTGCTAAGAAGAAGAAGAACAACAAACCAGCCAAAAAAAAAAAAAAAAACAAATAAGAAAACAACACAAAAATGCCATGTAAGTAAATAATACTATAATATCTATCCCAAATATGAATACAAACTAAACACCTGAGTATGAGAGTTTTTTGTGACTAAAAGTAGACAAAAATGAGGAGGGGCCTCTTTGCTTTGAAGGAGCAGTGAAGGTAGGCAATTGTTCTATCATTGGGATGAATAACATTAACATTTCTGAACACTAAACATCTTTCTAGTACAGAGTAGAGTCTAAGTTATTTAACAAAGAAAATAGCAAATACTATAAAATAAATAGATCATGAAAAGAATGTTTGAAGCTACGGAGTTAAATGAAAAGAAAAGAAAAAAAAGTACACACTACATTGTTTTGATATATATAGAAACCTAAATGGAAAAAATCACGTAACAAAAAGATGCAGACTGTAAAGGCTTAGCAAACTTATGGATGTGTTTAATTAAAATAAAATCATGCAAGACTTTTTAAAATGAGGAGTTGGTGTCTCAATTAAGTCAATATTAAAATGTATTTTAACAAGCTAAGGACTATTGGTATAATGAAACAAAATTACTAGAAACCACAAAGATCAGCATTAGAGCTGGATCCTTTCCAAGCATACTTGACATGACAAAGTGGATCAATGTACACACAGCATCTATTCTGCTTCAGCCAGCCAAACCAACTTCATATCCTCTTAAATATGCATTAAGTTTTCATAAAGAAAAAGATGGATAATTTTTTATCAAGCCACTTGAGGTTTTGAATTGTTTTTAAATGTATGAAAATAAATATGGGAGTTATGCATTGGGGCTGCTAAACAATAATGTTAAACTATGAGTGTTACAGGAGTTATACCAGACCAATCACTGTCCTGAATACACTATTCTTCACTACAAAATGAATTTGTTCTTAAATTGTTTCACATACAGTGTGTTACTTCTGTATTTTCTAGTCCAGTGGTATACAAATATATTTTCTTTTACTTCTTTCTATTTCATCTCTCTCTTGCTTGGTGAACAAACTACTTATTTTTTTTTCCATCATAAAGTGAAATGTATGCAAGCTTTATCTTTATTTTTTGACACATTAACATATGAAGAAGCATTAAAGTTCCCCAAACCATCTACAAAATGTGTATGCAATGACTCCTTCCTTTGGGCTACATATACTTAGTGGTCTGCAGAGTCCATGGTGCCATAGGCCAGCAACGCTTTAGCACTTAATATTTGGAATTTAACAATCACTACACTACTACAATCCAAAAACAAGCAAACAAACAAATAAACAAAAAACAGAATTATAATAACTTCATATAAATAAAATTCATTATCAAATTTTGCTAATTATTTAAAAATACGTTTAAAGCTAACTTTGAACCAGTATTTTTTCCTAGACTGACATTTTCTAACTTTTAGAATAAACCAGTATTTCTGGACTCTTGTATGTTGCAGAATATTTAAGCAAACTAAAAGACTACAGACATCCAAAGGTCAGATACAGACCAAGTTACAATATACCTAAAAATGTGCTCATGTGCTAAATAAATGGATGCAGATGGTCATAGAGAAAATATTTTAAAAATAATAAAGTCTTATAAATAAAGAGAGTAAAGACTAAAGAAAAAAATTTTTTAAATTCACACAAAGATGGGAAATATACTGGGAACCTGGAACCTTGATGGTGTTTTGAATGCTGATCAGCAAAGGAAAAATGCTTCTGACAGACATTAAATTGTAGAAAAAACTGCTAAATTAAATCAGGATTTATAAATCTATATATACGTGTGTGTGTGTGTGTGTGTGTGTGTGTGTGTGTGTGTGTGTGTACTTCAGAAATAGAAGACAGAAAATTTGTTTTCTCGGGAGAGAGGTTATGCCTTTATTTCCATAGGAAACAAAAAGCTATAGATTTCTTCAAAATTAATGAAGACCATATTGGACTGTGGGAGATGTGGAATTCTTGGCCACAGACATTAAGAAAAAATTTAGTAAAACTTTATGACATGTTTCATATAAGCTGATCCTGTAAATGGGCACAACTCTGAGACTGAATGAGATGCGATTAATCTCCTTATCCTCATGACTTAATATTACATGTTGTCCTTTCAATTGCCATTGCAGGATATTTATATTACAGATTGATTATACAGTCCAAACAAACTTACAAGGTTGACAGATGTTTTTACCAGCTTTCACATGGAAGATAGAATCACCATTAGCTAATTTGTGCATACCACACATTCCACACTTCTATTCATGCAGATATGTATGTTACCTTTAAAAGTATCTTTTCAGAAAAAAAGGACCATATATCAATAAAGTCAATAAGCCCAGGTAATTCTTCCTCTCAGAATGCTTATGTTGCAGTTTACCCAAATTCTACATCCACTGAGTAGCTAAGATGATCCTACCTCACAGAATACTCCAGCCAGGACTTCAGATAATCCGTTTACTTTCCCATCACACAGAGATGGAACAACAATTGATTAAGTTAGCTTTCCCAGCACTTGATCATTATTTCCATATCAACCTCAGACAATAGAAAGTAATTTTAAGAACATGATGCTTCCCCCCTTTCTGTTGAGTGGGGGGTGGGATGGGATGGGAGGATGGTTGTGGGGATGGGAGGGTGGGAGACAGTGAGAGAAAGAGAGAGGGAGAGGGAACTGTGATCGATATGTAAAATAAGAAAAATAAATAAAATAAAAAAAAAGAACATGAGACTTACATTCACAATAGGTGTGGTACATGGTTTTTGGTTATTTGGTGAGTGATAGATGTTTGTCATTGTCTTGTGGGGAGGGATTGGGTATAATTTGTTACTGGTCATGGTCAGGAAAAAACAAACCAAAGAGGTAGACTGAGAGATTTTCCTCTGAAAAGAAAAAAAAAAAGGGGGGGGGGAATGATAGGATATAAAGGTAGATTATTGAATATACTTTTAAACTAAAAGTCAACTATTAGTCTCAAATATTTTAATTGATATAGATTTTTATAGATTAATACAAATTCAAGGCAATTTTTAACATATGGCATATTTGTTCCTATTCTTATTTAAGGCATTATAAATATGCATCACACTTAAAATTATTACAAACAATTTAGGATAAAAAAGAAATGCAAGATAGTAGTCACCTATCACAAACTTTTAGTTATGTTAGGAATGTTTTCAAGGTCAAACAATGATATCTGATATATTTAGATAGATGAATATGTAGGTAGACAGACAGGCAGGCAGGCAGGCAGGCAGATGGTCTTTAAACACTACAGAGTTCTATAAAATATGGCTTTTAAGATGTTTTAATAACATAAGGCTTTTAAAAATAAGATTTATGTATTTATTATGCAAATAGTGTTCTGCCTGCATGTATCCTTTCAGACAAGAGGTCACTATATCTCATTACAGATGGTTGTGAGCCAACATGTTGTTGCTGAATTGAACTCAGAACCTCTGGAAGAGCAGCCAATGCTCTTTATCTCTGAGTCATCCCTTCTGCTCTACCATGAGGCATTTTATGACAGTGGGGCATGTCTGCTCTTGGTTGTATCAGTTTACTTAAAACAGGATGCTGTGCATAGAAGATCTTCTATGTAAAGTTTGCTTTCATTGTGACAAACTTAGCCAATGGGCAAGAAACGGTCCTTGTTCAACTACTGATGGTATCTTATCCAAATGGACAAGCAGGACAAAAAAGAAGGTGACTACCAAGGTTTGCCAAGACAAGATAAGGTAGCCCTTCAAAATTCTTGTTTCACAGAAAAGTCTATCAGATATTTTAGGTCTATAGACAAAAGAAGGATGCCCCAATATTCCAGAAAACACTTAGGTGAATGTCTAGGCAGTAAGATGTCTCGGTCATTTCTATAAAAACTATAGGAAGCTGTTTGGTCTGCATTTTCTGTTTATTCAGATAATATAATATCCTTCTCTGATCTCTGGTAGATTTGAAAACTAGACAGTTATAATTACCGTTTTTCTTGTTACCAAATTCAGTAAAGAAATGCACAGAAGACATGTAAAGTGCATGAGGTTGAATGATATAAAAGATTAAGTGGTTAATTGTAGAGAATATTTTAAGGTCTAAAAAGGTATTTTTAGGATAGTAATAGAAGTTATGTTAAAAGTAGTCTAGGTATAAAACTTTGGACTCATCAGGATAGAATAGATAGTAATTTCTACAAATTTGCAAAATGCAAATGTAGTAGACAATGTGAATGTAATTCTTATTTCATAATTATTCTAATTGTGAATAGTTTTATTGGGTTAGAGTTAAAAACTTCCCTTTTTATTTAGACAAAAGGGAGGAAATGCTTCAGGATATTTGAGGAAACTCTATGACTATGTATCACTGTTCTACGTTGCTTGCTTAAGTCCACAGATTGCTGAATGCAATAGCTAGGCAAGAACGTATAGGTGAGACTTCTAGGGATATAGAGGAACTCTGAGTAGAAGAGAGGTGAGAGATGCCAGCCAGACACAGAGAGAAACAGACAAACCTTATGTAGAGAAAAGGTAATGAGCCATGTATCAAAACATAGATTAATAGAAACAGTCTTATCAATTTAAATGATAAGGCTGAGTTGGGAATAAGCCTAAGATGAACGCCAAGCTTTCATAATGAATAAAAAGTCTCTGTGCCATTATTTGGGGGTGGGTAGGCCAAGAAATTTCCACTACATTTACTCTTTGCTCTCGAATATAGTCACTTTTTAGTGTACATGGTCCTCTAATGTCCATACTTTCTTCTTGGTAGTATTGTTCATTATTGTCCTATTTTTACTTTTCTTTACTAATTAAAAAGTAAGTACAGAGATTGCTTCATAATCTGCCACCACATATTTGGCATAATACATCAAACTGACTAGAGATTATTTAGTCTACATAAAAAGCCACACAGAATTAGGTGTCCAACTTATAAAAATAAGATATATTAAGATTTGAATCACTGAATTTTACTGTCCTCTTTTGTTGTCAGTTTTCTTCTCTGCAATCATCAATGACTATTTATAATGATAATTGATTTAATAATGATATAGTCTTAAATAATGGTTTCTTTAATAATAAAACAGATTTTCTTAACTTCATTTCTTTTTCTTCATGCATTATTAGTTCTTTCTTTTTAAAATTTTTTATTTAAAATTTGTACATAGTTTTAAAATATTTTTTCCTCCTTCAAATTTTCCCAAATACTACACATACACCTATCCTTTCAATTTCTTGTTAGTTTTTCCCCTTCCTCCACTCACCTGCCACCATTCAAAAACCTAAATATAAAAACAAATTATATATAGTAAATTAATGAAACCAAAATATAAATTCAAAACAAGACAAAATTTCATAAAATTAAACACTGAGTCTATTTTGTAGACTTGATTTGTTAATTCTTGCCAGACCACCAAAAATATATATGTAATTGGTCAATGGATCTTGCACCTTATTCATGAGAAAATAAAGGTAGGTTTGGTTCTCAAGGAGACCATTGACAATAATTGTCATAGAGTTCAAACTTGAATTTAAAAATTAGTTACATATAGATATATAATTTTTATTATAATTTTAATTCATTTAATTTAAAAACAATCTTACTCCACATGTCAATCCCAGTTCCCTCTCCCTCCCTTCCTCCCATGGCCCCCACCAACCCCCACCATTTCTTCTCCCATCCACTCCCCCAGGAGGGTGAGGTCTTCCATGGGGTATCATCAAAGTCTGGCCCCCATGTATCTGGGCTGAGAGAATATCCCACAATGAGGAATGGGCTCCCAAACCCATTTGTCCTCTAGGGATTAATATTGGTTCTACTGTCAGAGGTCACTTAGAATGCTCAGGCCTTCTAACTGACACCTACATTCAGTAGGCTTGGTTCGGTTCAATGCTTTTTCCCCAGGTTTATGACTGGGGTCCATGAGCTGCCACTTGCTCAGGTCAGCTGTTTTTGTGGGTTTTTCCAGCCTTGTCTTGACTCCTTCACTCATCACTCTTTCCTCTCTCCAACTGTTTTCCAGAAGTTCGACTCAGTGTTTAGGTATGGGTGTCTGCTTCTGCTTCCATCAGCTACTGGAGGAAGGCTAGGATGGCATGTAAGGTAGTCATCAATATCATTACTGTGGAAGGGCTTTTAAGATAGTCTATTGCTTATATACTTAGTTGGTAGCCATCCTTGTGAATCCCTGGGCATTACCTCAGTGTTACATTTCTTGTTAAACCTATAATGGCACCCTCAGTTAAGGTATCTCTTTTCTTGCTCTCTTCAATTCTTCCTCTGGCTCAGTCTTCCTGATCCCACATGTTCCACTCCCCCCATCCTCTTCTCCCCTTCTTTGTTTCCTAATTCCTACCACTTCCCCATGCTCCAAATTTGCTCAGGAGCTCTTGTTTCTTTCCCCTTCTCAAGGGGACCATGTTTGTCTCCCTTGTGGTTCTCCTTGTTTCCTAGCTTCTCTAGAGGTGTGTATATAGTACGCTGGAGTTTTTTACTCTATGTCTAATATCCATATGTGAATGAGTACATATCATGCTTTTATTTAAATCAATTACATTTCCATTCAATTTAATTGAAAATATGTTGATATTGATTTGTTTAAGAGTCATTATGGCTTTACCCATAATTAGCCTTGCATGGCTAAATACCTATTTTCAGGCATGATCAACGTATTGATGAAATGCTTACCACATGACAGTTATGGAGTAACCAATTATTTTCTGATTGTATGTGAGGCCTGCTCCACATGAGAGATTCAAGCCTTCTACTAAAACATGTTCAACTTGCATGGCAGAGGAGGTCCTATTGACTAAATTTGATCTTACTATAGTTAGTCTGCTAAATGGTTATATTTTCAAACTGCCTTCTAAATATTTATATTTATATTTCTACCCATGAATTTATATTCCTTTCATCCTTGTTCAGAGAGTTTCATTTTGTAATCAAAGGCAGCTCCTGATAAGTTGCCTATGTTCCTGTGGATGGTACCATACCTATATTCCTAGCAGCACTAAATGGAGTTAATGGGTAATATTTAAAATATTTTAGAAAATTCCTACTTCATGATGGATGTGTGTGTGTGTATGGGTTGGGGGAAGAAGTGTCAGATAAACATATTTCACTTTATGTGTGTGTGTGAAATTATCAGTCATTTCAACTATGGAAAAAGTATCCTAGGACCCCACCTCTAGATTAAGAGCTACAAGTAACAAAGAAGTATTGAAAGCAGAAGAACTAGTTTTGTTCAGGCCTAGTAAAGAAAGCAGTGAATGAGGAGAATTGGTAATGGATGATATGGTATGATAGAAAGGAAGAAAATGGAAAATGATATAATAATATTTTAATTAAAATCAAATATTGGAGAATCATAGAAGTTAAACATTATAAACATATGGTGATGAATCAACTTGTTATTTTAATATTTTACTATTCTGCTATATATTTATAATTTCTAATGTGTACTACTATCAAATGCAGTTTAGTAATACTGCATCATACAGTAATATGTGGTAATTGAAGTGCAATTACTACTTAAGCATGTGAGGAAATTTTGTTTATTTTAGTCAGTTTTTTATTGTGTTATATCCTGCTAATGATTTATATCAAAATATTGCATTAAATGGAAGCACTTTGTGGGCTGCTAGGAAGTCATTAAGTTTCTTCCCCAAAGTGATTTCCTTGAAAGGAATTAAATTATTTGCTCATTCATATCCAGAAAACTTCTGTGTAAAGGAAGGAAGCCCTGAGCGTGCAGAGTCCTACAAGAAGGTGTGTTGCAGAAATGAGCAGGTCATGACAAGCACACTTTCTCTTAGGAATAAGAGTTAGAGTAATTCCAATGCCTTCTTCTGGCCAGACTGTGAATGCTGAAAACATTATCGAGAATAAGTCCACCATTGCTTTCTCCTGGATATTCATGGTCTGAAAAATGCTCCCCTATAGAGTTTGTTCCTGCCAAGATTACATAAACCTGTCTACTTCATTCAACTCTGTAGAATCAACTCTGCCTTCTTATTTTTAACTATATGTAATAGGAAACTGTTTGTTCAATTGTATATGATAAATTGAGCTTTTACAGGTGCTGCAGTTTCTCCATCAGAGAATGCAGGACACTTAACTCCAATTTTGCGTTATGTCTGTAATTCTTTATTCCCTGGACCCAAGTCCTTAGAAGTGCTATAAAAATGCACCAACCTTCAAGGTTTGCATGGATGATTTGCTAGTACAGCTTTAGAATATATTTCACTAACTATAGTAATTTTTCAGTTATTAATAGTAGTTTAAGTGCATAATTGCTACTAGTAATAAATAGACACACTAAGCTTTTCTAATAAAGTATGCCCTCTGAAATTTCCACCAAAAACTGATGTTTTCAATAAATTTCTATTAAAATTCAAATGTTTTCCAGTGTTTAGGAATATTTTTATATGCTTTTGGCTTGATGCCATCTTTTAAATGTTTATCATGGTGTGGCATGGGTGAACATGTGTGTGTGTGTGTGTGTGTGTGTAGTTTTAGAATATTACAAGTTTAACTGCTTGTAAAGTTGCTTTTATATGCAGAACATAAATAGATAACACATAACACAGCCTGGAAATCAAAAGTCTACTTCAAAATCCTGGCTTGCCTTTTGTCTGAAGTCAGGTAGGTTATCTTTCTGACTTTTGATCTCTCTTTCTTTAACTCAGGAAGACCAAAGAGTAAATATTAGTTTATAGAATTGGGCAATCATTGTCATGGTCTAATTTTTGTACTTTCACTGAGAGAACATAGTCAAGTTTTGTCCTTTTCCAATATTGAAATATATTATTTACTTTTTCTGTTATTTAAAAGATATTTTCCTTCGATCAAGAATTTAATATAAATCAGTGCTTCACTTAAAAAATAGAATATAAAGTCTCAATTTTTATGCAGAGGTGATAATGTTTATCTGGCAAGAATATATCGTGGTATTTTTGTTAGATTTACATTAAATATATTAGCTTACTTTGGTGAAATTACTATAATTAAGATGCAGAATCCTTGTATCCAAAGACAAATAACAGGTTCTTCTTTCAGGACTACATTTGTGTATTCCATAATGTTTGAATTTTTTATGTTTGCTTTTAAAACATTTTTATAAATTCATTTTACCTGATAAAACATAAGATTGCATGCATTTACCAGGTGCGATGATATATTTCAATACAAAGACACATTTAATATTCCTTATTCAAATCAACCATCTATCTCAACACACTTTTTGGTACCCAATATTCACTTGTGATTCTTAAACATAAATAGTATATAATCACCCACACCCACTATACTTTGAAATAGATTAACAATAAAACTTTAAAAATTTAAATTACTTTTAAAACTTTCTTAGTGTTTCTCATATTTTCCAAATATTATTGATAATAAGAACTGCTTATTTTGCATTAATTTTGTATTATAGTAGGTTTCCAAAGTGGTTTTCATTGAGTTCATCAATTTTCTTTGTTAATTCCCATTGTCAGAATGTTCATTACTTATTTGAAACATTGGTGTATCTTTTAGTTGAGGAAGAACTTACTAATTGTAACAAACTTTCAAATACTGTAATTGGTGATAGATAACTTTCTTTTATTTTTCTGATTCTTTTAAGAAAACACTTCAAAGTTTCCCCATTAGGAAAAGATATAAGTGCACAATGAGCAGCTGTACATAGTTTACCTTAATGTCATCCTTTTGTTAAGAAAAATTTACTATTCTTTTATAAAAATATATTGGTAACTGTGCAGCTAATCAAAATAGTCTGATATAGACATTAATATAGTAACCTTAATATTTCAATATTTTATTCCCTCACTTTAAAATATCATCATTAATATTGCTGGCAGATTATTTAAAGAATAGCTTTTAGAAAAAATTACAACTAAACACTCACATCATTTATAAAAATTTAAAAGAAATATAGTATAAGTATGATATTTAGTGTTAAATATAAATTTTTCCCAATACTTCTCCCATTTGTTAGTCATTTAAAGCATATTTCTAAATAAAATGATAGATTAATTTCTTTTTATTTTACTATTTAATCTTTTGAGGATTTCTCATGAATATTGTATTGACAGAATTCAACTATTCCCTTTAACTCCTCCCATGCCCCTCACACTCCTCGTAAAATTCATGCCTGTTTATTATTTATTAAAGAGGCACACACACACACACACACACACACACACACACACACACATTGCCTGGTAAGTTTTATAGTGTTTTTCATATGTATATGTGTTTGTGGCTGTGTCTTGGGAATGGATAACTTATTAAGTCATTCATCCTTGCAGACCTACTGACTCTCCCCCTATAATCCATACTTTTTCTATAGCCTTTTAAGATTTCTCCCATTCACATTTTGGTGCTAACTACTGCTTTCATTGATCCAATCTGATTTATGTGATCATGTTGTGAGTTGAGGAATTAGTACCAAGCCATATGTGAATTTGTTTTATTGTTCAGTAACTCTTAATTGTAATCTCTTTTATAGTACTATATGTAACAGGATGATAATACATAAACTAACCAAAAGTGATGAAATAACTAGGCATACTCAATTACAAGGAGTAACTTTATAAGACAGAAAATAACAGGGTAAAAATAGAAGCATTGAAGAGACTGAATATCCAATATGCTTGTGTATCTCCAACTAGAGAGAGAAAAGCAGAGAGAAAGCAGAGACAAGAAAAAGACAGTGGACATCAGAAGATTGCCTTATTGATGAAAGAGTGTGCTGTAGAAATCTAAGGACACTAATGACTGGCAATTTATACGGTAATCTTATTTGCTTTGTTAATTAGATTAGCTGGATGATACAGGGTTACAGATCATTGCTTTATACTTTAGGGTAGAATTCAGGAAAGCTCTCATGCTACCTCCTAGTCAATATAAAAATATAAAAGAAAAAGTGCTTCTACTGATGTCATTAAGAGATTCTTAATTCTTTTAAAATTGTTAAAAATTAATTTTATAATGTGTATGAGTGCTTTGTTATGCAGTGTCCACAGAAGCTAGACAATGGTTTCAGATGCTCTGGAACTGGATCTACAGATGCTTGTGAAGCACGACTGGGGGGCTAGGGATTGAATCTAGTTCCTCTAGAACAGTGATTCTCAATCTTCCTAATGGTATGACTCTTCAATACAATTCCTCATGTTCCCCAACAATAAAATTATTTCATTACTATAATTTTGCTACTGTTATAAATCATAAAGCAAATATCTGATATTCAGGATATCTGATATGTGACACTCTGACAGGGTTGTTTAAGCACTTATGGAGTCATGAGGAAGAAGAATGAATCCTCTAAATGTCTGAGCCAGCTTTCCATCCCAGAGTTTCAATTATTGCTAAAAGGATAGAAGGGAGAGGGAACTGGGGTTGATATGTAAAGTAGGATTGTTTCTAAATAATAATACTTAAAAAAAAACCCTAAACATGAGTATCTGGGAGGCCTGATCTGTTTTGTGAAGAGAAATGGAGCAAGAGTAGATCTGTATGAGACGGGAGGAGGTGGAAGAGACAGAGGCATAGACAGAGGCAAAAGTTCAAAAGTGATGTAATGTATGTGAAAAATGAAAATAAAAATAAAAGAGGAAGATGAGAATTTGCAACCTACAGAAACATCAAAGAAACACCAACAGAATGTGTTTAAAGGCACAGCATGTTTAAAATCACAAATTTTTATGACTAAGAGTCTACAGAAGGAGAGGAGTGGGAAATAAATTTCATGAAAAGGTGACTACAATCCCATGACCATGAACATTTCTGGCTACCTACTGTCCTGAGATGAATAAGGATACAAGGACATGGTAGTATAAGTTCCTATCAATTGTTTTTTTAAGTTAAGTAGCTCCTCCCATTAAAACTCCATTCCTATATAGTTATAGAGAATGGAGAACTTGGTGAAAGTTCTCTGTTTTGAACCTTATATCTGTATGTAAATAAGACTATGTAGATGTGTTCTTTTAGTGAAGATTCACGATGAGAAATATTTTCTTTCAAACTTGTATTACATAACTATATTTTACTGAAATACCACAAAAGTGACAACTGGGTCTACTGTTTCAAATATGTCACTGCTCTCAGTGAAGCCAAGCCTCAATGAGGAGCTATTTCCAGGTTGGATGTCATGGAGATCAAGCTTCAAGCTCAGGGTGAATGTGATAAACAGACAGAGCTAGATTAGCAGAGCAAAGCTACATTTAGCTGCAGGCTGCATTGTGGTTTTTCAATGCAGTGGCTTACTTGAGAGATGCTGACTGAGAAGGATGAAGCTGAAAGTAATGAAGTGATATTTAACAAGGCAGGAGCATGGCTCAACAAGAAGAAATCAATGAGCCAGAAAGAGACTCCTCTTGAAAACAAATGAGGCAAAAATGAACCAACTCCAACCCCCTTCAAGATCCTTTTTGTTGTTGTTGTTAGCAACTAAGTCAGGCAAGCTGAGTTATAGTCATATTTCTTCCTACTGTGAATTGCTTGTATTTATGTCCAGTAATAGACATGAAAAATAGCCCACTAGACACATAATTGCCCATCCTCCTTACTCCTCAGCCAAAATTGCTGTTAATACAACACTGGTTCTAACTCACAATGTGCTTAAATGTCATCACTCAGTCAGTGTACAGCTTAAACTAAATACATCATCACATTCCTCTTTTCATAATATCGAATTTGGAGTAAACAAGGACATTAGAACAGACAGTGTTTTAAAGGATAGCAGTAGAATTCACACACTAAAAATTCTGGAACCTAAGTAAAACTAGAGCAAAAGTTATGTTGTGTTTACAGGAAAGCTTTTCAGTTGTGTAAAGTTGCTGAAATTGCACTATGTCATTTGACTTACTGTTAATAACCTATCCTTAAGAATATCTTAAAATCATGGATGAGTTTTAAATATTATAAAGCACACTGAAGAAAAAGTGTGTGGAAAGGGACATTGTATTGCTTGTGCACTTTAAGACAGCATGTAATATTGTGGACAAGACTTAGTCATGAGTATGTGCATGCATAGCTGCTTTCTAATTATTTCTCTACTATATGTAAAGTAAATCATTAGAACAATCAGCCTATTTTAACAGTGATGTTAGAAAAACAAATAATAAAAAATATTTTAAGGAATTCCCATCAGACAATACACAATGAACAAGTTATAATAATTACTTTCCTTTTTCAGTCCAAAATAAGGTTTTGACTAAAGAGAAAAACTCAGGACTTAGAAATTATTCAGCATGTTTTGCTCATTTTTAAGGCAATATGAGAGTTACACCTCTAAGAAGAGAAAACCTTTGTGGTCATCAAGAATTGATCCTTATTGTAATAATCAAAGTAAAACTATATATGATTATCACAGTTGTTTTAGTGTTTCATGTGCAAGACTTAGGAAACACACACAGTGTGAAAGAGTGTCTTTCCCCCAAGATTCCATGGGTTTACCTTAACTCAAGGGATGATTTGAAGAGCATTACGGTTCTTTAAGTTCAGAATATAACTCTTTGTGATGACAGGCTATGTGACACACTAGCTCCAGGTGAAGTACTGGTAGTGTGAACTACTGAGGAAGATTGCACCATCAATTATGAAGCCACAGCATCAATTTTGCAAAACTGTTTATTAAGTTTCCACTGGGTAAAGGGAGGCTAAGTTAAAAGAATGCCTCATTCGTGACATTCTAGTTTTTTACATGTATTTTTCAGATTATAATATAATTAGAGCATTTTCCTCCATTTTTCTCCCTTTAAAAACTCCCACTCATCAATCCCCAACACAGTAAAAATACTGCCCTCCTTTCCTCATGTATTTTTATTGTAAGCATATATGTACATGCATACATATTGTTAAATATAACCTGTTTAGTCCATATATGCAAAATTGAATGGGATAAAAGTGATGAGTCTTCAACACCCAGACACAAAGTATTATAATCAACTTATGAATCCTAGTGTCAGGACTAGTGGCCTTTCCTAAAAAAAATCATATCAATTGTTTGTTCTGTGCCAAACTGTCAGAACTTAAAACATATATGCAAGATAGCTGTTTGTGTTTTGCTTCTTGATGGACCAGGTGATATATCAGAAAAAGGCACAAGCTAAAAAGGAAAGTTACACTTTAATTTGTCACCTCTATCCTTATTGATTTCAATAGGGATTAATCTTGGACCATTAACTGAACCACAAATTGGATCATGTATTGTCCTTGGTGAATGAAAGTTCACTACACAAACATCCCATCAGTTTGATGGGTAAGCAAAGGTCAACCACTTTAATTGTCTTCTCATCTGAAAAACTTGAATAGCATATTATGTGGCAGGCTAAGACTAGCACTTTGCTCTAAATGCTTCATAGCACTATTAACTGTCTTACACAAGTTGGCACAGGATAGGACATCATTGCCATAGTCTTGAATTTAGCAATGGGATTATTTGCTAAAGAGAAATATTGAAAATAACTTGCTAATTTAGATGAAAACAGTTAAAATCAAGTGAGCAGTTAGATGTTTTTTTCCTTCAGGTTTTATATATAACACACATCTCTGAGTGAAAAATACATGAATCAGAGTATCCTGCTTGCACATAAGAGACTTTCAGGAGTGAAAAGCTTTCTTTCTGACTCTATTGACATCAAGAAATATGTTTCCTTGTTGTCCATTAAACTATTCTCTTTTATTACGAAAGTGACATAATTTGATTATCCAATACCAAACAGTAAGCCCTGAAAGTAGACAAGAAAAATTATATAGACAGAGAAGATTTTATATATGAATTTAAGAACAAGCACACACACACGCAAGCACACATACTCATACCTGTAAACACTCCAAAGACAACAAACAATTTATAGGTCATGGATTTAAAAAACATCCAGAGTGGTATTTTGGAGGGCTTGTGTTTGAGGAAAGTAAAGGAAAAAGTGATATAACTATATTATAGTCTTAAAACATGTAAGAAAATAAATAATTAAAAATAAGTAAATGAGTTTCTCCTTGTATGCTAGTTACTCTGGCATGTTATGAGCAGTTTTTTTCTACTGTCATGGTCCCACCACCATGTCAGCCCCAGAAAACACAAAGAGATGCTGTATTAGATATAATACTGTTGGCCTGTTAATAGCATTTCTAATTGAATCCTCCTTGTCTTCTAGTCCCACCTGTCTTGCTTTCCTATTGGCCAACAGTGTTTTATTCATTAACTAATAAGAGAAACATATTTACAGAATGACATCTCCCATAATCTCCTCTTTTCTGTCTAAAATAAAATGAATGGTTTAACATAGCAAATATATAACAAAACAGTTATCAAATAAGAACCACAGTAAAAAATATTTAGTCTATAAATATTTAGCAAGATTTAAATAAAATATTACATCATCTATTTTATCTTTGTGAGTCTAAAGACCTACATGTAGCTTGTCTTTAATCTTAACTAAGGAAAAGTATAACACTAACTGTCTGTCTTCAACTCCATCAAAGATCACAAAAGGATAATATATAAACTCTAAAATTGACAGAGACATCGTTCTACCTGGTCAGTCACCTGAAGTTTGTCTGTGATGTTTTATGTTAAGCCTAAAGACTATAGTGTGTCTGTCAGACTCCTCAGCAAAGCTGAAAACTTCAAACTGTTTACCTGTATTGGCAATTTGTCAGCAACTTTTCTCTGTGTCCTACAGAATGTCTGGCAGACTCTTCCATGAAGCCGGAATACTGTAGCAATGTCCATCTTGTATCAGCAGTTACTTTACTGTGGGTCCTTGCATATCCAGTTTATACAGCATAAAGTCAAACAGTCCAGACAAGGACAACATTTCCCCCAAATGGCTAGTCTTGCCATTTATGAAGTAAAACTCCATAACGAGTTTTTCTGATGTCCATCTTTCTCTCTGAAACAGTTGGTGTTTCCAGGAGCAGTTGTGTCTCACTGTCAAGAAAAACCCTAAACCATTTTAAATGCCATATTCTGTAGGTTTTTGAAAGGTTTGAAGAATGCCTATTCATCTGAAATATATCTCTGTATATCTAGAAATCCTAAATTACTTAACTATAAGCTTTGAATATTATAGGTAATTGTCTATAACCTATTTTAAGTTATACATTACATTTCTAAATGAGCTTATAAACACAATACCTAAACAAGAGGAGATTTATACATATCACAAAATTGACCTTATATTTGTATCAATAAATGAAAATCCATTCCAAATCAAAGTATACATTTCTATAACATAATCCCCTTTTTACCTTTTAAGAAATTGGTTGTGATCATTAACCATTTATAACCAACCTCACTTAAATGAAAACAAACATTTATAAATAATATTTGGGAATTTAGGCATCATTCTTTCCAATTGCTTCCTGATGTTAGGGGGCACTGTCTTGGGGATCCTAGGAAGATGCAGAAATCCTAGCTTTCACGATCTACAAGATTGCCTTGTCCCAGTTGTTTTGAATGTTGGATAACCTGGGACAGTGCATCAAGGGGGGCATTGCTTGATCAAACCATGTTAGTCTAGTAGGGTCTACAGCTTTTCGTTTTCTGTGGAAACAAAAATAGAAATCCTTTTCCCCAGTAACCTGTCCTTGGACTTAAATTTTGAAGTCAAAACATTTTATAATAGATAAATTGAATTATTCCAGCAGCATGTCTTTTAACAGTTGTTGTTATTTCCTCAGTAGTCAAATAATATGAAGACAACATATTACTATAAAGTACCTAGAACCTTTTTTATGGTTTTCATCTTTATTTTTTGAGACAGGGTTTCTCTGTGTAACTTTTGAATGCCCTGGAATTTACTCCATACACCAAGTTTACTTTGAAATCATAGATATCCACTTGCCTCTGCCTCCTGAGTGCTGGAATTAAAGGAGTGTGCCACCAAATCCAGCTAATCTCTCTAGGTGCCAGCTGCTCATACACACCATTGAATTATTAGCACTGCTTCTTAAAAGCCATGCCTGTGTTTTGTTTTTGCTGCTATGCTGAGTCAGGAAACCTTGATTAAAGGAGCCTTGCAAATATCCACTTGTCTCTAGCAAAACAGTCCAACAGAGAAAAATGCTGCTACCAAGGTGCCTTGCTTGTCTCTGTTCTTTGGTTTCTAAAACCTCTTTTTAAGCTCTTGTCAAGTTTTAAATGAAAGTTCTCAAGTCCATGTTGCAGCACCATATGTTGTGAGCAGTCCCTCCCCTCCTACCTGGTCCCACCACCACACCAGCCCCAAATACACAGAGACAATGGATTAGATATTGGCAGTGTAAATTACAGGCTGGTGATCCTTTGCTCTATGTCTGAAATCCATATACCATGTTCCTCTTTTTGTAAATGGGTTACCCCACTCAGGAAGATTTCTTCATGTTAAATCTATTTGGCTGCAAATTTCAAGATTCCAATGTTTTATTCTTCAGAGTAGTATTGCATTGTATAAATGTGCCACATAATCTTTATCCTTTCTTCAGTTGAGGGGCATCTAGGTTTCTCCCAGGAAATTGCTATTACAAATAATGCTGCTATGAACATAGGTGAACAGAAGTTTATGTTGCATGGATGTAGATTATTTGGGTATATGCCTAAGAGTGGAATTGCTGGGTCCTATAGTAGACTGATTCCCTTTTTCCCAAGGAACTTCAATACTGATCTCTAAAATGGCTGTACAATTTTGCACTCCCACCAGTAGTGGAGGAGTGTTCCCCTTTTACCACATTCTTTCCAGCAGAAGTTGCCATTGGTGTTTCTAATTTTAGTCATTCTGGCAAGTGTAAGATGGTATCTTAAGAGTTGTTTTGATTTGCATTTCCCTGATGGATAAGGGTGTTGAACATTTTCTTACGTGTCTTTCAGCCATTTTGGATTGCTCTATTGAGAACTCTCTCTTCAGTTCTGTACCCTACTTTTTACTAAGGTTATTTGGAGTTTTGATGATTTGTTTCCTGAGTTCTTTTTATATTAGAAATCAGCACTCTGTCAGGATTTGGGGTTGGTGAAGATCTTTTCCCAGTTTGTGAGCTACCATTTGGTCTTGTTGACTTGTCCTTTGCCTTTCAGAAACTTCTCAGTTTCAGGAGGTCCCATTTATTAATTGTTTACCTCAGTGTCTGTGCTACTGAGATTATGTTCAGGTAGCCGACTCCTGTACCAATTTGTTTAAGGGTACCTCCCACTTTCTCTTCTGAGAGGTTCAGTGTGACTTTGATCCAGTTGGATTTAAGTTTTGGCATGGAGATAGACATGTATCTGCAATTTTCTACAAACCATCATCCAGTAGTGCCAGCACTATTTGTTGAAGATTCTTTCCTCCTTCCATTTTATAATTTTAGCTGTTTTGACAAAAATCAGGTGTGTGTAAAATATGTGGTTCAATATCAGGATTTTTGATTCAATTCCATTGGTCTACCTGCCTATTTTGGTGCCAATACCAAGCTGTTTTCAGGACTATAGCTTTGTAGTAGAGCTTGAAGTCAGGGATGGTGATGCCTCCTGAAGTTCCTTTATTGCACAGGGTTGGTTAAGATCACCTGGGTCTTTAGCTTTCACCTATAATGTTGATTATTATCTTTTCAACCTCAGTGAATAATTGTGCTGGGATTTTGATGGGGATTCCATTGCATCTGTAGATTGCTTTTGGCAAGATTGCCATTTTTTTATTATGTTTATCCTACCTATCCAAGAGCATAGGAGGTTTTTTTCATTTTCTGGTATCTTCTTTAATTTCGTTCTTTCAACACACAAAGTTCTTGCTATATAGTCTCAGATTCATACAAGTTCCCTAAGAGAAAAGGAAAGGAACAAGATCTGAGCATATTGGGAGTGGGGGAGCACTGAGTGGAGAGAGGATTAAGAGACAGAGAAGGGGTGGAGAGGAGAACTTGTGGAACCACAAAGATTGAGTTGGGGTATGAATAGAGGAAAAAAACATAATAGAGGAAACTATTATAGGTTTGAAGAAAAAACAGACTCTAGAGAAATGTCCAGAGACCTACAGGGATGACCCCAACTAACAATTTGAGCAACAGTGGAAAGACTACCTAAAAACACTTCCCTAAAGGGCTGAAGATGGAACTTTACAGAAGAACTTCGGGTGACTGACCAGACAAGTTGTCTGTGTCATTTCTATGTTTATATATTATCCTTCTGTGGTCTTTGAAGGAGTTGAAGACAGATAGTTATAGTTATAGTTTTCCTTAGTTAGGATTTGAGATAAGTTACATATAGGACTTTAGACTCACAAAGATGACAGAATATGTTCTTTAAATCTTAGTAAATGTTAATGGACTAAATGTTGTTAATTGTGATTCTTATTTGATAAAAAATATATTAATATCTATCTACCTATCATCTATCTTTTACCATCATCATCTTTATATTTTATCTACTTACTCCTATCTATTATGTATCTAATCATCTATCTAATTTCACGGAAATATCAAGTTATACCTAAACGTCATTTTCCCTGCTTATTTTTGTTCTATTTTAAGAGAGTGCTTTACTCTGTACCTTGGGCTGGCCTGAAAGTCACTCTGTATCACAAACTAGTCTTAAATTTGAGCAATCCTCCCACCTCACTGGGATTACAGGCATGAGCCACCATACTCAGCCACATTTTCAAGATTTAATAAAGATTATTGTGTAATAACTAACAAAACAAAACAAACCCTTCCCTGAAAATGAGATTGAGAACTAACTTATATGTCATTATAGAGCCCTAATAGTAGCTGATGGAAACAGAAGCAGACACCTACAGCGAAACACTGAGCTGAAATCCTTGAATACAGTTAAGGAGAAGGAGGAGTGATAAGAAAAGTGGTCAACACCAGGCTATAGATACCCAGAAACAGCTGAGCTGAACAAGGGGAGCTCATGGACACCCAGACTAATAGCTGTGAAACCAGCATTTTACCAACTCATACTCCCTGAACATATGTCTCAGTTAGAAGGCCTGGGAAGACTAATGGACCTTTCACAGTGAAACTGGTATGTATCCCTGCTGCACAAAAGGAGTTTGGGAGCACATTTCCAATGGAAAGATACTCCCTTAACCTAAGAAAGGAGGGAGGGCCTGCTACCTACTCCAAATAACTTGACAGATTTTTTTTAATCTCTCCTGGGAGGTATCTCCCTCCCTGTGGAGTGGAGGGATAGAATGGGATGTGAGGGTGGTTGGGGGTATAGGAGGGAGTGAGGAAGGGAAGGAAAGGGAACTAGGATCAATAGGTAAAACAAAAAAGAAAAAGAGAAAAATAATAAATAATATATAAAACAATAAGTGATTGATAGTAAAGCTAGGTGTTTTTATAGTAAATAAAATTAATGTTGAATAGTTTCAGTAGCTGTACAGATGTCAGTAAGGAAACAGTTGTGCAGTGCTTAAAAGACAGCCATCCGTACTAGAGAGTAGAAAACTTTAGAGTGCCCTATAGGTTCAGGATTTCATGTCAGTAAAATGGCATGGAATTCAAATACAAGTATTCTAGCTTTGTAAATGTTTTACTATGGCCATTTTTTGAAAAATTAAGGCAGGAAAGAAGAGACCTTTATAAGATTCTGTTCAAAAATAGGACTGAAAATAATTCCATCAAATACAACAACAGAACTTCTAAATGTGGAAGAGACAACTGTTTTCCAATGCAGCATCACATATGTGAAGTATACATAAAAAGGGGACAAATATTAAGGCTTTGGGCATGTGCTGGGAAAATCTGCAACTGAATTGATGCACATGAGAATATGCTCCAAGCAAGATATCTTTCTAATAGAAGAATACATGAAGGTTCATGGTAAATTCACTACATCAGAAGGAAGGAATGAAGGGACAGAAGAATAAGGAGGGAGGAAGGACAGATGAAATCAATGCTGTTTGATTCAATAATCAAATTCTTTTATATTTACCTAGATTATTTGATATTTACCTAAATTATATATAGCACAAACACATACTCACAGATCACATGCAAACACAGACACACACACAAACACAGACACACACACACACACACACACACACACACACACACACACACACACACAGAAGTTAAATAACTTGGGCAATAATGCTCTCCATAATAGCATGAAAAAAAAAAAGGAAAGAAAAAGCAAATAAACAAGCCCAGTATGAGTCAGTAGAAACCTCCTTTTAAGTGGTTGATTAGTTTGGTACCAGTCATTCTTGAAAAAATACAAACTATTGATGTTGCCTTTGGTTATTTCACAGTTTGAATGAGGTTAGTTATGGTGGAAGTTACCATACATTTACATACATTTAGAATATTTGACTCCAGTGACTCAAGCTGGGTCTGATATGAAAACCTTTCTTCTGTAGTGTAATTTCCATTCCAGAATCTATGCAAACTGCCAAGGCAAGACTGCAATTAACCTCTCCTACCTAGCAGTAAGACATATGAATCATTAACAATTACCACCATGAGAAGATATCTTTAAAAGGAGAAAAACATGGTACAAATACATCAGTGGACACTGACAACTGAATGATTGGACTTAAAATTCACTAAGCAGTAGGAAATTCAAGCCTAGATGAAACCTTGTCACATTGTTTGAACTAGTGAATCCATCCATGTAGCTGAGAAGAGAATCAAGTACTGTCACTCTGTCAAATCAGCATAATCCCTAATGATATTCTAAATCATATCCTTTACCAACTGAAAAGTGCAGGTATCACTAATATCAAAGAAGCCTCTATTCATAGCAAATAGATACCATCACAGAAACCACAAATGGGATTATTGCAAAGATCAATAGACTGGAATGACAATGTTCATGGACATGTACATGGGAAGGGTGGAAATTTGGGTGGTCCTTCTTCTAGACACAGAACAACAGACAATTAAAGTCTCCTTCTTGAGAAGGAGAATTTGCCACTCTAATTTAAGAGTCTTTTTATTGTTTGTCTAGGGCAATGTGGCCATGCATATGCATACAAGCAGAAGAAACAAGATTCAATAGGTTATGTTTATATCCATTCATGGGTCACAATAATAATTAAACAAAAAGTTGGTATCAACTTGAGAAGAGGGGAGGAGAATGGGATTAATTGCAGTTCCAGTAGCCAGGAGGTGCTGGAGTGAAGAAAGACAGGAAATGATGATATAATTATACTTCAACTGAAAACATTATAAAACAAAAATATTTAAGAAATCAATATGGTTACTACATTTTTCTCTGAAATGGAATGTCCCATTTATTGTTATTACCCCATGTGAAACCAGATTCAGAACTTCTCCATTTGTTTTGGAAAAAATTCCCAAGTTTCTTTTCACTTGCCTTTAGTAATTATACCTTGTATATGGATCTATGCTTCAATTTTACCAGTGCTTTATGCCATGAGTAATTTATTTTATTTTATGATTTTTTTAATTTAGATAAAAACTGAACAGAAACAACAGTACTAGTTTCATAAGTGACCTCTAGTCTTCTTTGTGAGTTGAAGCAGCTTTTAGTAGATAACTTAAAAAACAAGAGGGATATTGTTATGCACCCCGGTCTGATATCTCGGAAAACAGCAGAGGACTGATCCAGACTCTCTGAGTGGGAGTGTTAGTTAGGAGGACTGGGAAGTCTATGGGGTCTCTGGTAGCTGATCAGTATTTATCCCTGGTATACAAATGGACTTTGGGAGCCCAACTCCCATAGAGGGATACTTTCTTAGCCTAGACAAATGGGTGAGGGCCTAGACCCTGTCACAAATGATATGACAGACTTTGAAGACTCCCCAGGGAAGGCCTCATCCTCCCTGGTGAGCCAAAAGGGGATGGGCTGGGGTTTGGTGGGGGTGATATGGGAAGATGGAAGGATTAGGGAACTGGGATTGACATATAAAACAACTTTGTTTCATATTTAAATTAAAAAAAACAAGATGGAAACACCTTCAACACTGATTAACAGTTTCAAGGAAATTCCACATGGTGTTAGAGATAAAAACCTAATTATCCAAATGTAAGCAAATATTAAAACAAAAGAAAGATTCAATGTTCAGAAATGAAGTTTGTGTCTTAAGGAGTTTTAGTGCTTAAACAAAATTGTGTTTGTCAGGAAGGTGTAGTAAATACTAATATAAGGTTCTCAGGAAGGGAAAATGGAGCATCAACATGTGCGGGACTGGACAGAGTATTGACTGGACTTCCTACAGACATGAAGAAAGAAAAGCTCACTGTAAATTGAGCTTTGAGAGTGTGAGTCGATAGTTCAAGAACACATTGAAGCAGAGAACTCTGTCCAAAAACAGTAGATGGCAATGATCTCCCGAACCTTAACTATTCTAAAATGAAAATAGTTTTTACTTTTTAACTGTGGAATCAAAATTACAAGTCTCAACTCCAATGTCAGTATGGGATGATTGTACAATTTTAAATGGATTTTACTTTATGCCTAATGACTATAGTTTCCCAAGCAGAGGAAGCATATGAGCACTTGATATATGCACTTACAAATTCAAATTGGTTTTCAAAATGCATGAATTAACTAAATGCTCCATTAGAATCAGCAGTTTGACATAATGTGTGCTACACTGTGTCTGTTTACTTCTACAGAGAGTAATTGATAATCCAGAAATGAAAAGAACTTCTGCAAATATCAGCTGATGACTCTAAAACTACTTTTGATGAAGATTAGTTATCAACCAACAAATAATTTTATTGTTTAATTTTGGGAAGTCTTTAAATTGAATTTAGACACATAGAGTTATTCATGTGGGCAAACAGTTTCGTTTTCAAACAATGCTTATCAAAACTAACTCCAATACCCTCTTCATGTGAATGTGACTTCTACATATTATATTACTATATTTGCATAGTCGATATTCCATTCTTACATTTTATTAAATTGTAAGAAGATAAAGATTTATTGATTTTTCTTGGTAATCTTTAATCATCTCTATGACAGTATTCAAGATAAATTGTTTTCTTTTTTAGCATCTTTATTTCCTCAGTAAGTCTAACATTTCACAAACTGACGTATCTGTCACATATCACACCAAGGTGAGGTGTACCTTTCGAGAAGTGTTATTGCAAATCCCTATTATGCCAGTTATCAAATGGTACAGTAATCCTTTCCCTCAACATAGTTGTCATCCCTTTTGTTCATTCTTTCTCAGCAAAGGGAATGGGCATTATTGATGATAACCAGACTTCAGGTGAAACCTAAGCACTCTGCATGTCTTAGCTGAGAAGTATTCAGTCTGTGGAGCTCCCATATTATTCAGTTCACCACATTTTTTTTTTCAGGTACTATAAATATTTTTTTAAAATCTGGAAATTGTAATAGATAATTCTTAGAAAAAATGCTGATATTAATATGCTTTTAGCTGTTTTAACAAATTCTGAAAAGCATTTATTCAGTTCCAATAGGATCCCTACTTGGAACAATCACCTTCTGTTTTAGCTTGCACATTCACAGAAATGCTATTTGTTTGTCCTAATCACAATTTTCAAATTTCACTTAAGACAAAATTAAAAATTAAAGCTACAGGGCCAGCTGTCAGATGTTTAATTCACTCTGTTTTACCCTAGAGATGGTGGTCACCTAACCATAACTCAAAATATTAAAAATAGATAAAAATCAAAATTAATTTTTAAACTAAACTTCCCTTCTGTATAAAACAAACATTGACTTCTTAAATAGCATAGTGAGTTTGATCTTAAAAATTGACCATTATGTTTATTAAAGTTGGCCTTATGCCTTCTGTATAAAATCTTATTCTATGGGAAAACCTTTCCCATTTTCTCTTTAGAGTTTGGTATTCATGTTGACTAAAAACCATCCTTGAAAATTCATCTAAGTTATTACTATCCATTCCTCATACATTTATTTATCATAATGATGACTTTTTCTTTTTAAATTCATTTTATAAATTACCACACAAAGTAATATGCTTTCTTTTTTATTTTTAATTATATTATTTTGTCATTTTATATATTGATCCCATTTTCCTCTTCCTTGCATACTTCCTAGCCTCCCCTCCCCCTCCCCATTCTATCCCCCATCCACTTCCTAAGAATTGTGAGGCTTTCAAAGAGGGATCCTCAAAATTTAAGTAATTTGGGATAGGCCATAGTCCCTCCTTCTGATGCTATTCCTGTAGCATTTTCATGCACATACGTGATTAGTTTTCAAGATTTATTTTATTTTTATGTATGTTTATATATGTGAGTGGAGTATCTGCCATTGAGTGTGGGTTCTCATATAAGTCAGAAGTAGGCATCAAAATCCATAAATCTAGAGGTTTAGGGGTTTGTGAGTCCCCTCTGTGGGTGGTAGTAATCAAACTCCAGTCCTCTGACAGCATAATAAACACTTCTCCTCTGATTCATTTTTCCCATATGAGTAATTACTGATGGCCTCTTAGTGCATCCTTTAGTTATTTCTATAGTGCTTGCTAAATGACAGAGCATACCCAATAAATTCTGAATCTCTGTGTATCTTGTCTGGGCATTATTATGAATATGATGAAGGGTACAATTATTTTTCTCCTTGAGCTTTTTAATTTTTCTTTCCATAGTTATTTGGTAAGTATCTAATGTAGTACATATTTGCTCCCTTCTAAGCACAAGGTTGTATATCAGAAATTCAATAGTGAAAATCACATGTTACTTCATTGACACTCAGTTTCAAGAAGTTACAGTACCCTGGTCATTACTTGAAGTACAATAAACCAGGTCCAAGGAGGAAAATAATGTATGATCTTCTGCTATTTGAGTCTACTAAAGTTGATCTCATATTTTTTATATGAGACAGATATTTGCTAAAGGTAGGAAGCCTGTGAATGGCAAGAGAAAAATTAGAAAAGCCAAGTCACTGGCTACTAAGTTAAAGCCAGATAGGTGAAATAATTCGTGGTGTTCTATTAACTGTTTGATGGAAACAAGTATGATAACATTTTAAAACAAAATTCCATAGGAAATGATCTTGAAAATTTTCAGCACATATAAACTATAAACATTCTGACATACTAGAAATCTCTCAAATACTTTCCAGATCCATGAACTACTGTTGTTTAAAGGCAATACCTCTAGTCTCCTAGTAATAAAAAATCTGTTTTCAAATATTCTGAAATTGTTATTTGTATGAAAAATTATTATAATTTTATGTAGAAAGACAATATAGTTGATAGCAACTAGGCATCTAATACATACTACTAATACATAAAAGGTTTCTAATCTTTTTTATTTTTTTTTTCTTATTTTCCATACCAACCTCATTTCCTCCTCCCTCTCCCCCTCCCACCACATTCTTCCTGCTCACCCTCCCATCCACGCTTCAAAAGTGTTACAGCCTTCTTTTGGGAGTGAACAATATCTGGTATACCAAGTTGAGGTAGGATCAAGTCCCTCTGCTCTGTATCAATGCTTTGCTTGCTTTGTATCAAGGTATTTCACCATCGGAAATGGGCTTTAAAAAGCCAGTTCATTTACCTGGGATAGGTCCACATCCCACTGCCAGCAACTCCCCCTACAACTGGTTAAGTCATATAACTGTCACACACATTGAAAGAGTCTAGTAGGATTCCCTACTGTCAGTCCATAGTCAGTGAGCTACCACTAGCTTGGGTCAGCAGTCTTTGTGCTTATTTCCATCATGATTTTGAACCCTCTTGTTCATATGATCCCTCCTTCCTTTCTTCAGCTGACTCCTGGAACTCAGCCCAGTGCTTTGCTGCATCTGCTTCCATGAGTTACTGGATGAAGGTTGTGGGATGACAATTTGGGTAAAAACTAATGATTTAATGTTGTAGATGTTCTTTTAATTTTCATAGAATTTTTTTTGCTTTAAGAAAGGAACAGTTAAGAAAAATAAAAGAAACACATATCATAAGTTGGATATTGAATTGTGAAGGATAATCAGTGGAATTCCTATAATATACCAGGAAGTATACCATGTGTCATGTGTACATCAATTGATAGAAAGACACAGGACTTTCTCTGGTTTACTATTTTACTAGTAAGAAAAGGAGACTGCAACAGTATCTGTGAAAAGATAATCATACTCACTATATGAAAAGTGAAATAGAAAAAAAAGAAACAAACAAACAAACAAAAACATTTAAGGAAATTTGAAAAAAAATTTCTCAGAGAAATCACAATAAGGAAATGCAATGGCCCAAGCTAGTTTGAGTTCACTGACTCTGGACTTACTGCTGGGAAGCCTTCATGGGACCTCTGAATGTGGGTAACAGTTGTGTGACTTGGTCTGTCTGAGGGGCCCTTGACAGTGGGATGAGGATTTAACCCCTATGCCTGAGCTATATTTTTGGATCCAATTATCTATGGTGGGATGCCTTGCTCAGCCTTGATGCAGCAGGTAGGGTCCTGACTCAACTTGATATTCCAGGCATTGTTGATTTCCCATGGGCAGCCTTACACTCTCTGAAGAATGAATGGGGAATTGGGTGAGGAGGTAAAAGGAGTGGGAGAAGAGGAAAGAGGGGAACTTTGTCTAATATGTAAAATAAATGAAAAATTTAAATCAATAGGGAAAAAGTGAGATGAAATGGGAAACAATGGGTGAAAGTACATTGGAAAATTTGCAAAAAAAATATTATGAATAGAAAGGTCTCAAAAATGTGTGTAAAATTCTCAAAGAATAGATTAGAAACAATAATAGTGATAATAATAATAATGATAGCACTGATAAAGAGTTATAGTGGATTTGTGGCTTGATCAAGAGATGATTGAGATTAATGTGGGTTGTAAAACTGTATGTTCTTTGGATCTTCATTATTCTGACTCTAATAAAAATAAATATTAAAATGGTACTAAATTGTATTTCCTTTATGTGTTACAGGCAGGTTTTTCCCACCAGTGGCCTGACCCACTTTTTGTTCTTCCCTTCAGGCCGCCAATAACACTCAGAGACTCTGTATGTGACATAATCCTGTTGGCCAGCTACATTTATTGTTTATGGGCTAGCTCTGTCTTAATGATCAACCCATTTATAAATATCTAAGTATTTCCACAAAGTCATCTTACCAGAGAGGGGCGGCAGAGCATCTTGCTTCCTCTAGGCTCTACATGCTGACTCATCCTTCCTAATTCCTCTTTCCTCCTCCTAGTCTCCTAGCCCCATTTATCTTGCTTTCCTATTGGCCACAGTGATTTATTCATTAACCAGTATGAGAAACATATTTACAGATTAACATCTACCATCATCTCCTCTGTTCTGTCTACAATAAAAAGAAGGGGTTTAATCGTAACATAGCAAAATATATCATACAACAGTTATCAAATAAGAATCACAGTTAACAATATTTAGTCCATTAACATTTTGTAAGACTTAAAGAAAATATCTTCTATCCTATCTTTGTGAGTCTAAATTCCTATATGCAACTTATCTTTAATCCTAACCAAGAAAAACTATAACGAAAACTATCTGTCTTCAACTCCTTCAAAGACCACAGAAGGATAATATATAAACTCTAAAAATGACAGAGACAACTCATTGACTTGTCGATCACCCAAAGTTCTTCTGTAATGTTCCCTCTTCAGCCCACAGGTCATTGTGTGTCGGGTAGAGTCTTATATGAAGCAGGAACCCTGTAGCACTGTCCATCTTGTTTTAGCAGTCACTTTTCTGTGGGTCCTGCATGTCCAGTTATACAGCATAGAGTCAAACAGTCCAGAAGAGCAGTACCTTTCCCAAATGACTAGTCTTGCCATATTAGAAGCAAACTCCATAATGTGCTTCTTCGATGTCCATCTTCCTTTCTGATGCAGGTGGTGTTACCAGGAGCAGTTGTGCCTCACTGTCAAGAAAAACCCTAAACCATTTTAAATGCCATAACTGTAGGTCTTTGAAAGGTTTGAAGAATGCCTATTCATCTCAAATACATCTCTGTATACCTAGAAATCCTAACTAACTTAACTACAAGTTCTCATTATCATAGGTGATTATCTATAATCTGTGTTAAACTATACATTACATTCCAAATAAACTATATAAACACAATACCTAAACAAGAAGAGAAATATACATATCACAAAATTGACCTGAAATGTGTATCAATAAATGAAAATCCACTCCAAATAAGGCATTCATATCTATACCATAATTTACTTTATCCTTTAAAAAGATTGCTTGTGGTAATTAACGATTTATAACTAACCCCACTTAAATGAAAACAAACATTTATACACAATATTTGGGAATTTGAGTGTCGTTCTTTCCAGCCTACTTCCTGCTGTTAGAAGGCGCTGTCATGGGGATCCTGAGAAGATGCAGAAATCTTGGCTGTAATGGTCTGCAAGGTTGCAATGTCCCATTGACGTTGTTCAGGGGGTCTTGCTTGATCAAACCACATTAGTATGGAAGGAATCCACAGCTTTTCATTTTCTGTGGAAACAAAATTAGAAATCCTTTTCCCCAGTAACTTGTCCTTAGACTTAAATTTTGGAGTCAAAGCATTTTTAAAATATATAAATTGAATTAATCCAGCAGCATTTCTTTTATCAGTTGTTGTTATTTTCTCAGGAGTCAAACAATTTAAGACAACAGAATTGCGTATAGTATCCAAAATTTCTCTGTGCTTTTCATCTTTACGTGGCTTTTTTGTTACTTCTATTTTTACATATTTTGAGACAGGGTTTCTCTGTGTTTCCTTTATCTGTCCTGGAATTTACTATGCATACCAGGTTTACTTTGAAATCACAGAGAACTGTTTGTCTCTGTCTCCTGAATGCTGGGTTTAAAGGCATGCTCCACCACAACCAGCCACTCTACTTCCTTTTTTTCTTTTTTAAACCATTGTATCCTGTTTCTTTTTCCCTCCCAATCCAGCTTATTTTTTTAAAACACAGTGTAAAACTTCATTGCAGCTCTTGTACATAACAATGAATTGTTAACAAAGCTCTTTAAAAGCAAGGCTATTTTTTTGCCTCTTATGCTAATTTTGGAAACCTCCCTTAAAGGAGCTGTGCAAATCTCTGTCTATAGCAAAACAAATCCAACCAAGAAAATGCTGCTACCAAGAAGTCTTTCTACTCTCTGTTCCCTTGTTTCTAAAAACTATTTTTTAAGCTTTTGTTAAGTTTTAAGTGAAAGATCTCAGTTCCACTTCTGACACCATTATGTTGCAAGCACATTTTTCTCTGCTGGCTTGGTCCTGCCACCCTGCTACCACACCAGCCCCCAATAATATGCTCAGACTCTGTATTTGATACAATCCTGTTGGCCAGTTACCATTATTATTTATGGGCTAGCTCTGTCTTAATGATTAACCCATTTCTACTTATCTAAGTATTTCCACATTGTCATCTTACCTGAGAGGAGCAGCCCAGCATCTTGCTTCCTCTAGGATCTACATGCTGACTCCTGTTTCCTACTTCCTTTTTCCTCCTCCTATTCTCCTAGCCCCACCTATCTTGCTTTCCTATTGGCCACAGTACTTTATTCATTAATCAGTATGAGAAACATATTTACAGATTAACATCTCTCATAACTTTATGGGTATGGATATTGAACATTTTTTTAAAAGGTTCTAAGTTGTTTATATTTCATCTTTTTAGAGTTCTGTGAAATAGATGTGAAGAAGACTTAATACTGATTCATTGCTAGTGGAAAACAAAAGTGGGGAAGTCTCTATGATACACAATGTTAATGTTTCTCAAAAATTTGAAAATACATAATCTAGCTATACTATGTGTCCAAAAACTCTAAACTACATTACAGAGATACTTGCTCATCCATGTTCACTACTGCTCTTGCAATTCCAATTCACTTTATTTTTAATGTATGGATTGTTCAAATTCTTCTTTACTTTTTCTGTATTGGTATTAGGATGTTTTTGATATACTTGTTAAATATGACAAATCTGACTATCTTACCTTTGTTCTATTACATCTAAGAAATTAATTCTTTCAGGAACTTTCAAAATTGGGTTTGTTCGTCTTCATTTGACACTGTGTTTCTTTGTAAATATTCAACAATACTTAGCATCATGCACTATAAGGTTTGTGTTTTTTTCTTTAAATCTTAATTTTACTCTTTATTTTCCAAATTTTCTTTTTTAAGATATAACAACTTTGAATGGTAGTTATTTATTTTCAGTGATTAAAATATTTATGTCATTTTTATCTGACATTTAAGGTTCCTATGAAAAATCTTGATACTATTAAATGTTTATTTTGGGGGGGCTGGATTGACTTTGTAATTTCTCTTTCAGTTTTTAAAATTGTACATTTGTCATTTTTTTCTGGAGTCTTTTTCATTTTCCTTATTTTTAAAATTTTTGTTTCATGAGGACTTTTTATTCAAACTACAAATGCTACATAGCAAGTTAATATGTATTATTTATTAAAAATAGGTACTAATACCAGATTTAAAGGAAGAAAGTTGATAGTCATTGGGGGAGAGAGATTTGGGAAGCTGTGAGAGAAGTAGTCCTCTTATTTTCTACTTCCCAAATAAACATAATAAACAACAGTGTCCAACATACTTTTGGGAAAGTGCACAGTGCTTTCAGGAGCAACAGTGTCTCATGTCAACAGAGTACTAATATTAAAACATTTAAATGCCATGTTTTCAGGTCTATGAAGTGATTGAAGAATAAGCATCTATGTCTGACTAATCTCATAGGTAAAGGAAACATGGGTGAATATAATATGTAATATTCAGGAACTTTGCTATAAAAATTAAAACTTCCTTGAGTAAAGCAGGGATAAATACCTAAACAATATAACTATGTACATATATATATATATATATATATATATATATATATATATTCCTAAGGTAGAGGTAAAGTAGAAATGTCTAGACAAGAGGTAGAACTCTAATGGGCAGCATGATGAATATCCCAAATTGTATCAATATACAAAATGTCTGAAACACAAGCAAAAGTATACATACATAGAATATGGAAAGAATAATGTGCATAAAACATCATAAATGGAAAGATTTCACACAATATGATAAAATATAATATACAATTCTTCCAGGAAGGGTATAATCTTAATTTTATATAGGTTACCACAGATAAGAATATATAACAATGTAAGCTGTAATACTAATATCTCACTCTTACTAAATAATTCACAAGAACATAGGCTAATCTGCCTACATCCATTCTAAACCATAACTTTTTCAATCACACCCTATTCCTGTCTAAAAGAGATAACAGAGTCTAAGTATCACCTCCATACACAACACTAAGTAAAACCAACCCTATGAAGATGAATATTATCTCTAATTAAAGAGTGGGGAAAGGGGGCATCATTATCTTAAGATTACTTCCTGCCGAAATGGGCTGAATATTGCTCCATGGGATCCTGTAGGAAGAATATTTTAGGCAACAAAATTTCTCAACAGAACTGGCTATGACATATGTAGGTAGTCATTGTGTGGCATAAAATGCTTTACTGGAGTTCTATTTGACTCTCTGGCCAGGGTGTAATAAGAAGGTGCACCATTACAGCTAGCTAGTCATGAGTTGTCTCGAGCAAAGCAGTGTCAAACCAGTTTTAGGATGAAATTTGTATTCCAGGTGCATCAGGTTGAGTCAAGTGGAAATATCTTCTTTCCAGAGTGTTCAAAGATTGCTGTTAGAACTGTTATTTCCTTATGGTAACTTAAATATTAATATCACAGTAAAATTTTCAAGTTTTATGGTATGCATGAGGGAAAGGCAACAATAAGGATTAAAATGTATATGAGAAAATTAGGATTTCAAAGAGAAAATTGTGTAAGAGAATGAGTCCCTCGATTTTGTTTTCTTCTGCCTTACACGAATTGCCTTCTTGCTATAAGGCAGAAACTGTGAATTTAATCTTAACAACATGCTTGAATTTAAAGAAGGAAAGCCAAATCCAACTTGAAAGCCAGCATTGGTTTACATAAATCAGGACTACAAAAATACTAGATAGTAAAGAGAAATAGATTTCAGTATAGAAACAGTTTACTAGACTTAAATATTTACCATAAATCAGATTCCTCTTCATTAAGTGATTCTTTCTGGAGAGCTGTCTTCTCTTCTGTAGGTACCTACATGTTCATTATCTCTTGGTTGTTTGAAGAAAGGTGTTCTCTGTTTTCCTGTAAGGACAAAACAGAACATTTCCCCTACCTCATGTGACCTAATTAGTTGGATGACTTGTCATTTCTCTTCCTTCGGATCTTGATTAACTTAGATGGTATCCATAACTTTTCTTCTTCTGTAGGTACAAAACGAAACCCCTACCCCAATGTAACACATATCCTGGTTTCTGAGGTCAATACATCCTTGAAGTACACTGGCTGACTTAGTTCAGAAGTTTTTTCTATTGTGCAGTGTCTTTCTGTAGTGTGGACAAGATGTATATCTCATATAGGGGTCATGTAAATTTGTCAAGTCATTTGAAGTAGGGACTAGGACTTCTCTCCAGTCTCTAGGTTAAGGGAATATCCTTCCATCGGGGATGTGTCCACAAGGTTCTTTTGTGTACCAGGAATACATCCTGGTTCTACTGTCTTAGGTCAATTAGACTGCACATTTTAGACCTAGAGCAAAGGATCACCATCCTATAATTCATAATACCAGAATTAGGATACAAGGTGTATTCTAAGAGATTCATATATGGTCCCTCACAAAAGTGGGTAGGGACTTTGTGCTTTTATTGACTCCAGATGGCCAGAATACTTTCCCATCTCATCTCCATGAGTTAACACATTACTATCCCCTTCTCCATCTTTCCTTCCTTTAATTTTTTTGTTTCTTCTCCTTTCTACTTAGAGTGTTCTTGATTTTTTTTTGGTTTTCATTTTGTGACCTGAACAAAAAGGGTTCATTATGCCCATTCTTATAGCTGAAAAACCAGCAAAGGACCTACCCTGATGCCCTGAATATGGGTGTTAGTTAGGAAGACTGGTCAGGTTATGGGGCTTTAGTAACAGATCTGTATTTATCCCTAGTGTACAAATGGACTTCTGGATTCCATCCCACATTGAGGGATACTTTCTCAGCAGAGACAAAGGAGGAAGGGCATAGGCCCTGCCCCAAATGATATGACAGACTTTAAAAACTCCTCGTGGTGGGCTTCATGCTCCAAGGGGAGCAGAAAGGAGATGGGCTGGGGATTGGTGGGAGTGATAGGGGAGGATGGGAGGGTGAGGGAAGTGGAATTGACATGTAAAACAACCTTATTTTAAACTTAAATTTATCTTTATTTTTAAGTAGACAATATAAACTAACTTACTGAACTGATGCGGGTTCCTGAGGCATGAAGTTTTAAGAATGAGGAGGACATGAATTATTTCTATACAGTTCTAGTGAGCCACATTAAAGAAACATATGACAGGGTTTGAGGATATTGTGGAGTATGTAAACAAAAATTTGTAATGCAGATGATAGGATGTTAGGATATCAGGAGTGTGTGTAGTCCATTGAGATAGTTTGCATGCATGGGCTGGAGCAGACCTAGGAGATGGGTTATGTATGCACCAGGCAGCAAAGCCAGTGCTGATATGCTACTTGTGCAGCCTTTTACAGTGTGTAAAAATCCATCAGGACCTGAGATGCTACACATGTTACTATAGAATGTTGTGTTTTCCCCATTAAGTTTTGGAGAATTCCTAATTCCCTTTTGAAATTGGGATTGATCCTTTGTGACATTATGTTAGTAATATGCTTTTTCTCCCCCATGGTCTCACATTTAATAGCATCAGGTGGTGTTTGAATCATAGATGTTTTAACCATTACTGAAGTTTTTGAAGACAGTGAGGACTTTTGACATTCACTGGATGAACTTTGCATTGTGAAATCAAAGTACCCTATAGAAACAAGGGTGGTAGGTTATATGATCTATTTGGGTGTCAGGATGACAATGAGTGGACTTTAGATTTGCCAGAATTTCTAAGGGGTTTATAGATAGAGTTAATAAAAGAAGACCTTTTGAGTTGTAGGTGGCAACAATCCATGTGTCAGGGGCCTTGACAGTATAAAAATGAAAAATTCAGCCTGACACAGTCATTCATCTCTCCCATTTTCTGACTGTAGATGTCCTATGTCCACATGCCTCTCATCCTTGCTGTCAAAGTTTTGCAACCATGATGGGCTGTGCCCTGATTTTGTATAACAACAAAAAACAATATTGTTCTATAATTTGCTTTTGTTTAGCAATTTTCATAGTAACAGTGGAAAGTAACAAATTTACCTGTCCTAAAATTTTGTTTACAAAAATGGAAAATTTCTTTTATTTTCAAAATGCCCTTTTATGCCTATATTCAAAATTCCTTGTATTCCTATATATGTATGTAATTTGTTCCCCAAACTTATGTTCTACTATAATTAATTTTCAAATCCTTCAGGGTATAACAGTGTCATTCACTTTTCATAGATTATTTCTCAGTTGGTCTAGTCCAAATATGCCTCTTTTAGATATATTTAAAGCAAAGTAATTATAGAAACTTCCAGTTTTTAAATGAGTTATTTATTTGAACTGAGGTCTATTTCAAAATAGAACATATTTCCTTTTATTGTCTTTAACACATAATAATGACAGTATTCTAAAAATATGAAGTAAATAGACAATGTAGATGCAATAATCCAGCTCAACAGGTAACAATTAAAATTATACCAAGGAAACAAACTACTGAATTTTCTAGTGAGGCTTAATTTTTGTTTATTTAATTAATACCCTATTGGGATTTTACAAGAAAATGTGTCCATCATCCATGATTTTCCCATAGCTATCTTTTTTATCCATTGTTTGAAATTATTGAGCATTTCAAGTTTTGGCCATACATGTTAATGCTTATTATAGTTCAGATCTATTTGATGTTAATATATTTAGCATTGTTTTTAATAGAAGTATCAATTCTGACTTGTACATTATTCCTCATGACATCTGTGAAAATTTTTTATACCTACTAGATCTCTGGTGAGAGAGGTAGGCTTAATTAATGCCACAAGATGCTAACACTAGGCAAGACTTCAAGCAGAGCATCAAGGAGCAATAACCTTAAAATTCTGTAGTGCTTGAATCTCATTTACATGTAACCAAAGATAAAGGTCTATTTCTATGTAATGAATTACATCGAATAGGTTGTTTTCAGGTTAATTGTATGACATTTAATATTAAGGCATATCACCTAAGTAGCTCAAAGGGGAGTGTCATGAAGTCACATCTCAATACTATTTCGTTTTTTTCCTGTATTCCAATTGATAATGAGACTTGAAATGAGAATTAAAATGTTGGGTTACTTACAAAGTCTACTAAATAAACTCATATAATTAGCAAATGGCACATGTATCCATGCACCCAAATCTACTATCATATTTTCAATTTCTTTTCACATACATGAATGCTATAAATAAAATATAAATTTTTAGATGTCTCTGAAGTTTTAAACTTTAAAATGAGTCTTTATATATCTTGGATATTGATCAGAATGTATAGCTTCATGATTCATGTTCTCTTCATAAAACATTCCCTTTATCATGACCACTATCTTTGTATTCTTTCCAGTCATTTTAATGATCACATTTTCTATATTTTTATGATTGTTTTTTATGCATGGCATTAGTTAGGAATTAATTATTGGATTGCCACCTACAGGAAAAAATCAAGAAGACATAATTTCATAATTTGGTGACTCATCTTTTTAGTAATTGAAGGAAATTGGTCCAGCTGATGTATATTTAGATGATAAATAATTAGACAGTTATATCTTAACATTAATAGTTACTACAGGTGAAAGTGCATACTTTTTGTTACCACAGGTGCTCTAAGTAAAATGTTATCTATGGGTAATGAAATATTTAGAACCCATTCTTCATTGTAGAAGGGCTAGGGTGTTACATCTTAACATTGACCACAGATTTCTTTTTGTAAACAAGTACCAGAATTTCCTTCAAGCTCCCAAGTTTCTGTGTGCTATCATTTCTGATAGTGTCAAGAACGGTGCTTGAAATGTAGGCGTGCTGAGGAAGCAAACCTAAGAGCATTATTTTTTATTAACACTGTTACCTCTCTTCCATTTTAATGAATATATTTATTGGCAAGTGGAAGCACTTGCATATTTCTACATTTGTCTTCTATTTTTACACACCATAAAACTCCAGTTACTGTCATGTGGGTGCTACAGCTTCTGAAAACTAGTAGGCCACTACACCCTATCACCAATCCTCTATTAAAGATTTGTTCATTCTATACCTGCCTTTGAGATTCTACTTTTGAATTTCATCTAATGAACTGTCATATGCTAGATGCCTATTATATTCATCCTGATTTTAACTAATTAACATATTTAAAGTAAACCTTCTATCAATATGCTAACTAAATATATTATACTATGACTATTCCTTAAAATCCCTTTGTTTGATTGGCTCATATCTTATTTTTTTATTTTTTTTTAAACAAGGTCAAGTCTGTATCCCAGACTACCTTTAAATTTGTAATAATATTACCTCAATCTACTGAGTGCTAGAATTAAGGACATGTGCAATCATGCCCAGCATCTTAAATGCCTTGGCCTGTTGCTTAACACAGGCTTGCATTAATGGTGGGCAAGTGTTTTACTACTGAACTGTATCACAAAAGCAAATTATAGAACAAAATTGTTTTTGTTGTGTGTGTGTGTGTGTGTGTGAATAAGAGCTTGTCTGGAGGTCTGGAGTGACACTATTAGCATCTTGTATTCCTGGGAGGCATGACTAGAGAGATTCCAGGGCCACTGAGAAAAAAAAAAGCTGATTTAGAAGGCTTTATCTTCTAAGAAATGAGAAAAGGAGTTGATACATGACACTACATTCGTGGTTAAAATCCTGCATTGATAAACTGAGGGGAGGGTAGATGTAAGGAATTAATAGCATTTTTAGGGTAGATACATTTTTAGGGTTAACTAAGGTTAACACTCTCCCAAGTCAGCTATGTAGGAATTTAAGGTGCCAAATCTCTTTATCAGGCAATACTAAAAAACACACTATATGGGACATGCCACCCCTATCTTTAAGGTCTGCATTGTGAGCCATATGAAGGACCAAATATCCTGCCAAACAGAAGGAAATTGTAGGGTGCTGACTTCTTGTCTATCTCAGGGAAGGAAGAGGAGATTTAACTGTGGGAACTGAGGTAATTCACTGCTTGACTAAATTTCTCACTGCAGATCCCACAGAGTGGGGGAAAGTGATCCAATATACCAGTACATGGGGAATTGTGTCCCATAGATTGAGATGTAATTACAAGATTACATATATACATTACCTGAGATTATATACAATAATGAAGGTATTGGAGAGACATCAAGCTACTTCAGCAAAAGTGAGCAACAGTTTTCAGAGTTGATGGTCCTTGTCTGGACAGCATTAATCCTCCATTATATAACCATGCCTCTGGTGGGTTGATGTTTGAACATAACTTGCCACTTGCTGTAACTCTCATGGACCATGACACACCTCCCACAGTCCACTCCCCAAATCTATTCTATTTCCCCTTCCCAAAGCTATCTATACATCCTGCCTTGAGCCATCCTTGTTGCTTAGCTACACTGGGTCTGGGGATTTAGCATGCTTTTCCTTTACTTAACAGCTAATGTTTACATAATGTGAGTGCATACTACATTCGTCTTTCTAGGTCTGGATTACTTCAATCTTTTCTATTTCTATTTGGCTGCAAATTTCATGATGGTATTATTTTTAACAGCGGAGTAATATTTTATTTGTAAACGTAGCATATTTTCTTATTCAATATTCAGTTGAGAGGCAACTAGGTTGTTTCCATTTTCTAATTATTATGAAAAACACTGCAGTGAACATGCTTGTGCAAGTGCCCTTGTGGTAGGATGGAGCATCCTTTGGGTACATACTCAAGAGTAGCAGGAGATTAAGAGTTCCTAATTTTCTGATAAACCTTCATGTTTATTTTCATAATGGCTGTGTAAGTTTGCAATGTAGAAGTTTTCCCCTTCCTCCACATGTTTGCCTGCATGAGATGTAATTTGTTTTTGTTTTTTTTGTTTGTTTTTTTTTTTTGTTTTGTTTTTTTTTATCTTAGCCTTTCTAACAGGTGTAAGATGGAATCTCAGAGATGTGTTGCTTTGCATTTTACCAATATTAAGGATAATGGAGATTTCTCAGTTGAGAATTCTTTGCTTAGATCAATACCCCATTTTTAATTGCATTATTTGGTTGTTGCTGTCTAGATTTTGACTATAAGCCCTCTGTCAGATGTGGTGTTAGGGAAGATATTCTTCCATTATGTGGGCTTCTTTTTTGTTCTATTGATAGTGTTCTTTGCCTTACAGAAGCCTTTAGGTTTCATGAGGTCCCAATTATAGATTGTGGTTTAGTGCCTGTTCTACCAGCATTCTTTTTAGGAAGCTTTCTCCTGTTTCAATGACCTCAACACAATCCTGCATTTTCTCATTTAGTAGTTCGAATGTGTCTGGTTTTATGTTGAGGGCTTTGATACAGCGTAATAGATATGGATCAATTTGCATTCTTCTACATAGTGTCATCCAGTTAGCTCAGTACCATTTGTTGAAGATACTTTCTTTTTTCCATTGTGTATTTCTGGCTTTTTTTCCAAAATTTATGTCTGAGCATTACATTCAATTTCATTATTCAACCTGTCTATTTTTATAAAAATACCATAAAGTTTGTATTACTATGACTTGGTACCACCCCTTAATATCAAGGAATAGGATATGTCTGGATTTTTTTAAAAATAACTGATTGAATATTTCAATAAAACTAGTAAAGAAAATTACAAAAACACACAAAAATTAATTTATTTTAAATTATGAATTCAATCATCTCATTATAGATTATAATATATATGTGTATATATATATATGTAAATATATTCTTGTGTGTGTGTATGTGTGCATGTGTATTGAAATATTACCATACAACTCATAAGCATACAGAATTATTATAGTCCAAGTAAAGAGTAATGTCTGTTTTTAAAAATGGAAACCTTACATTCCTTTTAATTAAGATTCATTTTATTTGATGTTACATATGTGCATCCATTTGTAGGTATATGCATTGGAATGCAGATGCCTCTGAGGGCCATAAGAAGATTGCAGATTCATTCAGAGCTGGCATTTTGTGCTCCCTGACATGAATTTAAAAAACTAAAGGTGTATTCTCTGCAAGAACAGTTTGTACTATTAACCAGTGAGCCATCTCTCCAATTCCAAAAATTAAATTCTTATCAGATAATTCCAGGTCTGTTTTGATTCACTCTGGTCTTTCATTTGGTAAAGAATCACATTTTAAATTTTTGCAGATGTAGAACTCTTTTCAGTTGTGTACTGGACACCATAATGTTATAGCAGAGGCTTTGGCATATCAGATGCTGCTGACGAGCAGCCTTTGATGTTATCACAGACATTTTTGTTGCTTCCAAGCTGCACTTATCCTACTGGAATTCACATGAGATGTTTCAGAGTGTTCTGAAAATTAGAAATCTACCAATGAAAAGGCTATGGACTGATAACAGAAACAAGAGTAGTACAGAGTAATGTTGCCAGATGTATAGGTCCTTAGACCCTGAGAGCAGATGAAATACTACCTGCAGATATAGTTTATTTTTGCATTGCCTAATCAAAGGTGACTCCTAACTTGTCATACATTATTACAAAGATAATAATTGCAGCCAGGTGGTGGTAGTATATGACTTTAATCTCTGCCCTCAGAAGGCAGAGCCATGCAGATCTATGTGAGTTCTAAGCCAGCCTGTTCTCCAGAATGAGACCCAGGACAGCTAAGGCTGTTACATAGAGAAATCCTGTCTCAAAAACAGAAAGCAATGGATGTAACTCCAATATAATTACACGTACACATACAATTCTGAAGACCTAATCCTTTCACATTCTTCAAACCTGTACTCTTTAGTGAGAAATCCACATGTGTCTATTTAAGGGGGTATCAAACATTTATTGATATATGAAAGGGGAAAATACACTTATGAATACAGGATATGGACTTACCAATTGCAGAGTCTTTGGAAAGCTGGGGGCAGATCACATGCTGCATCAAGCTACCTTACCTGGTTTTCACTAAGCAAGAAAGCATGACCATGTCTCTCCCTCCTTATAAGATGTCATAGAGGAAGACAAGAAGCAACACCACTATTGGCCCAGATAGCTTGAAGTCATGGGTGGAGTGATGGGGCCTGATAGCTCAAGGGATGAGTGAATACCCACTACAGTACTCTAATACTCTTATGATACAAGCTTTCAAAGTTTATTTTGCTTATATTGAAATTATAAGTACATCATTTTCCCCTCCAGATCACACTTGTAACCCATCTAATATGTCCACTTTTAAATCTTGGTCATTTTCTTTAATTGTCACATACTTTTATGTGTGTGTGTGTGTGTGTGTGTGTGTGTGTGTGTGTGTGTGTTTTAGATAATAACTTGAATAAAGTAATTTGTGTGTATATATAAAGTAATCAATTAAGAAATGTACAATACAATCAGCTCAATCCATTTTGTATTGCTAATATGTACACGTTTGATGATTTCTCAGATAATGAATGCACAATGTTGTATTTATGTACAAATATCCAGTTTATCATATCCTGCTTGCTTCTTTACATGTCCTAGAAATCTACTGATTAGTAGAACTGATCAGGGATCAGGCTGAACTGGAGAGTTAGAGGAGTATCCCACCCAGCGACACAGGATTTGTAGACCCTGACACTTTTCCTGCATTGTCCTCAAAAATGAACAGCAGATTCATTTCATTGGTGACTTCATAATTCTGAGACAATAATTCTGCTAATTTTTTACATATATTATATGATTTCTGTGCTCCCCAGTCTAGCATTCAGGATCCTCATTTTTTTCTATGTGAAATACTTTCATTAATGAAAACTCAAGTGTTTTCTAATAATAAGGATATCTACCTCCTTTTCTTTTTATCTACATACACATTAGAAATTGTCTTTGATGTACTCTTGGCAACACCTTTTTCTTCTAAACTTTATAATTTCTATCAAGAAAAAATGAGTTCTGCCATTTAGTCAGGAAGAAGTGGATTTTACACTGTGTGTCCCTACATAAAGGAACTGCACTTATGAAATCCAGGACAGGCTGTGTTAGCTGATACCCTATTGATAATGTGCAGACACTGGTACAGTATATGGTCATATATTTTAATAACATTTTGCTAGAAGTTCTAATAATAAATATAAACATTACATGGCTCATCTTGATATTGTATGTTTGTTTACACATAATTGTACTTGTTTAACTGATTTTTTCCAAAATTATTATTTTTAATCAATGACTAATGAAATAAATATTCCTTTACTATATGTCTGATACACTTTAGTGCATAAAGGGCATGCCAAACACACTTCTCTTCCAACTTCCTGACCATAATCTAAGTAGATCTACTTGTATTCTGTCTTATCCTTTTTTAATTTAAATTTGAAACAAAGTTGTTTTACATGTCAATCCCAGTTCCCTCAACCTCCCGTCCTCCTCTTAACCCCTCCCCACCAATTCTAGCCCATCCCCTTTCTACTCCCCAGAGAGAGTGAGGCCTTCCATGGGAAGTCTTCAAATTCTGTCATATCATTTGGGGCAGGGCCAAGGCCCTTCACCATGTGCCTAGGCTGAGAAACAATCCCTCTATGTGGGATGGGCTCCCAAAGTCCATTCCTATACTAGGGATAAATTCTGATACATTACGGGAGCCCCCTTAGACTGCTGAGTCCTTGCCACTAACACCCACAATCAGGAAGTCTGTGCCAGTCCTAGCTGGTTTCCCAGCTGTCAGACAAGGGAGCATGAGCTGATTCTGTGGGTTTCTCCAGCCTGGTCTTGATCTCTTTGCTCATCACTGCTTCCTATCTGTAACTGGATTTGAAGAGTTGGGCTAGTGTTTAGTTGTAGGTGTCTGCTTTTGCTTCTATCAGCTACTAGATGAAGGCTAGGATGCCATATAAGTTAGTTGTCAATCCCATTATTGTGGAAGGGCATTAAAGGTAGCTTCTCCACTATTGCTTTGATTGTTATTGGGATTCAACTTTGTAGATCTCTGGGCATTTCCCTAGTGCCAGATTTCTCCTTAAATTTATAATGGCTCCCTCTATTATGGTATCTATTACAGTATCCTATTCTTACCTACTGGGTTAATTATTAGTCTCTTAGAAACACAGATCTTCTCATGAATTCTAGACTAGTTTCCTAATGCCCTTCCCTGAATCTACCTCAGGGACGACTGATTTCTTTTATACCATTTTCTATCATTAATATTAATATGATAATCAGTTTGACAATGTTTTGTATAGTTTTATTTTTATTTTATTTAATGTAGAATTAAATTCATTCAATTGAGTATAGTGTGGTATTCCAGAAAAGGTATACAGCACACACTGATAAAGTATAGCTCCTTTTAACTGTAATTTCATATAGACAAAATAACCCAGTGTCAATTGGACCACCTTGAACAAAACATTTCTCACTTTCCAATGTTTTAATCTTTATTAACTATCAGTTATCAAGTAACTTTATCCAACCTTTCTCTAGTTTTTTATAATTTTTATTTTGTTGGGAGATCTCAAGCTTGCTGCCTACCCTACCAACTTGTCCATTTGAATTATATCTTGTTATCCATGTAATCTTATATATCTCTTCCAAATAGTGTACATTTCAACTCTTTTCTTTGGACTATCATGAAAGAAGCCCATATTTTTCTTGGTCATCTTGCCCACATTCCAGGAGCAAATGCAGCATTTAGGATACCACAGTTGTCAATGAGGAGACACTAACTCCTAGAGAAAAAAATGTCTATAAAATACCTAAGGAGATGGGACTACACAATATTCTCAATATTCTTGCAAAGACAGCTGCTTTCTATATCAATTAATGGAAATACATTTCTTGAGTGAAGAAGACCTGAGTGTGCCCTCTGCCCATTGTTGGAAAAAAATTTTTCTTTCCTTGAGCAACATCACCACAGACAACTAATTCAGGGAATCTTAGTACATTTTTTGCCACAACCATGTTACCCTCAAGATGATTCTGGCTTTAAAGACAAAGCTGGTGTTTTGTCATAGACCACTGCTTAAACTCTGTTACACACTTAGTACAAAACAAGCTAATCACATCACTTCGATTTCAAAATATCAGGGCCAAATTTAGTCAAGAAGCCTGGTAAACTACATAATCATACAGAGTACTGCCCTATGTATTGCAGCCTAATTGATTTCTAATTAAAGTATAGATACCTGTCTGGGATCCTGTAACATTTGTTAGATACATTGAGACAAATAAGTTTACTGAGAATTCTTTCCCCAAACCAACATTGCCTGTTCATAATTGAATAATCAAGGATCACTGAATTACTAGTTGCTAAAAATCTTCATTTTTTAATTATTGAAATTAATTCAATACTGCCTTCTATTCTTAGTGCTTATTTTTGTTTGACTTTATTGTATTTGGTGTTCTTTTACTTAAAAAATTAAACACTGTTACCACTTTATTTTATTTCCTTACAAAGTAATTTCACTTTAGATACCAATTTTCAAATGGACCAAAATGAATCTTTCATTTTTTTTATTATGAGGAAAGGTATGCCAGGATTTTATTTAGTTTTGCTTGTTGAAGAAGTAAGTTGTTGTTGTAAGAGGTGATGTCATTGATTGTAGAGCATCTCTAGAGGCTATAGTAAGATTTTCATTACATAGAACAGATACTGAAGAGTAACATTAGCTATACATAAATAGCAAAAATTCAGTGTTAATTACTTAGACAAATGGCTTTATTGTGATCAAAAGTGATATCACTGCTCCCTTTCACTATAGTTGTGGGTTTTTGTCATTATGTTAATACTACATGACTATAAAATCTATAATGCAAAACAACACATTCCAACTAATGAAATGTTTGCCTACATGTCCAAATGGAAAAATTACAAATTAGGGGCAGTTCTGTATTTTTCAAAAAGAAAACAATATTCTGATATGTAAACAAAGAACATGGAATTATAAAATTACACTGAATAGATAAATCTCTACAGTCATGATAATGTGAAAAATTATGTACATATATATGGGAACACACACACATACACACTTCTTCTGGGATTCTTCTGGATTTATTGTGAATTTTATCTACTAAAAATAATAAAGGGATATATTTTGTATTTAAAAAATTGCTTAAATTTTCCAAATGTGAAATAATCAAGGAATCTTGGTTATACAAAATTTGAAGATGTATATTTTATGAGTACTTACATGCAGGTAGTACCATGTAAATGCATGTAGAACTTAGGGGCATTAGATTTACTTCAATGGCTATGATCACACGGTTCTCTTGCAGAGATTCCAGGTTTGGTTTCCACTACCCACATGGTACTTCACAAGTCTTTAAACTCCACTTTCATGGAACACTAGACCCTGCCATCATCTTTGTGGATACTATGGACACACATTATAGACGTTCGTATATGTAGGCAATACACATACAAACATAAAAATAAATAAGTCTTAAAACTAAATGAATGACTACAATGTAAAATTCAAAGTCGTTGCTTGAATTAATAAGGAACATTTTTCTTGAAGATACTCAAAAGTATTTTTGAAAATTTATGTAACCAAAGGACAATACTTCACTTGTAATTTAGAATGCCTTTTAGCATAATGACATTCCCAAATGAAGGCAATATATATGAAGCACAAAAGTGCTTAATACCAAATTACATTTATTTATTTATTTATTTCTCACGCTTTGCACCACTGACAGTACAACTCTGGGCCTTTTATCTATTCATCTGTTCCAGAACATTTCACATATAGCTTTTTCCTAGCTTCCTAAATTGTGACTGGCTTTGAACTTTTAGTCTCCAGACCTAGCCTATCAACTAGCTGGGAATTAAGCATGTATGCAAGGAATGACTATGCTCTCATTTGTTTCTTAGGGCAGAAAACGTTGCAGTGTTTCTGATAACTAAAATTCATGTCTTTGATGAAGAATTTTCTGTGTGGCAATACTACTCTTCATCATGGTGCTGTGTCACATGACCACTGCTATATGATCTGAAGCTCTGGTATTACATATGAATTATTACAGAAGAGGGAAGTAGACCTCAGCTTTAGATTTGGCATTTCAACTTTTTTATTACTCAAAATGAGATACTGCTCCGAGGCATTCTGAACTAATGAAAATAAGATACTTAATATGAATATGCTTAAAATCTCAAGAACAGTGTAACTCAGACTCACCTTCAAAAATTTATATTCTACTTTATAAAGTTCATGTTCCTTTCATTCCTTCATTATTAAAGGAAGATTTCTATTAGTAATCTAATAATGATACAGTAAAACATTTCAGACATTGAATGACTTTACCACCTGGTTATACTTACATAAATAGAAAAGCAATTATTTCAACCATTTCAAAGTGGTTTTCAGCATAACTATTTGGAAAGTTTATTCAGAACACTAAATTACCAAGTTTTGATGAAAAAAAAATAATTAAACAGCATCATAGTCATTCTGAATTCATAAAACATAAATTTTCAAGCTGCATTTATGCATATCTTTCAAAATAAGATATTTAGAAATTTAAAATTAAACTGAGTATGAGTACAATGTAGATATTGACAAGAAAGACATTAAAAATATCAATTACTTGAGAATTATTTCATAATACTTTGTGGTAATTGTCTCCTTTGTCATCAGTTTCATACTCAAAAATAATTTCCATAGCTTATTTGTCATATATGTTATCTTGAAAAGGATTCATGAAGATAATTACAAACTGTTGTCAAAACAAATATGTAGCAATTATATTTTATTTCATTATAATTAAAAGATATTTTGTTAATGTGTTAAGAAATATACTTCCCAGATAACAAATAAAAATACTAAGATATGACATATTGAGTCTGTTTTTATTTATTATTATTATTTTCTTATTTTACATATCCATCCTAGTTCCTTCTCCCTCCCATTTTCCCATGACCCCCTGACCTGCCCCTCATATACCATTCCCTACCCACTTCACAGGGTGGGTGAGGCCTTCCAGGAGGGATCAACAAAATTTGTCAAGTTATTTGGAGTAGGGACTAGGCCCTTCCCCCTGCCTCTATGCTAAGGGAGTATCTTTCCATGGGGAAAGTGCTCCTGAAGTCCTTTTGTGCACCAGGTGTACATCCTGGTTCCACTGTCAGAGTTCCCTTAGAATCCCAGGTATTATACCTAAGAGCCATATTCAGGGGGTCTGAGTCAGTATAATGCTGTTTTCCCAGCTATAGCATATATGTTTCGGCCAGCCCGCCAGTCTGAGCCCATAGCCTCACCAGCCCCAAATAACACTCAGAGACTCTGTATTTGATTCAATCCTGTTGGCCAGTTACCATTATTGTTTATGGGCTAGCTCTGCCTTAATTATTAACCCAGTTCTACTTATCTAAGTATTTCCACGTGGTCGTCTTATCGGAGAGCCGCGGCGGGCGTCTTCCTTCCTCCCTGGGCTATATCTGGACTCCTCCTTCTCACTTCCTCTTTCCTTCTTGTCTCTTAGCCCCGCCTATCTTTCTTTCTCATTGGCCACAGAGCTTTATTAACCAGTATGAGAAACAGAATACAGAATACAGAATACAGAATAACATCTCCCATCACCCAGCTATTAGTCTGGGGACCCATGAGCTGTCCCTTATTCAAGTTAGCTATCTCTCTTGGTTTCTGTAGCCTGTTCTTGACCCCTTTTCTTATCACTCCTCCCTCGCTGCAACTGGATTCCACAAGTTCAGCTCAGTGTATAGCGGCGGGTGTCAGCTTCTGTTTACATCAGCTACTAGATAAAGGCTCTAAGATGGTATATAAGTTAAAGATCAATCTCATTATCAGGGAAGGGCATTTAAAGTAGCCTCTCCACTATTGTTCATACTTTTAGTAGAAAAGACACAGTAGAGAAATGTCTACAGACCTACAAGATGAGTTTGTTTTTATTTAACTTTAGCTAATTTATGAAGCTCTTTTGTATTCCTAATAAAATAGGTAAAGAAGTATAATTTAATGACTGATTATTTTGTTAATATTTCCCTGTATGTTTCTATATAATATATAATATTACTGTTTTATTCATATATTTTGCTTTCATTGATTTCCCTTTCCCTCCCTTTTTTGTAGTACAATATTTATAATAGAAACTTGCTGAAAACACTACATGCTAACAGACATGATGCACAAGTAGGGTGGTGACAGACAGGAAAGGCCAGAGGCCACAGGCCTACACCAAAAACCTTTCAATTGGTTGCTGAATGGACAGGCTCTACTGCTTTAGTTGAAGAGCCTTCTTTGATGGTAACAGAACAGGTACTGACTGCTCTGGATACCCCATAGGCCTGTTCTAGGCCCTGCTTGGGGTACACAAATACATAGGGGACATTCTTGTCTTCACACAGCAGTGTCAGTTGCAGGATGATCTCCAAGGGCTCAGCATCTGCATCCATCACAATGAACTCAGAGATGTCCCTGTTTAGGGTTTTGGTGGCTTCATTGGCACCCTTTCGAAACTGCTCCTAGTTATAGGACTGCTGAACAACGTCCAGCAATTTCTTAGTGAGGTGGGCATCTGTGAGGGGATAGGCCTTCGGGTTCACACCAGTCTCTGCCTCCTTCATGGCTGCAGTATGCCTGCCTTGACTCAATCTGAGAACAGCTCACCTCAAACAGACTGAAATATGGCACAGAAATGACAGTTTTTCCTCCTTGTCTAACTCATCCAAGATCCTCCCCACTTCTCCACCCATTCAAAACCAAGTTATTTTTGTCTCTTAGAAAAACCTCAAAGCAAAACAATGAAATGACAGAAACTACAAACAAATAAAAAATACATAAATACATAAACAGAGAGAGAATGAGTGAGAGAGACCATGCTTTGTGTTTTAAATGAGCCATTTTTCTGCTGTGTTCATTTAGCAAAGTAATAGTAGTTGGTTTTCCTCTATGATCCATGACTTAGCTAAATGCAAGCTCTTGGTCATTTCAGCAGTGTTTAGCCTGTGTGTGTTCCATTTCATGAAGCCTAAATTAAATCCAATGAAATTGTGATGTGTTACTCCCATAAAATTTATACCACCATTGCACCAGTTATATCTTGCAAAAAGGTCTCTATTGTAGAATATGAGTTTAAAGCTGGGTAATGATTTGAATTACTTTGCTTTTCTTCATTTTCTTCTTTACTTTTCTACCTTGCAGTACCATGAACACTAGTTATTGGGAATGAAATTTTTCTTGAACAAAAGCTTTATTTTCCTCTCCTCTATAACATAAATATATAGTCATAGGGCTGTCAGATTATGGAAAGTAAACATTACCACTAGAATTTCCCTGAAATGTTTGAGAATGCTCTTTGAGTTTCTTGTACCAATAAAACTTATTCAAGCTACTAAGAGTTTTACTTGTCACAGAATATGTTTAATTGGTGAGTTGTCTATTATATAGTAACTCCATTTAAATTCCTTTCTCACATTGTATATAATATATATGATTATGAATACTTCTATGTATATGTTTAAGAGTATTCTACAATACTAAGTTTCAATATGGCTTTTCAAAAGTCTTTATTGTTATTTATACTTTCCCATATTATCTCTTTCGCTCCCCTTTCCATTAATCCTCCTATTCTGGTTTCCTTTTGAACTCTTTATAACATAATAAAAGCAAACATGGCAATTTTTAAACTAATGCAAACAGTTGCTTATTATTCTTTTTAAATTTATGTTTTTTATGTTTATTTTAATATCAATTCCAGTTCCCTCTCCTGCCCTCCCTCTTTTCCTCTCTCCCACCCATTCATGCCCCCCGACCACCCACCCCTTTATTCCCCCCAACACCACATGTAGGGCGATGCCCACCAGGAGAGGTCATCTAAATCTGTCAAGTCATTTGGAGCAGAGACTAGGCATTCTCTTCTGTCTTTAGGTTAAGGGAGTATCCCTCCATGGGGATGTGCCCCTAAAGTCTTCTTCTGTACCAGGAACACATCGTGTTTCCACTGTCTGAGGTCCCTTAGACTTCTAGATGAGACCTATCTTCAGGGGGTCTGAGTTAGTCCCATAATAGATTCCTAGCTATCAGTAAGGGGACCCATTATCTCCTCCTTGTTCAGGTCAGTTTTCTCTATGTGTTTTTGCATGTGTGCTCCCTCTATGTTCCTGGATTTCAGATCAGCACAATGTTTAGTTGTGGGTGTTAGTTTCTGTTTCCATCAGCTACTAGATGAGGGCTCCATGATGGTGGATAAGTTAGTCATCAATGTCATTATCAGGGAAGGGCATTTATGGTAGGCTTTCTACTGTTGCTCAAATTGTTAGTTGGGGTCATCCTTGTAGGTCTTTGGACACTTCTCTAGAGTCAGTTTTCTCTTCAAAACTATAATTGCTCTCTCTTTTTACTCTCTCTCTCTCTCTCTCTCTCTCTCTCTCTCTCTCTCTCTCTCTCTCTTTCATCTCTCATCTATTCCTCCCCTGACTCAATCACCCTAGTCGCATGTGCTTTCTTCTCGTCCCTTTCTCCTTTTCCTAGTTCACGCACCCCACACTGCCCCCCCACTACCCATATGCTCAGGAGATTTTGTGCCTTTCCCCTTCTGTAGGGACCTTATATGAAACTCTTAGAATCCTCCTTGTATCCTAGTTACTCTGATAGTGTGAATTATAAGCTGATGACCCTTTGCTCAATGTCTAAAATCCATATATGAGTGAGTACATATCATGTTCTCTTTTTGTGACTGGGTTACCTCATTCAGGATGGTTTCTTCAAGTTCCATCCCTTGCCTGCGATTTCAAAATTCCATTTTTTTCCCACAGAGTAGTATTCCATTGTGTAGATATGACCCATCTTCTTTATTCATTCTTCAGTTGAGGGGAATACAGGTTGATTCTGGTTCTTGCTATTGCAAATAATGCTGCTATGAACATAGTTGAGCACATGTCTTTGTTACATAGATGTGGGTCATTTGGGTTTATGCTTAAGAGGGGCATTTCCTGCTCCAGTGGTAGACTGATTACCATTTCTCTGAGGAAGTGCCATACTGATCTCCAAATGGCTGTACAAGTTTTCATTCCCATCAGCAGTGGGGGAGTGTTCCCTTTCTCCACATCCTGGCAGGAGTAAGATGGTATCTCAAAGTTGTTTTGATTTGCATTTCCCTGATGGCTAAAGGATGTTGAGCACTTTCTTAAGTTTCTTTCAGGACTTTTGATTCCCTCTATTGAAAGTTCTCTATTCAGTTCTGTACCCCATTTTAATAGGGTTATTTTGTGTTTTAGTGACTAGTTTCTTGAGTTCTTTGTATATTTTGGATATCAGCCCTCTGTCATATGTAAGATTCGTGAATATCTTTTCCCAGGCTGGGGCTTCTGTTTGGTCTTTTCAACTGTGTCCTTTGCCTTATAGAAGCTTCTAAGTTTGAGAAGGTCCCATTTATTAATTTTGGATCTCAGTGTCTGTGCTACTGGGATTATGTTCAGGAAGTGATCACCTGTACCAATTTAATTCTTTCTTTAAAGGCACAAAGTTCTTATTATATAGGTCTTTTACTTGTTTTATAAGTGTTACCCCAAAATACTTTATGTTGTTTTTGGCTATTGCAAAGGGTGATGATTCTTTTATTTCTTTCTCAGCCCCATTGTAGTCTGAATAAGTAGGGCTACTGATTCTTTTTTTTTAGTTTATCTTGTATCTTGCTACTTTGTTGAATGTGTTTATCAGTTATAGGAATTCTCTGTTAGAGTTTTTTGGGTCACTATGTAAACTATCATATCATCTGCAAATAGAGTAAGTTTGACTTCTTCCCTTCCAACTTGTATTCCCTGATCTCCTTTTGTTGTCTTATTCCTTTAGATAGAATTTCAAGCACAATATTGAAGAGATATGAAGAGAGAGGGCTTCCTGACTTTAGAGGAATTCCCATAAGCTTCTCTTCATTCAGTTTGATGTTGGCTGTTGGTTTAGTGCATATTGCTCTTATTATGTTTAGGTATGTTCCTGTTAGCCCTGATCTCTTGAAGACCTTTATCATGAAAGGGTGTTGAATTTTGTTGAAGGCTTTTTCAGCATCTAGGGAGTTGATCATGGGGTTTTCCTTTTCAGTTTGCTCATATGGTGGATCTGGTTGATAGATTTTCATATCTTAAACCATCCTTATAACCCAGGATGCCTACTTGGTCATGGTGATGATTTCTCTGATACATTCTTGGGTTTGGTTTGTCAGTATTTTATATAGTACTTTTGCATCAATATTCATGAGGGATATTGGTTTGTAGTTTTCTTTCTTAGTTGTGTCTTTATGAGACTTGGGTACCAAGGTGATTTTGGCCTCGTAGAAAGAGTTTGGTAATGTGCCTTCTGTTTCTACTGTGTGGAACAATTTGAGGAGTATTAAAATTACCTCTTCCTCAAATTTCTGGTAGATATATTTTTTGGTTGAAAGGCTTTTGGTGATTGCTTATATTTCATTGGGGGTTATAGGTCTACTTACGTTGTGAGTTGTGTTTCTCTTCTTGATTAAATTTTGGTAAGTGATAGTTATCCAGAAATTTGTCCATTTCCTTTGAATTTTCAAATTGTGTGAAGTACATGTTTTCAAAGTATGATCTGAAAATTGTCTGGATTTCCTCAGTTTACGTTGTTATGTTCCCCCTTTTCATTCCTAATTTTGTTAATTTGCATGTTCTCTCTCTGATTTTTTGTTAGTTTGGATAAATGTTTGTGTATTTTGCTGATTTCTCGAAAAACTGACTCTTTGTTGCCTTGATTTTTTTTTATTGTTTTCTTCGTTTCTACTTTATTGATTATAGCCTCCAAATTGATTATTCCTTGTGTCTACTCCTTCTGGGTGAGTTTGCTTCTTTTTATTCTAAGGCTTTCAGTTGTGCTGTTAATTCTCTAATGTGACTATCTCCTGTTTTCTTCATATGGGCACTTAGTGCAACCAACTTCCCTAGTAACACTGCTTTCAAGGTGTTCCATAAGTTTGGTTAGGTTGCGTCCTCATTCTCATTGAATTTTAGGAAGACCTTAATGTCTTTCTTTATTTCTTCTTTGACCAGGTATGGTGCAATTGCACATTATTCAGTTTCCATGAGTTTGTAGGGTTTCTGTGATTTGTGTTGTTGTTGAATTCCAACTTTGTAGCATGGTGGTCTGATAATATACAGGGGATTATTCCATTTTTGTTTTGTTTTGTTTTGTTTGAGGTTTGTTATGTTGCCTAGAATGTGGTCGATTTTTTGAGAAGGTTCCATGTGGAGCAGAGCAAAGGTATATTTTTTTGTGTTTGAATAGAAAGTTCTATAGGTGTCTGTTAAACCAGTTGAGACATAACTTCTGTTAGTTCTTTTGTTTCTTTGTTAAGTTTCTGAATTGTAGTCCTATCTAACGGTGAGAGTGGGACTTTGAACTTTCCCATTATAAGTGTGTGAGGATTTATGTGAGCTTTGTGTTTTAGTAGTGTTTTTTTTTTTTTTTTTTTTACAAATATTAGTCTTTGTATTTGGGGCATATATGTCCAGAATTGAGACTTTGTGTTGATGAATTTCTCCTGTGCTCAGTATGAAATGACCATCTTCATCTCTTTTGATTAATTTTTGTTTGAAGTCCAATTTGTTAGATATTAGGTTTACCACAGCTGCTTGCTCCTTGGGTCTATTTGATTGGAAGATCTTTTCCCACCCCTTTACCCAGAGGTAATGTTTGCCTTTGAAGCTTAGATGTGTTTCTTGTATGCAGTAGTAGGAGGAATTCTGTTTTGTATACATTCATTTAGCCTGTGTCTTTTTATAAGTGAGGTAAGACCATTTATGTTGAGGGAAAGTAAGTACTATTGATTCTTAATTCTCGTTTGTTTTAGATTTGTTGTTGGCCTTATATTGTGAATATATTTGCCCATCTTTACCCTTCTGTTCTGGTTAAGTGAGATTATTTATTGCCTATGTCTTTGTGAGTTTAGCTAACTTCCTTGGGTTGGAGTTTTCCTTCCAGAATTTTCTATAGGTCTGCATTTGTAAATACATACTGTGAAAATCTGGCTTTGCCATTTAAATCTTGCTTTTTACATCTATAGTGATTGAGAGTTTTGCTGAGTATAGTAGCCAGTCCTGGCATCTGTGGACTCTTAGTACTTTTAGATTGTCTTTCCCGGACCTTCTGACCTTGATGGTTTCCATGGAGAAGTAAGGTGTAATTTTGATAGGTCTGCTGACATATGTTACCTGGTCTTTGTCCTTTGCTGCTTTTAATATTCTTTCTCTATTCTGTATGTTAGTTAGGTGTTTTGATTTTTATGTTCAAGGGGTCTTTTTATTTGGTCCAGTCTACTTGGTGTTCAGTATGCTTCTTCTACTTTCATGTTCATGTCCTTCTTCGGATTTGGGAAATCTTCAATAATTTTGCTGAATATGTTTTCTGCACTTTTGAGGTAGCTTCTTTCCCTTCCCCTATGCCTATTATTCTTAGGTTTGTCCTTTTTACAGTGTCCCATATTTCCTGGAAGTTTTGTGTTAAGGATATGTTGGAATTATGATTTTCTTTGGTCAATGAATCTATTTCTTCTAGTTTATCTTCAGTGGCTGAGATTCTCTCTTCCATCACTTGTATTCTGTTTGTTATGCTTGTGTCTGTAGTTCTTGATTGTTTGCCCAGTTTTTCTATTTCCAGAATTCCTTCAGTTTGTGTTTTCATTTTGTCTCTATTTTAGTTTTCTAGTCTTGCAGTGTTTCCTTCACCTGTTTAATTGTGTTTTCTTGGCTTTCTCTATTTTCTTTAAGAGATTTGTTCATTTCTTCCATTTTGTTTTTGTTTGTTTTTTCTTCCATTTGATTAAGGGGTTATCTCTCATTGTTTTAGAAGGCCTTTATCATTTTTATGAAGATACTTTTAAGTCTTTCTCTTCTGCTTCATCTACTTTGGTGTGTTCAAGTCTAGTTGGTATAGAGTTCCTAGATTCTGAATATGCCATACTTATCTTTGTATTGTTAGGTGTTTTCTTGTATTGCCATCTTCCCATCACTTCTTCCAGCGTGTGCAGGTGGGGTCTTTCTCTCGATTTAAGGTACTCCTCAGATGGGCTTAGGTGGGTCAGAAGTTTGATGCTTGTAGCTCTGGTTGGTCCAAAATCTCTATGCGGTCTCTCCTCAGGCAGGGGCCAGGTGATGGTGGTCAAAAATCAGGCTCCAACAGAGGCTAGGCAAAGCAGGTCAAAGATCCAGCAGGCAGGGACTCATGATGGTCCCATGGGGATAGGCAGATGTCTGGGAAGGGCCTGGAACTCAAGCATAGGATAGGAGGTGGGTGTCTTGAGATCAGGTAGATAATGATTCAGGGTCATCCTACATGGATATGCAGGTCTAGTGTGCTCAGTGCAGCCCCAAGAATTTCCCTTAAGGTGGTTAAATTGTTGGATCTGCCCTCTGTTCCAATGCTCAACCAGAGTGGTGGGACAGTGGGCGGGTTATGGCACCGGGTGGGGGGGATGGCAGGCTCTTCATGGGTGTGGTGGGTATCTATCAGAGCACCAGGGGCAATCTAAGTGGGGACAGGACATAGTGGGGAGCAAGATTCAGGGCAAATCCAGGCAGTTCCCAGGGAAGGGTGTAGGGTGATTCAACTGGAACTGGTCCCAGACTCACCTCTAGCAGAGGCCCAGTGATGAGGGTCAAAGATCCTGCAGGCAGGGAACCATGATAGTCCAGGAGGGATAGGCAGATCTCTGGTGCCCAGAACACTCCAGCTTAGGCATCTAGCAGAGTCCTGGTGATGGGGGTGGTGCTTATTATTCTTTTATCTCCCATGTTTACAAACTTGAAAGGCATGCAAAGTCTTTTAAAATACAAATAAATCAATTAGTTTGATTCCCTCAACGTTATATTTTACATCAATTGAGAAGAAACTAGATTATGTGGATTGACTTGTGTCTGTCACTTTCTTAATCATGTTCTCCTTTGTATGTATCTGCACTCTCTTCATAAAAGAACAAAACATAACACAATCAATGCTGGCAGATAAAATCCTTTAATCAACTTCTCTAAAATCACTGGGATGTTTATAAGTCTATATGTTACTTTCAGGTTTTAGAAGGTACTCTGCATTAGCTCCCTAGGTAGCTCCAAGCCTCTATCTCATAATTTGAAAGTGTAACAATGAAGTATTAAAGCAGATACACAAACATGTGAAAGATAACTACATGAAGAAGAGCACAAGTATTCTTTCACAACATTCATGGGAACCAACAGAGGGCCAATTGAATAACTCAGAGGAAATGCATGGTATCTTTTCTAAAAATATAAATGCTATTTTTGCATGTAAAATTTCATAAATAGCACATTCAATTTTAAAATATGTGTTAAATCCTACTGTCAAATGGTTTATCTTATAAGTCAAAGTTGCTTGATGGGAGATGTTATTCTGTAAATATGTTTCTCATACTGGTTAATGAATAAAGCTGCTATGAACATGGTTGAGCACGTCTTTGTTGCATGGATGTGGATCATATGAGTATATGCCTAAGAAGGGGATTGCCAGGTCCTGTGGTAAACTAATTCACATTTACCTGAGGAAGCACCATACTGATCTCCAAAATGGCTGTGCAAGTTTTGACTCCCACCAGCAATGGAAGAGTGTTCCCCTTTCTCCACATCTTGTCCAGCATAAGTTGTCATTTGTATTTCTAATGTTAGCCATTCTGGCAGGAGTAGGATGGTGTCTCAAAGTTGTTTTGATTTGCATTTCCCTGAGAGCTAAGGATGTTGAGCACTTTCTTAAGTGTCTTTCAGCCTTTATGATTTCCTCTATTGTGAATTCTTTCTTCAACTCTGTACCCCATTTTTTTAATAGGGTTATTTGGTGTTTTGTTGATTAGTTTCTTGAGTTCTTTGTAATCTTTGAGATCAGCCCTCTGTCAGATGTAGGATTGGTGAAGATCTTTTCCAAGTCTTTGGTCTGCTATTTGGTCTTGTCCACTATTTACTTTGCCTTACAGAAGCTTCTAAGTTTGAGGATGTCCCACTTATTAATGGTTTAATCTCAGTGTCTGTGCTACTGGAGTTATGTTCAGGAAGCCGTCTCCTATACCAATCTGTTCAAGGGTACTTCCAACTTTCTCTTCTAAGAGGTTCATTGTGGCTGGATTTATGTTGACGTCTTTGATCCATTTGGAATTGAGTTTTGTGCATGGTGATAAACATGGGTCTATCTGCAGTCTTCTACACACCATAATCCAGTTGTGACAGCACCATTTGTTGAAAATGCTTTCCTCCCTCTATCCCCATTGTATTCTTTTAGCTGTTTTGTCAAAAATCATGTGTTCATAGGTGTGTGGGTTAATATCAGGATTTTTGATTCTATTCCATTGGTCTACCTGTCTACTTTTTTAAACCAGTTCATCCTGTTTCATTTTCACTTTCATGCCTACATATATTATCCGATCACATTACCATTAACATGCAACTATCTCTGTAATTTGTCAATATAAAGACCTGTGAGTAATATTCAGAAACATTGTAGGTTGCAGCTGGTCTGGAATTGTAACCTGGGTGTCTCCATCTCACAGGTCCACTTATCTTTATCTCTTAAGTACTGGGATCAAAAATGTGGGGCACCTAAACAGGGCAGTTTTTTGTTTTGTTTTGTTCACATTCCTGCTTTTCCCTGAAACCTTCATATTGACTTTCATATAATTGGGTTTGTACACATGGGAATGGCTAAACGTTCAATTTGGTCCATGCCTTACCAACACTTATTATTTGATTTATTAATGAATGCTATTTCTAGTGACATAAAGTTGAATCTCAAGCTAGTTTTCATTTGTATTGATTTGTATTTCTGTGGTAGATAGTAGAGTTTAGCATCTTCATATGTATATTGACCCTTTATTTTTTCATTTGTTTTGAAAACTGTTTACATACCTGGTCTGTTACATGGCTGGAGTGTGATTTCTTATTATTTAATTTTTTTAGAATTTTTTTGCATATTACAGATATTAATTCTCTCAGAATGTCAGTATCCTGTTTTTCCCCTTTTATGGTTCTTACATTTTAAAAAGATAGGAGACAAAGTTACTAACAGGAATGGAGGGACAAAATAGATAAAAAGGGGTAATGTGGGGGCATATGTTCAACACACTTTATGCACATGTATGGAAATTTAAAAACCATTTTGTTAACAAAGCAGGTTCTGGCTAATACTAATACAAATAATGCTGCTATGAAATGATAAGACAGACTTTGAAGATTCCCCCATGAAAAGCCACACCCTCCCTGGGGACCAGAAAGGGGATAGGATAAGGAATTTGGGTGCAGGGGAGGAGGGGAGGGAGAGGGAACAGGGATTGACATATGAAAGAAGCTTGTTTCAAATTTAAATTTAAAAAAGGGGAAAAACTGGGGGCGGGGGGGGGAAGGTTAACATTTTCCAAAAACAAAGTTTAGATTCATGATGGAGAATGTATATATATATATATATATATATATATATATATATATATATATATTTTGTCTTACTGTTTGATGAATAAAACACTGATTGGCCAGGAAGGAAATGACATAGCATGGCAGATACTGCCACTAGAAAACCATAGAGGTCTATACAGACAGGCAGTCAGTGACCTAGCTGGGCAAAATCAAAATATAAGCAGGGACAAACAGGAAATCGCTCTCTTCTCTACAGAGGTGTGGAAAGCAAAGTAGATGCAGGGCTAGCATTCCCGGTAAGCCAAGACCACATGGAAACACTTAGATTGATAGAAATGAGTGAATATTTAAGACACAGCTAGACAATAAGAAACACTAGTAACAGGTCAACAGTTCCATAAATAATGCTGAGTCTTTGTGTGTTACTTGGGGTTTACTCGGCTCTGGGACCGGGTTTGTAGGAAGTTGCTCATAACATAGTCATCTGTAAAAAATACATATTTTTGACTCCTTATTAAAATTAAATTAAATTAAATAATTAAATTAAATTAAATTAAATAATTAAAATTAACTTTTTAATTATTCTGAAGAAAGTACATAAGAGATACTAATGAACACGTGTACTTACACATATACTGAAGGCATAACTTCCTTTAAGGCATTGTATGATTTTGGGGTATTGTCTATGAGGAGAATATGTCTATAAACACTAAAGATTCCTTCACTGTCAATTAATGAGACTCTTGATCCATATTGGGAAAAACTGTTAGAAATTGTGATACGGACAAAGGAAGAAAGTACCAACTTCCTTCTCTTTGAAGAGAGAATGACTAAAACTAGGGAATCATGAGTAAGGAAGGCTCTCATGGCAATTGCAAAGGAACACTGATCCCTTTCCTTAAGACAAAATCAGGAAGACTCTCCAATCCATGTCTCCAATAAAAACAAAATGGATGTTAGCTATTGATACTGAAAATACTGAGATTAGATTGAATTGTTAATTATCATAAGAAACACCATTTTACCTGAAGGTGATGAATAATTAGCCACAACATATGCTACATGGCTTTTAAATGATCCATAACAGTAGATGCCATGGAAGAAAACCAACAGCTACTTTGGAATTGCTGGAAAGCTTTGCACACCCTGTCTATGGTTGGCCCTTTGTCTTTCTTCTCTTGAGCTTTAAGCCTTTTAACTGGTTGTGAGTTTCAGTCTGTGAAAGAGATGAAAAGACAATTTCAGGTATCTATTTTATGAATGGAATTTATGTTTGAATCAGTAATACTTTGATATTTACTCACTAAAAATGTAATCAAAGATTCTGATAAATCATGTTTAATTTAGGCATTCATTTCTCATTGGTGAGCAATGTTATTTTTTATTTTTTTATTTTTACATTTTCCATTTAGGATTGTGTTATTTAAGTTGAATGTTGATTCCATGTCTGTGTTTCAGTAAGAACAAGACAGAGTGTATTTGTGGCTCCAGTCAGATATCCAGTAGTATAAATTAGTTTCAAGTTATACATACTAATCAAAAGAGTTTGAGTGAGCAAAGGAGGAGGGAAGGAGGCTAAGCAGCAAGGGAGGAGGAGGAAGAGAGTGGAACACATACACAGGCTTCAATATCACATTCAATGCTAACCTGCTTCAGAGGGGGAGGAGTCAGCAAGAAAGAACAGCCTTGGATTCTTGAACTGTTACCAGCACCATGCTTTTCAGCAACACTTCAGTAGAGTTCCAAACATATTTTACAGCAAAACCATTACAACAAACTCCCCCAAACAGCTCAAGCTGATACCCAATTAAGCTTAACATTGGTATAAAATTTAAACAATTAAAAGAAGAAAAAATGATAGCAATATGCCTTTATCATGTGATTAATCCTTGGATGCATCACCTAGAAGCCTAATGGCTTTCCAATGTCATTTCAATTTCTATTGATGTCTTGCCACATGTGCCTGGAGACAATACAGAAACACTGAAAAATATTCTCTACAGTCCTGTTAGTGTTGTAAACAATCCAAAAGCTGGGACCAGTAAAATCCACAGAAATTCACTCTTGCCTTTAAGAACTTTTGAAAGCTGTTTGTTTGTATGTTTAAAAAAAAAAGAGGGAGGGGAGAAAGAAAAACAGCAGGATAGGAACCTAAATTCTGATACCAAATGTGAAAGGCAAATTTGATGGTTCTCAGTAACAATGGGTAGCTTCCAGGGGGAGAGTGGGGAAGAGGAGGTGGCCAGAAATGTGTTCTTCTGTTGGCTTTATTATGACTCACTGATTTTCATCTTCCACATCCTGCAGCACTTCTTTATTCTGCCCTTCACCATCGCCCTACATGTCTGAGGTCCAGAGCGTCTGATCTGGGAAGCTAAGCAGGGTTGGGCCTGGCTAGTACTTGGAAGGGAGCATTGTTATTTTTTAACAATGGTGATTTTTCATCTATGTTCTTTAAGTATAAATGTGAGTTCATTTGATACATTATGTAATACAAGAACAACTAGTATATGGATTAGTATTCTCAAAAAAGCTGAGCATGCAAGGCAGCCTGAGGGGATCTTAACCTAAACACATCAACTAACGTAATATCCTAGAGTCATTCAATTGTCATTTGACATTTTGTGAATTCTTTAAAATTTGAGGAAACATAATCTCAGTTTGAATAGAATGATTTTATGAAGTGAAGAAGAGCACTTATCCATGGCATGAGGAATACTTTTGTATAATGTTTGCAGTACATACATTTCATTTAAGTCTGAATCCTATGATTGCTAGTGGGCAGAATTCTGACCTGTTATAGCAGGCTGTGCATTGCTTCCTTCCGAGTCTATTAATTGCATCTCATGAACACAGAAACAAAGCTGCTATCCTGGAAGGTGTTGATGTCATGAAGCCAATCAGAGATACACATACCTGATGGGAGTTTTTCTTCCCACAGCCTAGAGCACGGAGGAGGTTCCAAGCAGCTGATGTTCCATCAGAACCATGTGCCACATGGCTCAGCAAAAAGAAATGTCCTGTAACCAGCAAACCTTCCTGCAGGTTTCTGGCTGGTGTTTTTTTTTTTTTAATTGTAAACTGCCTATTTTTTTATTAAGAAAGTGTGGCTAAATATCTATGACTGCAAAGCTACTGAGAATTGAGGAAGCAGAAAAAAAAGCCCTTATTTCCCAGTGTCCTGAACTTTGAGCAATGTTAATGGGAGCTGTGTGGACATAAAAGAAATGCAAGGGCAGCAGGATTGCACCCTCAGTGGCTTCTAAAGTGCAGCCTGAGCTGGTAGCTATTTTATAAGTTTGTTGAGTAGATTCAGAGGCTATTTCAGGGCTGAATACATTTGCCATGTGCCTGCTCATTTATACCAGCTGTCTCCAGTGAAGTTCTGTTACTATGAATGTAAGATTATTTTTCTATTAAAATAGGTCCCTTCATTCAGAAGTTAGTTGTGCGCTAGGATAAAGAGCTTCCTTGAGGCACCATGTGCACTGATATAGTTATAATTGAGTATCACATGGGTTATGTGAGACACCACCCTTAGATATCAAAAACTATAGATGCTCTAATCCCTTATATAAATGTCAGGGTACTTGCATATAACCCATTCCATATACTTCAGGCAACTTCTAGGTTACCTGTAATTCCTAAGAGAAGGTAAGAACTCCCTGACCAGGTTTTATTAGTATACAGTGTAGGGAATATATATATATATATATATATATATATATATATATATATATATATATGTAAAGTACTCCTATACATATACTATATATATATAGTAAAGGAGTACTTAGGTAAACAAATACAGTCCATAGGAAAGAATACCTTCAGCTTGTAATGGGTAGAACTAAAGTTACAAAATCTTTAAGTAAAGGAACTATACTTAATCTATAATTCCTGATGACTATTTGTCCATCCACATCTTCAAAGAAATATAATCAAAATATGGCAGTGGGCTAAATGAGGATTGGGACTAGACAACAAGGATCAGTCATTGAAATGTTCTAAGAATATCACTTGTCAATTAATTAATCTGTTATATTATCTTTTAATGTGCAGTAATGCAAAAATAACTTCATAGCACTTACTTAGCAAAGATAAGCATCATAACCAATAAAGTACTTTATTAAAAGAAAACTACTTCCAGTTATTACCATCTCAATTATGGCCTCCATCACGCATTACAGTCATCACTGTCATCATCTCCACCGTCATCATTATCATCATCTTTATCATCTTATTACCATTATCACCATCAGCATTGACATCATTATTTCCATCATCAGCACCATTATCATCAGTGTCCTCTTTATCCTTACAGAACTCTCTGTCATTGGGACCTCACCCAGTTATTCTTCTAGAAGTGATGTTAGAGACTATTAAACCAAAAAAATCCACAGTCCCACTTTAAGGGGAAGAACTTAATTTATACTTTCATATGTTTATTATAATCTAAAAATATGATTATAGTAGTTATATTTCTTTCAGAGTTTCAACTATTAGTCAAAACTAGCCTTATAATTCAAAAATATAAAAGTTAAAATGTAAAGATTAGAAAAGAAAAGGTGATGTTCTTTTTTAATAAATCAAGTAAAAGTGCTAGGAAAATCATGAAATATTCCAATTCATATTGACACACATATTTTATACATATAGCTCTTCTTGAAGAGACACTGATGAAATGGCCAGAGACACATTGCTGTAATGCTATGCATAATGCCTATTTTCTTTAACTGCCTTGTTTAATTTCTTTGAGAATACTTCTCGTGTCATGTTAGAATATTCTCTCTCTTTCCTCTCTTCCCTTCTTTCTCTCCTCTCCTCTCCCCTTCATACCTGAATGCAGTTTGCATAACTCATCCCAATATTAAACTTTTTTCAAACTTTATATCATATTCAGTGGCTCTTCTCCTTAAGAAAATCCAATGATACACTGTATTTTTAGAAAGCACAATAGACTTAGTTAAGAATATTTTGAAAGCTCTTCTAGCAAGAGCCTCTGGAGAGAAAAAAGGTGCCCTGAGACCATTTAGGCAATTTCTTGTAAACAAAGAAGCATAGGTATGAATGTAGAAATGAGCACAACTATACCTACTACAAACTTGCTGCTATTTATTTAGTAGATGACTTCTTTTTATTAATGCTCCAGTGATTTTAGAGATTCAGCTTAAAGTATCTAAATTTAAATCACTTTAACTTACATGGTATTAACATTGGGTTTGTATCATTAAAAAGATGTTAACTGTAAAGTAATTAAATAAATATTACTTTTAAGTTATTTTCTTTCATTTATTTAGTTATTGGTATATGGTAGAGAGAGTTGTATGAGGAGATTGTGTGCATATACTCAGGAACATTAATGGACTTTAGGGAACAATTTGATAGTCAGTTTTCTCCCACTCAGGATTAACTTAGCTATGAGGTTTGGCCAATAGCCAAATCCATCAGCAAGTACTTTCACCTGGTGAGACAATATAGAGTCCCCAATAAATTCCTTTTAATTGACACAAGTAACCAGCATTCAGTGAATAATTCTAGCATCTTCTGTGACATTCCAGGTGCAAGAACAACACCATAATGCAAAAGCTGGGCTTGCAAAGACCTGTCTCCATGATATATTTCTACCTCCCTGCTTATTGTAAAAATGTCCTTGGAAATGCATCTAGACATTTACAGCCTAAATAAAAACAGGAAAAGTTTAAAACAATATAACCCCGATATATTTCCTATAACTTCTGAGCTAAAAATGCATAACATACTTTATTGTTGAAATGAGAATAATCAAGACTTTACTTTTTAAAGAAACCTGTAAATGCTAGATTTACATTCATTGGAGCTTTTGGTATATAGTAAATGACAAAATCTCAGATAACTAATTAACATTAGGCTACATCTGGGATGCTAAGACATGCTATTTTTCTCAACATCTTCAACATTATTTTTCAACCTCTATCTTAAGGGTTGTAGAATACTGAAGTGACAAATGACAAGAAAAGATTATGTATCCTTCATTTAAACCCAAATTCATTTTCATCTTCACAGTAGTTATTGTCCCTGTTTGCCTCTTCTTCTTTCTTTCATCTTTAGTAATGTTTGCCACATGCTATAGTTAATCTATGTCATAGTAAATTGTATTCCATTATTTCCAATCTTCCTGGTACACTATTAATATATAAATGATAAATAACATATGAATAGAAGAAAAGAGATCTCTAGAATATAGGAATAATCAACTGATTTGTAGATGCTCAGGGTGTCTTTTCTCTATGGATGGGATTTGTAACTCTTTTTAAAAGATAAATTAACACATCCGTCTATTTCTTAGCTGGACAAGTCTTTGAAAAAAGAATACTAAGAAATTGGGAGAGGAAAGATAGAGGATTAGGCAACTAGAAATTTGCTGATTCTCCTAAAGGCAGAAACAAAATACAGAATAATATTGTAGGAGGTTGGTGGTTTCAAAAACACTGGACTGTACATCAACTAGAAAACAAAGGCTAGACCAAGTGCAGCAATCCTGGACTTCAGATTGGGGAAAGGAATGAAGAACATAATATTGTGGTTTTGGCAAAACAAAGTCTGTTATACACTCTTATTTAGATGTCACAATGAAATATATTTTCTTGGATATTTAGTATTGATATTAAAAGTTAATAGTCAGAATTATGTCCTTACATTTGAATGGATTTTTAGAAAAGTCCCTAACATATTTTTACTGATAAGGCTAACTGTGAGTATTATAAGCATTATAAGTTTTGAGTTATGAATATGCTTGCCTTCTAACAACTAAGCTGTATTCTTTTAAATTTAAATTATTAACAATCTTGTTTTACATATCAATCCCAGTTCCCTCTCCCTTCCATCCTCCCCTGGCTTCCACAGACCCTTATCCCATCTGCTTTCTGTTCCCCAAGGAGATTGAGGCCTTCCTTGGGGAATCATCAAAGTCTATTACATTCCATATGTCTAGGCTGAGAGAGTATCCATTTATGTGGATTGGGCTTCTATAGACTTCCCAGGCCTCCAAACTGACAATTGCATTCAGGGGACCTGGTTTGGTCCTATGCTTGTTTCCCAGCTATCATTCTAGTGTCCACAAGATCTCCCTTGTTGATGTCAGCTGTTTCTTAGGGTTTCTCCAGCCTGGTCTTGATCCCTTTGTTCACCCACTCCTCCCTCTCTGCAACTGGATAGTTTGGCTCAATGTTTAGCTGTGGGTGTCAGCTTCTGCTTCCATCAGATACTGAATGAATGCTCTAGGATAGCATACAAAGTAGTCATTAATCTCATTATTAGGGAAGGGCATTTAAAGTAGTCTCTTCACTGTTTCATAGAGTGTAAGTTGGGATCATCCTTATAGATCTTTGGACATTTCCCTAGTGCCAGATTTCTCTTTAAAACTATAATGGCTCCTTCTATTATGGTATCTTCTTTCTCTGTCTTCTCTATTCTTTCATCGACTCCATTTTCCTGTTACCTCATGTCCTCCTCCTCCTCCCTCCTCTTATTAAATATGATTAGTTTATCTAAACCAGTGCTATTACGGAGTTAAATATGTAAATAGTTTTTGATTCTCAAAATAGATCTTATTTATTCTCTTTCAGAACTATTATTTATTTATTGTGAATATATTTGTATGTGTGTAAAAGGGTATACTTCCATGTCCATAAATGTGAAAATGCTTGTTTGTAGCCTACAGTTGATGGTTTTTGTTTGCTCATTTGCTATTTGTGTGTGTGTGTGTGTGTGTGTGTGTGTGTGTGTGTGTGTGTGTGTGTGTAGGTCAAAAGGTAACTGTTTATCATTTATCAATAGTTATTTCCATTGTTTTACAGAGATTTTTTTTTACTGGTCTGTAGACCCCGTGTACAAGCTCACAGGCAAGCCCTGTGAAACTATGCATGTCTAGTTGCATAGTGCTGGGCTTACAAATGTGTGTCACCATGCTCAGCTTTTGCCACTGATGTTGTGTCCTTATGCATAGGTAACAAATATTGTATTAATTGAGCTATCTCCACAACCTTAATATTATCTTTGAATTACTGCATTGGCTAGGGAAGTTATTAACTTCCAGTTGCTGATATCATGAAAATAATGTTTGTTCTATTATTTACTAAGTCAACTATTAAAATCATTTTGACTGATATGATAGTATTTGGAAAATAGTTCTTTGGAATATAATTAAGACATAAGAATATAGGTCTGAAGAACGGGACTAGAAGATTTTTCAAAAGAAAGATCTGAAGAAAAGGGAAATGATGAGACATAAAGCCAATTGTTATCAATATCTGTCTTTGACATACTTCCTTAGACTGGGGTATATGCATTCACTACTGTGCATTTATTTAAAAAATCACAATAGAAACCTTGGAAAACACTCATATATTAGCTACCTACATCTATCTAATTGTCTATGTAGTGGGATATTATGATAGCCCTTCATGTCAGTTTGCAAAATGGGTAGAAGTTCAAGGATATTGACAGTTTGACAACAATTTTTTTTTCATGAGAGCAGAACTGTATATTATTCAACAAATATGTACCATGTAATTACTGGAATTTTTTCAGTATATCATGAAACTCAACTCCAAAAACAAGGGAGATACCAGGTCTATTTTCTAATTTCCTTAAGATGAAAATTGTTTTCAGAGGTTGATAGGTGAACCATAGTTAATGCTCACAATTAATAAGTTAATGGGAAGTGTGTCTTAGGCAAGAGAAATGGACTTTCACTCAGATTACCAAACATATTTCTTGAAAAGGTATTTGAAATAAATGTTGACATCTATTAATTAGAACATGAGGTTAGCTAAATAAGAAAAGAATACATCAAATAATAATGCAAAAAGAATCTTCTCTCTGATGATATATTTTGCCATCACTAGATTATAAATATTCTGTTGACAATGTGTAGTGAGATATCCACACTGCCCACACCTGTTGTATAGACCATGCCTACTGGGGCAGGGGACAGGTGTGGATGTGACCTGTGGCAAAAAACACCAGGGCTCAAAAGTGGCCCTGATAAAATCTTAATGGTGTGTATGAGAATTGGCAATGACAGTGGCCACATCTCTAAGTCAGAGCATGCTGCTCGATAGCAGCATAGACTAAGGTGGTGAGCATAACTCTCACTGCTGGCAGTAAACATACACCTGCCATATTGGAGAGCAATGTTGTTGTTTAGCAGATAAAAGATTTGTGGCCAGAAGAACATAAAGATTTAGAGTAAAGACAGGTTAAAATAAAGAAAAACCTTTTAAGGTTTACATTGTGTTTTAAATTATACATAGGCTTGGTAGAGAAAAAGAAATAGGATAAATTAGTATAAAAATATAAAAGGAAAAAAAATAGAGAGTAGATGGATGTGGTGGCTCATGCCTTTAATCTGAGCACTCAAGAGGCAGTGGCAAGCAGATCTTTGTGATTTCAAGGCCAATCTGGTATACAAAGTGAATTCTAGGACAGGAAAAAGTTAGACAGAGAAACCCTGTCTCAAAAAAATGAAAAACAGGAGTAACAGAAATAGAGTAATAAAAAAGCCACTTGAAGATGGAAAGTACACAGTCTGGATATTGAAGTAACTATGTCGTCTTTGAATTGAGCAATTGCTAAGGAAGGAACAACAATTGCTAAACCACACTTGATCATCGATGCTGCTGAATTAATCCAATTTATGTTTTTTAAAAATGCTTTGACTTCAAAATTTATGTCTAAGGACAGGTTACTGGGGAAAAGAATTTCTATTTTTGTTTACACAGAAAATAAAAAGCAGTGGATTCCTTCCAGACTAACATGGTTTTATCAAGAAAGATCCCCCTTAAAAAGTGTCCCGGGTGATTCTACATTCAAAACATCCTTGCAGATTATAGGCAAGATTTCTGCATCTTTTTAGGATTCTCATGGTATTGCAGGGTCTCCAACAAACAGGAAACAGTTTTGAAAGAACAATGCCCAAATTCCCAAATATTGTTTATAAATGTTTGTTTTAAGTTAAGTGGGGTTGGTTATAAATCGTTAATGATTGCAACCAATCTCCATTTAAAGGTAAAAAGTGGATTATGGTATAGAAATGAATGCTTTGTCTTGGAATGGATTTACATTTATTGATACAAGTTTAAGGTCAATTTTGTGATATGTATACTTCTCTTCCTGTTTAGGTATTTGTGTTAGTATAGCTCATTTGAAAAAGTAATTTACACTTAAATACAGATTAGATAGTTACTTATAATAGTCAAAGCTTATAGTTAGGTTGTTTAAGTTTTCTAGCTATGCAGAGATATATTTCAAATATATAGGCATTCCTCAAATCTTTCAAAGACCTACAGAATATGGCATTTAAAATGGCTTAGGTTTTTTTTTTTTTTTTAGTGAGGCACAACTGTTCCTGGCAACATCAACTGCATCAGAAAAGAATATGGACATTGAAGAAACTTGAAGTTTGCTTCCAATATGGAAAGAGTAGTCATTTGGGCAATAAACTGCTCTTGTCTGGACTATTTGACTTTATATTATAAAAACTGGACACGTAGAAGCCATAGAAAAGTGACTGCTGAATCAAGATGGACAGTGCTACAGGGTTCCTGTTTCATGGAAGAGTCTGCCACAAATTCTTCAGGATACAGATAAAAGTGACTGACAAACTGCCAATATAGGTGGACAGTTCAAAGTTCCCTGCTTTGCTGAGCAGTCTGTTAGATACACTATGGCCTATAGGCTGAAGATGAAACATTATAGAACTTTGGGTGCCTGACCAGGCAAGTTGTCTCTGTCAGTTCTAGAGTTTATATACTATACTTCTGTGGTCTTTGATGGAGTTGAAGACAGATAGTTATGGTTATAGTTCTCCTTATTTAGGATTAAAAATTTGTTACATATAAGAATTTAGACTCACAAAGATAGGATAGATGATGTAATATTTTCTTTAAATATTGCTAATGTTAGTCCACTAAATATTGTTAAGTATATTTTATTTGATATCTGTTTTGTTATATATTTTACTATGTTAAAGTTAAAGCCCTTCTTTTTATTTTAGAGAGAAAAGAGATGATGTGAGATGTCATTCTGTAAATATTTTTCACTTAATTGTTAATGAATAAATCACTGTTGGCAAATAGGAAGGTAAGATAGGTGGAAGTAGGAGACAAGGAGGATTCTGGGAGTTGTCATAGAGAGGAGTAGAAATGTAGGACTAATAAGAGTAAGAGGATAGGACCCTCTCTCCAGTAAGATAAGACCATGTAGAAATACTTAGATTGATAGAAATGAGTTAATACTTAAGACAGAGCTAGGCTATAAGAAGTTCTAGCAATTGGCCAACCATTTTTCTAATACAGCATCTCTGTGTGTTATTTGGGACTGATGCAGCTATGGGACCCGGCTGGAGGGAATCTGCTCTTAACAATAATGAGTTATGATCTAAGACTTAAAAGGTAGGTCTGGCTTAAATCATAAAACCACTGCAAAAGATGGTTTTAAATACAGTCCTTGGTTAATACAGAGCCACTGAAACATTTCTTTCTGGAGAATGGAGTGACTAGCACTGTTCTGGAGGCGGTTTATTATAATTATTGTTCATGGGTTAGTGAGTTAATGTTATGTAACCTGGTGAGAAAATAACGAGAGTTTAACTTTTTTAAAGAACTGATACTTTTCATCGTGACCTCAAATTGTGTAACAATTTTTCAAAGATTAAGCATTATATAAAAAGGAAACCTATGCATAAATCAAAGGTACTGATCTAAGGAAAAATTGCTAAAATTACTAAGCACAGTGATCTGTGAATGTAGTGTTTTTAAATGAGGCAGACTGGAACAAGATTAGTATTGCTTGGAACTCTAGTGTCACATCTGTTACCTCTATAGACAACATCTGAGTTCATCATACATTCCATGGATGCTAGTATCTCTGGTGAAATTTGTCAATTAAGGTCAAACACATTTTTGTTTGACCTGCCATCCACATTATTTCAAAATTCTTTGAAAGCATGTTGTTTCTTATCCCTTTCCTATAATTCTTCTCATCATTTCATATGCTCTCTTGAATATCAGAGAGCTCTTTGTTAGACAAACTGTTCAAGTGGATAAGAAAACTGATTTTCACAAATAAGAGATGCCTGAACTGTTCACTGCTTGTGAACTCACATGCAGTTTTATCTTTGCATGGCAGAGTTATCCTCAGTCTGTGACTGTGCCCTCTTCCTTTCAAGTTTGTGTTGGGCCTCAAGAGCCACTTCAGAGGTCAGTAGATAAAAAGGCCCTTTGGAGATATCTTTGTAAGCTTTAGATACTGCATTTTAAATAAATACTTGATTGAAAATGTTTTCTTTTCATGCACAGTAAGGATCAGGATGACTTTATTTTTTATTTTACTGCTAGCAAAGTTAACTACTTCCTTTCAAACCTATTTATTTTAGTCTACCTATCAATTAGGATATCAATCATTATATATTGAATAGGAGCCACATATCATTTTTTAAGTGTTATACAAACACTCAGATTAAGGCACCAGCCTGACTCTATATTATAGGCTTGTGACAGTAATACATTCTTCAGTCTAATATATATATCTGTATATATATATATATATATATATATATATATAGCATATGTATATATATACATATATATATATGTGTGTGTGTATATATATATATATATATATATATGTAGTTAAATATATATATATATGACTGGATTAAATGTGCAGTAACTATATATATATTATTATATAAGACATGTTATATATTACATACACATATATATATATATATATATATATATATATATATATATGGACTATAAATAAATAGAAATAATATGTCAGTTCCTGGTTAGATGTTTTAAACAAGTGTATATGTCTGTTTCATATTATCTTCCAGTGAATCAATCTAAATTCTGAAATAAAGCACTAAGAAAATATTAGGATACCAAAATAGAAAGGACCCAAGCCTTTAAATGGTAGTTTGGAGGTGAAAGGTACACACACTGACCTAGGCAAGTTCAATATGTAAGAGATAGAATATTAGAATTGTAATTAATTGAATATTCAAATATTTTAATATTATTCAAATGTTTCCCTCAACTTTTTCCTTGTTTCTTTCACCAAGAGTGATCATTGACATCTAACCACATCATCTATTGCTGTGTCCTAGGTCATTCATGACTCACATTTTTATATCTATCAGAATATTGAAAGTGCTATATTGTAAACATTTTTTGTTGTAATCATACTTTTTATTGTTTTCTGTGTTTTATATATTTTATTTAAATTTGAAACAAGCTTGTTTTACATATGAAAACCAGTTATCACACCCTCTCATCATCCTCTTTTCTGTATTCCATCCCCTTCTTAGATTGTAAAGTGAAAGGTTTTATGAAACAGGCTATTCCACATTCATACATTTTTCCATTGTACATTCAAAGGGTCAATTAATAGTTCCTATTCAAGTTAGATATGAGACCTACAAAAGATACCTTGTACAAGCACCTATGTACAAGAACTCTGATACTGAGACTTTTTTCCCCACTAATGTTTTCTTACTGAATAGACAAAAGATTGAACTTCATGCACCTTGTACCTGATTCCAACCCAAACAATGCAGGGCAACATTAAATACAGAACCAACATCACACTTAACAGAGGTAGGCTAGAAACTCTTGTAAAAAGATACAACCAACAACCTAACTCAAGATAGACATGTTTCTTTGCAAAACAAAATTGTCAACCACTAAGGTCATCACTTCCACAGCAGTGGTCTTCTGTGAGAACAACTTACATGGATATCAGTTATAAAATTTAGAAGAACAATTATTAACATGTTTAAAGAATTCAAGAACTTTAAAGAAGAAATAAATAAAGCCTGATGAAATAAAAAAATACATACACATAAATACATGTGTATGTCTAAAGTAACACATACACATGAATGAATGAAATAATGAAAACAATGGAGAATTTGAAAAGTGAGTCAATAATGATATAACTATTCTGTACTGAAGAAATCAAATCTGAGATGAAACCAGAAATGAAAATTTCAACAAATCCATTAATTATTTTCAAAAAAATCTACAAAAAGCTTTACCACCAGATTGGATCACATAGAAGGCAGAATATTGGATCAAGAAAGTGTGGTTGTTTGAATGAAAATGGCCCCCAAGGGCTCAGTGTCACTTTGTGTTTCCTGCTGTCTGTTTATCTTGATATAGAACTCTGAGCTACCACTCCAGCACCATTTCTGCCATAATGGACTAAATCTCTGAAAAAGTAATCCAGCTCCAATTAAATGTCTTCCTTTATAAGAGTTTCAATAGTCATGATGTCTATTTACTTCAATAAAGCACTCGGCATTGCTGAGATGGACCTGAACATGTTTTACTCAGAGAAATAAGGGCATTTGGAGACTTTGGACTAGAAAATGATTGGACACTTTAAATGGAGCTTAATGGGCATACTAATAGTAGCATGGAAGACAGTGGTGCCAAGGTTGATTTGAACTCTGGCATAGCTCAAGTGTTTTCAGAGGAGAAGAATATTATTATGTGGCTTAAAGATTGTTGTTGTGATATTTTGCTGAAGACTGTGGCTTTTTTCTGCTGTTGTCCAAAAAAATTATGTCTGAGGCTCAATTTAAGAGTTATAAACTAACGTCTTTGGCAGCGATTCCAGGCAGCCTAGTATATGGATTGTGTTTCGTATTAGTGGCCACACTTATGAAAATTTATAATGAAGTGGAGCAAGTGAGTCAAGAAAAAAATATACATTTTGAGAAGAAACAGAAACAAGGAAGTATAAACAGATTAAAGAAAACCAGATACTAAATGGGTTAAAGGAATGGTGAACTCAGAGCAAGACCCTGTCCTGCTATGTTTCCAACTTGTAAAAAGGAATTTAAAAAATGAAAATAATTTTAAGAAAAGCTTAAGATGGACATGATCATGTATACCTTTAATGATCACCTTCAGGAAGCAGAGGGAGACTGGTCTCTGACTTGGAGGACAGCCTGGTCTACAGAGTGAGTTCCAGGACTGCCAAGTTTAGGTAATGATGGGAACTATTGAAAACAGAGGCTAGTGAAAATGTATTCCAACAGGGAAGTAGCACTCCAGTCCCTGTAAGCAAAAGAACTAGACCACTATGGTCATGAAGTTCTAGCTTTAGAGTCAAGGATAAAAGAAAGGGGTTATGAAATTCCCTCTGTGACTAAGGAAAGCTACAGAGCTGCTTATATGGAAACAATGCTGCTCTACACAACAGCTATTGCTTTGTCTGCTATTTAGTGCTCACTCAAATTATAGAGCTTTATAGACATTGCTCACATAATCCTGGAACTATATGACTTTATTCATATAATGCATTAAAGGCAATTTTGTATCTCATTTTCTTGCTATAAGCCTTGTAACTTTATCAAAGAGTTGCCAAGTTATGCCTTTTATTCCTAGTGTTTATAATTTCAAGTAGAACTCAGGTGGACCTAACCATATGCATATCTACAACAGTAACCTCTCTGTCTAGAGGTGGTTTGTAAAGAAAACTGCTGATCAAAATTTTTTGTTTTAACTCTTGTTTTTATTAAGGAGATGCAGAAGACACCAGGCCAATAGCACAGTAGCAGCTAAGAACTGTAGACAGACGTATTCTAAGAATGTATTGTCACGTGTTTGTATCTCTCATAGAAGAGTCAATATAATGTAAAGAACACTAAAAGTAACTTTCATCCTTACAAAATACTGCTTTAAATGCCAAAATTCATATGTGACATGAACAGCTATCTTGCAGTGTCTAGAATTGTTAGGTAAAATTATAACAAATAAACACCAATCTACTATTTTTTAAAATGGGAAGAAAATATGTAAGCAAAAGACCACATACATGAATGCCCACACTTGGCATTGTATGATATGTATGAAGTGTCATTGTACTGAAAATATGTTACAGTCAGAATAGCTATAGCTGAAGCATAGAATTGGAAGGAATCAATCTAAATAGTAGGCTAGCATCTGTGGAATGAGCTCTATCAATGCCAACGTAGCCACAGTAGTGAGATCCCAGGCTGATAAAATTGTTCTTTGTAATCACACTGAAAACAGTATAGAAAGATTTTGTTTTCAAATGACAAAATTGACATCCTCCATGATTATATCTAACTCAACCCTTGCCAATTTTGCAAGTAAAATTACAATTTAACTTAATAGCAGTGATTCTCACAGTTTACAAAATGCTGCTTCAGAATAAGCTCTAAATGTTTATTATCAGCAGGAGTCATGCCAAGAGATTTAGCAGCATGCTTCATTCAATTTTTAACATTAATGGTCATCTGTGTAGCTTTAGTAACAGGGTTAGAAGAGCTAGTATCTTAGTAGTTTCCTATACATGTCTAGTGTGTATTCAGTAAGCATGTATTCAGTATATTTTTCCTTACAGGATACACTCTATATGTCCTGCTATAGAGCGACATTAAAGCCACCCAAGTTCTTACTTTGCAGCTATAGTTAAATGAAACTATTCCTGGAAGGGTTGTAATCAAGCTTTGTTTTTAGGAGCACTAGAGTGCGATTACCTGTTTCTCATACACCCAAAATAAACCCTAGAGTAGTGTCAGTTCTAAAGCATGAATTCTTCCTTCTATTTACCAGACATTTTGAGATACCTGTTAAGACCTAATTGATCCCTGTGATGTTGTAAATAAAAATAGACCTTTAATTGGATATAATTATTAGTCACTTTTCACTTCACAGAAATTCTAAAATCATATGAATCATGGTACCCTGACTTAGTCAAGTTCAAGTAACTGCTTTCCTGGTAGTGCTGGAGAACTGAATGAGTAGAACCCATTACCAAATATCCTTTTAGAATAGCAGGTGTACACCTACTTGCCCAGCATTGATGACACCCTCAAAATAGCCTGTCAAAAGTAAAACAAGGAACCACAAAACCCTCATGGCAAATTTAACAGAGAAATAGCTGTTTTCTGCATCAAGAGAGTTGCCTGATAAATGTTTTGTGGAATTTGAAAGTCATTCCAAAATTAGTTTCGAACTGACTGCAAGTGACAGTCCCCAAATGTGCTTTTTCCTTCTTCTCTTTCTCCCTGTCATTGCTGACTCAGAGTATTAAGAAAATCTAATGCTGAAAGGACTAGTCCTGTGAGATGTGAAAATAATTATATGTTCTGCCTGAACTGATAGACAGAGAAACATTGTGACACAGACTTTGCAGTACACGTCAATTTAAACCTGCATGTTTTCTCTTTCTACTTCCCACTGTTTGGAGAAACAGTGACTGGAGAACAAAAGTATCACCCTTCAGCAAGAAACCTTGAAAATTGGACAGTTGACATAACTTCTCCAATTTTAATGTAAAATAAATGAAAAGTGAGCTTATTCCTCACTTTGGGTTTTAAGTAGATAATAGAAACAGTTTTAGAAAGTCAACCAACAATAATTTCAGCATAACACATTCTATTACATTAAGAATTGAGCATTAATAATACAAATCCATGGAGCCCAATTTGACTAGTAAAAACGGCTCTAGAGTTCAAATGCATGAAGTGAATCTAGTTTTTCATTGACTTCAATTCTAAAATTCAACTCAAGTTTCCATTTAAAAGAAGCACCAAGTAAAGCAAATTAGAAACATTTAAAAATGGATAAGCTTTCATAGATTAGTGGACTTTGTAATACAGCAAATAGTTTTGTAAAATGTCCATGTGTTTGCAACATTCTGGCATATGATTCCTGGCGGTTGACAGGTCCTAAGCTATGTGTAATAAACCGAAGGCTTCATCCTCTGTAACCTGGAATTGATTCTCTTTGCTCTCACAAATAAAAAAATAATAGGTAATTTAAAAAAAAAGGTGTTTTGATGTGAGACACAAATGTTTGGGTAAATTCAATACCATTTTGCTTTCCTGCTGATTGTGACAAAATACAAAATTTCTATTGAAAAGGCAGACAAATTCTTTAAGGTGCTGAAATCGATCTGATAACGCCGCTACCCATCCACATAAAATTGTCAATACATCTGAACAGTTTCTAATAGTCTTGTAGAAAAAATAGTGTGCAGTTTATATAGTTGACCACTAGATTAAACTCATTATTTTCATGAGGCTCTTGCACTGAAGTTTTAGTTTCCTCACTTTATTAAGTAGCATGGGTATACTAAGGACTATTATTGCATTAAATCAATAGCATAATCATATCGTACATGATTTAACTGCTTTAATATTTAGGTATCTATTTTCTTAATTGTTAATTTTATACAGTTATTATACATGACTACACAAATCCCACTAGTTTTAACTAGCAAATGTAAACAAAACAATGAAGAATGCTTCTAAAGTTTATAAGATACTGTGAAAATTACAATAACGTTGAATGTCTTGTTCACTCTTGGGGACTGCTATCATACCACATTCTCTGTGGACACTCCTCTCTTCTCATTCTCAGTGACAGATTATCATCTTCTTGGTATTTTTTTCTATGTACACAGCATGTTTTCAGAGTTGGGCAAAATACTCCTGATATCATGAGTCTCAATTAAAAACTAATCTCTATTGACAATTTCTGTTTCCAGAGTAGAAAAATGCAGGTGAGTTATGTAATGTAAACCCATTAAGTAGCCTATTATATCATATTAATTTCTCTCTTTACCCCTCTCCCCACTTCCCCTTGCTTTATATATTTTCTTTTTCTTATTCACTTCCTCCTCTAGCTGATGCTTTAAACTTCACTGGGTTTATTACATAAGACAGTTCAACACTATCTACATGCAATTCCTGCAAGGAAGCCTTATTTTTATTCAATAAAAATCCCTAAAGCCCATTGCTACATTTTATATATATATATATATATATATATATATATATATATATATATATACATATATACAAATATATTTATATATATATATATATATATATATATATATAGTATATATATAGTGGTTGTGTGTGTGTGTGTGTGTGTGTTTTCATTCACATGTACTGCAGAACAGGTGTTTGTCTCAGAAAATAATTTGCTAAGATGGCAATCTCTCTTTCAGTATGTGGATTTTGGGCACGGAACAATTATTTACTGAGTCATCTTGCTGGCACCTCTTCATCTTCCAGAGATTCTCAGTCAAATAAGTTTGAAACAGCTACTTTCTTCCTTCCAGATCTAAAAATGGGAAAACAGGCTTCTTAGTTGATTCCTACTCAAGGAGACATAAATTTAGTTGAGGAAAAATAATTCTTGGAACTAGGGGCAAATTTGACAAGTGGAAAAAAGAGTAGCTAGATAATGATGATACTCTGAAGTGCAGTTTCACTCTTTTGCTAAGTAACAATTAAGTTTGAGAGAGTAAAAGTGCTTATACCCCTTTCTCTTGAAAGCTAAGACTAAACTGCAAGTTTTCAAAACATCTCCAATGAATGAAATTGGATTGAAATAAAGTATAAGTTTTCCAAGAAAATACAAATGTATTTTCTTGAGAAGAAATCAGAAACAACATCCCTTGATAAACTGACTGTGAAATAGAAATTGGCTGATTTGCACATAAGCACAATTAACTTACTATATTCCTTCCTTTATACCCTTGTGAAACATCTTACTATTTTACTACATGGGACCTGTGGCAGAGTGTCATCACAAACTGACACAGTATGCACTTGTGAGATGAATGGGGCTCATTTGAGGCAACTCCATGTATAAAACAGTAATAAATATATCATCCAATATCACCAGAAGTCTATGGTGCTCTTTTGACTACAACAGATATGAACATGAGTTCAGGATGGAATCTACAGTAACTAATTTGTTTCCTGGAGGGAAAATATGAACTCTATATATCTGCTATACAACATAGATAATGACTTGTCCCTTGAACTTTAGAAAGACCTTTTATGGCCAGCTTATTTCTTGCAGACCAAGTTGTATCAGGTAATAAATTTTCTTCAGTGTTCTGAACCGAACTATCCTGGGAAAAATTGTTTTAATTAAGCTACATGCATATCACATGTATATGTTGACAACAACAATGATATTGTAATAACCTACATTGAATCCTTTGTGTGTTTAATGTAACTAAAGAAACCTTACAGCTGAAGAGATTTGAGGGTCTTCTTGAATTGGACTGGTCCATGCCTGTTTATAGCATGTCCTGTCACAACACATTACCCAGCCACCTAAGATATAGAGCAGTGTAAAACCTAGCCATTGAAATCCAGGCAAAGATACAACCCCATATTTTATGTACATTATAATTTTTATAAATATATTTTAGTTGTTGTTAAATATATGCTTCATGTTCCCAATAATGAAGAAGATAATTTTCACAAAGTTTGCAAATATAATATCATTTAATCACTACAGAAACCTTAATAAATAGCAAACTTTCAACAGTTTTGTTACTCAATTTAAGAAAGTAAAGCATGAAAAGTTAAAGATTAGGCCTCAGGCTTCATCTGCCTAGTGTTTAATCCTCTCTAAGGTATCCACCACCAGAGTCTGCTTTCGATCAGAGTGTTCTTATTAACTCTCTCTCTCCAGTGGATTCTCTTTTGACCTCTATCACAACACAGCTCTCACAAAATTCCAATTGCTAAATTCATCTCTCCTCTTTTGATATTTGAACAAAAATGACACTTCATCTTCTTGAGGGGATACTTCATTTCACTTCAGGAAATTTCTTTGTTAGAAGTCTAACCTCCTGCCCAAGATGTAGTATGGTGTCAGATAATGGATAAATCGGGGCCTTAAAGAAATCCTAATTGAGATGAATGTTGATGAAAATATTGTCCCAGCAAACTAGATTTACTTTTTCTATACAAACAGCACCTCTGCATTCTTAATAGTGCACTTACATAAATGAGATAAACTGACCGTTATAGGGCAGGACATCCATTAACAACTATCCACATTTGCTATAATGCTTCAACCACACAACTTTTAATATGTGTGAATATTTACTAAAATTTAGTATAGGTTTGTAATTGAGGGCACGCTTTCTGCTGCTTATAATTTACTCACAGAAAATTGAAAAATACATTCATAATAGTTTAAAAATAATTTTTCAAGGTAAAGTTAAAAATGCTGTTTTAATGTATCCCTAATGTTCCCTGGAGTATTACCTCCACATATCAGTATTCACACACTTAATTTCTACTACTTCTTTTGGTTGCTTTTGTCATATCATTCATAGTTTCACTGATATGTTCATGTCATATATATATATGTATATATATATATATGTGTGTGTGTGTGTGTGTATGTGTGTGTGTAAATGTGAAGATATATATGTCTATATATGTATAAAACCAATGGCCCACATTTTAGAGAAGATATGATATTTGTTTTTGGAACTAGCCTACCTGACTTAGTATAATTATCAGTACTTGCATCCACTTTCCTGAAAATAATGTAACTTTGTACACATTCAAGGCTGAAAAGCCATATTTTCTTTACCATTTACTGTTCTGTTGAAACCCAAGCTTGTGTGATTAAGTTTGGATGGGAATAATGGTGCAACAGAAAGTGATGTGTATATATCACTGTGATACATTTATTTATTTCAAGATTTTCGGTAAGTACCCAGAAGTTGTTTCATTGAGTCATATAGAGTATCTACAATATCTAGGTGAGTTTTGGTTTATTTTCCTTTTTCTCCAGACTGACTTTCTGAAATAGTTTAAACTAGTACTTAAGATTTTCTATTTGACTTTATTTCTGAACTTTACACTATAGAATTTGTATTTTATAAACTGTCCAGTAATATTACATTTCTATGTATAGTCCAGGAATTTTATTTCCTAAACAGCTTTTTTTGTAAAGTATTCTCCTATTTTAAATCTTTTGAGATATTCTAAATATTATTCCAAATTATCTTATGGTATATTTTTATAGCTTCTTTTAAATAATTGGTTTGTGACTAAAAATTGTAAAAATTATGTTTTATTTGTACGTTTTTGTGCTAGCATTTGTCCTTTATTATCTTACTGATATTTTGAAACAAGGATGAGATTCAATATCAATAGAGTTTCCATGTGCATTTTTCTGATACTACAGATGTTGAACATATTTTACATTTATTAGCCATTGTAGTTAATCATTTGAATTGTGTTCATTCAATGATTATTAGTACATTTTATTGGCTGATTAGAATTTTTTGCTTAAATTTTCACTCTGGTATTAATTTGTTGTCAAGTATTCATTTAAACTAAGATAGTTCTCATTCAAAAAACCTTCTCCTTACTTAATATTTCAAATTGCCTTGCAAAGCTTTTTAATTAGATAAAATAGCATTTGCCAATTTTTGGCATTCGTCCCTGATTGATTGGAGTCCTATTCAGAGTTACTGTCTTTGCCAAAATTTTGGAGTATTTTCTCTGCTTTTAGTTCATTCATTTTGGAGTTTTATGTCTTGGACTTAGTTCAAATATTTTATTTGCTTGAGGTTGGTTTTATGCAGAAAAAGAGATAAGAATTTAACCCATTTTTTGTAAGTGAACACCTACATTGTGCTAACTTTAGTGTGAAGGCTTTCTTGTCTTTGATGAATATTTTGTCAAAAGTCAGGTAACTCTAGTTGTGTGAGTTTATATCTTTATCTATCATACACACATATGTAATGTAGTTCTGTTTCATTGATCTACTTATCTATTCTATGTCAATCACTATTCTTTTGTTGTTATCATAGTTCTACAATATCATTGTACATCAGGTATTATAATATATTAGCTCAGTTTGTTTTGGTTGTTCTAGGTCTTTTTTGTGCTTTTGTAAACATTTAGATAAAGGCACTGTGCTGACAACCATGGTCACCACCAATCTAATCACAAGGAAAGGCCAGCCCTGGTTATTGCATCTAGTGCTGCCAGGAGTTTTAAGCAGAGTTGCCCTTGTAGAGTTATGGAAACTTCCCTAGAATCAGTATTCAGACAAACCCCCTTTCCCATCATCTTCATCTTTCTTAACTTTCTCTCTCTCTCTCTCTCTCTCTCTCTCTCTCTCTCTCTCTCTCTCTCTCTCTCTCTCTCTCATCCCCCCATTTGATCCCTCAAGTTCACATGCCCACCCACCCCCAATCCAACCAGGAGATCTCTTCTAATTTCCTCTCCCAGAGAGAGCCTTGTGTCTCCCCTTGGGTTCTCCTTATTTCTGAGCTGCATTTTTTTGACTTGATAAATTAAGTAATTGCTTGGCTTTAGGTAACTGTTAATGAGATTTTCTTTTCAGATTTCTTCTACAGTATATTTGTTATTATGAACATAAAACTGATTTTAACATTTCTGTTGGTTTTGCATTTTGCCACTCTGCTAAAAAAGCTATATTAGCTATAATTTTCTGGTAGCCTTTAGAGTCACTTATGGAAAGAATCATATCACCTGCAAGGATGGTTTGACATCTTCCATTCCCATGTGTTTATCCCTTATTTCCCTCCCTTGTTACACTGTTCATTTTGAAGACTTGGCAAACTATATTGAATGAGAGAGGAGAGAGCATATAGCCTTGTTTTCTTATTGATTCCAGTGGGAAATCTTTGAGTTTTTATTCAGCATAATTTTGACAATAGTTTTATTACATATAATTTTTTTGTGCTATAATATGGTCTTTCATGTTCTGGTTTCTTTGGGGTTTTCATCATATTAAGACCCATAGGTAAAACATCACTGTGCTTATTGAAAACAGCTGATTTGATCATAGTAGATATGTTTTTGTCGTTCTGCTTGCACTTATTTTTTTTTATATGGGAAGTGTATTTTTACAATCTGTGTTCACCAAAGATATTAATATATAATCCTTTTGTTATCAGAGTTACACCAACTTTTCTCTCTAATTTTGTAGCATGTGCAGAATGGTCTGGTAGAATTATGTGGTGAAACTTTCTAGGATTTGACTATTTTTAATTAGAAATTTTTAATACTGCTTCAAATTTATTGCTTTTTATATCCTGAATAAGTTATTTTCTTAATTAGGGTTTTACTGTTTTGAAGAGAAATCATGACTAATTGTGGTAGGCTCATAGGTTCTGTGGTTTACTCTGTTATCATCATGGTGGGAAGCACAGCAAGAAGGATGGTAGCACTCAGGCAGACATGGTACTGGAGAAGGAATAGAGAGGTCTACATCCAGATCAGCAGACAGCAGAAGAGAAAGACTTTGGACCAGAATTAAACATTTAAGATCTCAAAGCCAATCCCTAGGGACACACTTCTCCCACAAGTCCACACCTATTTCAACAAGGCCACACCCCTTAGTCATGCTTTTCTCTGGTGATCAAGCATTCAAACACATGAGTCTATGGGGAGCCATTCTTAATCAAATCACCACAGTATTTATCTCAGTTTAGTTTATTGTTAGTATTGAATGTAAGTTTGTTCAACTTGGTGATTTATGTTATTAATGCATATCTTGATTATTTCCTATAATTGGCATCTATGATAATCAGTCTAATTCCATTTTTAGTGTATTACTATGTAATGTCTTATTTTCTTTTGCTTTGTTTGGCTAAGTATTTCCATGTATTTGTTTCCTTTATATGTTGTACTTTGTACTTTATTAATTCAGCCCTAATCTTCATTATTTTATCTTATAATGACTTAGAGTTTGATTTGTCCTCTTTCCAAATTCCTGAAATATATTAACTCATTAATGAGATTTCTTTAATTTATTTTAATGAAACAAATACAGTTTTTGATTATGTTATTGATTTCTTTTTATCATTTGACATATTCTTATTCCTTAACTATATTTATTTCTTGAAGTCCCCTGAATGTTTAACTCTATGTATTCTGACATACTGCTTTCAGTAACTTCTGTATTTTGGTTTAGTAATTGTTAATGTTTTCATCCTGTTTTTATCATAGACACTAATTTTTCCTTTAATTATGTTAGATCATTTTGTTGTAAACAATAATCTGGTTAACACTTATGGTTCACTGCTTGGAATGCATATATCTATGTTTTCTTTGGTATTAAGTCTAATGGGTAGAACTGCAATGATTCTGATATGTTTGCCTTTGTATAAAACTTAATCTTTCTCTAGCATCACTTTCTATTTTATTTTGTTGACTTCTTTAGTTTATATTTTTAAGTGCAGTACGTCTAAGGGTATTCTTTTTGGGCTTGTCTCTGTTGTCTTTGTGTCTCCTGAGTCTGAGCATTCATTTTTTTTCTCTACTTTCTACTATGGTAATCATAAATATATATTCATGCTTTTATGTTGAGATTGTCTCATTATTCTGGCCCCAATCATTCATAATAAAAATGTGTTAAAGATATTCTAAGAAACCTGTTGTTACTTTATTATTGTTTCAACTTTGTCAATTTTTGAAATCTCTAATTTTTTCCATACTCAACATTGTCTCTCCCATTTAATCCATTCTATTTTGAGGCTATCCATTGGGTCTTTGGAGTTACTAAGTTTTTTTCCAAAGTTTTAGTTTCATTTATTTTCAGTACTTTTAACATTTTATTGAATTCTTAATTTATTTTTGCATGGACTTTTTTATTTAATTTAATTGTACATTATTATTCTCTTTCAATTCACTTAGAAGTTTATTTATATTCTTTTTTATTTCATTAAAGATTAATATAGTCATATTTTTAATTCCTTCTCTGGGATTTTACTTAAATCATTCTCAATTGGAGTTATTACTATGTAATTGGTGGTTTGGGGCTAGATGGCATTGCTTTAATCTTTTCATGCTTTTTAAAATTACTGCATTGAGACACACACAACTGGGGTGATTTTTATTGATTGGATTTTTTATATGTGTGTTATTTCACTTGAGTTACTTGCAATATTCAAGTAGGTCAAGGAGGTGGTAGAGCTGAGGTGCATCTTTCCTAAATTACCCTCTTGGACCTTATGCCTAGTTGTCTCCATGTAGTTAATTTTTAATGGTAAGAGTAGAATATTGCCAGAAAAGCAATAACCAATACTAGATAATCCCACCACACAAAAATCACACTAGCCAATTCAAACAGGTGTCATTGAAGTTCAAAATCTGTTGAAGGATAAACAAACAAGGGTAGTAAGTTACATACTAGTATAGTTATTGAGATTAAGAATGGAAAAGGTATGGGCTGCATAAGAATAGAGTACAGTATTATATCAATGGAAAAAAATCTAGGTAACAAATACTTAGGATAAAAAAAATAGATCATGAAAGTTAAGATATATTAATACATTGGAAAGTAGTAGTTAAGAAGTGAAAAGAGGAAGCAATGTGGAATATGGAAAGAGGAAAAGAAAATGTGGATTGTATAGAGGAAAAACAATAGAGAGAACATGAGAGTAGAATGGGTGACTAAGAATCTGAGAAGTGAAACAATGTAACAAAACAGTACATAAACTAATGCAAGAACATAACAAGACATTTATGCAAAACTGAGTAAACAACAAAATGTTTAATAATGATACATTTGACTTAAATGGTCACTTCTTGATTAAAAAGTTTTTTTTTTTTTAAATTCATTCTTCCCTTGTTATGTTTCTATATCTTATGGGGAACTGAAATTTGCAATTATGATTCAAGCTCACTGAAGTTTATTTGTGATATCTATTAATCCAGGAATAATTCAAAAACAATGTTTTTGAATCCAATACAACTATACTAGGCTGGACCTGTATGCACCCAACCTCATCCAGCAAGGAAGACGAGACTCCGGGAAGATCTTCTTCATGCAGTTTTAATCAGGATCCTTGAACATGCTTCTTCTGATCTGCAGGGCCCCAGGAGCCCCCTGCACAGGCTTAAATCCCTTTGCACTAACCAACCCCAGTGAGCTACGTGGACCCTGCAGATAGGCTACTCTAATGCAGAAGCACACAGGCTGAACAGACTTTACCAAATAAGGGCTTGTTTACGACAGAGAGCGCTCACCCTTGGGGAGGTGGAAGGCAGAAGCCAGCGCCATCTTTAAGGCGTGGCACTTCACAGCTCTCTACAGTTCTCCCTTTTTGTTTTAATAATGCAACAGACAAGGGTAGTGGTCTGGTCTCTAGTAAAGCAGTGGACATTGTAATGACCCTGAATCCTGGTAGTCAGCCAAGTCAGTGCCACACCATCTAGCATCGTTTTCCTGGAGGTGGAGCCTCGGACACCAACCCACATGCAACCAGACTTGCCCTTCTTGGAATTGCTCACTTCCAGAGCTAACTCGGAGTGCAGTGCTAAGCCATATAACCTGAGCATGAAGGATCAATTCTTGTTCATGACTGTGAGCCATGCTTGGGAAGACTGTCCTGCCTCAATGCCTTTAATGCATGGACAACCATAGCTGCATACTGCTTCTGAACAAACTTCATCTTGCAAAGGCACCACAGCCCACAAAGGAGATAAGCCACAAGAGGACAGCCATGGCTCCCATTCCCGCACACTCTTGCAGATGATCCATAGCGACAGGAACCATGATGACAATCCAGCAGACACTCCTACATCCGCACGTGTTGAATTTACTGCAACAATGGCCACTCGCAGCTGTACCATTAAATCATCAAAGTCAGCAGACCAATTTCCTAAAAGATAGCTAGACAACTATTGTGACAATTTAGCAGCACATGTAAAGTTCTCATACTGAATGCTGGTAACACACAAGCCTGGATATTTCATTTCACATCCTATTTGGGCCAGTTGCCACAAGGTATCTATTTGCTCCTGCACCAGATCAATTCTTAGGTTTACAATCATTAAACTTCCTTTTAACTGAGCGTCAATTGTGGATTGAGCATCCAAAGCAGTAGCCATATTCTTGGACAACTAATTTAGCTTAGAGGCTGTCTGCATTGACGTGCTCATAACCACCGCAGCCGTGACTGAATCCACAACTGCAAAAGAGATAGCTGTAACTATGGTTGCTGTAATGCCAAAATTTCTCCCTGCAGCCTCTACCAAACAGGCCATATTATCTGAAAATGGTTCCATTAGGCCTTGCAGTACCTTAGTGAGGTTACCACTCACCTCTCCCTTATTAGGTAATGACTTCCATGCTTTTATGGCAATCTAATTTACTTGTTCAAAAAATTGTATTGGGTATCCTGTCTGTTGATTAGCAAAGCATCCCTGTCCTAACAACATGTCCCTGTCCCATGCTGCATTTCCGGCTGCCAGATTAGCTGCAGCTTGCTCATTGGCATACTTAATTAAAAGGCTTTCCAATCCAGATATGCCCTGGGGCTTAGGCATGCTTGAGCCAGCGCATTCCAATCGCTAGGAGTCATGCTATGCCTATTTAGGGCTTCAACTTGAGCTACAGTAAAAGAATCTGAAATTCCATATATTCTTACAGACTCAGCCAAAGCCTTGATGACCTTAAAGTCTAAAGGCTCCTCATATCTAATGCCTTGGGCATACTGGAAAACTGGATAATCCAGACTTAAGTCATTTCATACAGCTTTCCAGACCTCAGGGCAAAAGGAATGCCCTGTATTTGGGCCCCGCCCTTCCTCACTTTGATAAGGAGAGGGTGCCAAGTGCATTGTCCCTGGAGGATTTTCCTCCTCCTTACATAGATGTTTCTCCTTTCCTTCCCTTCTCTGTTATTTAAGGGACTGTTTCTGAACCTTTTCTAAGAGGGCTTGTAATTCTTTCTCAGAATCTCTTTCGTCTGTACCTGACTCTCTTGTGCTCTCAACCTCTTCTGATCTTTCTTCTTGTAACATTTCTAGCGCAGCTTTCCCTTTTTCCATCACCTCTTTACAGTACCTCTGGTCTTCAATACTGCTATGCACTAACTTACAAACCAGTCATACTCCAGACTTTAGTGTCCCTTGTTCCCAAGCAAAGTCAAGATCCCTGCCTAACTTGTCCCAGCACGCTACCGTGAGGTCTCCAGAAACTGGGAACCAAGGTGCAATGGCATCTCACTTGCTCAGGAATCTTTCTAGTGTGCTTTTCTTCATTTTAAGTTTCTTTGTTAAAAGTAGCTCCTGAAGAGCCAGAATAATTAGATGAGACTGATAAGTCCCTATTTTAAAATTTTTACTTTCGGTTCATTAGAACTTCTCGCTCAGTGTCTGAGAATTTATTGCTGCTTATTTCGGCAGTCTTTAACCTGGTCCCAACTTCCCTGGGACTTTATTGCTCCTTACTGGAGAGCTTATTGCCTCTTTACCAAGGGCCTCAGCTTGGTCCAAACTGGGAACTTTATTGCTCCTTACCAGAGACCCTATTGCCTCTTTACAGAGGGCCTTAGCTTGGTCAAAACCCGGAACTTTATTGCTCCTTACTGGAGACTTTATCACCTCTTTACCGAGGGCCTTAAGGTGGTCCCAAATTACCTTGGGAACTTACCAGCGCTGCCCTGACTGCAAGAAGTTCTGATCTAAAGAGGAGGTTCCCCATACGGGCCACCAATTGTATGTGCCCAACCTTGACCAGCAAGGAAGACCAGACTCTGGGAAGATCTTCTTCATGTAGTTTTAATCAGGATCCTTGAACATACTTCTTCTGAACCCTGGGGCCCCGGGGGACCACTGCACAGGCTTAAATCCCTTTGTGCTAACCAACCCCAGTGAGCTTCATGGACCCTGAAGATAGGCTACTCTAAAAAAGAAGCAGACAGGCTGAACAGACTTAACCAAATAACGGCTTGTTTACGCCAGAGAGAGCACACCTTCAGGGAGATGGAAGGTAGAAGCCAGTGCCATATTTAAGGCATGGCACATCGCAGCTCTCTACATGGACCATAAAGTTCTCATTTCCTTTCTTAAAGCTTTTCAGGTTTCTATGAAATCCAGCAAGGTGGGACACCCTGGTGTAGAATTTCTACTAACCTCACATGAAGCCCTGTTAGTAACAATGCTTTACCTGCAGTCTTATAGAACTACAATTCAGCAGTCTTGCTCTCTACCAATAGAGGCATATGAGCTCATTGAAGACTCTGCTCAGGCCTTTGATGAAGTTTGCACGATGGACAGTTTATTGAATGTGTAGATTGCCAGGAAATAGAGGGTTTCATCATCATTTTAAATGTTTCTAATTTTATTTATTATATACCTTTATCAATCACTCTTCCATTTATTCCCATCAACTATTAACATGCTAGCCTGTGCCAATCCTTTTCAAATTTATGGCTTCATTTCTTTTAATTATTATTGTTGTTTTCTTGGTTTTCTTTTTTTTTCTTTTTTCTTTTCAAGACAGAGGTTTTTTGTGGCCTTGGCTGTGCTAGAATTCACTCTGTTGATCAATCTAGCCTTGAACTCCGAGACACATGTGTCTGTCTCTTCTGTGTGCCAATAGTATCTGGCACTATTATAGTTAACATTTATACATATATACTTACATATATATATATGTGTGTGTGTGTGTGTGTGTGTGTGTGTGTGTGTGTAAAATAATTAAATATAGACTACTGAGTTTATTTATTGTTTGCTGATCAATTGATATTGAACAAGCAAATGGGAAGCTCATCCCTTAAAAGACAATACTTCTTCTCACAGCAGGTTTTAGTCCCCCATAGTTCTCTGCCTAGGGTAGAATTCTATGAAATACCATATTTCCACTTTTGAATCTTTATTGAGATTGTGATTGGCCTGAAATTTTAGGCAGACAAATAATTGAGATATCATGGGTGTAGGTTATGTCATTTGTTTTTGTTTGTTGGTTGGTTGGTTGACTTTTTTCAAGACCGGGTTTCTCTGTAGCTTTGGAGCTTTCTCTAAATATAAGAGATAAAATTGTGCAGCTTATTTTCTGGTCTACTGTGTAGCATGAATAATAAAACCCCAACAATAGATACTGGGGTTGAAACTAAGGATCAGAGAAACAAAGTGGCCAAGCCACCAGAGGGCTCTCACTTTCCCCAGTGCTCAGAAAGAAAGTACGGTCCACAGAACCTCAAATTGTGTCTCCTCCTTATTGTTCCTTACAAAATCCCAGACTGCTGTTGGAAACCTTACTGGACTCCATATATTCTCTCTAGTGCTGGGATTAAATGTGTGAGCTTTGTTATTCCTTTAGAATGATTTCATTCTTCTGTTGCCCAGAGTGTCCTTGAACTCACAGAAATCCATCTGCCTCTGTCTTATGAGTCCTGGGACCAAATGTGTCTGTCACCATTGTCCATCTTTTATGACTGTGACTAGCTTTGCATTTTGATATTCAGGCAAGCTTTATTAGATCATAAAGGATATATCATCAAACTTCTATATCAATCTTCCACAGTGATCACTGAGCCTTAGGTATACAAGTTGTATCATTTGGGAGTGGATCCCACAATTGGTTAATTTCTGCATTTTTTTCCTGTTGTGTGTGTTTTTTGTAAAGTTCTCTGTATACTGCAAAGAGAAACATTTTATGGTAAGAATGATAGTTATGTTTTTCTCTGTGTATAAGATATGATTTAGAACATAGTGAGAGATTATCCCCTCACTTCAAGCTGTACTATAGAGGTATATTAATGATAATGGTTGGCATTGGCACAAAACCAGAAAAGCTTATCAACGCAATTGAATTGAAGACCCTGACATTAATCCATGCACCTATCAACACCTGGTTTTCTTTTCTTTGTTCTTGTTTTGTTTTTGTTTTGACAAAAAAGCTAAAATTATAAAATTAAAAAAAGAAAGCATACTCAACAAATAGTGCTGTCATTACTGGATGCTAACATGTAGATGAATGCAAATAGATCCATATCTATCCTCATGCACAAAACTTAAACATTTTTTGATTCATCCTCTCTTAAAGGGAGATTTGATGAAGTCACCCTATTTAGGACTGAGTGTTCCAAGGTTTCTTACTGTCTGTAATTGTCCTTTTGTAATTTTCTGCACTAATTCCCATCTACTGTGGAAAGAAGCTTTTCTGATAATGGCTGAATAAGACACTGATCTATAAGTGTAGAAGAAGCTCATCAGGACTTATTTTATTAATATGTTTATTTAGCAAAAAAAATAACATTTTGTTTACCACTAGGTACATGATCTATTTAGTTTTGAGTTCTTGGCCACTGGAGCAGTTTTACACATGAGTTCCATCCATCTCACGGAGTAGGCCATGAATTCAACAAGATAATGGTTGGTTACTCCTGTAAGTTTTGCAATACTGTTACCATTGTAAATCAAATGATTTGTACCGGACAGTTTATAAACACTAGTATATAGGGGTCAAAGTTGAAGTAAGAAACTTGCTGGACATTTGTATGGTCACTGAGATATGTAAGGGTTGTCTTAAGCAAGAATAGCTTACCACCAGTTTTTGGAGACCAACCAAAATCCTGGCAATAGTTTGATTTGATTGTGGTTTTCAATAGATGCTTTTTGGACAATTACTCAATTAGATGTAACCTATTACTAGATGTAAGAGATGTCTAGTTAGGGATTTGTCTTCCCCATTACCTCATGATTCATTTTTTATTTTTATATGAGTAAATATTTTATGAAACTCTACTATAATGTTTTTTTTTTTTACATGATCACTCAAATGGCTCTTAAGGTAAGCTGTCCCTACTAGTATTCCTATCTCTCTTCCCTCTCTTCTCATTTAATCTTCACATTTTCAACTTCTCCTTAATTTTTTCTTAATTATTCTATTTCTTAGTTCCAGTGAAATATTGTGATTACAACATTAAATGTCAGCTAGTATATTAGCAAAAATAAGTGATTTTGAGGCATCATGGCACACACTTGCAATCTCAACATTTGAGAAATCAGTGTAACAGGATCTGGAGTATAAAACTAGCTTCAATACACAGAGTAAGAGAATAGCCTTAACATATGATGCTGTGTGAAGAACAAGAAGTAAGGACAGAACAGATAAAACATAGCAAAATAAGTAAGTAATTATTAATACCTCTCATCTCAATTTGTATTAACTAGAATTCTGCATCTTTTCCAATAAGTACATATACATACACACAAACACATACAAACACACATACGTATGTACATATATATAAATAAAGATGGGCTAAAACTCCAGAGCAGCCATATGGGTAATCTGTTGGAGAAGTGTTTGTGTTCTAGCGGGGTTATGATAATCACATGAGACAGGTGGATGTCTAAACAATAATCTAAAGGAAGGAGACATTGCACTCTAGTTATTGCAAATCAAGAAAATCAACTTTCGTGGCTGAGAGGTTAGTTTGAAAGATTGAGTACATTTACAGCATAAAAAAACAAAAATAAACCAAAAAGAAACTTTTCAAACATTAATATAAGACCTTAAACAGAATATATATCTTTTACAATAATAATGGGTTATTTTTTCTCATCTTCATCTTCCAGTCTTCTTTAATCTTCATGTAATACATTATGCACTTATCAAAAACAGGGAGAAAATAATATGCAGGACACATAATAAATTCCTCTCAAAATCTTAAATTATAAATGAATTCTTAGAATTCTGAACACAAGTTTTTTACTTTAGAGAAACTAGTTTGTCTCTAGCCTCTCTTATATGTGTAGATCAGGTCACACTTATTATGAACAGCAAGAATACTGCACATAATCTTCCTTTATTGTCACGACTGCCTTGACCTGCAAGGAAGACACAACACTTGGACTTTTCTTTAAACAGTTTTAATCAGGAACCTTGAACAAACTTCTGACTCTGGGGAAAGCCAGCCCACAGCTTGTAAGGCCTTGGGGTAGCCAATCCCTGTATGCCACGTGTTGAATGCAGATAGGTCTACATATGGGGAAGCAAGCCTAAATCTCAGCCTTAGCCAAATAAGGAATTGTTTATCACAGAGAGTGCTCTCCATCAGGAAGGTGGAAGGCTGAAGCCAGCGCCATCTTTAAGGCACAGCATTTCGCAGCTCTCTACAGTTCTTCCTGTCTTATTTTAAATGCAACAGGCAAGAGTAGAGGTCTGATCTCTGATGACTAGGGACTCTTGTACTGATCCTCATACAGATGTCACCCACCTAAATGAATACCAGACCTGTCTGAAACCTTTTTCTCAGAGGCAGGGCCTGGGGCATCAACCCACATGCAATCAGACATGCTCTTCTCTGGGTTGCCAGAGCTGACCCTGAGTGCAGTGCTTAGCCTTGAATCCTGAGTGTGAAAATTTTAGCTCTTTATGGTAGCTAACCATGCTTGGGGAGACTGTTCTGCTTCCATGGCTGTAAAGGCTTGAATGATCATGCTGCATTACATTGTTGTGTGACTCTAATCTTCCATAAACACCACAGGCAAACCAGGGAAACCAACACCAAAAGACCTGCTAACATTACCATGCCCACCCATTCCTTCAGATGATTCATAGCAGAAGACAGCCAAGATGACAGTCCCGATGCAAAGGAGAGGTCCACTCTGGTAGAATTCACGTTAACCACAGCCAGACTCAATTCTCTCATGGTATCTTCAAATTCAAGTGACCAATTATTCAGGATGCTCTTCATGTTGGACTTTTCTAACCAGGCTTCAGGCACCCACACTGGATCTTGCTGGTCCTGTGGGAAAACACAAACAGAACCTCATGCCCATGTCAGCACGGGATCAGGCCCACACCAGAAGCCTGGCAAAACATCTTTCCACTTAACTATCCCTTTAGCAGGACCATGTAGGTCCTGATGTTTACTAGCTGCAGAGCAACCCTGAGCATGCAAATTTAAAAAAAAAAATTAGTAGTAAATAAAGCAAGGGAAAGTCTTCCTTAGGAGTACAGCCATGGCCTATTCCCCCTTTTGTTTTTGTAAACATTCCTTCAACGTGCAGTGAGCACAGTCTATGATGCCTTGGCCTTGAGGATTGTATGGCAATCCACGAAGAAGCTGCACTTCCATTTGCCGACAAAAAGAGGTAAAGGTTTGAGCCATATAGGCTGGTCCATTGACAATTTTGAGCTGCTGGGGCTTACCCCAGGCAGCCCAGGCTTCTAAGCAATGAGCTATAACATTGCGAGCCTTTTCTCCAGTTAAAGGTATGGCATGCATGACACCTGAACAGGTACCCACAGACACATGCACATATTTTAGGCTTCAAACTCGGAAATGTGTGTCTTATCCAATTTAGATATTTTTAGAGGGAGCATACTTTTAAAGGGAACAAACCCCACGGGTTTACCCCAACACTAGGTAGGTGATGATGAATCACACATTGAGGACTTTCAAAGACTACTTATCGAGCATCTGTTTGAGAAAGATGAAATTTCTGTTGTATTCACATGAAAGGTTTTGTGAAAATTTTTGCCTTTTCTTTAAGGTAGAACACAAGAAAATACATTCCACTATAGTCCATAGATCAACCTTATTATTACCTTCACTTCCAGGTCCTGGAAGGCCTGTATGAGCTCTAACATGTACAAAAACAGTTTTTTCTCTGCCAAATCAAATTTTGTAACTGTTGAAACAAAAGGCAAACTGGACTAGCATTTTTTATGGGTCCTGCTACTTCCAAAATTTTCACTGCATTAACCACAAAAGCTGAATCAGATATTAAACTAAAGGCAAAAGGACAAGCTTTATTATCTTTAATTCTACAATTTGGGGGGAGCCAGGCTGAAAATGATGTAACACGGGCTCCTGTTTATCTATCATGTAAACCCCACAGCCTATTTTAGAACCATCTGTGAACACATGTCCAACATTCTGGATAGGAACTGCTGATGTCACTTTAGGAAATATTACAGGATGTTCCTTAAAAAATCCCAATAATGGATGTCTAGGGTAATGATTATCTATATCCCCATCAAATCCGCACTGCAAAATGGCCCAATCATCCACAGTGGCATAAAGGATCTTAACTTGATGACTGGAATACGGCACAATAATTGTACTCGGAGTAAGACCAAAAAATCACAAGCACTGTTGGGTCCCATTCAGTGCTATTTTAGCTATTGCAGTGGGATAATGTTCAATGGATTTAGCAGGAGATTCTTTAGGATAAATCCAGAGTAATGGGCCCTCTTGCCATAGCAAGTCTGTACACTGATAATATGTAGAAAGAATACACATAAAAATGGCTTCACCTTCTTTGCATCTTTGTAAAAAGGCATTCTGTAATTTTTCTTCTATCTTCTGCAAAGCTTCCACTTGCGCCACAGTAAAAGAGGGTGTAATCCCATATGTTCTTACAGATTCAGCCAAGGACTTAATAACCTAAAAATCTAGTGGCTCTTCATATCTGTTTCCTTGTGAATCCTGTAACATTGGATAAGCCAAGTGTAGTCCTGTTCTCACTGCTTTCCAGACCTTAGGGCAAAAAGAGAGCCCTGTACTGCCACTCCTTCCATCCACATATGGAGTGGGGCAGACGGCATGGCATTGTTTTACATGAAGGCGACCTGCAGCAATCTTCACTTCTGGGATCATCCTTCTCTCTCCTTTTCTCCCTTTTTCTTATCCTTGATCTCTCCATCTGCTCTATGACAACCTGTAGCTCTTCCTCAGAATCTGTAGACTCCAAGTCTTCTGACTCTGTGAGATCTGGGTACAATTTATTCTTTGTCTTACCTCCCTTCTCACTGTTTGCCTGTTCTGATCTTTCTTCCTGTAGCATCTCTAAAGCTGCTTGCCCATTCTCCACTGCCTCACTGCATTTTTGGTCCTCAAAACAGCTTTTCACTAGTTTCAAAATAGGTCTTACTCTGCCTTTAAGCATTCTTTCATCTGTAGCAAAGTCAAGATCTCTGCCTAGTTTTTCCCATGAAGGGATCGTAAGACTCAGGAGACTGAGAACAAAGGTGCAATGGTATCACATTCCTACAAGAACCTCTCTAGGGTGCTTTTCTTAATGTTTAAATTCTTAGAATGAAGCTGCTCATTCAGAGTCAAAATAATTGGGTGCAATTGAGAAGTGTCCATTGTAAAACTAGCAAATTTTCCTGTTACACTTTTACTTTCGGTTCCCTGTGTCCTGAACTCTCTCAGCTCCCTCTATTTCTACAGAGAGGAGCAAAATCCCCTCTTTTGTCATGGATTCCCACCTTACCTGGGAACTTAACAGTGCGCTGCCCTGACTGCAGAAAGTTCTGAGTCCTTCAATGAAGTTCCCCATATGGGCCACCACTTGTCATGACTGCCTCGACCAGCAAAGAAGACACAATGCTTGGACTCTTCTTTAAGTAGTTTTAATCAGGAACCTTGAACAATCTTCTGACCCTGGGGAAAGCCAGCCCACAGCTTATAAGGCCTTGGTGTAGCCAATCCTGGCACACCACGTGTTGAATGCAGATATGTCCACATATGCAGAAGTAAGCCTAGATCTCAGCCTTAGCCAAATAAGGACTTGTTTATCACAGAGAGCACTCACAATTGGGAAGGTAAAAGGTGGAAGCCAGCGCCATCTTTAAGGCACAGGACTTCGCAGCTCTCTACACTTTATTATGGTTTTCTTTTAAATTAAGGTGGAAAGCAATTAAATTTACAAAGAAGTATCCAGAGTGAGTCATAGTGCTTAGAACTATGCATTAAGAATACATGTAGATAGTATATATAGAAAATAATATCAAAATGTTAAATAGAGGAATAAGCTGATTTATATGCCTATCAAATTGAAAATTTAAAAGCACAATTTTATTTATATTATAATTAAGTAGATATGTGTATAAGATATTAAAATATTTTATTCTAATTTATAACATTTTGTAAATACTATGTAGGTATGCATAAAATAGTATAAACAGGTTGATAAGTACCATAGAGAACTATATGCAATATGTTATAATGTTAGACTGCCTAGATTTAGACAACATAGATTTCAAACTTGTTAACATTCATAATGTCAGGAACATTTATGCTGCATCATCAGCTTTAGTCCAGATGAGTATAAAATCAATGTAATGATCTGTCTCTTTCTTATCCATAAATAGTCACTTAATATACATTGTATTTAATGTATGAAATATTGGTGTTTTCATACTGCCCATTTTTGTAGATATATATGCTATTTTCTAATTAATTTCATACAAAATGCTATGTGTGTCTTTTAGAATCAATTATTTATATTAATATATTCTGTCATAGCCTCTTTTCTCAACCCCCAACAAAATGCTTTAAAACACTTTTGTAGGTTTATTCGTCAATTGTTTCTCATTGGTAAACATTTCATTTTTCATGCTGATAATGAGTAATGTCACACATCATTTTCCAATCACCTTTATAAGCATAACATATGTAGGTGAACATAAAACAATTACTGTATGCTAAATATTGTCTTGAAAGATTCAGTTATATGAGATGTGAAAGCAAACAGTTATAATTCTCAATTGGGCCATTGGGAAGCACAAAATTTGAAGAAATATTCAGCTATTGAATCAGTCTTTCCTCTTCACTTTATTCAGCGCTTAGCGAGGAACATCTATGCTGTGCTATTAATTCTGTCTTGTAGGCCCCGTGACCTTATTACCAGAAAGAAACCCCTTCAAATATGCCATACAAAGTAGAGTTTTCCTTCAAAAAATATAATAGGCAAAAGAAATAAGGAATGGATTTGCAGTATTCCCTTGAGAAAGTAAAAATATCAAAAAACAACAAAAACACATAAGTAGATAAGAGAGGTATCAAAAGTAGCTTTACTGCTTTTAGATCACAGGTTTAAAGAGAAGACATTTTTAGTTCTAGTATAATGAAAACATCAGCCAGTTTCAAAGCATGTAAATCCAAGCTTATTAGAATTAGTGTGAACAATAGAATTTAGAATCCATGAAATAACTTTTTCAAGCAAAATGTTATTTTTAAAAGTCCAAATTTGTTAAAGGATATTTCACAATACATGTACTTGCACATTTATGTTTCCGTACCTATGTGTATGTTTGTATGTGTGTATGTCAAAGAAGTTTAATTAATTATTTTATTATTTCACTACCAATGGCAAAATTACAGACAAAATACTGTTAATAGAGGCACTTCTAATAGGAACCTTGGTAGTTTCAAGCTAAGTACATTACACTCCCCTTTAATTTATGTTCCCAAACTAAATTCTTTCCTCTCAAATCTACTTTGTCTATTCATATTTGAAATTGAAAATTAATATTTATTTTTGTGCTAAATCTTCTTGACTCTCAGTCCACTTTGAAAAACTCTGAGCAGTTCTCATTTATTCTTTCTCCCAGACCTGCCATACTTTTGACTAAAATCCCAACACTGAGTTCTGGGTGTAGATTTTTGGTCAATTAATTTTAGCTAAACTACTCTTACACAACTACTAGTCCAATCTAGACATTTTCACATACCATGGTTCTCCTGTGACGGGCAATAACTGGTTGTTTTCAAAGTTTTATATCATTTGTATTTGTTCTTTCTTTCTTTAGCAGCCTCCCAAAGCCTCATCCATGCTGTAAGTTAGAAACTGTGCTACTCAGGAGAATAAGACACAGCCATTGCATTGTTTGATTTTATAGTCTAGTAAAGAACAAAGATACTGAACAACTATTTACAAGGACATTGAAATTTGTGGAGGGAAAATTCAACAATCCTTGTGCACAGTTAAGAGAGGCTTTGTGATTCTTACTTCACTCTACCTGTTATCCACAGATTATGGGCAGTTCTCTCTTTTTACATGTTGATTTTCTAAATTTTTTAACCACTACTGAAAATATTGTGTTATTTTTTTACTATTTCCTATTTTTTCTAAGTCCAATTTCTTGGAAAGCACAGACAGCATTTGAGATAAATACCCTCTGTTATAGATTCTAGTTAGACACCACATACCATCATTATGATACACTCACCTTGGCTTGCAATTTTAGTTTTATGCATCTTAAAAAACCCTCTTCCTAGCCATTTTTATAATTGCAGGAAACATATTTTATAAATATGTATAAGACACCAGAATATAGTAGATTAATCCTTTAATAAAAGTTGAACTGGATCATATTCAATTGTTTTTTTAGATAACTATTTTTAATTTTTTGTTATGGAATCTGTTTATTGCAAGGAATATAAATCATTCCTTATATGACTAACCACAATGACTACTCAGAGACTAGCAGATATTCTTGCCTATTTTTAATTTTTTTAAATTTTTTGAGCCAGGGTGTCTCTGTGTAGCTTCAGAGCCTGTTGTGGAACTAGCTCTTGTAGACCACAAACTCAGATATCTACTTTCCTATGCCTCCAGAGTACTGGGATTAAAAGTGTGAGCCAACACTGCCAGGCTCTTCTTGCCTGTTTTGTTCTCCACCAATGCAGAAATCCTTCCACCATGACAGCCCTTTGTAGTGGGATCTTCACTCTGTCTGCTTCTGTGGCACTGACCACACCCATTGGGGGGTGGAGCCAGGGGCCGAAGTGACACATGGAACTACTCCTGAGGAGGAGCCAGGAATGCTCTCTTTCTGGCAGGACCCGGAGAGAGGAACATCTAGTTCCAACCGCTGTGTTCATCTGTCTGTGTTGTGAGTTGTTTCTCCATAATTAAACATCTATTCGGCCTATATGTTTATCCTGACCCTTATTAAACCGTAATAGCCCTTTGTTACCTTGGACATGCTATTTACCTCAAGATAACTTGAACTGAGTTATCTTCTTCTTCTTCCTCTTCTTCCTCTTCTTCCTCTTCCTCCTCTCTCTCTTCCTCTTTCTCTTCTCCTCCTCCTCCTCCTCCTCCTTCTTCTTCTACTACTACTACTTATCGATCCCAGTTCCCCCTTTCTCCCATCCTTCCATGTCCCCCACTACCCCATTCCTCATGTACACCCCAAGGAGGGTGAGGCCTTCCAGAAGGAATCATCAAAATCTGTGATGTCATTTGGGGTTACTGCCTAGACCTTCCCTCCTGTCTCCAAGTTAAGAGAGTATCCCTCCATGTGGATTGTGCTCCCAAAGTCCTTTCATGTACAGGGGATACATCCTAGTTCCACTGTCAGAGTTTCCTTAGACTGCCCAGGCCTTCTAACTGAGGTTCTAACTATTCAGAGGTTCTGGTTAGGCCCTATGCTGATTTCCCAGCTATCAGTTTGGGGTCCATGAGCTCCTCCTCATTCAGCTCAGCTGTCTCTGTGGGTTTCTGCAGCCTGGGCTTGACCCCATTGCTTATTACTTCTCCCTCTCTGCAACTGGGTTTCAGGAGTTCATCTCAGTGTTTAGCTGTTGGTGTCTGATTCTGTTTCCATCAACTACTGGATCTAGGTTCTAGGATTACATATAAGGTAGTTATCAATCTCATTATCAGGGAAAGGCATTTAAGATAGTATCTGCAGTATTGCTCATATTGTTAGTTGGGGTCATCCTTGTATGATGACATTTCCCTAGTGCCATATTCCTCTTCAAACCTATAATGGTTCCCTCTATTATAATATCTCTTTTCTTGCTCTCCTCTCTTCCTCCACTGACTCAATCTTCCTGCTCCCTCATGTTCTTCTCCCCTCCTCTTTCCCCCTTCTCTTTATCCTAACTCTCCACTCACTGTCACAGCCATCCTCTACTCTAAATATGCTCAGGAGTATGTACATGTCCATTTCCTATTCTCTGGGTGACCATGTATGTCTCTGTCAGGGTCCTCCTTTTTTACTAGCTTTTCTGGTGATGATCCTTTGCTCTAATTTGTAAAATCCATGTATGAATGAGGACATACCATGCCCATAATTTTGTTACTGGGTTACCTCACTCGGGATGGTTTCTTCTAATTCCATACATTTGCTTGCATATTTCAAGATTCATTTTTTAAATTTTATTTATTTATTTGTTTATTTATTGCTGAGTAGTGTAAGTGTACCACATTTTTTAAATACATTCTTCTTTTTTTTAGGGCAACTAGGTTGTTTTCAGGTTCTAGCTATTATAAATAATGCTATTATGAATATAGTTGAACAGGTGTCTTTTTTCTTGATCTTCTTTTTGGTATAAACCTAAGAGTAAAATTGCTAGATCATGTGGTAGACTGATTCCCATTTTTTCTGAGGAACTACCATACTGGTCTCCAAAATAGCAATACAAGTTTGCACTCCCACAAGTAGTGGAGGAGTGTTTCTCTCTTGCACATCCTCTCTAGTATAAACTCACATTGGTGTTTCTAATTTTAGTTGTTCTGAATAGAGTAAGATGGTATCTCAGAGTTCTTTTGATTTGCATTTCCCTGATGGCTAAGGATGTTGAGCACTTTCTTAAGTGTCTTTCAGACATTTTTAATTTTTCTATTGAAAATTTTCTTTTTAGTTCTGTGCCCTATTTTTTTAACTGAGTTATTTAAGTTATCATTTAATTTACATTTTGGTGGCTAGCTTCTTGAGTTCCTTGTATATTTTGGAAATCAGCTCTCTTTCAGGTGTGGGGTTGGTGAAGATCTTTTCCCACTTTGTGGGCTGCCATTTGGTTTTATTGACTGTGTCTTTTGCCTTAGAGAAGCTTCTCAGTTTCAGGAGGTCCCTTTATTTATTGTGTATCTCAGTATCTGTGCTACTGGCATTATGTTCAGGAAGCTGACTCCTGTTCCAATTTGTTCAAGGGTACCTCCTAATTTCTCTTCTAACAGGTTCAGTGTGGCTGGATTTATGTTGAGTTCTTAAGTTCATTTGGACTTAAGTTTTGTGCATAGCCATAGATATGAATTTATCTGCAGTCTTCTACACATCAGCATCTAATTATCCCAGCACCATTTGTTGAAGATGCTTTCCTCTTTCCATTGAATAATTTTAGCTGTTTTGACAAAAAATCAGGTGTTCCATAGGTGTGTAGGTTGAGAATTTTCCTTTCAAAGTCTGCAAAGAATTTCGCTGGGCTTTTGATGGGCACTGCCTAGAATTTTTGGATTGCTTTTTGCAAGAGTGACATTTTTACTATGTTTATATTACCTATCCAAGAGCATGGAAGATCTTTTCATTTTCTGGTATCTTCTTTAATATCTTTTCTTAAAGATGCAATGTTCTTGCTATACAGGTCTTTAACTTGTTTTGTTAGTGTCATCCAAAGATATTTTAGTTATTTGTGGTTATTGTAAAGGGTTAAGTTTCTCTGATATTTTTATAGCCCCATTATCATTAGTTTATAATTGGTCTAATACTTTTTAATTAATTTATATTCTGCCACTTTGCTTAAGGTGTATATCAGCTGTAGAGTTCTCTGGTAGATTTTTTTCAGGTCACTTATATATACTACATTATCACCTGCAAATAGTGAAAGTTTGACTTCTGACTTTATAGTTTGTATCCACTTGTTTCCTTTTATTGTCCTATTGCTCTAATTATAACTTCAAGTACAATATTGAAGATATATATATATATATATATATATATATATTGGGACAGCCTTGTGTTGTTCTTCATTTTAAAGGAATCACATTAAGTGCCTCTCCATTTAGTTTGATGTTTGCTGCTGGTTTACTGCATATTTCTATTATGTTTAGGTGTGTTCTTGTTATCTTTCAGCTCTCCAAGACATTTATTGTGAGGAACTGTTAGAGTTTGTCAAGGCTTTTTCAGCATTTAGTGATATGATCATATGGTTTCTCTTTTTCAGTTTGTTTATATGGTGGGTTACCTTAATAGATTTTCTATGTTGAACCATTCCTGCATCCCTGGGAAGAAGCCCACCTGGTCATGGTTGATGATTTCTCTGCTGTGTTCTTAGATTTGATTTGCCAGTATTTTATTGAATGTTTTGGTGTCTATGGGAAATTGATTTGTAGTTCTCTTTCTTGTTGTGTCTTAGTGTGGCTTGGGTGCCAAGGTATTTGTAGCCTTATAAAAAAGTGTTTATCAATGATCCTTCTGCTTTTATTTTGTGTAATAATTTGAGAAGTATTAGCTCTTTCTGCATTCATAATAGAATTCTGCACTGAAACCATATGGCCTTTGTCTTTTTGGGTTGGTAGATTTTCACGACTGCTTCTATTTCACTAGAGGTTATAAGTTTCAGTTGTTTACCTGTTTTTGCTTGAATTTTAGTAAGTGATATCTATCTAGATAATTGTCTATTTCCTTTAAAGTTTCAAATTTTGTGTAGTACAAGTCTTCAAAATTTGGCCCTTCCTGTCTCCTACACCCCTGGAGGGACATGGGTCCAAAACAAAGCACCCAGGATCAGGCACCATTCCTGCCTTGCCCCTCCTGTCTCTGCTAGAGAGGAGAGGGCTGGGGGATTCCTCAGCCTCCCACATCCCCCTCTTTGTGTCCACTGACCTGCAGCTGCCAAACATATCTTGCATCTGAATTCCCCAGAAGGACCTGGAGACAGAACAAAGGACTGGATCCAGTACCTTTCCTGCCCCACCCCTCTTCACACTAGTAGAGAGAGGGGAGAGGGAGAGACTCTACCTGTACCCACTGGAACAAGAGATGGAAAGATGACAGTATAAGAACTGTGTTAACTTGTGCCACATCTTTCTGTTATTATGGATTATAAAGATGAATGCAGTAATTGTATAAATCCCCAATGAAAATATCCTGAATCATCAACATATGTTGAAATGTCTAATAGCTAAAGATAATCAACATATAAATAACTTATAGTGAACTATCTGAACAATCTTGGTTTCTTTGCTTTTGATGTGTGAGCGTGTATTGTATGTGGATATGTATGCACTTGTGCATGCCTATGTACATTCTCCTAGAGGCTGAAGGAGAGTGTTGGAATCTACTCTTTGAGGCTTTGACTTTATCTTTCATCTTTTTTTTAATCTTAAATGAAGAATTTATTTAGAAAAGGGGAATGATGGAGAAGGGAGAATGGAAGAGACATAGAGGCATTGGAAACAGAAGAGGAGAGAGGGGAAGAGAGAGGGGGAGAGAGAGAAGAAAAGGGGATAGCTAGTGGCCAACTGAAAGAAGAAGAGAGAGAGAGAGGAAGAGAGAGAGAGAGAGGAAGAGAGAGAGAGAGGAAGAGAGAGATAGATAGAGAGAGAGAGAGAGAGAGAGAGAGAGAGAGAGAGAGAGAGAGAGAACAAAAGAGAAAGCAAAATAGCTGCTTTAATCTTTTGAGGATGGTTCTTCCACTAAAGTGAGCAATTGGATGATAGCCAACAAGCACTGGTTATCCTTCTGTCTCCACCAACTCACCACTGACATTCCTGGAATTAATTGCCTCACACAATCTTTAAGTGGATGCTTAAACGGTGAGTGGTCTTACCCATTAAGAAGTCACTAAAGATATGATCCAAACTTATCTACCTTTTATTAAACATGGATTCTTTTCTTATAAATATATTCTGAATGCAATTTCCCTTCCCTCTACTCCTAGTTCATCCCCATCTCCCAGATCCACTACTACCCAGATCCACTTCCTTTCTGTCTTTCATTAAAAAGAGTAGACTTCTAAGAGATAACCATAAAACATAACAAGATAACAAATAATAAGATAAAATAAGACTCATTATATTAAAATTGGGAAAGACAATACAACAGAAAAATAAAAGAGCTTCTAAGAAGCCAAAAGAATCAGAGACCTGCTGTTTCACACATTTGGGAGTGCTATAAAAGTAAGAAATTAATGCTATAATGTGTACGCAGAGTAACTGGTACAGGACCTGTGATTGCAACTTTGATCTCTGTGAGTTCAAATGATATTTATGCAGTTGTTGTAGAGAGCTTTAGTCTTCTGGAGTCCTCCCTCTCTTCAGTTTTTCCCATTCCTTCTGCCTCTTCTTCTTCGGAGTCCCTGAGCTCTGAATGAAAGGGTATGATGGAGACATCCCATTTAGAACTGCATCTAGATGGAACTTGGATAGAACTTTTAAAGATAACTTCTGACATCTTTGCACAGTGGTAGTGGTCTTACAATGTAATGAACTCTCTGATAATCTGTTTTTTTTACTAGAACAAAATACCTTATATTAGATGATATATAAAAACAGAATCATCTTTAAAATTATTTTGTCTTGCTTGTGGGCTTGGTAAGAGTTGGTGTAGTGACTCAGCAGTTAAGAGCACATTGCTTTAGCGGGGGAACCCAGTGTTAACATTTCCCACCCATTTCAGATGGTTCTAAATCACTAGAAACACTAGATACTCTCTTTCACCTCCTTAGACCCCCCCTCCACACACACACACACATGCGATTGTGCACATGCACACACACACACAAAGAGAGAGGGAGAGAGAGAAAGAAAATGAGGGAAAGAGTTGCTCATTAAAAGGAGGGCATTAAGTTGTAGAGATGAGTAGACATAGATCTGGGAGAGATAGTAATATAGCATGAAACTATTATAACCATTTTAAAAAAAAACAAGAAACATAGACCTGCAATTGAAGGCAGGTGATGACTTTTAGGATTGCCTGCAGAAAGCTGGTCAAAAACTTTCTTGTAACTAATTAAAAAGGAAATCACAACATTGTTATGTAATGAAAAGAAAAAGAAATTAGGATTTACTACTGGTACAATGTACCACATAGAATCCACTTTGCATATTTTATTTTATTTATTCATTATAAAACAATTGACATATGGCACAGGCCACACTTTTACTTAATAAGAAAATTGTACTCACTGAAAGATAAAAAAATGTTCTAAAGTCTTGTAATTAAATTGTGCCTGAGTAAAACCTGGTGAACCAATCTTTTTTCAGATCAGAACACTGCTCTTATGTCACTAATGTCACTAAACATGTATCACTGAAGAACTGAAAGCATTCAGAGAACAAATTCAGTTCACGGGAACTGACTAGAAATCAATGATGTGGGGAGGTGGAAAACAGAAGTTATCCAAAGTAGAATGACAACATAAAATAAAAGTGGCATCATCTGAAAAGTCATTAGCAATCAAGGCATACAGGGAAAGCAGACATCTTCAAAAATGTGGACCATGAGAGGTCAGCATAGTCCATAGATTACACACTCATGCACATACAGACAGCATTAAATGAACATAGTAGGTATTACAGATATTAAGTAGAAATACTACATGGATTGTGAGTGAAAGTGGAGAGGGAATAAGATAAGAATCACAAAAGAGGGAATGGAATGGATTTAATCCCAAAACATTTGTGCATACACAATAAATAAAGAAAATGTTTTAAAAGTCTTATTAAGCTCAGAGGGAAAAAAATAAAATGAAATGTTCTTATGACCTGGAAGTCCAAAGTCAAGGTCTATAGGTCCAAAGTTTAGTCTACAGACATAGCTTTTGATATACAGATGTAGGGACTGAAATTCAAAGGTGGATACTAGGATAATTCCTTTGATCATATTGTTTTAGAACATGACGAGAGAACCCACATGACTATATCAAATTTTTCTATGTTTGTTTGTTTTTTATTTTTGTTTTTCAAGACAGGGTTTCTCTATATTGCTTTAGAGCCTGTCCTGGAACTAACTCTGTAGACCAGGCTGCCCATGAACTCACAGAGATCCACCTGCCTCTGCCTCCAGAGTACTGAGATTAAAGGCATGAGCCTACACTGCCTGGTTGACTATACCAATTCTTAAAGGCCTCACCTGCAAATATTACCACATTTGTAAAAGTAATAATATGTGAATTTTCTGAACTCCCTTCAGATGAAAGGAAATTCAATGTCAGAGGAATAAATAAGATCTTTTTGACTCATAGGTTTTTGGCACATTGTATATCTCTTGGTAATATTTAAATTATTGTTTACAAAGTTTTGTATCTTTCATTATATTATCTTGATAGAAAATTTATTGGTATGCTAGTTTTATTATTAAATGAGATGTAAACATGAAGTACCAGAATCTCAATAAATTATTGATGAGGTTTTAGAGTAAATCCAAGAAAGTTAAAAATTCTCTTCCGTTAGTAGTGTACTTTTTATAAACTAGAATGCACATCAGGAGAGTTCATGACAAGGATATCATTAAAAAAAATAAGGTCAGCATTGTCAAATATCATGAGGGCATACACTACAGAATAGTTCAAATGTAGATGTAAGTTAGATTTTTTTTTGCCTCATTTTTTACTAAAAGATTTGCAATTTGTTTTGTATCTAGCATGTGCAGTTTCAGCCCAGTGCTAAAGGGGCAAAAATACCTGTAATAGGATCAATCAGGGGTTACCACAGGTGTAAGAATATTGTCAAATCTCTAGTATTGGAAAGGCCAAGGTTCAATAGGCAGAGAACAAAACTCTGCTCATGTCAAACTAGAGCCTCTTTAGCAAGACTTTGAAAAACATTTCATCTCTACACAAGAGCTTTGCAAGTGTTGCTTAGGGAAGAGAGTAAACAGGAATGTGATCAAACCAGTTAATTATGAACAAAATGAGAGAGATAATAGAAAAAGGAAGTGGCTCATACAACCTATTGAGATAAAAGATGGCAAACCACACGTGTCAATGAACCTTGTCTAGTTAGTATAGGATAAAATTATGTGGCTAAGATACTAAAATAACAATATCAATAAAATGAAATTGGTAAAATTTTTAAGTGTTTCTATATGTATTGTATTAGAGACATCAATAGTTTAAATCCATTAATTCTTTCTAACATAGTATTTCTAAATTCCCTTGTGAAATTGGCAGCATTCTGAATAGGCAATTATAATTATGATTTTAATTTATCCATTTAAAATTATGGATAATCCTCCTATCATTGCTTCTCAGAGGATATAGAAAGAGCTTTTGTCTTGATTACAGAACAATAGGAATTATATGAGAATCACCTAAACACAGTGACACAATATGAAACAAAATTAGTATATAGATATTTTATATTTTGAGTATGCATTTTAAATGGGGGAACTGATTGTGTATAACCATGGCATCTGCTTTGATGAGGAGTAGTTGATTTCCCTCAATCACTTACTCAAGCCAATCTGTGAATTTAACACCTTCGGCATATAGCCCAAAATTTATGCTCCTAAATTACACCACTAAACAACATTTAAGAAAATCATTGCCAGGTATAAGGGATCTTCATTTGTTGATGGCATACTGTGAATTGGATTTCACAGACCACTACACAGAAGCAAACATTACAATATAGATTATTTATTCATCTTAAATTTAAAAAAACTGAGATTGACATTTACTCTCTAAAAATACAGGCATATTTGAACATAATTTCTTGGCTTAAAACCAGCATATAATTACTTGATGATTCAGGTATTAGAGAGTTAATTAATTACTCTGTTTGTCTTTGTACCACTGGAAATGGTACCTCCTTTGATGGGGATATAAAAACCCTTGAACAATGATCTTGGGTGATTCAGTATTTACCTATTTTCCTCCACTGTCTCTTGTTTCTTGTCTGGATTTTTACCTCAATTCACACTTCCCTTCTCAGGTACACCCCGGTATGGCTGGCAGGCCCAAACACCTTTATGTATTTGTGCATTTATGCATTTACAGACCATGTAATATACCTTTATGCATCTATGTATATGCGATATACCTTTACACAATTATACCTTTATGCATCTGTGCCTTTATCTAAATGCTTATGTATCTGTGCACTTATATATCTATACATTCATGTACTATAGTGAGATATGCACTTTGTCCACACCTTTTCACTGACAATGCCCATTGGGGTTGGGGATTTGGAAACGTGTCAAAGGGAGATTATTTAATTAATGGATTTAACTGCTGTTAGTTGAATGAATCTTGGAAAAAAATGAAAATCTTTTGTAAACCTCCTGTTTCCACAGCAATTAATTTTAAAACCACTTTAAAAAACATTCCATATTGCCTTTTAAGTGCATATTCTGTAAAATATTTTCATATTATCAGAATTCATATGGTCTTCATGTTTTTTAATTTAATTTTAGAAACAATCTTATTTTACCTCTTAATCCCAGTTCCCTCTCCCTCCCATCCACTCGTGCCTTCCATTGACCTCTACATCCCATCCCTAACCACTCCCCAAAGAAGGTGAGACCTTGTATGAGGAATCACCAAAGTCTTCCATTTCAATTGGGCGAGGTCCTAGGCCTTCCTCCCTGTATCTGTGCTGAGAGAGTAGTCCTCTATGGGGAATGGCCTCCCAAATTCCATTTGTGCACTAGAGATAAATATTGGTTACACTGTCAGAGGCCCCAAAGACTGCCCAGACCTCCTAACTGGTACCCACTTTCAGAAGGTTTGGTCCAGTCCAATGCTGGTTCCCCACCTTTACAACTGCGATCACTGTACTTTCACTAGGTCAAATCAGCTGTTTCTGTGGGTTTCTCCAGCATGGTGTTGATCTCTTTGCTCATCCCTCTTGATCTTCATGTTTTACGCTCAGGATTCTGCATAAATCTAACAACTAATGTTAAACTCCCTGATACTTCAGCTACTTTTATAATTCGTTCAAACTTTTTTTTCAAAGGAGTGTGTATCATTTCCTTTTTGGTATACACATATGTTGGTGATATTTACTTTACTCTTTCCATTCAGTCTTTATGACTTTTGTTCTGTGGTGTAAGTTGATGTTATTAGTAAGGCTCATTAAAATATTATTTTATAACTTTTGTGTGAGGAGCTGTAGGAGAGACTGGAGACTGGTTATAAGAGCCTTCAAAGGGATTAAACAACTTTCCCCAACTAGAGAATCAGAAGTAAATCTTTGAATATCTATGAAAAAATTTAAAGGTTAGGAGAGAAGAACATAAACAAAAATGTCCTAACATGTATCAAAACAAATGGAACACATCATATTCAACATACAGTAACTTAGAGAATGTGTGTGGTATGGGGGGGAACTCAAATGCTGCTTCCAGGTTAATAATCTAGAAGAAAGACGATGAACCTACACTCAGGTCTCTTACAAGACTCAAATCCAGTTGCTCGTGTTAATAAGACATCCATAGTCTAGACGCAGAGAAAAATCTCATTTTGTCACATTGCATTACTTAGGTGTGAATAGCCAGTCACCACCATGAGAATCTATTGTGGAAATCTAACCTATTCAGGGATTGGGATCCAAGATTATAGACAAATTGAAGATCCTTGGTTATGTTGGCTAAAGTCCTGAGTGGCAGCATGCCAAAAACTGAGAAATGGAGACAGGGAGAAAGATGATCAAGGTTCAGTCAGCAAGAAGCTGGCTCAGGTTGGGAAGAATAACAAGGGGAGGAAGTCTGCTCTCTATGGCTGGGAACAGAGAATTACCCTGAGGTGTGACATCTGTGCACTGAGGTTTGCAAGTTGATTAGAAACTGAAAAAATTACCTGTCAATTACTGCTATACCACAAGAAATCTCTGGTTTCAATGGTGCACATGACATAAATTGCAGTATCTATCAGGGTGATTAACACTTTGGGGCTGTTTGAGATAGCTACAAAATGGGATTTACCTAGATATCTGTCTCAGTTAGGGTATCTATTGATGTGAAAAGAAATGTACACCATAGCAACCCTTAAAAGGAAAATATTTTATTCTGGAGGCTTGCTTTCACTTCAGAGGTTTAATCCATTGTCATCAAGTTGGGAAGCATGCAGACCAACATGGTGTCAGAGATGGAGCTGAGAGTTCTTACATCTTGACTCACAGGCAACATCAAGTGGTCTGAGGCACTGACATGGTATGAACATATATGAAACTTCAAAGCTTGCCCCAACAGTGACACAATTCCTCCAACAAGACCACACCTACTCCATCAAGGACACATCCTCCTTTGAGGGATTTTTACTTTAAACCACTATAACATTCAACAGGTAAATGGTAAATGAAAGTAGAATGCATATAAGCATTAGGATTCTTCAAGTGTAAAGAAAAATAAAATTATAAAATTTGTAATAAATGCCTTAAATTGACTAAGGTTACACCAATTAAGGTAACTCAGCCCCACAAAGACAAATGCTACATGACCTCTTTCTCAAGTGAATCTTAATTTTTAACCATAAGATCCATGTACATAGCTCAGAGTACCTATAGAACCCAGGGAGGTGACCAGTCCTGCAAATGGTCTGGGGCACTCCTCTTAACTGTACAATAGGAGAGAAGATCATTGCCACCCAAGTTCTCTGGGAGAGGGGCCAGATGGGACCACTCAACTAGGTGTTGTAAACTTTATCATCATGAAACTGTAGACCAACACTTCAGAACCCAGGGAAGTAAAGAAGAAAGAGTGTCTCAAAGAAAGGCAGGAAACAAGATTGTTAGAAAACAAATTTTATGACTATTTGAGGTTTGACTTAGGGATAGGATCATTAATTAGGTATAGAAGGGAGGAGACTTGGGGTAAGATGGAAGGGTTAACTACAATGAGGAAGGGTAGAAAAAGCCATATGGAAATCTACTACATCCAATGCCAACTTAAAGTATGATAGTAAGAAGGTAGATAATGTGCATGGCTTACTGAGACTTCACCTTACAAACATGGGTTATTAAACCCAGATCTCTAACCAGGAATGAGATATGTTCTTATGAATTGGTAAATAAAAAGGCACCAGTGACTGTAGAAAGTAGCTAAGTGATCTAGATACTTTTGAAGCCTGTATCAGAAAATAGAATCTCTGTCTACAATTTTCAACAGTTAAAAATCTGCAACAGAAGTTTTAGGCCCTTGGAGGGAAAATACTAATACTATTTCACTAACTTGATAGTATACTAAGATGTTTTATAAGACTTACATTTTTCACTCACAGAAGTGGTGTTCTCATTCCTAATATTGGATGCTATCATTTGTTATGAAAGTGATAAATGCAGAGACACATGCTTTTCAAGATGATGAAATGCAATTTTAGGACTGAGACCTAAAGACATTCATTTATACATTTCCAATTAAGACTGAGGCAACAATGCAGAAGAGAGGGTGGGATGATTATCATATCTGAAAAACTATCTGAGACCCTGAGAGATGCCATGTAGCCAGCAAAGTAGTAACATATCTGAACATTATGGGCAAATCACAGTGTTGTGACAATACATAGTTTAATAGAAATATGTTAATAATTAAGAGAACTAATAAGAAGCCTGAGCCATTTGCCAAACAGTTTGTAATTAATATAAGCCTCAGTGTGTTTTTTGGTACCAAATGGATGTAGGAGCCTGGCAGAACAGAGATTCAGACAGCAGAGCAAGGTCTCACACCTCTAAAATAGTCTCCAGCCATGTGGAGGACAGGATCTTCCCAAGCTTGGTAGAGGTAAGAGCTCTCTAGTACCTTGGCTGCTTTGCTTTTCTGATCTTCATCTTGAACCCCAATATCTCTTTCTGGGTTTTTATTTATGTGCTGCAGGATATAATCTAGGAAATCTCAGGAGAATGAGAACATCTGTCTAGTTCTAGAATGCAAAAGTAAGAGTACACTTTCTGGCACTTACAATATTTTCTACCCTCTCTTCTAAAATGATCCCCAAAACATTACAGGGAAGATATAATAGAGATATCACATTTAGAACTAGTGATTCAATAATTTTGTATTATTGGTCACTGCATTGATCACTACTACAAAAATAGTGTCGGTGATGAAGTTTGAAAGATGAACTAATTCGTGGGTATAAAAAGAGAATTTAGAGGGAAGATTATTACTGTGTGCATCCAACAGAATGATTAGTAGCTGGTTATCTCCAAGGGCCTATAATAATGCTAGTCAAGTGTTTCTGACTCAGATAGTACTTTCATATGGGTTGATCTTTAAATTCAATATGAAAGTGGTGTTTTACACCTATAACATTGGTTCTCCTATTGGTTCTCCTAAGTCAACATATCTTAATAATTTGGTTGTCAGTGAAGCCTACAGGGTCCAAAGCCTGTAATACTGCTGATTAATTCATTTCCTGGTAATAAACAAAGCATAATGAGAAATTGCTAGTAAGGATTAAGTTCTTAGGTCAGAATCAGCTTGACTTTATGTCCTCTGATTCAAGGCTATGACATCTTTTGCAATAAGGTCTTTTCATCGAGTTCTGGAGAGAACCAATATTTTGGTGACATATGGAACCCCACAAACCAACAACTTGAAAAGACTTAACTTATCCCAACCACTGGGCTTTGTACATAAAAGTATATGTTGTTTAGAAGTAGAATTATTCTCTATAGTAGAGTATCTCCTTATGTATATCATTTTCAAAGAGTTTTAGTGCATAGATAGGAGAGAAGTCAACACCAGACCACTTATTTCTTCCTGTTTTTTTTCCATCCCATTTCTCTCTTCATACTATTTGAATTATATTTCCCAACCTGCATCTCAGGGTTCCTTTTCAGACTCCTGAATTGTTGTATTAGTCTTCTGTCATTGTGATAAAATGTCATGCTCAAAAGCAACTTGGGAAAAGGAAGGTTTATTGCCTCTATCAAGGTAGAGTCTATTACTGAGGGAAGTCAAAGCATTAACCCAAGCCTTGAATCTGAGAATCAAAATGTAGGAGAGCAGTTTACTGTCTTGTACTCCATGGTTTGCTCAGTTACCTTTGTTATACAACCCGGGTCTGCATGCTTAGGATTAGCAGTTCCCAATGCGGATAGGCCCTCATACAGCAATCATTAACCAAGAAATATTTCTCGCAGACATGCCTACAGCACAATCTGATATTGGCAATTCTTTGAAACAAGGTGCATTCCTCCTTGACTGCAATTTGTGTCTAGTTGACCAAAATTAACAAGCAGAGAAATGTAACTCATACACATGTACCTAAAAATTTAAAGCTACAATTTACACATAGAAAACAACACTGTGATTATCACTCAGAATGTTTCATTAGACTAATCATTTCTATGTATGTACTTTGATTATACACTATTGTACATAAAAGCTAATTTCTAATATAGTTATAATATGAACATCCATAGATTTTATTATATTAAATGCATCCTTCTGCTATATGAATATTTTCCTTTAAAATATACATTACATGTTAATATCATCACATTTTTTTTGCTTCTCAATTCTAGTTACCAAGGATCAAAATACCTCAGCCTTCTGTTTTGTCTTGTTAAATCTCTTTTGCAAAGAGTTTTGTATAAAATCTTTAACTTTGTTTTACTGTGTAAACAAGACACATTTATTTTAGAATAGGAGACATGCCAAATGATGCATTAGATTCTTCTGTAATATAAGTGTATATATGCATATGTTACATATTAAATCACCGCAACATCAGAGAACAGATTGAATGGAAAAGAAAATATAATAATTCAATCTCTATATAGACAAAATATGTTCGGCCCTGCTTCAACTCTCACTATATTTTTGTTTTAAAAGTATAACCAAATGTTACAAAATTTTAATGTGCATTGGATTGTTTATTAAATTTAAAATAATAATTGCATTTAAATGGATTTTTTAATTTCTTGCTCACAATAATTGGTTAGGTATAACTGAAACTAATTCATTTAACTATGAAGAATTCCTTTGTTCAAACTGATGGAGCATCTTGTCACCAGGTTAGGAATCACATTATGATTGTGAATGGGTAGGTGTGTTTTCACCATCTTGTCACCAGGTTAGGAATCACATTATGATTGTGAATGGGTAGGTGTGTTTTCACCATAACCTTAAATACCTTTTATTTCACATAAAAATGCATATCTCACTCTACCTTTGTTTGAATTTTAGGTGTACTGCAGGTTACAACAATCAGGAGGGAATACTATAGACTTGTTAAGAATATTAGAACATTGTAAGAAAGGGGCACTCTCCTCATGATCAACTGGCTGGTGAAAGAAACAGCTTCTTTTTCTTGTGTATCGGATCAAGATTGCTTTGGTTAAATATTTGGCTTTACATTGTCGGGTGAAATTTCAGAGAACCATTTCATGTTGCAGATCACAGTAGAAGAGGCCAGGCAAGCAGGAGAAGTAGAGTATATATTATTGATCATACTAGACAGAATATTCTAGATTGAAAATTAGGATGGATTTTTTTTTAACTCTTATTATTCTTTCAGGGTATTATATAAATAAGAAAGCTCCAAATTATATATGTTTAGGCTAGTTAAGAAATACTATACAGTGTTTCATTTTATTTAAAATTTGTTGACAAAATTGTGTTGATTTTAATTTAAATTTTCTGCCATAAAATGAGGAGATGGAGAAAGATGTGCACACTTCATGGACAGTGAAATATTACCAAAATTTCATTTGTAATCATGGCATTTTGCTTTCTTTTGACAAAATAAACAAGCAATTACACACTTATGAATTATAATATCACAGCTGCTTCCAAATGGATAAGTATGCTATGTTATCTAAATAGCTAAATCCTTATTTGCACAAGAAAATGTTGAATATGAATAGCATTTATTTCCACTTATTTTGTAATTTTCCTAATTTATTTTTGTGGAGAAAACATTGCTTATTGCCACAAGGCACATCACTTCAGAACTATGAACACATTCTTAATTTGATTCCTGAAGAATACCTTCATTACCTATTGCACTACAAAATATTAGATAATAGAAAATTAAATGTACTTTTGTATAATTATTCTAAAATGACCTTTAATTTTACCTCTTTTTTAATACTGAACATCAAGGACCATACTTTTAAGTATTAGGTTCTGGAAACTTATAAGTCTTCCAATATATACTTAAATTATGTTTTATATTTGAAATTTTAATCTTGAACTAATGAGAAAATGCAACTTTCTAAAGTAAGTGAAGGACTGATATTCAAGCCAAAAGATTCAGACACAAAATACATACATAAACATTCATTGTTGAAAAGTGAGTCTGTAGTCCTTTTCAAATGATGCAAGTTTGGGAACAAAAGAGAAAAATCTTCATATATCACAATACAATAACAACAATATATATATATATATATATATATATATATATATATCAGTAAAAGATATTTTGCTTTGAAATTGGAATCTTATTTATAAGACATTACCACATTACCACTTGAAATGGAAACTTCCTTTCAGAGTGACATATGGCTCTTTCTTATTCCACACAGATGACATTTATGCTTCAGCAGCTTATTTGTTTACCTTAGAAAGTGTAGCTTCATTTCGATACCTAGTCTTTTTAATTTTTTTTTTATTTATTTTGCTTATTTTACATATTGATTCCAGTTTCCCTCTCCGTTCCTCCCTCTGTCGTCCCTTTCTTCCACCCTCCCAAATCCCCTGACCGCCCTCCCATCCCATCCACCCCCCACTTCACAAGTGAGGTGATGCCTTCCTGGAGGGATCATCCAAATCTGTCAAGTCATTTGGAGTAGGGACTAGGCTTTCCCTCCTGGCTCTAGGTTAAGAGAGTAAAAGGTAGTAATTTTCATTGCCAGTAACCCCATAGACTGCCTAAGACCCCAACTGATACCCACAGTCAGGGGTCCTGGTACAGTCATGCAGATTCCTCAGCTATCTGTCTGGAGTTCATGAGCTCTCACTTGCTCAAGTCAGCTGTTTCTATGGTTTTCTCCAGCATGGTCTTATCATTGGAATCAGTATTCATTCCTAGTGCATAAACTGGCTTTTTGAAGTCCATTTTCTATTAAGTGATACTCTCTTACTCTAGATATAGAGGGGGAGGGCCTTGGTCCTCCCCAAATTATGTGACTAATTTGATGACCCCTCCTGGGAAGCCTCACCCTCTCTGAAGAGGGTATGGGTGTGAGGTGGGAAAATGGTGTGAGGCGTGGGCAGATGCACAAGAGGGAGAGGGAACTGGGATTGGTATGTAAAATAAGACTATTTTTAATATAAATAAATATTAAATTTAAAATGGTATTAATGTATAACCTACATTGACTACATTGGCTTGTGTGTTAGATTAATTAATACAACAAACTCACTGTGGTTTGTTTGTTTGCCCTGTTCTGTGTTCAGTGCAGAGGGTAGAAAAGCAAAGCAATTTTTTTCCATGCCCTGAGCAAAAGAGACCTCAAAGCCCACCACCACAGTGACACATTTCCTCCATCAAGGCCACACTGACTCCAGTAAGGTCATATCTCCCCTAAAACTGCCACACCACTGCCTGGGACTGTCCCACTTACCTTGGACTGTAAACCTAGCCAACTACCCATGGTTGAGATGATCAGGGAGCCTAGAAGCTAGAGATGAGCACATCATCTAGTTCTGGTCTAATGCCAGAAGAAAGTCTGTAGGTGACATATTTTTATTCCTTATCCTAGTTTGAATGAACACTGAATTCTTTGTTTCATGGAAGCAAACACATCTCCCTTGGAGAAAAAGTGCAGGGGAACAGAAATAGTAAAGAGAGATACAAACAGATTAAGTGTTAGTTCCTGATATCACCACAACTGAAATAAAAAAGCTTGACTTCTAGGATGATAAATAAGAAAAACAAAACAAAAAATAGCCCTTTCAGCCACATCAAACTCCTTGATGAAACATAACCACCAATACAAGAGTATTTTCCTCCCATTATTACTGGAATGGGTTTGTTGAAGCTATTAATATACCATGTGCTCAGGAATCACATTCCCTTCATTGACAGTGCTGTTCCCCTGTCTTTTCTTGCCTTATGAATCATTGAAGGAGATGAGAAGGATAATTGATCAGAGTCACTGTTCCTGGGACACAGCAGTGAACCTGCAAATATGAATTAATAACAATTGAGACAGCATGGACAACACTTGAACAGGCTTGTGGCTGATAAAATTCCATCCCAGAGAGAGGAGATGGACATGAAGCCCTACTCTCTAACTAAAGAACAATTAGCAGTTCATAACTATCTGTTTAGGGAAAGCCAGTTAGTTTTATTAAGGTGTGTCTCTAAGTAGTTTGGTCATCCTCCAGTGAAGTCTAAATGTCCAAGAGTATTTAGTGGTACAAACTGTACTTGATTTTCTTTTTAAAACATATAAGGACAGAAGGCCTGATACATATGGAAGGGGTAATGGATTTGGGAGGGAGTAGAGAGGGAATGAATATGATCAATATGAACCAGTGCACTGCGTATATGAATTAAAGCTTACCTGAGGGTACAGAAAGCAAAGTTAACATAGGACCAGGCAATGGTGATACACTAGCTAGCCTTAGAGCCAAGCAGTGGTGGCATATACCTTTAATCCCAGAACTCAAGGGACAAGCAGATGGATTTCATTAGTTCAAAGAAACACTGAACCTGGCCTAAAGAGAAACAGCTCACACAAAGGTAATATCAGCACTTGGGATCACTCGCTTTTAATCCCAGGATTTGAGAGGTACAAAAGGAAGAAGCAAAGTCAGCCTTGAAGAATTTAGTTTTCAGCCACTCTGAGTAGGGGGATCAGACTAGGATTACAGTCTGAGGATTCATGGAGCTAGCTGAATCATTCTTCCAGCCTTGGTAGAGTTAAAAGCTAGTGACAAACTGCTTTGCTCATATGACCATCAGCTAGAAGCCCAATATCTGCCCCTGGGTTTTTAATTTTTGATGTGCAAAGTAGTGGCCTAGGAACTAAAACAGGAAGAGGTACAGTGTGAGGAACAAAGCCTTAACTGAGCACAGGCTGCAGAACTGAGCTCATTATCTTCAAAGGGCTAAGATATGGCATTTTAAATCTGAGAAATGGACCTAGTCAGACAATTTGGAAAAACTCCAAACAAATTCTGATGTTCTTACACAGTGAGGAACATGTATACATGTTTTCATTTGACTTAATGAGGAATATTGATTTAATGTAACTAGATAAACTCATAAATATTTTTTCAATGAAGCATCAAATTATCTTTGCAGCTTCATAATATCAATGTCATTTCTTTTAAATAAAAGTCTATAATTTTTATGTTACTGAATAACAAGTGACTTAAGTTAAATCATATTTTAATGTCAATTGCTCACTGTTTCAAGGTGCTTTGCCATCCATGATTATTTAATAGACTTTGGTATTCCCTAAAGAGTAGGATTCTATAAACACACTAAGACATTGAATTTATTTTTATTGACAGCAGAAATCCGGTCACACATTTTATTCACTCAGTTGACCCACAGATAAATAGCATCATGATATGTTTTGCTTTATACCATGGAGAGAATGTTTTGAAATATGTGTTTTACAAATTTTGCTATAAATTAATAAACATTCATTATTGAAAAGCTCCCAGACTTCTAAAATATTTCTGTTTACTACATTATAGTCAAAGGTGTGTATTTCTGTCATAGTGTTTGTATTGCTGTAATAAAATACCAATAAAATACCATGTAATCTGGGAAGAAAGTATTTTACTTCAGTTAAGAACCATCTACCATATTCTTAACTAACACTGTAGGAAATTAGAGGAAGAACTCAAAGACAGCTTCTTGAGGAGGAATATGGAAACAAGGACCATGAAGGAACACTGCTTATTAGCTTGCTTCCTTTCTCTTGCTCTATTTTCTTATACAACTTGGGACCACCTGCCAAGGGTTTGCCTGCCTCATATGGTAAGATGTTCTTACCCACTTCAATCAAGAAGTCACATTAATCAATCAGGTGTCAGCATTTTCTCTAGTGAGGTTCTCCACCAAGTGTACAAAAAGTTAGGCAGTACAGTTGCAATATATATATATATATATATATATATATATATATATATATATGTTATATATATAAAATGTTTTATATAATATATATGTGTGTCTATCTATATGTGTATATATGTATGTGAGTCTTTATGTATATATGCTTATAGGTATATGATGGGAGATGTTATTCTGTATATATGTTTCTCATGCTGGTTAATAAAGACATGTGGCCAATGAGATAGCAAGATAGGTGGGCCTAGGAGACAAGGAGGAAAGAGGAAATGGGAAGGGCGAGTCGAGATGGAGCCCTGGGAAGAAGCAGAATGCCCGCCACGGCTCCCTGATAAGATGGCCACGTGGAAATACTTAGATAAGTAGAAATGGGTTAATAATTAAGGCAGAGCTAGCCCATAAACAATAATGGTAACTGGCCAACAGGATTGTATCAAATACAGAGTCTCAGAGTGTTATTTGGGGCTGGCGCGGATGTGGGCCCAGATTGGTGGGTTGGCAGGCTGGCAGAAACATACATGCTACAGATGGCGCCCAACGTGGCTATAAGAACTTTCACTTAAAACGAATAAGAGCTTAAGAAATGTTTTAGAAAAAAAGGAACAGAGACTAGCAAGACTTCTTACTTGCAGCATTTTCTCGGTTGGGTTTGTGTTGCTGTAGTCAGAGATTTGCACAGCTCCTTTAAGGTAGGGTTCTTCCAAAATTAGCATAGGTGGCGAAAAACTGCCTTGCTTTTAAAGAACTCTGCTAACAATTCATTGGTGTGTACAAGACCTGCAATGAAGGTTTACACTGTGTTTTAAAAAATACACTGGCTTTGGAGAGAAAAAGAAACAGGATACAATGGTTTAAAAAAGAAAAAAGTAAGTACAATGCATGGGTATGGTGGCACATGCCATTAATCCCAGCACTCGGCAGACAGAGGCAATCAGATCTCTGTGATTTCAGGGAAAACCTGGTATGTGGTGAATTCCAAGGCAGATAAAAGTTACACAGAGAAACCCTGTCTCAAAATATATAAAAATAGAAGTAGAATAAATAGAGTAATAAAAAAGCCACGTTTTAAAGATGGAAAACACAGAGAAATTTTGGATACTATACATGCTTCTGTTGTCTTTAAATTATTTGTTTGCTGAGAAAATAACAACTACTGATAAAAGAAATGCTGCTGGATTAATTCAACTTATATATTTTAAAAATACTTTGACTCCAAAATTTAAGCTTAAGGACAAGTTACTGGGGAAAAGGATTTCATTTTTGTTTTCACAGAAAATGAAAAGCTATGGATTCTTTCCAGACTTATATGGTTTGATCAAGCCAGACCCCCTGAAACAGCTCCCCAGGTGATCCAACATTCAAAGCAGTTGAGACAAAGCCTTGCAGACTACAGCCATGATTTCGGCATCTTCTTTGGACCCTCATGACAGTGCCCTCTACCGGCAGGAAGAAGTTTGGAAAGAACAACGCCCAAATTCCCAAATATTGTTTGTAAATGTTTGTTTTCATTTAAATGGGCTTGGTTATAAATGGCTATAACCACAAACAATCTTTTTAAAGGTAAAAAGGGAATTATGGTATAGATATGAATACTTTGCTTTGGCATGGATTTTCTTTTATTGATACAATTTAAGGTCAATTTTGTGATATGTATATTTCTCCTCTTGTTTAGGTATTGTGTTTATATAGCTCATTGGAAAATGTAATGTATAATTTAGTACAGATTAGAGAGTTTACTATGATAGTCAAAACTTGGAGTTAAGTTAGTTAGGATTTCTAGGTATGCAGAGATGTATTTGAGATGAATAGGCATTCTTCAAACCTTTCAAAGACCTACAGAATATGGCATTTAAAATGGTTTAGGGATTTTCTTGACAATGAGGCACAACTGCTCCTGGTAACACCACCTACAGAAGAAAGGAAGATGGACATCGAAGAAACACATTATGGAGTTTGCTTCTAATTTGGCAAGACTAGCCATTTGGGCAAGGTACTGCTCTTCTGGACTGTTTGACTTTATGTTGTAGAAACTGGACATGCAGGACCCACAAAAAGGTGACTGCTGATGCAAGATGGACATTGCTACGGGATTCCTGCTTCATGGAAGAGGCTGCCTGACAGACAGTCTACAGGATACAGAGAAAAATGACTGACAAACTTTAAATACAGGTGGACAGTTTAAAGTTTCCTGCTTTGCTAAAAGTCTGCCAGACACATTATGGCCTATAGGCTGAAGATGAAACATTACAGAAGAACTTCGGGTGACTGACCAGGCAATGAGTTGTCTCTGTCATTTCTAGAGTGTATATATTATCCTTCTGTGGTCTTTGAAGGATTGAAGACAGATAGTTTTGGTTATAGTTTTCCTTAGTTAGGATTAAAGATAGTTACATATATGACTTTAGACTCACGAAGATAGGATAAATGATATTTTCTTTAAGTCTTACAAAATGTTAATGGACTAAATATTGTTAACTGTGATTCTTATTTGATAACTGTTGTATGTTATATTTTGCTATGTTAAGGTTAAACCCTTTCTTTTATTTTAGACAGAAAAGAGGAGATGATGGGAGATGTTATTCTGTATATATGTTTCTCGTACTGGTTAATAAAGACCTGTGGCCAATGAGATAGCAAGATAGGCGGGGCTTGGAGACAAGGAGGAAAGAGGAAATGGGAAGGAGGAGTTGAGATGTAGCCCTGGGAAGAAGCAGGACGCCCACCGCGGCTCCCTGATAAGATGACCATGTGGAAATACTTAGATAAGTAGAAATGGATTAATAATTAAGGCAGAGCTAGCCCATAAACAATAATGGTAACTGAACAACAGGATTGTATCAAATACAGAGCCTCTGAGTATTATTTGGGGCTGGCGCGGCTGTGGGCCCAGACTGGCAGCAGGCGGGAAGGAGCTGGCAGGAAACCTGCTGTAACAGGTGTATATATATATATATATATATATATATATATATATATATATAATTCATTTATGTTATACTATATATTTGAAGGCATTTAATTATTCTGTTACAAGTGTTTAACTTTGTATTATTACAACATACATATAATTCTGAAAAAAATATGTATAAATGGAGATTGTGGCTAAAAATTGAATTGATAGTGGTAGGCTTTGATGGCACATGCCTTTAATCCCAGCACTTGGGAGGCAGAGACAAGTGAATCTCTGTGAGTTTGAGATCAGCCTGCTCTACAGAGAGAGTTCCAGGACAGGCTCCAAAGCAATACAGAGAAACCATATCTCAAAAAAAAAAAAAACAACTAAACTAAAAAAATTTAATTGATAGTATATCAATTATATGTAATATATATATATATATGACAGAAAAACCCATAAAAATTTTACTTTACTTGAATGATTTATCAGCTCATAGGTCTGTGCTATCAACTCTTTGCTGTTTTTGTTATATTTTTAAATTATGAAAACATTTTCCTTGAAATTATTTTTGTTTGCTCTATTATTGTTTATCTTCCAGAACTCTCATATTTTCTATCTAGGCATTTTAATAATTTATATTTAAACTTACTTTTAAAATCCCTGAATCTCTTTGGAAATGGGCTTTAACATTGAGGTTTAAATGAAATAAAGCCTTTCCTCCTCAAATTGCTTGTGTTCATGTTGTTTAACCACAGCAGGAAAATAGTAAGACAGTAGGTAAATGTAAGACAAAATTTATTATATGAAATTCTCAAAGAACTTATAAAATATTTTAAATTTTTTGAGAAGGGTTCTTGTGGTGCTGAGAGTGTATAGTTGTTTTTTTTTTTTTTTTTTTTTTTTTTGGTTAGGGTAAAATGTTCTGAGAATATCTGTTATCCACACATGTTAGTTCCAAAATTTCCCTGTTAAGTTTATGTCTGGATGAATTGTCCATTTGTGAGAGTTGTGTGCTAGTATCTGCCATTATTACTGTATGGAGTTCTATGTGTGGTTTAAGCTTTAGTAATGTTTCTTATACAAACATAGGTACCTTTACATTAAGGACATGGATACTCAGAATTGGGAGATCATCTTTGTGAATTTTTTTTTTTTTGATAAATATGAAATACCTTCCTTCATTTTGTTTCCCAATACACACTTTTTTTTAAAAATTTAAATGTGAAACAAGCTTGTTTTACATGTCAATCCCAGTCCCTCTTCTTCCTTTCTTCCCTGTACCCTGGCAGCCCCTATCTCCCCACTCGAGAGAGGATGAGACATTCCATAGGGGATCTTCAAAATAGGTCATATCATTTGGAGCAGTGCCTAGGCTCTCTCCTATGTGTGTAGAATGAGAGAGTATCCCTCTATGTGAAATAGGCTCCCAAAATCTGTTTGTATATTAGAGATAAATATTGATCCACTGCCAAAGATCACATAGACTGACTGTCCAGTCCTCTTAACTAACACCCATGTTCAGGGTGTCTGGGTCAGTCCTATGTTTGTTTCCCAGCTATCAGATTGGGGTTGGTGAGCTACCCCTAGTTCAGGTCAACTGTTTCTTTGGATTTCTCCTCCATATTTTTTGAGTAATTTTGATTTGAAGTATATTTTTAAAAATATTAAGACAGCCATGACAGCATGCTTCTTAGTTCTGTTTGATTGGAAGATCTTTTCATACCCCTTTACTCTGAGGTGAAGTCTATTTTGAGACTCCTAGCAATAGCAGATACACAGCCTGAAGTAACCATCTCTACTGAACAGATTGATGCATAGCACAATTGTCAACAGAGAGGCTTCATCTAGTAACTGGCAGAAACAGATGCAGACCCTCAGCCAAAAATTAGGCAGAGTTAATGGAATCATGCAGACCAGAGGGAGAAATGAATATAGGGCCAATAACATAACAATGAAGACTCACAATCAAATAATCTGGGCTCATAGGGACTCACAGAGACTGAAATGACAACCAGGGAGTCTGCATGGGAATGACCTAGTCACTCTGCACATATTTGATATTTTTTTTTGTTTTAGCTTGGTCTACTTGTGGGACTTCTAACAGTGAGAAAAGGGCTATCTCTGACTGTTTTCCTAACTTTGAAACCCTCTCATACTGTGTCACCTTCCCCAGCCTTAACACATGGGGAAGTACTTAGTCTAACTGCAACTGTAATTATGTGCCACATTTTGCCATTTTCTGAATAGAAATGGGGGACAGGAGGAGAGGAGAGGTGTGGGGAAAAGACTGGGAGGAGAGCAGTCAGTGGAAACTGCAGCCAAGTTATAAAACAAACAAACAAACAAAATCATTTAAAATAATACTTAGCACAATTACAATCTAAAAAGAAAATCAGGCTGTTATACACTTCCCAGCAAGATTCTACCTGTTCTTCATTCATGTATGAATGTGTATAAAAGCATAAGAATATGTATGAGTAAACTTTAGGTGACAGTGTTTCACACTGTAGTAGTGTTTTGCACATGACACATGGCTCTATAGAATCCCTGCCCCACACTTGCAGCCTTATGCTTAAGCTTCTATTTTTATCTGTCCCTACATAATTTGAGTCTGTAACATAGTCTATATGAAGTATTGAGAAATAAAAAGTTGCAAGCTGATAAAATAATCAGTGTACTAATTAGAAATAGTGGATTATACTCAGGAAGAGAGACTAAACCAAGTAGTTTAATTAGATTGGAACCATTTTTTTTAAACTAACAGAGATTAATAAATAAAATGTAAATAACATTTAATGACATATTTCAAAAAGTGAAATACAAATACATATTAAAATGTACCTATAACAGGCTTGGACAGATACCTCAGCAGTTCAGTGTTCTCCCTGCTACACAAAGGACCAAGGTATATCTTCAAGCACTAATGTACTGACTGACAAGTCTCTCTAAATCCAACTTCAGGATCTCCAGTGTGCTCTTCTGGTCTTGTGCAGAGACATGCATTCAAGCAAAACTTCATATTTATGATATAAATGTATATATATGATATATATGATATATATGATATATATGTAACTATATCATTAAATTCAATAAAAACATTTATTATACTAAATGAATAAGTGGCTTTTGAAAAGAGATTAATGAACTTATATATACTACAAAAACAAATATATTAGATATAAGACAAACTTAGATACTGTTAAGTTTATCCTTATATAAATAGTATTAATTATTTGATTTTTGATCCTGTCTAAGAAATTCTGGAACATAATTTTTTGTTTACTTTATTTGTAGTCATTCATGAGTAATAATTCACTGTGAGCTAATCACAGTGAAGTCAGGATAGCAATTTTCCTTAAATTTCTTTTAAAACTCTAAAACTATCAACTTGAATTTTAGAAACCTCAAATTTCAAACTGACAAGCATATCCAATTCTCTTCTAAGAGATTTCATACTTTACTCTCTGAGCTTTCATCAGCCAAAAATAAATAATCAAAATCTCTGAGATGCCACATGTAAGATTTTGAGATCTGGAAAATTGAAGTTTTGGGCCTGGGTAGGCCACTGGAACATTTTTGGTTGAGAATGAACAGGAGACAATTTCCAAATATAAAAGTTGCAGCACTGTTTTGATGTGAGTCTCAATTTTCCTGTTAGTGCATACATGTAGAGAGCAAAAGTGATATCAACCTGGAATCAGAAATTTCAACTGGATTCCTACACTGCTATGAGTAAGTAAAAGGGCAGTTTTAATGGTTTGAAATAAGAAAAAAAAAAGTTCAAATATTAATGGGCTAGAATTTCAAACTTTTTATTGCTTTCAAAACCTAATAACAGAAAGGAGAGATTAAAATAATTTGTAGTGAAGTTTACTAGATTGTGCCCAAGAGAACCATAACAAGGAAAAGCTGCTGTGTGCAGTAGCAATTTAAATTTCAAGGTTTCTTCCAATATGACAATCACCAGTATCTTCTGTTCCCCACCATTATCAGCATCCCATTGCTTCCGGGATGGAATTTGTTTCAGTACATCTTCGATTTTCCAATTTTTCATTGTCTTTATTCATAAAATATTAAATATTAAATGATATATATATATATCATTGTCATATATATTTCTCATAACTATGGCCAAAGTTTGACTATAAAGAATTATAATTCTATTTAATACTAAATCAACTTCCTATTAAACAAATATATGGAAAATAATATCACACAAAAAAAGCCATAGCAAGCAATAGTGGTGTAAAGCAAAGATATTGGTTTTGGGAGAAATAAAGAGATGGAAAAAAGGAGAGGGAGAGAAATGACAGAAAGAGAGCGAAAGAGAGAAAGAGAGAGAGAGAGAGAACCAGAAAAATGTTGCTTATCATTTCCTTGATTTCTGTAAAGTTGAAGAATAAAATCCTATTCTAAGAGTGGAGAAGGTATAAAAGAGCTTCTTGTTCTTGTCCACTAGCTGTTCTTCATATCTTTGATGCCATACATTCTGTCATGCCTCAGTTATCTTCATAATAGAAATTTCAGACATTTAAAAGTATCAGGAACAAAAAAATTTAATGATCTTACCATAAAGAACAGATAATATATTTCTGATGGTATCACAAATTGACTTCACCTGATCACTACACAGTATGTCTATCAACTGGTAGATCACATTGTACCTATGGATGCATCTACATACAATAAAAATAAGTAATATCAGTCAATGTGTTCCAGAAATACTAGAATTTGGTGCAACAGTATTTTCTGAACACTTGCTCATATTATATAATTTATATCATATATTAATGGTAATATATACTTAATGATAGAATATCACAGACAAGACAATATAATAATTTCTTTATTAATGTTTTAAATGAAAACAAATATTTATAAACAATATTTGGGTATTTGGGTGTCGTTCTTTCCAAACTGCTTCCTGCTGATAGGGGGCACTGTCACACAGGATCAAAGAACACCCAGAAATCTTGGCTGTAGTTGCAAGACTGCTTTGTACCATTGACATTGCTTCAAAGGATCTTGTTTTATCAAACGACATTAGCCTGGAAGGAATCCACAGATTTTCAATTTATGTGAAAACAAAAGTAGAAATCCTTTTTCCCAGTAACTTGTCTTTAGGCTTAAATTTTGGAGTCAAAGCATTTTTTTCCTTTTTTTTTCATTAATAATATAATTTAAACATTTTACATGTGGATCCCTGTTTTCTCTCCTGTCCTCCCTCCTTCCTTCCCTTCCTCCCTCTTACCTTCTTTCACGTGTGACATGCACCCTGGCCACAATCCCATCCCATCATCCTATCCCCATTCCACTTGTAAGGCTGTGCTATCCAGGCTGGGTCATGTAAACCTGTCAAGTCATTTGAAGTAGGGACTAGGACTTCTCTCCTGTCTCTAGGTTAGGGGGTATCCCTCCATGGGGGATGTGTCTGCAAGGTCCTTTTGTGCACCAGGAATAGATCCTGTTTCTACTGTCTGAGGTCCCCCAGACTGCTTAGTTTTTCTAGCTGGGACCCATATTCAGGGGGTCCTAGGCAGTCTCATGCTGGATTCCCAGCTATCAGTCAGGGAGGCCCATTAGCTCCTCCTTGTTCAGGTCAGCTGTCTTTGTGTGTTTTCTGCAACCTGGTCTTGTCCCCTCTCCCTGCATCTGGATTCTAGTTTGAGTCAGTGTTTGGTTATGGTTGTTTGCTTCTATTTCCAATGTACTAGATGAGGGCTTCATGATGGTGGATAATTTAGTTGATGATCTCACTATCAGAGAAGAGCATAGATTGAGGAAAACACATGTTTTCCTCTCCTCCCTTTTTCTTCCTCATAGTTCTCTCTCAATTGACTGTCCCCCTATTTCCCATGTGCTCTGGAGGACTTGTCCCTTCCCCCTTTTGTGAGGGACCATATATGAATCTCTTAGAAAATACCCTGAATCCCAGTTCGTCTGGTGCTATGAATTACAGGCTGGTAATCTTTTGGTCTTTGTCAAAAATCCATATATGAGTGAGTGCATACACTGTTCCTCTTTTTGTGACTGGGTTACCTCATTCAGGATGGTTTCTTCAAGTTCATTCCACTTGGCTGAGAATTTCAAGATTCATATATATATATATATATATATATATATATATATATATATATATTGCAGAGTAGTATTCCATTGTGTAGTTGTGCCATATCTTCTTTATCCATTCTTCAGTTGAGGGGCATATAGGTTGCTTCCAGGTTCTTGCTATTACAAATAAGGCTGCTATGAACATAGTTGAGCACATGTCTTTGTTGCATGGATGTGGGTGTTTTGGGTATATACCTAAAAGTGGAATTGCTAGGTTCTGTGGTAAGCTAGTTCCCATTTTCCTGAGGAACCACCATACTGGTCTCCAAAATGGCTGTACAAGTCTGCATTCCCACCAGAAGAACTTTATGGCTTTAAAGAAAGAAATTAAAGAAGATACCAGAAAATGGAAAGGTCTCCAAGCTCTTGGATTGGAAAAATAAATATATTAAAAATGGCAATCTTGCCAAAAGCAATCTACAAATTCAATGCAATCCCCATTAAAATCCCAGCACATTTCTTCACTGACCTTGAAAGGATAATAATCAACTTTGTATGGAAAAACAAAAGACCCAGGGTAGCCAAAACAAGTCTGTACAATATAAGAACTTCAGGAGGCATCACCATCCCTGACTCTAAGCTCTACTACAGAGCTGTAGTTCTGAAAACAGCCTGGGATTGGCACAAAAATAGACAGGTAGTCCAGCGTAATCGAGTCAATAATTTGGATATTAATCCACACACCTATGAACACCTGATTTTCAACAAAACAGCTAAAAATATACAATGGGGGGAGGAAAGCATCCTCAATGAATGGTGGTGGTACAATTGGATGATGGTGTGTAGAAAACTGCAGAAAGACCTATGTCTATAGCCATGCCCAACACTCAAGTCCAATTGGATCAAGACTTCAACATAAATCTAGCCACACTGAACCTCTTAGAAGAGAAAGTAGGAGGTACCCTTCAACAAATTAGTATAGGAGAATGCTTCTCTAACATAACTCCAGTAGCACAGACACTGAGATCAACAATTAATAAATGGAACTTCATCAAACTTAGAAGCTTCTGTAAGGCAAAAAACACAGTTGACAAGACCAAACGGCAGCCCACAGACTGGAAAAGATTTTTTACCAATCCTACATCTACAAATCCTACAAAGGTCTGATATCCAAAATATACAATGAACTCAAGAAACTAGTCAACAAAACACCAAATAGCCCTATTAAAATGGGGTATAGAATTGATGGAAGAATTCTCAATAGTGGAAATCAAAGAGGCTGAAAGACAATTAAGAAAATGTTCAACATCCTTAGCTTTCAGGGAAATGCAAGTATAAGCAACTTTGAGATACCATCTTGCTCCTGCCAGAATGGCTAAAATTAGAAACACCAATGACATCTTATGCTGGAGAGCCTGTGGAGAAAGAAAATATAATAATTTGTATACTTTAAAACGCATAAATTCCCAAATATATGATGTTGGACTGATAATTAATTTTTTTGCTGTTCTCATTGTTTCTAATTTTGTCTCTATTTTATTCATAAAAAATTTAGTTTGTGTAATGATCAATTCTTAACTCATTATGCTATCTTAAGAAAATTTGTAATGCAGATAAATTTTAGAGAATATATTTAAGAATGTCAAAAAGTTTCTATACACTATTGTACTTACACACAGGCTGAAAATAGGATGCAATTTGAAACAATAGTAGTAACTTAAAAATTGAAAGTTTTAAACCACTGATTTAGATTATGTAGAGCATAATCAGGCTCTAATTTAATTAATCTACAGCCTCTATTTTAATAAAACCACACTGTTTTCTCATGTCACATGTGTGTGATCACATCTACAGTAAAGTGTTAAATGGAAATTGTAAACAACATACGTTGTCACCTGCTTGTGTGTTCATATTTCTCTGCCTCTCTCCTTCTTTCCTTCCATTCTTGCAAACACTTTCATTGTCATGTATATCCTCTACAGATGTTCATACTTCTGTTCATACTAAACCTTCACTTGAGTATCTGATTCTTCAATTCCTTCTACTATAATCACATAGATCTCTCTTAGAGAAAAAAAAATATGTGCACATTACATATCTTAAAATCATTTGCAAATACTTTTTATGTAACTACCTACAAAGTAATGTATGATGACCTGTATTGGGCACATACATATAGTTTGATTATATGATTGCTACTATATTTATTCTTCATAAATTAAAGCCTTTTTGATAATTTGATTCTGGTCTTTAGATAGAAAAATGCAGATCTATAATTGCATATATAAATATTACTTTATTATATACCTCTCTCTCTCTTTCTCTCTCTCTCTCCCTCTGTGTGTGTGTGTGTGTGTGTGTGTGTGTGTGTGTGTGTGGTTGTATGTGTGAGCATGCATAGGTCATAGGACAAGAGTCGGCATCTCCAGGATGAGACTCAGCACATCATGCTTCCTATGAGAGTCTTTACTCTCTGGGCCATCTCAAAAACATAAGTGATTTAATAAATGTGATTTTTAACATCAAAAACAATATGTGAAATATTGAAAACCGAGCCTTAATTATTTTGTGACTTAGGTAGCTTTACTTAGATGTCTAACTTTGAAAAGTCTATTCTAAGCATCATCTCCAGCTTCATACAGCCTTTATGTCTATCTCATTATTACATGATGAACTCACACTGTGCTTCCAGGAGTGATCTAGAATTTTTGCCGAATATTTAAAAAATATGACAAGTATTTTGGAAGTAATCTGTCCAATTAGTTGCATTAATATTATATTGACATTAAACAAGAAAATAGCCATAAAAGAAAGTAGAGATGTGGAGCCAGGAAAATACAGCAATTTTCTTTGTGGGGGTATGATAGTTTAAAGATCAAAAAGACAATATAGGACTCTTAAGAATAGGGCATCTGGAGTTGGAATCATGGAGATTTTTTTCATCTTTTCAAATTAAATATAAAGTTTGGGCCCTCTCTCCAGTAAGATAGACTATGTGGAAATACTTAGATTAATATAAATGTGTTTATATTTAAGACAGAGATAGCCAATAAGAGATGCAAGTAACAGGTCAACAGCATTATATCTAATACAGTGTCTCTTGTGTTATTTGAGGCTGGCACCTCGGTGGGACCATGCTGGCAGGAAAACCTACTCATAACAAAATGGCACCTGCTAAGTGGTTTCTAAGAACTTACACTTAAAACATAACAAAGGCTTAAAAAGAGGTTTTAAAAACAAAATAACAGAGATAAACAAGTCTCCTTAGTATCACCATTTTTCTCGGTTGGGTTCTGTTTGATTAGAAACAAGCAGAGATTTGTGAGGCTCCTTCTTTAAGGGAGGTTTTCTGACTCAACATATGAGGCAAAAAAAATACATGGCTTTTAAGAAATGTTGCTAACAATAAAGAAGCCACAGAAAGATGGAAAATACAAAAGAGTCTGGATACTGTATGCTATAGTATTGTCTTTAAATTACTCAATTACTAGAGAAAAAAATAATTGCTACAATATACTTAATTATCAATGCTGCTAAATTAATCCAATTTATATATTTTAAAAATGCTTTGACTCCAATATTTATGTGTAAGAACAGGTTACCGGGGAAAAGGATTTCTATTTTTGTTTCCACAGAAAATGAAAAGCTGTAGATTCCTTTCAGACTAACATGTTTTGATCAAGCAAGATCCCCTGAAACAGCATTCCAGGTCATCCAACAGTCAACAATCTGGGACAAGGCAGCCTCACAGACCACTACAGCCAGGATTTCTGCATCTTCTTAGGATCCCCATGACAGTGCACCCTACCAGCAGGAAGCAGTTTGGAAAGAACGACACCCAAATTCCCAAATATTGTTTATAAATGTTTGTTCTCATTTATATGGGGTTGGTTATAAATGATTACCATTAAGTAAAAAGGGTATTATATAGATAATGAATATTGTTTTGGAATGGATTTTAATTTATTGATATAATTTAAGGTCAGTTTTTTGATATGTATATACCTCCTTTGTTTAGGTATTGTGTTCATATAGCACATTTAGAAATGTAATATATAATTTAGTTCAGAGTATAAATAGTTACTATAATAGTCAAAACTTATACTTAAGTTAGTTAGGATTTCTAGATATACGGAGATGTATTTGAGATAAATAGGCATTCTTCAAACCTTTCAAAGACCTACAGAATATGGCATTTAAAATGGTTTAGGGTTTTTCTTAACTGTGGGGCACAACTGCTCCTGGCAACACCACCTAAGTCAGAAAGGAAGACTGACCTCAAAGAAAAAACATTATGGAGTTTGTTTTCAATATGTCAAGACTAGCCAATTGAGCAAGATACTGTTCTTGTCTGGACTGTTTGACTTTATGCCATTGCCATATAAACTGGGCATGCAGAACCCACAGGAAAATTACTGCTGATACAAGATGGACATTGCTACAGGATTACTGCTTCATGGAAGAGTCTGCAGGACACAGAGATAAGTGACTGACAAACTGCAAACACAGATGGGACAGTTTAAAGTTTCCTGCTTTGCTGAAGCATCTGCCAGACACACTATGGCCTATAGGCTGAAGATGGACATTACAAAAGAATGGGTGACTGACCAGGTACTGAGTTGTCTCTGTCATTTCTAGAGCTTATATATTAACGTTCTGTGCCCTTTGATGGAGTTGAAGACAGATAGTTATGGTTATAGTTTTTCTTAGTTAGGACTATAAATAAGTTACTTATAGGACTTTAGACTCAAGAAGATAGGATAGATAATAAAATAATATTTTAAATCTTGCTAAATGTTAATGGACTAAATATTGTTAACTGTGGTTCTTATTTGATAACTGTTTTGTTTTATATTTTGCTATGTTAAGGTTAAACTCTTCTTTTTCTTTTAGACAGAAAAGAGGAGATGATGGGAGATGTCCTTCTGTAAATATGTTTCTTGTATTTCTTAATGAATAAAGCACTGTTGGCCAATAAGATAACAAGATAGGCAGGACTAGGAGAGAAGGAGGATTCGGAGAGGATAGATGGAGTCAACATGTCAGACCAAGAGACCAGACATCAAGGCACTCTCTCTGATAAGATAGACCACACGGGAATATTTAGATTAATAGAAATTGGTTTATATTTATGACAGAACTAGTTAATAAGAAATGCAAGTAACAGGCCAACAGTATTATATCTAATAACAAATATTAGAATTAGATTTAATTTAGCACCATGTTTTTTTGTCTCAAATTGACTGGACTTGTGATGGTAAAAGAAGGGATAATTTAATGGTATTGAGAGAAATCCATTTTGCTGATACTGGTTTTGACATTATAGAAAAGTATTAGGGAGTTGCAAATACATATGCTGTTGCTTTCAGTATGAAAATAAAATTTGTAAATTACATAAAAATAAATGCTTTATCAGCTGAGACTATAAATTATTTCTGAGAAACTTTTGCTTAATTAATTCATTAAATTGATGTAAAAAAATAGGGTGTAGCCATCTTTGTAATTCTGGTCTTCATAATGCTCTGAAGTTGCCAGTCGTCCCTGAAAATATGAGTTTAAAGCCAATCTGTGATACATAAGACCCTGTCTAAAAATACAACATAAAGAAAAAAGGAAGGGAACAAAGAAAAAAGAAACAAAGGAACAAATGAAAAGGAAAAATGGTTACAAAATTGTGAAGTGTTTTAAATAATTTTTAATGTCACTGTGCTTAAGATAACTCTTACCCCTTATCAGGTTAATCAACAGGATAATAAACATAATGCTATGTCAAGGATTTGGTTTTGTACTGATGCAAATTCATTGGATGCTGCTTTAACATATATATAAATATATATATATATTTATATATATATATTCTTTCAAAATAAATGAACCAGATAAGAAAATACCATATATTATATAAGGATGCCAATTAAATTTAGAATATTAATACACTGAAATGCATGGAGTAAAACTGAAAATTCATTTACCATAATTACTCAGACCTCTTTCAAGTGTTTAAAAGAGACAAGAAAAAAAAATGTAGTTATTTCAATAACCTCCTTTTGATTCTAGAATCCAGAATACTATTCAAAATATTCATAACTAAAAGTATGCAAACAAAAGAACATCATGTAAGCATTTAAAGGATGAGCTAGAATTTTCAAACATATGGATCTATGTAAAACAGCAAATTTATGCTAAGGAAATGAAGAATGGTTCCAATAAAACAATGTTATTCGTTGTAAAAAAATAGAACAACATATATTAACTATATATTGCTTGTGAATACTCACCTTGTCACAGGTCTTGAAATTGTGGGATTGAAAATATGCATAAAAATTCATAGCAATTTCTTTTTTTTTTGAGAGATAATACATAAACCTGTATTTATTTTTTATTTTACTTATCAATCCCAGTTCCCTCTCCTTCCCTCCCTCTTTCCCTACCCCCTGTCTCCCCTACCTCCCCACCAACCTCCCCCACACACTCCTCAGTGTGGGTGATTCCTTCCAGGAGAGATCAACAAAATAGCATTTTCTATTGGAAAGAAAAAGCTTAAAGAGGATAACAAGAACCTCACCTAAGTTAATCATGTGTGCTTGCTTTCCAACTGCAAGATGTTTTCTCTTTCTTTCTTTCTTTCTTTCTTTCTTTCTTTCTTTTTAAGTGATGTGAGATTTGGAGTAGTGGGGATAAATAGCTATTTTTTGTCATTAATTTTTTGTCATAAATTTTTTCTAGACAATGAACCTAAATAAATAAATAAATAAATGAAACACAGTTTTCAGCAAGCAACTGTTTCGTTTTTCTGGGTTTAATAAGAATGTGTCATTTTGGTATTATTTATAAAACATGCAACAATTCTGATAATGGAATTAGAGTATTACCTACATCATGAGTAACATTAGATGGGCTGATAACAAATATAAGGTGATTTGTTTACACTTATAAAGGTGAAACTAGAGAAAGAGAATTTAAAAACTGAACAAATACTCATAACTCTTGCTATTAACACTGGTTAATTCTTTCCACTAAAGTATATGTGAGTTTGAAAATGTACTTGGAGTCAATGTGGAAGAGACAAACTTATTGAAATTCAGGCACAGAACAACAAAAATGTAAACATGAATTGAAGCTACAATTAGATAAATACTAAGAGAGAGAAAATGAGATTGAGAGTAATTTTTCTTCCAGATGGTCTGATAACTGAGTGGTTTTGGTCATTAGAAATTCTGTCCAGAATTAATTCTTCCCAAACAAGTACATGATATCCTATATGGCTGGCCATTACTGGTGTATCTTAGAAGCTCAGTAGTTCTTTCCTTTCCCAGAAACAGTATCTTAATATTTGTGTTTTTCTGTGTGGATGCTTTTGCCATATTATTATATCAAAAAATTATCTCTATAGGAAAAATAAGGGAATACTAAAAAAAGTTTATGAGTCAGTTTGCAGTAAAATTCTACACACACAGACAGACACATACACACACTCACACACACACACACAGACACACACACACACAGACACACACACACACAGACACACACACCCACACACACACACACACACACAGAGACACCACAGATATCAATATTTGCTTCCACTTAGGCAGTGTTCTTGCACAAAAGAAAGATCTGACCTCAATGTTAGATTGTAACATCTTGGGTAAATAAACATGCTTTATTACAAAAATACCAAAATTTGTGAAATGTTGCTTCTGGACAGAAGTTCATCATTCTTATTCCTGAGACGAGATGCTTTGTTATTTTGAAGCATGAACAATATGCCTTTCAAAACTGAGAAGGCAGTTTTTATTTAAGAACTACCAAGTGCAGATTGCTTAGAGAATATTAGTTTTTGCCCTTCAGGGATGGTTGTTTTTGACTCAAGTAATATTTATTCCAAATCCTACAGTAGATATTTTTGCCAGTTTCAAATTGATTTTGAGAGGAATTTGTATCTCAGACACATCAGTGACTTCTAGGTTAAAGTGAGCCTTGAGACTCAGGATAGACCAAGGAACTCAAGGAAACAATGTGGCTTCAGTGGAAAATGGTCCAAATAACAAATTGATTGCAATAAGGATGGTAAAATAATTGCATAATACCTCACAGGAGAAAACAGTCTGTGGTAATGAAAGCACTTTGTCTATTGCTGCCAAACTGCTCAGTGACATCTCAGAAATCCGTGCCCTCCTTGGCCATAACAAGGTCAAGAAATGCATACAATAAGTAAGAAGAACCTTCTAGATTGTGTGTGTGTGTTTTAAAGTGCCAGAATATATAGAAATGAGAGCTTTTTCAGTAAGATATTGAATGTTTCAAAAATCTAGGTTATTCAACTTCTTCAATTAGAATGTAAAGGCAGTGTGTTTGGAACTTGCCATCATTGAGAACTGCTATAAACATCCCAGATGAGCTTCTTAGGTTGTCAAATTAAACATCAAGTAAATAAAAGAATGTGACATTATTAGAGAGATATTTGAACATGTGTAACCTCTCAAGTCTTCAATGAATGATGTAATGATAGCAATAATTTTTTAAATGATTATGTGCCCATTTCCTTACTGTGTACACTTTTACCGCCTTTCCTAATAAACATAATTTTATTAATTATCTACTCTGTGGAAAGAGTTTACCATACCAAGAAGCCATGAATTTTAAACTGTTCTTGCTGAGAGGTATTAATTTTCTACAAGGATATCCTTTATCGTAATGAGAAAAATGTAGGATGAGAGATACTCCAATGTTCAGAAAGAATAAAGTCTTCAATATGTTCACCAAGGCACTGGAAGATTCATACTTGAAAACCCAAACTACTTCAACTGTATTTAGCCCAAGGAAGTTTATTGTATTGAGCTCAGATCGCTGTTGGACTTATGTTGTTCTCTTTAATACAAATCATTATTTTGTTTGTGTTGCTGTTTGTTTGTTATGTTGGTTTTTAATTTTGTTCAAAATATAGGTCACTCCTTATTAAATATTGCTTTAAAATGAAGTGTTAAACCACTCTAAAATAAATTTTGAATACAATACTCTACTTTTTAAGGAAGCTGCCTAATATGGCTGTTATATCTTATTTCTGTGTTGGCATTGATCTCCACCTTCCCTGTGGCTTGGAACTTCTTCTTTCATTAATGTGACTGGATTTTTCATTTTGTCTTCAGCAAAGATTAAGCATCAGTAATATAATATGGTTGTTATATGCATCATTTTGCCTTTAAGATCACTATTATTCTAAGACAGCCAATTGTTTCAATAAATACTTTCCACTTTTGGTTCTTAACTTTTGTCACCATAAAGAGAAATTATTAATGTACTATAAAATGTCATGGTGATATCATGTTTTGAGATTAACACTCAGTAATATGTGCTTCTTTTATTAATATGTTTTTTAAATGTCACAGCTTCTTATATGTAATGCAGTAATCATTTTGTGTTTAATTATTTTCCATGGGAAATATTTGTTGAGAAATTACTTGTTGATTATTTTCATTGTTTATTTGGCATCCTAATTTAAGAGTATCAAAATTGTGAAAACCTGAAATCAAGCAATTTTATTACCTAAGTAAATATGCTTTCAATTATCTAATTTTGAAAAATATCCAGTTGCCCCTTTGTTCCTAAATCATTAACCTAGTTATTAAAAAGGTACTTTCTGGCAGAAACATCATACCCAATGGATTCCTTGAAGTAATCATGTGGTTTAATTGACAAATAGAAGCTATCATGGATTTAGATCACCTCACAGCACAGTAATAATCTGTCCTCCTGCTTTATCATGAGAAAGGCCCACTGTTGTGAACATGAAATCAATTTAATGTTTTCTATTTACATATAAATTGTAGTGAGCTATTAGTATCACATTACACAGTGATAGTGTAATAGTAAGAATGCATAAGAATTATTGGATTTATAAAACATATCCATGTGACTTCTCTACATGTGGAATAAAAATATAAAAGGTGTTCAGATTAAATTATTTTAGACTTCCTCGTATCCATCTGATCTTGTATGCAGTCATAAGCAACATTTAAATTGATATCCTGGTGATAACATCATGTAGCTCTGTTCATTTTCTCATGTTAACTACAAGTTCAACCAATTCTGACATTTGGATGAGCTTCACCGATTTTCACTTTGAACTATTTTAAGATCTAGTGAGATATTAAAGTTATGAGCCCCAAGCAAAGAAACTGATGTAACCATCCTTAAAGACTTCTCATTTCGGCCTTTAGAATACTACACTACCTTCTCTTTGAAGAATGAAGACTTAGAAATGTGCTTCAGAAATTATTGACAGAATGTGTGCATGTGTGTGTGGAAATCAGAGAATAGCTGATGTGAGTCTATTTGCATTCCACTCTATGGATGGATTCCCGACAGGAAGGAACTCAAGTAGTCAGGCTTGATAATCAGCACCTTTATCTGCTAAACCATCTCGCTTGGCTATGTTTGAAGAAAGGGAATATCAAAACAAGAACTAAGTCATAAATTGTAACTGCTAGCATGGCTTGCTCCTGGAAACCCGACAAAGTGACCAAGAAACCAATAACAATCATAATGCAATCTTGTAGAGAGCAGCCCTATGGATAAATTTTACAAAACAACTGGTACACTTAAGCTTCTTAGAACACCAAGGAAGAGGAGGGTGAAAAGAATGAAAGATCCGAAAGTTCAGGGTGTTTGCTTTGAGACCTTGTCTCCTATTAAAATTAGAAGCTACACCTATAAACCCTCAACAGCATGACTGCCTAAACATTAGCTGACCAAGGACTACAACACTTGACATGTCTAAGTGGATCAGGGAAAATCCACAAGGCCTCAACCTTACATAGTGAATATGGGCTATTGATGAATTGTGAAAGTAGGAGAAATACTCTTCCCCAGGAAAGAGCACATGAACTTGTGATCCAGTAAAATGAAGTAAGCCTCGAAAACATATATACAAGTTACATTAATAAGACAGAACAGGGCATAAATGTCTTTTTGAAAATAATTCTTAGTCTTCAGAAATGAACCACTATTTGTTATGTGAGCTTTTTTGATTTTCTTTTTTCTGTTTTTCATTTTCCCTTTTTGGTTAGGATGCTAGCCAGCATCATTAATAAGCCTTTCATTTGTACTTGCATATTACCTCTGTCAAAGGTTGCACCTATTAATCTCTGCCCCCATACAAAACTCACAACTGTAGAACATTCTGATGTAACTCCTTATAAAATATTGTTTAACATTTCTTTACACACATTCCTACATAATTTTGAAAATCAGTTTCATGTATATTAAATGTGAATGTTTTCATTATAAAATATTTTAAACATAAATGCCATTGTAGATTCTTTGCCCTGTTACCATTTTAATATGCTTGTAAAAAATAAATGTTTTATGAGATAAAGAACCATTGAAACTGCCTTTGAGTTCATTTTCTGTTGACCAAACATCTGTTTGTATCCTATAAGAAGAGCAAATGAAAGGGTTTGTACTTGGGTGGGTGAGGAGTGGGAAGTATCTAGAAGACACTTTTGGGGTGAATTTTATGTGAGTATTTTTATGAATTTGATACACATATTCAGACTTAATGTAAGTTTTACTGTATGTTGTACAATTTTAATGTATCTCATGGTGATTATCAGAATAATGTTATTTGTTACTTCATTTTGATGGACTATATAACACATACACAGGTACACACATACATACATACATACATATATATATAATCTCCTGAGATGTAACAAAATACATTTTAAAGTGCTTACCATGAAAATGCTGCTTAAATAAAAATAATAATTCATACCTACACATCTTTATTATTTTCCACCTAGGCTATGCTGTCATGTCTGTGGGCTTGATGAACTGTTTCTTCTTTTTTCTTTCTTTTTATTTAAATTAAAACAATCTTATTTTAGATACCAATCTCGGTTCTCTCTTCCTCCCATCGTCCCATGCCCCTAATCATCACCTTTCAAATCCACCCCCCCAGTGGACTCCCCAGGGAGGATGAGGCCTCCCATGGGGAATCATGATAGTCTGTCACATCATTTGGGGCAGGGCCGTTTTTTTTTTTTTTTTTTTTTTTTTGTTTTATGGCTGTTTCAATTTTAGCAAGTTTCCTTGCCTCAGTAGTTATGCCTTGATAACTTCAGTGTTGTGCTATAAAGAGAACTTCCTGACATCTGAGCTTGAAGACCAGTCTTAACAGCAGCAAATAAAGCAGTTGAAATAAGTGTACCTGTTTTGTTAATTTATGATTCCTGTTAAATAGGCCAGAGGGATAAACATCAAGAGTTCAGTGTTGTAGATGGTCATAAATATATGACCTTGAGTTATTTTTTTTCAAAGAAACAATGAATATTTTCTATGTAGTTTGCTAGTTCACTCATTTTGATATAAACAGCTTCCAGCTAAAAAAATTCTCTTGCAGGTATTGAAATAATCACCAGCATGACCTTATTCATTTTCTGATATAAGCACAAGCTAATCTTATCAACTCATCATTTTGTGCTAATGTACAATATGTTTAGCGATTGTTTCCTTGTTATATGCTTGACTGTTTCATAGGCTGTTCTTGCAAAAGCTCTATTATCTTTCATTACAAATATATGAAAGTATACATTGTCTATTATCCAAGTTATACAAAAGAATTCACTCAAGAAATTCTTGCTACAACTGAGAAGTGGTGTATAAAAGTTGCACACCTATTCAAAGGGTACCTTGAACTTTTCAGTAATGACAGCAAGGTGAAACCATGGAATCCCTGCCTAAAATGTGAAATAAATCTACTCTTCTTGAGGATTCATTTCTCTAGCTCTCATGCACAGACATCCCAAGAAATCCTAACCTCTAATATGGAACTGGGTTATTATGGATTATTAATTGTGTTGTGGTGCAGCCAGGTCCTAGCTACTGGAGGCAGGCACATATATCCACCACATAACAATCTTGTGCCTCACAGCTTACACTCTCAGCTTACACTCTTATTTAACTTTAACTCAAGCTGCTAAAATAGGCTGTAATATTCAACTGCAAATACTCATCTTCTTGACTTCAGCAATGGAGGAAGGATGATAGTAGTCAAAGATAGGAACAATGACCAAGAGCAGTCTCAACCTACCGTTTGAATTTCTGTAAAAGATCAACTGACTATGTGTTCAGGTTAGGTTAGAGTAGTCTAAGGGACCTCTGACAGTGGAATCAGGATGTATCCCTAGTGCACAAAAGACTTTGTAACCACATTCCCCATGGAGGGATACTTCCTTAACCTAGAGGCAGGAGGGAGGACCTAGTCCCTACTCCAAATGACTTGACAGATTTTGTTTATCCCTCCTGGAAGGTACCACCCTCCCTTTGGATTGTGAGGGGAGAATAGGATGAGAGGGTGGTCAGGGGGCATGGGAGGAAGGGAGAGAGCGAGGGATTGATGGAGCAAGAGGGAATTGGGATAGATATATAAAATAAGAAAAAAAAAAGAAGATAAATGATCTTTATAGCAAATGTATGGTATAAATCAAAACATAATTTTACCAAGGATTTAAATTTCTCTGAGCACTATTTTATCAAAGCACTATCCTTTCTTATGAACAAGTCTCTGTTATAGATAATTGGATTTGTTATTTGTTGAAACTGATGATTAACTTTTTTCTCTGGTAGTATAATCTAAATTATTACTTTTCAGGTAGTGCACTAGTGTACTATATACCATCCAGCAAAAAATTCTTTGGCCAATGACACAAAGAAAAGTAAACCATTCCTGGCACTGGATGCTTTATTTGATGACATAAGGTGTCTAGTTTGTGTCAGTCTCCCCTGTTATGTGCTGATTCCATTTAATTCCCTTGAAATGTATATGTTATATATATACATATATATATATGTATATAATTTATATGTATGTGTGTATGTTTGTGTATATATTGTGTAACTGCCAGTAGCACTAGAATTTCACATACCTTTTCTTAATTCCTTTAGTGTTAGCTATCTCTCCCTGTTTCCTCCTTAACCTGCTTTCCTATCTCCTTCTCCAGTTAATCCTCCTATTCTAGTTTCCATTTTATTGATTTAAAATAATTTTTTTATTTCTCAAATTTAAAAAGAATCTTTTTACTGTTCTTGATACCTAACCATTGTCTTTTCTTGAAACACCAATATATAAAGAGCTAACAACCACATATAAGAAAAGACATAAAATAATATTTGTCTTTTATCTTCCAGGTTACCTGCCTCTGGATGACTGTTTCTATCTAAATCACTATTACAAGCAAATTTAATCTTTTCTGAACAGTGAATTAATGTCCCATTGTGTATCACATTTTAAATATTCATTCATCAATTAACAGACTTCTAGACTAGTATAAACTAGTGGTAATTATGAATACAGTAAAAATGAAAATGGATGAGCAAATATCTCTGTACTAAGATGTAGAGACCTTCAGTTATACACTCAAAAGGGAAATAGATCTTGAGGAAGATATATTCCCAGCTTTCATTGTTTCATTTATCTTGAGCATTCTGATTAGGGCAAGATGAAATCTCAAAGTAGTTTTAATTTGCATGTCCCTGATGGCTAAGGATATTAAACATTTAAAATGTTTCTCAGACATTAGTGGTACAGATGTTTGGGGACTAATTAACCACATTTTAAATTAGATTTGAGGTCATTCCATAAGATGGAACCAATACATGATATTGCAAAGCTGGTCAAGGTTCTGAGACCAGATAGGTCATGGACCAGGGAAAAAACCTCTTACTTTATTCAGATAAAGAAACATAGTAATAAAATGAATCCTAAGAGCATATTGTTATATCCAAAGAGCAGAATAGTATTCAACCAAAATTAGAGACCCTTTTTTTTCTCAAATGGTAATTAACAAAATATACATAAAACTAGAGCACTCAGCTATAAATGGGATGTCTTCATCAACCTTCTCTTTCTGTCAAGGTTCAAGGATCTATGCAGAAGAGGAGGAAGAAAGCTTATAAGGGACAGAAGAGGTAACTCCAAGGAAAAAAAGATTTTCTATGTACAACTGGTCTGATATACATATTAACTCAACAGAGACTATTACCACATACAGAAGACCCACAAGGTTCAAATCAGAGAAAAAATCTCATCACCCAGAAAGGAAAGTGGACAAAAGTACCCACCATTAAATAAAAATGTATTTGCCAAGCCAGGCAGTGGTGGCATAGACTTTTTAATCCCAGAACTTGGGAGACAGAGGCAGATAGATCTCTGTAAGTTTGAGGGTCCCCAAACCAAGTTTCAGGACAGGTAGGGTTTTTTCACAAAGAAACCCTGTCTCAGGGAGAAGAAGCTTAAGAATTTATTTGCCATTTATATCCACTGTGAAATAGAATAACATATTTCACCAAATGAGTGTCCTAATTTTCCTGGGGCTGCTTGAGATGTGCTATATAGCATTTCTTAATAAAAGGTTATTTTGTCAATTTTCAAAGTTATTTCCTTGATGATAAAAACATGAATTGATAATATTTTTATATTAGTTTTCATATAAATGTTTTGTAGTCTTCCTTTAGTGTCATCTATTGCAAGTCTTGCTTCCCTACAAGTAATTGCATATTCACTTTAAAATTTTTCTTCTTTTGAAACCAACTGGATAATTAAAACAAATACATCAGTTCCTAGATACATGCAAACAAAGTTAAATTATGAAAAATAAGAACCTGAAAATAATAATAAAGAAGATTGAATTCATAACCCAAAATCTTCAAACAAAGTAAAACAGAGGGCCAGATGGCTTCCCTGGTGAATTTTAGTGACATTTTCAAAGTTAAATTCATCTTGTGCAATCAACTTCAAAAACTGAAGAGAAATGAGACTTATAGAATTCATTACCAGAAAAAATTCCAGTAGAATACCCAGAAAATTATCTTATATAAAAATTACAAAGCAGTAACTTAAATGAGCACTCTGTTACAGAGCTCTAAAATCCTCAACTCATAGATTCAACAATGGCTCAACATACTAAAAGTCTAACTATAATTAGTTACATTTCTAGTTGCTGTAACAAAACATTTAGGAAAGACAACATTAAGAAATAATTCATTTTAATAATTTATATTTAAAGGAAAATGTCCATCGTGGCAGGGAAGGTCTAGTAGCATTCCTGGTGTTGGAAACACACTGCTGTGGTTTTGCACTTCTCCATTGTTTAAGAAGAAAACAACAAGGTATGCTGACACCAGTTGGCATTCTCTTTTCATACACTTTATTTGCTCTAGAAGCCCTAGTCTATGGGACTGTGTTAACCACATGGAGGACAGGTATTCCTCCCTTATTGCTCTCTGAAAATGTCCTTGTTGTGGTACCCAAAGTTATACCTGATAAGATTCCCTAGAAATTTTCCAGTCCAATCAACTTGACAGTAAAATAGTCATCACTATGTTTCATCACTTGACAAATGAAGGCAAATTAATATCAATGTTGGATACAAATATAGAAAAAAAAACTTTTAACAGTTTTACATATAAGAACTCTCTGTAATAAAATATGGGGTAATAGAATGCAAGAAATCAGATTTCAGAAATGAAGAGCTAGTATCATACTCAAATAATGAATAATATAGTCATTAAAAGCAGTGACAAAACAAAAATCCTGTAAAAACTAATTGAGTACTAATGAGTAAAGGCTTCGAATCAGAAAAAGAAAACATCTTTTTCTGAAGTTCATGGAAAATTCTAGATCAAGTCCATCTAAATTCTACTAAGATTAACAAGCAGAAAAGTTTCAGGATACAAAATCATTTCACAAAATTGTATTTCTGTGTACTAACTATAAACTATTAGTAAAGTACATAGTGACAGTAACTATATTTAAGGTAGTAGTTACCTGATATGCATGTAATAGAATATTTTCCAAAAGTAAGAAAGAAATCCTGTCATCCACAAAATATTCAGTAACCCTAATAGCAATAAAATTAAAGCAAATCTTTAAAAGAAATAAGATCACATAAGTGAGAAAGTTTAATGGGATATTTGAATTTTCTATTCAAAATTAAACTCTATCAGGACAGCATATAATCTCAGAAAATCTCAACTAAACAATTGTACATGTCCAATTGAAATCCACATACGTGTTTCATAAACAGGTGAGAGTCCTCAGACAGCAATGTTGCTAACATGACCAAACAGAAAGAAAAACATTGCTATAAAATGTTCAGAACTGCTTACATATTTTTATAAAGGCTATTATCCATTTTGCTTCATAGATAATTTCAATTTAATTTCAATTTCAATTTCACAGCCAACTATGTCCTAAGTGAAAATAAATTTAATTATAAAAATAGCTATTTTTAATAAGCACTTATAGACTCATTTAACTATTTTAACTACAGAAAGTGGTTTATCAAAAACCATTTACAAGTAAAAGTAGATGAGCATCCTCTCTGAGTAAGATTCCAACACCATTCACACCCATTACATACCAGTGAGATGTTAAGCACAAGAGCAATTGTTTTGACAGCCTTCTACAAAATTCAAAGTAACAAACTATGATACACAGAAGTTATGAACATATAATATGAAAAATGGCAAACAGAAGATATGTTGTACAATGTCCCAACAAGTTAAGTGATAATTTCACAAAATAGGATAATATGACTTCTGAAAGACAGTGATCCAACATACATTTTAAACACCACAAATATATATGTAAATATATTTATAATAAGCCAGTTATCATCATAGTCCAAAATTCTTTTAATTTGCCCATAATTATATGAAGTTAAATATTATCTTGCATTCTATATTTCCTCAATTTAATTAACATAGATATGTATTTACTTTTCAATATCTCTAAAAATGTGTTGTATCTCACAACCAGATTCAGTTCATAGTTTAATTGGTAGTATTTTTCTTTAGCTATACAAAAATATCCATGTATTCTAAGATAATGAATTATGGTATTTAAAAATATTCAGTTGAAAATTATTTTCAGTTTCTAAGTAATGTATGATGGTTGCATACTTCATCAGATGCTGAAAAATAGGCAGCGCCCATTCAGGGATGGCAGAAGAAAGCTAGGTATATGGTCTTACCTAATAGAGTAGATTTTTATTTCCAAATACAGACATTTTTCAACAAAACAATGAGTTACTAATTATATTATAGCATATTTTGAGCAGTATATATGCATTACATTATATTTATATTTACATATCAACTGATATAAATGATGAAAATATAATTTATTTTCTATGCTAAGGCATTTTTAATACAAAATGATTTTTATAAATTTAGCGAATTAACAATAATTAATAAGCAGCATCTTCAGCAAACAAAGATATATGATGTCTCAGTCTGTAAAAGATTAATTATTTAGAAACAGAGGGAGTTAATTTAGACAATTATTTCTCCAGATGATAGAACCTGCTGATGTGTAATTTGTTCATACTATCAAGTGATAGGTTTTATGGTATCATTCACAGACTTGGCTTTGTAAACCCTAAATATGAATTCTCTAGCTTGTTTCTCTTAGCAATGTTTGAGCAGTGTCTGTATTTTATGAGTATTGGAGTTTATAGTAATAATGCAAAATCACCTAAATATAAAATTGTGTCTAATTGCCAAGAGCTACTCCATGAACTCCACGGGGGTTGTAGTGGGAGAAACTGTTTCTATATTCCTCATTGATATACTTACAAATGGTACATTTGAAAAAAAAATAAAAATAACCTAAAGATTAAGTGTAATATTATGAAGGCTACCTTGAGTCAATGTGACAGAGAACAATCTTGTGTGTTTTAGACTGAAATGTTTGATTCTAGTTTTTTTTTTTAATTTTTGTTTGCTCATTTAATTTTACCACTTTCATGTGTATAGAAATTGAACTCTAGGGTTCTCTTTTTTTTCAGGTTAAATTTTCATATATGAGTACATTCCTCCTTGGTTTTTTTCTCATGTGATTTTGATGGGGTTTTCTTCAAAACCCACCCATTTATAGAAATGTAATATGTGACAGGCAGGTTTTTCCCACCAGCGGCCTGACCCACTCTTTGTTCCTACCTGTCAGCCATCCAGTCCAGCCGCCATGCAAGCACCAAATAACATGCAGAGACTCTGTATTTGATACAATCCTGTTGGCCAGTTACCAATATCGTTTATAGGCTAGCTCTGTCTTAATTATTAACCCATATCTATTATTCTAAGTATTTCCACGTGGCTCATCTTACCGAAGAGTGGCTGCCTGGCATCTTGTTTCCTCTAGGCTCTACATGCTGACTTCTCCTCACCACTTCCTCTTTCCCTCCTTCCTCCTTGTCTCCTAGCCCCGCCTATCTTGCTTTCTCATTGGCCACAATGCTTTATGTATTAACCAGTATGAGAAACATATTTACAGAATTACATCTCCCATTAGTAATATATTTGTTTTCTAAAATTTTAACTTAAGGATTTGGTTATGATATGTCTTTGTGGGTACTGTGTGTGTTTCTCCTTGTGCATTATTTATACTGCTAGTGTTTTCATCTTACTGAATTGTCTTTGTTGTTAAATATATGATTGTCACTTCTGTAAATGATTTCCCTGCCTTGATGTCTTCTACTTTTCCTTAAAAAAATCCTAACACTGTGTATGGTTTCGGCCTTTTCACACACAGTGCTTTATAAATGACATAAAATAATTTTCCTGATCTTTGAAAAGTTGAATGCCTAAAGTCAAGTATCAGGCAAGCTTAAAGCCAAGAAAAAGATCACTCCAGACAGCCTTCTATGTTTGATCATCTCACATGAGTAATAAGAGTGTCTCAAATATCTCTTCTGCAAATTGGTAATCATTAAACTAGAATTCTCATAACTTAAGTGTTCATGGGTCCCACTTCTTGGTCTACCACTCACAGCATTGCATTTTAAAAATTATGTGTTTAGGGTTATGTAAATATTGTTCACACAGTATATATGGTACATTACTTGAAGTTGGTATAGCTATGTGTTTTCTCTAGTATTTTGAGCATATCATTTATTTTTAATTTAATGTATTTTAAACATTTTAAATGACAACTGTAAATCTGCTATTTTTTCAGATGTGGGAATTTGGAAAATTCTAAAATATAATCATTACTTACTTATTTAAATTTGGGAGTTTGCACTAAAGTAAAAATGAAAAATTGTGAAGCAACCCAGACCCTTTGACAAACATAATATGTACTCACTCAGAAATGGATATTAGATTTAAGGCAAAGGATAACCAAGCCACAATTCTCAACCCCATAGAAGCTATTTAATAAGAAGGGACCTAAAAGGGTTGCATGGATCTCCCTAGGAAGGAGAAATGGATGAGATGGCCTGGACAACCTGGGAGTGAGGTTGCATGGCTGAAGGGATAAAACATGAATGATCAGGAAGATTCAGTTTGGGGTGGGATGGAAGGGGAGAGTAATGAAAGAGATATATTGATAGAGGGGATCATTATGGGGTTAGGGAGAAACCTGGTGCAAGGGGAACTCCCAGGAACCCACTAAGATGACCCAGACAAGACTCCTAGCAATAGTGGAGAGGCTGCCTGAACTGGCCTTCCCTGTAATCAAATTGGTAACTACCCTAATTGTCATCATAGAGCTTTAATTCAGTACCTGATGGAAGTAGATGCAGAGATTGACAGACAAGCACTGAATGGAGTTCCAGAATTCCTGTTGAAGAGAAGTTTGAGTAATTATATGAGGAAGTGTGTGTGTGGGGGGGGTTTAAGTTTATGATGGAAAAACCTATAAGCTCACACACTCTGGAAGGACAGACAGATAGCTATCAAGGCACTTACCTAGACCTTCTGCATCAGGGTGAAAGTGGCAAGGGGAATGCTTCCAGATAGACCACAATGCAAAGAATTTGATGTGAATACCTGAAGTATTTAAAAAATTAATTAATTGGTTTGAACATTAGATCATAGAAAATGTCTTGCCAAATTGTCAGAAAGACTCATTTATCAATGACTGGTAAGTATTTAGAGAAGTTCTACATAATTTCATCTGTTTAAAGTAAATTTGAGAGGAACATGGAAAATGAGGAAGATAATCATGAAAATACACTGTGTAGGAGTATTCAATAATCATATCTAAAATATTATATGTATACAATATAAAATATTTATATTTATAAAAATTTTATGCTTTTTTTTTCAAAAATTAGTTTAAATTAGTTTCTGCATTCCATTGTATATTCAATGCAGTTTAATTTGGCATGTCATTATCTAATTTCTAGTATATATTGGTGTATAATATCATACTGAAATAAATTCATGTGTTAAGTCCTGAGTACTTTGTTGAAGACTCAATTCCAGTAGTTAGATCATTATAAATTTTGCATTTTATGAAATATTTTCTTTTTATTACTCCTTGTAATTCTCAAGTGTGGAATATTGCTAGGTTAAATGATAAGATGCATCTGGCATCTCAATCTTTTCTTTAATTCCAGAAAAATTAGCTCTCTCTCTCTTCCTCTCTCTCTCTCTCTCTCTCTCTCTCTCTCTCTCTCTCTCTGTGTGTGTGGGTATCTGTGTCTGTGTGAGTTACTTTCACAAGAAAGTGGTATGCATTATTATCTATAGACTGGCTCATAAGAACTTTCATTTAAAACTAAGGAAAGCTTAAGAAATGTTTTAGAAACAAAGGAGCAAAGACAAGCAAGACTTCTTGGTAGCAGCATTTTTCTGGGTTGGACTTAGTTTTGTTAGAGACAGAGATTTGTGAGGCTCCTTTAAAGGTTTCCAAAATTAGCAGAAGCGGAAAAAACTGCATTGCTTTTAAAGAGCTCTGCTAACAATTCATTGCTGTGTACGAGTGCTACAATGAAGGTTTACAGTATGTTTTAAAATATACATAGGCTTGGGAAAGAAAGAGAAAAGAAATAAAATGGTTTTAAAAAGACAGAGTATGGCTGGTGTGGTGGCATATGCATTTAATCCCAGCACTTGGGAAGCAGAGACAAAATGATCTTTGTGATTTCAAAGTAAACCTTGTATGCAGAGTAAATTCCAGGACAGATAAAAGTTACACAGAGAAACTCTGCCTCAACATATGTAAAAATAAAAGTAAAAAATAAAATGAGTAATAAAAAAGCCATGTAAAGATGAAAATCACAGAGAAACTTTGGATATTGTATACTGCTCTGTTTTCTTTAAATTGTTTGACTGCTGAGGAAATAACAACTACTGATAAAAGAAATACTGCTGAATTAATCCAATTTATATATTTTAAAAATGTTTTGACTCAAAAATTTAAGCCTAAGGATAAGTTAACGGGGAAAAGGATTTCTAATTTTGTTTCCACAGAAAATGAAAGGACTGATACATGAAAGATGTATTTACTCTTCTCATGTGTGCATTGTTCAGTTCCAATCCAGCTGCCACAATCAGTTCATTAACTAGGCTATCAAATGAAATATGACCCTTAGAATTCTGCCTTGATGAATCCCAATAATAATCCCATAAGACCCATCTGCCAGGAAGCATGAGATTCAAAACTGATCCTCTTGTTACTCTCCACTCACTGTGAAAAGAGAGCAGAGTGCAATCCCGTGGTATATGCATCAGAACTGTGATCAAGCTGATTAAAATGCACACATTCTGTGGCTTGTCTTTTATCTGCAACACAGTAATGTATCCTTTTTCTTTTCTTGCTGTTGTTGTTAAAATTGCTTTAATATTGTCTTTCCGTGCCCACTTTATTATTGCTTGTTGTTACCAGCATCTAATTAAACAAAAACAACTGGAAATTTGGAGTGAACATTGTCTCTGCATATTTCTCTAACATCATTTGAAACCTGTGTTCCTCTCAGAAGTGTATGCTTAAGGCATATTCTTGGATGAAATGGGAATTTGGTGTTGTTCTGCACCACATTACTTTTGTGAGAAGAATCAAAGGAACATATAAAATTTTTCAATTGAACAACACTGTCTATTTGGGAGTTACTTTCCTTCCATTCAACTTCACATTGGTATAAAGCCTTTTGAGGTCTGAGTAGCAAAGCTTGCATTGTAAAAGGATATTTGCTTATTGTAAGTTAGATTTCCATGCTGTTATCGTGTGTATTTCATTTTCATTGCACAAGATTCCACTAGCCCTTTTCTCATCTTAGTTTTTTTCATTCTGGTTATTTAGACCCTGGGACAATGAGATTTTATCAGGATCATCTCTTAAAGCTCTGTTCTCTTGTATCACTTCAGAATTCTCAATTATTGCAGCAGATTACATTATGTAGTCCTTTCCTTTCAACTTTTTCTGTAAAAGTTATCTATCCCCTTTCAACATAAAAAGGAGAAGTAAAAGATAATAAATACCTTTCCCTACTCCTCTGAGTTCCCACCTCCCCCAGAACCACTCTCTCTTAATTTCCCTTTAGAAAAGAAGAGGCCTCCCAGGGATATCAAACAAACACAGAGTAACAGTACAATAAGAATAGGCACAAACAAGATGGACAAAGAGAACCAATGGGAGGAAAAGAGAATCAAAGATACCCCCATTGCCATTCCTAGGAGTCTCACAAAACTCCAATCAAAACAACCACAAGGAATATACAGAGGACCTGGCACAGACCATGCAGACTCGGTTATCACTTCAGCCTATGAGTTCCTGAGAGCCCTGACTATTTGATTATGTGAGCCATATTTTCCTGATGTTGTATGTACATCTGATGCCTACAAACATCCCCCTCTCTTCCAGCGGGTTCCTCAGCCCCTATCTAATGTTTGGTTGTGGGTTTCTACATCTTTTCCTATTAGCAGATGAAAAAATCCTCTCATGACTTTTGGGCAAGACTCTGATATATGAGTATAGCAAATTATTAGGAATAATTTCATTCATGTTTAGTTATCTATTTGTCAATTTACTTATTTGTTTATTTGTTAGTTGCCTTTGGTTTGACACTAAGTCTCTGAGCCATCCAGCTTTCCATGATTGCAGTGTCAGGCATGGGCTTCTTGTGGTTTGAGCCTTAAGCTCATTGAGTCATTGATTGGCTACTCCCACAAACCTGAGCCAGCATTGCCCCCAGCATATCATGCAGGGAAAACAGGTCATAGATCAAAGATTTTGTGCGGGGGTTTATGTCCAAGTACTACAGATGGAAGCTTTGCATAGTTAGTCTATGGCCTGTGTAGGCTCTCTATCCTCTATTGCTAGAAGTTCTAAGGTCATGCTCATAGATTCCAAGAATTTTCAACTGCACTAGTTTTCCACAAAGCCCCCCAATTCCAGTCATCTCTCCCTGTACTCTCTCTCTCTGTCCCTCCATCACTGACCTTATCTCTCCTCATACAATCCCTACCTGCACCCATTTCACCCTCAAAATCTATTCTATTTATCCTTCAGAGGGAGATCCATGCATCCCAGCCTAAAGCTCTTCTTGTTACTTAGCCTCTCTGGATCAGTGAATTATATCTCGATTATCATTACTTAAAGGCTAATGTCCATGTATTAGTGAGTACATATCATGATGGTCTTTCTGTTTCTAGGTTACCTTGTTCAGGATGATTTTTTTTATAGTTCCATACATTTGCCAGTAAATTTCACTATGTCATGATTTTTAGCAGCGGAGTAATAATTTGTTGTATAAATATGCCACATTTTCTTTATTTATTCTTTAGGTAACACACATCTAGTATGTTTCTCGGTTCTGGCTGTTATGCATAAAACTACTATGAACATAGTTGAGCAAGTACCTTTGTTGTAGGACAGATCTTGTTTTAGATATTAGCCCAAGTGTAATTAAGATGGATTCTCAGATAGAGTGATTCCCAATTATATGAGGAACCATCACATTGGTTTCCATAGTTCCTGTACAAGTTTCCACTCCCACCAAAATTGTAGGGCCATTCCTCTTTCTCTACATCCTTGACAGCATGAGGTGCCAATTGTGTTATTGATCTTAGCTGTTCTGACAGGTATAAGATAGAACCTCAAAGTTGTTTATTTTGCCTTATTTAATGGCTAAGGATATTGTACATTTCTTTAAGAAATCTACACTTTTTGAGATTCCTCTATTGAGAATTCATTGTTTAGATTGTATCCCATTTTTAATTAGAAGGTTTTCTCAATACATAATTTCTTGAGTTCTTAGGCATTTATTGGATGAAGAGTTGGTAAAACATATCTTCTATTCTCTAGGATGTCATTTTGCCCTATTTAAAGTGCCGTTGTCTTTCAGACCTTTTCAGTTTCATGATGTTCAATTATTAGTAGCTGATCTTACTAGCAAAGATATTGGTGTTCTGTTAAGAAAGTTATCTTATGTACTAATGTGTTCAAGACTATTCAATCCTTTTAATTCAGTGAGTTTGATTTTAAGGTGAGGTCTTTGACACACTTTGATTTTTTTTGTAGGATAATAAACATGGATCTATTTGTATTCTTCTATATGCAAATATAGAGTTAGACCAGCTCCATTTTTTGAAGATGCTTTTCTTTTCTCATTGTGTATTTCTGGCTTTTCTTTTTTTTAAATCAAAAATCATGTGTCAGTAGACTCGTGAATTGTAGGACTGAATATTTGATTCAATTTATTTGATCAACTTGTCAATTTTTTTTAAAAAAAACATTTATTATTTTATGCTGGACATAATTATGCATACCTTATTTTTAAAGGAAAACAAACATTTATAAACAATATTTGGGAATTTAGACATCTTTCTTTCCAAGCTGCTTCCTGCTGGTAGGGGACACTGTCATGGGAGAATCCTAAGAAGAGGCAGAAATCCTGGCTGTAGTGGTCTGCAAGACTGCATTGTCCCATTATTGTTGCTTCAGGGGGTCTTGCTCGATCAAACCACATTATTCTGGAAGGGATACACAGCTTTTCACTTTCTGTGGAAACAAAATTACAAATCCTTTTCCCCAGTAACTTGTCCTTAGGCTTAAATTTTGAAATCAAAGCATTATATATATATATATATATATATATGTTGAATTAATCCAGCAGCATTTATTCCTTCTCTTTTTAATAATAATATAATTTAAAAATTTTACATGTGAATCCCAGTTTTCTCTCCCTTCCTCCCTCTAACCCTCCATTCCTCCCTCCATCCCTCCTTCCCTCCCTCCCTCTTTCCCTCTTTCTCCTGTGATACCCTGGCCACCCTCCCCTCCAATTCCCCCCACCCCCATTCCACTTATAGGACTATGCTATCCAGGTTGGGTCATGTAAATCTGTCAAGTCATTTGAAGTAGGGACTAGGACTTCTCTCCAGTCTCTAGGTTAAGGTGGTACCCCTCCATGGGGGATGTGTCAGCAAGGTCATCTTGTGCACAAGAAATACATCCTGTTTATAATGTCTGAGGTCCCCCAGACTGCTCAGTCCTTCTAGCTGAGACCGTTATTCAGGGGGTCTGAGTCTGTCCCTTGCTGGGTTTCTAGCCATCAGTCTGGGAGTCCCAAGCTCCTCCTTGTTCAGGTCAGCTGTCTTTGTGAGTTTCTGCAACCTGGTCTTGTTGCCTCTCTTTGCATCTGGATTCTGGTTCAACTCAGTGCTTTGTTATGGGTGTTTTCTTCTGTTTCCAACAGGTACTAGATGAGAACTCCATGATGGTGGATAATTTAGTTGATGATCTTACTATCAGGGAAGGGCATTTATGGTTGCCTTTCCATGGTTGCTCGAAATATTAGTTGGAGTTGGTCTTGTAGTTCTCTAGACCTTGAGGTTCAGTTATCACTTCAAATCAGTAATGGCTTGCACTTTTATGAGCCCCTCACCCTGACTCAACCTATCTAGTCACATGTGTTTCCCTCTCTCCCCTTCTCTTTCTCCTAGTTCTCTCTCCATTCACTGTTCCCCCTTTTCCCGTGTGCTCTGGGGGACTTGTCCCTTCCCCCTTTTGTGAGGGACCATATATGTATCACTTAGAATACACCTTGTATCCCAGTTTGTCTGTTGGTGTGTATTATAGGCTGGTGATCTTTTGCTCTAGGTCTAAAATGCATATAAGTGCAAGTATATACCCTCTTCCTTTTTTGTGACTGGGTTACCTCATTCAGGATGGTTTATTCAAGTTCTATCCACTTGCCTGCAAATTTCAAGATTCCGTTATTTTTTTTCTGCAGAGTAGTATTCCATTTTGTAGATGTGCCACTTCTTTATCCATTCTTTAGTTAAGGGACATATGGGTTGCTTCCAGGTTCTTACTATCACAAAAATGCTGCTATGAACATAGTTGAGCTAATGTCTTTGGTGCATGGATGTGAGTCATTTGGGTATATACCTAAGAGTGGAATTGCTGGGTCCTGTGGTAAGGTAATTCCCATTTTTCTGAGTAACCACCATACTGATCTCTAAAATGGCTGTACGAATTTACACTCCGACCAGAGGTGAAGGAGTGTTCCCCTTTCTCCACATCCTCTCTAGCATAAGTTGTCATTGATGTTTCTAATTTTAGCCATTCTGGCAGTAGTAAGATGGTATCTCAAAGTTGTTTTCATTTGCATTGCCCTGATAACTAAGGATGTTGAACATTTTCTTAGGTGTCTTTCAGCCTCTTTGATTTTCTCTATTGAGAATTCTTTCTTCAATTTTGTAACCCATTTTTATTAATAGGGCTATTTGGTGATTTGTTGACTACTTTCTTGAGTTCTTTGTAAGTTTTGGAGATCAGCCCATTGTCAGATGTAGGATTGGTAAAGATTTTTTCCCAGAATGTGGAAACTGTGTCCTTTGCTTTACAGAAGCTTCTAAGTTTGAGGAAGGGGGATTATATGTGTCCTCGTTGATTTTGTTGAATATGTTTTTGGCCCCTTTGAGCTGGGCTTCCTCACCTTCCTCTAGGCCTATTATTCTTAGATTTGGCCTTTTCATGGTGTCCCACATTCCCTGGATGTTTTGTGTTAAGGATTTATTGGGTTTATGACTTTCTTTGGTCGATGAATCTATTTCCTCTAGTTTAATCTTCAGCACCTGAGATTCTCTCTTCCATCTCTTGAATTCGTTGGTTATGCTTACATCTGCAGTCCTGATCATTTGCCCAGTTTTTCTATTTCCAACATTCCTTCGGTTTGTGTTTTCTTTATTGTCTCCATTTCTGTTTTCAAGTCTTGATCCTGTTTAATTGTTTTTTCTTAGCTTTCTGTAAATTCTTTAATAATTTCATTCATTTCTTCCAATTTTTTGTTTGTTTTATCTTCCATTTCTTGAAGGGACTTTTCAGATCTTCTTCCAGGGCCTCTATCATTTTTATGAGGATAATTTTTATGTCATTCTCTTCTGATTCATTTGCTTTGTTGTTTTCTGGTCTAGTTGGTGTAGCTTCCCTAGATTCTGGTGGTGTTATGCTTGTCTTTCTGATGTTAGGAGTTTTCTTGTATTGTCATCTTCGCATAGCTTCTTCCAGTAGGTGTTGGTGGGGTTTTCCCCTCTCTCTATGGATTTAGGTGGGTCAAAGGTTCGAAGTCTGTTGTTCTGAGTGGTCCAAGCTCTCTAGCAGGTCTCTCTCCATAGGCAGAGGCCCGATGATGGGGGTCAAAGTTCAGGTTCCAGCAGAGGCAAGCTGAGGCCTCTTTGGCACAGGCTAGTTTGCAGGATGTTTCATCAGGGATATTAAAGTCTAGCTCTAGCCAATACCTCTAGCCAAGGCTTGTAGCCAAGGCCAGTAGCCAAGGCCTGGTGACAGGGCAAAGGCTGGGCTGATAATCAGGATGTTTCTGCACTGATAAGTGGGTCTAGATGGCACTCTCCAGCTGAGTAGGGCATCTTTAGGAGAGGTCCTGTGACTGGGAGTCAATGATCCAGCCCCTTGCAGGAATTCATGGTGGACCCTCAGAGATAGGCGGATCTCTGGGACGTGCCTAGAACTCCAGTAGAAGATCAGTGTTGGGGGTCAGAGACCAGGCAGGTGGAAATTACGGGTGATCCCACTAACTTGTCAATTTTTAAGCCAAATATTATTTTATTACTGTAGCTCTGTAGTACAGCATGAAATGAGGGATGGTGATACTTCCAGAAGTTCTGTTGTTGTTCAATATTATTATAGCTACCTTGAGATTTTTGTTTTCCATGTGAAGCTGCATATTGTCCTTTCAAGATCTGTGAAGAATTGTATTGAAATTTTGATAGGTTGCTAAATTGAGAATTTTTAAGTCTACTTAGAAAATTCTAAAGGATTAACTTTGAGAGTAAATTTCAAACACTTTTACTTGGCTTCCTGCTGTGCAATGTTTGAACCAAAGTTCTGAACAACAGGGAATACATTGTTTATTTTACAATTTTGTCCATCTCTCCATGTTAATGAATACAGCTGTATTTAATCCTTGATACTTGTTAAATCAATTCAAATTCAGTCATGATTCAGTTGCTGTGATGTTATAACTCCACATACTTTCAAGTGATGATTCTAATGGGAATAATACTGAAGAAAAAAGAATGCATCAATATAATTTAAAGGTGAAAATCGAAAAAAAGTAACTTTACCATATTAAAAAGAATATAGCATTTAGAAATCTACAATGATACAGATTAGAAATAATTACCCTACTTTATGACTGATTACTTAATAAACTCATACATTTAACTGATGTCCTGATATTTTTTCTTACAAATACCATGAATTCCATGAATAAATTATTTTTGTACTCGTTTATGATTATTCAGAAGATAAAGACTTAGTATTTAATAATGAAAGTATTAAAATGACATTCTAACATATCCATGGTTCTATTCTGTGACAATTATATAATAGTAACATACATAAAGCCATACTTATCAGCTTTGAGTAACTTATATGCATAAATTAATTGGATTTTTACAATAATTTAATTGAACATGGCAAATAAATTAATAGTGAAGACAAATAATGGGATATAAACAAAATTTCCTGAGTCATTAATATAATCTTTATGATTGAACTTGTAAAATTTTCATGATAATATTTTTAAAAAAGGAGATCTAAGTAAATATATTTTTTCCAAGACAGAGTTTATCTGTATTGCTTTGGATCCTGTCCTGGAACTAGCTCTGTAGACCAGACTGGACTTGAACTCACAGAATTCCACCTGCCTCTGCCTCCCAAGTCCTGGGAATAAAGGCATGTACCAGCAATGGCCGGTGAGTAAATGATAATTTTAGGTCACATAACTACAACAAGAAAAATATTTGTACTTATAACTTGTTGATGCATAAAGTTGTTTGTGGTGGCTTGAATGAGAAATATCTCTCAAAGGTGAGCACCTTTGAACACTGGCTCTCCTGTTGGTGACATTGTTTTGGGGGGTAAATAATTGCTGTAAGCATGAGAGAGAGAGAGAGACAGAGACAGAGACAGAGAGAGACAGAGAGAGACAGAGAGAGACAGAGAGAGACAGAGAGAGACAGATAGAGAGAGAGAAAGAGAGAACACATTGAGAATTACAGGAGGCATTTGAAACCTCTGAGTTCACACCTAGTGAACAACAACATCCACAGTTCTTAATCCTTCCCATATAATTCCACCAACCAGGAAATAAATATTGAAATAATGAGCACATGGGGGTCATTATCATTCAAAATGTCATACTCCAATCTCTACCCCCATAATTCCATACAAAATGCCATTAGTCCAATTTCAGAATTTCCCATAGTCTGTTAGTTATAACATTGTTTAAACTTCAGTCTTTTTCTGAGATTCACTGCAGTATCTTAATCATAATCTATGCACTGAAATATCAAATTAGATACTTCCAATATAGCATGGCATAGTACAAAAATATTCCAAAGACTAGGACTGGAGGTTTAGTGAGGAAATACTGAATTAAAGAAAGACCAAAATACAGCAGGACAAATTTCAAATATAATAGCCCCATTTCTTGTGTCAAAGGAATTAAATTGATTGGCTTTCCAGCTTGGCTGCCTACAATATACTTCTTTCTCTTTCGACAATTGCTCTTCATTTGTTAAATTCTCTTTGAGTGATATCCTACATTTCTGGCACTTCTCAAAGCTTGAAGTCTTCAACAAATCTGGGCTTCTCTTTCAAGTCTTCATGAAATGGCTTTTCAGTACCTCCCTGCCATGGCTACACTGCCACATGTCTGGCAACCATGGATCTTATTAACTCTGAAGGAAGACATTTCAGCTGCTATACTCATGTAACTTTCATGTCACTAAGGCCAATCCCATGTTAATAACACTTAATCATACCCAAAATCAACTTGGTGTAAACCATGGCATCACTTACTAACATTCATAGCAATAATGATTTTTGTTTTTGTTGCTGTTGCTGCTTTTACAGACCATAAAACACATCACGATTTATATTTTTACAAGTCAGAGTTTTATTCGGGTGGAGTCTTGCCTGAGTTTACCTTTATTTTTATTTTATTTCAGATCAAGCCTTTGCTTATTCTTCTCTAGTCTCTTTTAGCAATCCTTAGCATCACATGAAATTTTTCTGATGCCATTTTTTTCTCTTTAAGTGTTGTATTTCTCTGTGCTCCATTTATTCTTTCACATTGTAAACCTGCATAGCAGTGCTTACTACTTGCCACATGAAAGACTGACTATTGAGCTGTCTTAAAATCTGATCTGCCAAGAAAATTAGTCTATTACTTTGCAGATTAGCCTGAGGCATATATTTAGAATGGTATAGAAAATATGCATATTCTTACTCAAAATATGGTGAGGATAAATTATTGCCCTGTTCCTAATATTTTTTTTTTCTGTGAACCCTCTTGATCATTAGGCTTCCACCATTGGCATTGCTTTCAGCACTACTTTCTTCCATGCTCTAAGAGGATGACTGCTTAAGCCTGGCCTACCACATCTGAGAACTATTCTAGTCTAAGGTCCCAAAGTCTTACACTTTCCTGTAAAAGTTAACTCTATAAGTTCTGTCACAGCAGAAGACCACTTACTGGTGCCAACTTCTGAATTAGTCCCATATCTATCATCATGAAAAAAAGTCTTGAACAAAGCAATTTTCGATAGAACAAGATTAAATTGGTTTACCGATTCAGAGTATTAGAGTTCATGATTGCGGAGCTAAAGAACAGCTGAAAGAACACATTTTGATCCAAAACCACGATGAAAAGAGAAAAAGCATCGGTAGTCATGGAGGCTTTTGGACTTCAACTTCAACTTCAACTCCCTTAGTGACACAGCTCTGTTGTGAAATAGTCCTTTACACTATGTGATGAAATGACACTGTGGCTGGCTTAATAAAAAGCTAAAGGGCCAAAAACTAGGCAGGATTTTGGGATCAGAGAGAATGTTGGGAACCAGAAGATGGAGTCACCAGCTAGGTAGAGAGGAGGCATGACACATAGGAGCTAACAAGCCATGATCCATGTGTTCACATGTAAATTAATATACATGTGTTATTTAATATATAAGAAATGGTTAGAAGCATGCCTAAGTTATTTGGCAGAGCTTTCATAATTAATAAGAAGTCTCCATGTCATGATTTAGCAATTGCAGGCAGTTACTACATGGTCACTATAAATACTCCCATCATATATTTCCCCAAAAGACCTGAGAAAGGTTAAACAAAGTTCCAAACACACACACATCAAACCGAAAATGGCTTCCTAGTAACACAGTCTGTAATGAGGGTTGCAGTCTAGAGATTCATTTCCATGCTACTGCCTGTAGGCTTGAACCACCTGCAAAAAATGTGCTAAGCTGTTCAGGTATCTGTGGTTTTGCTTATACAGACAGAAATTATTACAGATATGCTATAAAGCAGGTTTCGATATATATTGGATATATATATATATATATAGATATAGATATATATTTGGATATATATATTTGATAATATATTACATGTATATTACATATATTACATATATATATATATATATATATATATCCAATATATATATATCCAATAGGGTGCAGAAGGCTTAACAATGTGTAACAATATATGTAGGCTTAAGTAAAGTAAAGGAAAAGAATAAATATACAGACAGTCACAAAAAATACGTATTTTAAGAATAACAAAGTCTGATTTGGGCATTGGTGGTGTACTTCTATAATCTCAGCACTCAGGAGGCAGAGGCAGGTAGATCTTTGAGTTCAAGGCCAGCCTGGGATACAGAGTGAGTGCCCACCTGGCTCCACTCTCTTGAAGAAACAATCCAAAAAATTAATGAAATCTGTAAAGAAACAGTAAATTAATAAGAAGGAATAAACTGTGTAGAGAGAAGTAATACACAGGAAGTCTATATCCTGTATGTTATTGTGTTTTGTGTTCTCTTTAAATTTTATTTGATTTTGAATGAACAAATAATGGCTGCTGAGAAACATTGGATTATAAAAGTGTTAAATTAAACCAAGCTACATATATAAAAAATGTATTAACTTCTAAATAGAAGTAAAAAATGTTACATTGGAGAAGAAATTATGCTTTTGTTTCCACAGAAAACAAAAGGCTATGAGTTCATGCTAGGTGAATAGTGATTAGATTTGATCAGCAGAGTCCCTGAAAATCCTGGTTATATACATAAATACATAAACCCAGGAAAGCTACAAGACAGGTGATATATATTTTAGTTGCTCAAACATAACATAAAATATTATCTTTGGCTGGCTTGTGTGCAACTCATGTCCATATGCAGATATGTAAGTTAAATTTGAAATTGTATGTGTTATCAAAGCAATGGGACCAGACCAGACACCAATAAAAATAGATGGCCTAGGTGACCTGGCCTCTCAGAGTATCTTTGTTGCAGTATACTCAGAATTCTACATCCAGAACAGCTTTGAGGCTGCTCGCTGAGATAATCCAGGTTCATAGAGTATTCTACTAGGACTTGGATACTATCATGTATTTCTCAGGGTCCTGCAAGGATTCCAGCATACCCAGACAACAGGAAGAAATCGGGAGAACACAATACTCATATTACTAAGAGATAGATTGTGGATTTTTTTCATTCATTGAGTTTTGGATGCTTGTTATTGTTTAGGGAGGTTGGTCAAAAGTTGTAACTGGTTATGGTCATGGAGAAAACTAAGAAAATATGAAATTTTCAGAATGATTTTCCTCTTTCTGAAAAAAAGGGAAATATAAAGGTAATAGGATAAAATGCTAAGCTATTTTATCTACTTTTGAATTAAAAATAATTTAGTCTCAAATATTTTACATTAATATGGATTTTTGTATATTGGTACAGATATAAAGTTTTTTTATATTACTGTATATACGTTTCTATGCCTGTTTAAGGAACTCTTGTATTTATCCAAATATATGGCTATTTTGTTACAATATACTATAGATATGTTTTTCCTTCTCTTTAAATATTATACTTATGCAATTCATTTAACAATGTAACATAAATTTCTAGTCATTATAATTTTTATTACAAATTATTTAGGATAATAAAGAAATGCAGCTTATTAGTTAGTCTTCTATAAAAACTGAACTTGTAGTCATGTTATATATGTTTTTAAGGTCTAACAGAGGTATATTTTGGATAGACTGGTGGTCTTCAAACATGTTTGAAATCTATATAATATGGCATTTAAGATGTTTTAATAACATATGGCTTTCATGCCAGTGAGACAAATCTGTCCCTGGAGTCATCATTCTTCTTTATAAATTGATGATGAACATCAAATTTCTTTCATATAGATTTTGTTTTCTTGTAGCAAAAGTTACACAATAATTTGCCCTTACTTTGACTGCTGATAGTGTGCTGTTCAAACTGGACAAGCAAGACACAAAAGAAAGTGACTGTCAAACTTTATAAAGACAGAGTAAGGCAATCCTTCAAACATTCCACTTCATAGAAAAATCTGTCAAATATTCTATAGTTTGAAGACATATGCTCCAATTTGAATCTTGGGATGACTGTACAGGCAGGCAGCCAGATATCTCAGTCATTTCTCAGTTTTGAGGTTGCTTTTTCTACACTTCTTGGTTCCTCAAATAATATTTTATCCTCTTTGGGGTTTCTGATAAGGATTGAAAACTAGGTAATTATAGTTTTATAATTTTTCTGGTCAAATTCAGAAAATTAATTTTTGTATGAGATGTAAAATATATAATGTTTTTTAAAAAGGTAAAAGCTTAAGTTGTTCATGTAAAAATGTTTTAAGGTCTAAAAAGATTTTCAGGATGGTAATAAAAGTTATAATAAAAGTGATTTACATAAAAAAATTAGTTTTCATCATGATAGGCAGGCCATTGGAGTATTTTCTCCAAATATGAAATATGCTAAATGCAGATGTTGTGGGCAGTATTCATGTAATTCTTAAAGGGTAGTTGATCTTATTGTTTATTGTTTTACTGTGTTAGAATTAAAATCTTCCATTTCATGTAGAAAAAAAGGGGGAAATGTTGTGGCATATTTCTTCCCACTATATGAAGATGATACTGTGGTTGAATAAAAACCTGAAGAGCCAATATTAGGCCATCTAGGATTTTTAAGGCAGAGAGAATGCTTGAAAAGAAAATAAGGTATCATCACCAGCAAGATGCAGTGGGAACAGACATGAAAGAGGGGTGGGGGAGGGGAAGGAAAGTGACAAGTCATGCGGCAACATGTAGATGGATAGAAATGGGTTAATTTAAGTTATAAGAGCTAGTGAAACAAGCTTAAGCTATATGCCAAGGTTTTGTACTTAATAGTAATTATCCATGCTGTTTTATGTGAGCTAGCATTCCAAAGAAAAAAAATCCATCTACACAGTTTCTCCGACAACTTCCCAAAAGCTTCTACCAATATGAAAACCAGTATTCAAATATATGAACCTATGGGAACCCTCTAAGTCAATTCAAAACACCTAGCCAGAATGGCAGATTATATATATATATATATATATATATATATATATATATATATATAATCAAAACAAAGAATAATTTGGGTATAAGGTAAAATTAGACTTATTTACTATAGGTAAGGTTGCAAACTGGGACAACCACTAAGAAAATCTACATAGAAGTTCCTCAAAATACTAAAAGTTGTTCTTTGCATCATCCAGTTATAATTATCTTGTGTATATATACAAAACACTGAATATATTACACAACAGATATCTTCTTATTCATCATTTTTACTGCTCTATTCAAAATAGCCAGGAAATTGAAGAATAATTTACATACATGAAATGATTAATGGACAATAAAAAGTATAGACAATAATTCAGCTATCAAGAACCAAAATTCTGAAATTTACAGGCTAATATATGTAGCTTGAAATAACCATTCATAGCTAGATAACACAGACTCAAAATAGTAACTGCTGCACATTATCATCTTCCCTGCCTAACTGATCCATGCAGGTCCCATGTCAACCCCCCATCCAAACCCCTTCCACACCCAACTCTTGGGAAACAAAAACAAATTAAGGGATGAAAAGTTTTATAATACTTGCTCTTGATTTTCACCTTGATAAGATTTAAATATCACACACACACACACACACACACACACACACACACACACACACACACAAACAAAATCCCTGAGCATGTGCATGCCAATATATCTACATTAGGTTACCTGTGGTTGGAAAACTCAGACTAACTATTAACATACCATCCAATGGATAAAATCTAGACTGAATAAAAATAAAGGAACTAAGTAGTGATATTCATCTTTCTCTGCTTCCTGACAGTACAGACAATATAAGCAGCTGCCCTAAGCTCTTGCTACCAGTATATTTTTTAACATGGTGTATTTCATTCTTGCAAACCTTAAAAAAAAGTAAACCCTTACTTACTTATGTTATTTTTGTCACACACTTCATAAACAGCAACTAAAATAGTAATTAGTGAAGAAAATTAGTAACTAGAACTTGGTCTGTTGCTGTAATAAACCTGAACATGCAGTTTTAGATCCTCTGGAACTGATTTGGGGGGAATAGTGTGGGAGAGTTTTAAATTTTGGGTCTAGAAAAAGTTTTGAATGATGTAATTAAGGTCAAATATGTCTTTCTTATAGAAGCAAAGTAAATAAGAATATTGAAGGGAAACATGAAATATGGTTGTCAATCTTCTATTTAAATGAAGAAGAACAAGGCAGAGAGATGATATGATTGCTCCCATGTAGGGTAGCAGAGAAATTTTATCATAGATAAAAGGTATAACACAGGTGAGGCAGGGACATCTGGGAGAGTACAGCATAGACATTACCAGACTGAGCTGTGCCATGTTGGGAAGTTGAGGAGAGGAAGGACCAGATCCAGGTATAGCAACCAAGTGTACAAATGTACAAAAAGGACAGCTAAACAAATTGTCTGGATTATATAGGGAAGAGTTTCTGGGGAAAGGGCAGCCCAGCTGAGTACAAGGTAAACAGTGTGGTATGCTAGCCACATCCAGTAACTGGCAGGGGCAGAGCCATGATATGACAAAATGCAAGCAAGGGCTATTCTTATATCCTAAATAGGTCCCTCAGCCATTTGTCTTGGGTTTGAAACTTACCATTCCACCCTTTCTATTGATAATAAATGGCAAGGGTGATCTAGTCACCTATAACTATTTTCTACTGACATTAGTGCATCTTTGGGGACATAAAAGCTAGAAAGTACACTAAGTCCGGGAAGAACATACTATTTTACTAATTGTTGTTTGTAAGATTATGTAGGGGCTAGGGACATGCAGACAGCAATTGAAGCAGTTTGCAGTCTTTAACTGATTGGAAGTCTGCTGAAACAGTTATATATTGAGGACAGAAGGTAAAGTTAAGAAAGTGAGAAATTTAGCAGGTGTACATTTGAAACTTTTATGTCCATGGAGCTTATATTTGGGGAAGGGTAGTTCCAAGATCAGGGAAAGGAGAGACGACTCCACCATCAGGAATAGGCAGGTAAAGCATCAGGCTGTTGATTGACAGTACCAGTCTGGAGTTCATTTAACCTACAAGAGATGGATCCAAGCTGAATTCCTTAAGGTTATAGTTTTTGTTTTAAGTATACAAAAAGAAATAAGTTTTAGATACATTAGTATTCCAAATATTTTCAATTTGACTGAAATCCACATAATAGACAGAGAAGTAGATGGCTTGTCTTTGAATTTTACTGAAAGCATGGCATTCCAAAGCAGATCTTAGTTAAAACCATTAACACTCTTTCCTCTATCTGGAATACTGGATGTATTTAGAATGGACAGATGTTTTTTAGCATAATCAGAAGCATTTTTGTAAGTCTATAATTAGAAGACTATCCAAGGAGCTTAGAATTAGATTAGTAATAACAGGGCTTTCCCAGACTATATTAATGGATTATCAGAACACTGTTGATTGTTAAAAATCTGAACTTTTGAAGTTAGTATAGAAATAGCATAGCAAGGGAAAGAAATAAGAATCATTTTTTCTTTTTTTATATACTTTAAATCACTTTTTCCCAGTTATTTATTATAAGACACTTGATTATTGACAGAAATAATTGTGAACCAAGTAATTTCAAATAGAGGAGTTGTATAAAGTTACTTTGAAACACTTTTTGTGATTTTCATCACTTTTAAGAGTCTGGTAACAGTCTTTCTCAGCTGGAGGGCTAGGAATGTGAAGTTTGAAGTCCAGTTTCTACATGTGAAGGGAACTGAACCTTGGTTGTTCCTGTTAATTGACAAAGCTTTCATCATAGACATCAATAGCATCAGATACCTGAGGAAGGTAAATTCCATAAGAGTAAGAGGTTGTATAGACCATGTAGTTTCCAAATCTATTAAAAATGACAAAGACTTAATAGCTACATGGACAACCACCTTAGGTCCCTCTGATCCAGTCTTGATTTCATTTGAGCAGATGGCCCACAGAAATGTTAGTCTTTGGGCACAGATCCAGAGGATCCCACAGACTTTCCTGTGGAATTGGAACTTAAGGAATTGTACTATGTTGGCTAGGCAAAACAAGGTAATAAACTCTGCAGTTTTCTGCATGTCAACCGTTTCAACAAGGTCCTGGCAGTGAAGTGCAGATTTGTACCCAGTGTCTGGCTTTGCCACATAAAAAAGCAAGCTTTGCAAGCTTCTCATGTAGTTCTTTTGTTCCTCACCATCTCCTTTGGAGGAGATCTTAGGGGTGCTTCCAGCAGTTGACACTTCTCTCTATCATGGGAAGTTTCTTTATTATTATTATTATTATTATTATTATTATTATTATTATTATTATGCATATGAAGCACCATATTCAGCAGATCTCTCAATACTTTTAGGGTCATTTATTTATCAATTATGTCCAAACAAAATAAATTTCACTTTTTTGCTATGTGTTTTAGGCTCAATTTTAAACATATATACAAAAGACTAGATACATGTTATTTCTATAATCAATTACATTAGTACTTTGCATGACTACTATGAATTTAAGTAGACCCTACAGGTATTTATAAATCATATTTGTCACATATGTCTCACCCATCAAAAATACATTTTTGCTTATTTAAATTTTCAGAAGCATCCTGTTGAATAGTTAAGAAAGACAAAAGTGTTTGGACATACATCTTAAATCTGCTTTTGTTAATTTGAGTGGTGTGTTGTAGCAAAAACAAGGTTATGTCTTTAACATCACACAGAAATCCATATCAATCTGAAGTATTTTGGAGACAAAAGTGTTTTTGCTTCCTTAATCTGAAGAGAGACAATGATAAATGGAGAGATTATTATGACTAAAAAGTCCTAAAAATTTTGTTCTGTGCTACAGGTCATCTCAAGATAGTGTTTATGTCATATGGCATATAATCTTTAACTTCAGAAAAGATAGCAGCAGTAATATGGCTACTTACATTTGATATGGTCATCAGTAAAGATGGGGGAGACCCACATAGTGGCTCTTTAAAACATTTTGTTTTCCTAGTACAACTATTTTTGAAATAAGAGTTGAATCTAAATTATATATTCTGTATATGGTAGAGAAGAGTTTAATCACATTAATGCCTGTGTACAGAGCTTTTTCTTATTTTGTTTTTCTTTTTCTTTGTTGCTTTGTTTCCTTTTGTGTACAGAGCCTCGTAGTGTAATGCCTTAAAGTGGCGCTGGCTTCTGCCTTACACCTTTCTGCTGGTGAAGACTCTCTGGGTAAACAAGCCCATAATTGTTTAAATCTGTTCAGCCTGTCTGCTTCCGCATTATAGTAGCCTATCTGCAGGGTCCAAGTGGCTCACTGGGGTTGGTTAGCTCAAGGGTATTTAAGCCTGTGCAGGGGTCCCCTGGCTCTCTCTTCCCCTCTCTCTTTCTCCCTCTCACTCTGTCTCTCTTCTCTCTCCTCGCTCTCTCTCTCTCTCTCTCTCTCTCTCTCTCTCTCTCTCTCTCTCTCTCTCTCGCTCTGTCTCTCTTCTCTCTCCTCGCTCTCTCTCTCTTTCTTTCTCTCCCTCTCACACGCTGTCTCTCTCTCCCTCCCTCCCTCTCTCTGTCTCTCTGTCTCTCTCTCTTGCGGGCCAGAAGATACATGTTTAAAGATCCTGATTAAAACTGCATGAAAAAGATCTACCCAGAGTCGAGTCTTCCTTGCTGGCTAGGGCAGGCGCAAACAGATGGTAGCCCGTATGAGGAATTTTTCAGATCAGAACTTCTTGCAGTCAGGGCAGTGCTGGAAAGTTCCCAAGGTAAATTGGGACCAAATTTAATGCCCTCGGTAAAGAGGCAATAAGGTCTCCAGTAAGGAGAAATGAAGTTCTGGGTCTGGACAAAAATAAGGTCCTCTGTAAAGAGGCAATGAGGTCTCCGGTAAGGAGGTATAAAGTCCCAGGTAAATTGAGACCGAGTTAAAGACCACAGGGGGGAAACAAGCTGCAATAAAGACTCAGGCATTGAGCCAGAGGTTGTACCAAACCGAAAGTATAATATTTAAGATGGGGACTTCCTAGTCTTATCCAATTTTTCTGGCTCTTCAGGAGCTACTTTTGTCAAAGAAACTTAAGATAAAGAAAAGCACACTAGAAAGATTCCTGAGGTAATGTGATGCCATTGCACCTTGGTTTGCAGTTTAGGGAGACATCAAGGTCTCCCAAGCATGATGGGCTGAGGAATAATTTCAAGCCCTTGTAAAAGGAGTTCAGAAACAATCCCCTAAGGGGCAGAGGGGGAAGGGAGAGGAGAAATGGTGATGTGGGGAGGGGAGGGACCCTTCTGGAACAATGAGGGGGAGCCTTCTCCTGATCACAATGAGGAAGGGCAGGGCCCAGATACAGGGCGTTCCTTTTGTCCTGAGGTCTGGAAAGCCTTACAAAATGACTTAAGTCTTGAACAAGTAAATCAGGTTGCCATAAAAGCATGGAAGTCATTACTAAATAAGGGAGAGGTGAGTGGTAACCTCACTAAGATACTACAAGGCCCAATAAAACAATTTTCAGATGTTGTGGCTTGTTTGGTAGAGGATGCAGAGAGTTTCTGGCATTACAGCAGCCATAGTTTCAGCTATCTCTTTTGCAGTTGTGGGTTCAGTCACTGCTGCTGTGGCTATAAGCACATCAGTGCAGATAGTCTCTAAGCTAAATGAGTTGTCCAAGAATGTTGCTACTGCCTTGGATTCTCAATCCACAATTGGTGCTCTACTAAAAGGAGATTTAATGTTTGTAAACCAAAGAATTGATCTGATGCAGGAGCAAAAAGATACCTTGTGGCAGCTGGCCCATTTGGGATGTGAAATGAAATAACCATGCTTGTGCATTACCAGCATTTAATATGAGAACTTTACACATGCTGCTAATTTGTCATGACAGTTGTCTAGGTATCTTTTAGGAAATTGGTCTGCTGACTTTGATGACTTGAATTCAAAACATGTGGATGTGAGACTGGCTGCCAGATTGTCATCGTGGTTCTCGTTGCCATGGATCATCTGAAAGAGTGGGCGGGAATGGGAGCCATGGCTGTCCTCTTGTGGCTTATCTCCTTCATGGGCTTATGGTCCCTTTGCAAGATGAGGTTTGCTCAGAAGTGTTATGCAGCTATGGTTGTCCAGTCATTTACAGACATTGAGGCAGGACAGTCTCCCCAAGCATGGCTCACAGCCATGAATAAGTATTGATCCTTCACGCTCAGGTTGTATGGCTTAGCACTGCACTCCGAGTTAGCTCTGGAAGTGAGCAACTCCAAGAAGGGCAAGTCTGGTTGCATGTGGGTTGGTGTCCGGGGCCCCACCTCCAGGAAAAAGATGCTGGATGGGTGTGGCACTGACTTGGCTGACTACCAGAATTCAGGGTCATTTCAATGTCCACTGCTTTACTGGAGACCAGACCACTACACTTGCCTGTTGCATTATTAAAACAAAAATGTGGAACTGTAGAGAGCCGCGTAGTGTCACGCCTTATAGTGGCACTGGCTTCTGCCTTACACCTTCCCCCTGGTGAAGACCCTCTGGGTAAACAAGCCCTTAATTGTTTAAGTCTGTTCAGCCTGTCTGCTTCTTCATGAGAGTAGCCTATCTGCAGGGTCCACGTGGCTCACTGGGGTTGGTTAGCTCAAGGGTATTTAAGCCTGTGCAGGGGTCCTCCGGCTCTCTCTTCCCCTCTCTCTCTCTCCCTCTTGCTCTGTCTCTCTTCTCTCTCTCCTCACTCTCTCTTTCTCTCTCTCTCTCTCCCTCTCACTCTGTCTTCTTCTCTCTCCTCGCTCTCTCTCTCTCACTCTCCCTCTTTCTCTCTCCCTCCCTCTCTCTCTGTCTCTCTGTCACTCTGTCTCTCTGTCTGTCTCTCTCTCTCCCTTGCGGGCCAGAAGAAATATGTTTAAAGGATCCTGATTAAAACTGCATGAAGAAGATCTACCCAGAGTCGAGTCTCCCTTGCTGGAGGTTTATAAACATTTGGTTTATTTTGGTTTTTCAAGACTGGTATTTTTTGTGTCCTGGATATCCTAAAACTCACTCTATTATCAAAACTGGCCACAAACTCAAAAAGATAAGCCTGACTCCATCTCACAAATTCTGTAAATAAAGGTGTAGGCCACCACTGTCTGGCTTCATTTGTATATATTAACTATAAGCCTTTCATTCTTCAGCCTCTAGTTATTGCAAGCACTTATGGGTTGTAAGCACTCATCCTTGAAACCGTCAAGAATTTCTGTCATCCTTCCTAAACTAGCCAATATGAGTAGTGACATTTACAATTTACTGTAGGCCAATTTGTCTGAGAGTCCTTGACAAGCTTTGTCTATGTCAAACTACACAGAAGCTCACGATTTCACTCATTTAGTTTCCTCTACAGAATAAAGATGTCATATTAGATAATAATGATAATCTATCCCCAGTTAGAATAAAAATCAAACAGGTTCATTAAAAACCTTTCAAAATACTAGAGATGCTAAGTTCTGGTATTTCATTTATTGCTTCAATAGTCACTAACTCCTTATCTTTATGATGTCTTGGGAAGTCATTGATTCTCTTCCGTATACGTATTTTGTGTGTTCTTCTAAAATTAGTGAGATTCCAATAATCTCATCAATTTGGAAGTAAGGATCTCTCCAACTTCATTGATAATTTTAATTATTTATGTTATTTTGAAATGATAACAACATAATTTCTTCCTTCCTTATCCTTCCCCCATATACCATCCATTGTTCTTTTTTTAATTCAGGTCCTCCTTTTTTGTTAAGTGTTGTTACATATGTGCTTTGTATACATAAGAGCAGCCTACTCAGACTGTATAATGCTACGTATACATATGTTTATGTTTTCAAGAATGATCATTTAGTATTGGATAACAAAGGAGTGTGCTCTTTCCTGAGAAGATATATAAATTCTCAGTTTTGTGTAGCACTTTTTGTAAGGTTGAGGACCCCAGGGCCTTTCCATATCCACATGATCACACACACACATACACACACACACACACACACACACACACACACACTATATATATATATATATATATATATATATATATATATATATACACAACTCTGGACAATATGGCTCGAGGGACAATACATTTTATCATTAGCAACTGAACATACCAAGATGAGGAAAAAATTTTAGAATAATTTCATGTCTATACATTGTATTATACAATGGTATTACATAAGAGTAAATACAAATGTCTCAAAAAAAACTAAAAATAAATAATATGGAGAAGTCACGTATAATTTTGATAGGTCTGCCTTTATATGTTACCTGTCCTTTTTCCTTGCTGCTCTTAATATTCTGTCTTTATTCTGTATGTTAGGTGTTTTGATTATCATATATCAGAGAGTCTTTTTTCTTTGGTCCAGTCTATTTGGTGTTCATTATGCATCTTGTACTTTCATGGACATGAAACTTGACTTCTCCATAGAAACTCTCAAGGCTAGAAGGTCCTGATAGATGTTCTACAAGTACTAAGAGTCCATGGGTGTCAGCCCAAGCTACTATACCCAGCAAAACTCTCAATCAGTATAGATGCAGAAAACAAGACATTTAATGACAAAGCCAGATTTTCAAAAGACAAATCCAGCCCTACAGAGAGTTTTGGAAGTAATACTCCAACCCAAGGAAGTTAACTAGGCTAACAAAGATGTAGGCAAAAGAAAATCCCACTTCAACAGAAACCAAGGTTAAAGTAGGAAAAATATATTTACAATGCCACTGCCAAAAACAAATCTAAAACAAACAAGCATTAACAATCAATGGTCCTTTCTCTCCCTCTACATTAATGGTCTTGCTTCACCTATAAAAAGACACAGGCTAACAGAATGGACACAAAGATAGAATCCATCATTCTCCTGCATACAACAAACACGCCAAAGCTTCAAAGAAAGACATTACCTCAGGATAAAGGGCTGGGAAAAGATCTTCTAATCAAATGAACCCAAGACACAAGCAGGTGTTGCTATCCTAATATCTAACTAGTTAGACTTCAAGCCAAAATATATCCAAAGAGATGAAGATAGTCATTTCATATTCATCAAAGGAGAAATCCATGCACACAAAGTCTAAATACTGAAAATCTATGCCCCAAATACAAAGGAACCCATATATGTAAAAGAAATGTTATAAAAAAAGCTCACATAAAACCTCACACACTTATAGTGGGAGACTTCAAAACACCACTCTCACCACTAGACAGGACCACCCATCAGAAACTAAAAAAAGAAACAAAAGACCTAAAAGAAGTTATGTCACAACTGGATTTAACAGACATCTATAGAACATTCCATCCAAACACAAAATAATATACCTTTTTCTCTGTTCCACATGGAAACTTCTCTGAAATCGACTAGGTGGCATAACACACCTGAACACATACAAAAGAATTGGATTAGCCCCCTGTACCTTATCAGACCAACATGCTTTAAAATTGGAATTCAGCAACAACACAAATCATAGAAACCCTACAAACTCATTGAAACTGAACAATATACAATTGCACCTCACCTGGGTCAAAGAAGAAATAAAAAAAGAAATTAATGACTTCCTATAATTCAAGTAGAATGAGGGCAAGATATACTCAAACTTATGCGACACTTTGAAAGATGTGTTAGGAGGGAAGTTCATTTCACTAAGTGCCTATATGAAGTTAACAGAGAATAGTCACATTAGAGAATTAACATCACAACTGAAGCCTAGAACAAAAAGAAGCAAACTCACCATGGAGGAGTAGATGCCAGGAAATAATCAATTTGAGGGTTGAAATCAATAAAATAGAAACCAGGATAACAATACAAAAATACATGCAACAAAGGGTTGGTTTTTCAAGAAAATCAACAAGATAAACAAATGTTTATCCAAACTAATGAAAAAGCAGAGAGAGAACATGCATATTAACAAAATCAGAAACAAAAAGGGGACATAACAAAGGACACAGAGGAAATCCAGACAAATTTTAGGTCATACTTTGAAAACCTGTACTCCACAAAATTTGAAAATTCAAAAGAAATGAACAAATTTCTTGAAACTATACTTACTAAATTAAACCATGAACAGACAAACAACTTAAATAGAACTATAACCCCCAATGAAATAGAAGCACTCGTCAAAAGTCTTCCAACCAAATAAAGCCCAGGGCCAGATAGCTTTAGTGCAGAATTCTATCAGAAATTTAAGGAAGAGCTAATTCCAATAATCCTCAAATTGTTCTAACAATAGAAACAGAAAGCATATTACCAAACTCTTTCTACGAGGCCAAAATCACCTTGTTACCTAAGGCTCACAAAGACACAACTAAGAAAGAAAACTATAGACCAATATCCTTAATGAAATAGATGCAAAAATACTCAATAAAATACTTACAAACTGAATCCAAGAATATATCACAGAAATCATCCATCATGACCAAGTAGGCTTCATCCAGGTGTTGCAGGATGGTTAATATATAAAATATGTCAATGTGATCCACCATATAAACAAACTGAAAAAGAAAATCCACATGATCATTTCCCTAGATGCTCAAAAAGCCTTTGACAAAATTCAACACCCTTTCAAGATAAAGGTCTTGGAGAGATCAGGGATAACAGGAACATACCTAAACATAATAAGACCAATAGACAGTAAACCAACATCCAACATCAAAACTTAAGGTGATTCCTCTGAAATTAGGAACAAGACAAGGCTGTCCTCTCTCTCCATATCTCTTCAATATTGTACTTGAAGTTCTAGCTAAATCTATAAGACAACGAAAGTAGATAAAAGGAATCCAAATTGGAAAGGAAGAAGTCAAACTGTCTCTATTTGTAGATGATATGATAGTTTACATAAGCGACCCAATAAACTCTACCAGGGAACTCCTACAGCTGATAAACACCTTCATCAAACTAGGAGAATACAAGATAATCTCAAAAAAATCAGTAGCCCTACTTTATTCAGATGACAGTGTCTGAGAAAGAATTCAGAGAAATATCTCTCTCTACAATAGCCAAAAACAACATAAACTATCTTGGGGTAATGGTTACCAAACAAGTGGAAGACCTATATAATAAGAACTTTGTTGCTTTAAAAAAGGAAATTAAAGGATATACCAGAAAATGGAAAGAACTCCCATGCTCTTTAATAGGTAGGATAAATATAGTAAAAATGTCAATCTTTCCAAAAGCAATCTACACATTCAATGCAATCCTGATTAAAATGCAAATGCCAGCAAAACAAAAGACCCAGACTTGTAAAAACAAGCATGTACAATAAAAGAACCTCAGGAGGCATCACCATCCCAGACTTAAAGCTCTACTACAGAGCTATAGTTCTGAAAACAACCTGGTATTGGCACAAAAATAGAAAGGTAGACCAATGGAATCAAATCGAAATCCTGAAATTAACCCACACAACTATTTACTCCTGATTTTTGACAAAAGAACTAAATGAATACAATGGGGGAAGAAAGCATCTTCAACAAATGGTGCTGGCACATCAGGATGATGATGTGTTGAAGACTGCAGATAGACCCATGTCTATCACCATCCACAAAACTCAAGTCCAAATGGATCAAAGACCTCACCATAAATCCAGCCACACTGAACCTTTTAGAAAAGAAAGTAGGAGGTACCCTTGAACAAATTGGTATAGGAGACTACTTCCTGAACATAACTCCAGTAGCACAGACACTGAAATCAACAATTAATAAATGGGACCTCCTCAAACTTAGAAGTTGACAAGACCAAATGGCAGCCCAAAGACTGGGAAAAGATTTTTGACCAAGGGCTGATTTACAAAATATACAAATAACTCAAGAAACCAGTCAACAAGATGCCAACTAACCCTATTAAAAAATGAGGTACAGAATTGAAGAAAAAATTCTCAATAGAGGAAATCAAAAAGGGTGAAAGACACTTAAGAAAGTGCTCAACATCCTTAGCTATCAGGAAAATGCAAATGAACACAATTTTGAGATACCATCTTGCTCCTGCCAGAATGGCTAAAATTAGAAACACCAATGACAACTTATGCTGGAGAGAATGTGGAGAAAGGGGAACACTCCTCCACTGCTGGTGGGAGTGCAAACATGTACAGCTCTTTTGGAGATCAGTATAGTGGTTCCTCAGGAAAATGTGAATTAGTTTACCACAGGAACCAGCAATCCCCCTCTTAGGCATATTCTCTAATGATCCACATCCCTGCAACAAAGACATGTGCTCAACTATGTTCATAGCAGCATTATTTGTAATAGCAATAACCTGGAAGCAACCTAGATGCCCCTCAACTGAAGACTGGATAAAGAAGCTGGGGCACAACTACACAATGGAATACTACTCTGAGACAATAAAGGAATCTTGAAATACTCAGGCAGGTGGATGGAACTTGAGAAAACAATCCTGAATGAGGTAACCCAGTCACAAAATGAGAAACATGGTATCTACTCACTCAACATGGATTTTAACCTAGAGCAAAGGATCACCAGCCTATAATTCACACCACCAGAGGAACTAGGATACAAGATGTATTCTAATAAATTCATATATGGCCCCTCACAAAAGGGGGAAGGGACAAGTTCCCCAGAGCACATGGGAAGTGGGGGAGGCAATGAATGGAGAGAGAACTAGGAGAAAGTGAAGGGGAGGACAGGAAAGCACATGAGACTAGGAAGATTGAGTCAGGATAGGAATAGAAGACAGACTTGACAGGTATACAGGAACCTACCTGGATAGCATAGCCCTACATGTGAAATGGGAGTGGGTGGTTGGGGGAGGGTGTTCAGAGTGCATGTGAGGGGGGAGAAAGTGTTAGAGGTAGGGAGGGAGGGAAGGAGTGATGGAGAGGGAGCTAGGATCAACATGTAAAATAAAAATAATAAATAAATAATTAAATACAATGACAACTAATATAAAATTTGAAATATTTTCTCCCTCTGAAGAGACAAGGATACTCATTTAAAGGATTAAATGAATAGGTTTATCTCACTGTAAGACCTCTTAAACTGATAAACTATGTGGAGCTACAATTTATCATTAATTGTAGTTTTGTATATGTATATAGAGTGTGTCCCAATGTACATATTGTTATTTAAATAAACCACAAAGAAAAAACAAAAAAATTAAAAGTGTATGCCAAATTTTGTTATAGATTTTACATATTCTTTAACTATACTCAGTGAACTTATTACTCAGTCCTAAAATAAAGAATATTTACACTTGGTCTTTTTTATACATTTGTTATTTTTCTTATTTCACATATTGATACCAGTTTTCTCCCTCCCTCCTGTGCCCATGACCTCTCCTTCCCATTCTTCCTCTCCCCCCCCCCACTACACAGGGAGGATGATGATTTCTTCAAAGTAGGGCAAAGAGAAATCACATCAATAAAAGATTTAGAGCAGAAAATTGTGTTACCTTAAATTCAAGAGTCTTTGAGGTCTTTTGCTTATACAGTTACAGAAGTTATAATCTGTAATAATTTGGAACTGCAGTGTGACATCTTTGGTCATCAAGTTGAACTGAGACCAGGCTGTTTTCAATAAGACAGCAGGGCATTAAAAATATCTGTGTCTGGTACAAGAATTGAGTCCAAGGAGAAAAGATTTAAAAGTCTCAGAAAGAACTCTGCAGTAGGGAGGGTTAGGCAGATAAAACACAGAGAATTGTGTAGCCATAAGGAACAAAGAGGAACAAGCAGGATCTCCACCCAAGACAGGATTCAAATACTACAGAAGCCATGAGGGCATAGAGAATCCATTGGACTTAGTGGATGGCTCCTGGGGGGGGGGGAGTCAAGAAAACTTGAACATACAGGCCCAGGAGGCCACAAGGGAAGGTGAAACTGGGCAAAAAAAAGGGTAACAGAGGAAAGTAGAGAAGCTATGAAACTCGGTAGGCTTGTCTTAGAAGAAGATGTGAAGTTCCAGGAAGGGGCTGAGAAGAGCCATGAGGGAGCAAATGGGTTAAGTGTCCCAGTAACAAGAATTTCAATCTAGGGAATTGGCAAGTAAACAGAATCTTGTCAGCAAGAAATGTTCCAAGTCATATAGGAGAGGTAATAATTTCCATGTGATGGGGACCATTAGGGTGAGAAGAATCTTCCTGGAACATTAGTGTGGCTTTTGAAGTGAAGGTAGACAAAGCAAGGTGCCCCACAGTGATGTTTATGCAATAGAAGAGGAGATACAAGTAGTTAGAGCAGGTAGGAAAAATATCAGCCGGGCAGGTACAAGTGATTTAGTAAGTAGAACTCCTCACATCATGGTAGAGTCCTGAAGGGCATAGTAGGAAGATGGCCACATTTCCTGTGGACCAAAAGAACATTGCAGGAAAATGTTTATGGAATATCCAGACAAAAATTTTGTAGTAGGGATATGGGGCGTTTATTGCGTAGGTGAGAAGAGATGGGTGGTTAGACAAGGTAGAGGGGAGAAGCAGCTGAAGAGGCAGACTCTAGATTCAAATTTGGTGGGCGGCAAATGCAGCAGGAACAAATGACCCATTTATAAAATAGGAAAGTCAGTCAAAAAATTACTTCAGACTGACCAAGTTGAGTCAGGAAACTTGTTTAAGTTTAAGCCACTCCTAATTTTCAACAGGAGATGAAAAAAAATATAATGGCTCCCTGTATTATGGTGTTTCTTTTCTTGCTCTCCTCTATTCTTTTTCTTACTCAGTCTTCCTAGTCCCTCATGCCCTCCTCTCCCCTCCTCTTCTCCCATTCTCTTTCTCCTAAGTCCCTTTCCCCTTCCCATGTTCCCTGTTTCCTAATTAGCAGCAGTATGACTCTAGCTATCTTTGCTAATATTAAAGTGTATATGCCATCTTACTTAAACACCATCTTCAATGTGGGTGTTAGTTAGGAGGACTGGGCAGTTCATGGAACCTCTGGTAGTGGATCAATTAGTGGATCAATATTTATCACTTTTGTATGAATGGACTTTGGGACTAGAGCCCATTCCATATAGATCAATATTCTCTCAGCCTAGACATATGGGGGAGGGCGTAGGCCCTGCTCCAAATGATATGACAGACTTTGAAGACTCCCTATGGAAGTCTGCTCCCTGCGAAGCAGAAAGGGGATGGAATGGAGGTTGGTGGGGAGAACAGAGGGGAACAGGAGGGTGAAGGAATAGGGATTGGTATGTAAAAAGCTTGTTTCAAATTTAAATAAAGAATAATATAAAATATCTCTAATTGTTAAATTCATGCTGATAAAAACTAACCTTGGGTCTGCCTTAAGACATTGGGAAAGGTTCTTAGGAAGAGCACATCTACTGAAGGCTCTACCTTGTAAAATTGCATATTCATTCATAAGAAAGTAAAGCCCAAGAAGGAGATGATTACTCAAACATCAGATGTCCAGGGAAGTGTTTATTCTGGGTCAGTATGAAGAAGCTACTGAAATGTTATCCAAGAGGCCAGGCTGTATATCAGGCTGGCAGCAGACACTGGCAGTCCTTTTATATGTTACAGCTCTTACATGAATAAAAATAGGGAGACTGAGTAGGTTAAGGTGATTTGCAAGAGTCTTCCTGCTCCTTCAAGGGTTTATTCAGCTTATGCTTCCACATCACTGTTTATCATCAAAGCAAGTTAGGGTAAGAATTCAGGCAAGGTAAGAATTCAAGCAAGGTAAGAAATAAGGAGAAACTGACGCAGAGGCCATGGAGAGTGCTGCTTGCTGGCTTGCTTACAGCCCCATCATATGGAAGCATTTTTTCAGTTGACATTCCAACTTCTCAAATGACTTTTGCTTGTGTCAAGTTGGCATAAAATTATCCAGTGCTATTGATCCCTTGTCATTTTGGTTTGCTTGCTTACTTTTGTTTTTTGAGACAGGGTTACTCTATGTAGCTTTAGAGCCTCTCCTGACACTCACTTTGTAGGCCATGCTGGCCTCTAACTCATGGAGATCCACCTGCCTCTGCCTCTCAAGTGCTTGGATTAAAGGTATGAGCCACCACTGTCTGGCCATTTTTCAATTTTACATATAAACTAAACACTACAAAGTCACAACATTTCCTTTCTCGTTCATCCCCAAGATTATACATTATTATTGATATCACAATATAAAAAACTTAGAAATTTAAGAGTGTTACAGTCTTTACAAATTCCAACAAGTTACTATTCCATCTTTATAAAAAATATGAAATCTCTTATAAAACCTAAAATCACTTGAAATGTTCAGTCTTTCAACTGTAAACTCCAGTAACTCAAAACCAAATTAAATACTTTTTCATTTCAAGAAGTAAGAACAGGGCACAGTTACAATCTGAACATAGCAAAACCAAACACAAACACCATCAATAACTGAATGCCAATTACCTGAGATTCACTCACAATCTTCTGGGCTCTTCCAAGGTGTGGGACCACTTCTCTGGCTCAACATTGTGCAATAAACACATCATTTCTAGGCTCTAGCTGTCCTTATGGTTTTCTGATGATACTGGCATCTCCAAAATTCTGACGTTTTCTACTGCAACTGGGTTGCATTTTCACCAATATCCTTTAATAGGATCACTTCAGGGTGCCGAGCTTCAGCTTTTCAGCCTTCAGTACTGAGTCTTTAAATACCACTGAAGTTGTACCTTAAAGAGTGGCCTCTCTCGCCTCTAATAGTGACAAGTATCAGCTGCTATCAATGACCTCTTCATTCCTTCAGAACCAGTGCCACAGGGGTGACAGTTATCAAGTTCAACTACCAGAATGAGGTATAAACTTGGCCCCTGTGGAGAACAGCTTCTGTATGCTGACTCTTAGGAACCACTATTTTGAAATTTTTGCCTAAATGATGGTGGTCTCTTTTAGACATCCCTAATTTCCCAGCTCCAGCCAACCAATACCAAGGATCCTAGCAAAGCAAATGTTTTATTATACTAGTTATGGTATCTTACAAATCACTGCTGATTTTTTAGTTCCAGATAACCAGAACCATATAATCTTAATTAAAAGTAATACCTTGCCCTAATAGACTTTATAATTGATAATCTATACCTCCAACTTTTATAGACCTTAACATTCTTATTTTCCAAACTCCTACAGAACAGCCCCACAAACATGGAACACTCAGTGGCATTTGTTGTACCAAGTTCCAAAGTTCTGGCACAATGTTCTCCAAAAGCATATGGTCAGCTCTGTCACCGACAGTATTAATAATACTGGTACCGGGTACTGCTATGGTGAAAAAAAATAACCATGACAAAAAAGCAAGATGGGGAGAAAAGAATTAATTTGATTTATGCTTCCACAACACAGTTGTGGTCAGGTCAGGAACCTGCAGGCAGAACTGATAAATTGGACACTTAAGAGTGCTGCTTACTGACTTGCTTAAAGAACGATCTTATGGAATCATGTAACTAAATGAGATTTCCTCCTCTCAGTTCACTTTAACTTGTGTCCAGTTAACATAAAACCAGGCAGCATAGTCCCTAATCTCCATTCACCACAGACATGTGGGAGTATCAGAGTCCCTGCATGGAAGCACCATGAGTGTCTTAAGAATCTATGCAGGAAAAGGCTAATATTTGATGGTGTCTTCAGAATGCTGGAGATGCAAAGACCATGGAGTGACTACTAGGGTAACTAATGACAAGGAGTGGAGCCATCTCAAATGGGTGCCTATGTGTGCTGCAATACAGAAATAGAGGAATTATATAACTAAGACTTTTGTAGTACAAACAAATCAATAATGAACCTCAGATGCTGGATACGGAGATGTAAGACTTGTTCTGTGGGGTGTAAGTCTTGCTTTCATTGCAAAGATCCTGGTGGTTTCTTCTTCTCTCTTAGAATGCAAAAGTTTATTTTATGCCATTGTGTGTTAGAAGCATGTAAATTATTTTTCACTTTAAACTAGGGCTCTAGTGAGAATTTCACTAGAGTCCAGTGAGAAATGGGCTTTAAACTTCTCAATATGATTAAAATTGTTAGGGAATATGGGATTGTTTAATTGTAGAATGAATAAATTTTACACTATGCAAGAGCTATGAGCCTATAGGAAAAATGAAACAAAACATTTTAAGATTTAAAAGTAATATGATGGACTGTAAAGTTGGTGATGGTTCCTCTTGATTGTTAACATGTGATAATTTCATACAAGCATGGAAACAAATTTCTGAGTATGTCTGTAATGTATTTTCTATGTAAAGTTAATGAAGATAGATAATATATTCTATTGTAGATAATACTATTCAATGGACTGGGATTCAGGATTTAATAAAAAGGAGAAAGGAAGCTATTTTATAGGCTTTATTAATCAAAACCTAACTATAAAATAAATATTATTTGTTTTTAGTTACTTTTGCAGGTATTTTGAAACTTCAAAAATAAAAGCAACTAATACTAATATATGTTGGCTTCCTGTTCAAACAGGGATAAAATTCATGTAATAAATGTAAGTGTGATGCTGCTGATCTCATTGCATTTGCAATAAGAAGCATAAATTAATTTTGCCATTTAGCTTGCACTCTCCTTTTCATTCTGCCAAAAATACCGGTTTATGAGATCTTAATCCCACTTTTAAGAGAAATATGTTTACCTTAATTAGTTCATCTGGATTTATACCACAAATATGTGTGAATGGTAGCTATAGACTCATCAGGATTCTAGATCCTGTCAAGATGACAAGCAATAGCATTAAACACAAGTTTACCCTTTGAAAACTTTATAATCATATCATTTAATAGTCATAATTATCAACTATTACACCTATACACTCATGGTCATAAAGTATGCATTAATTACTGAGTATTCAATTTCAAAAGTTTTCTAAATTGAAGAGTAGATTTCATGTGTCAGAGACACTGGAATTGAGTTTTTATGTATGATTTTCTTAAGAAAATAATAATATATGCCACCAAATATAACACTGTTGTGGTTTGAATGAGATGGTTTTCATATTGGCTCCCAGTTAATATAACTGTTTGGGAAGAATTAGGAGGCATGACCTTTTTGGAGGAGATATGTCATAGTGTCATTGGAGGTGGGCTTGAGGTTTCAAAAATATCACATCACCATCATCTCTCTATCCTGTGTGTGGTGTTGTGAGTGTGCTTGTGTGTCTATGTGTGTGTGTGTCCCATCTGCAGATCATGATGTATGGTCTTAGAACATAGAAATAAAGTGTTTATAAATATTCTATTCTCCACGTCACATTATTTTATGGTGGGGTATTTGATACTTCTCACAGACTCATGTAGGAACAAAGTATGGAAAAATAGATATAAATATTAGTACTTCTGGTTGACCTACTCAAATATTCAGAATAAAGGAAAATGTTATAAAAACAATGACATAAAAATGAAGGAGAATGAAGGATTCTTTGTAGCTCCTTGATTCAAATGTAAAATAATTCAATGCATTCTTTTATTGATTGTCGTGAAATCTGATCCTGGTTCCTTAAATTATGTCAGCTAACACCTTACACTTTAGCTGTCATGATAATTGTCAGCTAACACCTTAGCAAAGGAAAACAGTCATGTCCAGCCTATACTTGCAAAGTCTGTAAATGGCAGGTTAAAAAAGATAAGTAGATTTGAGTCACAAGAGGAAAGGTATCAGACGAGGAAATCCACTGCACCTGAACTGTTCTCATAGAGATATCTTGCATCTATGTCCCCTTGCTTTTCTTCAGTCCTGAGAGATAATGGTGTCATTTTCTTTACCTCATCCCTACATCCTTAATAATGTCATTTTAAAAAATGCTTTGGAAAACTCAAGAATATTTACAGAACAATGGTTAGTAGTAATAGTGATTATGTTATATAAGTCCCTCCATTTTAGTTTCACTAATTTGCATAGTTCTGAAGTAAAAAGCAAATTAAAACATACAATGCCATGTAGGATTGTACTTTGAATTACTCCCTTCATACTCACATGCATTTTACACAAAATAATATTAAATTATTATAATTGTATTCAGGACTTTTTATTTAGTAGTTGTGCTCATTGGAAACAGCACAGCATTCTTGAAGTCATGGTCTCCTAATTTTAAACAAGAAAGCTGTATGGCTCCCAGCCATTCCTATCAGTCTATGACACAAATTTAACACTAAATAAGCTTTGTTGTGAACACTTTATTCTACTTGAGTGATTAGAGAGGCTAAATCTTGGCTTTTCTAGGGCCATGTATTCCTTTCTTCTTCAGTGATTTTATGTGCTGAGGTAATTTGAATAAAGTTAGTGGAACAATTTGGTGAGGTTTAATGACAGTGGGATTTTGGGAGTGAAGGTGGGCTTTTAGAGTTTGAAGATTCAAGTCATTCTAGTTTTCTTACTCTGCTTCATGCTTGAAGGCAAAATGTGAGCTCTCAACATGATGTTCTAGCTCCCTTATCTGTTGCTTGCTATCATACCTCTCTGCCATAATGAAAACTTACCTCTCTGGAACTAGAAGACTAAATAAACCCTTCTTTCTACAAGTTACTTTGGTCATGACATTTTATCAAGGCTGTGAAAAAGTGACTAATATAGTACTCTAAAGGGATGCTGTGATAATTTTAAAAGACCAAATTTTAAATTGTTTATAAAACATTGCTAGGGACAAGGCAGCCTATGTGTTTAAGGAATAGAGTAAGTAAAAATGCCTTTATTGATTTTACCATTTTGTGAATTATTCTGAGACAGCAATGGTTGTTGCTCTAAGTTAGGGCCAATCATTCTGTTAATTCCAGAAATTCAAATATATCAGAATCTTCTACAATTATCTACATTCCTTTATTGTTTTTCATAAAGTCTCATTTTGAAAACAAAATAATGAAAATAAAACTGATACTAACTGAACATATACTGAGAGTCTCCATAATATGGAAACAAATTCCTTTAGCTCTATTTCAGATCTGGAAACCTGAGAAGCACTAAGGTCCTGTCTTGAGTATTAGGAACATAATATGAAAATAGTATTTCATGAAAAAGTATCTCTCTTAAGTCATACTCACTAAATCACTGACTCTTAGATTATATTCTCAAGTAAATGATACTCAAATGCTAATAAAATAATGCTAATGAAGTGAAAACAAAATAGCATAAAAGTTACAATATTTCATAAGTTCCTATGTCTTGCCTATTTTGCAATATTTAATACTTAACATGTTTTGCCTTCTTCAAAAGCTAAATATTTATAGAAAAAGTATTGGAGTTCTTCCACTTCTCTTTATTAGCATGCAAATTGTAATTATTAGGTTATCAATGAATATTATAAAATATATACAAATAAAAGGTTAAAATCCCTCAGATTTTCCCCATATTAACAATAGTTGCTCTACATTGATGAGGAATGCAGACTTGAGAAATACAATTCAGTTAGAAATCTTTCACTAACATGAAATATAAAATCAAGACATTTAGAAAACCATTCATCCAGCCTAAGTTTCATTTTCAGTTTCCACTTAACCTCAAGGTGACATGTAGGAGAAAGTTTACATTTTAGTTCCTTACTTTTATATCTTATGAAATGTATTGTAATATTTTTGCACATGATACTCCTGGTATAAAAAAAAGTGAAGAATGATGATAGTATTGACAAAACATTTGGAAGGGGGCATTACTTAGATTTAGGCTACTGGAGCAATAAATAAGAGATTTCTCAACTCTGGAAAGCCATCATTTTTATGAATTACAAATACTTCAGGAAGCCTCAAAATAATGTTGGAGTGATGATAGAACAATTCAGTACATTGGAACTGCACAGTTTGTTTTATCCTTTAAAAATGTATTACCAAATGAAGGATAGAAAAAGATGAAATCTATATTATGTCCAACATGCTTTCATTATCTTTTGCAAAGTTTAATACCATGAACATAAATTAAAGTGAAATAGTATGTGGTTTCACTGGCTGGCTTGTATTTAAAAGAATGGATACAAATAACTGAAACCAAAGGGTTATTACCTGCAGCATATTATGAAATCATTTTGTGTTTTCCAAAGAAAACTTGACTATTATTATTATTTTTCTTCCAAAAATAAACTTCAAGTTCTTAAGTGAATTGACTTAAGCATAACCTGATTGAGTTATTGCAATTTGTAGTGGGAGTTTAAGTCTTGGAACCCTGAAAAATGTGGATTCTGCCATCTGTATTCTGTAGGTTAATTAAACAGGCAAGCAATAGTGAAAATAAAGTTGACTTTCATTCAATGCAGCCACTTTGGAGAGAGAAAAATTTTAAAAGTTCTACTGATCTTCCAAGTCCATCTTCAGGGACCTGCCATGATTTTTATGTAGAGGACAAAAACTATGCCTAACTATGCCATTCCTGCTCATGATGTTGTCCTATCTATTACAGAACACTTGTTAGCACTTCCCAGTCTCTCCTATAATGCATTTGGAGAAGTTTTCAGATCTGTGTGAAATCTTTTTTTTTTGGAGATAAACTTCTACACACTAGGTAATTGTTATGGAAAATACAGCTTCCTGTGAGCTGCTTCCTCAGTAGTCTGGCAGCTAAAGAAAGGGGTACTAGGGCCAATTTAGAATATCTTCAATTCTGTCAGAATACTTATAAAAGATAGGTCTCAGTTAGAAGGACTAAATACTCTAAGGAACCCCAGTGGAACCAGGATGTATTTCTGGTAAACGAAAGGAACTTGCATGCACCCATCACATCCCCCATAAAAGGATACTCCCTTAACCTAGAGACAGGAGAGAAGTCTTAGTCCCTACTTCAAATGACTTGACAGATTTACCTGACCCCACCTGAATAGCATAGCCCTACATGTAGAATGGGAGTGGGTGGTAGGATGTGAGGGGAGAGTGGTCAGTGTGCATTTGAGGGGGGAGAGTGGGTAAGAGGTAGTGAGGGATAGAGAGGAAACTTGGATGAACATGTAAAATTAAATAATAATAATAATAATAATAATAATAATAATAATAATAATTAAAATTGAAATTAAAAAACAAGAAAGAAAATCATTCAGTAGTTTTAACTTCATTTTTTGAATAAGGGAAATAACAAAACCAAAAAGCAAACAAACCAAATGTAGTTTTAGCCTTCTTTGAAGGCACAAGCTTAGAATCCCAGTTCCTGACTGGTTAAGGAAGAGGAATACTGATGTCAAAGCCAGTATAGGCATCACAACAGGGCATCAACTGCAAATTAATAAATCAAACAAGAAAACAAAAAAGATTGATAATAGTTATGCTGTAATATTTAGTTATATAGTTGATAGTTACATAATAAATAGAAGCCTGATAGACTGCTTACCTTCTGAATGATTAATAACAACTGCTTAATTTAAATATATTGTTTTTATTGTTAATGAGAAACATTTACATTCATGCATTAAATATTTGTAGATTGCTCAACCTACAGTAGCACATTACTTATTTTACAGTGTCCAACAGAAATTTTGGACTTGGCATACCATGTATAATGTTAAACATAAACAAATTTAAAAATGACAGATAATTCATCCATTACTTCTATTATTTCCTTACTATTCAGACAGGTGACTCATCTTTGTATTGGTCTGTAAGTTTTGTGAATAAAAATGAATAAAAGAATATTTAAGGAAAATAATGTGAACACAGAAAAGTTGCCATTCAACAGGTGTACTGGTAGCAAGCACGCCTTATGTATAACTAAATCTTCTGATGAATACAATGCATAACCCTCTTTGAATCATATTCAAAAGCAGATGTAGTGCACTGTAATGCAATGTGTATATTAAGCCTCAGTGTTACTTCCACTTTTCTTTCTTTTCACCATCATGTAGCTTATGTTCCTTGTCTACCATATTCTACAAATACAGATATTTATTTTTATAACTTTCTGTAGATATAATAGCTACAGGTATTTAATGCATGAATTTAAATGCCTTTAATTAATAATACAGACAACATATTTGAATTATGAATTCATTTACCATCCAGGCAGGTACACTATCCATGGTTAAATAAAAGGATTCTATGACTATTTTGTTTTCACTTTTTTGTTTTCGTTTACTCATATTTAAAACTCAGTGGTGCTGCAGAATATTTATCTACACTGTAAAGATGTGTCTCTGCCTTAGGGGTTTTCTGATTGGATTAATAAAGAGTTAAATATCCAATAGCTATGCAGAAAAGAATCGACAGGACTTCTAGGAAGAGAGAAAAACTGGGAGGAACAATCTAGGTACATGGATTTTGCCAGCACACTTGGAGCAAGTGAAATATACTACACTAAGAAGAGGTAACCAAGCCACATGACAGAAAATTAGATTTTTAAAAAATAGGCTAATTAAGTTATGAGAACTATGTGTGAAAATGTCTTTGCTAAAGCAAAGCTTTCATGATTAATAATTAGTCTTCGGGTCATTATGCGTAGGCTGGTGATCTAAAGATATTCTGCCAAAAATCTTACTACACAGTGTTACAGAAACTACATTATTTTTAATATTTTTGGTTTTTTATCTTATTTGCTTAAATTTGTGTTTAAAACATATTATTTTAGATGGATTGACCTTTGTTTTAACAAATGTAACAAATCTCTTTTACTCAGAACTAGATAGAGTTTCTGTTGCTGTGATAAAATAACAAGGCCAAAAGCTACTTAAAGAAGAAAGAATACATTCTTGCTTGGTTCCTGAGGTATTGGTGACTTTTATGTCTGAGGGCCATGGCTATCAATGGAAGAAATTACATTTTCTACTACAAACACAAAGTAGGAAATGAAGAAAAGCAACTGGCTCCAAACTTTCAAAAATCACCCCTAGTTACATATTTTTTTTTCCAGCAAGGCTTTGCCTGAAAACATTCTCAAACAGCACTACAAACTGGGACCAAGTACTCAAATACATGATTATAGTACATTGGGCATTTATCATTCAAACTATCATAAATTGGGAGAAGGGCAATTATTTAAATCAAAATGAATAGGCACATATCAGCTTGGATCATCATTGTTCCATAATACCTTTCACAGCTTAATTGCTCTGAATCTCTACTTTTGCTTCATACAGATGTTATGCTAACAATCCCTTTCCTTCCTTAAATGTTTGTGGAAAGTTATTCTTTGTAGACAGATTTTTCTTTGGGTTTTCATTTCACAAATAGTTACATGGAGAATTATTACTAGTTATAAAAGCTTGACTTTAGCTTAGATTTTTTTAAGACTTAGATTGTATAACAGTTAACCTCTTTCTATTAATCTATATTTTATCAAAGTTCTCCATAATATTTGAGCATGGAACATCCAACTTGATCTGAGAGTAATGACAAATCCACATACCTAGTTTCCTCCTCTGTTTCTGTCTTTCTCTGTCCAGAAGTTCCACCTTTACCTCCTGCATAGATATTGACTGCTCAGCTTTTATTATATCAATCACAGCAAAACATATTCACACAGTAAACAAACATAATACAATCCTTACATTGCATCTTTCTTGTCATACCACTTGACACAGATATTTGGCTGCTACATCTTAGGTTTAAAATGGATTTAGAGAGTAGGGAGGTTTCTGACTTTCCTGAATTGAACTGAATATGAACTTCCAGGGGTGAGAGTGGGTGGCTGATTTAACTAACATGTTCTGGGTTTGTGTTTTATATGAAATAAATTTACAGACAAGAGTTTAGAAATATAAGGCCTTAATATCTATCTCTGGTGGAAATAGCATGTTGGAATCAATGTATATATTTAAAAGAAGAGCCAATGACATAAGAATACATTGTTCAATTAGTTAGTGTTTTCAAGTTGTTGTGTGATAAGATATCTTGGGGTTGTAAAACACACATGTATCTACTCACCCCAGACAGGGAGGTCACAACATATGAAATATGGATAATTCTGAATTTCAACTAAATGAACCAATGAGTTTTATTGTGATTATTTACAGGCATATGGGTGACAGATTTCTGGCAAGAACAGAAACAATACAAAAATCAATGCAACAAAGAGTTGGTTTTTCGAGAAAATCAACAAGATAGACAAAACCTTTATCAAAACTAATGAAAAAGCAGAGCGAGATCATGCAAATTAACGAAATCAGAAAAGAAAAGGGGGACATAACAAAGGACAGAGAGGAAATCTAGACAACATTTAGGTCATACTTTGAAAACCTGTACTCTAAAAATTTGAAAATTCAAAGAAAATGCATAAATTTCTGGGCAATTATCATTTACCAAAATTAAACCAAGAACAAACAACTTAAATAGACCTATAACCCCCAATGAAATTGAAACAGTCATCGAAAGGCTTCCAACCAAATAAAGCCCATGACCAGCTGGCTTCAGTGAAGAATTCTACCAGAAATTGAAGGAAGAGCTAATACCAACACTCCTCTAATTGTTTCACACAATAGAAACAGAAGACACATTACCAAACTCTTCCCATGAGGCCACAATCACCTTGGTACCCAAGCCTCACAAAGATATAACTATGAAAGAAAATTACAGACCAATATCCATGATGAACATCGAAGCAAAAATACTCAATAAAATACTAGCTAACCAAATCCAAGAATACATCTGAGAAATCATCCACCATGACCAATTAGGCTTCATCCCTGTGTTGCAAAAATGGTTTAACATACAAAAATCTATAAATGTGATCCACGATATAAGGAAACTGAAAAAGAAAAACCATAAGATCATCTCCCTATATGCTGAAAAAGCCTTCAACTAAATTCAACACCCTTTCTTGATAAAGGTCTTGGAGAGATCAGGGAAAACAGGAACATACCTAAACATAATAAAAGTAATATACAGTAAGCCAATATCCAACATCAAACTGAATGTTGAGAAGCATAACACAATTCCTCTAAAATAAGGAACAAGACAAAGCTGTCCTCTCTCTCCATATTTCTTCAATATTGTGCTTGAAGTTCTAGCTAAAGGTATAAGGCAACAAGAGGAGATCATGGGATTCAAATTGGAAAGGAAGAAGTCAAACTGTCTCTATTTGCAGATGATATGATAGTTTACTTAAGTGACCCAATAAACTCTACCAGGGAACACCTACACCTGTTAAACACCATCAGCAAACTAGCGGGATGCAAGATAAACTCAAAAATATCAGTAACCCTAATTTATTCACATGAAAATGAGGCTGAGAAAGAAATCAGAGAAAGATCACCCTTTACAATAGCCAAAAACAACATAAAATATCTCAGGTTAACACTAACCAAACAGGTGAAAGACTTATATAATAAGAAATCTGTGTCTTTAAAGAAATTTAAAGAAGATACCAGAAAATGGAAAGATCCTATCCCATGCTCTTGGATTGGAAGGATAAATATAGTAAAAATGGCAATCTTGCCAAAAGCAATCTACAGATTCAATGCAATCCCCATTAAAATCCCAGCACAATTCTTCACTGATCTTGAAAGGATAATAGTCAACTTTGTATGGAAAAACAAAAAACCCAGGATTGCAAAAATAACCTTGTACAATAAAAGAACTTCAGGAAGCATCACCATCCTTGACTTAAAGCTCTTCTACAGAGCTATAGTTCTGAAAATAGCCTGTTATTGGCAAAAAATAGACACGTAGACCAATGGAATCAAATCGAAAATCCCAATATTAATCTGCACACCTATGAACACCTGATTTTTGACAAAACAGCTAAAAAATACAATGGGGAGAGAAAAGCATCTTCAACAAATTGTGCTGGTACAAATGGATGATGGTGTGTAGAAGACTGCACATAGACCCATGTCTATCGCCATACACAAAACTCAAGTCCAAATGGATCAAAGATCTCAACATAAATCCAGCCACACTAAACCTCTTAGAAGAGAAAGTAGGAGGTACCATTGAACAAATTGGTATAGGAGACCACTTCCTGAAAATAACTCCAGTAGCACAGACACTGAGATCAACAATTAATAAGTGGGACTTCCTTAAATTTAGAAGCTTCTATAAGACAAAGGACACTGTTGACAAGGCCAAACGGCAGCCCACAGACTGGGAAAATATTTTTACGAATCCTACATCTGACAAAGGTCTGATATCCAAAATATACAAAGAATTCAAGAAACTAGTCAACAAAACACCAAATAGCCCAATTAAAAAATGCGGTACAGAATTGAAGAAAGAATTCTCAATAGAGCCAATCAAAGAGGCTGAAAGACACTTAAGAAAGTGCTCAACATCCTTAGCTATCAGGAAATGCAAATGAAAAAACTTTGAGATACCATCTTACTCCTTTCATAATGTTTAAAATTAGAAACACCATTGACAACTTATGCTGGAGAGGATGTGGAGAAAGGGGAACACTCCTTCATTGCTGGTGGGAGTGCAAACTTGTAAAGCCATTCTGAAGATCAGTATGGCGGTTCCTCAGGAAAATGGTAATTAGCTTCCCACAGGACGCAGCAATTCCACACTTAGATATATACCCAAATGAGTCACATCCATGCAACCAAGACATGTGCTCAACTATGTTCATAGCAGCTTTATTTGTAATAGCAAGAACCTGGAAGCAACCTAGATGCCCCTTAACTGATGAATGGATAAAGAAGATGTAGCACATCTACAAAACTCTGCAGAAAAAAAATAACAGAATCTTGAAATTCGCAGGAAAGTGGATGGAACTTTAAGAAACCATCGTGAATGAGGTAACCCAGTCACAAAGAGTGGAACAGAGTATGTACTCGCTCATATATGGATTGTAAATTTAAAGCAAAGGATTACCAGCCTACAATACACACCACCAGATGAACTGGGATACAAGATGTATTATAAGAGATTCATATATGGTCCCTCACAAAAGGGGAAAGGGATAAGTCCCCTTGAGCACATGGGAAATGGGGGGGCAGTGAATGGAGAGATCACTAGGAGAAAGAGAAGGGGAGGAGAGGAAAACACATGTGACTAGATAGATTGAGTCAGGTTGAGATGGGGGGCATAAAAGAGCAAGCCATTATTGGTTTGAAGAGAAAACTGAACCTAAAGAAAAGTCTAGAGAACTGCAAGACCGAGTCCAACTAATAATTCAAGCAACCATGGAAATGCTACCATAAATGTCCTTCACTGATAGTGAGATCATCAACTAAATTATCCACCATCATGGATTCCTCATCTAGTACGAGTTGGAAACAGAAGCAAACACCCATAACCAAACACTGTGTAGAACTAGAATCCAGATGCAGAGGAAGGGGATAAAATCAGGTTGCAGAAACACAAAAAGATAGCTGTTCTGAACAAGGAGGAGCTTAGGCCTCCCAGACTGATGATTAGGAACCCAGCAAGGGACTGACTCAGACCCACTGAATATGGGTCTCAGCAAGAAGAACTAAGCAGTCTGGGGGAACACAGATGCACAAAGGATCTTGCAGACACATCCCCCATTGAGGGATACCGCTTTAACCTAGAGAGTGGGGAGAAGTCCTAGTCCCTATTTCAAATGACTTGTCAGATTTACATGACCCAACATGGATAACATAGCCCTACAAGTGGAATGGGGGTGAGGGCATGGGAGGAGAGAGTGGCCAGGGTGCATGCCACAGGGGAAAGAGGGTAAGAGGGAGGGAGAGAGTAAGGGTTTGAGGGAGAAAGGAAGAGGAAACTGGGATCCACACGTAAAATTTTATATTATATTATTAATAAAAATAAGGAAATAAAAAACGCTGCTGGATTAATTATATATATATATGTGTGTGTGTGTATATATATATATATATATATATACATATATATATATATATATATATTATATGTATATATATATATATATATATATATATATACATATATATACATATACATATATAATTTAAAAATGCTTTCACTTCAAAATTTAAGCCTAAGGACAAGTTACTGGGGAAAAGGATTCCTAATTTTGTTTCCACAGAAAAAGAGAAGCTGTGAATTCCTTTCAGTCTAATGTGGTTTGATGGAGCATAATCCCCTGAAGCAACGTCAAAGGGACAAAGCAGCCTTGCAGACCTTACAGCCAGGATTTCTGTGTCTTTTTAGGATTCCCCCATGATATCGCCCCCTACCAGCAGTAAGCCGTTTGTAAAGAACGATGCCCAAATTCCCAAATATTGTTTATAAATGTTTGTTTTTATGTTAAAAAAGTCATGTATAATTATGTTCAGCATATAATAAATAAATGTTTTAAAAAATGGTTCCAAAACCACAAAATAAATAAATCAACAAATAAATAATTAAATGAAAAAAAAAGAAAGCAAACCTTAGTGGTTCATTATTTCCAGTATTGTAAGCCATATCTGTAATGAAAATGGTATATCACTTTGTATATTCATTTTATGGTTGAAATTTTAAGTCTATCAAAATTTTCTAGTAATTCATTTGCTTTATAAATATTTCACAGTCCGTTTATAGCCACCAAACGACTGAAACAGAGGCTTCATATATTACTATGAGTTGTAAATTTACTTCGGGTACCCCAGAATATGCTAGAAAATTAAAGTTTGCTAATACGCAGTCCCTTCCTTGCTCTCTTGGTAGAGTGCTTTCCAATTATACTTCAAGTAAACCAGTCAACACTAAAGTAGCTTAGCTGGAATCCTTAAGTCACAGCAGGCTTCAAGTTTGATTGGAGCCCTTTAGTTGAAATGGCAAAAATCAGGAGTTTATAAAACATAAAGCTAAAAGCATTGAATGAAGATGTGAGATGCTCTCATGAATATTAGAAAATATCCGCATGGTCAGAATTTGTTAATAAAAAGAATATACATAGATATCAGTATACAGAGAGAAAGAGACAGAGAAAGAGACAGAGAGACAGAGACAGAGAATGTTTCTTGTCTTTCCCTCTGTGCTTTTACAAGTCAGTATAAACGTTAGAAAAATTGTTAATGTAATAATCTTGATAGCACTCAGGAAAATGAAAAGAACATACATTATCAAAAAATATTGTTTCATTTTACCAATACATTAAACAAACCAAACAACAAGTATTATTTTAAATGTTAGGCAATTTTTTACAAAATTATTTTGTAAAATTATTTTACAAAATTATTTACAAAGGACTAGACATACACATTGTGTTTGTAAATGCAATTTTTAGCTAATGTCAAAATTATTTTAGTAACATTTTCTTTCCATATTTTAAATTTCATTTTAATTTTAAAAACCAATTGTTTTTAGTCTAAAATACATTCATGTATCAGCTCTAACTTTAAATGTTTAAAATATTACGTTGAAACATCTATTGTCTCTATGAAAATAAATTCATGCCAGGTGCTGGTGGTGCACGCCTTTAGTTCCAGCACTTGGAAGGCAGATGCAGATGTATCTCTGTGAGTTCGAGACAAGACAGGTCTATAATAACTAGTTCTAGGACAAGCTCCATAGCTACACAGGGAAATCCTGTTTCAAAATACCAAATAAAAAGAAATTGATACACTAGAGTTGCATATCTACTAGGGATTGTTTTTGTCTTTAGTTCAAAACATACAGAATGGCTTATTAAAGTTTATCTAGATTTTGCATCATTATCTAGTTCACTAAGAGTATGTAATTAATTTAAAACTTCATGAGTTGGAGTTAATACTTAATTTTAAAGACTTCTACCACATTCTCTTCGGTTCTGTCTTATGTGTTTATTGGTCTATAAATTTAGTGATACTGTCATGTAAAACGTTAAAGTAATTAGAAAAAGCAATGAAATGAAATCAGTCAACTTTAGAGAAGATTGTCTTCCCTGATTCCCCATAACTTTCCATCTCATGTCTATACGCCTTCTATAATCAACAAGTCTAATTCATCTCTACACTCTATTCCACATCTATCTTTTAATATAAAACCAAAACATACAGGCACATTTACTATTTTTTGCTTGTACTTAAAAATGATATATGAAAGATCAAAAGTCAAATAACATTGTCAGTAAGAGTCATTTCATAACCATGTTAGGCTTGTAAAGTAAGAGTTAAAAGAAAAATAGTTTGCCCATTCTCTTATAATGAATAGAAAAAAAAATTCCTCCAATTTCAGGAGATAAAATTTAATATGCACAAATTAAATCTGCATATTGGTTTTGTAAGTCAGGTGAATTAATCAAAGGAATAAAACTGTTTTGAGTGATATCATTCTTAATTATGATTCAAAGTTAGTGTTCCCATTAGTGAAAGTGATTAGAGACCTTATCTGTTCATGCTGATTTCTAGTTTGAATTTATGTAAGTCATATTTGAATATTTCTTGGTTAATATGTAAATACTGCCAAATTCTGTCATCCACCTATTAGCAAATGGTTTTAATTGAACATATTTATCACTTGGAAGACATTTATTAACTGACATTAATTTTTCTCCTTATGTGTATATTTTAGCATGCTATCACACTGCAGATCAATATCTTCCAAGGGAAGGTTAGGTGGGAGCTCCTCAATTACACAGTTAAATGGATTGTGAAAATTTGAAATTTTATTTGCACTTGCATTGGACTCTAAAAAATGTTGCTGGCATTTTAATTGAACTTTGGAGATATATTTGCAGAATTTTGTAGGCATGATGAACTTATTCCTTTTAACAACAAGGCAAGTTCATCAAATATTTTGAAATTATTGGCAATAAAAATAAGGTTAGTTTTTATCAAAATTACTTTTCATGGTTCACATAACAACATATCAACATTACTTAACAGTGTAATCTTAGGAAGAATTCACACAAAAATTTATCAAAGAAAAAAATGTTAATTTAAAAAACAACCAGTGCTCAGTATAATGGTTGGGGATATTTTCTCTCATTTTGAAGTATATCTGTTTCTCTCTTGAGTGTAACAAGATAAAACAAAACTTTGCTTTGGGTAAAATATAAACATCTGTGAATTATATATAGTCAAGATGTTATGCTTCTATTAAAACAAAACCTCATGGGATTGGCAAGGACAAAAACCCATGGAAATATCTGTGATTGTCAGTGGCACTACTTTAAAGTACAATTTTAAAACATGAGCTAGAATGAGGAACTCACCTTTGTACTTATGTAGTAAAATAATATGAAGGATAATAGGGTACTATAAATGTCCACTTAACTATGTTTCTGCCCAATATAAATTCAATATGATGAATAACAACCACATTAAGTCTTTTTGGGAGATTTTACTTCATAAACAAATAAGCAATTGGTTTTTCTACTTCTTAAATATTTAATCAACACTTATTTCTTGCAAACCTCTTGGAAAAGCAAGGTGTTTAATGCCGGAGTCAGTACTCCTGGCATTAGCTCCTTTAATAAATAATTGGCAAGTATCAATTGAAGTCCAGTGCAAACCACAAAGAATCAATTGCCTTGTTTTTTAATTTACCATTGCTGTTCCCTCCAGTATTTTTTCAACCATTGAGAAACCTCTTCCCACTGAAAGTCTCTCTTCTCTCCTCTCTCTCTCTCTCTCTCTCTCTCTCTCTCTCTCTTTATTATTTTATATGTCTATTCCAGTTTCCTCTTCCTCTCTACCTCTCTTCCTCATACCCATGCTCTATGACCACCCTCCCATCCTATTCCCTCCCCACTCCATAAAGATGGTGGTACCTTCCAGGAGGAGTCAACAAAATTTGTCAATTCACTTGGAGGAGAGCCTAGACCCTCCTTCTTTCCTTTGGGTTAAGGGAGTATCCCTCCATGGGGAATGTGTTCCCAAAGTTCTTTTGTGCACCAGGGATACATCCTGGTTCCACTGTCAGAGATTTCTTAGATTATCCAGGCCTTATGACTAAGACCCATGTTTAGGGAGTCTGAGATGGTCCAATGCTATATTCCCAGCTATCAGTCTGGAGGCCCATTGGCTCCTTCTTAAGACCTACAAGACTGACCCCAACTAACAATTTGAGCAACCGTGGAAAGGCTACCATAAATGCCCATCCTTGGTAATGAGATTGATGATTAACTTATGCACCATCATACAGCCATCATCTAGTAGCTGATGGAAACAGAAACAGGCACCAACAGCTAAACACTGAGCCTCACTGGAATCCATATACAGAGAAAGAAACAAGACCAGGCTACAGAAATCCACAAAGACAGTTGACCCGAACAAGATAAATCTCTTATTCTTAAATAGTTCATTCTTCTAGATGTGTACACCCAGCTGCTATAATCAAACAGTAGTTGCTTATCTCCCCATTAGTTAATGTTCTTCATTGTGTGCTAAAATTTGAGCTTCTTGCAAGCTTATAAATCTTTTTTTCTTTCTCTCTTTGTTTTTGAGACAAGGTTTCTCTCTAGCTCTGGAGCCTGTCCTGGACATAACTCTGTACAATAGGCTGGTCTTGAACTCACAGAAATCTATCTGTCTCTGCTTTGCAAGTGTTGGACTAAAAAGTATGTGCCACCACCACCCGGGTGTGCAAGCTTATAAGTTTTTAAATTTCACTTTTGGGAAGAAATTCTCTTCTGGCAGAGCAATTAGTCTTTAATAATTATTTTAACTCCTTGTTGTCATTTCTTTAATGTGTAACACACACACACACACACACACACACACACACACACTTAGGTTATAAAACTCCACGTTCTATTATTCTGTCCATCTACAAGACTTACTTCTCCCTCTAAACAAGTGTTCTTACTATCATGTTTTTGTTGCTATTTCCTTATTTTTGTCTCACTGAGTTTACTCAGTCATTTACTTAAGAACAGGTATAGATCTGTCCACTGGAACATGGGTACTTCATTAGTGGCTCTAGCACAGAAGACAAGACTCTCTGCCTGTATCTATTTATCCCAATCAGTTTTCTGAGGAGAAAATAGGCAATATGAGCTCCTTCCTGGTCCATTACTGGAAGTTGATAGTGCTACTCTTGTCTAGTCCTTGTCTAGGTAACCAAAACTAATTTCAGTTTCTGTGTGCAATGGCCATGCGATGCTTAGAAGAAAGCATTTCACAACAATATTCCACACTATGGTTCTTACATTTCTTTTTGCTTACATCCTCCTCTGCTATTTTATATGATATTGGAAATGATATGGATGCTATTTGAGAGCTGAATTCACTTATCCTCAGCACTATGTCATGTCTACATTTATGTTTAGTGAAGAAAGTAAGTTTTTCTGACAAAAGCTGTAGGTAGCACTATCTATATCGTTCTTGATCATCTTGTATCCCAAAAATGGCTAATTTGAATTACAATAATGGAGGTTTCTATTGCAGTGCAAATGGCAAGTGCTGTGAATATTTGGTAAAACATTTGCATTACAGAATCTAAGATATCTTGACAAGTTTCTGGCTTCTCATGTCAACATTAGTAATACAAATTGTGTCATATTGGTATATAGATATAATTTCATAAACTGAGTTTAATTTTGCATTATGTCATAAACTACTTTATAAAATATATGACTTCATATAATATATTATAAAAGGATACATAGTTCAGAGGATGCCTATGAAATAATACACATTTTTCAATTTATTCATCAGTTACCTTAGAAGACAATCTGTTTCCAGGCATATCTGAGAAAAAATGAGAGCAGATAGATAGTTCTAGTAGGTCTAAGCCACTACACAAGTTCCTTTATATCCCAGAGCCACATAATATAGCACACCCGTCACCATTTGTGTACTCTCAGACAGAAATGATAGAGTCTCTACCAGCTACATTCAATAGAAAATTGAAAAGTCACTAATTTTAGGTAACTACAACTTTTGGTGAAATGCATATCCTTCGAATAATTTTCTTAATTTAAGCACAGCTTTTGTGAAATGGTATCAGACACTAAACACTTCATCACTGAATACTAAAGTTTCCAAGGAAACAATATGTAACTCATTCAAATTAATTATCAAACAACATTAACAGATTCTCATTTAAGATGAAATGGAATAAGCAGGGCCCAACCAGGTCCATGTAGTTAAACATGAAACTCATAACTGGAATTATGTCATGGGGAAATACAATATATGAAGCCCACAGAAAGTAATATATATAGAATGGTGTAACTAAAGAGGTACTCAGTGAGAGGGCTCAGTTAATATTACAACCCTCATACAAGGCTGAGTTTGTCATCCTTCCAAAAGTTGATGAAGCTGACCTAGTTTAAATCTGAATTAACTTTAAATTCCAACCTTAAATCACACCAGTGGGCAACAGAAGGAAGGGAAATAACTCTAGAGTATCCATATGGAAAGAGAAAAACAAACAAGTTTGGCACTGTTGCCTTTCCTGAGAGTTGAATCAGTATTCCTGTATTCTCAAAGCCATTCTCATCCCTCATACAGGGACACGATAGTATTCTAGCCATGCAATTATTTTGAGGATATGTGATGCCCAGCACACCTTGGCTCTTTTTAACTACATAATATGACCAACAACCTAGTTCAACTGACAAATTCAAAATCTAGTAACCTCTGGCAAGTGATTAAATTAAATACCCAAGGAGGTCAGAGAAATTTACAATATATTCCTAGTAACTCAGCTAAATTATAAAACAGATTTTATAAGATCCAAAGCAAGAACACAAGCACAGTCTTTGAGGGTACTTGAAAGAATATTTTACCTGTTCAGGGTCATTACTCTTAAGATTCCAAGAGTACCATTGTATATCCAGAATACATTAGAGCTGGACCCATCCATTACAATCAATAGCTTATCATTTTTTCTTTTTTGACTTGTCATTTTTTAAAATTTATTTTTCTTATTTTACATATTGATCCTGGTTAGGGAACTGGGATCAATAGCTTATCAATACATCACTTGTAACCCAAATGACTATTGAAGGGATATTGAATATAAAAAAATATTCTTTGTTCTATTATCAGTATCTAGAGTAGGGATAGAAAGGTCTAAAATAGGCTTGAGAAAACCAACTTTCAAAAATATTTTTAACTGTCAGAGAACAGTTTACTGGAAGATAAATTGACCTAAAATTGGTCACTGCTTTACTCTCATTTTGTCCACAATGTGGCAAGAGGACATTAGATGGCATAGTTTCAAGATGAAGAGCACCTTGATCAAATCTAGATCTGGATCTTCTGAAGATACCCTCAGCTCCAGTTGGCCAGCAACTCCACCATCATCACTGAAGTGACATGGTATCAGTTAAATCTTCACCCTGATGGGAGCACAGTTTTTTCTTGGCACTGAGGATTCTAGTCAGTCTCACCTAGTATTCTAGCACCTGACCTTCCAGTCATTTCAGGATTAGTCTATCAGTAGAACTCTATGATCAGACATTTTACTATACCTTTATACTGCCTTAGCAATACATAACTTTTTCTGTAAGTATGCCAAAATTTTCTTTTAAGACTTTCTTAGAAATGACTTAATGTCATTGCCTTTTATGATATACAGGCATACTACTAAACTTTGTTCTCATATTATTAACAGTTTGCTATAAAAATCTCATGACAGTTCCTAATGAGATAACTCAGTGGTTTGGAGTTGCATAGTGTTCTTTCAGAAGACCTGGGTTTGATTTCCATCACCACATAAGGAGGCACACAACAGCACATAACTTCAATTCCAGAAGGTAAACACCATTTTCTGAGTATGGCAGTACATGCGTACACCTGCAACAATAAAAACATGGAAAGACATGTGATGGGAGATGTTATTCTGTAAATATGTTTCTCATACTGGTTAATGAATAAAGCACTTTTGGGCCAATGGGAAATCAAGATAGACAGGGCTAGGAGAAAAGGAGGAAAGAGGAAGTAGTTAGGAGGAGTCAACATGGAGAGCCTGGATAGGTAGCACTGCCAGAGCCTCTCTGGCCGGTAAGATGAGCCACATGGAAATACTTAGAATAGTAGAAATGGCTTAATAATTAAGACAGAGCTAGCCAATAAGGAATTAGCAACTGGCCAACAGGACTGTATTAAATACAGAGTCTCTGTGTGTTATTGGGCCTCTTGTGGCAGCGGGACCGGCGGCCAGCGGGGAGGAACAAAGAGTAGGACCAGACCTGCGGTGGGAGAAAAACCTGCTCATAACAGACATGCACATAATTACATTTTAAAAAAATCCCCTAAATAACATCTATCATCACCCATCTTGTGTTTAATATACAGGCATCTCTACTGGTCTGAACTTAGGGTTCTGACAGGATAAACCTGCAGTTGCACTAATAGTACAATTTGTGTATATTCAATATGTTCCCCTTTAAAATAGCCCTGCTCACTTTACATTCTCTTTTCTATCTTTATTTCTTCTTCTCCCTCTCTCTATCCTAGCGGTTGCAGTCCCTAGCACTGATCTCACCCTCACTTTCCCCATTTTTATGGTCCCTTTCCTTAATAAAAACCCCTCCACTTGCATTTATTTCATGGTATCATATTTCTCTCTTGAGCTTTTTTTTATTTAATTACAACACTGAGGCATTAAAAATAATTTGTTCTGTTTAAGCCTCTCCCTTAATGCTGAAGTATTAGCTATTGACATTTCAGGTATGGAAATCATACTCATCTGAAACATAATTACATTAAAAATTCATAGCTTTCTTAAATATAAAGAATATTTTCCTCTATCTTAAAGATAAGTGAATGGTTATCTCTTAACCAATTGCCCACCCTAATTTGAGCTTTTAATTCCCTGCATGTCACCCTGTAATACAGCATGCTGGCTATTAAAACTACAACTCTGCAGTGATTTTTACTAACCTAGATCCTTTTAAATTATTAATGGTCACTCATTTCTTTAACAGGTGACTAAGCACATAGGTAAGTTTCTGGAATTACATAATACCTTTATTCCTGATATCCCAGGCCTGTAGAAAGGTGAAATTTTCAATGGGACCCTAAAGTTGTTTAATACAAAGCATTGGCAAGAGACTCACCTTATCTGGAGAACAATACTGTTAAAAATGTACACAGGAACTCATTCAGTCCCTTTTTTTTTCTATCTATAGTTGTACTCTTACTATTCTTCTCTCATATATTACATCCCAACTGTAGTTTCCCCTCCCTCTTCCTCTCTCCATCCACTCTTGTCACAGAAATCAGGTATGATCTTCTCTAACATAAGATAAACAAATGTGGATGACTCAAAGAGGTGCCACTTATGTCAGACAGTCATTGTAAAATTTGAGGACACACAGGGATATGTCCATGATAGGATTTGGAAGGAGAAAACAAAGAGAAACTTGTTGTAATTAAATAATAGTCTCAAAACAGAAAAGGGAAGCAAGCAAACAACAACAGCTGCAACCACAAAAAGGGTTCCTCACATTCACTCATAGGACCATTTGTGCTATAATCAAGGTTTAACAGTTTGAGTACTTGACAACTCAACTAAGAATATCTCACTAGTATATTACTACCTATAAAATCAACCCCAAACCATGTCAGACATTACTATCCTTTTTGGTGAACAGCTTTTATATTGAATCTCTGAATCCTTAGGATAAAAAAAAAAAATGGGTATAGCTATAACAGTCTAACTAAGTACTATTAGTCCTTGGACCTTGCATGTTTAACTTCTATTTTTTTTCTCTGCTTTGTACTTGAATGACTTTATGTGGAACTCTGGCTTTTGAATTCCATGTGTCTGTATCACTTTGATAATCTTCTGAGGCATGTAAACCTTCACCATGAAGACACTAAACCATTTAGACTAATTTCAGCTAAATCAACTTAAGGTCTACTTGTTAATCCTTTTAAAGCCTCAATTCTTAAAGTGTGTGTTAAATATTGACTTAAATATTGGGAACATTAGATGGCAGATTTCTCATAGTCAGTAGCTCATAAAATTAAGGAGTGAAATTGTGGGACCAAATGATTACTCATAAGCATGGAAGGAAGCCTCTTTATTACCCATGAGATGTGACACTCTGCACCGCTCAGAAGGGCATGAATGAATAAATGGTCTCCAAGAACCTTAAATTTTATGAGATTGCAGGGTGGCTGGGAGCTTTCTGACAAAGAACAAGGACTCTTACTATTGTGCTATCTGTATCAATTCTGAAGATACATGGAAAGGATAATTGTCAGGTGCTTTCAATTCTAGTGATTTTCAGTAAAGGCATATAAAATGGCAATTAGAACAATTGTTTCCTTTGTTACTGTACAATATATCCTTTTGAGAATGTATTTTACACAATGATCTCTTTAAACATTGTTAACATTCACTTCTTGAGTGTGTGTTTTTCTTTACTCTAGAAAAACTATTTTTACATGCCATGCCTCAATTATTTTGACAACAATCTCAGGATTGGAAAGCTGACATTGCAGAGTTCAGGGAAAGAGCCCCATTGGCAATTACAATTTATAGTGAAGACTAGTTCTCCTAAACAATGTTAAAGGGCTCTCTGTCTCAGCCAGTGTTCGAACTGGCAACTGAACTAAAATGAATACAAAGAATCAATCCACAATTAAACACTGAGCAGAACTGGAATCCAGCTGCAGAGAGGAAGGACAAGACCAGGCTACAGAAACCCACAGAGACAAGGAGGAGTTAACAGGCCCCCAGACTGATAGCTTGGAATCCAGCATTGAACCAACACAGACCCCACAAACATAGGTCTCTGTTAGAAAACCTGGGCAGTCCAAGGGAACTCTGACAGTGGTTCCAGGATGTATCCCCCCCCCACGTTCACAAAAGTACTTTGGGAAAACATTCCCCATGGAGGGATATTCCTTTAAGCTAGAGGCAGGAGGGAGGGCCTGGTCTTTACACCAAATGACTTGACAGATTTAGATGATGCCTGTTGGAATGCATTACTCTACATGTGGAGTGTGGTAGGGGGAATGGGATGGGAAGGTGCTTGAGGGGAATGGGAGAGTGGGAGACAGGTAGGGAGGGAAGGAAGGACGAAGGGAGAGAGAGAAATGGAACTGGGATCAATATGTAAAATAATAAAAATAAATAAAAAAGAAAACAACAATATTATCCCAAACAAAACAAAACAAAACAAAATCACTCAAGCAACATACTGTAAGTCAGCAAAGCCTTCACAATAGCAAAAGAAAAGGAGAATCATAAAACTATAAAATAATGCAGAGTAGTACTTTGGAAGTAGTAAACATTAAGTATTCATGGAAAAAAGCTAAAATTTGGAAAACATAAAATATGAGAAATATCATGAGAGCAATCCACATTATAAATCTTTAATATAAACAGTGGTATCTGCCAGTCATTACAGCAGTTGGAAAGCTGAAGCATGCAGTTATGAGTTATAGACCAGCTTGGTGTCCATAGTGAAACTGAGTGCAGTGCATGCTGAATTTAAAAAGTTGTCAGAAAAAATGCAAAATAAATGTATTTAAAAATACTAAATTAAGATGTAGAAGGATACAATACCCACTACAAATAGTAAACATGTTTAGCTTTAACACTTTGAACAATGGACATAATCAAAAAACAAAAAAAAAATGTACTTTAATATAGAAAATATAAAATCATCTCAACAAATTGAAACAATGAAGAAAATCAATGGAAATCTCTCTTTGAGCTCTAATAAAAAATAGAGAGACATGAACAATAATGGATATAAGACATGAGTTTAAGAAACAGAAGACATTTTTCAATTTAGGACCTGGAAGCATACTTACAAGATATTGATTAAATCTTCCTTAGACATAAGAAAAAAGTAGTTCTTCAATAGTCAGCACAGAAAATAGAGAGGTGTTAACTCTAATGAACCCAAAATAGGATTCCTGTATATACATAATTAAACCAACAATAATTAAGAACAAATAAACCTTGAAAGAGAAAAGGATTAAGAAATGCCCCCAAAGGGGTAGGGACAAGTCCCCCAGAGCACATGGGAAATGGGGGTGGGACAGTGAATGGAGAGAGATCTAGGAGAAAGAGAAGGGGAAGAGAGAAAAACACATGTGATTAGATAGATTGAGTCAGGGTGAGAGAGAGGAGGGAGGCATAAAAGAGGGAGCCATTATTGGTTTGAAGAGAAAAGTGAACCTAAAGAAAGGTCTAGAGAACTACAAGACTGAGTTCAACTAATAATTTGAGCAACCATGGAAAGGCTACCATATATACCCTTCACTGATAGTGAGATCATCAACTAAATTATCCACCATCATGGAGTTCTCATCTAGTACCTGTTGGAAACAGAAGCAAACACCCATAACCAAACACTGAGAAGAACTAGAATCCAAATTCAGAGAGAGGGGACAAGACCAGGTTGCAGAAACTCACAAAGACAGCTGACCTGAACAAATAGGAGCTTGGGCCCCCCAGACTGATGACTAGAAACCCAGCATGGGACTGACTTAGACCCGCTGAATATGGGTCTCAGCTAGAAGGACTGAGCAGTCTGGGGGACCTCAGAAAGTAGAAAGTGGATCTATTCCTGGTGCACAAAAGGACCTTGCTGACACATCCCCCATGGAGGGATACCGCCTTAACCTAGAGACTGGAGAGAAGTCCTAGTCCCTACTTCAAATGACTTGACAGATTTATATGATCCAACATGGATAGCATAGCCCTACAAGTGGAATGGGTGGCCAGGGTGCTTGTCACAGGGGAAAGAGTGTAACGGGGGGGGGGAGGGAGCATTGGAGGGAGAAAGGGAGAGGAAACTGTGATCCACATGTAAAATTGTTAAATTATATTATTAATAAAAAAGAAGGAAAAATGCTGCTGGATTAATTATATATATATATACATATATATAATGCTTTGACTTCAAAATTTAAGCCTAAGGACAAGTTACTTGGAAAAAGGATTTCTAATTTTGTTTCCACAGAAAAAGAAAAGCTGTGTTCTTTCCAGACTAAAGTGTTTTGGTCCAGCAAGACCCCCTGAAGCAACGTCAATGGGAAAATACAGCCTTGCAGACCACTACAGCCAGGATTTCTATGTCTTCTTAGGATTTTCCCATGACAGCGTCCCCTACCAGCATGAAGCAGTTTGGAAAGAATGATTCCCAAGTTCCCAAATATTGTTTATAAATGTTTGTTTTCATTTTTTTTAAAAAAAGGCATGTATAATTATGTCCAGTATAAAATAAATAATTTTTTAAAGCAATGCTCCTAAACGGGTTCTACTTCAAAAGCAGGAAGTCAAAAGAGTGAGATGATAATTTTAAATTACTGAAGACAAACAAAAAATTTCAGTCTCTAAGGCTATCATTTATAAATAAAGGGATACAAAAGCTGTTCCAAGCCAACAAGAGTTAAGACAGTTTATTGACACTGTTCTAGCTTTATAAGAGATCCCAAGGAGTTCTTTAACCTACACAGACAACCCAGACAAAGAAATCCTTTAAGTAATAATATGTAGTGGGCGGAGGCACAAAATTCAAGCAGTTTTAAGAATACATATGACTATCACATGACTTGTAACATAAATTTTTCTGTAGCATAAGAGCAAATGAATACTTTTAGTAATAACTTTTTATAGATATTTCTTAGACACAGAAGAGTTGTACTCATATTTTGGCAGAAACCAACATCACCTAATCACATTTGTTATGGGAATCTTTCTGGAATAAGCACTATTACACTGTGAGAGTAAGTGAATGGAATTATGTCAAGTAACCTTCCTGATCACAATAGAATCAAGAGAACAAAATTTCAGAAGTTGTTAAATACATAAAAATGAATCACTACTCATTTTAAGAAGTAACAGGGCAAACAAAAGTGAGAAACAGAAATTTAAAGATATCTCAAAATAAATACAGTTAGAAGCAAAATGTGCTAAATGTACACAATAAAGAAAAATCAATATTACAAAGTACTTTATAGCAATATTTGTCTGAATCAAATGTGAGATTGCATACAATTTCCAACTTTTGTCTAAATGTAATTGGAATTAACTACACTGTTAGCAATGGGAAGACTGAGGAAGGAGGCTCAAGAACTGACTAGGCTACATAGTAGTACTACTTGCCAAAACCACAAAGAAAGGAAAAGAAGTGAAGGAAGGTGAGAATGAAGGTAAAAAAAAAAGGAACAGAAGGAAAAATAGAGGATAGAAAGGAAATCAAAATGGAAAGTTCCATGACAAATGAAATAACAGACTATAAAGCAAGCTTGTAGAACTTGAGAATGCATTTGCAAGTTACATTTTCTGAAAGGGCTAACCAAACATATAAGGAAGTCAAGAAACTTTATAGAGATGAAAACTAAATTGATTATTAAACAGGTGAGAGATTTGATAGTCAATTCTAAAAGGTCAGTGAATGGCTAAGTAATATGAGAAAGAGGACTCATCTCCACACATTTGTGAGATAAAATTTAATCATGAAGAAATGATGATAGACATCATGCATAGTTATGGGTACTTGTGACATGAATACCAGCACAGCTGAGGAAGGACAATCGGTATTGTGAGGATGATCTGTACTACACCATGAGACTATATAAAACACAACAAAAGCAACTAGTTTAACAAGAATTTAAGAATCTTTGCAGATATTCATGGGCATGTAAACTAGTAACATCGTTATTAAAACTATGTAAAGTTGTTTAAATACTACACAAACTTACTGTAGAATGTGATAGCTTTTTTAAATTCTTCATAATACCCCATTCTCCCTTCCCTGTCTTTCTTGCATCATTGCCTTCCCTCCCCCATATTCACTTCCCTCCTCTCTTTCAAATTCATGGCTTCTATCCTTATCAGTTGTTATTTCATACATAAATGTTTAGGGGTATACATATATTATTCTAAAAATGATCTGTTCCGTCTGTATAATGTTATTTGAATATGTGTTTTCAGAGAAGACTCTTTAATACTTGACAGCCAATTGATGTGGTCATCTTTGATAACATTTTGAAGATATGTTTGTACTGCAGCTTCACTGAAGTAGTAGCTATGATATGGAATTATCCTTATTACTAAAAAAAGAAGAATAGAGTTTTAAAAGTATATCGTGTATACAATCTTAATGAGAATTAAGGGTAGAAATTATTGCATAACATAATGAAACTAAGAAAAATATTCTAACTGTGATGAATAAAATACAGGCAAATGTCACATACTTCTTACCCCCCAAAAAATTGAACTCTTAGATGCAAACATATAATAGTGGTTACCTTAGGTTTTGGTGTGGAAGAAATGGAGACATGATAGTCAAAGTCCTGTATGTTTCAGTATCATCAAGGAGGTATATTTTAAATATCTTTTTCAGCAAAATATTTGATATTTAATTCTACATATTAATTCACAGTATGTTAATTATTCTGATACATAAATATAATGTGTGGCAAATTTATCATTACAAGGTAAAAGGAACTTTCACACCCACATTTATATAAGGAAAGAGATAAGACAGAAGTCAAACTGTCTTCGAAAAACATGAGTACTGATAAGTTCATAGTTGATAAATTACAGAATGGTGGTATGTAAAAGAAAGCATTATCTCAAGAAGAAAACACTTCAGTTTGGTACCAGTTAAAGTTACTATCTAAAATTCAGTCATCTATATTTAAATTTTTAAACCAGTTTTTAGACCTATATTCTCAGCTAAATATTTACAACCTTCAGATGTATTCGAGACTTCAGTTGATTTTACTCTTACCTAGAAATAATACTTATTTGGTTTTATAATAATTTTATTTGAATGTCTACGTTTACTCAGCAGCTCTATTAAACTTTTTAAAATGTATGATATGAAATACAGTTGAATGTATGTTTGATTCATGTTAGTGTATGATCACTATCATTGTTTCCTTGCTAAGAATATCTATCAGTACCTAGCAGTTACGTTTGTCTTCTCAGAATAATATAAAGATGTCATTTTGATATGGGAGAATTTGATTTTGAATCTTAGCAGACATTTATGTCAAGTGATATGGAATTTGTAATGCATTTGATCACAATTTCACACAAGAAGACAGACAGTTCAGAATCTGATCTGAAGCACTAAGTCTCACAAATAAAAAATTAACATGACTTATATTGATGTACAATCAACTTCCACTGCCTTATCTCTTGAAATTGAGAGACAAGAATATAGGGAACCGTAGACAGCTTTCACATTGTTTGTGATCACTTTTCTCAGACTAAACATGCCATTTTAATTGGATCAGGAGTTGCTTCTGCAATGAACCAGCAAAAACAGAAAAATGTTATCAACCAGGTCTTTCTGTATTGTATCATCTACAAAACTGAATTTGGGACATGAATTGAAAGGAACTTATAAAATAGTGATTCCTAAGAATGCAGGCATGTTTATAACATATGATAATACTTTTCTGCAATGGTGTACTGTCTCCTTAAAAAATATTATCTGTGCAAGTACAAAAGGCACTCTTTGGTCTTTAGGGAACTGAACTAATTACTATTAGAGCATCTGCAAAATAAAAACAACATGGATGTAAACTATTGATAAAGGACTGACATTCAGTTCCATATTAATAACCAGGAATACCTGAACAACTGGGAACCTTATATTTTTTTTTCAAAATCCTCTGAATTCTAGTAATAATTATACAATTTATTTTTCATATTGAGTAATGCCAAAGCCTATTCTCAGAAAATGATTAAGCACTATTTTCATGAGAATTTTTGCTATAAAGATATTTTTTGCAAAGATATACACAAAAGTCATATAAGCAGCTATTTCTCACAAACAACAGATACGAGAATTTATAAAACTTAAACCCATGATATCTCAGACCAAAATTTTATTTGAACTAAATGTTAGGCATGTT